>CM062297.1:807065862-809755862 GCA_031216915.1 Pictodentalium vernedei
AGCGGTCGAAACGTGGCCTGGAATGGAGGCATTAGAATCGTCAACTGTGGATATGGAGCAGACGTATTCGTTGAACACTGCTTTCTTTGTGTTGATAAGGGTACTATTAAACACAAAGAAGTGAAAAAATAAAGATACAATACATTTTGAAATGTTTTATTTACTTACTATGGGTGTGTACTAGACCATATAATTCACATTTAACAACAGTCGATGTATAAAAGTCCCGAAATACCGCCTAACATGTAACGCGCGATCCAGAAAATTACTTCGTTTTCTTTAGCATGTTAGCGCTTCTGCTTGGTTTACTTCTTGGTGTTTAATAAGTTAATTAAGCAGCTTGGTGTCTGACCTTTTATCTCGGCTTGGGTCCGGCAGACAATGTCTGGCAGCATTAGAGTAACTCCCCTCTGCTTTTTCCGGACTTGTGTCAGACAGATAATGTCTTGCAGCATTAGAGTTTTTTGTTGCAACCAACGTTTTTTGTGCAACATGTTTGGTTGTTTTCTTGCAGCGTCTGTGACTACTGCTCATTATTATTTTGTTGTTGTTGTTGCTTTCTTGCAGTGTCTGTGACTATTTATTTATTTATTTATTTATTTATTTATTTATTTATTTATTTATTTATTTATTTATTTTTATACCATGATTACCTATTCTACAATATATGAAAGGCCTATGACATAAATTTTAGCTTTACACACCAACCGTGGTGAACACGCCAGCAATGGGATTTCAATAGGTAAAATTTACACCTACAGTGGAACTACATCAAAGTTGACCTTTGGTGACGTCGACCTGAATGCAACTTGTCCAAATTTATCGCACGTCGCCTCACAAAGAGTGAAATGAAAGTGACAATTATTTATTACGTTTTTAAATGAGTTTACCCCATAAGACACCAAAACTTAACAAACATGTATTGTCTAATGTTAATAAAGCATCCATAACTCGAAATGGTATGTTATTATGCTATTAAAATGAAAAAAAGGCCCCGTTTCATTTTCCATTTCGTTTCGGCGATAAAATTGACAGCGGAAGTACCGCCCACCGATGCTCGTGTAAACAAAAACAGATTCGCACGCATGTACGTATGGTGCTCAGTAAAATCGAGAAAAAATAATAGCGACTCTCAATAATCTCACGATCATGGTATAACTAAAATATATCCAAAGTAGCTTGGTATACCAAATGTTCGCCACTAGTGGTGAACATTTGGTACACCAAGCTACTGTGGTTACATTCTATATATCTTTTGCAACTTTTTTTGCAAGAAGTTGTTTATTTTAACTATGTTGTTCTTTTCTAGAATGACAGGTTATAATAACAAGTAAGACTTGACCACAGTTGCACAGGACACCACATATCAGGTGTGAAACAAATTGATAAGCCAGTTAACACTGTTCAATAACACTGTCAATGATAAACCAAGCTACAGCGCTTACCCACTGAAGAGCAAGAAGTAATTTTCTGGATCACGCGTTACATGCGGTATTTCGGAACCTTTTATATACATCAAATGCCATTAAATGTGGGTTATATATGTCAGTACCCCCCCCCCCCCCCCCTGGTAAGTAAGTAAATAAAGCATTAAGAAATTGTATTGTATCTTCATTTTTTAACTTCTTGGTTCTTGGTGTTTAGTATGGCCGGTTGGTAGAGTATATATATTGTTTAAGTGGTTTGTACGAGGAATTCCTGTTGCTTCATTACCAATAAAGGATTTCAACGTTTTTCACCACTGGGACGGTGGTTGTTCGTGGTTACTCAAGGTGGACTGGACTTTGATTACCAGTACGTAATAAAGAGGTTTGGGGCATTCTAATGGCTGCTACAACTTCGTTTCTTTTGTGTTTGTATTTGTCCCAGAAAGAATTTGGTTACAAGCTAACCGAGAAGCCACCGTCGCGAAAAATATCGAGGAATACAATTCCGGAGACTGGTGAGAAGGTACATCTGCTGTGTAGATGGCACTACCAGCGGTTCCAAGCTCTTGTGTGGCTGCCAGTATAGACGTGCATCGGCAAAGTTTATTCACTTGAAGAAAGGGCTGCATCGCATCAGGATGCGTGGCTATGATATCGAGAAATGCGCATGCAAATTTAGCTGGAATAGATCGTTTAGAGTATTCTCTGTAGAATTGGATGGCGGCAAGACATTGCCATTACACGAAGATGCCATCAAAGTGCCCTTTTCTAACTTTGGACTTTGGCTGCCCTACTATCAGATTGAGATGAAGGGTACGCGATACAAACTCTGTTTTATCTGCTTTATAAATAGTTTTCTTAATCTGCACTTGGGAGTGTGTGTGTGTGGGGGGGGGGGGGGGGGGGGGTCAACACCGCGCATTTTATTAAGTACGAAAACACGCCAGGGTGCGATTACAGTATTTCATCAGGAAGAAGAAAAACATGTCGCACTTAACTGATTAATAAAATATGAACTATAACTTGCTATGTGCCGCGCGCAGTAGGCCTTAAATCTATTGTTCTATGTGTTTACATAACACCGTCTATCGATAGCTTGGATCGGGAGAAACCGGATAAAACATCAAACAGCCGTGGAAATGAATTTTGATGTGCAGCCTGTTAGGAAATATAAATTTTAAACCGGAGTAGTTGTGCTGATTCAAATATAGGCCTATATAAGTTGTTATCTTTTCCAAACTTTACAGGGGTATGGTATTAGGCCTATAAGACCATGTAGGCCTATACATAGGCCTACATGGTCTTATAGGCCTAATACCTTTAAATTATGCTTTTCATTGCTGCGTTTCGTCGGAAAACATACGGTTTTGCCTCCCTCAACTCCCCAGCTCCAATTGCGGACAAACATAGATTGCCATCAGGGGCAACCTAATAGGTGCCACCCTATCCCCCTGCAGCCCAAGTATTTATGGTAGCTGGTTGCATATATATATCTACATTTCATGGTTTCATTGACATATCTTGCCCTCCCGAGAGACGCCCCACCATTTGACCACCATGCCCCCAAGCACCCCCCTCATTTCCACCGCGAAAAAGCTATCTACGCCACTGATAAGTGGTGCAGTTTGTGGGGTAGGCCTATGAGTTTTCTTAAGCTAAGGTTCGAGTTGCCCGTGGCGAGGTATAAATCGTCCAAAGAACGAATCGTCTAGTGGTCCGAGTTGCCCAGCGCAGAGGCACGTCTTGTCCAAAGATTTGTAGGATCTTCCAGGTAGAGGGACGTATTGCCCAGGGTACGATTACTCAGGGTACCATGTCCTTTTCCTTCTCGAATGTTTTCGCGAACTTTGAGTTTTGTGTTGGAACGTGTCGTAACGTGACTGGAGGCCTTGTCACGGCTTGTGAGAAACGTTGTGTTGAGAAATGATCGGGTAATAGTATACCACTGTAAAAAGTAATTCCAAAAGAACTGTTTGTATGGCTGAATGACTGAAACATATGCAATACTACATTATATATTTTTTTTCTTTTTCATTGGAGAAGATTTCTCACATCTGTGGTCATACACATTAACTGGTAGTGGTACAATGCAAATAACCAATAGGTCAAAGAAAATATGAAATCTGTAAATACAGTACAACAATCATTGAATTTATTGGCTAATTTTATATTATAAAGAAAATGACCGACTGCTACTGAGTACTAGCACACAGCGCAAAATGGGTTTAAACTTTAGTTTATGATGCATTTTCAGTCCATTTTTATTTTGCATGCCATATAAAAGCTGTGGATCAAATGCTGAGATCTGAAATTATTTTTAATTAAATATTTAATAATAATAAACTCACCTTTACTTTAGTTTAGTTTTAATTTAAAGTAATTTTCTGTAGCATAGGGTGAGGACGTAAGGTGCTTTTATTACTACTATTAATCTCAGAGGCAGATAATTAATTTTTGTTTTTCAAATTCAGTAATTAACCCCCTGAACACTGATGTCTAAATCTCTAAATTTCAGTCTGCTAATTTTTCCCATGATGCAACTAGGAATTTAACCAGTTCGATCTTGTTTGACAGAGCTCATGGAGCTCTGTCAAACAAGATTGAATTGGTTAATTTCCTAGTTGCATTATGGGAAATAATTGCATGTTGAAGTTTTAATATTATGACACCACAGTGCAGAGGGTTAAAGACCATAATAATATTAATGTATTAAGGTAAACTGACCTTTCTGAAGTTAGAAAAGGTCTATAGTGTGAACACATGGGCTTTGCATGAACTCCTAGATTATGGCAAATATTACCAGACTGACCATTTCATTTGGTGCATTGAAGTTGGGGTATCCTTAGTCCAAACTTTGACCCAAAGGCTGTAATTTATATTTTAAAAAATTTTCATTGGCCTTTAAAGGTCATTGAAAATAAAACAATATAAATTAATAAAATTATGGCCTTTGAGGCGAAGTTGGGACTGGGTCTTGGGTATCCTCACTGCATTTAAAATGTACAAAAATACAATATTTCTCACATATTTTGGTTAGTGACTACTGTGGATACAAAAACAAACAAAAATTGGTAGGAATGGTACATGAACAATTTTTTCATGAAATTTATAACCTTTTTAAATTTAAAGAATACTAAATGTTTGAAAAACAAAATAGAATGGGTGAAGAAACCCCTTTAAAATAACTGAACAATACTCAGAATTATTGTAATTATTTATTTGCATATATTTAATAGAAAAAAATTATAAAGTCACTGCACTGTCGGCATCTGAGGCTATTTCTTGAGAGATTAGCTAATCATTTGATGTTACCCACATTGAAGGGCTTAGAACTGTGTTTTGGGCAACCAGATTCTATTTTATCAATGCAACAATGTTTTCTACCATGAGAGAACACCCATGTTTTATTGAATTCTAATTTCTGGTGTTAGTAAGTCATGAATGTTAACTGATGAGTGCAAGAAATGATTATGATTTTTAACTTTCGACATGTTAGACCATCCACCCACTCGCCCCTTTCCCCCAAATTTTTTTCTCCATTTTCGACAGTTTTTTCCAGCCACTTTCTGACACTCACCCCTCTTTGATGGACATTCAGTCCTACTTGGTATTCACTAAAGTTTAAAAATGTTCTCTTGTATTATTTGTCCTCTGTCATCAAAGGAAGTTGGTGACCATGTTCTATTGAAAAACAACTGCAAAATATGGTGAGTTTTCCATGCCTTTAAATGCATTTATTTTGGGCTCCCCCTTTTACCCTAATTTGGACACATTAAAACCAGAAATAACAGTATAATCCTGTTATGTTATGTTGTATTGCCAAGCCTTTCTTTGTGTTTCTATGGCCATATTATGATGGAAGTTATTCACAAATGTAGAAGAGGCACAGAGAATTTATATTTTTTTCTTGATGTCTTCACACCTCTAATTTGGGCACACCTATAAACATTGTGAATTTGGGGTAATCTAAAAGCCTGGGGTGTTCTGCAAGTTTGTGATCAAAATACTCACACCCTAACAGCAGGGGTGGCAGAACTGGGGGGCTTCAGCCCCTCCTCTTTTTTTGCCGGGTCATGTTTTTTGTATGCCTATATTTTAACACAACAAATGACTGGTGAAACAAGGGGCAGATCCAGAGCCCCCCGCCCCCCCCCACCCCCCTCCCCCCCCCCCCCATTTTCGCCAGCTATGTTTCTCTCGTACTGGTTCAGTTTTCAATGGATTTTGGATCATTTTTTGCAGAAAGTGGCAGCAAAAGCTAAAATGTAGACAGTCTGTTAAAAATTGGTCAACTGAAGTAGATCGTAATATTACAGACATACAAGTACCAAATCCACCCCCAGACAAGATAATCCACAGACAGTATAATTGCTTTAAACGTCTGGTAAAGCATACAGGTGAGGTCTATTTATCAGCTTTGGTCATTACGACCAAATACGACCAAAGCTGATAAATAGACCTCACCTCAGCTGTATGCTTTACCAATGTTTTTTAAAGTGTGAAATCTTTCAAATACATCTGAAAAATCTCAAAATATCCACTCAGATGCATGGAAATGGGGGTTTTGGGACCCTGGAATTTAAAATGTTCATACCGACAACCATCCATCGCCCGATCCAGCCCCCCCTCCCCCCCCCCCCCCCCCCCACACACTTTGAAAATCGTTCCGCTGCCCCTGCACAGTATTGAGGATTTACAGTTTGGATCATGAGGGAAGGTTAATCAAATGATGACAGTTGATCATATGTTGAAAATGATTTTTTCACAAATCCCAACTTCCGGAATATTGAACAAAGAGTTGTCTGCTTGTATCCATGTTGAACAAACATGTACTATTAGATACCAGAATTGACCAAATTACATTCTTAGAAGTTTTCTTTTGCTTGCACATGCAATTTCTTGAGTGATTTGTCTTACAATTTGATTATTTTCCAAAACTGATGGTGAAAACAAGTGGAGTGACAGGAAACATTTTGAAGAACAAATCTTTTATCAATTTATTACACACCCATTTAAAATTAAGGTTTGTCCACGGCATTCTAGGATGTGTGATAAAAATAAACTTTTATTGCACACGTGTGGGATACAGATTTTGTCACTTTTTTAATGTAAGAATGGAACCAGTCATAATTCTGGGGATACAGTACATGGGCCCGTTTCGATGCGGTGGGTCATTTATTTTGATGTTGTAAAGTGGATGTTCGCAGTCTATAGGTATCTGCGTTTATATTGTTTCTGAAGAAATTCAAATAGTAATGACTGTCCGACCATCAAAAGAAACTTTCAAATTTATTTTCTTAACGTGAACAATACTGACTGACTATTGATTAAATAACCCGATGGGTTAAAGTATGACATGGAAATGACTGACATACAGTTCAAACTAAAGAACAATGTAAACAGAATATGAAAGCGTCTATGAGTGACGTCATTTCGAATGAATAACGTTGCGCGAGCAAATTTCTAGGTGACCAAATCGAAATCCAAAACAAATTGCCTGTCGATATTCACTTGAATTCGTATGGATTCTGTACCCCTGTACCCCTGTTAAAGGCTATAAAACGAACTTTAATACATTTTGAGCAGGAATAGTGAACAATACGATAATTTCTCTTGGACAATAAGGATATAAATTTAATTTATGTGGGATGAATTGACAATGGCTACTGTAATCTTGACTAAAATCTTAACCGGTCTGTCAACCAGTCGAGTAACAACAGTCGCAGGTAATTTGGAAGTCAGATAAACATGTGAGTTTTTTTTTTATTATTTTGTCATTGATGAATTTTCCGAATTTACACCTATTGTTTTTTGTGAATGTGTGGTAACTTTTTTGGTGGGGATCACATCAACCGTTCAGAATTCGCGCTGTAAAATTGAAGCACAAAAAGACGGTGAACTGTATTTCAGATGAACAGTGTTTCATCGACGAAGTGGTGACGCATTACAATTTGCAAGTTGAAACTATGAATGAAAGTTCAATCAGTGTACGAAATAACAATAAGACTGGTCTCCTGCTTTTGAAGAATAATTTGGATTTTTGTCTTATTTTATTTCCTTTACTTCTCAGAAGGATAGGTTAATTCTCACTTAGTATTACTGTAAAAGGCCTGTTTTAGAAATTTGCGAAGGTGTGTAATAAATACAGAACTGCACAAGCGTTTGAATGGGTTAATGTTAATCGCACTCGTTTGGTTTGGCGCAGAATACCACTCGAGGCTTCGCCTCTCGTGGTATTATTGCGCCCAACCAAACTCATGCGATAAACATTAACCCATTCAAACGCTTGTGCGGTTCTGTCTATTTACTACCAATGACTTTCAATAATTTTTAGTATGTAGACACTGTCCTATCTTTAGTTCATGTCGATGCATGGCCATGTCACAAATCAGGAGTGTCAGTTGAGAATAATTGGGGAAGTTGTGGTGGCATCACTTAATTTACCTTCTGTGAACCTCAGTCGGAATCGAGGTCTAGCAGGGCTTGACAATTCAGAATTTTGATGGACCCATTTGAAGGTTGCCCCATCACATGTTCATTAACCTTTTGATCTTTTGCCCCAATTTTGGGGGGTTAACCCCTTACCTCACATAGCTTTCCCCCAAATATCCTGAATTTCATGATTAAAACCTTTGTCTCAAATTTTCATTAGAAGCATATAAATATGGTATGGATTTATTGAGAAATTGCCATGATTTGTGAGGTTGTGTAAGCCACACTTAGGCTAATTTTCTGGGCATTTTTCCATTTTGTTAGGTAAAGGCTTAACCTCTTGGTTAACAATTATAATTGGCAGATTTGGGGATGTGAATTTTGTTGAGAAATAAAAGTCATTATGAATTATAATAATTTATCTTTTATCATTGTTACATATCTTCTAATGTCATTACCTTCCAATCATATCTCCAATTATGAAACTATTTTTTGGTTAACTTATAAAGAGGTCTCCCAAAAATCTTTTTTGCATAACCTGTAGGCAAACCGTCCTATAAGTTGCCCCAATTGTCAAGCCCTGGTCTAGGGCCTAAACAGAAAGAGGAACCCACAGGATATATTGGGGGAGGGGGGGGGATTCTAGCCCACTGTATGGAATAGCATCAGCAAATTCACCCACTGGGGACCTCCATTTGCAAATGACTGTTTGCTTATTTCCAGGTTTGAATATGGCCCCGGCCCCGGGGGTGTGATTTGGATAAATTTCTTGATTTGGCAAATGGCATTGTTTAGCTACGTGTACATTCATAAAACATCTAAAAATAGCATTTAAAATGTCACAGTTGAATTGAAAAAAATGTTACTCCATATTTTTAGCTCATCAGATTAAAACGGGATGAACATAACTACAAAGTGTTTTTGTAATGTGATAATAACTGTATCAGTTGTATTTTATTCTGTCAGGAAGTGTGTAAACTGGAAACAATTACTGGTACTGAGGTTCTGAACAATAGAGACTTTGTCATCCATTGTCATCATTGACTTTAACTTCCCTTGTTATGCAACTGGAGTTGTTTTCTTGAGACTATCTTCAGCTCAAGATTTCGGTCCTCGGTGTATACCTGCTGCATAAAGATGCTTCCACAACCCAAAAGATACCCTGCCTCCCCTCCCCTGATATAGATTCCTGGCTATGCACCTGTCCTATATTTCCCAACATGCATTAAGATCATAAGATGGCTAAGGTTTTTTTGTTTACATAAGCTTCATTAACATATTTACTGAACTTTCACTCGAATTTCTTTTTTGACACTATTTCAAAATTCCACGTCTTTACTCATTTACTAGAAAAAAGACAGAACTACATAGGCATAGATTTTGTAAAATGAGAATAAGTGTTAAGAAATACAGTACTTTAACCCTTTACCTAACATGAAAAGCAGATGACACACTTGCAAACAAAATTCTTGAATAACTATTTTTTATCATTTTTTGTCTCAGCTCGTTCCAAAGAGGGGCCGTAACCTATCTTTTTGAGACAAAAAATGAAAAAATAATGAAAATTAATTGGCGTCTTTTGTGAATAGCGCTGGCCGGTTTTGTCCATTACTTTGGGTAAAGGGTTAAAAGCAAGATTATAAAATATTTCCAATTTTTCCATCAAAAAATGATTTCTTTTTAGATCTCTGCATATCTTGAGTATTTATGGTACAGAATGCAAGTTAGTAAACTTAGGGTGCATCATAAATTATTCATGAATAAAAAATATGCCCATGACAATCTCTCTCAACTTAGTGGTAGAGTGGAGCTTGGGCGCAGTAAAACCTGTTTTTAGAGACCACTGTTAAGAGAGACTACCTGCCTTGAGAGACCACTGTGACTTTGTACCATTTGTTTATTTTCCTCTGTCATGGCCCTGTCATGAGAGACCACCTGTTTTGAGAGGCCACTTTTGCCTGGCAAAAAGAGTGGTCTCTCAAGACAGGTTCTACCATAATTGATTAGCTACTTTCCTGAGAAAATAACAGAGAAGTGTAGGGCTGAAAAGGTTGACTCATTTTCCTAACCGACTAAACGAGAGATATTACCGGATAATATCTGGTTATCTGTGGCAATTACTTCACCGAATATGGGATCAAAACTGTAGGAGTTGGAAAGCAGTATTCTCAAACTATTACGTAGTGTGCATACAAACGAACGTTGTCGAGTACTCGACAACGTTCGTTTGTATACACACTGTGGAATAGTTTCTGCGATTACTCATTACTCACAGAAACTGCCGATCATTAACGAAGTCTTGAGCGCCAAAGTCGATTATTTCTCAATATACACAATGCGGCTTCAATGTGTAATCTTTTACAAAGAAGAAGTGGCATATTTGCTACGTTTTAAAGGTGGAATGACAATCACTATCGATATTTCGGATAACCAGATGACAATATTTCTAATCGGTTAGGTGGCTAAATGGTTTCAAACCGATTATCCGGTTAACGATTTCAGTACTAGAGAAGTGTTTAGTTAACAGGAGTTTGGTCATTTTCCTGTATTTTATTGATATTTATTGAGCATTTTTCTGTCATATCCTGCTTGACAGAAATCATAGAGCTCTTTAAAACATTTTATTTTTCACTAAACGATAGGTTATCAAAATAATTGCAGAAAGATAGAAAATGTATCCCCCTCACCATGAAGATAAAGAAATTTTCACTTTCACGGTATCAATCAAAAGGGTGGCTTTAGAAGCATCACTTCAAGGTGAATACGAGTCAAATTATCACACATAAAATATTATGAAAAGAAAATCTAGTGTTTTTGAGGGGATACCGATCATTTCCAGCAATAATTCAACACGTATTCACCTTGAAACTTGTTGCATGAAACCTGCCAGCAGAATCAGACCGCAAGACTACTCGTTCCGAATATTGATCAAATCACTTCTGTGTATCAATGTGCAATGACCTGAAATATTCATCCAAAGCACGGCAGATTCTCATGGTTACTCATAGCAAACACAGGCAATGTTTCTGCCAGTGGACCTCCAGGTTACCCAGGGATCATTGGCTGAAACATTGCTTGTGCATAGGCCATATCTACAGAATTTGATAGCCTTTCTATGGTCATAACGCATAGATTAACGCCAGATCGACGTGCTCTTTGTGCATATATCATGACAGGACTTCTAGTTTTAACTGTAGATAATTTTGTGTTGCTTCTCACACTCATTACTTTGCACTTATTGGTTTTTTAGCTTGCTCTGTCACATAAAGCAAAATCTCAGTCAACATTTTTAGCTGCGACTAGCAGCTCTATAAGTGGCAATGTCGGACTGTGGGTCTGTCTGTCGGTCTGTTTGTCGGTCGGTCGGTCGGTGTGTCTGTGACCAACGAGTTTCAAAACTCAATAACTTTTGAAATACTTGATGGAATGACTTTATATTTGGCATGTAAGTGTATCTTATTGATGTCTAGCCACTGTTCAATGCATGTGTTGTTCCAAATATTTTTCTTGGAGTTATGGCCCTTGATGAACTTAGAATGTAGGTCGGTCTGTCTGTAACCAACAAGTTTCAAAACTCAATAACTTTTGAAATACTTGATGGAACGACTTTATATTTGGCATGTAAGTGTATCTTATTGATGTCTAGCCACTGTTTAATGCATGTGTTGTTCCAAATATTTTTCTTGGAGTTATGGCCCTTGATGAACTTAGAATGTTGGTCGGTCGGTCGGTCTGTGACCAACGACTTTCAAAACTCAATAACTTTTGAAATACTTGATGGAACGACTTTATATTTGGCATGTAAGTGTATCTTATTGATGTCTAGCCACTGTTCAATGCATGTGTTGTTCCAAATATTTTTCTTTGAGTTATGACCCTTGATGAACATAGAATTTTGTGAAATTGCACCACCCGTCGCAGCTACGGTGTCGATGTCGTGATTTTTTTCACATTAGTGAACTATTGTCCTTTCAACTGTATATCCCTGTTAATTGAATATAAGTTCCAAACACAAAACCATTTACTATACGTTCAGTACAAATCTGACCTGTTAATTACATATAGCTCATAGAGTACATATCTGTTAATATGTTATTGTGCACAGGTCATATGTACAGAATTTGGTGGCCTTACTGTGGTCATAACGCACAGATCGACGTGCTATATGTGCACATTTCATGACAGGACTTATAGTTTTAACTGTATGAGTACAACAGGGGTTCAGCCATGATGGTCTCATGGGATCCTGGGACACTTATAGTCGGTATGTATTCTCGCAACCATTTCAGCGAAAATCAAAATGAATTCTCCCAAATTTAGCTGAAGTATTAAGCCCCGATTTTCATTTGTTTTTCTTGTTGAGGTCCTGATTTCACAGTATTTTATTTATGACATACTGACTCCCAGATGTAAATGTGTTGTGATCTGATTGCAAAAGAGTCTGTTCTGGCAATGACTGCAGGTGGGCTCCACTATATTTTAGAGTTTCAAGTCTAGCACAGTGATAAATTGAGCATAATTTAGCGATCATTTAAGAACTGAATCATGACTGTTCAAAATCTGTGAAGCAGTTCATGGTAAATTTTCACGTGATCAATTTGTTTCTTCACCTCTTGGATTTCGACCAGTCAAATTCAGTTCTTATGTTTATACTCTTTATCAACACTGTTATAAAACATAATTATTTTATGTCCAGACAGGATATCGAGTTGGCTTATCTGCAAGGTACTGCCATGACTAAACATAATTCAGTCAAATTCTATTCCTAAAAAAGAAAGAAAGCAACTTAGCTTCTGATACAATATAGTTTCTGCAAAATGACAATTTTGTGCCTAAAATGTTACTCACACTTGAAATGGGGAAACCGTCCCTTTAGGGTACGAACAGTTAAAACTAGAAGTCCTGTCATGAAATGCGCACAAATAGCACGTTGATATGCACGTTAATGTACGCGTTATGGCCCAAGTAATGCTATCAAATTCTGTACATATGGCCTGTGCACACGCATTGTTTCAGCCAATGGACCTCCGGGTAACCCGGAGGTCCATTGGCAGAAACATTGCATGTGTTTGCTTTGAGTAACCAAGAGAACCTGCCGTGCTTTGGATGCCATTCGATATGGCAATTGCGCGCAATTCCTACGCACAATTAAGCCTAGATAAGTGCACTATTCGTGACAGGGCTTCTAGTTTTAACTGTTAACAGAAATTACAGAATATAAATATAGACTCTGGAACAGGCCTGAAAATAAGCAGTCTGACATTTGCAGAATGAAATCTCCAGAGAGTGAATTTGATGATGCTATCCCATACAGTGGGCCAATTTATCCTCTGGGTACCTCTTTCTGTTTAGTTATGAGACCCCTGATTCAGATTGAGGTTCACAGAGGGTAAATTTAGTGATGCGACCCTGCTGTGCAGCATAGCATCACCAAATTCACTCTCTTGGGGACCTCATTTTGCAGATGCTGGCTTGGCAATTTCAGGAGAGCGATTTTTTAGCTCTCCTTACTGCCCTCCTGAAAGAATTAAGGAGAGCGAAAAATTTCCCTCCTAAATATTTTGGTCTGGGATGATTAAGATTACATGTATTATGCTCACATTAAATTTTTGTTGTAAAGCAAAAATGTAATTTAACTTCGAAGTCACATAACATCACGTAATTTCATTTTGAAAGTGGTTTAGTGGTAAAAGGTAATGGCTGCAACCATACCCAAACACAGTTGCAATCATTTGAAGCAAAATGGGTCACAGCAATATTTTTTTTTCTGTCGGTTTCAAGTTCAGCAACTGACATCACAGTTTGAGGGGTAATTATTCAAGGAATATTGACACTATAATATACTACCATTACTACTATCCTGTCACTTGAAGCACTTGCACCAGGATGTGATTGTAGATTCAAGCAGACCTGTTGTCCAAGAAAGTCATACGCCTACCACTACCACCTTCAACCCCCCTTGGGGGGTTGAAGATGGTAGTGGTAGGGGTATGACTTTCTTGGACAACAGGTCTGGGTACACACATAGGTCTTGTCAAGTGTGTGTTCGATTGTTGAGTGAGACATCTAGATGTCTAAGAGATTTCGCTTTACCTTAGTAAAGTTAATAAAATCACTGATGTAGTCTGTTGGTTTCAGTTTCAATGAGTTCGTTCAACTGGATACTTAAAATGCCGTGTAAAGCTAATTGCTCTCCTGAGCTGATTGAGGAGAGCGATTTTTTGCCCTCCTGCATTTTTCAGAATGCCAGGCCTGCAGATGTCAGCCTGCTTATTTTCTGGCTTGCTTATTTTCAATGCGCGATGTTCAAATGTCACATGATCAACTGGTATTCATGGGACAGATCACATAATCAACTGGTATTCAAAGGAAAATAACATCACCTGGGAATCCACTGCCATTACAGTGTTCCTTGAAGAAAATTGCATTTGTAAACAAAAATGTAATTCAATATTTCATGATAACCTTATTTTTACAGGTATTCATATTAGTCTAAACATCTTTAAAATGGGAATATCAGAATTCTTGCTTGGTGTTGGTGGCATTGCAGCTGGTGTAGCTGTGATGTGTAATCTGCCATTTTTGATCCCAGCTGTTCATCCAGCAACTCTGAAGTACCTAGCTAGAGGCAAGTTACAGACTTTGGATGAGAAACGAACAAATTTTACTGTAAGTGGGATAATTTTGAACCTTATTATTATAGTATATAGGTGAAGACTATTTTTGTAATGCAGTTATTATGAAGTTCGCACACTGGAAAGATTTGGAAATGATATTACAGCTGTGCGGAATACCAAGACTATTTTCTTGGTCACACTCCTTTACACTCTAAACGGAGCACCAGTTACATACAGACAAAATGGTGGAGGAATAGAATGACTCACGATAAATGTTTATTCATTCCCGTTAAATATTTCATACCTTAGCCTTTGTGCAATTACAAAATCATTGGAACTCTATTAACTGAATAGCCACTTTACAAGTGCAAAATATCCTGTTAGAAGGAGCATTCATTTAAGAAGAATTTTGTCATTTTCTCTATTATATACAGTTAAAACTAGAAGTCCTGTCATGAAATGCGCACAAATAGCACATTGATCTGCGTGTTAATCTACGCGTTATGACCATAGTAAGGCTATCAAATTCTGTACATATGGCCTGTGCACAAGCAATGTTTCAACCAATGGACCTCCGGGTAACCCGGAGGTCCATTGGCAGAAACAATGCATGTGTTTGCTACGAGTAACCACGAGAACCTGCCGTGCTTTGGATGCCATTCGATATGGCAATTGCACGCAATTCCTACACAATTAATAATAATAATAATAATAATTTGGAGTTTTTGTATAGCGTAAAACCACATAGTTGTGCTCTAAGACGCTTTACTTGGAAAAACTAAATAAATACATTCAAGCTCCCTACTATACGCATAAAAGTAAACAAACAGATCAAATCTGAGTAGCTCAAACTTCGTAAGCCTCTTGATAAAGGTGGGACTTGAGATTTGTTTTAAACTCATTTAAACTTCTGGAAGACTGGATATGTGTTGGCAATGAGTTCCAGAGTCGTGGACCTGCAAAAGAAAAGGCCCTGCTGTTCACCAAGGTAGAACGGGAAAAAGGAACATGTAACCGAAGCTGTTCGGATGAGCGGAGATTCCGTTTCGATGACTGAACAGTCAAAAAGTCTTGAAGATATTGTGGAGCAGATCCATTAATACACTCAAAAGAACAAAACCAGAATTTTGAAAGTGATACGTTGTTGAACAGGGAGCCAATGCCGCTTTTGCAGCATTGGGGTTATGTGATCATAGCGTCTGCATCCTGTTATAATACGAGCTGCAGTGTTTTGTATTTTTTTTGCAGCTTAGAGATAAGCGCACAGTTCATGACAGGACTTCTAGTTTTAACTGTATACCTTATAAACTGAGTATTTGTTCTATTAAATCTTGCTTAACAGAGCTCATGGAGCTCTGGCAAATAAGATATAGTAGATTAATTACCTATATCTACTATAGAAGCTGGACTTTGAAATAACCGCAATCTGTGCCTTTCTCTAACTTGCCAACATCCATACATGTTCTAATTATTAATTCAGATTCCTAATTATTAAATCGATAATCACTGTCTTGGTATGTTGTATGAATTAATCATTTTGGTACTTTTTCATTAAACAATATATAAATTTTTTTTCGTTGGTTGGGGATGTGGGGAGGGGTAAGATTGTTTAGAATTTTTTCCCTACTTAACCCTTTACCCAACATAATGACCAAAACTGGTCAACGCTGTTCACAAAAATCGTCAATTTTCATTATTTTTCCCATTTTTTTCACTCAAAAAATAGGTTATGACCCCTCTTTGGAATGGCTCATCGAGCACGTTCCAATGAGGAGTCATAACCTATGTTTTTGAGATGAAAAAATGAAAAAAATTAGTTATTCAAGAATTTTGTTTTCAAGTGTCGTCTGCTTTTCATGTTAGGTAAAGAGTTAAGTCAATCGTAAAGCACCAAAGAGGAAATGTTTTGAATATTATAGCTGTTACTTGCAATGTGAGAATGAAACTGTTATAGCTTATTTTACAAAGCCCTTTGAGTTCTCTCCAGCAGAATAGAATGAAGGTGCAGTTTAAAACACGAATGGAGGAAACTAACTTCCTATTAATTGAATATTCCTGTTAATTTTCACTGGTAAAGTGGCTATTCAATTAACATTGGCATGGGGAACAGGGAAATGGATTAGAGTTTGTTTACTGTTGTTAACACATTCTGGTTTAACAGTAAAATAGGACTCTCTAACCAATACTAGAGGTGGAATTCCCCTGAAGTGAGTGGGTAGCCTAAGTATAAACGATTAACTCATCTTGATTTGATACCTATGCTGTGGTTGAGGTATAGTCATTATACTCTTTAGAAGCAGGAATGACCTTAAACACCAATAAATAATAAATCCATTTAAGACCCCACAAAGTAGATCTTCTGTTTCTCAGGCTCTTAGCTTAACTTGACAAAGTCAAGATAAGCTATCGCCATCACACATGCGGAAGTCTGTGAGTCTGTTCATATTTTCTTTAGCACTGGCTACATTCCATAGTTCTTGTCCAATCCTCACAAAATTTCATATGCAGGTTCGAGGTCATGTATATTGTCTAGATGAGAATGTCCCCTTTTGGTTGCAATCGTCCAAATGTGATGGCTACACAAGCCTGAACCCCTTTAGCACAGTCTACAAGTCATGTTATTTATGAAGGGATTTCATTGTGACTTGGTAGAATGACTCTGTATGTCTAGATGAGAATGTACCCTTTTGGTCCGCAAGCCTGAAACCAAACAACCTTTAGCTCAGTCGACAGGTCGTATTTATGAAGGGATAATTAGGGATTTTATTGTAACCTCGTAGGATGACTGTATAATGTCTACTTGATCAGAGGGTCATATTTTTGTTGGGTTCAGTCAGCCATGACGGCTGCAAGAGCATGTTACCTAGATTCCTTCAGCACAGTCTACAGCTTGCACTTATGAAGGGATTTCATTGTAAATTATTAGCATGACTCAGTATAATGTCTTGATGAGAATGTCCTATTTTGGCCGTGATCAGCCAACCGTGGTGGCTGCACAGGCATGTGACTTAGATTTGTTTAGTACAGTCTACAGTTCATATTTATGAAGCAATTTCATTGTAACTTGCAAGGATAACTCGGTATGTTGTCTAGTTGGGACTGTCCTATTTTTGTAACGATTGCTCAGCTGTTACCGCCACCTGGTCACATGACCTAGATTTCTTTAGCACTGTCTGCAGGTTGTTTTTATGAAGGGATTTCATTGTAACATGGTAGGATAACTTGGTATGATATCTTGATGAGACTATCACTATTGGTAAACCGTGACCGGCGAACCGTCACATGAACTAGATTGCTTTAGCAAAGTCTTCGAGTTATATTTATGAAGGGATTTCATTGTAGCCTGGTAGGATGGCTTGTTTTGGAATGATTTTACTGTAACTTGGTAACTTTCTTTGACATACATTAACTGTGAGGACTACATCCAGGCCTCAATTCTTTAGTACAGTCTACACCTCAAATTATTCTTATTGAAAATATAGCATATAGGGAATAGAAATTAACATATTCTCAATTATCACAATTCTTGTCTTATTTCATAATCCTTTCATAAACTTTGAACATTATCCTTTTCATCAAACACTACACACAGTCAAGTTAAGCTACAGTGTCATTGACACTTTCATTATTACATGTGTATAAACTGAATTTGATAATTTAAAAAAAAACAACAACAATATTTATCAATAAAACCTTACAAATATGGATGTCATTGGAAGCAGCTCATTGAGCTGGTTCCAATTACAGCCAGATTTGTACAATTTTATTGACAAAGTGTCAGGATATTTCAGGTCATGTTAGCCTTGTATTCGTTAATTTGCTGCTGCTATGTTAGCTAAAGGGTTAAAATGACTCAATTCCTTTCACATGAATCCTAACAGAGGTGCAGTGAGAATCTGCATGGATTCTCGCCTGCTTCATTGCTCGAATCTTTGTGTGAATGGATTCTTGGATTGTTGGTGAAATATTAGCCCTGCACAGGCAGACTTGGAGCCATGAAGTTTGAATTGTAACGACTGGAACAAAATATTGCATCCAGTTCAAGACAGCAATATCAGTGTGTCTATTTTAGTATTATCTGCAGGGATTCTTCTGGATGTTTACAGGGGCCGAAATGCCGCCGAATATTGGACCCTTTCCCAATGGCATTTGGGCATGATTTTTCCCAATTCAAACCCAATATTTCCCAATCTCTCTTCCCATTCAAACAAACAATTAATTTACAATTGGTGTCCAGAACCGAATGATCCTACACTCTCAGAAAACCAATAACTAGCAACCTAAATAAGCGTAGAAAGCATCAAGAATTCAAAGACAAAGAAAGGTTTTTCTATAACCGTTAAAGACCTAATTCCGATTTTGATCACTTTTTACTGCAACAAAACAGCTGCCCCAACATGCAGTTTAGAGACACACTTGCAGATTACCTTTGCATTTGCAAGTTACATTCTACGAACCATGTCAGTTGTTTCTAGGCAAGTCTTGGCTGCCTATATCGGCAGCCAAGACTTGCCTAGTAACAATTTCAGTCACAGAATGTTCACGGTCAGAGTTCAATTTAAAGGTGACATTTATTATTTTCTGTGTGTTTTTTCTCCACCAAAACATTCTTCAAATTGCAGTCTTGATGATGTGAATTTCCCAATTGCCTGGGCCTCGGACCATTTCCCAAAAAGTGCAGAAGAATCCCTGATCTGTAAACAACCAATTAATTGAAAATAGAGGATATCTATCCTGTTTTAGTGAACCAAGTGCAAGCGCCCGTGAAAAATAAAACTTCCATGTCCGCACTCATGAGATAATTTCCGATATTCACTTAAATAGCTTAGATTTTTAGCTCACCTGAGCGAAGCTCAAGGTGAGCTTTATTAATCGCTTTCCGTCCGTCATCCGTCCGTCGTCGTCCAGCATAAACTTTACAAAACCAACTTCTCGGAAGAAACCACTGGCCCAATATTTTTCAAATCTTGGGTAAATGTTTATTACCTAATGTCAATTCAGAATTGTTCAAATGATGTTGCCCCTCCTCCTGGGTGGGGCCACGCCCGCAAGGGACACCAAAATCTTTGAAGATCTTCTCATTAACCAGCAGTAGCAGAGACTTGATATTTGGTATGCAGCTTCCTTTTGAGGTGTAGAATCAAGTTTGTTCAAGAGAAGTTTGTCGGACATTATTTGCCTTCGTTATGGGAGGGGCATTAATTTTGGCCACGCCTAAAATTTCTATTTTCTGAACCGTGAGGTCGATTTGAACCAAATTTGATCAGAGATGATAATGGGCCATAAGTAGTTGATTGGTGCAAAAAAAAATTTTCTCATTGCCCCGTGGGAACCTCGGGAGCTAAAAATAGGAAAAACATTAAAACTGCCATATCTCCAAAACTACACGGCACAGAGACTTTTTATTTTGTATAAAGCTTACTTTTATCCAGTAGAATAGAAGGGTTAAAAAAAATCCCTATCAGTTTGATCACCAGGTACTTTTTCAGGACTTTGAAAAAGTGCTGAGTCAGCACTTTTTAACACTGTAGGCAATGGGAAAAACATCAAAAAATCTTCTTCTCCCGATCCAGCAGGCAGAATCTTTTGATATTTGTTATGCAACATTGTAGGGTGGATCTGATTCAAGTTTGTTCAAATCGGCCCCCTTGGTTCATATTTGGTCTCAGTATAGGAGCCCGATTTCAAACTTAGTGCATTTCAGGCAAATTTCTTAAAAAATCTTCTTCTCCAGATCGAGCAGGCAGAATCTTTTGATATTTGGTATGCAGCATTGTGGGGTGGATCTGATTCAAGTTTGTTCAAATCGGCTTCCTAAATTCATATTTGGGCTCACTATAGAAGCTCGAATTCGAACTTAGTGCATTTCAGGCAAATTTCTTCAAAAATCTTCTTCTCCAGATCCAGCAGGCAGAATCTTTTCATATTTGGTATGCAACATTGTGGGGTGGATCTGATTCAAGTTTGTTCAAGTCGTCTCCCTAGATTCATATTTGGGCTCACTATAGAAGCTCGAATTCGAACTTAGTGCATTTCAGGCAAATTTCTTCAAAAATCTTCTCCAGATCGAGCAGGCAGAATCTTTTGATATTTGGTATGCAACATTGTACGGTGGATCTGATTCAAGTTTGTTCAAATCGGCCCCCTGGATTCATATTTGGGCTCCCTATAGAAGCCCGATTTCGAACTTAGTGCATTTCAGGCAAATTTCTTAAAACAATCTTCTTCTCCAGATCCAGCAGGCAGAATCTTTTGATATTTGGTATGCAACATTGTGGGGTGGATCCGATTCAAGTTTGTTCAAATCGGCTCCCTAGATTCATATTTGGGCTCACTATAGAAACTCGAATTCGAACTTGGTGCATTTCAGGTAAATTTCTTATCTTCTTCTCCAGATCCAGCAGGCAGAATCTTTTGATATTTGGTATGCAACATTGTGCGGTGGATCTGATTCAAGTTTGTTCAAATCGACCCCCTGGATTCATATTTTGGCTCCCTATAGAAGCCTGAATTCGAACTTAGTGCATTTCAGGCAAATTTCTTAAAAAATCTTCTTCTCCAAATCCAGCAGGCAGAATCTTTTGATACTTGGTATGCAACATTGTGGGATGGATCTGATTCAAATTTGTTCAAATCGGCTCCCTAGATTCATATTTGGGTTCACTATAGAAGCTCGAATTCAAACTTGGTGCATTTCAGGTAAATTTCTTATCTTCTTCTCCAGATCCAGCAGGCAGAATCTTTTGATATTTGGTATGCAACATTGTGCGGTGGATCTGATTCAAGTTTGTTCAAATCGGCCCCCTGGATTCATATTTTGGCTCCCTATAGAAGCCTGAATTCGAACTTAGTGCATTTCAGGCAAATTTCTTAAAAAATCTTCTTCTCCAGATCCAGCAGTCAGAATCTTTTGATATTTGGTATGCAACATTGTGGGGTGGATCTGATTCAAGTTTGTTCAAATCGGCCCCCTGGGTTTATATTTGTGCTCAGTTTCGGAGCCCAAATTTGAACTTAGTGCATTTCAGGCAAATTTCTTTCAAATCTTCTTCTCAAGATTCAGCAGGCAGAATCTTTTGATATTGGGTATGCACCATGCTTAGGGGGGTGAGATTCAAGTTTGTTCAAGCCAAGTCCCTGGGTTCATATTTGGGCTCACTGTGGTAGCCCGAATTATAACTTAGTTCAAAATGAGGAATTTTCTTTAAAAATCTTCTTCAGAATGTTTTGATATTTGGTATGCAGCATCCTTAGGGGGTGAGATTCAAGTTTGTTCAAGCCATGTCCCTAGGTCCATATTTGGACTCACTGTGGGAGCTCGAATTGTAACTTAGTTCAAAATGATGAATTTTCTTTAAAAAATCTTCTTTTTCAGATCCAGCAGTCGGAATGTTTTGATATTTGGTGTGCAGCATCCTAAGGGGGGTGAGATTCAAGTTTGTTAAAGCCAAGTCCCTGAGTTCATATGTGGACTCCCTGTGGGAGCCTGAATTATAACTTAGTTCAGTATGAGGAATATTCTTTAAAAATCTTTTTTTTTTAGATCCACTGGTCAGAGTCTTTGGATATTTGGTATAAGCTTTTCTTAGGAGGAGCAGATGCAACTTGTTGATATCAATTCTCTGGGTTCATATTTAGGCTACCATGTCAGGTGAGTGCCCTCAGGCCCCTTGGGGCCTCTTGTCTTTTTATTATATGTTATGTGACATTTTACTGTGCAATATTCAGCCCAATTGAATTTGACTGCAAACAATTTCAAGACAATAACAAAAAGCTGCTGATCGTTCATTCAAGGCAACGTCATGTGCCGAACATCATTTAGAAAGCTACTGAAAAAATTTATCAAGTCGATAGATATCAAGAAATATCTTTTAGATAATTTGTGATAATTCACAGGCTAGCATATAATAAAAAAAATTAGTAACTACCATATCACACACTGTATTAAAATAGACACTGACTAAGGCTGAAAAAATATACACGGTAAGTTGTTTACCTATCACATATGGTGCAGGATTCAAGGCACTAATGGAAATACTTGTATTGGATCGAGAAAAAAAAATTTCAAGTGAATTCCAAAAATTAAAAAATATTCCATTTTTATACCCCCATTCTCAGATGGATTACATGCAATCTGTCTACCTGTCATCCGTTCATCCATCCGTCCATCCGGATCCATATCTCGGCAGTGATGGGATGGATTTCAGCGAAATGATCACCTGCTGCCACCACATGTTGAATGGAGTTGTCACACTATTTTGACCTGAGAATCTGAGATACAGCCCCTACTTTGTCAAATTTTCATCTGTCTGTCCATCCATCTGGACAGATCCATATCTTAGCAGTGAGTGGATGAATTTCAATGAAATTTGGTATGTGGTACCCTTGGGATGATCTGCTTCCACCACATGCTGAATGGAGTTAGTTACTATATTTTATTACTTTCCAAAGTGTGATTTACGGGGATTTCCAGGTTTGATTATAAACGATAACTTCACAAGTGAATTATGCAATCAACAATTGGGTCATGTATAATCAGACCGTGCGTGCAAATGAACATGCTTTGCCGTGGGCGTAATGGGGACTCCATTGTTTTTTTTTTAACCTTTTACCTAACATGAAAAGCAGACAACACTCGCAAAAAAAATTCTTGAATAACTATTATTTTCATTTTTTGTCTCAAAAACATAGGTTATGACCCCTCATTAGAACGAGCTGGCCGAGCTTGTTCCAATGAGGGGTCATAACCTATGTTTTAGAGACAAAAAATGAAAAAATAATGAAAATTAATTGGCGATTTTTTAGAATAGGGCTTGCCGGTTTTGGCCGTTACGTTAGAAAAGGGTTAAATAATATAATTATCATTAATATTGAAAATTAATAAACAGAGTAATTACTTAACTGGACTGGTTACATGAAATAATTCATTCAAGGTGAGGGACTATATTGTAAAACTCTTGCGCGCATTCACGCACTCGTGTTTGTACAATGTCCCTCACCTTCATGAATTATATTTCACGTAACCAGTCCAGTCAAGCGATTACTCTCTATCATCTGGGTTATAGCCTTTGTCAAATTTTCAGTGTGTTTTCAATTTCATTTATGCTTCTTTGGTCATTCGCTGCAGTGGGGGTATGAATTGCCTTCAACAATAGCTCTTGTAAATTAATAGCTTGTTTGTTTTACTGTTATGCTATGTCTCGCATCATGCCTACTATTCTTGTGCTTATAGAACATCGACAAAATGATATATCTAAAAATGTCTTGTCACAATTCGTCCTCACATGGGCTTAGAGCACAGGTAGGCCTGAGGTGTGTCAGTGAAATAAAAAATTATTATATATACAATACCAGTGATATTTTAGGAGCACGAGAAGAGGTGTATGGTACCTCATTTGCATGTAAGGTGTGTCATAGGCAGCCCTGGTAATTCACCCTCAGCAATCAGCAGTGCTGAGGAAAATGCCGAGGAAATGAAAAATATCCACAGCAAAAATACTGCCGAGGATGGCTTTTTCAGAAAACCTGGTGGTGGCAGAAATTGCACAACTTCCAAGTTACACAAGGAATCAAACCATGTGGGTTGCACTATGATGTATTGCTAATTTTACAATTTACAGTACAAGTTGCAGCATAACCACTAGAAACATGTGTTCTTCTTTGTTGATAACACTAGAATCTGACATCAGTTTCTGGAAAGCTCTTACTATATAGAGCTTTCCAGAAACTGATGTCAAATTCTAGTGTTATCAACATAGAAGCAGTGACATACTTAGTTTGTGGTTATGCTGCATCTTATTTTCACTCATACTATACATATTGAGCAAGTTGCCTGCTTACTTCTTAGTTTTTTTTCCCAGCATTCACATGGTTCATGATATTAGCATGGGCTAATTGAGTGAAAGATTCTGCACATTGATTGTGAATGACTGTGATTATATATACATGTATCTCAAACTACTTTCACATGTTAAAGTTTCTTGAAAGTTTTCACTTCACCGCATACTACATATTCATGGCAATTGAGACTGCCCTGCCCCCTGATGATTTATACACAATCGAATAGGCTTCACAGCAATTGCCGTAGAAGCACCAGTTTTACACAGCAATTTTTTTGCCGAGGAAACAAGAATGAATTACCAGGACTGCATAGGTGAGAGAGCATGATAAGACACCTCAGAAATGGAACAAAGGCTGATCTTTATAAATTGCTTTATAAATATTTATGTTATTGTTGCACTGATATTATTTTTTGTTAACAGGCTAGCGATCTGTGGAAAAATAATGGCGCTCTCATTATGGCTGTCAGAAGACCAGGATGATCTCTGTGTAGAGAGGTGAGTGTTAAACGTCTCCTAAAAGGAAACTACAGTATATGGGCACTCAAATTTTATTGTACTTTTAATTTTTGCTTCACAAATATAGCTTAAAACCCCTCATCCTACCAGTGATGCCAATAGTCATCCTACTTCATATTTCACTCTGTGGAAAAACCAAGCAATGTATTTCTCTGATGCAAAGGTGTGAGTAATTTTAAATTTCAAATCTATTCAGGCAGTGGATTTGAAATTTAATTTTGCTCATGCTTTAACTTTCATACTTTAATTTCACTTACAAGACTGCAGACACATGCACGAATCCATTCCAGGACCTGGATTTTTTGATATGTTGGTGGGGTTGGGGGTGTAACTTAACTTCCACCGGCCAATTATCTGCAGTCCTTTTGAGATAGATCAGTTTGTATACCCCCAACGGGGGTATATAGGATTCGCCTTGTCCATCTGTTTGTCAGTCCATCTGTCTGTCCATCCATCCCAAAATTGAATCATGAATAATTTGTAACTTGAGTGACTTGGTATTTGGTATGCAAGTGTATCCTGTTGTTGTATACCAATAGTGAAATGCAGGTGTTGTCCGAGATTTTATTGCCAGAGTCATTGCCCTTTATGGACTTAGAATATGTCTGCCTTGAAATTAATTCATGAATAACTTGCAGAGTACTCAATGGAATGACTTCATATTTGATGTTTAACTCTATCTTACTGATGTCTACCCACAGTACAAGGTCCATTCGTCTGTCTGTCCATTGGTCCATCCATCCGACTGTCCATCCATCCGTCCCGAAATTCAATCATGAATAACTTGTAAAGTACTTGGTTGAGTGACTTGATATTTGGTATGCAAGTGTATCCTATTGCTGTATACCGATAGTGAAATGCAGGTGTCATTGGAGATTTTATTGCCAGAGTCCTTGCCCGTCTGTCCGTCCATCCATCTGTCCATCCATTCTTAGTAGAGGTACATTGTGGAGTTTACAATTTAGGGTCAGTGGTAGTTGTGGGGTTGGGTTGGGTTAGTACACTGGTCACTTGTGGGGTTATTTTTTGCACTGTGGGATTATTTTTTTACCTTGTGGGGTTAGGGTTTAACATGGGAAACCCCCACAAGTAAGAACGTGTAAGAATGTCCATCCATCCATCTGTCTGTCCATCCGTCCCGAAATTCAATCATGAATAACTTGTAAAGTATTTAGTTGAGTGACTTGATAATTGGTATGCAAGTGTATCCTATTGCTGTATACCCACAGTGAAATGCAGGTGTCGTTTGAGATTTTATTGCCAGATTCATTGCCCTTTATGGATTTAGAATTTGTATGTACCCCAAAACTATATCACAGTCTTGCATTGTTAAATAAGCGGGGGTTATATCTTTTTATTTTCCTTTTCTGGGTATCAAAATGACGCACATATACAATGTGCTAACATATTTTTAAAAATCGACTTGATGGCAATCCTTATTTTGGGTTGGACTGCACATTGCAGGGGTATTTTGTTAGCTGTGTTTACGAACAGTTCTCGTTAGTAATTTTACTCACCATTCCGATGCACAGTAAGTCAAAATTTTATGAATGGTTTTTAATACCTTGAGACTTCTCTTCATCAACTGCCGGAGTTGCACACGTTGTCGAGGAAACGTCACACAGTTAAGCAGTTATGCTGAACTCTTGATAATTGTTAGTGCCGGGCCAGTTCTTTCTCATTCTGACACAGATATATCCTTGAAAGAAAAGTGGGGTGGTCATACGAATCGTCGGAGAGACAAGCACAAATCAACATGGATTCGCATTGTAGCAGTGTGTGCGAATCTTTACGCAAATCGATTCGCAGATTTGCATGGAATTTTAAACCCTGTATTTTTATACTGTACCAATGACCCAGACATAGCTGGTGCTAACTCTTAAAATATAGGGCCAAACACAAATTTTGCCCCCCAATCCCCAAAATTTGCATCTAAAACCAAAGAAAACATGTCCTGAATGGCCCTCCACACTTCACCTCTACTGCGCATGCGCAGTGTCAAGGACGTTCCGAAATTGGCGCCATTAATCATTCTTAGTTTGGCCCTTCATCAGTTAACATCTGACTGATCTTTGTGCTTGTAAATCTCAGTTTAAATGATGCCAGACACATAAATATTAGTGAAATGGTGATTCTAAGGAGGATATAGAAGGAGGAGAGGAAAAATGTGTGACAGAAAATTATCAGGGCTGTAACTTAAAATTTTTTAATGAAATTATGTTAAGTTACCTATTTTCGAGGCAGCAGCCATTTTGTTGTCATTCTTGTTATCAAGTTACACTGATTGTTCAGTGTTTTCCTCTCTCCCTTTCCTTTAAGTCCCCTCTTGCTATTCTCCCATGCTTTTGGCATATTTTCTGTAATTTTATTACTAAAATTTCTTGGGAGTTTTAGCTGAATAACAGAATGAATTCTGTTCTTTTCCCCATGTTTATGTCTTCACCTATGGGTGGTTAGGCATTGTGTTCTGCATCTACCATCTGATGTTCTGCAGTTTCTTCCCTGGAAGTCTCTGTTTTGCATCAGATAGTGTATTATTGGTAACTGATTTCGGGCCTGGGTGCCTGGAGTCTTATTTTAGTGTTTTTACACTTATTGTTTACATTTACAACAGCCCTCTGTGTGAGGGGGGATTTCTTAAAAATAATATCTTTATGTTAATTTAATCATAACTAGATACATTATTATTGTTCGTAAGTGTTGCATAAATTGTTTAAAATATTTTTAAAATTTTTGTCCACACTTAGGTTTGGGATCCATTGGGGCTCAACGTTACTTTTCAGAAACTTGGGCTGTTCTGAAAAAATATTTTTTCAAAATATTTTGATTTCAATTATTTTTTCTATGTTAATGGATCATATTATTATGTATTTTGATTGTCAGGGGTTGGTGCGAGTACTAGGACTTTGTTTTCTTTTCACATTGAAAGGATTTTGGTCAATTGTAATAAGAGGAAATCTTCCTCTGACTTTTATAATCATTCTATATGTAGTCAGTGTACTCGAACTAACTCCTGTTCTGTATGTGATGATTTCGATGACAATATGGGAAGCGTGTGTCACGGTATGTTAGTGGGGAATTGGACATTCCGGTCCTTTCCCCGCAGGGTCACTCTAGTTTATCAATTTCTATTTCAGACGATGAAGATTAGGGTGATGTATCCGTGATGTCTTCCAAAAGTGTGCCTCCGTCGTCACAATTAATGAAGGGCTAGCGGAAAAGTGCTCATGTAATACGCCAATTGCCTAAGAGGACCCTAGTAGGTTCGACGGCCTTTGACGTCCGCTAGCTCGCCCGGTGTAGTGTCCATTCATCGAATGGTTCGGCAGCCGGGTTCGTCCGTTGCGGTCTAGAAGGAGTTTTGGGGTGATGCGAGCACTATAAATCAACCAAATGCACACCCAATGACGGCGGATTAGAGGGAGAACGGAGGAAGCCTTTTAGTCCGGTTCCTAGCTCGTCCAGGTCCATCCGGACGGCGAGCGAGAGAGGCCCCTCTCTCGTACAACAACATCTGGCCCCAGATGTTGTGGTACAAAATGTTTCGCATTCGGAGCATACGTCCGCCGCTCGGGACGCTCCGACATATAGTCAGTCCGGAGAGACTGTCAATAAGGCTTCCTCATTCTCATGGTAGCGCACACGACCGCTCTTGGCTACGTGACCTCGGATATCCAGTCAGCTTCGCCAATCAGAGAATCATCGGCGACCAGGTCACACCATCCGGTAGCCAGGGACACGAGGCCTGCAGACTCCGGACGTTCGCATAAGAAAGTGTGCGGGAGTCAACGTACACAGAGCTTCCGGCGGCAATGCATCGTAAGACCGCTACTGCACAGGCCTCGGGGACGGACGTGCTATCCCAAATAGTACAGCTTATTGCAGCATCCCAGCAACAACTGAATCTGTTGCATAATGTATTATCCGACGATGCTGGGTCGGTACGCTCCGCGGAAGCAGGAACGGACGTCCGAAAATTTCATCCGGTCCGGCGGGATACCGAAAGGGATTCGGAGGATTTCGAGCTTTCCCTTTCAGAACAACATATGCTGTTGTGTATGTCATCTGACTTGATCTTCTACAGGTTCTTTCGTCAGACCAGAATGCTGCGATGCCGGATAAGAAACTGATAGCGTCGGTGGACTTAGAAATTTTTGGTTCGGTTCAGGGACATCGTCCCTCAGTTCCGACATAGTCCAATAATGTCACACAAACTTTCGATTTATTGAACGACGCTATATATATTATTATATGCTTGCTATTACCAAGCATTTCTGGTTTCTTGTTCGCAAAGTTACGGAGATGTCTTTCAAAGTGTGCCTCTGTCGTCATAGTTAATGAAGAGCTAGTGGCAATAAGTGCTCATGGAATATGTCTATCGCCTAAGAGGTCCCTTGTAGGATCGACGGAGTGACATTCGCTAGCTCACCCGGTGTAGCGTACATTCATCGAATGGTTCGGCTGCCGGGTTCGTCTGTTGCGGTCTAGGAAAGAGATTTGGGTGATGCGAGCACTATAATAACTTTAGTACTCACCCAGTGACGACGGATTGAGGACAGATCGGAGGAAGCCTGTTAGTCCGGTTCCTGGCTCATCCAGGTCCGTCCGGGCTGTGAGCGAGAGAGGTCCCTCTCTCGTCCAACAACATAGGGGACCGCATGTTGTGGTTCAGATATTTTGCATTCGGAGCATATGTCCGCTGCTCGGGACGCTCCGTTATATTGACAGTTCGAGAGACTGTCGATAATGCTTCCTCATCCTCACAGCAGCGCACACGACCGCACATTGGCTACGTGACCTCAAGTATCCGACCAGTTTCGTCATTCAGTGATTCCACGGCGAACAGGTCACGCCATCCGGTAGCCAAGGGACACGAGGCCTATACACTCCGTTCGCTTGCATAATAGTAGTATGCACGGGGTAACGATCACGGAGCTTCCAGCGGCAATGCATCGTAAGACCGCTTCTCCACAGGCCTCAGTGACGGACGTGCTATCCAAGTTAGCACAGTTTTTCGCAGCATCCCAGCAATCGACAGTTTCTCGGTCGGATCAGGAATTATCCGACGACGCTGGGTCGGTGTGGTCCGCGGTTGCATCAGGTTCGGACGACCGAACGCTTTATAGGGTCCGACAGGATGGCGAAAGGGATTCGGACGATTTCGAGTTTTCCCTTTCGGAACATCGGAAGCTGCCATACATTTCTTCCGGCATTATCTTCCAGTGGTTGTTCCTTCGAACTACATTGCTGCGATGTTGGATAAGAGACTTATAGCATCATTGGACACGGAATTTTGGATCAGTTCAGGGACATTGTCCCTGACTTACCGACACAGTCCAATAATGTCATTAGAACATGTGTATTATTTATCGACGCTATATATATATATAAGCCTGCTACCAAGCATGATAGTTTAGTTTCTTGTCCGCAATGCTCAATTCTGCCTTTTTTCATTTATAGGAATAATTTATTTTGGCAGAACAGGGCATACCGAGAGTTCATATGCGTCTAGACGGCGTGGTTCAAGACTGGAAATTATCTTTTTCGCCGTCTATGTCTTTTCCAACCACAATGTTGGAAACGACAATGATGTCTAATAGACTTAACTTAGACACTTTATCATACGTAATCCACCTTACTGAGGCGTTATCATTATGTCTTCAAGAGAAAGAATTCCGGGATATGATCCTCAATGTGATTTCTTTTGAGGGCAGTAGTTTGTTCACGTATAACTCCGCCCTTCAGTGGCTACCTGGAGTTGGTTAGACGTGACGCGGCCCTAGCTACATCCACGCGCGTGGATAGTAAGGTGAAGAACTCTCTCAGAGTCGCTTCGGTCTCGGAGAAGCTTCTCTTCGACGGCAACTTTTCAGCAATCCATGAATTGCTCGATTTACACGTTCTCTTGTCTATCTAGTGTAGCAAGCGATTCAGACTGGGGCAAACATTCGGTGGTTGACTCAGAGAGTGCCACTGCAGTTGCCGGATCCGAGTTTTATAATTATGACGTTTGCCAGTCAAACAGGTTGGGATACAATATTGATCCCAACGGATTCGAAGTGCCAGGGTCTTTGGGTTCCGCAGTCTCTAGGCAAGCACTTATCTTCCACGGAATAATGTTTTTTAGGCTTGCTTTATGTCATTCGATGAACATTATTCAGAAACGCATGTCCAAATCCTGTCCGATAATACGACAGTAGTGGCGTATCTCCGGAACCAGGGAGGCACTCTTTCGTTTCCGTTATTCAATTTAATGGAAAGAATCCTTCTGTTTGTTATAGTACACCAAGTTCTGCTTCGGTCCGTCTTATTCCGGGTCGTCTGATTGTATTACCGGACTCCCTTTCACTTATGGGTCGCTTGTTGCCGTCAGAATGGACTCTCAACAAACAAGTATTCAATCAGATTTGCTATCAATGGGAGCGCCTAATGTTAATTTATTTACGACACAACTTGCTAATCAATTGCAGACGTATGTGTTTACATGTCCGGATCTCTGAGCTTATGTTGTTAACGCTCTATTGATCTAATAGGACGGAATGATAGGATATGCGTATCCTCCTGCGCTGTTGTTTCAGCAAGTATTGCTAAGATAAACAACCACAATACATTTCTGTTGATAGCATCTCTGTCTTCACAGAGACCGTGGGTATATTTACTCAGATGTCTACTGTGGGACTTAACGCGAAAACTTCCTCCATGAGAGGATCTTTTTTCGCTGGGAAAAATCGTGTCATCTTCATCACAACCTGCAAGGTCTCAACCTTCACGTATTCCGTTGTGTGGTCCTTATTGCATTGTAAGCATTGTACTGGACGTGCTTTGGACGCGATTTCCTACTGTAGGAGAACCTCTTCTTCGCTATACTATGCGGCTAAAGTGGAGGCTCTTCCGTCGTTGGTGTAGGGATCACTATGTTGATATTGTTGATCCCACCATACTAGTCATTGCAACTTTCTAGTATACTTGTTTGACAAGATCTACTGCAGCCTGTTACTATTAAGGTTATAGGTTTATGTTATTTCATACCTATGCACTCTATGATAGTTTACAATTGAGTTTTATGTCTCTTTATCTAAGTCAGTTAGTAACTTTTCGATAAATAGACTTAGAATCATTAGATTAAATTTCTATACGGAATTTAACTTCGGTTCTTATTTAGCTAAGTAATCATTTGAGCCTCTGGAAACAGTAGTTTTCAAATTCTGACCTTTTAGACAGTAATTCTGTTGGCTTCTCTTTTACTAAAGAGTCAGTGAGCTTCATGCACTATCGGTGGATGATTCTCACTTTCGTAGTTTCGGAATCACTACTTCCTTTACTATTTAGGTTGGATTTTTGCATAAGAGTCAGGCTCCTAATAAATATCCGGAACCTATTGTTATTAAGGTCCTTCCGTCTTCGTGCGGGCATAGGCCTTTACTCTGTCCGGTTAGAGTTTACGTATTTATAAACAGATATCTGTTTATTACTACAGGCGTAAGCTTCTTCTGTCTTTGATGCCTAATAGAAGGACGTTACGCTCCATTCTATTGCTAATGGATTCAATTAACTATCGATACTGCTTATGGTATATCATTGACTCAACAGTTGTGCTTGAGATTTCGGCTCATGAAGTAAGAGTTCTTCTACATCTTGGGCTTACATTGTGTCGCTATTATAGATTTTTGAAGGCTGCTCATTGCGCTCAGTCATCCACATTCATGAATTTTTATCTCAGAAATATCGAGTCCATTTCTGGAGGCCTCTATTGTTAGGTCTATTATCTACTGCTCAGAATGTCATTCACTTAACAGTTGCTACTATAGCTAGGTAGGCTGTCTGTTTCGGCAGTGACTCCGTTCTGCTGCCCTCTTCGCTCTGGGCTATTTGACCCAGGGCAAGAAAAAGGGGGGGGGGGGGGGGAGGGTGTTTCCTTGGGTCACCTGTTTTACTATGAAAACAAGGGGATACCTCCTCCTGAGTTAGTAATTCTGAGCTGTTATTGGGATGGTTTTTTAGTGAGAAGTTTATGTTTTAAAAATTCATTCAGGTCTTAGTTTTTAAAGTATAGCTTTTGAATATAGCACGTGTCAGTGGACGTTATTATACAATCCTCAGACACTTTTAAGGAGTATAAAGAGTCTCTGTTCTCTAGACTTACTTTATTTATTGGCTTACTTTAAAAATTATTAGTATAAGGATTATACTAGATATTATTAGAGTACATGGATGTATGATGCTCAATTTTGGAAGGTGTTGTATCTTTCTAATTTATCATAAATAAGAAAGATACATGTAAGGCCTAATACTTCTTTTTCCCTAGAGGGGATGACTCTATTTTATATAATTGAGCGTATTCCAACTTGCTCTATGTCTTAGGCCCTCCAGCCTTTTTACTATTCAGCTATGTCTAGGTCATTGGTACAGTATAAAAATGTTAAAAAATTTATAGTAATTTATATATTTTTTATACTTACCAATGACCCAGACGGGGATGGCCCTCCCAGGAGTTGGGAACTCATACCTCCCAGCTGAGTACATAGCGCTTACCAGGCACTGGTTATAAGAATGATTAATGGCGCCAATTTCGGAACGTCCTTAACACTGCGCATGCGCAGTAGAGGTGAAGTGTGGAGGGCCATTCAGGACATGTTTTCTTTGGTTTTAGATGCAAATTTTGGGGATTGGGGGGCAAAATTTGTGTTTGGCCCTATATTTTAAGAGTTAGCACCAGCTATGTCTGGGTCATTGGTAAGTATAAAAAATATATAAATTACTATAAATTTTTTAACTTTCCCATAATGCAACTAGAAATTTACCCGATTCAGTCTTGTTTGACAGAGCTCTGTGCTTTATTGGGACAGTCAGTAATTTTTGAAATTATGCTTGTTCTCAAAAGTTTTATTGGGAAAATGTTTTGGTAATTGTAGTTTTAAGAACCGGCCATGCTTTGGATGTCATTTGATATGGCAATTGCGCACAAATTCCTACATGCAATTAAGCTTAGATATGCCCACAGTTCATGACAGGACTTCTAGTTTTAACTGTATGTATCCAATAAAACCCACAGAACAAGCATTGACAACCGCAATCTGAGATAGGTTTCATGGACACCTATGCTATAAATAGAAACAAGTGCATACAAACTTTTCTGTTAGAGCTAATTTCGAGGAATTTCGGAAATGACATTGCCAGGCCTGAAAATAAGTAGTCTGACATTTGCAAAATGAGGTCCTCAGAGGGTGAATTTGACAATGCTATCCCAAACAGTGGGCCAATTTATCCTCTGGATACCTCTTTCAGTTTAGTTTTGAGACCCTGATTCACACTGAGGTTCTCAGAGGGTAAATTTAGTGATGCTACCCTGCTGTGCAGGGTAGCATCACTAAATTCACCCTCCAGGGACCTCATTTTGCAGATGACAGTCTGCTTAGTTTCTGGCTTGGACATTGTCCTTTGTGCTGTTCCGTGAATTTCCGTAAATGATCGTGAAACAATATCGTCGGGATGTAAAACCATGGCTTAGTTTTTCAATAAAGCCATAAGATTTTCGCCTTCATGTTAATTTAATTAATTGATACGAGTATGTTCAAACAAACGGTATATAAAACATAAGGGTACTTTTGCAAAATGAAATTTAAAAAGTTTTTTTTTTCAAATTCATGGCTTATTATCTCTTTAGTTGGGTGCTACTGTGTAATAAAATTGATCATAAGAATCTCTTTAGGGATCTACATTTTAACGCTGAGTAGCAGGAAAAACATTTAAAATTTTTTACATACCACAAGTTCAAATGTTTCCACCTCTGTTATATGATATCAATATAAAGATGATTTACAAACTTGGTAAGGTCAGGCTCCTGGGATCATATTTAGAGTTGTCATGGTGCCCATTAGATTTTAACTGGTAGAGTGCTGGAAGTCCATATTTGGGCTTTATTCTGGATGGCAAGTACAGCAACTTGAAGGCTTCATATTCTGTGAGTGAGCTTGATGTTATATTTCAAGTGAAACTATTTAGTCTGTGTGACATGTTAATTCGTATGTCCATTAAAGAAGAAATGCATGTTAATTGGATAAGAAATGATGAGATCACTCAAAATTTATGCTGACTACCCCCAATTTTTCAGCTTTACAGACTTTTAGCATCATTAGTTCTTGTAGAATTATTTATTATACAGTGAAAGCCATTTGACTGAATAATCACTTTGCCAATGAAAATTATTCAGTTAACAGGAATATTCAATCAACCATTTACTTAACACTAAAAGCCATGTCACATGCAAATAAAATTCTTGAATACCCCGGTAATTAAATTTTTCTTTTTTGCTTCGAAAACATAGCTTATGAAGCTTCATTGGAATGAGCTCGGTGTTCTTGTTCCAATGAGGGGTCATAAGCCATGTTTTTGAGACAAAAAAATAATGAAAATTGAATGGTGATTTTTGTGAATTGTGCTGGCCTTTTTTGTCTATTAATTTTGAACTTGCTGTATAGCAGTTACTATAGACAAACTAAAAGTGTATACCATTAAATGAAAATTCCCTAACAGTTTTTAAATTGTAATTTTCAAATAAAAATTAGCATTGAAAGTAAGTTTGGGGCTGGTCAGAACTTGTTAATGAATTGGGTAAACAAGGGGTCATTTTTCCCTAGGAGCATTTTGTTTGGGGGGACCTGTTGACCAGCACCAGAAATTACTTACATTATAAAAACAACTGATATCAAATCACATTTTCAAATTTTATTTGCACGGTAGATTTTTTTTTTATCATTAAATGAAAATTTTCAATACCATTCTGAGTAAATTTTTATGTATTGATAATTGATTCCATTTTCCTAAACAAACACCCTTTACTGCATTACTTGTTGGGATCAACAGTAAGGATCGGAAGTCTTATAACATTGAATTGTGTGACTTGTGGGGATTTCCCAGTTTGTTGATTGACATGTATTCTGATGCAAAGTAATTTTTTTCGAATACTCTTTTTCTGCTCAGCCTGGGCAGTAAATGAAAACATAGGGAATGAATTTATATAAAAATGGCACAAATCAATATGTATTAATCTTTTATTCTTCAGAAAAGCAAACAAACTATGTTTTAACTTTGGTACCCCATTGAAATGTTAAACCCCAAAGTATACACAAGGTTTCAAATATTGTGCTAAACAAGATACGTGTGTTGGTTTCCAAAATAAAGGATCTGGGTATTATCATGTTGCAGTGGTAGCCAATCAGAGATGGTATCATAAAAGGCAGTTTGTTAAATGTGCTCTTTGGTAAAATTATAAACCAAAAGTAAACATAAAAGTACATATGTAGCTTAGCTTGACATGCATAATTTTTTTCTCGGTAGTGACCAACAATACATGTACATGTATCGCAAATTAATGATGAGTAACAAGATTTTACATTGCTTTAATGGCACTATGTATTGGATAATGCAATGCAGTACTGGTTAAAATTCCTGTGGGAACCCCAGGAAATGAAGCAGTGCTTGTTTACTGTGGTAAACAAGCTCTGTTTTACTCATAAAATACAGTGTGCAAAAGTTGATGAGAACGCTCGTTTCGTTTGCGTGGTGGTTACGCAAATTTAAATCGCAAACGGATGACCGGTTAGCCATAAGCTGCCTTCTGAATGGAAAAGTCGGAGTCACTTAACTGGTAGAGTGCTAAATTTTTTCTCAGATTAGTTCACACATTTTTGTCTTGTTACAATTCATGGGAGAGTGCCTATAGGCATTCTCCCATGAATTGTAACAATGCAAACCAATGGATATGAAGTAATTTTTCTGACAAGATAATATGAAGGACATCCACAGAATATGATGCCTTTAGGCCTAAAAAAATTAAAAATATGTTTCTCAGGCTCTCCCGCATGGCCCTTTAGGCTGCATGCTCTCTTTTTATAACCAATGTAAACTTTAAAAAAATTAAAATTAAATGGTTTATGTCTGATATTTTACCTGAGTTAAAAAAATTGATAAATTTGTCCCTTAAGTGCAAGAAGGCTTTGCAATGCTTTAGCATTGCAAAGCCTTCTTGCTCTCAAGGGACGAAATACTCCACCACCCATGCTATTCCATAGATTATGAGGCCTAAAACATAAACCAAGAACATGATCTTTTGATGGCAAAGAAATAATTACAGAAATAAAAAATAAAATGAAAAAAACGCTCGCCCGCATGCAATTTTACAAATAATGGCCTGAGAAACAGAAGATCTACTTTGTGTGGCCTTAACTTTAGGTACCTGCAGACCAGAATAAAGCCTAAATATGGGCTTCTAGCACTCTACCTGTTAACCAGCCTTTCTTGTGTCTTGATAGATTTTTAGACTTTTGCCATGAGAGGCTATATATATTCCAATTCCATGTTATATGAATACTTGTTAATGATAAAAAAGCAGTTTCCAAAAACTTTTTACACAGCCAAACATTCGGTTAGCCATCTCCAACCCACTAGAATGGTCAGTCATTTAGAGTCATTTTTCATATTTTGCACACTAAAAATAGGACTTGGTCACAATACCTGGGATAAAAGTCCTCTAAAATGGGCAACGTGGGTTTAACCCTTTACCCAAAGTAAATGCCAAAGCCGGCTAGTGCTATTCACAAAAATCGTCAATTTTCATTTTTGTCTCAAAAACATAGGTTATGACCCCTCTTTGGAACGAGCTCGTTGAGCTCGTTCCAATGAGAGGTCATAACCTATGTTTTTGAGACAAAAAATTGAGTTATTCAAGAATTTTGTTTGCAAGTGTCGTCTGCTTTTCATGTTAGGTAAAGGGTTAAATGATTGGCTGGACTTTACTTTATATGCATGTTGCAGTCACGATTAACCATCATGCAGAAATATGTGACCTTAAACACCTGTAAATAAATGAAAAATACTGGTTACAATATTCCCCGCATCGCTCATGGAGGAGTGTCAAACAAGTTACAATAGATTAAATGCCTGTATTGGATACGCATCGCTCATGGAGGAGTGTCAAACAAGTTACAATAGATTAAATGCCTGTATTGGATACGCATCGCTCATGGAGGAGTGTCAAACAAGTTACAATAGATTAAATGCCTGTATTGGATACGCATCGCTCATGGAGGAGTGTCAAACAATTTACAATAGATTAAATGCCTGTATTGGATACACGGAGAGTGGATAGGTCTATAAATGAGGTGATTTGGTGATTGTAAGGGTAATTTCTCGACTAATAACGGGACTTTTTATTCAATTAACAGGACTTTACTCTCTAACCCACATGCAATTAACAGGTCATAGACAAAACTACATGTATGTTTCAATGAGTCGTTTTGTATTCAATGAGTCAGATGTGCGTAGGAAGAAAACATCGAGACCGAAGGTCGAGACGTTTTCTTTCTACGCACATCTGACAAATTGAATACAAAACGACTCATTGAAACATACATGTGGTTTTGTATTTATTACATGACCCAAGCACCTACTGACCTTATTTTCTTTTCTATCAACGGTGGTAAACACCATGTACTTTATGCAGTCGCATTCCATAAAAAAGTCCCGGTTGGAACAGGTTGGTGTGCAATACGGAATTCCGTATTGCACAGCCGTATTGCATAAGAGAGACTGCATGGGCATGTAATAAAAATTTGTACTGAAGGTATGGTAAGATGGCTTTGTATTTGGAAGTTATTTTCATTTAAGAGATATCCATTTGAGTGAACCCACTGTATCTTGTTTGACAGCTCTCCGTGAGATTTTGAAAACATGATGGAATAGAACAAACAAGCCTGGAAATAAGCACACTGTCATCTGCAGAATGGGATCCCCAGAGGGTGAATTTGGTGGCATTACTAAATTTACCCGCTGTTATTTATTCATTTATTTATTGGAGTTTAACAACACTTTCAACAGCTAGGGTCACCTTGTGTCTAACAGTTTTACGGCTGGAGGAAGCCCGAGTACCCGGAGAGGACCACCGAGCAACGTTGAGCAACTGTCAGACTCCCCAACATTACTACACACAAGCAGGGTTAGCATTGGTTGGATACAGGTACACCATCGATGTGCATTACATCTTAGTACACAACCCCAAATGGGCAATCAGTATTAAGTGCCTTACTCTATGTTAACCTCTGTCTGAATCAAGGTCTCGGGCCTAAACAGAAAAAAGGTACCTGGAGAATAACTTTGGGGATTCTAGCCCACTGTATGAGATAGTATCAGCAAATTCCCCCTCTGGGGATCTCATTCTGCAAATGGCAGATTGTTTTCTTTCCAGGCTTGAGAACAAATAATACTCTGTTATAAAAAAAAACAGTGAAAATTGCCTATTTGGTGATAAGCTTACTCTGTATTAACCTTTTTATGGGTGAAGTATTATATCTTCAACTGTTTTGGTACCATATATTTTCTTTTTTTCCAGGAGGCCCAAGGGCTGTCCTCTCTGAAGTCAGAATTCGCTTCCCATGGAGTCCATTTATATGCTGTTGTTCATGAGACTCTGGGAGTGAAGGAATTCAGACCTTACTTTGATGGTGACATTTTTCTAGACTTGGAGGTAACTATTGTGAAATTGATCTCTTATGGTGTACTTTATTTGTAGAGAATGAATTACAGTCAAAATCCCCATGAGGTGGAATTTCCACCACAGCAGTAACTTTGTGACAAAGCCTAATATTCCCAGATGGTGTTTTGCAATTGATCTTTTATAGAGTCCTTTATTTGAAGAGGATGAAGCATGGTCAAAATTCCCATGAGGTGGGATTTCTACCACAGCAGTGACTTTGTGACAAAGCCTGAGATTCACAACTGATGTTTTGCATACTTCTGGATTTTTATTATTTCTGCACAGCAAAGCAAATCTCTTGGGATTAGAATAAGTATAATTTGGACACTTATAATAAAATTGTCCTTTGCAATTTGAATAAAATTTTACCCCGTGATTTTAGCTCTGCCTGACAAATGTCATTTTTAGTTTACAGTAAATTTTTAGGCACTTTTTTAGCTCTGCCTGACGTGTCAGTAAAGCTTTTCTGTAAGGATTTGTCCTTTGTCTGCCGGTCATCCATCTGTCATCAATATTTTTTTTTGTCTTGGCCATAACTTCTTAACCACTAAATATTTTTTGACGAAACTTTATAACAATATGTATTATCAAAACACAGTGTGTTGTGAATTATAATTGTTATGTGCCTCTCATGGTCAAGATCACAGGCCCTATGTTGAGGTGACAAAAACTTTGATATTTCACTGTCCCGTCAATATAACTTGGTTTGATTGACAGATCTTGTTCATACTTGGTACAATTATTGCTCATGACTCAAAGGTGTGTCGTGACTTTGATCCAAGGTCATATCATTAAGGGCAAGGTCACATACAGCAAAACTTTGATATTGTTATACTGCCCTTATCCGGTCCATATAACATTGTATGATTGATAGATCATATTCATACTTGGTAAAATTATTGCTCATGACTCAGGCCATGAATTTTCAAAAATTTACGGAACCCATTTTTCGTTCGCGTGTTTTGGGCTTGCGTAACCCATTGTTTCATTCACGTTAATTATTTTTGCACAACAAATTGGTTACGCAAAAGGTTACGTGATTAAAACAAGATATGAGATGAAATATTCAGTGGTTGACATAAGTTGTACAGGTTTATGCTTTTACCAATATGGTAAAACCATTAAGAAATAAAGTATGTAAAGGGATTAGTATTCATTGTAATAAATTAGAGCAATAATGAATACTGATATAGAAACCATTCCGCAATCAAGGAATATTACATGTGGCTCGAGCCTTCCTTTGCTGACATAGACAATACCAGTGGCTGGTGTTGTCAATGTCAGCAAAGGAAGGCTTGAGTCAGTATAAGATTCTTTTGCTGATAAACATCAATGGATGCAAGACCTCAGGACTGGGACTGAGAAAATATTAACAAACACCATTGCATGTGTGTTTACCAAAAAATTGAAGTCTATTAGTGAAACAGGCCCATGCCATTTCGGCCCACATAAATGTTTAACGTTAGATCAGGTTTTTCCTTGAATATTTTTCTGCATTTCCATAACACCACTGCAAATACTATTTAAGTCCAAATTCTAAAATTAGTGTCTTCAATCTCAACCTCTACATCCCTTTGTTTGATCCATAAGTTATGAAGAAAAAAAAAATGGGGCGAATTCGCTCGCAACTTAAATGAGGGGGAAAGCACGCTGAATCTACACATATATCAAATAGAACACAACCACGGAAAAACCCACAATGGTTGATATGTTTCGTGCTTTCGTGCTGTCATTTACTATACTTACATAATGTCCGTGAAAATAAATGTTGAAATGTTGTGCTTAGAATCTCACAAGTAAAATACAGTACTATATAAGTTCAAGCAACAGGACAAACTACCACTTCTACTTCATACTCATTCATTGTATTTCTTATCTGGCGATCAGGGTACCACGGCACACTGACACATCAATGAACAACAAAAAATTTGGACTATAAAATTACGTTCACGTCATATTTTTTGCGTGAACAAAACATCGTTCGCGGTTTTTTGATTTGCGTAACCATCCCGCGAACGAAACGATCGTTTGCGTGAAATTTTGTGGCCTGTGACTCAAAGGTGTGTTACAACGTGATCCAAGGTCAATTCGTCAAGGTCAAGGTTACAGACAGCAAAACTTTGATATTGTTACATAGACCGTGTCCCGTTCATATAACTTAGTATGATTGACATATCTTATTCCTACTTGGTACAATTATTGTTCATGACCCAAAGGTATGTCACAACATTGATCCAAGGTCATCTCATCAAGGTCAGGGTCATAGAAAGCAAAAATTTGATATTGGTATTCAGTCTTGTCGGGTTCATAAAACTTGATATGATTGACAGATCTTATTCATACTTTGTACAATTATTCCTCATGACTCAAAGGCCAAGGTCACAGACAACAAAACTTTGATATTGTTACACAGCCCTTGTCTGGTCTGTCTAATTGAATCTATGTGACAGATGTTGTTCATCCTTCGCACAATTGTTACCCATAACCTAACGTTGTGTCATGTCCTTGACCCATTGTCATATAATCAAGGTTAAGATCACAAACAGTAACACTTGGATTCTTGTCTTGTATTAGCTCCCCCTCAAGGCCGTTACCCTGAGCAGAGCTGCCTAGGCTGGGATGCATCTTGTTTATCAAGTGTTGTCATAATTGCTGGCAGGATAGTATGAATATTTTTTTTTTAAATTCTCGAAAGGTCAGGAGTGAACTTGGAGATTCTGGAACATTGTGCCTCTTACATTTGTTCATAGAATTTGAGATAAATTAGTTCTGGATGGGAAATTTACTGAAGTGTGGCAGGAAGATAGCCGGCTAGGCGATGCCACCTGCTGTAGTATACCAGTTTGTCACATTTATGTTTCTGTTCATATAGTAAAGTAAAAGTTCAGTTCAATTCAGTTAATTCAATTCTCTGTGTATTTGTAATAGTGAACCACACTATAAATGTGTTGTAGAGAACAATCTTTTATTTTAACCCCCTTTTAAACATGATGTTGAGAGAAAGAACCCTATTTATTTATTTATTTATTTATTTATTTTAGGGTTATTGTATAAAGGTCAAGGTCACAGTGTCCCCTTGAACTTGCAGGGAAGTTGTTTTTTGTTCTCGAATTAAAATTCTATTTGGCGGATTCAAACTAAATTAAACATGTAGGTTGGCATAATAAGAGGAATTTTTGGGAGGAGGCATTTTATCAAAGGTCAAGGTGACAGTAGCTTGAACTTTGTTTTCCAGGAGGATATGTAGACTGAGTTGGTTTGAAAGTTGATATGTTGGTTGGGTGGGATGAATGGAAGAAGCCTGTATATTTTTGGATTACTGTACCAGAGTTCAAGATCACCATGTAAATTCTCCTGGTCTATCTGTAGATGAGTAGGTTTTCGCTCTCTAATTAATGTTCTGCTTGGCCAATTGAAAACCATACATGACAGATGTATTTGGTATGATGGGTGCCAAAGGTTAAGGTCAGGGTGACCTTAACTTCAAATTGATTTCTGCTTCATAGCGTATGATGTTTGTGAGGTTGCTGCATCAGGCTTTTTTGTTTTTTGTGGTGGGGGGGGGGGGTGTGAGTGAGGGGGGGGGGGACGTTTAGCCAGAACTGGAGGATTTCTCTAGTTTGAAATAACTAGCTGTGTGCAGCAAGCCTCTATAATGGTTGTAAGGAAAGATGCTGAACACTATCTTGGTGGTTTTTTACATTGTATGCATTAGCTTGTTTGCTCAGCAGTAGAAAATAAATGTTTATATACAATTGTTTTATTACAATTTGTTGGAGTGTCCTTGGTAGCACTCTCCAATAAATTGTAACAAAACTTTTATATTAACCCTTTACCCAACATAATGGCCAAAACCAGCCAGCGCTATTCTAAAAAATCGCCAAATAATTTTCATTATTTTTTCATTTTTTGTCTCAGAAACATAGGTTATGACCCCTTATTGGAACAAGCTCGTTCCAATGAGGGGTCATAACCTATGTATTTGAGACAAAAAATTAGTTCAAGAATTTTTTTTTGCAAGCGTCTGCTTTTCATGTTAGGTAAAGGGTTAACAAATGAGGCCTTGTGTACTACTAGGTGTCATGGATTAACTGTTTTGACCAAATATGTCTGCAAGGCAAATTGCGTCGGTAGGCTGATTGTGTGCATAAAATGTGAGCCGGTTGTATTCCCAGGCAGACACGAGATGGGTTGTTACTTTCACAAAATTTGATCCTATTCTGTCTACAAGCAGGCCTGAGGCCAGTTATGTCTGCAAAACACCTGACTCAAGTTTTGCAGATGTAATTTGCTTGCAGACATATTTGGATTTGCAAGCCCAAACAATCAGCCAATACTGATGGAATTCAACACTTACAAAATTGGGTAATCAACCTGTTGGACACAGAACTCAAGAATCAGACTATATTTGAACTCCAAACCTCTCTGATACCTAACTTATTAACAAGTCAGGTGCTAAATTATTTTCCGAAGATGATTTGTGATGTGAGTATTTTTATACGGGCGCTCATTGAGCTGGCCGTATTATGGTATGGCAATGTCCTTCCGTCCATCTGTCTGTTTGTTTATCCGTCCGCTTGTCCGTCCCTTAACTTTTGTTTGTCCATGCGATAACTTGAAAACAATACATCCAACAGATACTGTTTCTTTATCATTGATTAGTCATGACTAGAGGATGGTTCCTTTCGATAACAAGCATTCTGGCATATGCAATGTTGCCACCACGGCAACCAACTTGTATTTTCAGGGACTTTTGATTGTCCACGCGATAACTTGAAAACTATAGATCCAGCAGATACTGCTTTCTTATGGTTGATTAAGCATGACAAGAGGATGGTTCCTTTCAATAACCAGCATTCTGGCATATACAATATGGCAGCCATCTTTGATTTTCAGGGACTTTTGATTGTCCATGTGATAATCCAACAGATATTGTTTTTTTATGGTTGATTAGTCATGACTAGAGGATGATTCCTTTTGATAACCAGTGTCAATGTCCGTCCATCCATCCATCCGTCTGTCCGTTCGTTAACTTTTGTTTGTGGAGGCGATAACTTGAAAACAATACATCCAACAGATACTGTTTTTTTATGGTTGATTAGTCATGACTAGAGCATGGTTCCTTTCGATAACCAGCATTCTGGCATATCCAATATGGCCACCACGGTAGCCATCTTGGATTTTCAGGGACTTTGATTGTCCACATGATAACTTGAAAACTATAGATTCAACAGATACTGCTTTTTTATGGTTGATTAATCATGACTAGAGGATGGTTCCTTTTGATAACCAGCATTCTGGCATGTCCAATATGGCCGCCAGGACAACCATCTGGGAGTTTTGGTGACTTTTGATTCTCCATGCAATAACTTGAAAACAATATATTCAGCTTTAATGGGTCGTAAACCAGGAAGGTACAATTATTTTTGAAGGAATTATTGACCTTTTTGTTCAACTAAAAAATTTCTTCACAAGCGCAATTTCTTCATAGGCGGCTGTATATTGAGCCACCGCCTGCCGGTGCACTTGTTTAACAAAGATACAATGCTACAGCAATGGGAGCCATTCATTGTTTAGCAGGCATTTGTTAATAAATCATTGCTTTATTACAATTTATTGGAGAATGCCTCTTGATACAGGAATGAATTCCATCCATTCATCTTTCCCCCTTTTCTTATCACATTTTAAAGAAAACCACTCAAAATATTTTTTCCAAAATTTAATATGTAGATTTTTGGTGATAATATCATGAATGGGATTATGAACAAGCTGTATTCAAGTACTTCAATAGTTATTGCCCTTGTTGAATTTAGAATTTCTTATCATCACATCACCATTTCTTGTTATCACCTGTTGGAAAGAAAATGTGAGAGCACTGAATCTGAAAATATTGAATCGCAGGCACAAAGCTAATGGCTTGAGGGTGCGACATGATGTCATTATTTGTTGTTTGTGTTGTCCATCAGAGAAAAATTGTTCTCTCAAACAGCAACATTCTCTCAAAAAGCTGTTAATTTTAAAAGAAAAGTTGATCATTTGGCAAAAAAACCACATTTTTCAAGATTCAAAAATAACACGCTATTAATTGAAACTAGAGTATGTTTTCATTTTTAGCTTAACTTGACAAAGTCAAGATAAGCTATTGCCATCATGCGTGCGGAAGTCTGTGAGTCTGTTCACATTTTCCTTTAGCATGGGCTACACGCCGCAGTTCTTGTCTGATCATCACGAAATTTCATATGCAGGTTTGGGGTCATGTCTAGATGAGAACGTCCCCTTTTGGTCGCGATCGGTCAACCGGTATTGCTGCCCGAGCCCAAAACCCGAAAACCATTAGCACAGTCTTATGGAGGGGTTTCATTGTAACTTGGTAGGATGCCTCTGTATAATGCCTAGATGAGAACGTCCCCTTTTGGGCATGATCTGTCAATCGTGATGGCTGCCCAAGCCCGAAACCCAAAAACTTTTAGCACAGTCTGCAGGTCATGTTTAATATGGAGGGATTTCATTGTAACTTGGTAGGATGACTCCTTATGTCTAGATGAGAATTTCCCCATTTGGGCGTGATCTGTCAACCGTGATGACTGCCCGAGCCCAAAACCCGAAAACCATTAGCTCAGTCTACAGGTCATATTTATTGAGGAATTTCATTGTAACTTGGTGGGTTGACTTCATATAATGTCTAGATGAGAAAGTCCCCTTTTGGACGTGATTGGGCAGCTGTGACGGCTACAAGGGCCCGAAGCCCTAAAACCTTTAGCACAGTCTACAGGTCATATTTATGAAGGGATTTCATTGTAACTTGGTAGGATGACTCCAAATAATGTCTAGATGAGAACGTCCAATTTTGATCACGATCATTCAGCCTTGATGGCTGCTCGAGCCCAAAAACCATTAGCATAGGCAAAAGGTCATATTTAAGGAAGGATTTCATTGTAACATGTTAGGTTGACTCCTTATAATGCCTAGATGATGACATCCCCCTTTTGGTCGTGATTGGTCAACTGCGACGGCTACAGGTGCCCGAAGCTTGAAAACCTTGAGCATTGAGGGATTTCATTGTAACTTCATAATATCACTCCAGATGATGCCCAGATGAGAATGTCCCCTTTTGGTTGCGATCATTCAACCATGAAGGCTGCCCGAGCCCGAAGCCCGAAAACCTTTAGCACAATCTACAGGTCATATTTAGGAAGGGATTTCATTGCAACTTGGTAGGTTGACTTCATATAATGTCTAGATGAGAACAGCCCCTTTTGGATACCATTAGGCAACTGTGACGGCTACAGGGGCCTGAAGCCCAAAAACCTTTAGCACAGTCTACAGGTGATATTTATGAAGGAATTTCATTGTACCTTGGTAGTATGACTCCAAATAATGTCTTGATGAGAACATCCTCTTTTGGTCGCGATCATTCAGCCTTGATGGCCCAAAGACCTTTAGCATAGTCTATAGGTCGTATTTATGGAAGGACTTCATTGTAACTTGTTAGGTTGACTCCATATAATGCCTAGATGATGACATCCCCTTTTGGTCGTGATTGGTCAACTGTGATGGCTACAGGTGCCCGAAGCCCGAAAATCTTGAGCAGTGTACAGGTCATATTTATTAAGGGATTTCATTGTAACTTCGTAGGATCACTCCGGATGATGCCCAGATGAGAATGTCCCCTTTTGGTTGCGATCATTCAACCATGATGGCTGCCCGAAGCCTGAATACCTTTAGCACAGTCTACAGGTCACATTTATGAAGGGATTTCATTGTAACTTGGTAGGTTTGACTTCATATAATGTCTAGATGAGAACGTCCCCTTTTGGACACGATTGGGCAACTGTGACCGCTACAGGGGCCCGAAGCACGAAAACCTTTAGAACAGTCTACAGGTCAAAATTATGAAGGGATTTCATTGTAGCTTGGTAGGATGACTCCAAATAATGTAAAGATGAGAACGTCCCCTTTTGGTTGCGACCATTCAACCTTGATGGCTGCCTGAGCCCAAAAACCTTTAGCATAGTCTATAGGTCGTATTTATGGAAGGATTTCATTGTAACTTGTTAGGTTGACTCCATATAATGCCTAGATGATGACATCCCCTTTTGGTTGTGATTGGTCAACTGTGATGGCTACAGGTGCCCAAAGCCCGAAAATCTTGAGCACAGTCTACACGTCATATTTATGAAGGGATTTCATTGTAACTTCGTAGGATCACTCCAGATGATGCCCAGATGAGAATGTCCCCTTTTGGTTGCGATCATTCAACCATGATTGCTGCCCGAGCCCAAATCCCGAAAACCTTTAGCACAGTCTTCAGGTCATATTTATGAAGGGATTTCATTGTAACTTGGTAGGTTGACTTCATATAATGTCTAGATGAGAACAGCCCCTTTTGGACACCATTAGGCAACTGTGATGGCTGCAGGGGCCCAAAGCCCGAAAACCTTTAGCACAGTCTAGAGGTCATATTTATGAAGGGATTTCATTGCAACTTGGTAGGTTGACTTCATATAATGTCTAGATGAGAACAGCCCCTTTTGGACACCATTAGGCAACTGTGACGGCTACAGGGTCCTGAAGCCCAAAAACCTTCAGCACAGTCTACAGGTGATATTTATGAAGGGATTTCATTGTACCTTGGTAGGATGACTCCAAATAATGTGTAGATGAGAACGTCCCCTATTGGTCGCGATCATTCAGCCTTGATGGCTGCCGGAGCCAAAACCTTTAGCATAGTCTATAGGTCATATTTATGGAAGGATTTCATTGTACCCTGTTAGTTTGACTCCAGATAATGCCTAGATGCTGACATTCCCTTTTGGTCATGATTGGTCAACTGTGACGGCTTCAGGGGCCCAAAGCCCGAAAACCTTGAGCACAGTCTACAGGTCATATTTATGAAGGGATTTTAATTGTAACTTCGTAGGATCAGTCCAGATGATGCCCAGATGAGAATGTCCCCTTTTGGTTGCGATCATTCAACCATGATGGCTGCCCGAGCCCAAAGCCCAAAAACCTTTAGCACAGTCTACAGGTTATATTTATGAAGGGATTTCATTGTAACTTGGTAGGTTGACTTCATGTAATGTCTAGATGAGAACGTCCCCTTTGGATGCAATTGGGAAACTGACGGCTACAGGGGCCTGAAGTCCGAAAACCTTTAGCACAGTTTACAGGTCATATTTATGAAGGGATTTCAATGTAACTTGATAGGATGACTCGTTTTGGAATGATTTCACTGTAACTTGGTAACTTTCGTTGATATACGTTAACTGTGAGGGCCACATACATCAACTGTGGGGTCATATTAACCCACCCCTCAGCTCTTTAGTACAGTGTACACCTCGTATTATTTTTATCAAAAACTTAGCATACAGGGAACAGAAATGAACATATTCCCAATTATCACAATTTTTGTCTTATTTCATAATCCTTTCATAAACACTGAACATTATCCTTTTCATCAAACACAACACACAAGTTAAGCTACAGTGTCATTGACACTTTCATTGGAATTCACATTAAAAAAATGTCCACAATCCAGAAAATTATTTCCATTAATTCCTTGAATCCTGCACCCTATATAATAACATTTAACAAACTAACCCTGTGAATGTTTACAGCCTTAGTCGGTGTATACTTTCATGTAGTTTGTGATATGATAGTTAACAATTTTTAGCTCAACTTTGGCAAAGCCAAATTTGAGCTTTTGTCATGGCCCGTCGTCCGTCTGTCCGTACGTCAACAATACGGCTCGGGCTCTAGACCTAATTTATGAACCGATCTTTACGAAACTTCTTGGGTACCTTTGTTATGACTGTGGGTCGAGAACGAGTGTTTTGGGGTGCGGTCCGAAATTCAAGATGGCTGCCAGCCGCCATTTTGTTCCGACGATGCAGAAATTTGTTTTTTTGTACAGAACTTCCATATGAAAGCTCTGATTTGAATAAATTTTTGTATGAATGTTTAGTACCATGAGATACATCACATATCATACGGGTTTTTTTCTTATGCTTAAATTATGCAAATTAGACTAACTTTGATTTATTTAGTGTTACTTTCAGCACTCTCAGTGCAAATGCCAATACGGCTCGGGCTAGAGGCCGCATTTATGAACCGATCTTTACGAAACTTCTTGGGTACCTTTGTTATCACCGTGGGACGAGAACGAGTGTTTTGGGGTCCGGTCCGAAATTCAAGATAGCCGCTGGCAGCCATTTTGTTCAAAATTTGGGGCAATCAGATTTTTGCGCAGAACTTCCACATGAAAGCTCTGATTTGAATAATTTTTTGTATGAATGTTTAGTACCATGGGATACATCACATATAATACGGGGTTTTTTCTCGTGCAGAAATTATGCAAATTAGATGAACTTTGATTTTTTCAGTGCTACTTACACACAGTAAGTACACATGTCAATACGGCTTGGGCTAGAGGCTGTATTTATCAACCGATCTTCACGAAACTTCTTGGGTACCTCTGTTATCACCTTGGGACGAGAACAAGTGTTTCTGAGTGCGGTCCGAAATTCAAGATGGCTGCCAGTAGCCATTTTGTACCGAAATTAGGTCTAGTCAGTTTTTTGTACACAACTTCTATACGGCTCAGGCTAGAGGCCGTTTTTATGAACTGATCTTTACGAAACTTCTTAGGTACCTTTGTTATCACCGTGGGATGAGAACGAGTGTTTTGGGGTGTGGTCCGAAATTCAAGATGGCCACCAGCAGCCAATTTGTACCAAAATTAGTGCAATCAGTCTTTTGTACAGAACTTCTGTTTGAAAGTTCTGATTTGAATAAATGTTTGTATGAATGTTTAGTAACATGGAATACATCACATATAGTACAGGTTTTTTTCTCGAGCAGAAATTGTGCAAATTAGATGAATTTTGATTTATTTAGTGCTACTTGTACACTGTAAGTGCACATGTCAATACGGCTCGGGCTAGACGCTGTATTTATCAACCGATCTTCACGAAACTTCTTGGGTACCTTTGTTATCACCTTGGGACAAGAATGAGTGTTTCTGAGTGCGGTCCAAAATTCAAAATGGCTGCCAGTGGCCATTTTGTACCAAAATTAGGTCCAATCAGTTTTTTGTCACAACTTCTATACAGCTCGTATTTATGAACTGATCTTCACGAAACTTCTTGGGTACCTTTGTTTTCACCTTGGGACAGGAATGAGTGGTTTTGGGGTACCTTTGTTATCACTGTGCTATGAGAACAAATATTTTGGGGTTCAGTCAGACCCACTCTGGGACTCGAAGACTCTTTTCTGGTTTATCATCAAAGTGTCGCCCACCTTTACAATACTTTACCTATACATTTGTTACAGGCTACGGCCAGGATTTATGAACAGACCGTTACAATACTTTATATGTACCTTTGTTATCAGGTCATTACCTAGATGTTTGTCATTGCTGTGTTACATACTATACATGTACATGTCTTGACAAGTTGAGCTACAGTGTCATTGACACTTTCATTTTATAACCAGAAAGTGTGACTAACCCTGTGCATTGCAGTAAACCAGTCCTGTTTTTGTCAAATAGGACCCAGTCACCAATGCTTGAGGTGGAAGTTCTCTAAAATGGGCCACATGGGTATAAACGATTGACTGAGCTTGACTTCATCTTCATATTGCAGTCACAATTAGCCATTGTGCAGAAGTATGTGACCTTAAACACCAATAAATAAATAAATTACTACATTCAATATCTAAATAGTCTACAATACAGTACGTGACAAGTGGATTACGTCTCCAACACCCAGCCCCGCGATAGGTGGAAAACGCAAATTTGACCCGGTTGAACACGGTGGCGATAATTGGCCACTGGGATTTACTGAACAGAGGATTAAGTCGACTGTTTATTGTTTCGGTCGAACAGTAGCTGGTGTAATTTAGTAGTGGAGGTGCGTTAATACAAGCTAATTGTTCTGACGCGGTGCTCAACCGGGGGTTACATCTACATGTACACAACAATGTGGACGAAACCAGCCCGATTTAGTTTTAGTTGAAAGAAATAAACGTATCAAACTGATCGTGTTTTTTTTTGTTATTGTTGTATTATCATTTTAGTTCGCGTCATATTTTTTTACATCATGAAGTATGTTAATGAAAATGCACGGCCACATTCCTGTACGAAAGTTTTAATTCATAAAAAGATAAATTTTTAATATTTATGAGAACAGATGTCATGAAAAATAAACTGCAGAAGGCCAGGAAGAAGACGGCAGACTGCATTCATTTTTCTTGAACGATAAATCACGGTGTCCCCAAACTAATCGGAAAATACACCGCCCGGCCCGTTGAGAAAACATGGCAGTTTTAAATGTTTCAGCATGAAACCACATGGTCGAATTGATTCTTCGACGCACAAAAAACCATCCCAAGTTCAATCTAAAAAGGCCCGTATTAATTCAATCGGCACTTTACTGCTACATGCACATGTCGCTTCAATAAAGAAATACAAGATACAGACAGAAAACAACAAACCGCACAGAACTTTAGAAGAACGTTCCAGAAAAGTCATGGCTCCACATCACAGACTATACGGATGAAATCGAAATTTTCCCCCATTGAAACCGTGCCTTCTCTTCATCACAGATTAAGACGGCATGTCCGAACACGATAAATACTGACGTTAATTCAAAAATAGGGCTTAATTCTGGTGTTTTTCTCCAAGGTCCTAAATGGAACATCAAGTTTCAGCAGGGAAGAAAGTGATGAGTGATATGATCGTTGGTACTTTTTTAATAAAAACATAGCACCCTTCCACGCCTTTCTTACTGACAACAGTTCTCATATCAAAGCACACCGCCTAACAGGGGAGTGTTTTCAAAGAAATGTATTTTGAACTCACAACAGTGGCATAGCCACCCCCCCACCCCCCACCCCCCATTTTAGCGCACCCCATTCTGTATGCTCCTTTGATATATTACACTTGGCCCCCCCCCCCCCCCCCCCCCCCCCCCTCCCCCACCAACTTTGATGTCTTTGCTGCTCGCCTGGCTCATAGGCCTCCCTATATGTATACAAGTTTCCCTGGAATGAGTCCATGAACTGAAGTTTCGCAGTGTTTTGTTTAATAAAAACATACCGCCCTTCCGTGCCGATCTTACCGACAACAGTTCATATCAAGGCCCTTCCACGCCGATCTTACCGACAACAGTTCATATCAAAGTTCACCGCCTGACAGGGGAGTACTTTCAAAGAAATGTATTTCGAACTCTCAACAGTGGCGTAGCCCCCACCCCACCCCCCCCCCACCCCCACCCCCCATTTTAGTGCACCCCATGCTGTATGCTCCCTAGATATATTATACATGCCCCCACCCACAACCACCAACTTTGATATCTTTGCAACTCGCCTGTCTCATAGGCCTGCCTACATTTATTTATTTATTTATTGGTGTTTAAGGTCACATACTTATGCACAATGGCTAACCGTGACCGTGACAGTTTTACGGGTGGAGGAAGCCGGAGTACCCGGAGAGAACCACCGAGCAACGACGAGCAGCTGTCAGCTCTCCAACATCGTAACTCTGAACTCTGCACCGCAGCACAGGCAGGGTTAGATTGGTTGAAGACATGCGCGCCATCGACGTGCAGTACGCCTCAGTACACAGCGTCATCGTGCCCCCATGTAGGCAATCAGGGTGAAGTGTCTTGCCCAAGGACACAACGCGGTTGCCGCAGGTGGGATTCGAACCGAGGACCTCTCGGCTTGCAGCCTGCACCTCTACCAACTGAGCCACCGCACCCCCACCTGCCTACATGTATACAAGTTAACCTGGAATGAGTCCATAAACTGAAGTTCCGGTGGTGGTGGGGGGGGGGGGGAGGGGCTACGCCACTGTTGAGAGTTCGAAATACATTTCTTTGAAAGTGGGGGAGGGGGCAAGTTTATATATCTAGGGAGCATACAGAATGGGGTGTGCTAAATGGGGGGGGGGGGGGTGCTACGCCACTGTTGTGAGTTCGAAATACATTTCTTTGAAGGTACTCCCTGTCGCATAAAATTGACGGGTTAAAGCACTATAAATTAGGGAGACGTGTTTAACAGGCCTCAGTTACGATTGAGGGTTATAAGTACTTCTACTGAAACTTTAACGGACATTTTTTACAGTTGACAAAATTATTCAAATCGAAACACTTTGAAGCATCTTTACATTTACTAGGCACTCTCCCATAAATTGTAATGAGGCAAATCCTCTCAGACTAAATTATTTTAATTCAAAATTAATATGAAGCACATTCACAGAATATGAAGCCATTATGCTGCGGCACCTGCACTTCAGAATAAAGCCCAAATATGGGCTTCCAGCACTCTACCCGTTAACAACTGGAATTACTTTGTACAGGTGGTCGATGCAATTATTGCAAATTTCATCATTCATTTCTTCCGACCAAAATTCCGTTATATACGTCCCAAAAACTAAACAGCAAAGTATGTCTATACAATGTAACTGATTAACTCTTTGAACACTAGCGACCGTTTTCTCCGTTCAGAAACATGATATATGCCATAACGTCATTAAATAGGATGGATGTTCAGTAAACGTGTGGGGAAGACCAATCAATATTTTCATCGTGCAGCCTCGGGGCTGCACGTTGAAAATATTGATTGCTCTGCCCAATCGGGGCTGCGCGTTGATAATATTGATTGCCCTGCCCCAAATAACGAATATGTACTTCTACTTGCTGCCATTGAACTGGCATGGAAGATGCCACTAGAGTTCAATGGGTTAAGTCACTGTTAATATAATTTTTTATCTCTCTGATGACAAGAAAAGTATATTTTATACATGTATATGACATAAAACGGATGCGGAGCTAGGATTTCAGGGAGTCCATTATCCTGTGTGTTTGTGAGCTGGGGGGGGGGGGGGGGGTATTGATATGCATGTATATAAAAAGTTTATAGGACCCCGTTGAGGACGCACCATATTGGCGTGGAAGGAGGGGTAATGACCAGGCCAGAGGATTAGCTCCCGCCCCATCCTCGAGTAGATATTCCATTTGTGTTCTAAGATTGAATCTAAGGCATTTTGGCGCTCTGCGTCATGCGAAAGTTACATGGAGCCAATGTTGGGAGGGCACAGAAAAATTATTGGGGGGGGGGGGGGCTGGTGTAGCTACGTCACTGACATAAATTATTTTTAGATTTGTCAGGCTTTCTTACATGTATGTACTATTTAGTTGGTTTGCTACTTTATTCTTGTCCATTGTGCTATTTTTATATGTAGATTGTGCTATGAAATTAATCAATTGTGATTTGTACAGCCATCCCTTATGTGGGCTTTCGTCCAAATGGAGGCAGGGGTTAGTGTGTTTTTTTACTCAAAGCATTCTGGTCGAATGTTTCAGGCCGCCTTTTTTTAACAAAGCGGACATTTCAGTCCGGTCCAGTTTAATAAATATTTAATGGCTGTAATGTTCACTTTGCTTAAAAAGGTGGGCCAAAATGTCCGGGTCGTAAAATCCGCTGGACGAGATGTATATATTGCAAAACGTGCACCCACATATATTGTGAAAGAAAAGAAGACTGGTGGAATTTTGTCACCACTGAATTAGATATTCGGTTGTCCTGTGACGACGAGTTGTGGCACTGAATTGTGTGGGACGCTCAACTTGTACATGTACACGTGTGAACATCGTACGCCGCCATTTGTTTTTAACGCTTGGGAAATATCCACAAATTATTGGCGTTTCTGTTAATAAAATCACTGTTTGTTACATGAGGATTTTGTTGTTATTTTTTTTTTTTTTTTTTTATTATATTCCCACCTCATACCCGAAACAAGTTGTTGAAAGCACAGTGGACTTCATTTTTCACTGTCAGTGCCGTAGGTACCACCGGAAAGAACAGGGGTCAATCGTTATAGCACGTTAACCGAATAATGTACTGCTGTTCTATCCCAACTCAAGGGGTGAAATGTCACTGGGGAAATGACAAATTTCTGATGGAAAAATACTGTGGGGGGGGGGGGGGGGGGGGGGGGGGGGGAGAGGTTGTGGTAGCATTTTTCGGGTCTATTTTTGGTAACATTCTATTTTCGGTAACATTGATTGTTATGATTTGTGGCACATGCACTCGACGTAATATTCGATTCTATCAATTTTAATAATAATATATATATTATTAATACTAAAAGAACACTGTTTTTTTTTGGTATTGGTAATATAATAAATATTTTATTACATATGATAAAATCGAAAATTTTTCAAACACAAAAGTCCCGAGATGCGCTTCAAGTTTATGTTTCGCATATCTTCAATTTGTGGTCCTCATCAAACTACCGTGTGCCCCGCAGAACTCTCACCCAGCACCAGGGAGGGGGGGGGGGGGGGATTTACTCAATATTTCTGAGCAAATTGCGAATACGACTGGCGACAGCGTTCTGTGCTTTTTCCATAACTGGTATTGATCTAACGTTCGTGCAACTTTCTCACAACTAAAAAATAAAATAGTGAGTCTGCGGCACATGTTCTCTTAAGGAACGTGGTGGTGAGATTAATAATCCAGCAACGAACACAACAGAAACCAGTAATTTATTCAGTGGCAAGTAGAGTCAGTCTACAGACATGAAAATCGATTATGTAACAAATCCATTACACAGAAAAACATCGCGTGACCCAGTGATTTTTTTCTTCGACCAACACCGGGAATCCCGGTTTATCCCAGTTATTTTCTGCAATACTATCACCGCGTTGGGTGTTAGAGACGTAATCCGCTTGTCACATACTGTATACAGGTACAGTGGAGCTCTGTTAACTGATAGCCACTTTGCAATGATTTATTTAATTGTAGCATACAGTTAACCCTTTACCTAACATGAAAAGCAGACGACACTTGCAAAAAAAATTCTTGAATAACTAAATTTTTTCATTTTTTGTCTCAAAAACATAGGTTATGACCCCTCGACGAGCTCGTTCCAACGAGGGGTCATAACCTATGTTTTTGAGACAAAAAATGAAAATATTATGAAAATGGCGATTTTTGAGAATAGTGCTGGCCAGTTTTGGCCGTTACGTTGGGTAAAGGGTTAACAGGAGTTAGGGCGTTTTCCTGTAATTCATTAAAAATATTCATTTAATTATAGCATACAGTTAACATGAGTTAGGGCATTTTCCTATCTTCTTATTTTAAACTTAGCATTTATTCTATTATATCTTGTTTGGCAGAGCTCAATCAGAGCTTGTTGAGCTCTGCGAAACAAAATATATTATATTAGGCCTAAAAAAGTTAAAAAATCTGTTTCTCAGGCCCTCCTGCATGGTCCTTTTGGCTGCTGCATGCTCTCTTTTTATAACCAATGCAAACCTAAAAAATTGAATGGTTTATGGTTTTTGTCTGATATTTCACCCAAGTTAATAAAATTGATAAATTTGTCCCTTGAGTACAATAACACTTGCAGTGCTTTGTCATTGCAAAGCCTTCTTACACTCAAGGAACGAAATACACCACAACTCATGCTATTTTGTAGATTATGGCCTAAAACATAAAGCATACCAAGAACATAAATTTTTGCTGGCAAAGAAATAATTATAAAAATAAGAAATAAAATAAAAAACCACCCGCCCGCATGCAAGTTTACAAAGAATGGCCTTATAAACAGAAGATTACTTTGTAGGGCCTTAAATGCCAATATTGGATGTATTGAGGCCCAAAATGTCTTAATGTGGGGAATTCAGTGGATATCAAAAGTACATCTTTGACAGATTACAAGATTTTTTATTCAGTTAACAGGAGTTTTGCTTAGAACTTACATGTATATGCAATTAATCCTTTACCCAACATAATGACCAAAACCAGCCAATGCTTTTCACAAAAATCACCATTCAATTTTCAGTAATTTTTCATGTTTTGTCTCAAAAACATAGCTAATTACCCTTCATTGGAATGAGATCTTTGAGCTCGTTCCACTGAGGGGTCAAAAGCTACATTTTGGATGCAGAAAATCAAAAAATAGTTATTCAAGAATTTTGTTTGCAAGTGTCGTCTACCTTCCGCGTTAGGTAATGTGGTAATGGGTCAAATTTGTACTGAAGATATGATAAATTGTTTGTAAGTTGTATACAAGTAACAGGGTTATTCAATTAAAAGATATACAATTAAGTGGGCTCTACTATATCACAGTATCTTTTTAATACTGACACTGATGTTCAATTCCAAATACCATGCAGCCCTTGTACAGTACAGCAGCTGCCGTGGACTGGTCATAATCCATGCATGGGCTGTGATGTCCACGCATGCATTTACCAGGTAATATAAATCATCATCAGCAAAATTTTAATTAATGCAGCACTGGGTTGTACCCCAGCGCTTTGTTAATTAAATTTTTTTAGGATTATATCTATAATTAGTGTTTGGAATCTAATATTATTGCATCCATGGAAATATTGCCCACCCATTGAAAGTGACCATTCCACGGCCGCCATACTATATGAACAAAATGGATATAAGTTTTGAATGAAGTCTCTTTTTTGCAGAAAACATTTTATGGTCCCAAGGAAAGATGGATGTCATTAGCTGGACTCTTAAGAGTTGGATTTTGGAGTAATTACAGAAGAGCACAAAATAAAGGATTTGAAGGAAATTTAAAAGGAGAAGGGAGATTATTGGGAGGTACATGTACATTTATCCAAACATTCAATGAAAGGGAATGAATGAAAAACATTGACCTAAACATTTCTATCTGGTTTTAGCTATAATTTTTTTGAATTGTTCATAAAAAATAATTATTGCTGCTTTTGAGCAGCTATGGCAAAATGTTTTGAATGTACAGAAAAGACTGATTGAAGCCAGGGAAACTAAAAACTTAAATTAAAATTAAACAGCAGATATCATGTTAACCCTTTACCCAACATAACGACCCAAACCGGCCAGCGCTGTTCACAAAAATCATCATTTAGTTTTCATTATTTTTTCATTTTTTGTCTCGAAAACATAGCTTATGATCCCTCATTGGAACAAGCTTGATGTGCGCATTTCATTGAGGTGCCATAAGTTGTGTTTTTGATGCAAAAAATGAAAAAAATTAGCTATTCGAGAATTTTATTTGCAAGTGTCGTCTGCTTTTCATGTTAGGTAAAGGGTTAAAAGTTACCCAGTTTTTACCTTCACAAGGAATAAATGATTCCTGTATTGTGCAAGACTTTCTACCCAAAGTTAGGCTTCGCTTTTTAAAAAATCCAGGGTGGCAAAAAATTTCTCTCCGTTGGGCTAGTTAGATTTATATTTTTCAGTGTTGAAAAGTTTTCATCCTTGAATCCACAAACCTTGAGGTTTACTTAGTTGATATATAAAACAATAATTATTCTTTAGTCCTTTATCCAATGCACACTGTTTCTTTTCTCAATTGAAAAAAAAAACGCCTTCTTGCACTCGAGGGATGAAATACATTACCATCCATGCTATTCTGTAGATTATGAGGCCAAAAACATAAAACCAAAAACATGAACTTTTGATGGCAAAGAAATAATTACAAAAATAAAAAATAAAGTAAAAAAAATCGCTTAGTCACATACAATTTTACAAAAAAATGGCAAGAGAAACAGATTTACTTTGTGTGGCCTAAGTTATTGTGATGAATTGATGGTAACATGGTCTGAGGTTTGCAGTTCAGAGTTAACCCTTTACCCAACGAATCGGCCGCATCCGCCCGCGTAATATGCAAATTCAGCAGTTGAAAAAATAGTATTTTTCAAAAAAATTTCAACAAAACCATATCATGTGACCCCTCGTTGGAACGAGCTCGTCGAGCTCGTTCCAACGAGGGGTCGCATGATATGGTTTTGTAGAAATTTTTTTTAAAAATTTAAAAAATGATATTTAAAATAATAAATTTTGATATCGTCTGCATTGGGTAAAGGGTTAATATTCAACCATGATGTGGGGAGCGCGGTGGCTCAGTCGGTAGATGTGCAGGCTGCAAGCCGAGTGGTCCTCGGTTCGAATCCCACCTGCGGCAACCGCGTTGTGTCCTTGGGCAAGACACTTCATCTCCATTGCCCGCATGGGGGCACGATGACGCCGTGTACTAAGGCGTACTGCACGTCGATGGTATGCATGTCTTCAACCAATCTAACCCTGCCTGTGCTGCAGTGCGGAGTTACAATGTTGGGGAGCTGGCAGCTGCTCGTCGTTGCTCGGTGGTTCTCTCCGGGTACTCCGGCTTCCTCCACCCGTAAAACTGTCACGGTCATGATTAGCCATTGTGCATAAATATGTGACCTTAAACATCAATAAATAAATAAATAAATAAACAACCATGATGTGAAAAATGGCAGTTGAACACACTCTCCGAGCTGCAAACCTGAGACCATGTTACCGTCAATTCATCACAATAATGTATATGTTCCAGTAAGATCCTACCCATATCCCAAAACCCACATCATGAAATGAACAAGGCAGCTTTTAACAATAACAAGTTGAGTAAATAAACCTCTCGTGTACCCCATGATGTAAGTGGACAATCAATAAATAAGATAAAGGCCTAGGTCACTCCGTCTTAGTTCAAATTGTAAACTGATTTGTAATTTAAACATATCATTTGGAACATCGTCTGCTGCATGTGTTAAAAATCTAGAAAAATTAAGCTGTTTGAAAGTCACACTGTTGATGAAATAATTGTAAAATGGCAACCTCATTTCAAATATTTAGTATGGCGATGACAAGTGGTAGCATATACTGCTGGAGCCTTAAACATAGAAAAAATTATGTGAGCTCTCATCCAATCAGATGGTGAGGAACACAGCCTCTCATATTCAATTTTCTCCAATTTCAGTTTTGATAGCGAGACTCTACAGTGTTGCAAGGATGAAAGCAAGCAGAATTTTGACTGGATCGCGACTGCTTCAGTGGGAAAGATTTTTCACCCAAGACGGATGTTTAAAAATTACTAGGAATGTTTCCAGGTTATGGACCACCAGCTGCAAACCAGTGGTTCATAAGCTAAAACCTTACTTGTGCTTTATTATCAGAAACTGTAAATATTGGGTAGAAAAATCCATCCACAGTGTGGGGTTTAGGAGTGGGGTGGGGGTGGGGGTCAGTGAAGGGGTGTTAGAGTCATGTGGCTAGGGTTAGGGTTAGCTAAGGATTAGGGGTGGGTAGGGTTAGGGTCAGTAAAGGGTAGGGTTGGGGTTAGCTGACCCCCCAAAAATTTTCCCCCAAAAAACTTGTTTTATTATTATGTTGGACATGTGTATTAGGTTAGCCGCCTAATATGTCCATAAAATAGCCCATAAGTAGCCATTTGTTAGAACGTCTGTCCATCCGTAAACAATTTTTGTGTCGCCTACTCCTACAAAAGTTTACAAGCTACATTGTTCAAACTTTAAACACATGTTGATCACCAATTGCCGTTGTGCATGTGACAAGAGCAGATACCCCCATTTTGTATTTCCAGAGTTATGCCCCTTTTTGTACTTAAACATTACAGTATTGTGTCTCCTTCTCCTTCAACATTTTACATGCTATATTGTTCAAACTTTGCACACATGTTGACCACCAATTGCCGTTGGGCATGTGACAAGAGCAAGTAACACGTTTTTGTATTTCCAGAGTTATGCCCCCTTTTAGTACTTAAAACATTAGTTTTGTGTCGCCTACTCCTTTCAACATTTTACATGCTATATTGTTCAAACTTTGCACACATGGTGATCACCAATTGCTGTTGTGCATGTGACAAGGGCAGATAACTCCATTTTGTATTTCCAGAGTTATGTCCCTTTTAGTACTTAAAACATTAGGTCTTGTTACATTTATTCATGTGAAAATGTCGGCTTTTCAAGAAATGTGCAGCTTCTGATTAACACGGCCAAGGATATTCCGCATTTAAATTACCTCCCCTATTCACAATACTCACAATGTATATAGTTTCTGAAAGCTCTGAATATGGCCCTTTCTGGAGATAGCTGTACACAACAAAAATCTTACAATATCACTCAAATACACTTAGCCGAATGACTCAGTTGATGGCTACAAAAATGGCTCAAAATGGTCAAAATTTTCTCATTTTGGGGATAAATCTCCAATTTTCATGCATCGATAGTGATAAAACTGGGTTATAGGAATTCCTCATTCCTCCACTGAGGATTTTACAGCATAACATGATCATTCTGACAAATAAAAAACATAATGGGTTTCTTATTCATTTTTTCAGAAGGCTTTCTCAAAGCAAATTTACACAAAAATTGTCCCATTTGTAAACTTCGAATTGTCAGGTCCCAAACAGGTCTGGGTTAGTCATTTAACACTTCCATGTGACCTTGACCCCCAATTGAAATGCACTTGACAATACACAGTTTGAATCAAGACCATCAACAGATTATTTTGACCATTAATGAGAATTATTTACTAAATCCACACCACCATAAACTAAAACTATAGCTCAAAATAGCCATTTGGCTGACGATATCCAATAACCTCGGAAATGAACTTTTAATAGGAAACGAGACCTTACAGTATTGAGTCGCCTTCTCCTTCAACATTTTACATGCTATATTGTTCAAACTTTGCACACCTGTTGATCACCAATTGCCGTTGTGCATGTGTAACAAGAGTAGGTAACTCTGTTTTGTATTTCCAGAGTTATGCCCCCTTTTAATACGTAAAACATTACACTATTGTGTCGCCTACTCCTTCAACATTTTACATGCAATATTGTTCAAACTTTGCACACATGGTGATCACCTGTTGACGTTGTGCATATGATAAGAGCAGGTAACTCCATTTTGTATTTCCAGAGTTGTGCCTCTTTCAGTATTTAAAACATTACAATATTGTGTCACCTTCTCCTTCAACATTTTACATGCTACATTGTTCAAACTTTGCACACATGTTGATCACCTATTGCCATTGTGCATGTGACAAGAGCAGGTAACTCTGTTTTGTATTTCCAGAGTTATGCCCCCTTTTAGTACTTAAAACATTACAGTATTGTGTCGCCTACTCCTTCAACATTTTACATGCTATATTGTTCAAACTTTGCACACATGGTGATCACCACGGGCATATGTTGCCCTGCTTGTCGGTGCTTTTGTTTTATTTTGTAAAGACCTCAGATTGCTTAATATGAAAATGTGAAAACAGGTGAATTACCCTTTACCCCAGACAGGGCAAGGGAATGGGCAATGATTGGAGGATGGGGGGATAGACATAGTCGAGTCAACAAAAATTTCAAACTTTACCCCAGAGAAACTTGTGCATGTTCCAATTTTGACGGGCGTATGTTGCCCTGCTAGGCGGTGCTCTTGTTTACAAAACTATTAACAAAATCATTAAATTCTGCCATTTCTGTTTTGTAATTATTCATCCACATATTAAACAGCGGAACCCTATTAATTGAATAGCCATTTTGCCAGCAAAAAACATTCAGTTAACAGGAGTATACAACTGACAGAAGCATGGTCATTTTGCTGTATTCTGGTGATAAACTGAGCTTTTAATCGATTATATCTTGTTTCACAGAGCTCATGGAGTTCTGCCTTTCAAGCTGTAATTGATTGAAAGAATATATTAAATGTATATGCTCTATAAACATTGTGAATTCACTGCTGTCTGAGTTTTTTTTGGACATACTCCCCACAAAGTAGATCTTCTGTTTCTCAGGCCTTTTTTTGTAACATTTCATATGAGCGGCAGTTTTTTTTTTAAACTTTTTTTAGTTTTATAATTATTTCTTTGCCATCAAAAGTTCATGTTCTTGGGTTGTTTTATGTTTTAGGCCTCATACTCTACAGAATAGCATGGGTGGTACTGTAGTCCCCAACTCCCCCCCCCCCCCCCCCCCCACCCCCCGAGTGCAAGAAGGCTTTGCAATGCTAAAGCATTGCAAACCTTTGTTGCTCTCAAAGCACAAATTTATTAGTTGTATTAACTTGGGTAAAATATCAGACATAAACCTTTTTATTTTTATGCCCCCGCCAATTTGTTGGCAGAGGGGCTTTAAGTGTTAGTATTACCCTTGTCCATCTGTATGCATGTCTGACCATATGTATGTCTGTACATCTGTCCAAATATGGTTTCCGGACGATAACTTTAGTTTGACAGAGCAAAATGAAACAAAGTTTTATACATAGGTTTATCACCACATAATACAGGTTGGGATTGGGCTTGGTCTGATATTTTTTGGCAGAGTTATGGCCCTTTTCCAACTATTCCAACTTAGAAGATCATAAAGTGGGGGCTTTAGTGTCCCATGGACACATTTGGTGGCCTGCTGTATTGCTGCTATGGTTTAATGGAGATAAGGTAAGATAAGATATTTATTAATTCAGTATCAACAAAAATAAATGGCTAGAAATTCATGCTTGGCAGTGGGAACGGTGGCAAAGCCACCCTTGGCTTTGCACTTGTATGAAGTTTTTATTGGTTACAAAAAAGAGCATGTGGCAGCCAAAAGGACATGCGGGAGGGACTGAGAAACAGATTTTTAACTTTTTTAGGTCATATCAAGACTATTCAGTCAAAAGGGGGTAATTAGGGCATTTTTCTGTTTGCTTTGTTGCCTTTATGTAATTAACACATCAAATTTGTGCTGAATGTATGGTAAAAGGTTTGGTGCTTGAGTGTTATATAAAATAAACATGGTTATTTTATTAAGAAATATTCAGTTGACTGAGTTTCACTGCTTAAATAGTACAAGTATGTGAAGAGTGGATTAGAATGGAAAAAAATGGTGGGGTGAAGTTTTCTGAAGAATAATTCTCAAATCAGTTCAAATAGCATGAGCAGCACCAGCAAAATAAAGTGAAGCCCTTTTAATTGAATACCCATTTTACAAGTGAAAAATATTTATTTAGTAGGAATATGCAGTTAACCCATTACTAGCAATTAACCCATTACTAAGCTAAGACGATATCAAAATTTATTATCTTAAATATTATTTTTCCAAATTTTTCATAAAATTTCAACAAAACCATATGTGACTGTCTCATTGGAACAAGCTCATTGAGCTTGTTCCAATGAGGAGTTCACATGATATGTTTTTTTAAAAAAAAATTTGGGAAAGAATTTTTTTTCAACAGCTCAATTTGTAAATTACGCTGGCAGGTGCAGCTGATTCATTAGATAAACTAAAAGGGTTAACAGGAATAATATGTAACCTTTTTGCAATTAAGAGGTCAAATGTCTCCTAAAAGTATGGTATGATGTTGGACATAATAAGCAATTAACCCTTTACCCAATGCAGACAATATCAAAATTTATTAGGGGGCGCGGTGGTTCAGTTGTTAGAGGTGCAGGCTGCAAGCCGAGAGGTCCTCGGTTCGAATCCCACCTGCGGCAACCGCGTTGTGTCCTTGGGCAAGACACTTCACCCCGATTCCCCTACAGGGGGCACGATGACGCTGTGTACTGAGGCGTACTGCACGTCGATGGTGCGCATGTCTTCAACCACTCTAACCCTGCCTGTGCTGCGGTGCAGAGTTCAGAGTTACGATGTTGGGGAGCTGACAGCTGCTCGTCGTTGCTCGGTGGTTCTCTCCGGGTACTCCGGCTTCCTCCACCCATAAAACTGTCACGGTCACGATTAGCCATTGTGCATAAGTATGTGACCTTAAACACCAATAAATAAATAAATAAATATATATCAAAATTTATTATTTTAAATATCATTTTTTCAAATTTTTCAAAAAATTTCAACAAAACCATATCATGTGACCCCTCACTGGAACGAGCTCAATGAGCTCGTTCCAACAAGGGGTCACATGATATGGTTTTGTTGAAATTTTTTTTAAAATACTTTTTTTTCACCTGCTGAATTTGCATATTATGCAGGCGAATGTGTCCAATTCGATGGGTAAAGGGTTAACAGGATAATTGAATTACACATGTGATTAAATGGGCTTCACTGGATCATTTAATGAACTGCCAGTGTCAAGTCATAGAACCTTTGACTGAAACTTTGCTTGCATTTTCATTGTTTATCAACAGACGTTTTTTGGCAACGGGGAAACCCACTCTCAAGTTTTTTTATCAGCAACACACTCTCCATATGCTGTAAGTACGATTACCCTTTTTCACCTATTGTTTGCAAGCTTTCAAATATTAACAGTGTTCATGCTGGCTCAATATTTTAATGTGCTGAAGCTGAATATTTTTTGTGCCAAATGAGAATTTTTTGTGCCAAAATAGATTTTTTTGTGCCATGTGTATTTTATGTGGGAGAACTATAAAACCTTTTTTTCATATTTTATACAATAAAGCATAAAATTACATACAGCCAAATATAACATAGAACAGAACATAAAATAATAAAATATGAAACATATATATCCTTTGTATAACAGGTCAATAGAAATTTGCAACTAAATGATCTATACGGTAACTAATTGACAATTGGAATTTAAACCTTTGTCACTTTATTACTGTGTTGGGGAACTGAAAACGAACAACAATTAAAGACAATTGATAATCTGGCTTTTTGTTTGCTGGTTAACCCTTTACCCAACGAATTGGTCGCATCCGCCCGTGTAATATGCAAATTCAGCAGCTCAAAAAATATCAACAAAACCATATCATGTGACCCCTTTTTGGAACGAGCTCATTCCAAAGAGGGGTCACATGATATGGTTTTGTTGAAATTTTTTTTAAAAATTTAAAAAATGATATTTAAAATAATAAATTTTGATATCGTCTGCGTTGGGTAGATGGTTAAGAAACAAAGCATGCGTTGTTGACACAAGACACAACTTTTTAATCTGAGATCACCAGTAAGGACAACTTAAGAGTGACCTGTCGTTGTGTACACAGTTGAACGAGATTATTTGATATATATAACTTATCATTTGTTCACTTTATTTGGAGAAAATGTAAAATTATATACCTGGTGTTTGCAAAGTTGGAAATGGCTGCCATAAGTTCAGTGGTTGAACAAAAATCAAGATTATAACAGGTTCATGATTTTGAATTTATGTGACAAATTTTTGTGCCAAACGCTCACATTTATGTGCCAGATTTTTTAAAAATGTGCATTTGGCACATGCCAGCATGAACACTGAATATTAACCTTAACAAAAACTATTTTTCAGGGGTATTTCTCCTTGGTCCCGGAGAACAAGGAATTCTGTTTGAACATCGTGAGAAGGAGTTTGGAGATCATGCTAATGTGAAAGATATTTTGGCTGCTGCTAAAAAGATAAAGAAACAAAGCTAGACTTATCATTTGATATCAGGAAGAACAGAAGAGAAAAAAGGGGATTGATATTAATATAATTTAGTATGGATTCTAGTCAATATTTTAACTATTTTTTAGTCTGATTTTAACTATGCAGTCCAATTGAAAGATATTCAAATTACTGAAAACAAAAGTTCTGTGTACAATTATTGTCTTTTATGTAAGGAATTGTTTTGTTAGGAATTATGACTTAACTGGTAGAGTGCTGGAAGCCCTTTTTGGGGCTTTACTTTGTGCTTCAGTTCACCTTTGAAGTGGAATTATTTAGTCTGTTAGGATTTGCCTTGTTACAATTTGTGGGAGAGTGCCTATTGGCACTCTCCCATAAATTGTAACAAAGCAAAGATATGTGAACAAATTCTGATGATCAAAAATAATTTAGCACTACCAGTTAAGTGAAAGAGGGAATTTCCATTTGACCAAAATGGATATATATTTTGCCTAACCCTTTACTTAACTCTTAAAAGCTGGGAGTCAAGTTTTCTTGCCTGTGATGTGATACAGCAGGTAATCTGGCTGTGATGGTTCAGTTATCTTTGGGCTGGGGGAGAATTAAACACTGAGCAGGTGCTTCTAGTCAAGTGTCGTCTGCCTGAATAGGCAGACGACACTTGACTAGAAGCACTTGCTTTACTGTAAGTTTTTCGTGGTATGTCTGATTCGCCGGCTTCGTAGAGTTAACAGATCCATCACATCTACTTGTGTAATTTACAAATTGAACATGTGAAAAAAATTTTTTAAAAACATTTCAACAAACCATGTCATGTGACCTTCATTCAAATGAGCTCATCAAGCATTTTCCAGTGAGGTTCACAGGATATGGTTTTGTTGAAATTATGTGAAAAAAAAAAAAATTTTATATTGTGTGTGATAGGCAAAAGGTGGATATGTGCAAACACTTTCCTTGAATAAAATTTGAAAGGTAATATTTGTGAATAAAGTGGATCCTGACATTCATTGAAAACCCTTGAATACAGCACCATCTCCTCCCCTGCCCCCCACCCTCCCCACCTGAACTTGAAAACTGTGAGTTTGCTTTTTGTGAATAATACACCTGAGGATGTTTTTCTGTTCAAAAATATATTTAGTCTTTCGAGAATGTATATATTCTTTCGGCATTTCATGCCCCATATCAGCAGCCTCTTTTGGTGATTTCCAGTTAACGTTATTCAAAACATTGAAGAAGGATTCTGAAGAATTCTTCATGAGACTCTGCCATAGGCTGATCAGACTTCTAAAAAATTCTTGTTTCTCAAGCATCTCCCTTTTCATTAAAATCTGACTCATTACCCTTTTTTAGCTCACCTAACTGAAAGTCAGTGGGAGCTATTGCCATCACTTGACGTCCGGCATCCATTAATTTTTTAAACTTGTCTTCTTCAAAACCACTAGGCTAAATTTAAACATATATTGCACAGACCATCTTTGGAGTATACCTTTCTATTTTGTTCAACTCAAGCAGCTGCCATCTTCAGGCTGTGGTTAATGCTCCAAAAGCCTAAAATTCTTCTCATGAACCACTAGAGAGAATGCCTTGATATTTGGTATGGGACATCCTTTGGTGTTGAAGATTAAAGTTTGTTCAAGGGAAGCTTGTTGGTCAATATTTGGGCTCTCTGTGGGAGCATGCCCATTCTGAGCTCCACCCAAAATTTGTGTTTCAAGAACCAATGGGCTGATTTGAACCAAATTTGGCATGTAGTATAATTTTGTCAAAAGTACTTGATTGATGCCTGAAATAGAAAAATTTCAAACGCCCATATTTAAAAAACTGCACGGACCAGAATATTGTTTTTTGGTATGCAGTTCCTTTGGTCCAGTGGAATCAGATGAACAAAAAATTGCTATCAGTTTTGTCATGGGGTGCAGTATGGAAATGCCCATTTTAACACTGTTGGCAATGGGAAAATGCTGAGTCATCATCTTTTTTGTACTCCATCAGCTAATTTGAAACTTGTTTTCTTCTTCAAAACCTCTGGACCAAATTCATTCATATATGGCACAGACCATCTTTGGAGTATGCCCTTTCTACTTTGTTCAAATGAAGCTCCTGCCATCTTCCGGGCTGGGATTAATGCCCAAAAAGCCTAAAAATCTTCTCATGAACCACCAGAGAATGCTTTGATATTTGGTATGGCACTTTCTTTGGTGGTGAAGACCTATTATTGCAGGAACATAGGTGGGAGGGGTGGTCAAGTGCCAAAAAAAATGTGCCAAAAGTTGTTTTCCTTTTTGACTGTTATGGCATCTTTTGTGTCCGAAACTGTTACAAAATGTCACCAATTGATCATAAAAGCCCATTTAGAAGCATTATTAACAAAACTAACCCCTTTAATATAAAAAATATTGGAAAATTTCATCCAAAACTGACTTATAGATGGGGTGGGTGCCCAATATTGAGCGGAAAAAAATTGCCCGGCAATTTTCTCCTAAAGTCAACAAAAATATCCATTCACAACATAATTCATTCATATCAAGTTTTTTTTTTAATGGAACATTCTTTAAAATAAAGCATAGTATATATAATATTGTTTAATAAGTCATAATAGCTAAGTGGGACTGATTTTTCAAAATGAAAAAAATTGAAAATTTTAATTTTTATTTCAACAAAAACAAAAAAGTCTGATTTAACAACAATGAAAAAGTCTTTTTGATCAATATCCTGGTATGCAGATGCGATAACAAATGCCCAAGTTTGCCCTTCTTGAGCCAGAACACACAATAGCAGGTTCCCATTTACTCAACCAATATTTGAAACATATACACAGTTACAGTATAAGCAGTAGTAAATTAATTATGGGCACAACGGGCACAGTGCTGATATATGTCTTCATATGTCATGATTTACAGAAAGTAGAATCCGAAGTGGCATATCACTGCATATCAGAGATAAAATTAGGAAAAGCTTATTTTAATTTGGTTTACAATCAAAGGTTTCTGGGAAAAAGAATAATTGAGTTTCATTTGCAGGGTAAACACTGAGAAACGAGATTTGTAAGAATATTAAGCTACACATTTAGTTTGTCTCAACTGTCTGATCTTGTTTGATTGGGGTTTTACATCACTTTCAACAAGTATGGCTATATGATGCCTATATCACATTGTTGTTAGTTCCCAAGATCAAGGTACAATTATTCAAACAGATCCACTGGATGGCCTAAGGAATTCACCAACTTCTGGAGGAACTAACAAGCTCATCCACACAGACACCTCAGTATAAGAATAAAACAAATTTCTTAGAATTTGCTACATCAGTATAGTATCAAAATGTTTATATGAACAGCCAGGCCATTGCTGCTGTGCGTTAACAACCTGGCTACCAAATGTGGACCTATTCTACCTGGGCCCACATGGTGTTTAAGCTATACAGTGGTAATGTGTCTGTGAACTGATGTTAATCTGTTAAGTCTTGAAAAATGCATCTGATAGAGTAAATGGAAGCATGTTTGGACATATAAAAATATGCATTGAATCAGTGTGCATGACACGTTTCGAGTTAGTGTTCGAGGGCCAATGTTTTGTATATAAAATGTATTAGAAGGGGTGGGTCCCCAAAATGTCATGGAAAAAATATGCAGGAAAGGGTGGGTGGGCCAAAAAATCTGCAAAATAAAAATTTCCACCTACCGGTATGTTCATGCATTCCCCCTCCCCCCCCCCCCAAAAAAAAAAAAAAAAATTATCGTATGGCCCATCATTGGAATGAGCTGGTTGTGCTCGTTCCAGTGAGAGGTCATAAGCTATGTTTTTGATGATGCAAAAAAGAAACAAATTGTTATTCAAGAATTTTGTTTGCAAGTGTCGTCTGCATTTCGTGTTATATAAAGGGTTAACAGGAAAAAACACCTTCCTTCCTCATAACTTTAAGGGAAAATTGCCTGAAAAACAGGAAATAATTTTTTGTCTTTCTATTGCGACCAAAACAAAGGGAGTTGTTGGATAAAAATACTTTTGCCTCTAAAATATCACTATAAGAAATTCCAAAACACCTTAGTTGGAAATTGCAAATTCCAAAACAACCTAATATTCTAAGAAGATTACAGCCAGTCACTGGATGAGATGCAAAAAATAATTGACATCCCCCAAAATGGGTTCATTCACACATAAAATCCGAGAAGCACAAAAAGACAGGAAAACAATATTGTTTCACATTTGATGGATGTTACTGTGAAAAACTATAACCAAATAAGCACCCTTTCCCACACCGGCATGGTTCATGTGGCTCCTCCTTGAAAACCTGTGGCATTTGTGAACCCATAACCTTTAAAATCCTGGAACTGTTTTCCAAATACTCCTGGAAACACCTTGAATTTGATCCACAAATATGTGTGGGTATCCTGAAAAATAAATATTGAGCGGATGTGGCCATTACATTGCATGAAGAGTTATGCTAATTGAATTGCCAAATTATTAACCCAAAATATTGAAATAACTGAGATATTCTTTTATCCAGAATTTTGTGATCTCCTGTAATAATTAAAAATTTAATTGTTTAGGCCAAACAAAATTAAATAATTGATTCTCAGGCATTTTTTTTTTTAACAAATGAGGGAGGGCGGTTTTTATTAGCTCAACTTTGACGAAGTCAAATTTGAGCTATTGTCATGGCCCGTCCGTCATCCGTCCGTCCGTCCGTCCATCTGGCCGTCTGTCCGTCCATCTGGCCGTCTGTCCGTACGTCAACAGTTGGCTATGGCTCGGGCTAGAGGTCGTATTTATGAACCGATCTTTACGAAACTTCTTGTGTACCTTTGTTATGACCCTGGGACGGGAACGAGTGTTTTTAGGTGTGGTCCGAAATTCCTGATTTGAATAATTATTTTGTGTGAATGTTTAGTACCATGGGATGCATCACATATAATACAGGTTTTTTTCTCGTGCAGAAATTATGCAAATTAGATGAACTTTGATTTTTTTCAGTGCGACTTACACACAGTAAGTACACATGTCAATACGGCTCAGACTAGAGTCTGTATTTATGAACTGATCTTCACGAAATGTCTTGGGTACCTTTATTATCACCTTGGGACGAGACATAGTGTTTCTGGGTGTGGTCTAAAATTCAAGATGGCTGCCAGTGGCCATTTTGTACCGAAATTAGGTCTAATCAGTTTTTTGTACACATCTTCTATACAGCTCAGACTAGAGGCTATATTTATGAACCAATCTTTACGAAACTTCTTGGGTACCTTTGTTATCACCGTGGGATGAGAGCGAGTGTTTTTGGGTGTGGTCCGAAATTCAAGATGGCCACCAGCAGCCATTTTGTACCAAAATTAGTGCAATCAGTCTTTTGTATAGAACTTCTGTATGAAAGTTCTGATTTGAATAAATTTTTGTATGAATGTTTAGTAACATGGAATACATCACATATTGTAAGGTGTTTTTTTTCGTGCCGAAATTATGCAAATTAGATGAACTTTGATTTATTCAGTGCTATTTACACAATGTAAGCACACATGTCAATACGGCTCAGGGTAGAGGCTGTATTTATGAACCGATCTTCACAAAACTTCTTGGGTACCTTTGTTATCTCCTTGGGATGAGAATGAGTGTTTCTGGGTACGGTCCAAAATTCAAGATGGCTGCCAGTGGCCATTTTGTACCGAAATTAGGTCCATTCAGTTTTTTGTCACAAGTTCTATACAGCTCGTATTTATGAACTGATCTTCACAAAACTTCTTGAGTACTTTTGTTTTCACCTTGGGACAGGAACAAGTGTGTTTTGGGGTGCCTTTGTTATCACTGTGCTATGAGAACAAATATTTTGGGGTTCAGTCAGACCCACTCTGGGACTCAAAGATTTTTTCTAGTTCAGCATCTGACTGTCACCCACCTTTACAATACTTTACCTATACATTTGTTACAGGCAACGGTCAGTATTCATGTACAGACCGTTACAATACTTTATATGTACCTTTGTTATCAGGTCATTACCTAGATGTTTGTCATTGCTGTGTCACATACTATACATGTACATGTCTTTGTCTTGACAAGTTGAGCTACAGTGTCATTGACACTTTCATTTTTAATTCCTTATGGAATGGTCGCCAATGCCTAAAATCCAGTTGTGAGAGCCTAAAATTAAATACTGAAGCTTCCATGTTGATTTCACTGATAGAATTTTTGTTTGTAACAGTCATCATACAATATAGAACAACTAAAATGGAGATAAAAAATGCTGAGTTTTTTAACTGGTTGAGTGCTTGAAGCCACAATCAGGCCTTTCCAAAAAAATGAGTGCACCAGTGCAAAAGCGTACATTTTCCTTTCCCATGTTTCGTATTCAGTCAAACGTAAATAATAGTTTGTTTATGCAAATTTGTTCTGTTACAAATTATTGGAGAGTGCCTGTTGTCACTCTCCAATAATTTGTAATAAAACAATTTTTGATGAACAAATTCAGACCACCAAAACTAATCTAGCTCTCAATCAGTTGAATAAATATTTATTTTATACACACAAATGAGAATCGTGTCGCATTTCGCAAAGAGAATAACAATACTGTATCAATGTATATGACATATTGCATCGCAAAACGTGTGATACCGCTAAAATCACACTATGATTGTTTTATACATTTTGAATTTTGCCTACAAAATTAATATGATGAACGCGGGCCGAAAAAAAAAATGTGCCACTGCCTGAGAATCAAAATAATAATTTTGTTTAGCCTTATAATTTAATTTTCTTCAGTGATATCTGATTTGCTTGCATATGATTGGTCAAGGTGAGTTTTTCATTACTCGTTGAATGAATTTCCTATTATACGAATGGTTTTGCTTTGTTCTGCCCATCTGCTAATAAAAAATTGTCTTATCCAACAGTGTATTTAATCTGTTAGTGCTGAACATGGGCTGTTGTAGTCAATATTCCCGTGGTTTATCATGCTGGTTTTTCACTTGAGTATTAGAGATTGTGTATATTAGCCAATGTTGAAAATAAAACTGTTGTGATGCCTGCAATGATATAATGATGTAAGGATACATTATATTACAAATGAACACTTGTGAATTAAATTATAACAATTGAATAGAGAGTAATCGCTTGACTGGACTGGTTATGTGAAATAATTCATGAGAGGTGAGGGACGTTGTACAAACACGAGTGCGAAGATGCGCACAAGTGTTTTACAATATAGTCCCTCGCCTCTAAAGATGAATTATTTCACATAACCAGTCCAGTCAAGGTATAACTCTGTTCAATGCTTTTCATTATTAACGATAATTATATTATTTAACCCTTTACCTAACGTAACAACCAAAACCGGCCAGTGCTATTCTAAAAAATTGTCAATTAATTGTCATTATTTTTTCATTTTTGTCTCTAAAACATAGGTTATGACCCCTCATTGGAACGAGCTCGTTCCAATGAGGGGTCATAACCTATGCTTTTGAGATAAAAAATGAAAATAATAGTTATTCAAGAATTTTTTTTTGCAAGTGTCGTCTGCTTTTCATGTTAGGTAAAGGGTTAAAAAAAAACAAACATTGAAGCCCCCATTACACCCACAGCAAAGCGTCTTCGTTTGCGCGTACAGATACTTGACCCAATTGTTGATTGCATAATTCACTTGTTAAGTTATCGTTTATAACCGAACCGGGAAATCCCAGTAAGTCACACTTTGGAAAGTAATAAAAAGAAGTAATTGCCAGTTTATGGTAGTATAAATGACTGATGGACAGGTTAAGTTATGTATGAAATGACTAGCGCCTCATAAACATAACTTGTCCATCCAACATACATACTCCAATAAAGTGACAGAAAGATGATTTCAGTTCCTATATATATAGTGGTCGAGGTATAAAGGACATTTAAATACCAGCCTGGTTGGTCTGGATCTCTTAGTCTCCTGTTAAATCAGTCACCTTCTGTGCAAGGGATCGTAGGTTCTAGCCTTGGCTCTCGCACTTCTCTCTCAACCTGTTACATAAGTGCCGTGACCAACCCTTAGCAGTTGGTGACAATGCAAGCACTGTTTTGTCTGCTGTGAGAAGGAACTTACTGGTACAGTGAAGCCCACTTAATTGTATATCTCTTAATTGAATAACCCTGTTAATTGAATATAATTTCCAAAAACCAAACCATTTGCCATACTTTCACTACAAATTTGCCCTGTTAAATGCATATGGGTTATAGAATAAACTCTCTCTTGTTAATTGAATAAAAAATCTTTCAATATGTCGTGGAATTACCCCGAAAATAACCAAATTCTCTTTGTTTATAGACCTATTTGGCCTCACAACATTCATTACAGCATTTAATCTATTATATCTTGTTTGACTGAGCTTCTTGAGCTCTGCCAAACATGATATAATAGAATAAATGCTCAGTTTATCTCTAGAATACAACAAAGTGGCAAATCTCTCTTAATTGGATACTCCTGTTAATTGAATAATTTTTACTGACAAAGTGGTTATTCAATTAACAGGATTCTACTGTACTAACTTCGGGAACTTTGGGTGCGATTCACAGGTGTTAATTGCGACAGAACAGGAATGTAGTGTAGTACTCGAGATATAAAGGCCATTTATTTACCAACCAGCCTGGTTGGTCCGGATCTCTTAGTCTCCTGGTGAAATGGTAATTTCTGTGCTAGGGGTCCTAGGTTTGAACCTCGCCTCCCACACTTCTCTCTCGATCTGTTGCATTAGTGCTGTGACCGGCCTCAGCGGTTGGTGACAATGCAAGCATTGTTTCGACCAGTCTGAGAAGGAACTTACTAACTTAGGGAACTTAGTGTGTGATTCACAGGTGGTGAATTGCAACTGAACGGGAGCGTAGTGTAGTAGTAAAGTTATAAACGCCATTTACCAACCAGCCTGATTGGTCCAGATCTCTGTCTCCTGGTAAATCAGTAATTTCTTTGCTTGGGGACGTAGGTTCGAGCCTTGACTCCCACACTTCTCTCTCTATCTGTAAATGACAGAATTAAAGAAGCTCTGTAGGACAAGATACAAGGCTTTAAATACTTATTTTTTTCAATTTTAATGCCAAATTATTTTTGAATTTGTGATATTTTTTCAAATATTTCTGCTACACACCAAATATACAATGGAGCCCACTTAATTGGATGTCTCTTAATTGAATACCTGATTACTTGAATGTAACTTTCAAACACTAAACCATTTACTATTCCACAAATTTGGTCTGTTAATCACATACAGGTTATAGTACGAGCTCGGGCTAAATTACTGTAATAGAAAAATCTTATAATGCGTCAAGAAATTACCTTGACAATAACCAAATTCCCCTTGTTTATAGACCTGTTTGGCCTCAGTACATCTAATACAAGCATTTAATCTATTATATTATGTTTGACAGCTCCATGAGCTCTGTCAAAGAAACTATAATAGAATAAATGCTCAGTTGATATCTTTAATGCAGATTCCTGTTAACTGAGTACTCTGGTTAATTGATTAATTTCCATCATCAGAGTGGCTATTCAATTAACCCTTTACCCAAAATTACAGCAAAAACCAGCCAGCACTATTCTAAAAAATCATCAGTTAATTTTCATTAGTTTTTTTCATTTTTTGTCTCAAAAACATAGGTTATGACCCATCATTGCAACGAGCTCGTTCCAATGAGGGGTCATAACCTATGCTTTTGAGATAAAAAATGAAAATAATAGTTATTCAAGAATATTTTTTTGCAAGTGTCGTCTGCTTTTCATGTTAGGTAAAGGGTTAAAAAAAACAAAACCAGCCAGCACTATTCTAAAAAATCGTCAGTTAATTTTCATTAGTTTTTTCATTTTTTGTCTCAAAAACATAGGTTATGACCCATTATTGGAACGAGCTCTTCACGCTCGTTCCAATGAGGAATCATAACCTATGTTTTTGAGACAAAAAATGGAAAAAAAAATAGTTGTTCAAATAGTTTTGCAAGTGTCATCCGCTTTTCATGTTAGAAAAAGGGTTAACAGAGTTTCACTGCCTTCAATTAACTAGGAGTTATTGTATAACCCATGCAAGAAAAATAAAGAATAACCTTGTTAGTTTCATATAACTTCCAGGAACCAAACCACTTGCTATATCCCAAGTTCACATTTGACTTTTTGCTTGCATTAGTTTGTAGAATAAACTCCCGACAATTCAATAAAAAATCTAGTGATCTGTAGAAGAATTACAATTCTTGAACTCCTACGTTTATATACTTACTGAGCCTCAGTATATGTAATCAATATACATGTACACTTTTTATCCATTATATAATGTTTGTTAGAGCTCATAGGGCTCTGTCAAACAAGATTTAATAGAATAAATGCTCATTTTTATGCTAGAGTATAGGAAAATGACATAAGGCCCCACAAAGTAGATTTTCTGTTTCTTGGGCTATTTTTAGTAAAATTGCATGTGGGTAGGCATTTTTTTATTTTTGTAATTATTTCTTTGCCATCAAAAAAGTTCATCTTCTTGTTTTGTTTTATGTTTTAAGCCTCATAATTTACAGAATAGTTTGGGTGGTGGTGTATTTCATCCCTTGATTGCAAGATGGCTTTGCAATGCTAAAGCATTGCAAAGCCTTGTTGCACTCAAGGGACGAATTTATCAGTTTTATTAACTTGGGTAAAATATCAGGCTTGATCCATTTAATTTTTATTTTTTCAAGTTGGCGTTGGTTATAAAAAGAGAGCACGTGGCAGTGAAAAGGAGCATGCAGGATGGCCTGAGAAAAATATTTTTTAACTTTTTTAGACCCAATTTCTGTTGATTGAATACTCCTGTTAACTCCACGCACACTGGCAGTATTTCAAATTTTTTGACATTGACTCCGTATTGCCCATGCAGTATGAAAAATTTAACAAATTATTATTGTTAAAAAATTTTTAATTTCTCACTTGCATTGTGTAAAAATTTGGCTGCTGAAAACTTTGATATTTTGACATCAGGGTTCAGTGGGTTTATTAGTTACACACTGTTTCAGCAAGGTGTACAGTACTGTACTGCCCTTCTGAGATCTGTATTTCCTGAGGCTGAAACCATGTGATGAAATTATTTCCCTGCCCCTTCAGTGTGTTGAGTTTAGGGAGGTCACGATTAATCGATTGTCGATCGGTCACGCCAAAATCGATTAGTATTTTTCGTTGTTGAAGAATAGGTAAATTTTACCCTGTTTTAGACATTGAAAAAAATTTAAAGAAAAAACTATTGTTTCTAAAATTAAAAGGCCAAGAACGTCGACGTTAAACCTCAAGAAACCGTTAGAAGCATTTGTCTGCTCGGTACATTCAAAGCTTTGATGTTCTGAACTTTTGAACCGTCAGTGTAATAATCAAGACCGGTCAGCAGTTGCGAAGTTCGCAACTGCTGACCAGTCTTGATTATTACACTGACGGTTCAAAAGTTCAGAACATCAAAGCTTTGAATGTACCTAAAAGAGGATCGTCTTCATTGTTTACTTGAGGTAGGTCAACTGAATTGAACTTCATTTTTTAACGACTTCAAAGAGAGGGAGACGGAGTTGGTGGGGGGGGGGGGGGGGGGGGGGGGGTTTGGGGCATCTAGGTACGATTAATCGATTATTATCGATTATTTGCGACGATTAATCGATTCCTAAATTACAAAATCGTGACAGCCCTAGTCGAGTTTCGTTTTATTATATAATCCCCACATGGTATTCCAGTGAGGAAAACCTCGATAAAAGTAATAATTAGAGAAACTGAAAGAAACATATCTTTCTTTCTTATTGTACAAGAATGGGTTATTTCCCTTTGATTGAACTCAAACATTTGGGAGACTTCAAGTCAAGGACATTGGAAAATGACGTGTGGTTATTATTGTAGGCACAAGATTACTTTTTAAGTGTTTTATTCAATACAGTAGTGCATTGTGTATCTTGGGGACACAAAATTCAAACTTATAGGAGTGCTTTAACTGGTAGAGTGTTAAATTATTTTTGACCATCAAAATTTGTTCACACGTCTTTGCCTTGTTACAATTTGTGGGAGAGTGCCTTTAGGCACTCTCCCACAAATTGTAACAAGGCAAACCTATACAGACTAAATAATTTCACTTCAAAGATAATATGAAGCATATCCACTAAATATGAGGCCTTTACACTATGGTCCCTGCACGTCAGAGTAAAGCCCAAATATGGGCTTCCGGCACTCAACCAGTTAATAATTTTCTCTGAAGAGACAATTCATATAACAAGATGGGTTGGATGTTTCTCTAAACTACAATTGATCTGTAGTGTAGAAACACGACAACAGAATCCCTCTTCTCGACAGTAAAATAACACGTTTGGGGTATGTACACATGTTTTATTTCAAGTGTTTGGAGTATTCTCATGAAACAGTATTGTTCTCATTTTGTTTGTAAGTCTGAATGCTTATTACTGAGAAAAATATTTGAGGTGATGGGTGAAAGGGAAATCGGCAAAGTGTACCATAGAATGTCTGTACACCCCTTTTAGCTTTCATGTGATATTTTCATACACCCCGTTGAACCTCGTACACCCCAGTGAAGTTAAATGTACCATGCTGGATGAATTGGTTACTGACCAATCAGGAAGCTTGTATAATTTTAAAAGGGTAATAAAACTGTATACACTGAACTGGCAAAGTGGCTATCCAATTAAGAGGATTCCACTCTAATGTGTCTTGCAATATTTTCAATACTCGAAACTTTATTAAAATTATTTCACCGCAAAACCAAAAACTAAAGAAATCCTTTTGAACCACATAAGGTAGACAATCATTTTGAATATAATTTAGTTTTGATACCTATTTACGGAAGCTTTCTGTTATTAATATTTGTATTTTTACCAATACATTTTTGGGTTTCATTATCAGGGTTTATAAATATTTATACTATGTTATACTGTGTTGATGAATATGAAACTATTAATTTTGTCATAATTTTTCATTTGTTTGGTTGTTAGATTGTTAATTTGGTATTTTTAGACACATTGTTGCAAACTGCATGGAGAATCCTCTTCAGTATACTGGATGTAAATTACATGAGCTGTGTCAAACATGATATAATAGAATAAATGCTCAGTTTATCCCTTGAATACAGGAAAATGAAATTTGTTTTTTATAATCTGCTGCAGACCCTTCATCTAAAACAAAACGTGACTGCACTTGTAAAAATATCTCAACTAGAAATTTTCCTTTTTGCCATAAAAATATAGCTTATGATCCTCACTGGGATGAGCTCAACAAGCTCATTCCATTGAGGGGTCATAAGCTATGGTTTGGTGCAAAAATTGAAAAAATTGTTTTTATTTGATTGGGAATTTTTCTGAGAATAAAACTGGACAGATTTTGACATTACTTTTGGTAAAGAGTTAATTTAATATTTTTTTTATGGCCAGTTCCTCGTTCAATCAGCAGAGTTCAATGGTACTGCACAGACCCTAAGGAGTTCAGTTTCAACTGAGATAATTCTAATTTGGTGAAAAAAAGCCAAACATGTAAATGATGGCAAAGTACAGTGTAGCCCACTTAATTGGATATCTCTTAACTGAATAACCCTGTCAATTGAATATAATTTCCCAACACAAAACCATTTACCTTACCTCCAGTACAAATTTGACCTGTTAATTGAATATAGGTTATAGAGTAAACTCCTGTTAATTGAATAAACAATCTTGTAACCTGTCGGGAAATTACCCTGACTCTCCCCAGTTTTCCTTTGTTTATAGATCTATTTAGTCTCAGTACATTCAATACAGACATTTAATCTATTATATCTTGTTTGACAGAGCTCAAACAAGATATAATAGAATAAATGCTAAGTTTATCTCTAGAATACAGGAAAGTGACACAATCCAATAGAATAAATGCTAAGTTTATCTCTAGAATACAGGAAAGTGACACAATCCAATAGAATAAATGCTAAGTTTATCTAGTGAAAGTGACACAAGCCCTGTTAATTGATACTCCTGTTAATTGAATAATTTTCATTGGCAAAGTGGCTATTTCATTAACAGGGTTCCAAAGTATCTGCTGAATTAAAAAATCTTGATGTTCATTGGCTCAGAGTATTTAAATAATTATACCCCCACTTTCGAAGAAAATGGGGGTATACTGGATTACATGTGTCCTTCCATCCGTCCGTCCATCCGTGTGTGAGTTTGTCCAAGAATATTCATAACTTTCATAACTTAAATAAATTATTATGGAACTTGGATGTAATTAAATTGTACCATTTTTCTATAATATTCAAAATAATCTGGTCTGATTTATTTCATAATCCATTATGTTTTGCCACATTATATTGTGTACATCATTTATCTCCCTTGACTTGAATGGCATAGTTTGCAATCCATGGACAGACTCGTGCAAACCAAGCCTGAAAATAAGCAGTCTGTCATTTGCAGAATGAGGTCCCAAGAGGGTGAATTTGCTGATGCTTTCCCATCCAGTGGGCTCAGTTTATCCTCTGGGTACCTCTTTCTGTTTATGTTTGAGACCTTGATCCAGGTTGAGGTTCACAGAGGGTAAATTTAATGATGCTACCCTGCACAGCAGGGTAGCATCCCCAAATTCACCCTCTGGGGACCTCACTTTTCAGATGATAGTCTGCTTATTTTCTGGCTTGGTGCAAACACAAAAAACAACCCATTTTATCATGTTTGACTCAAGTCTCTTGGCTCAGGCAACTTACTTATTGGTGTTTAAAGTCACATATTTTTGCACAATGGCTAATTGTGACCAGGCTCAGGCAAGCAACATATAATTGATTATATATATTCTCAGCACATTTCAAAGTGTGGAGTAAGCACGATGTTTTGAGGTGAGTGATCTGTAACCCACCTGATTTGAAAATACGAAGAGTGGCAAATGCCCACCTAGAAAATCTTGATAAACTAAAGGATTCTAAAATCTGTGTTCACAAATTGTTTAAAAAAAAATTTAAACCCTTTACCTAACACAAAAGGCAGACGACACTTGAAAACAAAATTCTTGAATAACTAAATTTTTGATTTTCTGTGTCAAAAACATTGGTTAGGACTCCTCATTGGAACAAGCTCTGGTTTTGAGACAAAAAATGAAAAAAGTAATAAAATTTAAATGGTGATTTTTTTGTGAACAGCGCTGGTCGGCTTTGGCCGGATTGTTAGCTAAATAGTTTTAATCTGGTTTAACACCATTTTTGATGGTCGGGGTCACATTCTGTTGGACAGGTTTTCATGTGGATGGTGCTGGAGTACCCCGAGAGAACCAATGAGCAGTGGCAAACAACTGTCTGACTCCCCAGCGTACCAACTATGCACAAGTAGAGTTAGCAGTGCTTGAAGGTAAGTGCACCATCATTATGCAGTGTGCCTTAGTACACGCCCCCACCATGCCCCAAGTGGGTAATTGGGATGAAGTGTCTCACCCAAGGACACAGCACAGTTACTGCTACAGTACGGCCGCCGTGGACTGGTCACTTTCCACAGGTGGGCAATAATACTGGATTCCAAACACTAATTATAGGAATAATCATTAAAAATTAAATGTAATGAAGCACCAGGTACAACCTGGTGCTTCATTAATTAAAATTTTGCTGATGATGATTTAATTATCTGGTAAATGCATGCATGAACATCACTGCACACACGTGGATCTTGACCAGTCCACAGCAACTGGACTGTAGTCAGGATTGAACTGTATTCACACAATCAATCAAATAAAAACATAGCATGTCTCTTTTAACCTTTAGGGGGCAGGGTGGCGTCGTAGTAACCGGTTCTCATCAGATCACTGAAGTTAAGCAACGTCGAGCGCGGTTAGTAGTTGGATGGGTGACCATTTCAGCGACTGATTCGTGCTCCCATGTTGTGTCCTTGGGCAAGGCACTTAACCCTGATTGCCTACATGGCGACACGATGACGCTGTATACTAATGTGTACTGCACGTCGTTGATGTGCATGTCTTCAACCAATCTATCCCTGCCTGTGCTGCAGTGTGGAGCTACGATGTTGGGGAGCTGGCAGCTGCGCATCGTTGCTCAGTGGTTCTCTCTGGGTACTCCGGCTTCCTCGACCCAAAAAACTGTCACGGTCATGATTAGCCATTGTGCATAAGTATGTGACCTTAAACACCAATAAATAAATAAATTTTAACCTTTAAGGGTCTGGACAATTTTTCAGACATTTCACTGCAATATCCCTTGTGTCTAAGGCTTCAGCACTAATTTCTAGTCAAGTCTTGGCTGCCTTAAGAGGCAGCCAAGACTTGACAAAAAGCACTGTCAAGCTAAATTGACTATTACCCACAGGATATTTTCTTGATTGTATGTTAAATTACTTGTTCTTGGAGTGCAAAGTTAGTCAAAGTCAGATAAAGTCTTTCATTGATAACGCACTTTGATCGTGGAAAAAGAAGTTTGATGGTTAACAGCTCCAAATGCATGTATTAACCTTTTAGTCAATGAAGCAGCCAAAACCTGCCAGCACTATTCACAAAAATAGCCATTCAATTTTCATTATTTCTATGTCTCTGCGAATTTGGTGAAGGGGCATTAAGTGTTACTCTTGTCCGTCCATTTGTCCGTTTGTCCAGGCTTAGCAGATAAACATTGTGGGGTTTACAATTTGGAGTCAGTGGTAGTTGTAGGGTTGGGTTAGTACATTGGCCACTTTTTGGGTTATTTTTTGCACTATGGGGTTAATTTTTTGACCTTCTGGGGTTAGGGTTCAACATGGGAAAACCCCCACAAGTAAGAACATGTAAGAACGTCCATTTTAAATATGGTTTCCAGATGATAACTTTAGTTTGACTAAATGAAATGAAACAAAATTTTATGCATAGGTTTATAACCAAATAATCAGGTTGGGATTAATAGTGGGCTTGGTCCGATATTTTTTGGCAGAATTATGGCCCTTTTCTGAATTAGAAAATCATAAAGTGGGGGCATTAGTGTCCCATGGACCCATTTGGTGGCCTGCAGTATTGGTGCTATGGCTTAATGGAGATAAGATAAGATGTGCTATTTATTAATTCAATATTAACAAACATAAATGATTAGAAACTCATGCTTGGCTATGGGGGGTGGGGGCATAGTCACCCTTGGTGTTGCACTTGTTTCATTTTGTCGCAAAAACATAGTTTATGACCCCTCATTGGACTGACCTTGTTCCAGTAAGGGATCATAAGCCATGTTTTTGACACTAAAAATGAAAAAAAATTAGTTATTCAAGAATTTTGTTTGCAAGTGTCGTCTACCTTTCGTGTTAGGTAAAGGGTTAAAGAAAAACCTGTGAACAGGATTTCCTATCATAGTGAAATGGCTGTTATACTATGTGGGCAATCACCCTGTTGAAACTTTTCGCACGAGAGCAAAAATTCACTCTCCTATGATTATGAAAATGACAGGCCTGGAGAAGTGTTATAGAGGATTTAAATATGTTTAACAACATTATTAGATTAGGATTATAGATGCTTGCACAACAAGGATAAAATATTGATCATTTTGAATGGAGTTAATGGAATTAATTGTATAGTCACTTACATTATATCAGTTGAAATACATAATAATTTGTTGGCCAGGTATGGTTTATGATGATTTAGATATAAATATTTGCATTATCTATTTCTGATGAAGAATTTATCTTCCATATTGCTGACCTATCAATTATTATCATTGTTAATTATTTTTTTATTACAGTTTGTTTTATTTTTCAGAATAAATGTTGATGAAACTTTCTTTTTTGTTTCTTGTTTTGCTCAGTATGACCTTTAACCCTTCACCCAACACAAATGATATCAAAATTTTATTATTTTAATTTTTGTTTTTTTTAAATTTTTCAAAAAATTTCAACAAAACCATATCAAGTGACCCCTCATTGGAACGAGTTTGATGAGCTCATTACAACGAGCAGCCACATGAAATGGTTTTATTATTATTTTTTTAAACTGTGTAATTTGTAAATTACTTGGGTGAATGCGTCAAATTCGTTAGATAGAAAGTTAACCCTTTACTTAACAGATGGGCAATATTCTTCACTAAAAGAGCCATTCATATTTTAGCATTTTTATATGCCCATTTAGAAAAAAACGTGAGTATTATGGTATAGCGTCCATCTGTCTGTCAAGAGCAGGTACCTCCATTTTGTATTTCCAGAGTTATGCACCTTTTTGTACTTAAACATTACAGTATTGTGTCGCCTTCTCCTTCAACATTTTACATGCTATATTGTTCAGCCTTTGCACACATGTTGACCACCAATTGCCATTGTGCATGTGAAAAGAGCAAGTAACTCTCTTTTGTATTTCCAGAGTTATGTCCCCTTTTAATACTTGAAACATTACACTATTGTGTCGCTTACTCCTTCAACATTTTACATGCTACATTGTTCAAACTTTGCACACATGTTGATCAGTAATTGCTGTTGTGCATGTGAGAAGAGCAGGTAACTCCATTCTGTATTTACAGTGTTATGCCCCTTTCCATACTTAAAACATTACAGTATTGAGTCGCCTTCTCCTTCAACATTTTACATGCTATATTGTTCAAACTTTGCACACCTGTTGATCACCAATTGCCGTTGTGCATGTGACAAGAGCAGGTAACTCTATTTTGTATTTCCAGAGTTATGTCCCCTTTTAATACTTGAAACATTACACTATTGTGTCGCCTACTCCTTCAACATTTTACATGCTACATTGTTCAAACTTTGCACACATGTTGATCAGTAATTGCTGTTGTGCATGTGAGAAGAACAGGTAACTCCATTCTGTATTTACAGTGTTATGCCCCTTTCCATACTTAAAACAATACAGTATTGTGTCACCTTCTCCTTCAACATTTTACATGCTATAGGTCTCATTACAGTTATTCAGGTGAAAATGAAAAGAACAAGTAACTCTCTTTTGTGTTTCCAGAGTTATGCCCCCTTTTAGTACTTGAAACATTACAGTTTTTTGTTGCCTACTCCTTCAACATTTTACATGCTATATTGTTCAAACTTAACTCCATGTGTTATTCAGAGTATTTTGTCACAGTTATTGCCCTTTATGGACTTGGAATTTGTCTTTTTTACTATCAGAAAACTCAATAACTTAAAATACTTGTTGAAATTACATTGTATTTGGTATGCAAATGTATCTCATTGATGTCTATCCCCATGTTCAATGCAAGTGTTATACAGACTATTCTATCACAGTTATTGCCCTTTATGGACTTGGAATTTGTTTAATTAAATTTAAGTTGTACCATCAGAAACTCAATAACTTTTAAAATACTTGGTGAAATGGCATCATATTTGGTATGCAAATGTATCTCATTCATGTGTAGCACCATGGTCAATACGGGCGATATTTGCAGTATTTTGTCACAGTTATTGCCCTTTATGGATTTGGAATTTGTTTCATTTGTACCCTGAGAAACGCAATAACTTTTAACATACTTGTGAAATGACTTTGTATTTGGTATGCAAATATATCTGGCATTTTCCTTCACCTCGATATCTCTCGGTGTACCTCGGAATCCCTCGGTGTTTAGTATGACCGCCCAAGGAGGTCAATGCGCTACGATGTTGTGGGAGCGAAACGGCATCTTTGTGTAAGAAATTACTTCTCAATATGAGTATTCATACTGGGGTTTACAATAACCAGAAACACCCACCAGATCTCACTTTTATATCAAACAATGGCATAAGAAGGTCGCACAAGTCCAAATATTGTAATGTTCTTGAAATGAACAGCAGAATGCAAAAATTACGCCCCCAATCGTTGAGATCATTAGGGCGGATGGATAAGGAAATTATCAACTAGTTTCTAGCCCCCCCCCCCCCCCAATAAAAAAAGAAAAACAAAACAAAAAACAAACAAACAAACAAAAACAACAAAAAAAAAACAAAAACAACAAACAGCAAAACCCAATGTCTTTAGATGCATCAGGACACACTGTGTTTACAGATACCTCACATTGCTAGCTCAGAGACCGGACACATTTCTCTCCTATCAAGAAAAGCACATATAGAAAAAAAACAATACAGACAAACCCCAACTTTCTATCTTCGTCTACTACTGGCTGCTGCGCATTGTCTCAGCTCGTACCTTGAAAACAGTAGTGTAATATTCAACCAGTAGTGTAATATTAACGAGTAACGAATAATGTAATAAAAATTAACCAGTATTGTAATACAAATCAACCAGTAGTGTAAAAACCAGTAGTGTAATAAACTTAACCAGTTGTGTAATAAACATCCATGAAAACCAACAATTTTTCAACAAAATTTGAAAAATTTTTGGGGTGGTGCAAATCATACTTTGGGTACATCTTATCGATTTTTAATCATTTTATCGTACGTTTAAAAGCGTTTGGCCAATTATTTATGATAATGTTGTGCTTTTGAGAGACTTCTTACCCCATGCATAAGTTGTCAGGTTCCATGATAACAGAATAAATTGTCATGGTAACTCGCAGGTGCTGAATTATGATATTCAGGGACGTGTCTCCTGCATGTTGTCTTCAATTATAATATTTAATACATCCCTGACGGATCACTAAAGGTCTCCCACACACCCATCTCCCGCTTTACGCGTCTACCTTTACGGGGGGGGGGGGGGGGGGGGGGTGGATATCTTATTGTTGACATAATACGATTTTTAGTTAACATTACTGGGTGAGACATTGTTTTTAACTTTCTATGTGGCAAATCTCAATCCAGTGGTAGTTATTTATCCGCAAAACTTCTAAAACTGAAAGTGAAAGTTTGTAACTTCGTGCGCTAACAATGCATCGAGATTACAGGATTCTCTTACACGCGGGCACTTCACTGCACGACAAACTTTGACGTGCCGTGAAGGATACGCACGTAACAGAATCCTGCTCTTAGGCCATTTGGGAAAATCGGCCGGACACAATAACGACGGGCCCTGGTGTCACTACACCGACCCTCCCCCACTCGACGACCCTGGAGTGGTTCAGAAGCAATGATAATAGTGGTAGATGTATTGGTACTAGTAGTACCAGTAGTGGTACTAGTACTAGTATTGGCGGTGGTACTGGTACTAGCACCGGTAGTCGTAGCGGTACTAGTACTAGTAATGACGTGTACTAGTACTAGCAGTAGTAGTTGTTGTACTAGTGCACGTATTGTTAGTGGTACTAGTACTGGTAGTGGCACTAGTACTGGTACTAGTAATAGTACTGGTAGTGGTACTAGCACTAGTAGTGGTAGTTGAGCTAGTACTGGTAGTGGTGGGTGTTCTAAGACTAGTAGTAATATTGGTAGTTGTAGCAGTAGCAGTACTACAACTACTGGTAGTAGTTGTACTAGTACTGTTAATGATACTTGTATGAGTAATGCAAGTGTACTAGTACTGATAGTTTTACCAGTACTAGTACATGGCCTCGTGTGATGAAAAGGGTGCCAAATGTCAGTCGGGAGAGTGTCATACTTAGCTCGGACTAGAGCTAATGATAAGGACGGAGCCAGGTATCTAAATAGATTAAGAATGGGCAGTAGATGGTCTAAGCAGTCAAAAGGAGGTTTTTATACAGAATTCAAGCCGCATGAAGACGAGGATTCTGAAGGATCCGTACCTCATAAAATCCTGTAACAGAGTGGAAACGAGGATTTGCCCGCAAGGCCACGTTTAGTAAAAATACTCGATTACAATCGAACACCGCAGTTTTAAGGTCACATAGCACTAATTGATACTCTAGGCAGGCCCGTGTCCGTTAGAAACGAAGATTCTGGAAGAACCCGGGCCAGGGAAAGGCCAAGAATATAGAAAGCGAGCTTTTTTCGCGAATCCGAGCCAGATAAATAGTTGTCGATCTCATTTGGGCATTCATTATCTTCCGTCCAATCGAACTTACCCTCAAAGCATATCCTCGTTCTATTAGAGGCCATTGGGTCCATATAGCAACTACGTGCTACCATAAAAACCAAGATGGCGGTCTTCAGTATACAGAATAGACGGCGGAAAAACGTGTCACCTAATTACACACGCTGCACACGCGCACTTATATCACATATCCCTATGGGAATGACGTCACAACATGGCCGCTCACGCGGGCTACCATAACAACACAACATGGCGCCCCTGGGTCCCCTGGGTCCCGTGACCATGACACCCCTTGCGCCTCCACCACTCTCTCCCCAAATGACGGTCATTTATCTACATGACACACTTCTAATGTAGTATAAGAGTAGTGTTAACCCATCAAGAAATTCTGCTGAAACAATATTTTCTACATGTTGAATGAGTTCAAGCTTTTAACATTAAATGTAAATCATCACAGGATATAAATAGCTGTCTACCATTGGTAATCGAGAACAATCACTTGACATGGCAGACGGAACTGGCAGTGGACCTCCAAAGCACCCACCCTATTCACCTCGCCTTAGATACCCTCTACTCTCTTACCGGCCTCCTCCTTCAAGATGGAAAAAATAACTGACCGCAGATGTTAGGTAAGAACACCTCACATATCCCCACCCCCACCGCATCTTCGTAAATAATGCTAAAGTGTCTATGCTCAAGGAATATGATGAGCGCCACTCCCAGAAGGAAAACGAATTTTAGAATTCAAAACGGTCAACTGGACAGAAAAGGCCACGCAAAATGATACAGCGACTGAAAAGGGTGGACGTGAGAGAGACCTTCAGAGATTCGCCGGGGCTGTATTAAATATTATAATTGTAGACAACGCAGGGGATCACACGATTCTTGCCCTTGAATACCACACTTTATCACCCATAAGTCTTCTGGTATGATAGAACCTGACAACTTATGCCTGGGGTAAGAAGTCTCTCAAAAGCACAGCTTTACTATAAATACTTGGCCAGCTTTGAATTTATTTATTTATTGGTGTTTAATGTCACATACTTAAGCACAATGGCTAATCGTGACCATGACAGTTTTACGGGTGGAGGAAGCTGGAGTACCCGGAGAGAACCACCGAGCATCGACGAGCAATTGTCAGCTCCTCAACATTCTAACTCTGTTCAAGCTCCGCTCAAGCAGGGTTACAGCGGTTGAAGACATGTGCACCGTCGACGTGCAATACGCCTTAGTACACGGCGTCACCATGCCCCCGTGTTGGCATCCGGGATAAAGTGCCTTGCCCAAGGACACCACGCAGGTCGTCCCGGACGGGGTTCGAACTCAGGACTTCTAGCATAGAAGTCCAATAGTCTACCAATGAGCCACCGCGTTCCCCCAACTTTGAATTTACATAAAGCCACAAATGCAGAAAGTGACATTAAACAGCAGAAAATACGCACATCCCACAAAAATCATGAAAATACCCCTCCTCGCCGTATTGAAGCCACGAAATGATTGCACCGTGTCGACTTACAGCCAGTTTTACAGTTACAGTTAATTTTTAGAAGACTTTCGGGTGCTGGGGTTTTGTTTTCAAAGGATACAGAAAGTTTTCCTTCATAGACCATCCCCAGTCTGCGGCTATCAACAAATCTTCACCTCTCCATTCACATGTTTGGAGGTACGTCCCCATGCTATGATATTGAGCAGAACTCTTAGTTGGTGGGAGAATTTAGGGATCGACATCAGACACTGATTATTTATTTATTTATTTATTTATTTATTTATTTATTTATTTATTTATTTATTTATTTATTTATTTATTGGGGTTTAATGATACTTTCGAGAGCCAGGGCCACCTCGTGTCGGAAGACCCCGATTTTGATACCTTATATGTGAAGGTGGATCTACACAAAATGCCCATGTTACCAGTCCCCACACTTTTATATAGACTCTCCAGCTGAGATTATTTTATCTTTATTCACATCACCAGGACATTTACAAAATACCTCAGCGGCAGCTCTAAAGTGTGGAGTGGATCTAAATAGTTTGAAAGTAGTAGCTTTGCAGACACCAAAAATTTGTGATGTAGCATCACAACCAGTAAAAGCATGTAGAAAAAGAATATGTGCGCATTTATTTATTTATTTATTTATTTATTTATTAGGGTTTAACGACACATTAACAGCCAGGGTCATATCATATCGATGACAGTTTTACGGGTGGATGAAGGCGGAATACTCGAAGAGAACCACCGAGCAACGACGAGCAGCTGTCAGCTCTCCAACATCGTAACTCTGAACTCTGCACCGCGGCACAGGCAGGGTTACATTGGTTGAAGACAGGCGCACCATCGACGTGCAGTACGCCTTAGTACACAGCGCAATCGTGCCCCCATCGGAGTTCAGTGCCTTGCCCAAGTACACAACGTGGGAGCACGAATGAGTCGCAGAACTGGTCACCCATCCAACTACTAACCGCGCTCGACATTGCTTAACTTCGGTGATCTGACGATATGTGCGCATACGTCGGCACATAAACTTTCTTTTGTTTCCTGTATATTCCAGATACCTTTGTCCTTCTTTGAGCTAGACCTCGATGCAAGATATATCGACTTACAAGTTGATATGCCATAGTAGCATATCAGAACTTTGAACAAGAAGAGAGAAGATCAGTATCATCTATGAGACACACAGGTGCTTGTCTTGCCATGTTAATCAAAGTTTGAACTATGGGGACATATGCATCACCATTGGCATGTATGGTACTTGTTCCGCCCTGCTAAAGATAACCAATGAGCAATGTGATGAATGATTGCTTGTTTTTTACTATTAGCGAGACACGTCTCCTTCTTAACACTCACAAAGTTTTTAGAGTCGATGATGATCTCTACACAGCTCCTCGATCAAAGTCGTCTGAGGTGTGTATTATTTCCAAAATGAAACAAAATACTGCATTTTGATTGGCTGAGAGGTACGGTGTAACTCGCAATCCACAGTAGCTTTTTTTACACAGTGGTTAACCACAGTGTAAAAACAAGAATACACAATAGCAGGCTATATTGCTAAAAAGTACCCATTTTTGATTATTAATTCATACCTTCTGCTCGGTTATGTTAGAACAAAAATAAAAATACAGGAAATTTAATAGTTATGTGCAATAAAATATTACAGACATGGATGTCACTGGAACTGGCTCCAATGACATCCATATTTGTCTGGTTTTATTAAGAAACTTTCAAAGTACAAATTTTCCGTCTGGTTGAAGTATTAAATACACCCAAATTCTTGGAAATAAATCTGTTATCCTTGTGTTTTCCAGGGTGTATGGGAATTTACACCGGGCTGGGAACTCATACACCCTTCGGCTTCGCCTCAGGGTGTATGAGTCCCCAAAGCGGTGTAAATTCCCATACACCCTGAAAAAACAAGGATAACTAATATTATCCTTTGTTGATGCGCCACATGGGTAGGTATAAAAAAACACAGTTACACCCGGATAATGGACACATATAAATAAAGTCCACATATGCATCGCAAATTTGTTCGAATGTTTTGCCCCCAGTCTACGGGAGCCAACGCAACAGCATTCCACCGTCTAAAACATATTGAACAGAGTTGCTGTCAAAATGGGCATCTGGCTTGATTATTGAACGGAGAGCCTCAACTAACGCAGGCTTATCTGCGTCTCTCAGACTGTCAGGGGTCTCGAACAAAGCCGTCGGGTGTGCACTCAACTTATAAGAAAGCACAACTGATAAATCATTGCCGGGTATTGTTCTCAGAGCAATAGTAACCAGTCTCTAGAAGAGAAACTGTGGATCTATTTTCAAAATCAAATCGGACACTTTCAATCCACATTTGTCATTTATTTGGATGACTTGATCCTTCTTAAAAGTGTCATTTTTGGCATCCATGCCAACCATTTTATATACAACTCTTTCATCAATATCATGTGCTTTATGACATTACTGAGATTGGAAATGACGTCCTTCTGTATATTCCTCGGCTCGGCCCGGACACACGTGAGAAGGTGTTTCTCTCCTGCAAATGTCCCAATACAGTTATTGTATCGTGGTCACCTCTGGATTTTCTCGCCTTTCCACAATCATTGTGTTGCTCACTTGTGTTATATGAACACCCAGATATATTCTGCATGTCGTCATTAATTTCAGAACAAGCAGGTCTGGAGAGGACATAAATAGCTCGTTCACATTCCGTCATCCCACTACCTCTGGTGAGACCCTTAACCGTTTTAAGACTTCTCATTAATTTCTGCTCTATCGCCAGATCCGTCGAAAGTCCACCCCAATACCGTTCATCATTGTGAACACGCGATAGCCTGACATGAACTTTTGGAATACCCCAGGACTTCTTTTATCTAGATCCTGCATAGTGGATAGATATATGTTTACAAACTTTGCATATAGATTGTGACCAGCCGCCGCGAAAAATGGTAACATATTCCACAACACTCGAAGGTGGAGCTGCCAGTCACCTGTTCTTTCAGACCTAATAAACGATCGCAGGAGCTGTGTCATTTCGGAATACAGGAGCCACAATTTTGATGTCCTGTATTCCAGTAATTCATCTATGAGTTTTGTTAATATCTTTTTTGTTTCAGTTAGTTGTTTGTCTGCCAAGACTTCGGTGACTGTTGTATGACACTTCAACAGAGAATCAAACAAGACTGCAACATTATGAAAACATCCATTGCTCTTTGTGGAGGTACGCAAAAGGTACCATTCAGTACGAATGGAGGGTAAATTTGCTATTCCTCCTAGAAATTCAAAACACTGATAGAATATTTAGCGGAATTCGACTAAAACGTATTTTTTCCATTTCAGAGCCTTGTTTTGGCCTGAGGGTCAGTTAGGATATGAAAAAGTCAAAGTTGCTATCATATGATATAGTTTAGTTTGTAGATCACGATACATGTATAAATAAGTCTGTATTGTCATAGTATAATTTCAAATAAGCGAGTTAAAATGAGTGATGCATTTTGTGTTCGTTTTGGCGGCCATCTTGGATGCCATATTGGATTTTTCGGGAACGCGCATGACTTCGACCTCAGATTTTTTTTCTGTAGTTGAGAGATGTTCATAGAATTCGAAAACGTTCAAACCATTTCTATACAAACTTTTTCTAGGTCTGTCATACTTTGACTGCACTATTGTATTACAGAGTATTGGTGGAAATATTTAAAAACGTTTAAAAATGGTATTATCTGGGATAACACATGGAGTCATGGACTTCTACTACCAGAGGTAGTGGATGTTTACGTGTTATCGCAGATAATGCTATATCTCATGTATATAGCTATAGCTCCTGCACTGGTCTCCTGTTTTATGGGCCATTTCCTGTTTCGAAATTTTGTTGCTTCAAAATAAAACTGGAGGAATATTTTGATGGCTGTGTGCAAAGAAATCACTAAAAGGGTACACTGACCTCTCATTTTCCCATTTTTTTCTTAAAAGCACAAACATACTTTAACTCTTTACCTAACATGAAAAGCAGACGACACTTGCAAAAAAAATTCTTGAACAACTACTTTTTTTCATTTTTTGTCTCAAAAACATAGGTTATGACCCTTCATTGGAACGAGCTCGACGAGCTCGTTCCAATGAGGGGTCATAACCCATGTTTTTGAGACAATAAATGAAAAAATAATTAAAATTGATAGGCGATTTTTGAGAATAGCGCTGGCCGGTTTTGGCCGTTACGTTGGGTAAAGGGTTAACAACAATTTTAATATGTTTGCTTCATTACCCACTTAACTAGTTCATTCAGGCAAGTATATTGGAATTATGTAGTAAGTGTTATATATTGTGATGATGTGATGTTGTCTTCTCGGTAAGCCAGAAAGAGAACTTTATAAAAATGTATAAATTCGTTCACTCTTGGTATAAGGGACATAACTCAAAGAGGAGTTCCTTCACATCTTGCACTTCATGAAAATGCGCATTTCAACAGTATACCTGTAAGGAGACCCAGTTATCAGTGTGGGATAGCTATTTGTCCCCGACATTTTGTCGGTGGACTATTGTAATCAGCTGCGTCCGGCCGTGCATCTATCCATCCGTCCGGAGTGATAGCTAAAGTTTGGGTTATTGAATCAAAACCAAATTTAGTATATACGTCCCCAGCCGCAATGAGATGGTGAATTTCGAATCTGGGTTCGATCCAATATTTTTTGTTGGAGTTATGCCTCTTTTTTCGACCCTTTTTGCAGCATTCGAAATTTGTTGTCCGGATGATAACTTTAGTTTCAGTTATCCAACCAACAGCAAATTTGGTATATGAGTTTGGTTCAAGAATACACTGGTCAAGTTCGAATTTGGGTTTGGTCCGAACAATTTTGGTTGAATTCTGGTCCTTTTTCCATTTTTTTGACTTCGAAAATTAGTTGTCCGGACGATAACTTTAGTTTGGTTTGGTTGATCAAATCGAAGCCAAATTTGGTATATGAGTTTGTCTCAAGAATATGCTGCTTAAGTTCGAATTTGGGCTTGGTCCGACTGATTTTGGCTGAGGTATGGCCCTTTTCTATTCTTTTGACTTCGAAAATTAGTTGTTCGGACGATAACTTCAGTTTGGTTGATTAAATCGAAACCAAAATTGGAATATGAGTTTGTCTAAAGAATACGCTAGTAGGTGATAAGTGGGGATTCACGACCACTTTGTACATGTACGTGTACAAAATACGTACACGATGCGTTTACCAACGTGGGATTCAGTGTTAAATCGCACGCTTGTTCACAAAAACGTTCAGTGGTCTTGAATCCCCTGTTTTTTTTGTGACTCCTAGATCGCACTTTTAACGTTCAAATACTCGTGGTGAACGTTGAATGTCACGCGTTTTTAAAAAAAGGTGAAATTGTACATTTTCACTTTTTTTTACTTTAAAAATTTTTGTCAACGTTCCCATCGCAGATCAGACCATCGATCCATCGTTGGTGAACGCGAGCAAAAATTCTGGGCTAGCATCAAAAAACGGTTTGGGGATTCTGGACCAGGTCCAGAATCCCCAATTGTTTTGAGGCGGTGGGTTTTTTCCCATTTATGACGTAAGTATGGGAATACCCATAGTGGGATTTTCCAAACTCATCTAATTAACCAATCAGATTGCTTGATTCTCCGCTAATTAACCAATCAGATTGCTTGATTCTCATAAACTTAATCATACAGAGTTATCTCCCCTCGTCGTGGGGTGGGGGAAATACCAGGATTGTTTTTCCAAAAAAACCTTAACAGACAACTATTGAACGCTTCCATTTCTGACGTGAGTGGGGGGAATACCCGAGGAAATAAAAAAAAAGTGATCGATATATATAGGAGAGAAAAAAAAAATAAACATAAAAATAATTATACATTTAATTTTGAAAATAATAAAATAACTCGCATTAGCATACTTAAAGGAACATTAACAATTAAAAACGAAAAATGTTTTTACAGATGGATTCTAGACGTCGAGATCGAATTTTAGGAAATTATGAACGTGCTAAGAAGGGCATTCAGTCGGCTGACAGAAGCAGACATCTTGGTGAGATGGAACTCAAACGCGAAGCCACAAAAATATTTAAACCCGTGACGGAGGGTCAAGAGCGAAGCAGGAAGGAGATTGTCGAAGGATTGAGACCCATAAAAGAGAGTTCTTTGAGAATGGGTTCGTTGCCTCTTAGTTTTGGAAATCGGCATTCCGTTCAATCTACACCGGATTACGTTCCCACGGGAATTCAAACAGAGAGTGAGAGCGACACCAATACAGCTTCGACTATCACCACTGGTAGCATCGCATCGTCTGATGATGATGGCGGTAAGAGAGATCTGTTGTATGGATTTTATAAGGATTCGGAGGAAAGAATTTTTATAGGAGACACAGAAGTAGATATTGGCGATGATGAATTGATCGTGGGTTCGAACAGATACGAATTGACTGATGGGCTGCGCAGATTGCTCCTTTACGACAAGCCTAGCGATTACACGGATCAGGATTTCGACAATTACGGTGACATTCTGGTTCAGACCCACGCCATGAAGAGAAATAACGATGCCAGAGAGACGAGACCCAAAGCCAACAGAGGTTACAAGTGGACGAAAGTGGTGAAACCCATATGGGATATGAACAAGAAGTTCGTCGAATCGGTGACTGGCAAAGGGGTGAAAACCACTTTTCTTCCGAGCGATTCTGACGCTCTGTCTCAGAGATTGAGTTTGTTGATGGCGAGCAGACGGGCTGGTAACACGGGATTAGATAATCAGATAGTTACTATATCTGACGAATTGTTAAGACAGAAGGTTTTGAATAAAAACCACTATAAAAGGCTGATGAACGAATTGAAGGATTGATGTGTATATAATAAGTAGAGAGAAACAAACAAACAAAAATGAAACAGTAAATTTTTACACTAGAATAATAAAAGTATTTAAAAACAACAAAACGATTTACCAGTGAAAAAAAACAAAATATATTATAAAAATAAAATATGTTGGTGATAAAGAACAGGGGATACATCAGAACTTACGTTCAAGGCGGTTCTGGCATCGTCGATTCTATAATGCGAGCGTTCACGAGCGATGCGGGTAGAAAACTCGCATCGACCGCGTTTGACGTCGGTAAGAAGACGGCTTTGGATGCTGGTAAGAAAGCCACTTCCGAAGCCAGTGGTAGGAGAGCTTCTGTGCTGGCAAGAGGGCAGCCGACGCGTTGATCAACAAGTTGATCAGTCTGCCGGCGAAGCGAGCTGCGTTAGAGCGAACGCCGAAAAGTTGGAAAGATTTTAAGGATGCTGTGGTACCCATACAAGATTTAGCCAAAATGACGAGTGGATCTGGACTGAAGAGAACTCACAACGGTGTGATATAAATAAATAATAATATTAAAAACTGAGTTTGAAAAACATAAAAAATTTGCGTTTGAAAAGAATCTAAAATAACAAACAAAAAAAAAAAATAAAACAAAGATGAACATTAAAGATATGTCTTGGAACGACGCCACGACCAAGAGGTCGAATAACGAGTTCTTCCCCAAAAGCATAAGAGGCTTGATAGTGGGAAAATCGAATTGTGGAAAAGACCAATCTGTTGATGAATCTGTTGTCCCGACCCGACTGGTTGGATTACGACAGATTGTTCGTTTTTGGCAAGAGCTTGTTTCAACCCGAATAGAGATTGCGTCGAGAGTGCAAGGATCGTAGATTGCCCAAGGACGTCATAGCCAGAAACTTTGACAGTAGGGAGGAATTCGACAAGAATGAAGCTCCTCTTTCGACCATTTTGGACGGTGCGGTGATGGAGCTGATGAAGAGAAATGCATCTTCGAACGTCGAGTGTCAATTTTTTGAGAACGCTAGCGACGTTCCGGATCCTAGAGAACTGAAATCGGAAGATAAGAATCTCATGATCTTCGACGATCTGCTTTTGGAGAGACAGAACCGATGCAAATCGTATTACGTTAGGGGTCGACACAGCCACGCGGACTGTTTCTACCTGTCGCAGAATTATTTTTGATTGCCCAGACAGACGATAAGGGAGAACGCTAATTTTCTATGTCTCTTTCGCCAAGATCTCAAGAATCTCAATCACATCTACGGTGATCATGTTGCAAACGACATGAGCGCGGCAGAATTCAGGAGATTCTTCAAGAGGGTTTGGGATGGTGGACTTTACAATTTCGTCGTGATCGATTTGACAAGCGAATTTATTCGCGGAAAATATATTAGTTTAAAAATAAATGAATAAAAAAAAATAAAATTAAATATAATGTTCGAACATGGAGAATTGTTAGAACGGATAGCCGAGAATACGGCTACAAAACAATCCATTCAAATCGTGGTGAGTGGCGATTCGACTCGATTCGCTACGAAATTCGAACCTTCCATCGAATTGAATAGAGAGAAAAGATACGAGATGGCGTTGGTGAATCTGGAGACTTATTATTCCTTTCCCAATGTCACCGAAAAGAATAACTCATTCAAGTATTCCGACGGAGTGGATTGGTTGGAGATTAGAATTCCCAAAGGGAGTTACAACATAGACGATTTGAACAATTACATTCAGAAGCGAATGAAGACGGATGGAAAGGGAAGCAACAAGATCAGACTTGCTCCCAATCCTAATACCTTACAGACGATGTTGGATTTGGAAAATAATTTTCGAGTGGATTTCAACACAGACGATTCTATAGGCAGGATGTTGGGATTCGATCGAAAGATGTATCGATGCCACGCGGCATCTGAAAATACGGTCGACATTCTCACAGTCAATAGCATTCTGGTGAACGTGGACGTGATTGCTGGAAGCTACGTGAATGGTAGCGCTCAACCGACGATCTATTCCTTCTTTCCAAACGTGTCGCCGGGTTATAAGATCGTGGAGCGACCTCGAAATTTAGTTTATCTACCAGTGATTTTAGACACGTTGTATAGTCTCAAAACCACGTTGACGGATCAAAATGGTGAACTGTTAGATCTTCACGGAGAGAGGGTGACAATACGATTTCACATAACAGAAATATAAAAAAGTAACAAAAAAAATTGCGTATATATATAAATAAGAAAATAAAATAAACGCAATATTAATTTACAAAAATAATTATCATTAAAACAAAAAAAAACAATTGAACAAAATATATTTAAAAAGAAAAAAGAATTATGACACAATACGTGGTTAAAAACGTGAACATATCCCCAGGACAAATTTTAATATAAATAATTATTATTAAACAAGAAACAATTGAAGTAAATATATTTTAAAAAACAGAATTATGACAGAATACGTGATTAAAAACGTGAACATATCCACAGGACAGAGGAAGAAACTTAAAAGAGAGCGTTAACAACTCGAGGCGAGGCGGTGAGATTCAAATTCACTCACGAAGATCTGACGAGAGGCGGTCAGGATTCGATCGCCTGGACCAGAAGTCAAATCAAAAGGATGGAGAAAGTGATTCGCGATGGAAGAGGGTTGACGGTGAGATTGAGTCCCGCTCAATTGAGATACAATTTGAGAATGAAAGGCGGTTTCCTACTGCTATTGGCAGGAATCGCCGCAAAAGCATTACCCTTCGCCGCAAAGGCACTACCCTTTCTCAGAAAGACTCTCGGCGTGGGAGCCCTCACGGGACTCGCTAGTTCGGCAGTTGAGAAATTAATGGGTGGCAGCGGACTGTTTTTGAAGAAGGGAGGAGCCGTGTGTCGCGTCCATGTAGACGACAGCGGTAAAGGATTGTATCTAGAACCTATTAGAGGTGGCAACTCTCTGAGAGGAAACGGTCTCTATCTGAAGAGTGGACAGAACATTGAGCGACTCAGCAAGGGTTTGTTGCTCTGTGAGAATTCACCGTTTAAGAATATACCGATTTTGAATATGTTATTATAATATAAAATTATATAATTATATAAAATATAAATCATAGAAAGTATAAAATAATATATTTAAAATGGGTAAAAAGGTGGAGAAACAATTTTGTCACCTGGATGAAAAGGTGGAGAAACAATTTGATGATAATGACGAATATCGCAAGACAGAGAGCGAAAAAATAAAAAAATGGTTAGACGCTAATGATGGATATCTAAGGAAAGAACTGATGAAAGATATAGATAAAGCACGGGATAGACTGTTGGAATTGAATAGAATGAGATGCTTTCCACCGTCACCACTACCTTTTAAAGTGAATGGTAATGATGCGAGTGTTACCAAGAGATGCACAACATTCGTTCATAATTATGATTCGGATAAACATATCTGTTGTTATAAAAACGTATCATATCACAAAAAAAAGAAAAGAAGAAGAATCGACGCTGAAATTTGAGAAAAAAGGAAACGTTATTATAATATATATGGGCGATAGTGAAGAAGAAGAAGGAAAAAAAAAAAAAATGAGATCTAAAGATGATCTCATTACTTTTTTTTTTTTCTTCTTCGCTAAAAAATCAATCACTCTGTTGTTTATATTTCCAAGTCCGTTATTAGCATGTTGACACTCGTGTATTCTCCTTTTTCGAAAATGTGTTGAATGTTTATCTTTACTCTTTTGAGATTTTTTACATCGGTGAACTCGCTCTCACCACCCAATTTCTCCACGAGTTCGCGTAAGATTTTTGGAAATATGTAACTTCCATAGAGCAACGACAAATCGTCCTTGTCGAATTCTCTATCTTTGGCGATGACAATGTTCTGCAGATCGCTTTTGTACTCGTAAAACAAATCAAGCACGGCTTCGTCCAATTTCAAAGGCATGCGATATTTGTCATATTTGTGCTCTAAGCCCTTCGTCTCAACCTTGTTCAATTCGATGGGATCGTGTTGTTGTAATCTATAGATTTTATGACCAAATTTCTTATACGTTTCGACTCATTTCAATTTCAATTCGCATCTTTTAGGTGTTGTTGTCCTCATGATCAATTATTTGGTTTTTTTTGTTTTTATGAATTCTTGCAAATAATGTATATTTTAAATTTTGTATTTAAATAATAATTTGTTAAAAAAGTTTGTTTATTTTTTTTTGCTCTTTATATATATATAAAAAAATTTGTTTTTTTAATTTTCTTTAATGTAAAATTTTTTAGTAAAAGTTTTTTTTCTCTTTATATATATAAAAAGTTAAATTTTAACATTTCAATCTCTCTATTGTTTATATTTCCAAGTTTCTTATTTGCATGTTGACACTCTTGTTTTCTCCTTTTTCGAAAATGTGATGAATGTTTATCTTTACTCTTTTGAGTTTTTTTACATCGGTGAACTCGCTCTCACCACCCGATTTCTCCACGAGTTCACGTGAGATTTTTGGATACATGTAACTTCCATAGAGCAATGACAAATCGTCCTTGTCGAATTCTCTATCTTCGGCGATGACGATGTTCTGCAGATCGCTTTTGTACTCATAAAACAAATCGAGCGCGGCTTCGTCCAATTTCAAAGGCAGGCGATATTTGTCGTATTTGTGCTCTAAGCCCTTCGTCTCGACCTCGTTCAATTCGATGGGATCGTGTTGTTGTAATCTATAGATTTTATGACCGAATTTCTTATACGTTTCAACTCGTTTCAATTTCAATTTCAATTCGCATCTTTTAGGTGTTGCTGTCATGATCGATTATTTGGTTTTTTTGTTTTATGAATTCTTGCAAATAATGTATATTTTAAATTTTGTATTTTAATAATTTGTTTAAAAAAATTTTGTTTTTTTTTTTGCTCTTTATATATATATAAAAAAAGTTTTTAATTTTAATTTCTTTAATGAGAAAATTTTTTTGTAAAAAGTAATGAGATCATCTTTAGATCTCATTACTTTTTTTTCCTTCTTCTTCACTAAAAATCAATCTCTCTATTGTTTATATTTCCAAGTCCGTTATTAGCATGTTGACATTCGTCATTTTTCCACTTACGAAAATGTTTTGAATGTTTGTATTTACTCTTTTGAGTTTTTTTACATCGGTGAATGCGCTCTCACCACTCGATTTGTCCACGAGTTCGAGTGAGATTATTGGATACATGTAACTTCCATAGAACAACAACAAATCATCCTTGTCGAATTCTCTGTCTTCGGCGACGATGATATTATTCAGCAGATCGCTTTGGTACTCGTAAAACAAATCGAGCATGGCTTCGTCCAATTTCAAACACATCCGATATTTGTTGTAGTAGTGCTCTAACTCCTCCATCTCGACCTCGTTCAATTCAATGGGATCATGTTGTTGTAATGTATAGATATTAAAACTGAATTTCTTATACGCTTCGTCTCATTTCAATTTTAATTCGCATCTTTTAGGTATTTTTGTCCTGATCGATTAATTTGTTTTTATGAATTCTTGCAAATAATGTATATTTTAAATTTTGTATTTAAATAATAATTTGTTAAAAAGTTTTGCTTTTTTACTCTTTTTTTATATATATAAAAAGTTAAATTTTAACATCTTTTTTCTCGTATTAATTCAATTTTTTCACGTTATAAAAAAATTCACATTAAAGAAAAAAAAGATGTTAAAATTTAACTTTTTATATATATATAAAAAGAGTAAAAAAGCAAAACTTTTTAACAAATTATTTAATACAAAATTCAAAAAAAAAATATTCTTACAAATGAAGCAAACAGATAAAACAATGGTAAATTTAAATGAGAAAACCGTACCTCAGTTAAACGAGATTTGTAAACTATTACAAATTTCACATTTCAGAAATCATAGAACAAAATCAAAAAAAATTGAAGTCATACAAGAATATTTGCGAAACGCTAGAAAGGCAAACGAAATGTCGATAGCAACGACGTCAAAAGATGCATCGGTTGTGAAAAATGAGAAGATAGTAAAAGGAATCAAAATGCCGACGTCGAAAAAAACCGAAAACGTTTCGATTGTGAAAAATAAGAAGACGACTAAATGAAAAGCCGTTGAAGAACATCAAGTTTCCAAAGAAAAGAAAAGAAAAACTAAAACGAAAACGATTGATGCACTTCAGATTCTAGACAAACGAGATATATCGAGCGAAATTCAACGAGCAATCGACGAAGGGAAAGGAGAAGAATATGTAGCACGAATCATTGCGGAACTATTCCAATCGAAGCCCGTAGAACGGGAGAGTGCGATCAAAGGCGTTTTTAAAACTTTTGATATGGTTCCCTCGTTCAAGAAAATCGATCCAAAATTGTTCATGGAACGGGTGAAGAAAAAAGTATTGGATTTGTTTCACGAATACATGAACATGAGACTAAAAATTAAGATGATACTCCATTGCGCGATGAATAAAATCGACGTGAAGTCCGGCGAGAGCATCGTCAAAAATGGATATTTCAGATCTAACGTCGAACCCGTATTTCAAGGTTCAGATTAATCAGATGTTTTCGAAAAGATGAAAGACAAGATGTTGATGTCTCTCGCAAATTATCAACATGAAGGTAGTAATTGGACGTTCGATGAGGTGTTGAAACTCGAAATTTATATAACTAAAAACGATTCGTTGAAAGGATCTTCATACTTGGAATTACTGTATTTCTTGGCTAAGAAACATGCCGTGGTCAATGTGAGAAATAAAGATGATCAGTGTTTTAAATGGGCAGTCACCTCCGCTTTATACCCTGTCGAAATACACTCCGATAGAGTTTCTCGTTACATGGAAACTTCTAAAAATCTCGATTGGACCAGAGTGACTTTTCCAACAGAGTTAAAACACATCGAATGTTTTGAGGCTCAAAATCCCACCGTAGCGGTGAACGTCTTTGGATACGATGACGAAAAACAAAAGATCTATCCTCCCAGACAGACTTCGTATCGCAGAAGAGAAAAGACGATTATTTTATTATTGATTTTGAATGGTGACAATCGTCATTATTGTTGGGTTAAACATCTGAGCCGATTACTGTTGAAACAAAATAGTAAACATAAAGCAAAGATATCTTTATGTTTCAATTGCATGAAGGCGTTTCACAGCGAAGACTCGTTGGTGAAACATCAGGAATATTGCAACGAAAATCAAGGTGTCGCCGTCGAAATGCCCAAACCTAACACCATCGTGAAGTTCGAAAATCACAATAGAAGGTTAAAAGTACCATTCATCGTGTACGCCGATTTCGAATGTTTCACCACGAAAATGAGTTCCTGTCAACCCAACGCTCTTCAAAGTTACGTCGAAAGATATCAAAAACACATACCTTCGGGCTATTGCATCTACGTGAAATGCGCTTTCGACTCGGAACACGACATGGGTCCCTTCACCTACACGAAACAGTATGAAGACGACGACGTGGCTCAAAGGTTCGTGGAAGAGTTAGAATCGAAAATTCAAATGTTATACGACAAATTTAAAACTCCGGCAAAAATGATCATCACGCGAGAACAGCAGGACGAAAATAACAGAGCCACCGAATGTCACATATGCAGACAATTGATCGACGAGAATTCAAAGGAAAATAAGAAGGTCAGAGACCACGATCATTACATGGGTCTTATCGCAGTCCGGCTCACAGCAAGTGTAATTTAAAATATCGAGACGCTGTTTTCTATCCGGTGATGTTTCACAATCTATCGGGTTACGACAGTCATCTGTTCGTGAAAAATCTCGGCACCTCACACGAAGAATTAAATTGCATCGCGAACAGCGAAGAAAGATACATTTCCTTCACGAAATTGAAGCTCATGGAGAAGAAAAGAGTAATCGACGGAGAGATGTTGAAAGAAAAATCGAAATTCATTCGTAGAGCCATACGTTTCATCGACAGTTTTAAATTCATTTAGACCGCTCTGAAAAAATTAGTTGATAACATGAGCAAGGATAAATTTAAAATCACGAGCAAACATTTCGGAGAATGAGTAGACGTCATGTTGAGGAAAGGAGTCTATCCTTATGATTACATGAATGATCTAAAGAGATTCGAAGACACGGCACTACCTTCGAAAGAAGATTTTTATTCGAAATTATACGAATCCGACATTTTCGACGAGAATTACGAACACGCCAAAAACGTGTGGAAAACTTTCGATATGAAAACCATGAGAGATTATCACGATCTCTATCTGAAGACCGACATTCTGCTCTTGGCAGACGTGTTTGAAAATTTTCGAGACGTCTGTTGTCGAAATTATGATCTGGATCCAGCTTGGTATTTCACCACACCTGGTCTGGCGTGGGATGCTCTGTTGAAGACCACTGAAGTCCAATTGGAATTATTATCTGACGTGGACATGTTGCTCATGTTCGAAAGGGCTGCGAGAGGTGGCGTCTCGATGATCTCCCACAGATATTCTGAAGCTAACAATCCCTACATGAAAGAAGGTTTTGATTCGAAATGGTCGACTAAATACATACAGTATTGGGACGCTAATAATCTGTACGGTTGGGCTATGATTCATCCTTTACCGATTGGAAATTTGAAATGGGTGAAGGAACCGGAAGAGATGCAAAAATGGAGAGACTATCCTTGCATTTTAGAAGTCGATTTGAACTATCCAGAAGAATTACAAGATCCACACAACGATTATCCACTGGCTCCCGAATGAATGGAACCGAGCGAAGGAGACAAGGAAAAACTCATTCCCAATTTATTTAACAAACGTAACTACATCGTCTACAGCGAGAATTTGAAACAATACGTCGATTACGGGATGAAATTAGTCAACATACATCGCATCATTCGATTCAACAAAGAGCCTTGGATGAAAAAATACATCGATCTCAACACGAATCTCAGAATTCGAGCCAAGAACGATTTCGAAAAAGATTTCTTCAAACTCATGAACAACTGCGTGTATGGTAAATCGATGGAAAACATCAGGAAGAGAACCGACGTTCGACTCGTCACGTCTGAGAAAAGAGCTAAAACATTAGTGGCGAAACCCAATTACAAACACCGAACCATATTCGACGAAAATCTAGTGGCCGTTTACATGCAAAAGACGCACCTGAAGTTCGACAAATCATATTATCTCGGACCAATCATCTTAGATATCAGCAAGCGATTGATGTACGAGTTTCACTACGATTACATCAAAAGAAAATTTGGTGATAAAGCCAAACTACTGTTCACCGACATGGACAGTTCCGTTTACGAGATAGAGACGAAAGACGTCTACCGAGATATATCCCCAGACGTGGCCGAATGGTTCGACATGAGCAATTATCCCGTCGATCACCCATCCAACATTCAATCGTATGACAACAAGAAAGTGTTGGGTAAATTTAAGGATGAGAGCGGTGGTAAACAAATCGGCGAATTCGTGGGTTTGAGACCCAAACTGTATGCTTATCGTCTAGAAGATGAAGAGATCAAGACGTGCAAAGGAGTTAAAGCATGCATGGTGAAGAAAAACATCTCTTTCCAAGAGTATAAAGATTGTCTGTTAGGAAGTGGTCCGGTGTATAAGACCATGAAATAGATTCGAAGCGAAAATCACGACTTGTATACCAAAATAGTCAACAAGATTTAGCTGACAGCCGACGACGATAAGAGATTCATGTTTGTGGATGATAAGATTCCAGATATGATTGTGGATGATAGGATTCCAGAAAATCAAGAGGAATTAGATGGAATCAAAATTATAGAAATCAATAGTGACATCGAGAGTTAGTTTAAAAAGAAAAGGAAAAAAAAAAAATTAACGTCATTTTAGTGAATTATAATAAAATAAATAATTAAAAAAATATATACGCATTTATGAATAAGAAAATAAAGATATCCGTAGAAGGTGTCGTCTTACCTAACGAACCCCTATCCAACATCGATCTGTTGAATGCGTCAAAAGATTTGAAAATCAAAGATTTTCTAGGTGTGTTTTCCAGAGATGCCTTGCCGAAGAGGAGACCTCGACAATCAGACTGTGGAATTTTAAATTTAGACGATTCATTGGGTGAAGGCACTCACTGGGTGGTGTGGATCAAGAATGGGAAGAAGAAAAATTATTATTTTGACAGCTACGGAATCTCACCGGCAAAAGAAATAAAGAACTATTTCAACAAATCGCTGGTTCGTTACAACACGGAACAAGTGCAATCACCAGATCAAGTATTTTGCGGTCACCTGTGTCTCTACATTCTCAAGAGATGGTCTGAAGGAGATCAGTTTCAAGACATTCTCAATGATTTACATTAGAGAGATTTTTTTTATAGTATATATAAAGATAATAAATTATTTTTAAAAATTTTAATCGAATAAAAACGAAAAATAAAAATAAAATAGTTCATTTTTAATAAACTGTGTTTTGAATATATTTTTTCTAAAAAACAAAAAAATCCCACAACAACATGCCAGTCGATAAATTTGGTAGAAGTGACGACGAAAAAGTCAACCTAAGAAAGAAGAGGAAGATGTTCGAAGTTGACGATGGTTACGATGTTGCCAACTTGGATGAACGTTACGTTCGGAGATACGAACCTCGAGAAGAACCTTTGAACATGAACGATAAGAAGCTCTACAATCTTCCCGAGCCGATAGATCTTGCAGATGCTGCAACTAAAAAATACGTCTACAGGGGGAATGCCGATTTCAAACGAATCATGCTAGATAATTACGTGGATAAAACCATGACCGACGATCTCGATCTGAAATCCAAACATTTGGTGAACGGCGCGAATCCCATAGATCCCACGGATGCCGCGACCAAGAAATACGCGGATGACTCTCACGCGAGATTCAGCGAACACCTGAGAAATAGATACATTCAGAAAACGATGCACTCGGACTTGAACGCCAATTCTAACAAGATAACGAACGTGGCCACTCCTACGAATCCCAAGGACGTGGCGACCAAACATTACATAGATCTGGAACAGAGAAAGTCTGACAGACGAGAAATGAAATCGGATCTGAATGCGGGATTCAACAAGATATTGAATCTGTCGAAGGTCGACGACACGGATGTGGACTCAACAGCAGTCAACAAGGGCTACGTGGATTCTGCCGTGATATGATCACAAGAATACCTAGAATCACAAGTAGACGATCTCTACCTGAATAAACAATCTGGCGGAACCATGGAGGGTGGTATCGACATGAATGGTAAGAATTTATTCAGACTCAGTCACGATCCCGAATTCGATTCCAGCGCAGTCAGCAGAAAGTACGTGGACGACAACTCAGTCTGGAGAAAGGGTGACATCATGGAAGGTAAACTAGACATGGGTGGACACGCGCTCACGAATCTACCGGATCCCATGAACATGACAGATGCCTGCACCCTGATTTTGGTGGTGGAGAAAGTCAAATATGCTAGACAATTGATCACTGTGTGGGCTGAGGAGGCCGGCACCTTAGATGAAGGAAAAGCTGAGTGGTCTTTCAGAAATGGTGGTAGCGGATCGAAACATGGTCAGGTGGGATATCACATGCCGCTGGGAGGTGAAATCCCTCGAATGAGTCTGGCTTCCTCGGATTTGAATAACAGAGCGGTCGTCAATGTCATGGTGAATGGTGTAGAGAGCGATAAGAGATACAGCGTCGAAAAGACTGAGAATCAACACGCGAATGTTAGCACGTTCGGTACGCCTCTCAAAGTGAACGCCAGAGACAGGATTAATTTCATTATGAAAACCAATAATCCCAAAGCCGCCACTTCCGTGGTAAGTCTACTGATCGAACTAGTTCCTTTGAACAAACAGTGAATGCGTGGAAAATAATGAATTAAAAAAAATAATGTGTGATTATTAAAAACAAAAAAAAAAAGGTAATGAGATTTAGAAAGATATTACTTTATTTTTTTTTTGTTTTTTTTGTTTTTTAATAATCACACATTATTTTTTTTGTTTTTATTGTTTTCACACTCGTCTCTCATCGAATGATCGACATCTTATTTCCATCCGATTCGAATTGTAGTTCTCTGTCCGACAGGACCAGGGCGAAGGCTTCGGTTTTTCCTCGGAACGTTCCTATCCTATCGAATTGCATCTTGATCTGAATGTCTAAGACACTACTCTTGAGTCGTTCACTCTGTTTACTGACGTCGAATACGAACATGGGATACATCGACTTGTATTCACCGGGAGATATGTTAGGGTTGCTCATCAATTCGTCTAGACTGTGATACTTCTTTCTAAAATCAGCGGCATCACCGCACAGTCTGCAGAAATCATTCTTGTCAAACGATGCATTGTAATCGATTGCTGGATATCTCGTGGCGTTCAGAAACACTTGCATGTTTCTCAAATGACAGTGATCAAACAGCGATGCATTCTTTTCCTGAGACCCGTCCCTATCGGTCTGAAATGCAACCACGATGAAACGTGGTCTCTCGGAAGCGGATTTCACCATCAATCTCCAATTTAAGTGATTCGTGGAGGGAGGAATGCTAGCCGTGTCGCACTGTCTCATTCTAAATCCCACAGGTAATTTACTCTTGGATTCTATGATCTTGTAGAGACGCGCCTTTTCCACTATCGAAGGCTCCACGTGTGGAACGAACCATGATATCTTGTGTAGAGTTATCTTACCCGCATTGGTCGCAGTGAGTCTCACTATTGCGTCGTCGTTTCCTTTTCGAATCGTCAGATTATGTTTGAATCCGTACATGATCTTGTTGTAATCGTCCGCAAATCCGAAGATGTGTTTCAAAGGTATCCTGAATGAAAACGTTCCTTTAGGTCTGTACGTCTTGACGACATAGTCGAATATCAAGGCGGCGCCTACGGTGTCTTTCACCCACAACTGATTAAGTCCTCTGGATTTCGAAAAATCATCAGGATACGTCAAGAGTCCGAACATCGTGGTGGCCTGACCGGGATGAAACACAGATTCTATCTCTTGGCCAGATAGCATGTATTTTATATTACTGAATAGATGCATGATGCCATTATTGGCTAGAGTAACCGTGTCGTCGTCGGCGTAGTCGCTCCCATCTTCCTTGGTGAGACGTCCCTGCACCACTATGTAACTCTCGCTGGGATGTATGAATAGATCTTGAGTTTCAACGTTGATTCTTATCTCTCCCCCATTGTTCAAACTCGTTCCGGTTACCGGTTCATATTCGTGAACCTCATATTCTTGAATACTTTCATCTTTCACTATGCTTTGTGCTATATCTAGTATATTTGTCATTCTAAAGGATTTTTGGTTTTTTGTTTATTAATTAACTTGCTTTCTTTATCTAAAAAATAGTTTTTAATTGTTTTTTATTATTATTTTTTTCTCTCTTATATATATGTGTGAAAACAAGAAAATGTTAAAGAGAGAGTAAATAAAAAAATTTTCTTTATCAAAACTTTGTCTTCTGTAATTGTTGTTCGTAAAACTTTCCGATGATCTCTTCTCCATCCAAAGCTTCGATTTCGTAAGTCACCGGATCGGTGTGAAATATTTTGATTATGACGAAGATTTCCGAGGTCCATCGAGGAGTATAACCCTTTTCGAAGTGCTTCTTATAAGCGTAAATTCTCACTCGATCACCAACCGCAAATTTCGGCGTGTCTAGACTTCTTCCTGATCTTAGATCTCTCAGGATATAGATTCGCGTAGACCTGTTTTTCGTTTCGAGGATCGCTAGCTTCCGCAGGAGTCATCTTGATCGATCTGTGTTGGGTGTTGTTGTAATCTTTAACCAGACCATTCACAGCGTGTATGTATTTCTTGGTCGAATTCGCCGTGAAGTATCTGCATCTTTTCCTTCATCGTTCGATTCCAACGTTCCACCACGCTGGCTCTCTCTTCATTTTCGATCGAGTAGAGGTCTACCAATCGATGAACGTGCTTGTTGTAGAATTCCTTTCCCTTATCCACCCACAATTTACTCGGTTTTCGAGAAGACGAGTCGAACACGCTCTTCAGAGCCTCGGCGACGCAAGGTCCCGATTTATTCTTCAAAGCTCTGATCCAACAGTATTTGGAAAACACGTCGATGACCGTCAATAGATATTTGACACCCTCGTTCCTCCTCGAAAACGATCTCATGTCGACCAAGTCGGCAGACCAAATATCATCCAGACCCTTCAAGAACACCCTTCTCTTTCGAAATTTACGCACTATGGGTTTTTTGGTTTTAAAAAATATATTTCAAACGCAGTTTATTAAAAATGAATTATTTCACTTATTTTTTATTTCTCGTTTTTATTCGATTAAGTTTTTTAAAATAACTTTTTACCTTTATATATACTATAAAAAATCTCTCTCTAATGTAAATCATTGAGAATGTCTTGAAACCGATCTCCTTCCGCCCATCTCTTGAGAACGTAGAGACCCAGGTGACCGCAAAACACTTGATCTGGCGATTGCACTCATTCCGTGTTGTAACGAACCATCGATTCGTTGAACTAGTTCTTTATTTCTTTCAGCGGGGAGATTGCGTAGCTGTTGAAATAATAATTCTTCTTCCCGTTCTTGAACCACCCAGTGAGTGCCTTTACCCGACAAATCATCTAGATTTAAAATTCTGCATTCTGATTGTCGATGTCTTCTCTTCGGCAAGGCATCTCTGGAAAACACGCCTAGAAAATCTTTGATTTTCAAATCCTTCACCGCAATCGACAGATCGATGTTGGATAGAGGTTTGTTTGGTAAGACGACACCTTCTACGGATATCTTTATTTTGTTATTCATAAATGTGTATACTTTTTTTTAAATTTATTTATTTTATTATAATTCACTAAAATGACGTTTTTTATGTTTTTTTTCTTTTTCTTTTTAAACTAACTCTCTTGATGTCTCTATCGACTTCCATAATCTTGAATCCGTCTAATTCCTCTTGATTTTCTGGAATCCTATCGTCCTTAATCATATCTGGAATCCTGTCATCCATAATCATATCCAAAGTCCAATGTCCGTGTGCCAAAGTGCTTATTTTATCATCTAACATGAATCTCTTATCGTCGTCGGCCATCAGCGAAATCTTGTTGACTATTTCGGTATACAAGTTGTGATTTTTGCTTCGAATCGAATTCATAGTCTTATACACTGGACTACTTCCGAACAGGCAATCTTTATACTCTTGAAAAGAGATGTTTTTCTTCACCACACACGTTTTAACCCCTTTGCACTTCTTGATCTCTTCACCTTCCAGATGAAAAGCATACAGTTTAGGTCTCAAACCTACGAATTCAACGATTTGTTTACCGCCACTCTCATCCTTAAATTTACCCAACCCCTTCTTGTTGTCGTTCGATTGAATGTTGGACGGGTGATCAATGGGATAATTGCTCGTGTCGAACCATGCGGCCACATCCAGAGATATATCTCGGTAGACATCTTTCGTCTCTATCTCGTAAACTAAACTGTCCGTGTCGGTGAACAGTAGTTTGGCCTTCTCACCAAATTTCCGTTTGACGTAATCATAGTGAAACTCATACATCAATTGCTTGCTGATATCTAAGATGATCGGTCCAAGATAATAGTGTTTGTTGAACTTTAGGTGCATCTTTTGCATGTGAATGGCCACTAGATTTTCGTCGAATATGGTTCGGTGTTTGTAATTGGGTTTCGCCACTAATGTTTTAGATCTTTTCTCAGACGTGACGAGTCGAACGTCGGTTCTGTTCCTGATGTTTTCCATCGATTTACCGTACACCCAGTTGTTCATGAGTTTGAAGAAATCTTTTTCAAAATCGTTCTCGGCTCGAATTCTGAGATTCGTGTTGAGATCGATGTATTTTTTCATCCAAGGGTCTTCGTCAAATCGAATGACGCGATGTATGTCGACTAATTTCATCCCGTAATTGATGTATTGTTTCAAATTCTCGCTGTAGATGACGTACTTACGTTTGTTAAATGAATTGGGAATGAGTTTTTCCTCGTCTCCTTCAATCGGTTCCATTCGTTCGGGAGCCAGCAGATAATCATTGTGTAGATCGTATAATTCTTCCGGATAGTTCAAATCGACTTCTAAAATGCAAGGATAGTCTGTCCATTTTTGCATCTCTTCCGGTTCCGTCACCCATTTGAAATTTCCAATCGGTAAAGGACGACTCATAGCCCAACTGTACAGATTATTAGCGTCCCAATACTGTATGTATTTATTCGATCATTTCGAATCGAAACCTTCTTTCATGTAGGGATTGTTAGCTTCAGAATATCTGTTGGAGATCATCGAGACACATCCTCTCACAGCCCTTTCGAACATGAGCAACATGTCCACGTTGGATAATAATTCCAATTGGAATTCAGTGGTCTTCAACAGAGCATCTCATGCCAGACCAGGTGCGGTGAAATACCAAGACAGATCCAGATCGTAATTTCGATGACAGACGTCTCGAAAATTTTCGAACACCTCTGCCAAGAGCAGAACGTCGGTCTTTAGATAGAGATCGTGATAATCTCTCATGGTTTTCATATCGAATGATTTCCACATGTTTTTGGCGTTTTCGTAATTCTTGTTGGAAATGTCGGATTCGTATAATTTCAAATAAAAATCTTCTTTCAGAGGTAGTGCAGTGTCGTCGAATCTCTTTAGATCGTTCATGTAATCGTAAGGATGGACTCCTTTCCTCAACATGACATCTACTCATTCTCCAAAATGTTCACTCGTGATTTTAAATTTATCCTTGCGCATGTTATTAACTAATTTTTCCAGAGCAGTCGACATGAATTTAAATCTGTCGATGAAATGTATGCCTCTATGAATGGATTTCGTTTTTTCTTCCAACATCACTCCATCGATTACTCTTTTCTTCTGCATGAGCTTCCACACGATGATGGAAATGTATATTTTTTCGCTGTTTGCGATGCAATTTAATTCTTCATAGGAGGTGCCGAGATTTTTCACGAACAGATGACTGTCGTAACCCGAGAGATTGTGAAATATCACCTGATAAAAAATGGCATCTCGATATTTTAAATTACACTTGCTGTGAGCCGGACTGCGATACTGACCCGTGTAATGATTGTGGTCTCTAACCTTCTTATTTTCCTTTGAATTCTCGTCGAACGATTGTCTGCATATGTGAAATTTGGTGGCTTTGTTATTTTCATCCTGCTTCTCTTGTGTGATGATCATTTTCGCCGGAGTTTTGAATTTGTCGCATAAAATTTGAATTTTTGATTCTAACTCTTCCACGAACCTTTGAGGAAACGTCATCATCTTTGCACTGTTTCATGTAAGTGAAGGGACCCATGTCATGTTGCGAGTTGAAAGCGCATTTTACGTAAATGCAATAACCCGAAAGCGTGTGTTTTTGATATCTTTCGGCGTAACTTTGAAGAGCGTCGGGTTGGCAGGAACTCATTTTCACAGTGAAGCATTCGAAATTGGCGTACACGACAAATGGTACTTTTAACCTTCTATTGTGATTTTCAAAGTTCACGACGGTGTTGGGTTTAGGCATTTATTGGGTGACACCTTGATTTTCGTTGCAATATTCCTGATGTTTCGCTAACGATTTTCGCTGTGAAACGCATTCATGTCGTTTCAACATAAATATATCTCACAATTATGTTTACTTCTCTGGCTTGACAGTAATCGGTTCGGATGTTTAACCCAACAATAATGACGATTGTCACCATTCGAAATCAATAATAAAATAATCGTCTTTTCTCTTTTGAGATACGAAGTCTGTCTGAGAGGATAGATCGTTATTTTTCATCGTCGTATCCCAAGACGTTCACCGCTATGGTGGGATTTTGAGCCTCGAAACATTCGATGTGTTTTAACTGCATTGGAAAAGTCACTCCGGTCCAATCAAGATCTTTAGAAGTCTCCTCGTAACAAGAAACTCTATTGGAGTGCATTTTGACAGGGTATAAAATGGAGGAGACTGCCCATTAAAACACTGATCATCTTTATTTCTCACGTTGATCACAGCTTTTTTTAGCTAAGAAATATGGTAATTCCATGTAGGAAGATGCTTTCAACGAATCGTTTTTAGTTATATGAATTTCGAGTTTCAACACCTCATCGAACGTTCAATTACTACCTTCATGTTGAAAATTCACGAGAGACGTCAACATCTTGTCTTTCATCATTTCGAAAACCTCTGATAAATCTGAACCTTGAAATACGGGTTCGACATTAGATCTGAAATATGCATTTTTCACGATGCTCTCACTGGAATTCACGTCGATTTTATTCATCACGCAATGGAGTATCATCTTAATTTTTTGTCCCATGTTCATGTGTTCGTGAAACAAATCCAATACTTTTTTCTTCACCCGTTCCATGAACAATTTTGGATCAACTTTCTTGAACGAGGGAACCACGTCAAAAGTTTTAAAAATGCCTTTGATCACACTCTCCCGTTCTATGGGATTCGATTGGAATGCTTCCATGATGACTCGTGCTACATATTCTTCTCCTTTCCCTTCGTCGATTGCTCATCGAATTTCATTCGATATATCTCGTTTGTCTAGATTCTGAACTGCATCACTCGTTTTCGTTTTAGTTTTTTTTTTCTTTTCAAACTTGAAGTTCTTCAATGGCTTTTCGTTTAGCCGTCTTCTTATTTTTCTCAACCAAAACGGATTTTTTTTTTCGACGTTGGCATTTCGATTCCTTTTACTATCTTTTTCTTCTTCTCATTTTTCACAACAGAAGCGTTTTTTGACATCGTTGCTATCAACTTTTCATTTGCCTTTAGTAGGTAATAAATGCCGATTCAAGGACACGTTGTACATGTACCGTACACGTACATGTACATGGACGTTTACCATCGTAGGATTCGGTGTTAAATTGCACGCTTGTTCACCAAAATGTCGGGTGTCCCATAATCGGCCATTATTTTGAGACTCCTAGATCGCACTTTTAACGTTCAAATACCCATTGGCGAACGTGTCGAATGCACAAGTTTTTCAAAAAAGTGAAAAATGCATGAAATTGTACATTTTTTACTTAAAATTTTTTGTCGACGTTCCCATCGCGGATCAAACCATCGATCCATCGTTGGTGAACGCAACAAAAAATGCTTTGCCGATTCTAAGACAGCATCAAAAAAGGTGGTTTGCTGATTCTGGGACAGTGTCCCAGAATCAGCAAATGGCTTTTGAGGCGGGGGTTTTTCCAAACTTAACAGACTACTATTGGGCGCTCCCATTTCTGACGTAAGTGGGGGAATACCCGGATTTTTCCAAACTTAACAGACTACTATTGGACGCTCCCATTTCTGATGTAAGTGGGGGAATACCCGGATTTTTCCAAACTTAACAGACTACTATTGGGCGCTCCCATTTCTGACGTAAGTGGGGGAATACCCGGATTTTTCCAAACTTAACAGACTACTATTGGACGCTCCCATTTCTGATGTAAGTGGGGGAATACCCGGATTTTTCCAAACTTAACAGACTACTATTGGACGCTCCCATTTCTGACGTAAGTGGGGGGAATACCCATAGTGGATTTTCCAAACTTAACAGACTACTATTGGACGCTCCCATTTTTGATGTAAGTGGGGGAATACCCATAGTGGGATTTTTCAAAACTCAACAGAAAAAAAAATAAGTTTTTTGAAAATCCGGTTTTCATTCAAAAGAGTCGACTATAAAACATGAGTGTCAGTTTTTGTTATGTAAATGAAAAAAAAAATTGAGTTTAGAAATTAGAAAAAAAAAATTGAGTTTAGAAAATTAGAAAAAAAATGAGAGGTAAAAAACTGACACTCATGTTTTTGTTCTGGTGTGAATGAAGGTTTTCGTTCAAAAGAGTCGACTATAAAACATGAGTGTCAGTTTTTGTTCTGGTGTGAATGAAGGTTTTCGTTCAAAAGAGTTGACTATAAAACATGAGTGTCAGTTTTGGTTCTGGTGTGAATGAAGGTTTTCGTTCAAAAGAGTCGACTATAAAATATAATCTGTAAAAAAAAATAGACATTCATGTTTTGTTTCAATGGAAACGAAAAAAAAAACTGAGTTTAGAAAAATTAGAAAAAAAATCGAAGGTAAAAAATCGTTTGTTTACGCTTTGTCACTGCGAATTTTGTGAAATAAATTTTAATAAAACACTTTATAGAATGTTTCATTCAAATAAAAATAGTTCGTAGAATTGACACTCATGTTTTTGTTGTGGTGTGAATGAAGGTTTTCGTTTAATGGATCGTTTTAATAATAGATAATAAAACGCATCAGATTTTATTTACTTAAAACATAAAAAAATAATTATACATTCAATTTTGAAAATAATAAAATAACTCACATTAGCATACTCAAAGGAATATTAATAATTTAAAAACGAAAAATGTTTTTACAGATGGATGCCAAACGTCGAGGTCAGCTTTTAAGCGAATATGAACATGCCAAGAAGATCATTCAATCGGCTGACAGAAGCAGAGAAGGAGAGATTGAACTCAGATGCGAAGCCACAAAAATATTTAAACCCGTGACGGAGGTTCAAGAGCGAAGCAAGAAGGAGATCGTTGACGAATTGAGACCCATAAAAGAGGGTTCTTTGAGAATGGGTTCATTGCCCGGTAGTTTTACGAAACAGTTTTCCTTTCAATCTACACCGGATTACATTCCCATGAGAATCAAAACCGATCTGAGCGAAAGTGATGATAAAGCTTCGACTATCACCACTGATAGCGTCGCGTCGTCCGAGGATGATGGTAAGAGAGATCTGTTGTTTGGAATTCGCAAGGAATTGGACGGTAGAATTTTTGTGGGTGACACCGAAGTGCGAAAGGATGATGATGATTTAATCGTCGGTTCGAATAAGTATAAAATAACTGATAAACTGCGCTCATTGCTCCTTTCCGACAAGCCTGGAGATTACACGGAACAGGATTACGACAATTACGGCAACATTCTGGTTCAGACCAACGCCATGAAGAGAAATAACGATGCCGGAGAAACGAGACCCAAAGCCAGCAGACGTTACAAGTGGACGAAGGTGGTGAAACCCATATGGGATATGAATAAGAAGTTTGACGAGTCGAGAACCAGGAAAGGAGTGAGAACCACTTTTCTTCCGAGCGATTCTGATGCTCTGACTCAGAGATTGAGTTTGTTGATGGCAAGCAGACGTGCTGGTAACACAGGGTTAGATAATCAGATAGTTACTATATCTGACGAATTGTTAAGACAGAAGGTTTTGAATAAAATCCATTATAAAAGGCTGATGAACGAATTGAAGGATTGATGTATATAATAAGTAGAGAGAAACAAACAAACAAACAAAAATATATAAAATAAAAAAACAGTAAATTTTACACTAGAATAATAAAAGTATTTAAACAACAAACGATTTACTAGTGAAAAACAAAATATATATTATAAAATAAAAAAATATGTTGGTCATAAAGAACAGGGGATACGTCAGAACTTACGTTCAAGGCAGTTCTGGCATCGTCGATTTTATAATGTGAGCGTTCACGAGTGATGCGGGTAGAAAACTCGCATCGACCACGTTTGAGGTCGGTAAGAAGATGGCTTTGGATGCTGGTAAGAAAGCCACTTCCGAAGCCAGAGGTAGGATAGCTTCTGTGGCTGGCAAGAGGGCAGCCGATGCATTGATCGACAAGTTGATCAGTCCGCCAGTGAAGCGAGCTGCGTTAGAGCGAACGCCAAAAAGTTGGAAAGATTTTAAGGATGCTGTGGTACTCATACAAGATTTAGCCAAAATGACGAGTGGATCTGGATTGAAGAAAACTCGCGACAGTGTAATATAAATAAATAATAATATTAAAAACTGAGTTTGAAAAACATAAAAAATTGTGTTTGAAAAAATCTAAAATAACAAACAAAAAAATAAAACAAAGATGAACATTAAAGATATGTCTTGGAATGACGCTGCGACCAAGAGGTCGAATAACGAGTTCTTTCCCAAAAGCATAAGACGCTTGATAGTGGGAAAATCGAATTGTGGAAAGACCAATCTGTTGATGAATCTGTTGTCCCGACCTGACTGGTTGGATTACGACAGATTGTTTGTGTTTGGCAAGAGCTTGTTTCAACCCGAATACAGATTGCTTCGAGAGTGCATGGATCGGAGATTGCCCAAGGACGTCATAGCCAGAATCTTTGACAGTAGGGAGGAATTTGACAAAAGTGAAGCTCCTCTTTCGACTATTTTGGACGGCGCGGCGATGGAATTGATGAAGAGAAATGCATCTTCAGACGTTGAGTGTCGATTTTATGAGAACGCTAGCGACGTTCCGGATCCTAGAGAATTGAAATCGGAAGATAAGAATCTCATGATTTTCGACGATCTGCTTTTGGAGAGACAGAACTGATGTGAATCGTATTACGTTAGGGGTCGACACAGCAATGTGGACTGTTTCTACCTGTCACAGAATTATTTTCGATTGCCAAGACAGATGATAAGGGAGAACGCTAATTTTCTATGTCTCTTTTGCCAAGATCTCAAGAATCTCAATCACATCTACGGCGATCACGTCGCAAACGACATGAGCGTGGCGGAATTTAGGAGATTCTGCAAGAGGGTTTGGGATGGAGGACTTTACAATTTTGTCGTGATCGATTTGACTAGCGAATTTAATCGAGGAAAATATCGGTGCGGATTCGACAAGTTTTATGTTTCTGATGATAATAAGATAGAGCGTGAAAATAAAAAAAATTAGAAAATAATAAATCTTCAAATAATTAGTTTTGAAAAAATAAAAATAAAATTAAATATAATGTTCAAACAAGGAGAATTGTTAGAACGGATAGCTGAGAATACGGCTGCAAAACAATCCATTCAAATCGTGGTGAGTGGTGATTTGACTCGATTCGTGATGAAATTCGAACCTTCCATTGAATTGAATAGAGAGAAAAGATATGAGATGGCGTTGGTGAATCTGGAGACTTATTATTCCTTTCCCAACGTCACCGAAAAGAATAACTCGTTCAAGTGTTCCGACGGAGTGGATTGGTTGGAGATTCGAATTCCCAAAGGAAGTTATGACATAGACGATTTGAACAATTACATTCAGACCCGAATGAAGACGGATGGAAAGGAAAGCAACAAGATCAGACTCACTCCCAATCCTAATACCTTACAGACGATGTTGCATTTCGAAGATAATTTTCAAGTGGATTTCAATACGGGTGATTCTATAGGCAACATGTTGGGATTCGATCGAAAGATGTATCGAGACCACACGGCATCTGAAAATACGGTTGACATTCTCGCAGTCAATAGCATTCTGGTGAACGTGGATGTGATTGCTGGAAGCTATGTGAATGGTAGCGCTCAACCGACGATCTATTCCTTCTTTTCAAACGTGTCGCCGGGTTATAGGATCATGGAGCAACCTCAAAATTTAGTTTATCTACCTGTGATTTTAGACACGTTGTATAGTCTCAAAACCACGTTGATGGATCAAAATGGTGAACTGTTAGATCTTCGCGGAGAGAGGGTGACGATACGATTTCACATAAGAGAAATATAAAAGCAAAAAAAAAAAAAATTGTGTATATATATAAATAACAAAAAAATAAAATAAATGCAATATTAATTTGACAAAAATTATTTAATATATAATATATATAATATATATAATTATCATTAAAACAAAAAAACAATTGAAGAAAATATATTTAAAAAAAAAAGAATTATGACACAATACGTGGTTAAAAATGTGAACATATCCCCAGGACAGAGGAAGAAACTTAAGAGAGCGTTAACAACTCAAGGCGAGGCAGTGAGATTCAAATTCACTCATGAAGATCTGACGAGTGGCGGTCAGGATTCGATCGCCTGGACCAGAAGTCAAATCAAAAGGATGGAGAAAGCAATTCGTGATGGAAGAGGGTTGACGGTCATTATTGTTGGGTTAAAAATCCGAGCCGATTACTGTCGAGACAAAATAATAAACATGAACATAAGATATGTTTATGTTATAACTGCATGAATGCGTTTCACAGCGAAAAATCGTTAGCGAAACATCAGGAATATTTCAATGAAAATCAAGGTGTCGCCATCGAAATGCCCAAACCCAACACCATCTTGAAGTTTGAAAATCGCAGTAGAAGGTTAAAAGTACCATTCGTCGTGTACGCCGATTTCGAATGTTTCCTGCCAACCTAATGCTCTTCAAAGTTACGTCGAAAGATATCAAAAACACATGCCTTCCGCTTTTTGCATTTATGTGAAATGCGCTTTCAACTCACAACACGACATGGGTCTCTTCACCTACATGAAACAGTGCGAAGACGATGACGTGGAAGAGTTAGAATCGAAAATTCAAATGTTATACGACAAATTCAAAACTCCGGCGAAAATGATCATCACGCGAGAGCTGCAGGACGAAAATAACAGAGCCACCGAATGTCACATATGCAGACAATCGTTTGACGAGAATTCGGAGGAAAATAAGAAGGTCAGAGACCACGATCATTACACGGGTCTGTATCGCGGTCCGGCTCACAGCAAGTGTAATTTAAAATATCGAGATGCCGTTTTCTATCCGGTGATATTTCACAATCTCTCAGGTTACGACAGTCATCTGTTCGTGAAAAATCTCGGCACCTCCCATGAAGAATTAAATTGTATCGTGAACAGCGAAGAAAGATACATTTCATTCACAAAATGGAAGGTCACGGAGAAGAAAAGAGTAATCGATGGAGAGACGTTGGAAGAATAAACGAAATCCATTTGTAGAGGCATACGTTTCATTGACAGTTTTAAATTCATGTCGACTGCTCTGGAAAAATTAGTCGATAACATGAGCAAGGATAAATTTAAAATCACAAGCGAACATTTCGGAGAACGAGTAGATGTCATGTTGAGGAAAGGAGTCTATCCTTACGATTACATGAACGATCTAAAGAGATTCGACGACACCGCACTACCTTTGAAAGAAGATTTTTATTCGAAATTATATGAATCCGACATTTCCGACGAGAATTACGAACACGCCAAAAACGTGTGGAAATCATTCGATATGAAAACCATGAGAGATTATCATGATCTCTATCTGAAGACCAACGTTCTGCTCTTGGCAGACGTGTTCGAAAATTTTCGAGACGTCTGTCATCAAAATTATGATCTGGATCCCGTATTTCACCCCGTGGGACGCTCTGTTGAAGACCACCGAAGTCCAATTGGAATTATTATCCGATGTGGACATGTTGCTCATGTTCGAAAGGGCTGCGAGAGGTGGCGCCTCAATGATCTCCCACAGATATTCTGAAGCTAACAATCCCTACAAGAAAGAAGGTTTCGATTTGAAACGGTCGAATAAATACATACAGTATTGGGACGCTAATAATCTGTATGGTTGGGCTATGAGTCATCCTTTACCGATTGGAAATTTCAAATGGGTAACGGAACAGGAAGAGATGCAAAAATGGAGAGACTATCCTTGCATTTTAGAAGTCGATTTGAACTATCCGGAAGAATTACACGATCTACACAACGATTATCCACTGGCTCCCAAACGAATGGAACCAAATGAAGGAGACGAGGAAAAACTCATTCCTAATTCATTTAACAAACGTAACTACGTCGTCTACAGTGAGAATTTGAAAGAATACGTTGATTACGGGATGAAATTAGTCAACATACATCACGTCATTCGATTCGACGAAGAGCCTTGGATGAAAAAATATATCGATCTCAACATGAAATCTCAGAATTCGAGCTGAGAACGATTTCGAAAAAGATTTCTTCAAACTCATGAACAACTGTGTGTACGGTAAATCGATGGAAAACATCAGGAAGAAAACCGACGTTCGACTCGTCACATCTGAGAAAAGAGCTAAAAGATTAGTGGCGAAACCCATTTACAAACACCGAACCATATTCGACGAAAATCTAGTGGCCGTTCACATGCAAAAGATGCACCTGAAGTTCGACAAACCGTATTATCTCGGACTGATCATCTTAGATATCAGCAGGCGATTGATGTACGAGTTTCACTACGATTACGTCAAACGAAAATTTGGTGATAAACCCAAACTGCTGTTCACCGATACGGACAGTTTAGTTCACGAGATAGAGACAAAAGACGTCTACCGAGATATATCTCCAGACGTGGCCACGTGGTTCGACACTAGCAATTATCCCGTCGATCACCCGTCCAACATTCAATCAAATGACAACAAGAAGGTGTTAGGTAAATTTTAAGGACGAGAGCAGTGGTAAACAAATCCTCGAATTCGTGGGCTTAAGACCCAAACTGTATGCTTATGGTCTAGAAGATGAAGAGATCAAGAAGTGCAAAGGGGTTAAAGCGTGCGTGGTGAAGAAAAACATCTCTTTCCAAGAGTATAAAGATTGTCTGTTAGGAAGTGGTCCGGTGTATAAGACTATGAAATCGATTTGAAGCAAAAATCACGACTTGTATACCAAAATAGTTAACAAGATTTCGCTGACGGCCGACGACGATAAGAGATTCATGTTAGACGATAAAATAAGCACTTTGGCACGCGGACATTGGATTTCAGATCTAATTAGAGACAATAGGATTTCAGATATGATTGTGGATGATAGGATTCCAGATATGATTAAGGATGATAGGATTCCAGAAAATCAAGAGGAATTAGATCGGATTCAAGATTATGGAAGTCGAGGAATTAGACGGATTCAAGATTATGGAAGTCGATAGAGTTAGTTTAAAAAGAAAAAGAAAAAAAAAAATAACGTCATTTTAGTGAATTATAATAAAATAAATAAATAAAAAAAAATATATACGCATTTATGAATAAGAAAATAGAGGTATCCGTAGAAGGTGTCGTCTTACCTAATGAACCCCTATCCAACATCGATCTGTCGAATGCGGCGAAAGATTTGAAAATCAAAGATTTTCTAGGCGTGTTTTCTTTCTAGATGCCTTGCCGAAGAGAAGACCTCGACAATCGGAATGCGGAATTTTAAATCTAGACGATTTATCGGGTGAAGGCACTCACTGGTTGGCGTGGTTCAAGAACGGGAAGAAGAATTATTATTTCGACAGCTACGGAATCTCACCGCCGAAAGAAATAAAAAACTATTTCAACAAATCGATGGTTCGTTCAACACAGAATGAGTGCAATCACCAGATCAAATGTTTTGCAGTCACCTGTGTCTTTACGTTCTCAGGAGATGGTCTGAAGGAGATCGGTTTCAAGACATTCTCAATGATTTACATTAGAGAGAGATTTTTTTTATAACATATAAAGGTAAAAAAAAATTATTAAAAAAATTTTAATCGAATAAAAACTAAAAATAAAATAAATAAAATAATTCATTTTTAATAAACTGCGTTTAAAATATATTTTTTAAAAACAAAAAATCTGAAAACAACATGCCAGTCGATAAATTTGGTAGAAGTGATGATGAAAAAGTCAACCTAAGAAAGAAGAGGAAAACGCTCGAAGTCGACGATGGTTACGATGTTGCCAACTTGGACGAACGTTACATTCGGAGATACAAACCTCGAGAGGAACCTTTGAACATGAACGATAAAGAAACTCTACAATCTTCCTGAGCCGATAGATCTCGCAGATGCTGCGACTAAAAAATATGTCGACAGGGGGAACGCCGATTTCGAATGAATCATGCTAGATAATTACGTGGATAAAACCATGACCGACGATCTCGATCTGAAATCTAAATGTTTGGTGAACATCGCGAATCCCATAGACAACTCAGTCTGGAGAAAGGTCAACATCATGGAAGGTAAACTAGACATGGGCGGACACGCGCTCATGAATCTACTGGATCCCGTGAACATGACGGACGCCTACACCCTGATTTCGGTGGTGGAAAGACTCAAATATGCTAGAAAATTGATCACCATGTGGGCCGAGGAGGCCGGCATATTAGAGGAGGGAAAAACCGAGTGGTCTTTTGGAAATGGAGGTAGCGGATTGAAACATGGTCAGGTGGGATATCCCATGCCGTTTGGAGGTGAAATCATTCAAATGGCTCTAGCTTCCTCGGATTTGAATAACAGAGCGGTCGTCAATCTCGTGGTGAATGGAGTTGAGAGCAATAAGAAATACAGCATTGAAAAGACTGAGAATCAACACGCGAATGTTAGCACGTTCGGCACGCCTCTCAAAGTGAACGCCAGAGACAGGATTAATTTCGTTACGAAAACCAATAATCCCGAATCCACCAGTTCCGTGGTGAGTCTACTGATCGGACTAGATCTTTGAACAAACAGTGAACGCGTGGAAATAATTAATTAAAAAAAAATAATGTGTGATTATTAAAAACAAAAAAAGTAATGAGATTTAGAAAGATGTTCACTCTCTAGATCTCATTACTTTTATTTCTTTTTTTGGTGTTTTTTTTTTGTTTTTTAATAATTACTCATTACTTTTTTTTATTTTTGTTTTATTTTTGTTTTTTCACACACGTCTCTCATCGAATGATCGACATCTTATTTCCATCCGATTCGAATTATAATTCTCTGTCCGACAGGACCAGGGTGAAGGCATTGGTTTTTCTCGGCACATTCCTATCAAATTGCATCTTGATCTGAATATCTAAGACGCTACTCTTGAGTCGTTCACTCTGTTTACTGACGTCGAATATGAACATGGGATACATCGACTTGTATTCGCCAGGAGATATGTTAGGGTTGCTCATCAATTCGTCTAGACCATGATACTTCTTTCTAAAATCAGCGGCGTCGCCGTACAGTCTGCAGAAATCGTTCTTGTCAAACGATGCATTGTAATCGATTGCTGGATATCTCATGGCATTCAGAAACACTTGCATGTTTCTCAAATGGCAGTGATTGAACAGTGACGCATTCTTTTCCTGAGACCCGTCCCTATCGGTCTGAAATGCAACCACGATGAAACGTGGTCTCTCGGAAGCAGATTTCACCGTCAATCTCCAATCGAAGTGATTCGTGGAGAGAGGAATGCTAGCCGTGTCACACTGTCTCATTCTAAATCCCACGGGTAATTTACTCTTGGATTCTATGATCTTGTAGAGATGCGCTTTTTCCAAGATCGAAGGCTCCACATGTGGAACGAACTACGATATCTTGTGTAGAGTTATCTTACTCGCATCAGTCGCAGTGAGTCTCACTATTGCATCATCGTTTCCTTTTCGAATCAACGTCAGATTGTGTTTGAATCCGTACATGATCTTGTTGTAATCGTCTGCAAATCCGTAGATGTGTTTCAAAGGTATCCTGAACGAAAACGTTCCTTTAGGTGTGGATGTCTTGAAGACATAGTCGAATATCGCGGCGGCGCCGACGCTAGCAGGGCCGACGGTGTCTTTCACCCACAACTGATTAAGTCCTCTGGATTTCGAAAAATCATCAGGATACGTCAAGAGTCCGAACATCGTGGTGGCCTGACCGAAATGAAACACAGATTCTATCTCTTGTCCGGATAGTATGTATTTTATATTACTGAATAGATGCATGATGCCATTATTGGCTAGAGTAACTGTGTCGTCCATGGCGTAGTCGCTCCCATCTGAGACGTCCCTGCACCACTATGTAACTCTCGCTAGGATGTATGAATAGATCTTGAGTTTCGACGTTGATCTCTTATCTCTCCCGCATTGTTCAAACTCGTTCCGGTTACCGGTTCATATTCGTGAACCTCATATTCTTGAATACTTTCATCTTTCACTATGCTTTGTGCTATATCTAGTATATTTGTCATTTTTAAAGGGTTTTTGTTTTTTTGTTTATTAATTAGCTTGCTTTCTTTTTATCTAAAAAATAGTTTTTAATTATTTTTATTATTATTTTTCTCTCCTATACATATGTGTGTGTAAACAAGAAAATGTTAAAGAGAGTAAATAAAAGAAATTTGTTTTCTTTATCAAAACTTTGTCTTCTGTAATTGTTGTTCGTAAAAATTTCCGATGATCTCTTCTTCATCCAAAGCTTCGATTTCGTAAGTCACCGGATAGGTGTGAAATATTTTGCTTATCACGAAGATTTCCGAGGTCCATCGAGGAGTATAACCCTTTTCGAAGTGCTTCTTATAAGCATAGATTCTCACTCGATCACTGACCGCAAATTTCGGCGTTCTAGACTTCTTCCTAATCTTAGATCTTTCAGGATATAGATTCGCGTAGACCTGTTTTTTATTTCGAGGATCGCTAGCTTCCACGGGAGTCATCTTGATCGATCTGTGTCACGTGTTGTTGTAATCTTTAACCAGACTGTTCAGAGCGTATATGTATGTCTTGGTCGATTTCGCCGTGAAGAATCTATGCATATTTTCCTTCATCGTTCGATTCCAACGTTCCACCACGCTGGCTTTCTCTTTGTTTTCGATCGAGTAGAGGTCGACCAATCGATGAACGTGCTTGTTGTAGAATTCCTTTCCCTTATCCACCCACAATTTACTCAGTTTTTGAGAAGATGAGTCAAACATGCTCTTCAGAGCCTCAGCGATGCAAGGTCCCAATTTATTCTTCAAAGCTCTGATCCAACCGTATTTGGAAAACACGTCGGTGACCATCAATAGATATTTGACACCCTCGTTCCACCTCGAAAACGATCTCATGTCGACCAAGTCGGCAGACCAAATATCATCCAAACCCTTCACGAACACCCTTCTCTTTCGAAATTTATGCACGATGGGTTTGTGTAACTCCTCGGCCAATTCGCTCGTCAATAATCGTTTCTTCTTCTTTTCAGATGCACTTTTTTTTTTTGAACGCCCCATCCGAATCGACGTTTCGCACCGATCAGACTGCCGACCAGCGAACGTTCTGTCTTCTCTCTCCTGGTCGGATTCGATATGCCTCTCAATTTCCCCAACATGTTTTTATCGCAGACATCGTTGCGAGTCTTGGTGTCCGGCGTAGCACAGATCGTGATCATACGCGGCTGTGTCCACCCTATTCACAGGTTTGCTCCAAGATTTAGGAGTCAGGTCAGTGTTGAGTCTCTTGTTCAATTTCGTTCCAGGTCCAGTGAAACTGTGACCAGGAAGATGCATTTCGAAAGGTAGATTATTGATCATTTTTTTCACGATGCCTTTACCTTTGCTCGCATTCTTTTTTTTGATGAATCAAGTCTTGATAGAACCACACACGTCGCAAATTCCACAAAGCATCTGTCTATCATTTTTAGTTCATACTTCTTGAGAATTACTCGTCTCGGTAACTCTCTTACACTTTACGCAATACATTTTTAAGAGTTATTTAAATTAATTTCGTTTTTATTTTATATATATAAATTTAATATTTTTTTTTTTAAATTCTGTTCTTATTATATATATATTTTTTTTTCAATCGCTGCTCTTGAGTTCTATCATCTTTCTGAATTCCTCCCTGACCTCTTTCCTCCCCTTTTCCACGAGAGAATCCTTCATCTCTTCCTTGATGATCTGACGAGTCTTGATTCTCACAGCTTCTTTCATGGCTTCATATTTCGTTTCTCACCCAATATCGTGAAGTATTCTCCATCCGATATCCTACCGTCTTTCAACGCCATCGAGATCATTTTGGATATCGTGTCGATCTTGGAGTCGGCCAAGACACGAATCTTGTCATTTTTCCTTGCCTTCAGATATAATTTCCTACTCAAAAAGTTTCCGAGCATGCTAAACAATCCAGTGGCAAGAGCCACTCCTTCTACGGTCAACACGATCGGAATACTGACCGTGGTCGACAACAATCCGTTGCTTGCCGCGTGTAAACCCATGGAAATCGTGATGAGTGTCATGTCGATCGCATTGACGAATTTCACGAAACACGAATACTTCTTCTTGAGAGAACGGCGAGAATCTCTCTCTCTCGAGTTAGATACGCTTGGATTCTATTGATTTGATCGATGTGATACCTCTCTCCTCTTTCTTTTTCTTCTAGCAATGGTGCCGTCGGCAAAACGCCGTTCGGCTTCTCATCCTCGTCGTCATCTAACGTCGGATACAATTTATTTCTGGTTCTCATTTTTGTGTTTTTTTTTCTTTCTAATATTAGATAAAAAAATTTATGTGTGTATTTATTTTTTTATTTTCTATTCTCCCTTATTTTATATCAATGAGAAAAACTTGTATGCTTCATTGAACAATAATTTCATGATGCGTCCCTTGTCTTCTAAAATCAAACTTCTATGCGCCAATTTCAGTTCTTCCGAAACTGTGGGCTTGTCTCGATCCTTACAGAAGAGTAATCTCTTCCAAAACGCGATCACTTCGTCGATTTGAATGCGTTCGAATGCCGGTTCGAAATACTTAATGACCATATCTTCCCTTTCCATCGTCAGACACGAATGATTCTCATGATCAAAGTCTAGGTGATCCCGACATCCGACACATCGTTCTAACAAGAGGCGACCTAGTTGTTTGTTCACGCAGAATGCGTAGGCTCTCATCAGCATTTTTAAAAGAAACCTTGCTCTAATAGTCTGGGAAGCGCTCATGATTTACGTATTTTTTATTATCTATTCGATTTGATATATTTTATTTTTTAAATAACTATTTATTTATATTTTTTTTCTCTCCTATATATATCAATCACTTTTTTTTTATTTCCTCGACCTTCAATTTGATAGGTCACGTGACCACCTTCTCAAAACTTCGATTTTTCTGATGGCGTGACCCCCACCCCACTGACGAGGGAGATAACTTTGTATGATTAAGTTTATGAGAATCAAGCAATCTGATTGGTTAATTAGCAGGTCATGTGACCACCTTCAGAGCCTCAAAAGCCGTTTGCCGATTCTGGGACACTGTCCCAGAATCGGCAAACCACCTTTTTTGATGCTGTCTTAGAATCGGCAAAGCGTTTTTTGTCGCGTTCACCAATGATGGATCGATGGTCTGATCCGCGATGGGAACGTCAACAAAAATTTTCAAGTAAAAAAAAAAAGTGAAAATTGTACAATTTCATGCATTTTTCACTTTTTTGAAAAACTTGTACATCTGACACGTTCGCCAACGGGTAATTGAACGTTAAAAGTGTGATCTAGGAGTCTTAAAATAATGGCCGATTCTGGGACACCCGACATTTTTGTGAACAAGCGTGCGATTTAACGCCGAATCCTACGATGGTAAATGTCCATGTACGTGTACAGTACATGTACAGCGTGTCCTTGAATTGGCATTTATTACCTACTGCCTTTTCATCGAGCAAACTACGTATCTCCTCGTGCATGATCTTTCTAATTTCATCACACTCCACATTTCATTTTCTATCATCAGGCGTTACTGTCATCGGCTTATTTTTTTGCAATTCGAGTCTGTTTAAGTTTATCCACTTCCAATCTTTCAATTTTTTTCTTTCCATCGTTTCGCAAATGATATTCCTGTATGACTTCAATTTTTTTTTTTTGGGTTCTATGATTTCTGAAATGTGGAATGTTTAATTCTCTACACATCTCGTTTAACTGAGGTACGGTTTTCTCATTTAAATTTTCTATTTTTTTTTATTTGTTTGCTTCATTTGTAAGAATTTTTTTTTGTAATTTTGTATTAAATAATAATTTGTTAAAAAGTTTAAAAATAGTTTTTATATGTATATGTTTTAATTCCTCTTCAAAAAAATTTTTTTTTTATGAAATTAATCAATTTTTTTATGTTCCTTAACGTGAAAAAAATTGAATTAATATGAGAAAAAAAGGACGTTGAATTTAAACTTTTTATTTATATATAAAGAGAAAAAAACTTTTACAAAAAAATTTTTTTTCACATTAAAGAAAACTGAAACGAGTCGAAACGTGTAAGAAATTCGGTTATAAAATCTATAGATTACAACGACACAACGCCATTGAACAAGGTCGAGACAAAGGGATTAGAGCACAAACACAACAAAAAAAGCATGCCTTTGAAATTGGATGAAGCCACGCTCGATTTGTTTTACGAGTACCAAAGCGATCTACAGAAAATCGTCATCGCCAAAGATAGAGAATTCAACAAGGACGATTTGTCGTTGCCCTACGGAAGTTACATATATCCAAAAATCTCTCTCGAACTCGTGAACAAATCGGGTGGTGTGAGCGCATTCACTGATGTAAAAAAACTTTAAAAAGTAAAGATAAACATTCAACACATTTTTGAAAAAGGAGAAGACATGACCATCAACATGCTAATAACGGACTTTGAAATATAAACAATAGAGAGACTGATTTTTAGCAAAGAAGAAGGAAAAAAAGATAATGAGATCTAGAGAGGTTGATTACCTCTAGATCTCATTACTTTTTTTATTTTTTTTTTGGTTTTTTTTTGTTTCATTCTTCTTCTTCTTCACTATCGTCCATATATATTTTAATAACATTTCCTTTTTTCTCAAATTTCGACGTCGATTCTTCTTTTCTTTTTTTGTGATATATTACGTTTTTATAAGAACACATTTGTTTGTCTGTATCATAATTATGAACAAATGTGGTGCATCTCTTGGTAACACTCACATCATTACCATTCTCTTCAAAAGGTAGTGGTGGCGGTGGAAAACGTCTCATTCTTTTACATTTCAACCATCTATCCTGATCTTTTTTAACTCTTTTTTCAGTTCTTTCCTAAGATATCCATCTTTAGTGTCTAATTGTTTTTCCACATCTTTTTCCCACACTATCCCGCAATATTCATCATTAGCATCTAATCGTTTTTCCACATCTTTTTCGCACTCTATCTCACGACATTCATCATTATCGTCTAATTGTTTTTCCACCTTTTTATCCATTTTATATTATTTGTTTTAATAATTTCTATGATTTATATTTTTATATTTTAAAAATTATATAATTTTTTTACATTATAATAACATACTCAAAATCGGTATATTCTTAAACAGCGAATTCTCACCAAACAACAAACCCTTACCGAGTCGCTCAACGTTCTGTCCACTCTTCAGATAGAGACCGTTTCCACTCAAAGAGTTGCCACCTCTAACAGGTTCTAGATACAATCCTTCAATGTTGTCATCTACGTTGACGCTACACACGGCTCCCCCCTTCTTCAAAAACAGTCCGCTGCCACCCATTAATTTCTCAACTGCCAAACTCGCGAGTCCTGAAAGAGCTCCCATGCTGAGAATCTTTCCGAGAAAGGGTAATGCTTTTGCGGCAAACGGTAATGCTTTTGCGGCGATTCCTGCCAATAGCGGTAGGAAACCGCCTTTCATTCTCAAATTGTATTTCAATTGAGCGGGACACAATCTCACCGTCAACCCTCTTCCATCACGAATCGCTTTCTCCATCCTTTTGCTTTGACTTCTGGTCCAGACGATCGAATCCTGACCGCCACTCTCCAGATCTTCGTGAGTGAATTTGAATCTCACCGCCTCGCCTCGAGTTGTTAACACTCTCTTAAGTTTCTTCCTTTGTCCTGGTGATATGTTCACGTTTTTAACCACGTATTGTGTCATAATTCTTTTTTCTTTTTAAATATATTTTGTTCAATTGGTTTTTTTGTTTTAATGATAATTATATATATTAAATAATTTTTGTAAATTAATATTGTGTTTATTTTATTTTCTTATTTATATATATACGCAATTTTTTTTGTTACTTTTTTATATTTCTCTTATGTGAAATCGTATCGTCACCCTCTCTCCGCGAAGATCTAACAGTTCACCATTTTGATCCGTCAACGTGGTTTTGAGACTATACAACATGTCTAAAATCACAGGTAGATAAACTAAATTTCGAGGTCGTTCCACGATCTTATAACCCGGCGACACGTTTGGAAAGAAGGAATAGATCGTCGGTTGAGCGCTACCATTCACGTAGCTTCCAGCAATCATGTCCACATTCACCAGAATGCTATTGACTGCAAGAATGTCGACCGTATTTTCAGATGCCGCGTGGCCTGGATACATCTTTCGATCAAATCCCAGCATCTTGCCTATAGAATCGTCCGTGTTGAAATCCACTCGAAAATTATCTTCCAAATCCAACATCTTCTGTAAGATATTAGGGTATTAGGGTTGGGAGCGAGTCTGATCTTGTTGCTCCCCTTTCCATCCGTCTTCATTCACGTCTGAATGTAATTGTTCAAATCATCTATGTCGTAACTTCCTTTGGGAATTCGAATCTCCAACCAATCCACTCCGTCGGAATACTTGAACGAGTTATTCTTTTTGATGACGTTGGGAAAGAAATAATAAGTCTCCAGATTCACCAACGCCATCTCGTATCTTTTCTCTCTATTCAATTCGATGGAAGGTTCGAATTTCGTCGCGAATCGAGTCGAATCACCACTCACGACGATTTGAATGGATTGTTTTGCAGCCGTATTCTCGGCTATCTGTTCTAACAATTCTCCTTGTTCGAACATTATATTTTTAATTTTTATTTTCATTTTTTCAAAACTAAATTATTTGATGATTTACTATTTTCTATTTTTTTTTTTTTGGTTTTCGCTCTCTATCTTATTATCATCAGAAACATAAAACTTGTCGAATCCGCTCCGATATTTTCCGCGATTAAATTCGCTAGTCAAATTGATCATGATGAAATTGTAAAGTCCTCCATCCCAAACCCTCTTGCAGAATCTCCTGAATTCCGCCGCGCTCATGTCGTTTGTGACGTGATCACCGTACATGTGATTGAGATTTTTGAGATCCTGGCGAAAGAGACACAGTAAATTAGCCTTCTCCCTTATCATCTGTCTGGGCAATCGAAAATAATTCTGTGATAGGTAGAAACAGTCCACGTTGCTGTGACAACCCTTAACGTAATAAGATTCGCATCGGTTCTGTCTCTCCAAAAGCAGATCGTCGAATATCATGAGATTCTTATCTTCCGATTTCAATTCTCTAGGATCCGGAGCCTCGCTAGCGTTCTCATAAAATCGACACTCACCGTTTGAAGATGCACCGTCCAAAATGGTCGAAAGCGAAGCTTCACTTTTGTCGAATTCCTCCCTACTGTCAAAGATTCTGGCTGTGACGTCCTTGGGCAATCTACGATCCATGCTCTCTTGAAGCAATCTGTATTCAGGTTGAAACAAGCTCTTGCCAAACACGAATAATCTGTCGTAATCCAACCAGTCGGGTTGCGACAACAGATTCATCAACAGATTGGTCTTTCCACAATTCGATTTTCCCACTATCAAGCCTCTTACGCTTTTGGGAAAGAACTCGTTATTCGACCTCTTGGTCGCGGCGACGTTCCAAGACATATCTTTAATGTTCATCTTTGTTTATTTTTTTGTTATTTTTAGATTTTTTCAAACACAATTTTTATGTTTTTTCAAACTCAGTTTTTATTATTATTTATTTATATTACACCATCACGAGTTCTCTTCAATCCAGATCCACTCGTCATTTTGGCTAAATCTTGTATGGGTACCACATCATCCTTAAAATCTTTCCAACTTTTTGGCGATCGCTCTAACGTAGCTCGCTTCGCCGGCGGACTGATCAACTTGTCGATCAACGTGTCAGCTGCCCTCTTGCCAGCCACAGAAGCTATCCTACCACTAGCTTCGGAAGCGGCTTTCTTACCAGCATCCAAAGCCGTCTTCTCACCGACCTCAAATGCAGTCGATGCGAGTTTTCTATCTGCATCGCTCGTGAACGCTTGCATTATAGAATCGACGATGCCAGAACCGCCTTGAACGTAAGTTCTAACATATCCTCTGTTCTTTATCACCAACATATTTTATTTTATAATATATTTTGTTTTTATTCACTGGTAAATCGTTTGTTGTTTAAATACTTTTTTATTATTTTCTAGTGTAAAATTTACTGTTTTTATTTTATATATTTTTTGTTTGTTTTTTGTTTGTTTGTTCTCTCTACTTATTATATATATATCAATCCTTCAATTCGTAATAATAACTCTTTGGCCAGCCGCTGATTCGTCGCGGTCCTCATAAGAGAAGGCCATCATTCCCCCTGCACCCCACCCCCTCTTCCCCTCCTCTCCTCCCAGCATTCAGATATAAACTGCTTAATAGTGTCCCTCACTTCCTCTTTTTCAATTTCTTCAATAAGCATTCCTACCCTCTCCCTCGTGTCCCCCTTCAGCCATCTATCCTTTGTTTCTTCACCCCACTTCTGCATTATTCTTCCAGTAAATTTTATTCTATGAGGTATATACTGTGGGCATTCCAAGAGAAAATGTTCCAGGGTCTCCACTACTCCAGAGTGGCACATTTGGCATCCCTTTTCCCCATCTCTCCCAATTTTTCCCCGAAGCTCCAGTGATCTTGATCTCAGTTTGAACAGCAGTGACCCTCCAAAGGTGCCATCTAGGTACTTCTCAAAAGCTGGCTTTTCTTTATATTGTAACCCCTGCAGTGATCTTTTCACGCTAACCCCTGCTCGCCAGTTTCGATTGCAGTCTTCCATGACTCTCTCTTTGACAAACCTTTTGCCTTCTTTCATTCCTACTTCTATGTTTGTGACCTCTATAGAGTAATTGTCCATTAGTTCCCTCACATGTTTTGACCACCCCGTTTCTATATTAGAATTCCAAATGGTATCGAGCATCAATTTACACCACCGGTTGTCAGGCAGGTTTCTCAAGTAGTTAAAGTAACACAGTTTTCCCAAATCTACCCTGTCCTTGATTTTCATCCACCCAAGCTCCCCCCTTACTGCTTCCAAAGCTGCAGCATTACTCGACCCTGTTATCCATCTGCCGGCATCATTCTGAGTACTTTCCAACTTCTTAATAACGGTTTGGTTTAATGGAATCACGTCCGTGCCATACGTTATACTTGGTAAACCCACCCTCTCCCACAGTGTTTTCCCCACAAAGACCTTATTGAAACTATTTTTCCCTAAAAGTTTTAGTTGGTTCAGAATTCTTTTCCCCTTCAGAATCAGTTTGGCTGAGTAATTTCTGTACACCCCTCTTCCCGTTATATTTATGTTTACCCCTAGATACTCATACTCTCCCGTTTCTCCTACAGTGATTTGTTTGCTTTCCCCTTCGGGGATTGAGAACTCCCCCACTCTCCATCTCTTCGTCATATCTACCTTGCGTCCAACGGGTATTACCTTGCTTTTATTTTCATTTAGTTCGAGCCGCCAAGTGTTCCCATATCTACCAACAATTTCCAGCAGTTTCTCTAGCCCCTGTTCAGTTCTAGACATTAACACCATGTCGTCCGCAAAGAATAAGCCTGGTATCTTTATGTCTCCAACATTTACCCCCTCCGCACTCTGAAATAGTTCGTCCCCTAAATCTTTAACATACAATGCAAACAAAATCGGTGAAAAGATACACCCCTGCTTGAGGCCTATATCCATAGGGACTCGTTTTGTAGTGATACTCCCTAGACTGAGTTGGCTTTGCACATCTGTATACAGTGCTTTCATGATTCCCACAAAGTCACCCCCCAGTCCGATGCCCTCGAGCTTTCGCCACATACCTTCCCTCCACACTCGGTCGTACGCTTTTTTCACATCTAGAAATGCCAGAAACATCTTTTTCTTTTCAGCCTTTGTTGATTCTATCAGTTGGGTGAGTGTAAATAGGTGATCAGTGACTCTTCGTCCTTTCCTGAAACCATTTTGAATTTCTCCTAAAAAACCTTTCTCTTCTATAACTTCCTCTAGTCTACCGTATATGACCTTACAGAATACTTTTCCGATGTTACTACTAACTGATATCCCCCTATAGTTATCTAGAACTTCCTTATCCCCCTTTTTGTGTATGAACGACACCTTACTTTCCCTCCACTCTCTGGGGACCTCTTGCTTTCGCAGAGCCAGGTTGAAAAGGTTTGTCAGGACTTCAATAAGTGACTCCCCTCCATTTTTGAGGAATTCGTTCGGAATTTCATCAGTCCCTCCCGCTTTACCATTTTTTAATTTCGAGACCACGTTCCGCACTTCTTCTGCCGTTATTTCGCTACATACACGATTGGATAGGTTCTCCTCCACCAGTGTATTTCTTTTTGGTGGGGACCCACTGCCCCATCGCCTATCGTTTATCTTTTCCCAGTGCTTGACTAACTCTGAAGCGATACGGCCTTTATCTTCTGTACTTTCCCCATCCACTTTGATACTCTGCACACTACTTTTCCCCCGTTTATTTACCCAGTTCCAAAATACGTTTGAGCTCGAACCCCCCGTTTTCTTTATTGTTCTGGCAAGACTGCAATTGCGCTCCTTCCTATTATTATCCTTTATCTCATTCACCTTTTTCCGTGCCAGTTCATATTCTCCTTTCATTAGTCTCGTGTCATTGTTATCCACCCCTTTAAGCTTCCTACTTCTTCTGTAAGCAGCGCATTTTACCTTCCTTTCTTTTATAGCCTTTTTCAGTCCCTCGTTAACCCTGTATCCAAGCTCTCTCATTGGGACCCTCACCCTTCCTATACACTCCTTCCCTGCCTCTGTTAGGCTATTTACTATGCCATCTGAAATACTCTGGACATTTGCATCCCTAGGTATACATTCAAGATTTGGTTTTAGTTTTTCCCGAAACTGCTTCCAGTCGACTCCTTGTTTTAGTCCCCAAACTTCCTTGAAGGTATTTCTGTCTCTATTCGTCTTTTTGCCCATAATCTTAACTGTTATCAGGTTGTGATCACTACCCAAGTCATTTTTTCCCTCGTCATCTATTTCTACATCTATAACCTCCCTCCATATGCTAATGTCAGTGAGTATATAATCAATTATTGTTTTCTTATCGTTCCTCTCCCAGGTCCATTTACCCTTACATTTCGCATCCCTGTTCAGGATCTTTAAGCCAAGCTCTTTTGATAGGTCCAACATCTTCCTCCCATTCGTGTTAATTTTCCCATCACCTCCCTGTATGCCCTCCTCCTTATCCCCGATGTGCCCATTGAAGTCCCCCATTAGGACAATACTGAACCCTCTGCTCCCAAGCTCTGTGATATTCGATCTAAGAGTTGTATATATTGAATCATTCCACTCGGGCTTACTTCCCTCCACTGCTAAGTATACAACACCAACGGCAACACTCCTGCTTCCTAACTTGATTTTTGCCCAGACTATTTCGTTGGATACTGGAATCTGAGTCCTTGCTTCTGTGAGATCTGTAATCAATGAGGGCTGTAATTCCTCTTTAGCGTAGATGCCAACACCCCCACCCCGTTTCTGACCCTCAGTTCGCCCAGCTCCTATCCACACGCAACCCTTCATCTGATCAACCCGCTCATCCCGTCGTATCCACGTCTCACTTAGACCCATTATATCAAAGTCTCCTTCGTCCATCATTGTTGATATTTCGCTTACTTTCTTGTGCAGACCCTGGATGTTGCAGTACCCAAACTTAATGAATCTTTGTTTTTTTGTCATCACTGGCACATTATTATAACCCTGGTATGTCCCTGTATTGTGCATGTTTGTTGTTCTTCCTATGTTCCCAGCATTTGTGCCATTCTGGGTTACCGGCTGTGGTCCCCTACCCCCCTTTTCTCCAAAAAAGGCCCAGCCACCTGTAAGATTTTTTGGCCCAACAGGTCTGTACCCATCCTACTTAAATGCAATCCGTCTCGCCCATACAACTCTCCTTGTCCCCAGAATGAATCCCAGTGGTCAATGAAATGTACTCCCAAGTCTTTGCAGTGCTCTCCCAGCTCCTCGTTTAGTGCCATAATCCGCGAGTTCCTCTCATTCCCACCACCCATAACGGGGAGCACCCCTGAAACGATGATCCGAGCATTCCTGCTAAGTAGCTTACTAATTAGGTCCTTGTATGTGTCCACCAAACGAACTGATTTCCTCTCCCTGATGTTATTGGACCCCACATGTAATACCACTACCGGATCAGGCCCCGACCCAGCTACAATACCGTCCACTCTATCCCTCAGGTCCTCCACTTTAGCCCCCGGAAAGCACAGAACTGTTCTATTTTTACTGTCCGGACCACAGACAACCTTGTCGATCCCCCGAACTATGCTACTTCCCGCAACCACCAACTTACTTTTGGACCTCGCCCTATTTATCTCCTCTATTCTCCTATTGTTTACAGCGTCCTCTTCCTCTCCAACAGCCCCACTCGGAATCAATATCGGTATCGGTATCTTTGACCTAGGATTACTCCTATCCTTGTCCCTCCGTCTCTTTCCAGGCCCTGAGCTACCTGGACTACTCCCCTGGTCTTCCCCCGGATCCCTCCTCCTTTTTCCTGGCCTAGACCCCAAGCTACTATCTGTTGCAACTACCTCCATCTCCCCCTCTGTCTCTTCCGAATCGAGCACATCAAATCTGTTTCTGGTGCTGCACTCCCCACTGCCTTTGGACTTTACACCCCTATCTACCTGCTTCTCTGGCCCCCCTTTCCTACCACTTTTGATAGTCCACGCCAAACGCTTTACAGCATTGCTCCGGCCTGGGCCCCCCTCATCTGTCCTACGTATTTTTCTAGCAGCCCCCACCTCATCACCTACCTCATTCACATCAAAGGTTCTACCCCCATGTTTCCTCTTGGAACCACCGACAACCTTCCATCCTTCTCGGAAAGCCACTTTCACAGGCGTAACTCCAGACAGCCCCGCCCTACCAAGTTTTCCCTTCAGCTCAGCAATCTCCCCCTCAAACTTAACAATTGTCTCAAGTAGGCGGAGGATTTCCTGACAGTTTGCACATACCTCTCCACATCCCACCGAGCGACAGTCCCCATACATCATAGAACACTGTTTACAAACTTCAAGCCCAATATCGCCATCGGTGGCCCCACCAACCCGGCTCCGACCGACACCCCCAGTGACCTCTGTCTGCACACCAATACTTACCCCGTTGGCACCGTTGACCTGGACCGCGATATTACACGAATTAACCTCCATACTTACCTCCGTCTGAACAGACTTGCTCGCCATCATCAAGACAAGATTACGCGATCGGACAGGGAAAACTGTACACACGCGACAAAAGGCAACACGACGAACCGTTCGACAACTTAGCGCTCACGGTTTTATTTAAGACCTCCTAACTTTGTCCCAGTTACTATACTAAACTAACTCCCCACAAATTTGAATAAAATAACCTGAAAATGAAATATATATGATTAGTAAACAATAAAAATACTTAATTTCGATTCGTAACCAAGGAGACTTCTTCTGTGTACTTGCGGATCAACAGGAGATTCGTTCATCAGCCTTTTATAATCGCGCTTATTCAAAACCTTCTGCATCAACAATTTGTCGCATATGCTCACTATCTCATTATCTAATCCAGTATTACCAGAGCGTCGACTTGCCATCAACAATCTCAATCTCTGAGACAGCGTTAGAATCGCTCGGAAGAAAAGTGGTTCTCACTCCTTTGCCAGTCACCGATTCGACGAAGTTCTTATTCATATCCCATATGGGTTTCACCACCTTCGGCCACTTGTAACCTCTATTGGCTTTGGGTCTCGTTTCTCTGGCATCGTTATTTCTCTTCATGGCGTGGGTCTGAACCAGAATGTCACCATAATTGTCGAAATCCCGATCCGTGTAATCTCCAGGCTTCAAGTTGTCGAAAAGGAGCACTTTGCACAGTCCAGGAGTTAATTCGTACCTATTCGAACCGATGATTAAATTATCATCATCCTCTTGCACTTTGGTGTCGCTCACAAAAGTTCTACCGTCAGAATCCTTATAAATTCCATACAACAGATCTCTCTTACCTATCAGTGGTGATAGTCGAAGCGGCATCATCGCTTTCGCTCAAGTCGGTTTCGATTCTCATGGGAACGTAATCCGGCGATGATCTTTGAAAGGAAACACCCTCGTAAAACTGCCGGGCAACGAACCCGTTCTCAAAGAAATTTCTTTTATGGGCTTCAGTTCGTCAACGACCTCCTTCTTACTTCGTTCCTGAACCTCCGTCACAGGTTTAAATAATTTTGTGGTTTCACGTCTTAATTCCATCTCTCCAAGTCGCCTGCTTCTGTCAGAGGACTGGATGCTTTTCTTGAGTCGTTGATATTTGTTGAGAAGCTGATCTCTCCGCTTAAAATCTGTGATGTGTAAAAACATTTTCTAAAATTATTGATATTTCCTTTAGAGTATGCTAACGTGAGTTATTTTATTATTCTCAAAATTAAATGTATAATTATTTTTATGTTTTATGTTTTAAGTAAATAAAAATCTTCTGTCTTTAATATATAATAACTAAAACCAGTTGAGGAAAAAGATTTTACAAAATGAAACCTCGATAATTGCGTTTTTGCCCTCGAACGTGTTAAAGATCACATCACCGATTATTCACTCCAGGTCGAACAGAAGGACTTTGAAAAAATTTGAAAGTTTAGCGCATAAGAAACCGGTTTCTGATTTAACGCATTTGAGAATAATTATATCCGTTAAAAGGGTTCATTCATATCTCTGAAACATTATCACAAGTCGATTAAAATTCAATTTACCTCTTAAAACCTGACTGAGTGGAAACGCGATTTTATTGTCCATTATTAAAACGAAATACCTTTTATTCACACCGGAACAAAACATGAAAAGGATTTTGCAAAGATTTCATAGTGTCAATTTATAACACAATTTTTATCTCTTAAAACCCATCGAAGTGAAATGCTTTATAGTTTAATTTTTATTTGAATGAAAAAAAACAATTTTATTTATGTCGATTGCAATATTTGAAAAAAACTCTACAAAACTGTTTTATTACGATTTACCTTAAATCTCGCTATGACAAAACGTGAACGGACGATTTCCATCGGTTCTAATTTTCCAAACTCGAGTTTTTCAATGTCATCCATTGAATGAAAACCTTTTCAATTATACAACAAAAAAATGAAAGGATTTTGCAAAGATTTCATAATGTTAGTTAAACACAAATTTTCTCGCTTAAAACCCATCTAAGTGGAACTCAGTTTTATAGTCGACTCTATTGAATGAAAAACGCTATTTTATTTACACTAAGTACCAAAATTTAAAACTCCTCAAAACCGATTCTATTACTATTCAACTCACAAAACTCGCGAGTTGAATCGGTAAATCGGTTTCGCCGATCGAATCGCACCCTAGACCGTCCAAAACGCGATCGCAAACGTGGTGGTGGTCCAGAACTCCCAAACTGCATTTTTTGATGTACCGGAAGCCCAAATCGGTTTAGAATTTTTTTTTAAAAAAAATCCTCGACGAGTAACTACACTTTACACTCACTTTTCACCGTTGGCGAACGTCGAGAAAAGGTTTTGAGATCGATTTTCCAGGTCTAGAACTCTCAATCGTTTTTCGCCGATCGGATCGCACCCTCGACAGTCTGAAACGCGATCGCAAACGTAGGTGGTCCAGACCTCTCAAAACGCATTTTTGATGCTGGTCTAGAACTCTCAAAGCGTTTTTTGCCTGCGTTCACCAACCATAGATCGAAGGTCTGATTCGCGATGGGAACGTTGACAAAAATTATGAAATTTACGTTTTCTTCAAATTTCGTACATTTTTGCACTTCCGAGCGATGTGTCGAGTCTCACTCGTTCGCCAACGGCTGTTTGAACGGTTAAAAGTGCGATCCGAACTGTCAAAAACAACCGAGGGTTCTAGACCACCATGAAAAAACGACATTATTTGCACTCTGTACACGATTTAACACAGAACCCTTATGGCGGTACACGTGCGTGTACATGTACCGTTTTTGGAAAAATGGTCTAGAACTATCATTTACCACCTACTATCACCCCATCAAGGAGACAGTTATGTAGACCTCACTCCAGTCAGGGTACATAATCTGTTTTGGTTGCAAATTTTGTTTTTAAATGTCACTTGTAACAATTGCTGGTAATGTAGGACCCGAGGTCTAAAAGGGAGCGGAAAAATTCAACACTGGGGAGATTCGGCCTTGGATTTCCGCCCCCGGGAGGATTCGGCCTGGAAGATTCGGCCCCTACAGTCAATGATTGACCACAAATTGATCTGTTCATGTTCTGGCTGAGGGTTTCGCAACTGACATAATTGACAATTGACAAACGGTTTAAGGTAATTATTTATTAATTCTAATAACATTATTTCACAACTTAACAACACAAAAACCCAAACAATACAATTTTACATATTATATACATATACATTATGTCAACAAAAACACTAGTAGTTGTACAAGTATAATATTATAAATATATCTATTTAACTATTGTTGACGTAATTGTAACATACTTTATGTTTATGGCAATTATTTATGATAATTAATAATTTATTTTAAAAAGTTGTAGCTAATTGCCTCCTAACCAAAAACGTGCCACCTATAAACCATCTTTTGGATCGTTTATTTATTTATTTATTTATTTGTTTATTTATTTATTTATTTATTTATTTATTTATTTATTATGGTTTAACGACACATTAACGGCCAATGTCATGTGTCGGTGACAGTTTTACGGATGGAGGAAGCCGGACTATCCGGAGGGAGAGAACCCCTGAGCAATGACGTGCAGCTGCCAGCTCCTCAACATCGTAACTCCGCACTGCAGCACAGGCAGGGTTAGATTTGTTGAAGACATGCGCTCCATCGACGTGCAGTACGCCTTGATATACGGCGTCATCGTGCCCCCATGTGGACAATCGGGGTTACGTGCCTTGTCCAAGTACACAACGCGGGAGTCTGAATCGATCGCGCAAACGGTAACCCATCCACGGACTAACCGGGCTCGACGTTGCTCAACTTCAGTAATCTAACGAGAACCGATTGCCAAAACGCCACCGCACCCCCTTTTGGATCGTTTAAAAGATCCAGTTGGAATGGTGTAGAGAAAACTATATGCCTCGCAACGTCCACAACAATTAAAACCTTTAGCCCACTAATGAGTGAATTTTAACAATTTAACACAATTTTCAATCAATTAATGGATCATTCAGGTAAGTGTGCTTTAATGATGCGGTATGGGCTATATATATTGTGATATTATCAGCTTGGTAAGCCAGAAAGAGAGCGTTCTGAAATGTTACTGTGCACTGTGCAGGGAGATACCTCAAAGAGAAATTGCTTCAGGTTGTGAAAATGGACAGATCTGATACTTTGTGAAAACACACATTTCAACGTCTGTGATGAAACCGAGTTACCAGTGTGGGCGAGCTAGATGGCGTTTTTGTTTTTACTTTCGAAGCCATTATACCAAACCTCCTTTGCGCCACAGTTCCATATCACCAGTGGAATCGATTTGCACTCAAGGCTGCCCTGGGAACAGTATTTTTGAAACAAGAAAGCTGCCAGCATTGGGGGCGAGAGAGAGGGGTAGTTTTTCATATTGTTCTCCACTGAATTTTGACAATTTTACACACTTTTCAATCAATTAGTGGATCATTTAGGCAAGTGTATTTTAATGATGTCGTATGGGTTATATATTGTGATATTATCTGCTCAGTAAGCAAGAAAGAGACCGTTCTGAAATGTTTCTATGCGCTCTTGGTATGGTATAAGGGAGATAACTCAAAGAGAAATTGCTTCACGTTGTGAAAATGGTATCACAGAACTAAATATTTTCCCATAGGCGACCATTATAACGTTCAGGCGGAAAAAAATATGATCGCATCACTTTAATTTTGGCATTCAAATATCTCTGTCAAGTATAGCCCTTCAGACAACTTTTTCTGATCTAAAAACAGGGGGTCATGCAATAAATAAGAGAGAAACACTGACACAAAGGGAAGTACCGGTCACGTGCACATATTTTTCAGGGAATTCGCTGCAAAAACAGACAAAAAGTAAATTGTATTTTTTAGGGCCAAAAGTCATCAAATCAGCCTCCTTTTTTATCAGGAATATTCAACAATAATGCAAGATGTCAATAGAATGTTTCAAACGTTTATTGAAACAATGGATTTTCCCAAGGCTGTTTATTTTTAGAGATTGCATCATTTCCGAGTGCAACATTTTAAGACGGTTCACTCTAATTTCAATATTTAGTTCTGTGATACCAAATGGACAGATCTGATACTTGGTGAAAACACACTTCAGCGCCTGTAAGGAGACCTAGTTACCAGTGTGAGCTAGCTAGTTGGCATTTTTATTTCTTCTACTTTCGAAGCCTTTATAACAAACCTCCTTTGTACCACAGTTCCATATTACCAGTGGAGTGAATTCGCACTCTAGACTGCTATGGGAACAGTATTTCTGCAATAAGAAAGCTGCCAGTCTTGGAGATTAGGGGGAGGAAGAGTTTTTCATATTGTTCTCTACTGCGCTGACCCCGTGTGCGCCTTGAACTTCGGCGTGTCTCTGTTTTCTGTACTTTGATAATATTGTGCGACGAGAAATATGCTTTACGTGGGTGTTGATGGCAACTGCTCAATTCCCATTAACAAACTCACTTCAAAAGAAGTGAAATAATTTCTTAACCTTTTGAACCCGAGCGGACCGTTTCCGACCAGGAACAGCGTCATTAAATAAGATGGCTGTTCAGTAAATGTGTGGGACCGACCAATCAATATTTTCAACGTGCAGCCCCAGGCTGTGCGTTGAAAATATTGATTGGGCTTCTTACCCAAATAATGAATATGGACTCTTCTTATTGCTGCCATTGAACTAACATGGAGGATACCACTAGAGTTCGAAGGGTTAATAAATCCCAGTTCCCTTCTCCATTTGAAGTTTTATTAACTATTTGTAGTTTTTACAAGACTTTAGGACATATTTTCCATTATGATTTACGAACCCAGGTACACCATCTTCTTCATCATCCGCTTTATCTCCAATATCATTTACGTAGGGTTTCTAAAGACTTAATTCCATTCAATTCGGAGTGTTTAAAACATTCTGCTCACAGTATTTCAGTATCGGTACTAATTCGCGCTCGATCATATGCTTCATTGATCGCCGTGGCTGTATTTGTTCTGCTCGGCTACAGTTTAGTCATTTAACTAACACTACTAGTACTAACACGACCCGAGAGTGATATTTGCAAAAACATTTATCAAACAACTAGCAGTTTTCCATATTTGCATAAAAACATAACATATGACATCTCACTGGAGTGAGGTCAATCAGCTCATTCCAACGATGAGTCATAAGTTATATTTTGGAGGCAAAATTTGAAAAACACGTCCCCGAATTTGAAAATTGCGACTTTTGTGAATAGTGTTGACGGTTGCCAGATATAACCATCAAGTTGGGTAAAGGGTTAACACTAGCCTGCTACTGTGTCTGCTGTGGTTATCTATTCAAAAGAAAGCACATGGAATCAATATAATACACTACGCCTAAACCCTTGTCAGCCCTTACTCTCCTATTTTCCAACATTTTCATCACTTTTGTTTATTCTACCCTGCCTCAGCTCATTCTGCATTTTAATCTTTATACATCTTTGCATGCCATTTACTTCCACCGAGTTCACTTGTCTGTGATTCGAAATGTCCTGCCGAAATTCGTCATATGCTTTAAATTCCCCTTCCCCCTCCCCGCCCTCTTTATGTCAGTCTCTGAATACCTCCCCGGCATTCAAATCCTAAGAATTGCCTTAATTGAGTTGTAGACGATTGTTCATCCATAACTGTCCTCACACGTCACCTCGACAATTTAAAGTGCCTTGGACTGTGGTTATCTTTGGTAAGTGAAACCAAATGTAAAGTTTGATGCGGTATAATATCGTTGCCCGTACAACGACGTTACAAACGTCACAATTGTAACAATACCGCGCCTAGAACTTTTCGTTGAAAAGAAGAATCGGATTAGCAATTGTCGTATCTTTTCTGTTGAGACCGATGCCTTAATAATATAATTGGACATAATTTACACAAGAGTAAAAGAAAACGGTGCGTATAATTGTTGTCTTGTTTGATATAACACATAAGTACTAAGTATAGTATATACGTCATTGTTGTGAGTGTGAAGTAGTCGCAATATTTCAGTGAGGTGTGATTTCTGAACAGGCTACTAGAGAAGTTTTGAAATTCGGTTTGGCAAAGAAGAACGTCTTAGGAATATGTCTATGTGTACAACAGAGAGAGACAGAGAGAGAGAGAGAGAGAGAGAGAGAGAGAGAGAGAGAGAATTTGAAAATGAGGTGACGTGGATTTAGTGTTTTCATAATAATGTGTGTTTTATACGCTATGGGCAGTGGTATGTGGTTTAACTGATAAAGTTCTATAATAAATGCGTTTGAAAGACGCTGCTCGTCGGTGGTTGCTTTGCTCAGTTCGTTGGAAACAGTTAAAAAGTAACCACATCAGTATTTAATTCTTGCTTCCTTCAATATCCTTGTCTACGCTTCAGTTTATTCCGAATCCAGTATAATTCTATTCTTGAGTATAGTCTATTGCAGTTAGTTATATTTTATGGACAGATCCATAATTTTGAGCTATATGTTTCACACGGTTTGTGGTACTGTAATCAAACCGACTTCCATTTGATCAAGACAGCTTTTAACTTCGTTAGCTTCACAGTTTTCAACCTGTAGACATATCACCGTTTTTGCTATATCTATATGCTCACTCACCCATACTATAAATCAGAATTATGTTCAATCACAGAACAAAACAATAGAGCTCCACTCTCCACTATCCACTCACCGTTGGCATTAAAGATGATTTTAGACTGTGCTGAAGTAACAGATGTCCACCCTAACAGCCCTTGACACTCTTCCGACAGCCGTTTGAAGATTGTTTATGTGAGATGAAAAAAATACAAAGAAGGTACACGTTGAAGGTATGGGTTGGAAGAGACAACATAAATATAGCTGAAGGTATAGGTTGGAAGAGACAACATGAATATAACAAATATAACTTTCCGATCATTAATTTGTATTCAACAGAGACCGTCTTTACACCCTGCACGCTGAGGTCAAAATATTACATTTTCGTCCTGCAATTTTTTTACATAATGCAACCAGCAATTTAACAAATTCAGTTTTCTTGAACAGAGCTTAACTTTGTCAATAAAGGTAACGCGAATGAAGATAAACCCCCAGACACAGTTTAACTCGAGACCCTTTATGACTGTTGATAACGTTACCAGGTGTATACATACATAGATGTCTTTGAAAGCATCCCCATTCTGTGTTAGATGAGGGAAGCCCTGTTTTAAAAAAAACTTCAATTTTAATTAAAGTTTATGTAATCTAATACTTTGTTTGTGACGTGAAAAGTACTGATTGGTCCCCCAAAACATATTAAAAAACTAAGAGCACAAAGCGTCCATGCCTTTTGAGGCGAAAACTACCCCCTCCCCGTACCCAAGTCCTCCATCGGTGACCGCTATGTTCCCAAATCAGTGACCGCCATGTTGTATTCTTTTACGTGAGTGCATCTCTAAAAAATGTATGGGCCGCCATCTTGATGACGTTATGTATATCATGGGCACCATCCTTATTGAGCAGGCCCAATATGGGCGCAGCCATCTTGTTGATTGCAGGCGCATTAACGACGCCGCCATCTTGGGCTGTACAGGGAGGGAGGGGTATTATGGTAGACACGTCATGGGGGAAGCCGCCATCTTGTCATCCGCCATCTTTGACCGCCATCTTGGGTCCCAATAGGCTTTGAGTACAGGCATGGGGAGCCCTTCCACTGTGTGTATTATGGTAGCCACGTCAAGGGGGAAGCCGCCATCTTGGATCGCCATCTTGGGCCGCCTTCTTGGGTCCCAATTGGCTTTGGGTACAGGGAGGGGGGATCCCTCCCACTGTGTGTACTATGGTAGCCACGTAGTCATGGGGAAGCCGCAATCTTGTCATCCGCCATCTTGGACCGCCATCTTGGGTCCCAATAGGCTTTGAGTACAGGGAGGGAGGGGGAGCTCTCCCACTTTATGTATTATGGTAGCCACGTCATGGGGGAAGCCGCCATCTTGGACCTCCATCTTGGGCACAAAGAGGGTACGACTGGCCTAAAAGGGCTCTGGGCATGAGGAGGGGCGCCTAACAGGTTTTAGGCACGAAGGAGGGACTAACTGGGCTTGGGCGCAAGGAGGGTGCCTAATGGGCTTTGGGCGCAGTGGGGTGAGGGGCCTAACGGGATTGGGCACAGGGAGGGGTGAGGGGAGCCTAAACCAGGCCTTGGCGCTTTGGGTGCGGGGGCCCCCGGCGGGGTCCCCCAAAACCAGCATGAAAAGGCCATCTCCTACTACTGTTGTAAAACAATCGGGGAGATATTGAAACATCATATATCACAAATTTCTCGCTATAAATGCACAAAAATTAAACATTTTAGCCCACTAATAAGTGAATTTTGACAATTTTACATAATTTTCAATCTATTAATGGATCATTCAAGCAAGTCTATTTTAATGATGTCGTATGGGTTATATATTGTGATATTATCTGAAAGGTTATTTATTTATTTATTGGTGTTTAAGGTCACATATTTCTGCACAATGGCTAATCATGACCACGACAATTTTACTGGTGGAGGAAGCCGGAGGACCCGGAGAGAACCACCGAGCAATGGAGAGCAACGGTCAGCTCAACAACATACGAACACCAGACAATCAGGGTTAGAATTGGTTGAAGACAAGTGCACCATCTTGTGCTTGTTGTCGCATAACATTGGGGCTTAGGTTTTACCCAACTCCACCAGTCTTCATTCACTCCAAAAAACTCTGGGTGGGCATTTTCACTTATGCTTGAAGATTTCATTTCGTTTCCATTCTCGCACTTTTATCAGAGAAGTGACTATTGTTATTTTTAATCTTTGCAATATGCGTTCAATGAAAATTATCGTTCCAGTCCAGATATTGCTCCAGCTGTTCACACGGAAGCATTTTCTCTCTAGAGTTCTAAATTCTATTAACCCTTTACCTAACATGAAAAGCAGACGACACTTGCAAACACAATTCTTGAATATAACTGGGTTTTTTTCATTTTTTGTCTGAAAAATATAGGTTATGACTCCTCATTGGAACGAGCTCGACGAGCTCGTTCTAAAGAGGAGTCATAACCTTTGTTGTTTAGACAAAAAATGAAAAAAATAATGAAAATTAATTGGCGATTTTTGTGAGTAGCGCTGGCCAGTTTTGGTCGTTACGTTGGGTTAAGGGTTAAAAATATCAGTTCTGGGTCAGTGTATATCTTTTGATGAACGGGTAATTTGGGGTATTATTTGATTTTGTGATGGTGTGGGTCAAGCAAATAGTGACCACCAGTGATAACACGCAAATAGTGACCATCAGTCGTAACATGAAAGTAGTGTACAAATATATGCATTTTTGTTAGAGGTCAGGGTCACACGGGATTGTTGAATGTGCTGCCCAGACAACACGGTGGGTAGATTTTCACTGGTAAGAAATGAGAAATGTTTCATGTATTTATGTTGTTGTGCCTTCTTTAAAAATTAATGAGAAGATCTTATTTGTTTTCGTTGTTAATTCGAAGTTTTGATGTTGTAAAATAATCGGGGAGATATTGAAACGTCATATATCACAAATTTCTCGCTATAAATGCACAAAAATTAAACATTTTAGCCCACTAATGGTTGAATTTTGACAATTTTACATAATTTTCAATCTATTAATGGATCATTCAAGCAAGTCTGTTTTAATGATGTCGTATGGGTTATATATTGTGATATTATCTGAAAGATTATTTATTTATTTGTTGGTGTTTAAGGTCACATATTTCTGCACAATGGCTAATCATGAACACCACAGTTTTACGGGTGGAGGAAGCCGGAGTACCCGGAGAGAACCACCGAGCAACGGAGAGCAACTGTCAGCTCCCCAACATACTAACACCACATAATCAGGGTTAGCATTGGTTGAAGACAAGTGCACCATCGACGTGCAGTACGCCTTTGTAGGTTATGAACCACTAAGTAAGTGAACACATGACTTGTAGCATTTGACAGCCAAAGTTGTGAGTAGGATTAAATAGGGCTGATCAGCTGATTGGTTAAATATATTTTGACTTTGAACCCATTAATTAAAATTTTGATTCGTCCACTTTCGAAACGATTAATAAGTTTGTTTGTAATTTGGTGCCGAACTGTGTGAGAATCTCTCAAAAACATGAGACATGGAAAAAAAAGTGTGAAGGTCATTCAGTGCAAGACCATACGATAGTTGTGAAAATTCGAACTTTAAACTGAAATTTCATGTGGCAACATCTATTTTTTTCCAGTTTAATTTTTTCAAGAGATGATGTACTTTGTGGATGTATAGGTATCCTTTTTCAAAACAACTTGGTGTGTTGTACTGTGAGTGAAAGGTTAACACAATGGTCAATGGGATTTATTCAGTGGTTCATAACATGAACACAACGCCATCGTGCCCCTACGTGGGCAATGGGGTGGAGTGTCTTGCCCAAGGACACAACGCGATTTTAGCAAGTGGGATTCGAACCGCGGGCCTCTCGGCGTGCATCCGGCACCTCTACCTACTGAGACACCGCGCCCCTTATCTGCAAGATAAGCCAGACAGAGACCGTTCGGAAAATGTTACTGTGTTCTCTTGGTATGGAATAAGGGAGATAACACAAAGCGAAAATGTTTCACGTTGTGAAAATAAACAGATCTGATAGCTGTTGAAAACACACACTATAACGCCTGTAAGGAGACCTAGTTACCAGTGTGGGCTAGCTAGTTGACATTTTTTTTTCTACTTTCGAAGCCATTATAACAAACCTCGTTCTCAACGCAGTTCCAAATCACCAGTGAAATGAATTCGCACTCTTGGATGATCTGTGTACATTACTTCTGCAATAACCAAGCAGCAAGCCTTGGAGGTGGGGGGGGGGGGGGGGGGGTTATACTCACCTTTGAATAACGGTTGTATTATGTAATCAGTCTGTCCGTCCGTCTGTCCGTCTGTCTCTCCGTTCGTTAACATTTATGGTTTCAGACCGATAACTCCAGTTTGGATTAACTGATCTCAACCGAAGTTGGTTTGTGTATTACCCAGCCAGTAATACAGGACAAGTCCGAATATGGGTTCCATCCAATTATTGTTATACCTGATACGGCGCTTTTTCGATTTAGAATTCGACCGTTTATTAATATTTTTGATTTCGGACCAATAACTCTACTTTGGATCATTTGATCTCATCTGAAGTTGGTAGAATTAAAAATGGCTAACGGACGTATTAAGCCACGCCTGGTGGAACTCTTGTTCGTATTGTCCTGTACTGCACTGATCCCCCGTGCGCCCTCTCCTCGAACTTGGGCGAGGCACTCTTTTCTGTGGTTTGGTAATATTGTGTGACGAGAACGATGCTTTATGTGGGTGTTGATCATAACTGCGCAATTTCCATTAACAAACTCACTTCAAAAGAAGTGGAATAATTAGTTAATTAATGCCGGTTCTCTTCTCCGTTTTTACTTTTTTTTTATTAGGGTTTAACGACACATTAACAGCCATGGTCATATCGTGTCGGTGACAGTTTTACGGGTGGAGGAAGCCGGAGTACCCGGAGAGAACCACCGAGCAACGACGAGCAGCTGCTAGCTCCCCAACATCGTAACTCCGCACTGCAGAACAGGCAGGGTTAGATTGGTTGAAGACATGCGTACCATCGACGTGCAGTACGCCTTAGTACACGGCGCCATCGGGCCCCATGTGGACAATCGGGGGTTAAGTGTGTTGCCCAAGGACACAACGCGGCCCTTCTCCTTCTACAGTTTTATTAAATATTTGTAATTTTTACAACACTCTAGGACATATTTCCATTATGCTTTACATAACCAGGTACACCATCTTCTTCATCATCTACTCTTTATCCTTAATATCAACTACGTGGAGTTTCGAAAAACTTAATTCCATTCAACTCGGCGTGTTTAACCCTTTACCTAGCATGAAAAGCAGACGACGCTTGCAAACAAAATTATTGAATAACTAATGTTTTTCATTTTTTTTGTCTCAAAAACATAGGTTATGACCCCTTATTGGAACGAGCTCGACGAGCTCGTTCCAAAGAGGGGTCATAACCTATGTTTTTGAGACAAAAAATGAAAAAACAATAAAAATTAATTGGCGTTTTTTGTGAATAACGCTGTAGGGTTTTGGCCGTTACGTTGGGTAAGTTGTTAAAACATTCTGCTTGCTATATTACTCTGTCGCTGCTAATTCTCACCCGATCACCTGCTACATTGATATGTGACACTGTAATCATTCTGCTCACCTTCAGTTAAACCCTTTATCCAACAGAACTAGTACTAACATAACAAGGGAGTGATATTTGTAAGAAAAAAATTACATTTCTCGAACAACTAGCAGTTTTCATTATTTTCCTCAAAAACATAGCAGTAGGTAATAAAGGCGGATTCTCTATCACTTTGTACATGTACGTGTACACGATGCGTTTACCAACGTGGGATTCGGTGTTAAATCGCACGCTTGTTCACAAAAATGTTCAGTGATGTTGAATCTCCCATGTTTTTTTGTGACTCCTAGATCGCACTTTTAACGTTCAAATACTCGTGGTGAACGTTGAATGTCACGCGTTTTTAAAAAAAAGGTGAAATTGTACGTTTTTACTTTTTTTTTTACTTTAAGAATTTTTGTCAACGTTCCCATCGCAGATCAGACCATCGATCCATCGTTGGTGAACGCGAGCAAAAAATTCTGGGCTAGATCCAAAAAACGGTTTGCGGATTCTGCATCAGTGATCCAGAATCCGCTATTGTTTTGAGGCGGTGGGTTTTTCCAATTTATGACGTCATTGGGGAATTCCCCACTATGGGAATTCCCAAACTCAGCTAATCGACCGATCGGATCGCTCGATTCTCCGCCAATTGACCGATCGGATTGCTCGATTCTCATAAACTTGATCATACGGAGTTATCTCCCCTCGTCGTGGGGTGGAGGAATACCCTAGGAAATAAATAAAAGTGATCGATATACATAGGAGAGAAAAAAAAAATATATAAATAATAGTTATTTAGAAAATTAAATATATCAAATCGAATAGATAATAATAAAAAAAAATACGTAAATCATGTGCGCTTCCCAGACTATTAGAGCGAGGATTCTTTTAAACATGCTGATGAGAGCATACGCAATCTGCGTGAACGATGAACTACGTTCCATCTTGTTAGAACGATGCGTCGGATGTCGGGATCATCCAGACTTCGATCACGAGAATCATTCGTGTCTGACGATGGAAAGGGAAGATATGGTCGTCATGTATTTCGAACCGGCGTTCGAACGCGTTAGATTCGACGATGTGATCACGTTTTGGAAGAGATTAGTCTTCTGTAAGAATCAAGACAAGCCTACAGTTTCAGAAGAACTGAAATTGGCGCGTAGAAGTCTGACTTTAGAAGACAAGGGATGCATCAAGAAATTATTGCTGAATGAAGCATACGTCTAAGTTTTTTTCGTTGATATAAAATAAGGGAGAATAGAAAATAAAAATAAATACACACATTAAATTTTTTATCTAATATTAGAAAGAAAAAAAATACAAAAATGAGAACCAGAAATAAATTGTATCCGACGTTAGTGGACGACGAGGACGAGAAGCCGATCGACGTTTTGCCGACGGCACCGTCGCTAGAGAAAGAGAAAGGGGAGAGAGGTATCGCATCGATCAAATCAATAGAATCCAAGAGTATCTAACTCGAGAGAGAGATTCTCGTCGTTCTCTCAAGAAGAAGTATTCGCGTTTCGTGACATTCGTCAATGCAATCAACACGACACTCATCACGATTTCCATGGGTTTACACGCGGCCGGCATCGGATTGTTGTCGACCGCGGTCGCCATTCCGATCGTGTTGACCGTAGAAGGAGTGGCCCTCGCCGCCGGATTGTTTAGCACGCTCGGAAACTTTTTGAGTAGGAAATTATATCTGAAGGCAAGGAAACATGACAAGATTCGCGTCTTGGCCGACTCCAAGATCGACATGATATCCGAAATGATCTCGATGGCGTTGAAAGACGGTAGGATATCGGACGGAGAATACTTCGCGATATTGAGCGAGAAAATGAAATACGATGCCATGAAAGAAGCTGTGAGAATCAAGACTCATCAGATCATCAAGGAAGAGATGAAGGATTCTCTCGTGGAAAAGGGGAGGAAAGAGGCCAGGGAGGAATTCAGTAAGATGATAGAACTCAAGAGCAGCGATTGAAAAAAAAAATATATATAAGAACAGAATTTTAAAAAAAAATTAAATTTGTATATAAAATAAAAAAGGAAATTAATTTAAATAACTCTTAAAAATGTATTGCGTAAAGTGTAAGAGAGTTACCGAGACGAGTAATTCCAGAGAAGTGTGAACTAAAAACGACAGACAGATGCTTCGTGGAATTTGCGATGTGTGTGGTTCTGTCAAGACTTGATTCGTCAAAAAAAAGAACGCAAGCAAAGGTAAAAGCATCGTGAATAAAATGATCAATAATCTACCTTTCGAAATGCATCTGCCCGGTCACAGTTTCACTGGACCCGGAACGAAATTGAACAAGAGACTCAACGCCGATCTGACACCCAAATCTTGGAGCAAACCTGTGAATAGGGTGGACGCGGCCGTGTATGATCACGATCTGTGCTACGCCGGACATCCCGACACCAAGACTCGCAACAACGTCTGCGATAAAAACATGTTGGGGAAATTGAGAGGCATATCGAATCCGACCAGGAGAGAGAAGATGGAACGTTCGCTGGTCGGCAATCTGATCGGTGCTAAATGTCGATTCGGATGGGGCATTCAAAAAAAAAGCGCATCTGAAAAGAAGAAGAAACGATTATTGACAAGCGAATTGGCCGAGGAGTTACACAAACCCATAGTGCGTAAATTTCGAAAAGAGAAGGGTGTTCGTGAAGGGTCTGGATGATATTTGGTCTGCCGACTTGGTCGACATGAGATCGTTTTCGAGGTGGAACGAGGGCGTCAAATATCTATTGATGGTCATCGACGTGTTTTCCAAATACGGTTGGATCAGAGCTTTGAAGGATAAATCGGGACCTTGCATCGCCGAGGCTCTGAAGAGCGTGTTCGACTCGTCTTCTCGAAAACCGAGTAAATTGTGGGTGGATAAGGGAAAGGAATTCTACAACAAGCACGTTCGTCGATTGGTAGACCTCTACTTGATCGAAAACGAAGAGAAAGCCAGCGTGGTGGAACGTTGGAATCGAACGATGAAGGAAAAGATGTACAGATACTTCATGGCGAATTCGACCAAGAAATACATATACGCTCTGAACGTTCTGGTCAAAGATTACAACAACACGTGACACAGACCGATCAAGATGACTCCCGCAGAAGCTAGCAATCATCGAAACGAAAAACGGGTCTACGCGAATCTATATCCTGAGAGATCTAAGATCAGGAAGAAGTCTAGAACGCCGAAATTTGCGGTCGGTGATCGAGTGAGAATTTACGCTTATAAGAAGCACTTCGAAAAGGGTTATACTCCGCGATGGACCTCGGAAATCTTCGTGATAATCAAAATATTTCACACCAATCCGGTGACTTACGAAATCGAAGCTTTGGATGGAGAAGAGATCATCGGAAAGTTTTACGAACAACAATTACAGAACACGAAGTTCTGATGAAGAAGACAAAAAATTTTTTATTTCCTCTCTTTAATATTTTCTTGTTTACACACATATATATAAGAGAGAAAAAAATAATAAAAAATAATTAAAAACTATTTTTAGATAAAAAAGCAAGTTAATTAATAAACAAAAAATTAAAAATCCTTTAAAATGACAAATATACTAGATATAGCACAAAGCATAGTGAAAGATGAAAGTATTCAAGAATATGAGGTTCACGAATACGAACCGGTAACCGGAACGAGTTTGAACAATGCGGGAGAGATAAGAATCAACGTCGAAACTCAAGATCTATTTGTACATCCTAGCGAGAGTTACATAGTGGTGCAGGGATGTCTCACCAAGGAAGATGGGAGCAACTACGCCGACGACGACACGGTTGCTCTTGCCAATAATGGCATCATGCATCTATTCAGTAACATAAAATACATGCTATCCGGACAAGAGATAGAATCTGTGTTTCATCCCGGTCAGGCCACCACGATGTTCAGACTCTTGATGTATCCTGATGATTTTTCGAAATCCAGAGGACTTAATCAGTTGTGGGTGAAAGACACCGTAGGCCCAGCTAGCGCAGGTGCCGCCTTGATATTCGACTACGTCGTCAAGACGTCCAGACCTAAAGGAACGTTTTCATTCAGGATACCTTTGAAACACATCTTCGGATTTGCGGACGATTACAACAAGATCATGTGCGGATTCAAACACAATCTGACGTTGATTCGAAAAGGAAACGACGATGCAATAGTGAGACTCACTGCGACCGATGCGGGTAAGATAACTCTACACAAGATATCGTTGTTCGTTCCGCACGTGGAGCCTTCGATCGTGGAGAAAGCGCGTCTCTACAAGATCATAGAATCCAAGAGTAAATTACCCGTGGGATTTAAAAATGAGACAGTGCGACACGGCTAGCATTCCTCCCTCCACGAATCACTTCGATTGGAGATTGACAGTGAAATCTGCTTCCGAGAGACCACGTTTCATCGTGGTTGCGTTTCAGACCGATAGGGACGGGTCTCAGGAAAAGAATGCGTCGCTGTTCGATCAATGCCATTTGAGAAACATGCAAGTGTTTCTGAACGCCACAGGATATCCAGCAATCGATTACAATGCGTCGTTCAACAAGAATGATTTCTGCAGACTGTATGGTGATGCCGCTGATTTTAGAAAGAAGTATCACGGTCTAGACAAATTGATGAGCAATCCTAACATGTCTCCCGGCGAATACAAGTCGATGTATCCCATGTTCGTATTCGACGTCAGTAAACAGAGTGAACGACTCAAGAGTAGCATCTTAGACATTCAGATCAAGATGCAATTCGATAGGAACGTGCCGAGAAAAACCGAAGCCTTTGCCCTGGTCCTGTCGGACAGAGAATTACAATTCGAATCGGACGGAAATAAGATGTCGATCATTGGATGAGAGAAGAGTGTGTGAAAAAAATAAAAAACAAAAAAAAATAAAAAGTAATGAGTAATTATTAAAAACAAAAAAACAAAAAAAAAATAAAAAAATAAATTCGTTTTAATGATATTTTTTTAACAAAAAAAAAGTTTCATCCGAGAAAAAATTGTCTTTTTTCAACATTCTCGACGTACAAAATGTTACAATTCGTAAGTAGTCACGTAGAAAACGAAATACACATTCCATTTTCGCGTTTGAAAAAAAAAGATTTTTACGATTACGTTCTGAATTATTTAAAAGATCGCGTGCTATTCACTCGAGAGAAACAAAAAGGATATTTCATGACAAAGATATTAAAACTCGAACAGATCTTAGATTGTTCGATCCTGTGCGATCGTCTCCGTCAGATGTTCCATCCTTTGTTGCAAGCCAAAAAACAAAAAAAAAGATGTGGAAAAATGGTTAGGTAAACAGCGGGATAGACGGTTGGAAATGAAAAGAATGAGACACTTTCCACCATCACCACTACCTTCTGAAGAGAATGGTAATGATGCGAGTGTTACCAAGAGATGCACAACATTCGTTCATAATTATGATTCAGATAAACAAAAGTGTTGTTATAAACGTATCATATCACAAAAAAAAAAGAAAAAAAGAAGAATCGACGCTGAAAATTGAGAAAAAAGGAAACGTTATTATAATATATGGTGATAGTGAAGAAGAAGGAAAACAAAAACAAAATGAGATCTAAAGATGATCTCATCACTTTTTTTTTTTGTTTTTTCGTTTTTAATAATCACACATTATTTTTTTTTAATTCATTATTTTCCACGCATTCACTGTTTGTTCAAAGGACTAGTTCGATCAGTAGACTCACCACGGAAGTGGTGGCTTCGGGATTATTGGTTTTCGTAACGAAATTAATCCTGTCTCCGGCGTTCACTTTGAGAGGCGTGCCGAATGTGCTAACATTCGCATGTTGATTCTCAGTCTTTTCGACGCTGTATCTCTTATCGCTCTCTACACCATTCACCATGAGATTGACGACCGCTCTGTTATTCAAATCCGAGGAAGCCAGACTCATTCGAAGGATTTCACCTCCCAATGGCATGGGTTATCCCACATGACCATGTTTCGATCCGCTACCTCCATTTCCGAAAGACCACTGAGCTTTTCCCTCATCTGAGGCGCCGGCCTCTTCGGCCCACACAGTGATCAATTGTCTAGCATATTTGACTTTCTCCACCACCGAAATCAGGGTGCAGGCATCCGTCATGTTCACGGGATCCGGTAGATTCGTGAGCGCGTGTCCACCCATGTCTAGATTACCTTCCATGATGTCACCCTTTCTCCAGACCGAGTTGTCATCCACGTACTTTCTGCTGACTGTGCTGGAATCGAATTCGGGATCATGATCGAGACCGAATAAATTGTGACCATTCATGTTGATGCCACTCTCCATGGTTCCGCCAGATTGTTTGTTCAGGTAGAGATCGTCCACTTGCGATTCTAGGTATTCTTGCAATTGCATCACAGCAGAATCTACGTAGCCCTTGTTGACCGCGGTTGAGTCTGCATCTGTGTCGTTGATCTCCGACAGATTCAATATCTTGTTGAATCCCGCATTCAGATCCAATTTCATTTCTCGTCCGTCAGACTTCCTCTGTTCCAGATCTATGTAGTGTTAGGTCGCCATGTCCTTGGGATTCGTGGGAGTGGCCACGTTCGTTATCTTGTTATAATTGGCGTTCAATTCCGAGTGCATCGTTTTCATAACGTATCTATTTCTCAGGTGTTTGCTGAATCTCGCGTGAGAGTCGTCTGCATATTTCTTGGTCACGGCATCGGTGGGATCTATGGGATTCGCGACGTTCACCAAACGTTTGGATTTCAGATCGAGATCGTCGGTCATGGTTTTATCCACGTAATTATCTAGCAGGATTCGTTCGAAATCGGCATTCCCCCTGTCGACGTATTTTTTAGTCGCAGCATCTGCGAGATCTATCGGCTCGGGAAGATTGTAGAGCTTCTTATCGTTCATGTTCAAAGGTTCTTCTCGAGGTTCATATCTCCGAACGTAACGTTTGTCCAAGTTGGCAACGTCGTAACCATCGTCAACTTCGAACGTCTTCCTCTTCTTTCTTGGGTTGACTTTTTCGTCGTCACTTCTACCAAATTTATCGACTGGCATGTTGTTGTGAGGATTTTTTGGTTTTAGAAAAAATATATTCAAAACGCAGTTTATTAAAAATGAACTATGTTATTTTATTTTTCGTTTTTATTCGATTAATCTTTTTTAAAATAATTTTTTATCTTATATACTATAAAAAAAAATCTCTCTCTAATGTAAATCATTGAGAATGTCTTGAAATCGATCTCCTTCAGACCATCTCTTGAGAACGTAGAGACACAGGTGACCGCAAAACACTTGATCTGGTGATTGCACTTGTTCCGTGTTGTAACGAACCATAGATTTGTTGAAATAGTTCTTTATTTCCTTTGGCGGCGAGATTCCATAGCTGTCGAAATAATAATTTTTCTTCTTCCCATTCGTGATCCACGCCACCCAGTGAGTGCCTTCACTCGATGAATTGTCTAGATTTAAAATTCCGCATTCTGATTGTCGAGGTCTTCTCTTCGGCAAAGCATCTCTGGAAAACACGCCTAGAAAATCTTTGATTTTCAAATCTTTTGCCGCATTCAACAGATCGATGTTGGATAGGTGTTCGTTAGGTAAGATGACACCTTCTACGGATATCTTTATTTTCTTATTCATAATGCGTATATATTTTTTCAATTATTTATTTTATTATAATTCACTAAAATGACGTTATTTTTTTTTATTTATTTTTTTCTTTTTAAACTAACACTCTCGATGTCTCTATCGATTTCCATAATCTTGAATTCGTCTAATTCCTCTTGATTTTCTGGAATCTCGATATTACCATCTTTTAGTAGAACAGATTCGATCATTTCGTGGTGACTTAACGAATGAAATTTTTTAGATACCGCGTCGTAAATGTATTTCACTTGATCTTTTGACAATTTTTTGAACAGGAATAACAACTGCAAATATCTATTATATTCAAATACGTCTTTTTCGCTACCTGCAAAAAAAGATGACGCAAAAAGAGATATCAAACGTAGTTTGTCTCTCTTAGCTCGAACGTTTTCAGAATTTAAGGATTGGAGTTCGTTAGGGTTTTTTTTTCTTTTTTTCTTTTTCTTTTTAAACTAACTTTCTCGATGTCACTATCAATTTCTATAATTTTGTATCTATCTAATTCTTCTTGATTTCCTGGAATCCTATCATCCACAATCATATCTGGATTCTTATCATCCACAATCGTATCTAGAATCCAATCATCCACATTCATATCGTCTCTACTTAGATCCACAGTCCAATGTCCGAGTGCCAAAGTGCTTATTTTATCATCTAACACGAATCTCTTATTGTCATCGGCCGTTAGCGAAATCTTATTGACTATTTTGGTATACAAGTCGTGATTTTCACTTCGAATCGATTTCATAGTCTTATACACCGGACCACTTCCTAACAGACAATCTTTATTCTCTTGGAAAGAGATGTTTTTCTTCACCATGCACGCTTTAACTCCTTTGCACTTCTTGATTTCTTCATCATCTTCTAGACGATAAGCATACAGTTTGGGTCTCAAGCCCACGAATTCGACGATTTTATTACCACCGCTCTCGTCCTTAAATTTACCCAACACCTTCTTGTTGTCGTTCGATTGAATGTTGGACGGGTGATCGACGGGATAATTGCTCGTGTCGAACCACTCGGCCACGTCCTGAGATATATCTCGGTAGACATCTTTCGTCTCTATCTCATAAACTAAACTGTCCATGTTGGCGAACAGTAGTTTGGCTTTATCACCAAATTTTCGTTTGACGTAATCGTAGTGAAACTCATACATCAATTGCTTGCTGATATCTAAGATGATCTGTCTGAGATAATACAGTTTGTCGAACTTCAGATGCATCTTTTGCATGTGAACGGCCACTAGATTTTCGTCGAATATGGTTCGGTGTTTGTAATTGGGTTTCGCCACTAATGTTTTAGCTCTTTTCTCAGACGTGATGAGTCGAACGTTGGTTCTCTTCCTGATGTTTTCCATCGATTTACCGTAAACGCAGTTGTTCATTAGTTTGAAAAAATCTTTTTCGAAATTGTTCTTGGCTCGAATTCTGAGATTCGTGTTGAGATCGATGTATTTTTTCATCAAAGGCTCTTCGTCGAATCGAATGATGCGATGTATGTCGACTAATTTCATCCCGTAATCGATGTATTGTTTCAAATTCTCACTGTAGACGATGTAGTTACGTTTGTTAAATAAATTCAGAATGAGTTTTTCCTCGTCTTCTTCGTTCGGTTCCATTCGTTCGGGAGCTAGCGGATAATCGTTGTGTGGATCGTGTAATTCTTCTGGATAGTTCAAATCGACTTCTAAAATGCAAGGATAGTCTCTCCATTTTTGCATCTCTTTCAGTTCCGTCACCCATTTGAAATTTCCAATCGGTAAAGGATGACTCATAGCCCAACCGTACAGATTATTAGCGTCCCAATACTGTATGTATTTAGTCGACCATTTTGAATCAAAACCTTCTTTCATGTAGGGATTGTTAGCTTCAGAATATCTGTGGGAGATCATCAAGACGCCACCTCTCGCAGCCCTTTCGAACATGAGCAACATGTCCACGTCGGATAATAATTCCAATTGGACTTCGGTAGTCTTCAACAGAGCATCCCATGCCAGAGCGGGTGCACTGAAATACCAAGCGGGATCCAGATCGTAATTTCGACGACAGACGTCTCGAAAATTTTCGAACACGTCTGCCAAGAGCAGAACGTCAGTCTTTAGATAGAGATCGTGATAATCTCTCATGGTTTTCATATCGAATGATTTCCAAACGTTTTTGGCATGTTCGTAATTCTCGTCGGAAATGTCGGATTCGTATAATTTCGAATAAAAATCTTCTTTTGAAGGTAGTGCGGTGTCTTCGAATCTCTTTAGATCGTTCATGTATTCGTAAGGATAGACTCCTTTCCTCAACATGACATCTACTCGTTCTCCGAAATGTTCGCTCGTGATTTTAAATTTATCCTTACTCATGTTATCGACTAATTTTTCCAGAGCGGTTGACATGAATTTAAAACTGTCGATGAAATGTATGCATCTACGAATGGATTTCGTTTTTTCTTCCAACGCATTTCCGTCGATTACTCTTTTCTTCTCCATGAGCTTCCATTTCGTGAAGGAAATGTATCTTTCTTCGCTGTTCGCGATGCAATTTAATTCTTCATGTGAGGTGCCGAGATTTTGCACGAACAGATGACTGTCATAACCCGAGAGATTGTGAAACATCACTGGATAGAAAGCGGCATCTCGATATTTTAAATTACACTTGCTGTGAGCCGGACCGCGATACAGACCCGTGTAATGATCATGGTCTCTAACCTTCCTATTTTCCTTCGAATTCTCGTCGAACGATTGTCTGCATATGTGGCATTTGGTGGCTCTGTTATTTTCATCCTGCTGCTCTCGCGTGATGATCATTTTTGCCGGAGTTTTAAATTTGTCGTATAACATTTGAATTTTCGATTCTAACTCTTCCACGAACCTTTGAGCCACGTCGTCGTCTTCATACTGTTTCGTGTAGGTGAAGGGACCCATGTCGTGTTGCGAGTCAAAAGCGCATTTCACGTAAATGCAATAGCCTGAAGGTATGTGTTTCTGATATCTTTCGACGTAACTTTGAAGAGCGTTGGGTTGACAGGAACTCATTTTTGCGGTGAAACATTCGAAATCGGCGTACACGACGAATGGTACTTTTAACCTTCTATTGTGATTTTCAAACTTCACGATGGTGTTGGGTTTAGGCATTTCGACGGCGACACCTTGATTTTCGTTGCAATATTCCTGATGTTTCGCTAATGATTTTCCGGTCTTAGATATGTTCATGCAATTGTAACATAAAGATATCTTTCCTTTATGATTATTATTTTGTTTCGACAGTAATCGGGTCGGATGTTTAATCCAACAATAATGACGATTGTCACCATTCGAAATCAATAATAAAATAATCGTCTTTTCTCTTCCGCGATACGAAGTCTGTCTGAGAGGATAGATCTTTTGTTTTTTGTTGTCGTATCCAAGGACGTCCACCGCTACGGTGGGATTTTGAGCCTCGAAACGTTCAATATGTTTTAACTCTGTTGGAAAAGTCACTCCGGTCCAATCGAGATTTTTAGAAGTTTCCACGTAACGAGAAACTCTATCGAAATTTATTTCGACAGGGTATAAAGCAGAGGTGACTGCCCATTTAAAACACTGATCATCTTTATTTCTCACGTTGACCACGGCGTGTTTCTTAGTCAAGAAATACGGTAATTCCAAGTAGGAAGATCCTTTCAATGGATCGTTTTTATTTATGTGAATTTCGAGTATCAACACCTCATCGAACGTCCAATTACTACCTTCATGTTGATAATTCGTGAGAGACGTCAACATCTTGTCTTTCATCTTTTCGAAAACGTCCGATAAATCTGAACCTCGAAATACGGGTTCGATGTTAGATCTGAAATATGCATTTTTCACGATGCTCTCGCCAGACTTCACGTCGATTTTATTCATCACGCAATGGAGTATCATCTTAATTTTTAGTCCCACGTTCATGTATTCCCGAAACAAATCCAATACTTTTTTCCTCACCCGTTCCATGAACAATTTTGAATCAATTTTCTTGAACGAGGAAACCACGTCAAAAGTTTTAAAAACACCTTTAATCGCACTCTCCCGTTCTACGGGTTTCGATTGGAATAGTTCCGCATATGCTTCTCCTTTCTCTTTGTCGATTGCTCATTGAATTTCGCTCGATATATCTCGTTTGTCTAGAATCTGAAGTGCATCACTCGTTTTCGTTTTAGTTTTTCTTTTCTTTTCTTTGGAAACTTGATGTTCTTCAACGGCTTTTTGTTTAGTCGTCTTCTTATTTTTCACAATTGAAACGTTTTTGTTTTTTTTCGACGTCGGCATTTCATTTCCTTTTACTATCTTCTCATTTTTCACAACCGATGCATCTTTTGACGTCGTTGCTATCGACATTTCGTTTGCCTTTCTAGCGTTTTGCAAATATTCTTGTATGACTTCAATTTTTTTTGATTTAGTTCTATGATTTCTGAAATCTGAAATTTGTAATAGTTTACAAATCTCGTTTAACTGAGGTATGGTTTTCTCATTTAAATTTACCATTGTTTTATCTGTTTGCTTCATTTGTAAGAATATTTTTTTTGGAATTTTGTATTAAATAATTTGTTAAAAAAGTTTTGCTTTTTTACTCTTTTTATATATATAAAAAAAAAAAAAAAAAAAAAGTTAAATTTTAAATTCAATTTTTTTCTTTAATGTGTTTTTTATTCAAAAACAATTTAAGACCGCTTTTATTTCTCGTTCGCAAAATGAACATGTTTTCTCATCTTCGGAATAACATTCTCTACAGTAACGCAGGTGTGCGCACGGTAGAAACAAGACGTTTGCGACACCTTCGCAGAGCAGACACTTAGTGGACGTTTTGCTCGGCTCGTTTTTGACGAGTGATGATAACTCGTCTGCTTCCGCCATGAATTGAGGAGATGTTCAAAAGTTATGAATTGAGACAGGGTCTTGTTCACGTTGTTTAACACATTGTACAATTGTTCCTTGGTGTGTCCGAGTTGTAACATATCCATCAATAATTTTTGGTTTTTAGCTCTATCCCTCTCTTCGTCTTTGATTTTGATCAATCCCAACGTCAGGATCTTGTTCAAATAATCACAGTCGCCTTTTTTAATATTACTTATGTGTTCTAGTAAAGGTCTGTCGTGAGGTTCCCAATTCATCAAATGTATGTCACAACAAAAACATTTGACTTTGTCACCTTTACCCATGTAAACGAAACCCACGGCGGCTAAATCTTCGGGTTTTTGAGCGAGATGCGAAGGCCAATTTTTAAACATTTGAAGTCTTGCACGTTCTAGACTATAATTCAGATGTTTGGACTTGATCATTGTTTTTACCTCAAAATTGATTTTGTAAGAATATTTTTTTTTAACTTTTATTTATATATAAAGAGAAATAAAGAGAAACTTTTTTAACAAATTATTATTTAAATACAAAATTTAAAATATACATTATTTGCAAGAATTCATAAAAACCAAATAATCGATCATGACAACAACACCTAAAAGATGCGAATTGAAATTGAAACGAGACGAAGCGTATGAGAAATTCGGTTTTAATATCTATACATTACAACAACATGATCCCATCGAATTGAACGAGGTTGAGATGGTGGACTTAGAGCGCTACTACCACAAATATCGAATGTGTTTGAAATTGGATGAAGCCGCGCTCGATTTGTTTTATGAGTACCAAAGCAATCTGCTGAATAATATCATCGTCGCCGAAGACAGAGAATTCGACAAGGGTGATTTATTGTTGTCCTATGGAAGTTACATATATCCAATAATCTCACTCGAACTCGTGAACAAATCGGGTGGTGAGAGCGCATTCGCCGATGAAAAAAAACTCAAAAAAGTAAAGATAAACATTCAAACCATTTTCGTAAGTGGAAAAATGACGAATGTCAACATGCTAATAACGGACTTGGAAATATAAACAATAGAGAGATTGAAATGTTAAAATTTAACTTTTTATATATATATTACATTAAAAAAAATTAAAAATTAAAAAAACAACTTTTTATATATATATATAAAGAGCAAAAAAAAAAACTTTTTAAACAAATTATTATTTAAATACAAAATTTAAAATATACATTATTTGCAAGAATTCGTAAAAACAAAAAACTAAATAATCGATCATGAGGACAACAACACCTAAAAGATGCGAATTGAAATTGAAACGAGTCAAAACGAATAAGAAATTCGGTCATAAAATCTATAGATTACAACGACACGATCCCATCGAATTGAACGAGGTCGAGATGAAGGGCTTAGAGCACAAATACGACAAATATAAGATGCCTTTGAAATTGGACGAAGCCGCGCTCGATTTGATTTACGAGTACGAAAGCAATCTGCAGACCATCATCATCGCTGAAGATAGAGAATTCGACAAGAACGATTTGTCGCTGCCCTATGGAAATTACATATTTCCAAATATCTCATTCGAACTCGTGGAGAAATTGGGTGGTGAGAGCAAGTTGACCGATGTAAAAAAACTCAAAAGAGTAAAGATAAACATTCAACACGTTTTCGAAAAAGGAGAAGACACGAGTGTCAACATGCTAATAATGGACTTGGAAATATAAACAATAGAGAGATTGATTTTTAGCGAAGAAAAATAAAAAAAAAATAAGTAATGAGATCATCTTTTGATCTCATTTTTTTTGTCTCTTCGCACTCTGTCTCGCGATATTCGTCATTATCGTATAATTGTTTCTCCACCTTTTTATCCATTTTAAATATATTATTTTATATTTTCTATGATTTATATTTTATATAATTTTATATTATAATAACATATTCAAAATCGGTATATTCTTAAACGGCGAATTCTCACCGAGCAACAAACCCTTGCCGAGTCGCTCAATGTTCCGTCCACTCTTCAGATAGAGACCGTTTCCTCTCAGAGAGTTGCCACCTCTAATGGGTTCTAGATACAATCCTTTACCGCTGTCGTCTATGTGGACGCGACACACGGCTCCTCCCTTCTTCAAGAACAGTCCGCTGCCACCCATTAATTTCTCAACTGCCGAACTAGCGAGTCCCATGAGGGCTCCCACGCCGAGAGTCTTTCCTAGAAAGGGTAGTGCCTTTGCGGCAAAGGGTAATGCTTTTGCGGCGATTCCTGCCAATAGCAGTAGGAAACCGCCTTTCATTCTCAAATTGTATCTCAATTGAGCGGGACTCAATCTCACCGTCAACCCTCTTCCATCGCGAATCACTTTCTCCATCCTTTTGATTTGACTTCTGGTCCAGGCGATCAAATCCTGACCGCCTCTCGTCAGATCTTCGTGAGTGAATTTGAATCTCACCGCCTCGCCTCGAGTTGTTAACGCTCTCTTAAGTTTCTTCCTCTGTCCTGCGGATATGTTCATGTTTTTAACCACGTATTGTGTCATAATTCTGTTTTTTTTTAATTATTTACTTCAATTGTTTCTTGTTTAATAATTATATTAAAATAATTTTGTAAAATTAATATTGCGTTTATTTTATTTTTGTTATCTATATATATACACAATATTTTTTTTTTTTTTGCTTTTATATTTCTCTTATGTGAAATCGTATCGTCACTCTCTCTCCGCGAAGATCTCACAGTTCACCATTTTGATCCGTCAACGTGGTTTTGAGACTATACAACGTGTCTAAAATCACTGGTAGATAAACTAAATTTCGAGGTCGCTCCACGATCTTATAACCCGGCGACACATTTGGAAAGAAGGAATAGATCATCGGTTGAGCGCTACCATTCACGTAACTTCCAGCAATCACGTCCACATTCACCAGAATGCTATTGACTGCGAGAATGTCGACCGTATTTTCAGATGCCGCGTGGCCTCGATACATCTTTCGATCGAATCCCAACATCTTGCCTATAGAATCATCCGTGTTGAAATCCACTCGAAAATTATCTTCCAAATCCAACATCGTCTGTAAGGTATTAGGATTGGGAGCGAGTCTGATCTTGTTGCTTCCCTTTCCATCCGTCTTCATTCGCGTCTGAATGTAATCGCTCAAATCGTCTATGTCGTAACTCCCTTTAGGAATTCGAATCTCTAACCAATCCATTCCGTCGGAATACTTGAACGAGTTATTCTTTTCGGTGATGTTGGGAAAGGAATAATAAGTCTCCAGATTCACCAACGCCATCTCGTATCTTTTCTCTCTATTCAATTCGATGGAAGGTTCGAATTTCGTAGCGAATCGAGTCGAATCGCCACTCACCACGATTTGAATGGGTTGTTTTGCAGCCGTATTCTCGGCTATCCATTCTAACAATTCTCCATGTTCGAACATTATATTTAATTTTATTTTTATTTTTTCAAAACTGATTATTTGAAGATTTATTATTTTCTAAATTCTATTTTCACGCTGTATCTTATTATCATCGCAAACATAAAACTTGTCGAATCCGCACCGATATTTTCCGCGATTAAATTCGCTTGTCAAATCGATCACGACGAAATTGTAAAGTCCACCATCCCAAACCCTCTTGCAAAATCCCCTGAATTCCGCCGCGCTCATGTCGTTTGCGACGTGATCGCCGTAGATGTGATTGAGATTCTTGAGATCTTGGCGAAAGAGACATAGAAAATTAGCGTTCTCCCTCATCGTCTGTCTGGGCAATCGAAAATAATTCTGCGGCAGGTGGAAACAGTCCACGTTGCTGTGTCGACCCCTAACGTAATACGATTCGCATCGGTTCTGTCTCTCCAAAAGCAGATCGTCGAAAATCATGAGATTCTTATCTTCCAATTTCAGTTCTCTAGGATCTGGAACGTCGCTAGCGTTCTCATAAAATCAACACTCGACGTTCGAAGATGCATTTCTCTTCATCAGTTCCATTGCCGCACCGTCCAAAATGGTCGAAAGTGGAGCTTCGCTCTTGTCGAATTCCTCCCTACTGTCAAAGATTCTGGCTATGACGTCCTTGGGCAATCTACGATCCATGCACTCTCGAAGCAATCTGTATTTGGGTTGAAACAAGCTCTTGCCAAACACGAACAATCTGTCGTAATCCAACCAGTCTGGTCGGGACAACAGATTCATCAACAGATTGGTCTTTCCACAATTCGATTTTCCCACTATCAAACCTCTTATGCTTTTGGGAAAGAACTCGTTATTCGACCTCTTGGTCGCGGCGTCGTTCCAAGACATATCTTTAATGTTCATCTTTGTTTTATTTTTTTTGTTTGTTATTTTAGATTCTTTTCAAACGCAATTTTTTTTTATGTTTTTCAAACTCTGTTTTTAATGTTATTATTTATTTATATCACACCGTCGCGAGTTCTCTTCAATCCGGATCCACTCGCCATTTTGGCTAAATCTTGTATGGGTACCACAGCATCCTTAAAATCTTTCCAACTTTTCGGCGTTCGCTCTAACACAGCTCGCTTCGCCGGCGGACTGATCAACTTGTCGATCAACGCGTCGGCTGCCCTCTTGCCAGCCACAGAAGCTATCCTACCACTGGCTTCGGAAGCGGCTTTCTTACCAGCATCCAAAGCCGTCTTCTTACCGACTTCAAACGTGGTCGATGCGAGTTTTCTTCCCGCATCGCCCGTGAACGCTCGCATTATAGAATCGACGAAGCCAGAACCGCCTTGAACGTAAGTCCTGACGTATCCCCTGTTCTTTATCACCAACATACTTTTATTTTTATAATATATTTTGTTTTTTTCACTGGTAAATCGTTTTGTCGGTTTTAAATACTTTTATTATTCTAGTGTAAAAAATTTGTTTGTTTGTTTGTTTGTTTCTCTCTACTTATTATATACACATCAATCCTTCAATTCGTTCATCAGCCTTTTATAGTGGTTTTTATTCAAAACCTTCTGTCTTAACAATTCGTCAGATATAGCAACTATCTGATTATCTAATCCTGTGTTACCAGCCCGTCTGCTCGCCATCAACAAACTCAATCTCTGAGACAGAGCGTCAGAATCGCTCGGAAGAAAAGTGGTTTTCACCCCTTTGCCAGTCACCGATTCGATGAACTTCTTGTTCATATCCCATATGAGTTTCACCACTTTCGTCCACTTGTAACCTCTGTTGGCTTTGGGTCTCGTCTCTCTGGCATCGTTATTTCTCTTCATGGCGTGGGTCTGAACCAGAATGTCGCCGTAATTGTCGAAATCCTGATCCGTGTAATCGCCAGGCTTGTCGTAAAGGAGCAATCTGCGTAGCCCATCAGTCAATTCGTATCTGTTCGAACCCACGATCAATTCATCATCGCCAATATCTACTTCTGTGTCTCCTACAAAAATCCTTCCCTCCGAATCGTTATAAAATCCATACGACTGATCTCTCTTACCGCCATCATCATCAGACGATGCGACGCTACTAGTGGTGATAGTCGAAGCTGTATCGTCGCTCTCGCTCAAATCTGTTTGAATTCACGTGAGAACGTAATCCGGTGTAGATTGAACGGAATACCGATTTCCAAAACTAGGAGGCAACGAACCCATTCTCAAAGAACTCTCCTTTATGGGTCTCAATTCTTCGACTATCTCCTTCCTGCTTCGCTCTTGACCCTCCGTCACGGGTTTAAATATTTTTTTTTTGTGGCTTCGCGTTTGAGTTCCATCTCACCAAGACGTCTGCTCCTATCAGCCGACTGAATGCCCTTCTTAGCACGCTCCAACTCTTCTAAAATTCGATCTCAGTGTCTAGGATCCATCTGTAAAAACGGAATACCGATTTCCAAAACTAGGAGGCAACGAACCCATTCTCAAAGAACTCTCCTTTATGGGTCTCAATTCTTCGACTATCTCCTTCATGCTTCGCTCTTGACCCTTCGTCACGGGTTTAAATATTTTTGTGGCTTCGCGTTTGAGTTCCATCTCACCAAGACGTCTGCTCCTATCAGCCGACTGAATCCCCTTCTTAGCACGTTCATACTCGCCTAAAATTAGATCTCGGCGCCTAGGATCCATCTGTAAAAACATCTTTCGTTTTTAATTGTTAATGTTCCTTTAAGTATGCTAATGCGAGTTATTTTATTATTTTCAAAATTAAATGTATAATTATTTTTATGTTATGTTTTTTTTTCTCTCCTATATATATCGATCACTTTTATTTATTTCCTAGGGTATTCCCCCACCCCACGACGAGGGGAGATAACTCCGTATGATCGAGTTTATGAGAATCGAGCAATCCGATCGGTCAATTGGCGGAGAATCGAGCGATCCGATCGGTCGATTAGCTGAGTTTGGGAATTCCCATAGTGGGGAATTCCCCTAATGACGTCATAAATGGGAAAAACCCACCGCCTCAAAACAATAGCGGATTCTGGATCACTGATGCAGAATCCGCAAACCGTTTTCTTGATCTAGCCCAGAATTTTTTGCTCGCGTTCACCAACGATGGATCGATGATCTGATCTGCGATGGGAACGTTGACAAAAATTCTTAAATTAAAAAAAAAAGTGAAAATGTACAATTTCACCTTTTTTTAAAAAACGCGTGACATTCAACGTTCACCACGAGTATTTGAACGTTAAAAGTGCGATCTAGGAGTCACAAAAAAACATGGGACATTCTACATCACTGAACATGTTTGTGAACAAGCGTGCGATTTAACACCGAATCCCACGTTGGTAAACGCATCGTGTACACGTACATGTACAAAGTGATAGAGAATCCGCCTTTATTACATACTCATAGCGTATGACATCTCATTGGAGTGAGCTCAACCTGCTCATTCCAATGATAGGTCGTAAGTTATATTTTAGAGGCAGAACTTAAAAAACACATCCCAGAATTTGAAAATTGCGATTTTTGTGAATAGAGCTGACGGTTGCCAGATAGAACCATTAAGTTTGGTAAAGAATTAACAGTAACCTGTCACTGTGTCTATTGTGCTTACCTTTTCAAAAGAAAGTGCCTGGAATCAATATCGTACACTATGCCTCAACCCTCGTCAGCCCTTTCTTTCCTATTTTCCAACATTTTCATCACTTTTGTTTATTCTACACTGCCTCAGCTCATTCTGCATTTTAATCTTTATACATCTTTGCATGCCATTTGCTTCCACCGAGTTCAGTTGTCTGTGATCCGAAATGTCCTGCCGAAATTCGTCATATGCTTTAAATTCCCCATTCCCCTCCCCCACCCTTCTTACGCCAATCTCTGAATACTTCCCCGGCATTCAAATCCTAAGAACTGCGTTTAGTTGCAGACGAGTGTTCACCCATAACTGTCCTCACACGTCACCTCGACAATTTTAAGTGCCTTGGACAGTGGTTATCTTTGGTAAGCGAAACCAAATGCAAACCGCGCCTAGAACTTTTCGTTGAAAAGAAAAATCGGATTAGCAATTGTCGTATCTTTTCTGTTGAGACCGATGCCTTAATAATATAATTGGACATAATTTACACAAGTGTAAAAGAAAACGGTGCGTATAATTGTTGTCTTGTTTGATATAACACATAAGTACTAAGTATAGTATATACGTCATTGTTGTGAGTGTGAAGCAGTCGCAATATTTCAGTGAGGTGTGATTTCTGAACAGGCTACTGGAGAAGTTTTGAAATTCAGTGTGGCAAAGAAGAACGTCTTAGGAATAAGTGTGTGTGTACAACAGAGAGGGATAGGGTGAGAGAGAGAGAGAGAGAGAGAGAGAGAGAGAGAGAGAGAGAATTTGAAAATGAGGTGACGTGGATTTGGTGTTTTCATAATAATGTGTGTTTTATATGCTGTGGGCAGTGGTATGTGGTTTAACTGATAAAGTTCTATATTAAAGGCCCTGCTCGTCGGTGGTTGCTTTGCTCAGTTCGTTGGAGACAATTAAAAAGTAACCACATCAGTATTTAATTCTTGACCCCTTCAATATCCTTGTCTACGCTTCAGTTTATTCCGAATCCAGTATAATTCTATTCTTGAGTATAGTCTATTGCTGTTAGTTGTATTTTGTGGACAGATCCATAATTTTGAGCTATATGTTTCAAACGGTTTGAGGTACTGTAATCAAACCGACGTCCATTTGCTCAAGACAATTTTTAACTTCGCTAGCTTCACAGTTTTCACCCTGTTGTATATCACCGTTTTGGTTATATGCTCACTCATCCATACTGTAAATCAGAATTATGTTCAATCACAGTACAAGACAATAGAGTTCCACTGGCCACTATCCACTCACCGTTGGCATTAAAGATGATTTAGACTGTGCTGAAGTAACAGGTGCCCACCCTAACAGGCCTTGCCACTATTCCAACAGTCGTTTGAAGATTGTTTATGTGAGATGAAAAAAATACAAAGAAGGTATGGGTTGAAGGTATGGGTTGGAAGAGACAACATAAATATAACTAAAGGTATAGGTTGGAAGAGACAACATGAATATGACAAATGTAACTTTCCGATCATTTTAGCAATTTGTAGTCAACAGAGACCGTCTTTACACCCTGCACGCTGAGGTCAAAATATTACATTTTCGTCCTGCAAATTTTTCACATAATGCAACCAGCAATTTAACTAATTCAGTCTTCTTGAACAGAGCTTATCAGACGCTGTTGAACAAGATTGAATTTGTTAAATTCCGAGTGGTATTGAGGAATAAATTGGCTGCTTGAATTCTTGTTATTTTGACATCATTAAGGGGGTTAAATTAGTATCGGTTCGAGAAAATTCGCCCGCTTTTTCAGCCCCTTCCAAATTCCACCAGACTCACAGAAAACAAAAACCAAGAACACCAACGAACTGAAATAAAAACACTCGCTCCACTGCCGGTATATTCATAAATGTATAGGATTACAGTAACACCATCAAAGACATGCCCTAGACCTATTGTTTATGGGGCGGGGAGAGATATTGTGAGAAGGTGTTTATGCGCGAATATCCTTAAAGCGTATAATATTGAGTTTTTTAACCAGTTCGCAATTTTATTTCGCTAAATATGAACAAACAGTTGTGAAAGTGTGAGTTATACTTGATCAAATATCGGGGAGAAAATATGGAGGATGAGGAGGAGGAGGAGGGGAGAGGACCGTTTGCATCACCAACTAAATATTTCGTCGGATCCAGCCAGTATTTCCAACGGAAAATAGCGATATATGTGTGGCATGCTACCTTTCCGACAAGGAGGTTATGAAAGGTTAACTGGTGTCAAATGTCTTATGGTCTCGCCCCACCACTATAAAGATCTATTACCGTCATAGTGAGATATTAACCCTTTATCTAATCAAATGTCGAAATCCACCTGAGGTGATACACAAGACTTGCCATTCAAAACTTTTTGGGGGATGGTCTAAAACACCGTTTATCTCTCCACCAAGAAGACAATTATGTGGACCACACTCTAGTCAGGGCACAAAATCTGTTTTGGTTGAAAGTTCTGTTTTTCAATGTCACTTGCAACAATTGCTGGTTAATGTAGGATCCGTGGTCTTAAAAGCCAAAACATCCTTTACAACTGTATTAGCCCTTTTGCTTTCCCAGCCTACTTAGTAAATTTGCGGTGCTATGCCCAATGACATTTGTATAAGGCATCATCTCTTAAAATATGGAGCGAAAAAGTACATGTTGTCGCATAACATTGGGGCTTAGGTTTTACCCAGCTCCATCACTCAGTCTTCATTCACTCCAAACAACTCTGGGTGGGTACTTTCATTTATGCTCGAAGATTTCATTTCGTTTGCATTCTCGCACTTTTATCAGAGAAGTGAGTATTGTTATTTTTAATCTTTGCAAAATGCGTTCAATGAAAATTATCGTTCCAGTCCAGATATTGCTCCAGTTCATCACACGGAAGCATTTTCTCTCTCGAGTTCTAAATTCTATTAACCCTTTACTTAACATGAAAAGCAGACGACACTTGCAGCAAACAAAATTCTTGAATATAACTGTTTTTTTTTTTCATTTTTTGTCTCAAAAACATAGGTTATGACTCCTCATTGGAACGAGCTCGACGATCTCGTTCCAAAGAGGGGTCATAACCTATGCTGTTTAGACAAAAACTGAAAAAAATAATGAAAATTAATTTGCGATTTTTGTGATTAGCGTTGGCCGGTTTTTGTCGTTACGTTGGATAAAGGGTTAAAAATATCAGTTCTGGGAGTAGTATAGCTCGCACGTTTGAGGTAACATTTGGATGACCCCGGTGGATGACCCCGGAAGTGACGTCATGTCACGTGACCTAGTGCCGCCATGTTTGGTTGTCATGGTAGCCCGCGTGAGCTGCCATGTTGTGACTTCATCTCCATAGTGATACGTGGTGTTAGTGCGCATGCGCAGCGCGTGTTGTTAGGGTGATACGTGTTTCCGTCGTCCATTTTGTATACTGGAGGCCGCCATCTTGGTTTCTATGGTAGCACGTGATTGCTATGTTACCCAATTGTTCTGCAATAAGACGGGGTATGTTTTGAGGGTATGTTCGATTGTAGAAGAGTAAATCTAATTAATACAAACAACCCGAAAAACCCTCCAAATCATCAAAATCCACCCAACTGTTACTATTTCGAATTCTTTCAGAATTGTCTGCTTCTATCTATATATGCAATAGTTTTCCTCTACCTGGCCATGTTCCTTTGTTCTGGAGTATACTCCAGTAGCGTAGAAGAGCCTATTAGTTGGAACAGTTTACCTTATTATTACTATATTTAGCAATTTCTGGTCTGTTCTTGTTAGTTCTGACCCTATTCCAAGTACTCTTGTTGTTTCATTTATATAACTAACCAATCAGATTGCTTAATTTCCCATGACCTGTATGCAGAGTTATCTCCCTTGTGTATAATAAAAGCCTATATCCAATGGCCATATCCCATGGAATCCCATTTTTGGGAAAAACCCGTGGCTATGGAATCCCTTTTTTGTCGTATGAGGCCATGAGGGCTATGTAAAAGCCCTCAATGAGTCCTCATTTATTATCCCTCATACTCTCATTGAATTTTGAGGTTTTGAGGACCTTGAAAAATCCCTCAATGAGCTATAATTTACTACGACTCTTAGCCTCATTTCAGTATTTGAGGATACCTATGGCCTGGTATTGTATTATTCGAGGATACCTATCGAGGATACCTTTTGGAGAATCCCTTTTTTGTCGTATGAGGCCATGAAGTCTATGTAAAAGCCTTCAGTGAGGTATAATTTACTACGACTCTTAGCCTCATTTCAGTATTTGAGGATACCTATGGCCTGGTATTGTATTATTCGAGGATATCTATCGAGGATACGTTTTGGAGAATCCCTTTTCTGTCGTATAAGGCCATGAGGGCTATGTAAAAGCCCTCAATGAGTCCTCATCTATTATGCCTCATAGCCTCATTGAATTTTGAGGTTATGAGGACCATTAAAATTCCCTCAATGAGGTATAATTTACTACGACTCTTAGCCTCATTTAGTATTTGAGGATACCTAGGGCCTGGTATTGTATTATTTGAGGATACCTATCGAGGATACCTAATGGAGAATCCCTTTTTTGTCGCATTAGGCCATGAGTAATCCCTCAATCGGGTCTAATGTAGTCTTACCAACTGCTTCCATCTTATCTCCAAAGCTCCAAGGCCTTTACTTGTCTATGGTGTATCTGTCCTATTATTAGCTTCTACAGCAGCCCTGTTCCATTGCGGCCTTGTACCAGTACTATTATTCCACCTGATGCTTCATGTCATCCTCTGACTGGTATAGGTAGTATGCAATGCTAGGCATAGGGGTGTTGTGGGTAGGGGTACTGCCTGGTAGTTTAGAACGGTACTATAGTATGGGCGATATATACACCTATAGGCCCCTGTTAGTACTTGGTACTATTAACCAACCGATTGCTTTGTTTTATTATATGGCTGGTATATGTAGTACGTTATGGTAGACCTAGTGATTTTTTGGGGGTGGGGGTAATGCTTGGTAGTTTAGAAGGGTAGAATAGGAAAGGCTGTACATATCCCTGAAGGTCTCTTGCTAGCCCTTGGTACTACTGATCCACCAGGTGCTTCATATTATTGAGCGGTATTCTGGGGTGGGATCAATGCCGGGTAATACAGAACGGCAGCGGAGTATGGTTCGTATATTCCCCCTGTAGGTCCCATCCTAACCGTCGATAATATTAACCTACCAAATGCTTTGTATCATCCTGTTACTAGTAAGATGGTACGTAATAGCAGTAGTTCTGACCCTATTCCAAGTACTCTTGTTGTTTCATTTATCTAGATCATTTATATAAAATATAACTAACCATTGATTTCCCATAATCTGTATGCAAAGTTATCTCCCTTGTGTATAATAAAAGCCTATATCCAATGGCCATATTCCCAGGCATCCCAATTTCGGCACCCCTTTTTATGGAATCCCATTTGTGGAATCCCTTTTTTTCTGAAATGAGGATAAGAGTCGTATTAAAAATCCCTCAATGAGGGATTTCTGATACGACTCTAATCCTCATTTCAGAAAAAAAGGGATTCCACAAATGGGATTCTTAAAAAAGGGGTGTCGAAATTGGGGTTCCTTCCGGAGAATCCCTTTTTTCTAAAATGAGGATAAGAGTCGTAGTAAATTAGACCTCATTGAGGGATTTTTAATACGACTCTTATCCTCATTTCAGAAAAAGGGGATTCCACAAATGGGATTCCTAAAAAAGGGGTGCCGAAGTTAGGGTGCCTGGGAATTTGGCCATTGGATATAGGCTTTTATTACACACAAGGGAGATAACTCTGCATACAGATTATGGGAAATCAGTGGTTAGTTATAATTTATATAAATGATCTAGATAAATGAAACAACAAGAGTACTTGGAATAGGGTCAGAACTACTGCTATTACATACCATCTTACTAGTAACAGGATGATACAAAGCATTTGGTAGGTTTATATTATCGACTGTTAGGATGGGACCTACAGGGGAATATACCAACCATACTCTGCTGCCGTTCTGTATTACCCGGCATTGACCTCACCCCAGAATACCGCTCAATAATATGAAGCACCTGGTGGATCAGTAGTACCAAAGGCCAGCAAGAGACCTATAGGGATATGTACAGCCTTTGCTATTCTACCCTTCTAAACTACCAAGCATTACCCCCACTCCCACAAAATCACTAGGTCTACCATAACGTACTACATATACCAGCCATATAATAAAACAAAGCAATCGGTTGGTTAATAGTACCAAGCACTAACAGGGGCCTATAGGTGTATATACCGCCCATACTATAGTACCGTTCTAAACTACCAGGCAGTACCCCTACCCACAATACCCCTATGCCTAGCATTGCATACTACCTATACCAGTCATAGGATAACATGAAGCATCAGGTGGATTAATAGTACTGGTACAAGGCCGCAATGGAACAAGACTGCTGTAGAAGCTAATAATAGGACAGATACACCATAGACAAGTAATGGCCTTGGAGCTTTGGAGATATAATATGGAAGCAGTTGGTAAGACTAGATTAGACCTGATTGAGGGATTACTTATGGCCTAACGCGACAAAAAAGGGATTCTCCATTAGGTATCCTCGATAGGCATCTTAAAATAATACAATACCAGGCCATAGGTATCCTCAAATACTGAAATGAGGCTAAGAGTTGTAGTAAATTATACCTCAATGAGGGAATTTTAATGGTCCTCATAACCTCAAAATTCAATGAGGCTATGAGGCATAATAAATGAGGACTCATTGAGGGCTTTTACATAGCCCTGGTGGCCTCATACGACAAAAAAGGGATTCTCCAAAAGGTATCCTCGATAGGTATCCTCGAATAATACAATACCAGGTCATAGGTATCCTCAAATACTGAAATGAGGCTAAGAGTCGTAGTAGATTATAGCTCATTGAGGGATTTTTCAAGGTCCCCATGACCTCAGAATTCAATGAGGGTATCAGGGATAATAAATGAGGACTCATTGAGGGCTTTTACATAGCCCTCATGGCCTCATACGACAAAAAAAGGATTCCATAGCCACGGGTTTTTCCCAAAAATGGGATTCCATGGGATATGGCCATTGGATATAGGCTTTTATTATACACAAGGGAGATAACTCTGCATACAGGTTATGGGAAATTAAGTAATCTGATTGGTTAGTTATATAAATGAAACAACAAGAGTACTTGGAATAGGGTCAGAACTAACAAGAATAGACCAGAAATTGGTAAATATAGTAATAATAAGGTAAACTGTTCCAACTAATAGGCTCTTCTACGCTACGGGAGTATACTCCAGAACAAAGGAACATGGCCAGGTAGAGGAAAACTATTGCATATATAGATAGAAGCAGACAATTCTGAAAGAATTCGAAATAGTAACAGTTGGGTGGATTTTGGTGATTTGGAGGGATTTTCGGGTTGTTTGTAGTAATTAAATTTACTCTTCTACAATCGAACATACCCTCAAAACATACCCCGTCTTATTGCAGAAAAATTGGGTAACATAGCAATCACGTGCTACCTTAGAAACCAAGATGGCGGCCTCCAGTATACAAAATGGACGACGAAACACGTATCACCCTAACAACACGCGCTGCGCATGCGCACTAACACCACGTATTACTATGGAGATGACGTCACAACATGGCCGCTCACGCGGGTTACCATGACAACCAAACATGGCGGCACTAGGTCACGTGACATGACGTCACTTCCGGGGTCATCCACCGGGATCATCCAAATGTTACCTCAAACATGCGAGCTATACTACTTCTGGGTCAGTGTATATCCTTTGATGAACGAGTAATTTGGGGTATTATTTGATTTTGTGAGGGTGTGGGTCAAGCAAATAGTGACCACCAGTGGTAACACGAAAATAGTGACCACCAGAGGTAAGATGAAAGTGGTGTACAAATATATGCATTTTTGTTAGAAGTCAGGGTCACACGGGATTGTTGAATGTGCTGCCCAGACAACACGGTGGGTAGATTTTCACTGGTAAAAATTGAGAAATGTTTCATGTATTTATGTTGTTGTGCCTCCTTTAAAAATTAATGAGAAGATCTTATTTGTTTTCGTTGTTAATTCGAAGTTTTGATGTTGTAAAACAATCGAGGAGATATTGAAATGTCATATCACAAATTTCTCGCTATAAATGCACACAAATTAAACATTTTAGCCCACTAATGGGTGAATTTTGACAATTTTACATAATTTTCAATCTAATAATGGATCATTCAAGCAAGTCTATTTTAATGATGTCGTATGGGTTATATATTGTGATATTATCTGAAAGATTATGTATTTATTTATTGGTGTTTACGGTCACATATTTCTGCACAATGGCTAATCATGACCACCACAGTTTTACGGGTGGAGGGAGCCGGAGTACCCGGAGAGAACCACCGATCAACGGATACCAATTGGCACCTCAACAACATACTAACACCACACAATCACGGGTAGCATAGGTTGAAGACAAGTGCACCTCGACGTGCACTACGCTTTTGTAGATTATGAACCACTAAATAAGTGAACACGTGACTTGTAGCATTTGACAGCCAAAGTTGTGAGTAAGATTAAATAGGGCTGATCAGCTGATTGGTTAAATATATTTTGACTTTGAAACCATTAATTAAAATTTTGATTCGTCCACATTCGAAAAAATTAATAAGTTTGTTTGTAATTTGGGGCCCGAATGTGTGAGAATCTCTCAAAAACATGAGACATGGAAAAAAAAGTTTGAAGGTCATTCAGTGCAAGACCATACGGTAGTTGTGAAAATTCGAAATTTAAACTGAAATTTCATGTGGCAACATATATTTTTTTCCAGTTTAATTTTTCAAGAGATGATGTACTTTGTGGATGTTTAGGTATTCTTTTTGAAAACAACTTGGTGTGTTGTACAGAGAGTGAAAGGTTAACATTATGGTCAATGGGATTTATTTAGTGGTTCATAACATGTACACAACGCCATCGTGCCCCCACGTGGGCAATGGGGGTGGAGTGTCTTGCCCAAGGACACAACGCGATTGCAACAGGTGGGATTCGAACCGCGGGCCTCTCGGTGTGCAGCCTTCACCTCTACCTACTGAGCAACCGCGCCCCTTATCTGCAAGATAAGCCAGACAGAGACCGTTCGGAAAATGTTACTGTGTTCTCTTGATATGGTATAAGGGAGATAACTCCAAGAGAAAATGTTTCACGCTGTGAAAATGGACACATCTGAAAGTTGGTGAACGCACACACTATAACGCCTGTAAGGAGACGTAGTTACCAGTGTGGGCTAGCTAGTTGGCGTTTCGTTTCTACTTTCGAAGCCATTATAACAAATCTCGTTTTCAACGCAGTTCCAAATCATCAGTGAAATGAATTCGCACTCTTGGATGCTCTGTGAACGTTACTTCTGCAATAACCAAGCAGCAAACCTTGGAGGTGAGGGCGGGGGGGGGGGGGGGGGGGGGGGTGGTAACAGTTTTTGTACGCCCCTTTGAGAAACGGTTGGATTAGGTAATCAGTCCGTCCGTCCGTCCGTCCGTCCGTCTGTCCATCTGTCTCTCCGTTCGTTACCATTTTTGGTTTCAGACCGATAACTCCAGTTTGGATTAACTGATCTCAACCAAAGCTGGTATGTGTATTACCCAGCTAGTAATACAGGACAAGTTCTAATATAGGTTCCATCCAATTATTGTTATATGTGATACGGCGCTTTTTCGATTTAGAATTCGACCTTTTATTAACATTTTTAGTTTCGGACCAATAACACCAGTTTGGATCATTTGATCTCATCCAAAGTTGGTACAATTAAACATGGCTAACGGACGTATTAAGCCACGCCTGGTGGTACTCTTGTTCATATTGTCATGTACTGCACTGATCCCCCGTGCGCCCTCTCCTTGAACATATGGCGAGGCACTATTTTCTGTGGTTTGGTAATATTGTGTGACGAGAACGATGCTTTATGTGGGTGTTGATCACAACTGCGCAATTTCCATTAACAAACTTACTTCAAAAGAAGTGGAACAATTAGTTAATTAATGTCGGTTCCCTTCTCCTTTTTTATTTTTTTTATTAAGGTTTAATGAAACATGAACAGCCAAGGTCATATCCTGTCGGTGATAGTTTTACGGGTGGAGGAAGCCGGAGTACCCGGAGAGAACCACAGAGCAACGACGAGCAGCTGCCAGCTCCCCAACATAGTAACTCCGCACTGCAGCACATGCAGGGTTAGATTGGTTGAAGACATGCCCACCATCGACGTGCAGTACGCCTTAGTACACGGCGCCATCGGGCCCCCATGTGGACAATCGGGGTTAAGGGAGTTGCCCAAGGACACAACGCGGCCCTTCTCCTTCTACAGTTTTATTAAATATTTGTAATTTTTACAACACTCTAGGACATATTTCCATTATGCTTTACATAACCAGGTACACCATCTTCTTCATCATCTACTCTTTATCTTTTATTTATCATCTACGCAGAGTTTCGAAAAACTTAATTCCATTCAACTCGGCGTGTTTAACCATTTACCTAACATGAAAAGCAGACGACACTTGCAAAGAAAATTAATGAATAACTGATGTTTTTCATTTTTATTGTCTCAAAAACATAGGTTATGACCCCTCATTGGAACGAGCTCGACGAGCTCGTTCCGAAGAGGTGCAATAACTTATGTTTTTGAGACAAAAAAAAAAAAATAATAAAAATTAATTGGCGAGTTTTGTGAATAGCGCTGAAGGGTTTTGGCCGTTACGTTGGGTAAGTAGTTAAAACATTCTCCTTGCAAAATTACTCTGTCGCTACTAATTCTCGCCCGATCACCTGCTACATTGATATGTGACACTGTATTCGTTCTGTTCAGCCTCAGTAAAGCCCTTTATCCAACAGAACTAGTACTAACATAACAAGGGAGTGATATTTGTAAGATAAAAAATGACATTTTTCGAACAACTAGCAGTTTTCATTATTTTCCTCAAAAAACATAGCATATGACATCTCATTGGAGTGAGCTCAACCAGCTCATTCCAATGCTGAGTGGTAAGTTATATTTTGGAGGCAGAACTTGAAAAACACATTCCCGAATTTGAAAATTGCGATTTTTGTGAATAGAGCTGACGGTTGCCAGATAGAACCATTAAGTTAGGTAAAGGTTTAACAGTAACCTGTTACTGTGTCTGTTGTGGTTATCTATTCAAAAGAAAGTGCCTAGAATCAATATCGTACACTACGCCTAAACCCTCGTCACCCCTTACTCTCCTATTTTCCAACATTTTCATCACTTGTTTATTCCACCCTGCCTCAGCGCATTCTGCATTTTAATCTTTATACATCTTTTTGTGCCATTTACTTTCACCGAGTTCAGTTGTCTGTGATCCGAAATGTCCTTCCGAATTTCGTCATTTGCGTTGTTAAATTCCCCATCCTCTTTACGCCAATCTCTGAATACCTCCTCGGCATTCAAATCCTAAGAACTGCCTTGAGTTGTAGACGAGTGTTCATCCATAACTGTCCTCACACATCACCTCGACAATTTTAAGTGCCTTGGACAGTGGTTATCTTTGGTAAGCGAAACCAAATGTAAAGTTTGATGCGGTATAATATCGTTGCCCGTACAACGACGTTACAAACGTCACAGTTGTAACAATACCTCGCTCAGAACTTTTCGTTGAAAAGAAGAATCGGATTAGCAAGTGTCGTATCTTTTCTGTTGAGACCGATGCCTTAATAATATAATTGGACATAATTTACACAAGAGTAAAAGAAAACGGTGCGTATAATTGTTGTCTTGTTTGATATAACACATAAGTACTAAGTATAGTATATACGTCATTGTTGTGAGTGTGAAGTTGTCGCAATATTTCAGTGAGGTGTGATTTCTGAACAGGCTACTGGAGAAGTTTTGAAATTCGGTGTGGCAAAGAAGAACGTCTTAGGAATAAGTCTGTGTGTACAAGAGAGAGAGAGAGAGAGAGAGAGAGAGAGAGAGAGAGAGAGAGAGAGAGAGAGAGAGGGGGGATGGAGAGAGAGAGAGAGAGAGAGAGAGAGAGAGAAGAGACAGACAGACAGACAGACAGACAGACAGACAAACAGACGGACAGACAGACAGACAGACAGACAGACAGACAGACAGACAGACAGACAGACAGACAGACAGACAGACAGACAGACAGACAGACAGAGAATTTGAAAATGAGGTGACGTGGATTTAGTGTTTTCATAATAATGTGTGGTTTATACGCAATGGGCAGTGGTATGTGGTTTAACTGATAAAGTTCTATAATAAATGCGTTTGAAAGACCCTGCTCGTCGGTGGTTGCTTTTCTCAGTTCGTTGGAGACAATTAAAAAGTAACCACATCAGTATTTAATTCTTGCCTCCTTCAATATCCTTGTATGCGCTTCAGTTTATTCCGAATCCAGTATAATTCTATTCTTGAGTATAGTCTATTGCAGTTAGTTATATTTTGTGGACAGATCCATAATTTTGAGCTATATGTTTCAAACGGTTTGTGGTACTGTAATCAAACCGACATCCATTTGCTCAAGACAACTTTTAACTTCGTTAGCTTCATCGCAGTTTTCACCCTGTTGTATATCACCGTTTTGGTTATATGCTCACTCAACCATACTATAAATCAGAATTATGTTCAATCACAGTACAAAACGATAGAGTTCCACTGTCCACTATCCACTCACCCTTGGCATTAAAGATGATTTTAGACTGTGCTGAAGTAACAGATGTCCACCCTAACACCCGTTGCCACTCTTCCAACAGTCGTTTGAAGACTGTTTGTGTGAGATGAAAAAAATACAAAGAAGGTACACGTTGAAGGTATGGGTTGGAAGAGACAACATGAATATAACTGAAGGTATGGGTTGGAAGAGACAACATGAATATAACAAATATAACTTTCCGACCATTTTAGCAACTTCTAGTCAACACAGCCCGTCTTTACACCCTGTACGCTGAGGTCAAAATATTACATTTTCGTCCAGCAAATTTTTCACATAATGCAACCAGCAATTTAACTAATTCAGTCATCTTGAAGAGAGATAATCAAACGCTATTGAACAAGATTGAATTTGTAAAATTCCTTGTGGCATTGAGGAATAAATTGGCAGCTTGAATTCTTGTTATTTTGACATCATTAAGGGGGTTAAATTCGCATCGTTTCAAGAAAATTCCCCCACTATTTCAGCCCCTTCCAAACTCCCCCAGACTCACAGAAAACAAAAACCAAGAACACCAACCAACTGAAATAGAAACAATCGCTATCCCCCAATGCCGAGTATATTCTTAAATGTATTGGATTACTTCGAAAAGTAAAACCACCAAGGACGTGACCTAGACCTCTTGTTTATGGGAACGGGGGGTTGGGGTGGGATATTTTGAGAAGATGTTTATGTGCGAATAACCTTAAAGCGTGTAATATTGAGTTTTTTCACGAATTCGCAATTTTATTTCGCTAAATATGAACAAACAGTTGTGAAAGTGTGAGTTATACATAATCAAACATCGGGGAGAAAATATGGCGGAGGAGGAGGAGGGGAGAGGACCGTTTGCATCACCAACTAAATATTTCGTCGGATCAAGCCAGTGTTTCCAACGGAAAATCGCGATATACGTGTGGCATGCTACCTTTGCGACACGGAGGTTATGCAAGGTTAACTGGTGTCAGATGTCTTATGGTCTCGCCCCACCACCATAAAGATCTATTACCGCCATAGTGAGATATTAACCCTTTATCTAACCAATTGTCGAAATCCACCTGAGGTGATACACAAGATTTGCCATTCAAGCCATTTTTTGCGCCTGAAACACCGTTTATGACTCCACCAAGGAGACAATTATGTGAACCACACCCTAGTCAGAGCACAAAATCTGTTTTGGTTGAAAGTTCTGTTTTTCAATGTCACTTGCAACAATTGCTGGTTAATGTAGGATCCGTGGTCTCAAAAGCCAAAACATCCTTTACAACAGTATTGGCCCTTTTGCTTTCTCAACCTACTTAGTAAATTTGCGGTGCTGTGCCCAATGACATTTGTATAAGGCATCATCTCCTAAAATATGGAGTGAAAAAGTACATGTTGTCGCATAACATTGGGGCTTAGGTTTTACCCAACTCCACCAGTCTTCATTCACTTCAAAAAACTCTGGGTGGACATTTTCACTTATGCTCGAAGATTTCATTTCGTTTGCATTCTCGCACTTTTATCAGGGAAGTGACTATTGTTATTTATAATCTTTGCAAAATGCGTTCAATGAATATTATTGTTCCAGTCCAGATATTGCTCCAGTTGATCACACGGAAGCATTTTCCCTATCGAGTTCTAAATTCTATTAACCCTTTACCTACCATGAAAAGCAGATGACACTTGCAAACAAAATTCTTGAATATTTACTAAACATGAAAAGCAGACGACACTTCCAGAAAACAAAATTCTTGAATATAACTGTTTTTTTTCATTTTTTGTCTCAAAAACATAGGTTATGACTCCTCATTGGCACGAGCTCGAAGAGCTCGTTCCAAAGAGGGGTCATAACCAATGTTGTTTAGACAAAAAATGAAGAAAATAATGAAAATTAATAGGCGATTTTTGTGAGTAGCGCTGGCCGTTTTAGGTCGTTACGTTGGGTAAAGGGTTAAAAATATCAGTTCTGGGTCAGTGTATATCCTGTGATGAACGAGCTAGCTGGGATATTATTTTATTTTGTGATGGTGTGGGTCAAGCAAATAGTGACCACCAGTGGTAACATGCAAATAGTGACCACCAGTGGTAACATGAAATTGGTGTATACATTTTTGTTAGAGGTCAGGCTCACACGCTATCGTTGAATGTGCTGTCCAGACAACACGGTGGGTAAATTTTCACTGGTAAGAAATGAGAAATGTTTCATGTATTTATGTTGTTGTGCCTTCTTTAAAAAATAATGAGAAGATCTTATTTGTTTTCGTTGTTAGTGCGAAGTTTTGATGTTGTAAAATAATCGGGGAGATACTGAAACGTCATATATCACAAATTTCTCGCTATAAATGCACAAAAGTTAAACATTTTAGCCCACAAATGGTTGAATTTTGACAATTTTACATAATTTTCAATCTATTAATGGATCATTCAAGCAAGTCTGTTTTAATGATGTCGTATGGCTTATATATTGTGATATTATCTGAAAGGTTATTCATTTATTTATTGATGTTTAAGGTCACATATTTCTGCACAATGGCTAATCATGACCACCACAGTTTTACGGGTGGAGGAAGCCGGAGTACCCGGAGAGAATCACCGAGCAACGGAGAGCAACTGTCAGCTCCCCAACATACTAACACCACACAATCAGGGTTAGCATTGGTTGAAGACAAGTGCACCATCGACGTGCAGTACGCCTTTGTACGTTATGAACCACTAAATAAGTGAACACGTGACTGGTAGCATTTGACAGCCAAAGTTGTGAGTAGGATTAAATAGGGCTGATCAGCTGATTGGTTAAATATATTTGGCTTTGAACCCATTAATTTAAATTTTGATTCGTCCACTTTCGAAACGATTAATAAGTTTGTTTGTAATTTGGTGCCGAACTGTGTGAGAATCTCTCAAAAACATGAGACATGGAAAAAAAAGTGTGAAGGTCATTCAGTGCAAGACCATACGATAGTTGTGAAAATTCGAACTTTAAACTGAAAACATATATTTTTTTCCAGTTTAATTTTTTCAAGAGATGATGTACTTTGTGGATGTATAGGTGTTCTTTTTCAAAACAACTTGGTGTGTTGTACTGAGAGTGAAAGGTTAACACAATGGTCAATGGGATTTATTCAGTGGTTCATAACATGAACACAACGCCATCGTGCCCCCACGTGGGCAATGGGATGGAGTGTCCTGCCCAAGGACACAACGCGATTTCAGCAAGTGGGATTCGAACCGCGGGCTTCTCGGCGTGCATCCTTCACCTCTTCCTACTGAGCCACCGCGCCCCTTATCTGCAAGATAAGCCAGACAGAGACCGTTCTGAAAATGTTACTGTGTTCTCTTGGTATGGTATAAGGGAGATAACTCAAAGAGAAAATGTTTCACGCTGTGAAAATAGACAGATCTGATAGTTGGTGAAAACACACTCTATAACGCCTGTAAGGAGACCCAGTTACCAGTGTGGGCTAGCTAGTTGACGTTTTTTTCTACTTTCGAAGCCATTATAACAAACCTCGTTTTCAATGTAGTTCCAAATCACCAGTGAAATGAATTCGCACTCTTGGATGCTCTGTGAACATTACTTCTGCAATAACCGAGCAGAAAGCCTTGGAGGTGGGGGGGGGGGGGGGATGGGAGGGGGTTATACACCCCTTTGAAAAACGGTTGTATTATGTAATCAGTCTGTCCGTCCGTCTGTCTGTCCGTCTGTCTCTCCGATCGTTAACATTTTTGGTTTCAAACCGATAACTCCAGTTTGGATTAACTGATCTCAATCAAAGTTGGTTTGTGTATTACCCAGCCAGTAATACAGGACAAGTCCGAATATGGGTTCCATCCAATTATTGTTATATCTGATACGGCACTTTTTCGATTTAGAATTCGACCGTTTATTAACATTTTTGGTTTCGGACCAATAACTCAAGTTTGGATCATTTGACCTCATCCAAAGTTGGTACACTTAAAAATGGCTAACGGACGTATTAAGCCACGCCTGGTGGAACTCTTGTTCATATTGTCCTGTACTGCACTGATCCACCGTGCGCCCTCTCCTTGAACTTGGGCGAGGCACTATTTTCTGTGGTTTGGTAATATTGTGTGACGAGAACGATGCTTTATGCGGGTGTTGATCACAACTGCGCAATTTCCATTAACAAACTTACTTTAAAAAAAGTGGAATAATTAGTTAATTAATGCCGGTTCTCTTCTCCTTTTTTATTTTTTTTATTAGGGTTTAACGACACATTAACAGCCAAGGTCATATCCTGTCGGTAATAGTTTTACGGGTGGAGGAAGCTGGAGTACCCGGAGAGAAACACCGAGCAACAACGAGCAGCTGTTAGCTCCCCAGCATCGTAACTCCGCATTGCAGAACAAGCAGGGTTAGATTGGTTGAAGACATGCGTACCATCGACGTGCAGTACGCCTTAGTACACGGCGCCATCGGGCCCCATGTGGACAATCGGGGTTAAGGGAGTTGCCCAAGGACACAACGCGGCCCTTCTCCTTCTACAGTTTTATTAAATATTTGTAATTTTTACAACACTCTAGGACATATTTCCATTATGCTTTACATAACCAGGTACACCATCTTCTTCATCATCTACTCTTTATCTTTAATATCATCTACGTAGAGTTTCGAAAAACTTAATTCCATTCAACTCGGCGCGTTTAACCCTTTACCTAACATGAAAAGCAGACGACACTTGCAAACAAAATTATTGAATAACTAATGTTTTTCATTTTTTTTTTTGTCTCAAAAACATAGGTTATGGCCCCTCATTGGAACGAGTTCGACGAGCTCGTTCCAAAGAGGGTCATGACCTATGTTTTTGAGACAAAAAATGAAAAAATAATAAAAATTAATTGGCGATTTTTGTGAATAGCACTGGAGGGTTTTGGCCGTTACGTTGGGTAAGTAGTTAAAACATTCTGATTGCAATATTACTCTGTCACTACTAATTCTCTTCCGATCACCTGCTACATTGATATGTGACACTGTATTCATTCTGCTCAGCTTCAGTTAAACCCTTTATCCAACAGAACTAGTACTAACATAACAAGGGAGTGATATTTGTAAGAAAAAAAATACATTTCTCGAACAACTAGCAGTTTTCATTATTTTTCTCAAAAACATAGCATATGAAATCTCATTGGAGTGAGCTCAACCGGCACATTCCAATGATGAGTCGTAAGTTATATTTTGGAGGCAGAACTTGAAAAACACATCCACGAATTTGAAAATTGCGATTTTTGTGATTAGAGTTGAAGGTTGCCAGATAGAACCATTAAGTTAGGTAAAGGGTTAACAGTAACCTGTTACTGTGTCTATTTTGGTTATCTATTCAAAAGAAAGTGCCTAGAATCAATATCGTACACTACGCCTAAACCCTCGTCACCCCTTACTCTCCTATTTTCCAACATTTTCATCACTTTTGTTTATTCCACCCTGCCTCAGCGCATTCTGCATTTTAATCTTTATACATCTTTTTGTGCCATTTACTTCCACCGAGTTCAGTTGTCTGTCATCCGAAATGTCCTGCCGAAATTCGTCAAATGCTTTAAATTCCCCTTCCCCTCCCCCACCCTCTTTACGCCAATCTCTGAATACCTCCCCGACATTAAAATCCTAAGAACTGCCTTGAGTTGTAGACGAGTTTTCACCCATAACTGTCCTCACACGTCACCTCGACAATTTTAAGTGCCTTGGACAGTGGGTATCTTTGGTAAGCGAAACCAAATGTAAAGTTTGATGCGGTATAATATCGTTGCCCGTACAACGACGTTACAAACGTCACAATTGTAACAATACCGCGCAAAGAACTTTTCGTTGAAAAGAAGAATCGGATTAGCAATTGTCGTATCTTTTCTGTTGAGACCAATGCCTTAATAATATAATTGGGCATAATTTACACAAGAGTAAAAGAAAACGGTGCGTATAATTGTTGTCTTGTTTGATATAACACATAAGTACTTAAGTATAGTATATACGTCATTGTTGTGAGTGTGAAGTAGTCGCAATATTTCAGTGAGGTGTGATTTTTGAACAGGCTACTGGAGAAGTTTTGAAATTCGGTGTGGCAAAGAAGAACGTCTTAGGAATAAGTCTGTGTGTACAACAGAGAGAGAGAGAGAGAGAGAGAGAGAGAGAGAGAGAGAGAGAGAGAGAGAGAGAGAGAGAGAGAGAGAGAGAGAGAGAGAGAGAGAATTTGAAAATGAGGTGACGTGGATTTAGTGTTTTCATAATAATGTGTGTTTTATACGCTAAGGGCAGTGGTATGTGGTTTAACTGATAAAGTTCTATATTATATGCGTTTGAAAGACCCTGCTCGTCGGTGGTTGCTTTTCTCAGTTCGTTGTAGACAATTAAAAAGTAACCACATCAGTATTTAATTCTTGCCTCCTTCAATATCTTTGTCTGCGCTTCAGTTTATTCCGAATCCAGTATAATTCTATTCTTGAGTATAGTCTATTGCAGTTGGTTATATTTATGGAAGATCCATAATTTTGAGCTATATGTTTCAAACGGTTTGTGGTACTGTAATCAAACCGACATCCATTTGCTCAAGACAACTTTTAACTTCGTTAGCTTCATCGCAGTTTTCACCCTTTTGTATATCACCGTTTTGGTTATATGCTCACTCAACCATACTATAAATCAGAATTATGTTCAATCACAGTACAAAACGATAGAGTTCCACTGTCCACTATCCACTCACCCTTGGCATTAAAGATGATTTTAGACTGTGCTGAAGTAACAGATGTCCACCCTAACACCCGTTGCCACTCTTCCAACAGTCGTTTGAAGACTGTTTGTGTGAGATGAAAAAAATACAAAGAAGGTACACGTTGAAGGTATGGGTTGGAAGAGACAACATGAATATAACTGAAGGTATGGGTTGGAAGAGACAACATGAATATAACAAATATAACTTTCCGACCATTTTAGCAACTTCTAGTCAACACAGCCCGTCTTTACACCCTGTACGCTGAGGTCAAAATATTACATTTTCGTCCAGCAAATTTTTCACATAATGCAACCAGCAATTTAACTAATTCAGTCATCTTGAAGAGAGATAATCAAACGCTGTTGAACAAGATTGAATTTGTAAAATTCCGTGTGGCATTGAGGAATAAATTGGCAGCTTGAATTCTTGTTATTTTGACATCATTAAGGGGGTTAAATTCGCATCGTTTCAAGAAAATTCGCCCACTATTTCAACCCCTTCCAAACTCCCCCAGACTCACAGAAAACAAAAACCAAGAACATCAACCAACTGAAATAGAAACACTCGCTATCCCCCAATGCCGAGTATATTCTTAAATGTATTGGATTACTTCGAAAAGTAAAACCACCAAGGACGTGACCTAGACCTCTTGTTTATGGGAACGGGGGGTTGGGTGGGATATTGTGAGAAGATGTTTATGTGCGAATAACCTTAAAGCGTGTAATATTGAGTTTTTTCACGAATTCGCAATTTTATTTCGCTAAATATGAACAAACAGTTGTGAAAGTGTGAGTTATACATAATCAAACATCGGGGAGAAAATATGGTGGAGGAGGAGGAGGGGAGAGGACCGTTTGCATCACCAACTAAATATTTCGTCGGATCAAGCCAGTGTTTCCAACGGAAAATCGCGATATACGTGTGGCATGCTACCTTTGCGACACGGAGGTTATGCAAGGTTAACTGGTGTCAGATGTCTAATGGTCTCGCCCCACCACCATAAAGATCTATTACCGCCATAGTGAGATATTAACCCTTTAACTAACCAATTGTCGAAATCCACCTGAGGTGATACACAAGATTTGCCATTCAAGCCATTTTTTTGCGCCTGAAACACCGTTTATGACTCCACCAAGGAGACAATTATGTGGACCACACCCTAGTCAGAGCACAAAATCTGTTTTGGTTGAAAGTTCTGTTTTTCAATGTCACTTGCAACAATTGCTGGTTAATGTAGGATCCGTGGTCTCAAAAGCCAAAACATCCTTTACAACAGTATTAGCCCTTTTGCTTTCCCAACCTACTTAGTAAATTTGCGGTGCTGTGCCCAATGACATTTGTATAAGGCATCATCTCCTAAAATATGGAGTGAAAAAGTACATGTTGTCGCATAACATTGGGGCTTAGGTTTTACCCAACTCCACCAGTCTTCATTCACTTCAAAAAACTCTGCGTGGGCATTTTCACTTATGCTTGAAACGGGGGAGGCAGAAACAAAGGCATGCTTACAGACAGTTGTGGGATTCCGTTACATGACTTTTTGCGAAGAGAGAGTTAGGATGTCTCAAGAGCTAATCTTGTGGCTGCATGTTTACCACTGCACGTTTAGTGCGAGACATTCGGTGGGTCCGACATATTGTGTATGTGGGGAGGGTGGTACCCCTCCAATACTCTTGGAGTATGCGGTCACGGCTCTCTGCACGCTGAGTATATGGGCAGAGAATTGTTATAGATTGTGGTCCATGTTTTGGACACTCATATGGGTGGACTTCCACCCGTGGAGTTATATAACTTTTCACTGCTTATGAAAATGGATTGCGCTCCATCAGCTGTAGGCTGAGCTTAGGTACGGATTACTTATTTAGCGCATGATACAGCGTGTTGTTTGTGGTTTTTGAGTAACTGCTGCGTGTGAGAATACGTGTTTCACTAATTGGGTGCAGTTCGAATATACTACGTGTACACTGTTTTATTCGTGAGATCGTATCAGTATTTGGTATGCGTGAAGGTCGATGGCACTGGTGGAGGACCAAAGGTGGATGGCTTAGCTACCCGTTTCCTCTATTCACCCCTAGACCTCGCTCTAAGGTTCATCTATAATTGCATGCTATACTGTTGAAAGCATGTGCTTTACATGATACGACGCCGAGGCCGTCAGTGTTTCCAATAAGATGATCTGGCCCTATTTTTAGCGTGTAAGGCCGTATCAGTGTCGGCGCGCAGTATTAAATATGGCCGTACCAAAAGGCTCATCAGCATGTGTTTGCTGTAGTGTTGGAGGTAATGTGCTTTCCAACTATTAGGCTGAGTACACTGCCTGAGTAATTAATTGTCGACATTTCAAAGGATATTGTCGATAGATTGAGAGCAAGTGTGCAGTGTACGCTATTATTTGTCAGTTCGTGCCCTTTATTTGCACTTAATTTGTGCTGAAAAATCATGTGGGTGGATTTCCACTCATTGGGATTATACAACCCTTTATTGCCATTAAGAACAGATTAGGCTGTATCAGATGTCAGCACCCATATTTAAGGGTTATTTATTTGACTATTGGCTGCTTTATCGAGGAGCTTGGCTGCTTTGTCGACGAGCTTGATTGCGTAAGCGTAGCGTTTGGCTGTTTTATAGAAGAGCTTCGCTTATTCATAATTTGAACAGCTCACCTATCATATTTGGAAGAGTTTGATAGGTACCGGTATGAAGTCTCTTATTCATACTATTTTATCGTTGTCAGAATGTTTGACAAGATAGGCTTGTGTATGTACAGTTGTGTTTTGCTAACCGACCAATATATTTTGTATTTTCTCATTCAGTTGGTTCCGTAGAAGTCACTTGGAATCAACATGGAGATGTTGCCTTTCTCATAGTCAGTCGGATGGTTTTTGACCTAGCTCCCCTTGAGCATTTGGACTGAAGGAGTCCGGGGGAGGCATGTTTCTACACTTGGAGTTATGTTGTGGTCAGTTATTATAGCGTGTATGCGCTTGAGAAATATTTCGACTGTTCTGTTGTCTGTAGTGACAAGCAGCTTGTTGAAGCTTTACTGAAGTGCGATTTTACACTACAGAGGGTGAGTGGTACTACAGAGCGTGGATTAGGCTCACTCAGTCATTATGTTTATAGAAGAGAATAGCCTTGTGCTTTTACTCTCTGCTAATCAATTCAGTCTCTAAGAAGACCGTGTACACGACTGGTATCAGTGTGTTAAGAATGGTGTATTATGTAGACTTTGAGGCTACGCTACGTATATAACTGATATGATTAGATCAGCTTGTGAAATTGTCACGTACAGTGGATCGTTCAAACAGCTGTTATCAGCGTGTAGAGAAGTTGGTATAAGCCGTAGGTTTTGTTTACACTACGTGCAAGGCTGATGTAGGTATGGTTTTATCAGCTATTAGTACTCGGGTGGGTACCCCGGAATTATGTTGAGGTATTGTTTTCTAAAGTTCATCTCGCACAATGGTTGTGGAGGAATCGTTTCGCACAGTAGTTGCGGAGGAATCTCAACTCGCACATTAGTTGTGGAGGAATCGTTTCACGCAATACGTGGAAGTCACCTCGTGCTAAAAGCAGAGGATTTGTATCGGGTGGGTACCCTGGAATTATGTCGAGTTATTGTTTTCTAAATTTCATCTCGCACAATGGTTGTGGAGGAATCGTTTCGCACTGTAGTTGCGGAGGAATCTCATCTCGCACATTAGTTGTGGAGGAATCGTCTCGCGCAATACGTGGAAGTCACCTCGTGCTAAAAGCAGAGGAGTTCTATACTAAATGCGTTTGAAAGACCCTGCTCGTCGGTGGTTGCTTTGGTCAGTTCGTTGGAGACAATTAAAAAGTAACCACATCAGTATTTAATTCTTGCCTCCTTCAATATCTTTGTCTGCGCTTCAGTTTATTCCGAATACAGTATAATTCTATTCTTGAGTATAGTCTATTGCAGTTAGTTATATTTTATGGAAGATCCATAATTTTGAGCTATATGTTTCAAACGGTTTGTGGTACTGTAATCAAACCGACATCCATTTGCTCAAGACAACTTTTAACTTCGTTAGCTTCACAGTTTTCACCCTGTTGTATATCACCGTTTTGGTTATATGCTCACTCAACCATACTATAAATCAGAATTATGTTCAATCACAGTACAAAACAATAGAGTTCCATTGTCCACTATCCACTCACCCTTGGCATTAAAGATGATTTTAGACTGTGCTGAAGTAACAGATGTCCACCCTAACACCCGTTGCCACTCTTCCAACAGTCGCTTGAAGACTGTTTGAGTGAGATGAAAAAAATACAAAGAAGGTACACGTTGAAGGTATGGGTTGGAAGAGACAACATGAATATAACTGAAGGGATGGGTTGGAAGAGGCAACATGAATATAACTGAAGATATGGGTTGGAAGAGACAACATGAATATAACAAATATAACTTTCCGATCATTTTAGCAAATTCTAGTCAACAGAGACCGTCTTTACACCCTGTACGCTGAGGTCAAAATATTACCATTAAAATTCCATCAATGAGGTATAATTTACTACGACTCTTATCCTCATTTCAGAAAAAAGGGATTCCACAAATGGGATTCTTAAAAAAGGGGTGCCGAAATTGGGGTGCCTTCTGGAGAATCCCTTTTTTTCTGAAATGAGGATAAGAGTCGAAGTAAATTAGACCTCATTGAGGGATTGTTAATACGACTCTTATCCTCATTTCAGAAAAAAGGGATTCCACAAATGGGATTCCTAAAAAAGGGGTGCCGAAATTGGGGTGCCTGGGAATATGGCCATTGGATATAGGCTTTTATTATACACAAGGGAGATAACTCTGCATACAGATTATGGGAAATCAATGGTGAGTTATAATTTATATAAATGATCTAGATAAATGAAACAACAAGAGTACTTGGAATAGGGTCAGAACTGCTGCTATTACGTACCATCTTACTAGTAACAGGATGATACAAAGCATTTGGTTGGTTAATATTATCAACGGTTAGGATGGGACCTACAGGGGAATATACCAACCATACTCTGCTGCCGTTCTGTATTACCCGGCATTGACCCCACCCCAGAATACCGCTCAATAATATGAAGCACCTGGTGGATCAGTAGTACCAAGGGCCAGCAAGAGACCTACAGATATACGTACAGCCTTTGCTATTCTACCCTTCTAAACTACCAAGCATTACCCCCACCCCCACAAAATCACTAGGTCTACCATAACGTACTACATATACCAGCCAAACAATAAAACAAAGCAATCGGTTGGTTAATAGTACCAAGCACTAACAGGGGCCTATAGGTGTATATATCGCCCATACTATAGTACCGTTCTAAACTACCAGGCAGTACCGCTACCCACAATACCCCTATGCCTAACATTGCATACTACCTATACCAGTCATAGGATAACATGAAGCATCAGGTGGATTAATAGTACTGGCACAAGGCCGCAATGGAACAAGGCTGCTGTAGAAGCTAATAATAGGACAGATACACCATAGACAAGTAATGGCCTTGGAGCTTTGGAGATAAGGTGGAAGCAGTTGGTAAGACTACATTAGACCTGATTGAGGGATTACTTCTGGCCTAATGCGAGAAAAAAGGGATTCTCCATTAGGTATCCTCGATAGCTATCCTCAAATAATACAATACCAAGCCATAGGTATCCTCAAATACTGAAATGAGGCTAAGAGTCGTAGTAAATTATACCTCATTGAGGGAATTTTAATGGTCCTCATAACCTCAAAATTCAATGAGGCTATGAGGCATAATAAATGAGGACTCATTGAGGGCTTTTACATAGCCCTCATGGCCTCATACGACAAAAAAGGGATTCTCCAAAAGGTATTCTCGATAGGTATCCTCGAATAATACAATACCAGGCCATAGGTATCCTCAAATACTGAAATGAGGCTAAGAGTCGTAGTAAATTATAGCTCATTGAGGGATTTTTCAATGTTCTCATAACCTCAAAATTCAATAGGGTATGAGGGATAATAAATGAGGACTCATTGAGGGCTTTTACATAGCCCTCGTGGCCTCATACGACAAAAAAGGGATTCCATAGCAACGGGTTTTTCAAAAAATGGGATTCCATGGGATATGGCCATTGGATATAGGCTTTTATTATACACAAGGGAGATAACTCTGCATACAGGTTATGGGAAATTAAGCAATCTGATTGGTTAGTTATATAAATGATACAACAAGAGTACTTGGAATAGGGTCAGAACTAACAAGAATAGACCAGAAATTGCTAAATATAGTAATAATAAGGTAAACTGTTCCAACTAATAGGCTCTTATACGCTACTGGACTATACTCCAGAACAAAGGAACATGGCCAGGTAGAGGAAAACAATTGCATATATAGATAGAAGCAGACAATTCTGAAAGAATTCGAAATAGTAAAAGTTGGGTGGATTTTGGTGATTTGGAGGGATTTTCGGGTCGTTTGTAGTAATTAGATTTACTCTTCTACAATCGAACATACCCTCAAAACATACCCCGTCTTATTGCAGAAAAATTGGGTAACATAGCAATCACGTGCTACCGCAGAAACCAATATGGCGGCCTCCATTATACAAAATGGACGACGGAAACACGTATCACCCTAACAACACGCGCTGCGCATGCGCAGTAACACTACGTATCACAATGGAGAAGAAGTCACAACATGGCAGCTCACGCGGGTTACCATAACAAACAAACATAGCGGCACTAGGTCACGTGACACGACGTCACTTCCGGGATCATTCACCGGGGTCATCCAAATGTTACCTCAAACGTGCGAGCTATACTACTCCCAGAACTGATATTTTTAACCCTTTATCCAACGTAACGACCAAAACCGGCCAACGCTACTCACAAAAATCGCAAATTAATTTTCATTATTTTTTTCAGTTTTTGTTTAAACAACATAGGTTATGACCCCTCTTCGGAACGAGATCGTCGAGCTCGTTCCAATGAGGAGTCATAACCTATGTTTTTGAGACAAAAAATGATGATTATATTCAAGAATTTTGTTTGCTACAAGTGTCGTCTGCCTTCCATGTTAAGTAAAGGGTTAAAAGAATTTAGACATTTGATTAGATAAAGGGTTAATATCTCACTATGACGGTAATAGATCTTTATGGTGGTGGGGCGAGACCATAAGACATATGACACCACTTAACCTTTCATAACCTCCTTGTCGGAAAGGTAGCATGCCACACGTATATCGCTATTTTCCGTCGGAAATACTGGCTGGATCCGACGAAATATTTAGTTGGTGATGCAAACGGCACTCTCCTCTCCTCCTCCTCCTCATCCTCCATATTTTCTCCCCGATATTTGATCAAGTATAACTCACACTTTCACAACTGTTTGTTCATATTTAGCGAAATAAAATTGCGAACTGGTTAAAAAACTCAATATTATACGCTTTAAGGATATTCGCGCATAAACACCTTCTCACAATATCTCTCCCCGCCCCATAAACAATAGGTCTAGGGCATGTCTTTGATGGTGTTACTGTAATCCTATACATTTATGAATATACCGGCAGTGGAGCGAGTGTTTTTATTTCAGTTCGTTGGTGTTCTTGGTTTTTGTTTTCTGTGAGTCTGGTGGAATTTGGAAGGGGCTGAAATAGCGGGCGAATTGAGCATTGAGGAAAAAATTGGCAGCTTGAATTCTTGTTATTTTGACATCATTAAGGGGGTTAAATTCGTATCGTTTCGAGAAAATTCGCCCGCTATTTCAACCCCTTCCAAATTCCACCAGACTCACAGAAAACAAAAACCAAGAACACCAACCAACTGAAATAGAAACACTCGCTATCCCCCAATGCCGAGTATATTCTTAAATGTATTGGATTACTTCGAAAAGTAAAACCACCAAAGACGTGACCTAGACCTCTTGTTTATGGGAACGGGGGGGGGGGGGGGGGGGGGGGGGGGGGGATATTGTGAGAAGATGTTTATGTGCGAATATCCTTAAAGCGTGTAATATTGAATTTTTTCACGAATTCGCAATTTTATTTCGCTAAATATGAACAAACAGTTGTGAAAGTGTGAATTATACATAATCAAACATCGGGGAGAAAATATGGCGGAGGAGGAGGAGGGGAGAGGACCGTTTGCATCACCAACTAAATATTTTGTCGGATCAAGCCAGTATTTCCAACGGAAAATCGCGATATACGTGTGGCATGCTACCTTTGCGACAAGGAGGTTATGCAAGGTTAATTGGTGTCAGATGTCTTATGGTCTCGCCCCACCATCATAAAGATCTATTACCGTCATAGTGAGATATTAACCCTTTATCTAACCAATTGTCGAAATCCACCTGAAGTGATACACAAGATTTGCCATTCAAGCCATTTTTTGCGCCTGAAACACCGTTTATCACTCCACCAAGGAGACAATTATGTGGACCACACTCAAGTCAGGGCACAAAATCTGTTTTGGTTAAAAGTTCTGTTTTTCAATGTCACTTGAAACAATTGCTGGTTAATGTAGGATCCGTGGTCTCAAAAGCCAAAACATCCTTTACAACAGTATTAACCCTTTTGCTTTCCCAACCTACTTAGTAAATTTGCGGTGCTGTGCCCAATGACATTTGTATAAGGCATCATCTCCTAAAATATGGAGTGAAAAAGTACATGTTGTCGCATAACATTGGGGCTTAGGTTTTACCCAACTCCATCAATCTTCATTCACTTCAAAAAACTCTGGGTGGGCATTTTCACTTATGCTCGAAGATTTCATTTCGTTCGCATTCTCGCACTTTTATCAGAGAAGTGACTATTGTTAGTTTTTATCTTTGCAAAATGCGTTCAAAGAATATTATCGTTCCCGTCCAGATATTGCTCCAGTTGATCACAAGGAAGCATTTTCTCTCCCGAGTTCTAAATTCTATTAACCCTTTACCTAACATGAAAAGCAGATGACACTTGCAAACAAAATTCTTGAATATTTACTTAACATGAAAAGCAGACGACACTTCCAGAAAACAAAATTCCTGAATATAACTGGTTTTTTTTCATTTTTTGTCTCAAAAACATAGCTTATGACTCCTCATTGGAACGAGCTCGACGAGCTCGTCCCAAGGAGGGGTCATAACCTATGCTGTTTAGACAAAAAATGAAGAAAATAATGAAAATTAATTGGCGATTTTTGTGAGTAGCGCTGGCTGGTTTTGGTCATTACGTTGGGTAAAGGGTTAAAAATATCAGTTCTGGGTCAGTGTATATCCTTTGATGAACGAGTTAGCTGGGATATTATTTTATTTTGTGATGGTGTGGGTCAAGCAAATAGTGACCACCAGTGGTAACACGCAAATAGTGACCACCAGTGGTAACATGAAATTGGTGTATACATTTTTGTTAGAGGTCAGGGTCACACGCTATTGTTGAATGTGCTGTCCAAACAACACGGTGGGTAAATTTTCACTGGTAAGAAATGAGAAATGTTTCATGTATTTATGTTGTTGTGCCTTCTTTAAAAAATAATAAGAAGATCTTATTTGTTTTCGTTGTTACTTCGAAGTTTTGATGTTGTGAAACAATCGGGAAGATACTGAAATGTCATATATCACAAATTTCTCGCTCTTAAATGCACAAAAATTAAACATTTTAGCCCACTAATGGGTGAATTTTGACAATTTTACATAATTTTCAACCTATTAATGGATCAATCAAGGAAGTCTATTTTAATGATGTCGTATGGCTTATATATTGTGATATTATCTGAAAGGTTATTTATTTATTTATTGATGTTTAAGGTCACATATTTCTGCACAATGGCTAATCATGACCTCCACAGTTTTACGGGTGGAGGACGCCGGAGTACCCGGAGAGAACGACCGAGCAACGGAGAGCAACTGTCAGCTTCCCAACATACTAACACCACACAATCAGGGTTAGCATTGGTTGAAGACAAGTGCACCATCGATGTGCAGTACGCCCTTGTAGGTTATGAACCACTAAATCAGTGAGCACGTGACCTGTAGCATTTGACAGCCAAAGTGGTGAGTAGGATTAAATAGGGCTGATCAGCTGATTGGTTAAATATATTTGGCTTTGAACCCATTAATTAAAATTTTGATTCGTCCACTTTCGAAACGATTAATAAGTTTGTTTGTAATTTGGTGCCGAACTGTGTGAGAATCTCTCAAAAACATGAGACATGGAAAAAAAAGTGTGAAGGTCATTCAGTGCAAGACCATACGATAGTTGTGAAAATTCGAACTTTAAACTGAAAACATATATTTTTTTCCAGTTTAATTTTTTCAAGAGATGATGTACTTTGTGGATGTATAGGTATTCTTTTTTAAAACAACTTGGTGTGTTGTACCGAGAGTGAAAGGTTAACACAATGGTCAATGGGATTTATTCAGTGGTTCATAACATGAACACAACGCCATCGTGCCCCCACGTGGGCAATGGGGTGGAGTGTCTTGCCCAAGGACACAACGCCATTTCAGCAAGTGGGATTCGAACCGCGGGCCTCTCGGCGTGTATCCTGCACCTCTTCCTACTGAGCCACCGCGCCCCTTATATGCAAGATAAGCCAGACAGAGGACGTTCGGAAAATGTTACTGTGTTCTCTTGGTATGGTATAAGGGAGATAACTCAAAGAGAAAATGTTTCACGTTGTGAAAATGGACAGATCTGATAGTTGGTGAAAGCACACACTATAACGCCTGTAAGGAGACCCAGTTACCAGTGTGGGATAGCTACTTGACGTTTTTTCTACTTTCGAAGCCATTATAACAAACCTCGTTTCAATGCAGTTCCAAATCACCAGTGAAATGAATTCGCACTCTTGGATGCTCTGTGAACATTACTTCTGCAATAACCGAGCAGAAAGCCTTGGAGGTGAGGGGGGGGGGGGGGGTTATACTCCCCTTTGAAAAACGGTTGTATTATGTAATCAGTCTGTCCGTCCGTCCGTTCGTCTGTCCGTCTGTCTCTCCGTTCGTTAACATTTTTGGTTTCAAACCGATAACTCCAGTTTGGATTAACTGATCTCAACCAAAGTTGGTTTGTGTATTACCAAGCGAGTAATACAGGATAAGTCCGAATATGGGTTCCATCCAATTATTGTTATATCTGATACGGCGCTTTTTCGATTTAGAATTCGACCGTTTATTAACATATTTGGTTTCGGACCAATAACACCAGTTTGGATCATTTGATCTCATCCAAAGTTGGTACACTTAAAAATGGCTAACGGACGTATTAAGCCACGCCTGGTGGAACTCTTGTTCATATTGTTCTGTACTGCACTGATCCCCCGTGCGCCCTCTCCTTGAACTTGGGCGAGGCACTGTTATCTGTGGTTTGGTAATATTGTGTGACGGAACGATGCTTTATGTGGGTGTTGATCACAACTGCGCAATTTCCATTAACAAACTTACTTCAAAAGAAGTGGAATAATTAGTTAATTAATGCCGGTTCTCTTCTCCTTTTTATTTTTTTATTAGGGTTTAACGACACATTAACAGCCAAGGTCATATCGTGTCGGTGACAGTTTTACGGGTGGAGGAAGCTGGAGTACCCGGAGAGAACCACAGAGCAACAACGAGCAGCTGTTAGCTCCCCAACATCGTAACTCCGCACTGCAGCACATGCAGGGTTAGATTGGGTGAAGACATGCGTACCATCGACGTGCAGTACGCCTTAGTACACGGCGCCATCGGGCCAAATGTGGACAATCGGGGGTTAAGTGTGTTGCCCAAGGACACAACGCGACCCTTCTCCTTCTACAGTTTTATTAAATATTTGTAATTTTTACAACAATCTAGGACATATTTCCATTATGCTTTACATAACCAGGTACACCATCTTCTTCATCATCTACTCTTTATCTTTAATATCATCTACGTAGAGTTTCGAAAAACTTAATTCCATTCAACTCGGTGTGTTTAATCCTTTACCTAACATGAAAAGCAGACGACACTTGCAAACAAAATTATTGAATAACTAATGTTTTTCATTTTTTTTGTCTCACAAACATAGGTTATGACTCCTCATTGGAACGAGCTCGACGATCTCGTTCCAAAGAGGGGTGATAAACTATGTTGTTTAGACAAAAACTGAAAAAAAATAATGAAATTTAATTTGCGATTTTTGTGAGTAGCGTTGGCCGGTTTTGGTCGTTACGTTGGATAAAGGGTTAAAAATATCAGTTCTGGGAGCAGTATAGCTCGCACGTTTGAAGTAACATTTGGATGACTCCGGTGGATGACCCCGGAAGTGACGTCAGGTCACGTGACCTAGTGCCGCCATGTTTGGTTGTCGTGGTAACCCGCGTGAGCTGCCATGTTGTGACTTCATCTCCATAGTGGTACGTGGTGTTAGTGCGCATGCGCAGCCCGTGTTGTTAGGGTGATGCGTGTTTCCGTCGTCCATTTTGTATACTGGAGGCCGCCATCTTGGTTTCTATGGTAGCACGTGATTGCTATGTTACCCAATTTTTATGCAATAAGACGGGGTATGTTTTGAGGGTATGTTCGATTGTAGAAGAGTAAATCTAATTACTACAAACAACCCGAAAATCCCTCCAAATCACCAAAATCCACCCAACTACTTTCTTCTTTTCTACTTTTTTCTGAAATGTGGATAAGAGTCGTATTAAAAATCCCTCAATGAGGGATTTTTAATACGACTCTTATCCCCATTTCAGAAAAAAAGGGAATCTACAAATGGGATTCTTAAAAAAGGGGTGCCGAAATTGGGGTGCCTTCTGGAGAATCTCTTTTTTCTGAAATGAGGATAAGAGTCGTAGTAAATTAGACCTCATTGAGGGATTTTTAATACGACTCTTATCCTCATTTCAGAAAAAAAGGGATTCCATAAATGGGATTCCTGAAAAAGGGGTGCCGAAATTGGGGTGCCTGGGAATATGGCCATTGAATATAGGTTTTTATTATACACAAGGGAGATACCTCTGCATACAGATTATGGGAAATCAATGGTGAGTTATAATTTATATAAATGATCTAGATAAATGAAACAACAAGAGTACTTGGAATAGGGTCAGAACTACTGCTATTACGTACCATCTTACTAGTAACAGGATGATACAAAGCATTTGGTAGGTTAATATTATCGACGGTTAGGATGGGACCTACAGGGGAATATACCAACCATACTCTGCTGCCGTTCTGTATTACCCGGCATTGACCCCACCCCAGAATACCGCTCAAAAATATGAAGCACCTGGTGGATCAGTAGTACCAAGGGCCAGCAAGAGACCTACAGGGATATGTACAGCCTTTGCTATTCTACCCTTCTAAACTACCAAGCTATACCCCCACCCCCACAAAATCACTAGGTCTACCATAACGTACTACATATACCAGCCATATAATAAAACAAAGCAATCGGTTGGTTAATAGTACCAAGCACTAACAGGGGCCTATAGGTGTATATACCGCCCATACTATAGTACCGATCTAAACTACCAGGCAGTACACCTACCCACAATACCCCTATGCCTAGCATTGCATACTACCTATACCAGTCATAGGATAACATGAAGCATCAGGTGGATTAATAGTACTGGTACAAGGCCGCAATGGAACAGGGCTGCTGTAGAAGCTAATAATAGGACAGATACACCATAGACAAGTAATGGCCTTGGAGCTTTCGAGATAAGATGGAAGCAGTTGGTAAGACTACATTAGACCTGACTGAGGGATTACTTCTGGCCTAATGCGACAAAAAAGGGATTCTCCATTAGGTATCCTCGATAGGTATCCTAAAATAATACAATACCAAGCCATAGGTATCCTCAAATACTGAAATGAGGCTAAGAGTCGTAGTAAATTATACCTCATTGAGGGAATTTTAATGGTCCTCATAACCTCAAAATTCAATGAGGCTATGAGGCATAATAAATGAGGACTCATTGAGGGCTTTTACATAGCCCTGATGGCCTCATACGACAAAAAAGGGATTCTCCAAAAGGTATCCTCGATAGGTATCCTCGAATAATACAATACCAGGCCATAGGTATCCTCAAATACTGAAATGAGGCTAAGAGTCGTAGTAAATTATAGCTCATTGAGGGATTTTTCAAGGTCCCCATCACCTCAAAATTCAATGAGGGTATGAGGGATAATAAATGAGGACTCATTGAGGGCTTTTACATAGCCCTCATGGCCTCATACGACAAAAAAGGGATTCCATAGCAACGGGTTTTTCCCAAAAAATGGGATTCCATGGGATATGGCCATTGGATATAGGCTCTTATTATACACAAGGGAGATAACTCTTCATACAGGTTATGGGAAATTAAGCAATCTCATTGGTTAGTTATATAAATGAAACAACAAGAGTACTTGGAATAGGGTCAGAACTAACAAGAATAGACCAGAAATTGCTAAATATAGTAATAAAAAGGTAAACTGTTCCAACTAATAGGCTCTTCTACTCTACTGGAGTATACTCCAGAAAAAAGGAACATGACCAGGTAGAGGAAAATTATTGCATATATAGATAGAAGCAGACAATTCTGAAAGAATTCGAAATAGTAAAAGTTGGGTGGATTTTGGTGATTTAGAGGGATTTTCGGGTTGTTTGTAGTAATTAGATTTACTCTTCTACAATCGAACATACCCTCAAAACATACCCCGCCTTATTGCAGAAAAATTGGGTAACATAGCAATCACGTGCTACCATAGAAACCAAGATGGCGACCTCCAGTATACAAAATGGACGACGAAACACGTATCACCGTAACAACACGCGCTGCGCATGCGTACTAACACCACGCATCACTATGGAGATGACGCCACAACATGGCCGCTCACGCGGGTTACCATGACAACCAAACTTGGCGGCACTAGGTCACGTGACATGACGTCACTTCCGGGGTCATCCACCGGGTCATCCAAATGTTACCTCAAACGTGCGAGCTGTACTACTTCTGGGTCAGTGTATATCCTTTGATGAACGAGTAATTTGGGGTATTATTTGATTTTGTGAGGGTGTGTGTCAAGAAAATAGTGACCACCAGTGGTAACACGCAAATAGTGACCACCAGTGGTAAGATGAAAGTGGTGTACAAATATATGCATTTTTGTTAGAAGTCAGGGTCACACGGGATTGTTGAATGTGCTGCCCAGACAACACGGTGGGTAGATTTTCACTGGTAAGAAATGAGAAATGTTTCATGTATTTATGTTGTTGTGCCTTCTTTAAAAATGAATGAGAAGATCTTATTTGTTTTCGTTGTTAGTTCGAAGTTTTGATGTTGTAAAACAATCGGGGAGATATTGAAATGTCATATCACAAATTTCTCGCTATAAATGCACAAAAATTAAACATTTTAGCCCACTAATTGGTGAATTTTGACAATCTTACATAATTTTCATTCTATTAATGGATCATTCAAGCAAGTCTCTTTTAATGATGTCGTATGGGTTATATATTGTGCTATTATCTGAAAGATTATGTATTTATTTATTGTGTTTACGGTCACATATTTCTGCACAATGGCTAATCATGACCACCACAGTTTTACGGGGGAGGAAGCCGGAGTACCCGGAGAGAACCACCGAGCAACGGATACCAATTGACACCTCAACAACATACTAACACCACACAATCAGGGTTAGCATTGGTTGAAGACAAGTGCTCCATCGACGTGCACTACGCTTTTGTAGATTATGAACCACTAAATAAGTGAACACGTGACTTGTAGCATTTGACAGCCAAAGTTGTGAGTAGGATTAAATAGGGCTGATCAGCTGATTGGTTAAATATATTTTGACTTTGAAACCATTAATTAAAATTTTGATTCGTCCACTTTCGAAAAAATTAATCAGTTTGTTTGTAATTTGGGGCCGGAATGTGTGAGAATCTCTCAAAAACATGAGACATGGAAAAAAAAGTGTGAAGGTCATTCAGTGCAACACTATACGGTAGTTGTGAAAATTCGAAATTTAAACTGAAATTTCATGTGGCAACATATATGTTTTTCCAGTTTAATTTTTCAAGACATGATGTACTTTGTGGATGTATAGGTATTTTTTTTCAAAACAACTTGGCGTGTTGTACTGAGAGTGAAAGGTTAGCATTATGGTCAATGGGATTTATTTAGTGGTTCATAACATGTATACAACGCCACCGTGCCCCCACGTGGGCAATGGGGGTGGAGTGTCTTGCCCAAGGACACAACGCGATTGCAACAGGTGGGATTCGAACCGTGGGCCTCTCGGCGAGCAGCCTTCACCTCTACCTACTGAGCAACCGCGCCCCTTATCTGCAAGATAAGCCAGACAGAGACCGTTCGGAAAATGTTACTGTGTTCTCTTGGTATGGTATAAGGGAGATAACTCCAAGAGAAAATGTTTCACGCTGTGAAAATGGACAGATCTAATAGTTGGTGAACGCGCACACTATAACGCCTGTAAGGAGACGTAGTTACCAGTGTGTGCTATAGCTAGTTGGCGTTTCGTTTGTACTTTCGAAGCCATTATAACAAACCTCGTTTTCAACGCAGTTCCAAATCACCAGTGAAATGAATTCGCACTCTTGGATGCTCTGTGAACATTACTTCTGCGATAACCAAGCAGCAAACCTTGGAGGTGAGGGTGGGAGGGGGGGGGGGGGGGTGGCAGTTTTTGTACGCCCCTTTGAGAAACGGTTATATTATGTAATCAGTCCCTCCGTCCGTCCGTCTGTCCATCTGTCTCTCCGTTCGTTACCATTTTTGGTTTCAGACCGATAACTCCAGTTTGGATAAACTGATCTCAACCAAAGTTGGTATGTGTATTACCCAGCTAGTAATACAGGACAAGTTCTAATGTAGTTTCCATCCAATTATTGTTATATGTGATACGGCGCTTTTTCGATTTAGAATTCGAACGTTTATTCACATTTTTGGTTTCGGACCAATAACACCAGTTTGGATCATTTGATCTCATCCAAAGTTGGTACAATTAAAAATGGCTAACGGACGTATTAAGCCACGCGTGGTGGTACTCTTGTTCATATTGTCCTGTACTGCACTGATCCCCCGTGCGCCCTCTCCTTGAACATGGGCGAGGCACTATTTTCTGTGGTTTGGTAATATTGTGTGACGAGAACGATGCTTTATGTGGGTGTTGATCACAACTGCGCAATTTCCATTAACAAACTCACTTCAAAAGAAGTGGAATAATTAGTTAATTAATGCTGGTCCTCTTCTCCTTTTTTATTTTTTTAATAGGGTTTAACGACACATTAACAGCCAAGGTCATATCCTGTCGGTGATAGTTTTACGGGTGGAGGAAGCCGGAGTACCCGGAGAGAACCACAGAGCAACGACGAGCAGCTGCCAGCTCCCCAACATCGTAACTCCGCACTGCAGCACATGCAGGGTTAGATTGGTTGAAGACATGCCCACCATCGACGTGCAGTACGCCTTAGTACATGGCGCCATCGGGCCCCCATGTGGACAATCGGGGTTAAGGGAGTTGCCCAAGGACACAACGCGGCCCTTCTCCTTCTACAGTTTTATTAAATATTTGTAATTTTTACAAAACTCTAGGACATATTTCTATTATGCTTTACATAACCAGGTACACCATCTTCTTCATCATCTACTCTTTGTCTTTAATATCATCTACGTAGAGTTTGGAAAAACTTAATTCCATTCAACTCGGCGTGTTTAACCCTTTACCTAACATCAAAAGCAGACGACACTTGCAAAGAAAATTAATGAATAACTAATGTTTTTCATTTGTTTGTCTCAAAAACATAGGTTATGACCCCTCATTGGAACGAGCTCGACGAGCTCGTTCCAAAGAGGGGTAATAACTTATGTTTTTGAGACAAAAAATGAAAAAATAATAAAAATTAATTGGCGAGTTTTGTGAATAGCGCTGAAGGGTTTTGGCCGTTACTTTGGGTAAGTAGTAAAAACATTCTCCTTGCAATATTACTCTGTCGCTACTAATTCTTGCCCGATCACCTACTACATTGATATGTGACACTGTATTCATTCTGTTCAGCTTCAGTTAAACCCTTTATCCAACAGAACTAGTACTAACATAACAAGGGAGTGATATTTGTAAGAAAAAAAATTACATTTCTCGAACAACTAGCAGTTTTCATTATTTTCCTCAAAAACATAGCATATGACATCTCATTGGAGTGAGCTCACCCAGCTCATTCCAATAAGTCGTAAGTTATATTTTGGAGGCAGAACTTGAAAAACACATCCCCGAAATTGAAAATTGCGATTCATTTTGTGAATAGAGCTGACGGTTGCCAGATAGAACCATTAAGTGAGGTAAAAGGTTAACAGTAACCTGTTACTGTGTCTGTTGTGGTTATCTATTCAAAAGAAAGTGCCTGGAATCAATATCGTACACTACGCCTAAACCCTCGTCAGTCCTTACTCTCCTATTTTCCAACATTTTCATCACTTTTGTTTATTCTACCCTGTCTCAGCTCATTCTGCATTTTAATCTTTGTACATCTTTTCGTGCCATTTACTTCCACCGAGTTCAGTTGTCTGTGATCCGAAATGTCCTGCCGAAATTCGCCATACGCTTTAATTCCCCTTTCCCCTCTCCCACCCTCTTTACGCCAATCTCTGAATACCTCCCCGGCATTCAAATCCTAAGAACTGCCTTGAGTTGTAGACGCGTTTTTATCCATAACTGTCCTCACACGTCACCTCGACAATTTTAAGTGTCTCGGATAGTGGATATCTTTGGTAAGCGAAACCAAATGTAAAGGTTGATGCGGTATAATATCGTTGCCCGAACAACGACGTTACAAACGTCACAATTGTTACAATCCCGTGCCTAGAACTTTTCGTTGAAAAGAAGAATCGGATTAGCAATTGTCGTATCTTTTATGTTGAGTCCGATGCCTTAATAATATAATTGGACATAATTTACACAAGAGTAAAAGAAAACGGTGCGTATAATTGTTGTCTTGTTTGAAATAACACATAAGTACTAAGTATAGTATGTACGTCATTGTTGCGTGTGTGAAGTAGTCGCAATATTTCAGTAAGGTGTGATTTCTGAACAGGCTACTGGAGAAGTTTTGAAATTCGGTGTGGCAAAGAAGAACATCTTAGGAATATGTCTCTGTGTACGAGAGAGAGAGAGAGAGAGAGAGAGAGAGAGAGAGAGAGAGAGAGAGAGAGAGAGAGAGAGAGAGAGAGAGAATTTGAAAATGAGGTGACGTGGATTTAGTGTTTTCACAATAATGTGTGTTTTATACGCTATGGGCAGTGGTGTGTGGTTTAACTGATAAAGTTCTATATTAAATGTGTTTGAAAGACCCTGCTCAGTTGGTTGGAGACAATTAAAAAGTATTTAATTCTTGCCTCCTTCAATATCCTTGTCTGCGACTCAGTTTATTCCGAATCCAGTACAATTCTATTCTTGAGTATAGTCTATTGCAGTTAATTATATTTGATGGACAGATCCATAATTTTGAGCTATTTGTTTCAAACGGTTTGTGATACTGTAATCAAACCGACTTCCATTTGATCAAGACAACTTTTAACTTCGTTAGCTTCACAGTTTTCACCTTGTTGTATATCACCGTTTTGGTTATATGCTCACTCATTCATACTATAAATCAGAATTATGTTCAATCTCAGTACAAAACAATAGAGTTCCACTGGCCACTATCCACTCACCGTTGGCATTAAAAATGATTTTAGACTGTGCTGAAGTAACAGATGTCCACCCTAACACCCCTTGCCACTGTTCCAACAGCCGTTTGAAGACTGTTTATGTGAGATGAAAAAAATACAAAGAAGGTTTCCGTTGAAGGTATGGGTTGGAAGAGACAACACAAATATAACTGAAGGTATAGGTTGGAAGAGACAACATGAATATAACAAATATAACTTTCCGATCATTTGAGCAATTTGTAGTCAACAGAGACCGTTTTTACACCCTGCACGCTGAGGTCAAAATATTACATTTTCGTCCTGCAAATTTTTCACATAATTTAACCAGTAATTTAACTAATTCATTCTTCTTGAACAGAGCTTATCACACGCTATTGAACAAGATTGAATTTGTTAAATTCCGAGTGGCATTGAGGAATAAATTGGCTGCTTGAATTCTTGTTATTTTGACATCATTAAGGAGGTTAAATTAGTAACGGTTCGAGAAAATTCGCCCGCTATTTCAGCCCCTTCCAAATTCCCCCAGACTCACAAAAAACAAAAACCAAGAAGACCAACGAACTGAAATAGAAACACTCGCTATCCTCCAATGCCTAGTATATTCTTAAATGTATAGGATTGCTTCGAAAAGTAAAACCACCAAAGACGTGCCCTATCCTGGAGTGTCACCTTTCCGTTCTGCCGACAGAAAATAACTGTGTTTTGTGGACCCGGATTTCTAAGAAGCTGATAAACTCCCCTGAAGATTGTATTATAGGTTTTGTATATTTCCCACCAGAAAATAGCAGTTACTCTTCACCCGATATTTTTTACGAAATTCAAGAAGAGCTGACCGGTAAATTTAATGACTGTAAAATGATCGCTCTTATTGGAGATTTTAACGCTAGAACTGCCGAAATAAATGACTTCCATCAACCAGCCGAGATCGAGTCGGTATTGTATTTAAATAACTCAGACTTCATGTTTGAACTTCCAGATCGTATGCCCCCAGAATCTAGAATTATCCCACCCCGAAAATCACAGGATAAAGGCATCAACAACTTTGGTCGACGTCATGTCGAGCTGTGCAAATCTTGTAAACTTTATATTAATAACGGGAGAATAGGGAAAGATAAAGGCATTGGGTACTTAACATGTAAGGGGTCCAGCGTGGTCGAGTATTGTATATCTACAATACACTTTTTTGACATTATACATGAATTTTCCGTTCTCGATTTTTCAAGCTTATTTTCAGACGTACATAACCCCATAGAAATCATAATAAAAAAAACCCAGTCAGCTAATAATAATACGGGGGAAAGGCTCGGTGGAAAATGTGATCCCAATACAAAAAACATAAAAAAGACTACTCCCAAATTATGGTCAGCGTCCAAGGCGAACGACTTTGTGCAAAACATCGACCAGTGATTGGTTGATGAATTGCACAAAATTGTAGCAGCTGCTGGTCGCGACACGAACCAGTTTAGTCAAACTCAAGCAAATGTAATTGCGGATTCAATCAGCGATCTATTTTTGTCTGCGGCAGAAGCGACATTCGGGCACAATAAAAACAAGGAAGTAAACGCAAATAGAAAACCAAGGTTTGATGGTACTTGTAAGACAGGGAGACGGGAATACCAAAAGACCATGAGATCCCATGCTTTATACAGGGACACTGATACTAAGACCATGCTGAAAATTAAAAGTAAAACATACAAAAAATGTATAAAATCTGCTGTTAAGAAATATAATAAAAATATATCACATAAGCTAAAAACTTTACAGAAGAGTAACCCCCGTGATTACTGGAATATCTTAAATTGTACTAATCAAAAACCTAAGCCTCGAGTTGCAACTGATGACATATATAACTTTCTAAAAAGCTTCCAAGAATACAGCTACACTGATGATGAAGAACCCACAGTTAGCCCAGATGAAAACCTTGACCACCCACTGAACATGAAAATAACCAGCACGAATTATTGAATGCAATAAACAGTCTCACGACAAATAAATCCTGTGGTTATGATCATATATTAAATGAACATATTAAGGCCACTGCTAACCTCATGCTGCCCATTTATGAACTTTTCTTTAATATTATTTTGGAAACTGGAGTTATTCCCGATGTGTGGCTGACTGGCATTGTATCTCCAGTATACAAAAACGAGGGGGATCCTTTACAACCTGAAAACGACAGGCATATTACAGTCCTCAGCTGTCTTGGTAAACTTTTTACAAAAATTCTGAATAAACGGCTAAACGATTACGTTGAATTAAATAATTTGCTTAGTGAAACACAGACTGGATTTAGGAATGGCTACTCTACCCTAGACAATATTATGTCCTTATACTTTATCTCATAAATAACAAAACTTCTCGGAAAAAACTGTTTTGTACATTCATCGATTTTAAACAAGCATTTGACACCATTTGGCGAATAGGTCTATGGAAAAAACTATTGGCATTGGGAGTCAACGGGAAAATCCTGAGGACTATAATAAACATGTATAAAGAAATTAAATCCAAAGTAAAAGTTGAAAACGAACTATCTGAGGATTTTTACCCCACGATGGGCGTTAGGCAAGGGGAAAATTTATCACCCTTACTTTTCTCTATATATCTTAGCGATTTAGAATCATTTCTATCCACGAATACCACCAAATGTCTCTCCAATATAGAAACCCAAATAGCAGAAGAAACATCAGTCTATATTAAATTGCTCATTCTTCTCTATGCTGATGATACCGTGCTTTTAGCTGAGACAAGTTCTGATATGCAACGAACCCTGGACAAGTTTTCAGACTATTGTTCCCAATGGAAACTAGTAAATAACCCCAAGAAATCAAAAGTAGTGGTCATAGGCGGAAGGCGACCTTCACATCAGTAGGTGTAAAAGGCCGATTCTCGACCACTTTTCCAAAAAACTGTACACGTACACGTACATGTACGTGTACCGTCATAGGGATTCAGTATATCGTGTACAGAGTGTAAAAAATGTCGTTTTTGCATGGTGGTCCAGAATCGGCAATTGCTTTTGGGGCTCTCGGATCGCACTTTTGACCGTTCAAACATCCGTTGGCGAACGAGTACATTCGACACATCGCTCAGAAGTGAAAAAATTTATGAAATTTGAAGGAAATGTAAATTTAAAAAATTTTCGCGACGTTCCCATCGCGGATCAGACCTTCGATCTATCGTTGGTCAACGCAAGCAAAAACGTTTTGCCGATTCTAGACCAGCATCAAAAAAGCGGTTTGCCGATTCTAAACCACCTACCTTCGCCAACGGCTGTTTGAACGGTCGAGGGTGCGATCCAATCGGTGAAACCTATTTGCCGATTCTAAACCAGGAAAAATCGATCTCAAAACGTTTTCTCGACGTTCGCCAATGGTGAAAAGTGAGTGTAAAGCGCAGTTACTCATCAAGGATTTTTTTATTTTTATTTTTTTAAACCGATTTCGGCTTCCGGTACATCAAAAAATGCAGTTTACCGGTTCTGGACCACCACCACGTTTGCGATCGCGTTCTGGATGGTTGAGGGTACGATCTGATTGGTGAAAACGATTTGCCGATTCACCCCGTGGTTTTTTTTAGGTGAATCGTAATAGAATCGGTTTTGTGGAGAGGAAATAGAAAAGTGATTGATATATATATAGGAGAGAAAAAAAAAATATAAATAAATAGTTATTTAAAAAAAAAAAAATATCGAATCGAAATAGATAATAAAATATACGTAAATCATGAACGATTCCTAGATTTTGAAAGCAAGGTTTCTTTTAAAAATTCTGATGAGAGCCTACGCATTCTGCGTGAATGATCAACTAGGTCACCTCTTGTTAGAACAATGTGTCGGGTGTCGGGATCATCTAGACTTCGATCACAAGGATCATTCGTGTCTGACGATGGAAAGGGAAGATATGGTCCTCAAGTATTTCGAACTGGCGTTCGAATGCGTTCAAATCGATGACGTGATCAAGTTTTGGAAGAGATTAGTCTTCTGTAGTGGGTGAGATAAGCCCACCGGTTCGGAAGAAATGAAATTGGCGCATATAAGTCTAACTTTAGAAGACAAGGGATGCGTCTTGAAATTATTGCTGGAGGAAGCATACGTCTAAGTTTTCTCGTTGATATAAATAAGGAGAATAGAAAATAAAAAAATAAATGCACACATAAATTTTTATCTAATATTAGAAAGAAAAAACATAAAAAATGAAAACCAGAAATAAATTGTATGTGACGTTAGATGACAACGAGGATGAGAAGCTGAACGGCATTTTGCCAACGGCGCCGTCGCCGGAAGAAAAAGAAAGAGGAGAGAGGTATCGCATCGATCAAATCAGTAGAATCCAATTGTATCTGACTCGAGAGAGAGATTCTCGTCATTCTCTCAAGAAGAAGTATTCGCATCTCATGAAATTCATCAACGCGGTCGACACGACACTCATCATGATTTCCATGGGTTTACACTCGGCCGGCATCAGATTGTTTTCGACTGCAGTCGGTGTTCCAATCATGTTGACCATAGAAGGAGTGGCTTTCGCTGTCGGATTGTTCACCATGCTTGGAAACTTTTTGAGTAGGAAATTATATCTGAAGGCTAGGAAACACGAAAAGGTTCGCATCTTGGCCGACTCCAAGATTGACACGATATCCGAAATGATCTCAATGGCGTTGAAAGACGTTAGGATATCAGACGGAGAATACTTCATGATATTGAGCAAGAAAACGAAATATGATGCTATGAAAGAAGCCATGAGAATCAAAACTTGTCAGATCATCAAGGGAGAGATGAAGGATTCTCTCGTGTAAAGGGGGAGGAAAGAGGCCAGGGAGGAATTTGGTAAGTTGATAGAACTCAAGAGCAGCGATTGAAAAAAAAATATATATATATAATAAGAACAGAATTTTTTAAAAAAGAAAATATTAAATTTATATATAAAATAAAACATAAATACGAAATTAATTTAAATAACTCTAAAAAAAATGTATTGTGTAAAGTGTAAGAGAGTTACCGAGATGGTTAATTCTCGAGAAGTACGAACTAAAAATGACAGACAGATGCTTTGTGGAATTTGCAATGTGTGTGGTTCGATCAAGACTCAATTTGTTAACAAAAAAAAATGAGCAAAGGCAAAGGCTTCGTGAATAAAATGATCAATAGTCTACCTTTCGAAATGCATCTGCCGGGTCACAGTTTCACTGGACCCGGAACGAAATTGAACAAGAGACTCAACGCCGATCTGCCTCCTAAATCTTGGAGCAAATCCATGAATAGGGTGGACGCGGCTGCTTATGATCACGATCTGTGCTATGCCGGACATCCTGACACCAAGACTCGCGATCAACTCCTGCAATAAAAACATGTTGGCGAAATTGAGAGGCAAATCGAATCCGACCAGGAGAGAGAAGATAGAACGTTCGCTGGTTGGTAATCTGATCGGTGCGAAACTTCGATTCGGATGGGGCGTTCCAAAAAAAAAGCGCATCGGAAAAGAAGAAGAAACGATTATTGATGAGCGAATTGGCCGAGGAGTTACACAAACCCATCGTGCGTAAATTTTTGAAAGAGAAGGGTGTTCATGAAGGGTTTGGATGACATTTGGTCTGCCGACTTGGTCGACATGAGATCGTTTTTGAGGTGGAATGAGGGTGTCAAATATCTATTGACGGTCATCGACATGTTTTCCAAATACGGTTGGATCAGAGCTTTGAAGAATAAATCGGGACCTTGCGTCGCCAAGGCATTGAAGAGCATGTTCGACTCGCCTTCTCAAAAACTGAATAAATTGTGGGTGGATAAGGGGAAGGAATTCTACAACAAGGATGTTCATCGATTGGTCGACCTCTATTCGATCAAAAACAAAGAGAAAGTCAACGTCGTGGAACGTTGGAATCGAACGATGAAGGAAAAGATGCATAGATACTTCACGGTGAATTCGACCAAGAAATACATATACGCTCTGAACGGTCTGGTTGAAGATTACAACAACACACAACACAGATCGATCAAGATGACTCCCTTGGGAGCTAGCGATCCCTGAAACGAAAAACGAGTCTACGAGAATCTATATCCCGAGAGATCTAAGATCAGGAAGAAGTCTAGACTGCCGAAATTTGCGGTCAGCGATTGAGTGAGAATCTATGCTTATAAGAAGCACTTCGAAAAGGGTTACACTCCTCGATGGACCTCAGAAATCTTCGTGATAATCAGAATATTTCACACCGATCCGTTGACTTATGAAATCAAAGCTTTGGATGGTGAAGAGATCATCGTAAAGTTTTATGAACAACAATTGCAGAAGACGAAGTTTTAATAAAGAAAACAATTTTTTTTTATTTACTCTCTTTAACATTTTCTTGTTTGCACATATATATAAAGGAGAGAAAAAATAATAATAATAAAAAAATAATTAAAACTATTTTTAGATAAAAACAAAGCAAGCTAATTAATAAACAAAAAACATACAAAACCTTCAGAAATGGCAAATATACTAGATATTGCACAAAGCATAGTGAAAGATGAAAGTATTCAAGAATACGAGGTTCACGAATATGAACTGATAACCGGAACAAGTTTGAACAATGCAGGAGAGATAAGAATCAACGTCGAAACCCAAGATCTATTCGTTCATCCTAGCGAGAGTTACATAGTGGTGCAGGAACGTCTTACCAAGGAAGATAGGACCGACTATGCCGCCGACGACATGGTTACCCTAGCCAATAATGACATCATGCATCTATTCAGTAATATAAAATACTTGCTATCCGGACAAGAGATAGAATCTGTGTATCATCCTGGTCAGGCCACCACGATGTTTGGACTCTTGACGTATCCGGATGTTTTTTCGAAATCCAGAGGACTTAATCAGTTGTGGATGAAAGACACCGTCAGCCCTGCTAGCGCCGGCACTGCCACGATATTCGACTACATCGTCAAGACGTCCAGACCTAAAGGAACGTTTTCATTCAGGATACCTTTGAAACACATCTTCGGATTTGCAGATGATTGCAACAAGATGATGAATGGATTCAAACACAATCTGACGTTGATTCGAAAGGGAAACGATGACAGGATAGTGAGACTCCCCGCGACCGATGCGGGTAAGTTAACTCTACACAATATATCGTGGTTCGTTCCGCACATGCAGCCTTCAATCATGGAAGAAACGCATCTCTACAAGATCATAGAATCCAAGAGTAAATTACCCGTGGGATTTAGAATGAGACAGTGTGACATGGCTAGCATTCCACTCTCCATGAATCATTTCAATTGGAGATTGACCATGAAATCCGCTTCCGAGAGACCGCATTTCATCGTGGTCGTGTTTCAGAGCGATAGGGACGGGTCTCAGGAAAAGAATGCATCGCTATTCAATCACTGCAATTTGAGAAACATGCAAGTGTTTCTGAACGCCATGAGATATCCAGCAATCGATTACAATGCATCGTTCGACAAGAACGATTTCTGCAGACTGTACGGCGATGCCACAGATTTTAGAAAGAAGTATCATTGTCTAGACAAATTGATGAGCAACCCTAAGATATCTCCCAGTGAATACAAGTCAATGTATCCCATGTTCGTATTCAACGTCAGTAAACAGAGCGAACGACTCAAGAGTAGCGTCTTAGACATTCAGATCAAGATGCAATTCGATAGGAACGTGTCGAGAAAAACCAAAGCCTTCACCCTGGTCCTGTCGGATAGAGAATTACAATTCGAATCGGATGGAAATAAGATGTCGATCATTCAATGAGAGACGTGTGTGTGAAAAAAAAATAAAAAAAAATATATAAATAAAAATTTAAAAAATAATTATAACAATGAATGATAAAGAAAGAGAATACTTGAGAAGAAACAGACGTGTTTTGATTAAAAATATTTCGCAAGATTCTATAGCAATAATTCTAGACACTTTAGTCGAAACAGAACGTTTGATATTGACCGATTATATGAGACGTGAACTTGAAAGTAAAATCTTGATAGAAGATAAGACCAGAAAACTTTTAGACATGTTGAAGTATAGAGGACCAACTGCTTTTCAAGAATTTATAGAAGCTCTTCGAAATGCTAAAATAGATGTCGACGCATGTTTCGAGATAGGTGATCCAATTTCACGAGATGAAACATTATTAGAAATAACGTATTAAAACAACAACAACAAAAATAAAATAAAAAGTAATGAGATCTAGAGAGATTGAACATCTTTCTAAATCTCATTACTTTTTTTTTTTTTTGTTTTCAATAATCACTCATTATTTTTTCAATTAATTATTTCCACGCCTTCACTGTTTGTTCAGAGGATCTAGTTTGATCAGTATGCTTACCACGGAAGTGGCAGCTTTGGGATTATTGGTTTTCATAACGAAATTAATCATATCTCCGGCGTTCACTTTCAGAGGCGTGCCGAACGTGCTAACATTCGAGTGTTGATTCTCGGTCTTTTTTGACGCTGTTTCTCTTATTGCTCTCTACTCCATTCACCATGAGATTGACGACCACTCTGTTATTCAAATCCGTGGAAGCCAGACTCATTCGAATGATTTCACCTCCCAACAGCATGAGATATCCCACCTGACCATGTTGCGATCTGCTTCCAAAAGACCACTCGGCTTTTCCTCCTCTAACGTGCCGGTCTCCTCGGCCCACACGGTGATCAATTGTCTAGCATATTTGACTTTCTCCACCACCGAAATCAGGGTGCAGGCGTCCGACATGTGCACGGGACCTGGTAGATTCGTGAGCGTGTGTCCGCCCATGTCTAGTTTACCTTCCATGATGTCACCCTTTCTCCAGACTGAGTTGTCATCCACGTACTTCCTGCTGACTGTGCTGGAATTCAGGATCGTGATCGAGACCGAATAAATTCTGACCGTTCATGTTGATGCCACCCTCCATGGTTCTGCCAGATTGTTTGTTCAGGTAGAGATCGTCCACTTGCGATTCTACATATTCTTGAGATTGCATCACAGTGGAATCCATGTAGCCCTTGTTGACCACGGTGGAGTCCGCATCATCGATCTTCGACAGATTCAATATCTTGTTGAATCCCGCATTCAGATCCGATTTCATTTCTCGTCTGTCAGACTTTCTGTGTTTCAGATCTACGTAGTGTTTAGTCGCCATGTCCTTGGGATTCGTGGGAGTGGCCATATTCGTTATCTTGTTAGAATTGGATGTTCGCTGAATTTCGCGTGAGAGTTGTCCACATATTTCTTGGTTGCGGCATCGGTGGAATCTATGGAATTCGTGACATTCACCAAACATTTGGCTTTCAGATCGAGATCGTCGGTCATGGCTTTATCCACGTAATTATCTAGCATGATTCATTCGAAATCCACGTTCCCCCTGTCAGCGTATTTTTAAGTCACCACATCTGCGAGATCTATCGGCTCGGGAAGATTGTAGAGCTTCTTATCATTCATGTTCAAAGGTTCCTCTCAAGGTTCGTATCTCTGAACGTAACGTTCATCCAAGTTGGCAATGTCGTAACCATCGCCAACTTCAAGCGTCTTCCTCTTCTTTTTGGTTCGATTTTCATCGTCACTTCTACCAAATTTATCGACTGGCATGTTGTTTTGAGGTTTTTTTGTTTTAAAAAATATATTTCAAACACAGTTTATTAAAAATGAATTATTTCACTTATTTTTATTTTATTCGATTAAATTTTTTAAAATAATTTTTTACCTTTATATATACTATAAAAAAAATCTCTCTCTAATGTAAATCATTGAGAATGTCTTGAAACTGTTCTCCTTCCGACCATCTCTTGAGAATGTAGAGACACAGGTGACCGCAAAACACTTGATCTGGTGATTGCACTCGTTCCGTGTTGGAACAAACCATCGATTCGTTGAAATAGTTCTTTATTTCTTTTGGTGGCGAGATTCCATAGCTGTCAAAATAATAATTCTTCTTCTTCCTGTTCTTGAACCACGCCACCCAGTGAGTGCCTTCACCCAATAAATCGTCTAGATTTTAAATTCATCATTCCGATTGTTGAGGTCTTCTCTTCGGCAAGGCATCTCTGGAAAACAAGCCTAGAAAATCTTTGATTTTCAAATCCTTCACCGCATTCAACAGATCGATGTTGGATATGGGTTTGTTAGGTAAGACGACACCTTCTATGGATATCTCTGTTTTCTTATTCATAAATGTGTATATTTTTTTTTATTTATTCATTTTATTATAATTCACTAAAATGACATTATTTTTTTAGATTTTTTTCTTTTTCTTTTTTAAACTAACTCTCTCGATTTCTCTATCGACTTCCATAATCTTGAATCCATCTAATTCCTCTTGATTTTCTAGAATCCTATCATCCTTAATCATATCTGGAATCCTATCTGGAATCCTATCGTCCATAATCATATCCAAAGTCCAATGTCTGATTGCCAAAGTGCTTATTTTATCGTCTAACATGAATCTCTTATCATCGTCGGCCGTCAGCAAAATCTTGTTGACTATTTCGGTATACAAGTCGTGATTGTCGCTTCGAAGCGATTTCATAGTCTTATACACTGGACCACTTCCTAACAGACAATCTTTATACTGTCGAAAAGAGATGTTTTTCTTCACCACACATGCTTTAACCCCTTTGCACTTCTTGATCTCTTCATCTTCTAGACGATAAGCATACAGTTTGGGTCTCAAACCCACGAATTCGACGATTTGTTTACCGCTGCTCTCATCCTTAAATTTACCCAACACCTTCTTGTTGTCGTTCGATTGAATGTTGGACGGGTGATCGATGGTTTTGGGTTTAGGCATTTCGACTGCGACACCTTGATTTTCGTTGCAATATTCCTATTGTTTTGCTAACGATTTTTCGCTGCGAAATGCGTTCATGCAGTTGCAACATAAACATGTCTTATGTTCATGTTTAGTATTTTGTCTCGACAGTAATTGGCTCGAATCTTTAACCCAACAATAATGACGATTGTCACCATTCGAAATCAATAATAAAATAATCGTCTTTTCTCTTTCAAGATAGGAAGCCTGTCTGAGAGGATAGATCGTTCATTTTTCATCATCGTATCCCAAGACGTTCACCACTACGGTGGGATTTTGAACCTCGAAACGTTTGATGTGTTTTAACTGCATTGGAAAAGTCACTCCAGTCCAATCGAGATTTTTAGAAGTCTCCTTGTAATGAGAAACTCTATCGGAGTGCATTTTGATGGGGTATAAAGTGGAGGTGACTGCCCATTTAAAACACTGATCATCTTTATTTCTTACGTTGATCACAGCTTTTTTTTTAGCTAAGAAATATGGTAATTCCACATAGGAAGACGCTTTCAACGAATCGTTTTTAGTTATATGAATTTCGAGTTTCAACACCTCATCAAACGTCCAATTACTACCTCCATGTTGATAATTCACGGGAGATGTCAACATCTTGTCTTTCATCATTTCGAAAACATCTGATAAATCTGAACCTCGAAATACGGGTTCGACATTAGATTTGAATTATGCATTTTTCATGATGCTCTCACTGGAATTCATGTCGATTTTATTCATCATGCAGTGGAGTATCATCTTAATTTTTTGTCCCACGTTCATGTGTTCGCGAAACAAATCCAATACTTTTTTCTTCACCCGTTCCATGAACAATTTTGGATTGACTTTCTTGAACGAGGGAACCACATTGAAAGTTTTAAAAATGCCTTTGATCGCACTTTTCCATTCTATGGGATTCGATTGGAATGCTTCCATGATGACTCATGCTACATATTCTTCTCCTTTCCCTTTGTTGATTGCTCATCGAATTTCGTTCGATATATCTCGTTTGTCTAGATTCTGAACTGCATCACTCGTTTTCATTTTATTTTTTTTTTCTTTTGAAACTTGAAGTTCATTGACGGCTTTTCGTTTAGTTGTCTTCTTATTTTTCACAACCGAAATGTTGTTTTTTTTTTGATGGCGGCATTTTGATTCCTTTTACTATCTTTTTCTTCTTCTCATTTTTCACAACCGAAGCGTTTTTTGACGTTGTTGCTATCAACATTTCATTTGCCTTTTCATTGAGCAAACTATGTATCTCCTTGCGCATGATCTTTCTAATTTCATCACGCTCCAAGTTTCATTTTCTATTGTCAGGCATTACTGTCATCGGCTTATTTTTTCCTCAATTCGAGTCTGTTTAAGTTTGTTCACTTCCGATCTTTCGATTTTTTTTCTTTCCATCGTTTCGCAAACGATATTCCTGTATGACTTCAATTTTTTTTGATTTGGTTCTATGATTTCTGAAATGTGGAATGTTTAATTCTCTACACATCTCGTTTAACTGAGGTACGGTTTTCTCATTTCAATTTTCCATTTTTTTATTTGTTTGCTTCATTTGTAAGAACATTTTTTTTTTTGAATTTTGTATTTAAATAATAATTTGTTAAAAAGTTTTAAAATAGTTTTTATATATATGTTTTAATTCCCTCAAAAAAAATTTTTTTTGATGAAATTAATCAATTTTTTTTATGTTCCTTAATGTGAAAAAATTGAATTAATACGAGAAAAAAGGACGTTAAATTTAAAACTTTTTATTTATATAAAGAGAAAAAAATGCTTTTACAAAAAAAAAATTCACATTAAAGAAAATTAAAAACTTTTTTATATATATATAGAGAGTAAAAAAAAAAACAAAACTTTTTTAACAAATTATTATTTAAACACAAAATTCAAAAATATATATTATTTGCAATAATTCATAAAACAAAAAAAACAAATAATCGACAACACCTAAAAGATGCGAATTGAAACTGAAATGAGTCGAAACGTGTAAGAAATTCGGTTGTAAAATCTATAGATTACAACACGACACCATCAAATTGAACGAGGTCGAGACGAAGGGTTTAGAGCACAAATACGACAAATATAGCATGCCTTTGAAATTGGACGAAGCCACGCTCGATTTGTTTTACGAGTACCAAAGCGATCTACAGAATATCGTCATTGCCGAAGACAGTGAATTCGACAAGGACGATTTGTTATTACCCTATGGAAGTTACATATATCCAAAAATCTCTCTCGAGCTCGTGAACAAATCGGGTGGTGAGAGCACATTCACCGATGTAAAAAAATGCGCAAAAGTAAAGATAAACATTCAACACATTTTCAAAAAAGGAGAAGACACGACCATCAACATGCTAATAACAGACTTGAAAATATAAAACAATAGAGAGACTGATTTTTAGTGAAGGAGAAGGAAAACAAGTAATGATATCTAGAGAGGATGAACATCTCTAGATCTCATTACTTTTTTTTTGTTTTTTTTGTTATCCTTCTTCTTCTTCTTCTTCACTATCGCCCATATATATTATAATAACGTTTCCTTTTTTCTCAAATTTCGGCGTCGATTCTTCTTTTCTTTTTTTTGTGATATATTACGTTTTTTATAAGAACACATTTGTTTATCTGCATCATAATTATGAACGAATGTGGTGCATCTCTTGGTAACACTCACATCATTACCATTCTCTTCAGAAGGTAGTGCTGGCAGTGGAAAACGTCGCAGTCTTTTAAATTTCAACCATCTATCCCACTTTTTTTTAGTTCTTTCCTAAGATATCCATCATTAGCGTCTAATTGTTTTTCCACATCTTTTTCCCACACTATCCCGCACTATTCATCATTAGCATCTAATCGTTTTTCCACATCTTTTTCGCACCCTATCCCATGATATTCATCATTATCGTCTAATTGTTTTTCCACCTTTTTATCCATTTTATATTATTTTTTTTTTATACTTTCTATGATTTATATTTTGATATTTTATATAATTATATAATTTTTTTGCATTATAATAACATACTCAAAATCGGTATATTCTTAAACGGCGAATTCTCACCAAACAGCAAACCCTCACCGAGTCGCTCAAGGTACTGTCCGCTCTTCAGATAGAGACCGTTTCCACTGAAAGAGTTGCCACCTCTAATGGGTTCTAGATACAATCCTTCACCGTTGTCGTCTATGTGGAGGCGACACATGGCTCCTCCCTTCTTCAAAAACAGTCCGCTGCCACCCATTAATTTCTCAATTGCCAAACTCGCAAGTCCTAAGAGAGCTCCCACGCCGAGAGTCTTTCCAAGAAAGGGTAATGCTTTTGTGGCAAAGGGCAATGCTTTTGCGGTGATTCCTGCCAATAGTGGTAGAAGCTGCCTTTCATTTTCAAATTGTATTTCAATTGAGCGGGACTCAATCTCACCCTCAACCCTCTTCTATCACGAATCGCTTTCTCCATCCTTTTGATTTGAGTTCTGGTCCAGGCGATTCGATCATCACCGTCACTCGTCAGATCTTTGTAAGTGAATTTGAATCTCACCAGCTTGTCTCGAGTTAACGCTCTCTCAAGTTTCTCCCTCTGTCCTTTGGACATGTTCACGTTCTTAACCACGTATTCAGTCATATTTCTTTTTTTAAATATATTTTGTTCAATTGTTTTTTTGTTTTAATGATAATTATATATATTAAATAATTTTTGTAAATTAATATTGTGTTTATTTTATTTTCTTATTTATATATATACACAATATTTTTTTTTTGCTTTTTTGTATTTCTCTTATGTGAAATCGTATCGTCACCCTCTCTCCACGAAGATCTAACAGTTCACCATTTTGATCCATCAACGTGGTTTTTGAGACTATACAACGTGTCTAAAATCACTGGTAGATAAACTAAATTTTGAGGTCGTTCCACGATTTTATAACCCAGCGACACCTTTGGAAAGAAGGAATAGATCGTCGGTTGAGCGCTACCATTCACATAGCTTTCAGCAATCGCATCCACGTTCACCGGAATGCTATTGACTGCGAGAATGTCAACCGTATTTTCAGATGCCGCATGTCCTCAATACATCTTTCGATCCAATCCCAGCATCTTGCCTATAGAATCGTTCGTGTTGAAATCCACTCGAAAATTATCTTCCAAATCCAACATTGTCTGTAAGGTATTAGGGTTAGGAGCGAGTCTGATCTTGTTGCTTCCCTTTCCATCCATCTTCATTCGCATCTGAATGTAATTGTTCAAATTGTCTATGTCATAACTTCCTTTGGGAATTCAAATCTCCAACCAATCCACACTCCATCGGAATACTTGAACGAGTTATTCATTTTGGTGATGTTGGGAAAGGAATAATAAGTCTCCAGATTCACCAATGCCATCTCGTATCTTTCCTCTCTATTCAATTCGATGGAAGGTTTGAATTTCATCGCGAATCGAGTTGCATCACCACTCACCATGATTTGAATGGATTGTTTTGCAGCTGTACTCTTGGCTATCCATTCTAACAATTCTCCTTGTTCGAACATTATAGTTTTAATTTTTATTTTATTTTTTCAAAGCTAAATTATTGATGATTTATTATTTTCTAATTTTTGTTTTCACTCTCTATCTTATTATCATCAGAAACATAAAACTTGTCGAATCCGCTCCAATATTTTCCACGATTAAATTCGCTAGTCAAATCGATCACGACGAAATTGTAAGGTCCTCCATCCCAAACCCTCTTGCAGAATCTCCTGAATTCCGCCACGTTCATGTCGTTTGTGACGTGATCACCGTAGATGTGATTGAGATTCTTGAGATCCTGGCGAAAGAGTCACAGTAAATTAGCATTCTCCCTTATCGTCTGTCTGGGCAATCGAAAATAATTCTGCGACAGGTAGAAACAGTCCACGTTGCTGTGATGACCCCTAACGTAATACGATTCACATCGGTTCTGTCTCTCCAAAAGCAGATCATCGAAAATCATGAGATTCTTATCTTCCAATTTCAATTCTCTAGGATCCGAAACGTCACTAGCGTTCTCATAAAATCGACACTCGACATTCGAAGATGCATTTCTCTTCATCAATTCCATCGCTGCACCGTCTAAAATGGTCAAAAGAGAAGCTTCACTTTTATCTAATTCCTTCCTACTGTCAAAGATTCTGGCTATGACGTCCTTGGGAAATCTACGATCCATGCACTCTTGAAGCAATCTGTATTCGGGTTGAAACAAACTCTTGCCAAACACGAATAATCTGTCGTAATCCAACCAGCCGGGTTGCGACAACAGATTCATCAACAGATTGGTCTTTCCACAATTCGATTTTCCCACTATCAAGCCTCTTATGCTTTTGGGAAAGAACTTGTTATTCGACCTCTTGGCCGTGGCGTCGGTCCAAGACATATCTTTAATGTTCATTTTTTTATTTTTTTGTTATTTTTAGATTTTCAAACACAATTTTTATGTTTTTTCAAACTCAGTTTTTATAAATATTATTATTTATTTATATTACACCGTCACGAGTTCTCTCCAATCCAGATCCACTCGTCATTTTGGCTAAATCTTGTATGGGTACCACAGCATCCTTAAAATCTTTCCATCTTTTCGGCGATCGCTCTAATGTAGCTTGCTTCACCGACAGACTGATCAACCTGTTGATCAATGCATCGGCTGCCCTCTTGCCAGCCACAGAAGCAATCCTACCACTAGTTTCAGAAGTGGCTTTCTTACCAGCATTCAAAGCTGTCTTCTTACTGACCTCAAACGTGGTTGATGCGAGTTTTCTACCTGCATTGCTTGTGAACGCTCGCATTATAGAATCGACGATGCCAGAACCGCCTTGAACGTAAGTTCTGACGTATCCCCTGCTCTTTATCACCAACATATTTTTATTTTATAATATATATTTTGTTTTTTCACTGGTAAATCGTTTGTTGTTTAAATACTTTTTATTATTTTCTAGTGTAAAATTTACTGTTTTTATTTTATCTATTTTTTGTTTTTTTTTATCTCTCTACTTATTATATATATATCAATCCTTCAATTCGTTCATCAACCTTTTGTAATCACGTTTATTCAAAACCTCCTGCCTCAACAATTCGTCGCATATGCTCACTATCTCATTATTTAATCCAGTATTACCAGCGCATCGACTTGCCATCAACAATCTCAATCTCTGAGACAGAGCATCAGAATCACTCAGAAGAAAATTGGTTCTCACCCCTTTCCCAGTCCCCAATTCGACGAATATCTTATTCATATCCCATATGAGTTTCACCACCTTCGTCCACTTGTAACCTCTATTGGCTTTGGGTCTCGTTTCTCTGACATCGTTATTTCTCTTCATGGCGTGAGTTTGAACCAGAATCTCGCCGTAATTGTCGAAATCCCGATCCGTGTAATCTCCAGGCTTGTCGAAAAGGAGAAATCTGCACAGTCCAGGAGTTAATTTGTACCTATTCGAACCGACGATTAAATTATCATCATCCTCTTGCACTTTAGTGTCGCCTATGAAAGTTCTACCGCCAGAATCCTTATAAATTCCATACAACAGATCTCTCTTACCACCATCCTCAGTGGTAATAGTTGAAGCGACATCTTCGCTTTCGCTCACGTCAGTTTTGATTCTCATGGGAACATAATCCGGCTATGATCTTTGAAAGGAAAACCCCCTTGTAAAACTGCCGAGCAATGAACCCATCCTCAAAGAACTTTCTTTTATGGGCTTCAATTCGTCGACGATCTCCTTCTTACTTCGCTCCTGAACCTCCGTCATAGCTTTAAATAATTTTGTGGTTTCGCGTCTTACTTCCATTTCTCCCAGTTCTGTCAGCAGATCGAATGCTTTTTCTGAGTCGTTCATATTCGCTGAGAAGTTCATCTCTCTGCTTGGAATCTGTGATGTGTAAAAACATTTTTTCGTTTTCTAAAATTATTAATATTTCCTTTAGAGTATGGTAATGTGAGTTATTTTATTATTCTCAAAAATTAAATGTATAATTATTTTTATGTTTTATGTTTTAAGTAAATAAAAATCTTCTGTCTTTAATATATAATAACTAAAATCAGTTGAGGAGAAACATTTTACAAAATGAAACCTCGATAAATGCGTTTTGCCCTCGAACGTGTTAAATCACATCAACTGTTATTTCCGACAATGAGAAACTTAGAGTTAGTCTCAAATAAACATCTATAAATACAACGTTTTAAAAGTGTTAAATCATCTAGGCAGTTATTGTCCTCACACTTGAAGTCATTTTCAAAATAATACTCTTAGAATATCTCGTAATATTTTAGTTAAAACCGCGTTAGTACTCGCACGTTGAGCAACGGTATTTCTTCTATATTTTTATATGGAAATCGTTTCAGTCAAAAAACAAGAGTTGAAAAATCTTTTTAAAAAAATTCTCTGGAGAGAATTTTTTTACAAAAAAAAATATGGAAAAATAATATTCCTAGAATATCTCGTAATATTTTGGTTAAAACCGCGTTAGTACTCGCACGTAGAGCAACGGTATTTCTTCTATATTTTTACATGGGAATCATTTCAGTTGAAAAACAAAAGTTAACACAATTTCTGATTAAAACATAACACACTTTGAGTCATTCACAAAATAAAATCATTGATAAAATGCATCGCCCTCGGCGATTATTCTCACCTCCATATCATCAAAGAACAAAATACTGTTTGAAGTAAACAGATGCACTTTTGTGAATAGGAATAATTTGGAAGTGTGTCTCGTCAAAAGGTGTTTTTATTGATGTCTCTTGAACCGAGATGTGAGTCGATTAAAAATTTCAATTTACCTCTTAAAACTCATCTAATTGGAATGCAATTTTACCGTTTGATTTTATTTGAATGAAAAAACTATTTATTTACATTGAGTGCAATATTGAAAACTCCACAAAACTGATCTATTACGATTTACTTTAAAACTCGCTATCACAAAACGTGGACGGACGATTTCCATCGGTTCTAATTTTCCAAACTCGAGTTTTTCCGTTTCATTGAACTAAATCCTTTCATTTACGCCAGAACAAAAAATGAAATGATTTGCGAAGATTTCATAGTGTCAATTAAACACAAATTTTGCCACTTAACTATCTGAGTGAAATGCAATTTTATAGTTGATTTTTATTTGAATGAAAAACTATTTATATACACTGAGTGCAATATTGAAAACTTCACAAAACTGATCGATTACGATTTACCTTAAAACTCGCTATGACAAAACGTGGAAGCACAATTTCCATCGGTTCTAAGTTTCCAAACTCGAGTTTTTCAGCTGTGGTTTGAAAAAAAAATCCTCGACGAGTCACTTCGCTTTACACCCACTTTGCACCATTGGCGAACGTAGAGAAAACGTTTTGAGATTTTCCTGATCTAGAATCAACAAATCGTTTTCGCCGATCGGATCGCACCCTCGACCGTCCGGAACGCGATCGCGAACGTGGTGGTGGTCCAGAACCGACAAACCGCATTTTTTTGATGTACCGGAAGCCGAAATCGGTTTTAAAAAAAAAATAAAAAAAATCCTCGATGAGTAACTCACTTTTCACCGTTGGCGAACGTCGAGAAAACGTTTTGAGATCGATTTTTCCTGGTCTAGAATCGGCAAATAGGTTTCACCGATCGGATCGCACCCTCGGCCGTTCAAACAGCCGTTGGCGAACGCAGGTGGTCTAGAATTGGCAAACCGCTTTTTTGATGCTGGTCTAGAATCGGCAAAACGTTTTTGCTTGCGTTCATCAACGATAGATCGAAGGTCTGATCCGCGATGGGAACGTCGAGAAAAAATTTTAAATTTACATTTTCTTCAAATTTCATACATTTTTTCACTTCTGAGCGATGTGTCGAATGTACTCGTTCGCCAACGGATGTTTGAACGGTCAAAAGTGCGATCTGAGAGCCTCAAAAGCAATTGCCGATTCTGGACCACCATGCAAAAATGACATTTTTTACACTCTGTACACGATTTAACACTGAATCCCTATGGCGGTGCACGTACATGTACGTGTACGTGTACAGTTTTTTGGAAAAGTGGTCCAGAATCGGCCTTTTACACCTACTCACATCAGTCAGTAATACAAGGCGAACAACTAGACATAGTCAATGACTATAAGTATTTAGGCGTGGTCATCAACAGGAAGGGTTCCTTCTATAAGGCAAAGAAAGACCTAGTGGAAAGGGCTACAAAGGCGATGTACTTTGTGATCAGAAAAATAAGACATTTCTCTCTTCCGTTCGATATTCAGTTAGACCTTTTTCATAAAATAATCCAACCGATCTTACTGTACGGCTGTGAGGTGTGGGGGTTTCAAAATATACTATCAATAGAAAAGTTCCAACATAAATTTTTAAGATTTATTCTGAAATTAAAGCCAAGTACACCACCCATATTTATTTACGGTGAATTGGGGACGACTCCAATACAGATTGAAATAAAATGTCGAATTATTAGTTATTGGTGTATAGATTAATAAACAGTCCCGAAACAAAAAATAATCTTATACTTTACAATTATTTAAATGTGCTAATGACTAATAATAAACACTGCTGCCAGTGGCTTCTAAATGTTAAGAATATCCTAGACACATGCGGGTTATCCCACGTTTGGTATTCTCAAAACTGTGGAAACTCAAGATTTTTGGTAGCTGAAGTTAAGAATATCCTGACTGACCAGTTCCGTCAAGAGTGGTGGTCAAGCGTTACCTGTCGACATTGTATGATAATTACAGGTTACTCGATCACAACTTAGAAATGAAATTTTATATATCCCGTCTGCCATTAACAGATGTCTTCACCCTTGTTAAATTTATCACATCCAATCATCACCTGCCGATTAACACAGGTCGATGGAAAAATATCCCAAGACAAGACCACATTTGTAAGCTTTGCCCAATGGGGGAAGGTTGGGGACGAGTGTCACTACGTTATGGATTGCCAAAGGTTATACGATGAAAGAAGAATGTACTTACCCTCCTTTACGCATAGACGTCCTTCGGCTTTTAAATACAGAGAGCTCTTCTCAAGTAAAAATATTACAGTCCTTCATAAATTATGCCAATTTATTAGAGTTGTTAATGTTATGACAAGATGAGCATTATACATAAAATGCACGAATCCACCAGTCTTTTCCCCGTTGATATCTCAGTTTTAATTTTGGTGATATGCACAGTATAAACCCCACCCAACCCCAGTCAGAAATTTGAGGGGACACGTTAATTGTGAATATCAAATTTTCTCTTCCCGGTCTGCAGCGGACATAAGGTATATGAGACAGAGTACCTGCGTGCCTACCTTATCGTGATATGTTGAACATGGTGCCCCTTAAAGCATCCTTGTTTTCGCCTAATTTTCTTCTCCCAAGAGTGTTTGAGCGAGGGGTGTCCCATTTCAAACTAACGTTTAAATCTGACAGTTATTGGATTATTGGTAACGATAAAGCATCTCTAGGTTGTGATCAATTTAGGGCGAATAATTTTAAATCGAGTAGAGGTACATTGGGGGTCTCTACAGTCTTGTGGCTCACCATATCGTCGGATGGGGGCTACAGTGTTCTATGTCACAGTTGGACATCGATCACTCTAGTGACCAAGCGATGCTATGTCGAGAAGTGAAATGCTAAAGAGCTACTCGCGGACGAGGTCGTGCCACTGGAGTCGATGCAGTGAGTAGACTCCTGCGACATCCTGCAACTGTGGTTTCAGACTGGAAGAGGGTTCAGTTTCTGGAGACGTTCTGATACTTTATCGATTTCTGTTGGAGTGGGTTTTATACTGGGGATGAGTCTAGCTGCCAGTTGGCATATCCTACTTCTATTTATACTTAGTAATATGTAACAATTTATACTGACTGCTATACAATATACTTTAATGTACACATAAATATATATACCTCTCACACCACTTACATGGTCAAGGAGAATGAATAAAGATTTGATTTGTTAATGGGGAGGGGGGGGGGGGGGTATTGTGAGAAGGTGTTTATGCGCGAATATCCTTAAAGCGTGTAATATTGAGTTTTTTTTCACCAATTCGAAATTTCATTTCGCTAAATATTAACAAACAGTTGTGAAAGTGTGAGTTATACATGATCAAACATCGGGGAGAAAATAACTGTTGTCTTGTTTGAAATAATACATATGCACTAAGTATAGTATGTACGCCATTGTTGTGAGTGTGAAGTAGTCGCAATATTTCAGTGAGGTGTGATTTCTGAACAGGCTACTGGAGAAGTTTTGAAATTCGGTGTGGCAAAGAGGAACGTCTTAGGAATATGTCCATGTGTACAAGAGAGAGAGAAAGAGAGAGAGAGAGAGAGAGAGAGAGAGAGAATTTGAAAATGAAGTGACGTAGAGTAAGTGTGTTCATAATAATGTGTGGTTTATACGCTATGGGCAGTGGTATGTGGTTTAACTGATAAAGTTCTATATTAAATGCGTTTGAAAGACCCTGTTCGTCGGTGGTTGCTTTTCTCAGTTCGTTGGAGACAATTAAAAAGTAACCACATCAGTATTTAATTCTTGCCTCCTTCAGTATCCTTGTCTACGCTTCAGTTTATTCCGAATCCAGTATAATTCTATTCTTGAGTATAGTCTATTGCAGTTAGTTATATTTTGTGGACAGATCCATAATTTTGAGTTTTTTGTTTCAAACGGTTTGTGGTACTGTAATCAAACCGACTTCCATTTGATCAAGACAGCTTTTAACTTCGTTAGCTTCACAGTTTTCACCCTGTAGTCATATCACCGTTTTTTGTTATATGCTCACTCATCCATACTATAAATCAGAATCATGTTCACTCACAGTACACAATAGAGTTCCACTGGCCACTATCCACTCACCGTTGACATTAAAGATGATTTTAGACTGTGCTGAAGTAACAGATGTCCACCCTAACACCCCTTGCCACTCTTCCAACAGTCGTTTGAATACTGTTTATGTGAGATGAAAAAAATACAAAGAAGGTACACGTTGAAGGTATGGGTTGGAAGAGACAACGTGAATATAACGGAAGGTATAGGTTGGAAGAGACAACATGAATATAACAAATATAACTTTCCGATCATTTTAGCAATTTGTAGTCAACAGAGACCGTCTTTACACCCTGCACGCTGAGGTCAAAATATTACATTTTCGTCCTGCAAATTTTTCACATAATGCAACCAGCAATTTAACTAATTCAGTCTTCTTGAACAGAGCTTATCACACGCTATTGAACAAGATTGAATTTGTTAAATTCCGAGTGGCATTGAGGAATAAATTGGCTGCTTGAATTCTTGTTATTTTGACATCATTAAGGGAGTTAAATTAGTATCGGTTCGAGAAAATTCGCCCGCTATTTCAGCCCCTTCCAAATTCCCCCAGACTCACAGAAAACAAAAACCAAGAACACCAACGAAAATATTAAGAATATACTCGGCATTGGAGGATAGAGAGTGTTTCTATTTCTATCCTCCAATGCCGAGTATATTCTTAAATGTATAGCATTACTTCGAAAAGTAAAACCACCAAAGACGTGCGTTATACCTCTTGTTTATAGGGGTGGGGGGGGGGGGGAATATTGTGAGAAGGTGTTTATGCGCGAATATCCTTAAAGCGTGTAATATTGAGTTTTATTCACCAATTCGCAATTTTATTTCGCTAAATATGAACACACAGTTGTGAAAGTGTGAGTATACATGATCAAACATCGGAGAGAAAATATGGAGGAGGAGGGGGAGAGGACCGTCTGCATCACCAAGTAAATATTTCGTCGGATCATAGCAATATACGTGTGGCATGCTACCTTTGTGACTAGGAGGTTATGCAAGGTAAACTGGTGTCAGATGTCTTATGGTCTCGCCCACCACCATAAAGGTCTATTATCGTCATAGTGAGATATTAACCCTTTTTCTAATCAGTTGTTTCGATCCACCTGAGGTGGTACCCAAGACTTGCCATTCAAACCATTCTTTTGCGCCTAAAACACCGTTTATCACTCCATCAAGGAGACAATTATGTGGACCACACTCTAGTCAGGGCGCAAAATCTGCTTTGTTTGAAAGTTTTGTTTTTCAATGTCACTTGCAAAAATTCCTGGTTAATGTAGGATCCGTGGTCTCAAAAGCCAAAACATCCTTTACAACAGTATTAGCCCTTTTGCTTGCCCAACCTACTTAGTAAATTTGCGGTGCTGTGTCCAATGACATTTGTATAAGGCATCATCTCCTAAAATATGGAGTGAAAAAGTACATGGGGTCGCATAACATTGGGGCTTAGGTTTTACCCAACTCCATCAGTCTTCATTCACTCCAAAAAACTCTGGGTGGGCATTTTCACAAATGCTCGGAGATTTCATTTCGTTTGCATTCTCGCACTTTTATCAGAGAAGTGACTATTATTATTTTTAATCTTTGCAAAATGCGTTCAATGAAAATTATCGTTCCAGTCCAGATATTGCTCCAGTTGATCACACGGAAGCATTTTCTCTCTAGAGTTCTAAATTCTATTAACCCTTTACCTAACATAAAAAGCAGACGACACTTGCAAACAAAATTCTTGAATATAACTGGGGTTTTTTTTTCATTTTTTGTCTCAAAAATATAGGTTATGACTCCTCATTGGAACGAGCCCGACGAGCTCGTTGCACAGAGGGGGTCATAACCTATGTTGTTTAGAGGGTGGAGGAAGCCGGAGTACCCGGAGAGAACCACCGAGCAACGGAGAGCAACTGTCAGCTCCCCAACATACTAACACCACACAATCAGGGTTAGCATTGGTTGAAGACAAGTGCACCATCGACGTGCAGTACACCTTTGTAGGTTATGAACCACTAAATAAGTGAACACGTGACTTGTAGCATTTGACAGGCAAAGTTGTGAGTAGGATTAAATAGGGCTGATCAGCTGATTGGTTAAATATATTTTTACTTTGAAACCATTAATTAAAATTTGGATTCGTCCACTTTCGAAACGATTAATAAGTTTGTTTGTAATTTGGTGCCGGAATGTGTGAGAATCTCTCAAAAACATGAGACATGGAAAAAAAAGTGTGAAGGTCATTCAGTGCAAGACCATACGATAGTTGTGAAAATTCGAAATTTAAACTGAAATTTCATGTGGCAACATATATTTTTTTCCAGTTTAATTTTTTCAAGAGATGATGTACTTTGTGGATGTATAGGTATTCTTTTTCAAAACAACTTGGTGTGTTGTACTAAGAGTGAAAGGTTAACGCAGTGGTCAATGGGATTTATTTAGTTGTTCATAACATGCACACAACGCCATCGTGCCCCCGCGTGGGCAATGGGGGTGGAGTGTCTTGTCCAAGGACCCATCGCGATTGCAGCAGATGGGCTTCGAACCGCGGGCCTCTCGGCGTGCATCTTGCACCTCTACCTACTGAGCCACCGCGCCCCTTATCTGCAAGACAAGCCAGACAGAGACCGATTGGAAAATGTTACTGTGTTCTCTTGGTATGGTATAAGGGAGATAACTCAAAGAGAAAATGTTTCACGTTGTGAAAATAGACAGAACTGATAGTTGGTGAAAACACACACTATAACGCCTGTAAGGAGACCTAGTTACCAGTGTGGGCTAGCTGGTTGACGTTTCGTTTCTACTTTCGAAGCCATTATAACAAACCTCGTTTTCAACGCAGTTCCAAATCACCAGTGAAATGAATTCGCACTCTTGGATGGTCTGTGAACATTACTCTGCAATAACCAAGCAGTAAGCCTTGGAGGTGGGGGGGGGGGGGGGGGGGGGGAGGGGGGTGGCAGTTTTTGTACGCCCCTTTGAGAAACGGTTGTATTATTTAAGCAGTCTGTCCGTCTGTCTCTCCGTTCATTAACATTTTTGGTTTCAGACCGATAACTCCAGTTTGGATTAACTGATCTCAACCAAAGTTGGTATGTGTATAACAGGACAAGTTCTAATATAGGTTCCATCCTATTATTGTTATATGTGATACGGCACTTTTTCGATTTAGAATTCGACCGTTTATTAACATTTTTGGTTTCGGACCAATAACTCCAGTTTGGATCATTTGATCTCATCCAAAGTTGGTTCAATTAAAAATGCCTAACGGACGTATTAAGCCACGCCTGGTGGTACTCTTGTTCATATTGTCCTGTACTGCACTGATCCCCCGTGCGCCATCTCCTTAAACATGGGCGAGGCACTGTTTTCTGTGGTTTGGTAATATTGTGTGACGAAAACTATGTTTTATGTGGGTGTTGATCACAACTGCGCAATTTCCTTTAACAAAGTCACTTCAAAAGAAGTGGGATAATTAGTTAATTAATGCCGATTCTCTTCTCCTTTTTTATTTTTTTTTTATTAGGGTTTAACGACACATTAACAGCCAAGGTCATATCGTGTCGGTTACAGTTTTACGGGTGGAGGAAGCTGGAGTACCCGGAGAGGACCACCGAGCAACAACGAGCAGCTGTTAGCTCCCCAACATCGTATCTCCGCACTGCAGAACAGGCAGGGTTAGATTGGTTGAAGACATGCGTACCATCGACCTGCAGTACGCCTTAGTACACGGCGCCATCGGATCCCATATGAACAATTGGGGGTTAAGTGTGTTGCACAAGGACACAACGCGGCCCTTCTCCTTCTACAGTTTTATTAAATATTTGTAATTTTTACAACACTCTAGGACATATTTCCATTATGCTTTACATAACCAGGTACACCATCTTCTTCATCATCTACTCTTTATCTTTAATATCATCTACGTGGAGTTTCGAAAAACTTAATTCCATTCAACTCGGTGTGTTTAACCCTTTACCTAACATGAAAAGCAGACGACACTTGCAAACAAAATTATTGAATAACTAATGTTTTTCATTTTTTTTGTCTCAAAAACAAAGTTTATGACCCCTCATTGGAACGAGCTCGTTCCAAAGAGGGGTCATAACCTATGTTTTTGATACAAAAAATGAAAAAAACAATAAAAATTAATTGGCGATTTTTGTGAATAGCGCTGGAGGGTTTTGGCCGTTACGTTGGGTAAGTAGTTAAAACATTCTGCTTGCAATATTACTCTGTCGCTACTAATTCTCGCCCGATCACCCGCTACATTGATATGTGACACTGTATTCGTTCTGTTCAGCTTCAGTTAAACCCTTTATCCAACAGAACTAGCACTAACTATTTTGGAGGCAAAACTTGAAAAACACATCCCCGAATTTGAAAATTGCGATTCAGTTTGTGAATAGAGCTGACGGTTGCCAGATAAAACCATTAAGTTAGGTAAAGGGTTAACAGTAACCTGTTACTATGTGTGTTGTGGTTATCTATTCAAAACAAAGAACCTAGAATCAAAATCGTACACTACGCCTAAACCCTCGTCAGCCCTTACTCTCCTATTTTCCAACATTTTCATCAATTTTGTTTATTCCACCCTGTCTCATCTCATTCTGCATTTTAATCTTTATACATCTTTTCGTGCCATTTACTTCCACCGAGTTCAGTTGTCTGTGATCCGAAATGTCCTGCCGAAATTCGTCATATGCTTTAAATTCCCCTTTCCCCTCCCCCACCCTCTTTACGCCAATCTCTGAATATCTCCCCGGCATTCAAATCCAAAGAACTGCCTTGAGTTGTAGACGAGTGTTCACCCATAACTGTCCTCACACGTCACCTCGACAATTTTAATTGTCTTGGACAGTGGTTATCTTTGGTAAGCGAAACCAACTGTAAAGTTTGATGCGGTATAATATCGTTGCCCGAACAACGACGTTACAAACGTCACAATTGTAACAATACCGCGCCTAGAACTTTTCGTTGAAAAGAAGAAGCGGATTAGCAATTGTCGTATCTTTTATGTTGAGACCGATGCCTTAATAATATAATTGGACATAATTTACACAAGAGTAAAAGAAAACGGTGCGTATAATTGTTGTCTTGTTTGATATAACACATAAGTACTAAGTATAGTATATACGTCATTGTTGTGAGTGTGAAGTTGTCGCAATATTTCAGTGAGGTGTGATTTCTGAACAGGCTACTGGAGAAGTTTTGAAATTCGGTGTGAAAGAAGAACGTCTTAGGAATATGTCTGTGTGTACAAGAGAGAGAGAGAGAGAGAGAGAGAGAGAGAGAGAGAGAGAGAGAGAGAGAGAGAGAGAGAGAGAGAGACAGAGAGAGAGACAGAGAGAGAGACAGAGACAGAGAGAGAGAGAGACAGAGAGAGACAGAGAGACAGAGAGACAGAGAGAGACAGAGACAGAGAGGGAGAATGAGAGGGAGAGACAGAGAGAGAATTTGAAAATGAGGTGACGTGGATTTAGTGTTTTCATAATAATGTGTGGTTTATACGCTATGGGCAGTGGTATGTGGTTTAACTGATAAAGTTCTATGTTAAATTCGTTTGAAAGACCCTGCTCGTCGGTGGATGCTTTGCTCAGTTCGTTGGAGACAATTAAAAAGTAACCACGTCAGTATTTAATTCTTGCCTCCTTCAATATCCTTGTCTACGCTTCAGTTTATTCCGAATCCAGTTTAATTCTATTCTTGAGTATAGTCTATTGCAGTTAGATATATTTTATGGACAGATCCATAATTTTGAGCTATTTGTTTCAAACGGTTTGTGGTACTGTAATCAAACCGACATCCATTTGCTCAAGACAACTTTTAACTTCGTTAGCTTCATCACAGTTTTCACCCTGTTGTATATCACCGTTTTGGTTATATGCTCACTCATCCATACTATAAATCAGAATTATGTTCAATCACAGTACACAATAGAGTTCCACTGGCCACTATCCACTCACGGTTGGCATTAAAGATGATTTTAGACTGTGCTGAAGTAACAGATGTCCACCCTAACACCCCTTGCCACTCTTCCAACAGTCGTTTGAAGTCTGTTTGTGTGAGATGAAAAAAATACAATGAAGGTACACGTTGAAGGTATGGGTTGGAAGTGACAACATAAATATAACTGAAGGTATAGGTTGGAAGAGACAACATGAATATAACAAATATATCTTTCTCACCATTTTAGCAACTTCTAGTCAACAGAGACCGTCTTACACCCTGCACGCTGAGGTCAAAATATTACATTTTCGCCCTGCAATTTTTTCACATAATGCAACCAGCAATTTAACTAATTCAGTCTTCTTGAACAGAGCTTATCAAACGCTGTTGAACAAGATTGAATTTGTTAAATTCCGTGTGGCATTGAGGAATAAATTGGCAGCTTGAATTCTTGTTATTTTGACATCATTAAGGGGGTTAAATTCGTATCGTTTCGAGAAAATTCGCCCGCTATTTCAACCCCTTCCAAATTCCCCCAGACTCACAGAAAACAAAAACCAAGAACACCAACCAACTGAAATAGAAACACTCGCTATCCCCCAATGCCGAGTAGATTCTTAAATGTTTTGGATTACTTCGAAAAGTAAAACCACCAAAGACGTGACCTAGACCTCTTGTTTATGGGAACGGGGGGGGGGGGGGGGGGGGGGGGCGTATTGTGAGAAGATGTTTATGCGCGAATATCCTTAAAGCGTATAATATTGAGTTTTTTTCGCGAATTCGCAATTTTATTTCGCTAAATATGAACAGACAGTTGTGAAAGTGTGAGTTATACATAATCAAACATCGGGGAGAAAATATGGTGGAGGAGGAGGAGGGGAGAGGACCGTTTGCATCACCAACTAAATACTTCGTCGGATCAAGCCAGTATTTCCAATGTACGAGTAGGTATAAAAGGAGAGTTGACGACCACTTTGTACATGTACGTGTACACGATGCGTTTACCAACGTGGGATTCAGTGTTAAATCGCACGCTTGTTCACAAAAATGTTCAGTGGTCTTGAAATCTCCATGCATTTTTGTGACTCCTAGATCGAACTTTTAACGTTCAAATACTCGTGGTGAACGTTGAATGTCACGCGTTTTTTTTAAAAAAAGGTGAAATTGTACATTTTCACTTTGTCTTTTACTTCAAAAATTTTTGTCGACGTTCCCATCGCAGATCAGACCATCAATCCATCGTTGGTGAACGCGAGCAAAAAAATTCTAGGCTAGCATCAAAAAATGGTTTGAGAATTCTAGACCAGTGGTCCAGAATTCTCTATTGTTTTTGGGGCAGTGGGTTTTTCCCATTTATGACGTCATTAGGGGAATTCCCATAGTGGGAATTTCCAAACTCAGCTAATCGACCGATCGGATCGCTCGATTCTCCGCCAATTGACCGATCGGATCGCTCGATTCTCATAAACTCGATCATACAGAGTTATCTCCCCTCGTCGTGGGGTGGGTAGGGGGAATACCCGGATTTTTTTTCCTCCAAAAAACTTGACGGACAACTGTCGAACGCTTCCATTTCTGACGTGAGCGGGGGGAATACCCGAGGAGATAAATAAAAAAAAGTGATCGATATATATAGGAGAGAAAAAAACATAAACATAAAAATAATTATACATTTAATTTTGAAAATAATAAACAATTAAAAACGAAAGATGTTTTTACAGATGGATCCTAGACACTGAGATCGAATTTTAGAAGAGTTGGAGCGTGCTAAGAAGGGCATTCAGTCGGCTGATAGGAGCAGACGTCTTGGTGAGATGGAACTCAAACGCGAAGCCACAAAAAAAAAATATTTAAACCCGTGACGGAGGGTCAAGAGCGAAGCAGGAAGGAGATAGTCGAAGAATTGAGACCCATAAAGGAGAGTTCTTTGAGAATGGGTTCGTTGCCTCCTAGTTTTGGAAATCGATATTCCGTTCAATCTACACCGGATTACGTTCCCACGGAAATTCAAACAGAGAGCGAGTCTGATGATACAGCTTCGACTATCACCACTAGTAGCGTCGCATCGTCTGATGATGATGGCGGTAAGAGAGATCTGTTGTATGGATTTTATAAGGATTCGGAGGGAAGGATTTTTGTAGGAGACACAGAAGTAGAAATTGACGATGATGAATTGATCGTGGGTTCGAACAAATACGAATTGACTGATGGACTGCGCAGATTGCTCCTTTACGACAAGCCTGGCGATTACACGGATCAGGATTTCGACAATTACGGTGACATTCTGGTTCAGACTCACGCTATGAAGAGAAATAACGATGCCAGTGAGACGAGACCCAAAGCCAACAGAGGTTACAAGTGGACGAAAGTGGTGAAACCCATATGGGATATGAACAAGAAGTTAGTCGAATCGGTGACTGGCAAAGGGGTGAAAACCACTTTTCTTCCGAGCGATTCTGACGCTCTGTCTCAGAGATTGAGTTTGTTGATGGCGAGCAGACGGGCTGGTAACACAGGATTAGATAATCAGATAGTTGCTATATCTGACGAATTGTTAAGACAGAAGGTTTTGAATAAAAACCACTATAAAAGGCTGATGAACGAATTGAAGGATTGATGTGTATATAATAAGTAGAGAGAAACAAACAAACAAACAAAAATAAAACTGTAAATTCTTACACTAGAATAATAAAAGTATTTAAAAACAACAAAACGATTTACCAGTGAAAAAAAACAAAAATATATTATAAAAATAAAATATGTTGGTGATGAAGAACAGGGGATACGTCAGGACTAACGTTCAAGGCGGTTCTGGCATCGTCGATTCTATAATGCGAGCGTTCACGGGTGATGCGGGTAGAAAACTCGCATCGACCGCGTTTGAGGTCGGTAAGAAGACGGCTTTGGATGCTGGTAAGAAAGCCGCTTCCGAAGCCAGTGGTAGGATAGCTTCTGTGGCTGGCAAGAGGGCAGCCGACGCGTTGATCGACAAGTTGATCAGTCCGCCGGCGAAGCGAGCTGCGTTAGAGCGAACGCCGAAAAGTTGGAAAGATTTTAAGGATGCTGTCGTACCCATACAAGATTTGGCCAAAATGACGAGTGGATCCGGATTGAAGAGAACTCTCGACGGTGTGATATAAATAAATAATAACATTAAAACAGAGTTTGAAAAACATAAAAAATTTGCGTTTGAAAAGAATCTAAAATAACAAAAAAAAATAAAACAAAAGATGAACATTAAAGATATGTCTTGGAACGACGCCGCGACCAAGAGGTCGAATAACGAGTTCTTTCTCAAAAGCATAAGAGGTTTGATAGTGGGAAAATCGAATTGTGGAAACACCAATCTGTTGATGAATCTGTTGTCCCGACCCGACTGGTTGGATTACGACAGATTGTTCGTGTTTGGCAAGAGCTTGTTTCAAACCGAATACAGATTGCATCGAGAGTGCATGGATCGTAGATTGCCCAAGGACGTCATAGCCAGAATCTTTGACAGTAGGGAGGAATTCGACAAGAGTGGAGCTCCACTCTCGACCATTTTGGACGGTGCGGCGACGGAGCTGATGAAGAGAAATGCAACTTCGAACGTCGAGTGTCGATTTTATGAGAACGCTAGCGACGTTCCGGATCCTAGAGAACTGAAATCGGAAGATAAGAATCTCATGATTTTCGACGATCTGCTTTTGGAGAGACAGAATCGATGCGAATCGTATTACGTTAGGGGTCGACACAGCAACGTGGACTGTTTCTACCTGTCGCAGAATTATTTTCGATTGCCCAGACAGATGATAAGGGAGAACGCTAATTTTCTATGTCTCTTTCGCCAAGATCTCAAGAATCTCAATCACATCCACAGCGATCACGTCGCAAACGACATGAGCGCTGCGGAATTCAGGAGATTCTGCAAGAGGGTTTGGGATGGTGGACTTTACAATTTCGCCGTGATCGATTTGACAAGCGAATTTAATCGCGGAAAATATCGGTGCGGATTCGACAAGTTTTATGTTTCTGATGATAATAATAAGATAGAGCGTGAAAATAAAATTTAGAAAATAATAAATCTTCAAATAATTAGTTTTGAATAAAAAAAAATAAAATTAAATATAATGTTCGAACATGGGGAATTGTTAGAACGAATAGCCGAGAATACGGCTGCAAAACAATCCATTCAAATCGTGGTGAGTGGCGATTCGACTCGATTCGCTACGAAATTCGAACCTTTGATCGAATTGAATAGAGAGAAAAGATACGAGATGGCGTTGGTGAATCTGGAGACTTATTATTCCTTTCCCAACATCACCGAAAAGAATAACTCGTTAAAGTATTCCGACGGAACGGATTGGTTGGAGATTCGAATACCCAAAGGGAGTTACGACATAGACGATTTGAACGATTACATTCAGACGTGAATGAAGACGGATGGAAAGGGAAGCAACAAGATCAGACTCGCTGCCAATCCTAATACCTTACAGACGATGTTGGATTTGGAAGATAATTTTCGAGTGGATTTCAACACGGACGATTCTATAGGCAAGATGTTGGGATTCGATCGAAAGATGTATCGAGGCCACGCGGCATCTGAAAATATGGTCGACATTCTCGCAGTCAATAGCATTCTGGTGAACGTGGACGTGATTGCTGGAAGCTATGTGAATGGTAGCGCTCAACCGACGATCTATTCCTTCTTTCCAAATGTGTCGCCGGGTTATAAGATCGTGGAGCGACCTCGAAATTTAGTTTATCTACCAGTGATTTTGGACACGTTGTATAGTCTGAAAACCACATTGACAGATCAAAATGGTGAACTGTTAGATCTTCGCGGAGAGAGAGTGACGATACGATTTCACATAAGAGAAATATAAAAGCAAAAAAAAAAATATTATATACATATAGATAACAAAAATAAAATAAACGCAATATTAATTTTACAAAATTATTTTAATATAATTATTAAACAAGAAACAATTGAAGTAAATATATTTAAAAAAACAGAATTATGACACAATACGTGGTTAAAAACGTGAACATATCCGCAGGACAGAGAAAGAAACTTAAGAGAGCGTTAGCAACTCGAGGCGAGGCGGTGAGATTCAAATTCACTCACGAAGATCTGACGAGAGGCAGTCAGGATTCGATCGCCTGGACCAGAAGTCAGATCAAAAGGATGGAGAAAGCGATTCGCGATGGAAGAGGGTTGACGGTGAGATTGAGTCCCGCTCAATTGAGATACAATTTGAGAATGAAAGGCGGTTTCCTACCGCTATTGGCAGGAATCGCCGCAAAAGCATTACCCTTCGCCGCAAAGGCACTACCCTTTCTCAAAAAGGCTCTCGGAGTGGGAGCTCTCACGGGACTCGCTAGTTCGGCGGTTGAGAAATTAATGGGTGGCAGCGGACTGTTCTTGAAGAAGGGAGGAGCCGTGTGTCGCATCCACGTAGACGACAGCGGTAAAGGATTGTACCTAGAACCCGTTAGAGGTGGCAACTCTCTGAGAGGAAACGGTCTCTATCTGAAGAGTGGACGGAACGTCGAGCGACTCGGCAAGGGTTTGTTGCTCGGTGAGAATTCGCCGTTTAAGAACATACCGATTTTGAATATGTTATTATAATATAAAATTGTATAAAATATAAAATCATAGAAAGTATAAAATAATATATTTAAAATGGGTGAAAAGGTGGAGAAACAAATTTATCACCTGGATGAAAAGGTGGAGAAACAATTTGACGATAATGACGAACATCGCAAGCCAGAGAGCAAAAAAATAAAAAAATGGTTAGATGCTAATGATGGATATCTAAGGAAAGAACTGATGAAAGAGATAGATAGAGTGCAGGATAGACGGTTGAGAATGAGACGACTCTTTCCACTGCCACCACTACCTTCTGAAGAGAATGGTAATGATGCGAGTGTTACCAAGAGATGCACAACATTCGTTCATAATTATGATTCGGATAAACAAAAATGTTGTTATAAACGTATCATATCACAAAGAAAAAGAAAAAAAGAAAAAGAAGAAGAATCGACGCTGAAAATTGAGAGAAAAGGAAACGTTATTACAATATATGATAATAGTGAAGAAGAAGGAAAACAAAAAAAAAAGTAATGATCTCATTACTTTTTTTTTTTTTTCATTTTTCTTCGCTAAAAATCACTCACTCTGTTGTTTATATTTCCAAGTCCGTTATTAGCATGTTGACACTCGTGTCTTCTCCTTTTTCGAAAACGTGTTGAATGTTCATCTTTACTCTTTTGAGTTTTTTTACATCGGTCAACTCGCTCTCACCACCCAATTTCTCCACGAGTTCGAATGAGATGTTTGGAAATATGTAATTTCCGTAGGGCAACGACAAATCATCCTTGTCGAATTCTCTATCTTTAGCGATGATGATGTTCTGCAGGTCGCTTTGGCACTCGTAAAACAAATCGAGCGCAGCTTCGTCCAATTTCAAAGGCATGCGATATTTGTTGTATTTGTGCTCTAAGCCCTTCATCCCGACCTCATTCAATTCGATGGGATCGTGTCGTTGTAATCTATAGATTTTATGACCGAATTTCTTATATGTTTCGACTCGTTTTAATTTCAATTCGCATCTTTTAGGTGTTGCTGTCTTCATGATTGATTATTAGTTTTTTGTTTTACGAATTCTTGCAAATAATGTATATTTTAAATTTTGTATTTAAATAATAATTTGTTTAAAAAGTTTTTTTTTTGCTCTTTATATATATATAAAAAGTTGTTTTTTTAATTTTAATTTTTTTTAATGTCAAATTTTTTAGTAAAAGTTTTTTTTTCTCTTTATATATATAAAAAGTTAAATTTTAACATTTCAATCTTTCTATTGTTTATATTTCCAAGTCCGTTATTAGCATGTTGACATTCGTCATTTTTCCACTTATGAAAATGGTTTGAATGTTTATCTTTACTCTTTTAAGTTTTTTTTCATCGGCGAATGCACTCTCACCACCCGATTTGTTCACGAGTTCAAGTGAGATTATTGGATATATGTAACTTCCATAGGACAACAATAAATCACCCTTGTCGAATTCTCTGTCTTCGGTGACGATGATATTATTCAGCAGATCGCTTTGGTACTCATAAAACAAATCGAGCGCGGCTTCATCCAATTTCAAACACATTCGATATTTGTTGTAGTAGTGCTCTAAGTCCACCATCTCAACTTCATTCAATTCGATATGATCGTGTTGTTGTAATGTATAGATATTAAAACCGAATTTCTCATACGCTTCGTCTCGTTTCAATTTCAATTCGCATCTTTTAGGTGTTGTTGTCATGATCGATTATTTGGTTTTTAAGAATTCTTGCAAATAATGTATATTTTAAATTTGTATTTAAATAATAATTTGTTAAAAAAGTTTCTCTTTATTTCTCTTTATATATAAATAAATGTTAAAAAAAAATATTCTTACAAACTCAATTTTGAGGTAAAAACAATGATCAAGTCCAAACATCCGAATTATAGTCTAGAACGTGCAAGACTTCAAACATTTAAAAATTGGCCTTCTCATCTCGCTCAAAAACCTGAAGATTTAGCCGCCGCAGGTTTCATTTACGTGGGTAAAGGCAACAAAGTCAAATGTTTTTGTTGTAACATACATTTGATGAATTGGGAACCTCACGACAGACCTTTACTAGAACACATAAGTAATATTAAAAAAGGCGACTGTGATTATTTGAACAAGATCCTAACTTTGCGATTGATCAAAATCGAAGACGAAGAGAGGGATAGAGATAAAAACCAAAAATTATTGATGGATATGTTACAACTCGGACACACCAAGGAACAATTGTACAATGCGTTAAACAACGCGAACAAGACCCTGTCTCAATTCATAACTTTAGAACATCTCCTCAAATTCATGACAGAAGCGGAGAAATTATCATCACTCGTTGAAAACGAGCCGAGCAAAACGTCCACTAAGTGTCTGCTCTGCAAAGGTGTCGCAAACATCTTGTTTCTACCGTGTGCACACCTGCCTTACTGTAGAGAATGTTATTCCGAAGACGAGAAAACGTGTTCGTTTTGCAAACGAGAAATAAAAGCGGTCTTAAATTGTTTTTGAATAAAATACACATTAAAGAAAAAAATTGAATTTAAAATTTAACTTTTTTTTTTTATATATAAAAAGAGTAAAAAAGCAAAACTTTTTTAACAAATTATTTAATACAAAATTCCAAAAAAAATATTCTTACAAATGAAGCAAACAGATAAAACAATGGTAAATTTAAATGAAAAAACCATACCTCAGTTAAACGAGATTTGTAAACTATTACAAATTTCAGATTTCAGAAATCATAGAACTAAATCAAAAAAAATTGAAGTCATACAAGAATATTTGCGAAACGCTAGAAAGGCAAACGAAATGTCGATAGCAATGACGTCAAAAGATGCATCGGCTGTGAAAAATGAGAAGATAGTAAAAGGAATCGAAATGCCGACGTCGAAAAAAACCAAAAACGTTTCGATTGTGAAAAATAAGAAGACGACTAAACGAAAAGCCATTGAAGAACATCAAGTTTCCAAAGAAAAGAAAAACTAAAACGAAAACGAGTGATGCACTTCAGATTCTAGACAAACGAGACATATCAAGCAAAATTCAACGAGCAATCGACGAAGAGAAAAGAGAAGAATATGTAACATGACTCGTTGCAGAACTATTCCAATCGAAACCCGTAGAATTGGAGAGTGCGATCAAAGGCATTTTTAAAACTTTCGACGTGGTTCCCTCGTTCAAGAAAATCGATCCGAAATTGTTCATGGAACGGGTGAAGAAAAAAGTATTGGATTTGTTTCGTGAATACATGAACGTGGGATTAAAAATTAAGATGATACTCCATTGCATAATGAATAAAATCGACGTGAAGTCCGGCGAGAGCATCGTGAAAAATGCATATTTCAGATCTAAAGTCAAACCCGTATTTCGAGGTTCAGATTTATCGGACGTTTTCGAAAAGATGAAAGACAAGATGTTCACGTCTCTCCCGAATTATCAACATGAAGGTAGTAATTGGACGTTCGATGAGGTGTTGAAACTCGAAATTCACATAAGTGAAAACGAACTGTTGAAAGGATCTTTGTACTTGGAATTACCCTATTTCTTGGCTAAGAAACATGCCGTGGTCAACGTGAGAAATAAAGATGATCAGTGTTTTAAATGGGCAGTCACCTCCGCTTTATACCCTGTTGAAAAACACTCTGATAGAGTTTCTCGTTACGAGGAAACTTCTAAAAATCTCGATTGGACCGGAGTGACTTTTCCAACAGAGTTAAAACATATCGAACGTTTCGAGGCTCAAAATCCCACTGTAGCGGTGAACGTCTTGGGATACGACGATGAAAATCAAAAGATCTATCCTCTCATACGGACTTCGTATCGCGGAAGAGAAAAGACGATTATTTTATTATTGATTTTGAATGGTGACAATTGTCATTATTGTTGGGTTAAACATCTGAGACGATTACTGTCGAAACAAAATAATAATCATAACGGAAAGTTATCTTTATGTTTCAATTGCATGAACATATTTAAGACCAAAAAATCATTAGCGAAACATCAGGAATATTGCAACGAAAATCAAGGTGTCGCCGTCGAAATGCCCAAACCCAACACCATCGTGAAGTTTGAAAATCACAATAGAAGGTTAAAAGTACCATTCGTCGTGTACGCCAATTTCGAATGTTTCACTGTGAAAATGAGTTCCTGTCAACCCAACGCTCTTCAAAGTTACGTCAAAAGATATCAAAAACACATACCTTCGGGCTATTGCATTTACGTGAAATGCGCTTTCGACTCGCAACACAACATGGGTCCCTTCACCTACACGAAACAGTGCGAAGACGACGACGTGGCTCAAAGGTTCGTGGAAGAGTTAGAATCGAAAATTCAAATGTTATATGACAAATTCAAAACTCCGGCGAAAATGATCATCACGCGAGAGCAGCTGGACGAAAATAACAGAGCCACCGAATGTCACATATGCAGACAATCGTTCAACGAGAATTCAGAGGAAAATAAGAAGGTCAGAGACCACGATCATTACACGGGTCTGTATCGTGGTCTGGCTCACAGCAAGTGTAATTTAAAATATCGAGACGCCGCTTTCTATCCGGTGATGTTTCACAATCTCTCGGGTTACGACAGTCATCTGTTCATGAAAAATCTCTGCACCTCACACGAAGAATTAAATTGCATCGCGAACAGCAAAGAAAGATACATTTCCTTCACAAAATGGAAGCTCATGGAGAAGAAAAGAGTAATCGACGGAGAGACATTGAAAGAAAAACGAAATCCATTCGTAGATGCATACGTTTCATCGACAGTTTTAAATTCATGTCAACCGCTCTGGAAAAATTAGTCGATAACATGAGCAAGGATGAATTTAAAATCACGAGCGAACATTTTGGAGAATGAGTAGAAGTCATGTTGAGGAAAGGAGTCTATCCTTACGATTACATGAATGATCTAAAAAGATTCGAAGACACCGCACTACCTTCAAAAGAAGATTTTTATTCGAAATTATACGAATCCGACATTTCCGACGAGAATTACGAACACGCCAAAAACGTGTGAAAATCATTCGATATGAAAACCATGAGAGATTATCACGATCGCTATCTGAAGACCGACATTCTGCTCTTGGCAGACGTGTTCGAAAATTTTCGAGACGTCTGTCATCAAAATTACGATCTAGATCCCGCTTGGTATTTCACCGCACCCGGTCTGGCGTGGGACACTCTGTTGAAGACCACCGAAGTCCAATTGGAATTATTATCCAACATGGACATGTTGCTCATGTTCAAAAGGGCTGCGAGAGGTGGCGTCTCGATGATCTCCCACAGATATTCTGAGGCTAACAATCCCTACATGAAAGAAGGTTTCGATTCGAAACGGTCAACTAAATACATACAGTATAGGGACGCTAATAATCTGTACGGTTGGGCTATGAGTCATCCTTTACCGATTGGAAATTTCAAATGGGTAACGGAACCGAAAGAGATGCAAAAATGGAGAGACTATTCTTGCATTTTAGAAGTCGATTTGAACTATCCAGAAGAATTACACTATCCACACAACGATTATCCGCTAGCTCCCAAACGAATGGAACAGAACGAAGGAGACAAGGAAAAACTCATTCCCAATTTATTTAACAAACGTAACTACGTCGTCTACAGTGAGAATTTGAAACAGTACGTCGATTACGGGCTGAAATTAGTCAACATACATCGCATCATTCAATTCGACGAAGAGCCTTGGATGAAAAAATACATCAATGTCAACACGAATCTCAGAACTCGAGCCGAGAACGATTTCGAAAAAGATTTCTTCAAACTCATGAACAACTGCGTGTACGGCAAATCGATGGAAAACATCCCTGATGTTTTCCATCGATTTGCCATACATGCAGTTGTTCATGAGTTTGAAGAAATCGTTCTCGATAAACAGAGAACCGACGTTCGACTCGTCACGTCTGAGAAAAGAGCTAACAAATTAGTGGCGAAACCCAATTACAAACACCGAACCATATTCGACGAAAATCTAGTGGCCGTTCACATGCAAAAGACGCACCTGAAGTTCGACAAACCGTATTATCTCAGACCGATCATCTTAGATATCAGCAAGCAATTGATGTACGAGTTTCACTACGATTATGTCAAATGAAGATTTGGTGATAAAGCCAAACTACTGTTCACCGACACGGACAGTTTAGTTTACGAGATAGAGATGAAAGATGTCTACCACAATTATCCTGTTGATCACCCGTCCAACATTCAATCGAATGACAACAAGAAGGTGTTGGGTAAATTTAAGGACGAGAGCGGCAGTAAACAGATCATCGAATTCATAGGCTTGAGACCCAAACTGTATGCTTATCATCTAGAAGATGATGAAGAGATCAAGAAGTGCAAAGGAGTTAAAGCGTGCGTGGTGAAGAAAAACATCTCTTTCCAAGAGTATAAAGATTGTCTGTTAGGAAGTGGTCCGGTGTATAAGACTATGAAATCGATTCGAAGCGAAAATCACGACTTGTATACCGAAATAGTCAACAAGATTTCGCTGATGGTCGACGACGATAAGAGATTCGTGTTAGACGATAAAATAAGCACTTTGGCACTCGGATATTGGACTGTGGATCTAATTAGAGATGATATGAATATGGATGATTGGATTCTAGATACGATTGTGGATGATAAGTTTCCAGATATGATTGTGGATGATAGGATTCCAGAAAATCAAGAAGAATTAGATGAACACAAAATTATAGAAATCGATAGTGACATCGAGAAAGTTAGTTTAAAAAGAAAAAGAAAAAAAGAAAAAAAAAACCCTAACAAACTCCAATTCTTAAATTCCGAAAACGTTCGAGCTAAGAGAGACAAACTACATTTGATATCTCTTTTTGCATCGTCTTTTTTTGCAGGTAGCGAAAAAAACGTATTTGAATATAATAGATATTTGCAGTTGTTCTTCCTGTTCAAAAAATTGTCAAAAGATCAAGTGAAATACAATTACGACGCGGTATCTAAAACATTTCATTCGTTAAATCACCACAAAATGATCAAATCTGTTCTACTAAAAGATGGTAATATCGAGATTCCAGAAAATCAAGAGGAATTAGACGAATTCAAGATTATGATTATGATTATGATTATTAGAGACATCGAGAGTGTTAGTTTAAAAAGAAAAAAATAAATAAAAAATAAATGTCATTTTAGTGAATTATAATAAAATAAATAATTAAAAAAATATATACGCATTATGAATAAGAAAATAAAGATATCCGTAGAAGGTGTTGTCTTACCTAACGAACCCCTATCCAACATCGATCTGTTGAATGCGGCAAAGGATATGAAAATCAAAGATTTTCTAGGCGTGTTTTCCAGAGATGCCTTGCCGAAGAGAAGACCTCGACAATCGGAATGCGGAATTTTAAATCTGGACGATTCATCGGGTGAAGGCACTCACTGGGTGGCATGGATCAAGAACGGGAAGAAGAAAAATTATTATTTCGACAGCTACGGAATCTCGCCGCCAAAAGAAATAAAGAATTATTTCAACAAATCGATGGTTCGTTACAACACGGAACAAGTGCAATCACCAGATCAAGTGTTTTGTGGTCACCTGTGTCTCTACGTTCTCAAGAGATGGTCTGAAGGAGATCGATTTCAAGACATTCTCAATGATTTACATTAGAGAGAGATTTTTTTTTTATAGTATATATAAAGATAAAAAATTATTTTAAAACAATTTTAATCGAATAAAAACGAAAAATAAAATAACATAGTTCATTTTTAATAAACTGCATTTTGAATATATTAAAATCCCACAACAACATGCCAGTCGATAAATTTGGTAGAAGTGACGACGAAAAAGTCAACCCGAGAAAGAAGAGGAAGACGTTCGAAGTCGACGATGGTTACGACGTTGCCAACTTGGATGAACGTTATGCTTGGAGATACGAACCTCGAGAAGAACCTTTGAACATGAACGATAAGAAGCTCTACAATCTTCCCGAGCCAATAGATCTCGCAGATGCTGCGACTAAAAAATACCTCGACAGGGGGAATGCCGATTCGAACGAATCCTGCTGGATAATTACGTGGATAAAACCATGACCGACGATCTCGATCTGAAATAACGTTAATCCAAACATTTGGTGAACGTCGCAAATCCCATAAATCCCACTGATGCCGCGACCAAGAAATACGCGGATGACTCTCACGCAAGATTCAGCGAACACCTGAGAAATAGATACATTCAGAAAACGATGCACTCGGAACTGAACGCCAGTTATAACAAGATAACGAATGTGGCCACTCCCACAAACCCCAAGGACGTGGCGACTAAACACTACGTAGATCTGGAACAGAGAAAGTCTGACGGACGAGAAATGAAATCAGATCTGAATGCGGGATTCAACAAGATATTGAATCTGTCAGAGATCGACAACACGGATGCAGACTCAACCGCAGTCAACAAGGGCTATGTAGATTCTGCCGTGGTACAATCACAAGAATACCTAGAATCGCAAGTGGATAATCTCTACCTGAACAAACAATCTGGCGGAACCATGGAGAGTGGCATCAACATGAACGGTCACAATTTATTCGGTCTCGATCACGATCCCGAATTCGATTCCAGTGCAGTCAGCAGAAAGTACGTGGATGACAACTCGGTCTGGAGAAAGGGTGACAACATGGAAGGTAAACTAGACATGGGTGGACACGCGCTCATGAATCTACCGGATCCCGTGAACATGACGGATGCCTGCACCCTGATTTCGGTGGTGGAGAAAATTAAATATGTAGACAATTGATCACCATGTGGGCCGAAGAGGCCAGCACCTTAGATGAAGGAAAAGCTTAGTGGTCTTTCGGAAATGGAGGTAGCGGATCGAAACATGGTGGGATATCCCATGCCACTGGGAGGTGAAATCCTTCGAATGAGTCTGGCTTCCTCGGATTTGAATAACAGAGCGGTCGTCAATCTCATGGTGAATGGTGTGGAGAGCGATAAGAGATACAGCATCAAAAAGATTGAGAATCAACACGCGAATGTTAGCACGTTCAGCACGTCTCTCAAAGTGAACGCTGGAGACAGGATTAATTTCGTTATGAAAACCAATAATCCCGAAGCCGCCACTTCCGTGGTGAGTCTACTGATCGAATTAGTTCCTTTGAACAAACAGTGAACGCGTGGAAAATAATGAATTAAAAAAAATAATGTGTGATTATTAAAAACAAAAAAAACAAAAAAAAAAGTAATGAGATCATCTTTAGATCTCATTTTTTTTTGTTTTCCTTCTTCTTCACTATCACCATATATTATAATAACGTTTCCTTTTTTCTCAATTTTCAGTGTCGTTTCTTCTTTTTCTTTTTTTCTTTTTCTTTGTGATATGATACGTTTATAACAACACTTTTGTTTATCCGAATCATAATTATGAACGAATGTTGTGCACCTCTTGGTAATACTTGCCTCATCACCATTCTCTTCAGAAGGTAGTGGTGATGGTGGAAAGCGTCTCATTCTTTTCATTTCCAACCGTCTATCCCGCTGTTTATCTAACCATTTTTCCACATCTTTTTTTTTGTTTTTTGGCTTGCAACACAGGATGGAACATCTGACGGAAACGGAGAGACGATCGCACAGGATCGAACAATCTAAGATCTGTTCGAGTTTTAATATCTTCGTCACGAAATATCCTTTTTGTTTCTCTCAAGTGAATAGCACGCGATCTTTTAAATAATTCAGAACGTAATCGTAAAAATCTTCTTTTTTTTTTCAAACGCAAAAATGGAATGTGTATTTCGTTTTCTATGTGACTACTTACGAATTGTAACATTTTGTACGTCGCGAATGTTGAAAAAAGACGATTTTTTCTCGGATGAAACTTTTTTTTTTGTTAATAAATATCATTAAAAACGAATTTATTTTTTTATTTTTTTTTTGTTTTTAATAATTACTCATTACTTTTTATTTTTTTTTGTTTTTTATTTTTTTCACACTCGTCACTCATCGAATGATCGACATCTTATTTCCATCCGATTCGAATTGTAATGCTCTGTCTGACAGGACCAGGGTGAAGGCTTCGGTTTTTCTCGGAACGTTCCTATCGAATTGCATCTTGATCTGAATGTCTAAGACACTACTCTTGAGTCATTCACTCTGTTTACTAACGTCGAATACGAACATGGGATACATCGACTTGTATTCGCCGGGTGACATGTTAGGGTTTCTCATCAATTCGTCTAGACCATGATACTTCTTTCTAAAATCAGCGGCGTCGCCGTACAGTCTGCAGAAATCGTTCTTGTTGAACGATGCATTGTAATCGATTGCTGGATATTTCGTGGCGTTCAGAAACACTTGCATGTTTCTCAAACTGCAATGATCGAACAGCGATGCATTCTTTTCCTGAGACCTGTCCCTATCGGTCTGAAATGCAACCACGATGACACGCGGTCTCTCGGAAGCGGTTTTCACCATCAATCTCCAATCGAAGTGATTCGTGGAGGGAGGAATGCTTGCCGTGTCGCACTGTCTCATTCTAAATCCCACAGGTAATTTACTCTTGGATTCTATGATCTTGTAGAGACGCGCTTTCTCCACAATCGAAGGCTCCATGTGCAGAACGAACCACGATATCTTGTGTAGAGTTATCTTACCTGCATCGGTCGCAGTGAGTCTCACTATTGCGTCGTCATTTCCTTTTCGAATCAACGTCAGATTGTGTTTGAATCCATACATGATCTTGTTGTAATCGTCCGCAAATCCGAAGATGTGTTTCAAAGGTATCCTGAACGAAAACGTTCCTTTTGGTCTGGACGTCTTGATGACGTAGTCGAATATCAAGGCGGCGCCTGCGCTAGTAGGGCCTACGGTGTCTTTCACCCACAACTGATTAAGTCCTCTGGATTTCGAAAAATCATCAGGATACGTCAACAGTCCGAACATCATGGTGGCCTGACCTGGATGAAAAACAGATTCTATCTCTTGTCCGGATAGCATGTATTTTATGTTACTGAATAGATGCATGATGCCATTATTGGCAAGAGTAACTGTGTCGTCGTCGGTGTAGTCGCCCCCATCTTCCTTGTTGAGACGTCCCTGCACCACTATGTAACTCTCGCTAGGATGTATGAATAAATCTTGAGTTTCGACGTTGATTCTTATCTCTCCCGCATTGTTCAAACTCGTTCTGGTTACCGGTTCGTATTCGTGAACCTCATATTCTTGAATACTTTCATCTTTCACTATGCTTTGTGCTATATCTAGTATATTCGTCATTTTAAAGGATTTTTAGTTTTTTGTTTATTAATTAACTTGCTTTTTTTTATCTAAAAATAGTTTTTAATTATTTTTTATTATTTTTTTCTCTCTTATATATATGTGTGTAAACAAGAAAATGTTAAAGAGAGTAAATAAAAAAAAATTTTGTCTTCTTCATCAAAACTTCGTCTTCTGTAATTGTTGTTCGTAAAACTTTCCGATGATCTCTTCTTCATCCAAAGCTTCGATTTCGTAAGTCACCGGATCGGTGTGAAATATTTTTATTATCACGAAGATTTCCGAGGTCCATCGAGGAGTATAACCCTTTTCGAAGTGCTTCTTATAAGCGTAAATTCTCACTCGATCACCAACCGCAAATTTCGGCGTTCTAGACTTCTTCCTGATCTTAGATCTTTCAGGATATAGATTCGCGTAGACCCGTTTTTCGTTTCGAGGATCGCTAGCTTCCACGGGAGTCATCTTGATCGATCTGTGTCGCGTGTTGTTGTAATCTTTGACCAGGCCATTCAGAGCGTATATGTATTTCTTGGTCAAATTCGCCGTGGAGTATCTGTGCATCTTTTCCTTCATCGTTCGATTCCAACGTTCCACCACGCTGGCTTTCTGTTCGTTTTCAATCGAGTAGAGGTCTACCAATCGACGAACGTGCTTGTTGTAGAATTCCTTTCCCTTATCCACCCACAATTTACTCGGTTTTCGAGAAGACAAGTTGAACACGCTCTTCAGAGACTCGGCGACGCAAGGTCCCGATTTATCCTTCAAAGCTCTGATCCAACCGTATTTGGAAAACACGTCGATGACCGTCAATAGATATTTGATGCCCTCGTTCCACCTCGAAAACGATCTCATGTCGACCAAGTCGGCAGACCAAATATCATCCAGACCCTTCACGAACACCCTTCTCTTTCGAAATTTATGCACTATGGGTTTGTGTAACTCCTCGGCCAATTCGCTCGTCAATAATCGTTTCTTCTTCTTTTCAGATGCGCTTTTTTTTTTGAACGCACCATCCGAATCGACGTTTCGCACCGATCAGATTGCCGACCAGCGAACGTTCCATCTTCTCTCTCCTGGTCGGATTCGATATGCCTCTCAATTTCCCCAACATGTTTTTATCGCAGACGTCATTGCGAGTCTTGGTGTTGGGATGTCTGGCGTAGCACAGAGCGTGATCATATGCGGCCGCGTCCACCCTATTCACAGGTTTGCTCCAAGATTTGGGTGTCAGATCGGCGTTGAGTCTCTTGTTCAATTTCGTTCCGGGTTCAGTGAAACTGTGACCGGGCAGATGCATTTCGAAAGGTAGATTATTGATCATTTTATTCACGATGCCTTTACCTTTGCTCGCGTTCTTTTTTTTGACGAATCGTGTCTTGACAGAACCACACACATCGCAAATTCTGCGAAGCATCTGTCTGTCGTTTTTAGTTCGCACTTCTCTAGAATTACTCGTCTCGGTAACTCTCTTACACTTTACGCAATACATTTTTAAGAGTTATTTAAATTAATTTCGTTTTTTTATTTTATATATAAATTTAATTTTTTTTTTAAAAATTCTGTTCTTATTATATATATATTTTTTTTCAATCGCTGCTCTTGAGTTCTATCATCTTACTGAATTCCTCCCTGGCCTCTTTCCTCCCCTTTTCCACGAGAGAATCCTTCATCTCTTCCTTGATGATCTGACGAGTCTTGATTCTCACGGCTTCTTTCATGGCATCGTATTTTGTTTTCTCGCTCAATATCGCGAAGTATTCTCCGTCCGATATCCTACCATCTTTCAACGCCATAGAGATCATTTCGGATATCGTGTCGATCTTGGAGTCGGCCAAGACGCGAATCTTGTCGTGTTTCCTCACCTTCAGATATAATTTCCTACTCAAAAAGTTTCCGAGCATGCTAAACAATCCGGCGGCGAGGGCCACTCCTTCTATGGTCAACACGATCGGAATGGCGACCGCGGTCGACAACAATCCGATGCCGGCCGCGTGTAAACCCATGGAAATCGTGATGAGTGTCGTGTCGATCACGTTGACGAATGTCACAAAACGCGAATACTTTTTCTTGAGAGAACGACGAGAATCTCTCTCTCGAGTTAGATACTCTTGGATTCTATTGATTTGATCAATGCGATACCTCTCTCCTCTTTCTCTTTCTTCTAGCGACGGTGCCGTCGGCAAAACGTCGATCGGCTTTTCATCCTCGTCGTCCACTAACGTCGGATACAATTTATTTCTGGTTCCCATTTTTGTATTTTTTTTCCTTCTAATATTAGATAAAAAATTTTATGTGTGTATTTATTTTTATTTTCTATTCTCCCTTATTTTATATCAACAAAAAAACTTAGACGTATGCTTCATTCAGCAATAATTTCTTGATGCATCCCTTGTCTTCTAAAGTCAGACTTCTACGTGCCAATTTCAGTTCTTCCGAAACTGTGGGCTTGTCTTGATTCTTACAGAAGACTAATCTCTTCCAAAACGTGATCACATCGTCGAATCTAGTGCGTTCGAACGCCGGTTCGAAATACATGACGACCATATCTTCCCTTTCCATCGTCAGACACGAATGATTCTCGTGATCGAAGTTTAGATGATCCTGACATCCGACGCATCGTTCTAACAAGATGGAACGTAGTTCATCATTCACGCAGATTGCGTATGCTCTCATCAGCATGTTTAAAAGAATCCTCGCTCTAATAGTCTGGGAAGCGCACATGATTTACGTATTTTTTTTATTATCTATTCGATTTGATATATTTAATTTTCTAAATAACTATTATTTATATATTTTTTTTTCTCTCCTATACATATCGATCACTTTTATTTATTTCCTAGGGTATTCCCCCTACCCACCCCACGACGAGGGGAGATAACTCTATGATCGAGTTTATGAGAATCGAGCGATCCGATCGGTCAGTTGGCGGAGAATCGAGCGATCCGATCGGTCGATTAGCTGAGTTTGGAAATTCCCACTATGGGAATTCCCCTAATGACGTCATAAATGGGAAAAACCCACCGCTCCCAAAAACAATAGAGAATTCTGGACCACTGGTCTAGAATTCTCAAAACGTTTTTTTGATGCTAGCCTAGAATTTTTTTGCTCGCGTTCACCAACGATGGATTGATGGTCTGATCTGCGATGGGACCGTCGACAAAAATTTTTAAAGTAAAAGACAAAGTGAAGATGTACAATTTCACCTTTTTTTAAAAACGCGTGACATTCAACGTTCACCACGAGTATTTGAACGTTAAAAGTGCGATCTAGGAGTCACAAAAAAACATGGAGATTTCAAGACCACTGAACATTTTTGTGAACAAGCGTGCGATTTAACACTGAATCCCACGTTGGTAAACGCATCGTGTACACGTACATGTACAAAGTGGTCGTCAACTCTCCTTTTATACCTACTTGAACGTGTGGCATGCTACCTTTGCGACAAGGAGGTTATGCAAGGTTAACTGGTGTCAGATGTCTTATAGTCTCGCCCCAACACCATAAAGATCTATTACCGTTACCGTTCCAAAGAGGGGTCATAACCTATGTTTTTGATACAAAAAATGAAAAAACAATAAAAATTAATTGGCGATTTTTGTGAATAGCGCTGGAAGGTTTTGGCCGTTACGTTGAGTAAGTAGTTAAAACATTCTGCTTGCAATATTACTCTGTCGCTACTAATTCTCGCCCGATCACCCGCTACATTGATATGTGACACTGTATTCGTTCTGTTCAGCTTCAGTTAAACCCTTTATCCAACAGAACTAGCACTAACTATTTTGGAGGCAAAACTTGAAAAACACATCCACGAATTTGAAAATTGCGATTCAGTTTGTGAATAGAGCTGACGGTTGCCAGATAGAACCATTGAGTTAGGTAAAGGGTTAACAGTAACCTGTTACTATGTGTGTTGTGGTTATCTATTCAAAACAAAGTACCTAGAATCAATATCGCACACTACGCCTAAACCCTCGTCAGCCCTTACTCTCCTATTTTCCAACATTTTCATCACTTTTGTTTATTCCACCCTGTCTCATCTCATTCTGCATTTTAATCTTTATACATCTTTTCGTGCCATTTACTTCCACCGAGTTCAGTTGTCTGTGATCCGAAATGTCCTGCCGAAATTCGTCATATGCTTTAAATTCCCCTTTTCCCTCCCCCACCCTCTTTACGCCAATCTCTGAATACCTCCCCGGCATTCAAATCCAAAGAACTGCCTTGAGTTGTAGACGAGTGTTCACCCATAACTGTCCTCACACGTCACCTCGACAATTTTAAGTGTCTTGGACAGTGGTTATCTTTGGTAAGCGAAACCAACTGTAAAGTTTGATGCGGTATAATATCGTTGCCCGAACAACGACGTTACAAACGTCACAATTGTAACAATACCGCGCCTAGAACTTTTCGTTGAAAAGAAGAATCGGATTAGCAATTGTCGTATCTTTTCTGTTGAGACCGATGCCTTAATAATATAATTGGACATAATTTACACAAGAGTAAAAGAAAACGGTGCGTATAATTGTTGTCTTGTTTGATATAACACATAAGTACTAAGTATAGTATATACGTCATTGTTGTGAGTGTGAAGTAGTCGCAATATTTCAGTGAGGTGTGATTTCTGAACATGCTACTGGAGAAGTTTTGAAATTCGGTGTGGCAAAGAAGAACGTCTTAGGAATATGTCTGTGTGTACAAGAGAGAGAGAGAGAGAGAGAGAGAGAGAGAGAGAGAGAGAGAGAGAGAGAGAGAGAGAGACAGACAGACAGACAGACAGACAGACAGACACACAGACAGACAGACAGACAGACAGAGAGGGACAGATAGACAGAGAGAGAATTTGAAAATGAGGTGACGTGGATTTAGTGTTTTCATAATAATGTGTGGTTTATACGCTATGGGCAGTGGTTTGTGGTTTAACTGATAAAGTTCTATATTAAATGTGTTTGAAAGACCCTGCTCGTCGGTGGATGCTTTGCTCAGTTCGTTGGAGACAATTAAAAAGTAACCACATCAGTATTTAATTCTTGCCTCCTTCAATATCCTTGTCTACGCTTCAGTTTATTCCGAATCCAGTATAATTCTATTCTTGAGTATAGTCTATTGCAGTTAGTTATATTTTATGGACAGATCCATAATTTTGAGCTATATGTTTCAAACGGTTTGTGGTACTGTAATCAAACCGACATCCATTTGCTCAAGACAACTTTTAACTTCGTTAGCTTCATCACCGTTTTCACACTGTTGTATATCACCGTTTTGTTTATATGCTCACTCATCCATACTATAAATCAGAATTATGTTCAATCACAGTACACAATAGAGTTCCACTGGCCACTATCCACTCACGGTTGGCATTAAAGATGATTTTAGACTGTGCTGAAGTAACAGATGTCCACCCTAACACCCCTTGCCACTCTTCCAACAGTCGTTTGAAGACTGTTTGTGTGAGATGAAAAAAATACAATGAAGGTACACGTTGAAGGAATGGGTTGGAAGAGACAACATAAATATAACTGAAGGTATAGGTTGGAAGAGACAACATGAATATAACAAATATAACTTTCTCACCATTTTAGCAACTTCTAGTCAACAGAGACCGTCTTTACACCCTGTACGCTGAGGTCAAAATATTACATTTTCGTCCTGCAATTTTTTCACATAATGGAACCAACAATTTAACTAATTCAGTCTTCTTGAACAGAGCTTATCAGACGCTGTTGAACAAGATTGAATTTGTTAAATTCCGTGTGGCATTGAGGAATAAATTGGCAGCTTGAATTCTTGTTATTTTGACATCATTAAGGGGGTTAAATTCGTATCGTTTCGAGAAAATTCGCCCGCTATTTCAACCCCTTCCAAATTCCCCCAGACTCACAGAAAACAAAAACCAAGAACACCAACCAACTGAAATAGAAACACTCGCTATCCCCCAATGTCGAGTAGATTCTTAAATATATTGGATTACTTCGAAAAGTAAAACCACCAAAGACGTGACCTAGACCTCTTGTTTATGGGTTGATGGGAACGGGTGTGGGGGGGGGGGGGGGGGTTATTGTGAGAAGATGTTTATGCGCGAATATCCTTAAAGCGTGTAATATTGAGTTTTTTCACGAATTCGCAATTTTATTTCGCTAAATATGAGCAAACAGTTGTGAAAGTGTGAGTTATACATAATCAAACATCGGGGAGAAAATATGGTGGAGGAGGAGGAGGGGAGAGGACCGTTTGCATCACCAACTAAATATTTCGTCGGATCAAGCCAGTATTTCCAACGGAAAATCGCGATATACGTGTGGCATGCTACCTTTGCGACAAGGAGGTTATGCAAGGTTAACTGGTGTTAGCTGTCTTATGGTCTCGCCCCAACACCATGAAGATCTATTACCGTCATAGTGAGATATTAACCCTTTATCTAACCAATTGTCGAAACCCACCTGAGGTGATACACAAGATTTTCCATTCAAGCCATTTTGTTGCGCCTGAAACACCGTTCATCACTCCAAGGAGACAATTATGTGGACCACACTCTAGTCAGGGCACAAAATCTGTTTTGGTTGAAAGTTTTGTTTTTCAATGTCACTTGCAACAATTGCTGGTTAATGTATGATCCGTGGTCTCAAAAGCCAAAACATCCTTTACAACAGTATTAACCCTTTTGCTTTCCCAACCTACTTAGTAAATTTGCGGTGCTGTGTCCAATGACATTTGTATAAGGCATCATCTCCTAAAATATGGAGTGAAAAAGTACATGTTGTCGCATAACATTGGGGCTTAGGTTTTACCCAACTCTATCAATCTTCATTCACTTCAAAAAACTCTGGATGGGCATTTTCACTTATGCTCGAAGATTTCATTTCGTTTGCATTCTTGCACTTTTATCAGGGAAGTAACTATTCTTGTTTTTAATCTTTGCAAAATGCGTTCAATGAATATTATCGTTCCAGTCCAGATATTGCTCCAGTTGATCACACGGAAGCATTTTCTCTCTCGAGTTCTAAATTCTATTAACCCTTTACCTAACATGAAAAGCAGACGACACTTGCAAACAAAATTCTTGAATATTTACTTAACATGAAAAGCAGACGACACTTCCAGAAAACAAAATCCTTGAATATAACTGGGTTTTTTTCATTTTTTGTCTCGAAAACATAGGTTATGACTCCTCACTGGAACGAGCTCGACCAGCTCGTTCCAAAGAGGGGTCTAACCTATGTTGTTTAGACAAAAAATGAAGAAAATAATGAAAATTAATTGGCGATTTTTGTGAGTAGCGCTGGCCGGTTTTTATCGTTACGTTGGGTAAAGGGTTAAAAATATCAGTTCTGGGTCAGTGTATATCCTTTGATGAACGAGTAAGTTGGGGTATTATTTTGTTTTGTGATGGTGTGGGTCAAGCAAACAGTGACCACCAGTGGCAACACGCAAATAGTGACCACCAGTGGTAACATGAAAGTGGTGTACAAATATATACATTTTTGTTAGAGGTCAGGGTCACACGCTATTGTTGAATGTGATGTCCAGACAACACGGTGGGTAAATTTTCACTGGTAAGAAATGAGAAATGTTTCATGTATTTATGTTGTTGTGCCTTCTTTAAAAATTAATGAGAAGATCTTATTTGTTTTCGTTGTTAGTTCGAAGTTTTGATGTTGTAAAACAATCGGAGAGATATTGAAACGTCATATATCACAAATTTCTCGCTATAAATGCACAAAAATTAAACATTTTAGCCCACTAATGGTTGAATTTTGACAATTTTACATAATTTTCAATCTATTAATGGATCATTCAAGCAAGTCTGTTTTAATGATGTCGTATGGCTTATATATTGTGATATTATCTGAAAGGTTATTCATTTATTTATTGGTGTTTAAGGTCACATATTTATGCACAATGGCTAATCATGACCACCACAGTTTTACGCGTGAAGGAAGCCGGAGTACCCGGAGAGAACCACCGAGCAACGGAGAGCAACTGTCAGCTCCCCAACATACTAACACCACACAATCAGGGTTAGCATTGGTTGAAGACAAGTGCACCATCGACGTGCAGTACGCCTTTGTAGGTTATGAACCACGAAATAAGTGAACACGTGACTTGTAGCATTTGACAGCCAAAGTTGTGAGTAGGATTAAATAGGGCTGATCAGCTGATTGGTTAAATATATTTTGACTTTGAACCCATTAATTAAAATTTGGATTCGTCCACTTTCGAAACGATTAATAAGTTTGTTTGTAATTTGTGCAGAACTGTGTGAGAATCTCTCAAAAACATGAGACATGGAAAAAAAAGTGTGAAGGTCATTCAGTGCAAGACCATACGATAGTTGTGAAAATTCGAATTTTAAACTGAAATTTCATGTGGCAACATATATTTTTTTTCCAGTTTAATTTTTTCAAGAGATGATGTACTTTGTGGATGTATAGGTATTCTTTTTCAAAACAACTTGGTGTGTTGTACTGAGAGTGAAAGGTTAACACAATGGTCAATGGGATTTATTCAGTGGTTTATAACATGAACACAACGCCATCGTGCCCCCACGTGGGCAATGGGGTGGAGTGTCCTGCCCAAGGACACAACGCGATTTCAGCAAGTGGGATTCGAACCGCGGGCCTCTCGGCGTGCATCCTGCACCTCTACCTACTGAGCCACCGCGCCCCTTATCTGCAAGATAAGCCAGAAAGAGACCGTTCGAAAAATGTTACTGTGTTCTCTTGGTATGGTATAAGGGAGATAACTTGTTCTCTTGGTATGGTATAAGGGAGATAACACAAAGAGAAACTGTTTCACGTTGTGAAAATAGACAGATCTGATAGTTGGTGAAAACACACACTATAACGCCTGCAAGGAGACCCAGTTACCAGTGTGGGCTAGCTAGTTGACGTTTTTTTTCTACTTTCGAAGCCATTATAACAAACTTCGTTTTCAACGCAGTTCCAAATCACCAGTGAAATGAATTCGCTCTATTGGATGCTCTGTGTACATTACTTCTGCAATAACCAAGCAGAAACCCTTGGAGGTGAGGGGGGAGGGAGGTTATACTCCCCTTTGAAAAACGGTTGTATTGTGTAATCAGTCTGTCCGTCCGTCCGTCTCTCCGTCTGTCTCTCCGTTCGTTAACATTTTTGGTTTCAAACCGATACCTCCAGTTTGGATTAACTGATCTCAACCAAAGTTGTTTTTTGTATTACCCAGCCAGTAATACAGGACAAGTCCGAATATGGGTTCCATCCAATTATTGTTATATCTGATACGGCGTTTTTTTCGGTTTAGAATTCGGCCGTTTATTAACATTTTTGGTTTCGGACCAATAACTCCAGTTTGGATCATTTGATCTCATCCAAAGTTGGTACAATTAAAAATGGCTAACGGACGTATTAAGCCACGCCTGGTTGAACTTTTGTTCATATTGTCCTGTACTGCACTGATCCCCCGTGTACCCTCTCCTTGAACATGGGCGAGGCACTGTTTTCTGTGGTTTGGTAATATTGTGTGACGAGAACGATGCTTTATGAGGGTGTTGATCACAACTGCGCAATTTCCATTAACAAACTCACTTCAAAAGAAGTGGAATAATTGGTTAATTAATGCCGGTTCTCTTCTCCTTTTTTATTTTGTTTTTATTAGGGTTTAACGACACATTAACAGTCAAGGTCATATCGTGTCGGTGACAGTTTTACGGGTGGAGGAAGCTGGAGTACCCGGAGAGAACCACAGAGCAACGACGAGCAGCTGCTAGGTTCCCAACATCGTAACTCCGCACTGCAGAACAGGCAGGGTTAGATTGGTTGAAGACATGCGTACCATCGACGTTCAGTACGCCTTAGTACACGGCGCCATCGGGCCGCATGTGGACAATCGGGAGTTAAGTGTGTTGCCCAAGGACACAACGCGGCCCTTCTCCTTCTACAGTTTTATTAAATATTTGTAATTTTTACAACACTCTAGGACATATTTCCATTATGCTTTACATAACCAAGTACACCATCTTCTTCATCATGTACTCTTTATCTTTAATATCATCTACGTGGAGTTTCGAAAAACTTAATTCCATTCAACTCGGCGTGTTTAACCCTTTACCTAACATGAAAAGCAGACGACACTTGCAAACAAAATTATTGAATAACTAATGTTTTTCATTTTGTTTTGTCTCAAAAACATAGGTTATGACCCCTCATTGGAACGAGCTCGACGAGCTCGTTCCAAAAAGGGGTCATAACCTATGTTTTTGAGACAAAAAATGAAAAAACAATAAAAATTAATTAGCGATTTTTGTGAATAGCGTTGGAGGGTTTTGGTCGTTACGTTGGGTAAGTAGTTAAAACATTCTGCTTGCAATATTACTCTGTCGCTACTAATTCTCACCCGATCACCTGCTACATTGATATGTGACACTGTATTCATTCTGTTCAGCTTCAGTTAAACCCTTTATCCAACAGAACTAGTACTAACATAACAAGGAAGTGATATTTGTAAGAAAAAAATTACATTTCTCGAACAACTAGCAGTTTTCATTATTTTCCTCAAAAACATAGCGTATGACATCTCATTGGAGTGAGCTCAACCAGCTCATTCCAATGCTAAGTCGTAAGTTATATTTTGGAGGCAGAACTTGAAAAACACATCCCCGAATTTGAAAATTGCGATTCAGTTTGTGAATAGAGCTGACGGTTGCCAGATAGAACCATTAAGTTAGGTAAAGGGTTAACAGTAACCTGTTACTGTGTCTGTTGTGGTTATCTATTCAAAACAAAGTGCCTAGAATCAATATCGTACACTACGCCTACAACCCTCGTCAGCCCTTACTCTCCTGTTTTCCAACATTTTCATCACTTTGTTTATTCTATCCTGTCTCAGCTCATTCTGCATTTTAATCTTTATACATCTTTTCGTGCCATTTACTTTCACCAAGTTCAGTTGTCTGTGATCCGAAATGTCCTGCCGAAATTCGTCATATGCTTTAAATTCCCCTTTCCCCTCCCCCACCCTCTTTACGCCAATCTCTGAATACCTCCCCGGCATTCAAATTCTAAGAACTGCCTTGAGTTGTAGACGAGTGTTCACCCATAACTGTCCTCACATGTCACCTCGACAGTTTTAAGTGCCTTGGACAGTGGTTATCTTTGGTAAGCGAAACCAAATGTAAAGTTTGATGCGGTATAATATCGTTGCCCGAACATCGACGTTACAAACGTCACAATTGTAACAATACCGCGCCTAGAACTTTTCGTTGAAAAGAAGAATCGGAATAGCAATTGTCGTATCTTTTATGTTGAGACCGATGCCTTAATAATATAATTGGACATAATTTACACAAGTGTAAAAGAAAACGGTGCGTATAATTGTTGTCTTGTTTGATATAACACATAAGTACTAAGTATAGTATATACGTCATTGTTGTGAGTGTGAAGTAATCGCAATATTTTAGTGAGGTGTGATTTCTGAACAGGCTTCTGGAGAAGTTTTGTAGGAATATGTCTATGTGTACAAGAGAGAGAGAAGAGAGAGAGAGAGAGAGAGAGAGAGAGAGAGAGAGAGAGAATTTGAAAATGAGGTGACGTGGATTTAGAGTTTTCATAATAATGTGTGTTTTATACACTATGGGCAGTGGTATGTGGTTTAAGTGTTAAAGTTCTATATTAAATGCGTTTGAAAGACCCTGCTCGTCGGTGGTTGCTTTTCTCAGTTCGTTGGAGACAATTAAAAAGTAACCACATCAGTATTTAATTCTTGCCTCCTTCAATATCCTTGTCTACGCTTCAGTTTATTCCGAGTCCAGTAGAATTCTATTGTTGGGTATAGTCTATTGCAGTCAGTTATATTTTATGGACAGCAGATCCATAATTTTGATCTTTCTGTTTCAAACGGTTTGTGGTACTGTAATCAAACCGACTTCCATTTGCTCAAGACAGCTTTTAACTTCGTTTCCTTCACAGTTTTCACCCTGCAGTCATATCACCGTTTTTGTTATATGCTCACTCATCCATACTATAAATAAGAATTATGTTCAATCACAGTACAAAACAATAGAGTTCCACTGGCCACTATCCACTCACCGTTGGCATTAAAGATGATTTTAGACTGTGCTGAAGTAACAGATGTCCACCCTAACAGCCCTTGACACTCTTCCGACAGCCGTTTGAAGATTGTTTATGTGAGATGAAAAAAATACAAAGAAGGTACACGTTGAAGGTATGGGTTGGAAGAGACAACATAAATATGACTGAAGGTATAGGTTGGAAGAGACAACATGAATACAACAAATATAACTTTCCGATCATTTTAGCAATTTGTAGTCAACAGAGACCGTCTTTATACCCTGCACGCTGAGGTCAAAATATTACATTTTCGTCCTGCAAATTTTTCACATAATGCAACCAGCAATTTAACTGATTCAGTCTTCTTGAACAGAGTTTATCAGACGCTATTGAACAAGACTGAATTTGTTAAATTCCGAGAGGCATTGAGGAATAAATTGGCTGTTTGAATTCTTGTTATTTTGACATCATTAAGGGGGTTAAATTAGTAACGGTTCGAGAAAATTCGCCCGCTATTTCAACCCCTTCCAAATTCCCCCAGACTCACAGAAAACAAAAACCAAGAACACCAACGAACTGAAATAGAAACACTCGCTATCTTCCAATGCTGAGTATATTCTTAAATGTATAGGATTACTTCGAAAAGTAAAACCATCAAAGACGTGCCCTATACCTCTTGTTTATGGGGGAGGGGGGGGGGGGAGATATTGTGAGAAGGTGTTTATGCGCGAATATCCTTAAAACGTATAATATTGATTTTTTTCACCAATTCGCAATTTTATTTCGCTAAATATGAACAAACAGTTGTGAAAGTGTGAGTTATACATGATCAAACATCGGGGAGAAAATATGGAGGAGGAGGAGGAGGAGGGGAGAGGACCGTTTGCATCACCAACTAAATATTTCGTCGGATCCAGCCAGTATTTCCAACGGAAAATAGCGATATACGTGTGGCATGCTACCTTTGCGACAAGGAGGTTATGAAAGGTTAACTGTTGTCACATGTCTTATGGTCTCGCCCCACCACCATAAAGATCTATTACCGTCATAGTGAGATATTAACCCTTTATCTAATCAAATGTCGAAATCCACCTGAGGTGATACACAAGACTTGCCAATCAAACCCTTTTTGGGGGTGGCCTAAAACACCGTTTATGACTCCACCAAGGAGACAATTATGTGGACCACACTCTAGTCAGGGCACAAAATCTGTAATGGTTGAAAGTTTTGTTTTTAAATGTCACTTGCAACAATTGCTGGTTAATGTAGGATCCGTGGTCTTAAAAGCCAAAACACCCTTTACAACAGTATTAGCCCTTTTGCTTTCCCAGCCTACTTAGTAAATTTGCGGTGCTGTGCCCAATGACATTTGTATAAGGCATCATCTCTTAAAAAATGGAGCGAAAAAGTACATGTTGTCGCATAACATTGGGGCTTAGGTTTTACCCAACTCCATCAGTCTTCATTCGCTCTAAAAAAAACTTTGGGTGGGCATTTTCACTTATGCTCGAAGATTTCATTTCGTTTGCATTCTCGCACTTTTATCAGAGAAGTGACTATTGTTAATTTTAATCTTTGCAAAATGCGTTCAAAGAAAATTATCGTTCCAGTCCAGATATTGCTCCAGTTCATCACACGGAAGCATTTTCTCTCTCGAGTTCTAAATTCTGTTAACCCTTTACTTAACATGAAAAGCAGACGACACTTGCAGCAAACAAAATTCTTGAATATAACTGTTTTTTTTTTATTTTTTGTCTCAAAAACATAGGTTATGACTCCTCATTGGAACGAGCTCGACGATCTCGTTGCAAAGAGGGGCCATAACCTATGTTGTTTAGACAAAAACTGGAAAAAAATAATGAAAATTAATTGGCGATTTTTGTGAGTAGCGCTGGCCGGTTTTGGTCGTAACGTTGGGTAAAGGGTTACAAAAATCAGTTCTGGGTCAGTGTATATCTTTTGATGAACGGGTAATTTGGGGTATTATTTGATTTTGTGATGGTGTGGGTCAAGCAAATAGTGACCACCAGAGATAACACGCAAATAGTGACCACCAGTGGTAACATGAAAGTGGTGTACAAATATATGCATTTTTGTTAGAGGTCAGGGTCACACGGGATTGTTGAATGTGCTACACAGACAACACGGTGGGTAGATTTTCACTGGTGGAAATGAGAAATGTTTCATGTATTTATGTTGTTGTGCCTTTTTAAAAAATAAATGAGAAGATCTTATTTGTTTTCGTTGTTAATTCGAAGTTTTGATGTTGTAAAACAATCGGGGAGATATTGCAACGTCATATATCACAAATTTCTCGCTATAAATGCACAAAAATTGAACATTTTAGACCACTAGTTGGTGAATTTTGACAATTTTACATAATTTTCAATCTATTAATGGATCATTCCAGCAAGTCTATTTTAATGATGTCGTATGGGTTATATATTGTGATATTATCTGAAAGGTTATTTATTTATTTATTGGTGTTTAAGGTCACATATTTCTGCACAATGACTAATCATGACCACCACAGTTTTACGGGTGGAGGAAGCCGGCGTACCCGGAGAGAACCACCTAGCAACGGAGAGCAACTGTCAGCTCCCCAACATACTAACACCACACAATCAGGGTTAGCATTGGTTGAAGACAAGTGCACCATCGACGTGCAGTACGCCTTTGTAGGTTATGAACCACTAAATAAGTGAACACGTGACTTGTAGCATTTGACAGCCAAAGTTGTGAGTAGGATTAAATAGGGCTGATCAGCTGATTGGTTAAATATATTTTGACTTGGAAACCATTAATTAAAATTTTGATTCGTCCACTTTCGAAAGGATTAATAAGTTTGTTTGTAATTTGGTGCCGGGATGTGTGAGAATCTCTCAAACACATGAGACATGGAAAAAAGGTGTGAAGGTCATTCAGTGCAAGACCATACGATAGTTGGGAAAATTCGAAATTTAAACTGAAATTTCATGTGGCAACATATATTTTTTTCCAGTTTAATTTTTTCAAGAGATAATGTTCTTTGTGGATGTGTAGGTATTCTTTTTCAAAACAACTTGGTGCGTTGTACTGAGGGTGAAAGTTTAACACAATGGTCAATGGGATTTATTTAGTGGTTCATAACATGTACACAGCGCCATCGTGCCCCCCACCTGGGCAATGGGGGTGGAGTGTCTTGCCCAAGGACACAACGCGATTGCAGCAGGTGGGATTCGGACCGCTCGCCTCTCGGCGTGCACCCTGCACCTCTACCTACTGAGCCACCGCGCCCCTTATCTGTAAGATAAGCCAGACAGAGACCGTTCGGAAGATGTTACTGTGTTCTCTTGGTATGGTATAAGGGAGATAACTCAAAGAGAAAATGTTTCACGTTGTGAAAATAGACAGATCTGATAGTTGGTGAAAACACACACTATAATGCCTGTAAGGAGACTTAGTTACCAGTGTGGGCTAGCTAGTTGGCGTTTCGCTTCTGCTTTCGAAGCCATTATAACAAACCTCGTTCTCAACGCAGTTCCAAATCACCAGTGAAATGAATTCGCACTCCTCGATGCTCTGTGAATATTACTTCTGCGATAACCAAGCAGCAAGCCTTGGAGGTGAGGTGGGGGGGGGGGGGGGGGTGGCAGTTTTTGTACGCCCCTTTGAGAAACGGTTGTATTATGTAATCAGTCTGTCCGCCCGTCCGTCTATCTCTCCGTTCGTTAACATTTTTGGTTTCCGACCGATAACTCCAGTTTGGATTAACTGATCTCAACCAAAGTTGGTATGTGTATTACTCAGCTAGTAATACAGGACAAGTTCTAATATAGGTTCCATCCAATCATAGTTATATGTGATACGGCGCTTTTTCGATTTAGAATTCGACCGTTTATTAACATTTTTGGTTTCGTACCAATAAGTATAGGTTACAGCATAGAAAACGAGTGATATTGAATATACAATCGCGAGAGTTAGTTAACGAGGACTTGTCCGAGTAACTAGCTCGAGCGATTGTATGTTCAATGTCACGAGTTTTTGTGCTGTAACCGACTTGTCACGTTGATGTTTGCACAAACAATCAAAACACGAACAATCAAACACTCCACTGAACCCGTGTCTGACACGTGTCCATTCCCGTTTAATTAGTTAATTTCTTAAGCCAAACTTGCAAGACACATGAAGATTGATGGAAAGCAAGTGATATTACTTCATTTTTTCCGTTTCGTCATTGCGCTCAAAAGGTTGAGCGAGAAATTAAACGTTCCATTTATCATTAACACCCGGGTGTGGATTTCTTTCTTTAACTCTTTCAATAAAATCAAAAGTCAGGTAAATTCTCGTTTCTCTGTTCAAAACATTTTAGCACAGGCGCCCTTAATCTTTCCTCTCGGCTGTGTTTGTATTAGAACTGACAGGTTTCACAATCACTGTCTATTGTTCCTTGATTGGTAAAAGTGTGGCGATATTTGTTGAATATCACACATGCTCTAACCAACTCTTCGAAATATATCACACACTTTTAACAAAGGCGTGACGTCATAACTATGTGACAACTCCAGTTTGGATCTTTTGATCTCATCCAAAGTTGGTAGAATTAAACATGGCTAACGGACGTATTAAGCCACGCCTGGTGGAACTCTTGTTCATATTGTCCTGTACTGTACTGATCCCCCGTGTGCCCTCTCCTTGAACATGGGCGAGGCACTCTTTTCTGTGGTTTGGTAATATTGTGTGACGAGAACGATGCTTTATGTGGGTTTTGATTACAACTGCGCAATTTCCATTAACAAACTCACTTCAAAAGAAGTGGAATAATTAGTTAATTAATGCCGGTTCCCTTCTCCTTTTTTATTTTTTTTATTAGGGTTTAACGACACATTAACAGCCAAGGTCATATCGTGTCGGTGACAGTTTTACGGGAGGAGGAAGCTGGAGTACCCGGAGAGAACCACCGAGCAACGACGATCAGCTGCCAGCTCCCCAACATCGTAACTCCGCACTGCAAAACAGGCAGGGTTAGATTGGTTGAAGACATGCCCACCATGGACGTGCAGTACGCCTTAGTACACGGCGCCATCGGGCCCCATGTGCACAATCGGGGGTTAAGTGTGTTGCCCAAGAACACAACGCGGCCCTTCTCCTTCTACAGTTTTATTAAATATTTGTAATTTTTACAACAATCTAGGACATATTTCCATTATGCTTTACATAACCAAGTGCACCATCTTCTTCATCATCTACTCTTTATCTTTAATATCATCTACGTAGAGTTTCGAAAAACTTAATTCCATTCAACTCGGCGTGTTTAACACTTTATCTAACATGAAAAGCAGACGACACTTGCAAACAAAATTATTGAATAACTAATGTTTTTCATTTTTTTTGTCTCAAAAACATAGGTTATGACTCCTCATTGGACGAGCTCGTTCCATAGATGGGTCATAACCTATGTTTTTGAGGCAAAAAATGAAACTTTGAAATAATAAAAATTAATTGGCGATTTTTGTGAATAGTGCTGGAGGGTTTTGGTCGTTACGTTGGGTAAGTAGTTAAAACATTCTGCTTGCAATATTACTCTGTCGCTACTAATTCTCTCCCGATCACCTGCTACATTGATATGTGACACTGTATCCATTCTGTTCAACTTCAGTTAAACCCTTTATCCAACAGAACTAGTACTAACATAACAAGGGAGTGATATTTGTAAGAAAAAAATTACATTTCTCGAACAACTAGCAGTTTTCATTATTTTCCTAAAAAACATACAATATAACATCTCATTGGAGTGAGCTCAACCAGCACATTCCAATGCTGAGTCGTAAGTTATATTTTGGAGGCAGAACTTGAAAAACACATTCCCGAATTTGAAAATTGCGATTTTTGTGAATAGAGCTGACGGCTGCCAGATAGGACCATTAAGTTAGGTAAAGGGTTAACAGAAACCTGTTACTGTGTCTGTTATGGTTATCTATTCAAAAGAAAGTGCCTGGAATCAATATCCTGCCGAAATTCGTCATATGCTTTAAATTTCCCTTTCCCCTCCCCCACCCTCTTTACGCTAATCTCTGAATACCTCCCCGGCATTCAAATCCTAAGAACTGCCTTGAGTTGTAGACGAGTGTTCATCCATAACTGTCCTCACACGTCACCTCGACAATTTTAAGTGCCTTGGACAGTGGTTATCTTTGGTAAGCGAAACCAAATGCAAAGTTTGATGCGGTATAATATCATTGCCCGAACAACGACGTTACAAACGTCACAATTGTAACAATACCGCGCCTAGAACTTTTCGTTGAAAAGAAGAATCGGATTAGCAATTGTCGTATCTTTTATGTTGAGACTGATGCCTTAATAATATAATTGGACATAATTTACACAAGAGTAGAAGAAAACGGTGCGTATAATTGTTGTCTTGTTTGATATAACACATAAGTACTAAGTATAGTATATACGTCATTGTTGTGAGTGTGAAGTTGTCGCAATATTTCAGTGAGGTGTGATTTCTGAACAGGCTACTGGAGAAGTTTTGAAATTCGGTGTGAAAGAAGAACGTCTTAGGAATATGTCTGTGTGTACAAGAGAGAGAGAGAGAGAGGGAGAGAGAGAGAGAGAGAGAGAGAGAGAGAGAGAGAGAGAGAGAGAGAGAGAGAGAGAGAGAGAGAGAGAGACAGAGACAGAGACAGAGGCAGAGAGAGAGAGAGACAGAGAGAGACAGAGAGACAGAGAGACAGAGAGAGACAGAGACAGAGAGGGAGAATGAGAGGGAGAGACAGAGAGAGAATTTGAAAATGAGGTGACGTGGATTTAGTGTTTTCATAATAATGTGTGGTTTATACGCTATGGGCAGTGGTATGTGGTTTAACTGATAAAGTTCTATGTTAAATTCGTTTGAAAGACCCTGCTCGTCGGTGGATGCTTTTCTCAGTTCGTTGGAGACAATTAAAAAGTAACCACATCAGTATTTAATTCTTGCCTCCTTCAATATCCTTGTCTACGCTTCAGTTTATTCCGAATCCAGTATAATTCTATTCTTGAGTATAGTCTATAGCAGTTAGTTATATTTTATGGACAGATCCATAATTTTGAGCTATATGTTTCAAACGGTTTGTGGTACTGTAATCAAACCGACTTCCATTTGCTCAAGACAGCTTTTAACTTCGTTAGCTTCACAGTTTTCACCCTGCAGTCATATCACCGTTTTTGTTATATGCTCACTCATCCATACTATAAATAAGAATTATGTTCAATCACAGTACAAAACAATAGAGTTCCACGGGCCACTGTCCACTCACCGTTGGCATTAAAGATGATTTTAGACTGTGCTGAAGTAACAGATGTCCACCCTAACACCCCTTGCCACTCTTCCAACAGTCGTTTGAAGACTGTTTGTGTGAGATGAAAAAAATACAATGAAGGTACACGTTGAAGGTATGGGTTGGAAGAGACAACATAAATATAACTGAAGGTATAGGTTGGAAGAGACAACATGAATATAACAAATATAACTTTCCGATCATTTTAGCAATTTGTAGTCAACAGAGACCGTCTTTACAACCTGAGGTCAAAATATTACATTTTCGTCCTGCAAATTTTTCACATAAAGCAGCAACCTGCAATTTAACTAATTCAGTCTTCTTGAACAGAGCTTATCAGACGCTGTTGAACAAGATTGAATTTGTTAAATTCCGAGTGGCATTGAGGAATAAATTGGCAGTTTGAATTCTTGTTATTTTGACGTCATTAAGAGGGTTAAATTAGTATCGGTTCAAGAAAATTCGCCCGCTATTTCAGCCCCTTCCAAATTCCCCCAGACTCACAGAAAACAAAAACCAAGAACACCAACGAACTGAAATAGAAACACTCGCTCCATTGCCGGTATTTTCATAAATGTATTGGATTACTTCGAAAAGTAAAACCATCAAAGATGTGCCCTAGACCTCTTGTTTATGGGGGGGGGGGGGGGTGGGGGGGAGGGGTGGGGGGGGTGGAGTGAGATATTGTGAGAAGGTGTTTATGCGCGAATATCTTTAAAGCGTATAATATTGAGTTTTTTCACCAATTCGCAATTTTATTTCGCTAAATATGAACAAAGAGTTGTGAAAGTGTGAGTTATACATGATCAAACATCGGGGAGAAAATATGGAGGGTGAGGAGGAGGAGGAGGAGGAGGGGAGAGGACCGTTTGCATCACCAACTAAATATTTCGTCGGATCCAGCCAGTATTTCCAACGGAAAATAGCGATATACGAGTGGCATGCTACCTTTCCGACAAGGAGGTTATGAAAGGTTAACTGGTGTCAAATGTCTTATGGTCTCGCCCCACCACCATAAAGACCTATTACCGTCATAGTGAGATATTGACCCTTTATCTAATCAAATGTCGAAATCCACCTGAGGTGATACACAAGACTTGCCAATCAAACCCTTTTTGAGGGTGGTCTAAAACACCGTTTATCAGTCCACCAAGGAGACAATTATGTGGACCACGCTCTAGTCAGGGCACAAAATCTGTTTTGGTTGAAAGTATTGTTTTTCAATGTCACTTGCAACAATTGCTGGTTAATGTAGGATCCGTGGTCTTAAAAGCCAAAACATCCTTTACAACAGTATTAGCCCTTTTTCTTTCCCAGCCTACTTAGTAAATTTGAGGTGCTGTGCCCAATGACATTTGTATAAGGCATCATCTCTTTAAATATGGAGTGAAAAAGTACATGTTGTCGCATAACATTGGGGCTTAGGTTTTACTCAACTCCATCAGTCTTCATTCACTCCAAAAAACTCTGGATGGGTAGTTTCATTTATGCTCGAAGATTTCATTTCGTTTGCATTCTCGCACTTTTATCAGGGAAGTGACTATTGTTATTTTTAATCTTTGCAAAATGCGTTCAATGAAAATTATCGTTCCAGTCCAGATATTGCTCCAGTTGATCACACGGAAGCATTTTCTCTCTCGAGTTCTAAATTCTATTAACCCTTTACTTAACATGAAAAGCAGACGACACTTGCAGCAAACAAAATTCTTGAATATAACTGTTTTTTTCTTAATTTTTTTGTCTCAAAAACATAGGTTATGACTCCTCATTGGAACGAGCTCGACGATCTCGTTCCAAAGAGCGGTCATAAGCTATGTTGTTTAGACAAAAACTGAAAAAAAATAATGAAAATTAATTGGCGATTTTTGTGAGTAGCGTTGGCCGGTTTTGGTCGTTACGTTGGATAAAGGGTTAAAAATATCAGTTCTGGGAGTAGTATAGCTCGCACGTTTGAGGTAACATTTGGATGACCCTGGTGGATGACCCCGGAAGTGACGTAATGTCACGTGACCTAGTGCCGCCATGTTTGGTTGTCGTGGTAACCCGCGTGAGTTGCCATGTTGTGACTTCATCTCCATCGTGATACGTGGTGTTAGTGCGCGTTGTTAGGGTGATACGTGTTTCCGTCTTCCATTTTGTATACTGGAGGCCGCCATCTTGGTTTCTATGGTAGCACGTGATTGCTATGTTACCCAATTTTTCTGCAATAAGACGGGGTATGTTTTGAGGGTATGTTCGATTGTAGAAGAATAAATCTAATTACTACAAACAACCCGAAAATCCCTCCAAATCACCAAAATCCGCCCAACTACTTTCTTCTTTTCTACTTTTTTCTGAAATGAGGATTTTTAATACGACTCTTATCCTCATTTCAGAAAAAAGGGATTCCACAAATGGGATTCTTAAAAAAGGGGTGCCGAAATTGGGGTGCCTTCTGGAGATTCCCTTTTTTCTGAAATGAGGATAAGAGTCGTAGTAAATTAGACCTCATTGAGGGATTTTTAATACGACTCTTATCCTCATTTCAGAAAAAAAGGGATTCCACAAATGGGATTCCTAAAAAAGGGGTGCCGAAATTGGGGTGCCTGGGAATATGGCCATTGGATATAGGCTTTTATTATACACAAGGGAGATAACTCTGCATACAGATTATGGGAAATCAATGGTTAGTTATAATTTATATAAATGATCTAGATAAATGAAACAACAAGAGTACTTGGAATAGGGTCAGAACTACTGCTATTACCTACCATCTTACTAGTAACAGGATGATACAAAGCATTTGGTAGGTTAATATTATCGACGGTTAGGATGGGACCTACAGGGGAATGTACCAACCATACTCTGCTGCCGTTCTGTATTACCCGGCATTGACCCCACCCCAGAATACCGCTCAAAAATATGAAGCACCTGGTGGATCAGTAGTACCAAGGGCCAGCAAGAGACCTACAGGGATATGTACAGCCTTTGCTATTCTTCCCTTCTAAACTACCAAGCATTACCCCACCCCCACAAAATCACTAGGTCTACCATAACGTACTACATATACCAGCCATATAATAAAACAAAGCAATCGGTTGGTTAATAGTACCAAGCACTAACAGGACCCTGTAGGTGTATATACCGCCCATTCTATAGTACCGTTCTAAACTACCAGGCAGTACCCCTACCCACAATACCCCTATGCCTAGCATTGCATACTACCTATACCAGTCATAGGATAACATGAAGCATCAGGTGGATTAATAGTACTGGTACAAGGCCGCAACGGAACAAGACTGCTGTAGAAGCTAATAATAGGACAGATACACCATAGACAAGTAATGGCATTGGAGCTTTGGAGAAAAGATGGAAGCAGTTGGTAAGACTACATTAGACCTGATTGAGGGATTACTTATGGCCTAATGCGACAAAAAAGGGATTCTCCATTAGGTATCCTCGATAGGTATCCTAAAATAATACAATACCAGGGCATAGGTATCCTCAAATACTGAAATGAGGCTAAGAGTCGTAGTAAATTATACCTCATTGAGGGAATTTTAATGGTCCTCATAACCTCAAAATTCAATGAGGCTATGAAGCATAATAAATGAGGACTCATTGAGGGCTTTTACATAGCCCTGATGGCCTCATACGACAAAAAAGGGATTCTCCAAAAGGTATCCTCGATAGGTATCCTCGAATAATACAATACCAGGCCATAGGTATCCTCAAATACTGAAATGAGGCTAAGAGTCGTAGTAAATTATAGCTCATTGAGGGATTTTTCAAGGTCCCCATAACCTCAAAATTCAATGAGGGTATGAGGGATAATAAATGAGGACTCATTGAAGGCTTTTACATAGCCCTCATGGCCTCATACGACAAAAAAGGGATTCCATAGCCACGGGTTTTTCCCAAAAATAGGATTCCATGGGATATGGCCATTGGATATAGGCTTTTATTATACACAAGGGAAATAACTCTCCATACAGGTTATGGGACATTAAGCAATCTGATTGGTTAGTTATATAAATGAAACAACAAGAGTACTTGGAATAGGGTCAGAACTAACAAGAATAGACCAGAAATTGCTAAATATAGTAATAATAAGGTAAACTGTTCCAACTAATAGGCTCATCTACGCTACTGGAGTATACTCCAGAATAAAGGAACATGGCCAGGTAGAGGAAAACTATTGCATATATAGATAGAAGCAGACAATTCTGAAAGAATTCGAAATAGTAAAAGTTGGGTAGATTTTGGTGATTTGGAGGAATTTTCGGGTTGTTTGTAGTAATTAGATTTACTCTTCTACAATCAAACATACCCTCAAAACATGCCCAGTCTTATTGCAGAAAAATTGGGTAACATAGCAATCACGTGCTACCATAGAAACCAAGATGGCGGCCTCCAGTATACAAAATGGACGACGAAACACGTATCACCCTAACAACACGCGCTGCGCATGCGCACTAAAACCACGTATCACTATGGAGATAACGCCACACCATGGCCGCTCACGCGGGTTACCATGACAACCAAACATGGCGGCACTAGGTCACGTGACATGACGTCACTTCCGGGATCATCCACCGGGGTCATCCAAATGTTACCTCAAACGTGCGAGCTATACTACTTCTGGGTCAGTGTATATCCTTTGATGAACGAGTAATTTGGGGTATTATTTGATTTTTGTGAGGGTGTGGGTCAAGAAAATAGTGTCCGCCAGTGGTAACACGCAAATAGTGACCACCAGTGGTAAGATGAAAGTGGTGTACAAATATATGCATTTTTGTTAGAAGTCAGGGTCACACGGGATTGTTGAATGTGCTGCACAGACAACACGGTGGGTAGATTTTCACTGGTAAGAAATGAGAAATGTTTCATGTATTTATGTTGTTGTGCCTTCTTTAAAAATTAATGAGAAGATCTTATTTGTTTTCGTTGTTAGTTCGAAGTTTTGATGTAGTAAAACAATCGGGGAGATATTGAAATGTCATATCACAAATTTCTCGCTATAAATACACAAAAATTAAACATTTTAGCCCACTAATGGATGAATTTTGACAATTTTACATAATTTTCAATCTATTAATGGATCATTCAAGCAAGTCTATTTTAATGATGTCGTATGGGTTATATATTGTGATATTATCTGAAAGATTGTGTATTTATTTATTGTGTTTACGGTCACATATTTCTGCACAATGGCTAATCATGACCACCACAGTTTTACGGGTGGAGGAAGCCGGAGTACCCGGAGAGAACCACCCAGCAGCGGATACCAATTGACACCTGAACAACATACTAACACCACACAATCAGGGTTAGCATTGGTTGAAGACAAGTGCTCCATCGACGTGCACTACGCTTTTGTAGATTATGAACCACTAAATAAGTGAACACGTGACTAGTAGCATTTGCCAGCCAAAGTTGTGAGTAGGATTAAATTGGGCTGATCAGCTGATTGGTTAAATATATTTTGACTTTGAAACCATTAATTAAAATTTTGATTCGTCCACATTCGAAAAAATTAATAAGTTTGTTTGTTATTTGGGGCCAGAGTGCGTGAGAATCTCTCAAAAACATAAGACATGGAAAAAAAAGTGTGAAGGTCATTCAGTGCAAGACCATACGGTAGTTGTGAAAATTCGAAATTTAAACTGAAATTTCATGTGGCAACATATATTTTTTTCCAGTTTAATTTTTCAAGAGATGATGTACTTTGTGCATGTATAGGTATTCTTTTTGAAAACAACTTGTTGTGTTGTACAGAGAGTGAAAGGTTAACATTATGGTCAATGGGATTTATTTAGTGGTTCATAACATGTACACAACGCCACCGTGCCCCCACGTGGGCAATGGGGGTGGAGTGTCTTGCCCAAGGACACAACGCGATTGCAACAGGTGGGATTCGAACCGCGGGCCTCTCGGCGTGCAGCCTTCACCTCTACCTACTGAGCAACCGCGCCCCTTATCTGCAAGATAAGCAAGCCAGCCAGACAGAGTCTGTTCGGAATATTTTACTGTGTTCTCTTGGTATGGTATAAGGGAGATAACTCAAAGAGAAAATGTTTCACGCTGTGAAAATGGACAGATCTGATAGTTGGTGGACGCACACACTATAACGCCTGTAAGGAGACGTAGTTACCAGTGTGGGCTAGCTAGCTGGCGTTTCGTTTCTACTTTCGAAGCCATTATAACAAACCTCGTTTTCAACGCAGTTCCAAATCACCAGTGAAATGAATTCGCACTCTTGGATGCTCTGTGAACATTACTTCTGCGATAACCAAGCAGCAAACCTTGGAGGTGAGGGTGGGGGGGGGGGGGGGGCAGTTTCTGTATGCCCCTTTGAGAAACGGTTGTATTATGTAATCAGTCCGTCCGTCCGTCTGTCCATCTGTCTCTCCGTTCGTTACCATTTTTGGTTTCAGACCGATAACTCCAGTTTGGATTAACTGATCTCAACCAAAGTTGGTATGTGTATTACCCAGCTAGTAATACAGGACAAGTTGTAATATAGGTTCCAACCAATCATAGCTATATGTGATACGGCGCTTTTTCGATTTAGAATTCGACCGTTTATTAACATTTTTGGTTTCGGACCAATAACACCAGTTTGGATCATTTGATCTCATCCAAAGTTGGTAGAATTAAACATGGCTAACGGACGTATTAAGCCACGCCTGGTGGTACTCTTGTTCATATTGTCCTGTACTGCACTGATCCCCCGTGCGCCCTCTCCTTGAACATGGGCGAGGCACTATTTTCTGTGGTTTGGTAATATTGAGTGACGAGAACGATGCTTTATGTGCGTGTTGATCACAACTGCGCAATTTCCATTAACAAACTCACTTCAAAAGAAGTGGAACAATTAGTTAATTAATGCCGGTTCCCTTCTCCTTTTTTATTTTTTTATTAGGGTTTAACGACACATTAACAGCCAAGGTCATATCCTGTCGGTGATAGTTTTACGGGTGGATGAAGCCGGAGTACCCGGAGAGAACCACAGAGCAACGACGAGCAGCTGCCAGCTCCCCAACATCGTAACTCCGCACTGCAGCACATGCAGGGTTACATTGGTTGAAGGCATGCCCACCATCGACGTGCAGTACGCCTTAGTACACGGCGCCATCGGGCCTGTGGACAATCGGGGTTAAGGGAGTTGCCCAAGGACACAACGCGGCCTTTCTCCTACAGTTTTGTTAAATATTTGTAATTTTTACAACACTCTAGGACATATTTCCATTATGCTTTACATAACCAGGTACACCGTATTCTTCACCGTCAACTCTTTATCTTAAATATCATCTACGTAGAGTTTGGAAAAACTTAATTCCATTCAACTCTGCATGTTTAACCCTTTACCTTACATGAAAAGCAGACGACACTTGCAAAGAAAATTAATGAATAACTAATGTTTTTCATTTTTTTGTCTCAAAAACATAGGTTATGACCCCTCATTGGAACGAGCTCGACGAGCTCGTTCCAAAGAGGGGTAATAACTTATGTTTTTGAGACAAAAAATGAAAAAATAATAAAAATTAATTGGCGAGCTTTGTGAATAGCGCTGAAGGGTTTTGGCCGTTACTTTGGGTAAGTAGTTAAAACATTCTGCTTGCAATATTACTCTGTCGCTACTAATTCTCGCCCGATCACCCGTTACATTGATATGTGACACTGTATTCGTTCTGTTCGGCTTCAGTAAAGCCCTTTATCCAACAGAACTAGTACTAACATAACAAGGGAGTGATATTTGTAAGAAAAAAAATGACATTTTTCGAACAACTAGCAGTTTTCATTATTTTCCTCAAAAACATAGCATATGACATCTCATTGGAGTGAGCTCAACCAGCTCATTCCAATGCTGAGTCGTAAGTTATATTTTGAAGGCAGAACTTGAAAAACACATCCCCGAATTTGAAAAATGCGATTTTTGTGAATAGAGCTGACGGTTGCCAGATAGGACCATTAAGTTAGGTAAAGGGTTAACAGAAACCTGTTACTGTGTCTATTGTGGTTATCTATTCAAAAGAAAGTGCCTGGAATCAATATCGTACACTATGCCTAAACCCTCGTCAGCCCTTACTCTCCTATTTTCCAACATTTTCATCACTTTTGTTTATTCTACCCTGCCTCAGCTCATTCTGCATTTTAATCTTTATAATATTTTCGTGCCATTTACTTCCACCGAGTTCAGTTGTCTGTGATCCGAAATGTCCTGCCGAAATTCGTCATTTGCTTTAAATTCCCCTCCCCCCTCCCCATCCTCTTTACGCCAATCTCTGAATGCCTCTTCGGCATTCAAATCCTAAGAACTGCCTTGAGTTGTAGACGAGTGTTCATCCATAACTGTCCTCACACGTCACCTCGACAATTTTAAGTGCCTTGGACAGTGGTTATCTTCGGTAAGCGAAACCAAATGTAAAGTTTGATGCGGTATAATATCGTTGCCCGTACAACGACGTTACAAACGTCACAATTGTAACAATACCGCGCCTAGAACTTTTCGTTGAAAAGAAGAATCGGATGAGCAATTGTCGTATCTTTTCTGTTGAGACTGATGCCTTAATAATATAATTGGACATAATTTACACAAGAGTAAAAGAAAACGGTGCGTATAATTGTTGTCTTGTTTGATATAACACATAAGTACTAAGTATAGTATATACGTCATTGTTGTGAGTGTGAAGTAGTCGCAATATTTCAGTGAGGTGTGATTTCTGAACAGGCTACTGGAGAAGTTCTGAAATTCGGTGTGGCAAAGAAGAACGTCTTAGGAATATGTCTGTGTGTGCAAGAGAGAGAGAGAGAGAGAGAGAGAGAGAGAGAGAGAGAGAGAGACAGAGAGAGACAGAGAGACAGAGAGAGAGACAGAGACAGAGACAGAGAGACAGAGACAGAGAGAGAATTTGAAAATGAGGTGACGTGGATTTAGTGTTTTCATAATAATGTGTGGTTTATACGCTATGGGCAGTGGTATGTGGTTTAACTGATAAAGTTCTATAATAAATGCGTTTGAAAGACGCTGCTCGTCGGTGGTTGCTTTGCTCAGTTCGTTGGAGACAATTAAAAAGTAACCACGTCAGTATTTAATTCTTTCCTCCTTCAATATCCTTGTATGCGCTTCAGTTTATTCCGAATCCATATAATTCTATTCTTGAGTACAGACAATTGCAGTTAGATAAATTTTGTGGACAGATCCATAATTTTGAGCTATATGTTTCAAACGGTTTGTGGTACTGTAATCAAACCGACATCCATTTGCTCAAGACAACTTTTAACTTCGTTAGCTTCATCACAGTTTTCACCCTGTTGTATATCACCGTTTTGGTTATATGCTCACTCATTCATACTATAAAACAGAATTATGTTCAATCACAGTACAAAACAATAGAGTTCCACTGGCCACTATCCACTCACCGTTGGCATTAAAGATGATTTTAGACTGTGCTGAAGTAACAGATGTCCACCCTAACACCCCTTGCCACTCTTCCAACAGTCGTTTGAAGACTGTTTGTGTGAGATGAAAAAAATGCAAAGAAGGTACACGTTGAAGGTATGGGTTGGAAGAGACAACATAAATATAACTGAAGGTATAGGTTGGAAGAGACAACATGAATATAACAAATATAACTTTCCGATCTTTGTAGCAATTTGTAGTCAACGGAGACCGTCTTTACACCCTGCACGCTGAGGTCAAAATATTACATTTTCGTCCTGCAAATTTTTCACATAATGCAACCAGCAATTTAACTAATTCAGTCTTCTTGAACAGAGCTTATCAGACGCTATTGAACAAGATTGAAATTGTTAAATTCCGAGTGGCATTGAGGAATAAATTGGCTGCTTGAATTCTTGTTATTTTGACATCATTAAGGGAGTTAAATTAGTATCGGTTCGAGAAAATTCGCCCGCTATTTCAGCCCCTTCCAAATTCTGATATTGTGAGAAGATGTTTATGTGCGAATAACCTTAAAGCGTGTAATATTGAGTTTTTTCACGAATTCGCAATTTTATTTCGCTAAATATGAACAAACAGTTGTGAAAATGTGTGAGTTATACATAATCAAACATCGGGGAGAAAATATGGTGGAGGAGGAGGAGGGGAGAGGACCGTTTGCATCACCAACTAAATATTTCGTCGGATCAAGCCAGTATTTCCAACAGAAAATCGCGATATACGTGTGGCATGCTACCTTTGCGACACGGAGGTTATGCAAGGTTAACTGGTGTCAGATGTTATTGTCTCGCCCCACCACCATAAAGATCTATTACCGACATAGTGAGATATTAACCCTTTACCTAACCAATTGTCGAAATCCACCTGAGGTGATACACAATATTTGCCATTCAAGCCATTTTTTGCGCCTGAAACACCGTTTATGACTCCACCAAGGAGACAATTATGTGGACCACACTCTAGTCAGGGCACAAAATCTGTTTTGGTTGAAAGTTCTGTTTTTCAATGTCACTTGAAAAAATTGCTGGTTAATGTAGGATCCGTGGTCACAAAAGCCAAAACATCCTTTACAACAGTATTAGCCCTTTTGCGTTCCCAGCCTACTTAGTAAATTTGCGGTGCTGTGTCCAATGACATTTGTATAAGGCATCATCTCCTAAAATATGGAGTGAAAAAGTACATGTTGTCGCATAACATTGGGGCTTAGGTTTTACCCAACTCCATCAGTCTTCATTTACTTCAAGAAACTCTGGGTGGGCATTTTCACTTATGCTCGAAGATTTCATTTCGTTTGCATTCTCGCACTTTTATCAGGGAAGTGACTATTGTTATTTTTAATCTTTGCAAAATGTGTTCAATGAATATTATCGTTCCAGTCCAGATATTGCTCCAGTTGATCACAAGGAAGCATTTTCTCTCTCGAGTTCTAAATTCTATTAACCCTTTACCTAACATGAAAAGCAGACGACACTTCCAGAAAACAAATTCTTGAATATAACTGAGTTTTTTCATTTTTTGTCTCAAAAACATAGGTTACGATTCCTCATTGGAACGAGCTCGTTCCAAAGAGGGGGTCATAACCTATGTTGTTTAGACAAAAAATGAAGAAAATAATAAAAATTAATTGGCGATTTTTGTGAGTAGCGCTGGCCGGTTTTGGTCGTTACGTTGGGTAAAGGGTTAAAAATATCAGTTCTGGGTCAGTGTATATCCTTTGATGAACGAGTAAGCTGGAATATTATTTGATTTTGTGATGGTGTGGGTCAAGCAAATAGTGACCACCAGTGGTAACACGCAAATAGTGACCACCAGTGGTAACATGAAAGTGGTGTACAAATATATACATTTTTGTTAGAGGTCAGGGTCACTCGGGATTGTTGAATGTGCTGTCCAGCCATCACGGTGGGTAGATTTTCACTGGTAAGAAATGAGAAATGTTTCATGTATTTATGTTGTTGTGCCTTCTTTAAAAACTAATGAGAAGATCTTATTTGTTTTCGTTGTTGGTTCGAAGTTTTGATGTTGTAAAACAATCGGGGAGATATTGAAACGTCATATATCACAAATTTCTCGCTGTAAATGCACAAAAATTAAACATTTTAGCCCACTAATGGTTGAATTTTGACAATTTTACATAATTTTCAATCTATTAATGGATCATTCAAGCAAGTCTGTTTTAATGATGTCGTATGGGTTATATATTGTGATATTATCTGAAAGATTATTTATTTATTTATTGGTGTTTAAGGTCACATATTTCTGCACAATGGCTAATCATGAATACCACAGTTTTACGAGTGGAGGAAGCCGGAGTTCCCGGAGAGAACCACCGAGCAACGGAGAGCAACTGTCAGCTCCCCAACATACTAACACCACACAATCAGGATTAGCATTGGTTGAGGACAAGTGCACCATCGACGTGCAGTACGCTTTTGTAGGTTATGAACCATTAAATAAGTGAACACGTGACCTGTAGCATTTGACAGCCAAAGTTGTGAGTAGAATTAAATAGGGCTTATCAGCTGATTGGTTAAATATATTTTGTTATTTGTTATGTGTATTACCCAGCTAGTAATACAGGACAAGTTCTAACATAGGTTCCATCCAACCATAGCTATATGTGATACGGCGCTTTTTCGATTTAGAATTCGACCGTTTATTAACATTTTTGGTTTCGGACCAATAACACCAGTTTGGATCATTTGATCTCATCCAAAGTTGGTACAATTAAAAATGGCTAACGGACGTATTAAGCCACGCCTGGTGGAACTCTTGTTCATATTGTCCTGTACTGCACTGATCCCCCGTGCGCCCTCTCCTTGAACTTGGGCGAGGCACTATTTTCTGTGGTTTGGTAATATTGTGTGACGAGAACGATGCTTTATGTGGGTGTTGATCACAACTGCGCAATTTCCTTTAACAAACTCACATCAAAAGAAGTGGAATAATTAGTTAATTAATGCCGGTTCCCTTCTCCTTTTTTATTTTATTTTATTGGGGTTTAACGACACATTAACAGCCAAGGTCATATCGTGTCGGTGACAGTTTTACGGGTGGAGGAAGCTGGAGTACCCGGAGAGAACCACCGAGCAACGACGAGCAGCTGCCAGCTCCCCAACGTAGTAACTCCGCACTGCAGCACATGCAGGGTTAGATTGGTTGAAGACATGCCCACCATCGACGTGCAGTACGCCTTAGTACACGGTGTCATCGTGTCCCCACGTGGACAATCGGCGTTAAGGGCGTTGCCCAAGGACACAACGCGGCCCTTCTCCTTCTACACTTTTATTAAATATTTGTAATTTTTACAACACTCTAGGACATATTTCCATTATGCTTTACATAACCAGGTACACCATCTTCTTCATCATCTACTCTTTATCTTTAATATCATCTACGTAGAGTTTCGAAAAACTTAATTCCATTCAACTCGGCGTGTTTAATCCTTTACCTAACATGAAAAGCAGACGACACTTGCAAACAAAATTATTGAATAACTAATGTTTTTCATTTTTTTGTCTCAAAAACATAGGTTATGACCCCTCATTGGAACGAGTGTGACGAGCTCGTTCCAAAGAGGGGTCATCACCTATGTTTTTGAGACAAAAGATGAAAAAATAATAAAAATTAATTGGCGATTTTTGTGAATAGCCCTGGGGGGTTTTGGCCGTTACGTTGGGTAAGTAGTTAAAACATTTTGCTTGCAATATTACTCTGTCGCTACTAATTCTCGCCCGATCACCTGCTACATTGATATGTGACACTGTGTTAGTTCTGCTGATATTCAGTTAAGCCCTTTATCCAACAGACCTCGTACTAACATAACAAGGGAGTGATAGTTGTAAGAAAAAAATTACATTTCTGGAACAACTAGCAGTTTTCATTATTTTCCTCAAAAACATAGCATATGACATCTCATTGGAGTGAGCTCAACCGGCACATTCCAATGATGAGTCGTAAGTTATATTTTGGAGGCAGAACTTGAAAAACACATTCCCGAATTTGAAAATTGCGATTTTTGTGAATAGAGCTGACGGTTGCCAGATAGAACCATTAAGTTAGGTAAAGGGTTAACAGTAACCTGTTACTGTGTCTATTGTGGTTATCTATTCAAAAGAAAATGCCTGGAATCAATATCGCACACTACGCCTAAACCCTCGTCAACCCCTACTCTCCTATTTTCCAACATTTTCATCACTTTTGTTTATTCTACTCTGCCTCAGCTCATTCTGCATTTTAATCTTTATACATCTTTTCGTGCCATTTACTTCCACCGAGTTCAGTTGTCTGTCATCCGAAATGTCCTGCCGAAATTCGTCATATGCTTTAAATTCCCCTTCCCCCTCCCCACCCTCTTTACGCCAATCTCTGCCTGAATACCTCCCCGACATTCAAATCCTAAGAACTGCCTTGAGTTGTAGACGAGTGTTCATCCATAACTGTCCTCACACGTCACTTCGACAATTTTAAATGCCTTGGACAGTGGTTATCTTTGGTAAGCGAAACCAAATGTAAAGTTTGATGCGGTATAATATCGTTGCCCGAACAACGACGTTACAGACGTCACAATTGTAACAATGCCGCGCCTAGAACTTTTCGTTGAAAAGAAGAATCGGATTAGCAATTGTCGTATCTTTTCTGTTGAGACCGATGCCTTAATAAAATAATTGGACATAATTTACACAAGAGTAAAAGAAAACGGTGCGTATAATTGTTGTCTTGTTTGATATAACACATAAGTACTAAGTATAGTATATACGTCATTGTTGTGAGTGTGAAGTAGTCGCAATATTTCAGTGAGGTGTGATTTCTGAACATGCTACTGGAGAATTTTTCTAATTCGGTGTGGCAAAGAAGAACGTCTTAGGAATAAGTCTGTGTGTACAACATAGAGCGATAGGGAGAGAGAGAGAGAGAGAGAGAGAGAGAATTTGAAAATGAGGTGACCTGGATTTAGTGTTTTCATAATAATGTGTGTTTTATACGCTAAGGGCAGTGGTATGTGGTTTAACTGATAAAGTTATAATAAATGCGTTTGAAAGACCCTGCTCGTCGGTGGTTGCTTTGCTCAGTTCGTTGGAAACAGTTAAAAAGTAACCACATCAGTATCTAATTCTTGCCTCCTTCAATATCCTTGTCTACGCTTCAGTTTATTCCGAATCCAGTAGAATTCTATTCTTCAGTATAGTTTATTGGAGTTAGTTATATTTTATGGACAGATCCATAATTTTGAGCTATATGTTTCAAACGGTTTGTGGTACTGTAATCAAACCGACTTCCATTTGCTCAAGACAACTTTTAACTTCGTTAGCTTCACAGTTTTCACACTGTTGTATATCACCGTTTTGGTTATATGCTCACTCATCCATACTATAAATCAGAATTATGTTGAATCACAGTACAAAACAATAGAGTTCCACTGGCCACTATCCACTCACCGTTGGCATTAAAGATGATTTTAGACTGTGCTGAAGTAACAGATGTCCACCCTAACACCCCTTGCCACTCTTCCAACAGTCGCTTGAAGACTGTTTTTTTGAGATGAAAAAAATACAAAGAAGGTTTCCGTTGAAGGTATGGGTTGGAAGAGACAACATAAATATAACTGAAGGTATAGGTTGGAAGAGACAACATGAATATAACAAATATAACTTTCCGACCATTTCAGCAATTTGTAGTCAACAGAGACCGTCTTTACACCCTGCACGCTGAGGTCAAAATATTACATTTTCGTCCTGCAAATTTTTCACATAATGCAACCAGAAATTTAACTAATTCAGTCTTCTTGAACAGAGCTTATCAGACGCTATTGAACAAGATTGAATTTGTTAAATTCCGAGTGGCATTGAGGAATAAATTGGCTGCTTGAATTCTTGTTATTTTGACATCATTAAGGGAGTTAATTTAGTATTGGTTCGAGAAAATTCGCCCGCTGTTTTAGCCCCTTCCAAATTCCCCCAGACTCACAGAAAACAAAAACCAAGAACACCAACGAACTGAAATAGAAACACTCGCTATCCTCCAATTCCGTATATATTCTTAAATGTATTGGCTTACTTCGAAAAGTAAAACCATCAAAGACGTGCCCTAGACCTCTTGTTTATGTGGGGTGGGTGGGGGGGGGGGGGTGATATTGTGCGAAGGTGTTTATGCGCGAATATCCTTAAAGCGTGTAATATTGAGTTTTTTCACCAATTCGTAATTTTATTTCGCTAAATATGTACAAACGGTTGTGAAAGTGTGAGTTATACATGATCAAACACCGGGGAGAAAATATGGAGGAGGAGGAGGAGGTGGAGGAGGAGGGGAAAGGACCGTTTGTATCTCCAACTAAATATTTCGTCGGATCCAGCCAGTATTTCCAACGGAAAATAGCTATATACGTGTGGCATGCTACCCTTGCGACAGGAGGTTAGGCAAGGTTAACTGGTGTCACATGTCTTATGGTCTCGCCCACCACCATAAAGATCTATTACCGTCATAGTGAGATATTAACCCTTTATCCAATCAAATGTCGAAATCCACCTGAGGTGATACACAAGACTTGCCAATCAAACCTTTTTTGGGAGTGGCCTAAAACACCGTTTATCACTCCATCAAGGAGACAATTATGTGGACCACACTCTAGTCAGGGCACAAAATCTGCTTTGGTTGAAAGTATTGTTTTTCAATGTCACTTGCAACAATTGCTGGTTAATGTAGGATCCGTGGTCTCAAAAGCCAAAACATCCTTTACAACAGTATTAGCCCTTTTGCGTCCCCAGCCTACGCAGTAAATTTGCGGTGCTGTGCCCAATGACATTTGTATACGGCATCATCTCTTAAAACACGGAGCGAAAAAGTACATGTTGTCGCATAACATTGGGGCTTAGGTTTTACCCAACTCCAACAGTATTTATTCACTCCAAAAAACTCAGGGTGGGTACTTTCAGTTATCCTCGAAGATATCATTTCGTTTGCATTCTCGCACTTTTATCAGAGAAGTGACTATTGTTATTTTTAATCTTTGCAAAATGCGTTCAATAAAAATTATCGTTCCAGTCCAGATATTGCTCCAGTTGATCACACGGAAGCATTTTCTCTCGAGTTCTAAATTTTATTAACCCTTTACTTAACATGAAAAGCAGACGACACTTGCAGCAAACAAAATTCTTGAATATAACTGTTTTTTTCATTTTTTGTCTCAAAAACATAGGTTATGACTGCTCATTGGAACGAGCTCGACGATCTTGTTCCAAAGAGGGGTCATAACCTATGTTGTTTAGACAAAAAATGAAAAAAAGAATGAAAATTAATTGGCGATTTTTGTGAGTAGCGCTGGCCGGTTTTGGTCGTTACTTTGGGTAAAGGGTTAAAAATATTAGTTCTGGGTCAGTGTATATCCTTTGATGAACCAGTAAGCTGGGATATTATTTGATTTTGTGAGGGTGTGGGTCAAGCAAATACTGACCACCAGTGGTAACACGCAAATAGTGACCACCAGTGGTAAGATGAAGGTGGTGTACAAATATATGCATTTTTGTTAGAGGTCAGGGTCACTCGGGATTGCTGAATGTGCTGCCCAGACAACACGGTGGGTAGATTTTCACTGGTAAGAAATGAGAAATGTTTCATGTATTTATATTGTTGTGCCTTCTTTAACAATTAATGAGCAGATCTTATTTGTTTTCGTTGTCAGTTCGAAGTTTTGATGTTGTAAAACAATCGGGGAGATATTGAAATGTCATATATCACAAATTTCTCTCTATAAATGCACAAAAATGAAACATTTTAGCTCCCTGGTGGGTGAATTTTGACAATTTTACATAATTTTCAATCTATTAATGGATCATTTAAGCAAGTCTGTTTTAATGATGTCGTATGGGTTATATATTGTGATATTATCTGAAAGATTATTTATTTATTTATTGGTGTTTAAGGTCACATATTTCTGCACAATGGCTAATCATGAACACCACAGTTTTACGGGTGGAGGAAGCCGGAGTTCCCGGAGAGAACCACCGAGCAACGGAGAGCAACTGTCAGCTCCCCAACATACTAACACCACACAATCAGGGTTAGCATTGGTTGAAGACAAGTGCACCATCGACGTGCAGTACGCTTTTGTAGGTTATGAACAACTAAATAAGTGAACACGTGACCTGTAGCATTTGACAGCCAAAGTTGTGAGTAGGATTAAATTGGGCTGACTTTGAAACCATTAATTAAAATTTTGTTTCGTCCACTTTCGAAAGGATTAATAAGTTTGTTTGTAATTTGGTGCCGGAATGTGTGAGAATCTCTCAAAAACATGAGACATGGAAAAAAAAGTGTGAAAGTCATTCAGTGCAAGACCATACGGTAGTTGTGAAAATTCGAAATTTAAACTGAAATTTCATGTGGCAACAAAAAATTTTTTCCAGTTTAATTTTCTCGAGATGATGTACTTTGTGGATGTATAGGTATTATTTTTCAAAACAACTTGGTGTGTTGTACAGAGAGTGAATGGTTAACACTATGGTCAATGGGATTTATTTAGTGGTTCATAACATGTACACAACGCCATCGTGCCCCCGCGTGGGCAATGGGGGTGGGGTGTCTTGCCCAAGGACACAACGCGATTGCAACAGGTGGGATTCGAACCGCGGGCCTCTCGGCGAGCAGCCTGCACCTCTACCTACTGAGCCACCGCGCCCCTTATCTGCAAGACAAGCCAGACAGAGACCGGTCGGGAAATGTTACTGTGTTCTCTTGGTATGGTATAAGGGAGATAACTCAAAGAGAAAATGTTTCACGTTGTCAAAACAGACAGATCTGACAGTTGGTGAAAACACACACTATAAAGCCTGTAAGGAGAACTAGTTACCAGTGTGGGGTAGCTAGTTGGCGTTCCGTTTCTACTTTCGAAGCCATCATAACAAACCTCGTTCTCAACGCAGTTCCAAATCGCCAGTGAAATGAATTCGCACTCTTGGATGCTCTGTGGACATTATTTCTGCGATAACCAGCAGCAAGCCTCGGATGTGTGTGTGTGTGTGGGGGGGGGGGGGGGGGGGGCAGTTTTTGTACGCCCCTTTGAGAAACGGTTGTATTATGTAATCAATCTGTCCGTCCGTCCGTCCGTCCGTCCGTCCGTCCGTCCGTCCGTCCGTCCGTCCGTCCGTCCGTCCGTCCGTCTGTCTCTCCATTCGTTAACATTTTTGGTTTCAGACCGATAACTCCACTTTGGATTAACTGATCTCAACCAAAGTTGGTACGTGTATTACCCATCTAGTAATACAGGACAAGCTCTAATATGGTTCCATCTAATTATTGTTATATGTGATACAGCGCTTTTTCGATTTAGATTCATCAGCTGTTGAGAACTGATGGCCATATAGTTCATAACTGTCCTTGTGATGCGGATATATTTTATATATATATCCGCATCACAAGGACAGTTATGAACTATATGGCCATCAGTTCTCAACAGCTGATGAACTGATCATAATTCCTCCCATTCGAGATGAAAGTCAGTTGACTGCTGTAAGCCTCTATCACTTCAAGGACATGTATATTGGCACACACAAGTGCCTAACTCATTCTGCTGCTGTTTCCATAGTATTTAATAGGAAGGCCTTGCTCGTAATGGTCACAAACGACACAACTCTTCCCTGGCACACGACGTATGTGCGCTGGAAACATGTTATTTTTGCGACTTCAACCTTTGAGGAAGAGGTACTCATCACCACACTTCGGGTTACAGAAAAGCTTTCATCGTACAAGACAGGAACTGACTTCAAAACTTTCACCAACCAGGCGATCAGGATAATTTCACAAATCAAGTGTTCATCTAAAGAACCGAAAAACTGGGGGGTGGGGAATGGAGGGATGGGGGACTCATTAAATCAGGAATCGCTCCTGCCGTGACGGCCACCATTTTAGCAGCCATCTTAGATTCGGGTGGCCATTTTGGTTTAAAATGAATTATTGAGGTCTCGGAATACGAATTCAATACACTGGGTCGGATATTCTGGTGTTCTTTCCCTAATTATGGAATCAAAATGACTTAGGGCGATTTTCTTCGAATTGACAGGCAATGAATTGACGAATTTGGAATACAACGATGAAAAACGGGATCATTAGATGCAGAATCCACAAATCACTAATATTATATATAATCGGGGGGGGGGGGGGGGGGGGGGCAGGAAAACAATTATGGACACAAGACGGAAAAGGTTGTTTTTTCCGACTCCTGGCCACCCACTCTCCTCATTTTTGAAGGAAAATATTTGTTTTCCATTTTGAAATTTCGTACCCACCCCACCCCCAAATTAGAGTAAATCACACATACACTGCTTTAATTGGCAATTTCCACAGGTATTTTTGCTGGAACTTGGTTTGTATTGTTCCAGTAACAATTCCTGACATAATCTACCCACAATCAGCCAATGGAGATAAAACAAAATTCATAGTTTGCAACTGGAATTTGGTCCACATTTCTTGGCAAGTTTATGAATATATTCAAACCCTCTAACAGACAATGGCAGTCAGTGTATACATGGGTATTCAGGGGAGTATAAAGCATATACTGGCATTCCACCTGAACATTATTAAGACAGGTGTAGCAGGAACAGGTGTTAAATATATTGAATTTTTTTGATGTTTTATCCGAATTCACCACTGTATTTGCTGCTATTTCTTTCTTTTTCTATCAATTTCTACACTTGATTTTAGCTGCATCAGTTTTATCTGAATGTATTATGCATAATCAAGTGCAGAATTCGTAAAAGACGTTAGCTGAATGTTGTATTGAACCTGTCAACAGTCAATGTAATGAGAATGATTCTTTGGTATGGAAGATCCATCCCTTATAAACTCCGCGCCCTTGCCCCTTTGCTGATATGAGTAATGTTTCATTTGATGGAACGGTTAGTAAGCTTTGATCAGGCTGTAAGGGAGAATTCTAACCATGTGGCCCATTTACTACTACACAGGGGAAAACCCACGGGTAATGTGTGTGACATGAAATGACATTTTAAGGCATAATAGGTTTTTCTCTTCGGTAGAAAACGGGCCACATAGTTGGGATCCCCTTTTACCACCTGACCAAAGTCAAATGAAGCACTACTAGTATCGGCCAGGATAAAATAGCGCAAAGTTTATGGGAATGAATTTCCGATTTGCCAGATTTGTGCCACACACTCTGTCAAAGTACCACACCGAGTCTCAAATGTACAGTTAAAACTAGAAGTCATGTCACGAACTGTGGGCGTATCTAGGATTAATTGCGCGTAGGAATTGCGCGCAATTGCTATATCGAATGGCACCCAAAGCACGGCAGATTTTCCTGGTTACTCATAGTAAACTCAGGCAATGTTTTTGCCAATGGGCCTCCGGGTAACCCGGAGGTCATTGGCTGAAACATTGCTTGTGCACAGGCCATATGTACTGAATTTGATAGCCTTACTATGGTCATAACGCGTAGATTAACGCGCAGATCAACGTGCTATTTATGCGCATTTCATGATAGGACTTCTAGTTTTATCTGTAGTCATTCTGGCTTCTCAGTCTAAGAACGTGTTCCATATACTATCAATAATTCCACAAAGTTGTTTCATTTCTGCAAGTCAGCTGAGAAAGTGAGAAATAAATTGTGATCATGTGAGTTGAAAAGGTCTACCATATCTCCTCAAATTTGGTCAGGAAGCATTATGAAAATTTTTTTGGCTTTGATGTGCTGAGTGACGTGCCTGTGATTTATAGAATGTTACCTTTTAGACAACGAATATTCATTCAACAGGCTCGAACCTATTTGCTCAAAAGCTGTTACAGGACCAGTGGCGGGTCGTGCGATAAATTTAGACAAGTTCGCATTCCGATCGACGTCACCCAGGCCAAGGATGTAACTCCACTGTTGGTGTAAATTTTAACTGTTGAAATCCCATTGCTAACGCGTTCAGCACAGTTGGTATATAAAGCTAAAATTTATGTCATAAGCTTTTCATAAAAAGTAGAATAGGTAACCATGGTACAAATTGCTTTAACTTTTTTCAAAACCGTGAATCACTGGTGGTTTAACCCTTTACCTAACATGAAAAAAAGACGACACTTGCAAAAAAAAAATCTTGAATAACTATTTTTTTTTCATTTTTTGTCTCAAAAACATAGGTTATGACCCCTCATTGGAACGAGCTCGACGAGCTCGTTCCAATGAGGGGTCATAACCTATGTTTTTGAGACAAAAAATGAAAAAATAATTAAAATTAATAGGCGATTTTTGAGAATAGCGCTGGCCGGTTTTGGCCGTTACGTTGGGTAAAGGGTTAACTTTTTTTCAAAGCCGTGAATCACTGGTGGTTTAAACGGTGAACTTCTGTCCACATTCCCATGCTGCTAGCTCCTATCATGTACTATTAATCCCCCACCTACCCCGCCCCCCCCCCCCCACCCCTGTTCTGTTAACTCAGAGGAGATGGAGTGCACTGCAAAAAATAAAGGTTCTTTTTAGAACCAAAACTGGTTCTATCTTGTCCCTGAGATGGAACCACAGTTTAGTTTAAATAGTATTTATTTCAAATCAAATAAATTTACCAAGATTAGCATTCAATTTTAATAGAATAATACATGAACTGAAGTAGATTCAGCAGTAAACTTGGAGCTTATTCAACGCAGTCGCCAAACATTTTGAAACAAAGCGAATATAAATACCTAGTATATTGGTTCTATACAGAACCAAAACTGGTTCGATATGCCAACTGTTCATATCTCCCTTGCTTAATAATGATTTGAGACAGCCTCGTATAAGCTCTAAACTTACGGCTGAAACCCCCTCAGTTTATGTTTAATTATGTTAATATTTAATGCTAATCTTTATAAATTTATTTGCTTTGAAATAAATACTGTTTGAACAGAACTGGTTCCATCTCAGGGACAAGATTAGAACCAGGTTTGGTTCTAAAAAGAATCTATATTTTTTGCAGCGTGGTGGCAAAAAGCCTACACAAGCTTTCCTGATCAATCTGCATCGCTCATTTGAAAGATAAGCGTTCACAGGAAGCAAATTTCAAGGCATGGAAAAAAGTGTTTTCTGGGCCGCTGCCAAAGTCACCCACCCACCCCACCTTGTGTTCGGAAAGAATTTTACGACCCCACTCTTCGGATATATTGTGAAAAATACCGATCATCGGTGGGCCCGGACATCTCAGAAAATCCAACACAAAGATGTCAGTATTTGCCAATATACATATCATCCGTTTATGACAATGTACCGGACTTTCACCTCAGGAAGATTGGAAATGGACTTGTCAAGTAATAATCATTGATCATTGATTCTACAATTAATTGTATCCAAAATGAAAATAAGATATTGATGAAAGGACTGGGTAATATGTATTCCCCTGTGATAATCTTGGCGCCACGAGAGTTCCCTGTTAGAAACATGTGCAAATCATTTTATTGCAGTTTCCATAGGAATTTTTCCCACTGATTCCTGGTCCAAAAGATGCAAGTCTATAAACCTTAGGCATTTTCAGATATTCATGATGGCCGCCCGAAAAATGTATTTTTACAGACATCGGATTTTTTTAACTGAACTTATACTTATTTCTATAAACATGACCCTCTCTGTGGCAACAATATACCTTTGTCTCGAAACCACAATTTTAGTTAGCAAAATACACCGAAGTTAGGGAGGATTCAACAAGAGCAGTCCAGGTTAGTTCATTCTTGGTTTCCTACTAAACCGTGGAAAAAGCTTCTGATTAACGTTTCTAAGTCAACTTTTTTCGCCGATTCCGTATTCGGCTGCTGCATCACTGTCAACCTTGGAGGTGTCGGGATAGCTGACCCATTTCATACCTACCTGTGGAGAATGAACGAACTTCAAAGGCGCCCAAAATCCGGTATATTACGAGATTTTCTCTAAGATATAAAGAATATACCCATAGTAGCTTGGTGTACCAAATGTTCACCACGAGTGGTGAACATTTGGTACACCAAGCTGCTTTGGGTATATTTCATTTATACCATGATGGTCAGATTATTAAGAGTCGCTATTATTTTTTCTCGATATTACGGAGCAGCAGACGTACATACGCGCGAATCTGTTTTTGTTTACATCAGCACCGGTGGGCTGTACTTCCGCTGTCAATTTTACCGCAGAAACGAAATGGAAAAAGAAACGCACAAATCACGGAACCTTTTTCATTTTAATAACATACTCTTTTGAGTTATGGATGCTTTATTAACACGAGACAACGAACGTTTGTTAATTTTTGATATCTTCTCAGGTAAACTCATTTAAAACGTAATAAACAGTTGCCGCTTTCATTTCACTCTTCGCGAGGCGACAAGCGATAAATTTAGACAAGTATGCATTCAGGTCGAGGTCACCAAATGTCAGCTTGGAGGTAGTTCCACTCTAGGTGAAATTTTTACTTTAGAAATCTCATTGCTGGCGAATTCACCACGGTTGGTGAGTAAAGCTAAAATTTATGTCATAGGCTTTTTATATATAGTAGAATATGTAATCGTGGGTATAAAAAACATATATACCTATAGAAGCAAGGTTATCTGTTCTGTAACAATTTTGTTCTGTGTATGGCATCGAAGTTCTCTAGCGCTTAGACATTATGGGAAATACTCTGGTAATCAGATGATATAGCTATCAATCAGCTGATATGTTCGATGACAGAATCAAATTTTAGCCAAACAAAATGCCAAAACTCGAAGCGGGCACGTTTCCAAACAATCTTGTGTGCTGCACCACTAAGTCACCTTTCACAGGCCGACCTAATATTGTTTGGATGAAGCACCTTACCATGTGATGCCTGGCTGGTTGTGGCTCAGCACGATTCTGTACTTCCAGACCTTATACATTGTAACAGTGAACCTGCAAATATGGCATGTACGTCACTACCATTGTGAAGAGGTCATTCAGAGTGGCATAACAAATAGGCGTCGATATCTATTCTAAAATGACGATGAGGATGGTTTGGGAAGATTTGATTTCTTATCAAATATATACTGCTTATAAAATCAAGTTATGCCGACACGATGTGTGTCAGGGGACACCTGAGGCCCCGTAAGGCCTGGGCTGACGTGGGGTTATTTAGTCCCGCTGATGAAGTTGCGGGAAAATTAGACCAACGTGGAGGGTCGGAATCCAAGTGTCGCGAACTCGGCGCAGAGAGCTGAGTTAGACCGACGCCGTGATTCCTTCTCTGTCAAATTGGCCTGAAATAGGTTCGATTTCCGTTAGGTGTGATTCCTAATCACTTCAGGCTGTATAATGGAAAGAATGATTTAAAGTAACAACGATTCTTTTATTTACACATGAAAATAAATCCGTTTCAATATTTCAACAATCAACAATTCAATTCTTTTCACAGAAAATGGGTCACTACGGTTAAATAATTCTAAACAATCATATAGTCATTCTATAGCCCTGTACTGGCACTATAGTCTACACACTGGAAATGTTACTACCGTGAGCTCGCCATAAGAGCTTCACAAATCTGAAATGTTATTACTGTGAGCTCGCCATAAGAGCTTCACCCGCTTAGGCTCAAATGTCAACGTCTGCGCGTAACTGTACCTCTGGCTGTCGGAGGGTTCCGACCAGCAATGTTCGTCATCTATAAACCACCGTACTTCTGATTTGGGTCAGATATTGTCTACTCATACCTTATGTGCCTTTTGAAAGTCCTCCGTGAAAGTCCTATTGAAATATCCACCGTTCCTGGTTGAATTCACGATTCACAAATGCCCTTTTTCGTGCTAGGGCGAAATTGTCACTCACACCGATCTCCAGTCGGTATTACGATGTTCCGACAGCAAAATAAACTACTCAGAACGCAATCAGGCTGACGCTTCAAAGGGTTAATACGCACAATACAATTAACCTACACTTCTGACTATTGCAGGACGATACCTGCTACTCGACAATCTAAACTTTAACGTTCCACCTGGGGTGTTCCTTCTCACGAATTCGGCCCCGTAGCCGCCTATCAACGCTAAGCTAAATCAATCATGGAATGCCCTCTCTGGCGATTCCAGCCGTTTCAGGGTCCTGCGATCGAAGGTACCCTTATGCCAGGAAACAGAGTCCGCCTGTCCTGGACTTCACCAACGCGTGTGTGACCCCAAGTGTGTGTCTAATGCTCTGCTCTTCCAGGTATATATATACTTTTTACCCTAAACTGTCAGGTGGACCGACGCTCATCTGTCCACCTGTCAAAACGGTGGGAGATGACGTATATCGAGGCAGAATCAATACAAGTTAACTCACGCGTGACTTAACGGTGATTCGTTCCTGACACGCATTGCCATAACTAATGATGACACGACATTTCTATCTTTTAGAATCTCGTTTCTCAATTAGCCGTGACGAAAACCGATTACGTCTCGTAAGACTCCGACTACTGTAGAAACTAAACGAGATTAGACCTTATCTAACATACCGTTTCTCCCCTGGGTCCCTGCGCTAAAGCTGGATATACACCACGTGTGTTTTTTTCCAGCTTTACAGAGAAGTGAAATTCATGTAGGTTTTTCGCCTTGATGCGGAATATATTTTGAACTTACAATATCTTTAAATATGAGGCCCCTAGCCCCTATATTTAGGCTGGCTTTGCCCTGACAACTCCCTTCCCGAGAGAAACACCCTGTGTATCTCTTAAAACACGAGGGGCAAAGCCACGCACGTTCGCCTCTCACACCTTTTTACAATCTACCCATCATGTTCAAGACTACAAAACCGTGCCCTAGTGGTCGTGGGGTTCATGACCGGGCTCATGCGTCGGTCATACCGATTCCCACGACACACACGCTACCACATGCTCCCGTCTTGCGGGTTTACATATGGAGAGTAGCCTTATTCTTAGATTTGCAGCACTCTCTCTCTCTGTAATACTATATATTTACACCCAAACATACACATTTTTATACACGTTCGCCCATTTTGCAAACAGTTCACTTGGCACTCACTCCGACGAGTAACACCGTCCGCGCCTTTGCGTCAGATGGGTTAATTCCAACGGAGTGTAACTTCGCCTCCCGTTCCCCTATGTCTTGTGAAGGGGCAAACGACCCCTGCATTATGTTGAGCCTCACCCTCGCAAAGCTCGACCAGGGGATTAAAATTGTGACGCACACACTCACACATTCAACACACAGATTTCCCGACCGCGCCTTTGCGACAGACGGGGTTAGTGTATCCCACACTTACAAAAACTCGACACACAGGCTCCCCGTCCACGCACACGCGACAGACGAGGCAGTGTATCTCACATTCGCACTCACAAACAACTCTAGTCAGCAGTCAGAGCAATAATAATACTAAAATAGGAAAATTCCTCCGGGCCTTAACACCGAGTTTACGAAACCCATCACCTCACCCACAAACATATTTGCGACTGGAGCCCCCGTCCCAGACACCAGGCCCACAGCCACCCAACTATTGCTTCTTTATAACCACCGACCATTGGTAGGGGCCCGGTTCCCAGTATCCCCTTGGGTAACCCTTGACACACCCCTACTTCTCGCCCCGCCATTTCTACGGGTATTCCACCAGGGTCCCCATACCCTGTCGTTGTTGCATTCCCAAGAGCTCCCCTTGGCGCTATATCCCCCAGGCTCACTCGTCCCGGCGATTACCGTCGTTCGAACGACACTGGCCGTCCTTGGCCCTTGTGCCGTCGACCCCCCAGTCCATTGCGACGACTTCTTGCGCACATTGGGCGCTGTGCGCCCCCGGCACTCTCTACGTGGTCTCCGCCACCTAGGATGCTTCTCCTTTGATTTGTGGACCCTTTTCTCGGTCCCCTGGACGCCCACCTTAGCGGTCCCATCCACTTTAACATACTCAACTTGTGTTGACCCGTGCCCTCTCAATTCTGGGGAAGTTTGCCCAGCCATTTGCGTGGGTCTGGCCTCCCCTCTCCACACGGGTGACACCGACTTCTTGGGGCGCTCAACTCCCCCACATAAATTTGCTTGAGGGTCTTTCCCCAATGATCCCCTTGGGTTCCCTCGCTGTTTGGCGTTTCGCCTGGACCGCCTGCGGCCCCTTCTCCCTAATTGGACAGGAGTCGTCCCTCCTGAAACTTCCCGACATTTCGTCGTGTAGGGGCCATCCCCCGGACCATCGGATTGGTTCCCCCTGGGAACCTTCCCTTCCTTACTCGTTGGGCCTTCACTTGGCCCACTATCCCTGGACCATAACTCATCAGGGTTTGCCCTCACCCCTGGGATATTACCTATGACCAGGTCATACACAGGTGATTCAATGCACATGGCTTCCACTTCGCCACAATAAAATGGGGTATCCACCGTTATCCTCGCGATGGGGAACCTTCTAACGGTCCCATCTATCAAAATACACAAATGGTCACGACCCAACAATTGCTTGTCGTCAACCAGTTGCCTTCTAACCGCTGCAGAGGAGCACCCAGAATCCCGGAGCAGACGGATCTCCCTTTGTCCCACATACCCTGGGTACACTGGCATATCAACCTTCTCCTGCGAAGTTGTGAGCCTCTCACACATGCCACTTATTATCGGGACAACCTTCCCGCCTTCCAGCCTTAATTCTCCCTCTTGTATACATTCCCGAAGGGGACTGTGTTCTGGACCGATAGTTTGACAGAACGCTGCCGTCTGTCTACTGGGCCCTGGATCTACGCGGTCACCTTGCTTCCAACCCCTTGGTGCTGCGTTCCCGACCCCCTGCTGAGGTGGTCTAATGTTCCCAGTGGTCCTTACCTGCTTCTGCCAGCAGTCCCTGGCAATATGACCCCGCTTGTTGCAGATAAAACAAGTGGTGTCCTTGGGAGCGCTCCCCTTCCGGCTGGTCTGCGACGCAGGAGGGTCGGGGTGGTGTTGCCTGACGGGTGCCATTGCCAACCCGTTTGCCCCACCCCTAGCCGATTTGGGTGCGTTTACACTCCCACCGTGGGCCTCGATGTAGCGTTCTGCCACAGTTGCCATCTCATCATAGGTGGGCGGACCCCTTTCCTTGATGAACAGGCCCAACTCCTTGGAGCATGTAGTTAAAAACTGCTCCCGGAGAAATAGATCTCGCAGGGCTCCATACGACTTCTGCGAGATCAGTCCAGCGGTCAAAGTACCGCCTAGCCCGGGCAAAATACTGAGGCACTGTTTCTCCCTTCTCCTGCTTAATCTCTCGGAACTTGGTCCGGAATCCTTCTTCAGTGAGCTGGTATCTCCGAAGGATGGCATTCTTCAGCTCACTGTAGTCGTTAAGAAGTGCAGGAGGCATACTGGTATAAGCCTCGAGGGCTTTACCTGACAACAGAGGGCTCAAGCACATAGCCCATGTGTCTTCTGGCCACATTTGACTGGAGGCAAAACGCTCGAACCTCTCCAAGTACGAGTCCAAGTCATCTGTGTTTTCATTAAAATGAGCGAGGTGGGGGCGTGGGGCATGAATTGCTACCCCTGCACTCCCATCCCCTGAGCGCCGACTTCCATTCTCCACATCGGCCCTTGCTCTGAGGAGCTCTAATTCTCTCTCGTGCCTCTGTTGTTCTAATTGGGCTTCTCTCTCTCTCGTCTCATTCTCTCTCTCCCTTTCTAACTGAATCTCTCGCTCTTTTGCGTCATTACGTAAGGCAATCTCCTTGGCCTCACGTTTCTGCTCATCTTTAACGAACTTCTGAAGTTCAGCTCCCTCAAGGCCCATTTCCTTGCCTAATGATACCAGTTGGGCGAGGGGTGTAACAACATCCATTTTGATTTTTTCTTTTTATCTTCAACACTCGTCAGAAAGAACGAAGAAGGAAAAGAAAGAAAAAAAAAATATGGCAATTAATCTTAATTTACCTCTGTAATTTAACGTAATTAAACGCACCAAATATTCTGAAACCTACCGCAGTTATAGTGGCTATTAAGTATCCTTTTGGGGACTACTGTATTGCGATATTAAACCCTCGAACGGCATCGACTGACCGAACGCGTCAAAACCTAAACAGAACCGCCGTTAAAATAAAACAAAACAAAATTTCCATATAGCCATTTTTTACCTTTTTAGAAAGATCCTGGTTAGCGCTCGCCAATCAATGTCAGGGGACACCTGAGGCCCCGTAAGGCCTGGGCTGACGTGGGGTTATTTAGTCCCGCTGATGAAGTTGCGGGAAAATTAGACCAACGTGGAGGGTCGGAATCCAAGTGTCGCGAACTCGGCGCAGAGAGCTGAGTTAGACCGACGCCGTGATTCCTTCTCTGCCAAATTGGCCTGAAATAGGTTCGATTTCCGTTAGGTGTGATTCCTAATCACTTCAGGCTGTATAATGGAAAGAATGATTTAAAGTAACAACGATTCTTTTATTTACACATGAAAATAAATCCATTTCAATATTTCAACAATCAACAATTCAATTCTTTTCACAGAAAATGGGTCACTACGGTTAAATAATTCTAAACAATCATATAGTCATTCTATAGCCCTGTACTGGCACTATAGTCTACACACTGGAAATGTTACTACCGTGAGCTCGCCATAAGAGCTTCACAAATCTGAAATGTTATTACTGTGAGCTCGCCATAAGAGCTTCACCCGCTTAGGCTCAAATGTCAACGTCTGCGCGTAACTGTACCTCTGGCTGTCGGAGGGTTCCGACCAGCAATGTTCGTCATCTATAAACCACCGTACTTCTGATTTGGGTCAGATATTGTCTACTCATACCTTATGTGCCTTTTGAAAGTCCTCCGTGAAAGTCCTATTGAAATATCCACCGTTCCTGGTTGAATTCACGATTCACAAATGCCCTTTTTCGTGCTAGGGCGAAATTGTCACTCACACCGATCTCCAGTCGGTATTACGATGTTCCGACAGCAAAATAAACTACTCAGAACGCAATCAGGCTGACGCTTCAAAGGGTTAATACGCACAATACAATTAACCTACACTTCTGACTATTGCAGGACGATACCTGCTACTCGACAATCTAAACTTTAACGTTCCACCTGGGGTGTTCCTTCTCACGAATTCGGCCCCGTAGCCGCCTATCAACGCTGAGCTAAATCAATCATGGAATGCCCTCTCTGGCGATTCCAGCCGTTTCAGGGTCCTGCGATCGAAGGTACCCTTATGCCAGGAAACAGAGTCCGCCTGTCCTGGACTTCACCAACGCGTGTGTGACCCCAAGTGTGTGTCTAATGCTCTGCTCTTCCAGGTATATATATACTTTTTACCCTAAACTGTCAGGTGGACCGACGCTCATCTGTCCACCTGTCAAAACGGTGGGAGATGACGTATATCGAGGCAGAATCAATACAAGTTAACTCACGCGTGACGTAACGGTGATTCGTTCCTGACACGCATTGCCATAACTAATGATGACACGACATTTCTATCTTTTAGAATCTCGTTTCTCAATTAGCCGTGACGAAAACCGATTACGTCTCGTAAGACTCCGACTACTGTAGAAACTAAACGAGATTAGACCTTATCTAACATACCGTTTCTCCCCTGGGTCCCTGCGCTAAAGCTGGATATACACCACGTGTGTTTTTTTCCAGCTTTACAGAGAAGTGAAATTCATGTAGGTTTTTCGCCTTGATGCGGAATATATTTTGAACTTACAATATCTTTAAATATGAGGCCCCTAGCCCCTATATTTAGGCTGGCTTTGCCCTGACAATGTGGTTGTGTAATAGAATGGTTAGATAACAAAGATCTCTTTTTTTCTATACGTGTGGCTCTGTCAAGGTGATAGCTTGAATTTTCGATTTTGTTGTTTAAAAGGGTATATATCTTTGATACTTTTTCTCGTCGGGCTAAAGATATCAGAATGTGCGTTTGTATGATGAACTCCGAAAAACGATTTGTCACTTTAACAGACCAGCAATAATTCATGCGCTGCTAATTAAGCATGGAATTTTATGTCCATTATAGCGCGTCTGGCGAACCCATTGATGAACTATCTGATAACTGATTGAAAGAGTAAGAGAGAGAGAGAGAGAGAGAGAGAGCTGTATTCTCATGCAGTCATTATATGTGTGATTATGGCCAGTTAATAGGTGATTGTTGTAAAATCAGTACATCGCACACGTTCTGGACACACACCCATATTATGCATCTGGTCTGTCACGAATGTCAGGATATACCGAAATGCGAGACTTTCAACGGATCTTAAAAACGAATATTAAATTAAGATAGATCTAAGCGGCTAAGTTCAAGAGAAGCAATAAAAATGAGAATTAACGTTCTGGCTATAGAAATAAAAATCGGGGGATTTCTCGAAAAATTCATTCAAGTCTGAAGGCGCGTAAGGCTGTGGATCGTAGGTCGTAGGAGCTGGGGATGTCCCATGCTATAGGTTAGAGGAGGTGCCGCATCGGGGCGTGGTAAAGGCACGTTGTAATATAGGGGAGCCTCAAAGCTCATATTTAGAATAGGAGCAGTCGCGGGCCAAATCAGTGGCCATATCTGAGTCATACACTCAGAAATAGGAAGTGTGGACTCAGGGAGCTATTGGTATTTAGGAAGACGGCATACCTGTTGTAGTAGGTAGGCCATACGAAGGCAGAGAAGGCTGTGCATGTATGAACATTATTCTGAGATAATTGGAGGGGAGCATTTCTCCCTATAGGTGGCGACTGCTTGAGTGAAAAGCATCCAATAAAGTGACAATAAGCTAGTGGACGTGCGACGGTGGTGTTAGAGTGACATTCTGCCACTCGCTAGAGGAAAGCCGATATAGTAAAGTGACAATACGTTAGTGGACGTGTGACGACAGTGGTAGCGTGACATTCCGTCACATGTTAGAGCAAATCCTCCGGTAAAGTGACAATACGTTAGTGGCCGAGCGGTGACAGTGAAGGGGTGAAGTGAAAAGGCGACCAAAGTCCAAACACCCGCGAGAAGGAAGAAAACCAGCGACAGAGACTGCGGGCACGCAAGTGACTCAAAAACTGCGTGGGTGGGATGTGATTGGCGTTTTATTTTTCTGATTCATTGGATTTCATGTAAGTCACAAATTACCATGTTTATTTCATTTGTATGTATTAAAATTGTTGTTTACTGTGAACACCTGTTGATTTGTGCTTTTCGAGTAAAAGTCATTGACCCCTTCAGGATAAGTATCACCCCAACAAAAACGACGCTGGCAGGTTCGTCACGATAAGGCGTACGTTCACGCACGGATTCAGGCGACACTCCTTCAGTTTTGGCTGAATGCCCGGCATGAATCTATTTCCCACAGCAACGACAAAGTCCGGTTTCCGACAAGATCGATATCCAATGATCATCGAAATAAATGACTACAAAGTGTAGGGTAGACATGATTTCTGAAAAACGAAAAAAAAAAATTTCCCACATCTTTTTATCCAAATAACATTTATTATCGGAGACGTTTTCTTACTCATGAGAGTACAAGTGAGATTGTTATTTGTTAATAATATTTTGGGTACAGTGCAATCTCCGAAGTCCACAGATTTCACGTATGTGTGTCTAAAAGGGGTCGAATATCACTACAACACATAGGCTGACAGGACAGGATGCATCAGCCGAACAAGGAATCAGCTAAAAAAGTTCACTTTGACACGTTAATCAGAAAATTTCCCCCCGTTTTAGTGGAGAACCAAGAATCTACTAACTTTGGCTGTTTGTACTGACGTTCCCTAATGTAGCGGTATTATGCCAACAAGTGTTGTTTTTTTTAATTGTATGACAAAGAGATAATTTAAAATATTTTCTCTTTGAGCCATACAGCAAAACGATGCGTAGTGATAAAGAATTTAATCCAAGTCGCTGCATATTCATAGGAAACGTCCATCAGCACGTTTCACAGAGTCCGTACAATCCGAACTGGCAATGCACCTCGCACTTAACTGTAGTAGGATAACGTCCAGGCTCCAGTTCAATTTTGCTGCAAAAATTTCCTCTCAGTAGCGTTGCTAAATTTAGTCGTTATCCAGGCACTGTCATCAAATTAGGACGACAACTCCAGCATACATGCAAGTAGATAAAGTTACAACCCGACTGAAGTGTGCCATCACTTCACACCAAATTCAAGTTTGGTATTTATGAACAATGAAATATTAACAAAATATTTTTGTTGAGAGTTTGGTATTGATGCCGGAACATTAGCTAAGATGGAATCCCAAAGCTTCCGACCAACAAACAAACAACATATCTTTCCAGCACCTAAGGTACTCATTCACATCTTTATTTCTGGCTCAGAAAGGAAAAATTGGGAATCCCAGAATATACATACAACATTGAATATGGTTCGTAATACTGTACAGTTAAAACTGGAAGTCATGTCATGAAATGCGCGCAAATAGCACGTCGATCTACACGTTAATCTACGCGTTATGACCATAGTAAGGCTATCAAATTCTGTACATATGGCCTATGCACAAGCAATGTTTCAGCCAATGGACCTCTGGGTAACCCGGAGGTCAATTGGCGGAAACATTGCCTGTGTTTGCTATGAGTAACCAGGAGAACCTGCCGTGCTTTGGATGCAATTCGATAAGGCAATAGCGCGCAATTCCTACACGCAATTAAGCCTAGAAAAGCGCACAGTTCGTGACAGGACTTTTAGTTTTAACTGTACTACACTGCAATCTGACAGCCTACTTTGGTATTCAAAGGCTTTTTTGTATTTTGCATTGATAATTCAAATGATTAAAACATCATCCGTTTTAACGCAAATACGAAACAGCTTTACGTTTCCTTCTGAATACAAACCTAATTATGTTTTTATCTTATTTGAAGAAAATTGTATTTGGTACATGCCAGCCGCATGACATTTTAATTCCACCTCTCTTCTGTGCGCAACTGACCATGGCCATATCTAAAGATAATTCAACAATAATTATAAAAAGTACACAGTCATGAGATATTTAATTGAACGTGTTCAAGATAAGTCGAAGTTGACGAGACATCCATAACACTGAACCACTTTCAAACCAAAGCGCATTTTTTTTTTTGTATTTTAGATTGCGGGAGTAGTTTGGGGAAATCTCGAAGACAGTTTTGTTACGCCAATCCGATAGATTAATTGATGAACGGTCATGACTAGTGACCGAGGCCTGAGGAATGCAATGGTCAACAGTGACCCCTTTATTCATTTAATATACCGACATTGACAGTCAGTATATTAATTGTCACTGTCCGCCATTCTGTGTTTATCGCCAATGTCGCAGTCTGAATTCGGCTAATTGGCACTTGAGAGAGTTCGTTTTTCAGTTCAAAGCGTTGGAAAACAGACAGAATTGTAAATATGTAAATACCGCCAAAAATGTCAGAGATAATAAATTAATAATGTTCTTGGGGATGTGTTGGATTTCTCCCCTTGCTCTGCATCATTACTCGGAGCTTTAGTAAAAAAATGAAATCTTCATTGGAATGTTTAACGAACACATAACACGGTTTTTAAACGCAACTGATAATGGAATTTTGGAGAAAAAAGGATGGCATAATAAAAGGGTTAATGACGTTTATTTGGTGGATACAGTGTCACATGAGGCTCAATGAGAAAAATATTAGGTCGGGTTAAAGACTCGCCTAATATTGTTCTCACTTCACCCCAGGTGATACTGTTTCCGCTAATTAGACGTCCCGAAAGCTATAATATGTACCAGCTGTTTTAGAAAGGATATAAATGTGGAAACTTTCAGAAAAATCCGCAGGTCCTAGCGCATAACACTTACCTGTGGAAAGTGTTAACCTTTTAGCCAACGGAATAGAGGTGGACGGCCAGCGCTATTCACAAAATCGCCATTCAAGTTTTATTATCTTTTCAACGAGCTCTTACCAATGAGGGGTCACAAGCTATGTTTTTTTTAGACAAAAATGAAAATGTTTAGTCATTCAAAAATATTTTGCGAGTGTCGTCTGCTGTTCGGGTTGTGTAGAGTGTTAATGACACATTTCATGGGATTAATGTTATGAGTGGGGGAGTTTATGGCTTGGGCGACTGATTTAATACTAACCGTATGGAACATCATACGACGCATCCGTCGCCTCGGTGTTGTATACCAGTTGCTCCGAAAAGGGGCTCCAAGCTCTCCAAGCTCCAAAATCGAAACCTGTCGTGTCTCGCGTTCCTTCACTACTTAGATATTTGATCAAAAAGTGACTCAAAAAACGAAAAGCTTTGGGAATCATAATATGTTAACCCTCATCTCATATTGTGTCGTTAGGTAATTGATACAGCGGCACAATGCAAACACTATTTCATGATTACAGAATATACCCCAAGTGATTCAATATTCGGTGACGAACAGTACTTGGAGAGTGGATTGTAACTAAATCACCCGCAGAGTGGAGTTATCACCCAAACTATAACTTTCATATTTTGTATATATCAACTAAAAACAAAAGCAATGTTTCTGTCAATGGACCTCCGGGTTTAACCCGGAGGTCCATTGGCTGAAACTTTGCTTGTGCTTGTAATACTTTGCAACAAATTTGCAATTATTGCTTGGGTAGAATCTCCACTCTGCGGGTGATTTAGTGATAATACGCTCTCCATGTACTGTAGTAGATTACTACGTATGATTTCTTGCTATTCCGTTAATATTGTGAGGATTCGACAGGCAACGCTGCAGTACATGGACGGTCAGGTAGACAATGTGATGGCACATAAACCGCAGATTTGCTTGTTGGGTTACCAAATGTCCACAGGACCAGAGATTCTAAATATTCCATCTTCCAACGGGAGAGTCTAAATTGTAACACATACGCGATTTTATAACCGGGAAATATCACGAGAGGAGACGGGCAGCACTTTGACAGATTGACGATTTCAAGAGCATTCCATTGTCAAGGTGGGAGCGCGGTGGCTCAGAGGTAGACTGTTGGACTTCTAAGCTGGAGGTCCCGAATCGATCCGCGTCCGGGACGATCCGCGTTGTGTGCTTGGGCAAGGCACTTTATCCCGGTTGCCTACATGGAGACACGATGATGCCGTGTACTAAGGCATACTGCACGTCGATGGTGCAAATATCTTCAACCGCTGTAACCCTGCTTGAGCGGGGTTTGAACTGAACAGAGTTAGAATGTTGAGGAGCCCACAGTTGCTCGTCGATGCTCGGTGGTTCTCTACGGGTACTCCGGCTTCCCCCACACGTAAAACTGTCACGGTCAAATTAGCCATTGTGCATAAGTATGTGACCTTAAACACCAATAAATAAATAAATAAATAAATAAATAAATAAATAAATAAATAAATAAATAAATAAATAAATAAATAACATTGTCAAGGTGATATCTTAAAGTTGCGATTTTCTTGTTTGAAAGTGCAAATATTTTCGATAATCCTTTTGACTGGGCTAAACATAAAACGAAAAGATAGCTATCTGGCGAACCCCGAAAACCGATTTGTCACTTGAACAGACCAGTAATAAGGCATGCGCGGCTAATTAAGCATGAAAATTTAATGGCCATAAAGTGCGCGTTTACTCAACACCATATGAGCAGACTGATAAAGATTAAATGTAAGAGAGACCAGTGTCTCCCTGCAGTCATTATCTATGTAATTATGGCCAGTTAATGGATAATTGTTGGAAAAACAGTACATCGCACATGTGCTAAACACACACCCATATTATGCATTTGGTCTGTCACGAATGTCAGGATATACCGAAATGCAAGACTTTCAAAGGAACTTAAAAGCTAGTATTAAATTAAGATAGATCTTAGCGGGCAAGTTCAAGAGAAGCGATTAAATTGAGAATTAATGTTCTGGCTATCGAAACAAAAATCGGGGGATTTCACGAAAATTCCATTCCAGTCTGAAGGGTGTAAAGCTGTGCGTCACAGAAAAAGATATGAGGAAGTCCCATGCTATAGGTTAGAGGAGGTGCCGCATTGGTGCGAAAGTATAGGCACGCTGTAGTGTAGGAGAGCCACAGAGGTCATATTTAGAATAGGGGAAGTTGCAATTATTTGAGAATAAAATATTAATTGATAAGCACGACTGAATACACCCTCACCTACCTACCCACCCCACCCACTCCACTCAATAATTATAATGTTGATGGGGGTATCCACTTTTGCTAATCAAAATTTATTTAATAATATTCTATTAATTGAAACGCATCGAATGCTGTTGTTTCCCATGTCATAAACTCATATTTGTTTAGACCAATCATAACATTCATGATCCTTTTGAATGATAGTTTGACAGACACTCAAAAGATCTGAGCATTTTTATGCTCACAACATTAAAAAATCGAATTCGCACTGAATTAGAATTTGTGTGCAAAATGGAGGGTTTTTTAGTAATTTACCGATATTTTCAACAATTTTGTCCTGGAATTTTTCAAAACTCTCCTGCCCCAGCCACCCCTTTCCCCCCTCTTTTCCAATGAAAACATTCTGGCTTCGGAACTGACTGAAAATCGTCTTTCTAATTTATACAAGGGCGCAGCACATTTTAAAATGATAATAATTAGCGACAATGATTGGCGAATAGCGATTGCCTTGAAACATTAAATTATAAAAGTCCATTGCCATGTCAAGGGCGGAATCATTTCAGTTTTTAACTGACATGGATTTTTTATAACCACTAGGGATTTTTTTATCTTTCATTTCAGACTAAGGGTTGCCTTCAGTGGCGTAGGAATCGGTGTGCGTGTGGGGGGGGGGGGGGTGATGAAGGGTGTTGCCCCCCCCCCCAAAAAAAAAAACATTAAAAATCATTAACCCATGCATGGTCCCGATTAACCGATTAAACTCGTGGCGATGTTTGAAGTGTCCAAAACAAAACACAAACGAAAAGGTTGACCAAACGTATAAATTTGGAAGCGAGCTTGAGAACGAAAGGAGCACAAAGATTCGAATTTGCAGTGTGCGGCATCTCAGGGAGCTCACCTGGGGAGTCGGTCACAACACTGCGACAACAGCCTCAGAATCTCTGACAACACGGCCCTAATTTTTGTCCAAATTTTCCTCGGGGACTCTCCAAACTTCTATCAAATGACAGCAGTTTCCGTTGACAACACAGAACCGGGGACAGGGCCTCTTCCGCTACCACCCCAATCCCCGCCAACTCCGGCGGCCGGAAATCTCCAAATTCAAACCAAGATCGGAGCGTTGGAAAGGGACTATATTCTGTCCCAAAATAATATCTATGTTACGGGCGGAAAGTTTAAATAAGTAATTACAATGGGCAGATCAATGAGGGTCATTAAAGACTCCCTCACTCCCCTTGATGTCTTTCCATCCCACAGGCGTACAGGCCAATGTTTGTAGTGTGTGTGCGTGCGGGGGGGGGGGGGGGGGGGGGGCGCTCGCTGCATGACACTGGAAAGTTTTGCCCGAAAAATGATTACGCGGGCATCATCGAGGCGCGCAACGCCGATATGGGTGTGGGAGAATTTACTTCCTCCACCCCCCCCCCCCCTCCGTCACCGATTGAGTCCGATAGGACTCTCCGGAAACATTCTGTGGGCTGAACCCGATTCTAGATCCACACCCGCCAGTTGGTTTTTCCAGGCTTGTGATTGGGGAGACAATCGGTCAGTTTTTTCGTCGAAAAGTTTAATGTGGTAAAGGTCTAACGTTGCATTGAGAAAATCGAATTTGTCGGGCAGTTTTCATAATTTCTTTAACACAAAATAAGAAACTGCCGGAAAAATTGTTTTTTGCCAGACTCAAGGGAGCTGCAGTTCCCTCCCACCCCCAGCACCCCAGGTCTGTACGCACAGAATGGTGTCATTATGTAGGCCTATAAAAAACAATACGCACAAACGTCACAACCCATCTCCAACAATAATAAATCAATCCTCCCCAAGAAATATGTTCAGCCCCACAGGGCTTCTCGGCCTCTCCTTATCAAAAGCTCTTTCGCTTCATTAATGAAGCAGAGAAACCGGGTAGTTATACCCCTCCCTTCAAACGTTTACTTTAAGGTTGTGGAGCGACCCCAAAAGCTACCTTTGTATTATAAGCTTCGTTGCGGGGCTCATGCCCACGGTGTATGCCTTTTGTAGGCCTATTATCGATTGTGGAAATGTTCAGTGTATCTGTAGACCTAGCGCCAATCGTCATTCACCATTCGGTATTCGTCATTCGGCAATTGCTGTTTGCTGGGGGCACTGTGGCCTTGTGTATTAGGGCGTACTGCACCCTCTCCCCCACCTTTAGTCTGGAATGAAAAATTCATAACTCTTATAAAAAATCCATATCCGTTAAAAAAAGAAATAATTCCGCCCGTGCCAGTGGACCCTTATAATTTAATAATGGTTCTTGGCAATTTCTTTTCGCCGAACGGCATTTGCCAATTGCTGTTCGCGAATTGCCATTCGCCAAACGCCATTCGCCAAACGCAAATTTCTATTCGCCAAACGCCATTCGCCAATTGCCAAACGTCATTCGCCAATTGCTATTCGCCAATTGCCATTCGCCAAACGCCATTCGCCAATTACCAATTATCACTTTTTTCATTTTATAATTGCTGCGCCCTTGTGGTATAGAAAGACAATTCTTTTTTTTGGGGGGGGGGGGGTGGGGGGTGGGGGGATGGTGGGGAATAGTGAGGGTGTTTTTGTTTTTATGCTTCTGTGCTTTTAAATGCTCAGATATCTATCATTTAAAATAATTCCGTGATTATTGAAATCTCGGGATTACTAAAATCTACTTTTCGAGATTTCTGAAATCTCGAAAAGCAAAATGTTGGGGGCTTACACTGAATTCCGATCAGGGAAATATAAATTCGGAAGTTGGGACCAAGCCTCGCCACTCAATCTGTCAATGGGAGGTGTCATTACCTATAATTCTTCCTCTCCGGGAAATCCCCAGTATTTTTTATTGACCATGAATATAAAACTTATCACTGGGAGAAAAGTTCCTTAACTTTCAATACACATTTGGTAGCGGTCATTGAGACTGACACAGCATGCCGAAGTTTGCATGGTGAGAGTAAAGTAGGCTATGTGTTCATTGTCAGTGGTCATATTCTTCATGGTTTATTACTGTTATTAAACGAAATATTTTGTCTGATTTCTTTTTCAGTTCCATTACAATACAGCTCTAATTTCCATCTAGACCATGTTGCAGACTGGCAGAGGTTTTCTATTTGTATGGTCGTAGTGTCATGCCTCTGTATATGCTTTCAATAATAATATGCATTTCTTTGGTATGACACTATTGTCTACATTTGAGCAGCACAATGAAGAGTGGACGAAGAAATAAGAAACAAACAGTGTAGCCTTGTTTTAAAAAATCCTCATTAGTGACTATCTCACTAGTAACAAAATATTGCCACTGCTATTAAATAAACATACACGTGCCAATCACTGTAATTATGACACATCACAGCTCTACCTCCCCTTTTCGCCACATATACCGCTTAGAAAAACTACCCGACCCCTCGCCACCCATACCAAAAGAGGTACTTAGAGGATGGTCCTTGTTAGAAATATTACAGTTATTTGAGAATAAAATGATGATTGAGAATTCTCCAACCCCATCCAAATAATTAAAATATTGATAGAGATATGCGCTTTTGCAAATCAAATGTTATTCAATAATATTTCAATAAAATTTAAACTCGTCGATTGCTGTTGTTTCATTTTTGTTCAGACTAATAAATTCCCTTTAAAGGATACTTTTATATGAGTAAGTGTAAAAGGATCATTGTGGGGTGGAGGCATATAATAAAAGTCAACATTTAAAAGTACCTAAATGCCTGTTCAAACTAAGATCAAGGTCACTGGAGCTCAGGGTGGAGAATGGGGTGCAGCTATGAAGTGGTGGAGACCTTGCAAACTTTCTCTTGGAATGCCAACGATATATGCCTCGGTGGATAAAAAAATACTTGGAAATATAATAGCATAGATGTAGAAACGAGGGATATCACCGTGAAAACCCCGGGAAGTTATTGAAGTAAGCAAGTTCTGCATCACTGGTAAAATAAGACCCAGTCACCAATACTTTGGGTGGAAGTCCTCTAAAATGGGCAACATTGGAGTATAAACGATTAGATTGATTAAACTAGACTTGATCTCCGTGTGTCATGATCAGCCATTGTGCATAAATATGTGACGCTACACGCTAAAAACTAAAGTGTTAAAAACTACACTTGAAGTGCTGTATTTAACACTTACCAAGTGCTGAACTAGCACTTTGTTCAAGTGTAGATATCCCAGAACTTGACAGGTGTTACAATAATACCACTTGACAAGTGTAATGTCGCGACACGTAAAAGGAAACAACGTAGATGACGCGGATCAGGCTCGAACTCTCGAGCCTGATCCGCGTCATCTGCGTTGTGTCCTTTTAATTACGTACCCACCAAGCGCAAATCAAATTATGGACGATTCTGGAAGAACCACCAATGCAAGACACATGGGAAGTGCCATCCATTCAAGTTTCAGATGTCTGACGATTGGTATGTCAAAGTGCTTAAAGCATTGCACTTTGAGTGTTAAAATCGAACACCTTGAAAGTGTCAGTTTTAACACTTTAGTTTTTAGTGTGTAAACACCAATAAATAAATAAAGAGGGGTGTTTTTTAGGTAGCTGAAGGAGATATGAGGTAGAGGGTAGCAATGCTAATAGAGGAACTGAAAAAGATGAAGTGGGTGACATCATAGAAACAGTTTATATCTTAATGTTGGAGGTGTGTGTGTGTGGGGGGGGGGGGGGGGGGTCAAGAAGAATGATGGCTTCTCTCAAAACAAATCAGCGGATATTTGCCCCTCCCCCCAACACACATACACACCTTTTACGTGACAATATTCCGTTTTTGGGCTTGACTGAATATCTTCTTTTTCTTTTTGCTGGGGCTCTGGCATTTGAGAGATTAGGATTGGTGAAATTATATAGCGATCGGCGAATAGCGATTACATGGAAACATTGTTAAAACGTCCCTTCTCACGAGCAGCATCTTTTCTTTTTTGTTAACAGATATGGATGTTGAGAGTTTTTTAAGGGGTGGGGGTGTATTTTTAGCCGCTGGGATTATTTTCTGTCTTCGTACCAGTGCAAGAGTGGTGTTCAATGATTTAGGGATCGTGGGGAGGGGGATAAGCATTTTTAAAAATACAAAAACTTTTAACTCATGCGTGCACAATGCCCATTAAACCGATTAAACTCGTCGCCATGTTTAAGGTCGTTCCAACATAATACACAAACGAAAAGTTTGTTTGGCCAAACGAATATATTTGAAAGTGAGCTTGAGAACGCATTGGGCAAAGAACAACAGTGCTCACGTGGGCAATCGGTCACCACACTGTCACAACGGCCTCAGAATCGCAGATAGCAGGCGTTTTGGCCCTCATTTTCTTTTTCAAATTTCTCCCGGGCAGGTTCCAAACTTCCATCGAATGGCAGAATTCTTCGTTTGTTTGAAAACACAGAAGTGTATGTGTGTGTGTGAGGGTGAGGGTATGTGTGTGTGTGTGTGTGATTTTCCGCCACCACAACTCCGTTTCCCAGCCTAATGCGGTGGCCGCGTATCTCAAAATTCAAATTAAGATCGGGAGCGCTCGAAGGGGACTATTCTGTTCAAAAATAAAAATATGTTATATACTGGTGGAAAGTTTAAATGGGAACATCACGGAAGGTCATTAAAGATTCCCACACGCCTCTTGGTGTTTTTCCACTCCATTGGCAGCAACCATGTACCCATGTAGAACATACCCGTGTTTTTAGTGTCTCTGTACGTGGCAAGGCGGGAGGGACGACCTAACACTGAATTATTTACCTCAAAAATGATTGCGCGGGTATCATCGAGGCACGCGACATAGATAAAGGTGTGAGAGAATGTATTGGTCCTCCTCCCGACAGGACGCTCCAAAAAACATTCAAAACAGTTTTTGAACCACACGCGTCAGCTGTCTTTTTCTTGCCTTGTGTTTGAAAAAAAACATCTGTCACCTTTTTTCTTTCAAAAGTTCAACTTTCAGTAAAGATCAGAAGTTGCATCGAGAAAACAAATTTGTCAGGCAGTTTTCATAATTTGTTCAATCCCAACTTATCCGAAAAATAAGAAACTGCCATATCTTTTTCGAAGGGGGGGGGGGGGGGGGGGGGGCATACATGCGTTCCATTGTGTACGTCTGTACATAAAAATTGATGCCCAACAGCGTCACAATCCATTTATTACCATTAAAGACTAATCCTAACCAGGAAATACGTTCAGCCCCAGGCAGGCTTCTCGACTCCATTTCAAAAACTACTTCGCATCAATGAGGCAGTGAAACTGGAAAAATCAGCCTACTCCCCCCCCCCCCCCCCCCCCACCCTCCCCGCCTCTCCCTTCCTGTAAAGGTTTACTTTAACTCTGAGGACCACCAGATTCCTTTGGCTTTGTAGGCCTACAAGCATGCCCACAGTGTATGCCTATTGTGGGTCTATATTTATCACCAATTCATATTTGCCAAATGCCATTCGCCAATTGCTTATCGCCATTCGCCAATTGCTTGTCGCCATTCGTCAAATGCCAATCGCTATTCGCCAATTGTTTATCGCCATTCGCCAATTGCTTTTCGCCATTCGTCAAATGCCAATCGCTAGTCGCCAATTGCTTATCGCCATTCGTCAAATGCGTGGATTGGCGAATGGCAATTGGCGATTGGCAAATGGCAATTGGCGAATGGAAATTGACGATTGGCGAATGGCAATTGGCATGTCGGTTCAGGAACTCCATAATGGAAAGCATGTACCCATTGATTTTCATGATGTTTTCGTGTACTGTCGACATGTACATGAGATGTGTGGGGTATTCGGACTTCATTTCAACGCAAACCCTTGTGATTTAATGATTGAATATGGCGAATGCAAATGTAAGAAGACATTTGTCTGAAGCAGAAATGTGGCGGGCTGTAGGGATGGGGGAACAAGGGGCTACCCATCGTCAGGTTGGTTGAGCCCTTGGTGTGCACCATACGGTGATCACCGGAGCCTGGGCAAGATTTCAGCAGTATGGCACACCAGTAAGACGACATGGTGGTAGCAGAGGCAGGGCAACATCTGCAGCTGAAGACAGGCTTTTGATCATTCAGGCCCGTAGGAACCGCTTTGACACAGTAACCCAGCTTCGCAGTGACATTCAGAATGCATCCGGGGTAAATGTTTTGACGCAGAATATCCGGGCAAGGTTGCACGAAGGTGGTCTCCGATCGAGAAGACCATATATTCGCATTCAGCTGCCCCAGAACCACCACCAGGCACATTATGAATGGGCCATGGATCACGTTGGATGGACCAGAGAAGATTAGCGACCTATCCTTTTTACAGATGAGTCAAGGTACGGCCCAGACAACACAGATAGGCGTTTTAGGGTATGGAGAAGACCAGGAGAGCGATTCCATGGAGCCAACATTGCTGAGCATGACCGCTATGGTGGAGGGTCAATAATGGTCTGGGGCGGCATCAGCTGGGATGGACGAACAGAGCTCTGTGTCCTTGACCGTGGTACATTTACTGCACGGTTGTATATTGAGGGGATCCTGGATCCCCACGTCAGATTGTATGCAGGTGCAGTGGGTGATATATTCATTCTGATGGACGATAATGCCCGTCTTCATGTTGTCCATGCTGTCCGGGAGGACCGACAGAGGGAGAGGATTGAGCGTATGGACTGGCCAGCAATATGCCCTGACCTCAATCCAATCGAGCATGTCTTGAATGAGTTGCAGCTTGCAATTTCAGTCCGTCAGTCCAACCGAGAAGTGTCCAGGAGCTTGGTGCCATGCTGGTCCAAGAATGGAACAACATCCCACAAAGGACCGTCTGGAACCTGATTGGGAGCATGAGAAGGCGTTGTCAAACTGTAATTAACAATAATGGGTCTCATACTCGATATTCAACCCATATCAGTTCGCTCCGTCAACTTTTGGCAAATGTGAAAAATTTCCTCTTTTACCAATAATATCCATTTTCCATGGTTATCGTATTCAAAAGCTAAAAAATAATGTCAAACACAAACAAAATCTAAATTTCTGTGCTTAAATCATTAAAGATATAATTAAAATTAGTACATTTATTCTTAAGTCTACCCAACCCTACGAGTAAATTTATTAAAGAATTAACGGATGTCCTATATCAATTCATATGGAATGGCCAAGATAGAATAAGATGTAAAACTCTAGTGCAGGAGTACGAGAGAGGTGGGGTTAAAATGATTGATATACCATTATTTATAAACTCTTTGAAAATATCATGGGTCAAACGTATTGTTTCTGAGAACACGTCTCAACAAGGGTTGTTGAAAACTATAACGCCTTCTCTTGATAAAAACTGGTTTTTATCGACTTCCCAAGTTATCAAAAAGTACATTAAGTCTACAAAAAACAGTTTTGGAGGGATATATTTGAAGCTTGGCACATGTATTGCAAAGAGATAAAGGTAGAAAGCAGCGATAATTATCTATCGTCGAGTATCTGGAATAACGAAAATATCAAGATGTTCAAGAAACCAGTGTATTTCAAAAAATGGGAAGATAACGGGGTTACATTTATTAACGATCTTTTGGATGAAAAGGGGATTTTTTATCTTATGAAAACTTCAAAGACATCTATAAAATAGAGACAGACTTTATTACTTTTTCTGGACTCAAGAAAGCGGTCACCACCTACATTAGGCCTATCTATAACACAAGCAATTTTCGTGTTTTATCCCGACCAATCAGACCCTTTCAGCTAGACTACCTTTTTTCAAACAGGGACTGTAAAAGCACATATATGATTCTCAAGGTACGGAGGGACGAAAATAAATTTAAAGGAAAAATGGGAGAAGGATTGTGGTACAAATTTTGAAAATAACTGGTGGCAATCCGTCCTAATATGTCCCTTCAAATGTTGTATTGATGGTAAATATCAGTGGTTTCAATATCGTATAAACTCTCGGATTCTTGGAACAAGGTCCCTTTTACGTAAGTGTGGTATTACGTCGGATAACCTATGCACATTTTGTAAGACGAAATCGGAAACAATTATTCACCTATTTTGGGAATGCCCGGTAATATCACGGCTGTGGGAACAATTAAGAGTATGGGTTAATGAAAAGACCGGTGAAAACCTACAAATAACTGAGGACTCTGTATTATTTGCAACTCCAGTTGCAGATCATGTTGAAGAACTGTATAAGTTCCTTTTTATATTCGTTAAATTTTGCATTTATAAAACAAAATTTACTAATCATTTCCCAACGTTTTCACAGATAAAACATGAACTTCGGCGATATTATTACATTGAAAGAGCGGCATATTACCGAATATGCAGGTATGATCGCATTCAGAAGCGCTGGGCTGGATGGGAGGGGCTAACTTTAGAACCTGAAACATCTTCTTAATTACTAACCCAAATCCAATGCATACACCCCCATCACACAAATCTGTGTAGCGTGTCAATTGTCGGGGCCACGTGGCAGTCTACACAGTGTAACCGATGTGATGATGTGACTGTTAGTGCAAGCCTGAATGAACAGCATAGCAGACAGCTCTCTCTCTCTCTCTCTCTCTCTCTCTCTCTCTCTCTCTCACTCTCTTATTATAATAAAAAAACAGACAACCACTTCTCAAGCATAAAATAGCAGTTGAAATAAGCATCTATATCATTAGGAAAACTTTATAACTGATGAATATGTATGATTGCTTCACTATACAATATGTATCATATGATGTACCAATATGTACTAATGTCTGTAAATAAAAATCTATAAAAAAAAAAAAAAAAATTAAAGATATAATTAAATAAAAAATATATACACTTTCCATAACAATATTTCAACTAAAACGTAAAACAGGCAGTTGGATATACTTGGTGTTTTGCAAACTTTGAGCAGTATATATTTAGACACAGGATTTCTTCTGTCGTAACATGAAAGTTTGTACACTTCATTGCTACAGATGAAGGCATTTTGCAATTATTTATTTATTTATTTATTTATTTATTTATTTATTTATTTATTTATTTATTTAGTTATTTATTCATTTATTTATTGGTGTTTAAGGTCACATACTTATGCACAATGGCTAATCGTGACCGATTTTGCCATTAGTTACAGCCATGGACATCTCTGTGTTGTTTCAACCCTTTACCTAACATGAAAAGCAGACGACACTTGCAAAAAATATTCTTGAATAACTAATTTTTTTCATTCTTTGTCTCAAAAACATAGGTTATGGCCTCTCATTGGAACGAGCTCGTTCCAACGAGGGGTCATAACCTATGTTTTTGAGACAAAAAAAAAATGAAAAAATAATGAAAATTAATTGGCGATTTTTGAGAATAACGCTGGCCAGTTTTGGCCGTTACGTTGGATAAAGGGTTAATGCTACACAAATATTATTATTATTATGAGAATCACTCTGCAACATCACTGCAATATCGACACCAGAACAGCCACAAACACACACATGCAGCCACGAGTTAATACGGATAGGCAATAGCGAACAGATGCCTACTTGGCTGTTGGGTATTGCTTGACCCTTCCCCGACCAACTCATAAGAATAACACCGCAAAATCACACCACACTCGCGCACACTCGGACGCCAGAATATCAACAAACACGCACATACAGTCACGGCAGAGTGGATGCGGAGTTTTTATTATTATTATTATCATCATTATTATTATTATTATTATTATAGAACCTCAGAAGTAGTATGTCATGTACCCGGACACCTCCTAGTTGGGGGACCCCGGTGAAGTGACGTCATGTCACGTGACCCAGTGGCGCCATGTTGTGTTGACATGGTAACCCGCGTGGGCGGCCATGTTTTGACGTCATCCCCATAGTGATACGTGGTGTGAGTGCGCATGCGCAGCGCGTGTTGTTAGGGTGATACGTGTTTCCGTCGTCCATTTTGTATACAGGAGGCCGCCGTCTTGGTTTCTATGGTAGCGCGTTGTTGCTATGTTACCTAAATGCCTACAACAAGACAGGGGTATGTTCGGAGGGTGTGTTCGGAATCGGAGTATCACGAATTACCACAACAACCCGATAATCCGTCCAAATCACCAAAATCCACTCAAATCACCAAAATTGACTTTATTTGATATGGATTTTCAAGAATCCTATTTAGGACCACGAAACCGTAGATTTTTATAGTAGCACGCAGTGCTATAGTACTGAGAGGGTACCGGGGGTGTGTTCGAGTGAAGTGAAGTAATGTTCTGGTTCTGATTTTTCTAGAATCCTTTTTTGGATCCCATGACGTTTTTCCCAATAAATTGTATAAGAGTAGCACGTAGTGCTATAGGACAAATTTACCCAGAATCTTCTGTTTTTTTTCTAACCATTATTTAAATTACAAATAGGGTCCATATGTGTACATGAAGGCTATGAAGCTAACTTCAAGTTCCACTATATACTCATGTGAGGATCTACCCATATGTTAAGCTAAGAGAATCCCCTTTTCTGTCGTATGGGGCCTAATTTACTATCCCTCTTAGCCTCATTTCGGTATTTGAGGATACCTTTTTGGGTGTGTTAAAAAAATAACAACAACACAATTTTTACAATTTAATTTCTTTTATTCAACAACAAAATACTTCTTTTTATGGTATGTAGATTGTCAGATATTCATAAACAGTCTTTCTGCAGATTGGACACCTCAGTGGTTTACAGCAGTCTTTGCACAGGCACAAATGGTTATATGGTCGCGGAGCGACATTGGCTTCAGCTAATAAACACACACTACATTTTGTCCTCCGTGAATCTTCTTTTTGAAATGTTGTGTCCATTTGTTTTTCTTTGATGGCCATTTCTTCTTCTTGAACTTTTTCAACATCCATGAATTCAGGTGGTAAATTATGAATGTAATAACAGTCTTGAGAATATTTTCTGTGTTCTTCTATAACATCATCGCCTGTTTCCCAGAAACAAACAATAATACCACAATGAAAACATTGAGTTCTGTCTCCTGTCCCCAAATAAAAGAATCCAGCTTTTGTCAGTTCATTCGGGGTTTTCACACTTTCACTTTGTAACATGAATTGAAATGTTTTAAGACGATTTTCCTCCAGTGCATACTTGATGTGTTTTGGTGGTCTTTGTTCTTGTGTCTTTCTTATTTTCTCTTCTCCACATAATAACTGCTCCAGTACTGGTGGCAGAACATCACGAAAATACGTTTCGAATGAAACGCTCATTCTCTCTACAAAGTCTCTTGGATTTCTTGTTTCTTGGTTTCTTGATTGATAATCATTCAGTGCCATCCTGATCAAACATGGAATAGTGAACATTCTTCAATCCTTTTTATCTTCATTTTTCTTTGGTTTTCTTTCTCGTTTTGGTTTGGGTTCTCCTATTTCAAGGCTTCTCTTCTACGCAATATCCACTGCTTTGGTCACTTGTTCCCAATCTCTTGTGGTAAACTGGAAACCAACATCGTTCTTGAACAGTTGAATCTGTAGATCGTTGTTAAGTTTGAAGACGGTCACATTAGTAGACATCCTTCTTCTTTGGCTGTCGAAACACAAATGAGCTGAACACCAAGTGCACCAGTTTTTTATAGTTTTTCTTCAATACAGCGACACCTAGTGGCTGGTTTCCTCTATGACGTCATTAACCAACACATCATTATCCATTAGATCAGTCGTAAACATGTTGGATATGGTTTCCATCGGTACACCGCGACAGCGATGTTTCAAGTAAAACGGACAGTATTGTCCACACACTGGTAATGGTCCTTGAAGGCGTTTTGTATTATACTTCCAATATCTGGAATTCATCTTCAGGAAATTCTCGAATGGCCTATGTTGTGGTGGTAATCCATAGGAATCAAAGTACTCTGCGTTGTGGTGCCTCACAAAGAAAGCCACCCAATGTTCTCCTTTTCTGTGGTCGGGATCCGTGTTGGCTATCAAAGCCACTGGTCTGTGATCTGGTGATCGTCTTGGTAATCTGTTTCTTGCAAATACACCCAAACATATTCTCTTCAAACAACTATCTGATCGAAGTGCATTCTTTAACTGCAACGTGTTCATGTTGAGTAATCGAAGATTACTTGTCTATTCTTATCCACTTCTATGATGTTCTGGAATTCTGCATACACCAGTACGTTGATTGTGGTTGGTAATGGGTTTTCGAAATGGACTTCCAGTCTCAAGTTTCCTCTCTTCACCAGATCGAAGTGTTGTCCATGTGATAGATCTGGAGTCAGGTCGAATACGAATAGGGTGTATCCCTTTATGTACTCTTCTCGGCTAATGCGGTTTCCTTCATTCTCACACATTTGTCCAGTTCCTTGGAACAGGGTCGTATAACATCTCGCCACATCTTGTTGTTCGAATCTAGGTTGTAATGGTTTGGCTGGAATCTGCTGCCCATCCATGTTCAAAGCTAAGTAATTGATTTTGTAGTTCTTGAAATTATATGGATTCTTCGAAAAGTTTCCATTGAAAGCATCGTTGTCTACACATCCCACCACGATGAGTTTAGGTAGTTGGCCTAAAAATAAGTTTTCTTGTGTAATGCTCAGATTTCCTTTCGGCACTGAAAACACCTTGGTTTCCACACGGTCAATAGGATATTTTGCAGTTGCTTTTGTTAGTGCTTTCTCGTGAGCCATTCTCACGAATGACTGGAGTCTCTCTTTGCGTACAAACATGGATACATCTAGAATTTTGATCTTGTATGTATCGGTATCGGCCATCAATGCGAAAGCATCTTTGACTCTATTCATTTTAACATGAACCTTAACTCCATTCAGCAAGTAACGAGTTTGGAAAAACATGTCCAAACGTAATCTTCCAGTCATGTCCACGATTTTACTTTTCTCTATAAATTTCTTTCGAAGAAGAAATCCCTTGTTATCATCTGTCAAATCTTCCATGTGTCCGGCCGTATCCTTGTACCATAATGCATTAGTCAGTTGTGACTTCTTTGCAGCTGGTCCATAACTCAACAAAGTGTCTATGAAAGCTCTATAGTGATAAGTGTTGTTGGAAGGAGATACCAGTTTTTCATTCAAGCTGATATCGATTTGATTAAATAAGGAATGCATCCATAAATTGACTGGGCTCACATTGGCATCGGGTGCAATTGATGCCCCATTGGAATCTACAACCGTTGCTTTAACATACAAGTATGTCTATGCCAAATTCAAATAATCATCTCCTAATCTTGCAATGTGGAATTCTATTGGACCAGTGTCTCCTATAGTCGCCAAAGACCTGTGTTCTACCCATTGCCCATGTTCCACACTAGTCTGTGTTGGTGGTATAGAAACAAGTCGAGTTCGCTGTTGACACACTCAGAAGATTTTTCATTAATGAGAGACATCATGCACCGAGAAAGTCTTGGGTCTGAACAGTTCTCCTTCTTTTTGTCGCTTTGCGAGTTTTGCGTGGTGCGGGCCTTTTTATACCTTTCCTGTCGGGTGGTTTCGACCCATCAATCACTTCATTCCAAGCTCCTGTGCCAGCCTCTTTGACTCTTTTTACATTTTTACCTTCAATGACGTCTTCGACAAAGGCTGCTCCTTTTCTCACGAGCTGTTTTCCCACGGTCCTGGCTGTAGTTTTCAATAAAGGTAACAACATATTCTCCAGTCCTTCAAATATTCTCCCCAAACCATATCCTCTCTGTATTTGAGCTCCAGAAAAAGCCGGCAGACCATTCCCAGCTTGTTTCGTGTAATATTCTTCGTATAATTTGGACTAAGAACAGTAAGTCTTGTTTATGTGAAATGAAGAGATCTACGATTTCTAAAATGAAGTGTCACTGTCACTTTCCCGAACTCGAATGGTACTATGGCTCCTGTGTCACCCCTTATATACACCTGGGCGGTACTGAAATTTTTTCATTCCACTGGTACATAATACACATTCTCAAAAGTTTTAGAGATGATATTCCCATATTTTCCACGCACGGATACAATACGAAGAGGTGGTATTCTTGTATCTCCCACGACTTGGTCACGAACCAAGTCACAGTATACATAGAGTGAATAAAATCCTTGGTTGACATCGGCAACTCTGGAAGAATTGTAAGTTCCTGATTTAAAAACACACTCATTAAATTTCAAAATATTTGAAGAGTAAGGCTCAATGTGACCACGACTCCATCACGTACCGTGCCACTTCATCCAATTCAAAAGCTACCTTATCGTGACGAGGCAAGAGTAATTCTTTAACACCATTGATAGCCCGTATCACATCAGTAGGATCCGAATAACGACCTTCCCTGAGAGTAAGCCAGTATTTTTTTTTCGAAGACCAGAACACTGTCACGAAAGCTTCTTCTCCACGAATATTGAACCAAGTATTTGAATACTGAATCTCTGCCAGACCTACTTCCCTTTCTCCCGTGAGATTCAATGGTTGTGATAACTGAGTGGTGTACGTAGTCAACGTGTTTTCAGGAAACACGTTCATAGAACTATTACTTGGTAAAGTCAAATAAAACATTACTTTTTCTTAATGGCTGGATTTGGTAACAAATATCCTATGTTTCTACTCAGGCGAGCAGTCCACAACTTGCTGTCTGTGTTCTCGAGAGTGAGATTAACGACACTGGTAATGATGATGATGTACAAAATGATTATTTGTGAAATTTGTACCAACAAATTCCAAACAGAGGCCAAGAACCGTTCGATCCTTCTTCCATTTTGAAGAAACCTCAGAGGTTCGCTTCCTTTTATAGGTGAGCTGACTCTGCTTGATCCACGAATTGAACGAAGCTGGATATCCCAACTATTTTCGAACATTCCCTTTTCTTACCTCGATCACGTTTCTTGAGTACGTGTTCGATTTTGTAAATAGTTTTATGTGAAACTCGCTGAAGCCCTTCAGTGTAGAACGACCCTTTCAATAAGTCCCCATTATCATCTTGTAAGATGTATGTAACTGGATGTCCTTTCTTGATGGCTACCACTGTGAATAACTCTTCCGTCCAACTGGGCAAATAACCTTTCCCAAAAGTTTTCTTAACGTTACTGATTCTCACTCTGTCTCCTACTTTGTACTTTAGTGTCTTGTGTTTTATGGGTTGTCCATACAACCTTTGCCAAACCTCTTCTTGATTTTCAAAGTTCACGGCAATGGGGCCATACCTATACTACGATGATGAGAACGATTATATGATTTCACCAAGTTTTGAATCGGAAAAGTTACTGTATTATTCTTGGTAAAATATTTTCAAAGTTCTATTGAATCTTTCTACTATTGAACATTTTGTTTCAACATTTTGTGTAGTGAAAAAGTCGACTTTGTGATCTTTGAGAAAATTCTGAAATTTTCTGTTTAGAAATTCTTTGCCTTGATCAGTTTGTAATTTTTCTGGTTTAGGACATTGTTTGAAAATTTTAGTAAAAGCTTTTGCTGTGAAATCACCAAGTTTGTTTGTGAGGGGTATAACCCAAGCATATTTACTAAACACATCTATACATGTCAACAAAAGTTTTATGTTTTTGTTGAATTTACTTATGTTTGAAACAACTACCAAGTCAGCTTGCCATTATGCATCTATACCACTAACTATCACTTTCCTTCCAGGAAATGTACGACGAACAGGTTTGTGAAGAGTGTATGTGTCTTGAGTCTCTAACCATTTTACAACTTGTTTAGTTTTTTCTTGGACGCTCTACGAAGAGCGTCTACATCACCAAAACTACCAGGCCCTTCAAAATCACAGTATAATGCTTCCATGACTGCCTTGTTCAAGTGTCAACTCTATTTATATCCTTTTTCGGTCCACTTTGGCGTTTCTGTTTTCTTTGGTTGTGTAGTTTCCGACTTTATTGGTGCCTGTTTCATAAAATCCCAAGGTTCTTTATGACCCATCAATTCTTGGGGTATGTTACTATCTCTCAAAGCTTCGGCCAATACTTCCCATCCCTTAGGTTGGAAAGATTTTCGTCTTCTAAGTAAATCGTTCTGAAGATCTGTTACATTCGACCCCACCACTGTTTGATCTTTGTAGCCTAATTCACCCTTCTCATTCCAAGATATATTTGGGTCACGTCTAATACGATTCAACAACAACTTTCCCTTTCTCTTCATTGTCATAGGTACAGAATCGAGAATGTCGTCGTCGTCTTTATTATTTTTCTGGAATTCGACTTTAATTGGTCGAGGAGCCATTACCTTTTGTTGAAATGTCAAATATCTTTGTAAAATTTGATTATATTGAGTCATTTTTTCATCAGCTGAAAGAAAAGGGGCATCGAGAATATCTCTCATTTCTCTATCCAGTGATGAAACAGCCAGTTCATTCGGTTGTCTTGGAGTCTCTTGTAGACGTTCCAATAACCTTGGTTCTACCAAAGCCATCTTCTTTGCATATTCCATCATCCAAAACTACCTTTAACAGCACCCAATAGTACAGGAGGTAGCAATGCCCCCAAGAATCCCCCTTTCTGCAAGATTTGTCTCCTCTTTTTGTCAGAGGTACCTTTATTTGCCACTGCCCTCACTAGTTGTTTCTGACGAACGAGTTTGGTTCTCTGAGCTTTGGTCAGAGGTACTGCTCCCTTCAGTCTATTCTAGGCACAGTCACACAAACAAGTAATCAATTCTTTGCATGTTTTAGTATCTGGAAAGCAAGATTCGTCCTCCGTTGGTTCGGTATAAAAGGGTAATTGCATATATCGTTGACAATACCAGAATAGTGTTCCTCGAAGAAGTGTTCACGCGCTGCGGCGCGTGGGCTACTTTTCTTCGGAGACCACTATATTGGAATATTGCATTCTAATTGGCTGAAAGATGATACCCTAATAGCGGACCCAACAAATTATGCAAAAATTACCAACTTTTCCCAACTTTTAATGGTTTCCCTACATTCTTTAGTGTTTTTTTCTTCACATATGTACCAAAAACCCTGAGTTTTTAATACATTTAGACATTATTTACCAAGTTTTTCCTTCCCGTAAGAAAGGCACGGAAAAGTCGTCTGATCGTGTTTATCAACAGCGACGTTCTTTCAGCGGAAACTGTCAAACATGTGACGTCACGGTGGGCGTCTCCTCCCATTTGTGGATAATTCAGTATCACATCAGTTCAGGAAATCGCACCGTATTCGACTGATTAGGGTCAGTTTAGCTAACCCGAACCCTTGCTAGACTGACCTTAACCCGTCGAGCGCGGTGCTATTTATTACATAATAACTTACCTTAAAAATGAAAAAAGTGAATCCAACACGGAAAATTACGTGAAAAATCGCTGTACTTACCGACTTCTTCTTGTGGTACCGGTGCAGAACAAGTGCGCTTCAAAATCGAACACACACTTTCGGATAGAAAAGATGGTTGATGCGCAAGTCGAATTGCTTCGTCACGGAAGTTAAAAACTGGTAAAAACAAGCTAAAAGTGATTTTTATTCCCCAAAATTTATGAATATATAAAGAAAAAATACTAAAGAATGTAGGGAAACCATGAAAAGTTGGTAAAAGTTGGTAATTTTTGCATAATTTGTTAGGTCCGCTATTCTTCATGTTTACCGTTTTGTATCCGGTACTGACCCATTTGGTAATGTATATGTGTCACAAATGTGTGGAAATTATCAAACTGCGTTGTCAAATTTCGAAAATTTTAGCTTTCATTCGCGAGTTGCGCGATTCCAGAATACACAGTTCCGTTTGGGGGAAATGTTTTGTTTACACTTACCGATCGATTAAAAATTTGTCTTCTGCTCATATCAATAATCCAAGTTAGCGTTTCGTATTTTTTTCTTTTTGACGCTGCTTGGTAGGGCTGCTACCTTGGTAATAGATTAACAAATCGGACAGATGTTTTTCTTGATGGGTATTCGATATAATGGTAAACATGAAGAACAGCGCACCCAACAAATTATACACAAATTTCCAACTTTTCCCAACTTTTCATGGTTTCCCTACATTCTTTAGTGTTTTTTTCTTTATATATTCATAAATTTGGGGGAATAAAATCACTTTTTAGCTTGTTTTTACTAATTTTTAACTTCCGTGACGAAGCAATTCAACTTGCGCGTCAACCATCTTTTCTATCCGAAAGTGTGTGTTCGATTTTGAAGCGCACTTGTTCTGCACCGGTACCACAAGGAGAAGTCGGTTAAATTTATTATGTTTCTGGCGGAAATTGGTGTTGGATTCACTTTTTTCATTTTTAAGGTAAGTTATTATGTAATAAATAGCACCGCGCTCGCCGTGTTAGGGTCAGTCAGGCTAACCCGAACCCTTCCTACACTGACCCTAATCAGTCCAACACGGTGCGATTTCCTGAACTGATGTGATACTGAATTCTCCACAAATGGGAGGAGACGCCCACCGGGACGTCACATGTTTGACAGTTTCCGCTGAAAGAACGTCGCTGTTGATAAACACGATCAGACGACTTTTCCGTGCCTCTCTTACGGGAAGGAAAAACTTGGTAAATAATGTCTAAAAATATTAAAAACTCGGGGGTTTTGGTACATATGTGAAGAAACAACACTAAAGAATGTAGGTAAACCATTAAAAGTTGGGAAAAGTTGGTAATTTTTGCACAATTTGTTGGGTCCGCTATTCTTCATGTTTACCGACATAATATAAGGATTAGTGCATGTCTTGTCGTTGCCTACGCGCATATAGTGCCAGCCCCACCCAAAGCTCCTTCAACACCTTCATGGGATCACTGATCGTCCACTCATACAGCAACTCAAATGGCGAAAACACTGTACCCGTCTGAGGCATCTCCCCATTGGCGAATAGGACTGTCGGTGAATGGCTGTCCCAGTCCTCGGGGCCTCCCTCTACACTTGTTCCTCAACATCCCTTTCAGAACCGTTCGCACAAGCTATTGCACTTCGAGTTAAATGGGGTAGTAAAAAGCTGTTTCACGGCCACTAGCGCCTCCTGGTCGCGTAATATTTCCACAGAGAAGCACACCCTACTAAATGCCCCTAACAAGGCATCAGCGACTCTCTGAGACTCAATCTTGCTATACCAAGGGCAGATCATCCGTTTAATCTCTCACTCACGGCCAGACACCTTCACGCTGTATGGCAGTTAGAAATTTTGACTTGGATCCGTGTCAAGTGTGATGCCTGTATTGAGGCTTCAAGTTGTTTAAGCAAAACAATACACGCTTCCGAGGATAAAAAAAGAAATTTAATTGAGAATAGAAAAAAATGTTACAATCTCTTGGTAATCTCAAACCAAGTCCAAATGATGATCTGTAGATGAGAACACTTATCGTTCACAGGTAATATTACACCGAAAGGTAATCTAAAAATAAAATCCATACAGCGTCACCATTTGAAATTCGTAAATCCAGTGTAAGGAAAATAAAATAAATCCCGAAAATCCAATAATAATTGCACAAATAAATTGACACTATGTTGTGTAAATATCCACTTGCTGATAGACATTATGGCATACAGTTGTAGTCAAATTAGACCCTGGCCTTCAAATAAGTGTATACAGTTTGTTATGGATAGACCCATCAGACATTGTAACGTTGCTACAGACATAGTAGAACATAATTCCTGCCTTTTGCAATAAGTGTATACAGTTATTTTTTAACTGAATATGACTACCCGATCAGAAGTTGTACCATAAACTTCATATATTCGATATAATGTTTCTCAGTCACTTTCTCTTTAATGTTGGGCGTGAAAGATTGTGAGTCGCCTTGATACTGGAATGAACTTTTCGAAAAAACGACTCTTATTCGATTGTATGGACATTAATTAATTCCTACTTTAATTGCTTCTCTTGAACTTGGCCGCTTAGACCGATCTTAATTTAAAATTCTCTTTTAAGTTTATTTGAATGCCTCGCATTTTCAGTATATACTGACATTCGGTGACAGACCTGATACGTAATATGGGTGTGTGTCCAGAATATGTGCGATGTGCTGTTTTGACGATAATGACCTATTAACTGGACATAATTACACAGAAAAAATGACTGTTCGAGACCACTTGCGTTCACTAGCTTTAATCAAAATATTATCCGACAGCTCATTGTGGCGTTCGGCAGAGTACAGTAATGGACATAAAACTCTTTGCTTCATTAGCAGCGCATGAATTAGTGCTGGTCTGTTTAAATGACAAATATGTTTTCGGGGTCTGCCATATACCTACCTTTACGCTCTATATTTAACCCGGGTGAGTAAGATTATCAAAAATGTATACACTTTTATACAGCAAAATTGTAATTTCAACCTATCACCTAAACACTCACTATGTCGGAAACCGGGCTTTGTCGCTACTGGAAGAAATAGATTCACGCCGCGTATTCAGCCAAAACTCTCAAGGAGTGTCGCCTAAATCCGTGTTTCACTTTTGTTGGGGTGGTTTTTATCCTGAAGAGGTTAATAACTTTTCCTCGAAAAACACAGGGGTTCACTAAATACAACAAATTTAATACAAAAACATATACATATACATAAATATGGTAATTTGTGACTTACATGCAATCCAATCTATATGATGAACAAAACGTCAACCACCCCTACTCACACAGTTTTTGAGTTACTTGCGGGCTCGCTTTCTCTGTTGTCGCTGGGTTTTCCTCCTTTTCGCTGGTATTTATTTCATGGTCGCCCTTTCACGTCACCCTTTCACTGCCGTCGCACGGCCACTAACGTATAGTCACTTTATGGGGACGCCTTTCCTCCAACAAGTGATGGTGGGTTCTGATCAGTGGTTCAGGATAATTTTTTTTTAATTTTCAGCAAATATGCTGGCTTGGCATTTTATCGATGCCCTAGCCCCCCCCCCCCCCCCCCCGCTCCCCCCCCCCCTATAGAACACCCTATCACAACCGATTGCAATTTGTTTTACCATCCAATTCTACCGGTCATAAGGATGCTTCATACCAAATAACAGTTCAGTATGGTTTGGGAAATATGGGCATTTGAAAATATTTCTATTTTTAGATCTTGGGGTTCCCACAGGGAAATTTTTGTTTCGCATGAATCAAGTACTTATGATTAAATAATACCATATATCAAATTTGGTTCAAATCGGACCATCAGTTCAGAAATCGAAATTTCGGGTGGGGCCAAAAATCTTGCCCCTCCTATTACAAAGGGAAATATTGATCCATAAACTTCATTTGAACAAATTTGATTCTACAACTCAAAAGGAAGCTTCATGCCAAATATCAAGTCATTGTGCCCGTTGGTTCATGAGAAAAAGATTTTGTAAGAATTTGGGAGAAATCCCCCCCCCCCCCCCACCCCCCTCCATGTGGCTGGGCACGTTGATTTGACCAAAAAAAAATGCGATGTCAGGATAAACAACCACCAATTTAATTAAAATTGGTTCACCGGTTTAGAAGGAGCAAGTGCAAACACCATGTTCACGGACGTCGGACGACGGACGGGAAGTGATCACAAAGACTCATCCTGACTTTCTGTCAGGTGAGCTAAAAATTACTTGTTCAAAAACTTTATTGGCAAGTGTCGTCTGCCTTTAGCGTTAGGTAAAGGATTAAAGAACGAGCCGATTATTATAAAGTGTTTTGGTTGAAGAAGAGTACATTGGGAACGTAATTTTCTCAGAAAAAGAGTTCCTGGACATTAAAAGAACATTGAATCTCTACCCAACGCAGACGATATCAAAATTTATTATTTTAAATATATTTTTTTTAAATTTTTCAAAAATTTTAAACAAAACCATATCACGTGACCCCTCATTGGAACGAGCTCATTGAGGGGTCACATGATATGGTTTTGTTGAAATATTTAGAAAAATTTAATTTTTTCAACTGCTCAATTTGCATATTACGCGGTAGGATGCGGGCGATTCGTTAGGTAAAGGGTTAAAGATAAAAAATAAAGAAACTTTACGCGAGTGAACACATTGACGTCTGTAACAAAGGAAAAAACCCAGGTTTTAAAATTTCCCCATCCTTTCAATGCAGCGATGAAAGAGCATTCTTATGGAAGGAAAGATTTTTCATAGATACATCTCATATTAGATCTTTAAACAACTACTCAAGCCCAGTTCAAATCGAGGCTTAAAGGAAATGCTCAGTCAACTACAAACACGCCCACAACCACGCTCCACCACATCAGGAAAGCATACTTCCCTCAAATAACACAGCGCAACTGAGGCATTTTACATGGTTATCATACCATAAGTAAAACTGACAGACACCCTTATGATGTCGCAACTACGCGGAGTGCTTGCTGGGTTAATCATACATGTTAACTACAAATACTGATATACTCAGGCTGAGCTATTGCTTTTACGGATAAATTGCGGAATATCTTGAGCTGGTTCGGTCTTGCTCATGCGTAAACGCGACTAATCTAAATTATAGTTCATTTATTTGCAGGAGAACCCCGAGTATGTGTGGGGTTACGGGTAGGGGTAGACAAGCCATATCTATAGAAAATCATACATAAAATATATTACACGACATATGTAAAGAAGAATATATATCTCTGTGCCTCCAAAATATTTATTTTCAGCCGATTTTATTGAATTAAGGGGTCGTCCAACCTAACTTTGGTCAATTTTTTGACATTTTTCCCAATGCCTCAGAAACAGATAAGAGTAGTAAGGAAAGGCAAATTATATATCAAAATAATGAGTAAAGTGCATAGAAAAGGCACATATAATTTTTTTTCAGGAAAAAAGTGAATTTTATGATTTTGAAGAAGATTAATTTGCAAATGGCAAAAGTAACGAACCGGTAAAACCACAAAATAATCGGTAATTCGAAAGCCTTGTCCTAAATATAATGATAACATACTACAGACTCGGAGAAAGCATTTTTTGACACACACTCTGGTGGGTTTTGACGTTTGAATGTAATAATACCAACACACATTTTTGATGTTCCGGATGTGGGCATGTTTCAATGATGTTTATTCCGGTCATGTGATTACGATGTGGTTCTTGCAGAAATACTCAATTTGGGCAATCGTAAGAATGCAAGGACGTGATCACGCCCTTTATTTGTTCGAGACAATGTATGAGCGGATTTGCAAACAGGTGACAGCAAATACTTGAGTTGTTAATGTCATAACTGCAAATATGGTTCGAAATTCCCTCTCGTGTTTACAGGCCGTCTGAACTTTTTTGTTGACAAAACATCTGAATTACTGCGCACTAGAAAGACAACATGAACCACTTGTAAAAAAATAATAGAGTGTATGAAATCGGGACGATACACATAAAATAAGGCAATATTCATAACAAGGTAAGCAGAATGCTTCAGAAATCACTTTTTCACGAAGTATATTCCAAGTGACCTGGAACTATATTGAGCGTGTTGATTTCCCCTGATGTTGTGAAGTTATTTACTTCCTAGTAACCATGGAATTTGAGGCGGGTGTGTTTGATATCTGCAAAGGACCGATTGAAGATGGGTTGAAAATAATGCATTCGTGCTTTTAAATAAGGTGCGCTTGAACGATGCTGAATTTAGTTTTTTTCTGGCAACCAACCATACTAACACAAGTGTCGATTAGTGTCTTTTGTCATCGTTTTACACTGGCAAATGTGACAAATCTCCTTCACCGGAAACTTATCTCCCAATTTGCATATCACAATAAACATAACCGCTGTCAGCGTGACCGTGTGGTCAAAACCGAAACGAATTATCGAATCCACGGTCAAAATTAGCTGCAATTGGCTTTAATGAAATGAAATACACAAAATATTCGCAATTTCTTCATTATCCATGCCGAGTAACTTTTTAACCAGACCACATGCGTTCAGTTTCGTTTGTCGGCATCAAACTGATATTGTTTGTGGTAATTAATAGTACGAGAAGGCGAAAGAAGCCAAATACCGGTGAGCCATCAATAGCATCATCTATAAATTAATTAAAATTGATAATTCCTTTTATTTTACTGAAATTATGAATTGATAAGGTGGGTGTGTTGCAATTATTATGCCCCAGACCTGGAAGTTGGAAAATCAAAGGTGCATCTAGGGCCGTGCAGTGCCAGTGGTGACCTCTGTCCTCTTACCCACTCATCATTACATGTACCAACATTCTCCCTTGTATCTCAACCATTGCTACTCGAGTTTGAAGGATATTTGGTGTTGTGATCGAGCATCATTGGGAAACAATGCCTGTGTAGCTGCTGTAGCATGTGTTTCTTCCCACATTTTTTCAGAGTTGTGGTACTTTTTCACTCTTTTGAATTAGAAAATTTTGTTTATAACTAGTTCATTTGTTACAATTTGTTGGAAAGTGCCTGCTGATACCCTCAAATGTATTGCTACAAAATATTTCCTAATGAATATTCTGTATAAAGCCACCAATCTGCTGTTTGACACTTTTATCAGAGCGGTTTTGAAGGCTTATGTAACTCAGAATGTTGATTATGGCAGGACTTTTCTATTCACCCATTAATCAATAAATTAAGTGTTATAGTTGGAAGTAAGAAGCATGAAAGGTCCAGAACTAAAAGTCTAAAAAGAATGTTTTGCAGTGTAACATGATTTTTGCAGATACACCTATTTGGAGGGTTACCTGTCCGATAGCGTTTGGAACATGTGTGGCCAGGATCTTCAAAAAGAAAAAAAGAGTTAAACTTTGAGAAAAAGGCATTTTCCTTGAGTGCCAGAGGTAGAGTCATACAAGTTAGAGAGCCTCTCACCGGTAATGTTTTTGTGTCAAATGGAGCTCACTTGTCACCTTTTGGGGATTGCTTTGTGTACTGCGTTCTTGCAAATATATGTGAGACCCTCTGGATGTGCCCTTCTGATCTCAATATGCCAATAAGCCTCATTGGGGAAAGTACATGCAATAGTGGTTTTGTAAGGTTGATTTGATGTGTTTTGAATAACAATGTACTTTTAAGTACATTAGATGATTTATTGCAGTGACAGGTTACAGTTACCCTTATTTCTTCTCCAACAGATATCATGAGTGTATTGGTGTCCAAGAGTAAACCGAGCTATTATACTTATTGATAAACCAGACAAATTTAACAATTTAATCACTATCAAATTGATGCATGGGATAAAAGGGGTTACAGTGCAAGGGGTTTGTAAATATATTTATTCAACTACAATGCATGACTTTGCAGTGCATTCTACATAGGAGAATATCATAGTTTCTTTCCAAACCACCACAGTAACACATACATCTTGATATTGGGAGACACTCTTTTGTCCTTCCATACTTCTTCTGATGGACTCCTTAAAGTTGACCTTTGTTGAACTCCCCAAATCAAAACATAAACAAAAGAAAATGTCTTCCTTCAATCAGTGAGCACTCCACTTATAACATTTGGTCTCAATCTTTATTACTTTCATGAATTAGGAAAGGATTTCTTCGAGTATGTACTTCAATGTTTATAGAATGCAAGTAGTATGTAATGTGGTTTTGGGGCCTCATTTGGGGGACCCCGGTGGGGGACCCCGGAAGTGACGTCTTGTCACGTGACGTAGTGACGCCATGTTGTGTTGTCATGGTAACCCGCGTGAGCGGACATCTTGTGACGTCATCTCCATAGTGATACGTGATGTGAGTACGCATGCGCAGCTCGTGTTGTTAGGGTGATACGTGTTTCCGTCGTCCATTTTGTATACTGGAGGCCGCCATCTTGGTTTCTATGGTAGCACGTGATTGCTATGTTACCCAATTTTTCTGCAATAAGACGGGGTATGTTCGGTGGGTATGTTCGATTGTAGAAGAGTAAATCTAATTACCACAAACAACCCGACAATCCCCCAAATCACCAAAATCCACCCAAAATCACCGAAATTGACTTTATTTGATACGGATTCCCCATGTTATTGGTTTTATTGACTTAGCACGTAGTGCTATAGTACTAAGGGGGTATAAGGGGTGCGTTCGATTGAACAGGAGTAATGTCCTGCCTTTTATTCTCCCAGAATCCCTTTTTGGATACCTATCCCATGACGTTTTTCCCATTAAAAGACACGTTCCTTTGGTCATTACCCAGATTTCTCTGCTTCTGTCTATATATGCAATAGGTTTCGTCTATCTGGCCATGTTCCTTTGTTCTAGAGTAAGCTCCAGTAGCGTAGAAGAGCCTATTAGTTGGGACAGTTTACCTTATTATTATTGTATTTAGCAATTTCTGGGCTATTCTTGTAACTTCTGACCCTATTCCATGTCTTGGTGTTTCATTTATCTAGATCATTTATATAAATTGTAACGAACCAATCAGGTTGCTTGATTTCCCATAACCTGCATGCAGAGTTATCTCCCTTCTATACAACAAAAGCCAATATCATTCCCAAAGCCAATACCATTCCCAAAGCCAATAAGCTATCGAGCAGTTACTGATAAGTCATTGCTCGAACGACTCGAAGCTCGTCGAGCAAATGAGCCTTAGAGCAATTGCTCGATCGAGTGACTCGGCATATTTCTCGAATGACTCGAAGTCCATCGAGCAATTGAGCTATCGAGTAATTGCTCGTTCGAGTGACTCCTCGAACGACTCTTTGACTCATTTCAGTATTTGAGGATACCTATGGCCCGGCATTGTATTATTTGAGGATACCTATCGAGGATACCTTTTATAGGATACTTATCTGATGATACTATTACCTATATCACAAGGCATACCTATCCCAAATATCCCTTATAAGCTAAAGAGCAAGAGAGTAATTGCTCCATGAGCAATTGCTCGAACGGCTCGAAGCTCATCGAGCAAATGAGCCTTAGAGCAATTGCTCGATCGAGTGACTCGGCATATTGCTCGAACGACTCGAAGCTCATCAAGCAAATGAGCTATCGAGTAATTGCTTGTTTGAGTGACTCCTCGAATGACTCTTAGACTCATTTCAGAAAAAGGGGTGCCGAAGGCCATATGTTTTCCAAAAAGGGGTGCCGAAATTGGGGTGCCTTCTGGAGAATCTCTTTTTTGTCAAATGAGCTATCGAGTAATTGCTCGATCGAGTGACTCGACATACTGCTCGAACGACTCGAATCCCATCGAGCAAATGAGCTAACGTTGCTCGTCGAGCAAATGAGCCTTAGAGCAATTGCTCGATCGAGTGACTCGGCATATTTCTCGAATGACTCGAAGTCCGTCGAGCAATTGAGCTATCGAGTAATTGCTCGTTCGAGTGACTCCTCGAATGACTCTTAGACTCATTTCAGAAAAAGGGATTCCATAGCCACAGCCGTTTTCGAAAAAAGGGTTTCTTAAAAAAGGATTCTGTAAAATGGGATTCTCATTCGAGTCCGTAAAATTTGGATTCCGTGTTTTAACATCGTCCACTCGAGGGTATGGGAAGGGATTGATAACAACCAATTCAACAATGACTACAAGACTCTGAACAGATACAACCAGTCACTACAAAACAACGAAGTAAACAAAAGAAACTGAAAGAATGTCAAACTCGTCGGATTGATCGAACTAGTTGGACAGACTGAACAGGTCTGAATTATGAACAGATACAAGACACCTGTTTGAATGAAGTCGTAGTGAACAAAGATCCAATACGACCAAGATGGATGGGAACAGAACAAAGTGAATGAACTATAACCCTTAAATATAACCCAATGTTAACCCCCCTTAAATTGAACAAACCTGAATGAACCCTTTGAACTGAACAAAGTTTTCAACTGAATGAACTTTATGTAATTAAAACCCCTTTGAAGTCCAGAAAGTTTTTAACTATAACCCCTATGACGGTATTAACACCCTTGAACTGAATGAAGTATAACCCCTAACTATATCCCAATCTTAACACCTTTGAACTGAACAAAGTTTAACTTAATAAATTTTAAACTTAATGAAAATATAACGAAGGTGATCTGAATTTTAACTCGAGAATACAACCCATTAAACTGAATTCCTCCAATAGGGAATGGGAATACCCTCGAGTGGACGATGTTAAAACACGGAATCCAAATTTTACGGACTCGAATAGGAATCCCATTTTACAGAATCCTTTTTTAAGAAACCCTTTTTTCGAAAATGGCTGTGGCTATGGAATGAGTCTAAGAGTTGTTCGAGGAGTCACTCGAATGAGCAATTGCTCGTTAGCTCATTTGCTCGATGGGATTCGAGTCGTTCGAGCAGTATGTCGAGTCACTCGATCGAGCAATAACTCGATAGCTCATTTGACAAAAAAGAGATTCTCCAGCAGGCACCCCAGTTTCGGCACCCCTTTTTGGAAAACATATGGCCTTCGGCACCCCTTTTTCTGAAATGAGTCTAAGAGTCGTTCGAGGTGTCACTCGAACGAGCAATTACTCGATAGCTCATTTGCTCGATGAGCTTTGAGTCGTTCGAGCAATATGCCGAGTCACTCGATCGAGCAATTGCTCTAAGGCTCATTTGCTCGATGAGCTTTGAGTCGTTCGAGCAATTGCTCATGGAGCAATTACTCTCTTGCTCTTTAGCTTATAAGGGATATTTGGGATAGGTATGCCTTGTGATATAGGTAATAGTATCCTCAGATAAGTATCCTATAAAAGGTATCCTCGTTAGGTATCCTCAAATAATACAATGCCGGGCCATAGGTATCCTCAAATACTGAAATGAGTCGAAGAGTCGTTCGAGGAGTCACTCGAACGAGCAATTACTCGATAGCTCATTTGCTCGATGGACTTCGAGTCATTCGAGCAATATGCCGAGTCACTCGATCGAGCAATTGCTCTAAGGCTCATTTGCTCGATGAGCTTCGAGTCGTTCGAGCAATGACTTATCAGTAACTGCTCGATAGCTTATTGGCTTTGGGAATGGTATTGGCTTTGGGAATGATATTGGCTTTTGTTGTATAGAAGGGAGATAACTCTGCATACAGGTTATGGGAAATCAAGCAATCTGATTGGTTCGTTACAATTTATATAAATGATCTAGATAAATGAAACAACAAGACACGAAATAGGGTCAGAAGTTACAAGAATAGCCCAGAAATTGCTAAATGCAGTAATAATAAGGTAAACTGTCCCAACTAATAGGCTCTTCTACGCTACTGGAGTTTACTCTAGAACAAAGGAACATGGCCAGATAGACGAAACCTATTACATATATAGACAGAAGCAGAGAATTCTGGGTAATGACCAAAGGAACGTGTCTTTTAATGGGAAAAACGTCATGGGATAGGTATCCCAAAAGGGATTCTGGGAGAATTCGAAGCCAGAACATTACTCCTGTTCAATCGAACGCACCCCTTATACCCCCTTAGTACTATAGCACTACGTGCTAAGTGAATAAAACCAATAACATGGGAAATCCGTATCAAATAAAGTCAATTTCGGTGATTTTGGGTGGATTTTGGTGATTTGGGGGGATTGTCGGGTTGTTTGTGGTAATTAGATTTACTCTTCTACAATCGAACATACCCACCGAACATACCCCGTCTTATTGCAGAAAAATTGGGTAACATAGTAATCACGTGCTACCATAGAAACCAAGATGGCGGCCTCCAGTATACAAAATGGACGACGGAAACATGTATCACCCTAACAACACGAGCTGCGCATGCGCACTCACATCACGTATCACTATGGAGATGACGTCACAAGATGGCTGCTCACGCGGGTTTCCATGACAACACAACATGACGCCACTACGTCATGTGACATGTCGTCACTTCCGGGGTCCCCCACCGGGGTCCCCCAAATGAGGCCCCCAAACCACATTACATACTACTAATGCAGCTGTTATTTTATTTTGAGGTATTTTATTGTGAAAATTTTGTTCTCTTACTTATGCCATAGCAGATTTTCAGGTGGTGCTATTTACACATGGCAGCAGTTCCATGGCAAATTTCAGTTTCCACATGTTCTATGTTTCATTCTAAGCATATTGGGATATAATTTATTGGGGTTATTCATTTTGGGCCTTTTTTAGACTTCAAAGAAAATTGCATGAAATTTGACCAAAGTTAGGTTGGACGTCCTCTTAATACATCGTCAGTTGAAATATGTACATGGTTAACAATTAGAATGGTCTCTCCACTTTTGAAATTGAAATGAACAAGTAATAAGTCAATCATTTTTTAATTTTTTTAATTGCTTATTCAGTGTCAAGGTGTTGAGAGTTGTCAAGGCAGAATGTCTTTGTTTGTGTAGATATCTTGAGATACTTTTTCATATATTTTCACGTCTTACCCGAAAAACGGCATAACGAAGCCATCAATTTGAAGTTCATAAACAGCAAGATACGAGAAGGCTTACACGTTCTATGTTAATTTGTCTCGGTTGAGTGTGGTGACAATTTGCAAACAGAGCAGTTGCTGCAGTTAAAACTAGTAGTCCTGTCATGAAATGCGCACAAACAGCACATCAATCTGCACGTTAATCTACGCGTTAATCTATGTCTTATGACCATAGTAAGGCTATCAAATTCTGTACATATGGCCTGTGCACAAGCAATGTTTCAGCCAATGGACAGCCGGGTAACCCGGAGGTCCATTGGCAGAAACATTGCCTGTGTTTGCTATGAGTAACCAGGAGAACCTGCCGTTCTTTGGGTGCCATTCGATATGGCAAATTCCTAAGCGCTAGATAAGCGCACAGTTCGTGACAGGACTTCTAGTTTTAACTGTAAATAGTGTAAGTGCGCGTTTAACATATGCCGATTAAAGACATTAGTCCAGATAAGGTTAGGAATGTTCGGATCATTGAAAAGTCTAAAAGCTATTTTCAGTCGTGGTTTAGTGCTGCGTCGTTCAAATCAACCGAAAGCTTAGTTTTCCACACTTCTCTTTATATAGATAAAATTCAGTGAGGCCTAGAGGATTCTCATGAGTAGTATGTCAGGGGCTTTTGAGGCCTTATTGGCAGGACCTCGGTGCAGGACCTCGGAAGTGACGTCATGTCATGTGACCCAGTGGCGCCATGTTGTATTGTCATGGTAACCCGCGTGAGCGGCCATCTTGTGACGTCATCCCCATAGTGATACGTGGTGTTAGTACGCATGCGCAGCGCGTGTTGTTAGGGTGATACGTGTTTCCGTCGTCCATTTTGTATACTGGAGGCCGCCATCTTGGTTTCTATGGTAGCACGTGATTGCTATGTTACCCAATTTTTCTGTAATAAGACGGGGTATGTTTTGAGGGTATGTTCCTTTGTAGAAGAGTAAATCTAATTACCACAAACAACCCGACAATCCATCCAAATCACCAAAATCCACCCGAACTTTTACTATTTCGAATTCTTCCAGAATTCTCTGCTTCTATCTATATATGTAATAGTTTTCCTCTACCTAGGCATGTTCCTTTGTTCCAGAGTATACTCCAGTAGCGTAGAAGAGCCTATTAGTTGGAACAGTTTACCTTATTATTACTATATTTAGCAATTTCTGGTCTATTCTTGTTAGTTCTGACCCTATTCCAAGTACTCTTGTTGTTTCATTTATCTAGATAATAACTAACCAATCAGACTGCTTGATTTCCCATAACCTGTATACAGAGTTATCTCCCCTGTGTATAATAAAAGCTTATATCCAATGGCCATATCCCATGGAATCTCTTTTTTGAAAACACCTGTGGCTATGGAATCCCTTTTTTGTCATATGTGCTTATGTGAAAAAGCACAATGTGACACAATGTGCCCTAGCACAAAGGCACATGCTTTATGTGCTGATATGTGCTTATGTGAAAAGACACAATGTGACACAATGTGCCCTAGCACATAGGCACATGCGGGTATTTGAGGATACCTATGTCCTGGTATTGTATTATTCGAGGATATCTACTAGAGAATCCCTTTTTTGTCATATGTGCTTATGTGAAAAAGCACAATGTGACACAATGTGCCCTAGCACAAAGGCACATGCTTTATGTGCTTATATGTGCTTATGTGAAAAGGCACAATGTGACACAACGTGTCCTAGCACATAGTCACATACGGGTGTTTTAGGATACCTGGTATTATATTATTTGAGGATACTAGTTGGACTTTACATCCGGGTACTTCATGCTACATCCGGGTGCTTCCGTTGGGAAAGGTATAAAAGGGGTGTTGGTACGCAAATAAATTCATTTGCGTCCTGACCGTCGTCGAGTGAAGACATGTTACCAGTTCGATGCAGATACTGTTCCAAGTTATTTTCAAGATCGGATAATGCTCGAAGACACGAAAAGGACCATCGTCGGCTCCACTGCAGATATTGTACTAAGTTGTTCGCACAGCCATACAATAGGAAGAGACATGAAGAACATAACTGTACAAGAAGAAGAGAAGAGGAGAGAGATACTGGACTGACTGACCAGAATAAAGCACTTTTAGAATTTTTACGGGATGCCGACAAGGTGGAAATCGATGCCGTTCTACGTGCTGCTGATGAAGATTTGATTACCTGTTTATGTAAATGTGCTACCAACATCCTCGAAGATAAGATACCACTGAATTTAGCTGAATTTGATGACCTGCGAAAATACGAACATGTATTGAAGTTGCTAACAGATGATGGAATTTCTCCAGATATCAAAAGATGTATACTACGAAAGAGTTGCTTTCTCTCGGCGCTTATCAACCCAGTCCTAGCTCTGAAAAAAAGGTATAAAAGGAGTGTTGGTGTGAAATTAAATTCATTTGTTCTACGACCACGAAAGAGTGAAGTCATGAAAATCCATTGCTGCAGATATTGTGATAAAGAATTCTCCAGGAGCTTCACACGTAAGAGACATGAAGAGGATTACTGTCCCATGAAGAAATCGGAAACATCGAGCAACACTACAAGATTAGAAAGAAATCTAGATACACTGCGCATCCTATCTGATGCGAATCGATATGAAACCAAGACTATGCTGAAGATGGCCAGTGATGATTTGATAGAATGTATATGTGATTGTGCTTCAAACATCTTGACGGGCGCAGTGCCTATAACCAAATCTGAGAGAGCAAAGCTGATTCCACACAAGTACGAAATAAGGAGAATTGCCTCACCAACGAGAGAACTATCTTATCGGAAAAGAAGACGGATCATACAGAGAGGAGGATTTTTAGGAAAGTTGATCAAACCCGTCATCAATGCTCTGTCCGATATCCTATAAAAGGGTCGTGCTCATACGAAATTTGTTAGTTGTAATCTGACCTTCGAAGAGAGCGGCCACAATGCAATCCAGCTGTGCACCAAAAAATTGGTCAAGAGATTCGGACCCTGATGAATCGTCGGAACTATCAGAAGATATGGAATATGAAGAAGAAGAAGACGAAGAAGAAGACGAGGTATCGTTCAAAGTGCCTTTGACAAATACCAAAACGATTTTGACAACCTCATGAACAAATATATCGAAGATGGAATGGATAGTGAAGATGCAGTTGAAACAGCATATAGAACACTTCAAAAGAATGTTAGAGAAGCCATTAGTGAGAAATACATTTATACCCTTGAGTACATTCGAAATTTTTGCAACGACTCAATTCACAAGAAAATTCAAGAAACTGCCAAGCGTCTTCGTGAAGAAGAGGATTTTGACTTTGAAGAATCCCAGAAATATGCCTTGGAAAAGCGAAGATTTCTGTTTGACAACCTTATAACAAACTACTCATTCCGAGTAGATGATGATGAAGAAGAAGACGGTTAGAAAAAAAGTATAAAAGGAGTGTTGGTATAAAAATAAATTCATTTCCGTTTTGAACGTCGAAGAGTGAAGATGTCTGTGTCAACAACGGTGCTCAGATTCAAAGATGACTTACATATACAGATCTTCAAGAATGATGCCGGATTAAAGCTAACTTCCCAGGAACTGACCCAAGTGAATCGTGTGGTAAATGAAGCCAAGAGAAAAAATCTGGACATGGATGCTGGTAGAAAGAAACAAAGATGTGTGGATACTGGCCGATCAGTAAACAAAAGAATAAAGACAGAACTGACTCACAATACAAACAAGAATGAAGTTACTACTGCGAACAAAGTTTCTACAGAAACAAAGAAAGATGTTTCCACTAAGAACGAAGTTTGTACTGAAGACAAGACAAAGATGCCAGCTCCCACAAAGAAAGAAGTTACCACTACGAATGAAGTTACTACTGAAGTCAAGAAAAAGATGCCAGCTCCCATAAAGAAAGAAGTTACCACTACGAATGAAGTTTCTACTGAAGATACGAAGGATGTTTCCACTCAAACCACAAATGAAGTTACTACTAAGAAGACTGAAGTTACTACCATGAAACAGCTAGAGAAAGAGGAACCCAAAGATGCCAGACAGGAAATTAAAACAACCAACAAAGCCAAGTTATCAAATGAGAGAATGTGTTTTATCAAGAACCTAGCTATGCAATGGGAAGAAGCTCCAGCCCACAAGAAGATGAAATGGTTAGCCCATGCAAGAAGAATTACAAAGAGAAATGCCTTGAGACATTGAATTGTATACTTGAATAAAAGAAATTTAAATTTATATTCAGTGTTGTTTGTTTTTTATCTACTACCCCAACGGAAGTACCCGGATGTAGCATGAAGTACCCGGATGTAAAGTCCAACTAGTATCCTCAAATAATATAATACCAGGTATCCTAAATACCCGTATGTGACTATGTGCTAGGACACATTGTGTCACATTGTGCCTTTTCACATAAGCACATATAAGCACATAAAGCATGTGCCTTTGTGCTAGGGCACATTGTGTCACATTGTGCTTTTTCACATAAGCACATATGACAAAAAAGGGATTCTCTAGTAGATATCCTCGAATAATACAATACCAGGACATAGGTATCCTCAAATACCCGTATGTGCCTATGTGCTAGGGCACATTGTGTCACATTGTGCCTTTTCACATAAGCAGATATCGGCACATAAAGCATGTGCCTTTGTGCTAGGGCACATTGTGTCACATTGTGCTTTTTCACATAAGCACATATGACAAAAAAGGGATTCCATAGCCACAGGTGTTTTCAAAAAAAGGGATTCCATGGGATATGGCCATTGGATATAGGCTTTTATTATACACAGGGGAGATAACTCTGTATACAGGTTATGGGAAATCAAGCAGTCTGATTGGTTAGTTATTATCTAGATAAATGAAACAACAAGAGTACTTGGAATAGGGTCAGAACTAACAAGAATAGACCAGAAATTGCTAAATATAGTAATAATAAGGTAAACTGTTCCAACTAATAGGCTCTTCTACGCTACTAGAGTATACTCTGGAACAAAGGAACATGCCTAGGTAGAGGAAAACTATTACATATATAGATAGAAGCAGAGAATTCTGGAAGAATTCGAAATAGTAAAAGTTCGGGTGGATTTTGATGATTTGGATGGATTGTCGGGTTGTTTGTGGTAATTAGATTTACTCTTCTACAAAGGAACATAACCTCAAAACATACCCCGTCTTATTACAGAAAAATTGGATAACATAGCAATCAAGTGCTACCATAGAAACCAAGATGGCGGCCTCCAGTATACAAAATGGACGACGGAAACACGTATCACCCTAACAACACGCGCTGCGCATGAGTACTAACACCACGTATCACTATGGGGATGACGTCACAAGATGGCCGCTCACGCGGGTTACCATGACAATACAACATGGCGCCATTGGGTCACGTGACATGACGTCACTTCCGAGGTCCTGCACCGAGGTCCTGCCAATAAGGCCTCAAAAGCCCCCTGACATACTACTCTCATGTCGTAAAAATCCCCTAATGCAAGCCGATACCAGAAGACAAAACTGTATCGTCAGGCGCCCATAAATGCCGCACATTATGGCCAGGGTATGTCTAAAACTGAAAACTTTAAAAGTGCACCAATTTAGCTTGGTATCGCCAATTTTAAAAGAAGCAGTTATTAGTAAAATTAATTCCTTCCCAAACTATCTATATTTTGGATAGATCCAGGGTAGGCAGTCTTTTATTCCCTCGAGAACTGGGTAGGCCACGCGTGGCTATCCGGAGCCTCGGAGGGTTCATGAGCGTTAGTTAAATTGCAAGATGGACCCGAGACGAGGAGAGCTAATCGAGCTGGAGAGAGAAATTTAATTATCAAACAGTTTGGCTTGCGAGAACTGTTGATAATTTACTGTGAGAACTTTAAAACGCAAATTTCGAATATGTTATTGTTCGAAGAGAAGGCAAAGATAACCCTACGAGGGCAAGACCAGTGAATTTATAACTGAACTGTGGAAGTGAAACAAGCAAGTGATTGGCGATACCAACGAGGGTGTGGCAAAAACAGTATTGTAAGCAAAGTGAGTGGAGGTGACAGTCGGTTTAACCCTGTGGAGGAAGTATAGGCGAAATCGTGCATAAAACACTATCGTAATTACCAGGGCCAAAATCGTGCGGAGTCGAAGACCAAAGCCAGAGAGATGTCTGCTTTAATACGAAAGAGCATTAGGGCCAGTCGTGGAAAACAATTTTTAAATCTACAACTCGTTATAACGACTTCCCAACTCGTTATAACGACATTACAACTCGTTATAACGACTTCACAACTCGTTATAACGATTTCAGCAACTCGTTATGACGACTTCACAACTCGTTATAACGACTTGTCATCTCGTTATAACGACTTCACAACTCGTTATAACGACTTGTCATCTCGTTATAACGACTTCACCACTCGTTATAACGACTTCAACAACTCGTTATAACGACTTGTCATCTCGTTTTTACGACTTCACAACTGTGAAGTCGTTATAACGAGTTATTGAAGTCGTTATAACGAGTTGTGAAGTCGTTATAACGAGATGACAAGTCGTTATAACGAGTTGTTGAAGTCGTTATAACGAGATGACAAGTCGTTATAACGAGTTGTTGAAGTCGTTATAACGAGTTGTTGAAGTCGTTATAACGAGTTGTGAAGTCGTTATAACGAGTTCTCATGTCGTTATAACGAGTTGGGAAGTCGTTATAACGAGATGACAAGTCGTTATAACGAGTTGTGGAAGTCGTTATAACGAGATGGCATGTCGTTATGACGAGATGTAGATTTAAAAATTGTTTTCCACGACTGGCCCTAATGCTCTTTCGTACTGTTCTACCCCGTGTTTCGGAGAACTTTTATTTTGTTTGTTATCTTCTTCATTACATTTATTACCACAGTCAACCCCTGGAGCTTGACTACTCGTTCCCATGTCTGTGTTTTTCATTTCGTCACTCCTTTGGTGGTTTTCGGGTGATTTCCCCTCGTTTTTCAGGTCGCTTGTAGTAATCGATTCCACGTTTATTTCATTACTTACTTTTACCTCTTTGGTATTTAGTTCGTTCTCGCCAACTGCTTCGATAAGCTTTTGCTGATGCATATCTGTTGCTCTGTTATTTGTTTCGTTTTCAGCGCCACCGATTTCATTTGTGCAGATCTGGGAACTTTCTTCTCTGCTTTCCTTTCTATTTTGCGTATCCTTTGAATTTTCGTGTGTTACATCCCCACTACAAGATGTGGCTTCTTTTGTTCCGATTTGATAATTCTCCTCAAATTCACAGCCTCTTTCTCTATTTGTCATTTGTGCCTCATTACCTGTTTGGTTGTTTATTCCATCTATTGCTATGTTGGTGGGAAATCCCCTTTGTCCAGAAAAGATATTCCACAGACAGCATAATTGCAGTGAACGTCTGTAAAACATACAAGTGAGGTCTATTTATATATCAGCTTTGGTCGTTACGACCAAAGCTGATATATAGACCTCGCATGTATGCTTTACCGACGTTTTTTAACGGCTCTCAAAGCGTAAAATCTTCAAATACATCTCCTGAAAAATTTACAAATATCCACTCAGATGCATGGAAATTGGAGTTTTGGGACCGTGGAATTATAAATTTTCATACCGACAACCATTCATCGCCCGGCCAGCGCTAATCTAAAAAATCGCCAATTAATTTTCAATATTTTTTCAATTTTTGTCTCAAAAACATAGGTTATGACACCTCATTGGAACGAGCTCGTTCCAGTGAGGGGTCATAACCTATGTTTTTGAGACAAAAAATGAAAAAAATTAGTTATTCAAGAATTTTTGTACAAGTGTCGTCTTTTCATTGTTAGCTAGGTAAAGGGTTAAAAAATGTGCTATATTGTACATTTAAAAAAAATGTATACCAACTATTCAATGTGCTGTGCTATTTGATACTGAACTAGAGAAACAGAATTTACTGCACCCAGTAAATTCAAGTCTGTGTGAAAAGGGTTAAAGTATCAGGAATAAACTACACAGAAAGAGAATTTATGGAGGCTTATTTTCTGGAGTAAAATATTTTTTAAACAAATCAGAAATGGGTTTTCGTTAACAGCATTTACAGGTATTAATACAGGAATCAGAACAATTTTTTATAAGAAACCAGAAAAGGCATATATGTGACCAGCATTCAAAGGGTTCGATTCACGAATCAGAAATGGACATTTTTGGCTCTGCCCACTAATTTAAGTGATGAAATATATTCATAAACTTTAGAACTGCATTAAGGTGTAATAAAATGCATTTCCCAGTCATTCTGAATAATATGCACTTGATGACATTGGTGACTTCTTTCAGGTGAACCATATATTGAACCTCAAGCAACTTTTAACTCAGTCGGCATAGTCCCATGTATACATTCATTTTAAAGTAATGGCTCCACCAACTACAGATTTGTTATTTTGGGGTGATGATAGCAAATATTTATTATGATTTAGAAGCCTCCAATGCAATCAGCCTACTGTATCACACACAAAGCCCCAAACGAGCTGAAAAACATAGATGAGTGCAACCTGGTTGTTGGTAACCAGCATGCCAAAACGAATAGAGATAGGACGATTTGTATTTGAGTTATTGAGCCGATAAAGGGTGTATAGATTCTATATTGGGGGTAGTGTTATAAAACCTTAAAAGCCCCAAGAGCTCGTTTAAAGGCCTACTCTTTAGAGTATCTAGTGCCCTAAACAAGGCATACATAAAATAAGATGATGGAATCTTGAAGCATGGCATTTGTGTAAAGACCGGCAATATGGCAGGAAGCGTACAAAAGGTTCTGCAGTCATAAGTTAAACGATGTTGTTTGTTCTGAAGCATGAAGAGGGCGGTGAAGTATGAAGAGGGTTAAAGACATACCATTTAAATATTCCTTTTCATTAATTCATAATTGTGATAAGTGTTTTGAGAAAGCCACTTACCACTCGGCCTGAACCCTGTTGATCTGTTGATCTTGAGTTATGATTGAGAATGGAAAAAAAAATAAAAATGCAATGAAAGGTGAAGGGTTATTTATTTATTATTTTACTACAATTAATCAAGCGTTGTAAGATAGAGCTGTATAATAAACAAATTTTTTTGCCACTCAAAGGGTTTCTTTCAACTTTATTTGGGACGGAATTTAATTCTGATCGCAACAGCTGATAAGAGTAGATGTGTGTCAGCTAAAGCAACTTCTCTCTAATTTGATTGTTTACATTATTCTGTTGTGCATATAAATATAAAACAGCTATTTCTTTATGATGCATTTCTGTTATAAAAAAAAATTAGGGGGTGTAAAAAACTCTGTGACCCAATGGGCCACACCCAAAGGTTCCCTAAAAACATAACTGGGCCAGTACTAGTGACAGGCTACCAGTATGCCAAACAGCACAGGACAAATGATTTGTTTTTGAGTTATCGTCAAGACAAAAGGAAGGGGATAGAAAGTATGCATATGAGACATTATCACAAACTGTGCTTGAGATATTTGCCTGACCATTTTTATGGGAGTTTAACAGCACTTTCAACAGAGAGGTTGAAGTTCATCTCATATTGGACAGTTTTACAGGCGATGTCAGCCAGAGTACCTGAATAGATATGTCGAGCGCCGATCAGCAACTATCAAAATTCACAACATAGAAACTACACACAAGCAGGGTGTGCATTGGTCGATCCAAGTGCAGTACGCCTTAGTACACAATGTCGCTGTGTCCCAATGGGGGTAATCAGGACTGAGTGCCTTACCTAAGACAAATCGCAGTTGCATTTGGTGGGGCACGTACCCTGGTCCAATGCCGTAACCAGTGAGTCACTACTCTCCTGACTGATCCATTGAACGGCATCTAGAGTCTTAAACGAGGCATACTGGAAATAAGAAGTTGGTTGGATCTAAAGACTGGCTTTTGTGTACAGTGTGGCAATGTGACAGACGCGTACAAAACGATTTACAGCTATGAGTTACATTAAATCAAAGCTTTCGGGCACACATTGAAGTAATGGGGGAGTTAAAATCACACCACTTGAATATTCCGTTTCCTTCACTCATAATTGTGATAGGTATTTAAAGGAAGACACTCGCCATTCCACACAGGCACGTATCTACGGGGGTGGGGTGGGGGCCGGGATGTAGGAGCGGTGTCTCACCTCCCCAATATTTGACCAAAAATCAAGATAATTGGAAATTTTTCAGGCAAAAATTCCAACAGTTGCAAATTCGAAGCATTGTTGTAACGGTTTTTTTTCTGACTGTGGTTTTGCATTTCCGTTAAAATTCAAACCGACAACTCACACAGACAGAATTCTGATTGAACAACGCAAAATTTCTTCACTACCCGGTTGATTCTAGGTTTATTCCACAACCGTAGTCATGCTACTCATTTTGTTCTCTGTTATGTCTAACCTTACTCATATTAGTGAACGTAGTTAAAATATTGTAATAATAAAAAATGGTCCTGGCTTCAAAACTGGGGAGAAGTTAGTCGGAGCAATCACGTATCATACAGGTGAAATTCTACAATGAAAGTGTCAGTGTCACTGTAGCTCAACTTGTTTAAGACATGTACATGTATAGTATGTGACACAGAAATGACAAACATCTAGGTAATGACCTGATAACAAAGATACATGCAAAGTATTGTAACAGTCTGTACATAAATGCTGACCGTAGCTTGTAACAAATATATAGGTAAAGTATTGTAACGGTGGGGGACAGTTAGATGCTAAACTAGACAAGAGAAATGTTACTAAGGTAACACATGCCCCCCCCCCCCCCCCCCCCCCCACCTTGACCTTACGGACCTAGCTGTGGTGTGTGACACAGCCAACCGTTGTCCTTTATAATTGAGCTAAGTTAGATGATCGTAGCCCTAATAGTTTGGAGTTATGCTTGAGACACGATTTGTGACCCTGAACATATGAAGGTCAATTTTGACCTTCACCTTGCAGATGCGGCGGAAACTATTATACACGACACACCTTATGACTGTCCTTAACATTTGTAAAAAGTTTAACAATTGTATTATGATTCGTTTCTGAGTGATGGCTGAGACACGAATATTGACCGATTTTTAGTGTGACCTTGAAATGTGACCTTGGCCTTGAAGGTAAGAACCCGGCTATGATGTGTGACACATCCTCCCATGGTCCTTTATAATTGTGTGAAGTGTGATGACTGTGGCCCTAACAGTTTCCGAGTTATTGGCTCGGACACACACACACATGGACACACACACGGACGGACACATGCACACTTCAATCACTATATGCCACCCGACTTTAGTCGGGGCATAAAAAGAAATCTTTGAGTCCCAGAGTGGGTCTGACTGAACCCAAAAATATTTGTTCTCATAGCACAGTGATAACAAAGGCACCCGAATACACTCATTCCTGTCACAAGGTACCCCAAGACGTTTTGTGAAGATCGGTATTTAATAGCCCGAGCCGTATTAACATATGCACTTAATGTGTATAAGTAACACTGAACAAATCAAGGTTCATCTAATTTGCATAATCTCTGCACGAGAAAACCCCCGTATTATGTGTGATGTATTCTATGTTACTAAACATTCCTACAAAAATTTATTCAAATCAGAACTTTCATACAGAAGTTCTGTACAACAAACTGATTGCACTAATTTTGGCACGAAATGGCTGCTGGCGGCCATCTTGAATTTTGGACCGCACCCAAAACACTCGTTCTCGTCCCACGGTGATAATAAAGGCACCCAAGAAGTTTCGTAAAGATCGGTTCATAAATACAGTCTCTAGTCTGTGACGAATATAAGTTGTGTACAAAAAACTGATTGGACCTAATTTCCGTTCAAAATGGCCACTGGCAGCTATCTTGAATTTTGGACCGCACCCAGAAACACTTGTTCTCGTCCCAAAGTGATAATAAAGGTACCCAAGATGTTTTGTGAAGATCGGTTCATAAATACAGCCTCTAGCCCGAGTCGTATTGACACGTGCACTTACTGTGTATTAGCAGCACTGAATAAATCAAAGTTCATCTAATTTGCATAATTTCTGCTCGAGAAAAAAACCCGTACTATATGTGATGTATCCCATGGTACTAAACATTCATACAAAAATTTATTCAAATCAGAACTTTCATACATAAGTTCTGTACAAAAAAACCTAATTGCACTAACTAAAGTACAAAATGGCTGCTGGTGGCCATCTTGAATTTCGGACCGCACCCAAAACCATTCGTTCTCGTCCCACGGTGATAACAAAAGTACCCAAGAAGTTTCGTAAAGATCAGTTCATAAATACAGCCTCTAGCCCGAGCCGTATTGGCATTTGCAGTTACAGTGCTAAAAGTAACATCAAATAGATCAAAGTTAGTCTAACTGGCATAATTTATGTACGTGAAAAAAACCCCCGTATTATATGTGAATGCATCCCATGGTACTAAACATTCACACAAAAAATTATTAAAATCGGCGCTTTCATATGGAAGTTCTGCGCAAAAATCTGATTGCACCTAATTTTGTACAAAATGGCTGCCAGCGGCCATCTTGAATTTCAGACCGGGCCCAAAAACACTCGTTCTCGTCCCACGGTGATAACAAAGGTACTCAAGAAGTTTCGTAAAGATCGGTTCATAAATACGGCCTCCAGCCCGAGCCGTATTGGTATTTGCACTTACAGTGCTGAAAGTAACACTAATTAAATCAAAGTTAGTCTAATTTGCATAATTTACGCACGAGAAAAAAACTCGTATTATATGTGATGTATTCCATGGTACTAAACATTCATACAAAAAATTATTCAAATCAGAGCTTTCATATGGAAGTTCTGCGCAAAAAAATCTGATTGCACCTAATTTTGTACAGAATGGCTGCCAGTGGCCATCTTGAATTTCGGACCGGGCCCAAAAACACTTGTTCTCGCCTCACAGTGACAACAAAGGTACCCAAGAAGTTTCGAAAAGATCGGTTCATAAATACGGCCTCTAGCCTGAGCCGTGTGTACGGCGCGACAGACGGACAGACGGACGACGGGCCATGACAATACCTCGAATTTGGCTTCGCCAAAGTTGACCTAAAATGGACTACGTTTAACAACCAGTAGTTTTGTAAAATATTGAGGCAAGTCAAAATTCTGACAATATGCACACATCTGGAAATTGTAGAAACATCATATGAAATAAAAAAGTAATACCTTGAAAATTACAAGAGGCCTCACAGGGCTTGAAGCGCTCATCTTGAACAGAACACAATTTAAATAGAGTCCAAGAATGAGTACATTTAGCAAGCCATCTCCATAGGCTACACTCTCAATTCTTGAGTCCCTCAGGAGTGACAAAAATAATACGGACACCATGCCTTTTCTTCAGTTGATCATAAATAAAGTAAACTGTAGAGCTCCCCAATGAAGCCCCTTGATACAACCTTTGTGGATTAATCTTAGTTAAACACCTCTAGAGGGTACTGAATACAAATTGTTTAATTCTTCAGCAAAGTGGCCAATTCCGGCTCCATAGGGAGCCCAAATATTAACCCAAGCTCTCGATTTGAACACAGTTGAATCTGACTTCCCTAGAGATGTTGTGAACCAAATATGAAAGCATTCTGACTGTTGGATCTGAAGAAGAGAAATTTTAAAGAAATTTCTTCATATTGCATCAAGTTAAAATTTGAGCTACCATAACGAGCCCAAATATTAACCTATGGATCCGATTTAAACAATCTTGAATCTGACCTCCCTCCCCCCCCCCCCCCCCCCCCCCCCCCCCCTAGAGATGTTGTATACCAAATATGAAAGCATTCGGACTAGTGGATCTGAAGAAGAAGAGTTTTGAAGAAATTCCTTCATATTGTACTAAGTTAAATTTCAGGTTCCCATATGAAGCCCAAATATTAACCCAGGCACACGAATTGAACAAACTGGAATCTGCCCCCCCCCCCCCCCCTAGAGATGTTGTATACAAAATATGAAAGCATTCCGACTGGTGGATCTGAAGAAGAAGATTTTTAAAGAAAGTTCCTCATATTGCACTAAGTAAAAATTTGGGCTAGCATAGCGAGCCCAAATATATACCTAGGGATCTGATTTGAACAAACTTGAATCTGTCCCCCGTAGAGATGTTGCAAACCAAATATGAAAGCATTCTGACTGGTGGATCTGAAGAAGAAGATTTTTTTTAATTACCCCTCATATTGAACAAAGTTAAAATTTGGGCTTCTGTAGGAAGCCCAAATATCAACCTAGGGACTTGGTTTGAATCTGACCCTCATAACAATAATGCATACCAAACATTAAGAGATTCTGACTGGTGGTTCTGAAGAAGAAGATTTTTCAAGAATATTCCCCATATAACCCTATGTTAAATATTCAGGCTGCAGTAGTGAGCACAAATATGAACAAATGAGCTTTATTTCAACAAACTTGTATCTGCCCCCCCCCCCCCCCCCACCTTTCCCTTATGAATGCGGTGTGCGAAATATCAAAAGATTCTGATGATTGGTTCCGGAGAAAAAGATTTTTTTAAATGTTTGCAAATATGCTGACTCAGCACTTTTTTCGATGCCCATTACAGAACACCCTAACATAACCGATGGCAATTTTTAACCATTCAATCCTACTGGCCCTAAGGATACTTCATATCAAATAACAGCTCTCTGTTCTGTGTGGTTTGGGAAATATGGGCGTTTGAAAATATTTCTATTTTTAGCTGTGCGGGAATTATTTATTTTTTGGATGGGTCAAGTACTTATGACCCAATAATACCACATACTAAATTTGGTTCATACCGGACCATCGGTTCAGAAAATATAAATTTGGGGCGTGGTCAAAAATCTTATCCCTCCCATTACAAAGCCAAATATTGCTTCACGAACTTCGTTTGAACAAACTTGATTCTACACGCCAAAAGGAAGTTCCATAGCAAATATCAAGTCATTGTACACTCTGGTTCTTGAGAAGAAGATTTTAAAAATATTTTGGAGCATTTTCCCGACTCCCTTCCTATGGGACTGGGCATGTTGACGACGGACGGACGGACGACGGACGGAGAGCGATGAGATTAGCTCAGCTTGACTTTGTCAAGATGAGCTAATAAGAAGGGTTAGACGGACAAACAATGTACCCTATATGCAGAGAGATAGAGGGGAAGACAGGGGTAAAACAATTTGCCCCCGACATACGCCAATTGTAACCAGACCATCTAAGGCAGCCACTTGGAATTCTGAGAATGTGTTCTACTATCCCCGTTCGACAGTTTAGTATCTTTCTTTAGTCCTGCGACCGGGTGAAAACGCCGTGGATGTACCCATAAGAGAAGTCTCAAATCTGCCAAGAGTTAAACGTTTATTAATAACATGATATAAAACTAGAAGGGCGGTTATGACTGCCGGCAGGTCATAAAAAGTATACACTCCGTTCCATGTACAGTAGATTGTGGAGAGAGTTTTTGGAGTAGCGACTCAAAATTTTCAACGTTTGTTCTAGAAGCTCTGCCAAACTCGATCTGTCCCTGAAAAATAAAAAACGAGCCTCACGCGCATGCGCATACGCTCTTTTCGAATTGGACATGGCGAAATGCGCAATTTGTGTCACCTTTTCAGATGTCCGATGCAGCAACCATTCGTGAATGCAGAGTGAAAATTTTATGGAAATCCGCAGAATATTCGCTATAGCGTTTTTGAAGAGAGGAGGTAATTTTCTGAATTTGATCTTTTTCAAGGCGGAACGAAAGAAGAGGGCGGGAATGGGCGCAGTCTCTCGTAGTGCCCCTGTCTGGGTTAGGTCCACTTAAAAGTTACAATAGAGCGTGACTGACGGAGAGATCGCTGTAAATCGAAGTAGCTTCTTTAAGAACAGCACCCAGGGATTCCATCGCAACCTTGAAACCTTTGAGAATCGTCGGAAGTTAAAAGTGAAAAGAAAACGGCGGTGAGTTGTTTTTTAGCGGGAAAAGATTAATGAAAATTTGCATATTAGACATTAAAATAGCACTTCAGACATACACGAACTGTGTCCAGACCGCTGAAGGCAGCGACTTGCAATTTTCAGAACTTGTTTTACGAAGCCCGACCGACATTTGGGCATGAAATCGAGTTTAAATATGAATTGATGACTCGGACTCGGACTCAAAACACATACTGAATCAAGGACTCGGACTCGGACTCAAGTTAAGTGCTTAGTTTTTTGTTGAATTACTAGTGATTTACCACGTTATAGCGATCTTTATTAATCATTGTGCCGAAAATAAAAATTAACCATCCCTGTGAGGTCAGTCCAGACTGTATAACACGTCAAACTGCCGTGACATTTTGCCGGTGGTTGCCGCATGGGGAGTGCCCTAGAGTTTGTTAAGTAATTATTAAGTTAGAATTAATAGATTTCATAAGAACTATCTATCGACGCCTTTATCCACGTTGTTTCATTTAACCATTTGCGCGTGGTATCTGTTAAACGTCCATCCACTGTCCACACCATGTATATCTGTCAATTCGACAATCTGAGGGACCACTATTTCCTCAAGCGTTTCGCTTTCCGTACAAAATACCGAAGTATGAACTTCCTAACTCCGTTACTGTTGTGTACATTACGTATCACTATAAATAAATTTCCCGTTCACAGTGGGAACCCTAAAAAATTTAGGCCTGTTCTGTTCTGCTTGGCCCGTGGACGTACCAAATCCAAAAAAATTATATTGCGGACTTTGGGTCCAAGTTTTGACTAACTGTGAGGGTAATTAGCGCGCCTCCTTTAAACAATCCTGGATCCGCCTCTGCTTTATGGAGTTGACAGTTTCTTAACGCTAGGTTCGACGACAGCACCGATTATTCCGAATGCTACCCCCCCCCCCCCCCCCCCATCCCATAAACTCTGGCAGACGCATTTGCCGCCTTGACAGATTGGCGACTAGGCTGACTGATCAGCCTGGTCAGAAATGTTTTGAGGCTGATTACCAGGCCTGAGCTGATAGGCCTGGGGAAAATGCAAGGCCTGCCTGAGTACGTTTTCATATAATATATTTCTCAGTACGTACCCACGCCCTCAGTACGTTTTCATATAATATATTTCTGGTCCATTCACCTGTGTGTTTGTGTGTTTGTGTGTCGGTTGTGGGGGGGGGGGGGATGTAGAAAACAAATGTAGCCAGTTTACAAATAGTTTATTCAGTTGTTAATAAACGGTTAAATTGCCAAGCACTTGGGTATCTTAGTTTAGTTAGTCCATAAATAGCGTTTAATTTTTATGCAAGGAGAAAATAAATTGTTTTTAGACTGAATTTTGGATATTGAATCCCGCATGAATGCCGAAACGCAAGGAAATCGGTTGCCGAAATATGTCAGTAAAGTGACTCCCATGCAATTATTTCATTGGTTAAACGGAAAAAGCTTGAACCATTTAGTAAGAAAAACACAACTGATAATTTATTTCAGAGCGAAATTAATAAAATACACCCTTTAATATGTATCAAATCAATTATTAAGGACATCAGACAAATTAACTTCGCAACACTTCGTGTTTGTACAAAGTATTCTAATTATTCTAATTCTTTGATTTTGGGTATTTTTAATATTTTATCAAAACATGAAAGATGTTGCAAATTTATTTTGTCTGATGTCCTGGCTTTGTTTTGGGACATCCAACACATCTTTAGCCGCAGATAGTTTTTATATAACTTCTCAACATGTCCAATAATGAACTTATGACGGAAGCACAGTAGCCGATTTTCAGGAACCACTGGAACCCGTTTCTGCCAGTGTAGTCGTGATATACATTTATTCATGTTCTATGCAACACAACCTTAATTTTTATGTACGGTATGCCTATGTCCAGATACCAGTCGAATTTTTATGACAAGACGTTTTTCCAAAAATATACTGGATATAGCAGCTATGTGTAGCCTTAAGTGAAGTCGCAAGGGTTTCAGATGGACGACCGACCATTTGCTAGTCTTTTAAACTATTAATTGTGTGAGTACTATGGTCTAAATGTTTATACATTTTTTATTAAAAATCACTTGCTGTCTGTTTGCGTCCAGTGGCCTGGGGTGGGGGCGGGGAGCTGAAAGATTTTGCTCGAAAAGTGATTCCGCGGGCATCATCGAGGCACGTAATATCGCGGTGGGTGTGGTGTGGGAGAATGTGACGCCCCCCCCCCCCCGCACTGGTGGGGAAAGTTTGAAAAAATTATGACCAATCTATATAGAGTCCCACACGTCAGCTGCCTCTCCAACCTTGTAACTGAGGAGGAAATTGGTTCGCGTTTCGGGTGTACCTGGCTGAATGGACGGGCGCGTTTGTGACAGGGAGGAGGCAAAGTCTACGCTTATGGGGTAAAATGTCATCACCCACCCCCCCCCCCCCCCCCCCCCATCCCCGCCCATGAAGCGCCGCCAATGCTTGGACCCAAAGATCGTAATATCTTCTCTTTCTGCGTGACAAACCCCACTGTTTCTAACGTACACCATATCGATTTTGTGTTGAAAATGTGTTGCCAATTCATACAGTTCATACATTGCCTCGCCAGAACAACACATCATATCCCGATGATAAAAAGAGGTATACTTCTAGTTCTCAACTCTCACATTTTCGTAGATGTAAAGCATTAACTGTCATCGAAGATAAAAATCTGCCACCCGTGGATCACGGAATACCGTACCGCCGTATCGAATACACCAGGATATACACGTTTTGAATTGGAAACACATTTTCAACACTAAATCCATGTGGCTTGTATTGGGCCCACAGGATATTCCATACCAAAATAATATTAGGCCTACGGCCTTTGGTTCCAAGTTTGGAAAAGCATTGAACGGATATTTTGAGTATTGACTTGGTCGAGTTTGGTAGTTAGTCGCAGAAAAATGGTTAAATGAAGCCATGGAGATGGAAGGGAGTCGATCGATAGTTCACAAAAAGTCAGCTTATCCCAACTAAAAAAATGAATGATAGTCTTAATAAAAAAATATAGGGGCATTCCACAAAGTACGATGGCTATTGGGAATATGTTACGGCAGTTTAACGGTTTAAACGAGTTTTGCTGATCATCACAACGACCAGATCGCTGTTACGTGTAGTTAATCACTGGTAATTCAACAAAAAATCTGAACACTAAACTTGAGTCCGGGTCCGAGTCCGAGTCCTCGATTCAGTATGTGTTTTGAGTCCGAGTCCGAGTCCTCAATTCAGTGTCCATCTGAAATCGAGTATTCCGACCGCGTGGAAAACACCGCGCCTCACGTGGAAACCGTGGGAACGGTTCGTTGCCACTTTATTTTCAATGCAGTGAAATTTCCATTCATTATTTACCTGTCAGCGGTAGAGTTTGGCATTATTTCTGTCTGATGAACTGTTCAACTTTAACTATTTGCACCTTTATATAGGACCGAAAGATCACTGCATGCTTACCAATATTCAGGGACTGATTTTACGAAAATAACAATTATTCCAACAGTACCCACTTGGGAACTGTCAAATCTGCCAAGAATTAAACTTTTAAAAATAACATGTAAAACAAAAGTTGTCATACTTTGCTAGCCGCATGCACCCATAGACAACATTCAGCACTCAATCAATTAGGAATGGAGTAAATTGCGACTTAAACTTACCAAATTCTGAAAAATGTAGTTATTTTCGACGGCACCTATCTTTATGCAACCGAAACAGGGATTGGTTAAACTTTACAGCTACCTTATAACAGAAAATCTTCTTGGACTTGAACTGTGAATCTGAATGTCAACAGAATTTTTAGATATTACGAAAATCACAATTATTCAGACAGTACCCATATGGGAGTCTCAAGTCTGCTAAGGGTTAAACTGTTAATACTCACATATAAAACAAAAGTTTCCATACTGTGACTGCTGCATGCAGCCATTGAAAACATTCAGCACTCATTCAATTTTGAATGGAGTAAATTGTCACTTAATAGTACCAAATTCTGAAAAAGCGTGAGTTTTTTGGACAGCATCTATCTTTATGCAAACAGAATGGGCATATGGTTAAACTTTACAACCAAACGTACAACAAAAAATATGCTCGATAGGTAATTGTGAATACGAACATGTAAATCATTTTTCGATATACCATTCGTAAATGGAAGAAAAATGAACTAAAAATGGGCAAGCTTTATGAACCAATTAAGGGTACTCGAATTCAAGGCCCGAAAACGGGTTGAAGGTTAAAACTTTGAATAGAATATGTAGCAGCCAAATTATTCTTGGATGAATGCCCAAACTTCTCATAGGAAACGTTTTGAGAAAATGTGGCCGCAGAGCTGAGAAATAGCATGTGAAAATTGACCAGTTTTTCCAAAATTGCTCTTTGCTCGGGATTTTGAGTTCAAAAGGGAGCAACGTGGGTAATACAGCTTAAGTAGTCAGATGTAGTAAGTCATCCTACAAATATTATGAAAGCTCCAGCCAAATCGTCCAGGATCTTGTTTGAGAATTGTGGCAAAACGTAACATTGTGACAACATTTTGCACGGTTTTGGCAGAAAACGAAAAACTTCAGAAATGCCATGATCCAGGTGAGAAACTTCTAATGAAGCTCTACATATGTGCCAAATTTCAGTAGAATAGTAAAGAATCCATCAGACAAAAATCATTGAAATAGAAAATAATGTTAATACTAGAGAAATAGAAGTTACTGCATCCAGTAAATTTTGGCTTGTAAGGAAAGGGTTAAAATATCTATCGGGAAAAAAACTATATAGAAAGAGAATTTATGGAGGGTTATTTTTGGTAGTAAATTATTTTTAAACAAATCGGGAAACGATTTTCGTAAACAGTATTTACAGATATTCATAAAGGAATCAGAACAATTCTTCTAAGAAACCAGAAAAGGCATATATGTGCACAGCATTCAAAAGATTTGTCAAGAGAATGCATTAGGTGTCCAAAAATGTGATTTCCAGCAATACTAAAAAATGCACTCAGTTATCCCTGGGCGACCTCAGTGACCTTGTCCATATTGTGAACCTCTGTGGGGTGTTGACTCATTTGGTGTTGGTCCCATGTCTATGTGGCATACAATCCTTGAGATATGAGCTTGGCCCACTCTCAAGAATTTTGCCCACATCCACTTTTTTCAAGTAAAAATGCATGTATGAACGTCGGGAATGCATTACGAGGGTCAGAAAATGTGATTTCCATTAATTCTGAAAAATGACCTCAATGACCCCTAGGTGATCTCCTTAACCTTGACCTATATTTTGAACTTCTGTTGAGTGTTGACTCATTTGGTGTTAGTTTCAGGTCCATTCGTCATACCATGCTTGAGATATGAGAATAACTCACCTTCAAACATTTGGACCATGCCCACTTTTTTTATGTAACAATTCATGTATGGACTTCGGGAATGCTTTGGGGGGGGGGGGGAGAGTCAAAAATATGATTTCCAGCCATTATGAAAAATGCACTCAACGACCCTAAGGTGACTTCCATGACCTTGACCCATAATTTTAACCTCTATCGAGTTTTAACTCATGTGGTGTTAGTTCCAGGTCCATTTGTCATACCATGCTTGAGATATGAGCATGACCCACTTTCAAACATTTTGGCCATGCCCACTTTTTACGTAAAATTCATGTATGGACTTCGGGAACGCTTTAGGGGGTCAAAAATGTGATTTCCAGCAATTCCGAAAAATGCACCCAATGACCCCTAGGTGACCTCCATGACCTTGACCCATATTTTGAACATCTATCGAGTTTCGACTCATTTGGTGTTAGTTCCAGGTCCATTCATCACACCATGCATGAGATATGACCGTGACCCACTTTTAAAAATTTTGGCCATGCCCATTTTTTTACATAAAAAATTCATGTATGGACTTTGGGAATGCTTTAGGAGGTAAAAAAAGGTGATTTCCAGTGATTCAGAAACATGCACTCAATGACCCTTAGGTGACCTCTGTGACCTTGACCCATATTTTGAATCTCCATCAAGTGTCGACTCATTTGGTGTTAGTCCCAGGTCCATTCATCATACCATGTTTGAGATATGAGCATGACCCACTTTCAAACATTTTGGCCACGCCCACTTTTTTATGTCAAAATGCAGGTGTGTACGTCGGAATGCTTTAGGGGGTAAAAAAATGTGATTTTCAACAATTATGAAAAATGCACTCAATGACCCCTAGGTGACCTCCGTGACCTTGACCCATATTTTTAATCTCTATCAAGTGTCGACTCATTTGGTGTTAGTCCCGGGTCCATTCATCATACCATGCTTGAGATATGAGCGTGACCCACATTCGAACATTTTGGCCATGCACACTTTTTCATGTCAAAATGCAAGTGTGTACATCAGGAATGCTTTAGGGGATCAAAAAATGTGATTTCCAGCAATTATGAAAAATGCACTCAATGTCCCCTAGGTGACCTCCATGACCTTGACCCATGTTTTGAATCTCCATCAAGTGTCGACTCATTTGGTGTTAGTCCCAGGTCCATTCATCATACCATGCTTGAGATATGAGCGTGACCCACTTTCAAAAATTTTGGCCACGCCCACTTTTTACGTCAAAATGCAAGTGTGTACATTAGGAATGCGTTAAGTGGTCAAAAAATAGGATTTCCAGCAATTTTAAAAAATGTACTCAATCACCCCTAGGTAACCTCCGTGACCTTGACCCATATTTTGAATCTCCATCAAGTGTCGACTCATTTGGTGTTAGTCCCAGGTCCATTCATCATACCATGCGTGAGATATGAGCATGACCCACTTTCAAAACTTTTGGCCACGCCCACTTTTTTACGTCAAAATGCAAGTGTGTACATCAGGAAGGCTTTAAGTGGTAAAAAAAAAAATAGGATTTCCAGCAATTTTGAAAAATGCACTCAGTCACCCCTAGGTGACCTCCGTGACCTTGACCCATATTTTGAATCTCCATCGAGTGTCGACTCATTTGGTGTTGGTCCCAGGTCCATACGTCATACCACGCCTGAGATATGGGCGTGACCCACTTTCAAAACACCCCTACAGACACCACTAATACTCCAGGAATCTGAAAAACATAGATGGCCGAGCACTTGTGACTGTCTATCAGCACCCCAAAAATCAACGAGATAGGGCAATTCGTTTTTGAGTTATCTTGCGTACAAAAAAGTGATAAGACAGAAGACCGGAGGAGAAGAAGAAGAAGAAGAAAGAAGAGGAAGAACAAGAAGAACAAGAAGAAGAAGAATAAAAGAAAAGAAAAAGAAACCGTGCAAAAACAATAGCCTGTGTGTAATCTGATGTTTTGCTGATTTTCAAACCCTTGGCGGACGATTTGTGTCAAATTGCAAGCGGACGATCCGGCGCGCTAGCGGGCGATTTGGGTAAAATTGCAAGCGGACGATTCGACTGGCAGAAGAAACATCCATATCCCTCTGGTGGGGGGGGGGGGGGGGGAGGGGGCTGCACGGTCGATCCCCCAAACCCATCGTCCGCCTTTCACTAAAGATAGTCAACTGCACTTCTTTCCCAGAGTTTGTCGTTTTTCTTTCCAACCCGCCAAAACTGGTTCGCCGAAAAATTCTGTTTTTGGAGAACTATTGAGTAGGGTTTGTCTACTCCACAACAATATATGGTTGGAAAACACAGGCTATGAATACAGCGAGTAATTTCTGCAGTCCGATGTGGAACTGTCCATTTTGGATCACCGGCCGGTGACTCGTTATCACGTGGAACATGTCTTGTTGGGTCTCATATTTAATGGAGTCAATGCGTCGTTTAACAGCGCCTTTCTTCAAAATATTTCACATGAGGAAGATAATTTTTGGCATAGATGCATGGTGCTTTTGATGAAATGTATTGCCTACTATAATGGCAAAAGGTTAATGCCGGACAACTCATATGAGGTTCGTTATGAATCGAAATATGATATCACAAGTTTTCCCGCCGATTCGCAATGGAATTTGAATGCTCCGAATTGTGTGTTCGGAAATGCTCAAAACAATGTGTCACTGTAAGGGGTTATTTATGAATGATCATGACTGAATCTGACGTTGCGATAATAATGCAAATTCTGCAATCTCATTGAAGGCCCAAGCATTATTATTAATTTTATACTGATACGTCGTTGATTTTAACTAAATTGCCTAATTTCGCTTTGAAGACTGGATGTTTCGATCCCGTGCTTCCGGCAGAAAGTTGTTCGCGATCGGTATTTTATGGTGACGAGTCGTTTGAAACTTTCGGCACGTCGTATTTTATTCGTATCGGTTAAGAGGTCTCCCTAGTCTTAGTCTTTGTAAGACTGTGACCCGGGGCCCTCCTGGCCCTCACAGTCTTTGAGAGACCCGTTCAAATTTCATCTGACTAAAACTGAAAGAAACTGGCCGCATTTGGGTCGACTCAGTTCACGCTTCATATCGAAGACAAAAATCACATAATCAACATTCTACTTGTCGTACTCAGCCCAAATATAATTTATTTACGTGTCTGCATCATTTTTTAACGCAAACAAGGCATCAAATTCAAGAAATGTTGAAAAATATCTGACTTCACCACGTTAAAAAAACACCGATTCAGGGGTGAAAATCCGACGCGAATCCATTCGCGTAAAGATTCTCGCAAGTCAGCCCTGCGTGAATCCAAGTGGATTCCCGTACCCATCTTGAATGGATTCGCGTGGACTGTTAAGGTTAAACAAATAAAGCCGTTAGGCCTAAAAAAAGTCAATTGATTCTCAGGCACCGCCGCGTTGGCGAAAATGGCCCGTGTTGGGCCTTTTTATTGCTATGAACGTCGTACGTAGCACAAAAATGGAAGACTAAAAAATTAAAAAAGCGTATTGTTTCAAAGACCGAAAATGAACGGATATGAGGGTTTCTGGCCAGTGAATAAGCCCAGGGGTGCGTAATATAAAAGAGTGGGAAAGGTACATGGGTTGGTTTGATATTTTCGAGACTTTGAACCTGCCCCCAGCCACAGAATTCAGCACAAACTTAAGTTGACACAAAGTTAGGCAAGCTATAAATACACGGCGATGACGGGGGATGTCCACAAATGCCAAACAGTTTACCCGGTAGTGGTAAGAAATTTGTTTAAAAAAACCCAAAGAATAATACATACTGGAAAGTAAACTGGGAGAATTAAGAAATATTTTGATATGTTGTCATTTTGAAAACAAAACGTTTCCAGGAACGGGAGTGAAAAACAAGGAGAAATCAGCTGTTTAATTACGTTAAAACAGAAACAGAAACAAGGAAGCACATCAAGGGAGACTACTCAAAGCACGTGGGTTTTCCCAAATGTAAATACAACCTAAGCCATTGTTTGGTGATACGCCTTGCTTATTTCTTTGCGTTTTGCTGGATATATTTATTTAATATAATGATGCTATCACCCAGACATCTGATACAGCTTCACGAACAAGGTTTTGTGCGAAAATGACTCGCTACAGTGATAAAATGAGTAACGTTTTATCAGTTTGAAACGTTGGGTCACTTCGCTTATTTGCATATCGGTATGCTTGGATTGAAATTTTGTCAAACGACTCCGAGTTCTGTGCATAATTCTTGACGCTCCTGTGCTGTCAACCCAATATCCCTTTGCCCCGAGCCGTTTCGCCCCGCGATTAGGGCGAAATGACCTTGGACGAATGGGAATTGGGGTGAAATGACTCGAGGGGATGGGGGGGGGGGGGGGTGCAAACAAGTATTGGGGCAAAACAACCCGACACCTTCTTGACAGGCGCGGGATGAAATTATAAGCACAAGCACCTGCTCCAACCCATTTGCTGAGAAAAAACCTCCCCTCCCCCTTCTATATATTTAAACATGCAGGAGAGGGGGTTTATTTTTTTTCTTGGAATTATTTTCATCAGATGGCCGGCCGGAGCATATGCCTGTGTAAAAATGTAAAAAGTGACATCCAGTCTGAATTGCGCTCGAGTACAAGGTGCATTTCTCTTTGATGGATGTAAAACTGACAGTCCTGGGGGTGTGGGGGGGGGGGGGTGAGGGGGTGGTAACCTTATCCAGTAACATTTCACCAAAAGTATTTACTAAATAGTATATCTCCCTTGAATGAAGTTTAAAATAATAACACTGTTGACATATATGTTTTAATAGCACATGTGGTGGTTTGTCAATGGTGTGATGATGGTTTATCACGTACAGTTGGGATCACCTTACACCAACAACCACCTCAACAAAAAAACCCCTTGGTTTGGGAACAAATATCTTTTAAGGTATCGTGAATGGATTCTCGTAGCAAAATTTACGAGAATCCATTTGGATTCTCGCAAAATCGAATGGATTTTCACCTCTGCGATTTCAAAGATAAACAAATTGTACTGCACATGCGCAAGTATCTGTGCGCATGCGTAGTACAATTTGTTTATCTTTGAAACATGATGTTTCAAAGACTACCCTAGTCTTTGTAAGACTGTGACACGGGGCCCTCCTGGCCCTCACAGTCTTTGAGAGACCCGTTCAAATTTCATCTGACTAAAACTGAAAGAAACTGGCCGCATTTGGGTCGACTCAGTTCACGCTTCATATAGAAGACAAAAATCACATAATCAACATTCTACTTGTCTACTTGCGCACAGATACTTGCGCATGTGTAGTACAATTTGTTTATCTTTGAGATTGATGTTTTTTAACGTGGTGAAGTCGGATATTTTTCAACATTTTTTGAATTTGATGCTGTGTTTGCGTTAAAAAATGATGCAGACATGTAAATAAATTATATTTGGGCTGAGTACGACAAGTAGAATGTTGATTATGTGATTTTTGTCTTCGATATTAAGCGTGAACTGAGTCAACCCAAATGCGGCCAGTTTCTTTCAGTTTTAGTCAGATGAAATTTGAACGGGTCTCTCAAAGACTGTGAGGGCCAGGAGGGCCCCGGGTCACAGTCTTACAAAGACTTGAGGTCTCCCAACAAAACTTCGATCAAATTTCAGGTCATCCAACATACACCGGTCAGTCTATTTGTAGTGTGGTATGTTTACTTGCGTCGCCAGCGGCAGAGCAGGTCTAGTAACCGCTCGACTCCGTCAGTCGGTCCGCCAGGCCGTCCGAAACACTTCTCCCGTCAAAGTTTTCTTGGCTTCTATGAAAGGGAATGATTTTATATTTGGTATGCTGCTTCATAATGATGAGTTGTATCGTGTATCTAATTTTCAGATCTGCTGCGCAGCCACTTCCTGTTTGCCAATACTTTGAGTCTGTTCATCTCTCTAATGAATTGCATGCAGCGACGCAGGTCCAGACCCGGTATTGGTCTTGGCGTGTTTGGGGGTATAATCTTAATATACTAATACTTATATATACCACCCTTTACCAAATAGTTACAAGCTCATCAAGTGGGTTATTTCCTCCAATGGACGGGTACTTTCAACTCGCCTAATGATACAATCGGCAACCAGATAATAACAACAACTGGGTCTCCTCTTCTAATCCAGTATATATACCATTCTCTTGGTGACGTCACTGGTTCTCTTTACTCTTCTGACCAGTTTACCATTCCAATTGCTGATTCCATATTGTAGGAGTAATCATAGGGGCAAATTATGCTACATTCCCCCAGTTTAAAACCCCCTCCAAATGGCCCCAGGGAACATAAATAAATTCCTACCCTAAAAGGGCAAAAGCGTTAGGGAGACAAACTCCCTGCATTTAACGTAATCAAAAAAGGATCAGCAATGGAATTCTCAGAAAAAAGGGATCCAGAGGCATCCCAAGAGATGGATGCTCTCACATTTCACTACACAAGAATGAAGATAGAAACCCATAAAACTACGCAAAATATTACAACTTTTTGTAACAATCCCCTCCTGCTATTACTTTTAAACCAACACCCCTCCCCTTCTACAATTTAGCTGCAACCAGAAATCAACAAAATTAAGGTACAAAAGTTACAAAATTCAATGAAAATTAAAAGATATCACATATGGCATCAGAAATAAAACCATTTCAACTTATCAATTTTGTCCTTCAAAATCCAGTTACTGGTCTTGCATTTCATCACTTAACCATGTTTTTTTTTTCATATCAATATATACCATGGAAGTGTTCCCAATTCAATACTTTTCTTAATCCTTATATTAATAGTGGGGATAAATCCCCAGATTTATACATAGGTAGGAGATGACAAATGTATTTGCATCTGGGCAAACAAATGATTAAAAAGGATGTGCCCAGCAATGAGTAAACAGAATTCCAGACAGAATCTCAGGATTTTAAATAATGCTATCCTATTGAAATTCCTACAAACACCAGTATTTTTTAATTGGGAAAATAATTCACTGCCCAACCGAAAAACAAATACGCCAATAGCGGTACAGTTTCATGTTAGAAGTGCCTTAACAGGTCCCAAACTATCTCAAGTCCTCATACAAAATTCAATATGATATCAGAAAAATCAGTCTGGAGCCCTGTTATTCTAATTTCGGAAAACCTCTGGAAACATAATTATCAATTTTTAGCATAATAATTCTTTGGGGCATGCCTTTGCATTGCCCAAAATTCAATTCCTGCTATAATTTCCAAAAATCCTTCCGAAATTATCTGAATATATGGATATTTGGCTTTGCAACACTTATTTTATGAGGAAGGGAACCCATAGAGGGTACAAGCATTCCGTGTGACTGAGGCCACCAGCACCCCCAAGGACATTTGTAACTCCGTAGCAACTTTCAATGCAACTTCTCCCAAGTAGAGAAGAGTGCCCAATACCAACTGATTTAGCAGGATGGCTTTTACACCGTCCCACTGTTCTGGTTTAAAGTATAAACATTTTGGGCCAATACTGAAGTATGCGTTAGGGAAGCCCTGGCAAACTCTATCCAAATGAATATGCGTGTCCACCAGATTCATGGAACAAGATTCCCCGGAAGACCCAATGGGTGAAAAGCCTGGAGGGACTCCCGACAAAGCGCTAGTTTTTGGAACAGCAGGAGGAAGACCTGGACCATCTCCCACCATGGGACTAACCACTGAGGAAATGACAGGAGAAACGACCAACAAACCCTACGAGGAATGAGACATGGCCGAAGAGACCGGAAGAGGCACTAACTGACCTCCTCCCCAGGAACTAACTGTGGGAGCCGTTGAAGCAAAGATGGGGGGGGGGGGGGGAACCTCCGAGGGACCAGCAGCTGAAGAAGCAAGTCTAGCGGGAGATCATACTGAAGAAACTGCTGAGGAATTGCCCACTGAAGAATCTGCAACTGAGCACACCATCCATGACCGAACATGCAAGGTCACCACAAAATTCTCCTGGGGTTCCAGGGAGTGAAAATCCTCCCTGACCACTGTTTGGCGTTTTGAAGAAGGCGAGACCGGAGATGTCACCCTGGGACTGTAATCTGGGATACACTGATCCATTAGTCTGGGTACCCTCTGAGGCACTCGCTTCAGGGGCTTTTGAAACCTATTCCCTGAGGGACGTGATCTCCTTGTCTCCTCAATTTTAATTTGAAGGAACATTAGAATTCTCCAATACACCAACCCAGCTGGCGTAGCCAGGTGATCTAAGCTTCCTGCAGGAGGGAATTGAGTACTTGGCACCCACTCGAACATGCCTTCCAACTCAGGCATATGTTCCACAAAATGTGGTGTTACCTCCAATGGGAATCGGGAATATTCCTGATTAACCAATTCTTGCAATCCCAAGGGGAGCTGCCATCCTCTCAAAAGCTCAGGCAATGGTCCCAGGACTGAAACATTGCCCTCCAGACTGTGGCATCCACAAAGCAGTGGGGAGATGATTCCCCTGGCAGTGTTTCCGCAACTGCCACACCCCAGCTTCACAACCTGGCAGAGGACACACCGATGGTGGTCCCTTCAACCTGGGGGGGGGGGGGGGGGGGGCAACTCGACAGATCTTGGGGAAAAAAAGAACACCATCCTCTCCCACCTCCAATATTGAAGAAAACCTTTTATCACCCTTTGCAGTACCAGCCTCTACTTCCATATAATCTGGCTTTCTGTCACTGAGGGATGAACATCCCCTCGACCGTTCACTCCCGGACGGAACTAGGGAGATAGACTTTCCCCAAACTGACGCACCGACTGGTGTCACTGGCACCTGGGCTCCGGGAACTGAGTTCCAAGTAGAGCCAGAACTTAAATCAGAGGAGATAGTCTCCTCTAACTTTTTTCAACCACAAACCTAAACATTGGTAGGTTTGGGTCTGTTTTTAAACGGACATACCGGGTTTGAGCTTGAGGGTCGTAATCCAAATTCTGGACCCTCCTCCTTTGTCCTTGTCCCCATCTTTTATCCTTCCTTTGGACCTGAGTCCAAGATCTCTTCAGGGATTGGCTTCCTTCATCTGAACTCATATTGACTTTATATCGTTAACTGGTATCGGTTATAATCTGTGCAAAGAGACAAAAAATAAAGTGTCTAAGTTCCCCCTGTAAACTAATCATTATTGGGGATTAGCCATTTCACAATGTGGACAATTATACAGATCCATTCTCTGGGCTGATTGCTCAGTCACTTGCACACAAGAACCATGAAACCAGGCCAAACAACTGTTACATAACATTGTATCATGAAAGACCCTTTGTCAGGCTTCTTACAGATACAGTACAATGGAACCATTGAACTTCTAGTTTCTGAAAGATTTTTATGGCGCTCAATCCAAGGTGGTAAAATTCCATCAGTACAATGTTTGAGTCTGTCATGATTCATTGTTATTGATTTATTAATCAATTGTATTTTAAACAGAAATGTAGAAATACACTGAATAATTATTGCTGGCCCCTTCCAAATGGGATTTAATTTTTTACAACAGCCAGGTTTACTTGCAAAATCAAGGAAATAAACAATATCACCCACTTTAAATGTGTGAGTTTTTGAGGTAGTGTCATAGTATTTCCTCATTATTTTCTGTTGAGTTTTCAGTTTTTCAAGGGCCAATTTATGAGATGTTCTAATAGTTCTAATTCTCCAAAGCAAGAACAAATTTTGAAATGTTTCATTTGGAGGAGGACCAAAAACTAGATCTGTTGGTTGTACCACCTCCCTTCTGAGCATCATTTTATTAGGAGTAAATCCAGTACTTCTGTTCACTGAAGATCTCAATGCCACTGCCAACTGCGGGACATGTAAATCCCAGGTGGACTGTTTGTTTCCCACGAAACATCTAAGGGCATCCATTAAAGTTCTATTTACCCTTTCCACTTGGCCGCTAGATGATGGGCGACAAGCTGTTGTTCTGGCCTTGTGAATTTGTAATAATTTACAAACAGCTTTAAATAAATCACTTTCAAAATTTGCCCCTCTATCTGTATACACTTCCAATGGGCAGCCAAACCTAGAGAAACACTCATTGACTGCTGCGGTCGCCATTTCTTCCGCCGTCTGAGACGGTAGAGGAATACACTCCATCCATTTTGTAAATTGATCACTTATTACTGGAATGTATTCATTTCCCCTTGACGTTTTTTGGTAAGGGGACCAAAAAATCGAAATGAACACGTTCCATTGGGGACCCTGTATGATATGGGACCATTTTGTGACAGAACTGAAAGGAAGGCTTGTTTTGTTTATTACACCTAGTACAGGCTTTAACATAAGTCTCAACGTTGGCAGTTGACCCTGGCCAATAATATCTAGATTTTACTTTTTCCATGGTACGGTTAATCCCCTGATGACCAGCCAATGGCAGATCATGATTTGACAACAAAATCTCCGAATTTAGGGGATGAGGTATCACCAAAACCAAGTGGCCATTTTTTCTCTTTTTGTTTTTCAAATTTCTAATCATGGAAAATCTTTCCCGATGATTCCAAAACAGTTTGGATTCGGCACTTGCCTGAAAAAGAGCATCGGGGCAAGGTATTTCCCCCTTTTCTTACCAATTTCTAAGAAATTCCAGATCAACATCTTCATTCTGTTTAGCTGGAATTTCTTAATATTTCTGACCACTTAAAGCATATTCCAGTTCAGGTGGGTCCCTATCCTCCCCTGCCTGTTTATTAGTATCAGCATCTGTAATAACTGTAATGCCCACTCCCTTAGGCTCTATCCCCAAATCATTTGAAACATTCCCTCCTCCTCCGGGTCAGATGTTTTTATGAGGGGTTTTATTTACAATTCCTAAGTTTAGCATATCAAGGGAGCTAACACTAGTATCTGAAATTCCTAAGTTTAACACATCAAGGGAGCTAACTCTGTTGTCTGAAATATTCTCTGAAGTTTCATCTGACAGAATCTCTTGTGTTGGAAGCAATATTGGAATATATGTCTGTTTTTGCATGAAACACATTTTGGAATCATTGTTTTTTCTACTCAAGCTATTTTACCTTCTGCTTGATTTCTATTGCTTGGTAGGGGAATAATGTCATCTACATTTTCAAAGAAATTTCCCCATTTTGGTCTACCCTCTTACAATATCTTACAATATCCACAGGGAAGTTCTAATGGCACCCCTGCTCTGTATTTCTTACAAAAGTCATCCTCTGGACGTCGTGATAGGAAATCAGCATTCTGATCTTTTTTCCCTGGACGGTGCTAAATTGTGAAGTCATACTGACTTAGCTCCTCCATCCATCTTAAAATTGAGGCAAGTAAGGCTACTATGGTCTGTCCTGATTGTAAAGTGTCTGCCCAATAGCAAATGTCTAAACTGGCGGGTAAATCGCACCACACTAAGAAGCTCTTTTCGAGTGGTGCAGTACTTCCTTTGTTCGGGACTTAACCCACAACTCCCATAGGCTATGACTCTTTCTTGTCCATCTTGTAATTGGATCAACTCTTCCCCTATAGCCACATCAGACCCATCAGTGTCCAAAATGAACATATCCGTTTTATTAGCAAAAGTCAAAACTGGAGGAGACCCAAGGGCTGCTTTTAATGCCAAAGAGGAATTTTCTTCATCATTCCCCCACTCAAACACTACCTTTTTACCTCTTCTTTTATACAATGGGGCTGCTAAAGTAGCAAAGTTCTTTATAAATACCCTGTGGTAATTGGCAAGACCCAAAAATCTCTCAATCTCTTTGATGTTTTGGGGTCGGGGCCAGTCTGTAATAACTTGGCTAGCCGGATCCCCCATTTCCATTCCCTGGGAGGAAACTAGTCGTTCCAAGAACTCTATTTTTTGCTGAAACAGGAGACACTTTCTAGGCTTTAATTTCAGTTGATACTGCCGAAATCTATCCAAGACCGTTCGCAGATTTTTTAAATGATCTGCAAAATCTGTGCCCAACACACACACATCATCTAGAAAAGCCAAGGCAATATCCCATGTTAACCCTCTAAGGACTAAATTCATCACTCGGGAATAACATCTCGGGGTTCCTGTTAGACCAAAACTCATTTTGAGATATTCATACTGGCCATATTTGGTTATAAAGGCCATTTTCTTACAGTCTTCCTTCGCTACTGGAATTTGAAGGTAAGCCTGGTTTCCATCCCAGGTGACTAAACCAAGTATTCCCAGCGAATGTGTCTAGACAATCGTCAGTTAAGGGCATGGGGTTAGTGTCCTTTCTTGTAATGGCGTTTACTCTTACCGAGCCACAGCGTTTACGAATGAGAACAGGTGCTGAAGCCCATTCGGAAACGGATGGCTGGATAATCCCAGCCTTTAACATATCCTTCAATCATTTTTCTTCCTCACCTACAAAACATGCCGGGGTACGGTGCATTCAGGTTTTAATTGGTTTGGCATCACCGGTGTCAATATGATGTTCCAAAGCAGCAAAATTTCCCAAATCTCACTCATTTTTTGCAAATACATCACTGTATTCAATCAATAGTTGTTTAAGCTTGGAAGACTCTTCAAGTGTTAACAGTGTTTTAGATTTCTCAAACAATTCCCCTATGTGATCAGGCATCTCTAAATTCTTATCTGTAACTACTCCAGAATCCACTTCAGTTACATAACTTCAGTAAATATCGGACAATGTTCAATGGGAGAAATACCTGTACCTTCAACAGCCCATCCAACTATTTGACCTGGATGCATTACAATATCTTTATTTTCCATATTAAGGAACGTCATAACAGGATCTATATTTTCGGAATGAGCTGTTCTGGGGATCAACAAGTTTGGTTTTAACTCTGGTTGTATCATGTACTCTTGACATGGTAGAACTCAGAGCACATTGGACCTGTCTCAAATTCACTGAATTGGAGGGAATTATTAGTTTTTCCAGTAACCTAACCTTTACTCCTTCCCTCTTTTGTGATTGTCTCAGTTGAATGGGAATTTCCTCTCTTTTCCCAAATACATCACATTGTTAGCCAGATCTAATTGGGTACCCTGTTCATGCAAGAAATCAAGACCCAAAATCAGGACACGAAATTTCACAAATTTAGCACACCTATATTCCGTTCACCCCATTCTAACATGGTTAACCTATTGTTCGTTCGCCCGAAATTTTGTGGTTAACCTTTTGGTTAACCTAAAATTTAAAACACTATCGTGCGCAGAAATGTCAATGAAAAGCAGTGTCGAATCCAGGCATTGTCTGTGGACAACTGCAGGTCCTGTTTTGGACATAAATGTAACTTATTCATCAAAAAACTATCACATTTTAATGAATTTATCAATCTTCTCTAAAGATTCTTGTGTTTTGAGGGGGACGTGACAATGTTTGAACCCCAAACAAACCCATTGCCAGAGCCAGGTGCAATACTGGCAATGCAACTTGAACTTTTCAAAACATTGCAGGATCTGTTTCACAGAACTCATTAACAAATAAATTTCTATACTGTCGTGGTTACGAACGGAACAGAAAATTAGAACAACTAAAATGTGTGTTCAATAAAAACGTTAATCACTCGAATATATTCAATATATATTACATATTATATATAATTTGTTATGGTTTATATACCAACTTTATCAGTTCGGCGTAAAAAAAAGTAAGAGTCAAAAGTTTGCTGAAAACTGCAAATTAGTTTTCTAAAAATACATGAGAAATGGCAAGAAGCAAATAATCTCCCCTTACAGTTAACATCCAGCTGAAAAAATCTACCAGTTTCGGAATGACATCTTAGAAAGCTGTTAGGGAAGATTGCTTCCAAAGAATAAATTCAGAAATTGGAGGATCCAATTGCCAATGAACACACAGTCACGTCAAATATGGAAATATGTTATTTTTCTCTTAATTCATTTCATTTCAGGGCAATAAAGTATTAAACTTCATTTCTTTCAGTTCCTTATATTATTTGTTTTAAATACACAATCTCGATTTGAACATCAATTTTTTATATCAAATAATTTGATATAAAAAATTGATGTTCAAACCGACATTGTGTATTTAAAACAAATAATATAAGGAACTGAAAGAAATGAACGAGATTTGTTGCTGTTCGGTGTTGTTCGTTAAATTTAATTTAACGAACAACACCGAACAGCAACAAAATCTCGGCATAAAAAAAAAAAATGAAGTTTATTTCTCGTGAGGACTCCGTCACTCAACCTGCCTCACTCAGGACTCTCATAATTCTGGGGGTGAGTTGGGGGGGGGGGGGGGGGGGGCGGTTAAAATACATATATTTATATAGCAGGAGTATTTGGTAATTGAGGGAAATCACGTCGATTTCGATGAACGCCACAAAGAGGTGACAGCCCCTCTACCCCAAAGCTATCCTCTGAGAATAGCTTGGGGGAAGGGGCGGGGGGTGGGGAGGGGGCTGTCACTAAAATCTCTTTTCCTTCATTGTGCGCAAACTGGGCAATTTAAAAACCTCAGGCTTAAACTGCTTTGGGCAACAATTATTCCTAAAGCCATAGGCGGATCTGGGGGGGGGGGTGGCACCCCCCCCCCCCCCCATCCCCAATGGGTCAGACAGAAACCTTGCGAGATGATACTAAACTCACATATACGTGTTTTGCGGCTCAGATGTTGCTTCACATCAAGTTGGCGCCCACTTTGGCAAATTCCTGGATCCGCCCCCGAAAGCAGCAAGCTTTAAAGCTCCGGGCACCACTCCACCACCTCGCAAACACCCCTGTCGAAAAAAGAAGTTCTTTTCTCGTCGGGGGTATTTGCAAGGGAGTTTGGCGGTGCCCAAAGCTTTAATTGTACCTCAAAATGAGCTGATCGAGGAAAGGGCGTGGGGGATGGGGGTGGGTGGGGGGGGGGGGGGTGCTAGCACAAGAATGAATATCCCAAGACGTTTTTCCACCAGAAATAATGGTGTTAATAAGTACTGCAACCACTAGAATTTACACACCTGCATATAATTTCTGTGTCATAATGAGGGAGCCTGGTTCTGTGCTTTATTTAGACAGACACTGTAGAAAGGAGGCAAACAAATTACACATCAGCATGTAACGGTGTAGTACTGTACGTTAAAAATGAAGTTCTATGAAGTTAAATAAGTGTATATTAAAATGCAAACAAAACATTTATTAGAAATGTCGAACTGAAATGTTTCCTCCCTGGGGAACTCAAAGCTGAAACAAGTTACAACAGTTATTACACATGTATGTCACATTAATTTTGCTCAATGTGGATATATCGGAGATACGGCATCTACGTAAAGCAGTTAGCACTGGCGATCACACTCAGTGACCATGGGCTTATCTGTATCACCGTGGTTTTTTGGCTTGCAAGAACTATCATCAGTTTCCATCAGTTCGTTGTCCGATCCGGATTCACTACAGCCAGTATCGCTATCACATGAACACAGAATGCCAGTGTCACTTTCTGACTCGTAATCAGAAATCTGAAACCCTCCAGAAATAGCATCATCACAGAGCAGCTCATTTTGTGGTACAGTGAAAGGGGTTGGAAGTATTCCTTCAGCAGCTACAGTTGCATTGTCAATACCAGTACCTCGAGTTTTTGAGGATGACACCGTCTTGGTTGTGGTTGTAGTATATCTGGTTTTTGACATGTATTTGTCCACTGCTTTTGACACAAGAGAATGTACGTAATCACTATCAAGTTTCTCTAACACTGGTAGGTTTATTCTGAGGAACAAAAGTTCATCTAATGTTGTTTTCTTCAAAGAGGTCCTTTTTACATTAAAAACCCTCCGACATGTACTGAATCCCCTTTCTACTGTTGACGAGGACCAAGGTACACACAGACATAACTCAATTAAGAGCAGAAAGTGGGGAAATTTTCCTGAATAGAATGAGAATATTTTGTCCCAAAACTGCAGTTTGTTCGTGATTTTCTTGAACTTTGTGCGAGTTAAGTCTTTCAACTCACGATATTCCCGTATAGCAAAATCCAGAGAGTATTTATGGAAGCCAAGAGGGTCTTCAAAATATTTGGAAAGTATTTTGATATCCTCAATTCCATAGCTACTGCTCGAAAAGTCCCAAAGGGTGTGGTCACAAATGCGCATGGCATCGTACAATTTAAAATCTGCATTATCACTGCCTCCGGCTTCGGGTTCAATGAACTGGGGAAAACGATTGTCAAGCTGCTGTGACACCTGTGGCAATAAGACCTCCTTGATTTTCTTTACTGCATTTTGGCCCTGTTTAACATTTCTTATTTTCCAATCTGCTCCATGCACATTTGTGTATTTGGCCAGTTTCTTCTGTTGTTTCTCTGTTAATTGGTGTTTCTCACGGAACGCCATAGAAGCCGGTAGATTTGTCGCCTCAGCTGTCAGTACCACATTGTCCCTCTCAATTTTCACAGGATATGGCAAATCAGATTCTTCACTCGCCAATTTATTTATGTTTTCCTTTGCAGAAGTGATAGCATCCTTAACATCTGTTATAAGTGCCGATGAATTTTGCATTGTATATGCAATGTGACAGGTTTCTTTGAGAAGTTGCCTGTAAAAGTTTAGGGAGGCAAGATAAGTGTATGTGTTAAATTTGTTCAAGTAACCTTTGAGCTTTGCGGCTGTTTCGGGTTTGCAGGCTCCACTTACTTCGATCATATTTTCACAGTAGAGGCACAGGGGAAGATAGTTTATAAGCATTGCTTTGCACGCTCTGTACTTGTGGTTCTGAAAACGAGTCCCATGCGCTTTCGGAATTTCGACAAATGTTACGCCAAGGGTAATTGCAATATTTTTGAAAATTCGTTTGGCTTTCCCACTTTTACGAAAATGGTAGAACATATTCATCATAAGTTCATCAACGTCCGAAAACTCAGGGCTTGACTGAAGAGCGTCCTTCATTGCCAATTCCAGTTTATGATTTGAACAATGCAGTGTAAGAAGCCATTTACGGTTATCATTCTTCATTTGGGTGCATGCACCAGTTTTGGAGCCCATGTTAACGCTTGCGCCATCTGTGCAAACAGCGATCATGAGTTTAGAGAACCTGTCAGGTAACATTTCAAATACCTCCAGGAAGGCCCCCTCAAAAGACTCACGAATTGCGTTGGCATCACTACTAGAAACCTCATGACAGGTGAGCATCAGTTCCACAGGCGTCCCATTCACAACAATTTTACTGTAAATAAGTTCCTTTTCCGTGCCAGTTTTGTGTGCCTGTGATCCGTCCATGAGGCCCGAAAAGAAGTTTGCCCTTGCAAGCATATTTTTAACGTCGTCGCGCATACAATCATAGAGAGTTTTGACGAATTCTCTACAAGCCTTTTCATTTTCCTTACCCGACAAATGAAGGAATTTGACCCCATTACTTCTCTGCAAGTTCACAAGATTCGGAAAATCTCTGAAGCTCTTCTCATTTCTGACTAAATACAATGCCGTTCTCATCAAATTACTGTAGGCTTCCTTTGTATTTACACCCACGAACAGATTTATCCTAGGCTGGGCTGGTTCACAGACCGGATCTGCTGATGATACGGCCACTTGGTCATTGTTGTCCACATGCGGTTCATCAGGTGTTTTTCTGAATTTATCCTTGGCCCATGAGTGTAGCCCGTCTGCTTTGATGTGGCGGAGAATGTTTGTTTTGTGAATATAGCTTATCCCATCAGCGTAGCTTTGGATTGATGCCATCGGTGCACCCCTCAGCTGGCGTCTGGCAGCTTCTCGTTTTTTCTCTATAAAATGCTCGGCACAAACTCGACATTGCAAGCGTTCAATATAACCTTCTGCATTGACATTCATTACCTCGAAATCGTCCCGAAATGGCCATTTTTTAAATGTTTTAACCGTGACTGACTCTTTGTTTGCGTGCGACATTTTGGCGGAAATGATCAAAACTGAAGACTTGTGGTGTTCCGATGACGTAATTATCGGAGATATCAGTTGCTAAAAACAACGCAAAAGAAAGGGAGTTATGTCCAATTAATTGATGAAATGAAATTTCTTGAGCGGAAAAATTCAAACCTGAGTGTTTGGAGCGTTCACCCTGGATGTTTTTCGTTAACCTATTTATCGTTCGCCCGATTTTGAGTTTGGGCGACCTCTGGGCGAACGAAACGATCGTTCGCCCCAAATTTCGTGCCCTGCCCAAAATAATTGGAGTAGAAACAGGGGCTACATAAAAATTCCTGATGTACCAATTTTTTTCCCACTTTCAGCTTAATCGGCCCAACTATTTGTCCAGAGATAGTTCCTAATTCTCTGCCTACTGTTCGTACTTTAATGCCCTTCAACATGCGAGGGTGTTCATCAAAAAGCTCTAAAAGTTTGTCAGAAAACACTGTTACTTGTGCCCCTGTATCAATAAGAGCATCTAATTTGACATTTTCTAATATCACTGGTACAGTATAGTACAACGAAGTATCCACTTGGTTGATTGTTATACTATCTGACATCTCATTTAATGTTTCCTCTTGTGGGAAGAATTGTCCAGGGAATTTGTCCCTAGTAATGACAGGATTGTAGCCTATATTTAAATCTGGAGTCTGCAAACGGCCTACATTTCCGACCCGTTCTCGTTTAAATTATTGGGGTCATTTGGTGACCCTGATGGTGTAGAAGGTTTTGAAGCTGACCGATTACTCAGATTTCTGGAAGGGCACTCTCTTGAAAAATGGGACTTCGACCCACATGTCCAACAAGCCCTCCTCCCAGGTGAGGGAGATCGACTCCTTGATCTATTTAGAGTCTGACCTGGTTCAATCAATTGGGAAATCTTTATGGTCAGGGTACACCATTGAACTTGGTTTAGACAGACATCAGTATATTCCTTTGGCATGCCTAACAGGGAACAGGGTGCATTTATGATCAGATCGGTTTGAAACTTTGTATGCTTGTTTGGTGTTACCCCTAGATGGGAGGTATCGATTTTCTGCAATTTCCGTCAAAAAATATTGCAGCTGGTAACGACCTTTGAACTTGGTCTAGTCAGACCTCAATATTTCCCTTGGGCACACTAGTCTGTTGTACTTCATGATGCAAGCATCACAATACAATAAGAAATTAAAATTGGAGAAAAACTAAAAAAATACTCTTTTTTTCAATGATAGATTATTGTTACGCATGATTGTCACAAACACGTTTTCAGTTTGTCCAGCTAATTTTTTAAGTCCGTTACATCCCTTGATGTTTCTCTCCAGCTGAACAATAAATAATATACTATTCAAAGTTTGCTAAGGACCAAGTATATCCAACTACCTGTTTTAGGTTTTAATTGAAATATTGTTATGAAACGTGAAAAGTGTTTGGTGTGACATCTATATGGGAGCTATTCATTTTCTTCCATTTCTGTCGAAAAATGACCTTTGAACTTAGTTAAGTCAGACCTCAATATTTCCCTTTGGCACACCTTCAGAGCACATTTATGATCGTTCAAAGTTAATTTTACTCAACAGCTAATTAATTTTCCCAAATGAATAGGAAATTGCGACTCATCATTTTCAGGTTAAATTGAGGCCTGAATTGGGATAATCTAAAGGCCTGTTACAACATACTACAAGTACAGGCTTTTGGTGATCATGCTGATGGAATTTACAGAACCTTGTCAGTGGTTTCTAGAGAAGTCTTGGCTGCCTTTACAGGTGGCAAAGTTGAAGTGTTACCTTATTGTGACGGAACAAAAAAGAATTCGCCAGGTTTTTAATAACACTTTCTAAATCTATAAGAAACAAATGAACATTTTGCAGGATTCAAAGCTGATTCTCATTGCTTTTCTTGAGATCATTCACAGGAATTAATTCTGATTCTTGCATCAATTTTAAACCCTGGAATGATTAAAACTGTTCTGGAAAATAAGAATATTTGGCCTTGTCATAAAACAGACCATTGTGGTCCATTTTATGGACAATTTTGATTTTTAGCTCACCTAACTGAAAGTCAGGGTGAGCTTTTCTGATCACTCTTCGTCCGTCCGTCCTGTGTGAAGGTGGTGTTTGAGCCTCTTTCTCCTAAACCACTGGCCACATTTTAATTAAATTTCATGTATGTAGTGGTTATATAGGGGCATTTTGATTTTTATGCAAATTAGATTTTGGCTCTTATTGAGCAGAAGGGTGGGAAAAAAATGGCCAAATTTTTTGAAAATCTTCTTCTAATGAACCACCAGTAGCAGAGACTTGATATGTGGTATACAGAGTCCTTTTGAGGTTTAGAATCGAGTTTGTTCAAGAGAAGTTTGTCGGGCATTATTTGCCTTCGTTATGGGAGGGGCAAAAATTTGGCCATGCCTAAAATTTCTATTTTCAGAACCGTGAGGTCGATTTGAACCAAATTTGATATGAGATGATAATGGGTCATAAGTTGTTGATTGCTGCAAACAATTTCTTTTTCATTGCCCCGTGGGAACTTCGGGAGCTAAAAATAGGAAAAACCTTAAAACTGCCATATCTCCAAAACTACGTGGCACAGAGAATTCTTATTTTGTATAAAGCTTACTTTTATCCAGTAGAATAGAATGGTTAAAAAAAACCTCTATTGGTTTGATCACAAGGTACTTTTTTCAGGACTTTGAAAAAGTGCTGACTCGGCACTTTTTAACACTGAAGGCAATGGGAAAAACATTAAAAAATCTTCTTCTCCAGATCCAGCAGGCAGAATCTTTTGATTTTGGGTATGCAACATTGTAGGGTGGATCTGATTCAAGTTTGTTCAAATCGGCCCCCCTGGGTTCATATTTGGGCTCAGTATATGAGCCCGATTTCAAACTTAGTGCATTTCAGGCAAATTTCTTAAAAAAATCTTCTTCTCCAGATCTCCAGGTGGATCTGATTTAAGTTTGTTCGAATTGGCCCCCCTGGGTTTTTATTTGGGCTCGGTATAGGAGCCCAAATTTGAACTTAGTGCATTTCAGGCATATTTCTTTGAAAATCTTCTTCTCAAGATCCAGCAGGCAGAATCTTTTGATATTGGGTATGTTCCATGCTTAGGGGGGTGAGATTCAAGTTTGTTCAAGCCAAGTCCCTGGGTTCATATTTGGTAGCCCGAATTATAACTTAGTTCAAAATGAGGAATTTTCTTTAAAAATCTTCTTCAGATCCAGCAGTCGGAATGTTTTGATATTTGGTATGCAGCATCCTTAGGGGGTGAGATTCAAGTTTGTTCAAGCCATGTCCCTAGGTCCATATTTGGGCTCACTGTGTGAGCCCGAATGATAACTTAGTTCAAAATGAGGAATTTTCTTTAAAACTCTTCTTCTTGAGACCCAGCGGTCGGAATGTTTTGATATTTAGTATGCAGCATCCTTAGGGGGCTGAGATTCAAGTTTGTTCAAGCCATGTCCCTAGGTCCATATTTGGACTTACTGTGGGAGCTCGAATTGTAACTTAGTTCAAAATGAGGAATTTTCTTTAAAAATCTTCAGATCCAGCAGTCGGAATGTTTTGATACTTGGTGTGCAGCATCCTTGGGGGGAGGGGTTGGGGTGTGAGATTCAGGTTTGTTAAAGCCAAGTCCCTGGGTTCATATATGGGCTCCTGTGGGAGCCCGAATTATAACTTAGTTCAATATGAGGAATATTCTTTAAAAATCTTCTCTTTTTTTTAGATCCACTGGTCAGAATCTTTGGATATTTGGTATAAGCTTTTCTTAGGAGGAGCAGATGCAACTTGTTGAAATCAATTCTCTGGGTTGATATTTAGGCTACCATGTTGGGTGAGCGCCCTCAGGCCCCCTGGGGCTTCTTGTTATAATTAGCATAATGTATCTATATGTTTGATGTCATTGTACATTGTAGAAATGGAATTTCAAGATCATCAACAAAGCAGGTAGGTTCAGATCAAGTTTATAACTGTTCCTAGAAGAAGTGATGTAAAGTTACAGTTTAAAGTGCCTGAAGGAGCATAGCATAACCGATCCCAAACCAAGTAAGTGCTCTTCTTTTTATTGTCATATACTTATTCTTATTCACAAGTTGCTTTCAGATAAACATTTGGGGTTTATAGAGATCTTCAAAACTGACTGAATTTTAAAACTGAAATTCCAGGCCCTTGAAATAGGCTTCGAAATAAGGAGTCAGGTTTGTAACCTATGTACGCCTAATTTAGTGTTTGTAACCTGTAGTGTCGTGACCTGTTTCCCTAAGTTGTCCTGTGATTTATATTTTAGGCCATTAAAAAAAAGTCTGGGTTTTCAGGCAATTATGCCCAAAAAAGCTGATGAGGGAGGGAAGCTTTTTATTTTTATCTTTTTTTTTTATATATCTCAAAAACGTACCTCAAATTAACATAATTCTGTTCTTTTCTTTTAATATATGAAAGCTTCATACATGTCCATGTTTTATAATCAACCGACTTCTTTAGTACAGTGGAACCCTGTTAATTGAATAGCCACTTTGCTAATGAAAATTATTCAATTAACAGGAATATTCAATTAACAGGGATTGTGTCATTTTCCTGTATTCTAGGGATAAACTTAGCATTTAGTCTATTATATCTTGTTTGAGCTCTAAGACCTCTGTCAAACAAGATATAATGGATTAAATGCCCGTATTGGATGTACAGAGGCTAAATAGGTCTATAAACAAAGGAAAACTGGGGACAGTCAGAGTAATTTCTCAACAGGTCACAAGATTTTTTATTCAATTAACAGGAGTTTATTCTATAACCTGTATTCAATTAACAGGTCAAATTTGTACTGGAGGTATGGTAAATGGTTTTGTGTTGGGAAATCATATTCAATTAATAGGGATATACAATTAAGAGATATCCAATTAAGTGGGCTCCACTGTACTATACATAAACATGTACATGTGTTCCACAGGGCTTTCGTTTAATGACCTCATTCTGGGATTAATTCAATTGATTATATCATAAACCTTTAATATTTTATATTGAAGGGTTATGATATAATCAATTAAAATTAATTCCAGAATGAGTAATTATTCCACAAACCATTTTAACATACTAGTATTTAATAATATGTGTATCGTAGCACTAAATTATAAAGACAAGGGGAAAACTTGCTGTTCTCTCCCCCATCATATTTCGAGACAAATATTTTTGGGGAAACGTTTGTTGCCTTTTTCGGCATCACCAATTTTCCAAACGGTTCGTCAATTGAAAGTTTATTAAAAATATCATTTACAGGCGTTTCTGCATCCACCCACCCATACACATTGTAGTCTAAAGTTTTCTTCAACCTAAACGTAATACAAACACAGAACAATAACATATTTTTCTTCATTTGAAAATAAGAATGTAAATATTAGATACGAAATATCTGGATGTTGTACGGTGCTGCTATGATAAATCTGGTGCTACTGTCAAAAGACTGGAAAATAATTACCAGAATTACATTGCACGGTAATTCGCGATCATGATAACAATCTTTATATTTTTTGGCAATAAATTTTTTTGATGTGGCGTATTTTAACTGACACTGAGAACACAGACATTTTTTTTAATGGACTTTTCGCACTTTGTGATAAATTATTGTAATAAATTTGATTTTACTCAGAAACTATAGCATGAGTTTTATCTACCTTATTTCCTTTCATAGATATATTCAATGATTGCTGTAACTTCAAAACGAACTTCGTGTGGGGAAACACATTGGTTACAATATATGATATATTCATCCCAACAGGCCTGGCATTCATAAAAATACAGGAGGGCTAAAAATCGTTCCCTTCGTATGGCATAGGGAAGTGATTAGCTCTCCTCAAGCTTATAAAAGCTAGAAGTGGCAAAATGAAGTTTTACTATTAATGAATTGTGCCTAGTGGGATTTATTTGGTGCTGCTAATGAAGGTAGTAGTCTCTGTGAGATGGCTACACTGCCCTTCCCACACCTCTGGGCCTCCAAAAGGCTCGGAGGTGTCGGAGGAGCAGAGACCACTAACGTAGCTGAGATCTCAAAAGATGTGGGTTTGAGGAATAGGCTGTTATGGTAATCATTATTTTTAAAGGCCAGGAGGGCTAGTTTTCACCCTTCATAATTTGTTTTAAACAAGCAGTAGGCGGGCGAATAAATCACTCTATTGAAAATGCCAGATCTGTCCCAAGTAACTCCGAACATACTCGTGCAAATGATAAGTAAATGTGTTGTCCTAATAGGAAAAATGAGAGCTGACAATCTTCTCACATTTTTGAATATGCTGAATAAGGCGTGCTGCTGCATCTGGAGCACTCTTAACTACTTGCATGCTGCTGGCGGATATTCCTGCCCAGGACACAAAATCTCTTTCCACTAAAATAAGAATAATTTGGGCATGTTTATTAAATGTTTAATCAAATTTCCACTGGTAAATTGAAAGGACTCTGACTACTAATTTCTGGAATTAAACTTAGTTGAATTTTTCATCAAATCTAGTCATGGCTGCTTAACAACAGCCATGACTAGATTTTGTAAAAAATATTTTGAAAATACTCAGCAGGTTAAGAGTTGATATCCCAGAAGAATTTTTTTTACGATAAGCATGCCTGAATCTGTCAAGAGAGATGTTATAAACAACATAGTGATCCAACATCTATAAATGATTGATGCTGGCATATGTTTTGGGTTTGCTTGAACATTAAAAGTTATCAAAACCCATTCTAGATTTGAGCATTCAGAGAACATTCCTGAAACTGTTAAGGGAGATGTTATAATCAACATAGTGATCCAACATCTATAAATGATAGATGTTGGCATATGTTTTGGGTTTGCTTGCAGGCCTGGCATTCTTTAGGAGTGCAGGAGTGCTGCATGACTACTGCACTCCTAGAAAAAATTGAGGAGGGCAATTTTTGCACCCCTTTATTTTCTAGAATACCAAACCTGTTTGTGACAACCTTTAAAATCTGTTATCATTTTGTCCCTTGAGTTCCAATGTGTTCTATTGAAGGGAAAGAACAAAAACTGTTGGAGAAAATAATAAAAGCAAGGGTAATTCAGCCATCACTTTCTGAGTGTGCATCTGCCCGCATTTTAATAAAAAAAACCTAGTGGCCCTTTCAGATGGTGCCTTGATTTTAGAAACATCAATCCTGTAATAGAAAAAGATACTTTTCCATTACCTCTCATAGAAAATTGATTGAAAACTATAGCTGAAAATAAGCCCTTTTTTAGCCATTTTGATGGGAAACAAGCTTATTTCCAGGTACCAATTGCAAAAGTTAGGACAGTCAGACTCCACCATTTGTCCAGCATTTGTCCCGCAGAATTTGCTGAACCCCCTCCCCCATTACATGGCAAAGAAATCATGCATTGGGGGCTAGTGCTTAAGTGGGTATCAGGGAAAACTCCAAACCAATGCCTGACAGTTTACCTTTCCCTACTGAAGCAGTGCAAGTGGATGCACTGCCCACTGATCGCATTTTCTTGGAGTATCTGGAGGACCTTACAGTGGACATCACTGCCTATTGTGTCTTTTGTTGACCCTCTCAGATGTAACACCAGGGTCTGGATTTTTTAGCATTCTTGGCCAGCTGTGCAAAAACCTGATCCTGGATAGAACAGTCCCCCTCAGGTTCTGTTCAGTCCAGGCCATCTCCCCCAAGAGGCTTTTGGGAGTAATATGGTATTCTGCCCACAGCCTCTCCCAACTACATGAGAGAGTAATCCTTGACATGACAAGGATGGAGCCAGGTAGCTAACTTAACTATCGGGGTCTCTCTTCTCCAATTTGGGTAATAGCTATTCCCCCAGTACGGGAATTGGTACACCAACTGGCCTACCCGCTTCCAGCTTGAATATTTCTCTAAATGGGAGCTGGGGTGCTCCTAGAAACTTTTGCGTCCTGTAAGCATGGAAGTGAGCATCCAGCAAGTAAGGACCCATAGGGGTTGGCTCCCCTTCCTAGCTTTCCATAATAACGGGAGGTTGGGTTGGCAGCAGCCTCCACCGGCCGAACCAGAAAACCAGTGGGCAAAGGGCTAGGGTTTATCACTATCTTAGGAGGCAGTGAAGCGAACCCAGGAGGGGTTGTTTCACCACAGACTTCTGTAGTTCCACGACAGACTGTTTCCCTACCAACAAACAGGATTCAAAGATTCACGCTGCAGCTGCTCCTGCTCCTTCTTCTTCAGCAGCCCGTCAAAGACTGTAAGTGCCTCTGAAAGAGAGACTCAACCTAAGTCCAAAGGGAGTCCTCAAACAAGGACTCCTTGTTCCTCCAGTGAGGGCCCAAGCAAAGCTGCTATGGCCCAAACTGGTAGCGCTTTGTCCTCCCGTGTTATGGGAAGACTAACTATCCAGTCCAAGACTAGGGAGGTCCTCTCCCTGTTGTCTATGGGCACCAGCAGGGAAGTTCAAAGTACCTCCCTCTGGTTTAAATCTTCAAGCCCTGGACAGCCCGCTAAAAAGACGGGCCTTTGACTCAACTTGTCCTCTCCCCAGCTGCCAAGATAGTACCTGGCAGCTGAGGAAACATTGCGAGAAACAACACCTACTGTTTGCACCATTCACACTGTGGAAAAAATGGCCCAATGGGGAGAACCAGTTTACTCCAGCACAGGTCCTTACCACCCTGGAGGAAATTGTTGCTCCCCTGGGGAAGCCCCCGGTGGCGCTCACAGAATTCCCGGGAACAGTCTCCCATGCATTCATGGATCAAAAGAGATCCATTGAGAGCCACCTGGGTTTCACCACATTAACTTCCCATTCAACACAGTTCCAGTGTTTGGTGACCCCTGCAGGCTTGGAGAGAGCTGATGTGGCTGCTGGAAAAGGTACAGAAAGGGAAATTGGGGGTATTCCCTCCTCTGCAACCTCAACAGCCTCTGTAGAATCCACTTTGGTGGTGGGGAAAGAGTCTGGTGGAACCACAGAAGTCTGTGTTGAAAGCACCCCTCCTGGTTTGCTCCACTGCTTCCTCAGGGAGTGGTAACCCCTTGCCCTTTTCCTACTGATTTTCTGGTTCGGCCGGTGGAGGCAGCTGCCAACCCAGCCTCCCACTATTATGGAAAGCTCGGAAGGGTAGCCATCCCCTTCGGGCCCTTACTTGCTGGATGCTCACAAATCCATGCCGACAGAACTCAAAAGTGTGGGAGCATCCCAGCTCCCATTTAGAGAAATATTCAGGCCGTAGGTGGATAGGCCAGTTCGTGTCCCAATTCTGTTAAGGGGTGGAGTATCTGTTTATTACGACCCTCTTTATCACTCAATTGGAGAGGAGAGACCCTATAGTTAAGATAGCCATCGGGCTCCATCCTCGTCATGTCAAGGATTACTCTTCCCTGGTGTTGGATGAGGCCGAGGGTAGAATAACCACATTACTCCCAAATACATCTGCTTTGGGGGAGATTGGCCTGGACCGACCCTGAGGGGACCTGGTCTATCCAGGATAGGGTTTTTGCTTGGCTGGCCAGGAATGCTCACAAAACCAGTCCCCAGTGTTACATCTGAGCGGGTCAACAAAAGACACAATGAGCAGTGATGTCCACTGTAAGGCCCTCCAGATACTCCTTTACTAAGAAAATGCGAGCCTTGCGCAGTGCATCCACTTGCACTGCTTCAGTAGGGGTAAAGGTAAATTGTCAGGCATTGGTTTGGAGTTTTTCCCTGATACCCACTTAAGCACTAGCCCCCAATGCTTTCTCCACCATGCATTGGAGAGGTGGGGGGGGGAATCCAGCAAATTATGCTGGACAAACTAATGGTTGTTACTTTCCAAGGCAGTCGAGGTTCACCATTGGCAGCCCCATGTGCTGGGGAGAAATTGTGAGGCTAATTGCTAAAATGAGGGAGGGGGGGGGGGGGTGCCCCTAGGGCTGCTTTTGCAGTTGACTAAGAAAAATACCGAGCGGCTCAATGGGTTCCCTGCAGGGCTTGCATTTTCACCAGGCCTATCAGCACAGGCCTGGTGATCAGCCTCAAAATATTTCTCATCAGGCTGATCAGTCAGCCTGGTCGCCAATCGATCAAGCTGGCAAATGCATCTGCCACACTGCCACGGTTTATGTAATCTGTGAAATCAGCCCGGAACAGTAGAAATCAGGCCTGGTGGTCCTTTTTACCTGGCCTATTCATCAGCCTGGCCACGGTTCTAAAATGCAAGCCCTGTCCCTACCCTATTAAGTCCTGAGCCCCTTTTTTAATTTTCAGAGAAATTCTCTTTTCTCTTATTACAGTTGTCCTATAATACCATGGCACTTTGTTGTAACACTGAACAAATTTTTAAATTAAAATGGACGATCCAAAGGTGTCTGGCTTGGCAGTGTTTATTTATACCCTTGCAATGAGTTGGGGCAAGGGGGTATACTGGAATCACATTGTCTGTCCGTTTCTGTCCATCCATCTGTCTGTAGACATTATTTTATCTGGAGATTTTCTCCAAACTTTATGGACCATTGTCATCAAAATTTGGTTTGAATGTTCACCACCATGGGAACCTGTGATTATTGTTCCGGTCAGACTATTTTTGCCAAAGTTATCAGAAGTTATGCCCCTTTTTCACGTCTCAGAATGCTAGAATTTTGTCTGGAGATTTTCTCAGATGTTTATGGGTCAATTCCTTTGAAACATGATGTGGGTATTCACTACCATGGGAACCTGTACACCAGTGATTATAGTTTCGATCAGACTTTTTTTGCCAGAGTTATGCCCCTTTTCATCTTAGAATAATTAATTTTGTCCGGAGGTTTTCTCGGAAGTTTACAGTTCGATTCCGTTGAAACTTAGTATGGATGTTCACTACCATGGCAACCTGTGCACCAGCGATTATAGTTTTGACCAGACTTTGTTGTCAGAGTTATGCCCCTTTTCTTCTTAGAATAATTAAATTTGTCTGGAGATTTTCTCAGTTGTTTATGCAGGTCTGGAAATAAGGAATGAGTTTTGTAACCGAATTGATCGTCGTAACATGTTTAAAGTTATGGGGCGATGAATGCTTGTCGGTACGACGGGCTGACCATTGTTCGGCCCTTTGTAGGGAAATTTTGAATTCCTGTGTGTTTAAAAACACCCATTTCCTTGCATCTGAGTGCCTCTGCAGCCATATTTCATCTAAATTTCCGGACACATATTTTTTTTTAGCTCACCTGAGCAAAGCTCAAGGGGAGCTCAAATGATCACTTTCAGTCCGTCTGTCGTACGTAATCCGTTGTCTGTCGTTAACTTTACATTATCGACTTCTTCTCATGATCTGCGGGTCCAAATTCAACAAAATTTGCTGTGCATGTTCTCTATTATATGTCAATTTAAGTTTGTTCAAATCAAGTTACCACACCCAAAAAGTGTGCTTAAATCTTAAAAAATCTTCTCATGAACCAGCAGTAGCAGAGACTTGATATTTGGTGTGCAGCTTCCTTTTGAGGTGTAGACTCAGATTTGTTCAAGAGAAGTTCGAGGAGCTATATTGGCCTTCGTTAAGGGAGGGGAAAATTTTTTCGCCCCTCCCAAAATTTTTTTCCAAACTGAAAGGCAGATTTGAACCAAATTTGATATGAGGGCTTATTGGGTCATAAGTACTTAATTTATGCCAAAATGTTTTTCCCGTCGCCCCATGGGAAGTGCAGGAGCTAAAAATAGAAAAAAAAATTAAAACCTCCATACACGTATCTCCAAAACTACAAGGCACTGAGAATTCTCATTTGGTGTGAAGCTTCCTTAGAACCAACAGAATGGAATGGTAAAAAAAAATTGCTATCGGTTTTATCATAGGGTACTTCTTTTGGACTGAGTCAGCATTTTTTATCACTGTGGGTAATGGGGAAAACATTTAAGACTACTTTTCTCCCAAACCACTGCTCCAAAAGCTTTCAAATTTTACATATAACATCTTTGGAAGATTGTTTCACATGTTTATTGAAATCAATTCCCCGGGTCCATATTTGGGCTCTCTATGGGAGCCCAAATGCTTAAATTAGTGCAGTATGACTGATATTTATGCGCCATTGCTATTCTGGGTTTGCTCAGTCGTAGATAAGGAAGGCATTTCCCTTTTCAAAGAACAATCAAAATCAGCTTCTGAAAGGCATCATTTGTTTTTAGACACACCCTCCTCCATCTTTCAGGTTAGAAAATGCTGTGGAGGTATAATCGAAAATACGGCAGTCTTCCAAGTCGCAGAAGTTGCTTTCCTGTAAAAAGTGCTGAAAGACAAATGATTGGAATTGACAAGTTTCTTTCTGTCGGCTGTAGCAGCTATATTTTGAATGGATATAACACTAAAAACACATGAACTGAAGATTTTTCATTGTCTCTTTAGAAGCTAATAACTCCAGTTTGGATTATTTAATCTCAACCAAAGTCGTTATGTGTATTTTCCAGCTAATATTACTGACCAGGTTTGAATATGGGTTCCATCCACTTATTTTTAGCTCAACTTTGACGAAGCCAAATTTGAGCTTTTGTCATGGCCCGTCGTCCGTCTGGCCGTCTGTCCGTACGTCAACAATTGGATACGGCTCGGGCTAGAGGCTGTATTTATGAACCAATCTTTACAAAACTTCTTGGGTACCTTTGTTATGACCGTGGGACGAGAACGAGTGTTTTTGGGTGCAGTCTGAAATTCAAGATGGCTGCCAGCCGCCATTTTGTACTGACGATGCAGAGATCTGTTTTTTGTACAGAACTTCCACATGAAAGCTCTGATTTGAATAATTTTTTGTATGAATGTTTAGTACCATGGGATACATCACATATAATACAGGTTTTTTTCTCGTGCTTAAATTATGCAAATTAGACTAACTTTGATGTTTTTTTGTGTTACTTTCAGCACTGTAAGTGCAAATGCCAATACGGCTCGGGCTAGAGGCCGTATTTATGAACCGATCTTTACGAAACTTCTTTGGTACCTTTGTTATCGCCGTGGGACGAGAACGAGTGTTTTTGGGAACGGTCCGAAATTCAAGATGGCCGATGGCAGCCATTTTGTACAAAATTAGGTGCAATCAGATTTTTGCACAGAACTTCCATATGAAAGCTCTGATTTGAATAATTTTTTGTAAGAATGTTTAGTACCATGGGATACATCACATATAATACGGGGTTTTTTTTCTCGTGCAGAAATTATACAAATTAGATGAACTTTGATTTTTTCAGTGCCACTTACACACAGTAGGTACACATGTCAATACGGCTTGGGCTAGAGTCTTTATTTATGAACTGATCTTCATGAAACGTCTTGGGTACCTTTGTTATCATCTTGGGACGAGAACGAGTGTTTCTGGGTGCGGTCTAAAATTCAAGATGGCTGCCAGTGGCAATTTTGTACCAAAATTAGGTCTAATCAGTTTTTTGTGTACAACTTCTATACGGCTCAGGCTAGAGGCCGTATTTATGAACCGATCTTTACAAAACTTCTTGGGTACCTTTGTTATCACTGTGGGATGAGAACGAGTGTTTTTGGGTGTGGTCCGAAATTCAAGATGGCCACCAGCAGCCATTTTGTACCAAAATTAGTGCAATCAGTCTTTTGTACAGAACTTCTGTATGAAAGTTCTGATTTGAAGAGATTTTTGAATGAATGTTTAGTAACATGGAATACATCACATATAGTACAGGTTTTTTTCTTGTGCAGAAATTATGCAAATTAGATGAACTTTGATTTATTCAGTGCTACTTATACACTGTAAATGCACATGTCAATACGCCTCGGGCTAGAGGCTGTATTTGTGAACCGATCTTCACAAAACTTCTTGGGTACCTTTGTTATCATCTTGGGACAAGAACGAGTGTTTCTGGGTGCGGTCCAAAATTCAAGATGGCTGCCAGTGGCCATTTTTTTACCGAAATTAGGTCCGATCAGTTTTTTGTCACAACTTCTAAACAGCTCGTATTTATATGAACTGATCTTCACGAAACTTCTTGGGTACCTTTGTTTTCACCTTGGGACATGAATGAGTGTGTTTTGGGGTGCCTTTGTTATCACTGTGCTGTGAGAACACATATTTTGGGGTTCAGTCAGATTTCTTTTCTATTTAGCATCTGACTGTCACCCACTTTTACAATACTTTACCTATACATTTGTTACAGGCTACGATCAGTATTTTATGTACTGACCGTTACAATACTTTATATGTACTTTTGTTATCAGGTCATTATCCAGATGTTTGTCATTGCTGTGTCACTATACATATACATGTCTTAACAAGTTGAGCTACAGTGTCATTGACATTTTCATTTCATGAGTTGTGTCCCTTTTTTGACTTAGAATGGGCGTATTTAGCCACGCCTGGTGGTGCTCTTGTTAGTGGAGGCAACCGTTCTAAGAGGTGCCAGTGTTTTAATAAGGTCTTCTTTATCTTTGAAATGTAGCAGTTATATTCTGTCGTGAAGACCATAGGTGGTGAAGTGCTCCCAAAATTTCTATTTCAAGAACCCATGGGCCGATTTCAACCAAATTTGGCATGCAGTATAAGTGGGTCCAACGTACTTGATTGATGCCCCAATTTTTTTTTTTCGTAGCCCTGTGGGTATTCCAGGGGCTACAAATAGAAAAAATTCAAATGCCCGTATTTCCTAAACTACACGGAACACGGAACAGAGAACTGGTATTTGGTATGAAGCATCCTTTTGACCAGTAGAATGGATTTAAATAAAACAAGGCTATTGGTTGTGTCAGCGTATTCTGTAGGGGCATTTGAAAAAATGCGGAGTCAGCATATTTGCAAAAATTGAAACAAAATATTTTCTTCCGAATAGCTGATTAGAATCTTTTGATTTTTGATGTACAGCATCCATAGGATGGTCAAACACAAATGTGTTCAAATTGAGCCCCTCGGTGCATATTTGGGCTCAGTAAAGAAGCTCAAATAATTAACTTGGGGCTCTGTGGGGAATAAGCTTTAAAAATATTCTTCAGATCAAACAGTCAGATTCTTTTGATATTTGGTACACAGCATCTCTAGGGGGGTTAGATTCAAGTTTGTTCAAATGGGATCCCTGGATGAATATTTGGGATCTTTATTGAAGCCCAATGGGGCGTGGTGGCTCAGTAGGTAGAGGTGCAGGCTGCAAGCCGAGAGGTCCTCGGTTCGAATCCCACCTGCGGCAACCGCATTGTGTCCTTGGGCAAGACACTTCACCCCCATTGCCCATGTGGGGTTTCAGTGGTGCTGTGTACTAAGGCGGACTGCATGTCGATGGTGCACTTGTCTTCAACCAATGCTAACCCTGCTTGTGTGGAGTTAGTATGTTGGGGAGCTGACAGTTGCTCGCTGTTGCTCGGTGGTTCTCTCTGGGTACTCCGGCATCCTCCACTCGTAAAACTGTCATGATCATGATTAGCCATTGTGCAGAAATATGTGACCTTAAACACCAATAAATAATAAATAATATTGAAGCCCAAATTTTAACTTAGTGCAATATGAGAAAATTTCTTAAAAAATCTTCTTTTCAGACCCATTAGTGAGAATCCTTTCATATTTGGTATGTGACATCTCTAGAGGTGAAAGATTTGAATTTGTTCAAATCGAGTTCCTGGGTTAATATTTGGGTTCCCCAAGGGAGCCCAAATATTTACTAAATACAATATGGGGAATTATTGTTTAAAATTATCCCTTCAGATCCAGCAGCCAGATTCTTTTGATATTTGGTGTACAACAGGGGAGGGTTAGATTGAAGGCAGGGCTGCACGGTATTACGGTACCACGGTTAGTACCAGTATTGAAATTGTCACTGGTTAAAAACCGTCCATTAAAAATTAATACCGGTGTACTGTGAGTAACTGTGTACAATTTTTGGGCCCGGTATTATGATTTGAAATTTGCGTGTTCTTGAAATAAAAATATATATATTGTGCGAAAATAGGGAAAACACAAATTAAATGCAAGGGATATCATCAATAAAAAAATATTTTTGGAGTTATAGATAGAAGTATTACTTACTGCTGTGGGGAAATGAGTGATTTGAATGGATTCAATGAAAAACTAATATATGTCTGTAAAGTTATTGAACCTATTGTTACGAAAAAAGCCATAAAGTTATTAGTCAGTTTGCTCGTTTTCATCCGATAGAAACTCGGACACAAGTAAATTAGTTTTTGGCAGTTATACTCCTGTAAAAACATGGTCAACCTCCCTTGTCTCGAAAAACGTTTGATTATTGAGTCAGGCTTTTGATACTAACACTGTGTCAATTAATGAACATCGAAATTCTTTTACATCCAAAGTAAACTCAATGCTCTGAATGTACAAAATTTTATGAGTTGTTTTTCATCTAATACGGTGGGACTGTGTACATCGCATTTATCAAGGGCTTACGGAAAAGTATGGTATTTCAGTTTTACTCAAATCCGAATACCGTGCAGCCGTAATTGAAGGTTGTTCAAATCAGGTCCTTGGGTTAATATTTGGGCTTTTTATTGAAGTCCAAAGTTTAACTTAGTGCAATATGAGAAAATTTCTTGAAAATTCTTTTTCAGGTCCACCAGTGAGAATCCTTTCATATTTGGTATGTAACATCTCTAGAAGTGTCAAATTCAAATTTGTTCAAATGGAGTCGCTTGTTTTCAAAAACAAAAAATGTGAGGGAGGGGGGGGGGGGGGGGGGGGGGAACCGATAAATAGAGAGAACCATAGTAGTTGAAAACAAAACAAAAATTTCATTTGGTGGTTTTTTTTTTTATTACTTCACAGCACAGAGCTTCCTACGAATCTTTCCAGTAGAACCAGCAGAAAAGAATGGCCAAAAAAGTTGCCTTTGGTTGTGTCATAGCAAATTGCTCTTGCTGCTGATCACTTACAGTTAAAACTAGAAGTCCTGGCACAAACTGTGTGCTTATCTGGGCTTAATTGTGCTTAGGAATTGCATGCAATTGCCATAACAAATGGCACCCAATGCACGGTAGGTTCTCCTGGTTACTCATGGCAAATACAGGCAATGTTTCTGCCAATGGACATCCGGGTTACCGGAGGTCCATTGGCAGAAACATTGCTTGTGCACAGGCCATATGTACAGAATTTGATAGCATTATGATGGTCATAATGCGTAGATTAACATGCAGATCGACGTGCTATTTGTGCGCATTTCATGACAGGACTTCTAGTTTTAACTGTACTGATACACTCATCTCATTTGACAATTTGAGCCAGGTGAGTGTTCTAGGCTCCCTTGAGCCTCTGGACAATAAATGTTGACATGGCAAGGATGAGACAGTCAGAGGCACTGACATGGCAAATCATTGGCATGCGTTCAACAGGCATGTCATTCAAATCTATAGGAAGGCAACTTGGCTATAGTCATTCTGTCATCAGCAGACTTGTCCGAAAACATCAACAAACCAACGATGTTAAGGACCAGCCAAGGCCTGGACAACTTCAAAAGACCTCTCCTCGGGAAGAACGGAGTCTGGCACGCCTCACTGGGTGTGAACCCTTTACTTCAGGTGGGATTTTGAAATTCCTTTGGCTTCCCAACAGGCATTTCTGCAACAGAACTGTACAAAACCGTCTCAAAGCACTGGGTATGAGGTCGAGAAACCATCATCAAGTGTCCAGCTTAGACCGATCAGCATCAAAGACAGCATTTGGAGTGGTGTATGGCACAACAACATTTGAATCTCAGGACATGGAAGATAGACCATTGGTCAGGCGAGAGTAGGTTCCTGCTTCACGTCACAGATGGTCGCATGAGAATGTGAAGGCATAGAAATACTGCTTATGTGCTCAGGAACATCCGACCTACTGTTACTTATTGTGGAGGATCAGTAATGATCTGGGGATGCCTCTCTCATGATTGTAAATTTGAAATGGTGACTATGTGGGAATCTCAGTGGTCATCAGTACATCCGGGACATTCTCAATCTGGTTGTCGTGACCCATTTTGATAACCACCCTTTGGCTACTCGTCCTGTATTCATGGACAACAATGCAAGCCCACATCATCCCCAATCTGTAAGAGCATTCCTTCAGAACAACGCTATTACAACACTACCTTGGCCTGCAATGAGCCTTGATTTGATTCCCTTAGAACATATCTGGGACTTTCTTTGATGTCATTTGCAAACAAGGGATCCGCCTGTGCAGAATTTAGCCAATTCGGAAGCTGCATTACATGAGGAGTGGCAGCAGTTGCCTCAGGACCGTATCAGAAGGCTTACTGGTAGCATTAGGAGGAGGGTTCAGGCTGTCATTCGGGCATGTGGTGGGTACACTTGCTACTGATGTCAGACACTGCTCTTGTATTCAGGAGATCACAAATTACATTTTTTGTCAGTAATTACTATTATTGTTTCATCATGGACTGTTCCAGCACTATACTTGTTGAGAGAACATTTTTCCTTCAAAAAGATTAGTGACAGATATGTGTAATTAGTGCCATTAAAATATTGCATATTTTCATGGTGTTGTCTTTCTTTTGTCAATAGACCATTCTTTCCACAAACATTCACTTTTGGCCATCTTAAACAAAGCATGAAAGTAATGACAGTTGCTATTAACACCACTGCTGGAAAAATTATTGGGTGCTTAATTAAATTCTAAGTGTGTATTATGGTTAAATTTCACTTCGATACATGTCCAGGCTATTGGACTGTGTACATGGGATTTATCCTAGAATGAATATTTTGTCATTTTCTGGAAAAAAATCAAAATTGCCGGCAACCCTTTTTGGCATTTTATTTTTATTTATATTTGTTCCCCTAGTATGGCTGTGTATGATTGAGTCTGTGTATGTTACAGTGTGAGGTTGTGGTCCTTAGAAAGTGATGAAATTTTTTTCATGGTTGATCCCAAATGAACATAATTTGATATCACTTCAGGTTGCAATATTGATAAATTAAAATTAATTTAAAGCCATAAATACAAATACATTTAGAAGCTAACCACACTTTCTAAACCAATGTATAAAACAAAGCCTTTAATTACCAATTTACTTGAGCAAATATTGGGGTAGAAAAAATGATTTGTTTTTGTATTTAATCCCAAAGTGCATTCTGATAGCTTGTTCCTTTCAGTAACTAAGCCAAAATATATTCAAAGCAAGTCAGTTCTGAAAAATCAAGTTGCTCAAAAATGTAAATTGTGAGATACATATACACTTGGAACTTAGTTTGTTTTTTTATGCAGTGGTGTTAATAGAAACTGCCATTACTTTCAAGCTATCTTTCAGATGACCAAAAGGATTGTTTGCAGAGAGAATGGTCTATTGACAAATGAAAGGAAACACAATGATGAAAATATGCAATATTTTAATGACACTAATTAAACATCTGTCACAAATGTTTGTGATGGAAAAGTTTTCTCTCAGCAACTTCATTGCTGGAACGGTCCATGATGAAACAATGCCGGTAATTACTGACAAAAAATGGAACTTGTCATCTCTTGAACACAGTAGCAGTGACTGACGTCAGTAGTGAGTGTACCATCACGTGCCTGGATGACTGCCTGAATCCTCCTCCTAATGCTATCAGTGAGTCATCTGATACAATCCAGAGGCAACTGCTACCACTCCTCATGCAATGCAGCTTCCAAATTGGCCAAATGCTGTGAAGGCAGATCCCTTGCCTGCACATGAAGTCCAAGAAGGTCCCAGATGTGTTCTATGGGATTCAAATCATGACTCATTGCAGGCCAAGGTAGTGTTGTAATAGCATTGTTCTGGAGGAATGCTCCCTGAGCATGGGAACTGTGTGGCCTTGCATTGTCGTCCATGAATACAGGCTGAATAGCCAATGGGTGTCATCAAAATGAGGCACGACAACCGGATCAAGAATGTACTGGATGTGCTGATGACCAATGAGATTCCCACATGCAGATACCATATCAAATTTACAATCAAGAGAGAGGTATCTTCAGATCATTACTGATACTTCACAAGGAACTGTAGGTCTGATGTTCCTGGGCACATAAGCAGTATTTCTATGCCTCCACAATCTCATGGGTCGACCTGTGACATTAAGAAGAAACCTACTCTCGTCTGACAATGGTCACTCCTCCAGGCTCCATGTCCTGAGATTCAAATGTTGTTGTACCACACACCACTCAAAATGTCATCTTTGATGCTGATTGAACAAAGCTGGACACTTGATGGCCCTTCTGGACGTCATACCTAGCACTTTGAGATGGTTTTTGGACAGTTTCACCCATTCCAACTTTTAAAAAGTAGTTTTTAAATGGCTATTGGCCAACAGTCAAATACTCTTCTAGCCAATGGATTTCAGAGAATGAGATATGGGTGAGGTTTTTTTTTTACAATTATCCAGTAGGTAGCTCAATTATGAGCAAACTGATTTAGCAGAAAGTTAGGGTTAAATCAGCGATATAAAAACACCAAATATATGGAGCAGTTTTAAGTTCTCAGTTTGTGTATATAGTTTGTAAGTATGTGAGATGCTATATAGAGTTAATAAATGTATATATTGTTAATAGGCTTTTTCCTTCCAAACCCTAAGAGATGCAGACAACCCACATGGTCATAAAGCCCTCCATTTACAAAAATAAACGTATTGCACTAATAAGTATTTGAGATCTTATAAGAAGCACAAATACAAAAATCCAGTGTTCAGCTTTAAAACAAACTCAAATCTGCCCTCCCCCCCCCCCCCCCTCCCCCCCACAAAGATGCTGTATACGAATTATCAAAAACAAAAAAAGAAAAAAAAAATTCACTTGTGTCAGAAGAACAAGGTTTTCAAAGAGTTTCCTCCCATAAGGAGTTCAAATATGAATCAAGGGGCTTAAAGTGAAAATTTTTTTTAATCCTACTCCCAAAAGGTTGCTAAATACTAATATGCCAGCTTCAGCCATCGTCACGAGAGAGCAGTTACTGATCCTTGCATACCTGGGCTGTGATGGAACACATATTTTCTTCGCACGTCTTACATCTTCAGTACAGTTGGTGTGGACTTGTCGTAATCCACTCCACGGCAGTGATGTCCACCTATGCAATTTTCAGATAATGAAAAATCATCAGCAGTAAAAATTGTAATTAATGAAACACCGGGTTTTACCTGGGGCTTCATTAATTAAATTTTTGATGATAATTCCTGTAATCAGTGTTTGGAATGTAATATTGCATCCGGGGAAATAATGCCAACCTGTGGAATTAGACTTGTTCATGGCAGTTGTTGTGTACCAACCATATTAATCCCCATTTAGTTAAATGTCAATTGCTTTGGACCAGAAATCTCCAAACAGTATTTATCACTCATTATGGTAACATACAAAACCTTAAAGAAGAGGTCCCATGGGGTCTGAGATGCTCACTTGACCAAAATTGTTTCAAAAATTTAATTGGCAATTATATAGATCCCCTGCGAACGTTCGGCATTCAAAATGGTATTAGATTCGATCCAATTGTGATATTCTATTTGAATTTGATTTGGCAATCGGTGCCGAATATCTATTGAATATCTTCAGTACTTTTTGGGTTGTTGAAATACAACGAATATCAATGCGAACAAGATAAATCCATGTCCAAATAATCTGCAACTTTTTCAAAAATCACAGCGTCAAAACATGTGCATCATTTTGCCTACAATAATCATTGCGAAGCGCTGGGGGAGAGCTCGGTGGGGGAAAATTTTTGGAAATCGGAGCCGAAACAACGCTATTTTGGCTATTCCCGGGCTGTTTCGGGAGTACCCTGGCATTGCTCCTCTTGCTATTGATTTTTCGGAAAATCGAGTTGACACGCACGTACTGGGAAAACTAGTGTGGCGAGGTCTGTACTTTGGACTGAGATTATTGTTATATGATTATATCATGTAGTTTATGAGCAATGTGCTGCACATTTTCAGGGGTTACAGTTATATCCGACGAAGCTGTATGATATGAATTGAATTGGGATGGTGGATCGAAATCGGGCCGAAACGTCTTCACTTCTGATCATTTTTAGCCCAACTTCGTCGAAGCCAAATTTGAGCTTATGCCATGGCCAGTCGTCCGTCATCCGTCTGTCCGTCATCAATTCAATACGGCTCGTGCTAGAGGCCGTATTTATGAACCGATCTTTACAAAACTTTTTGGGTACCTTTGTTATGACCGTGGGATGAGAACGAGTGTTTTGGGGTCCGATCCAAAATTCAAGTTGGCCGCTGGCGGCCATATTGTACAGACTTGGGTGAAATCAGATTTTTGTGCAGAACTTCATATGAAAGTGCTGATTTGAATAATTTTTTGTATGAATGTTTAGTACCATGGGATACATCACATATAATACAGGTTTTTTTCTCGTACGTAAATTATGCAAATTAGACTAACTTTGATGTATTTAGTGTTACTTTCAGCACTGTTAGTGCAAATGCCAATACGGCTCGGGCTGGAGGCTGTATTTATAAAATGCAGCCATTTTGTACATGAGTTAGTGCAATCAGTTTTTTGTTCAGAACTTCTGTATGAAAGTTCTGATTTGAATATATGTTTGTATGAATGTTTAGTAACATGGAATACATCACATATAATACAGGGTTTTTTTTTCAGGCAGAAATTATGCAAATTATATGAACTTTGATTTATTCAGTGCTACTTATACACAGTAAGTGCACATGTCAATACGGCTCAGGCTAGAGTCTGTATTTATGAACCGATCTTCACGAAACTTCTTGGGGTACCTTTTTTTATCAGGAACAAGTGTTTTTGGGTGCCTTTGTTATCACTGTGCTATATTTTTGGATTCAGTCAGACCCACTCGAAGATTTCTTTTCTGGTTTAGCATCTAACTGTCAGCCCACCTTTACAATACTTTACCTGTGCATTTGTTACAGGCTACGGTCAGTATTTATGTACAGACCCTTACAATACTTTACATGTACCTTTGTTATCAGGTCATTACCTAAATGTGTGTCATTGCTGTGTCATATACTAAGCATGTACATGTCTTAAACAAGTTGAGCTACAGTGTCACTGACACTTTCATTTTTTTTTATTTTGCTTTTTTTTTATGTCAGCATGCTTTTCAGGGATAGTTCAGGGATCATCAATCAAACTAATGTTAAAATCTCCCAATAATAATACAAGAATGCTCAAAAATGACCTTCGGTAAGCCCCTCAGAACTCCATCTATTTGAGAAGGTGAGCAATTAGGAGATGCATAAAGAGCCAAAACATAAAAATCATCACTTAGTCCAAGTTCTAACAAACTGAACATTATAATCTCCCAAAATTTTGAAGTCCCTGAAGCAACTTTATATGACTTTATTTTTTTCTCTTGCAATGGAAATTGGGAATATAAGACGAATCCATAAGGAGATTTGCTTTCTGGAATCAAATCTGTGTTGTGAGAATCCATCCATGTCATAATCTTATATCGCATTTGCATCTGTCAATTTTTTTTCGGTAAACACATAAAAACTGGCTGATGTCTAGGTGCTATCTGATTTTATGTCATTAAAATGTTTCCTCAATGACTGAACATTATGAAAAACAATACTTGTTCTTTGTGTAAGATCTTTTATGAAAAGTAAATCAGATCTTACTTTCATATCTTCATTCAGTCTTTTCATTTCCTTCTCAATTCCATCATCAACGGTTATCTTTTCTGGATGAAGGTAACGGACATAGACATTTTTTAATGTAGTCACACGGCTCAAACATACATAATGCACATGTGCTCTTTTCATTCCAGTGAAATCAACTACTGCAGATTTCATAGTGTCACCTTGACATCAAGCCAGAAAATAAGCAGACTGACATCTGCAAAATGAGGTCCCCAGAGGGTGAATTTAGTGATGCTACCCAGCACAGCAGGGTAGCATCACTAAATTTACCCTCTGTGAACCTCAATCTGAAACAGGGTCTCAAAACTAAACAGAACAAGGTACCCAGAGGATAAATTGGTCCACTGTATGGGATAGCATGATCAAATTCACCCTCTGGGGACCTCATTCTGAAAATATCAGATGCCTTATTTTCAGGCCTTTTTGACATCTGTGAGCTGTTTTAGCAGCAGATGGCCTTAGATTAAATTGTGTCCTGATGACTGCAGCACTTCTATATCTACCAACATTGAATTGTTAGGCGCCTGACTTTCAAAATTGGTGTCCAGTCATTGGGTGTGTCACTTAAGTAGAGGCTAGAATTGTTTCTTCTCATATTCACACCAATTCTATCAAAATCAAACTATATATATGTCTTCATATGGAAAGCTTCAAATCAAAGTAATTATATTTTGAAATCGTTACATTTTTCACTGTTTCTATGGTATTTTAAGAGTACACTGATGTGTGTAATTATAGTGGTGGCTGATTAATGGTCAGGATTTTATGAAATTATTTAACTATTCATCTGTTTAATAATATTGATTCCTAGGATTTTTCTAGGAGCTTACAAATAGTGTAGCCCTTTGATTATGGATATTAGAGTATTGAATGTCTTGGTTCTTTACATATACAGTACAATACTTCAACCAATGTTCATTGCACTGTCATATTGGTATGTAGGGAAGTTATTAGAACTTTTTAGCTCACCGAAGGGAGCTTAACTTATCACTTGCTGTCCGTCGTCGTCCGTCGTGAACTTTACATTATCGACTACTCCTCACAAACTACTGGATCAAATTGAACCAAATTTGGTGTGCATGTTCCCCATCATATGTCAATTCAAACTTGTACAAATAAACTTGCTGCACCCACAAGAGGAACCACAAGAGGCATAACTCTGATAGCACCCATGAATTTCTTTCCAAATTTAAAAAAAATCTTCTTTTTCAGATCCACCAGACAGAATTCTTTCCTATTTGGTATACATCATCTCTAGGGGGGTCAGATTCAAGTTTGTTCAAATTGAGTTCCTGGGTTCAAATTTAGACTCCCTGTGGGAGCCCAAATTTTAACTTAGTGCAAAATGAAGATTATTCTTTCAAAATCTTCTTCAGATCCACCAGTCAGAATCATTTCATATTTGGTATACAACATCTCTAGGGAGGTCAGATTCAAGTTTGTACAAATAGAGTTCCTGGGTTCACATTTGGGCTCCCTATGATTCAAGTTTGGTCAAGCCAAGTCCCTGGGTTCATATTTAGGCTGAAAATTTAGGGTCCCTTTCCGGACTTAGGAATTTTTGGACCACAATGCGAAATTTTTTTTTTTTTTTGCATTTTGGTCAATTTTAAGACAAAACAAATTTTAGGCTGAAAGAAAATATTTTGTTTGGGACTTCGAAAATTTCCGAAGAATAATTTAAAAAATCTGTTTTTTATGCGTTTATCTCAATTTTGGGACGTAAAAGTGCAGGAACTGAAAATAGAAGGAAAATCCTATGTGTTATGTGGGCACAATCGCTTAATCCAGTTGGTATATGCTTTTCTTAGGAGGGGCGTATGCAGCTTATTCAAGTCAAGTCCCTGGTTTGATATTTAGACTACCATGTCAGGTGAGCACCCTCAGGCCCCCTGTGGCCTCTTGTTTATTTGATTCTGTACTTGAATCATTTTCTTTTGGGCCTCGCCAATTAACACCTGTTTGGCTCACCAGTGATAGTTGTTTGAGCCTGTGGGAAAGCCCTCATGTCGGCATCCGCATTCCTACATTTTGAACTTTTGTGAGTTGGTTTTGATTTTTTTTCGTTTTTATTTTTTCCAATTTAATGTTAGAATACTTTTCAGGGATAGTAATATTTTATTTAACCATTTCCATACTTATTTACTTGAATTTTTTACGTTTGTGTGCAGGTTTTGGACAGCTACACTTTACATTGGCCACCCGTTGGTGAGCCACGGGGTACTAATACCTACTAATACCTCTTCTAGTTTCTGTTGTATTGTATATTATAAAATAAAAAACATACAACATACAACATGGCGGAAACCAAAGTTTTGCTAAAATCCTCGTGGGGCTTTCAGTAACCTGAATTAGATTCTTTAAATAATTTTGATTTCCAAAAAGAATGTGTGAAATATTTTTCACAATGGTATCCACACTCACAGTGTTGTTAGAGGTGACAACATTGTGGTAAATTTACTAACTATATAAAATATATCCTCAATAAACTTACAGCCAACTTTCCTTTGCTAAAGTTGATATATTATCTACTGGAGGGTGACGTCGCCAGTCTTCCAGATCCGATGCTGTAAAAAAACATACTCAAATTCTGACCCAGTAAAACCCATCCTAAAATCACATTTTTTTTTTCTTCTGTCAAAATCAGCTTTTCCTGGCATTCTTTCATTATAAATAAATTTTCCTAGATGACACTTCTACCCTTTGTTCCTTTGTGTCCCAACTTCTTGATTTGAATTGCTTTTTGCCACCTGCAATGCAATCAAGAAATTCAACCCGATATTTATAGAGAATCATTGACCATATCTTTGTTCATTACAGTTAAAACTAGAAGTCCTGTCATGAACTGTGCGCTTATCTAGGCTTAATTGCACATAGGAATTGCGCCCAATTGCCATATCGAATGGCATCCTAAGCATTTACCCGAAGGTCCATTGGCTGAAACATTGCTTGTGCACAGGCCATATGTACATAATTTGATAACCTTATTATTGTCATAACGCTTATATTAACGCGCAGATCGACATGCTATTTGTGCACATTTCATGACAGGACTTCTAGTTTTAACTGTATATCCATTCATATAAGTATGTTTTTTTCTCATCTGGGTTTCACTCGGTTGAGGTTTTGTATTTTCATCATTTTCACAGTTCCCGTCATAAATGTGCTAAAAGCTTCAATTCCTTATGTATCCATCACCATATTCAACATAATTTTTATCTGGCTCTTCAAAGTAACATATTTCACTGCAGTTTTGTGCAATTTCAAAGTCAGATACAGCATTTTTGCAATAGTAGGTAAGATATTTTAATCCTGGTGAAGCACTCGTCTCAGGAAAGTAACTTTTGCCAAATTATGTTTTAATATTGTTTTCATGTCCTCATATTTTGTCACCCATTTTCGATGCAATGACAATCTGTTAATCCGCATTTTGGTTTACTTTAAGTTCCATGGAAGTTATTATACAGAGGGTATCTGCACTGTTTTAGTGAATGTCGGGAATTATCTGATGAGTGAAAAATGACGAGCAGTTGTAAAAAATAAAAACTTTCAGGTGCAAAGTGCTTGTGAAAAATAAAACTTTCAGGTCCACACAAATGAGATAATTCATGATATTCGTTAATATAGCATAGATCATCTTTATATTATATGCTACGCGACATTTTACTGCACAAAATTCATCCCAATTCGACTTCAAACAGTTTCAAGACAATAACAAAGATCTGCTGATCGTTCCTTCAAGGCGATGTCATGTGCCGAAGCATGATGTCATTTAGGAAGCTGCTGAGGAATATTTTACGATATCCATCGAGTTTTCCATTTCCATTTCTTCAATTTGGTTGAGATTTTTTTTTGGACGATGCAAATGCCGGACCGAAGTGGGTGTATGCTTATAAAATGAGATGATTATTTCCACAAATGCTATTACCTTTAGGAACTACACACATAGGGATGTCCTGAGATAATTATTCTAATCTTACAGAATGTAAGTACTCCCGCCACCCAGGCTCATTGATGGGAGACAATGGGGAAAGTATTAAGATTATCTAGCTGTCACTGATATTGTGTGCCTTGTCTGCCAAAGTTGGCAGCCAGTACTTGACTAGAACATGTGACTGATGTTCTGAAGACTTCTAGATACAAAAATGTCAGTTGCCACATCACATATGGGAACATGTGACCTGCTTACAAAACATGGACCAGTGGTAGAAATAGGGTCCCTTCAGGAGTGTTGAAATGGTTAATCAACTATCGTTATCAATGGTAATATTGCCCAATGTCAACTCTGAATTTCCAAGTCAACTAATCAGAACATGTAGTATTTCCTATAACAAATTTTCAATGCAAGGTCTACCAAGGAAGAGTTAAAAACGATTGTCAATTGATCTGTTCAGAGTGTGAAATCAACAACACTTATGTTGAGATAACTGACACAGGCTTGGAGATGAAAGTAGATGTGAACGGTGATGGGGCACAGTTACGTTGTGTACTAAGGCGTACTGCACGTTGATCGTGCACTTGTCTTCAGCCAATGCTAACCCTGCTTGTGTGGAGTTAGTATGTTGGGGAGACTGACAGTTGCTCGCAGTAGCTCATTGGTTCTCTCCAGGTACTCCAGCTTCCTCCACCTGTAAAACTGTTCGGCACGAGGTGACCCTGGCTTTCGAAAGTTTCATTAAACCTCAGTAGATAAATAACTGTATCTAAGCCAAATGATTCTAAGAACACCAACTGTTGAAATCACATGATTAATAACTTCAAATGAAGGTGACGGCAAATCATGTTTTGACCTTTGAATCCAAAAGGTGGATTTTCTGGCCCAGGATTGCGTGATCCGAAAATTCATTCAGTATTAAGTGGATAGTTGTTAGGGGATTTCTGTGGTAGACCTATCAAGATTTTCAATGTGCTGTCCCTCCCTCTCCCTCCTCTCCCCCCTCTCCCCCCCCCCCCTCCCCCCCTCCACCCAAGACAAATGTGTGGTTACGAATCTTTGTAACAGCAAAATTTTAACACAAATGCTTGTCTGCTTAACTCTTCCTACATTTTTTATTGGATTTTTACGAAACTTGGTCTGAAGTATCAGCATCAAGTGTGGATGTGCATGTGGTCAGGAATTTTCGATGTGACAGAATTTTGCCTGGTTACGGCCCTTGAAAACTGCAAAATTTCCATCCAAAAGGATTGTCAAAGCCAAATTTTGCACGGTTATGGGCGGGAGCGCGGTGGCTCAGTAGGTAGAGGTGCGGGCTGCAAGCCGAGAGGTCCTCGGTTCGAATCCCACCTGCAGCAACCGCGTTGTGTCCTTGGGCAAGACACTTCATCTCCATTGCCCATGTGGGGTCACGATGACGCCGTGTGTTAAGGCGTACTGCACGTCGATGGTACGCATGTCTTCAACCAATCTAACCCTGCCTGTGCTGCAGTGCGGAGTTACGATGTTGGGGAGCTGGCAGCTGCTCGTCGTTGCTCGGTGGTTCTCTTCGGTTACTCCGGCTTCCTCCACCCGTAAAACTGTCACGGTCATGATTAGCCCTTGTGCATAAATTAGAGATGGGCAATATACCGAAAAACCGAACCGATACCGATATCATGGGGACACCGAAAAACCGAACCGACCCAATCTTTTAATACCGAAGCCAACGGTATTTTCAATTTTCCCTGTGCATTCGCTATTTATAAGGCCTTGATGAGGATTGATAGCAGTTGAAGTGTTCATTTTCATGAAAGAAGTGACTGATTTTATTTTTCAGTTTTGTTAGGCCTTAAGGACCAGGGCAGTTGTACTAAATTATCAATAGTTTACGACCTGTACATGTCCAGTTGCTTAGCAGTGATTTCTAGCCAAGTCTTGGCTGCCTTAACAGGCAGCCAAGACTTGGCTAGAAATCACTGACCAGATAATTTTACAACTGCCATCAGGCCCACCTAACGATGACATCTTCAGGACACACATTCTATGATTCTATGATTACAGACGCCTTAAGTGGAGCTTGAAAAGTTAAGGCGTATTTAGAACAAGTCACCAAATTACTGTAGATATGATCTGTGTTGACAAAAGAATGACAATGTTGAGCCCATCAACAATGGCATGTGTAGCACTGTGATAGAATGATACAAGAACAACTTATTTTGTATTTTTCTGACATGGATTCCCCTTTGGTACTATCAGTGAATCTGAAGTCACATACCGAATACCGAACCGATACCGCGGTATCCCCACACAAAAATACCGAAACCGATACCGAACTCAAAATTCCAACACCGCCCATCTCTAGCATAAATATGTGACCTTAAACATCAATAAATAATAAATAATCATGGTTACGGACTTGGTAATAGCAAAATTTTCATCATAAATGCTTGTCCACTTAACTCTTCCTACATTTTTATGGCCCCCGACTTAAGTTGGTGGCATATAGTGATTGAAGTGTGCGTGTGTCCGTCTGTGTGTGTGTGCCCCTGTGTGTTTCCGAGCCAATAACTCAAAAACTGTTAGGGCCACAGTCATCAAACTTCACACAATTATAAAGGACCATGGGAGGATGTGTCACACACCATAGCTGGGTTCATACCTTCAAGGTCAAGGTCACATTTCAAGGTCACTGAAAATCGTGTCTCAGCCATAACTCAAAAACGAATCATAGTACAGTTGTTAAACTTTCTACAAATGTTAAGGACAGTCAGAAGGTGTGTCGCGTATAATAGATTCAGCCGCATCTGCAAGGTGAAGGTCACAATTGACCTTCATATGATCAGGGTCACAAATCGTGTCTCAAGCATAACTCCAAAACTATTAGGGCTACAATCATCTAACTTTGCTCAATTATAAAGGACAATGGGTGGATGTGTCACACACCACAGCCAGGTCCGTAAGGTCAAGGTCACATTTCAAGGTCTCACTGAAAATCATCAATATTTGTGTCTCAGCCATAACTTAGAAACAAACCAAAGTACAAATATTAAACTTTTTACAATTTTTTTTGTTTGATGGAGGTCAAGGTCACAGATCAAGGTCATTGCCATGTGGGGGGCATACTCACTTCCGAGTGAATCTCTTATTTATTGGATTTTTACAAAACTTGGTCTGAAGTATCAGTATCAAGTGTAGATGTGCATGTGGTTAGGAGTTTTCGATGTGACAAATTGTGCTTGTTTACTGCCCTTGGTAATAGCAAAATCTCTTTCACAAATGCTTGTCTGCTTAACTCCTGCATTTTTCATTGGATTTTTGCAAATAATTGGAGCGCAGTATCTGTATGATGTGCACATGTGTATATGCAAAGGAAGTTTCAATATGAATCATTTTTCCAGAGGTTAGCCAGCCCTAGTTGACTACCAAACTTGTAAGGGTTTTAGCTTAAATTGACAAAGTCAAGATAACGTATTGCCATTTTGCAATTGGAAGGCTGTGAGTTTGTGAGTCTGTTCACATTTTTATAGCACAGGCTACACCCCATAGTTCTTGTCTGATCATCACGAAATTTTATATGAAGGTTCAAGGTCATGTCTAAATGAGAACATCCTGTTTGGTCGTGATTGGTCAACCGGGATGGCTTTCTTAGCCTGAACCCTTTACTAGTCTACAGGGCACATTAATGAAAGGATTTCATTGTAACTTGGTAGGATGACTCCATATGACTCGATGAGAATGGCCCCATTTGGTCACAATCAGTCAAACATGACTGGTACACAGGCCCAAAGCCCGAAAACCTTTCGTGCAGTCTACAGGTCATATTTATGAAGGGATTTCATTGTAACTTGGTAGGATAACTCTCTATAATGTCTAGATGAGAACGTCCCCTTTTGGGCGTGATCGGTCAACCATGACGGCTATGTGGACCCGAAACCTGAAAACCTGCAATATAATTGAAGTTAATATTGTTAATAAGTGTATTATATACAATATTCTGGAAAAAACAATATGCATGTAGTATGGCTGTGTGTATGTCGCTGCAGTGCACTCGCTGACATCTACCCTGCCTCACTGAGATGCATCATTGAGCTCTTTTGATTAAGAAAACATAGATGAGTACCTAAAATGATTAAAAGTGATTAGAGTAGAGCAATAGCATGAAAATAGAGTGAATATAGGACTGCAGTCAATATTTTGTGATGAAATGAATTGAAGTTTCTCATGAAATGATTTAAAGTTTGTTTTCATCTTTTAAATCTCAAAATTCTCTTTGTTTCCACTGAGGTACATGTGCAGTTCTGCATTATCACCAACTTGGATTTGGCTGTTGAAATACAGTGGAACCCTGTTCATTGAATAGACACTTTGCCAAAGAAAATTATTCAATTAACAGGAGTATTCAATTAACAGAGATTGTGTCACTTTCCTGTATTCTAGAGATAAACTTAGCATTTATTCTATTATATCTTGTTTGACAGAGCTTGATGAGCTCTGTCAAACAAGATATGATTGATTAAATGCCTGTACTGGATGTACTGAGGCAAAATAGGTCTATGAACAAAGGAAAACGGGAGAATCAGGGTAATTTCTCGACAAGTTACAATATTTTTTATTGAATTAATAGGAGTTTACTCTATAACCTATATTTAATTAACAGGTCCAGTTTGTAATGGTGGTATGGTAAATGGATTTGTGTTGGGAAATTATATTCAGTTAACAGGGTTATTCAGTTAACAGGCACCACTGTAGTACATCAGGTAATTTTGAATTTTGTCCCCGGGGTCTGGTTAACTGAGAATCAACAGATTTGATGCAGGATATTTTGCTACATGTGCTTGTATACTAAAGTACGCCGAGGAACCATGGACATCTTTCTTGAAAAATCATATTGGCCTAATAGGCCTAGTCAATAGAGTGAAACTTAATGTTCAGAGTCCTGGAAATATCTTTGAATACTGAAAAGGTCAAGTTTAGGAATATTGGATTTCTGGAATACAGCATTGGGTATTTATCGAACATTGTATTGTTCAAATCAGTCTTAGGAAACTTGATCAACTAATGGCCAGCACTTTGCTGGAGGATTATGTTCTTTTTATTAAGTTTCCAAAATGGTGTATAGAACTTAAATGAAGCATCGAGGAAATTCTGTAATTCCATTCAAAATAAACTATCTATATGAAAGTATTTTTCCAGATCATGCCTCTGGAATCGTATTGTCATCCTTCCTGGATATGAACTAAATTGTCTGTTGTCTCTTCGGAGCAACTTATCAGAATAGCATGAATTTGTCATGAAGTGATGTTTACTGTTCTGCAGAAATGTGAATTGCCATCTTGGAATGATAATGTTACTTTTCATGTACTGTAATATTGGAACTTGTTGGACTGCATTCACACATGAAATGGGCATTTGTGAGTGACATCAATCTCCTCTATACAGATGAGTGAGACAACCACTGTAATCTTACATTATGACACCATGACTTGACCTAATATTTTAGCTTTACCAAATAGCGGCTTAAAATAATAGTGACACCAATAGGTTAGAAATTAATTAGCGAAGACATTGTCTTTACATTTTTGCCTCACACTTTGTGTCGTCTCAATTTGGCCCTTTATATGTACGGAACTGTCTGGTGTAATGAACTGAAATAATTCTTACGTATTTGACTTTCTGCAAATTTTATTCTAGATTGGCTTTATGAACTCACAGTAATGGAAACACAACTAATTTATTTCACTTTGTTTAATTATTTGTGTATTTTTTTTTTTTATTTGATTTATTCCTAAATTTTTTTTTCGCTGTTAAGGGTTTATACTTCTTTTTTCCTTTATTATTAACTAAAAGGCCATGTGAGCTTTTCTCATCACTTGGCGTATGTTGTTGTCTGGCATCTGTAAATTTTTCACATTTTCATCTTCTCTGTAAGTGCTTAGCTGGTAAGAACCAAACTTGGCAGGAATGGTCTATGGGAGGTCCTCTACAAACGATCCTCATTTTGTTCCCGTTGAATGAAAAACATGGCTTCCAGAGGCATTCTTTGATTCTGTTTGGTGGATTTTCAAAAATCTTCTCCTCTGAAACTGCCAGGCCAAATGTTTTAAAACTTGACATAAATGATGACTGGGACCTCCTCTACCAACGATCCGCATTTAGTGTCGATCGGGTTACAAGCGTGGCCAAAATTGTGGCTTACAGTTACTATAGAAACCCTATGAGAAATCACATTTTCATCTTTTCTGGAATTCCTGAGCCACTGTGGCCCAAACCTGGCAGTGATAGTCTATGGGTGGTCCTCTACAAACGATACTCATTTTGTTCCCATGAGTTTGAAAACTTGCCCCCCCTCACCCCCCTCCAAAGCATTTATTGATTCTGATTGGTGGATTTGGAAAAATCTTCTCCTCTGAAGCCACAGGGCCAAATGTTTTGAAACTTTGCATGGTTGATGACTGAGACACCCTCTACCAACAATCCTCATTTAATGTTGATCGGGTTGCAAACATGGCTGCAATTGTGGCTTATAGTTACTATAGAAACCCTATGGGAAATCACATTTTTATCTTTTCTGGAACTTCTGGGCTGATGTGAACCAAACCTGGTAGGGATAGTCTATGGCAGGTCCTCTACAAATGCTCCTCATATTGTTACCGTGCATCGAAAAACATGGCTGCCAGGAGCATTTTGATTCTGATTGGTGGATTTTGAAAAATCTTCTCTGAAACCACAGGGCCAAATGTTTTGAAACTGTGCATGGTTGATGACTGGAACACCCTCTACCAAGATCCTTATTTAATGTCGATTGTGTTGCAAACATGACCACAATTGCAGCTTATAGTTACCATAGAAACCCACTGGGAAATCACATTTTCATCTTCTCTCGAACTACTGATCCAGCGTGAACCAAACTTTGCAGGAATGGTCTGTAGGAAGCCCTCTATAAACAATCTCCTTTTTGTTCCCGTTGGTTGGAAAATACCAGAGACATATTCTGATTTTGATTGATGGATTTTTCAAAAATCTTCTCCTCTGAAACTACAAAGTCAAATGTTTTGAAACTTCACATGATTGAGGACTGGTACACCTAACAATGATCCTCATGTAATGTTGATGTAATGTTCTACAGAAATAGTCTACAAACTGACTGCCAGTCAAAATATGAAGACTACAAGTCTTCCTGGTATTTTTTTTGGGGGGGGGGGGGGGGGGGAAACTAAAAACAACTGAATATTAATTTTTAGTGTACCTGATAAAAATAATTTTTATCAAAAAAGGCTGATATTAATTTAATTTGAAAATACAGAATCTTAACATATTTCATCCCTCCAATATTTTGGGAGAGATTTTCCTCTGTGTTTATATATTTTCCCTTTCTCCATCACCTGTAATATAAAATTCCCCATGAATTCTAATATCATGACCCGTAAAAGATGCAAGTGTCCAGTTCGATTCCCTTAAGATTTAGGATAAGTAACATGGTAGTTTGGTACCATTTGCCTGGTCTTCCTGGTTCTATATCCTCTAAGCCACTATATAAGCACTGGTGCATCGGAAGATCGCTGAAAATTTGACCTGCAACAGGTAGATTGAAGTTAAGCCTGAAGAGTTAAACAAGAACAAATATTCAGCGACACAGATGAATTCCATTTCAATTATTACTATCAACAGAAAGAAGTAAATTATACAACAGATTGATGGCGCAAAGTACCTGCAGTAATATTTATACAATTGGAAAGTTGATATAAATTTTTCACATGACCACTGGGTATTTTTTCCCCGAAGATTTAAATCCCTTCCAATTATTTTTTAGTTGTGGCAATCCATGCATATTTTTTCTAGATTTCCATTTTATTATGATTGATCTGAATATACACGCAAAATTTTTCTATTTTTGAAATTTAATTTGCAAAATTTTTCATTTTTTGGCAAATGTTTACATTTTTTTGTCAGCGGGATTTCCCGATGTATTGAATAATCTTCCAATGAAATGTCATTATTGCTTGAAACAGAAAGTAGAATAATTGAAATATGACATCAAATCAACCAAAAGAACTAATTGTGGAAAGGGACAACCCGTCCCAGGTTTTGCAAATCAATTATTGTGATTTTCAAAGTTTGTTTTAACACTTCCTGACATTAATTATCATAAAGCAGTGGAATTAGCTTAAAAAAGAAATGAATAGGGAAATTTAACACCAGAAAATATTTTTAATATTCCAGATGTTAAAATCACAAGAAATATCATTAAAGTAATAGATTTTGATCCCATTTTCCCGAGGATGATGATTTGAGTTCAGTCTTCACAATTTGCCGTCAGTTAGTTGACAAACTTGCAGACATCCAAATTGGGATAACATAACAAAATTGTCAGAACCGATTGGGGATCGAAATAGGGTAAACCACTCAAGTTACCCAATTTCACCTTGAGAAGTAGCAATGGATTTCCAGAATCAAAATGGGAGCCAAGCTTCAATATTCCATCAAGATGACACTCAGATTAAATTGGTTGCTGGCTGGTCATCATTTAAGGGTCCAAGAGCTAATAAGCCTCAGTTTGACAAAAAAGAATTTATATTGGGTCATCCTCAACCCAAAAAGCAAAATATTACGGTTGCAGTAGGTCGAGGACACTTGAACTCTGGCCAGGCTTTTACAAGTTCACCACTGGCTTTTAATCCTTCTGATTCAGATAGAATATTCAGAGATGTAGAAGTATTTCAAAATAGAAGGGACAGACATCAAAATTTGGGAAATAATTATCCCCTAAATTTCGGGTATCAGGATTCGTCAAATTTACAAACTCCGAATCACGATTACCAACCTGATAACCAAAGAAATAGAGGTAATCCTGACTACCATTTTCACACTCAAAGGGAAAGAGGTAACAATTTTCATGGCTAGAGACAAAATGCTTTTCCTCAACCAAATTACAAAAATCAGGGTGGTGGTTATATTCAGTATCAACGCAAACCTAGACAAAAAGCAATTCAGAGAGTTCTATAATTGCCGAAAGGTCTAGAGTATAATGGCATTACTGATTGGCAATCAATCATTCAGATAAAAATTTATCAATTTTATAGAAATGCAAGCCTGGTCAGAAAGGGATTGTAAAATAATCTTTGTTGGTTTTTAATGGGAAAAGCCAGTGAATATTATGCTACAATAAGCAGACAAGACCCAATAATGATTTTTTGGGACCTCATGCAAACTAGAAAAACATTTTGGGATGTACAAACTTCCCAAAAAGGCTCAAATTCAATTGGGGCAAGCCTGTCAGATGTCGGAAATGTCATTAGAAGAGTGGCCCAGTCAGATGTTAACCCTTGCCGAAAAAGCACATGGCCATTTGCCTGAAGAACATATGCTTAACCAGGCAATAATGAAATTTTGTCATGGTTGTTTAGACAAAGATACAGGCCTCTTTGCTGCTAATCAAAAACCTCTATAGAAGATGCAGTGTTCACGCTGGCTCAATATTTTAATGTGCCAAAGTGAATATTCTTTGTGCCAAATGAGAATTATTTGTACCAAATGAGATTTTTTTGTGCCATGGGTATTTTATTTGGGAGAACTATAAAAAAATTCTTTTTCATATTTTATTCAAGAAAGATGAAAAGCATAAAAGTCTGACATGTAATAGCTTAATGACCTAAGGTTTTGACAAGAACATACCTGTAATTACATCTGTATGGAGTCCCACACTGTCATTGTTTAAGTTGTGCATTTTTATACCCCCCACAAACAAAGTTGGGGGGGGGGGGGTATAGAGGAATCACCCTGTCCGTCCGTCTGTCTGTCATACCGTCCATCTATCCATCTGTCCATCCTTATAAGCACAACTCCTCCTAAACCGTTTGAAGAATTTTCATGAAACAATGGAAGAACTCCATGTGCATGAAGCAATATAATTCCGTTCTGACAGGCGCGGGGGGGGGGGGGGGGGGGGGGGGGGGGATCACTTTGTGAGCTTGCTCACAGTACCTTAGTTTATATATAAATTCGCTCCTGGATGATCAAAACTTAAACTGATTGACATGTGGATTGAAATCTTTGTCATTTTATTACTATATTAATCTTTGATTATGGTCATTGGGAAAGTACCACCAACAATTAAAGACAATTGATAATCTGGTCTCTTGTTCACTGGTAAGAAACAGACCATTCGTTGTTTACATGTTTACACAATACACAATTTCTTAATCCGAGGTCACCAGTAAGGACAATTGGAGAGTGATTGGTCACTGTGTACACAGTTGAATGAAATTACTTTTTTGTAATTAATGATGTGGGCATTCATATTGATATATTTAACTTATCATTTTGTACACTTGATGAGATATCAGAAACAAACAATACAGGATATATAATTAGGTGTGAATCAGTAGATTAATAATCTTATAACAGCTCTTCGCTGGGAGCCCAGAGTTATGATTTGTCAGCTAGAAAATCAAGAATATACCAGGTTCGTGATTTTGAATTTATGTGCTAAATTTTTTTAACAAATGCTCATATTTATGTGCCACATACCAGTGTGAACACTGAAAAGATTCCAATGATAAAGTTTTTTTCATTTTGCTAGAAAAACTAATCAACCGAATATCCAGAGCACTACAGATAACAATATTAAGGAAATGAAAAAACTCATGACAGGGTTTGGAAGTTTCACAAAATAAGTGACTGATGGAATGAAAGCTATGCAGGAATCAGGTGCCAAACCGACTCTTAAACTGTCACAAGGTTTGGATTGTGGTACAGGATATAGCTGTTGTCAAAATTGCTCTCATTTGCCGCAACATCAAACTTGTTTTCATTGTGGATCTCCCACACATTTGGCCAAGGAGTGCCCAACTAGAAATAATTAAAAACCAACCAGTTACAAAAAGTGAAAATTAGCAAACTGATTCAGTCAATACTCCAGGTAAGACCCAAGCTTCTGTAACATTCAGTGTCGAAGCAGAAGATTTAAATGAAAGCGGGTCAGACAGACTGGCTTAGGCTTAGCCCCAACAAATGCAGGCCAAAACAAAGAAATTTCATCTCCTGATCCAATTTTAATAGAAACTCCCATAGATGAACTCTAATTTCCTCATTCAGTCATCATAAATCAGACTTACAGATAAATTATCCTTCATGGTTCCTGTCACCTTAGAAGATGTAAAATTAGATTCTTTAATAGATACTGGAGCACAAGTAATAAAAGTAGTGGAATCTTTGAAGGAATCCAGCCTCCCCCCCCCCCCCACCCTCCCCCGGCCCAGCCCCCTGTTATCAAAGAAATACAATTGAAGGCTGTAGATTTGTATCAAGGAATCATGTATTTAGACAATGAAAAAATTATGCAGGACTTAATTTCTTCCTGTATTCCAAAAGCTAACAGGGTTTCTTTATCAAATAAAGTTATAGTTCTTCTTAACTCAGCTAAGCAAATTAAATGCAAGTTACAAGGGGATCTCCTTGAATATACAATTGAACCAACTTTTTGATGTCTTGAACATTTCATTCAGAAGATGCTGACCCAGTAGTTACAGTGGAAACATGTCAAGTTTTAATAACTATGGAAGAACCAAGACAGAGTAATAGAATTAACTGAATGCCTCGAAGATTTGTTTGATTGATAAAAAACTCTCCTAAATGAAGTAGTACAAATTCAGTTGAAACCATTATTGATTAAATATCAAAGAGGTGGGTTGCAAAACATGACTATGATTTAGGCAATTTTACAGCCCTTCAACATCACATTAAAACTGGGGATGCTAAACCAATCAAATCCCTAATGAGAAGAACCCCAACATGCTTTGAAGGGAAAGAGGAAAAACTATTGGAGGAAATGATAAAAGCAGGGGTATTTCAGCCATCACTTTCTGAGTGTGCATCTGCCCCCGTTTTAATAAAAAAAACCTAGTGGCCCTGTCAGATGGTGCCTCGATTTTAGAAACATCAATCCTGCAATAGAAAAAGATACTTTTCCTTTACCTCTCACTTTCCATTACCTCTCATAGAAAATTGCTTGAAAACTATAGCTGGAAATAAGCCCGTTTTTAGCCATTTTTGATGGGAATCAAGCTTATTTCCAGGTACCAATTGCAAAAGTTAGGACAGTCAGACTCCACCATTAATTTGTCCAGCGGAATTTGCAGACCCCCCCCCCCATTACATGGTGAAGAAATCATAGCATTGGGGGCTAGTGCTTAAGTGGGTATCAGGGAAAACTCCAAACCAATGCCTGACAGTTTACCTTTCCCTACTGTAGCAGTGCAAGTGCATTGCGCTGTCCCCTGCTCACATTTTCTTGGAGTATCTGGAGGACCTTACAGTGGACATCACTGCCTATTGTGTCTTCTGTTGACCCTCTCAGATGTAACACCAGGGGCTGGATTTTTTAGCGTTCTTGGCCAGCTGAGCAAAAACCTGATCCTGGATAGAACAGTCCCCCTCAGGTTCTGTTCAGTCCAGGCCATCTCCCCCAAGAGGCTTTTGGGAGTAATATGGTATTCTGCCCACAGCCTCTCCCAACTCCATGAGAGAGTAATCCTTGACATGACAAGGATGGAGCCTGGTAGCTATCTTAACTATCGTGGTCTCTCTTCGCCAATTTGGGTAATAGCTATTCCTCCAGTACGGAAATTGGTACACCAAATGGCCTACACGCTTCCAGCTTGAATATTTCTCTAAATGGGAGCTGGGGGTGCTCCTAGAACTTTTGCGTCCTGTAAGCATGGAAGTGAGCATCCAGCAAGTAAGGACCCATATATATAGGGGTTGGCTCATCTTCCTAGCTTTCCGTAATAAAGGGAGGTTGGGTTAGCAGCCGCCTCCACTGGCCGAACCAGAAAACCAGTGGGCAAAGGGCTAGGGTTTATCACTATCTTAGGAGGCAGTGAAGCGAACCCAGGAGGGGGTTGTTTCACCACAGACTTCTGTGGTTCCACGACAGACTCTTTCCCTACCAACAAACAGGATTCAAAGATTAAAGCTGCAGCTGCTCCTGCTCCTTCTTCTTCAGCAGCCCGCCGAAGACTGTAAGTGCCTCTAAAAGAGGGACTCAACCTTAGTCCAAAGGGAGTCCTCAAACAAGGACTCCTTGTTCCTCTAGTGAGGGCCCAAGCAAAGCTGCTATGGCCCAAACTGGTATCGCTTAGTCCTCCCGTGTAATGGGAAGACTAACTGTCCAGCCCTAGACTAGGGAGGTCCTCTCCCTGTCGTCTATGGACACCAGCAGGGAAGTTCAAAGTACCTCCCTCCGGTTTAAATCTTGAAGCCCTGGACAGCCCGCTAAAAGGACGGGCCTTTGACTCAACTTGTCCTCTCCCCAGTGCCAAAATAGTACCTGGCAGCTGAGGAAACATTGCGAGAAACAACACTACTGTTCGCACCATTCGCACTGTGGAAAAAATGGCCCATTGGGGAGAACCAGTTTACTCCAGCACAGGTCTTTACCACCCTGGAGGAAATTGTTGCTCCCCTGGAGAAGCCCCTGGTGGAGCTCACAGAGCTGGTCAACGGGAAATTCATTGAACTCAACAAATTCCCGGGAACAGTCTCCCATGTATTCATGGATCAAAGGAGATCCATTGAGAGCCACCGGGGTTTCACCACATTAACTTCCCATTTAACACAGTTCCAGTGTTTGGTGACCCCTGCAGGCTTTGAGAGAGCTGATGTGGCTGCTGGAAAAGGTACAGAAAGGGACATTGGGGGTATTCCTTCCTCTGCAACCTCAACAGCCTCTGTAGAATCCACTTTGGTGGTGGGGAGAGAGTCTCGTGGAACCACAGAAGTCTGTGTTGAAAGCACCCCTCCTGGTTTGCTCCACTGCTTCCTCAGGGAGTGGTAACCCCCTTGCCCTTTACCCACTGATTTTCTGGTTCGGCCGGTGGAGGCGGCTGCCAACCCAGCCTCCCACTATTAAGGAAAGCTGGGAAGGATAGCCATCCCCTTCGGGCCCTTACTTGCTGGATGCTCACAAATCCATGTCGACAGAACTCAAAAGTGTGGGAGCATCCCAGCTCCCATTTAGAGAAATATTCAGGCCATAGGTGGATAGGCCAGTTCGTGTCCCAATTCTGTTAAGGGGAGGAGTATCTGTTTATTACGACCCTCTTTATCACTCAATTGGAGAGGAGTGACCCTATAGTTAAGATAGCCATCGGGCTCCTTCCTCGTCATGTCAAGGATTACTCTTCCCTGGTGATGGATGAGGCAGAGGGTAAAATAACCACATTACTCCCAAATACATCTGCTTTGGGGGAGATTGGCCTGGACCGAACCTGAGGGGACCTGGTCTATCCAGGATAGGGTTTTTTGCTTGGCTGGCCAGGAATGCTCACAAAACCAGTCCCCAGTGTTACATCTGAGTGGGTCAACAAAAGACACAATGGGCAGTGATGTCCACTGTAAGGCCCTCCAGATACTCCTCTACTAAGAAAATGCGAGCAGTGGGCAGTGCATCCACTTGCACTGCTTCAGTAGGGAAAGGTAAATTGTCAGGCATTGGTTTGGAGTTTTTTCCTGATACCCTCTTAAGCACTAGCCCCCAGTGCTACCATTTCTCCACCATGCATTGGAGAGGTTGGGGGGAGGGGGGGATCCAGCAAATTACGCTGGACAAACTAATGGTTGTTACTTTCCAAGGCAGTCGAGGTTCACCGTTGGCAGCCCCATGTGCTGGGGAGAAATTGTAAGGCTAATCGCTAAAATGAGGGAGGGGGGGGGGTGCCCCTAGGGCTGCTTTTGCAGTTGACTAAGAAAAATAGACGATCCAAAGGTGTCTGGCTTGGCAGTGTTTATTTATACCCTTGCAATGAGTTGGGGCGAGGGGGTATACTGGAATCACATTGTCTGTCCGTTTCTGCCCATCCATCTGTCTGTAGACATTATTTAGTCTGGAGATTTTTTCCAAACTTTATTGTCCAGGCCCGTCGGAACGAAATTTATATTGGGGGGGCTGATATTGCTAATTTGGGTGAACTGGCTGATACTAAATGGGTATGGGGTATCCAAATGCCTGAAGGCACGAGCTTTTTGAGGGGGGAGGGGAGGGGGGGGGTTACTCCCCCAGAAAATTTTTTGAAAAGGGCAATCAAAGGAAGCATTCTGGTAGCTTTTGAAGCAAAAACCTCTTGATTTTTTTAAAAGGCAAAAGTTGTTTTTTTAACAAAATGTTGCAAAAATCCCAATAGAACCTCATAACATTTGGGGACGGTTCTCACACCGGGCTCACCTGCAGGCCGTGGCCGTATTCCGTCATGCTAAAAAACAGTCAGGCCTTAGGGTGGATTCATTAGTTTTATCATTACGCCAACGGTTGTCGTGGTCTTCTGAGCTGCCAAAGGAATTGCTCAAAACGTTTGCACATCAATGTTTGCAGGTGCATGTTATACATTCAGTGATACGTTCACAATTCTAATCCAGGGGCGTAGTAAGCTAATTTTATTGGGGGGGGGAGGGGTAGGACCTATATTCCCATGACGCGACGCGTCATCCGAGCGGCGAGTGGGGGTGAACACGAGAGGGGATATCCCCCGTCTCTTTGGTGGGGGGGGGGGGGGGGGGGGGGGTCTGGGGGCCTCCCCCGGGAAAATTTTCGAATTTAAGATGTAAAAACATGAATTCTAGTTGATTCTGAGCAAATAAATTGTATATTCCTATGACGCGAAGCGTCATCCGAACCGCGAAAAGGCGAGTGGGGGGTGAGCACGAGAGGGGGTACCTCCCCGTCTCGTTGGTGGGTGTCCGGGGGGCCTCCCCCGGGAAATTTTTTTTAATTTAAGATGTACAAATATGCATTCTGAGTGATTCTGAGCAAATACATCGTCAATAAGGAAATACGTCAACTCTCTGATCAATTCAGCGTGATTTCCGAGCAGAATGACAGGAATAGTGAACATGCAATGAATTACCCTGTGGTTGGTTGGGGTTTAACATCGCTTTCCACAATTAGGCGAAAACACGACTGTCAGTTTTATTGGTGGAAGAAAGCCCACATGGAACCCACTCAGTCCAGTAATCATTAACAGTAATGTCGGAATGTGGTAACCAGTGGGCATCCCGTGTGGAGAAACCAACAACCCAGCCCAGTAAAGCCTACTTTTGACAAATGTGTGGGGGTGGGGGAAATATCTCCCTTAACCCCCACCCCCACCCCCACCCCCACCGGTTCCTACGCCACTGTTCTAATCTGAGTTCAATAATGTAATGTCCAGTTTTATTCAGATTACATCGGTTGCTCCCATCATGGATAAACTAACGACGAAATATGAGCAAATTATTGGGGGGGCTGCAGCCTCCCCGGTTCCGACGGGCCTGTTGTCATCAAAATTTGGTATGAATGTTCACTACCATGGGAACCTGTGATTATTGTTCCGGTCAGACTATTTTTGCCAAAGTTATCTGAAGTTATACCCCTTTTTCATGTCTCGGAATGCTAAATTTTTGTTTGGAGATTTTCTCAGATGTTTATGGGTCAATTCCTTTGAAACATGGTATGGGTATTCACTACCATGGGAACCTGTACACCAGTAATTATAGTTTCGATCAGACTTTTTTTGCCAGAGTTATGTCCCTTTTCATCTTAGAATAATTAATTTTGTCCGGAGATTTTCTCAGAAGTTTACAGTTCAATTCCGTTGAAACTTAGTATGGATGTTCACTACCGTGGCAACCTGTGCACCAGCGATTATAGTTTTGATCAGACTTTGTTGTCAGAGTTATGCCCCTTTTTGTCTTAGGATAATTAAATTTGTCCGGAGATTTTCTCCATTGTTTATGCAGGTCTGGAAATAAGGAATGAGTTTTGTAACCGAATTGATCGTCATAACATGTTTAAAGTTATGGGGCGATGAATGCTTGTCAGTACGACGGGCTGACCATTGTTCGGCCCTTTGTAGGGAAATTTTGAATTCCTGTGTGTTTAAAAACACCCATTTCCTTGCATCTGAGCGCCTCTGCAGCCATATTTCATCTAAATTTCCGGACACATATTTTTTTTTAGCTCACCTGAGCAAAGCTCAAGGGGAGCTTAAATGATCACTTTCCATCCGTCCGTCGTACGTGATCCGTCGTTAACTTTACATTATCGACTTCTTCTCATGAACTGCTGGTCCAAATTCAACAAAATTTGCTGTGCATGTTCCCTATCATATGTCAATTTAAGTTTGTTCAAATCAAGTTGCCACGCCCCAAAAAGTGTGCTTAAATCTTAAAAAATCTTCTCCAGAACCAGCAGTAGCAGAGACTTGATATTTGGTGTGCAGCTTCCTTTTGAGGTGTAGACTCAGATTTGTTCAAGAGAAGTTCGAGGAGCAATATTGACTTCGTTAAGGGAGGGAAAAAATTTTCGCCCAAAATTTCTTTTTTCCAAACTGAGAGGCAGATTTGAACCAAATTTGATATGAGGGCTTATTGGGTCATAAGTACTTAATTTATGCCAAAATCTTTTTCCCGTCGCCCCATGGGAATTGCAGGAGCTAAAAATAGAAAAAAAAATTAAAACCTCCATACACGAATCTCCAAAACTACAAGGCACTGAGAATTCTTATTTGGTTTGAAGCTTCTGGAATGGTAAAAAAAAAATTGCCATCGGTTTTATCATAGGGTACTTTTTTGGGACTTTGAAAAAGTGCTGAGTCAGCATTTTTTATCACTGTGGGTAATGGGGAAAACATTTAAGACTACTTTTCTCCCAAACAGTCTGCTCCAAAAGCTTTCAAATTTTACATATAACATCTTTGGAAGATTGTTTCACATGTTTATTGAAATCAATTCCCCGGGTCCATATTTGGGCTCTCTATGGGAGCCCAAATGTTTAAATTAGTGCAGTATGACGGATATTTAAGCGCCATTGCTATTCTGGGTTTGCTCAGTCGTAGATAAGGAAGGCATTTCCCTTTTCAAAGAACAATCAAAATCAGCTTCTGAAAGGCATCATTTGTTTTTAGACACACCCTCCTCCGATTTCAGGTTAGAAAACGCTGTGGAGGTATAATCGAAAATACTGCAGTCTTCCAAGTTGCAGAAGTTGCTTTCCTGTAAAAAGTGCTGAAAGACAAACGATTGGAATTGACAAGTTTCTTTCTGTTGGCTGTAACAGTATATTTTGAATAGATATAACACTTAAAACACATGAACTGAAGATTTTTCATTCAGTCTCTTTAGAAACTAATAACTCCAGTTTGGATTATTTAATCTCAACCAAAGTCGTTATGTGTATTTTCCAGCTAATATTACTGACCAAGTTTGAATATGGGTTCCATCCACTTATTTTTAGCTCAACTTTGGCGAAGCCAAATTTGAGCTTTTGTCATGGCCTGTCGTCCTTCTGTCCGTACGTCAATTGGATACGGCTCGGACTAGAGGCCGTATTTATGAACCGATCTTTATGAAACTTCTTGGATACGTTTTTTGACCGTGGGACGAGAACGAGTGTTTTTGGGTGCAGTCCGAAATTCAAGATGGCTGCCAGCCGCCATTTTGTACCGACGATGCAGAAATCTGTTTTTTGTACAGAACTTCCATATGAAAAGCTCTGATTTGAATAATTTTTTGTATGAATGTTTAGTACCATGGAATACATCACATATAATACGGGTTTTTTTCTCGTGCTTAAATTATGCAAATTAGACTAACTTTGATGTTTTTAGCTCACCTGAGCGAAGCTCAAGGGGAGCTTTACTAATCACTTTCTGTCCGTCGTCCGTCGTCCGTCGTCCAGCGTCCGTCGTCCGTCGTCGTCCGTCCGGCGTTAACTTTACATTATTGACTTCTCCTCCTAAACCACTAGCCCAATTTTATTCAAATGGTGGCTAAATGTTTATTACCTAATGCCAATTCAGATTTGTTCAAATGAAGTTGCCCCTCCTCCTGGGTGGTGCCACGCCCCCAAGGGGCACCAAAATCTTTGTAAATCTTCTTCTCATGAACCAGCAGTAGCAGAGACTTGATATTTGGTGTGCAGCTTCCTTTTGAGGTGTAGACTCAGATTTGTTCAAGAGAAGTTTGTGGGGCTATACTTGGCGTTGTTATGAGAGGGGCAAAATTTTTTGCCCCGCCCAAAATTTCTATTTTCCAAACCGAGAGGCTGATTTGAACCAAATTTTATGTGAGGGCTTATTGGGTCATGAGTACTTGATTTATGCAAAAAAAAATTTTCCCGCAGCCCCGTGGGAACCGCAGGAGCTAAAAATAGAAAAAATTTAAAACGCCCATATCTCCAAAACTGCACGGCACTGAGAATTTTTATTTGGTGTGCAGCTTCCTTAGGACCAACAGAAAGGATTGGTAAAAAAAAATTGCCATCGGTTTTATCATAGGGTACAGTTTCGGGACTTTGAAAAAGTGCTGAGTCAGCACTTTTTAACACTGTAGGCAATGGGAAAAACATTAAAAAATCTTCTTCTCCAGATCCAGCAGGCAGAATCTTTTGATATTTGGTATGCAACATTGTAGGGTGGATCTGATTCAAGTTTGTTCAAATCGGCCCCCTGGGTTCATATTTGGGCTCAGTATAGGAGCCCGATTTCGAACTTAGTGCATTTCAGGCAAATTTCTTAAAAAATCTTCTTCTCCAGATCCAGCAGGCAGAATCTTTTGATATTTGGTATGCAACATTGTGGGGTGGATCTGATTCAAGTTTGTTCAAATCGGCCCCCTGGGTTTATATTTGGGCTCAGTATAGGAGCCCAAATTTGAACTTACTGCATTTCAGGCAAATTTCTTTGAAAATCTTCTTCTCCAGATCCAGCAGGCAGAATCTTTTGATATTTGGTATGCAACATTGTAGGGTGGATCTGATTCAAGTTTGTTCAAATCGGCTCCCTAGATTCATATTTGGGCTCACTATAGGAGCTCGAATTCGAATTTAGTGCATTTCAGGCAAATTTCTTCAAAAATCTTCTTCTCCAGATCCAGCAGGCAGAATCTTTTGATATTTGGTATGCAACGTTGCGGGGTAGATCTGATTCAAGTTTGTTCAAATCGGCCCCCTGGATACATATTTGGGCTTACTATAGAAGCCCGAATTCGAACTTAGTGCATTTCAGGCAAATTTCTTAAAAAATCTTCTTCTCCAGATCCAGCAGGCAGAATCTTTTCATATTTGGTAAGCAACATTGTGGGGTGGATCTGATTCAAGATTGTTCAAATCGGCCCCCTGGGTTAATATTTGGGCTCAGTATAGGAGCCCGATTTCGAACTTAGTGCATTTCAGGCAAATTTCTTAAAAAATCTTCTTCTCCAGATCCAGCAGGCAGAATCTTTTGATATTTGGTATGCAACATTGCAGGGTGGATCTGATTCAAGTTTGTTCAAATCGGCCCCCTGGGTTCATATTTGGGCTCAGTATAGGAGCCCGATTTCGAACTTAGTGCATTTAGGCAAATTTCTTAAAAAATCTTCTTCTCCAGATCCAGTAGGCAGAATCTTTTGATATTTGGTATGCAACATTGCGGGGTAGATCTGATTCAAGTTTGTTCAAATCGGCTTCCTAGATTCATATTTGGGCTCACTATAGAAGCTCGAATTCGAACTTAGTGCATTTCAGGCAAATTTCTTAAAAAATTTTCTTCTCCAGATCCAGCAGGCAGAATCTTTTGATATTTGGTATGCAACATTGTGGGATGGATCGGATGCAAATTTGTTTAAATCGGCTCCCTAGATTCATATTTGAGCTTACTATAGAAGCTTGAATTCGAACTTAGTGCATTTCAGGCAAATTTCTTAAAAAATCATCTTCTTCAGATCCAGCAGGCAGAATCTTTTGATATTTGGTATGCAACATTGCGGGGTGGATCTGATTCAAGTTTGTTCAAATCGGCCCCCTGGATTCATATTTGGGCTCACTATAGAAGCTCGAATTCAAACTTAGTGCATTTCGGGCAAATTTCTTCAAAAATCTTCTTCTCCAGATCCAGCAGGCAGAATCTTTTGATATTTGGTATGCAACATTGCGGGGTAGATCTGATTCAAGTTTGTTCAAATCGGCTCCCCAGATTCATATTTGGGCTCACTATAGAAGCCCGAATTCGGACTTAGTGCATTTCGGGCAAATTTATTAAAAAATCTTCTTCTCCAGATCCAGCAGGCAGAATCTTTTGATATTTGGTATGCAACATTGTGGGGTGGATCTGATTCAAGTTTGTTCAAATCGGCTTCCTAGATTCATATTTGGGCTCACTATAGAAGCTCGAATTCGAACTTAGTGCATTTCAGGCAAATTTCTTAAAAAATTTTCTTCTCCAGATCCAGCAGGCAGAATCTTTTGATATTTGGTATGCAACATTGCGATTCAAGTTTGTTCAAATCGGCCCCCTGGATTCATATTTGGGCTCACTATAGAAGCTCGAATTCAAACTTAGTGCATTTTGGGCAAATTTCTTCAAAAATCTTCTTCTCCAAATCCAGCAGGCAGAATCTTTTGATATTTGGTATGCAACATTGCGGGGTGGATCTGATTCAAGTTTGTTCAAATCGGCCCCCTGGATTCATATTTGGGCTTAATATAGAAGCCCGAATTCGCACTTAGTGCATTTCAGGCAAATTTCTTAAAAAATCTTCTTCTCCAGATCCAGCTTCAGAATCTTTTCATATTTGGTAAGCAACATTGTGGGGTGGATCTGATTCAAGTTTGTTCAAATCGGCCCCCTGGGTTTATATTTGAGCTCCGTATAGGAGCCCCAAATTTTAACTTAGTGCATTTCAGGCATATTTCTTAAAAAAATCTTCTTCTCCAGATCCAGCAGGCAGAATCTTTTGATATTTGGTATGCAACATTGTGGGGTGGATCTGATTGTGATTCATGAACGTATTTATTTGTAAAGTTGATAGAATCTTAGACAAAATTTGCAGAAAAGATCTACTATAGAAGGGGTGGTATCCAGGGTGAACCGTTTACCTAAATCTAGCAGTACTAATGCATTATTCACACAAATCTCCGTTCAAATTTTATGACCCCCTCATTGGAACACATGCATTCAGCTCATTGCAACAAAGGTCATATGCCATGTTTTCGAGACAAAGGAATAAAAATTTTAGTTATTCATGAAATTTTTAGGCAACTGTTGTCTGTTATTCACATTGCTTCATGAAATTTCAGTACTTTTAGAAGTTACCTCAGTAATCAAGGGTTAATTCCCCTTAATTAAATGTCGCCTCTAAAAAACAACCACTTTGCATATCTTACCTTTTTACCAGCATAACTGCCAAAACTTGTCAGCATTCTTCGCAAAAATCGCTATTCAAATTTTAATTTTTGTCTCTTAAACATACATGTACTTATCGCTTGTAAATACCCCATTGGAATGAGCTTTTTGAGCTCATTCCAATGAGAGGTCGCACACCATGCTTTTTGAGTCAAAAAAGCAATTTTTTTAGTTATTCCAGAATTTCGTACGTAAAACACAGCTTTATGACTTCACATTAAAATGAGCTCTCTAAGCTTGTTCCAATCAACATTCACGCACTATGTCTTTCACACAAAAAATAAAATTTTCCATTTATTCAGAAATTTTGTTTGCAAGAACACTCTTACCCCCCCCCCCCCCCCCCCCCCACACACACACACACGACAAACACACACACACACACACACACACACAAACACAGACACACACATCTAAAAGTTTGTCAGCAAAAAAAACAGTTACTTCAGTTTTTAAATGCATTATAGGAACAACTTGCCTAATCAAATTTAAATACTTTTGCTTCATTCTGTATCTAGAACAAACCATTTACCATATCTTTACGCAAAATTCTCCAGCATCATTCACAAAAAAAACACCATTATTTATATATTCACATTTCTGTCTCAAAAATATACCTGATCTTCCCATACCCCTAATGGAATAAGCTGTTTGAGCTTGTTCCAATGATGATAAAAAAAACTAATATTTTGGAAAATTTGTGAAAATTTTTGTTTTCTTGCATGCAAATATATACATGTAGCACATGGAAGATATCCACAGTTGGGGAGAGATGTCCAAGGCTATCTCTTCACATTCCTTGTTTGTGCTTCATGCTAAACCAGTTTGTCTGCAGAGATAAATTTGCTTTATTAAAAATCATTGGAGATTGGCCACACACCAACGATTTTAAATAAAACTAATTTTAGGTAACAAATGTTGAACTTCAAACAAAATCTATCACTCAACCAGTTAATGTTGATGAGGCATGACATGGTGAAGGTGACCTAAAATACTTCTTAGAGTCACTTTGTCAGGTGAGCGATTAAGGCCACGTGGGGCCTCTTGTTTTGTGTTACTTTCAGCACTGTAAGTGCAAATGCCAATACGGCTTGGGCTAGAGGCCGTATTTATGAACCGATCTTTACGATACTTCTTGGGTACCTTTGTTAACACCGTGGGACGAGAACGAGTGTTTTTGGGTCCGGTCTGAAATTCAAGAAGGCCGATGGCAGCCATTTTGTACAAAATTAGGTGCAATCAGATTTTTGCACAGAACTTCCATATGAAAGCTGATTTGAATAATTTTTTGTATGAATGTTTAGTACCATGGGATACATCACATATACAGGTTTTTTTCTCGTGCGGAAATTATACAAATTAGATGAACTTTGATTTTTTCAGTGCTACTTACACACAGTAGGTACACATGTCAATACGGCTTGGGCTAGAGTCTTTATTTATGAACCGATCTTCATGAAAACGTCTTGGGTACCTTTGTTATCACCTTGGAACGAGAACAAGTGTTTCTGGGTGCGGTCTAAAATTCAAGATGGCTGCCAGTGGCAATTTTGTACTAAAATTAGGTCTGATCAGTTTTTTGCATACAACTTCTATACGGCTCAGGCTAGAGGTCGTATTTATGAACCGATCTTTACAAAACTTCTTGGGTACCTTTGTTATCACTGTGGGATGGGAACGAGTGTTTTTGGGTGTGGTCCGAAATTCAAGATGGCCACCAGCAGCCATTTTGTACTAAAATTAGTGCACTGAGTCTTTTGTACAGAACTTCCGTATGAAAGTTCTGATTTGAATAGATTTTTGTATGAATGTTTAGTAACATGGAATACATCACATATAGTACAGGTTTTTTTCTTGTGCAGAAATTATGCAAATTAGATGAACTTTGATTTATTCAGTGCTACTTATACACTGTAAATGCACATGTCAATACGCCTCGGGCTAGGGGCTGTATTTATGAACCGATCTTCACAAAACTTCTTGGGTACCTTTGTTATCACCTTGGGACAAGAATGAGTGTTTCTGGGTGCGGTCCAAAATTCAAGATGGCTGCCAGTGGCCATTTTTTACCGAAGTTAGGTCCGATCAGTTTTTTGTCACAACTTCTATACAGCTCGTATTTATGAACTGATCTTCATGAAACTTCTTGGGTACCTTTGTTTTCACCTTGGGACATGAATGAGTGTGTTTTGGGGTGCCTTTGTTATCACTGTGCTGTGAGAACACATATTTTGGGGTTTAGTCAGACCCACTCTGGGACTCGAAAGATTTCTTTTCTAGTTTAGCATCTGACCGTCACCCACTTTTACAATACTTTACCTATACATTTGTTTCAGGCTCCGGTTAGTATTTTATGTACAGACCGTTACAATACTTTATATGTACTTTTGTTATCAGGTCACTACCCAGATGTTTGTCATTGCTGTGTCACATATTATACATATACATGTCTTAACAAGTTGAGCTACAGTGTCATTGACACTTTCATTTCATGAGTTGTGTCCCTTTTTTGACTTAGAATGGGTGTATTTAGCCACGCCTGGTGGTGCTCTTGTTAGTGGAGGCAACCGTTCTAAGAGGTGCCAGTGTTTTAATAAGGTCTTCTTTATCTTTGAAATGTGGCGGTTATATTCTGTCGTGAAGACCAGAGGTGGTGAAGTGTTCCCAAAATTTCTATTTCAAGAACTGATGGGCCGATTTGAACCAAATTTGGCATGCAGTATAAGTGGGTCCAATGTACTTGATTGATGCCCCAATTTTTTATTTTTCGTAGCCCCGTTGGTACCCCAGGGGCTAAAAATAGAAAAAATTCAAATGCCCGTATTTCCTAAACTACACGGATCAGAGACCTGTTATTTGGTATGAAGCATCCTTTTGACCAGTAGAATGGATTAAAAAAAACAAGGCTATTGGTTGTGTCAGCGTATTCTGTAGGGGCATTTGAAAAAATGCGGAGTCAGCATATTTGCAAAAATTGAAACAAAATATTTTCTTCCGAATAGCTGATTAGAATCTTTTGATATTTGGTGTACAGCATCCATAGGATGGTCAAATACAAATGTGTTCAAATTGAGCCCCTCGGTGCATATTTGGGCTCAATAAAGAAGCTCAAATAATTAACTTAGGGCTCCATGGGGAATAAACCTTAAAAATATTCTTCAGATCAAACAGTCAGATTCTTTTGATATTTGGTACACAGCATCTCTAGGGGGGTTTAGATTCAAGTTTGTTCAAATGGGATCCCTGGATGAATATTTGGGATCTTTATTGAAGCCCAAGCGGGCGCGGTGGCTCAGTAGGTAGAGGTGCAGGCTGCAAGCCGAGAGGTACTCAGTTCGAATCCCACCTGCGGCAACTGCGTTGTGTCCTTGGGCAAGACACTTCACCCCCATTGCCCATGTGGGGTCACAGTGGTGCTGTGTACTAAGGCATACTGCACGTCGATGGTGCACTTGTCTTCAACCAATGCTAATCCTGCTTGTGTGGAGTTAGTATGTTGGGAGCTGACAGTTGCTCGCCGTTGCTCGGTGGTTCTCTCCGGGTACTCCGGCATCCTCCACTTGTAAAACTGTCATTGTCATGATTAGCCATTGTGCAGAAATATGTGACCTTAAACACCAGTAAATAATAAATAATAAATAATATTGAAGCCCAAATTTTAACTTAGTGCAATATGAGAAAATTTCTTAAAAAAATCTTCTTTTCAGACCCATTAGTGATAATCCTTTCATATTTGGTATGTGACATCTCTAGAGGTGTAAGATTTGAATTTGTTCAAATCGAGTTCCTGGGTTAATATTTGGGTTCCCCAAGGGAGCCCAAATATTTACTAAATACAATATGGGGAATTATTGTTTATAATCATCTCCTTCAGATCCAGCAGCCAGATTCTTTTGATATTTGGTGTACAACAGGGGAGGGTTAGATTGAAGGCAGGGCAGCACGGTATTACGGCATACTGGTTAGTACCAGTATTGAAATTGTCACTGGTTAAAAACTGTCCATTAAAAATGAATACCGGTGTACCGTGATTAACAGCATACAGTTTTTGGGGCCGGTATTATGATTTGAAATTCGTGTGTTCTTGAAATAAAAATATATATATTGCCCTAGAAATAGGGAAAACACAAATTAAATGCAAGGGATATCATCAATAAAAAAAATATTTTTGGACTTATAGATAGAAGTATTACTTTCTGCTTTGGGGAAATGAGTGATTTGAATGGATTCAATGAAAAACTAATCTATGTCTGTAAAGTTATTGACCCTGTTGTTATGAAAAAAGCCGTAAAGTTATTAGTCAGTTTGCTCGTTTTCATCTGATAGAAACTCGGACACAAGTAAATTAGTTTTTGTCAGTTTTATTCCTGTAAAAACATGGTCAACCTCCCTTTTCCCGATAAACGTTTGATTATTGAGTCTGGCTTTTGATACTAACACTGTGTCAATTAATGAACATCGAAATTCTTTTACATCCAAAGTAAACTCAACGCTCTGAATGTACCAAATTTTATGAGTTGTTTTTCATCTGGTACGGTGGGACTGTGTACATCACATTTACCAAGGGCTTATGGAAAAGTAAGGTATTTCAGTTTTAATTTGCTTTCAATCTTAACTGTTTCACGGTATACCAGTATACTGCGGTATTGTTTTCAATACCGTCACCGGTACTCAAATCCGAATACCATGCAGCCCTAATTGAAGGTTGTTCAAATCAGGTCCTTGGGTTAATATTTGGGCTTTTTATTGAAGTCCAAAGTTTAACTTAGTGCATTATGAGAAAATTTCTTGAAGATTCTTCTTTTTCAGGTCCACCAGTGAGAATCCTTTCATATTTGGTATGTAACATCTCTAGAAGTGTCAAATTCAAGTTTTTTCAAATCGAGTCGCTTGTTTTTAAAAACAGAAAATGTGGGAGAGGGGGGGGGGGGGGGGGGGGGGTAGATAGAGAGAACCATAGTAGTTGAAAACAAAACAAAAATTTCTTTCAGTTTTTTTTTAATTACTTCACAGAACAGAGCTTCCTAGGCATCTTTCCAGCAGGACCAGCAGAAAAGAATGGCCAAAAAAGTTGCCTTTGGTTGTGTCATAGCAAATTGCTCTTGCTGCTGATCACTTAGAGTTAAAACTAGAAGTCCTGTCATGAACTGTGCGCCTATCTGGGCTTAATTGCTCCTAGGAATTGTGCGCAATTGCCATATCAAATGGCATCCAAAGCACGGTAGGTTCTCCTGGTTACTCATGGCAAATACAGGCAATGTTTCTGCCAATGGACCTCCGGGTTACCATTTTTTTTTTTTATTACTTCAGAGAACAGAGCTTCCTAGGAATCTTTCGAGTAGAACCAGAGGTCCATTGGCAGAAACATTGCTTGTGCACAGGCCATATGTACAGAATTTGATAGCGTTATGATGGTCATAATGCGTAGATTAACATGCAGATCGACGTGCTATTTGTGCGCATTTCATGACAGGACTTCCAGTTTTAACTGTACTGATACACTCATCTCTTTTGACAATTTGAGCCAGGTGAGTGTTTTAGGCTCACTTGAGCCTCTGGTCAATAAATGTTGACATGGCAAGGATGAGACAGTCAGAGGCACTGAGATGGCAAATCATTGGCATGCATTCAACAGGCATGTCATTCAAATCTATAGGAAGGCAACTTGTCTATAGTCATTCTGTCATCAGCAGACTTGTCCGAAAACAGCAAACCAACGATGTTAAGGACCAACCAAGGCCTGGACAACTCCAAAAGACCTCTCCTCGGGAAGATCGGAGTCTGGCACGCCTAACTGGGTGTGAACCCTTTGCTTCAAGTGGGATTTTGAAATTCCTTTGGCTTCTCAACAGGCATTTCTGCAACAGAACTGTACAAAACCGTCTCAAAACACTGGGTATGATGTCCAGAAACCATCATCAAGTGTCCAGCTTAGACCGATCAGCATCAAAGACAGCATTTGGAGTGGTGTATGGCACAACAACATTTGAATCTCAGGACATGGAGGATAGACCATTGGTCAGGCGAGAGTAGGTTCCTGCTTCACGTCACAGATGGTCGCATGAGAATGTGAAGGCATAGAAATACTGCTTATGTGCCCAGGAACATCCGACGTACTGTTCCTTATTGTGGAGGATCAGTAATGATCTCGGGATGCCTCTCTCATGATTGTAAACTTGAAATGGTGACTATGTGGGAATCTCAATGGTCATCAGTACATCCGGGACATTCTCAATCTGATTGTCGTGCCCCATTTTGATAACTACCCTTTGGCTACTCGTCCTGTATTCATGGACAACAATGCAAGCCCACATCATCCCCAATCTGTAAGAGCATTCCTTCAGAACAACGCTATTACAACACTACCTTGGCCTGCAATGAGCCTTGATTTGATTCCCTTAGAACATATCTGGGACTTTGATGTCATGTGCAAGCAAGGGATCTGCCTGTGCAGAAATTAGCCGATTCGGAAGCTGCATTACATGAGGAGTGGCAGCAGTTGCCTCAGGACCTTATCAGAAGGCTTACTGGTAGCATTAGGAGGAGGGTTCAGGCTGTCATTCGGGCATGTGGTGGGTACACTTGCTACTGATGTCAGACACTGCTCTTGTATTCAGGAGATCACAAATTACATTTTTTGTCAGTAATTACTAGCATTGTTTCATCATGGACCGTTCCAGCACTATACTTGTTGAGAGAACATTTTTCCTTCAAAAACATTAGTGACAGATATGTGTAATTAGTGCTATTAAAATATTGCATATTTTCATGGTGTTGTCTTTCATTTGTCAATAGACCATTCTTTCCACAAACAATCACTTTTGGCCATCTCAAACAAAGCATGAAAGTAATGACAGTTGCTATTAACACCACTGCGGGAAAAATTATTGGGTGCTTAATTAAATTCTAAGTGTGTATTATAGTTAAATTTCACTTCGATACATGTCCTGGCTATTGGACTGTGAACTTGGGATTTATCCTAGAATGAATATTTTGTCATTTTCTGGAAAAGAATCAAAATTGCCGGCAACCCTTTTTGGCATTTTATTTTTATTTATATTTGTTCCCCTAGTATGGCTGTGTATGATTGAGTCTGTGCATGTTACAGTGTGAGGTTGTGGTCCTTAGAAAGTGATGAAATTTTATTCATGGTTGAACCCAAATGAACATATTTTGATAGCACTTCAGGTTGCAATATTGATAAATTAAAATTAATTTAAAGCCATAAATACAAATACATTTAGAAGCTAACCACACTTTCTAAACCAATGTATAAAACAAAGCCTTTAATTACCAATTTACTTGAGCAAATATTGGGGTAGAAAAAATTATTTGTTTTTGTATTTAATCCCAAAGTGCATTCTGATAGCTTGTTCTTTTCAGTAACTAAGCCAAAATATATTCAAAGCAAGTCAGTTCTGAAAAATCAAGTTGCTAAAAAATGTAAATTATGAGATGCATATACACTTGGAACTTAGTGTTTTTTTATGCAGTGGTGTTAACCCTTTACCTAACATGAAAAGCAGACGACACTTGCAAACAAAATTCTTGAATAACTAATTTTTTCATTTTTTGTCTTAAAAACATAGGTTATGACCCCTCTTTGGAACGAGCTCGACGAGCTTGTTCCAACGAGGGGTCATAACCTATGTTTTTGAGACAAAAAATGAAAATATAATGAAAATTAATTGGCGATTTTTTACGTTGGGTAAAGGGTTAATAGGAACTGTCATTACTTTCATGCTATCTTACAGATGACCAAAAGGGATTGTTTGCAGAGAGAATGGTCTATTGACAAATGAAAGGAAACACATAAAATATGCAATATTTTAATGGCACTAATTAAACATCTGTCACAAATGTTTGTGATGGAAAAGTTTTCTCTCAACAACTTCATTGCTGGAATGGTCCATGATGAATCAATGCCGGTAATTACTGACAAAAAATGGAACTTGTCATCTCTTGAACACAGTAGCGGTGACTGACGTCAGTAGTGAGTGTACCATCACGTGCCTGGATGATTGCCTGAACCCTCCTCCTAATGCTATCAGTGAGTCATCTGATACATTCCAGAGGCAACTGCTACCACTCCTCATGCAATGCAGCTTCCAAATTGGCCAAATCCTGTGAAGGCGGATCCATTGCCTGCACATGAAGTCCAAGAAGGTCCCAGATGTGTTCTATGGGATTCAGATCGTGGCTCATTGCAGGCCAAGGTAGTGTTGTAATAGCATTGTTCTGGAGGAATGCTCCCTGAGCATGGGAACTGTGTGGCCTTGCATTGTCGTCCATGAATACAGGGTGAATAGCCAATGGGTGGTCATCAAAATGAGGCACGACAACCGGATTAAGAATGTACTGGATGTGCTGATGGCCATTGAGATTCCCACATGCAGTCACCATATCAAATTTACAATCAAGAGAGAGGTATCTTCAGGTCATTACTGATACTTCACAAGGAACAGTAGGTCTGATGTTCCTGGGCACATAAGCAGTATTTCTATTCCTCCACGCTCTCATGGGACGACCTGTGACATAAAGCAGAAACCTACTCTCGTCTGACTAATGGTCGCTCCGCCAGGCTCCATGTCCTGAGATTCAAATGTTGTTGTACCACACACCACTCAAAATGTCATCTTTGATGCTGATTGAACAAAGCTGGACACTTGATGGCCCTTCTGGACGTCATACCTAGCACTTTGAGATGGTTTTTGGACAGTTTCACCCATTCCAACTTTTAAAAAGTAGTTCTTAAATGGCTATTGGCTAACAGTCAAATACTCTTCTAGCCAATGGATTTCAGAGAATAAGATACGGGTGAGTTTTTTTTTTACAATTATCAAGTGGGTAGCTCAATTATGAACAAACTGATTTAGCAGATAGTTAGGGTTAAGTCAGCGATGTAAAAACACCAAATATATGGACCAGTTTTAAGTTCTCAGTTTGTGTATATAGTTTGTAAGTATGTGAGATGCTATATAGAGTTAATAAATGCATATATTGTTAATAGACTTTTTCCTTCCAAACCCTAAGAGATGCAGACAACCCACACGGTCATAAAGCCCTCCATTTACAAAAATAATCGTATTGCACTAATAAGTATTTGAGATCTTATAAGAAGCACAAATACAAAAATCCAGTGTTCAGCTTTAAAACAAACTCAAATCTGCCACCCCCCCCCCCCCCTTCCACAAAGATGCTGTATATGAATTATCAAAAACAAAAAAAGAAAAAAAAAATTTCACTTGTGTCAGAAGAACAAGGTTTTCAAAGAGTTTCCTCCCATAAGGAGTTCAAATATGAATCAATGGGCTTAAACTGAAAATTTTTTTAATCCTACACCCAAAAGGTTGCTAAATACTAATATGCCAGCTTCAGCCATCGTCACGAGAGAGCAATTACTGATCCTTGCATACCTGGGATGTGATGGAACACATATTTTCTTCGCACGTCTTACACCTTCAGTACAGTTGGTGTGGACTAGTCGTAATCTACTCCACGGCAGTGATGTCCACGTATGCAATTTCCAGATAATGAAAAATCATCAGCAGTAAAAATTGTAATTAATGAAACACCGGGTTGTACCTGGGGCTTCATTAATTAAATTTTTGATGATAATTCCTGTAATCAGTGTTTGGAATGTAATATTGCATCCGGGGAAATAATGCCAACCTGTGGAATTAGACTTGTTCACGGCAGTTGTTGTGTACCAACCATATTAATCCCCATTAAGTTAAATGTCAATTGCTTTGGACCAGAAATCTCCAAACAGTATTTATCACTCATTATGGTAACATAAAACATTAAAGAAGAGGTCCCATGGGGTCTGAGACGCTCACCTGACCAAAATTGTTTCAAAAATTTAATTTGCAATTATATAGATCCCCTGCGAATGTTTGGTATTCAAAATGGTATTAGATTCGATCCAATTGTGATATTCTATTTTGATTTGGCAATCGGTGGCGAATATCTATTGAATATTTTCAGTATTTTTGGGGTTATTGAAATACAGTGAATATCAATGCAAACAAGATAAATCTATGTCAATATCAATGCAAACAAGATTAATCTATGTCCAAATAATCTGCAACTTTTTCAAAAATCACAGCGTCAAAACATGTGCATCATTTTGCCTACAATGTTGCCAACCATGTGTAACCAACTTGTAGAAATAATGATGCCGAAAGTCTCAACAGCCTCAGATTTTCAAAAAGCTATTGAATCATTGAGTGATAGTGAACTCGCAACATTAAAAAAAAGTTTGTTTCCAATTCTGTGATGACTGTTCCTATATTAAAATGAACCAGTTATTCCATCACATAACTGGAAGTTCCTGAAACTTCCTTGGAATGGGGTCATCTTTTGGAATCAGGAAGTTCTGTATTTTTAAATGAACGCAGACTTTCTGATATACATGGAGAATTTGGTTGTGTAGAAAATATGGCCCCAACAGCAGAATGTTTGTGTGAATTTGCCCACTGGGGAAAGCACATGATCAATTGCTGGTCTGTCTACATTGAAAAGACAACTTAATATGTCATCTGCGACAGGTTAACTTAATTTTATACACTGGATTTTAAAGGAATTTTTTTTGTGTCAAAAGTACTACTTGTAGCAATTGTTTTGTATTCAATTCGGTTTGCAAAATAGTATGCAGTATTCGATTTGGTATTTAATTCGGTCTCATTCGAATAATATATCCGTAGCCAACATCTATGGTTAGCTAACATTACAGAGCAATAAAGTTATTTAATTATTTTGATGTGTGGGCCCCCTTTCACTAACCACCTCCTACCCAGAGTGTCGGGTGAAGCTTGTTTTTTGCAGAACCGAGCTGAATATAATGAATATGGACCACCCCATGGGTGGCCGATTTATTGAACCAGGTAAATAATTGCCCCAACCTTTGATACCAGGCAGGGTATATGCCTAATAAAACTGTAGTATAAGACTGCCTAAGCCATTTGATGCTAAGACAGTGAAAAGACTTTCCCCATCAAAATGAATATTAATGTTTGCCAAAGGTGGCACACTTCAGCAGTGTTGTATTGCTAAACAAATTTTCGGGAGGGGAGGGGGGGTGTGGCGGGGGCGCATAATCATTGTGAAGCGCTGGGGGAGAGCTCGTTGGGGGGAAATTTTTGGAAATCGGAGCTGAAATAACGCTATTTTGGCTATTCCCGGGCTGTTTCGGGAGTACCCTGGCATTGCTCCTCTTGCTATTGATTTTTCGGAAAATCGAGTTGACACGCACGTACTGGGAAAACTAGTGTGGCGAGGTCTGTACTTTGGACTGAGATTATTGTTATATGATTATATCATGTAGTTTATGAGCAATGTGCTGCACATTTTCAGGGGCTACAGTCATATCCGACGAAGCTGTATGATATGAATTGAATTGGGATGGTGGATCGAAATCGGGCCGAAACATCTTCACTTCTGATCATTTTTAGCTCAACTTTGGCGAAGCCAAATTTGAGCTTATGCCATGGCCAGTCGTCTGTCTGTCCATCAACAATTCAATACGGCTCGGGCTAGAGGCCGAATTTATGAACCGATCTTTACAAAACTTCTTGGGTACTTTTGTTATGACCGTGGGACGAGAACGAGTGTTTTGGGGTCCGATCCGAAATTCAAGTTGGCCGCTGGTGGCCATTTTGTACAGACTTAGGTGAAATCAGATTTTTGCGCAGAACTTCCATATGAAAATGCTGATTTGAATAATTTTTTGTATGAATGTTTAGTACCATGGGATACATACAGCACATATAATACAGGTTTTTTCTCGTACGTAAATTATACAAATTAGACTAACTTTGATGTATTTAGTGTTACTTTCAGCACTGTTAATGCAAATGCCAATACAGCTCGGGCTAGAGGCCGTATTTATAAACCGATCTTTACGAAACTTCTTGGGTACCTTTGGTATCACCGTGGGAGGAGAACGAGTGTTTTTGGGTGCGGTACAAAATTCAAGATGGCCGATGGCAGCCATTTTGTACAAAATTAGGTGCAATCAGATTTTTGCACAGAACTTCCATATTAGTATATGGTATATTAGTACCATGGGATACATCACATATAATACAGGTTTTTTTCGCGTGCAGAAATTATGCAAATTAGATGAACTTTGTTTTTTTCAGTGCTACTTACACACAGCAAGTACACATGTCAATACGGCTCGGGCTGGAGGCTGTATTTATCAACCGATCTTCACGAAACTTCTTGGGTACCTCTGTTATCACCTTGGGACAAGAACGAGTGTTTATGAGTGCGGTCCAAAATTCAAGATGGCTGCCAGTGGCCATTTTGTACTGAAATTAGGTCTAATCAGTTTTTTGTACACAGGTTCTATACGGCTCAGGCTACAGGCCGTATTTATGAACCGATCTTTACGAAACTTCTTGGGTACCTTATCATCGTGGGATGAGAACGAGTGTTTTAGACTAACTTTGATTTATTTAGTGTTACTTTCAGCACTGTAAGTGCAAATGTCAATATGGCTCGGGCTAGAGGCCGTATTTATGAACCGATCTTTACAAAACTTCTTGAGTACCTTTGTTATTACTGTGGGACGAGAACAAGTGGTTTTGAGTGTGGTCCGAAATTCAAGATGGCCACCAGCAGCCATTTTGTACTTTAGTTAGTGCAATCAGTTTTTTGTACAGAACTTCTGTATGAAAGTTCTGATTTGAATATATTTTTGTATGAATGTTTAGTAACATGGAATACATCACATATAATACAGGGGTTTTTTTTCGTGCAGAAATTATGCAAATTAGATGAACTTTGATTTATTCAGTGCTACTTATACACAGTAAGTGCACATGTCAATACGGCTCAGGCTAGAGTCTGAATTTATGAACCGATCTTCACGAAACTTCTTGGGGTACCTTTTTTATCAGGAACAAGTGTTTTTGGGTGCCTTTGTTATCACTGTGCTATATTTTTGGGTTCAGTCAGACCCACTCGAAGATTTCTTTTCTGGTTTAGCATCTAACTGTCACCCTACCTTTACAATACTTTACCTGTGCATTTGTTACAGGCTACGGTCAGTATTTATGTACAGACCTTTACAATACTTTACATGTACCTTTGTTATCAAGTCATTTCCTAAATGTGTGTCTTAAACAAGTTGAGCTACAGTGTCATTGACACTTTCATTTTTTTTTATTTTGCTTTTTTTTTTATGTCAGCATGCTTTTCAGGGATAGTACAGGGATCATCAATCAAATTAATGTTAAAATCTCCCAATAATAATACAAGAATGCTAAAAAATGACCTTTGATAAGCCCCTCAGAACTCCATCTATTTGAGAAGGTGAGCAATTAGGAGATGCATAAAGAGCCAAAACATAAAAATCATCACTTAGTCCAAGTTCTGACAAACTGAACATTATAATCTCTAAAAATTTTGAAGTCCCTGAAGCAACTTTATTTGACATTATTTTTTCCTCTTGCAATGGAAATTGGGAATATAAGACTAATCCGTAAGGTGATTTGCTTTCTGGAATCAAATCTGTGTTGTGAGAATCAATCCATGTCATAATTTTATATCGCATCTGTATCTGTCAATTTTGTTTCCGCAAAGGCATAAAAACTGGAAGATTTAAGTTTGTTGAAGCCAAGTCCCTGGGTTCATATTTAGGCTGAAAATTTGGGGTCCCATACCGGACTTGGAAATTTTGGACCAAAATCCGGAAATTTTTTTTTGTTTTTTTTTATGCGTATCGGTCAATTTTAAGACAAAAAATTTTTTTTTTTTTTACACTGAAAATTTGGGGGCCGGGTGGGACTTAGGAATTTTTTGACCAAAATCCGGAATTTTTTTTTTTTTTTTATGCATTTTGGTCAATTTTAAGACAAAAAAAAATTTTAGGCTGAAAATATTTTGTTATGCGTATCGGTCAATTTTAAGACAAAAAAAAATTTTTTTTTTACACTGAAAATTTGGGTGCCGGGTGGGGCTTAGAAAATTTTGGACCAAAATCCGGAAATTTTTGTTTTGTTTTTTTATGTGTTTTGGTCAATTTTAAGACAATAAAATTTTTTTTTTTTTTTTACACTGAAAATTTGGGGACCGGGTGGGACTTCAGAACCGGGTGGGACTTCAGAATTTTTGGACCAAAGTCCAGAATTTTTTTTTAGGCTTTCCCAAACCCAGTTTGGGAAAGACTATTGTTATTCTTCTTTTTCAAAATTTTTCTTCTCTATTTTTTTTTTTTTTTTTTTTTTTTTTAGGCTTTCCCAAACCCAGTTTGGGAAAGACTGTTGTTATTCTTCTTTTTCAAAATTTTTCTTCTCTATTTTTTTTTTTTTTCCCTCCCTGAATTTTGTCTGTTGAACTGCTCGAAAACAAGTTGTACGATTTTGACCAAATTTGGCACACTTATGTAATGTCATAAAATCTAGTGAAATGCGGTACCGTCATATCTGCGAAAACGCGTATTTTCAAAATATTCTGCCAAAACCTTCAAAATTTCACCATTTTTCGAATGTCTCAAAATTGTTTACAGTTATTTCACTCAAATTTTCCACACATTTACAGCATAATATGATACACCACAATCACCACTCAAATCTTTCAACATTAACCCCCACTGGCCAAATATGACATGAATATAGATTTTTTCTTCACAATTGACCAAATTCAAGGGCAAATTTCTCTAATAGCAAGGTTGTTGTAGCAATTATTTTGGTTTGGATAGATGCAACAATGATTGCGGAATAAAAGTTACTGTTTACTTTTTAATCTCAGATTTAACCCTCAAACACAATGAGGGCGAGAATAAGAGTACCGTTTGAAAATGCCAAAATTAGCCATCTTTGGTTGCTTTTTTCTATCATTTTGGAAAGAGTTAAGTTTAAAAACTTTTCATGTACGTATTCACAATTGACTACCGAGCATATTTGCTGTTGTAAGTTTGGTTGTAAAGTTTAACCTTATCCCATTCTGGTTGCATAAAAGTAAGTACCGTCAAAAAAAACTCCAATTTTTTCAGAATTTGATAAGTTTTGGTGGCGATTTACTCCATTTTTAATTGATTGAGCTCTGAATGTTTTCTGTAGCTGCTTTCAGCAGTCAATGTATGACAAATTTTGTTCTGTATGTTATTATTAAAAGTTTAACCCTTGGCAGATTTGAGACTTCCCATAAGGGTACTGTCAGAATAATTGTTATTTTCGCCAACTTCAAGGGCAAATTTCTCTAATTACAAAGTAGTTGTAACAATTATTTTGATATGGCTAGATGCAATAATGATTGTGGAAGAAAGTTACTGTTTACTTCATAATCTCAGATTTAACCCTCAAGCACAATGATGGCGAGAATAAGAGTACCGTTTGAAAATGCAAAAATTAGCCATCTTTGGTTGCTTTTTTCTGTCATTTTGGAAAGGGTTAAGTTCAAAAACTTTTCATGTACGTATTCACAATTGACTACCGACCATATTTTCTGTTGTAAGTTTGGTTGTAAAGTTTAACCCTATCCCATTCTGGTTGCATAAAAAAGTAGGTACCTTCCAAAAAAACTCAAATTTTTCAGAATTTGGTAACTTTAGGTAGCGATTTACTTCATTCCTAATAGCTTGAGCTCTGAATTTTTTCTATAGCTGCTTGCAGCAGTCAGAGTATGACAAATTTTGTTCTATATGTTATTATTAAAAGTTTAACCCTTGGCAGATTTGAGACTTCCCATAAGGGTACTGTCGGAATAATTGTTATTTTCGCCAACGTTCACATGCACTTTCTCAGCACTGGTGCCATATTGTCTCAAAACCTTTTCCATGAGAGGATTGGGCCTTCATCCAAGAACAATTTTGCTGTTATATATTTTATTCAACGTTTTAACCTTCACCCAGTTTTCTGGCCTTGAATTTGAGTTCCCTAAAATTCTTCATAAAATTGGCTAATTTGGAGCTAATTTTTCTTCCATTTTCGAAAGGAATATCGAAAAATGATTTAAATGTTCATATTTACAATTGCCTACCGAGCATACTTGCTGTTGTAAGTCTAGTTGTAAAGTTCAACTCTATGCTCGCTCTGTTTGCATAAAGATAGGTGCAGTCCAAAAAAACTATCGTTTTTTTGGTAAGTTTAAGTGACGATTTACTCCATTCCTAATTGCTTGAGCGCTGAACGTTTTCTATGGCTGTATGCAGCAGTCATAGTATGACAACTTTTGTTTTATATGTCAGTATTAAAAGTTTAACCGTTGGCAGATTCGAGACTGCCCATATGGGTACGGTCGGAATAATTGATATTTTCATAAAATCACTGAATATTGATAAGCGTGCAGTGGTAGTTTGGAATAGAATATCCGAAAATGCTTTCGAAATTCGGATTCACAGTTCAATTTCAAGAATATTTTCTGTTATAAGGTTGCTGTAAAGTTTAACTCTATCCGTCTCAAATGCATAAAAATTGGTGCCGTCGAAAAAAAACTCTATTTTTTTTCCAGAATTCCGTAGGTTTAAGCGACAATTTACTCCTTTCCTAATTCATTGAGCGCTGAATGTTTTCTATTCCTGCATGCAGCAAGCATAGCATGACAACTTCTGTGTTATACGTTATTATCAATAGTTTAACAACCCTTGGCATATTTAGGAGTTCCCATGTGGATATAGTTGGAATAATTGTTATTTTCGTAAAATCAATCCCTGAATATATTGGTAACACTGCAGTGGCCTTTCGGTGGTGCTACATGAAGCCGCAAATAGTTAAGGTTGAAAAGTTCATCAAATAGACAGATATAATGCCTAACTCAGCCGGTGACAGGTTAATAATGAATGGAAAAGTCGTTGAGTTGAGAATAAAGTAGGGACGAATCGTGCCCTCGGTTTCCACCTGATCCACGGTATTTCCACGCGCGGCACTTGACAAAGATACTAAACTGTCGGGCAGGGACAGTAGAAAACATTCTGAGAATTTCAAGTTGCTGCCTTGCATGGTCAGGACATAATTGGAGTATATCCGACATTGTAACTGTTCAATTTGAATGTTAAATTAGCCAGATGATGGCTTTTTCTCCACCGGATAATCCCACCTGCGGCAACCGCGTTGTGTCCTTGGGCAAGACACTTCATCTCCACTGCCCGTGTGGGGGCACGGTGGCGTTGTGTACTAAGGCATACTGCACGTCGATCGTGCACTTGTCTTCAACCAATGCTAACCCTGCTTGTGTGGAGTTCATATGTTGGGGAGCTGACAGTTCTCGCCGTTGCTTGGTGGTTCTCACCGGGTACTCCGGAAACCTCCACCCATAAAACTGTTGCGGTCATGATTAGCCAGTGTGCATAAATATGTGACCTTAACCACCAATAAATAAATAAATAAATTCTCCACCGGATCGAGTTGTTAGTTTCTGCGGGGACGGTCTAAAATAAGCAGTTTGACTCAAAACTTTCTGTCCTATATGAATGTGCGAGTATTTAAAGCTGGACAGTTCATCAAATGGACAGAAATAATGCCAAACTCGACCAGTGATAGGTAAATAGTGAATGGAAACGGCATTTCATTGGGAATAGAGTAGGGACAAATCATCCCCGCAGTTTCCACGCGATCCACGTTGTTCCCACGTGGTCACTCCACTTGACAAAGATATTGTTCTGTCGAGCAGGGATAGTAGAACAACTTCTGAAGATTTCGTGCATCTACCTTCACTGGTCTAGACGCTGTGTACTAATGCATACTGCACGTCGATGGTGCGCATGTCTTCAACCAATCTAACCCTGCCTGTGCTACAGTGCGGAGGCACTATGTTGGGGAGCTGGCAGCTGCTCGTCATTGCTCGGTGGTTCTCTCTGGGTACTCCGGCTTGCGCCACCCATACAACTGTCACCGACATAATATGACCTTGGCTGTTAATGTGTCGTTAAACCCTAATAAATAAATAAATAAATAAATCCGGTACCAGTTTTGCTCATACAAATATTAGTACGTCAGACAAAATTCATTTTCTGATTAATTTCGTACTTTTCTGTACTCAGCTTCCCTGAGTAAGATTGGTATATCTTTTCAATCTCAGATTTATCTCTCAAGCACAATGAGAGCGAGAATAAGAGTACCATTTGGAAATACCTAAATTATCCAACTTTGGTTACTCTCTACTATCATTTTGGAATGGGTTAATTTGAGACACTTTGCTTTGCTATATGCAGAGATGTTTAATCAATAAATCCGGCTTTAGTTATGTTCTGGGACTTAATGAAACATGTGCTTTGGTCACTTAAAAATAGCACTCTCTGCAAAAAATGACTGAGTGAATACTCACTTGTCCAAAAACAAAAAGGAAAGAGTTCTTTGAGCTTTCCATAACTGCTTTCAAAAGTCAATGGGGAACAAATTTTGTGTTATATGTTTTGGTGTTCCGTGTTATCCAACCCCAGTTTGGCCGTACAAATATGAATACTGCCAGGAAAGAAAGCACATTTTCACAGTGATAGACTCTTTGACTTCTATGATAGAGGTCTCGAATTTGATCCCTGTCTGGGACGACCCACCTAATGTCCTTGGGCAAGGCACTTTATCCCGGTTGCCAACATGGGGGCACAATGATGCCATGTACTAAGGCGTTCTGCATGTCAATGGTGCACATGTCTTCAACCGCTGGTACCCTGCTTCAGCGGAGTTTGAACATAATTAGAATGTTGGGCTGACAGTTGCTCCTCGACGCTCGGTTCTCTCTGGGTCCTCCGACTTCCCCCACCCGTAAAACTGTCACGGTCACGATTAGCCATTGTGGATAAGTATGTGACCGTAAACACCAATAAATAAATACCATCAGGGAAACCCTCTGTGAAATCCTTCTGTCAATAAATAGCAAAGTAGTAATGTAATGCAAGAAATATTAACAAGCTGTTCAACATTCCTTTAATCAACTCATTTTGACTTGAACTGTACCCATCACTGTGTATACTAGCTCTCTAGATGATTTAAACCATATCAAATAAACAACTAATTTGTGTGTGACAGTAACTCATATTACATGTATTTCATTGTATCTGAAACAGATATGTTGGAAAAATTGTGAAATCATGGAGTAGGAAGCTTACCCTCGTTTGTTGGCAAATCCCACACATTCACAAACAGATAGAATGATAGAGAATAAATTAATTATTGATATTTAAGGTTACTTTCAGCATCTTCAGCTATATCATGACCATAATATAGGTATTTATTCAAGTCCAGGTATTCATTGCATAGGCATACAGGGCTATTTTTCAGGGGGCCCTTTTAGCCCAAAAAAGTTGAATCTCAGGAGGAAATGCCAAATGCGGGTATGGGAGAGGCCCCCCCCCCCCCCCCCCCCCATTGAGTACCTGGAGAGAACCACCAAGCAATGGCAAGTGACTCAGACTCCCCGACATACTAACTCCACAAAAGAAGGGTTAGCATTGGTTGAAGGCAAGTGCAAGGGGGTGGGGTGGGGGGAATGTTTGATTGGACTTTTTAACCACAAACTTTAAGCAAAACTGTAAAAATGCAGTTTTGACGAAAGAAAAAAAAAGTGTCTAACTGGCACCAGGGAAGGGGGGGGGGGGGGGGGGGGTTGTCTGGGTTTTTAACCACAAATTTTAAGCAAAACTGTAAGAATGCATTTTTGACGAAAGAAGAAAAAAAGTGCTTAATTGCCCCCTCCCCCCCCCCTCATCCCACCCTCATTGAATAATTGTGGTCATCAAACTTGACTTGAGACATGTACTGAAAAGAATTGAAATCCGTTAACTTTTGTTTAAGTTATGGCATAAAGGAAGTTCGGACAGACGGATGGATGTTCTAACAAATGGTTACTTATGTGGCTATTTTATGGACATATTAGGTGGCTGACCTAAAACTCATGTCCAACATAATAAAACAAGTTTTTTGGGAGAAAATTTTTGGGAGGTCAGCTAACCCTAACCCTACCCTTTACTGACCCTAACCCTACCCACCCCTAACTCTAACCTAACCCTAAACTAACCCTAACCCTAGCCACATAACTCTAACACCCCTTCACTGACCCCCACCCTACCCCACCCCACTCCTAAACCCAACCCTGGAATGCCTAACCCTACTCTACATTTATCCAAACCCCCATCCCCAACCACCACCCGTATTGTAACGGTCTCTTCATAAATACTAGCCACGTAACAGACTTTAACCACATAAGTTAGTATCCTGTTTTACTAACTCGTATCCACATAAGTAGTCATTTGTTAATGCGGACTAACAGACAGATGGACTGATGGATAGACTGACAGATAGATGGATGGAGCGGGCGAGCTCTGTGCTATATCGCTCAATTGTGGGAGGGGATAAAAAGTAACAAAGTATGTGGTAGAAGTCTAATTTTGAAATTTAGAGAAACTAAGTTCGAAAAGCGTTGTGAAAAGGGTTAAATTAACGCCAATATTATTTGAAACCACTGTGTACAGCTTCAGTAGACCTTGCCCGAAATGAAAAAAAGAAATGACATTGCAACAGAGTGTTTGGAGAATGAAAGGTAGAACCTTGAAAAGAAGAACTTTAATCCGAAACTTTAAGCTGGAAATACTAAGTAAATTTGATTGGCAAAAAAGGGTTAAATATTTCCTAAAACCGATAAAAGAAATCATTGATGTAAATGCAATCTTTAAGAATTAGAGTAAGAAAGTATGTGGCAAAGTCTAATTTCAAATACAAAGAAAGTAAGTCTGAAAACATGTTTAAAAGGGGTTAAAATTATGCCGATATTAATGAAAATCACTCTAGAAATGTTCAGTAGATAGTAGACATTGTCCCAAATAAGAAACAGTGACATTCCACTAAACTGTTTTGAGAATTAAAGGTGTAATTTTAAAACACCCTCCCAAAAAAAAAAACTTTAACCAAAAACTTTAACCTGGAAGTTGTAAGTTAAATTGCCATACAAATGAAAGTATCAATGACACTGACACTGTAGATCAACTTGTCAGCAATTGGAAGAGCCCATTTTCATTATTTGGGGGTAGCACATTGAAAATATTAATTGGTCTACCCTACACATTCACTTTGCAAGTATACTACATAATGAAATTATGCTGTATCATGTTCACAGGCCAAAAAAGCAGCGGCCGGGATTTAAAGGGTTAATTCCCATGGATTATGTTATAAGAGGGTTTGACACAGGTTGAGTCAGGTTGTCGGGGCTACTTATAGCAGGCGTGGCTTTTTTTAAAAATACAAGATAGCAAAAAATCAAGCTCCTGGAAGCTACTTTGGCAAGCCAATTTGCTCTCCTGAATTATTTTTCCATTGTTTTGCTTCATTAACATCTTTTAATTCCAAGTAAATCATGTGTGTCCTTCAAGGAATGTATTCAAGCCAATCAATGCCAATAAACTTTTGTTCAACCTGTCAGGTTTTAACAAACCCATTTACCCCAGTATGGGCCAATCAGACATAGTAAAGTTATGATCAAAGGCAGGTTTAATACTACTTCTTTTTCACCTTTTGCAAAGGAAGCTGTGTCCAAGTGTCTAAGATACCAAATGATGATGAAAACATGTGAAACTAGGTGCGCAAAATACACTTATGCAGGAACAAAATTGTGCAAGGGGTAGGCACACAAAAATTGCCTGCATCAGATTTCCATCACTGCTTGAAGAACCTCCACATCAGGGCCTCAATAGGTTTATGGTGTCTAATAATTGTTAGGCACTACAGATCTTTTCAGGGAACCTGAAATTATGGCATAGTTTGCTCACATCTGACTGGTTTTGGTAACCAGTGGATCCTTACTCCTTAAAGAGGCCTCTTCCCAATTTCCATGGATTAACCCTTTACCCAATGCAGACGATATCTAAATTTATTAGTTTATTAATTTGAATATAATTTTTTTAAATTTTGCAAAACATTTAAAAAAAAAAAATATCGTGAACGAGCTCGATAAGCTCATTCCAAAGAGGGGTCACATGATATGATTTTGTTGAAATTTTTTGAAAACTAGTATTTTTTCAGCTGCTGAATTTGCATATTATGCAGGAGGGGGGGGGGGGGGGGGGGGGGAGTCAAGGGATGCGGTAGATTCATTGGATAAATGGTTAAACCCTGATGGAGTATAGTTTGTATAAATACTAAAATAGATATTAGGATATACAGAGTTTGTTTTAACAATCTGGAATGTACAACTGTCAAGTATGAATTTCTTATAAAGCACCCAATGAGTGGAGTTTCCACTCAAATGACAATACTCAATTCTTCTGAAAAAAGCACTATCACTATCATCTTCAGCTTCTTTTTGTTGAGAATTAAACCAACTGAGTGATCGCCTTTGAGGGAGTTCCAGGACAGCAGTCCGAGAAATCCATTCCCTGAAAGGGATGGGGGGGGGGGGGGGGGGGGAGGGGGACACAGAGAGGGATTACACTGTCTTCCCTTCTTCTGTGGGGCAAGCAGAGACAGAGAAATGCTCTTAACTGGTAGAGTGCTAAATTTTATTTGGCCAACAAAATTTGTTCACATGTCTTTGCCTTGTTACAATTTATAGGAGAGTGCCTGTGGGCACTCTCCTATAAATTGTAACAAGGCAAATCTTAACAGACTAAATAATATCACTTCAAAGACAATATGAAGCACAGCCACTGAATTTGAAGCCTTCAAGTTGCAGTACCTGCACTTCAGAATAGAGCCCAAATATGGGCTTCCAGCACTTTACCAGTTAATAAACCGGAAAGATAAATCCACTATCTTTGTATTATCAGCGACCGATCAAACAAAATTGCTAAAAAACATTTCGCCACCCAAAAACCTATGACCTACCAGATTATCTTTTCCTTCCCAGCAGAAGTTACAAAAGTATTTTCTTTGCTAAACCCACTACTTAGAAGAAAATTTCATCCATATTTTCATGCTAGAATGATTAATTATAAAGGAAAAAATAGTTGCAAATAAATTCATAGAAGTCACAAGATATACTGTAGCCTCATTTTAAGTCTGGTTGGTATGTGATATAGCAATTACAGTTAAACTGTGTTATTTGAATATCAAAACTTTGCCAAAAGAAAATATTCCATAAATGGGGGTTATTCAATTAACAAGAATGTGGACATTTCCCTATATTCTTTTGATAAACTGCACTTTAATTTTATCACTCTTAAATGGACAATGAGCCATGTATATTTCAGGCTTGGCAATTTCAGGAGCGCGATTTTTTAGCTCTCCTTACTGCCCTCCTGAAAGAATTAAGGAGAGCGAAAAATTGCCCTCCTAAATATTTTGGTCTGGGATGATTGAGATTACATGTGTTATGCTCACATTAAATTTTTGTTGTAAAGCAAAAATGTAATTTAACTTCGAAGTCACATAACATCACGTAATTTCATTTTGAAAGTGGTTTAGTGGTAAAAGGTAATGGCTGCAACCATACCCAAACACAGTTGCAATCACTTGAAGCAAAATGGGTCACAGCAATATTTTTTTTCTGTCAGTTTCAAGTTCAACAACTGACATCACAGTTTGAGGGGTAATTATTCAAGGAATCTTGACACTATAATATACTACCATTACTACTATCCTGTCACTTGAAGCACTTGCACCAGGATGTGACTGTAGATTCAAGCAGACCTGTTGTCCAAGAAAGTCATACGCCTACCACTACCACCTTCAACCCCCTGGGGGGTTGAAGGTGGTAGTGGTAGGCGTATGACTTTCTTGGACAACAGGTCTGGGTACACACACAGGTCTTGTCAAGTGTGTGTTCGGTTGTTGAGTGAGACATCTAGATGTCTAAGAGATTTCGCTTTACCTTAGTAAAGTTAATAAAATCACTGATGTAGTCTGTTGGTTTCAGTTTCAATGAGTTCGTTCAACTGCTGTGTAAAGCTAATTGCTCTCCTAAGCTGATTGAGGAGAGCGATTTTTTGCCCTCCTGCATTTTTCAGAATGCCAGGCCTGGTATTTGAAAACAATAATTTTACCATTTGACAAAACCACTATTTCCATTTTTTCAGATATCTTTCATATAAACATGCTGATATTGATTAAATAAATTAACATGAAGGTAAGATTTACTGGCTTTATCGAAAAACTATGCCATATAGTCCAGCTGCCAGGGAACTGAACCTCAAATTGGCATCCAAAGTTTTCTTCTTGATGGAATGTGTGAAGAGTAATATCACCTGACTATGTAAAAGATTAAAGGACGTCTGGTAGCCTTTAACAATTTGAAATATCCATGTTTAAGGTGACATCGTCATTTCACATACTGCAATGTAATACAACATCCTGTACGCATGCCAGAGGTTGCAGCTGTGCCTATATACATTTTCAAGGGATGTTATGGGTGCTTGGTGATTCTATTTATCAGTGCTATTCCTGGCTGATGTATCTGCTAAATTTGTTTGTTCATTACAAGACACTAGTGCGGCATTGCAAGAGCAGAAAAATGTGAACGCCATTTTAACAGCATTAGATTTGAACCTGTTTACACTACATGGCGTCTGGCTCGAGTAAAAACATTTCATTAACTTCAATACTTCATCTGGAGCCAAAGCAACATTGGACAGTACTGTTATGAGCTGGAGAGACTTGGTCTTCAGTTCCTTCTCGAAGCCATATTTGATAGGCTTCAGTTGAAGGGTGTTCTTCCACACCTGTGTCTGACGGTGTGCTCTTTTGATATTTTCCCCGAAGGCTGCTGTGGTAGGAGGCAGAAAACAAAGTTTTGGGGCATTAGTTTCTTTGGGATTCCAGTTTTCGAAAACCACGCATCAATACGTACATCAGTCATTGAAGTGGTTACCTTGGAACCGTAACAGAGAGAATGGAATTGGGTTGCTTGATTGATTTATTTATTTATTGGTGTTTAAGGTAACACACTTATGCACAATGGCTAATCATGACCATGAAAGTTTTACAGGTGAAGAAAGACGGAATCCCCGGAGAGAACCACCGAGCAACAACGAGCAGCTGCCAGCTCCCCAACAACATAACTCCGCACTGCAGCACAGGCAGGGTTAGATTGGTTGAAGACATGGGCACCATCGACGTGCAGTATGCCTTAGTACACAGCGTCATAGTGCCCCCATGCTGACAATTAGGGTTAAGTGCCTTGAGTAAGGACACAATGTGGGAGTTCGAATTGATCACTCACACGGTCACCCATACAAGGACTAACCAGGCTCGACGTTGCTTAACTTCGGTAATCTGATGAGAACTGGTTATCGCAACACCACCGCGCCCCCGGGTTGCTTGATAAAGTACATTTGATCACTCTGCATCTTCCTCATTCAAAGATTTCAACAAAGCTCTGCTTTGGAGGACTTTCAATATTCGGCCCTTCCCTACCCTATCCCGAACAGGCTCCCAACTGTGTCACAGCCCAAAATGGCATGAGCAGCAAGTAAATCTGGGATGATAGCCCAATTAGCTCTGTCAGTTTGATGAATATCAATAAACTGAATAGGGGATTCCATAGTCATCGAAGCAACTAAATTTTGCAGTAAATAGTGATGCAGCAACAACACGTACACATTGACGCCATCTGCAAGCACTGCTGCACCCTTTTGTTCATCAGAGGCAATCTTAATGGCTTGATGAGCAATAATATTGTCTGCTTCTTCATTTCCTCTCTGATCCTTTACTCAATTCGAAGGGGGTCTTATTTTTGCCAGTTATCACCAGTTTATACTTCATTGTATTCAATTCTAACAACTTGTTGATGACAAACTGTTCACATATTATGTCTATTAACTGCGCCTTGTATGCCGCGACCATCAAAACTTGTTTTTGTGGTGGTAAAATTGCTTTGGCAGCTTGTTTGAACACCCTACAACTAGAAAAATTTCTGTCAGCCCTGGTTACAGAGCTGAAATAAACATATCTGTCAAAGATCAAATAAATGTCATTGACTGCAAATGCTGATTTATATGATGTTTAAACTTTTGTACAAAATCCATAACTGTTGTTTAGTGCATTTTGGGTCATATTTTACGATTAAAGCAGAACTTATTTACTGCAGTAAACAAGCTCGGCTCAACTTCCCTGGGTTCCCATGTGGATGCTTTTGACATTGGTATCAGCAAAAAACTTTAAATGTTGAAATCCAGTATGGTGGCTTATTGGGCAACAAAAAAAAATGAAATGGGTTATTCCCATCTACCTACCCACCCTATTTTTAGGACCCAAGCCAACACTTTTTATTGAGGTCTCAGTTGTAAAAATGTTCAACACTTTCAGATATTAGTTTTAGCATAATTTTATTCCTTCATAACAATGCAACAACTCAGTTTATATTTGCTTCCCGTTTAAAATATTCAGTTTTTTTATACAGGGTCATTGGCTGAAACATTGCTTGTGCACAGGCCATATGTACATAATTTGATAGTCTTACCTATGGTCATAACGCTTATATTAGCGCACAGATCGACATGCTATTTGTGTGCATTTCATCACAGGATTTCTAGTTTTAACTGTATATCCATTCATATAAGTATGTTTTTTTCTCATCTGGGTTGTTTCACTCAGTAACAGATTTCACTGCAGTTTTGTGCAATTTCAAAGTCAGATACAGCATTTTTGCAATAGTAGATAAGAAAGATATTTTAATCCTGGTGGAGCACTTTTCTCAGGGAAGTAACTTTTGCCAAATTATGTTTTAATATTGTTATTTTGTCTTCATATTTTGTCACCCATTTTCGATGCAATGACAATCTGTTAATCCGAATTTTGGCTTACATTAAGTTCCATAGAAGTTATTATATAGAGGGTATCTGCACTGTTTTAGTGAATGTCGGGAATTATCTGATGAGTGAAAAATGACGAGCACTTGTGAAAAATAATACTTTTAGGTGCAAAGTGCTCGTGAAAAATAAATCTTTCAGGTCCACAGAAATGAGATAATTCATGATATTCGTTAAAATAGCGTAGATCATCTTTATATTATATGCTACACGACATTTTACTGCGCAAAATTCATCCCAATTCGACTTCGAACAGTTTCAAGACAATAACAAAGATCTGCTGATCGTTCCTTCAAGGCGATGTCATTCGCCGAAGCATGATGTCATTTAGGAAGCTGCTGAGGAATATTTCGCGATATCCATCGAGTTGAGGAATATCGAGAAATATCTTTCAGATAATTCGCGATAATTCACATAGGCTATAATAAATATGTATATCTACTGGTGTTCTAAATGTGCCTTTCCCATTTAGGTTTCCTTGAGTACTGTATTTCTTCAATTTGGTTGAATTGTTTTTTTTTGACGATGTAAATGCCGGACTTCGTCTCATGGGTGTATGCATAAGATGAGATGATTTCTTCCACATATGCTATTACCTTTAGAAACTACACACATAGGGCTGTCCTGAGGTAATTATTCTAATCTTACAGGATGTATGTACTCCCGCCACCCAGGCTCATTGATGGGAGACAATGGGGAAAGTATTAAGATTTATCTAGCTGTCACTGATATTGTGTGTCTTGTCTGCCAAAGTTGGCAGCCAGTACTTGACTAGAACATGTGACTGATGTTCTTCCAGATACAATATGTCAGTTGCCACATCACATATGGGAACATGTGACCTGCTTACAAAACATGGACCAATGGTAGAAATAGGGTCTCTTGAGTAGTGTTGAAATGGTTAATCAACTATCGTTATCAATGGTAATATTGCCCAATGTCAACTCTGAATTTCCAAGTCAACTAATCGGAACATGTAGTATTTCCTATAACAAATTTTCAATGCAAGGTCTACCAAGGAAGAGTTAAAAACGATTGTCAGTTGATCTGTTCAGAGTGTGAAATCAACAACACTTATGTTGAGATAACTGACACAGACTTGGAGATAAAAGTAGATGTGAGCGGTGATGGGGGCACCGTTGAGTTGTGTACTAAGGGGTTCTGCACGTTGATCGTGCACTTGTCTTCAGCCAATGCTAACCCTGCTTGTGTGGAGTTAGTACGTTGGGGGAGGGTGGAGGTCTGACAGTTGCTCGCAGTAGCTCATTGGTTCTCTCCAGGTACTCCAGCTTCCTCCACCTGTAAAACTGTTCGGCACGAGGTGACCCAGGCTGTCAAAAGTTTCATTAAACCTCAGTAGATGAATAACTGTATCTAAGCCAAATGATTCTAAGAACACAGCTGTTGAAATCACATGATTAGTAACTTCAAATGAAGGTGACAGCAAATCATGTTTTGACCTTTGAATCCAAAAGACGGATTTTCTGGCCCAGCATTGCGTGATCCGAAAATTCATTCAGTATTAAGAGGATAGTTGTTCAGGGGATTTCTGTGGTAGACCTATCAAGATTTTCAACGTGCTGTCCCTCCCTCTCCCCCCACCCACCCCCCCCCCCCCCCCCCCCCTCCACCCAAGACAAATTTTGCATGGTTACGAATCTTTGTAATAGCAAAATTTTCAACACAAATGCTTGTCCGCTTAACTCTTCCTACATTTTTAGCTTAACTTGACATAGTCAGGATAAGCTATTGCCATCACGCGTGTGGAAGTCTGTTAGTCTGTGACGTCTGTTCACATTTTCCTTTAGCATGGGCTACACCCCGCAGTTCTTGTCTGATCGTCACGAAATTTCATATGCAGGTTTGGGGTCATGTCTAGATGAGAACGTCTCCTTTTGGTCGCGATCGGGCCACCGGTATGGCTGCCCGAGCCCAAAACCCGAAAACCATTAGCACAGTCTACAGGTCGTATTTATGAAGGGATTTCATTGTAACTTGATAGGATGCCTCTGTATAATGCCTAGATGAGAACGTCCCCTTTTGGGCATGATCTATCAACTGTGATGGCTGCCCATGCCCGAAACCCCAAAACTTTTAGCACAGGCTGCAGGTCATGTTTAATGTGGAGGGATTTCATTGTAACTTGGTAGGATCACTCCTTATGGTATCTAGATGAGAATTTCCCCATTTGGGCATGATCTGCCAACCGTGACGACTGCCCGAGCCCAAAACCCGAAAACCTTTACCACAGTCTACAGGTCATATTTATTGAGGAATTTCATTGTAACGTGGTAGGTTGACTTCATACAATGTCTAGATGAGAAAGTCACCTTTTGGGTGTGATTGGGCAACTGTGATGGCTACAGGGGCCCAAAGCCCAAAAACCTTTAGCACAGTCTAGAGGTCATATTTATGAAGGGATTTCATTGTAACTTGGTAGGATGACTCCAAATAATGTCTAGATGAGAACATCCCATTTTGGCCATGATCATTCAGCCTTGATGGGTGCCCGAGCCCAAAAACCTTTAGCATAGGCAAAAGGTTATATTTATAGAAGGATTTCATTGTAACCTGTTAGGTTGACTCCATATAATGCCTAAATGATGCCATCCCCTTTTGGTCGTGATTGGTCAACTGTGATGGCTACAGGTGCCCAAAGCCCGAAAACCTTGAGTACAGTCTGCAGGTCATATTTACGAAGGGATTTCATTGTAACTTCGCAGGATCACTCCAGATGATGCCCAGATGAGATTGTTCCCTTTGGTTGCGATCATTCAGCCATGATGGCTGCCCGAGCCCGAAGCCCAAAAACCTTTGCACAGTCTACAGGTCATATTTATGAAGGGATTTCATTGTAACTTGGTAGGTTGACTTCATATAATGTCTAGATGAGAACGTCCCCTTTTGGATATGATTGGGCAACTGTGACGGCTTCAGGGGCCCAAAGCCTGAAAACCTTTAGAACAGTCTACAGGTCATAATTATGAAGGGATTTCATTGTAGCTTGGTAGGATGACTCCAAATAGTGTCCAGATGAGAATGTCCCCCTTTGGTTGCGATCATTCAACCATGATAGCTGCCTGAGCACAAAGCCCAAAAACCTTTAGCACAGTCTACAGGTCATATTTATTAAGGGATTTCATTGTAACTTGGTAGATTGACTTCATATAATGTCTAGATGAGAACGTCCCCTTTGGACGCAATTGGGAAACTGACGGCTACAGGGGCCCGAAGCCCGAAAACCTTTAGCACAGTCTACAGGCCATATTTATGAGGGGATTTTAATGTAACTTGATAGGATGACTCGTTTTGGAATAATTTCACTGTAACTTGGTAACTTTTGTTGATATACATTAACTGTGAGGGCCACATACATTAACTGTGAGGTCATATTAACCCACCCCTTAGCTCTTCAGTACGGTGCATGTACACCTAATATTATTTTTATCATAAACATAGCACACAGGGAACAGAAATGAACATATTCCCAATTATCACAATTCTTGTCTTATTTCATAATCCTTTCATAAACATTGAACATTATCCTTTTCAACAAACACAACACACAAGTTAAGCTACAGTGTCATTGACACTTTCATATATTGGATTTTTACGAAACTTGGTCTGAAGTATCAGCATCAAGTGTGGATGTGCATGTGGTCAGGAATTTTTGATGCGACAGAATTTTGCCTGGTTACGGCCCTTGAAAACTGCAAAATTTCCATCCAAAAGGATTGTCAAGACAAATTTTGCGTGGTTACGGACCCTGGTAATAGCAAAATTTTCATCACAAATGCTTGTCCGCTTAACTCTTCCTACATTTTTATGCCCCCCGACTTAAGTTGGGTGGCATATAGTGCTGGAAGTGTGCGTGTGTCTGTCCGTGTGTGTCCATGTGTATGTGTGTCCGAGCCAATAACTCGAAAACTGTTAGGGCCACAGTCATCAAACTTCAAACAATTATAAAGGACCATGGGAGGATGTGCCACACACCATAGCCGGGTTCTTGCCTTCAAGGTCAAGGTCACACTAAAAATCATGTCTCAGCCATAACTCAGGAACGAATCATAGTTCAATTGTTAAACTTTTTACAAATGTTAAGGACAGTCAGAAGGTGTGTCGCGTATAATATATTCAGCTGCATATGCAAGGTGAAGGTCACAATTGACCTTCATATGTTCAGGGTCACAAATCGTGTCTCAAGCATAACTCCAAAACTATTTGGGCTACAATCATCTAACTTCACTCAATTATAAAGGACAATGGGTGGATGTGTCACACACCACAGCCAGGTCCATAAGGTTAAGGTCAAGGTCACATTTCAAGGTCTCACTGAAAATCATCAATATTTGTGTCTCAGCCATAACTCAGAAACGAACCAAAGTACAAATATTAAACTTTTTATAAATTTTTTTGTTTGATGGAGGTCAAGGTCACAGATCAAGGTCATTGCCACGTAGGGGGACATAATCTCTTGTTTATTGGATTTTTACAAAACTTGGTCTGAAGTATCAGTATCAAGTGTAGATGTGCATGTGGTCAAGAATTTTCGATGTGACAAATTGTGCTTGTTTACTGCCCTTGGTAATAGCAAAATCTCTTTCACAAATGCTTGTCTGCTTAACTCCTGCATTTTTCATTGCATTTTTGCAAAAAATTGGAGTGCAGTATCAGCATGATATGCACATGTGTATATGCAAAGGAAGTTTTAATATGAACAATTTTTCCAGAGGTATAGCCAGCCTTAGTTGACTACCAAACTTGTAAGGGTTTTAGGTTAAATTGACAAAGTCAAGATAAGGTATTGCCATTTTGCATGTGGGAGGCTGTGAGTTTGTGAGTCTGTTCACATTTTTATAGCACAGGCTACACCCCATAGTTCTTGTCTGATCATCACGAAATTTTATATGAAGGTTCAAGGTCATGTCTAAATGAGAACATACCTGTTTGGTCGTGATTGGTCAATCGTGATGGCTTTCCGAGCCTGAAACCCTTTACTAGTCTACAGGGCACATTAATGAAAGGATTTCATTGTAACTTGGTAGGATGACTCCGTATAATGACTCGATGAGAATGGCCCCATTTGATCGCAATCAGTCAAAGGTGATGGGTACACAGGCCCAAAGCCCAAAAAACTTAAGCGCAGTCTACAGGTCATATTTATGAAGGCATTTCATTGTAACTTGGTAGGATAACTGTATAATGTCTAGATGAGAACGTCCCCTTTTGGGCGTGATCGGTCAGCCATGACGGCTATGTGGGCCCGAAGCCAGAAAACCTGCAATATAATTGAGGTTAATATTGTTAATAAGTGTATTATATAAAATATTCTGGAAAAAACAGAATATGCATGTAGTATGGCTGTTATATGTTGCTGTGGTGCACTCGCTGACATCTACCCTGCCTCACTGAGATGCATCAATGAGCTCATTAAGAAAACACAGATGAGTACCTGAAATGATTAAAAGTGATTAAAGTGGAGCAATAGCATGAACATAGAATGGAATCCTGTTCATTGAATAGACACTTAGCCAAAGAAAATTATTCAATTTACAGGAGTATTCAATTAACAGAGATTGTGTCACTTTCCTGTATTCTAGAGATAAACTTAGCATTTATTCTATTATAGCTCGATGAGCTCTGTCAAACAAGATATGATGGATGTACTGAGGCAAAATAGGTCTATGAACAAAGGAAAACTGGGGAGAATCAGGGTAATTTCTCAACAAGTTACAATATTTTTTATTCAATTAATAGGAGTTTACTCTATAACCAATATTCAATTAAGTCCAATTTGTACTGGTGGTATGGTAAATGGATTTGTGTTGGGAAATTATATTCAGTTAACAGGGTTATTCAGTTAACTGGTAGAGTGCTGAATTATTTTTGATGGTGAAAATTTGTTCACATGTCTTTGCCTTGTTACGATTTATGGGAGAGTGCCCAGAGGCACTCTCCCATAAATTGTAATAAGGCAACTCCAAAAAGACTCAATAATTTTACTTCAAAGATGGTATGAAGCACATCCACAGAATATGAAACCTTAAAATTGAGGCACTTGCTCTTCAGAGTAAAGCCCAAATATGGGCATCCAGCACTCTACCAGTTAAGAGATATCCAATTATGTGGGCTCCACTGTAGTACGTCAGGTAATTTTGAATTTTGTCCACGGGGTCTGGTTAACTGAAAATCAACAGATTTGATGCAGGATATTTTGCTACATGGGCTTGTATACTAAAGTATGCTGAGGAACCATGGGGACATCTTTCTTGAAAAATCATATTGGCCTAATAGGCCTAGTAAATAGAGTGAGACTTAACATTCAGAGTCCTGGAAATATCTCAGAATACTGAAAAGGTCAAGTCTAGGAATATTGGATTTCTGGAATACAGCATTGGGTATTTATCGAACATTGCATTGTTCAAATCAGTCTGAGGAAACTTGATCAACTAATGGCCAGCACTTTGCTGGAGGATTATGTTCTTTTTATCAAGTTTCCAAAATGGCGTATAGAACTAAAATGAAGCATCTAGAAAATTCTGTAATTCCATTCGAAATAAACTATCAATATGAAAGTATTTTTCCAGATCATGCCTCTGGAATCGTATTTTCATCCTTCCTGGATATGAACTAAATTGTCTATTGTCTCTTCGGAGCAACTTATCAGAATAGCATGAATTTGCCATGAAGTAATGTTTACTGTTCTGCTGTAATGTGATTGCCAACTTGGAATGATAATGTTACTTTTCATGTACTGAAATATTGGAACTTGTTGGACTGCATTCACACATGAAATGGTCATTTGTGAGTGACATCAATCTCCTCTATACAGATGAGTGAGACAACCATTGTAATCTTACATTATGACACCATGACTTGGCCTAATATTTTAGCCTTGCCAAATAGAGGCTTAAAATAATAGTGACACCAATAGGTTAGAAATTAATTAGCGAAGACATTGTCTTTACATTTTTGCCCCACACTTTGTGTCGTTTCAATTTGGCCCTTTATATGTACGGTACTGTCTGATGTAATGAACTGAAATAATTCTTACGTATTTGACTTTCTGCAAATTTTATTCTAGATTGGCTTTATGAACTCACAGTAATGGAAACACAACTAATTTATTTCACTTTGTTTAACTTGTTTAATTTTTTGTGTATTTTTTTTTTTTATTTGATTTATTCCTAATTTTTTTTTTCTCTGTTAAGGCTTTATACTTTTCTCCTTTATTATTAGCTCACCTAGCCTAAAAGGCCATGTGAGCTTTTCTCATCACTTGCCGTATGTAATCGTCTGGTGTCTGTAAATTTTTCACATTTTCATCTTCTCTGTAAGCGCTTAGCTGGTGAGAACCAAACTTGGCAGGAATGGTCTATGGGAGGTCCTCTACAAACGATCCTCAATTTGTTCCCGTCGGATGAAAAACATGGCTTCCAGAGGCATTCTTTGATTCTGTTTGGTGGATTTTCAAAAATCTCCTCTGAAACTGCCAGGCCAAATGTTTTAAAACTTTACATAAATAACCCTATGAGAAATCACATTTTCATCTTCTCTGGAAATACTGAGCCAATGTGGCCCAAACCTGGCAGTGATAGTCTATGGGTGGTCCTCTACAAACGATACTCATTGTGTTCCCATGGGTTTGAAAACTTGGCCCCTCAGAAGCATTTATTGATTCTGATTGGTGGATTTGAAAAATCTTCTCCTCTGAAACCACAGGGCCAAATGTTTTGAAACTGTGCATGGTTGATGACTGAGACACCCTCTACCAACGATCCTCATTTAATGTTGATCGGGTTGCAAACATGGCTGCAATTGTGGCTTATAGTTACTATAGAAACCCTATGGGAAATCACATTTTCATCTTTTCTGGAACTGCTGGGCTGATGTGAACCAAACCTGGTAGGGATAGTCTATGGCAGGTCCTCTACAAATGCTCCTCATATTGTTACCGTGCATCGAAAAACATGGCTGCCAGGAGCATTTTGATTCTGATTGGTGGATTTTGAAAAATCTTTTCTGAAACCACAGGGCCAAATGTTTTGAAACTGTGCATGGTTGATGACTGGAACACCCTCTACCAAGATCCTCATTTAATGTCGATTGTGTTGCAAACATGACCACAATTGCGGCTTATAGTTACCATAGAATCCCACTGGGAAATCACATTTTCATCTTCTCTCGAACTCCTGATCCAGCGTGAACCAAACTTTGCAGGAATGGTCTGTAGGAAGCCCTCTATAAACAATCTCCCTTTTGTTCCCGTTGGTTGGAAAATACCAGAGACATATTCTGATTCTGATTGATGGATTTTTCAAAAATCTTCCCCTCGGAAACTACAAAGTCAAATGTTTTGAAACTTCACATGATTGAGGACTGGTACACCTTCTACCAATGATCCTCATGTAATGTTGATGTAATGTTCTACAGAAATAGTCTACAAACTGACCGACGGTCAAAAAATGAAGACTACAACTCTTCCTGGTATTTTTATTGAGAAAACAAAACTATTGAATATTAATTTTTAGTGTACCTGATAAAAATAATTTTTATCAAAAAAGGCTGATATTAATTTAATTTGAAAATACAGAATCATAATTAACATATTTCATGCCTCCAATATTTTTGGGGAGATTTTCCTCTGTGTTTATATATTTTTCCTTTCTCCATCACCTGTAATATAAAATTCCCCATGAATTCTAATATCATGACCCGTAAAAGATGCAAGAGTGTCCAGTTCGATTCCCTTAAGATTTAGGATAAGTAACATGGTAGTTTGGTATCATTTGCCTGGTCTTCCTGGTTCTATATCCTCTCAACCCCTATATAAGCACTGGTGCATCGGAAGATCGCCGAAAATGTGACCTGTAACAGGTAGATTGAAGTTAAGCCTGAAGAGTTAAACAAGAACAAATATTCAGCGACACAGATGAATTCCATTTCAATTATTACTATCAACAGAAAGAAGAAAATTATACAACAGATTGATGGTGCAAAGTACCTGCAGTAATATTTATACAATTGGAAAGTTGATATAAATTTTTCACATGACTACTGGGTATTTTTTCCTGAAGATTTAAACCCTTTCCAATTATTTTTCAGTTGTGGCAATCCATGCATATTTTTTCTAGATTTCCATTTTATTATGATTGATCTGAATATACAAGCAAAATTTTTCTATTTTTGAAATTTAGTTTGCAAAATTTTTCATTTTTTGGAAAATGTTTACATTTTTTTGTCATCGGGGTTTCCCGATGTATTGAACAATCTTCCAATGAAATGTCATTATTGCTTGAAACAGAAAGTAGAATAATTGAAATATGACATCAAATCAACCAAAAGAACTAATTGCGGAAAGGGACAACCCGTCCCATGTTTTGCAAATCAATTATTGTGATTTTCAATGTTTTTTTTTGACTCTTCCTGACATTAATTATCATAAAGCAGTGGAATTAGCTTCAAAAAGAAATGAATAGGGAAATTTAACACCAGAAAATATTTTTAATATTCCAGATGTTAAAATCACAAGAAATATCATTTTGATCCCATTTTCCTGTGGATGATGATTTGAGTTCAGTCTACACAATTTGCCGTCAATTAGTTGACAAACTTGCAGACATCCAGATTGGGATAACATAACAAAATTGTCAGAACCGATTGGGGATCGAAATAGGGTAAACCACTCAAGTTACCCATTTTCTCCTTGAGAAGTAGCAATGGATTTCCAGAATCAAAATGAGAACCAAGCTTCAATATTCCATCAAGATGACACTCAGATTAAATTGGTTGCTGACTGGTCATCATTTAAGGGTCCAAGAGCTGATAAGCCTCAATTCGACAAAAAAGAATTTATATTGGGTCATCCTCAACCCAAAAAGCAAAATATTACTGTTGCAGTAGGTCGAGGACACTTGTACTCTGGCCAGGCTTTCACAAGTTCACCTCTGGCTTTTAATCCTTCTGATTCAGATAGAATATCCCGAGATGTAGAAGAATTTCAAAATAGAAGGGACAGACATCAAAATTTTGGAAATAATTATCCCCTAAATTTCAGGTATCAGGATTCGTCAAATTTACAAACTCCGAATCACGATTACCAACCTAATAACCAAAGAAATAAAGGTAATCCTGACTACCATTTTCACACTCAAAGGGAAAGAGGTAACAATTTTCATGGCCAGAGACAAAATGCTTTTCCTCAACCAAATTACAAAAATCAGGGTGGTGGTTATATTCAGTATCAACGCGAACCTAGACAAAAAGCAATTCAGAGAGTTCTAAAATTGCTGAAAGGTCTCGAGTATAATGGCATTACTGATTGGCAATCAATCATTCAGATAAAAATTTATCAATTTTATAGAAATGCAAGCCTGGTCAGAAAGGGATTGTAAAATAATCTTTGTTGGTTCTTAATGGGAATAGCCAGTGAATATTATGCTACGATAAGCAGACAAGACCCCATAATGAATTTTTGGGACCTCATGCAAACTAGAAAAACATTTTGGGATGTACAAACTTCCCAAAAAGGCTCAAATTCAGTTGGGGCAAGCCTGTCAGATGTTGGAAATGTCATTAGAAGAGTAGCCCAGTCAGATGTTAATCCTTGCCGAAAAAGCACATGGTCATTTGCCTGAAGAACATATGCTTAACCAGGCAATAATGAAATTTTGTCATGGTTGTTTGGACAAAGATGCAGGCCTCTTTGCTGCAAATCAAAAACCTCTATAGAAGATGCAGTGTTCACGCTGGCTCAATATTTTAATGTGCCAAAGTGAATATTCTTTGTGCCAAAAGAGAATTATTTGTACCAAATGAGATTTTTTTGTGCCATGGGTATTTTATGTGGGAGAACTATAAAAAATTCTTTTTCTTATTTTATTCAAGTAAGAACAAAAGCATAAAATTACGTAAAATACAATATAATATAAAATGGAATATAAAATAATAAAATATCATGAAACAAAAATAGTCCTACATGTAATAGCTTAATGACCTAAGGTTTTGACAAGAACATACATGTAATTACATCTGTATGGATCCCCACACTGTCATTGTTTAAGTTGTGCATTTTTATACCCCACGCAAAGTTTGGAGGGGGGGGGGGTGGGGGGGTATATAGGAATCACCATGTCCGTCCGTCCGTCCGTCCGTCCATCTGTCCATCTGTCCCTCCTTATAAGTGCAACTCCTCCTAAACCGTTTGGAGAATTTTCATGAAACTCTACGCAATGGAAGAACTCTATATGAAGATGTGCATGAAGCAATATAATTCCGTTCTGACAGGCGTGGGGGTATCACTTTGTGAGCTCGCTCACAGTACCTTAGTTTATATATAAATTCGCTCCTGGATGATCAAAACTTAAACTGATTGACATGTGGATTGAAACCTTTGTCATTTTATTACTGTATTAATCTTTGATTATGGTCAATGGGGAAAGTACTACCAACAATTAAAGACAATTCATAATCTGGTCTCTTGTTCACTGGTAAGAAACAAACCATTCATTGTTTACATGTTTACACAATACACAATTTCTTAATCCGAGGTCACCAGTAAGGACAATTGGAGAGTGATTGGTCATTGTGTACACAGTTGAACGAGATTACTTTTTCGTAATTAATGATATGGGCATTCATATTGATATATTAACTTATCATTTTGTACACTTGATGAGATATCAGAAACTAACAATACAGGGTATATAATTAGGTGCGAACCGGTAGATTAATAATCTTATAACAGCTCTTTGCTGGGAGCCCAGAGTTACGACTTGTCAGCTAGATGGACAAAAATCAAGAATATACCAGATTCGGGATTTTGAATTTATGTGCCAAATTTTTTTACCAAATGCTCATATTTATGTGCCAGATTTTTTAAAAATGTACATTTGGCACATACCAGTGTGAACACTGAAAAGATTCCATTGATAAAGTTTTTTTCATTTTGCTAGAAAAACTAATCAACCGAATATCCAGAGCACTACAGATAACAATACTAAGGAAATGAAAAAACTCATGACAGGTTTTGGAAGTTTCACAAAATAAGTGACTGATGGAATGAAAGCTATGCAGGAATCAGGTGCCAAACCAAATCTTAAACTGTCCCAAGGCTTGGATTGTGGTACAGGATATAGCTGTTATCAAAATTGCTCTCATTTGCCGCAACATCAAACTTGTTTTCATTGTGGATCTCCCACATATTTGGCCAAGGAGTGCCCAACTAGAAATAATAAAAACCAACCAGTTACAAAAAGTGAAAATTAGCAAACTGATTCAGTCGATACTCCAGGTAAGACCCAAGCTTCTGTAACATTCAGTGTCGAAGCAGAAGATTTAAATGAAAGCGGGTCAGACAGACTGGCTTAGGCCTAGCCCCAACAAATGCAGGCCAAACAAAGAAATTTCATCTCCTGATTCAATTTTAATAGAAACTCCCATAGATGAACGCTGAGGCATTTCCTCATTCAGTCATCATAAATCAGACTTACAGATAAATTATCCTTCATGGTTCCTGTCACCTTAGAAGATGTAAAATTAGATGCTTTAATAGATACTGGAGCACAAGTAATAAAAGTAGTGGAATCTTTGAAAGAATCCAGCCCCCCCCTCCCTCCCCCGGCCCAGCCCAGCCCCCTGTTATCAACGAAATACAATTGAAGGCTGTAGGCAGGGATTTCGATGTAATCTCTGGAAGGATAATTGATCCATTATCTGTAAACTTGGGGAAATTTACATATGTAAGGACATTTTATGTGGCCTCAATCAATACACCAATAATCCTTGGGTTAGATTTTCTGCAGGAAAACCGTGCCCGTTTAGATTTGTATCAAGGAATCATGTATTTAGACAATGAAAAAATTATGCAGGACTTATTATCTTCCTGTATTCCAAAAGGGTTTCTTTATCAAATAAAGTTATAGTTCTTCCTAACTCAGCTAAGCAAATTAAATGCAAGTTACAAGGGGATCTCCTTGAATATACAATTGAAGCAACTTTTTGATGTCTTGAACATTTCATTCAGAAGATACTGACCCAGTAGTTACATTTAGTAATTTACAAGATCATGCAGGATCATGTAATAAATTTGTGAAAAGATTACTGTATAGGTGAAACATTTAAGGGATTTGATTGGCATGTTGCCCGAAACAGTGGAAACATGTCAAGTTTCAATAACTATGGAAGACCAAGACACAGTAATAGAATTACCTGAATGCCTCGAAGATTTGTTTGATTGATAAAAAACTTTCCTAAATGAAGTAGTACAAATTCAGTTGAAACCATTATTGATTAAATATCAAAGAGGTGGTTGCAAAACATGACTATGATTTAGGCAATTTTATAGCCCTTCAACATCACATTAAAACTGGGGATGCTAAAGCAATCAAATCCCTAATGAGAAGAACCCCAACATGCTTTGAAGGGAAAGAGCAAAAACTATTGGAGGAAATGATAAAAGCAGGGGTATTTCAGCCATCACTTTCTGAGTGTGCATTTGCCCCCGCTTTAATAAAAAAAACCTAGTGGCCCTGTCAGATGGTGCCTCGATTTTAGAAACATCAATCCTGCAAATGAAAAAGATACTTTTCCATTACCTCTCATAGAAAACTGCTTGAAAACTATAGCTGGAAATAAGCCCGTTTTTAGCCATTTTCAAGCTTATTTCCAGGTACCAATTGCAAAAGTTAGGACAGTCAGACTCCACCATTAATTTGTCCGGCAGAATTTGCTGAACCCCCCCCCCCCCCCCCGCACCCCCCCCCCCCCCCCCCCCCCCATTACATGGTGAAGAAATCATAGCATTGGGGGCTAGTGCTTAAGTGGGTATCAGGGAAAACTCCAAACCAATGCCTGACAATTTACCTTTCCCTACTGAAACAGTGCAAGTGCATGCACTGCCCCCTGCTCACATTTTCTTGGAGTATCTGGAGGACCTTACAGTGGACATCACTGCCTATTGTGTCTTTTGTTGACCCTCTCAGATGTAACACCAGGGGCTGGATTTTTTAGCATTCTTGGCCAGCTGAGCAAAAACCTGATCCTGGATAGAACAGTCCCCCCTCATGTTCTGTTCAGTACAGGCCATCTCCCCCAAGAGGCTTTTGGGAGTAATATGGTATTCTGCCCACAGCCTCTCCCAACTCCATGAGAGAGTAATCCTTGACATGACAAGGATGGAGCCTGGTAGCTATCTTAACTATCGGGGTCTCTCTTCTCCAATTTGGGTAATAGCTATTCCTCCAATACGGAAATTGGTACACCATCTGGCCTACCCACTTCCAGCTTGAATATTTCTCTAAATGGGAGCTGGGGTGCTCCTAGAAACTTTTGCGTCCTGTAAGCATGGAAGTGAGCATCCAGCAAGTATGGACCCATAGGGGTTGGCTCCCCTTCCTAGCTTTCCGTAATAACGGGAGGTTGGGTTGGCAGCCGCCTCCACCGGCCGAACCAGAAAACCAGTGGGCAAAGGGCTAGGGTTTATCACTATCTTAGGAGGCAGTGAAGCAAACCCAGGAGGGGTTGTTTCACCACAGACTTCTGTGGTTCCACGACAGACTGTTTCCCTACCAACAAACAGGATTCAAAGATTAACGCTGCAGCTGCTCCTGCTCCTTCTTCAGCAGCCCGCCAAAGACTGTAAGTGCCTCTAAAAGAGGGACTCAACCTTAGTCCAAAGGGAGTCCTCAAACAAGGACTCCTTGTTCCTCTAGTGAGGGCCCAAGCAAAGCTGCTATGGCCCAAATTGGTAGCGCTTAGTCCTCCCGTGTTATGGGAAGACTAACTGTCCAGCCCTAGACTAGGGAGGTCCTCTCCCTGTTGTCTATGGACACCAGCAGGGAAGTTCAAAGTACCTCCCTCTGGTTTAAATCTTGAAGCCCTGGACAGCCCGCTAAAATGGCGGGCCTTTGACTCAACTTGTCCTCTCCCCAGCTGCCAAGATATTACCTGGCAGCGAGAAACAACACCTACAGTTCGCACCATTCACACTGTGGAAAAAATGGCCCAATGGGGAGAACCAGTTTACTCCAGCACAGGTCCTTACCACCCTGGAGGAAATTGTTGCTCCCCTGGGGAAGCCCCTGGTGTGGAGCTCACAGAGCTGGTCAACGGGAAGTTCATTGAACTCAACGAATTCCCGGGAACAGTCTCCCATGCATTCATGGATCAAAAGAGATCCATTGAAAGCCACCGCGGTTTCACCACATTAACTTCCCATTTAACACAGTTCCAGTGTTTGGTGACCCCTGCAGGCTTGGAGAGAGCTGATGTGGCTGCTGGAAAAGGTACAGAAAGGGAAATTGGAGATATTCCCTCCTCCGCAACCTCAACAGCCTCTGTAGAATCTAATTTGGTGGTGGGGAAAGAGTCTGGTGGAACCACAGAAGTCTGTGTTGAAAGCACCCCTCCTGGTTTGCTCCACTGCTTCCTTAGGGAGTGGTAACCCCGCAAATGTGTGGGAGCATCCCAGCTCCCATTTAGAGAAATATTCAGGCCATAGGTAGATAGGCCAGTTCGTGACCCAATTCTGTTAAGGGAAGGAGTATCTGTTTATTACGACCCTCTTTATCACTCAATTGGAGAGGAGAGACCCTATAGTTAAGATAGCCATCAGGCTCCATCCTCGTCATGTCAAGGATTACTCTTCCCTGGTGTTGGATGACGCCGAGGGTAGAATAACCACATTACTCCCAAATACATCTGCTTTGGGGGAGATTGGCCTGGACCGAACCTGAGGGGACGTGGTCTATCCAGGATAGGGTTTTTGCTTGGCTGGCCAGGAATGCTCACAAAACCAGTCCCAAGTGTTGCATCTGAGCGGGTCAGCAAAAGACACAATGGGCAGTGATGTCCACTGTAAGGCCCTCCAGATACTCCTATACTAAGAAAATGTGAGCAGTGGGCAGTGCATCCACTTGCACTGCTTCAGTAGGGAAAGGTAAATTGTCAGGCATTGGTTTGGAGTTTTTCCCTGATACCCACTTAAGCACTAGCCCCCATTGCTACCATTTCTCCACCATGCATTGGAGAGGTGGGGGGGGGGGGGGGGGGGTCCAGCAAATTATGCAGGACAAACTAATGGTTGTTACTTTCCAAGGCAGTCGAGGTTCACCATTGGCATCCCCATGTGCTGGGGAGAAAGAAATTGTAAGGCTAATCGCTAAAATGAGGGGGGGGGGGGGGGGGGGCCCTATGGCTGCTTTTGCAGTTGACTAAGAAAAATACCGAGCGGCTCAATGGGTTCCCTACAGTGCTTGCATTTTCACCAGGCCTATCAGCACAGGCCTGGTAATCAGCCTCAAAATATTTCTCATCAGACTGATCTGTCAGCGTGGTCGCCAATCTATCAAGCTGGCAAATGCATCTGCCACACTGCCACAGTTTATGTAATCTGCGAAATCAGCCCGGAACAGTAGAAATCAGGCCTGGTGGCCCTTTTTACCTGACCTACTCATCAGCCTGGCCACGGTTCTAAGATGCAAGCCCTGTCCCTACCCTATTAAGTCCTGAGCCCCTTTTTTAATTTTCAGAGAAATTCTCTTTTCTCTTATTACAGTTGTCCTATAATACCCTGGCACTTTGTTGTAACCCTGAACAAATTTTTAAATTAAAATGGACGATCCAAAGGTGTCTGGCTTGGCAGTGTTTATTTATACCCTTGCAGTGAGTTGGGGCAAGGGGGTATACTGGAATCACATTGTCTGTCCGTTTCTGTCCATCCATCTGTCTGTAGACATTATTTTGTCTGGAGATTTTCTCCAAACTTTATGGACCCTTGTCATCAGAATTTGGTATGAATGTTCACCACCATGGGAACCTGTGATTATTGTTCCGGTCAGACTATTTTTGCCAAAGTTATCAGAAGTTATGCCCCTTTTTCACGTCTCGGAATGCTAGAATTTTGTACGGAGATTTTCTCAGATGTTTATGGGTCAATTCCTTTGAAACATGGTATGGGTTTCACTACCATGGGAACCTGTACACCAGTGATCATAGTTTCGATCAGACTTTTTTTGCCAGAGTTATGCCCCTTTTCAACGTAGAATAATTAATTTTGTCCGGAGATTTTCTTGGAAGTCTACATTTAGATTCCGTTGAAACTTAGTATGGATGTTCACTGCCATGGCAACCTGTGCACAAGCGATTATAGTTTTGATCAGATTTTGTTATCAGAGTTATGCCTTTTCATCTTAGAATAATTAAATTTGTCCGGAGATTTTCTCCATTGTTTATGCAGGTCTGGAAATAAGGAATGAGTTTTGTAACCGAATTGATCGTCGTAACATGTTTAAAGTTATGGGGCGATGAATGCTTGTCGGTACGACGGGCTGACCATTGTTCGGCCCGTTGTAGGGAAATTTTGAATTCCTGTGTGTTTAAAAACACCCATTTCCTTGCATCTGAGTGCCCCTGCAGCCATATTTCATCTAAATTTCCGGACACATATTTTTTTTTAGCTCACCTGAGCAAAGCTCAAGGGGAGCTTAAATGATCACTTTCCGTCCGTCCGTCCGTCCGTCGTATGTAATCCGTCGTCCATTGTTAACTTTACATTATCGACTTCTTCTCATGAACTGCTGGTCCAAATTCAACAAAATTTGCTGTGCATGTTCCCTATCATATGTCAATTTAAGTTTGTTCAAATCAAGTAGCCACGCCCAAAAAGTGTGCTTAAATCTTAAAAAATCTTCTCCAGAACCAGCAGTAGCATAGACTTGATATTTGGTGTGCAGCTTCCTTTTGAGGTGTCGACTCAGATTTGTTCAAGAGAAGTTCGAGGAGCTATATTGGCCTTCGTTAAGGAAGGGGAAAAAATTTTTGCCCCGCCCAAAATTTCTTTTTTCCAAACTGAGAGGCAGATTTGAACCAAATTTGATATGAGGGCTTATTGGGTCATAAGTACTTAATTTATGCCAAAATCTTTTTTCCTGTCACCCCATGGGAAGTGCAGGAGCTAAAAATAGAAAAAAATTAAAACCTCCATACACGTATCTCCAAAAATACCAGGCAGAAAAAAAATGCTATCGGTTTTATCATAGGGTACTTTTTTGGGACTTTGAAAAAGTGCTGAGTCAGCATTTTTTATCACCTGTGGGTAATGGGGAAAAACATTTAAGACTACTTTTCTCCCAAACCACTGCTCCAAAAGCTTTCAGATTTTACCTATAACATCTTTGGAAGATTGTTTCACATGTTTATTGAAATCAATTCCCCGGGTCCGTATTTGGGATCTCTATGGGAGCCCAAATGTTTAAATTAGTGCAGTATGACTGATATTTGAGTGCCATTGCTATTCTGGGTTTGCTCAGTCGTAGATAAGGAAGGCATTTCCCTTTTCAAAGAATAATCAAAATCAGCTTCTGAAAGGCATCATTTGTTTTTAGACACACCCTCCTCCATCTTTCAGGTTAGAAAACGCTGTGGAGGTATAATCGAAAATACGGCAGTCTTCCAAGTCGCAGAAGTTGCTTTCCTGTAAAAAGTGCTGAAAGACAAACGATTCGAATTGACAAGTTTCTTTCTGTCGGCTGTAACAGCTATATTTTGAATAGATATAACACTAAAAACACATGAACTGAAGATTTTTCGTTCAGTCTCTTTAGAAACCAATAACTCCAGTTTGGATTATTTAATCTCAACCAAAGTCGTTATGTGTATTTTCCAGCTAATATTACTGACCAAGTTTGAATATGGGTTCCATCCACTTATTAGTCGAGTTGTGACGAAGTCAAACTCGACTTATAGTTTGGTGAATGGCGGGCGGGCGGGCGGGCAGGCTGATGGGCGGGTGGGCGGGCGGGCATTAACAATTGGTTTCCGGATGATAACTTGATAGTGGTTCAACTCACATTCATTAAACTTCATACGTAGGTTGGTCTTGGTGGGAGGAAGAACCCTATTGATTTTGGACATGCTTCGTCGAAGGTCAAGGTCACAGTGACCTTGAACATAGTAAATCTTAAACAATTGGTTTCCGGATGATAACTTGATAATGGTTCAACTCACATTCATGAAACTTCATAGGTAGATTGGCCTTGGTGAGGGGAAGAACCCTATTGATTTTGGACTCGCTACGTCAAAGGTCAAGGTCACAGTGACCTTTAACATAGTATATCGCAACAATTGGTTTCCGGATGATAACTTGATAGTGGTTCAACCTAGAGTCATGAAACTTCATAGGTGTGTTGGCCTTGGTGCGAGGAAGAACCCTATTGATCTTGGACTCACCAGGTCAAAGGTCAAGGTCACAGTGACCTTGAACATAGTATATCGCAACAATTGGTTTCCGGATGATAACTTGATAGTGGTTCAACCTAGAGTCATGAAACTTTATAGGTATGTTGGCCTTGGTGCGAGGAAGAACCCTATTGATCTTGGACTCACCAGGTCAAAGGTCAAGGTCACAGTGACCTTGAACATAGTATATCGCAACAATTGGTTTCCGGATGATAACTTGATAGTGGTTCAACCTAGAGTCATGAAACTTCATAGGTATGTTGGCCTTGGTGCGAGGAAGAACCCTATTGATCTTGGACTCACCAGGTCAAAGGTCAAGGTCACAGTGACCTTGAACATAGTATATCGCAACAATTGGTTTCCGGATGATAACTTGATAGTGGTTCAACCTAGAGCCATGAAACTTTACAGGCGTGTTGGCCTTGGTGCGAGGAAGAACCCTATTGATGTTGGACTCACCAGGGCAAAGGTCAAGGTCACAGTGACCTTGAACATAGTATATCGCAACAATTGGTTTCCGGATGAGAACTTGATAGTGGTTCAACCTAGAGTCATGAAACTTCATAGGTGTGTTGGCCTTGGTGCGAGGAAGAACCCTATTGACCTTGGACTCGCCAGGTCAAAGGTCAAGGTCACAACTCGACATTGGATCTGTGATCCTGAGCGGCATTTTTTTTAGCTCAACTTTGTTTTCACCTTAGGACAGGAACGAGTGTGTTTTGGGGTGCCTTTGTTATCACTGTGCTGTGAGAACACATATTTTGGGGTTCAGTCAGACCCACTCTGGGACTCGAAGATTTCTTTTCTAGTTTAGCATTTGACTGTCACCCACTTTTACAATACTTTACCTATACATTTGTTACAGGCTACGGTCAGTATTTTATGTACAGACCGTTATAATACTTTATATGTACTTTTGTTATCAGGTCATTACCCAGATGTTTGTCATTGCTGTGTCACATATTATACATATACATGTCTTAACAAGTTGAGCTACAGTGTCATTGACACTTTCATTTCATGAGTTGTGTCCCTTTTTAGCTCAACTATCGCGAAGCCAAATTTGAGCTTTTGCCATTTTTACCGTCTGTCTGTACGTCAACAATTGGATACGTCTCGGGCTAGAGGCCGTATTTATGAACCGATCTTTACGAAACTTCTTGGGTACCTTTGTTATGACCGTGGGACGAGAACGAGTGTTTTGGGGTGCGGTCCAAAATTCAAGATGGCTACCAGCCGCCATTTTGTACCGATGATGCAGAAATCTGTTTTTTGTACAGAACTTCCATATGAAAGCTCTGATTTGAATAATTTTTTGGATGAATGTTTAATACCATGGGATACATCACATATAATACGGGTTTTTTTCTCGTGCGTAAATTGTGCAAATTAGACTAATTTTGATGTTTTTTGTGTTACTTTCAGCACTGTAAGTGCAAATGCCAATACGGCTCAGGCTAGAGGCCGTATTTATGAACCGATCTTTACGAAACTTCTTGGGTTCCTTTGGTATCACCGTGGGACGAGAACGAGTGTTTTGGGGTCCGGTCCGAAATTCAAGATGGCCGATGGCAGCCATTTTGTACAAAATTAGGTGCAATCAGATTTTTGCACAGAACTTCCATATGAAAGCGCTGATTTGAATAATTTTTTGTGTGAATGTTTAGTACCATGTGATACATCACATATAATACGGGTTTTTTTCTCGTGCCGAAATTATGCAAATTAGATGAACTTTGATTTTTTTCAGTGCGACTTACACACAGTAAGTGCACATGTCAATACGGCTCAGACTAGAGTCTGTATTTATGAACTGATCTTCACGAAATGTCTTGGGTACCTTTGTTATCACCTTGGGACGAGAACGAGTGTTTCTGGGTGCGGTCTAAAATTCAAGATGGCTGCCAGTGGCCATTTTGTACCGAAATTAGGTCTAATCAGTTTTTTGTACACAACTTCTATACAGCTCAGACTAGAGGCCATATTTATGAACCAGTCTTTACGAAACTTCTTGGGTACCTTTGTTATCACCGTGGGATGAGAGCGAGTGTTTTTGGGTGTGGTCCGAAATTCAAGATGGCCACCAGCAGCCATTTTGTACCAAAATTAGTGCAATCAGCCTTTTGTACAGAACTTCTGTATGAAAGTTCTGATTTGAATAAATTTTTGTATGAATGTTTAGTAACATGGAATACATCACATATTGTAAGGGGATTTTTTTCGTGCAGAAATTATGCAAATTAGATGAACTTTGATTTAGTCAGTGCTACTTACAAAATGTGAGCACACATGTCAATACGGCTCAGGGTAGAGGCTGTATTTATGAACCGATCTTCACAAAACTTCTTGGGTACCTTTGTTATCACCTTGGGACGAGAATGAGTGTTTCTGGGTACAGCCCAAAATTCAAGATGGCTGCCAATGGCCATTTTGTACCCAAATTAGGTCCAATCAGTTTTTTGTCACAAGTTCTATACAGCTCGTATTTATGAACTGATCTTCACAAAACTTCTTGGGTACCTTTGTTTTCACCTTGGGACAGGAACGAGCGTGTTTTGGGGTGCCTTTGTTATCACTGTGCTATGAGAACAAATATTTTGGGGTTCAGTCAGACCCACTCTGGGACTCAAAGTTTTCTTTTCTAGTTCAGCATCTGACTGTCACCCACCTTTACAATACTTTACCTATACATTTTGTTACAGGCAACGGTCAGTATTTATGTACAGACCGTTACAATACTTTATATGTACCTTTGTTATCAGGTCATTACCTAGATGTTTGTCATTGCTGTGTCACATACTATACATGTGCATGTCTTTGTCTTGACAAGTTGAGCTACAGTGTCATTGACACTTTTATTTGACTTTGAATGGGAGTATTTAGCCGCGCCTGGTGGTGCTCTTGTTAGTGGAGGCAACCGTTCTAAGAGGTGCCAGTGTTTTAATAAGGTCTTCTTTATCTTTGAAATGTAGCGGTTATATTCTGTCGTGAAGACCAGAGGTGGTGAAGTGTTCCCAAAATTTCTATTTCAAGAACCGATGGGCCGATTTGAACCAAATTTGGCATGCAGTATAAGTGGGTCCAACGTACTTGATTGATTCCCCAATTTTTTTTTCCGTAGCCCCGTGGGTACCCCAGGGGCTAAAAATATAAAAAATTCAAATGCCGATATTTCCTAAACTACATGGAACAGAGAACTGTTATTTGGTATCAAGCATCCTTTTGACCAGTAGAATGGATTTAAATAAAACAAGGCTATTGGTTGTGTCAGCCTATTCTGTAGGGGCATTTGAAAAAATGCGGAGTCAGCATATTTGCAAAAATTGAAACAAAATATTTTCTTCCGAATAGCTGATTAGAATCTTTTGATATTTGGTATTCAGCATCCATAGGATGGTCAAATACAAATGTGTTCAAATTGAGCCCCTCGGTGCATATTTGGGCTCAATAAAGAAGCTCAAATAATTAACTTAGGGCTCTATGGGGAATAAGCTTTAAAAATATTCTTCAGATCAAACAGTCAGATTCTTTTGATATTTGGTACGCAGCATCTCTAAGGGGGGTTAGATTCAAGTTTGTTCAAATGGGATCCCTGGATGAATATTTGGGATCTTTATTGAAGCCCAAGGGGGCGTGGTGGCTCAGTAGGTAGAGGTGCAGGCTGCAAGCCGAGAGGTCCTCGGTTCGAATCTCACCTGCGGCAACCGCGTTGTGTCCTTGGGTGAGACACTTCACCCCCATTGCCCATTTGGGGTCACGGTGGTGCTGTGTACTAAGGCGTACTGCACGTCGATGGTGCACTTGTCTTCAACCAATGCTAACCCTGCTTGTGTGGAGTTAGTATGTTGGGGAGCTGATAGTTGCTCGCCATTGTTCGGTGGTTCTCTCCGAGTACTCCGGCATCCTCTACTTGTAAAACTGTCATGGTCATGATTAGCCATTGTGCAGAAATATGTGACCTTAAACACCAATAAATAATAAATAATATTGAAGCCCAAATTTTTACTTGGTGCAATATGAGAAAATTTCTTAAAAAATCTTCTTTTCAGACCCATTAGTGATAATCCCTTCATATTTGGTATGTGACATCTCTAGAGGTGTAAGATTTGAATTTGTTCAAATCGAGTTCCTGGGTTAATATTTGGGTTCCCCAAGGGAGCTCAAATATTTACTAAATACAATATGGGGAATTATTGTTTAAAATCATCTCCTTCAGATCCAGCAGCCAGATTCTTTTAATATTTGGTGTACAACAGGGGAGGGTTAGATTGAAGGCAGGGCTGCATGGTATTACAGTATACCGGTTAGTACCAGTATTGAAATTGTCACTGGTTAAAAACCGTCCATTAAAAATGAATACCGGTGTACCGTAAACCGGGGTGTATAGGGACACTTTTGAACATTTATATATTTTTAAACTATGTTAGGATACAAAATTTGGGGTTTTCCCAATACTGAACTATGACCCCGATGTGATACTTGAGATCCATCAATAGTTTTAGTTTCTGTTGATTATTTAAGTATATATTTTTTTTAATAAACAGCTGTCCCTATTCACCCCTCGTTGTGGGGTGAATAGGGACAGTCTGCCAATCATATAGCTGTCTCTTTTCTACCCTTGCTTGGAGATAATAGGGACTTTTTACAGGTTTTTAAAAAACAAATTGAACAATGATAAGGCAAAATGAACTGATATTTTGGCAGACTAGATTCACAATAAGTCAACATTGAGCAAGGAGGGGGAGGGGGGGGGGGGGGGCTTGGATTGGTACATCCTTTAGTGTTTCAGACAGATTGTCAAAATAGTCATTAACTGTCTGTGGTGAAACCCCGGCCCTTGACCGTTTTATGTTCTGGCACATTCTTTGTGCTATTTCATCTTTATTCCTTTTCAGGAATGAACGCACCCAATCCCAACTCCGCATATTGTTTTTAAATTTTTTTGATGTTATGCCACGCCGATCCAGATAGCCTTTCACAATTATTCTGACGTCATACTGATCCATAGGATAGCCCCACTCTGCTGAAGTCTTCAACCTCTTAACTAAGTGATCTTCAGTAGATTTATCCAGTTCAGTCTGACCACCCTTTTTTCGAGTCTCTGGACATTTTTTATGTCTGTATAGAACAGTTTTGGGGATACTAAACTTTTTCTCGGCCTTTCGAAATGACATACCCTCCTTCACAACAGCTAATGCAGCATTCAAAGCATCTTTGTCGTGCTTACGATAGATTTTTCCACCCAGCTTTGGTTTATAGTTTCGCGGCATGTCTGTCCCTATTCACCCCTTGAAAACTTTAACAAACACTTGAAAAATAGAAAAAACTCATATTAGAACAACGTAATGCAGGAATTCATTGATATCGGAAATTTACCTTTGTGACACCTGGGGTTGAGGTATCAAATGTTGCAGGAGCCCATATCTGCTATACTTAGCCCTGGACATACAAAGTTTTCGCCCCTTCCAAAATTTTTCAGAAATTACATCCCTTGTTCTTGGCTCTATCACTACACTTGATATGTGTCAAAACTATTATTCTATCTTGATGAGTTTTCTTTAGTCATAGACCCATACGTAAATAATACATAAAGAATAAAAAATATATATCTAGGCATGTTTACAAAACATGAAACAACTTTTCAGTTTACTGTCCCTATTCACACCGCAGTCCCTATACACCCCAGTTTACGGTACCGTGAGTAACAGTATACAATTTTTGGGGCCGGTATTATGATTTGAAATTCGTGTCTTTTTGAAATAAAAATATATATATATTGCGTGAAAATAGGGAAAACACAAATTAAATGCAAGGGATATCATCAATCAAAAAAATATTTTTGGAGTTATCGATAGAAGTATTACTTTCTGCCATGGGGAAATGAGTGATTTGAATGGATTCAGTGAAAAACTAATCCATGTCGATAAAGTTACTGAACCTATTGTTACGAAAAAAGCCATAAAGTTATTAGTCAGTTTGCTCGCTTTCATCCGATAGAAACTCGGACACAAGTAAATTAGTTTTTGTCACTTTTACTCCTGTAAAAACATGGTCAACCTCCCTTGTCTCGATAAACGTTTGATTATTGAGTCAGGCTTTTGATACTAACACTGTGTCAATTAATGAACATCGAAATTCTTTTACATCCAAAGTAAACTCAACGCTCTGAATGTACCAAATTTTATGAGTTGTTTTTCATCTGGTACGGTGGGACTGTGTACATCGCATTTATCAAGAGCTTAGGGAAAAGTAAGGTATTTCAGTTTTATTTTGCTTTCAATCTTAACTGTTTCACGGTATACCAGTATACTGCGGTATTGTTTTCAATACCGTCATCAGTACTCAAATCCGAATACCGTGCAGCCCTAATTGAAGGTTGTTCAAATCAGGTCCTTGGTTTAATATTTGGGCTTTTTATTGAAGTCCAAAGTTTAACTTAGTGCAATATGAGAAAATTTTTTGAAAATTCTTCTTCAGGTCCACCAGTGAGAATCCTTTCATATTTGGTATGTAACATCTCTAGAAGTGTCAAATTCAAGTTTGTTCAAATGGAGTCGCTTGTTTTTAAAAACGAAAAATGTGGGGAGGGGGGGTAGATAGAGAGAACCATAGTAGTTGAAAACAAAACAAAAATTTCATTCAGTTGTTTTTTTTTATTACTTCACAGAACAGAGCTTCCTAGGAATCTTTCCAGTAGAACCAGCAGAAAAGAATGGCCAAAAAAGTTGCCTTTGGTTGTGTCATAGCAAATTGCTCTTGCTGCTGATCACTTACAGTTAAAACTGGAAGTCCTGTCACGAACTGTGCGCTTATCTGGGCTTATTTGCGCTTAGGAATTGCACGCAATTGCCATATCAAATGGCACCCAAAGCACGGTAGGTTCTCCTGGTTACTCATGGAAAATACAGGCAATGTTTCTGCCAATGGACCTCTGGGTTACCCAGAGGTCCATTGGCAGAAACATTGCTTGTGCACAGGCCATATGTACAGAATTTGATAGCGTTATGATGGTCATAATGCGTAGATTAACATGCAGATTGACATGCTATTTGTGCGCATTTCATGACAGGACTTCTAGTTTTAACTGTACTGATACACTCATCTCTTTTGACAATTTGAGCCAGGTGAGTGTTTTAGGCTCACTTGAGCCTCTGGTCAATAAATGTTGACATGACAAGGATGAGACAGTCAGAGGCACTGAGATGGCAAATCATTGGCATGCATTCAACAGGCATGTCATTCAAATCTATAGGAAGGCAACTTGGCTATAGTCATTCTGTCATCAGCAGACTTGTCCGAAAACATCAACAAACTAACGATGTTAAGGACCAACCATGGCCTGGACAACTCCAAAAGACCTCTCCTCGGGAAGATCGGAGTCTGGCACGCCTCACTGGGTGTGAACCCTTTGCTTCAGGTGGGATTTTGAAATTCCTTTGGCTTCCCAACAGGCATTTCTGCAACAGAACTGTACAAAACTCTCAAAGCACTGGGTATGAGGTCCAGAAACCATCATCAAGTGTCCAGCTTAGACCGATCAGCATCAAAGACAGCATTTGGAGTGGTGTATGGCACAACAACATTCGAATTTCAGGACATGGATAGACCATTGGTCAGGCGAGAGTAGGTTCCTGCTTCACGTCACAGATGGTCGCATGAGAATGTGAAGGCATAGAAATACTGCTTATGTGCCCAGGAACATCCGACCTACTGTTCCTTATTGTGGAGGATCAGTAATGATCTGGGGATGCCTCTCTCATGATTGTAAACTTGAAATGGTGACTATGTGGGAATCTCAATGGTCATCAGCACATCCAGGACATTCTCAATCTGGTTGTCATGCCCCATTTTGATAACCACCCTTTGGCTACTCGTCCTGTATTCATGGACAACAATGGAAGCCCACATCATCCCCAATCTGTAAGAGCATTCCTTCAGAACAATGCTATTACAACACTACCTTGGCCTGCAATGAGCCTTGATTTGATTCCCTTAGAACATATCTGGGACTTTCTTTGATGTCATGTGCAAGCAAGGGATCCACCTGAGCAGAATTTAGCCGATTTGGAAGCTGCATTACATGAGGAGTGGCAGCAGTTGCCTCAGGACCGTATCAGTAGGCTTACTGGTAACATTAGGAGGAGGGTTCAGGCTGTCATTCGGACATGTGGTGGGTACACTTGCTACTGATGTCAGACACTGCTCTTGTATTCAGGAGATCACAAATTACATTTTTTGTCAGTAATTACTAGCATTGTTTCATCATGGACCGTTCCAGCACTATACTTGTTGAGAGAACATTTTTCCTTCAAAAACATTAGTTACAGATATGTGTAATTAGTGGCATTGAAATATTGCATATTTTCATGGTGTTGTCTTTCGTTTGTCAATAGACCATTCTTTCCACAAACAATCCCTTTTGGCCATCTTAAACAAAGCATGAAAGTAATGACAGTTGCTATTAACACCACTGCGGGAAAAATTATTGGGTGCTTAATTAAATTCTAAGTGTGTATTATGGTTAAATTTCACTTCGATACATGTCCTGGCTATTGGACTGTGTACATGGGATTTATCCTAGAATGAATATTTTGTCATTTTCTGGAAAAAAAATCAAAATTGCCGGCAACCCTTTTTGGCATTTTATTTTTATTTATATTTGTTTCCCTAGTATGGCTGTGTATGATTGAGTCTGTGTATGTTACAGTGTGAGGTTGTGGTCCTTAGAAAGTGATGAAATTTTATTCATGGTTGATCCCGAATTAACATAATTTGATAGCACTTCAGGTTGCAATATCGATAAATTAAAATTAATTTAAAGCCATAAATACAAATACATTTAGAAGCTAACCACACTTTCTAAACCAATGTATAAAACAAAGCCTTTAATTACCAATTTACTTCGGAAAATATTGGGGTAGAAAAAATGATTTGTTTTTGTATTGAATCCGAAAGTGCATTCTGATAGCTTGTTCTTTTCAGTAACTAAGCCAAAATATATTCAAAGCAAGTCAGTTCTGAAAAATCAAGTTGCTCAAAAATGTAAATTATGAGATACATATACACTTGGAACTTTGTTTGTTTTTTTATGCAGTGGTGTTAATAGAAACTGTCATTACTTTCATCCTATCTTACAGATGACCAAAAGGGATTGTTTGCAGAGAGAATGGTCTGAAAATGAAAGGAAACACAATGATGAAAATATGGTGGCGGGGGCATAATCATTGCGAAGTGCTGGGGGAGAACTCGGTGGGGGAAAATTTTTTGAAATCGGAGCTGAAACAATGCTATTTTTGGCTATTCCCAGGCTGTTTTGGGAGTACGCTGGCATTGCTCCTCTAGCTATTGATTTTTCGGAAAATCGAGTTGACACGCACGAACCGGTAAAACTAGTGTGGCGAGGTCTGTAGTTTGGACTGAGATTATTGTTATATGATTATATCATGTAGTTTATGAGCAATGTGCTGCACATTTTCAGGAGCTACAGTTAATCCGACGAAGCTGTATGATATGAATTGAATTGGGATGGTGGATCGAAATCGGGTCGAAACATCTTCACTTCTGATCATTTTTAGCTCAACTTTGACGAAGACAAATTTGAGCTTATGCCATGGCCAGTCGTCCGTCTGTCCATCAGCAGTTCAATACGGCTCGGGCTAGAGGCCGTATTTATGAACTGATCTTTACAAAACTTCTTGGGTACCTTTGTTATGACCGTGCGACGAGAATGAGTGTTTTGGGTCCGATCCGAAATTCAAGTTGGCCGCTGGCGGCCATTTTGTACAGACTTGGGTGAAATCAGATTAAGTTAAGATTGAAGTTTGTTCAAGCCAAGTCCCTGGGTTCATATTTTGCCTGAAAATTTGGGGTCCCATTCCGGACTTGGAAATTTTGGACCAAAATCCGGAAAATTTTTTTTGTTTTTTTATGCGTATCGGTCAGTTTTAAGACAAAAACATTTTTTTTTTTACACTGAAAATTTCGGGGCCGGGTGGGACTTAGGAATTTTTCGATCAAAATCCGGAATTTTTTTTTTAGGCATTTTGGTCAATTTTAAGACAAAAAAAAACTTTAGGCTGAAAATATTTTGTTATGCATATCGGTCAATTTTAAGACAAAAAAAAATTTTTTTTTTTACACTGAAAATTTGGGTGCCGGGTGGGGCTTAGAAAATTGTGGACCAAAATCCGGAAATTTTTGTTTTGTTTTTTTATGTGTTTTGGTCAGTTTTAAGACAATAAAATTTTTTTTTTTTACACTGAAAATTTGGGGACCGGGTGGGACTTTGGAATTTTTGGACCAAAATCCAGAATTTTTTTTTTTTTTTATGCATTTTGGTAAATTTTAAGACAAAAAAAAATTTAGGCTGAAAATATTTTGTTTGGGACTTCAAAAATTTCCGAACAAAAATAAAAAAAATCTGTTTTTATGCGTTTATCTCAAATTTGGGACGTAAAAGTGCAGGAACTGAAAATAGAAGAAAATCCTGTGTATTATGTGGACACAATCGCTTAATCTAGTTGGTATATGCTTTTCTTAGGAGGGGCGTATGCAGCTTATTCAAGTCAAGTCCCTGGTTTGATATTTAGACTACCATGTCAGGTGAGCGCCCTCAGGCCCCCTGGGGCCTCTTGTTTATTTGATTCTGTACTTGAATAATTTACTTTTGGGCCTCGTTAATTAACACCTGTTTGGCTCACCAATGATAGTTGTGTGAGCCTGTGGGAAAAGCCCTCATGTCGGCATCCGCATTTCTACATTTTGAACTTTTGTGTGTAGGTTTTGATTTTTTTTCATTTTTACCTCAACTTTGGCGAAGCCAAATTTGGGCTTATGCCATGGCCCATCGTCCGTCTGTCTGTCCGTCTGTCCGTCAACAATTGGATACGGCTCGGGCTAGAGGCTGTATTTATGAACTGATCTTTACGAAACTTCTTGGGTACCTTTGTTATGACTGTGGGACGAGAACGAGTGTTTTTGGGTGCGGTCCGAAATTTTTATTTTTTCTGCCAGCCGCCATTTTGTACCGACGATGCAGAAATCTGTTTTTTGTACAGAACTTCCATATGAAAGCTCTGATTTGAATAATTTTCCGTATGAATGTTTAGTACCATGGGATACATCACATATAATACGGGTTTTCTTCTCGTGCGTAAATTATGCAAATTAGACTAACTTTGATGTTTTTTGGTGTTACTTTCAGCACTGTAAGTGCAAATGCCAATACGGCTCGGGCTAGAGGCCGTATTTATGAACCGATCTTTACGAAACTCCTTGGGTACCTTTGTTATCACCGTGAGACGAGAACGAGTGTTTTTGGGTCCGGACCGAAATTCAAGATGGCCGATGGCAGCCATTTTGTACAAAATTAGGTGCAATCAGATTTTTGCACAGAACTTCCATATGAAAGCACTGATTTGAATAATATTTTGTGTGAATGGTTAGTACCATGGGATACATCACATATAATACGGGTTTTTTTCTCGTGCAGAAATTATGCAAATTAGATGAACTTTGATTTTTTCAGTGCTACTTACTCACAGTAAGTACACATGTCAATACGGCTCGGGCTAGAGTCTGTATTTATGAACCGATCTTCACGAAACGTCTTGGGTACCTTTGTTATCACCTTGGGACGAGAACGAGTGTTTCTGGGTGCGGTCCAAAATTCAAGATGGCTGCCAGTGACCAGTTTGTACCGAAATTAGGTCTAATCAGTTTTTTGTAGACACCTTCTATACGGCTCAGGCTAGAGGCCGTATTTATGAATCGATCTTTACGAAACTTCTTGGGTACCTTTGTTATCACCGTGGGATGAGAACGAGTGTTTTTGGGTGTGGTCCAAAATTCAAGATGGCCACCAGCAGCCATTTTGTACCAAAATTAGTGCAATCAGTCTTTTGTACAGAACTTCTGTATGAAAGTTCTGATTTGAATAAATTTTTGTATGAATGTTTAGTAACACGGAATACATCACATATAGTACGGTTTTTTTTCTCGTGCAGAAATTATGCAAATTAGACTAACTTTGATGTTTTTAGGTATTACTTTCAGCACTGTAAGTGCAGATGCCAATACGGCTCGGGCTAGAGGCCGTATTTATGAACCAATCTTTACGAAACTCCTTGGGTACCTTTGTTATCACCGTGGGACGAGAACGAGTGTTTTGGGGTCCGGTCCGAAATTCAAGATGGCCGATGGCAGCCATTTTGTACAAAATTTGGTGCAATCAGATTTTTGCACAGAACTTCCATATGAAAGAGCTGATTTGAATAATTTTTTGTCTGAATGTTTAGTACCATGGGATACATCACATATAATACGGGTTTTTTCTCGTGCAGAAATTATGCAAATTAGATGAACTTTGATTTTTTCAGTGCTACTTACACACAGTAAGTACACACATCAATACGGCTCGGGCTAGAGTCTGTATTTATGAACCGATTTTCACGAAACGTCTTGGATACCTTTGTTATCACCTTGGGACGAGAACGAGTGTTTCTGGGTGCGGTCCAAAATTCAAGATGGCTGCCAGTGGCCATTTTGTACCGAAATTAGGTCTAATCAGTTTTTTGTACACAACTTCTATACGTCTCAGGCTAGAGGCCGTATTTATGAACCGATCTTTACGAAATTTCTTGGGTACCTTTGTTATCACCGTGGGATGAGAACGAGTGTTTTTGGGTGTGGTCTGAAATTCAAGATGGCCAGCAGCAGCCATTTTGTACTAAAATTAGTGCAATCAGTCTTTTGTACAGAACTTCTGTATGAAAGTTCTGATTTGAATAAATTTTTGTATGAATGTTTAGTAACATGGAATACATCACATATAGTATGGGTTTTTTTTCTCGTGCAGAAATTATGCAAATTAAATGAACTTTAATTTATTCAGTGCTACTTATACACTGTAAGTGCACATGTCAATACGGCTTGGGCTAGAGGCTGTATTTATGAACCGATCTTCACAAAACTTCTTGGGTATCTTTGTTATCACCTTGGGACGAGAACGAGTGTTTCTGAGTGCGGTCCAAAATTCCAGATGGCTGCCAGTGGCCATTTTGTACCGAAATTAGGTCAAATCAGTTTTTTGTCACAACTTCTACACAGCTCATATTTGTGAACTGATCTTCACGAAACATTTTGGGTACCTTTGTTTTCACCTTGGGACAGGAATGAGTGTGTTTTGGGGTGCCTTTGTTATCACTGTGCTATGAAAACAAATATTTTGGGGTTCAGTCAGACCCACTCTGGGACTCAAAGATTTCTTTTCTAGTTTAGCATCTGACTGTCACCCATCGTTTACAATACTTTACCTATACATTTGTTACAGGCAACGGTCAGTATTTATGTTCAGACCGTTACAATACTTTATATGTACCTTTGTTATCAGGTCATTACCTAGATGTTTGTCATTGCTGTGTCACATACTATACATGTACATGTCTTTGTCTTGACAAGTTGAGCTACAGTGTCATTGACACTTTCATTATTTTTTTCCTATTTAATGTTAGCATACTTTTCAGGGATAGTAATATTTTATTTAACCATTTCCATGCTTATTTACTTGAATTTTTTACGTTTGTGTGCAGGTTTTGGACAGCCACACTTTACATTGGCCACCCGTTGGTGAGCCACGTTGTACTAATACCCCTTCTAGTTTCTGTTTTTTTGTTGTATATTATAAAATAAAAATAAAATACAACGTGGCGAAAACCAAAGTTTTGCTAAAATCCAGATGGGGCTTTCAGTAATCTGAATTAGATTCTTTAAATAATTTTGGTTTCTAAAAAGAATGTGTGAAATATTTTTCACAATGGTATCCACACTCACAGTGTTGTTAGAGGTGACAACATTGTGGTAAAATTACTAACTGTATAAAATATATCCTCAATAAACTTACAGCCAACTTTCCTTTGCTGAAGTTGACTTATATATTATCCACTGGAGGGTGACGTCACCTGTCTTCCAGATCCGATGCTGTAAAAAAACATACTCAAATTCAGACCCAATAAAACCCATCCTAAAATCACAACATTTTTTTTTTTCATCTGTCAAAATCAGCTTTTCCTGGCAATCTTTCATTATAAATAAATTTTCCTAGATGACACTTCTACCCTTTGTTCCTTTGTGTTCCAACTTCTTGATTTGAATTGCTTTTTGCCACCTGCAATGCAATCAAGAAATTCAACCCAATATTTATAGAGAATCATAGACCATATCTTTGTTCATTACAGTTAAAACTAGAAGTCCTGTCATGAACTGTGCACTTATCTAGGCTTAATTGCACGTAGGAATTGCGCCCAATTGCCATATCGAATGGCATCCAAAGCATGGCAGGTTCTCCTGGTTACTCATAGCAAACACGGGCAAGGTTTCTCCCAATGGATCTCCGGGTTACCCGAAGATCGACATGCTATTTGTGTGCATTTCATGACAGGACTCTAGTTTTAACTGTACATCCATTCATATAAGTATGTTTTTTTCTCATCTGGGTTGTTTCACTCAGGTGAGGTTTTGTATTTTCATCATTTTCACAGTACCCGTCATAAGTGTGCTGAAAGATTTAATTCCTTATGTATCCATCACCATATTCAACATAATTTTTATCTGGCTCTTCAAAGTAACAGAATTCACTGCAGTTTTGTGCAATTTCAAAGTCAGATACAGCATTTTTATATGCCCATTTGAAAAACGGGACGTATTATAGTATGGCGTTGTCCGTCCGTCTGTCCGTCCATCCGTCCGTCCGTCCGTTTGGTTTCCGAACAATAACTTTAGTATTTGTTTTCCGATCGGCTCCAAATTTGGTATGTGGTTTAATCACAACAAAATACAGGTCAAGTTTGAATATGGGGTAGGTCCGAACATTTTTCGCCTGAATTATGGCCCCTTTTGGACTTAGAATTCGTCAAATATTTGGTTTCCGGATGATAACTTTAGTATTTGTTTTCCGATCAGCTCCAAATTTGGTATGTGGTTTAATCACAACAAAATACAGGTCAAGTTCGAATATGGGGTCGGTCTGAACAATTATTGCCTGAATTATGGCCCCTGTTGGACATTATATGATGTATAAGGTAAAGTAATTCTTGAAACCTCTCGCACTGATGCATAATAGTGAAACCACTTTGGCTTCCTTTATATTTTGCAGCATGACAAATCACTGTTAAGTGAAGCTAGAGAGGTCGAACAGGTTCACAGTGTGATCATGGGGTCTCAGCCATATAAATCTAATACTCACTTCAGATATATTGCAAAACTACCATGAAACGTTGGAAAATGCAAATAAAAATGTATGAAGTTCAAAGAAAACACACCAATATTGTGTGACTTACTGCGTCAAATAATTAATTGGTCAAATAATTACCCAATTAACAAACTGACTAGTCAAATAAATCTCATGGTTTTGATGTGTTTTATTTAAACTTTATATCTTTTTCTATACACATGCCTCTATGTAAACCACAGGAAGTGAAACAGTACTTGTTTTCTTTGGAAAACAAATAAGATTTTACAGTCCAAATAGGATTCATTCACCAATGCTTGAGTTGGAAATCCTCTAACCTTAAACACCAATAAATAAATAACTAAAGATAGGAAGCTTCAGTGTTTCTAATATATATATATCTATATAAATATGTTACAGTCAAACTGTGAAATCAAGAATTTTTTTTTGAAATTATTAAATTATTGAGTCCTTTTGTGAAGCTATTGTCCTTAATTTTTAGTCTTTTTCTCAAATGACTGAAAAATTTAGTCATTTCACAAAATCACTGATTTCAAAAGTCTGACCGTAACATATATATATATGCCAGTATAAATTTCTCGCACTCTAAAAAAATTGCAAATGTGTTAAAATGGTACAATTTGAACAGTTCACGGGCGTATGATGCAATGCCCAGCGGTGCTCTTGTTGCAATAGTAGATAAGATATTTTAATCCTGGTGGAGCACTCTTCTCAGGGAAGTAACTTTTGCCAAATTGTTTTAATATTGTTTTTATGTCCTCATATTTTGTCACCCATTTTCGATGCAATGACAATCTGTTAATCTGCATTTTGGCTTACTTTAAGTTCCATAGAAGTTATTATATAGAGGGTATCTGCACTGTTTTGGTGAATGTCGGGAATTATCTGATGAGTGAAAAATGACGAGCACTTGTGAAAAATAAAACTTTCAGGTGCAAAATGCTCGTGAAAAATAAAACTTTCAGGTCCACAGAAATGAGATAATTCATTATTTGTTAAAATAGCGTAGATCATCTTTATATTATGCGCTACGCGACATTTTACTGCGCAAAATTCATCCCAATTCGACTTTGAACAGTTTCAAGACAATAACAAAGATCTGCTGATCGTTCCTTCAAGGCGATGTCATGCGCCGAAGCATGATGTCATTTAGGAAGCTGCTGAGAATATTTCGCGATATCCATCGAGTTGATGGATAACAAGAAATATCTTTTAGATAATTCACGATAATTCACAGGCTAGGCTATAATAAATATGTATATCTACTGGTGTTCTAAATGTGCCTTTCCCATTTACGTTTCCTTGAGATCTGTATTTCTTCCAATTTGGTTGAATTTTTTTTTTTGGACGATGTAAATGCCGGACTTCGTCTCATGGGTGTATGCTTATAAGATGAGATGATTTCTTCCACTAATGCTATTACCTTTAGAAACTACACACATAGGGCTGTCCTGAGGTAATTATTCTAATCTTACAGGATGTAAGTACTCCCGCCACCCAGGATCATTGATGGGAGACAATGGGGAAAGTATTAAGATTATCTAGCTGTCACTGATATTGTGTGCCTTGTCTGCCAAAGTTGGCAGCCAGTACTTGACTAGAACATGTGACTGATGTTCTGAAGACTTCCAGATACAATATGTCAGTTGCCACATCACATATGGGCACATGTGACCTGCTTACAAAACATGGACCAGTAGTAGAAATAGGGTCTCTTGAGTAGTGTTGAAACGGTTAGTAAACTATCATTATCGATGGTAATATTGCCCAATGTCAACTTTGAATTTTCAAGTCAACTAATCGGAACATGTAGTATTTCCTATAACAAATTTTCAATGCAAGGTCTACCAAGGAAGAGTTAAAAATGATTGTCAGTTGATCTGTTCAGAGTGTGAAATCAACAACACTTATGTTGAGATAACTGACACAGACTTAGAGATGAAAGTAGATGTGAACGGTGATGGGGCACAGTTACGTTGTGTACTAAGGCGTACTGCACGTTGATTGTGCACTTGTCTTCAGCCAATGCTAACCCTTGTGTGGAGTTAGTAAGTTGGTGGGGGGGGGGGGGGAGGGGTCTGACAGTTGCTCGCAGTAGCTCATTGGTTTTCTCCAGGTACTCCAGCTTCCTCCACCCGCAAAACTGTTTGGTATGAGGTGACCCTGGCTGTCGAAAGTTTCATTAAACCTCAGTAGATAAATAACTGTATCTAAGCCAAATGATTCTAAGAACACAGCTGTTGAAATCACATGATTAGTAACTTCAAATGAAGGTGACAGCAAATCATGTTTTGACCTTTGAATCCAAAAGACGGATTTTCTGGCCCAGGATTGCGTGATCCGATAAATTCAGTCAGTATTAAATGGATAGTTGTTCAGGGAATTTCTGTGGTAGACCTATCAAGATTTTCAACGTGCATTCCCTCCCTCCCCCCCCCCTTTCCACTCAAGACAAATTTTGTGTGGTTACGAATAATAGCAAAATTTTTAACACAAATACTTGTCCGCTTAACTCTTCCTACATTTTTTATTGGATTTTTACGAAACTTGGTCTGAAGTATCAGCATCAAGTGTGGATGTGCATGTGGTCAGAAATTTTTGATGCGACAGAATTTTGCCTGGTTACTGCCCTTGAAAACTGCAAAATTTCCATCCAAAAGGATTGTCAAGACAAATTTTGCGTGGTTACGGACCTTGGTAATAGCAAAATTCCCATCACAAATGCTTGTCCGTTTAACTCTTCCTACATTTTTATGCCCCCCGACTTAAGTTGGGTGGCTTATAGTGATTGAACTGTGCGTGTGTCCATCTGTGTGTGTCCATGTGTGTGTGCTTGTGTCCGAGCCAATAACTCGAAAACTGTTAAGGCCACAGTCATCAAACTTCACACAATTATAAAGGACCATGGGAGGATGTGCCACACACCATAGCCGGGTTCGTACCTTCAAGGTCAAGGTCACACTAAAAATCATGTCTCAGCCATTACTCAGAAACGAATCATAGTTCAATTGTTAAACTTTTTACAAATCTTAAGGACAGTCAGAAGGTGTGTCGCGTATAATAGATTCAGCCGCATATGCAAGGTGAAGGTCACAATTGACCTTCATATGTTCAGGGTCACAAATCGTGTCTCAAGCATAACTCCAAAACTATTTGGGCTACAAGCATCTAACATCTTATAAAGGACAATGGGTGATGTGTCACACACCACAGCCAGGTCCGTAAGGTTAAGGTCAAGGTCACATTTCAAGGTCTCACTGAAAATCATCAATATTTGTGTCTCAGCCATAACTTGGAAAAGAACCAAAGTACAAATATTAAACTTTTTATAAATTTTTTTGTTTGATGGAGGTCAAGGTCACAGATCAAGGTCATTGCCACGTAGGGGGACATAGTCGCTTCCGAGTGAATCTCTTGTTTATTGGATTTTTACAAAACTTGGTCTGAAGTATCAGTATCAAGTGTAGATGTGCATGTGGTCAAGAATTTTCGATGTGACAAATTGTGCTTGTTGACTGCACCTGGTAATAGCAAAATGTCTTTCACAAATGCTTGTCTGCTTAACTCCTGCATTTTTCATTGCATTTTTTGCAAAAAAATTGGAGTGCAATATCAGTATGATGTGCACATGTGTAGATGCAAAGGAAGTTTTAATATGAATAATTTTTCCAGAGGTATAGCCAGCCTTAGTTGACTACCAAACTTAACGGTTTTAGGTTAAATTGACAAAGTCAAGATAAGGTATTGCTATTTTGCATATGGAAGGCTGTGAGTTTGTGAGTCTGTTCACATTTTTATAGCTCAGGCTACACCCCACAGTTCTTGACTGATCATCACAAAATTTTATATGAAGGTTCAAGGTCATGTCTAAATGAGAACATACCTGTTTGGTCGTGATTGGTCAACCGTGATGGCTTTCCGAGCCTGAAACCCTTTACTAGTCTACTGGGCACATTAATGAAAGGATTTCATTGTAACTTGGTAGGATGACTCTGTATAATGACTCGATAAGGATGGCCCCATTTGACTGCAATCAGTCAAAGGTGACGGGTACACAGGCCCAAATCCCGAAAAGCTTTAGCGCAGTCTACGGGTCATATTTATGAAAGCATTTCATTATAACTTGGTAGAATAGCTGTATAATGTCTAGATGAGAACGTCCCCTTTTGTGTGTGATCGGTCAACCATGACGGCTATGTGGGCCCGAAGCCAGAAAACCTGCAATATAATTGAGGTTAATATTGTTAATAAGTGTATTATATACAATATTCTGGAAAAAACAGAATATGCATGTAGTATGGCTGTTGTATGTCGCTGCGGTGCACTCGCTGACATCTACCCTGCCTCACTGAGATGCATCAATGAGCTCATTGATTAAGAAAACACAGATGAGTACCTGAAATGATTAAAAGTGATTAGAGTAGAGCAATAGCATGAACATAGAATGAAATCCTGTTCATTGAATAGACACTTTGCCAAAGAAAATTATTTAATTTACAGGAGTATTCAATTAACAGAGATTGTGTCACTTTCCTGTATTCTAGAGATAAACTTAGCATTTATTCTATTATAGCTCGATGAGCTCTGTCAAACAAGATATGATTTATTAAATGCCTGTACTAGATGTACTGAGGCAAAATAGGTCTATGAACAAAGGAAAACTGGGGAGAATCAGGGTAATTTCTCGACAAGTTACAATATTTTTTATTCAATTAATAGGAGTTTACTCTATAACCTATATTCAATTAACAGGTCCAATTTGTACTGGTGATGTGGTAAATGGATTTCTGTTGGGAAATTATATTCAGTTAACAGGGTTATTCAGTTAAGAGATATCCAATTAAGTGGGCTCCACTGTAGTAACTCAGTTAATTTTGAATTTTGTCCAAGGGGTCTGGTTAACTGAGAATCAACAGATTTGATGCAGGATATTTTGTACATGTGCTTGTATACTAAAGTACGCTGAGGAACCATGGGGACATCTTTCTTGAAAAATCATATTGGCCTAATAGGCCTAGTAAATAGAGTGAGACTTAACGTTCAGAGTCCTGGAAATATCTAGGAATACTAAAAAGGTGAAGTCTAGGAATATTGGATTTCTGGAATACAGCATTGGGTATTTATCGAACATTGTATTGTTCAAATCAGTCTGAGGAAACTTGATCAACTAATGGCCAGCACTTTGCTGGAGGATTATGTTCTTTTTTTTTCAAGTTTCCAAAATGGCGTATAGAACTTAAATGAAGCATCTAGAAAATTCTGTAATTCCATTCAAAATAAACTATCTATATGAAAGTATTTTTCCAGATCATGCCTCTGGAATCGTATTTTCATCCTTCCTGGATTTGAACTAAATTGTCTATTGTCTCTTCAGAGCAACTTATCAGAATAGCATGAATTTGCCATGAAGTGATGTTTACTGTTCTGCAGTAATGTGAATTGCCATCTTGGAATGATAATGTTACTTTTCATGTACTGTAATATTGGAACTTGTTGGACTGCATTCACACATGAAATGGGCATTTGTGTGTGACATCAATCTCCTCTATACAGATGAGTGAGACAACCATTGTAATCTTACATTATGACACCATGACTTGGCCTAATATTTTAGCTTTGCCAAATAGAGGCTTAAAATAATAGTGACACCAATAGGTTAGAAATTAATTAGCGAAGACATTGTCTTTACATTTTCGCCCCACACTTTGTGTAGTTTCAATTTGGCCCTTTATATGTACGGTACTGTCTGGTGTAATGAACTGAAATAATTCTTACGTATTTGACTTTCTGCAAATTTTATTCTAGATTGGCTTTATGAACTCACAATAATGGAAACACAACTAATTTATTTCACTTTGTTTTAACTTGTTTAATTATTTGTGTATTTTTTTTTTATTTGATTTATTCCTCAATTATTTTTTTCTCTGTTAAGGCTTTATACTTCTTTTCTCCTTTATTATCAGGTCACCTAGCCTAAAAGGCCATGTGAGCTTTTCTCATCACTTGGCGTATGTCGTCGTCTGGCGTCTGTAAATTTTTCACATTTTCATCTTCTCTGTAAGTGCTTAGCTGGTGAGAACCAAACTTGGCAGGAATGGACTATGGGAGGTCCTCTACAAACGATCCTCATTTTGTTCCCGTCGGAGGAAAAACATGGCTTCCGAGGCATTCTTTGATTCTGTTTGGTGGATTTTCAAAAATCTTCTCTGAGACTGCCAGGCCAAATGTTTTGAAACTTTATTTAAATGATGACTGGGACTTCCTCTACCAACGATCCTCATTTTATGTTGATCGGGTTACAAGCATGGCCAAAATTGCAGCTTACAGTTACTATAGAAACCCTATGAGAAATCACATTTTCATCTTCTCTGGAAATACTGAGCCAATGTGACCCAAACCTGGCAGTGATAGTCTATGGGTGGTCCTCTACAAATGATATTCATTTTGTTCCCATGGGTTTGAAAACTTGGGCCCCCCAGAAGCATTTATTGATTCTGATTGGTGGATTTGGAAAAATCTTCTCCTCTGAAACCACAGGGCCAAATGTTTTGAAACTGTGCATGGTTGATGACTGAGACACCCTCTACCAACGATCCTCATTTAATGTTGATCGGGTTGCAAACATGGCTGCAATTGTGGCTTATAGTTACTATAGAAACCCAATGGGAAATCACATTTTCATCTTTTCTGGAACTACTGGGCTGATGTGAACCAAACCTGGTAGGGATAGTCTATGGCAGGTCCTCTACAAATGCTCCTCATATTGTTACCGTGCATCGAAAAACATGGCTGCCAGGAACTTTTTGATTCTGATTGGTGGATTTTGAAAAATCTCTAAAACCACAGGGCCAAATGTTTTGAAACTTTGCACGGCTAATGACTGGAACACCCTCTGCCAAGATTCTTATTTAATGTCGATTGTGTTGCAAACATGACCACAATTGCAGCTTATAGTTACCGTAGAAACCCACTGGGAAATCACATTTTCATCTTCTCTCGAACTACTGATCCAACGTGAACCAAACTTTGCAGGAATGGTCTGTAGGAAGCCCTCTATAAACAGTCTCCTTTTTGTTCCCGTTGGTTGGAAAATACCAGAGACATTCTGATTCTGATTGATGGATTTTTCAAAAATCTTCCCCTCGGAAACTACAAAGTCAAATGTTTTGAAACTTCACATGATTGAGGACTGGTACACCTTCTACCAATGATCCTCATGTAATGTTGATGTAATGTTGCAAACATGGTCACAGTTGTAGCTCATACTTACCATGGAAAGGCTATGGGAAATCACATTTTTATATGTTGTTCCAGATGAGCGATTACAGGCTCTTTAGAGCCTCTAGTTTATGTTTATAGCCTATTTATCTGGAGGATTTGGATAGGAGTGGTGGGGGAGGTAAGTGGGTGCATTCCATCAATGAACTATATGAAGCCTGTAATTGAACATCAATAGGTGTGCCGTCTACCTGCAATTTGAGGCACTTGGCAGGCAGGGTTCAAATCACAGATTCTCTAGCGGATTTTGGATATGTTATAGATTAAATGTAGATTAGATGTTTTAATTATAGAGGATACACTCCTCTTCAAGATGGTCTGAAAACCAACTTGGTCCAAATTTGTTGAAGGGTGATGCTTAAATTTGAGTTTATTAACCAAACTATTATGAAAAATTTCAATTTTTAAGGGCCTGAAGTAAGAGACTGTCTAAATGTAATTGGTGATTTTGGTCACTAATTGACCTTGTGACCCATCTTGAACAAATTTTAACCTGGTCACTTACTATTCTAAAATTTAGTCTGATTGACCCAGTGGTATTGGAGAAGTCATTTTTAGAAATAGTCAACAAACTGACCGACAGTCAAAAAATGAAGACTACAACTCTTCCTGGTATTTTTATTGGGAAAACTAAAAACTACTGAATATTAATTTTTAGCTCACCTGACTGAAAATCAGGGTGAGCTTTCCTTATCACTCTCCGTCCGTCGTCTGTCCGTCGTCCTGCGTGAAGGCGGTGTTTGAGCCTCTTTCTTCTAAACCACTGGCCACATTTTAATTAAATTTCATGTAAGTATTGGTTATATAGGGGCATTTGGGTTTTTCTTCAAATTGGGTTTCTGCTCATATTGTGGACAGGGGTGGGGCCAAAATGCATAATATTTTAAAAAATCTTCTTCTCATGAACCAGCCATAGCAGAGACTTGATATTTGGTATGCAGCTTCCATTTGAGGTGTAGACTCAAATTTGTTCAAGAAAAGTTTAACGGGCAATATTTACCTTTGTTCTGAGAGGGGCAAGAATTTTTGCCCCACCCAAAATTTCTATTTTCTGAACCCAGAGGCCGATTTGAACCAAATTTAATATGAGGTATTATTGGGTTATAAGTATTTGATTTATGCCAAATTTTTTTTTTCTGCAGCCCCATGGGAACCGCAGAAGCTAAAAATAGAAAAAAATTAAAACACCCATATCTCCAAAACTGCACGGCACTGAGAATTTTTATTTGGTGTGAAGCTTCATTAGGACCAACAGAAAGGATTGGTAAGAAAAATTGCCATCAGTTTTATCATAGTGTTCAGTTTTGGGACTTTGAAAAAGTGCTGAGTCAGCACTTTTTAACACTGTAGGCAATGGGAAAAACATTAAAAAATCTTCTTCTCCAGATCCAGCATTCAGAATCTTTTGATATTTGGTATGCAACATTGTAAGGTGGATCTGATTCAAGTTTGTTCAAATTGGCCCCCTGGGTTCATTTTTGGGCTCAGTATAGGAGCCTGATTTCGAACTTAGTGCATTTCAGGCAAATTTGTTAAAAAATCTTCTCCAGATCTAGCAGGCAGAATCTTTTGATATTTGGTATGCAACATTGTGGGGTGGATCTGATTCAAGTTTGTTCAAATCGGCCCCCTGGATTCATATTTGGGCTCACTATAGAAGCTTGAATTATAACTTAGTGCGTTTCAGGCAAATTTCTTTAAAAATCTTCTTCTCCAGATCCAGCAGGCAGAATCTTTGAGAGATTCAAGTTTGTTCAAGCCATGTCCCTAGGTCTATATTTGGGCTCACTGTGGGAGCTTGAATTGTAACTTAGTTCGAAATGAGGAATTTTCTTTAAAAATCTTCTTCAGATCCAGCAGTCGGAATGTTTTGATATTTGGTATGCAGCATCCTTAGGGGGTGGGAGGGGGGGAGATTCAAGTTTGTTCAAGCCATGTCCCTAGGTCCATATTTGGGCTCACTGTGGGAGCTTGAATTGTAACTTAGTTCGAAATGAGGAATTTTCTTAAAAAATATTCTTCAGATCCACCAGTCAGAATTTTTTGATATGTGGTTTGTAGCATCCTGTGGGGGGGGATTCAAGTTTGTTAAAGCCAAGTCCCTGGATCCATATTTGAGCCCGAATTATAACTTAGTCAATATGAGGAATTTTTCTTTAAAAATCTTCTTTTTCAGATTCAGCAGTCGGAATGTTTTGATATTTGGCATGCTGCAACCATAGGGGGCTGAGATTCAAGTTTGTTTAAGCCAAGTCCCTTAGTTCATATTTGGGCTCACTATGCTTTTGATATTTTTTATGCAGTATCCTTAGTGGGGTAAGATTCAAGTTTGTTCAAGCCATGTTCCTAGGTTCATATTTGGGCTCATCGTGGGAGCTCGAATTGTAACTTGGTTCAAAATGAGGAATTTTCTTTAGAAATCTTCTTCTTCAGATCCAGCAGTCTGAATGTTTTGATATTTGGTGTGCAGCATCCTTGGGGGGGGGGGGGGGGGGGGGGGGGAGGGGGGAGAGATTCAGGTTTGTTAAAGCCAAGTCCCTGGGTTCATATATGGGCTCCCTGTGGGAGCCCAAATTATAACTTAGTTCAATATGCGGAATATTCTGTAAAAATCTTTTTTTTTTTAGATCCACTGGTCAGAATCTTTGGATATTTGGTATAAGCTTTTCTTAGGAGGAGCAGATGCAACTTGTTGAAATCAATTCTCTGGGTTGATATTTAGGCTGCCATGTCAGGTGAGCGCCCTCAGTCCCCCTGGGGCCTCTTATTAGTGTACCTGATAAAAATATTTTTTATCAAAAAAGGCTGATATTAATTTAATTTGAAAATACAGAATCTTAATTAACATATTTCATCCCTCCAATATTTTGGGAGAGATTTTCCTCTGTGTTTATATATTTTTCCTTTCTCCATTACCTGTAATATAAAATTCCCCATGAATTCTAATATGACCCGTAAAAGATGCAAGAGTGTCCAGTTCGATTCCCTTAAGATTTAGGATATGTAACATGGTAGTTTGGTATCATTTGTCTGGTCTTCCTGGTTCTATTTCCTCTCAGCCCCTATATAAGCACTGGTGCATCAGAAGATCGCCGAAAATTTGACCTGTAACCGGTAGATTGAAGTTAAGCCTGACGAGCTAAACAAGAACATAAATATTCAGCTACACAGAAGAATTCCATTTCAATTATTACTATCAACAGAAAGAAGGAAACTATACAACAGATTGATGCCGCAAGCTATAAAGTACCTGCAGTAATATTTATACAATTGGAAAGTTGATATAAATTTTTCACATGACAACTGGGTATTTTTTCCCGAAGATTTAAATCCCTTCCAATTATTTTTTAGTTGTGGCAATCCATGCATATTTTTTCTATATTTCCATTTTATTATGATTGATCTGAATATACAAGCAAAATCTTTCTATTTTTGAAATTTAATTTGCAAAATTTTTCATTTTTGGGCAAATGTTTACAATTTTCTGTCAGCGGGGTTTCCCGATGTATTGAGCAATCTTCCAATGAAATGTCATCATTATTGCTTGAAACAGAAAGTAGAATAATTGAAATATGACATCAAATCAACCAAAAGAACTAATTGCGGAAAGGGACAACCCGTCCCAGGTTTTACAAATCAATTATTGTGATTTTAAAATTTTTTTTTAACACTTCCTGACATTAATTATCATAAAGCAGTGGAATTAGCTTCAAAAAGAAATGAATAGGGAAATTTAACACCAGAAAATATTTTTATATTCCAGATGTTAAAATCACAAGAAATATCATTAAAGTAATAGATTTTGATCCCATTTTCCCGAGGATGATGATTTGAGTTCAGTCTACACAATTTGCCATCAATTAGTTGACAAACTTGCAGACATCCAGATTGGGATAACATAACAAAATTGTCAGAACCGATTGGGGATCGAAATATGGTAAACCACTCAAGTTACCCAATTTCACCTTGAGAAGTAGCAATGGATTTCCAGAATCAAAATGAGAGCCAAGCTTCAATATTCCATCAAGATGACACTCAGATTAAATTGGTTGCTGACTGTTCATCATTTAAGGGTCCAAGAGTTAATAAGCCTCAATTTGACAAAAAAGAATTTATACTGGGTCATCCTCAACCCAAACAGCAAAATATTACGGTTGCAGTAGGTCAAGGACACTTGAACTCTGGCCAGGCTTTTACAAGTCCACCACTGGCTTTTAATCCTTCTGATTCAGATAGAATGTCCTGAGATGTAGAAGAATTTCAAAATAGAAGGGACAGACATCAAAATTTTGGAAATAATTATCCCCTAAATTTCAGGTATCAGGATTCGTCAAATTTACAAACTCTGAATCACGATTACCAACCTGACAACCAAAGAAATAGAGGTAATCCTGACTACCATTTTCATACTCAAAGGGAAAGAGGTAACAATTTTCATGGCCAGAGACAAAATGCTTTTCCTCAACCAAATTTCAAAAATCAGGGTGGTGGTTATATTCAGTATCAACGCGAGCCTAGACAAAAAGCAATTAAGAGAGTTCTAAAATTGCCGAAAGGTCTAGAGTATAATGGCATTACTGATTGGCAATCATTCATTCAGATTAAAATTTATCAATGTTATAGAAATGCAAGCCTGGTCAGAAAGGGATTGTAAAATAATCTTTGTTTGTTCTTAATGGGAAAAGCCAGTGAATATTATGCTACGATAAGCAGACAAGACCCCATAATGAATTTTTGGGACCTCATGCAAACTAGAAAAACATTTTGGGATGTACAAACTTCCCAAAAAGGCTCAAATTCAATTGGGGCAAGCCTGTCAGATGTTGGAAATGTCATTAGAAGAGGGGCCAGTCAGATGTTAACCCTTGCCGAAAAAAAAGCACATGGCCATTTGCCTGAAGAACATATGCTTAACCAGGCAATAATGAAATTTTGTCATGGTTGTTCGGACAAAGATGTAGGCCTCTTTGCTGCTAATCAAAAACCAAACTCTATAGAAGATGCAGTGTTCACGCTGGCTCAATATTTTAATGTGCCAAAGTGAATATTCTTTGTGCCAAAAGAGAATTATTTGTACCAAATGAGATTTTTTTGTGCCATGGGTATTTTATGTGGGAGAACTATAAAAAAAAAATGTTCATATTTTATTCATGAAAGATCAAAAGCATAAATTTACATAAAATAAAATATAATATAAAATGGAATATAAAATAATAAAATATCATGAAACAAAAATAGTTCCACATGTAATAGGTTAATGACCTAAGGTTTTGACAAGAACATACATGAAATAACATCTGTATGGAGCCCCACACGGTCATTGTTTTAGTTGTGCATTTTTTATATATAAATTCGCTCCTCGATGATCAAAACTTAAACTGCATGATTGACATGTGGATTGAAACGTTTGTCATTTTATTACTGTATTAATCTTTGATTATGGTCAATGGGGAAAATACCACCAACAATTAAAGACAATTCATAATCTGGTCTCTTGTTCACTGGTATGAAACAAACCATTCGTTGTTTACATGTTTACACAGTACACAATTTCTTAATCCGAGGTCACCAGTAAGGACAATTGGAGAGTGATGGGTCATTGTGTACACAGTTGAACAAAATTACTTTTTTGTAATTAATGATGTGGGCATTCATATTGATATATTTAACTTATCATTTGTACACTTGATGAGATATCAGAAACAAACAATACAGAGTACATAATTAGGTGCGAATCGGTAGATTAATAATCTTATAACAGCTCTTTGCTGGGAGCCCAGAGTTACGACTTATCAGCTAGATGGACAAAAATCAAGAATATACCAGGTTCGTGATTTTGAATTTATGTGCCAAATTTTTTTACCAAATGCTCATATTTATGTGCCAGATTTTTTAAAAATGTACATTTGGCACGTACCAGCATGAACACTGAAAAGATTCCATTGATAAAGTTTTGTTCATTTTGCTAGAAAAACTAATCAACTGAATATCCAGAGCACTACAGATAACAATACTAAGGAAATGAAAAAACTCATGACAGGTTTTGGAAGTTTTACAAAATAAGTGACTGATGGAATGAAAGCTATGCAGGATTCAGTAACCCGTTTGGCAGAATCAGTTGCCAAACCGACTCTTAAATTGTCACAAGGTTTGGATTGTGGTACAGGATATAGCTGTTATCAAAATTGCTCTCATTTGCCGCAACATCAAACTTGTTTTCATTGTGGATCTCCCACACATTTGGCCAAGGAGTGCCCAGTTAGAAATAATAAAAACCAACCAGTTACAAAAAGTGAAAATTAGCAAACTGATTCAGTAGATACTCCAGGTAAGACCCAAGCTTCTGTAACATTCAGTGTCGAAGCAGAAGATTTAAATGAAAGCGGGTCAGACAGACTGGCTTAGGCCTAGCCCCTACAAATGCAGGCCAAAACAGAAAAAAACAAAACTTTCATCTCCTGATCCAATTTTAATAGAAACTCCCATAGATGAACGCTGAGGCATTTCCTCATTCAGTCATCATAAATCAGACTTACAGATAAATTATCCTTCACAGTTCCTGTCACCTTAGAAGATGTAAAATTAGATGCTTTAATAGATACTGGAGCACAAGTAATAATTCTTTCAGACAAAGTAGTGGAATCTTTGAAGGAATCCAGCCCCCCCCCCCCCCCCCCTGGCCCAGCCCCCTATTATCAAAGAAATACAAGTGAAGGCTATAGGCAGGGATTTAGATGTAACCCCTGAAAGGATAATTGATCCATTATCTATAAACTTGGGGAAATTTACATATGTAAGGACATTTTATGTGGCCTCAATCAATACTCCAATAATCCTTGGGTTAGATTTTCTGCGGGAAAACCGTGCCCGTTTAGATTTGTATCAAGGAATCATGTATTTAGACAATGAAAAAATTATGCAGGACTTAATATTTTCCTGTATTCCAAAGGCTGACAGGGTTTCTTTATCAAATAAAGTTATAGTTCTTCCTAACTCAGCTAAGCAAATTAAATGCAATTTACAAGGGGATCTCCTTGAATATACAATTGAACCAACTTTTTGATGTCTTGAACATTTCATTCAGAAGATGCTGACCCAGTAGTTACATTAAGTAATTTACAAGATCATGCAGGGGGGGCACTAAAAATTTGCAAGACGTGATGTCCTACTTTTTATTCGGCTCCTTTTTACACCCACCCACCCACTATGTGCAAATTTTCTACTACCGTTCTCAGACACCCACCCCCCACTCTCCCATTAAAATCCAAAATAAACTTATAAACTTAGTAGGCACAGCTGTCTTTAGGGGTTTTTCATAATGTTCTTAAACTGGTACCACCAATTTAAACCTCTGTGGGCTTCTGTTGGCCCCAATCTACAAATGACAAGCTGTTCATTATCAGGCTTGGCCAGAGCAGGTGTACATATATGGGAACAAATTTTCATTTCAATTGTTCTGTCAGTATTCTTAGGTGTTTGCTGCATCAGAGAGAATTTTCCCAAAATATTGTCTGCACATTTTCTACATTTCGAACAAGACACCCACCCTACTAACGTGTGACATTTTCCCAGATTAAGCCCAATATTCTCACATATAAAGTCTCCTGATGTTGTATTTATGTTAAGAGTGTGATGTGCAACATCATCTTTAAGGTTTGAAACACAAATGATGGTATATATTAGCTGATATATTGATATATTTTTAAAAAATTCAAAAAATTGCACAAGTTGGAAATGCACATTTTTGGCACACTCAAGAGACCCACCCACCCCCCACCTCACGTCTTGCAAATTTTTGGTGGTCTCCCCCTGGATCATGTAATAAATTTGTGAAAAGATCACTATATAGGTGAAACATTTGAGGGATCCCTGATTGTCATGTTGCCTGAAACAGTGGAAACATGTCAAGTTTCAATTACTATGGAAGACCAAGACACAGTAATAGAATTACCTGAATGCCTCGAAGATTTGTTTGATTGATAAAAAACTCTCCTAAATGAAGTAGTACAAATTCAGTTGAAACCATTATTGATTAAATATCAAGGAGGTGGTTGCAAAACATGACTATGATTTAGGCAATTTTACAGCCCTTCAACATCATATTAAAACTGGGGATGCTAAACCAATCAAATCCCTAATGAGAAGAACCCCAACATGCTTTGAAGGGAAAGAGCAAAAACTATTGGAGGAAATGATAAAAGCAAGGGTAATTCAGCCATCACTTTCTGAGTGTGCATCTGCCCCCGTTTTAATAAAAACAACCTAGTGGCCCTGTCAGATGGTGCCTCGATTTTAGAAACATCAATCCTGTAATAGAAAAAGATACTTTTCCATTACCTCTCCCTTTTCCATTACCTCTCATAGAAAATTGATTGAAAACTATAGCTGGAAATAAGCCCTTTTTTAGCCATTTTGATGGGAAACAAGCTTATTTCCAGGTACCGATTGCAAAAGTTAGGACAGTCAGACTCCACCATTAATTTTTCCAGCAGAATTTGCTGAACCCCCCTCCCCCATTACATGGCAAAGAAATCATGCATTGGGGGGCTAGTGCTTAAGTGGGTATCAGGGAAAACTCCAAACCAATGTCTGACAGTTTACCTTTCCCTACTGAAGCACTGCAAGTGCATGCTCTGCCCCTTGCTCACATTTTCTTGGAGTATCTGGAGGACCTTACAGTAGACATCACTGCCTATTGTGTCTTTTATTGACCCTCTCAGATGTAACACCAGGGGCTGGATTTTTTTAGCATTCTTGGCCAGCTGAGCAAAAACCTGATCCTGGATAGAACAGTCCCCCTCAGGTTCTGTTCAGTCCAGGCCATCTCCCCCAAGAGGCTTTTGGGAGTAATATGGTATTCTGCCCACAGCCTCTCCCAACTCCATGAGAGAGTAATCCTTGACATGACAAGGATGGAGCCTGGTAGCTGTCTTAACTATCGGGGTCTCTCTTCTCCAGTTTGGGTAATAGCTATTCCCCCAGTACGGGAATTGGTACACCAACTGGCCTACCTGCTTCCAGCTTGAATATTTCTCTAAATGGGAGCTGGGGTGCTCCTAGAAACTTTTGCGTCCTGTAATCATGGAAGTGAGCATCCAGCAAGTAAGGACCCATAGGGGTTGGCTCCCCTTCCTAGCTTTCCATAATAACGGGAGGTTGGGTTGGCAGCCACCTCCACCGGCCGAACCAGAAAACCAGTGGGCAAAGGGCTAGGGTTTATCACTATCTTAGGAGGCAGTGAAGCGAACCCAGGAGGGGTTGTTTCACCACAGACTTCTGTGGTTCCACGACAGACTGTTTCCCTACCAACAAACAGGATTCAAAGATTCACGCTGCAGCTGCTCCTGCTCCTTCTTCAGCAGCCCGCCAAAGACTGTAAGTGCCTCTAAAAGAGGGACTCAACCTAAGTCCAAAGGGAGTCCTCAAACAAGGACTCCTTGTTCCTCTAGTGAGGGCCCAGCAAAGCTGCTATGGCCCAAACTGGTAGCGCTTTGTCCTCCCGTGTTATGGGAAGACTAACTATCCAGCCCAAGACTAGGGAGGTCCTCTCCCTGTTGTCTATGGGCACCAGCAGGGAAGTTCAAAGTACCTCCCTCTGGTTTAAATCTTCAAGCCCTGGACAGCCCACTAAAAAGGCGGGCCTTTGACTCAACTTGTCCTCTCCCCAGCTGCCAAGATAGTACCTGGCAGCTGAGGAAACATTGCGAGAAACAACACCTACTGTTCGCACCATTCGCACTGTGTAAAAAATGGCCCAATGGGGAGAACCAGTTTACTCCAGCACAGGTCCTTACCACCCTGGAGGAAATTGTTGCTCCCCTGGGGAAGCCCCTGGTGGAGCTCACAGAGCTGGTCAAAATTAACCTGGACAAACTAATGGTTGTTACTTTCCAAGGCAGTCAAGGTTCACCATTGGTAGCCCCATGTGCTGGGGTGAAATTGTAGGGCTAATCGCTAAAATGAGGGAGGGGGGTGCCCCATGGGCTGCTTTTGTAGTTGACTAAGAAAAATACCGATCTGCTCAATGGGTTCCCTGCAGGGCTTGCATTTTCACCAGGCCTATCAGCACAGGCCTGGTAATCAGCCTCAAAATATTTCTCATCAGGCTGATCGCAAATCTATCAAGCCGGCAAATGCATCTGCCACACTGCCACAGTTTATGTAATCTGCGAAATCAGCCCTGAACAGTGCAAATCAAGCCTGGTGGCCCTTTTTACCTGGCCTATTCATCAGCCTGGCCATGGTTCTAAAATGCAAGCCCTGTCCCTACCCTATTAAGTCCTGAGCCCCTTTTATAATTTTCAGAGAAATTCTCTTTTCTCTTGTTACAGTTGTCCTATAATACCCTGGCACTTTGTCGTAACCCTAAACAAATTTTTAAATTAAAATGGACGGTCCAAAGGTGTCTGGCTTGGCAATGTTTATTTATACCCTTGCAATGAGTTGGGGCGAGGGGTATACTGGAATCACATTGTCTGTCCATTTCTGCCCATCCATCTGTCTGTAGACATTATTTTGTCTGGAGATTTTCTCCAAACTTTATGGAACATTGTCATCAAAATTTGGTATGAATGTTCACCACCGTGGGAACCTGTTGTTATTATTCTGGTCAGACTATTTTTGCCAAAGTTATGCCCCCTTTTCACGTCTCAGAATGCTAGAATTTTGTCCGGAGATTTTCTCAGATGTTTATGGGTTGATTCCTTTGAAACTTGGTATGGGTATTCACTACCATGGGAACCTGTACACCAGTGATTGTAGTTTCGATCAGACTTTTTTTTTGCCAGAGTTATGCCCCTTTTCATCTTAGAATAATTATTTTGTCCGGAGGTTTTCTCGGAAGTTTACAGTTCGATTCCGTTGAAACTTAGTATGGATGTTCACTGCCATGGGAACCTGTGCACCAGCGATTATAGTTTTGATCAGACTGTTGCAGAGTTATGCCCCTTTTTGTCTTAGAATAATTAAATTTGTCCGGATATTTTCTCAGTTGTTTATGCCAGTCTGGAAATAAGGAATGAGTTTTGTAACTGAATTGATTGTCGTAACATGTTTAAAGTTATGGGGTGATGAATGATTGTCGGTACGACGGGCTGACCATTGTTCGGCCCATTGTAGGAATATTTTGAATTCCTGTGTGTTTAAAAACATCCCTTTCCTTGCATCTGAGCACCTCTGCAGCCGTATTTCATCTAAATTTCCGGAAAAATATTTTTTTTTAACTCACCTGAGCAAAGCTCAAGGGGAGCTTAATTGATCACTTTCCGTCCACCTTCTGTCCGTCGTACGTAATCCATTATCCGTCGTCTGTCGTTAACTTTACATTATCGACTTCTTCTCATGAACAGCTGGACCAAATTCAACAAAATTTGCTGTGCATGTTCCCTATCATATGTTAATTTAAGTTTGTTCAAATCAAGTTGATCTGCCTCTCGGTAGAGCCACGCCCAAAAAGTGTGCTTAAATCTTAAAAAATCTTCTCCAGAACCAGCAGTAGCAGAGACTTGATATTTGGTGTGCAGCTTCCTTTTGAGGTGTAGACTCAGATTTGTTCAAGAGACGTTTGAGGAGCTATGTTGGCCTTTGTTAAGGGAGGGGAAAGAATTTTCGCCCCGCCCAAAATTTCTATTTTCCAAACTGAGAGGCAGATTTGAACCAAATTTGATATGAGGGCTTATTGGGTTATAAGTACTTAATTTATGCCAAAATGTTTTTTCCCGTCGCCCCATGGGAAGTGCAGGAGCTAAAAATAGAAAAAAATTAAAACCCCCATATCTCCAAAACTACACGGCACTGAGAATTCTTATTTGGTGTGAAGCTTCCTTAGGACCAACAGAATGGATTGGTAAAAAAAATTGCTATCGGTTTTCTCATAGGGTACTTTTTTGGGACTTTGAAAAAGTGCTGAGTCAGCCTGTGGGTAATTGGGAAAACATTTAAGACTACTTTTCTCCCAAACCACTGCTCCAAAAGCTTTCAAATTTCACGTATAGCATCTTTGGAAGATTGTTTCACAGGTTTATTGAAATCAATTCCCCGGGTCCATATTTGGGCTCTATGGGAGCCCAAATGTTTAAATTAGTGCAGTATGACTGATATTTAAACGCCATTGCTATTCTGGGTTTGCTCAGTCGTAGATAAGGAAGGCATTTCCCTTTTCAAAGGAGAACAATCAAAATCAGCTTCTGAAAGGTATCATTTGTTTTTAGACACACTTACCTCCATCTTTCTGGTTAGAAAACGCTGTGGAGGTTTAATCGAAAAGACGGCAGTCTTCCAAATCGCAGAAGTTGCTTTCCTGTAAAAAGTGCTGAAAGACAAACGATTGGAATTGACAAGTTTCTTTCTGTCAGCTGTAACAGCTATATTTTGAATAGATTTTACACTAAAAACACATGAACTGAAGATTTTTCATTCAGTCTCTTTAGAAACTAATAACTCCAGTTTGGATTATTTAATCTCAACCAAAGTTGGTATGTGTATTTTCCAGCTAATAATACTGACCAAGTTTGAATATGGGTTCCATCAACTTTTTGTTTCATGAGTTGTGTCCCTTTTTTGACTTAGAATGGGCGTATTTAGCCACGCCTGGTGGTGCTCTTGTTAGTGGAGGCAACCGTTCTAAGAGGTGCCAGTGTTTTAATAAGGTCTTCTTTATCTTTGAAATGTAGCGGTTATATTCTGTCGTGAAGAACAGAGGTGGTAAGTGTTCCCAAAATTTCTATTTCAACAACCGATGGGCCGATTTGAACCAAATTTGGCATGTAGTATAAGTGGGTCCAAAGTACTTGATTGATGCCCCAATTTTTTTTTTCATAGCCCCGTGGGTACCCCAGGGGCTAAAAATAGAAAAAATTCAAATGCCTGTATTTCCTAAACTAAACGGAACAGAGAACTGTTATTTGGTATGAAGCATCCTTTTGACCAGTAGAAGGGATTAAAAAAACAAGGCTATTGGTTGTGTCAGCGTGTTCTGTAGGGACATTTGAAAAAATGCTGAATCAGCATATTTGCAAAAATTGAAACAAAATATTTTCTTCTGAAGAGCTGATTAGAATCTTTTGATATTTGGTATACAGCATCCATAGGATGCTCAAATAGAAATGTGTTCAAATCGAGCCCCTTGGTGCAAATTTGTGCTCAATAAAGAAGCTCAAATAATTAACTTAGGGCTCCATGGGGAATAAGCTTTAAAAATATTCTTCAGATTAAACAGTCAGATTCTTTTGATACTTGGTGTACAACATCTCTACTGGGGTCAGATTGAAGTTTGTTCAAATTGAGTCCCTGGGTTAATATTTGGGCTTCCTGTGGCAGCCTGAATATTAGCTTGGTGCAATATGGGGAATAATCTTTAAAAATCTTCTTCTTCAGATCCTCCAGTCAGATTCTTTTGATATTTGGTACGCAGCATCTCTAGGGGGGTTAGATTCAAGTTTGTTCAAATGGGATCCCTGAATGAATATTTGGGATCTTTATTGAAGTCCAAGGGGGCACGGTGGCTCAGTAGGTAGCGGTGCAGGCTGCAAGCCGAGAGGTCCTCGGTTCGAATCCCACCTGCGGCAACCGCGTTGTGTCCTTGGACAAGACACTTCACCCCCATTGCCCACGTGGGAGCACGGTGGTGCTGTGTACTAAGGCATACTGCAAGTTGATGGTGCACTTGTCTTCAACCAATGCTAACCCTGCTTGTGTGGAGTTAGTATGTTGGGGAGCTGACAGTTGCTCGCCGTTGCTCAGTGGTTCTCTCTGGGTACTCCGGCTTCCTCCACTAGTAAAACTGTCATGGTCATGATTTGCCATTGTACAGAAATATGTGACCTTAAACACCAGTAAATAATAAATAATATTGAAGCCTAAATTTTAACTTTGTGCAATATGAGAAAATTTCTTAAAAAATCTTCTTTTCAGACCCATTAGTGAGAATCCTTTCATATTTGGTATGTGACATCTCTAGAGGTGTAAGATTTGAATTTGTTCAAATCGAGTTCCTGGGTTAATATTTGGGTTCCCCAAGGGAGCCCAAATATTTACTAAGTACAATATGCGGAATTATCGTTTAAAATCATCTCCTTCAGATCCAGCAGCCAGATTCTTTTGATATTTGGTGTACAACAGGGGAGGGTTAGATTGAAGGCAGGGCTGCACAGTATTACGGTATACCGGTTAGTACCAGTATTGAAAAACCGTCCCTTAAAAATGAATACGGTGTACCGTGAGTAATGGTATACAATTTTTGGTCCCGGTATTATGATTTGAAATTTGCGCGTTCTTGAAATAAAAATATATATATTGCGTGAAAATAGGGAAAACACAAATTAAATGCAAGGGATATCATCAATAAAAAAAATATTTTTGGAGTTATAGATAGAAGTATTACTTTCTGCCATGGGGAAATGAGTGATTTGAATGGATTCAGTGAAAAACTAATCCATGTCTATAAAGTTACTGAACCTTTTGTTACGAAAAAAGCCATAAAGTTATTAGTCAGTTTGCTCGTTTTCATCCGATAGAAACTCGGACACAAGTAAATTAGTTTCTGTCACTTTTACTCCTGTAAAAACATGGTCAACCTCACTTGTCTCGAAAAGCGTTTGATTATTGAGTCAGGCTTTGGATACTAGCACTGTCAATTAATGAACATCGAAATTCTTTTACATCCAAAGTAAACTCAACACTCTGAATGTACCAAATTTTATGAGTTGTTTTTCATCTGGTACGGTGGGACTGTGTACATCGCATTTATCAAGGGCTTACAGAAAAGTAAGGTATTTCAGTTTTATTTTGCTTTAACTGTTTCAAGGTATACCGGTATACCGCGGTATTGTTTTCAATACCGTCACCAGCACTCAAATCCAAATACCGTGCAGCCCTAATTGAAGGTTGTTAAAATCAGGTCTTTGGGTTAATATTTGGGCTTTTTATTGAAGTCCATAGTTTAACTTAGTGCAATATGAGAAAATTTCTCGAAAATTCTTCTTCTCCAGGTCCACCAGTGAGAATCCTTTCATATTTGGTATGTAACATCTCTAGAAGTGTCAAATTCAAGTTTGTTCAAATCGAGTCGCTTGTTTTTAAAAACAAAAAATGTGGGTGGGGGTGGGGGGGGGGGGGGGTGGCGTGGGGGTAGATAGAGAGAACCATAGTAGTTGAAAACAAAACAAAAATTTCTTTCAGTTGTTTTTTTTTAATTACTTCACAGAACAGAGCTTCCTAGGAATCTTTCCAGTAGAACCAGCAGAAAAGAATGGCCAAAAAAGTTGCCTTTGGTTGTGTCATAGCAAATTGCAATTGCTGCTGATCACTTACAGTTAAAACTAGAAGTCCTGTCACGAACTGTGCGCTTACCTGGGCTTAATTGCACTTAGGAATTGTGCGCAATTGCCATATCAAATGGCATCCAAAGCACGGTAGGTTCTCCTGGTTACTCATGGCAAATACAGGCAATGTTTCTGCCAGTGGACCTCCGGGTTACCCGGAGGTCCATTGGCAGAAGCATTGCTTGTGCACAGGCCATACGTACAGAATTTGATAGTGTTATGATGGTCATAACGCGTAAATTAACATGCAGATCGACATGCTATTTGTGTGCATTTCATGACAGGACTTATAGTTTTAACTGTACTGATACACTCATCTCTTTTGACAACTTGAGCCAGGTGAGTGTTTTAGGCTCGCTTGAGCCTCTGGTCAATAAATGTTGACATGGCAAGGATGAGACAGTCAGAGGCACTGAGATGGCAAATCATTGGCATGCATTCAACAGGCATGTCATTCAAATCTATAGGTAGGCAACTTAGCTATAAAACATCAACAAACCAACGATGTTAAGGACCAACCAAGGCCTGGACAACTCCAAAAGACCTCTCCTCGGAAAGATCAGAGTCTGGCACACCTCACTGGGTGTGAACCCTTTGCTTCAGGTGGGATTTTGAAATGCCTTTGGCTTCCCAACAGGCATTTCTGCAACAGAACTGTACAAAACTGTCTCAAAGCACTGGGTATGAGGTCCAGAAGCCATCATCAAGTGTCCAGCTTAGACCTATCAGCATCAAAGACAGCATTTGGAATGGTGTATGGCACAACAACATTTGAATCTCAGGACATGGAGGATAGTCCATTGGTCAGGCAAGAGTAGGTTCCTGATTCAGGTCATAGATGATCCCATGAGAATGTGGAGGCATAGAAATACTGCTTACTTGCCCAGGAACATCCGACCTACTGTTCCTTTTTGTGGAGGATCAGTAATGATCTGGGGATGCCTCTCATGATTGTAAACTTGAAATGGTGACTATGTGGGAATCCCAGTGGTCATCAGTACATCCAGGACATTCTCAATCTGGTTGTCGTGCCCCATTTTGATAACCATCCTTTGGCTACTCGTCCTGTATTCATGGACAACAATGCCAGCCAACATCATCCCTAATCTGTAAGAGCATTCCTTCAGAACAGCACTACCTTGGCCTGCAATGAACCTCGATTTGATTCCCTTAGAACACATCTGGGACTTCTTTGATGTCATGTGCAATCAAGGGATCCACCTGTACAGAATTTAGCCGATTTGGAAGCTACATTGCATGAGGAGTAGCAGCAGTTGCCTCAGGACTGTATCAGAAGGCTTATTGGTAGTATTAGGAGGAGGGTTCAGGCTGTCATTCGGGCTTGTGGTGGATAAACTTGCTACTGATGTCAGACATTGCTCTTGTGTTCAGGAGATCACAAGTTGCATTTTTTGTCAGTAATTATAGCGGGGGAGGAATTCGTCACATACAGGTGAATTGTGCACTTGGTGATACCTTCTTGAAATTTGGCACACTGTTAGTGTAGGCTATGAGGTTCTCAAAAACGATCGGCTACAAGTTGACACCGACCGGTGGCGACCAGTAGCGGCACAATCCAAAATGGCCGCCAGCGGCTGAAGGGAACCTCCTTTTCGACGGTCTACCGACTATACATCCGATTGTAAGGGCGCGAAAGTGAACTCTGATCCACGCACGTGTTGGAAACAGACGTGGGAGATGATGTAGAATAAAACGAGATTCTCTATACGGACGCATCAATTTCTTGGAACTTGAAAAGAGCGTTGTTTCTCCGGGATCAGCGTCATTCAGGCAAACCTGAATGACGCTGATCCCGGAGAAACAACGCTCTTTATGAAGCAGTCTCTTTGCCATACAATCTCTTGTTTGGCGTAATTCCGCAAGCAATTCTGATTTGTCTGTCGAAATTAATTCGAGAACGCGATTGTTCACAAAAATCATTCACAGAATGAGTGAGAATCCTCTTCGTGTACGGACTAGTACTGACTGGGAACGTTGTTGCTTTTGCCAGCAAGACAGTTCCAAGAAATTGATGCGTCCGTATAGAGAATCTCGTTTTCATGACGCCTATAAAGCTATTGAGGAAGACATAACGCGCTTCCTAGATAATGGCGTTGAGCTTCCATATAATTTGACCATTGATTGTTTGATGAGAGAGAGTGATGAGTGTATGTCGATGTCACTGTTGACGAATAAGGCAATATATCATAAGACATGCCGTGACAGTATTCGGACTCACATCGTACAGCGCGTGCTACACAAGCGAGAGCGAAATGAGGCAGTGGCATCCTGCTCCACGCTGAGTCCTAAAAGAACACGGACAAGTTTTGAATCTGGCTGTGACAGGAAACTGCCCCAGTGTGTTTATTGTCACAAACGCGAAGGTGACAGCAGTGAGCCTATTTGCAGATCAATGTCTGATAACAATAAACTCAAAATTATGGCAAAGGAAGCCGAGAACTGGGTTGTTTTTTCTCGGGTCAATGCAGCATTTGATTCCGCTGCTAGTGATCTTTACTATCACAAAACCTGTTATTGTAAGCTTGCCAATGAAGCACGAGCGGCTAAATCTAAAAAGTCGAAGAACGCCGAACATTCCGCGTCAGGCCTGCCCTATGACCCTCTCGTTATGGCAGAGCTCATAACATTTGTTGAACACAACGATTCCGCGATGAAGCTTGTCGATCTCAAGAATCTGTACAGTCGGAGGTTGAAGCAAGTCGGTTCTGATTGGCTTAGTGAAGAAATACATTCCACTCGATTCAAAGAACATTTGTTGCAGAAATTGGGCGATGGCTGGGACGCCTTCACACAGGGTAGAGATGTGTTTATTTCAAGTAGGTTTCGAGTTGGCTCCTTGTTGTCCGAATCTTTAACTCGTATAGTGTCTGAGGAAGAGGCAAAAAAGATAGTTGATGTGGGTCTTCTTCTGCGTAAACACATACTCATATCTCAAGCTCCTTTCACGGGATCATTTTCATCTTATTGCTTGAGCGAGCCTGTACCCAACTCACTCCTGACTCTTCTTAGAGTTCTACTTGAGGGCACATGTAGTATACAGAACTTAGGCGATGATGAGACTGTTAATGCCAAGACTCGAGTGGCTTGTACTATTTCACAGATGTTGATCAGCAATTCAGCGAAACGCTCCGAACATGCACAAAATGTTCACCAGAGACGTGACAGAGAAACTCCAATGCCTCTTTATGTGGGTTTGAAGTTGCATGCCCATGATCGTATGAAAAATCTTATCAGAGATTTTCATCAAATGGGACTCTCTGTCTCTTATGATCGCGTAATGGATGTTCGCAGGAGTTTCGCGAGAGCTGTTTCACTGCGGTTCAAGAACGAAGGTGTTGTAGTCCCAGCTAACTGCAAACGTAATGTTTTCTCGATAGGAACCACTGATAACATTGATGTATCTGGTAGATCTGATATGCATGGTACGTCCATCACACTCATTGGTCAACTGAGCAGGGACAATGTGGGTACTGATCCCCCACCACTGAGTTTAGATGTTCCAGAAGACACACAAATTGAACTCCCAGACGACTATGCATTTGTTCCTTTCGTTGAAGACTTTGGTGGGGACATCAGGCTTGAATCTCCAGATGAATGTAATGTACGGCCCAATGAATATGCAGATTTGAACGTGGGAGAGAATGACTGGTTGTCTCATGTGTCACAGATCAGCAATAAAGGGAAGGTTGATGGCAGCTGGCAGCTTGATGAAGTCCCTGTGACCTTTTCAGGCTTCTTTTCAAAACATGAAGATCAAGACAATGTCAAACCTCGTGCAGTTATTGGGGTATTCCCTGTTTTCAGTGAGCAGAAAGCGGACTCACTCAGTATGCAGAAGCATGCTATGTATGTGGTCAGGGAAGCTACTGCTTTCGTAAACCCCGGCCAGATACCTGTCATTGAAGGTGACTGTCCGTTGTATGCCAGGCAGAAAAAATGTCAATGGCTGTTCCCAGAGGAGATAGGTGAGGATCGAATGGTGTGTATGATTGGATTCCTGCATCTTGAAATGTGCACCCAAGAAGCTGGTGGTAAGCTTATGGGTGGTTCTGGTTGGGAGCGAATGTTTCACCTCGCAAAGATATTCACACCCGGTGTAGCATCATCCCTACTTGGTGGGAAACATGTCAAGAGGACGCGACAGGCATATCTTCTCACTCTAGCTTGGCTTGAGATCCTCAGAAAGAATGCTTATGAGATTTACTGTCAGCAGACTGGGCCCCATGAGTCATTTGAAATGTGGGAACAGAGGATTCTTTCACAATCTCCAACTGCGCGCTATTGGGGTGAAATCGTTCGGAACTTTCTCTTGACAAGCTGTCAATTCGTTCGGAACCAACGAATCGGTAACTGGCCTGGTACACTGTGTTCTATCGATGAGTTGTGCAGTTACTTTTTTGCCCTAGGACATACAAATTATTGTCGGTGGGTCCCCGTATTTCTGAGAGACATGTCTCAGCTACCCAGGCGGCATCCTTCAATCCACAACAAATTCATGGAAGGCCATTTTGTGGTCCAGCGTAGTGAGTGGAAGTTCAGTATGATGGGTTTAGATCAGAGCCAAGAACATAGTATCCAACTACTCAAAGAAGACAGTGGTCCAAAAGGTCTCTATGGCCAGGCTGAAGAGAAAGTCGTTATTGAGCTTTCAAGGTCAGAAGTTCTGCGTGTTATAGATGAGTATGAATATGCAAGTTTCCACACAACATCATCAGATAACACGGAACACCCGGAAAGTTCGGTATCAGAGCAGAAAAAATTTCTGAATCAATTGAAATCTCACCTCGATCTGGTGAATCAGGGACTCATTATCAACCCTTATGATGAAACTAGTGGTCAGCTGGTGACATTAGATACTGGTGAATATATGGACCCCGAAGTTAGTAAGAGTTTACGGTCATTACCCGAAAGGGGCAAGCATTTATATTCCACTTTCTTGAAGGAAAGGCTTGTGGAATGCACCGTACCCCTGAATGATGTTATTCCCAAGGCAAATATATATACCTTCCTTAACCCACCCCCAGCCAACCTGGACAAAGGCCGAGACAAACTCATGTCAAGTAAAGCAACTGCCGCAATAGTTACCCAGATGTTCGTTTCACTGCAAGCCCGGCCTGATTCAAACATGGATGAGTTTTTCATGCACGAGAATGCACGTGATCCGCCAGCATTATCCGATAGAGGTAAGCTACGGAGTGGGACAAAATCTCAAATTCTCAATTGTTTACCAGCTATTCCTGCACAAGGGAAGAATTCAGCAGCTAGACAAGCTTCAGTTGTCATCTTGGATATGCCTGCTGTAGTCCATGTAATCAAACCACAGAAAGCGGATCTGTTTGGAGAATATGCTCGATTGCAATTATTGCCATACATCGAATCTCTGATTAACACGAACACCACAAGGGTTGATGCGATCTATGACTGTTACCCCGAAGGCAGTTTGAAGAATCAGACGCGAGCAAAACGCCTCGGTGAGACAGCAGTTAGGTTGATACGGGTGTCCGAGAACGTCCCTTTACCTAAAGGGAAGAATTGGCAGGCATTCTTGAAAGTTAGTGAGAATAAAGACGAATTTTTCAAGTTCCTGTCTGCTGAACTGCTGAAATTAACATCAACATCCGAGTACCAGTTGTTAACGACATCAGGAGAATATGTACTATGCAATAAGGATGTTAGCTTATGTGACATATCTCCATCGAACCACGAGGAAGCAGACACGCGCATGATGCTTCATCTCAACCATGCAGTCTCACAAGGTCACAAAATAGCTTTTCTTCGCACGGTTGATTCTGATGTCGTCATTCTGTCTTTGCACCATTTCGCAACATTCCGTGACCTTGGACTCAGTGAGCTGTGGATTGGGTTTGGAATTGGAAAGGCATATAAAGATATGCCAATTCATGAGATAGCTTCACAACTTGGACCTGATTACTGTAAGGCCCTGACTTTCTTCCACGCCTTCACAGGTTGTGATGTAACATCCAGCATGCTCGGCATTGGGAAGAAGACAGGATGGAATGCATGGATGAATTTTCCCGCATCAACTGAAATGATGATAGAATTGACTGAGAATCCGCAAGTCTTTTCAGAGGATTCCCCTCATATGCAGCATATCGAAAAACTCACCATACAGATGTACAGTAACAGTTGTGTCAGTACACGTGTCAATGATGCGAGACGGCATATGTTCACACATGGCCTTAAGTCTATGGAAAACATCCCGCCCACCAAAGCAGCTCTGTATCAACATGTAAAAAGGGTAATTCTTGTGTCATCTTTCATTTGGCATCGTGCTCTGCAGAAACACTTATGTGTGCCAGACCCATCACAGTACGGATGGGAGTGGAATCCACGTCTCAATATTCTGGTCCCATTTTGGACTCACCTAGGAGACGCAAGTGCTGCATGTGCACTGATGCTCCACTGTAGTTGTGCCAAGGCCTGCAAGGGCAATTGCAAATGCTTGAAAGCTGGATTAAGGTGCACACCTTTGTGTAAGTGTGAAGGTGGCTGTTGTAACAATATTGAGTAGTATACTGTCATGTTAGGACCAGTCATCTCCTATTCTGGTATTTTTTTTTCCATTTTCGGCCAGTTAACACATGTCATGTTTCTAGTTGAGTTGATTTTGCTAACAAATGTTCATCCCATGTGGCTTGCTACATTGTCCGGGGTATAGGAATACAGTTTTAGATTTCGGAAAATAGTCTGTTATTTACTGCACAAGACGGTGTTAATTCATGCATAGCATGATACAATATCCCCAACTATTTTGCCTCTGTACAACAGTTGATACCTTCGTTCACCCGTGTGTTCATCTATGGTATCCTTGTCTTTCTCTGGCCATAGGCCACATGTGACTAGTCAGTTCCTACTCCATAGCAAATCAACTTGGAAATCCTTCATCTTGTAGCGCACTCATGTCTCAATGAATCCATACCTGAGTTGATCTAATAAATCTAACGTAAGGTATCAAATTGCCATACCGGATCATATTTCGATAAGTTATTCGCTAAAACATTTCGACCACTCATCGACATCAAAGGTCATGTTTTGGCTCCCAGTGGTGGCTATATCTCTATATCCCTGGTAAAGTAGCATACCATGAGGGATGGGCATTAAGTGTCGGCAACATTAATCCTGACTTGGAACACACCACATCTTAACTGGCCGAAAATGAAGAATACTACTTGTAGTCAAAAAATATTCCTGTACCTCGAATGACTGCAAACATACACTCACCCCTTCTAGTCCCATTTTGCCAATGTTCTATACTGGCAAGATAACATTGTATAATTAACAACGGGAACTAATGCATCCCGAGTTCATTCCAGCACTGCCCTTGCTGGCAGACGTGTCGCTATGGTGTTGAGATTGAACCAGAACTCCTCTAGAAATTTGATAGTTTTATTTTCTTAGAAAATAAATCTATCGAAAATGCCGGAAGTTGAGAATAGACTGTCACTTTAATTGGATTATCAAATGTCCAAGTATCCCCACTGCTGCATACTATCGAGTACCCTTGTTCATGTGTTGACAGGAATCTCTCATACCATGTTCATTTGACCATTGCATTCCCGAGAAACATTCAACACTAATTTATCTACGGACGGACGATCATACTGACAGTCAGACACACAGACGCACACATCGACGGAAATTCTGATCCCATTATCCATTAATCTTCCCCCCAACTTGTTCCAAGGGCTTCACTCCATCATTCACATCAATTACAGCACATGTATGGTGTTAGGTTTGGAGCTTCAGTTGTGCGATCGGCGAAAATAGCTTTTTTTCGATCCGCTTGGCGGCCATTTTGGATTTCGCTGCTAGTGGTGGCTAGAGGATGGTGCCAACTTGTAGCCGATCGATTTTGAAATCTCTGATGCCTACCCTTACATCATGCCAAATTTCAGGAAGGTATCACCAAGTGCACAATTCTAGCGAATTCCTCCCCCGCTATTACCGGCATTGTTTAACTATTGACTGTTCCAGCACTATACTTGTTGAGAGAACATTTTTCCATCAAAAAACATTAGTGACAGATATGTGTAATTAGCAACAATAAAATATTGCATATTTTCATCATTGTGTTGTCTTTCATTTGTCAATAGACCATTCTTTCTGCAAACAGTCACTTTTGGCCATCTTAAAGATAGCATGCAGGTAATGACAGTTTCTATTAACAACACTGTGGGAAAAATAAGGGGGTGCTTAACTGGTAGAGTGCTGGAAGCCCTATTTTGGGCTTTACTAAAAGTGACAGGCAGTAACTGTCTGTAGCTACATTCTGCCTGAGGAAGCCTTTATTGTCTCTGATATGGATCAGATTTTTTATACAATACCTTGCTCTCTAACATTTAATTGGATAGTGCCTGTAAGGCACTATCCAATTAAATGTAATAGAGCAGTATATGATGAGCTTTGATTTGTTGTCAGAAAAAACTCAGCACTTTACCAGTTAAATAAATTCCAGGTGTTTTTTATGGTTAAATTTCACTTTGATACATGTCCTGGCTATTGGACTGTGTACATGGGATTTAGCCTAGAATGAACATTTTTTCATTTTCTGGAAAAAAATCAAAATTGCCGGCAACCTTTTTTGGCATTTTATATTTATTTATATTTGTTCCCCTAGCGTGGCTGTGTATGATTGAGTCTGTGTATGTTACAGTGTGAGGTTGTGGTCCTTAGAAAGTGATGAAATTTTATTCATGGTTGATCCCAAATGAACATAATTTGATAGCACTTCAGGCTGAAATAATGATAAATTAAAATTAATTTAAAGCCATAAATACAAGTACATTTAGAAGCTTACCACACTTTCTAAACCAATGTATAAAGCAAAGCCTTTAATTACCAATTTACTTCAGCAAATATTGGGGTAGAAAAAATGATTTGTTTTTGTATTTAATCCCAAAGTTCATTCTGATAGCTTGTTCTTTTCAGTAACAGTTAACTAAGCCAAAAATATGTTCAAAGCAAGTCAGTTCTGAAAAATCAAGTTGCTCAAAAATGTAAATTATGAGATACATATACACCTGGAATTTAGTTTGTTTTTTTATGCAGTGGTGTTTATAAAAACTCATTACTTTCATGCTGTCTTTCAGATGACCAAAAGGGATTGTTTGCAGAGAGAATGGTCTATTGACAAATGAAAGTAAACACAATGATGAAAATATGCAATATTTTAATGGCACTAATTAAACATCTGTCACTAATGTTTGAGATGGAAAAGTGTTCTCTCGACAAGTTTGTTGCTGGAACGGTCCATGATGAAATAACGGTGAGCCATCTGATACGTTTCAGAGACAACTGCTGCCACTCCTCATGCAATGCAGCTTCCAGATTGGCCGAATTCAGTAAAGGCGGATCCCTTGCTTGCACACAACGTCCAAGAAGGTTCCAGATGTGTTCTATGGGGATTCAAATCATGGCTCATTGCAGGCCAAGGTAGTGTTGTAATAGCATTGTTCTGAAGAAATGCTCTCAGAGCATGGGAACTGTGTGGCCTTGCATTGTCGTCCATGAATACAGGGCGAGTAGCCAAAGGGTGGTTATCAAAATGAGGCACAACAACTGGATTGAGAATGCCCTGGATGTTCTGATGACCATTGAGATTCCCACATACAGCCACCATGTCAAATTTACAATCATGAGAGAGGTATCCCCTGATCATTACTGATCATTCACAAAGAATAGTAGGTCTGATTGAACAAAGCTGGATGCTGGATGGCCCTTCTGAACGTCATACCTAGCACTTTGAGACGGTTTTGGACAGTTTCACCCATTCCAACCTATAAAAAGTAGTTTTTAAATGGCTATTGGCTAACAGTCAAATACCCTTCTACCCAATGGATTTCAGAGAATCAGATATGGGTGAGTTTTTTACAATTATCCAGTGGGTAGCTCAGTTATCAGCAAATTGATATAGCACTACAGTTGGGGTTAAGTCAGCAATGTAAAAACACCAAATATATGGAGCAGTTTTAAATTCTCAGTTTGTGTATATAGTTTGTAAGTATGTGAGATGCTATATAGAGTTAATAAATGCATATATTGTAAATAGACTTTATTCTTCCAAACCGTAAGAGATGCAGACAACCCACACGGTCATAAAGCCCTTCATTTACAAAAATATTTGTATTGTACTAATAAGTATTTGAGATCTGATAAGAAGCACAAATACAAAAACCCAGCACTCAGTTTTGAAACAAACTCTAATCTGCTCCCCACCCCTTCCCTCTCTCCCACAAATATGCGAATTACCAAAAACTAAGAAAGAAAAAAAAATTCACTGGTGTCAGAAGAACAATGTTTTCAAAGTTTCCTCCCATAAGGAGTTCAAATACAGGCTTCGAAATAAGAGGCGAATGCTCGTACCGTTCGCCTATCAGTTACACAGATTTGTTTTCAGGCGAATGCTCGATCAGTTAACCAAAAATCACGCCGATGGCCGACGAAGTTAGTTGTTACAGGATGAGAAAAGTTTTCAGCGTTTTTCCTCCCACCGATTTAAAAGAAGCACTGCGGTGAACAAAACGAGAACAAAATGCTCGTGGTTATCATACAGCGTGTTTCAATCATTACTGTACTTGTGGGAGTATAAATCTAGAGTATTTGAAGATCTGCAGTACCAACTCGCGGCGCCCTCTGGCTCTCAAAACAATTAATTTGTTTCGATTCTGAGAAAGACGATTGTCTGTTACAGCTAAAGGGAGCTAACTGCTTTGTTGATACATTTACTGCACGTGAGGTTTTAACTCGCGCACTGCACGAAGCTGAAAATAAGTCTTCAATACAATAAAAAGGAGACATATTGAAAATCAAATGAGCTGTTGTGAATTATTTGCATTCCGCCCCTTTTTACCCTACCAATCCATGATAAAAAATTTCTAACACATTATGGAAACGTCTTTTATTCACCAATGCTGACTTCTTGTTTACGTGCTTATTCCATTTGAATAAACAGCCAGCATGGTTGTGAATATGGGTTTTTCCAAATGATTTCGAACATTGTGGCACAAATAAAGTTTTAGTTTGTAATTTTGGATTACATTCTCCGGATTCCAAATGTAGGGGAAGGTAGATACGATTTACAATTATTTCTTTTCCAATGTTAATCAGAGACTGCCAATGCAACTCCCATGCCCTGACGTTCAATGTATTCGTAATACAGACGTCCATCGACGGTATTTGACCCCATCCCCACACAATTGCCCAATTCCCACTCCCAGTTCGAGACAAATGTGTTTGGGTTTCTGAAATAATAAGCCTCGCAGCAAAATAAACAATTAAAATCCTTTAATTTTCATTAGACACAAAAATCATACAACGCAAAGAACAACAAATGTTAATGCGTGCACACCTGAATGTGCATGTGTATGGGGGTGTGGGTCTGGTGTGGGGCGTGTGTATGTACCTGTTTTGTACTTCGCCTGCCTTGGATCCCTTGTGTCTAAACGCCAAACTAATTTGGGAGGAACTGTAGTTGGGTATGTCAGAAGCCTTGTCAGTATTAATACTTTTAATGCAATGGTTAACCAATAAGTTTATGAAAAAAATCTAGGTAACCGATCAACAGGTTAACCATTGTCAAATGAGGCAACCTGCAGGAAGGTTTATCAAAATCTTGTTATTTCGAGGCCTGCAAATATGAATCCAGGAACTTCAATTGAAAAAAAGATATTTAATTCTACTCCCATAAAGTTGCTAAATACTAATATGCCAGCTCCAGTCACCGTCACAAGAGAGAAATTACTAATCTTTGCAACCTGGGATGTGATGGAACACATATTCTCTTCACACATCTATTCACCCTCAGGTACAGTCGGTATGGACTAGTTGTAATCCACTCCAAGGCAGTGATGTCCACGTATGCAATTTTCAGATAATAAAACATCATCAGCAGTGACTAAGCCAAAATATGTAATCAGTGTTTGGAATGTAATATTATTTCATCCGTGGAAATATTGCCAACCTGTGGAATTAGACTTGTCCACGGCAGTTGTTGTGTGCCAACCATATTAATCCCCATTAAGTTGAAGGTCAATTGCTTTGGACCAGAAATCAACAAACAGTATTTATCACTCATTATGGTAACATACAAAACCTTAAAGAAGAGGTCCCATTGGGTCTGAGACGCTCAACTGACCAAAATTGTTTCAAAAATTTAATTGGCATTTATACAGATCCCCTGCAGATGTTTGGTATTTGAAATGGGATTCGATCCAATTGTGATATTCTATTTGAAATCGATTTGGCAATCGGTGCCGAATATCTATTGAATATCTTCAGTACTTTTTGGGTTGTTGAAATACAATGAATATCAATGCGAACAAGATAAATCTATGTCAATATCAATGCGAACAAGATAAATCTATGTCCAAATAATCTGCAACTTTGTCAAAATATATTCATCATATCGCCTACAATGTTGCCAACCATGTGTAACCAACTTGTAGAAATAATGATGCCGGAAGTCTCAACAGCCTCGGATTTTCAACAAGCGATTGAATCATTGATTGATAGCGCACTCACAACATTAAAAAAAAGTCTGTTTCCAATTCTGTGATGACTGTTTCAATATTAAAATGAACCAGTTATTCCATCACATAACTGGAAGTTCCGCAAACTTCCTTGGAATTGGAACATCCTTTGGGATCAGAAAGTTCTGTATTTTAAATGAACCCAGACTTTTTCTGAGATACATGGAGAATTTGGTTGTGCAGAAAATATGGCCCCAACAGCAGAATGTTTGTGGGAATTTGCCCACTGGGGAACTCACATGATCAATTGCTTGTCTGTCTACATGGAAAAGACAACTTAATATGTCGTCTGCAACAGTTAACTTAATTTTATACACTGGATTTTAAAGGAATTTATTTTTTGGTTGAAGTACTACTGGTAGCATTTGTTTTGTATTCAATTCAGTTTACAAAATAGTATGCAGTATTCGATTTGGTGTTTAATTCAGTCACATTCGAATAATATATCCGGGGCCTACTTCTATGGTTAACCAACATTACAGAGCAGTAAAGTTATTTAATTATTTTCATCTGTGGGCCCCCTTTCACTAACCACCTCCTACCCAGACGTTGGTGGTGAAGGTTGTTTGCAAACGGATAACACCGAACGAAGCTGAATACGATGAATATGGACCACCCCATGGGTGGCCGATTTATTGAACCAGGTAAATAATTGCCCCAACCTTTGATGCCAGGGCAGTGTATATGCCCAATAAAACAATAGTATAAGACTGCCTAAGCCATTTGATGCGAAGAGAGTGAAAAGACTTTCCCCCATCAAAATGAATATTAATGTTTGCCAAAGGTGGCACATTTTAGGCCATAGGCAGCCTAGGGAATCCTACAGGCAGCCTGTGTGCCCTCTCCCATCTGTATAACTAAGCAACCCTCACACGCCAAATGAGTTGCTCTGCCAATTCTGAAACTGTTTGTCTTATAAAGGGACATATCCAAACCACAGAAATTTGAGACATCGACACAGTATTGACGGAAAGTAACCGATCCACCTATGCGGGATATAAAGTAAGGAGAGGGGATTTGAGGACGACAAATGTTGTATGCGTGGAGCGTGGCAACTGGGCACAGCAGAGGATGAGACTTCGGAGTTAGGTACACTGAAAAGGGTGCTCTGGATACCATATGTTTAAAGGAATGCAGTGTAAGAATCACTCCTTACACATCCCACCTGAAACAGGCAGCATCAAGATGGCCATGAGTTGTATTGGACATGGCTGTGAATTCACTTATGCGTAACGGTGCAAAGAATGCCAATGTGAACATGGCTTGGAACATGATGAAGTCATACCAAGAAAGGCTGATGTGGGTTAAGGCTGAAAGGAGTTGATTGAGTATTGGCAAGGTAATTGGTAGCCAGAGATCGGGTTTATGGCAGTAATGTTTGACCCCCTGAAGCACCTTTTGACAAAGAACATTTTGCAGTGGGTCAGCGTGGCCGCGTTATTTGTGGACATAACTCAGCGCAGACAAAAAAGTTAAGATGGAACGGTAGCTGAGCTTTTTTTGATAAAACCAAGAGATAAACATTGCAGCTTCGTGTGATGAAATGGGGAGGACGGGCCATTAGAAAAATGTTGAACCGTAAATGGAACCAAACTGGTCCAAGGCACGAGTGTATGTGTTGTGAGTGGAATGGGATAGCAATGCTTGTAGTAAGTTTTGTGTTACACGATTAAGGCTCCCGGTAGTAGACAAGATTGAATCTGGGAATGAAGAGGAGGAGGGGGGGGGGGGGGGGGGGGGGGTGCGGTACACAAGTCAAAGTTGAACTGATAACAAACTTTGTGATTAGTTCCACTTTGACTTGTGTACCCCCACCCCCACACACACACGTTATATTATTTATTAATAAAACAGATACCGATTTTTTTGTTGATAAAATTTTTTTATTTTTTTGTTTTAATCCGTTCATGACATAATGATAATAATATTATATATGATCAATACAGAATACAATGAATTAACATCATGCGTGTCACATTTACTCAAGAACAATGTCAAATTAGGACCACTCAAACTTTGAAAGAATTCAGTGACAGATTTTATACGCATAAATAATTTACCAACTGAATATGATGGTGGCCCCCCTCCCCCAGCACTGATCTCGGAATGGAAAAATGTTCACATCTGACGTGACAATTTTACCACGCAATTTTTTGTTACCTGGATGACAGTGATAAAAACTTTGTCAAAACCGTCTCGGGTGACGAATCTTTCCAGGGACGCCCGTCCCGATACACGTGGTGTTAATCTTTAAGTGGGAAGTAAACAAGGCCACCTGACATGCAGTATGGGTTTGATAACCTCGACCAAATTATTGAAATTATGGAAACGAAAGTGTCAAAATTAATCAAAATTTGGATCTTTGTTGAGGTAGACTGACAGGGTTTGAGGTGACTGGTTTTTAACCCACTTTGCCTCTGAAATGTTATTCCCCTTTTTCGCGATAGTGATGTTCAAACAATGACGAACAATGCAAAACTTACCACACGACATATACGAATCTTATTCAGGAACAATAGACTTCAAATCGACACTCACAGAAAAGCTGCACTCATCATAACACCTCTAATGCTCTCGTAAGTCTTGTTTTTGTTAACAATAATCATTTTGAAAAAGTGTCGTCGCAAAGTGTTTTTAGCCGACTCAAACTGCCGCTGCCTCAGCATTTTTTTTGCCGAGGCAAATTATATGAATTGCAAGGGCTGGCCCATAAACTGGGTAAAAGCGTTAGATGTGTGCTCACCAAACGAGGCAATCCAGCCCCCTAGCTGTGCTAACCAGCACACAGATGCTTGCCCAACTAGTTATGCCAGGGATATCTTCTAGCCCCTGTTTAGCTGAACATCTTCACCCTAGGCAACCACTAATATTAACTACCGGACTCGTGTCTCGTGGTTAATATTGTTGAAGGAAAATCTTGGGATGGGCTGCCTATGTCAGAGGGTGGCCATCTAGTTAAGTCCCCGCAGGTTTGATGTAGAAATGGTCTGCCAACCAGACCAAATGGGCTCAAAAAGCTGTGAACTGTAACAAGGAGGTGGTCTGAGACACCGCCTATACTACTCACCCCACCCCCCAGTCTGGTTTCACTGTGATACTCATTATTCATTATGTATTATACCCTGCCTCAACCAGCCATGGACGTCGCATTCTCCTACTAGAATACCCTGGCCTGTTGATTGAACATTAGAAAGCAAGTGTAACTTCCAGTGGACATGTAACTCAGCAGCCCGGACACTGTAATAAAAATGAACCATCCCTTTTTCTAACAGGTGCACCCCATCCCGTGCGAACAGAGGAGCTGGGGACTGATTGAAATGGCAAAATTTCCACAACAACAAATAGAGGGGACGGATGCACAGATTTTCAAGTCGAGCATTGAATTCCCCTATCCCCAAATTTCGACTGGTATAACGGGTTGCATCGCCAAATTTAGGAACACACCGCAATGGCTTTGACACCGTAAGAACGATGTAGCAGCGAAGCAAACTGGACTACCTGCAACACGGGTTGGGTCATCAGCGGAGGAAAGATCGTTACCACCTAACTGAATCACCACCACCTCTGGCCGAAAAAGCTTGATGACCAGTAAACCATGCTTATCTGCCCCATCTATCATAAGTCTGCCTATACCCAAATAGAAAATGTCGAAGTCGGGGAATCCCTAAAGTGGATCAATACTGTGGAAAGTTGGCATCCATGTGATCCCGTAATCGGCAGATAAAACTGTGACCTACCACCAAGGATTTCATTGTGCAATGCAAATACTAAGAAATAAGGAACAATGCAACTTGCGAAATCCAAGAAGAAAGAGAATAGGTTCACAAAAACAAAAGTTTGAACATTCACTTGTTGGTTTTACAGTTCCAGACTTGAAAAGACTTCAGAAAAGTTGAACAAAGAAATGGTTATTCCACCAATAGTACAAAGAGAAGGAATTGTGGGACTGAAACCTAAAGACAAAGAGTTTATAGCCTGTTTCATTATGTGGGAGGTGCCATTGTAGTCCAGACCTGTTAACTCTCTCAGTTTCACCATGGGTCTCCCGGTTTGAGGCACCAACTTACGCTCTCACGGTCACATCCTATTTTCTCCCGATTTGACACTTTTCAAAATAGTTGTCCTGTTCTATTTTGAAAATTAAACAAGTTGGTCACGATATATAAATTTATAACGCAGAATGCTTGTTGGAAACGATAATTTATCAAAGATACACTTTGAGTTTTACCAATGAGTTCCGAGAATTCCCATGTTGTTGATGGAAAAGTCATGGAAATCGAAAGTAGCTTTTCGAAAACGAGTGTATTATAGTCTGTTTTTATAAATACTTTATTTTCGTAAAGCCATGCTTGACTCGGACGTTTTGTCCCCAAGGTTTTTGGAGCAAGGAAGAAGACCCAATTCAAGGAAGAAGACCCAATTATTATTATTATTATTACCTGATATGATCCCTGCAAAAATAGCTGCTCAAAAATAAATATGAATTAATACCCCCGAGTTGTAATATCCAGTTTGATCCATGCTACATGCAAGACTGTTTTGAAAACAAAACAAGGAAGAGCCGTATTGTTTACAGCAATGGAGACACATTATGTGCTCCAGGGCGGTCAAATTAAATATAGTTCGTGTTTTTTTCAAATGCATTGTTTGCCAAATATATTCTCATATATATATGGTTACGTGAAATTAAAATTATATAAACTCGAAATATAAATTAAATAAAAACATAATCTCTCAAGTATAATTAACTTCAACTGACCTATTATATATACTATTGTTATGGTTCATACCAAATTCATCCGTTTTGTGTAAAAAAAAATATAATTGAAAGTTTGTTAACTGAAAAAAATCTGTTGTGAGATATCACAACAATTAAGTTACCTCCTCTTACTTATATACAAACAAATTGAGAATGTGTCAAGCGGAGTATTTTGTCTTCATGTTGAACCAACAGGATTATTTTGTTTGTTTTTTTCACAATGGGAGTTATGAATACTGAGGGCACCTTCTCTAACGTGAGTAATACAAAACACAGTTCAAATATTTTTTTTGATAAAAAACAAAAATGAAATTACCACAACCACACACAACTTCATTGTAACGGCAACAACAGGTGTTTTTTTTTTTAAACAAAACAATATGTATTGTTAGCATTGAGTAATTTTTATTGTACAATAAAACCTGTCAAAAGATAATAAGAATGAATATTTTCTCACCAAAAATGTACAGATTGAAAAAAGAATTTACATGAATAAATGGCATGAGTGAAGAAGGAATGCTTGTGTTGGTTCTTGAACGTTTTGGTACTGGGACGTTTCGGCCCAAGATGTTTCAGCCTCCATGTATTGAAGCACTGGGATGGGCTTACATGAGTAAGGAAAAATGACCGGGTGGAGGGGTGTTGGTACAGGCAAAGGCTAGATAGGCATCCACTCACATATGTGTGTGTGTTCGGGGGGGGTGGGGGGGGGGGGTGGGCTTGGACCAGTGATATCCATTTTTGTATGCTTTTACTGACAAATATCATTAAAAGTGTTAAAATTTATTATTAAAATGAAATATAATGCATTTGGATTGGGGGAGGGGGGGTGCTCGGGTGGGACCGTGGGAGACAAAACAAGGAAAATAATGATGTAATGGCCGAGTGCAAAAATCTCACTGACAAGCATCCAAATCTCACTAAGAGCTCATCAAAATCTCACTGACAGTCACCTTCAAACGTTAACAGGTCTGGTCGGCACCAATAAAAGTTCCTTGAATTGATGACTTTATTTGAATTAATTGCTGAACTGAGTGAACATTATTGAAGTTATATGATCTCTACATGTATCTGCCTGTGATTTATACACTGGGTCAAAGTGACTCAAGTGATGTTAGCTGCCAGAAAGTGTGATAAGAAAGTCTCACATACAAAATATTGACCAAATCCCCTTTATGTGTATTCATGTTCTTGTGCTTGCAAGAAAGGTGACACGCCCACACACTGACTTTATCAAACTCCAGGTAGAGTTTTTTTGAAAAAGAAAAAAACCTGACCAATAAAAAAACTATTCAGTGCCAGAGTTCACAGCCCCTCACTGATGGTGGGCGGTGGCAGGGTATCAAATTTTGAAAGTTGATTTGCCTTAACCTATTTTGTTGTACTGCAGCAGGAGGTAAAGAATTAATAATAAAAAACTTCCCCCCATACTGAGTATAATTATATCAAGAGGTTCAGGGGTGATTACAACAGAAACAAAATAAAAATGAATGTTCTGTTGTTTTTTTTTAAAGATTATGAAAAATAAAAGGCTGTAACATTGATCGCCAGGGAGCCAGGGACAAATACTAACTGTGTGCCTGCACAAAAGCACCAGACACACAAATACACATGTACTACTACCATTGCTTACTAGGGTTTGAACGTAGCTAAGCATTGCCCACTGGGGGAAAAATACCATTGCTGAGCAAAATGAAAAACCTTCACTCTCTGGGGGTGTTCATAGTGGAGTGCCTAGATAATTTCATACCAGCAACCAGTACTCTCTAGGGTGCCACCATAGCAGAGTACACCACTTGCTCCTTCATATAACCCCCTAAACTACTCCCTGGGGTTCCGCACAGAAAAGTAGTGAAACTAACCCGAAGATTAGTCAATGATTGTCAACTCCAGGGCAACACTCGATGGCCACTCAATTGTGTCCTTACAAAATTGCCACATCCAATAACAAAGAGAAAACCAGAATCACTTAAATGATAATGTATCCCCTTTAAAAGTGCACATGTCGGCTCGGGCTAGAGACTGTATTTATGAACCGATCTTCACGAAACTTCTTGGGTACCTTTGTTATCACCTTGGGACGAGAACAAATGTTTTTGGGTGCGGTCCAAAATTCAATATGGCAGCCAGTGGCCATTTTGTACCCAAATTAGGTACAATCATTTTTTTTGTACAGAACTTCCATATGAAGGTTCTGATTTAAATAAATTTTAGAATAAATGTTTAGTAACATGGAATACATCACATATAATACAGGTTTTTTTCTCATGCAGAAATTATGCAAATTTGATGAACTTTGATTTATTCAGTGCTACTTATATACAGTAAGTGCACATGTCAATACGGCTTCGGCTAGAGGCTGTATTTATGAACCGATTTTCACGAAACTTCTATCACCTTGGGACAGGAACGAATGTTTTTGGGTGTGGTCTGTAATTCAAGATGGCTGCCGACGACCATTTATACTGAAATTAGGTGCAATCAGTTTTTTGTACAGAACTTCTAGGACTACGTTTGTTATCATGGGATGGTAATGAGTGCTTTGGGGCTTGGCCAAAAATTCATAATGCCTGTTGGCAGTCATATTTACGGGAATTCTGTGTATTACATTTTTAGCTCAACTTTGGCAAAGCCAAATTTGAGCTTTTGCCATGACCCGTCGTCTGTCTGGCCGTCTGTCCGTACGTCAACAATTGTATACGGCTCAGGCTAGAGGCCGTATTTATGAACCGATCTTTACGAAACTTCTTGGGTACCTTTGTTATAACCGTGGGACGAGAACGAGTGTTCTTGGATGCGGTCCGAAATTCAAGATGGCTGCCATTTTGTACCGACGATGCAGAAATCTGTTTTTTGTACAGAACTTCCATATGAAAGCTCTGATTTGAATAATTTTTTGTATGAATGTTTAGTACCATAGGATACATCACATATAATACGGGTTTTTTTCTCGTGCGTAAATTATGCAGATTAGACTAACTTTGATGTTTTTTGGTGTTACTTTCAGCACTGTAAGTGCAAATGCCAATACGGCTTGGACTAGAGGCTGTATTTATGAACCGATCTTTACGAAACTCCTTGGGTACCTTTGTTATCACCTTGGGACGAGAACGAGTGTTTCTGGGTGCGGTCGAAAATTCAAGATGGCCACCAGCAGCCATTTTGTACCAAAATTAGTGAAATCAGTCTTTTGTACAGAACTTCTGTATGAAAGTTCTGATTTGAATAAATTTTTGTATGAATGTTTAGTAACATGGAATACATCACATATAGTACAGGTTTTTTTCTCATGCGGAAATTATGCAAATTAGATGAACTTTGATTTATTCAGTGCCACTTATACACTGTAAGTGTACATGTCAATACGGCTCGGGGTAGAGGCTGTATTTATGAACCGATCTTCACAAAACTTCTTGGGTACCTTTGTTATCACCTTGGGACGAGAACGAGTGTTTCTGGGTGCGGTCCAAAATTCAAGATGGCTGCCAGTGGCCAATTTGTACCGAAATTTGTCCAATCAGTTTTTTGTCACAACTTCTATACAGCTCGTATTTGTGAACTGATCTTCATGAAACTTCTTGGGTACCTTTGTTTTCACCTTGGGACAGGAACGAGTGTGTTTTGGGGTGCCTTTGTTATCACTGTGCTATGGGAACAGATATTTTGGGGTTCAGTCAGACCCACTCTGGGACTCAAAGATTTCTTTTCTAGTTTAGCATCTGACTGTCACCCACCTTTACAATGCTTTACCTTTTCATTTGTTATAGGCTACAGTCAGTATTTATGTACAGACCCTTACAATACTTTATATGTACCTTTGTTAACAGGTCATTACCTAGATGTTTGTCATTGCTGTGTCACATACTATACATGTACATGTCTTAGTTGAGCTACAGTGTCATTGACACTTTCATTTGTACAGAATTGGGCTGGGCGATATTGTGAAAAAAAAATATCACGGTATTTTAAAAAAATACTGCGATATTCAATATTATCACGATATTATCTGGAATGCATTTCAAACACATAGGGATAATTTGCATTTGTACATGTACGTTTGTTTTGATCACGTAAAGTATTATTACAATGACAAGTACTCTTGGCTAGATCTTAGAGTATTTTCTCAATAAATGCTGAACGGTTCAACTTCACCCCCCCCCCTGCCCCCCAGCGCCAACCCCAACCCCCCCCCCCCCCCCATTCTCCAGTCATAGAACTTGGCCATTTTCATCAGATGACTTACTTATCTTACAAGTGTGAAATGTCACTTGGCTCTTTCTGGCCAAGGTGGCTTAATTAACATTTAAGTAACAGGGGCCGTGCCAGAAAATGATGGTGCTGACAGAGGTGGGGCTGCGCAGATTCTGACAATCAGAAGAGGGGGGGGCAAAGTCCCCCCCCCCCCCCCCCCCCCCCCTCCTCCTGTCGGTGCAATCAAATTTTCCTGACGCCACCCAGCTGGATTATTTTTCCTTCCCATCTGCAGCTACTGAAGGTACCACTCAATTCATTTATTAAAGGTCCCTGTTTCAAAAAAGGATTGGACAGTTTGTGGGCAAGTAATACTTTTCTAAACTAATGAAACTGCCAAGGCACCATCTCACCTGCGTGCTTTCAGCCGGATACAAGATGAATGACAAAATTCCATATTAGGCTAATTTTATTCACTACATGAATGGATTTGTAGGTTACGCTGGGTGTGTCAACCAATTGAAATGCACTGTTTCATCACAGGGTATCAATATGCAAACGAAGCTATTGTTTCTGACTTCCCATTGGTGAAAGCTTAGTTGTCATTGTCATGTGAATCTGGATTATACAAATATGGTGTGTTCACATGCCACAGAAATAGTTGCGTAAGAAAGTATGGCATGAACCCATCAAAGCACAAATAATATTTATTAAAGGTGAGATTGGAAATTGATGTTTGTTAAAACATGTCGAATGCCAAACCTGAGCATACGACTCTTCATTATAACAACACCCAGCCAAATGAACCCATGATAAATTGTCATGTAACAAAATTAATTGTGATAAAACTCAGCGCGCATAGTTGAACTTGAGGCCCCAAGGGGTTACCAGTGGGAGAGTTTTCAAGTGCGCAATGCGAAACTATATTAGAAATTTTACAACCGAACCTTACCCCTTTATCTAACGTGAAAAGCAGACGACACTTGCAAAAAAAATTCTTGAATAACTAATTTTTTTCATTTTTTGTCTCAAAAACATAGGTTATGACCCCTCGTTGGAACGAGCTCGACGAGCTCGTTCCAAAGAGGGGTCATAACCTATGTTTTTGAGACAAAAATGAAAAAAATAGTGAAAATTAATTGGCGATTTTTGAGAATAGCGCTGGCCGGTTTTGGCCGTTACGATGGGTAAAGGGTTAAAAGAATCATGTAACCCATAGATGTATAACAGGTTGCTTCAAGGTGAAGCCGTTTTTGTGCAACCTGACGTAACTGGACTGAGGTATTGCATGGCTGCGACTTGCATGGGTAACAGTTCAATGGGGCAAGTGAGTAAAAAAAATAAATGAAAAATAACCATGTGTACCGAGACGCTGGTGTTTTGTGTTCAGGCCGGTCGGTGTTTTAATACCGACACTGAGTTGTATTTTCGGTTTACCTCCCGACACTAATATTAACTAGTTTGTATCTCATAATACAACACACACCATATCCAAGCTAATCATTAAAAAATACCCGGGGACGAAACTTCCCACCAACTGAGGACAAAAGTTCCCAGGACGGAAGTACCCGATCCTGACATGCAGTGTTGTTTATTTATGGAGAAATGTGATGTATCATCGCAACAGGTGATATAACAGACTTTTAAAAGTTTTTTTTTTTTTTTTTAAATAAAAAGCCAGCAGTATATTTCTAGTATATCACTATCATTGGAATCGTGACCTCCAACCATCATACCAAAAACATACCGATATTTCGATATTTTAAAAAGGCCTCGATATTGAAACCGGTATTGATTTTAATATCGCCATTTTCGAAAAACCGGTATGTCGCCCAGCTCTAGTACAGAACCTGTGAAGAAGAATTTTTTTATGTCCGTAATGTTTGCTATAAATTTATTGGGTGCCTTTGTTATCACTGTGCTATAAAAACAAATATTTTGGGGTTCAGTCTGGCCCACTCTGGGAATCAAAAAGGGAGATAATTAAAAATCTTTTCCAAAAACACAAGACAAAATAATGTTTCTTGAATTCAGCATCTCTAGGATGTGTATATTCAAATGTGTTGAAGCCAAGTTCCCGTGAGTACACCCCCAATTTGGAAAGAATGGGATTTGAAATGGCTGATTGGCAAACCAAACTGAAGTATGGCCTTACGTACAACAGCGTTAAATTGATACAGTTAAAACTAGAAGTCCTGTCACGAGCTGTGCGCTTATCTAGGCTTAATAGCGCATAGGAATTGTGCGCAATTGCCATATCGAATAGCATCCAAAGCATGGCAGGTTCTTCTGGTTACTCCTAGCAAACACAGGCAGTGTTTCTGCCAATGGACCTCTGGGTAACCCGGAGGTCCATTGGCTGAAACATTACTTGTGCACAGGCCATATGTACAGAATTTGATAGCCTTACTATGGTCATAACGCGTAGATTAACGCACAGTTTGACGTGCTATTTGTGCGTATTTCATGACAGGACTTCTAGTTTTAACTGTATCTCTTCAATGGCGAATCGTTGATATGGCAAAACAGGAAATGGCACAAGGAAGAACGAATACATAAAAATACATAAAAATCATTCCATAATATGAACCGGACACATATCTAAATTCGAGTTGGATAGGACAGATACTATCTGAGGCCTTCCCACCTGATTGCTCTTGGAATGATATAAAATAAATTTTAATAACCTTTTTGGATTGCTGAGTGATGATGCTCAACTGGGTGATTTGTAGCACACAATCATCCAGGTAAGGACACTAATTCACCAAGTCGAAACAATCCATAAAAAGAGATAAAAATATATACTACACAAAAAAGGATTGCTTCATAGTAAACTACTGCAGACTCGGGTGAGTGCAGTTGGAAGACGCGATAAGATATCAAATGTAATGGGGGCTGTCCACCCATATTATTAATTTTATGATAAAACCCAATTCCTGCTAAGTATGTAAAGGCAACAAACAGCGCTTGTTGTGGGATAGGTGCCAACCAAAGTGGCTGAAACCCCAAAAGGGTTCGAGACTGAAGACCTAACAGATAGGCTCGAGTTGTGGTTGGTGCAATGGTGGCCTCGAACAATTCGTTTGTTGTTGAAGATATCCCACAGGTTGAGTGGAATCAGTGTTGGGTCACTGTTACTATAAATAGAATTTTTTAATAACTTTAGTTCTATTTGTCGTACCTTCACAAAATTTACATCAGAGGTTACTCCATGGGAAAGGAAGACACCAATTGATTTTGGGGTCTGAAGCCTCAAGGTCACTGTTACTATAAATAGAATTTTCTTCCAACAAATTGGTTTCCGGGCAATAACTTTAGTTCTATTTGTCGCACCTTCATTAAATTTACACCTGAGGTTACTCCATAGGAAAGGAAAACACCTATTTATTTTGAGGTCTGATGCCCCAAGATCAAGGTCACTGTTACTATAAATAGAATTTTTTTCAACAAATTGGTTTCCGGGCAATACCTTTAGTTCCATTTATCGTACCTTCACCAAATTTATACCAGAGGTTACTCCATAGGAAAGGAAGATGTCTATTGACTTTCGGGTCTGATGCCCCAAGGTCAAGGTCACTGTTACTATAAATAGATTTTTTTTCAACAAATTGGTTTCTGTGGGCAATAACTCTAGTTCTATATGTCGCACCTTCACCAACTTTACACCAGAGGTTACTCCATAGGACAGGAAGACACCTATTGATTTTGGGGTCTGATACCCCAAAGTCAAGGTCACTGTTACTATAAATAGAATTTTTTCGACAAATTGGTTTCCGGGCAATAACTTTAGCTCTATTTGTCACACCTTCACTGAATTTACACCAAAGGTTACTTCAGAGGAAAGGAGACACCTATTGATTTTGGGGTCTGTTGCTATAAACATATTTTTTTTTCGACAAATTGGTTTCGAGTGTTCTGGTATAGAGTGAGAATAGGGCAATGGTAGGAACTGCCTGAAGTAAAAGTTTTTTAAGAGTGGGGGCATGAGAACTGTAGTTATCACTGTTGGCAAAAGTTGCTGTTGCGACAAATAACTTGCTTTTCTGACTTTTCACGAAATTTAATGTCAAAACTCAACTTGTGGATCTGTGATCCTCTTGCCAGATTTTTTCAAACCGTAATGCCACAAGAACTACAATGGCAGCAACATGTGGTGAACTGACTCTTAGTTCATAATGGTTGTAGGCTTCAGCCTTGTAGTACACAACTACAAACTTGAACTTTTTGTTGTTCAACTACTCTCATGTTTCGAATAGAAGTGCGGGCTGCAATATAAGTGCAGGGTGGAAAAAACGGCCATAATTAATAAAAGTGCAGACTGGAATATAAGTGCAGGGTGGAAAAAAACGTCCATAATTAATAAAAGTGCAGACTGGAATATAAGTGCAGGGTGGAAAAAAACGGCCATAATTAATAAAAGTGCAGACTGGAATATAAGTGCAGGGTGGAAAAAACGGCCATAATTAATAAAAGTGCAGACTGGAATATAAGTGCAGGGAAAATCCTGTCTGAGCTTGCCTCATATCATTAGATTCCTTACTCCTGAGGCCCAAATAAACATGCCTATACAGTTGATAATATAGGTACATGTAAATGAATGTACAGCACATTATAAGAATTTATTCCATAAAAGTGGAATGATTTAATAATATAGTTAAAGTCTTGGTAATTTTCCCATGGCAGAAAAAAGGGAGGACTCATTCCAGCCGAATTGATGTTTCCCAACACTTTTCCTCTCCATTTCATTCTAGAACTGTCTAGAATATATACAAAAGAAAAAAAAACATTATTGGTATGTTTCGATATGGAATATCTTGTCTGTGGTGAGTACTAGTACTATACTCTAATCTAAATAAATTATACTCAAGTTTCATGACAAAGGTAAATTTTTATTCTTACTGCATGTAGTACAGTAGTTGTGCATAAACAGAACTATTACAAGTAAAGAAAGCTCAAAGCTAATAAACTCAAATAAAGTTCTGAGAAGGTAGAAGTCAGGCACAGCATTGGTATGCAAACAATAAACATGTACTACTCTATTAGTACAGTACTACTCGTTGTAGATCCCACCCAATTGTATATCTCTTCACTGAATAAACCTGTTACTAGTAATTGAATAAAATTCCCAAACACCAAACCATTTACCATACCCTCAATACAAATTTAACTGTAATTGCATATAGGTTACTAGTATAGAGTAAACTCCTCGTAATTGAAAAAAAAGATCTTGCAATCTGTTGGAGGAGAATCACTTGGGTGACAATCGAATTTGCCACAATGATCAAACACTTTTGGCCTCTGAACACCCAATTTTGCTAATTAATCCATTATTATGTCTTGTTTGACAGAGCTCAGTGAGCTCTGTCAAACAAGATATAATAGAATAAATACTCAATTTATCACCAGAAGAAAGGAAAATGATAAAATTCCTGTTAATTGTATATTCCTGTTAATTGAATATTTTTTTCTGGCAAAATGGATATTCATTTAACAGAGTACCACTGTACTCGTATATGAATTTGTATGCTGGCAAGTGGCAATACTATTTTTCACAGTGTTTGTTTACTGTGGTAAACAAGTTATGTTTTACTGGTAAAGTAGGGCCCCACTACCTGAGGTGGAAGTCCTCTAAGATAGGCAGCATTGGTGTAAATGATTAGCTTTAAACTTGACGGAACACCTTTTTTTACGGTCACAGTTCGCCATAGCTGCCTAAAAGTGACCTCAAACACAATAAATAAATTAAATGAATTTTTCGCACAAATTTAACACCAAGCGGAAATTATATTTTATTCATTCATTTTATGTTTCATAGAGCTCTTATGACCCTTCATTGGAACGAGCTCATTGAGCTTGTTCCAATGAGCGGTCATTATATACTTATATTTCTGAGCCAAAAAATGAATTGTTTTAACTATTTCTGATTATTCGGAATTTTTTTTTTTACAAAGTGTTGTCTGCTTTTAGGGCTTGGTGGGGGGTTACCAGTATTTGCGATTAAAACAAGTTTTGGTACAATTAATACCTTACCGGTACTACAGTTATTGAGTAGGTACCAGAATTATCCCTTTCGTGACTGCAACAAAATCTTAAGTTTTTCACTCGTGGTTTTCAGCCACTCATGAAAACTTATTTTCTTTACAGTCACTCATCAGATAATTCAGGTAACTGTACAAAAACGGGAGGTATCTGCTATTTATTATATAATTTGATGCCTCATTGTTAACCGAAGAACCATTGTTTGTTATTGAATAGTAACTTGTGTTTTCCAAAAGAAAAAAAAAATAGCCATCATTTGTTCCCCGTTGCAATTTAGGCCATTGTAATTTGTGTCAAAAATAATTTGAAAGCCAGTGCATGCTGAAAATGCCTATATACTTCTGCGAACAGTTTCTTCGCAATATATTAATACTTCTTTCGAAGATGAAGAAACAAGATAAGTACAAGCTGCCCTCTGCGGGAATGTAGTATAGGCGAGTAGAAAATTGCTCGCCATACTAGTATTCTCTGTTGAGGAGAATACTTTTTCTGATGGGAGTGGCTGTTGCAACGGCATTCCTGGAATATCATATTTTAAAGGCACCGGGCAGGGCTTAAAATTTGCCGGACATCGCAAGAATCTAACACGAGTCTCGCAAAATGTATTTACGCAAATCCATTTAGGCCATAACATGAAATTCTGCAAACACAAGCTGAATGTTGCTGGGGAGATCACAAAATAGGTTGTTAACATTTACACCTATGGTTTACCACATTCTTCACATTTTCTTGAGTTTGGTATCAAATCAAGTCATGGCTGTTCATAGCAGCCATGACTTGATTTGATACCAAACTCAGGAAAATGTGAATGGACAGTTTCTCAAAATTATGTATCTTATGACACACCCCAATCAGAACATCATTATGAATCAAACATATCTTTACATAAACATCATAAAGTGAATCCAAGCAGTAAACTGCAAGATGCAAATCCACTTAGATTTGTGCAATTGTAGTTTGCCAGAATCATTACTAGAATCGATTCGCGTGCAACTTTAAACCCTGACACGTCACTGTTTATTTATAACTCCTTTGTACAGCTTACTATGAAAGTGGTACATGTACACGTTAAAACAAGTTACACCCTTTTGATTTGAACGATTTGAACTGTGTTAAGTTGAAACTTTGCTCCGAGGTTTTGGATCACGTAGGTAGAGAAAAATTACTTGGAACTTCGCGCCAAAAATTGGATAGGTGAGGTAAGCAGAAAAGTTTAGATTTTTAAGCTGTCTTTGTCACAGTTTTTCACCAAATCCAGTCAGGACTGCATTGAAGCAGGCTGGAGCTATGATTGTATTTGATGAAAAAGTCTTCAAAATATAACTGAAAGGGCTGCCACGGCCCCCAGAAATTTTTAGGAAAAGGATGCCATTTCCTGCTATGTGGCCACTGTGGGCTTGTTTTATGCCTTCTTATTCCTTTTCCTGTACCTTCAAAATGTTCATTAATGACATTATATTGGTTTTTACTCAGCATATTTAGTCAACTGGTATGTGACTTCCATGACACCTCGTTTTTTGAAACCTTATAACCCTCTCCCATTCCAGCCTCAGCAAATATATTTAATGTCCATACTCGTGATCTCGATACTGCGCATGATTATATGTGATTTCGGCCGAATGCTTGTCATTGCGGTATTTAGACATACCCAAATCGAACAGTAACGTGAATGCTTGACAATTCGGCACTTGTGTTAAACGAACTGCCACTTACATTGGACTATATGAATTGACTAATTTATAATATTTAAAAACCTTTTCTATAACTTTTTAAGGGGTCAGTCAAGGACTGAATGTCATTTGTTTGTTCAGAACTCGGCGGTTTCGCTGTACACATGCGCATTGCGCCTATTACCAAATATTGAGGGGGATTTTCCAAAACATGTGCACATTTTGTGAAATCTCAGTCAATATTTGGTAACAGAAACAACTGAGCAGAGGACTCGTTTGCATCCAGTTCAAACTTGGACCCACAGTCCATAATATAATTTTTGGGTTTGGTACGTCCAGCAGGACGTACTAAACCCAAAAATTATATTACGGATTGTGGGTCCAAGTTTGGACAAGTTTTCATCCAATCAGCACGTTCGTCTATCTCATCCAATCAATGTACTCGACAAAGCAATAAAAACCAAGGTTTATTTGCAGGACTGTGCTCCACTTACTGTAAATTATGGAAAGCCGATTGAGACATGCTAAATGCTTTTTGCTAAATGCGAATGCTTTTTGCCAATATTGACATATCACAAATAGTGTTTCAGGGACAACCAATCGATACCTTTCTTTCAGGTATTCTGATGGGATATGCGAATTGCTAAATGCTTTTTTGTTAATAGCAAAATGCCTTTTGCCAATGAATAGCGAAAATTCGCAATGCGAAATGCTTTTTGCCTGAAACATTTTGTAATTTGCGAAATACCCTTTGCTAAATGCATTTTGCAAATTAGGCCTACTCAGCCGTTGGCCGTGAAATCGCCCCCCCCCCCCCCCCCCCCAAAAAAATGAAATTCGTAAAAATGCATTTTCAAAGGTCTCGCTCTATTATTTATATTTATTTATATTCAAACTAAAAACTACTGTGACAAGATATTTTACGTCCATCATTCAACTAAACTTTGCCCAACTCATCCAAAAGTTCAGTCAGATTTCCGACTCGGACTGAGGTGAGTCATTGACAAAGCAAAAAACGGGAGTGGGGGGGGGGGGGGGCATACTGCAATCAAGCAATAGAACTGTATATGGTGTGAATAATTGGGATCATAATTAGGCCTACTGATATGAACAGAACAGGTGTAGATTAATTTTCTGCTCTTCAAAGAATTTTGTTTGAATTTCGTTACAGGTCTTATAAGAATCGCATTTTTTCAAAAAGTAGGCCTATATTTTTTACAATAGAAATTTTGATGATATAAAATTACCATTGAAATAAAACGGGATATTTTTTTGTTGCTGACAGTTGATGTTCTTTGGCGTGTAGGGTCTATATTTACTCAGTTTGAACTAACTTCGTATGGAAAAACCTGAATTTGATATTATATTGAACCTGAATTTGTAGGCCTACATGTAATTAAGATGTGCGTAGTAGCGTATGCATGTTTGAAGTTTCATTAAATAAAGGTATTACAAATATTTATCCCCACTTAGAAAAATGTAGGCTAATTCATGAGCCCATATGCGTATGGGCAGGGTGGGGCCACAGCCCCTCCCCCCCCCCCTCCAGTCTGGAAAAAATCAGATTTTTCGGACGTTTTCTTTTTTTTATTGGATAAGTCCAGGCTGAAGAAAAAATTATGAAAACTGCCCGAAAAATTGATTTTTCACAATGCAGCTAGAGACCTTTACCACATGGAACTTTTCGACCAAATTCAGCCAGGTTCACCCCAAAAAGTGTCAGATTTTCACCTCAATTTCAAAGGCAGCTGAGGTGGGTGGAGCTCTATTATCGGTCTCGACCCATCAAAGTTTTCAAAATTTACCTATGGATGCCCATCGGACACCCTCGGGGAGGGGGCATATTCTCCCACTCCCGGCTCGACGTAACGCATCTCAGTGATTCCCCCGGAATCACTTTTCGTGCAAATTTTTCTGGCATAAAAGTGGTGGGGGTGGGGGTGGTTAGGTCCAGGGGATTAGGTTGTAATTCTGTGAAATCTTTCAAATGTATTTCCATGAAAAACCTCAAATTATCCTCTCAGATGCAAGGAAATGGGGGATGGGGTTGGACCCTGGAAGTAATATGTCTCTATGACCCGTGGTAGCGACAACACTTGACTGCCTGATAACTGACATATTCATCCCGCATGGGGGGAATCCTCATTATTGTGGCAGGGCATTACATCTTTGTGTGTAGGGTGGGGGGGGACGCAAAAAAATTAAATTGAAAACCTGCCCACCCCACTCCTTTTAAAGCGGCTCTAGCTAGTAGCTACATCCCCGTGAGTGAGTTTGCCCCCCCCCCTCCCCCACCATACACTCTTGCTTTGGGCTGGCTATGCCACGGGAATTTACTCGTTCCATACTTGTATTAACTTAATCCAAACTAAGACTAGAACATCAAAATATCCCCTTTCAATACGCAACACAATAATTATTTTCTCAATAATAAGTGGCACCATCCACACCATTATCGTTTCCATTGTTCAAACTCGCTTCAATCTGAGTCGAGAGTCTGTTGGCACGTTTTAGAGTTTTTGTAGTGTGTTAGATGCAGGGTGTGTGGCGACGCCCCTCCCCCAACAATTTTGTCGGAAAATTCTTTGTCTTAAAATTGTTGGTAAGTTATTAGGACCATTCTAGGCAAATTTATGCGTATAATAGCATTGAAATGTGGGCTTTTTGAGGGGGTAAAAACACAGCTTTTTGGGTGAATTGTGTGACTAATTAATTTACAGTTGCCTACATTTGCAATGAGCATGGTCTTTTTTTGTTTATTTTTTTTGGTGGGGAGGGGGGTTGCTGGTCAAACTGCCCGAAAATTTTCGGTCTGTCCAGGTCTGTTGTTAAGTCTGTTTTTTCGCAATTGTTTTTTGTATATCAGTTTTAATATGTAAGAGGAATATTATATAGTTTCATTTGGTTAGTTTTGTGCTTTATTTACTTTCATTTCTGTTCATTTGGTTTCATTTGGGTAAAACGACGTGCCGCCATTTAGGGGCACGAGCGCGAAAGCACGCTTTTCCTGCATAGGCCTGTTAACATCAATAAGTCAAATTAAGTTGTGAGATAACCACTATAATAAAAGTATAAAAGACCCCGATAGAGGGCTTTCCAAACAATAATGTGAGAAACTGGAGTTATCAATGTAGGAAAAGTAGGACACAGTTTCTAGTGATGATCTTGCGACTTATTCTGACTTGTACTGTACTAGTACACTATTATGGTAGTTTGCGAGGGCGCGGTGGCTCAGTTGGTAGAGGTGCAGGCTGCAAAGCGAGAGGTCCTCGGTTCGAATCCCACCTGCGGCAACCGCGTTGTGTCCTTGGGCAAGACACTTCACCCCCATTGCCCATGTGGGGGCACGGTGACGTTGTGTACTAAGGCGTAGTGCATGTCGATGGTACACTGTCTTCAACCAATGATAACCCTGCTTGTGTGGAGTTAGTATGTTGGGGAGCTGACAGTTGCTCGCCGTTGCTCGGTGGTTCTCTCCGGGTACTCCGGCTTCCTCCACCAAATCCAAATTGTCGAGGTCATGATTAGCCATTGTGCAGAAATATGTGACCTTAAAACACCAATAAATAAATAAATAAATATGGTAGTTTGCACCATTTTTTTCCAAAACCTTTTAATTTAAACAATATTTAATTCCTAATTCTATAAACTGAACAATACAACATAATTACAGATGATAAAAATCAGTCCTTCGCAGAGCAAAAGACTGTAGGCCAGGGGGTGGGAGAGCAGGGAAAGGACACCCACCCCTTCCCATTGGAGGGGGCCCCCTTTGAAATTTTTTTCTCGAAAAATTTGATGCCATGATAGTAAATCTGGGTGTTCGTGGGCCCCTAATATTTTGATTTAGTTGGGAGGTAATTATGATGAATTTTTCAACAGGAATTTACAAAAAAATCAAATTCTTGTTGAAAAATTGATGATACTCACCTTCCAACTAAATCCAAATTTGGGTCTTAGCCACTCAGATTCACTCAGAGGGCATCAACTTTTCGAGAAAAAAATTCTGGAGACCTCGACTATCCATATTTCAGTCCGTGGAGACGTCCCCATGGGCTACAAATTTAGGCTACTTTGGTTGACAAAAAAGTCAGTCTTACACTGTATATGTGAGAGAATTCAAACCTCTAACCATCGACTTTCATTGTTTCATGGCAGTGAGTGAGAAACGTGATTTTACTTCAATTTTCATTTATTGTTAGTGTGAGATTCTACCATATCCCAGACTTACCTTGGCCACGCAGGTGAGGTAGGTCAGTGGAACTGTGGAATCTTACAATGCGGAATCTAAATCAGCTTCCTTGATGTGCATGAATGATGAATCATCCTTGTTGACATGGTCGGTTTCCGTGGCTGTTCTCATTTTTTTCAGGGTGTTGGAAGGAAATGTTGGAGGGGGGGGGGGAGGGGGCGGGTAAAGGGTAAAAGACATCACCGTTAAGAAATCATCACAATGCAGAACGTGTTGTCATGGGAGAGCATGAGAAGTTTGGACCCAGTCTGTAATATATTTTTTTTTGAATTGGTACGTCCTTTGGATGTACCAATCCAAAGAAACTATATTACGGACTTTGGATTCGAGTTAAATGGAAGATTAAGCAGGACCGGTGCTACCATTAGGCAAGCTAGGGCGCAGACCTCATGCAGATGGGCACAGTACAGGCCTTTGAGGGTCCCAATTTTACACAGATTATTTCTGAAGAAGAAAACAAATAGGCGTACAGACCAATATTTTTGGAAGGACGAATTTGCCCGAAAAGTGATGCTGCAGGCATTATTGGGTCAAGTGGCGCTTGGGTGGGTGTGGCTGCAGGATGAGGTGCTCCCCTTGTTCGGGAGATAATGCCATTATATGCGTTATCAGTCTGATGGGAGGGTAGGCTAGTCCAAACTTGGACCCAAAGTCTGTAATATAATGTTTTGGTGTGGTCGGCTACGTATTATATTACAAACTTTGGGTCCAAGTTTGGTGAACTGACACAAAATTCCTTGTTGGGGGGGAGGGGGGGGACTGGCAAAAACTTAGCCCTAGGGCACAAAATAGTCTGGCACCGGCCCTGAGCTTAAACTGGGTCGCTGGTGGTGTTTCTGACATAGTACAAAATTCCCGGAAAATTCCGTAGGCCCTACTAGTAGGCCTAGTAATTTCGACCAAAATTATTTTTGAACCTGAGCCATCCCCCAACACTCACGGTTTCTGCGCCACTGCGTATTTTTGGCCGTTTAGTGGGTCCAGTGAAATTTGCGAGCGCGATTATTTACTCTCTATTTTTGGAATTAGCAGGCGCTAGCGTAGAACTTTGCACCCGGTGTTTGGAAGGACTGAAAAATAGAACAAAAACGAATAGTCGATTCAGCAGCAAACGTTTTAGTTTGACTTTCACTTACTGAGATGCCAGAATTCAGACCTTCGATTTTTGGAAAACAGTGTGTGCATCATGCTTAGCACTCGTAATTTACCCAACGTGCACTCCTTTTTTCAGACAAAATTCATTGTGAAATACATCACAAAATATGTCAGCTACAGGGGTCTTTTTTTTACTGACGAGTGTGGCCGAATATCGGCCCCATTCCCAATCGGAAATAGTCACTTTTGTACCAGTTTCCTCCCAAACATTATTCCCAGTTCATTCAAGTTGGGAATTCATTTCTGTGTGACCAGTCGCTTATTTTTAAGTAGCAAGGACTGAAGGCAATGGGCTTTACAGTGTGAATTGTTTCTGTGCGATGGTATTCACTTGAGTTAGTTTGATGGTGTTCTAGAGGTCCGAGCTCCATTGACCAATAATCATTCAGTTATAATATTGCACATCAAGGGAGCTAATTTCATTAATAGTACCAGCGGGCTCCGTGCTTCTCATAAACCACGTTTGGCCTCCCGGTTGTTTGATTCCGTTCCCATACGAAATACTGTCTGATAACCTGTATTTTACCCAAACTGTCCCCAGGTACCGTCTGATACCCCTGCTGACTGATGTTATGAAACGAATCGTCCCCAGGCCGAATCGTCTCCAGTTATCTTACCCAAACCATCCCCCAGGTCTGATACCAGAGCCTCTCTGGGGCTGAAATAAGGCCCCATTCCCCTTGTGAAATAGGTACAAAAATTCCCAATTTTTCCTCTTAAAATCCCCCTGTATAAGCAGTAATGGTCAAACAAAGCATGACAATGAGCTCACAATATACAGGTCAGGCATTTTAGCTGCAATAAAAAATCAAATATCGCCTGAAATTTGCGCACTTTCTTAGATTAACCCTTTATCTAATGTAATGACCAAAACCAATATGCAAAAATTGCCATTTGAATTATATTATGTTTTCAATTATTGTCTCAGAAACATAGCTTATCACTCCTCATTGGAACGAGCTCTTAGAGAAAAATTCAACCTTCTTATTTATTGATGAATTTATTTTCCAAGTGTGATCTATCTGCGCTGGGTAAAGGGTTAAAATTTCATTAGAATATAATGTTTGGACTCACAAATTGGCATTTCAGAAAGTCAAATTTCAAATTTTTCTCCAGCGGGGTGAACTATTGTCTTCCCTTTGGACCTTGGGTCGTAAAAAGGCCCCTTCCCAATTTCTGTGGATTAAAGCCTGCATGAATACTCCTGCTGAGTTTGACTGAACTTGGCTTGCTTAGCTGGAGACGGTTCTGGTGGCAATCAACACGTGCATTGACCAATCTAATGATGAAGAAGGCTTCAATGAAGCCTTCTTCAACACTAAGATTGGTCAATAACTATTTCAACTTATGTCTAGGCACTGTTAACCCTATACATTCATGACAATTCACAAGGAAAATACATTTCCTTGAAAGATAATTGTTTTGTTATGTGTGCCATTTTTTTTTTTTACTGACGCGTGCTGTCAATAATGCACTACCAAAGGGATTTGCTTGCGCTCTACGTGCGCGAGTGCTATAGCGAACGTCAAAATTGAAGGACTTAGAATTTAAAGTGTGTGAATTTAAACTGAGCAAAAAAATTGTAACCAGAATTCAAATACGGACGAGGTAGTACCAGTAAACGTTGCTACTCAGGCTCCTAATGATTCTAGAATCAGTTCATGCTGCCATGTCAAATCGATATTTAACACTCCTCGACCATGTGCACACAATACATGGATTTGGAAGCATTTTACTAACTTCAGTAATTTGTATCCTAAACTCATCGTCACAAGGTTGAAACAGACCAGCTCCAGAGTGACAGGGTTAAAAAAAATCTGACAGTGAAATTTTCTGGATCAGAATTAGTAATACATGCTGGTAGGGTGTTTGTGTTACCTTCATACCTAACACTGACATATTGACCTGCTTGAGCATCTTTCAGCATCCCTACTTGTAGTAATTCACAGCTGCCATGCTCAGCCCAACATCAGATACTGTTGAAGCTTCAACTTCAGTTTCTTCATCAACATGTGCGTCTGATCCAATACTAATGGTCTGGGAACCAGCACCATCTGAAACACCATACAAAATAGTGGTACAACAACTAGGAGTCTCAGTTGTCTGTGCAGTGTCGTTAAAAACAGTTTGGGTTAGTGTTAACCGTTTTTTAAACACTTTTCCGAGCCCTTGCATGTGTATCTCTTAGCTGGCATATATACGGCAAAAATAGTTGGGAAGACTGATGACCATTTAAAAGCCTGCCCATATCATTAAGAAATTCTATGACCCCTTTGATAGAAAGATCTCCACCATTCTCTGGCACAGATAACGGCAATGGCACGTTCCCCTTACTAGTATTGCTGGATAAAGAATTATCACCAATACTACTGGTACACTCGCCACTGGTATTGGTATTTCCACACATAGCTTGATCGGTTTGATCACTAGCAGAGGCAGCAGCAGTTTCATCCTCATCATTAGTCAGGATTTTGTCAGATGGGGCGGATGAAACTTCTTCGCCATCACAATCCATCATCTCTTGTCCTTCGTCTGATGGTACATCATCAGAGACTTCAGCGCCATTCCTGTTTGGTGATTTGAAGTTAACACCTTCTGGTGGAGTGATTTATTTCAGCACTGACTTAAGGTCTGATGGTGGTGCAGATGTTAACAAGTCTTCCCGAAACAACTTTATTTCATTTCCAATTAGGGTGTAAAGTTTATCAGAAACCATGAAATCCTCAGTGCCATCAAGAGCGTTCAGAATGAAGTTGGGACTTGAGAGCATATGCCGTATCCAAATCTAGTGCTTTCCAGGAATCCGTCAACATATCCATCATTTCATCACGGGATGGAGATGGAATTTTAGCAGGGTTCGCTCGAAGTTGTTCGAGCATCAAATTACTTTCTTTTTCTCGGTACAATGATTTCAGTTTATGGTGTACATGAGTGTCATTGACCTGAACGTCCCCGGTTATACCACCCCCAATGATAATCAATATGTACCCTTTGTCTAGGAGCGATTTCCGAACATCTTCGGTCACGTGGACAGAATAGTCGTCTAGAATGTACACAACGTAATCCCTCTGAGAAAACATGTTGAAACAGTTTTTCAAATTTTGTATTATATTTAACATGGTTAGTAGACGACATGAACCCTTTTCAGACCATTGCACAAGCATTCCATCAGGCGGGTTGAGCACAGTACGGGTGCCCTTTCCTTTGAAGACAAATTATGGCGTGGGTAGTTGGTTTTAGGGATCTGAAGATACCTGAGTGTAAACGGTAACCCACTCCCTCGAGAGCATGTAATTCTCTTTTACATATGTTGCCTCTCCTTTGAGAGTCATTGTTTTCTGTCCAGAAGATTCATTCCTATGAATGGGCATTTGATCGCTGTTAATGAATAAGGGGTCCTTTCCAAATTTCGTCTGAAAAAAGTACTTAACTCTTAAAATATTTTTCAAAAACTGAATTATTCTCGACTTCCTTTTCTCTTTAGAGATTGCGAAATGCTTATTTGGTTTCCTGAGGATGACTCCATATTCTTGCATCCAATCTCGTATCCAATACCGAGAAAACTGCAACTTCTCACTATCTGGCACACCATCTTGGGGTTGCTGGTCCAGCCATTTTTCATACAGTTCTTTTGCTTTAGCCCTAAAAGTTTTGTCAGGCAGTCTCCCTTTTAGGCATCCCCTCGAGTCAATGAACCATTCGAAAAGGGCTTGTTTCACCCTCTCGGCCTTTCTTTTACGACCTGCCCCGCTTTCCCTGAACATTTTTATCCGTTTACTAGAGCTATGGTCAACTTGCACTTCGTTGACCCTTTATCTAATGTAATGACCAAAACCAATGTGACAGTCTTTATCTTTCAAACTATCATGTGCCCGTCGGGCCACCTGCAGAGCTTTTCTGAATTGTTCATGGGTTGTTTCTACACCAGCCAAAGAGGGGTACACTTCTCTGACAGCTTTTGACAAGTAGCCTTCGCTTGGGGCGGGGGATACAAGCTTCTTTCTCTTCTGGTCCCAGACTTTTGGTAATTTGGAAGTAGCATCAAATTCTTCTTTAAATTTTGCATACACATGTGCCAACTTTTGTTTCTCTTCTAAATTGTATTTGTTTCGTTTCTTTGCGAAGGAATCCACCCTGATTGTTTTGAATTTTCGCGGTCAAGAACTGAATTTGATTGAAGAAATCACCGGAAATACACTACGGTAGGCCGTTTCACCCAAAACATTCTTGGAGAACACAGGCAGGTTGGAAAAGAAACAACGAAGAACTGAGATGTACAACCCATTCTAGTGATGGATTGGTTGGGGGAGGAGGGGATAGGGTAGGGGCTTGAAGACAAGACCGTCTGAAGAAAAAATATTTTTTAGAGCTATAGAGGATACCTACTGTTTTTGAGTGGATACCAGAATTATCTCGTGAGTGGCTGCAAGGAAATCAATGTTTTCTGGTGGCAATCAACATGTGCAGAGCTTTTCTGAATTGTTCATGGGTTGATTCTACACCCTTGGCTGGTGTAGAATCAACCCATGAACAATTCAGAAAAGCTCTGCAGGTGGCCAGACGGACACATGATAGTTTGAAAGATAAAGACTGTCATATTGGTTTTGGTCATTTCATTAGATAAAGGGTCAACAAAGTGCAAGTTGACCATAGCTCTAGTAAACGGAAAAAAATGTTCAGGGAAAATGTAGATTTCCTCACAGACACGAATGAGATAATCCTGGTATCTACTAGAAAACAGTAGGTATTCTTTTTATTATACATGTATGCGTTGCAATGTTTTATTGTAATTAGAGGATGCAATATGATGTTTTGATAGCAATTAAATCACCTAAGTGGCAATGCTTGATGGCCGATTTACTCATCATCCCCGATTTCAAAATCAAACAACCTCACAAAAAATAATTCCACATAAACCCTAAAAATTGGCTAAATTTTCAGTTACAAGCAGTAATTCAATGAACCCTTTTATAAGCGGTTCAGTAATTTCACACACAAATTGCGAGTAAGTAGCCCATTTATTTCACTGTCATATTGAGTTCACTGTTACCTACTGGAGATTGGATTCATTGTGTCATAATGACACTCATTGACTGTGGAAATTGGAAAGTGTTTCCAATTTCATCCCGAGAAATACGCAATTACTAGTACAGGTTATTGGCCATCCCATGTACCTAATCAGAATTTTACATATCCACCGCCAATATAAAATTATCATAGGGTGCATAGGGCTGTGTTCTCAGCCAAAGATCAAAATCGCGGTTTTGTCGAACACGAAAGCCATCAAATATTCAAGTGGCTTTTCATGCTAAGAAATAAAATTTGATTTTCCTTTCTTCCCGATAGAATTATTCAAGTGAAGCATTTTTATATTGCCCCATTTTGAATAACATTCAATCATGGTGTCCATTTTGTGGCATTTATCTCCCTTGGCTACGTAAAAAACGTCGGGAAGGCCAAAGACTTTTTAAAAGTGACCTGGCAAAAACCCAAATGCAGGTTTATATACAAAGGCAAAGTTGCCAATTACAATATCACAGTTTTCTTAGCAGTATGGTAAATGCACACATATCGGTACGTACAAGGAGCCGAAGTACCCAGAGAACAACCGAGCAGTGGCAAGCATCAGGAGCAGTGGGGGGGGGGGGGGGGGGGGGTGGTGGGGGGAGGGGGGGCTAATGAAACTATGCGGTTGCCATTCACCTACGGCAATGTTCTTCGAAGTATGACAAATTACGTTTATTGGTACATATGTGATGTAGGTATTGTATCCATTACAAAACTCGAGTCAGTGAAAATGAAATTGCCAATGGAGTTAATTAATTGAATTTAATTGAAGGTTCCGGTACCCTCAACTCAGATGTATTTTTCAGCAATTCGTCTGTAGTGTATCAAAACACAATCTCTCCTTTTTAATTATATTGTTCAAATTCGTCTTTCTGAAGGGGAGGGGGGATGCCAGGGCATTTATTTTGTTTAAAATGTTGTGTTAAATTGTCAAAGTTACACTCTCATCACATAAGCCAACGCATTCCAATAGGCATTATGGGATGTGTTCTAACAGCACGCATAAAAAAGTCTGCTCCGTTTAGCGTGGAGTTATTCCTTCTAAATTTCATTCGTGATTCGACTCATCCATAGAGGGATATTCCCTTATATCTATCATGACAATAGATATAGAAAAATATCTGTTAAAAATTTCTCGCTATCTTTCAGTTCAGCATATAATAAATAATGAAATCGAATGCCAGTATCGTATCCCTTTGTAACTTCAACCCAAATCGGTAACTTCGACCCACTTCAGTAATTTCGACCCTGAATTTCATATCCGTTACAGCAAAGATCAGGTCTTTGGTTATAGGTTTCTCAGAATTACAGACAATCGTTCCAAAGACAACACGGACCAAGACAAGTCGGGCCGCTTTTGAAGATAATTCCGACTAGCATTGAAGATAAACTCGGGCCAACTTTAATGACAACTCTGACCACTTTTGAAGACTTGTCGGACCACTTGTGAAGACCACAAAAATGTTTTTATTCTGAAAAATAATAACTTTTTTCTTTTTAGCTTATAACACCCTCGTTGGAATGAGCTGCACAAGAACGTTCCAGTGTGGTTTCATACGCTATGGTTTGGAAAAGGAAAATGAAAAAGATATTTTTTCGTTTATTATATGTATGTGGGAGGATTTGGACATTGGGTTCCATTTTCATTAAAATGTACAAAAAGTAGGCTACTCAATTAAAAAGAGTTTAACTCAATGTTGAAAAAGGTTCAACTCAAACCTACAAGACTGTGGCATTCGAGGTGACACCAGTAACTGGATCATGGATTTCCTGGCAGACCCAACACAGGAAGTAGTCATAGATGGAGCAAGATTATCAAGATGCACTGTGATGCCAGGAGTGCCCCAAAGAACAGTCACAGGCCCAATACCATTTCTATTGTACATCAACATGTCTCCAGTCTCCTGCCCATTTGTTCGTGGACGACTGCCTCCTATACAGAAATGTCAGATTCATGCAGGACTGTACTGCCCTGTAAGTGGACCTGAGGAAACTCCAGGAATGGGGGAGCTACTAAGTAAATTGCTGATCCAGTTCCACCTCGAAAAGTGCGAAATAATCACCATCTCTAACCGAAGGTGGCTACTAGTACTGCATTTCGATTACAGGACACACGGCACATCCTCCATCACGTGAATAACTCAAACTTTCCCCACATGACCATTCACAAGTCATTATTATGGAATACCCACCTTGACAACATCACCAACCATACACTAGCTTTCATTTGCTTTAACACCACCAAGAGTGCTCATCAGGCAAAGGAGCAGACCTTCAACACCTTCATTAGGTCCACCATGGACTTGACTTCCTTGATCTGGGAACCCACAGGCTCGCAGCATCAACACCATATACTAGTAGAGATGGTCCAGGGACGTGCAGCGAGATTGGTGACTGGACATTACCACCAGACCAACAGTGCTAATATCACTGCCATGTTGAAAGAGCTCGTATGAGATGAACTCTGCTTCAGAAGAGCTACTAGTAGAAACAAAACTACCATGCTTTATAAGATCCACAAGCTGGTTGATATCCACCGGAAGTGTACTTCCGAGTTGTATGCTCCCTTGGGGGTTGAGATGGATTCTGAATGATTTGTACAGACTACTTACTGATTAGGGTAGTGTTGTGTTGTGAAGTCAGTGAGCACTGTTCAGTGGATACTAGACTATATATAATTAACATTATTATTATTACTTGGTGGCCACTGGTAGTTACACCAGAGGCCGCAACACAATACATCAAATCCCCCCCAGCTACAGGCCAGTTTCCTGCTATACCAGCAGTGTTCTTTCCCAGTGCCATCGACAAAATATGTGTTTTTCGGACAAAAATGGGGGAGGAGGGTATTCCAATTGGGGTGGTTGTGAGAAGGGGTGAATGCCATACTGCAATTGGGACCGCCTCATTGAGCCGATGCCAACAGCACCTATGTTTAAATATCGAAGTGAAGATGAACCAGGGAAGGGGGATTCCAATGGGGGCTGCATATTTCGAAGTTCTGAGGCAGGGAGGGCAGAGTATTAGAAGGGGTAAGACAGAAAGGTAGAAAACTGTTACAGTCAAGCAGATTGTAAACAATGCAGTCTTGTCAAAGACATCACCCATTGTTTTCAGTTCAATTGATCTGTTTAAGGGATTATTTGGGATGTTAACAAGTAATGTTAAGTATTGGCTGCGGAAGCAGTTAATCTCTTGTGGTAATAAAATTAAAAAAAAAAAAGATTTATGGTAATGTTTTTATTTCAGTGTAGTTGAGCGTTAATTAGTACAACAGTAGTATCATATTTAGGTAACAACATGTGAAATGTGAATAATATACTATAAATGCAGATCAACTGTTTTGACACTTCCATGCATTCAGATCAATGGGTAACAATATACGAACTGTGAATCAGTTAAATGGCAATGAAAAGGGCTTTCAAAGGAGTAATAAAACGGTCAAAGGGCTCGTTCATCATTCAGTCCTGTTAAAACTTCACCAAAGACAAAAAAGAGACAACAAACATGAGTAATTTTGTGTTTATTTTATTTTCAAAATAACTCCTGTCAAAAAGACCTTTTTTAAAAAAACAATCAGTCGAAACTCCATATGTCTTTCGTTGAATAATCCCGTTTCTAATGCTCAATGAAGTCAGCTTCGTAACTAAAACTGTTTCCTGCCAATAAAATTACGCTGCAACTTTGTAAAAAACAATCTCTTTGTTGTATGTCATCGTTCAAGTTGCTCGTTTGTCAATAATTTTGTCTCTGAATTTTCTCAGACTTCTCTTTGAAATTGGTACCAATTGACTTCAAACGTGGTACGACTTGTCTTCAAAGTTGGTCCAAGTTGTCTTCAAAAGTGGTCCGGGTTGTGTTCAAAAGTTGTCCGACTTGCCTTGGTTTGATTGTTCTGATACCATTACTCAGTGAACATTTCTTTGTTTGTCATGTACTTGTGTAAGTTTAATAACTTTCGATTTTGTTTTCCTTTTCGTTGATTTCAGAATCAAAATGGTACTGGGACGTGTCGGCCCTGAGACAAAAACAAAAACTCGAGACGTTTCGGACCGATTTCCAAGACATTTCGGCCCAATTGGAGGCCGAAACATCCCAAGGCCGAAACGTCATAGAACCATAAAAACCAGGGCGGTACGGTATGCATTTGTGTGAATTACAATCAAGAATAAATTACGTACAACATGCGGTCTGAAATTCTAACACACAGGCCCCAGCTTGTCACTTCTCCAATGGTTTAGTCATTGGTGTTAATAGCACTAGAAGAAAGCATGTTGGCCTACAAACAAGGATGTAACCGGGGCGAAGGGAAATGGGAGGAGAGGGGGAGGGGGCAAGCCCGTACAAAAACGTTCAAGCAACATTAAATTTTGTCGAATGTATTGTGTTTTTTTCAGTCAGTTAATGTAATTGGATCTTGTAAGCCTTAAATTCAATTAATTTTTCAAACATTCACTAATGAAGCCTTAGTTTCTCTTCCGATGATGATCGATAATATGACGTGATTTTGCTGGCGCCCTGGTTTGTTTATTCACATTCATGTTCAAACATCAGACTGTGTAATCGTGCATGCATGTTTTTATAATCCTTGTCGGACTGTCCCCGTATACACTTGCCGATGGGCGCAAAAAGGAAATAAAAAATTGAATTTGAATTGTGCAAAAACACGATAATTTATTTGCTGCTGCCCAAATTCCCTCGATTTTTGGGGAAATTAAATAAACGTGCAGACTGGAATAAGCATCGTGCAGGGTGGAAAATTTTCGGGAAAATAATAAACGAGCATGCACGTTTATTCAAAACACGAGAGTAAGCATTCTACTTGTTTTTTGTATGCCTGTTTAAAAAACGGTCGTATTTTGTTATCAGTCTGTCTGTCCATAAACAATTTGGTTTCCGTTCATTTAAAGTCGAACGCCTTGATGGATCGACATCAAACTTTCAGAAGTTGTTTTTAGCGTTAAAATACAGGTCAAGTTCGATATTGGTGTTTCTCAGTCCATCTGCTGCAGAGATATGGCCCTTTGAAAACACTATTTTTCTAAAAAAAAATTGGTTTCCGTTCATTTAAAGCTGAACGCCTTGACAGATTGACACCAAATTTTTCAGATGTTGTTTTTAGCAATGAAATACAGGTCAAGTTTGATATTGGTGTTTCTCAGTCCATCCACGGCAGAGTTATGGCTCTTTGAAAACACAATCTTTCGAAAAAAATTGGTTTCCCTTCATTTGAAGTCGAGTGCCTTGACGGATCGACATCAAACTTTCAGATGTTGTTTGTAGCAATAAAATACAGGTCAAGTTTGATATTGGTGTTTCTCAGTCCATCCGCTGCAGAGTTATGGCCCTTTGAAAACACAATTTTTGAAAAAAAATTGGTTTCCGTTCATTAAAGCCGAAGGCCTTGACGGATTGACACCAAATTTTTCAGATGTTGATTTTATACACCCGTTTGAAAAACGGGATGTATTATGTGAATGGTCTCTCTACCCGTCTGTCTGTCTGTCCGTCCATGGACACATTTCGTTTCCAGATGATGACTTTTGTTGTAATGGTTTGAGCTGAGTTAAATTTGGCATGTGGATTTAGTATCATAAAATACAGGATAGGTTCGATTTCCGTTTCTAGCGGCTCATTTGCAGTAGACTTATGGCCCTTTATGGGAATTTAGCCCAACTTTTCATTTCTGGACGATAACTTTATTTTGTCTTGACCGATTTATTTCAAATTTTCAGTTTTTTGTTTTTGACCACAAAATACAGCTCAGGTTCACTTTTGACCACAATCGCATATACCTTTCCAGAGTTATTCCCCTTGAATGATTGCAAATTTGTGGATTTTGTGGTTTCCGGATGATAACCTTAGTTTGCCTTGACCGATTTTTTTCAAATTCTCAGATTTTGTTTTTGGCCACAAAGCACAGCTCAAGTTCACCTTTAGCCATAATCGCATGTACCGTTCCATAGTTATTCCCCTTGAATGATTGCAAATTTGTGAATTATGTGGTTTCTGGATGATAACTTTAGTTTGCCTTGACTAATTTGTTTCAAATTCTCTGATTTTGTTTATGTCCACAAAGCACAGCTCAAGTTCACTTTTGGCCAAAATCGCATGTACCTTTCCAGAGTTATTTCTCTTGAATTTGTGCATTTTGTGTTTTCCGGATTATAACTTTAGTATGGCCTAACTGATTTTTTATTATGCGCCTGTTGAAAAACCGTCGAATTATGGAATCAGTCTGTCTGTCTGTCCATTTGTCCATCCATTTGTCCATCCATCGGTCTGTCCATTCGTCAACATTTGGTTTCCAGATGATAACTTTAGTATTTTTTTTTCAATTGACTCCTTAGCTTGGTATGTGGTTGAATTAAAACAAAAGACAGGTCAAGTTCGAATATGGAGTCAGTTCGAACTTCGAAGATCCCCTGAATTATGAACCTTGTTGGACATAGAATGCATCAAATATTTGGTTTCTGAATGATAATTTTTATTATTTGTTTTCCGATTGGTTCCAAACTTGGTATGTTGTTTAATCACAACAAAATACAGGTCAAGTTCGAATATGGGGTTGGTCCAAACAATTTTCACCCTCGCCCCCTTACCCCAACTCTTCAAAAATACAAAACAGGCGTATATTTTCCCGCTACTCGGTGCTCTTGTTCCCTCATTCTAATGAGTTTACATACACTTCGAACATGAGTAAAGTACATGTACAATGAAATATACCAAGGACAGTTTGGGCTCTTTTCAAAAAGGTCTCCTTAACTTGTTTTCGGAGTTCTTTGTTCGTATCTGCATTTACACTTTTCTTTGTATTTCCCTTTTTGACATCGTTTCCTGTTGGTACTTCCACTTTTCTTTTCTTTGGTTTATCAAATATTAAAATTAAATCATTAAAGGTCTGGAAACTATCTAATTACTTAATCTTGGCACTGGAATTTGTTTGAAATTTAGTCCTTGATGCATAAAATTAATAATCACACTGGTTGGAATTGGGCCTTAAGTTCTGCTAGGTCTTTGGCTGCCACATGCTCTCTTTTTATAACCAATCCAAACTTAAAAAAAAATAATTGAATGGTTAATGTCTGATATTTTAACCCAGTTAATGAAATTGATGAATTTGTCACTTGAATGCAAGCAAAGAAATACACCACCACCCATTCTTTTATATATATTCTCTAGATTTTGAGGCCAAAAAGATGAAAGAAACCAATAATATGAATTTTTGATGGCAAAGAGATAATTATAAAAATAAAATAAAAAATGTCTATCCACACACCCCACGTGCAATTTTACAAAAAATGGCATGAGAAACAGAAGGTCTACTTTGAGGGACCTGAGCATATTCTGTTTAAAACTTTTGTGTTATGTAATTTATGCATATTGTACCAATTTTAAAGGGTTAACTGAAAGAAATACTGTGATCGATTGAAAAAATAATAGTTCTTGTTATAAGATAAAATTATTTATTGGTATTTAACCCCTTCCACCCTGATGCAATGAATTTTGTTTTTTTAGTTTAATTGAGGTTAATGATACCTTCAACAGGGCCACATCTTGTCGGATGCCTGAGTACCTGGAGAGAACGATCAAGCAACATGCAATCAGGCTCCCCAATGTACTAACTCTACACAAGCAGCGTTAGCGGCGGTTGAAGGTAAGCTGGCCACCATTGACATGTAGTATGCCTTGGAACACAGGACATCTATGGTTATATCATAATTACTGCATAAGTATTCTAACTAATTATCTGCTTGATGTGCAGTCTTCAGTTCTCAAGGGAGTTTTCATGAAAATAATGCAAAATGCAAGATGCTTTTGATGAAGGGAAAATAGGATGTATTGCATTTGCGCAATACAGTACACATCCTGCTTTTCTTTCTTCAACAACACCTTGTGTTTTGATTTAGTTTTTCTCCCAATACCATTGGTGGACTGTCTCCGACACTGATTCCTTAACCCTTTAGCATATCAGCCAAGAAAAATAAAGCATTTGCTGAAATAAGACTCCATAGCCTATCATTACTTCATTCCTTGCCTATCATTATTTCATTTTCAATGAAATCACGAAAATTATGGGTGCAACTGGGTCAGGGTCACCGAACCAGTTCAAATGACATCCATATATGCATGGTTTTATTGATAATAAAGGCTAATCAGTTCCTGGTACCGGTATCATTGCTTGAAGGACAACATATATTACAAAAAGTGTTACCATGGACTGGTTCTCTCGACATAATTTATGTACTTTGATTCACATTTATGCTTCAAACTTTTTTTTCAGTTGACACTACTAAATCACAATGGTAACTCAGGGCTTATAGTGTCCTTAATCTCCTCATGCAACCTTTTTTCCATTGTGTAATAGATCAGTAGACATGTTACTCTGTTATTTTTCAGACTATCATATTATATTACTATTACATGTAATAAAAAAAATCTCTATTGCTTAATTATTATTTTAATATTATTACTTCCAAAATTGTAATATATTATATTATATTATTTATTACTTATTTTATTACCCCAGCTCTGAAAAAATAACCATCAGTATCTCATTTGACAAATTATTGTGCTGTGTCAAAAAAGACAAAAATTCAATTCTGAAATCTGTCATCACATTCTTTGAGAGCTTCCTAGGAAATGATATTAAGTGTTGGAATTATGAAGAGAGAAAACATGACGTCAAAGTGTTGTTGTGGTTATCCTAAAACTTATTTCCAATGTACATAGTCACATACTTTAACTCCCCCACCTCCTCCCCCTCCCAAAAAGACAAAGAGGTGTCATCGAAAAGTCTTTTAGAGCTTTGGGGGGCATGGGAGAGATTGTGGCATGAATGTCCCATTTTGACACGGAGGGCATGAATGTCCCTTTCCTTTGCCCTCTGCATTTGAACCTCAAGGCTCCATTTAAATGGATTCGCAGAGCAATTTTCAAATCAATTTTCAGCTATAGCTAATCAATTTCACAGGGCAAAAACATAAAAATTTCATCTTAATGATCAGTGGTTTAGACAAGGGGTTAATTGGAGGGAATTGGAGGGAATTATCCCCCCCCCCTCACCCCCCACCAAAACATTTAAAGGTGGTACTTGCTCAACCTACCTTCACTTTTACATGCACTTGTACAACCATGTATATGTGCCTTAATAAACTGTTCTACTACATCCAAAGCAGTGACATTTTCCTTGGACTGAAAATTATGGTCCAAACATCTGCCCTCATTCTCCAGTTGTTTCTGTGCATTTGATTCCGAATAAAAATATTATATTAATATTAATACCTTAAAACAAAATAATGTATATGATTAATATGAACAAGCAAATTGCTATTAGTTATGACAGGTCTAGTTCTAACGGACAAGTTCCATAACTACAATAGTGGAGCCAGTTCTAATATACACATATTTGTATGGTTTTATTGAAAAATAGAGAGAAATTGTTAAAAAAAAATGCCAAATTTAATTTATTTTTTTTAACGCAACTTTCACGTAAGTCAAATTTTGGGCTCAGTTTTGACGCAAGTCAAATTTGAGGTTATGCCATGGCCCGTCGTCCGTCTGTCCATCTGTCTGTCCGTTCGTCTGTCCGTCAACAATCCAATACAGCTCGGGCTAGAGGCCGTATTTATGAAATGATCTTTACGAAACTTCTTGAGTACCTTTGTTATCACCGTGGGACAAGAAGGAGTGTTTTTGGGTGCGGTCCAAAATTCAAGATGGCCACCAGCAGCCATTTTGTACTTTAGTTAGTTCAGTCAGTTTTTTGGACAGAACTTCTGTATGAAAGTTCTGATTTGAATAAATTTTTGTCTGAATGTTTAGTAACATGGAATACATCACATATAATACGGGTTTTTTTCTCGTGCAGAAATTCTGCAAATTAGATGAACTTTGATTTTTTCAGTGCTACTTACACTCAGTAAGTACACATGTCAATACAGCTCGGGCTCGGGGCTGCATTTCTGAACCGATCTTCACAAAACGTCTTGGGTACCTTTGTTATCACCTTGGGACGAGAACAAGTGTTCCTGGGTGCAGTCCAATATTCAAGATGGCTGCCAGTGGCTATTTTGTATCGAAATTAGGCCCAATCAGTTTTTTGTACACAATTTTTATACGGCTCATGCTGGAGGCCATATTTATGAACCGATCTTAACGAAATTTCTTGGGTACCTTTGTTATCACCGTGGGACGAGAATGAGTGTTTTTGGGTATGGTCCAAAATTCAAGATGGCCATCAGCAGCCATTTTGTACCAAATTAGTGCAATCAGTTTTTTGTACAGAACTTCTGTATGAAAGTTCTGATTTGAATAAATTTTTGTATGAGCCTAGTAACATGGAATACATCACATATAATATGAGTTTTTTTCTCATGCAGAAATTATGCAAATTAGATGAACTTGGATTTATTCAGTGCTACTTATACACTGTAAGTGCACATGTCAATACGGCTAGGGCTGGAGTTGTATTTATGAACCGATCTCCACAAAACTTCTTGGGTACCTTTGTTATCACCTTGGGACGAGAACGAGTGTTTCTGGGTGCGGTCCAAAATTCAAGATGGCTGCAAGCGGCCATTTTGTACCAAAATTAGGTACAATCAGTTTTTAGTACAGAACTTCTGTATGAAGGTTCTGATTTGAATAAATTTTTGAATGAATGTTTAGTAACATGGAATACATCACATATAATACGGGGGGTTTTCTCGTGCAGAAATTATGCAAATTAGATGAACTTTGATTCATTTAGTGCTACTTATACACAGTAAGTGCCCATGTCAATACGGCTCGGGCGAGAGGCTGTATTTATGAACCGATCTTCATGAAACTTCTTGGGTAACTTTGTTATCACCTTGGGATGAGACCGAGTGTTTCTGGGTGCGGGCCGAAATTCAAGATGGTTGCCACTCGCCATTTTGTACTGAAATTAGGTGAAATCCACTTTTGTACACAACTTCTTTTCGGCTCAGGCTAGAGGACATATTTTTGAACTGATCTTTACGAAACTTCTTGGGTACCTTTGTTATCACCGTGGGATAAGAACGAGTGGTTTTGGGTGCAGTCCGAAATTCAAGATAGCCGTCAGCAGCCATTTTGTACCAAAATTAGTGCAATCAGTTTTTTGTACAGAACTTCTGTATGAATTTTCTAGATTTGAATAAATTTTTGTACGAATGTTTAGTAACATGGAATGCATCACATATAATAGGGGTTTTTGTCGTGCTGAAATTATGTAAATTAGATTAACTGTGATTTATTCAGTGCTATTTATACACAGTAAGTGCACATGTCAATACGGCTCAAGCTAGAGTCTGTATTTATGAACTGATCTTCACGAAACTTTTTGGGTACCTTTGTTATCACCTTGGGACAGGAACAAGTGTTTTTGGGGTGCCTTTGTTATCACTGTGCTATGAGAAGAAATATTTTTGGGTTGAGTCAGACCCGCTGTGGGACTCAAAGATTTCTTTTCTAGTTTAGCATCTAACTGTCGCCCACCTTTACAATACTTTACCTATACATTTGTTACAGGCTACGGTCAGCATTTATGTACAGACCGTTACAATACTTTATATGTACCTTTGTTATCAGGTCATTACCTAGATGTTTGTCATTACTGTGTCACATACTATACATGTACATGTCTTACACAAGTTGAGCTACAGTGTCATTGACACTTTCATTTAAAAAAAGCTGTGTTAGGTAAAGGGTTAACTCTCCTTAAGCTAACAGAAGCTAAAAGTGACAAAATGAACTTTTACTATTAATGAATTCTGCCTTGTGGTCTTTCAAGTTAAACATTTCATTTGGTGCTGATAACAAGGTAGTTTTCGCTACACAGCTGATTTCGGGGAGAAGTGACTTCTCCCTCCACAGATTTTAGGGAGAAGTCAGGGGCCAGGAGGGAGAAGTCAGATAAAACAAAAATGCCGATGGGATCACTGATCCAAAGTCGAGTTATGACAGCACAAAAGTGGGTTTAATCATTCTGAACTTCCAGTCTGGAAACCAATTGTCTACAATTTACTATATATGAAGGGTCGCTGTGACTTGACCTTTGACCTGGTGATTCCAAAATAAATAGGGCTCTTTCGTGCACTAATGCCACCCTACCTATGAAGTTTCATGATCGTGGGTGAAACCATTGTCACATTATCATCTGGAAACCAAATGTTTAACATTTATTATGTTCAAGGTCACTTTGACCTTTGGCCTAGCAAGTCCAAAATAAATAGGGTTCTTCCACTCACCCAGGTCAACCTACCTATGAAGTTTCATGAATGTGGGTCAAACCATTATCAAGTTACCATCCCGAAACCAATTGTTTACAATTTACTATGTTGAAGGTCACTGTGACCACGACCTTTCACCTAGCGAGTCCAAAATAAATAGGGTTCTTCCTCTCACTGATGGCAACCTACCTATGAAGTTTCATGAACGTGGGTCGAACCATTATCAAGTTATCATCAGGAAACCTATTGTTTTGATTTACTATGTTCAGGCTCACTGTGACCTTGACCTTTGGCCTAGTGAGTCCAAAATAAATAGGGTTCTTCCTCTCACAAATGCCAACCTACAGATGAAGTTTCGTGAATGTGGGTTGAACCATAGTGAGGTTATCATCCAGAAACCAATTGTTTTCAATTTACTATGTTCAAGGTCACTGTGACCTTGACCTTTGACCTAGCGGGTACAACAAAAATAGGGTTCTTCCTCTCACTGATGACAACCTTACCTATGAAGTTTCATGAATGTGAGTCGAACCATTATCAAGTGATCATCGAGAAACCAATTGTTTACGATTTACTATGTTGAAGGTCACTATGACCTTGGCCTTTCACCTAATGAGTCCAAAATAAGTAGGGTTCTTCCTCTCACTGATTACAACCTACCTATGAAGAATCATGAACGTGGGTCGAACCATTATCAAGTTATCGTCTGGAAACCAGTTGTTTACGCCCGCCCGCCAAACCACCATTCACCAAACTATAAGTAGAGTTTGACTTCATCACAACTCGACTAAAAATGTTTGCCATAACATTTAGCAACACTATGAAGTAGATTAGTAGATTCAGATTGACTGTCACATGAGCAATCTAAAATTTGAAATCTGCTGCCTTCAGGCAGGTGGTAGTGGTGAATATAAGCTGACCACTTAGAAGTTTGTTTTATTAACTGGTAGAGTGCTAGAAGCCACTATCAGGGCTTTGATAGGAAGAGCAGGTACCCCAGCCTAAAGGTATCATATTCTGTGGATGTGCTTCATATTGTCTTAAAAGTAAAATTCCTTAGTCTATATTGGTTTGCCTTGTTACAATTTATGGGAGACTGCCTCTTGGCACTCTCCTCTAAATTGTAACAAGGCAAAGACATGTGAACAAATTTTAATGACCAAAAATAACTTGGCACACTAACAGTTAACTGGTTGAGTGCTAAATTATTTTTGAAACCTGGGTATTTTTTTTCCAGAGATACCACCAGCAATACAGTAGAACCTGTCTTGAAAGACTGCCCTTTGGGGCACACAAAAGTGGTCTCTCAAGACAGGTGGTCTCTCATAACAGGTTTCAGGTTTTCTCAAGTCAGTGAATAACCAACCACAAGTTCAGAAATGGAGAAGAATGGATTTCTGTAATTACTTTGTAGTTGCTCTTTTTTTATGAAGTTTTTGTAACAAATTGAAATGGACTGTTATAAAAATTATAAAAATAAATTAGTGTTGAAAATCTTCATTGAAGATTTTCAACACTAATTTATTTTTATAATTTTTATAACAGTCCATTTCAATTTGTTACAAAAAGATTTTCAACACAAATTTATTTTTATTCCTAGCTGTCACATTTCAGGAATATATGAAATTGTTTATTCAGCAATAATCCTAATCTTTTGACAGGGGTCTTATAAAAACATCTCAATCTTTAATGAGTTAGCAATTGAAACCCAATTAAGAGCTTTTAATACTTTTAATTATGTTAGTATAACCACAATGGATTTTCCAATTCCAGAACAGGTAAAAAGTTTTTTGCCATGGTTTCAGTCTTCAAAGAGGTGGTCTCTCAAGACAGGTCCACTATGGCATAAAAATACAAGTTGGTACCAGGTCACAGTGGTCTCTCAAGACAGGTGGTCTCCCATAGCAGGTCCATTATAGAGTAAAACCAATCGGTGCCTGGTAAATGTGGTCTCTCAAGACAGTTGTCTCTCAAGACAGGTTTTACTGTAGTGGCCTCAGTTCAGAAGATGTTCATAAATTATTGTTTTGTTTACAGTGTATTGGAGAGTGCCAATAAGCACTCCCCAATAACGTGCAACCAAACTACTTTATATTGAAAACATATTCTACTGCTGAGCAAACATGAAGCTAATGTATACAGGGTTGTGCCACTAAAGTGACTTCCAACACTAAACCAGTTCACTGAGCTACACAAGCTTTCAAGTTGATTTTAAATTTACTTCAAAGCAGTGGTGAAATTTATCATAACATATTGTGAGAGTGATCTTCATCACAGGTGGTTTCTTTCTTTAATGTTTAAAGTATGAAAAATAAATTTAAAATTCATAAAAGAATCTGGGTCTACCACGATTTCTAAAGACTTTGATTAAACTGAAAAGCGTAGTTTAACCTTTTACCCAACGCAGCAGACGATTTCAAAATTTATTATTTTAAATATCATTTTTTAAATTTTAAAAAAAATTTCAAGAAAACCATATCATGTGACCCCTCTTTGGAACGAGCTCGACGAGCTCGTTCCAAAGAGGGGTCACATGATATGGTTTTCTTGAAGTTTTTCGAAAAGTAATATTTTTTCAGCTGCTGAATTTGCATATTACGTGGGCGGATGCGGGCGATTCGTTGGGTAAAGGGTTAAAAGGTTTTCAGTATCTTTCATTAATTAAGCGTTATTAAGGTCTCGTTTCCTTCAAAAGTTAGCACTTCCGGGTTATCGAATACCCTCCTGGAACTGAGAATTTAGGACTTTATTTGATTTCATGATGGTGTGGATCTAGTAAATAGTGACCATCAGTGTTTATATGCTCCCCAAAATCAACTGTGGGGGTGGGGGTGGGGGGAGGGGTTGAAAGTGGTGTATGGTTATATGCATTTTGCTTAGAGGTCAAGTTCACATAGGCTTGTTGATTGTGTAACCAAGACCATACTGTGGGCTGATTTTTCACGGGTGAGGAATGGGACAATTTTTCATGAACTTCTTTTGGTGTGCCTTCTTGAAAAAATGAATAAGAAAACCACCTTTTTTTTCTTCATTAATTTTGACCTGCTGATGCCATAAAACAATTGAGGAACAATGAAAAGGGTCTATAACACTGTTTTCTCGCTGTGCATGCATGAAATTGGCAGGCTTTTGCCCTTTAATGAGTGAATTTTGACAATTTTACACGTTTTTCAAGAAATTAACTGGTTCATTCGGACAAGTGAAAATGAATGATGTATTAAGGGTTCTATATTGTGATATAATCTGCTGGGTAGCCTAGAAATAGATCTTTCTGAAAATGTACAATTCTGTGCACATTTGGTGTAAGGGAGATAACTCAAATGTGAATTCATTTATGCTGCTCCATTGAACACATTGGACACTTGGTGAAAACCTGCATTTTCAACAGAATAACTGTTAGGAGACCTAAGAATTTGAGTTAATTTAGTTCTGAGGATTGACAAAATATTTCAGTTGTCTCCCTTCCCTTCTGCACTGTGTAATAATATCAGTAGTCTGAACAGAAAATGACAGTTTCTGACAACTGTCCTACACTGATACATGCAATTGGTGCTATGGAGACCTGCCATTCTCACCCACCCTCATATTTGTGATTAATAATCACAGCCTGGTGAGTCAGATTTGACATCCTATTTTCAAAGGGCCAATTTTGTGTCAGTTGCTACCAGTTAGGATGAATTGTTTAAACACCACAATAGGCCACTACAGCTCTTTTGAGAAATGGATTTTAACAACTGCAAACGTGTTTACTTTACTATAACTTTAGGAATAGCGGTCATGCTCAGCAATGTTGGCTGCATGGAATCACTCTCATGGTCTTCTCCATACCCTCAAACGCCTATCTGTGTGGTCTAGGCAGTACCTTGACTCATATGTAAAAGGGACAGGTTGCCAATCTTCTCTGGTCCATCCAACATGGTCCATGGCCCATTCATATTGTGCCTGGCGGTGGTTCAGGGACAGCGGAATGCGAATACATGGTCTTCTCGATCGGATACCACCTTCGTGCAACCTGGCCCGGATAGTCAGCATCGAAACATTTACCCCGGATGCATTCTGAAGGTCACTGGGAAGCTAGGTTGCTGTGGCAAAACGGTTTCTATGGGCCTGAATGATCAAAAATCAGTCTTCAGCTGCAGATGTTGCCCTGTCTCTGCCACCACCATGCCATCTTACTGGTGTACCATATTGCTGAAATCTTGCCCAGGCTCTGGTGATCACTGTATGGTGCACACCAAGGGCTTCACCAACCTGACGATGGGTAGCCCCTTGCTCCACCTTCCCTACAGCCCGCCACATTTCTGCTTCAGACAAATGTCTTTGTACATTTACAATTGCATTTGCCATATTCAATCATTAAATCACAAGGGTTTGTGTTGAAATGATTATTGAATACCCTACACATGTCATGTACATGCAGACAGTACCCGAAAACATCATGAAAATCAAGAGGTTCTTGCTTTCCATGACTGTCAGGAATAGTCTGCCTGTCAAGAGAGCTAATATAAACACTGGGGACCATCTCAATACATTCCTCAATTATATCGACCCAAAATATCGCAAATATGTCACAAGCAAATTTCACAATGATGTGTCAAATATTTGATGCTAATTTGAAATATAATCAGTACCATGTTCAAAACTGTCATCAGCAAATTTAATCATAAATGGTAATTGTATACCGAAGTTGTTTTAACTCCGGTATACAAATGTCAACTTGTTTATTGCGGTTTACTAGAAGTGAATTTACCTCAATGGTGCGGATTACTGTTGGTTTAAATTTGGGTCTTTCCCTTTTTTACCACCCTGTCTAACCTCGTAGACTATGACACCTTTCTTGATTACTTTTCATTAGGGCCCTGCCGAGAGGCGGACACCCAATAGTGATCGCTCTGTCCGTGCATCCGTTCGTGCATGCGTCCGTCTGTCCATCCGTAATCTATCTCTCTTAATAGATAAGGTTTTGATAGTTGACATGTGGGTATATTATCTCAAGCCGATGTGTCACATACCACGGTTGCCATGCTTTGACCTTGAACTTTGACCTCAAGGTCAAATTATTCCGAATTCGGGGTTCTTTTCTGACATGTTCATGTCTGGGCTGTAACTTTTTTCCCTTAATAGATAGGGTTTTGATATTTGGTATGTGGATATATTATCTCAAGATGATGTGTCGCGTACCAAGGTTGCCATGCTTTGACCTTGAAGTTTGACCTCAAGGTCAAATTATTCCGAATTCGGGGTTCTTTTCTGACAAGTTCGTGTCCGGGCTGTAACTTTTTTCCCTTAATAGATAGGGTTTTGATATTTGGTATGTGGGTAGATTATCTCAAGACGATGTGTCGCGTACCACGGTTGCCATGCTTTGACCTTGAAGTTTGACCTCAAGGTCAAATTATTCTGAATTCAGGGTTCTTTTCTGACAAGTTCGTGTCCAGGCTATAACTTTTTTCCCTAAATAGATAGGGTTTTGATATTTGGTATGTGGATAGATTATCTCACGACGGCGTGTCGCGTACCAAGGTTGCATGCTTTGACCTTGAAGTTTGACCTCAAGGTCAAATTATTCAGATTTTTTATTTTTTTTCTGACAAGTTCATGTCTGGGCTGTAACTTTTTTCCCTTAATAGATAGGGTTTTGATAATTGGTATGTGGGTAGATTATCTCAAGACAACGTGTCGCATACCAAGGTTGCCATGCTTTGACCTTGAAGTTTGACCTCAAGGTCAAATTATTCAGAATTTGGGTTTCGTGTCCGGAAAGGGATTTTAATCAGATTTTACCTATTGCTTGAAATATTTTAGTATTACGGTTCACATCAGTTTATGCCTAACATCGGTTAGTTGCTGCGGGGCCCGTAGAGATGGATTCCATCTCTGTGATATCTAGTTCAAAGTGGTTTGTTTCGACAATCACCATTATCATGTAAACGATAGAACATTGTTTACCTCTAATTTGCCTTAAGTAAGTTGAGGTAAAAAGCCACAACCACATGTACTGCTTTACCCAAAGGTTGCATAGTCAGTCACATTGAACATTTGACTTATTGCATTCCTGCTATTTAACACCTGGACATTTTTCTTGGGACTCTACAAGGGATTCCCTGTAGTTTTACACATGTATTTTAAAATGATTGGCTGTTTGCACACGGTGACATCATGCTAGCATCTTGCCTTCAAAACAATGTGCATGCAAGTGTATGATACAAGAACGACGCAAGGTACATTGTTTTCAAATGAACAAAATCAAGTCATTTGTGCTTCCTGTGCCAAAATAAATACGATGATACTCAACCAGTCGATTACCACAATCACTAAAAATGTCAGTTTACTTCATGTGGGTGATTTCACAAATAGGGACCAATTTGGGGTTCTGCATTCTGGAAAAATAAAGTTGTACACTCCCTGCCCAACTCGGTGAAATTTTGCAATGTGGCATACCGCGATGCTATACATATGTGGGCAGCGAACAGTTTGTGTTATCAGCAATGAAAGAGAGGGTAGAAGGTTCACTCATCTACTTTTTTGGTCAACACCGTTACAATTGATAAACGCCTCAAATTTTCAAAATTCTAGCCTAACTATATGGAAAATGTCGAAATGGTGCTGCGGCTATCCGGAATTCTCTGATAGGTGCAAAGCCGACTTCTGGAATTGCGAACTATTGATAATATCTGGGCGAATATGGCAAAATGAATTATTTTGCTTGTTTTTTTCAAACTAACAACAACTATATAAAACTAACACTCAAAGGCTATCTGTTGATTTTTGCATCGTTCCATGCTTAAAGAGTTGCAGTTACAACTACAAATATTACGGATTGATTCAACGGAACCATTTTTGAAATTGAGGGGAGTTTATGTGTTGTAACGGTGTTGACAACATACAACGGAGGTGGCCTGCAAAATAACGGAGTTGACAAACAATCATGTGGTCTTGGTCAGAACAATTTTATCGAATCAAAACAATACAACAGAAAATAACAGCATTACTTATGCAAAATTCAAAACAATACAAGTGAACCACCTCGGTAACTAACTCTACTGGGTTTATTCTGGCTATTCCAACATTTCAAAATCTGAAGGTAGGTAATTATAAAATCCATGTAGGAATAGCCAGAATGCTTGTATAAACAGGGATTATGTTTGTGTATACTGTAAAAACAAAAAGTGTGTCTTTGGAAAAAAAAAACTTTTTATTAAATATTCATGTGAAACATTTCAGCACTAAGAACATTGTAGTCAAATATCAAAAATAAGCACATATTATTAAAAATCAGATATAAAGTACAATGGATAATAACAGTTTAAGCATTAAAACTGATATAAAAAATAGGCACATATTATTAAAAATCAGATATAAAGTACAATGGATAATAACAGTTTAAGCACTAAAACTGATATTAAAAATAAGCACATATTATTAAAAATGAAATGTCAAGCACAATGGTTTGTACAGGTTTAACCCTTTACCCAACGCAGAGAACATTAAAATATATTATTTTAATTTGAATTTTTCAAATTTTCCAAAAAATGTCAACAAATGCCCTCATTGGAATGGGCTCAATGAACAAGAACAAGCATATAAAGTCCAGTCTAGATGTAATAAGTGTGACGCAGCGTCAGCAAACTGGACTGGTGTTAGCTCCTGGTTCTGTAGATGAGTCTTTAAAGTCGCGAGTCTGGAGTCAATTTCTCGGTACTTGCGCTTTCTTAGTACGCGTTTTCCACCGGCTTGGTACTGGAGTAAAGTGCAGGCATGAACAGCTTCTTCATGTTTCAGTAGTTTTATCATGTTGAAGATGTTTGGATGTGGAGCCTTGACCAATTTCTTTAGTTTACCATGCCAGCCTTCAAGATGGTTGGTAGTTCTTGGTCCCTCTGTTGTGTAGTGGTTCCACAGGTCACGGTCTCCTTCTACCCAGTTACTGGTAACATAATCAGTAAATGGAAGGATTGGTATATTGATGTCGGCGTCCTCGATGTCTTCTAATGCTTGGAACCAAACGTCTTCAACTGTGTTGGGTGGTAGTAAAGGCAGTACAGCAGCACGTCTTACTAGAGTACGGATGTCGTCGTTGTCTTTGTAGGGTACCTGTAAGCCATGTTTCTGTGCGTTCCTCCAGATACATTGCGTATTGTGGAAAAAACAGCCCTTGATGTTGATACCTGGGAATACTTGAAATGCTGCATTTCTGATGGCTACCTCATAGTCAAAGAAGAGTGTTGCTGGTCGGAACCTGATGTTGTAGCGCTGGCATGCATCTTGTAGTAGAGTCAGTAGTCTGGTGTAAACGTGTTGGTCCTTTCCTGGTAGAAGACTGTATACTAGGGGAAACATCACACCGTCAACCATGGCATGGAACGTGTAGAGCTGGTAAAAAAAAGTAGGGCAGGTATAAAATGTACCATCACCATAAACTGTGTCTGCAGCGGCTAGGTGAGTATGGTTCTGTTCAGTACTGAAGAGAAGTATGCGTCTATTGGTGTTGTCGTCTGAGAGTAGGAATTGTTGTCCTGTGGTGGTTTCCGTCCATTCTCCTTGTAACTGTAGGTCTGTTGCTGATGTTGGTAATGTGGGTAAGGTCTTGTGTCGCTGGTTGTAGAATAGGTCTTTACATGACTGAAATGTTGGTATCTGCTGAACTAGTTCTTGTGTATCATCATTCCATTCTCTGTTTCTAAGTTTCACTAGTTCTTCCTCATAGATGGTAGGTATTGGTGTGAGTTCTTTTTTGGCCCTTTCTTTCATGGTTTGAAGTATGGCATCCACTTTGAGTTTGGTTGGGTCAGATTGGTGATTGTGGTTTCCGGCCATCTTGGTAGGTATGTTTTGGAGAGTGTTTATAGTGGCATGGCAGTTGCGAGCAGAACACTGCCAGTATATCCTGTCACCAGGCCTGGTCTTTACGTGGAACTTGAACCCATTATGGATCAGGTTCTGGTTTCCAAGTCTGTTGGTGGTAAAAGTAACATCTAACTGTGCAGTAGCCATGACAAACTGAGAATAACCACAAATTGCAGTAATCAGCATATTTATAGGAAATATATGACTTGCACTGGTCAAAGTGAATAAATCTTACCAACTCAACCACTTTCATCATTAATAATTAATTAAAATTATAAATTGTTTCATAACTTGTTTTCAAGTTTTACGTTTAAATAAGTGAATAAATCTCACTGAAAGCAAACTGAACAAAATTTATAATTTATTGGATTCACCTGTGAAATTAATTAACCACTAATTACTAAAACAACACAAGCTACTATAACAACACCTACTGTTCTCAGCATGTTGGAATAGCCAGAAGACACCCTCTACTGATGTGTATCGCAGTGGAGTATATATATATATGGCACCATGACAACTAAATGAACATGTTCGAATTGCGTTGTGTCTGTAAATTAAGGTAGTAAGAGGCCTCAAAATAAATGTCTGCCGTTGGCTCATTTGAGGCCGCCAATGGGTTATTTCTATTTGAAAAGTTGACCGTAGCAGCTTTGGTGGGTAGTGATCTCATGAGAGGTCCTGAAAGCTTCCATGAGAAACCTACAGCACGCTCTATGGATCATTACTCACCAAGGCATCCATGTTCAAGAAAGAGTGGAAACATTTACCCATTGGGGACTTTAAATAAGCAGATGGCTCCTTATTTTGGCTGTGGGTATTGAGTTACCTATTTTGTGAGGTAAGTGTGTGATTTTTTTTTTTGTTGGATGTAAAGATGAACAGATAGATGGATGGACATGACGGATGGATGGAGTAAGCGGTAATACAAGACTTGCTTCCACCATTAGGCGTATAGGTAATAATGAGATAATCTCTTCTTGAACGAAGTTGAAAATAAAGTTAAAAAAAAATTGGATGACCACAAGTCAAGGGTTATCTTGACCATACTAAATGGAATCTGAAGATTCGCTCCACAACCACACAACCAGAACCTGGTTATTCAGCGATTCTTCCGATTCCATTTGGTATGACCAAGTCTGACAATCCTTCACTATATCCAAGCACACAATCAGCCCATATCCTGTGCTGAAAAAAAGAGTTTGTGTCAACATCAATCAGTACTTCACATCATAAGTGGGTGAACTAATTGTCAAAATCGATGAACTTTTCGATTTTGTTCCAGATATCACTTTCGAAATATGAGAACCGCTTCCCTGGATTTGGTTCAGGAACCAAGCAAACAACATCATCTTTCTCGTACCATATCTGATCACTTGGAGTAGGCCACACAAATTTGTTTCTACCGATAGGTTTCATAACTTTCACCTCCACGGAGCTGTCATCGATATCTTTTATTATTCCCGGGTAGCATTTGCCTTCGTATCTGATGAAGCAATACATATCCTGCAAACTGCCATCAAACTCATTAATAGGGTGAAAAAAATTCAACTCGTTCGACTCATTTTGACCAGTATTCACTTGGTTCACAACAGTTTCTGGTGGCAAGTCTACATTATGTTGGAAATTATTTTGAGATGAATAGAAATGCTTCTTCAGCCCATGACACGAACAAAAACCGTCTGTACAGAAGCAACTTGTATCTCGTATCAAAAGTTGGCCTGGTGTGAATGTTTGGACCTGGTGGAGATTCATAGTTCCCTTCACTGGTTCGACACAATCAGGTAGTTTATCATCGAAGTGGCAAATGTCACCTTCATCAACGAGGAATAGAATGACATTGAGATTTTTCCCTTCTAGTGCAGAAAACAATGTCGATACATCTGGGATATCACCCCCTTTGGCAACCAGATTGTCAGCAGTCCGTTTGATGAGCCCCCCCCCCCCCCCCCGACCCCATCTGTAGCCCCTTTGCCATGACCGGCTTCAAAGAAATTCCAAGTGGCTTCTTAGAGAAGCCATACTGGAACACAGAATTTGTGAATAAATGGAAATTGAACCGATTCCTGTATTGCGTTGTTGGTCCGTCACTGAAGAAGTGTACGGTATCAACATCTCGATGGTTTTCTCTGACGAACTTCAACACAGGGTCCAAGTGACCCCATATTGCTGCGGCATCATGACGTTTGCTGTCCGACATAGTGCAAAATGATTTGGATTCCTTTCCGTTATTGTCAGTCACAAAAACTACACTCGTGTGGAGGGTTATCTGTGTGTTTGAACTGCCGAAATGGACAGACTGGATTTCAGATCCGTATTTACATTGCCAGTTCTCGTTAAAGTCCATGTGAACTACAGCTGATGTACCTTGTTTCGTAATCTCAATTGCCTTTTTATACTCTGTGTGCTGGTTATACCAATTATGAACATGTTTCACAAATTGGATCATTTTCGTCTCGAACAATGAAATGAGCTCCCCTAGAGTTCCTTCTTTCTTTGATTTTATAGTGAGTTTTACTGAATATTGTTTATTTTTTCCATCTTTGCATCGTTTCTCCTTTTGTTCCGTTTTCTTCTCCCACATATACCAAAAGACTGGTTCTGTTTCATCAAACTCATTTGTGATCATCTTCAATTCTCTGCACTTGTCACTTGATCTACAGGCACAATCTTTGTTGTTTATATTACAGCATATTTTATCTAATAACTTTTCCACTGAATTTACACTGTACTCTGTTCGTAATTTATATTGTTTCAGCTTTTCAGCCTGCAAACGAATATTTTAATGTAGAGTACACAGGCACGTTTCCCTGTCTTTCTCTTTTGGATGCAACACCCAAAATGGTCGTAACAAGGAAAATTTTGTATATCCTATCATGCAGTTCTTTGATAGTATTGTTCAGGAAACGTTTTTGTTTTTATACCCCCCCCCCCCCCCCCCCCCCCCCCCCCGCAAACAAAGTTTGGGGGGGTATATAGGAATCACCCTGTCCGTCCGTCCGTCCGTCCGTCTGTCCATCTGTCCATCCATCCTAAGTGCAACTCCTCCTAAACCGTTTGAAGAATTTTCATGAAACTTTACACAATTGAAGAACTCCATATGGCAATGTGCATGAAGCAATATAATTCCGTTCTGACATTTCCAAGGGGAGATAATCTGTCCGTCTGACCATCCTTGTAAGCGCAACTCCTCCTAAACCGTTTGAACAATTTTCATGAAACTTTACACAATGGAAGAACTCCATATGAAGATGTGCATGAAGCAATATAATTCCGTTCTGACATTTCCAAGGGCCAAGGGGAGATAATCTAACTTATACCGTCTGTCCATCCTTGTAAGCGCAACTCCTCATAAACCATTTGAAGAATTTTCATGAAACTTTACACAATGGAAGAACTCCATATGAAGATGTGCATGAAGCAATATAATTCCGTTCTGACATTTCCAAGGGGAGATAATCTAACTTATACATTTCAGGCGCAGGGGGGGGGGGGGGGGATCACTTTGTGAGTTTGCTCACATTACCTCTAGTTTACTTTTGTGTTTTGTAATCATTTCTTTTTTTCCAGCTGTAGCACGACTGTTGTCATCCCTTTCAAAAAATGCCGTAATTTTTCTTTTCAAACTTTCTTCCAGGGCATTCGTGTTTCTTGGTCGCTCATACGAAAATAGTTTGCTTCTGTTTCTGTTATTTTTAGCTGCTTTTGCCGAGTATCCAAATGTACTGCAAACTGTCTTTACTAAATGGTATTTCTCGAATATACGACCTGGAAGTAATTTTGTAACAGTTTGTTTGTCTCGCAACCTCTTCGATTTATGAAGTTTTTCTTTCAAAGCAGATGTTAGCACGTTATGGAATAATAATGTTTTTCTGACTCTGTTTGTGTCACTTTTTTTCCTTAGCATGTTTTTGGTTTTAGACCTTGGGGTGCTCTCTTTCATCATTTTCCTTTCGTTATCTCGATAAAATCGTTTTTCCACATTCTTTCCCGTTTTGTTGGACAGTTCAAGCTTCACTTTCAGCAGTTCTCGATAAACTTTGGAACGGTTCCGTAGAACTTTTTTCCGCCCTTTTTCTTTTCTATTACTTTCTTCACTTATTTGATCCTGATTTGCAATATTTTCGACCAGTGAATGTGTTGGTGGTGACATCGGAGGACTTGTTGAAGCTAGGAAATGTAGCTGTTGTTCTACTACCTTCTCCCTTTTTCGTTGTCACCTTTTACTCTTGCGCCACAATCGTCTCTGTTGTCTCGCTTCTCTTTCAGTCTTGTCCCATATTGTTGAAATTTTACCGCTCTGTTTTCTTTCTGTCCATCGTTTTCTTTCCTTTTCCTTTTGAAGCTTGTACTTTATCGGATCATCTTTTATTCTCTGGCAGTATGCTCTCATCCTTTCCGCTGCACTTTTACCCATCCTGTAATGATAATCAAATGAAAATTTTAATGGCCTCCTTGTCCTGAAGCACGATACTGAGGTACAGTCTGCAATTTTTATCCGATTGACACCAAAATGCATAAGCTCGAAATTTGGTGTCATCCGCATTGAAAGAAATACCAAAGATGTTGATGGACAAAAACAATTGCTTACAAATCGTAAATTCGCAAAATCCAATAGCGACCATATTGGATTTGACACACAAATCCTTGGGTAAGGATTCATGTTTCAAATCCAATATGGCTGCTGGTTGTCATTTTTGGTTAGGGACAATTGTCTCCCCCCTGCTAAAGGGGCATGAGTGTGCATTTTGGTGCTGATCTGATTGAAAGTGGGGTCTATCATAATTCAAATGCAAGATGACTAACAGCCATTTCAGGGGGAAGAAATACCTAACATAGTGCGACGTGGACAATGCATGATATGTATCTGGTATATGCCTTCTGGTGCAATTAAAATAAAATGTTCTACCTGTGGACTATGCTTGAGGATTTCAAGGTGGCTGCCACTGGTCATTCTGGGTGAGGAGCCAACGGTATGTAGTACCTTCTGATCCTTTCCATCTGTTGTACCGACATATGATGACGTTACATGCGCCCTATAGCCCAATGCTGATCGGAATGTTGACAGACAAACTTACAGAATGACAGACAGATCCCCGCAGTCATGATCACAATAGAATTTGACTTTACCTACGGCAATATAGAGCTAAAATGGGAAAAATTCTCATTAGACTGTTAATTTTCTTACCACATGGTAATAGTTCTCACTGATGCCAAATTGCTGTTTCTTTGTATCTTTTATGACAATTCGTGGATTGTTCTATGGATTAAATTTGATAATTGGGCGCGCCAATATCTACTAGAGTGATATAATATCTAGAGAAGGGCACTGCATTTATTTTGTCAACTCCATTACACACCAATCAACAATGTTATGCAACAGAGTGAACGGAGTTGACATGTAACAGGGTTGACATTTTCTTATTTTGCTCATGCTATACACTACACACCTTTCTGGATCACGTCTACGCTATGTGATTTACAATGCTGACCATGTCATTCATAAAATATACCAAATGAAACCTATATATACGTGGGTTATAAATCGACAGAACGAGAACGGTGTTGACGATGAGAAAGTATACTCACCTTTGTGTGTGTTTTTTGGACAAAATATCTCCAAAATGATGTCAACAAACAGTTTTCTTTTTTCCCGCCACACAAACAGCATACACACAGGAAGTAGTAGAACCAGCATGCAGCCGATGTATTGCTTCCCTTGGACCATTAATGTGTGAAACATCCAGTTGTAACGGAGTTGGACATGGAGTCCAGAGACAATCCTCCGTTACACATTATCACATAAATCGCAACACCTGTCATATATTCAAGTATATAGATTTTGCAAGTCATGTATGTATGTTATTTTATCAGTAATAAGTTTCAAGCTGTGTTGAGTTAATGAAAAAATACTAATGCTTGAATTTGGCCACATTGGCAGAGTGACAGTAATGGAATTGACATTTTCGAACTTCAGTCCAATTTTTTTCTATTATTGTATGATGTATACAAAATAACTATTTGGCCAATGAGAGAGCTTTTATTCCTCAAATAGACACAGGAAAAAAATCTGCCAAAGCACATGTGTTTTTTTCGCAAACGTAGAGAGACAGCAAATTGGTCCCTATTCGTGAAATCACCCATGTGCTGAGGTGCGTTAATTTTAACACTTCCTGTGATAAAATGAGACATGCAAATGCACACTTCACTTCAGAATCGGAGGACGCTGATGATAATATTATCAAGACATCTCCAAGTCAGTTTAATTTTGAAGTTGTGGAATACACCCGAATTGTCTGCTGCAATAGTGAATAGAGCATCTCCTGATAAACTGCCATTTTGTGTGTTATTTTGTAATTCAGACTCAACAGAATATCAAAGCAGTATATTTCCGTCACAACTGTTGGAAGAATTTGGTCCTCAAGCACAAATACGAAGGAAAAAGAAATTAAAAAACAAAAAAAACAATATACTGACCTACCGACCCTATTTTTTTATGCTATGTAACTGGAACCAAACCCTTAGTTTTTTTTTGCCTAAACAATTAGTTTCACTTGCTAATCAATTTGAGATAGGAAAAAAACTGCTAAACAAAAATTTTAAAACATCCTACCTTCGACTGATGTTGGATTTACTTTTTCCATTTTTATGTGTACCCATACTATGTATGGTACACATAATGCTGGCATCCGGGGTGGCCATCCGTCATTCTTCCATCCTTTGTCTGTCCGTCCGGCGTCCGTATCCATTTCTTTGGCATTCAATAACTTGAAAATTATTGCTTGAATTGTCAAGTTACTTTATATTTGTGTTCAGGTTACTGATGTGCCAAGCTGTATACCTTTTGGTGTAAATCTGATAATTTGATCCTGAGATATTAACCCTTTATCCTTCAAATTGAAAATTCCTCCAATCCCTTTGGCATTTGATAACTTGAAAAATATTGCTTGGCTTGTCAAGTCACTTTATATTTGTGTTCAGGTTACTGATGTGCGGAGCTGTATAGTTTTTTGTGTAAATCTGTTATTTTGATCCGTAGATATTAACCCTTTATCCTTCAAATTGAAAATTCCTCCAATCCCGTTGGCATTCAATAACTTGAAAAATATTGCTTGGATTGTCAAGTTACTTTATATTTGTGTTCAGGTTACTGATGTGCCGAGCTGTATAGTTTTTGGTGTAAATCTGATAATTTGATCCTGAGATATTAACCCTTTATCCTTCAAATTGAAAATTCCTCCAATCCCTTTGGCATGAGATAACTCAAAAAATATCAATCCGATTGTCATGTTACTTCATATATGTGTTCAGGTTACTGATGTGCCGAGCTGTATATTTTTTGGTGTAAATCTGATAATTTGATCCTGTGATAATAACCCTTTATCCTTCAAATTGAGAACTCCTCCAATCCATTTTTAGCTCAACTTTGACGAAGTCAAATTTGAGATATTGTCATGGCCTGTCGTCCGTCCGTCCGTCCGTCAATCTGGCCGTCTGTCCGTATGTCAACAATTGGCTATGGCTCGGGCTAGAGGTCGTATTTATGAACCGATCTTTACGAAACTTCTTGTGTACCTTTGTTATGACCCTGGGATGGGAACGAGTGTTTTTAGGTGTGGTCCGAAATTCAAGATGGCTGCCAGCGGCCATTTTGTACTGATGATGCAAAAATCAGTTTTTTGTACAGAACTTCTGTATGAAAGTTCTGATTTGAATAAGGTTTTGTATAAATGTTTAGTACCATGGGATACATCACATATAATACGGGTTTTTTTCTCGTGCGTAAATTATGCAAATTAGACTGACTTTGATTTATTTAGTGTTACTTTCTGAGCTGTAAGTGCCAAGCTGCTATGGCTCGGGCTAGAGGCCGTATTTATGAACCAATCTTTATGAAACTTCTTGGGTACCTTTGTTATGACCCTGGGACGGGAACGAGTGTTTTTGGGTGTGGTCCGAAATTCAAGATGGCTGCCAGTGGCCATTTTGTACCGATGATGCAAAAATCAGTTTTTTGTACAGAACTTCTGTATGAAAGTTCTGATTTGAATAAAGTTTTGTATAAATGTATAGTACAATGGGATACATCACATATAATACGGGTTTTTTTCTCGTGCGTAAATTATGCAAATTAGACTAACTTTGATTTATTTAGTGTTACTTTCAGAGCTGTAAGTGCCAAGCTGCTATGGCTCGGGCTAGAGGCCGTATTTATGAACCAATCTTCACGAAACTTCTTGGGTACCTTTGTTATGACCGTGGCACGAGAACGAGTGTTTTTGGGTGCAGTCCCAAATTCCAGATGGCTGGCAGCAGCCATTTTGTACCGACGATGCCGAAATCTGTTTTTTGTACAGAACTTCCATATGAAAGCTCTGATTTGGATAATTTTTGTATGAATGTTTAGTACCATGGGATACATTACATATATTACAGGTTTTTTTCTTGTGCGTAAATTATGCAAATTAGGCTAACTTTGATTTATTTAGTGTTACTTTCAGCACTGTGAGTGCAAATCCCAATACGGCTCGGGCTAGAGGCCGTATTTATGAACCGATCTTCACGAAACTTCTTGGGTACATTTGTTATCACTGTGGGACGAGAAGGAGTGTTTTTGGGTCCAGTCTGAAATTCAAGATGGCCGCTAGCAGCCATTTTGTTCAAAATTAAGTGCAATCAGATTTTTGCGCAGAACTTCCAAATGAAAGATCTGATTTGAATAAATTTTTGTATGAATGTTTAGTACCATGGGATACATTACATATAATACAGAGTTTTTCTCGTGAATAAATTATGCAAATTAGGGGTCCGGGTGGGACTTAGAAAATTTTGGACCAAAATCCGGAAATTAGTTTTTTGGTTTTTTATGCGTTTTGGTCAATTTTAAGACAAAAAAAAAAAAATTTTTTTTACACTGAAAATTTGGGGTCCGGGTGGGACTTAGAAAATTTTGGACCAAAATCCGGAAATTAGTTTTTTGTGTTTTGATGCATTTTGGTCAATTTTAAGAAGAAGAAGAAAAAATTTTAGTCTGAAAATATTTTGTTTGGGACTGAAAATTTCCACACAAAAATAATAATCTACAATGATTGGTCTTAATCTGTAGTCCATTACAGTCACCTTGTAATTCTTTTATTATTGTTGACTGGGCCAAAACAAATACTAATTCCTGTCATATTCATTATTCAGTTGTCTTGGTCACAGCAAGTACTAATTCCTGTCATATCCAAGTTGAGCTACAGAGTCATTGACTCTTTCATTTTGGCGTGCGATAACTCAATAAATATTAATCCGATTGTCAGGTTACTTCATTTATGTATTCAGGTTACTGATGTGCTGTGCTGTATAGTTTTTTATGTAAATCTAATAATTTGATCCGGAGATATTAACCCTTCATCCATCAAATTAGGCAGTCCTCCAGTCCATTTCTATATGTACCCATACCATGTATGGTGTACATAATGTCAGTATCCAGAGTGGCACTCCGGCATACAGCTTTCTACTAGATGCGCGTATGGGTACACATCTGACGATTTCATCTGCCTATTTTTGAATTAGATAGAAAATTTCCAATTGAATGACACATGATAAGATAACTGTACTAGGCACGAGCTGATAGCACATCCATTTGAAAGCTCTCTGGTGAATGGTAAAAGATGTACAGTAACTGCGAGATTTGGCAGTATAATTTGTATCTCTTTCTGATTTAACTTTAAATAAATAATAATCAATAAAATGAGATAACATCTGGTACCCATCACCTCTTTGATTAATTGGAGACATTCAAGTGTCCATTAAGCAAGTAAATTGTGTGATTAATTTAGTTCTATGTCCACCACTTGCTAATATCCCTTAAGAGGTGAGAACTGTAAGAACATATACTGTTAGTAAAATTACCTTATCAAATTCTGTCACTTAGAAAATATGGCAGGTATTCCATAGATGACCATTTTCACCCATAATAAAGAAGTAGTTTTTAATTGGCTATTGACTAACTGTTGAATACCCTTTTAGCTAATGGATTTCAGAGAATTAGATATGGGTGGGATTTGTACAATTATCCAGTGTGCAGCTCGGTTATGAGCAATTGATATACCAGACAGCCAGTTATGAGCAATTGATATACCAGACAGCTGCTATCATCATCATTCGCTAACAACAGAATGGAGCATCCACTTGTCATACAACAAACACTGCTCAGGATCCGGGTGTGAAAGGGTAAAATTCACTTGACAGTGGATTTTTAAAAAGAAACCGAACTGGCATCCTTGGAGAGGTATAGCACCTTTCACAGAGGGATTTCCACCCACACTACTCACCCTCCAAGTAACTCGGATCTGCTGGATAAAGATTTAACCACTGAAAAACCAAGAACTAAAGAACAAGAAAAGAAGGAAGGGACCAGACGCAGTGATGTCCATCGAGTGGCAGAGTTTCTGGAAAAGAAGAAGTTGAAGAAGGAAAAGAAGGAGGCAGAGTGGAACCTCAAAAGGGCCACACCTTTTTCCCCTGAATGGTCCACGCCCAACCCAACATACTCCTCGAAAGGAGGGCAGTCAGACGACACTGGATCACAAGGGAAAAGGTCAATCTCCAGCCCAACTCACCTTTGTTGTGTCGCCTGCCCCACGAAGTGGGGAGCGACATTTTGGGATTACTTTTGTCATCTTGCGTCGTCCGCGTCACACTTTCTCTTATCCGCCACTCCTCTTTAACCTATGAATGGATTTTGATGAAACTTTCAGTGATTCTTTATCACATAATGGCATTGTGCACCTCTTTTTTTATTTTTTGATCTGCTGTATTTTTTCCAGAGTTATGTCCCTTTTCCACTTAGAATTCTGTCTGAAACGCCTTGGAGTGTCTCTTATCCACCACTCCTCTTTAACCTATGAATGGATTTTGATGAAACTTTCAGTGATTCTTTATCACATAATGGCATTGTGCACCTCCTATTTTATTTTTTGATCCGCTGTATTTTTTCCAGAGTTATGCCCCTTTTCAACTTAGAATTCTGTCTGAAACGCCTTGGAGTGTATATATCTCAGTCATTGTCAGGCGGATTTTAATGATATTTGGTATGCACATGAACCACGATGGGGGAAAGGATATCCACATACAACCGTTATCATCCACTCATTTTTAGCTCAACTTTGGCGAAGCCAAATTTGAGCTTATGCCATGGCCCGTCGTCCGTCTGTCCGTCAACAATTGGATATGGCTCGGGCTAGAGGCCGTATTTATGAACCGATCTTTACGAAACTTCTTGGGTACCTTTGTTATGACCGTGGGACGAGAACGAGTGTTTTTGGGTGCGGTCCGAAATTCAAGATGGCTGCCAGCCACCATTTTGTACCGACGATGCAAAAATCTGTTTTTTGTACAAAACTTCCATATGAAAGCTCTGATTTGAATAATTTTTTGTATGAATGTTTAGTACCATGGGATACATCACATATAATATGGGTTTTTTTCTCGTGCGTAAATTATGCAAATTAGACTAACTTTGATGTTTTTTGGTGTTACTTTCAGCACTGTAAGTGCAAATGCCAATACGGCTCGGGCTAGAGGCTGTATTTATGAACCGATCTTTACAAAACTCCTTGGGTACCTTTGTTATCACCGTAGGATGAGAACGAGTGTTTTTTGGGTCCGGTCCGAAATTCAAGATGGCCGATGGCAGCCATTTTGTACAAAATTTGGTGCAATCAGATTTTTGCACAGAACTTCCATATGAAAGCGCTGATTTGAATAATTTTTTGTGTGAATGTTTAGTACCATGGGATACATCACATATAATACAGGTTTTTTTCTCGTGCAGAAATTATGCAAATTAGATGAACTTTGATTTTTTCAGTGCTACTTACACACAGGAAGTACACATGTCAATACGGCTCGGGCTAGAGTCTGTATTTATGAACCGATCTTCACGAAACGTCTTGGGTACCTTTGTTATCACCTTGGGACAAGAACGAGTGTTTCTGGGTGCGGTCCAAAATTCAAGATGGCTGCCAGTGACCATTTTGTACCGAAATTAGGTCTAATCAGTTTTTTGTACACAACTTCTATACGGCTCAGGCTAGAGGCCGTATTTATGAACCGATCTTTACGAAACTTCTTGGGTACCTTTGTTATCACCGTGGGATGAGAACTAGTGTTTTTGGGTGTGGTCCGAAATTCAAGATGGCCACCAGCAGCCATTTTGTACCAAAATTAGTGCAATAAGTCTTTTGCACAGAACTTCTGTCTGAAAGTTCTGATTTGAATAAATTTTTGTATGAATGTTTAGTAACATGGAATACATCACATATAGTACGGGTTTTTTTCTCGTGCAGAAATTATGCAAATTAGATGAACTTTGATTTATTCAGTGCGACTTGTACACTGTAAGTGCCCATGTCAATACGGCTCGGGCTAGAGGCTGTATTTATGAACCGATCTTCACAAAACTTCTTGGGTACCTTTGTTATCACCTTGGGACGTGAACGAGTGTTTCTGGGTGCGGTCCAAAATTCAAAATGGCTGCCAATGGCCATTTTGTACCAAAATTAGGTCCAATCAGTTTTTTGTCACAACTTCTACACAGCTCATATTTGTGAACTGATCTTCACGAAACATCTTGGGTACCTTTGTTTTCACCTTGGGACAGGAGTGAGTGTGTTTTGGGGTGCCTTTGTTATCACTGTGCTATGAGAACAAATATTTTGGGGTTCAGTCAGACCCACTCTGGGACTCAAAGATTTCTTTTCTAGTTTAGCATCTGACTGTAGACCACCTTTACAATACTTTACCTATACATTTGTTACAGGCAACGGTCAGTATTTATGTACAGACCGTTACAATACTTTATATGTACCTTTGTTATCAGGTCATTACCTAGATGTTTGTCATTGCTGTGTCACATACTATACATGTACATGTCTTTGTCTTGACAAGTTGAGCTACAGTGTCATTGACACTTTTATTTCAGAGTTATGTCCCTTTTTCGACTTGGAATTCCATATAACTTACATAGAAGAACTTGATTAACAAGGTTTGAGGTAAATATTTAAAGACAAGCTATTAAAATATAGTGCAGGTGACACACGTCTTCCATGGAAGACTCACATCTAAGTTTGGAAAGTGAGATGGAAGAGGGCGACCTTTCCACAGTACAGGAAGTGGTTCCGGATCTTGTCCCTCAGACACCTCCAACTCCAACTGAACCTTCTTCTATCCATAGCACTTCCCAAGAGACAACCAAGGAGAGAAGAGAAGGACTGGACAGGGAACACGAAGAACTCGTGATGTAGCTCGGTGAAAAAAGAAGGTTATCTGACGAAACAAGCAAAAGAACTGCTTTAACTCCTTGAAATATAACAAATGCCAAATACAGCAAGGTCCTGACCATATCAGCCAGGTAGGGCCTTCAGCACTCTGACAACTCCAACCACTGCAGATCTCTCCATCCCAGCCACCTCCTCCAAAGAAGAACGTACCACAAGAAACACAGGCACTGCTAACAAACTCCCTTCTCCTTTCCTCCTTTAACACACTCAGACATGGTGCAGTAGAAACCAATATTTAACACAGCAAGAGAGATAATTAATTGGACCGAAATCAGCTTCCCAGTGAATCCATTGACAGTTATATAGATGAAATTCAAAGGCTAGGAAGCCTAGGTACATATTATTTAAAGTCAGAATGGTTCAGTACTACACCGAGATCTGAAGAGTTCCCTCAAATCCAGACCGACGGTCTCCACCTGAAACTGATGCCATGACAGTATAAATTACCAAAGATATGTTTATTTGAAATTATAACATTATCGGTTAATTTGTTGTAACATAACAGGTTGAAAAAAGTTATAACATTATGCATCAATTTTTATAATGGGTTGAAAAAAAGTTATAACATTATGCGGAGTTTATAACATTATCGGTTGTTTACTACATTTTTTGTAACATTATGCGTTGGTGTAACATTATGCGGAGTTGTAACATTATCGGTTGTAACAGTCCCATCGTCCGTCTGTCCATCCATCCATCTGTCTGTCAACAATTCAATATGGCTCGGGCTAGGAGCCGTATTTATGAACTGATCTTGACAAAACTTCTTGAGTACCTTTGTTATCACCGTGGGACGAGAACAAGTATATTTGGGTGCAGTCCGAAATTCAAGATGGATACCAGCAGCTGTTTTGTACCTTAGTTAGTGGAATCAGTTTTTGTTCAGAACTTCAGTATGAAAGTTCTGATTCGAATAAATTTTGGTCTGAATGTTTAGTAACATGGAATACATCACATATAATACGGGTTTTCGTGCAGAATTTCTGCAAATTAGATGAACTTTTATTTTTTCAGTGCTGCTTACACACAGTAAGTACAAATGTCAATACGGCACGGGCTACTACCTGGGGCTGTATTTATGAACCGATCTTCACGTAACTTCTTAGCTACCTCTGTATCACCTTGGGTCAAGAACGAGTTTCTGGGTATGGTCCAAAATTGAAAATGGTTGCAAGTGGCCTTTTTGTACTGATGTTAGGTCCAATCAGTTTTTAGCTCACCGAAGGGAGCTTAACTTATCACTTGCCGTTCGTCGTGAACTTTACATATCGATTTCTCACAAACTACTCGACCAAATTGAACCAAATTTTGTGTGCATGTTCCTTATCATATGTCAATTCAAGTTGTACAAATAAACTTGCCACGCCCACAGGGGGCACCAGAAGGGACATAACTCTGATAGCACCCATAAATTTTTTCAAAAATTTTTAAAAATCTTCTTCTTCAGATCCACCAGTCAGAATCTTTTCATATTTGTTATACAACATCTCTAGGGGGGTCAGATTCAAATTTGTTCAAATCAAGTCCCTTGGTTAAGATTTGGGCTCTCTATTGGAGCCCAAAGTCTAACTTGGTGCAATTTGAGGAAATTTCTTTAAAAATCTTCTTCTTCAAATCCACCAGTCATAATGCTTTCATATTTGGTATACAACATCTCTAGGGGGGGGCAGATTCAAGTTTGTTCAAATCGTGTCCCTGAGTTAGTATTTGGGCTCTCTTTTGGAGCCCAAATTTTAATTTGGTGCAGTTTGAGGAAGTTTCTTTAAAAATCTTCTTCAGATCGGCCACTCAGAATCTTTTCATGTTTGGTGTACAACATCTATAGGGGGGTCAGATTCAAGTTTAACTTTGTGCAATGCATGGAATATTCTTCAAAAATCTTCTTCTTCAGATACACCAATCAGAATCCTCTCATATTTGGTATACATCATCTCTAGGGGGGCCAGATTCAAGTTTGTTCAAATCAAGTTTCTCGGTTAATATTTTTTGTTCCCTATGGGAGCCTGAATTTTAACTTAGTGCAATATGAGGGAATTTCTTTAAAAATCTTCTTCAGATCCACCAATCAGAATCCTTTCACATTTGGTATACAACATCTCTAGGTGGGTCAGATTCAAGTTTGTTCAAATCGGGACCCTGGGTTAATATTTTGGCTCCCTATTTGAGCCCAAAGTTTAACTTAGTGCAATGTGAGGTGATTTCTTTTAAAACCTTTTTCATATCCACCAGTCAGAATTCTTTCCTATTTGGTATATGACATCTCAAGGGGGATCAGATTCAAGTTTGTTCAATTTGAGTCCTTGGTTTAATATTTGGGCTCTATGGGCAGGGGTGGGGTGGGGGGGCATGTTACATTCAGGTTTGTTCAAATCCATTCCTTAGTGTTTTTCCATAAAATTTGCCTCTCGTGACTTCATTCCTTTGTAGTGTTGATGAACCATGTCTAACTGAATGTGACCCCAAATACTTCTATGAACCAATTTGGCCGGTGAGCGATTAAGGCCCCTTGGGGCCTCTTGTTTGTACACAACTTCAAGATGGCTCAGGCTAGAGGTCGTATATGTGAACCGATCTTTACAAAACTTCTTTGGGACCTTTGTTATCACCATGGGACGAGAACAAGTGTTTTTGGGAGCGGTCTGAAATTCAAGATGGCCGCAGGCAGCCATTTTGTACCAAAGTTAGTGCAATCAGTTTTATGTACAGAATTTCTGTATGAAAGTTCTGATTTGAATAAATTTTTGTATGAATGTTTAGTAACATCGAATACATCACATATAATAACAGGGTTTTTTTTCTTGTGCAGAAATTATGCAAATTAGATGAACTTTGATTTATTCAGTGCTACTTATACACAGTAAGTGCACATGTCAATACGGCTTGGGCTAGAGGCTATATTTAAGAACCGATCTTCACAAAACTTCTTGGGTACCTGTGTTATCACCTTGGGACGAGAACGAGTGTTTTTGGGTGCGGTCCGAAATTCAAGATGGCTGCCAATGGCCATTTTGTACCAAAATTAGGTACAATCAGTTTTTGGTGCAGAACTTCTATATGAAGGTTCTGAATTGAATAAGTTTTTGTATGAATGTTTTGTAACATCGAATACATCACACATCATACGGGTTTTTTTATGGTGCAGAAATTATGCAAATTGGATGAACTTTGATTTACTCAGTGCTACTTATACACAGTAAGTGCACAATACGGCTTGGGCGAGAGGCTGTATTTATGAACCGACCTTCACAAAACTTCTTAGGTACTTTTTTTTATCATCTTGGGACAGGAACGAGTATTTTGGGGTGCCTTTGTTATCACTGTGCTATGAAAGCAAATATTTTTGGGTCTGTCAGACCCACTCTGGGACTCAAGGATTTCTTTTCTAGTTTAGCATGTAACTGTTGCCCACCTTTACAATACTTTACCTATACATTTATTACAGGCTACGGTCAGCATTTATGTACAGACCATTACAATACTTTATATGTACCTTTGTTATCAGGTCATTACCTAGATGTGTATCATTGCTATGTCACATACTATACATGTACATGTCTTACACAAGTTGAGCTACAATGTCATTGACACTTTCATTTTTAAATAAATTAACTTTAGTTCAAACTTTTCATGTTTTGGAAAAAATGTATCACAAAGTTATTTTAGGTCTTGATTTCTTAATACAAAAAGCTAAATTAGATCTCGGTAACAACACTCTTGAATTACAGAATGGAATTTTAACAACTGAATTAAAATAATATAATATAAATGTTGAAAGTTCATTTGTAAAAGTAATTGGAAATATTAATGATCCTCCAAAGCAAGAAATTATAATTCCTGTAAAAATAGAGTCGACTCAATGGTAAGTTTTTTATCATGAAACTGATTTCTTTGCCAACAATATTTAACCCTTAAGTCCTCAGATTAATTTTAAAGTATTTATGGCCTTTTTCTGTTTACATAGTTATTGATGACTTGGCAGTGGTTCTACATCACTGCTGGCTGCCTATACAGGCAGCCAGCAGTGATGTAGAACCACTGCCAGGGAAAATTCAGTCTACACACAAGAGTAATAAAAAAGATTACACAAGGGACCACCTGCTTCAATGCAATATAAAAGTGGCGGTTTGGGGCTATATGGGGGCTTAAGGGTTAAATTAATAGGAGCCAAATGTGTTGTAGAAATTGATAACAGTAAATGGGTTTATTGATTACTAAACCCTACAAATAGTAATATTTATTTAAGGCTGAATGCGCTGATTGCTTTTGTAGAACCATTATAATCAGATTTCTTTCTTGGTAAATTTTTGGCTGATTATAAGGCTTATGTAAACAATGTCAACTCTAGTTATTCTAGTTCAAAATCTGACTGAAAACCAAAAAAAAAGACTTTCGTCATTTTTGGGTCAACACCGAGATGTGTTTGCAAAGAATATGTCTGAATTAGGGAAATTTCTGCCATCACACAATTGAAACTGGTGGTGCCCCACCTGTTAGGAGAACGTTTTACCGAACAAACCCAACTATAAAAGTAGCCCTGGAGAAAATCATAACACAATTGGAAGAAAATATTATTGAGAAATGCAACACTCAGTGGACCAGTCCTGTTATCATGGTAAAGAAAATAAAATGATGAATTTAGGTTGGCAATTGATTATAAACAATTAAATAAGGTAAGAAAGCCAATAAACTTTCTACTTCCCAGATTTGATGACATTAACTCAAGAGGCCAGTTGAAGGCCGAATTTTTTTCTGTATTAATTAGATTTAGCTTCAGCTTTTTTATCAAGTACCTCTCGACTCAAGTACAAAGCATAAATCTGGCTTCATAACACACCAAAGTGTGTACTAATTTAAGAAATTACCCTTCCACATGATGAATGCTCCTATGGTGTTCAGTAGTGTTATGCCAGAAGTTTTACGGAATTTACAATGGGACATTTCCATTATCTGCATTGACAAGATATTGTAATATTCAACAAAACCTTTGAAGAGCACTGGAGTTACCTAAAATTGGTGTTTGAAAGGTTGCGTTGTGCAAATCTTTGACTCCAGCCAGTGGTCATTGTTGACCAAATTTTAACCAAAGACTCTTTAGACAGGTAGGTAACTATGTGTCAAATTTTACTACATTTGGTCTATGGATAAAAAAATTCTATTATCAAAACTGAACTTGCATTTCTTTTTTTCTGTCAGTATTCTATTCTGATAAGTTAATGAATTACTCAACTCTGTCTGCAAAATTTTCTCCATATTTCATATTGTTTTGGAAGGGAGTGTACTCATCCTATAGATACTGCAATGATTCCCTCAAAGAAATTGGGGAAATCAGCATATGAGTATTTATCACATTTGCTTGAAACACACAAAATTACGCATGAAATAGCAAAAGATAATATCAAAATTGCACAGACCAAATATAAAACCCAGCATGATAAAAGATCTCAAGAGCCGAGTTTTGTTGAACAAGATGTGCAGTTGTATTGTAAAAAGACAGTACAACGGAGCCCACTTAATTGGATATTTCTTAATTGTATGTCCCTGTTAATTGAATATAATTTTCAAACACAAAACCATTTACCATACCTTCAGTACAAATTTGATCTGTTAAATGCATATGGGTTGTAGAGTAAACTCCTGTTAATTGTATATACATTTTTGTAATATGTCGAAAAAATTACTGTGACACACACCAAATTCCCCTTATTTATCAACCTTTTTGGCCTCACTACATCCAATACAGGCATTTATTCTATTATATCTTGTTTGACAGAGCTCTATGAGCTCTGTCAAACAAGATATAATAGAATAAATGCTCAGTTTACCTCCAGAACACAGGAAACTGACCAAATCCCTGTTAATTGTATACTCCTGTTAATTGAATAATTTTAACTGGCAAAGTGGCTATTCAATTAACAGGGTTCCACTGTACTGGGTTTGTCTGCCAAGCTATGTCAGTGATGGATACTACATAGTTAAGGCTTTTCCTAATTTTGTTCATAAACCTAGGAATTCTACAACACATCATTTGGTCAAATGACTCATACATGTAGATAGACTGGAATTATACAGGGACCCTGCTACTGGCCCCACCAATCCACCACTAAGATTAAAGGATTATCATGATGAATGTAGTCCTGAAGAGTTACAACATGATTCTACCATACAAACTCAGTCACAATCAAATTCTCAAGCAAATGAAGGTGAAAATAAAGAAACAAGTCAAGACATGTCACCTCAACTTGAATCTGGATCAAACTCAGAGATTCCGAACCAGGGCCCAAAAGTGCAAACTCCCCCCCCCCCCCCCTCCCAAATCTGGTATGAGATATCCAAAATAGTAAAAGCATAACAATTTAATGGCAAAAAGTGTTATTTTGTACAATGGAAGGACAAAATACCCGATACATGGGAGTATGAGGAAAATATTCCACCTATTTTAATTAAAAAGTTTAACATGAATATAACTTTAAAGGCATATAAGTGTAAAAGAGAAGCAATTTAATGTAATTTTAAGAAAAACTGTATTATGGTTAAATTTCACTTTGATACATATCCTGGCTATTGGATTGCGTATATGGGATTATTAAGACTAGAATGAATATTTTGTCATTTTCTGGAAAAAAATCGAAATTGCCGGCAACCCTTTTTGGCATTTTATATTTATTTATATTTGTTCCCCTAGCATGGAAGTGTATGATTGAGTCTGTGTATGTTACAGTGTGAGGTTGTGGTCCTTAGAAACTGATGGAATTTTATTTTTGGTTGATCCCAAATGAACACAATTTGATAGCGCTTCAGGATGCAATATTGATAAATTAAAATTAATATAAAGCCATAAATACAAGTACATTTAGAAGCTTACCACACTTTCTAAACCAATGTGTAAAACAAAGCCTTTAATTACGAATTTACCTGAGCAAATATTAGGATAGAAAAAATGATTTGTTTTTGTATTTAATACCAAAGTTCATTCTGATAACTTGTGCTTCAGTAACTAACCCCAAAAATATTCAAAGCAAATCTGTTCTGAAAAATCAAGTTACTCAAGCATGTAAATTATGTGATACATATACACCTAGAACTTAGTTTTTAGCTGCAATGAGCAGCTCTATATGTGGCAATGTTGGTCTGTCTGTCTGTCTGTCTGTCAGTCGGTCGGTCTGTCACCGAGTTTAAAAAACACCATAACTCCTAAAATACTTGATGGAATGACACCATACTTGGTATGCAAGTGTATCTTCATGCTGTCTACACCCTCTCAATAATGCATGTCATTCAGATAATTTCTGTCACATTTATGGACTTGTCACCAACGAGTTTTTTTGTCACCGAGTTTTAAAACATCATTGGCGTTGCACGAATCGTCGCAGCTTCGGCACTGTGACAGTGCGCTCTAGTTATACCACCCACTTGAAAAGTGGGAGGTATATAGTGATCACTTGGTCTATCCGTCCTTCTGTCTGTCTGTCCATCCTTTTGTCTGTCTGTCCATTACGCTTTAAGGGGGTACACATCTACTATCCGCAACTCCTCCTAAACCACTGAACAGATTTCATTGAAACTCTCAGACATTCTTTTACATACATTGAAGATGTGCACCTCCTATTTTCTTTTCAGATATTTTCATTTTTGTCTTTAGAGAATCAGTTTCTGGTGGAAGACTCCTTAGGGTTTCAATTCGAAATGTTGAAAGTATGTTAATATGTTCCAGTAGTATATCTAGTTGTGCATAAAGGTTTGAGATTTTTTATTTCAGCCTCATGTGCCTGTAGCGCAACTTTTGTCGTTATAGAATCTGTTTCCGGTGAAGCTCCTCAGGGTTCTAATTTCGAAATATCGAAATGTTGTTCAGATGTTCCAGTTGGTATCTAGATGTGCATAAAGGTTTCAGGTTTTTGATTTGGCCCTGTGTTGCACCCATAGCTCCACTTTTGTCATTAAAGAAGAATCAGTTTCTGTCAAAAGGCTCCTAGGGGGTTTAAATCGAAACGCTTAACTGGTAGAGTGCTGGAAGCCCATTTCTGGGCTTTATCCAGATGTGCAGGTACCACAGCTTAAAGGCTTAATATTTTGTGGATGGGCTTCAGTTAATTCTTGATGTGAAATTATTTAGTCTGGGTGGATTTAGTTTAAACAATATTTATTTCCAAATGTACAAGCAAACATAAGTAGAATGCGAACAAGGTAGTGAATTCGACTGTAAGCTAAAAGCTTATTATTTGTCGTGCTAAAAGCTTATTATTCGTCATAGATTTGTCCTGCTACAATTTGTGGGAGAGTACTAGTAGGCACTCTCCCATAAATTGTAACAAGGCAATAACATGTGGACAAAATTTTGACAACCAAAAAAATTTAGTACTCTACCAGTTAAAGAGTGTTCATATGTTCAGATTGGGTCTCGAGATGTGCATAAAGGTTTTGAATTTTTTATCGAATACCCTGTTTTAAGAACTGCATGGTGACCCATTATTCACAAAGAAAATAACCAACCACAAAATGGTATTCGTATCCTTTTTATATTTTATGGTAGAAATTTCAGTTTCATCACAGCTAAATCCTTGTATCAAATTACTCAGCAACACATAACAACATGTGGAATAAGTTAGGGAGAGAAATATTTAGAATGAATTTTAGAAATATTTCATCTTTCTCCCTATCATATCAAAATTATAAAAAAAAAATTACAAAAGTTCTAAGATAGGCCATTTCTAATTCATTAGTCTAAAAATATTAGTACAGCATAATGCTGCACTCCAAAATTTTGTTTTCACGGTGGATAAATATTTTGACAAGGTGAGGGGGAAGATATCCAGGCCTGGACATCTTCCCCTTAACCCTTTCAAAACCACTGTTTTGACTTTGTTATGGTTTGGTGAGAGTGCACTCCACTCCCTTCCATTTTTGTCCAAAAAATGGCTGCGAAGGTTCTTTTAACACTCTCTGTTTCTAATACACTGCTCTCGTTATTTAACAGTATAAAATTGAAAGAATTTTTTCCTTCCAATTTTGGCATGGGTGGGAGGGGGGGGGGGGAATAATCTGAAGCCTGGATATCACCCCCAATCCACACTCCACCATCATGACATTCATACAACCTTTGTTATACCACCCACTTGAAAAGTGGGAGGTATATAGTGATCACTTGGTCCGTCTGTATGTTCATCTGTCCGTTAGACTCTAGTGATGTACACATCTGCTATCCACAACTCCTCTTAAACCAGTGAACGGATTCATTGAAACTCTCAGACATTCTTTTACATACATTGAAGATGTGCACCTCCTATTTTGTTTTCAGATATTTTCTTTTTTACAGTTTCCCATATTGAAAAATGAACTTTGTCAAATTCAATTGACATTCTGTACAGATCTGCTATCCACAACTCCTCTTAAACCATTGAACAGATTTCATTGAAATTTTCAGACATTCTTTTACATGCATTGTAGATGTGCAGCTCCTATTTTCTTTTCAGATATTTTCATATTTACAGCTTCCCATATTCAAAAAATGGTCTTTGTCAATTCAGGTTTTAGTAGGGAGGGGTATAGCTCTGCTATCCGCTACTCCTCTTAAACCATTGAACTAACTGCATTGGAACTCTCAGATATTCTTTTACATACACTGAAGATGTGCACCTCCTATTTTTCTTTCAGATATTTTCATATTCCGACATTCGTCTGTCTGTTGTGCTATGGGGGTGTTACGCTTTGGTGGAGGGGGGGGGGGGGGTACACATCTGCCATCCGCAACTCCTCTTAAACCAGTGAACGGATTCCATTGAAACTCTCAGATATTGTTTTACAAACATTGAAGATGTGCACCTCCTATTTTGTTTTCAGATATTTTCTTTTTTACAGTTTCCCATCTTGAAAAATGAACTTTTTCACATTGAATTGACATTCTGTACACATCTGTTATCCACAACTCCTCTTAAACCATTGAACAGATTTCATTGAAACTTTCAGACCTTCTTTTACATGTATTGAAGATGTGCGCCTCCTGTTTTGTTTTCAGATATTTTCATTTTTAGGTTTCCCATATTTAAAAATGGGCTTTGTCAATTTAAGGTGTGGGGGGGGGGGGGGGGGTGTTGACATTTGCTATCCACAACCTCTTTTGAACTAGTGAATGGATTTCAGTGAAACCTTCAAACATTGGTGTCAGTATTTGTGCTCTCTACATTAAACACCCTTTTACTGTTGTAAAATGTTTCTTGGTAGGAGTGGGTGGTATCATTTAATGAGCAGTGCTCACAGTTTTTCTAATTTTTTTTTGCAGTGGTGTTAAAAGAAACTCACAGTGCTCACAGTTTTTCTAGTTATTGTTGTTTGGATTTTGTTATGGTTGGGTGAGAGTAAATAAAACTCTTTTTATGTGTACCCATACTATGTATGGTACACATAATGGCGGCATCCGGGGTGGCCATCCGTTGTTCGTCCATACTTTGTCCATCTGTCTGTCTGTCTGTCCATCCGACATCCGTATCCATTTCTTCCTTACTTTATATCTGTGTTCAGGTTACTGATGTGCCAAGCTGTATACTTTTTGGTGTAAATCTGATAATTTGATCCTGAGATATTAACTCTTTATCCTTCAAATTAAGAATTCTTCCAATCCCTTTGGCATGAGATAACTCAAAAAATATCAATCCAGTTGTCATGTTACTTTATATATATCTTCAGGTTACTGATGTTCCGATCTGTATAGTTTTAAGTGTAAATCTATTATTTTGAACCTGAGATATTAACCCTTTATCCTTCAAATTGAAAATCCCTCCAATCCCTTTGGCATTCGATAACTTGAAAAATATTGCTTGGATTGTCAAGTAACTTTATATTTGTGTTCATGTTACTGATGTGCTGAGCTGTATAGTTTTAAGTGTAAATCTATTATTTTGAACCTGAGATATTAACCCTTTATCCTTCAAATTCAAAATTCCTCCAATCCCTTTGGCATGAGATAACTCAAAAAATATCAATCCGATTGTCATGTTACTTCATATATGAGTTCAGGCTATTGATATGCCAAGCTGTATAGTTTTTGGTGGAAATCTGATAATTTGATTTTGTGATATTAACTCTTTATTAGCTCACCTGACTTTCAGTCAGGAGAGCTATAGTGATCACTCACCGTCTGTCGTCCGTCGTCTGGCGTCCGTCGTCCGTGAACATGGTGTTTGCGTCTTCTCCTCCCAAACCGCTGAACCAATTTAATTGATATTTGAGATAATAGTTTGTTATGACATCGCAATTTGATTTTGTTCAAATCAAGTTGCCCCGCCCGTGGGTAGGGCCACACCCAAAAAGTGAGCTGAAATCTTAAAAAATCTTCTTCTCATGAACCAGCAGTAGCAGAGACTTGATATTTGGTGTGCAGCTTCCTTTTGAGGTGTAGACTCAGATTTGTTCAAGAGAAGTTTGTGGGGCTATACTTGGGGTCGTTATGGGAGGGGCAAAATTTTTGGCCCCGCCCAAAATTTCTATTTTCCAAACCGAGAGGCTGATTTGAACCAAATTTTATGTGAGGGCTTATTGGGTCATAAGTACCTAATTTATGCTGATTTTTTTTTTCCCCGTAGCCCCATGGGAACCGCAGGAGCTGAAAATAGAAAAAAATTAAAACGCCCATATCTCCAAAACTGCACGGCACCGAGAATTTTTATTTGGAGTGAAGCTTCCTTAGGACCAACAGAAAGAATTGGTAAAAAAAATTGCCATTGGTTTTATCAGAGTGTACAGTTTCAGGACTTTGAAAAAGTGCTGAGTCAGCACTTTTTAACACTGTAGGCAATGGGAAAAACATTAAAAAATCTTCTTCTCCAGATCTAGCAGGCAGAATCCTTTGATATTTGGTATGCAACATTGGAGGGTGGATCTGATTCAAGTTTGTTCAAATCGGCCCCCTGGGTTCATATTTGGGCTCAGTATAGGAGCCCGATTTCGAACATAGTGCATTTCAGGCAAATTTCTTAAAAAAATCTTCTTCTCCAGATCCAGCAGGCAGAATCAGTATAGGAGCCCAAATTTGAACTTACTGCATTTCAGGCAAATTTCTTTGAAAATCTTCTTCTCCAGATCCTGCAGGCAGAATCTTTTGATATTTGGTATGCAACATTGTGGGGTGGATCTGATTCAAGTTTGTTCAAATCGGCCCCTTGGGTTTATATTTGGGCTCAGTATAGGAGCCCAAATTTGAACTTAGTGCATTTCAGGCAAATTTCTTTGAAAATCTTCTTCTCAAGATCCAGCAGGCAGAATCTTTTGATATTGGGTATGCAACATTGTGGGGTGGATCTGATTCAAGTTTGTTCAAATCGGCTCCCTGGGTTTATATTTGGGCTCAGTATAGGAGCCCAAATTTGAACTTAGTGCTTTTCAGGCAAATTTCTTAAAAAATCATCTTCTCCAGATCCAGCAGGCAGAATCTTTTGATATTTGGTATGCAACATTGTGGGGTGGATCTGATTCTATTTTGTTCAAATCGGCTCCCTAGATTCATATTTGGGCTCACTATAGAAGCTTGAATTTGAACTTAGTGCATTTCAGGCAAATTTCTTCAAAAATCTTCTTCTCCAGATCCTGCAGGCAGAATCTTTTGATATTTGGTATGCAACATTGTGGGGTGGATCTGATTCCAGTTTGTTCAAATCGGCCACCTGGATTCATATTTGGGCTCATGATAGAAGCCCAAATTCGAACTTAGTCAGGCAAATTTCTTTGAAAATCTTCTTCTCAAGATCCAGCAGGCAGAATCTTTTGATATTTGGTATGCAACATTGGAGGGTGGATCTGATTCAAGTTTGTTCAAATCGGCCCCCTGGGTTCATATTTGGGCTCAGTATAGGAGCCCGATTTCGAACTTAGTGCATTTCAGGCAAATTTCTTAAAAAATCTTCTTCTCCAGATTCAGCAGGCAGAATCTTTTGATATTTGGTATGCAACATTGTGGGGTGGATCTGATTCAAGTTTGTTCAAATCGGGCCCCCTGGGTTTATATTTGGGCTCAGTATAGGAGCCCAAATTTGAACTTACTGCATTTCAGGCAAATTTCTTTGAAAATCTTCTTCTCCAGATCAGCAGGCAGAATCTTTTGATATTTGGTATGCAACATTGTGGGGTGGATCTGATTCAAGTTTGTTCAAATCGGCCCCTTGGGTTTATATTTGGGCTCAGTATAGGAGCCCAAATTTGAACTTAGTGCATTTCAGGCAAATTTCTTTGAAAATCTTCTTAAGATCCAGCAGGCAGAATCTTTTGATATTGGGGTATGCAACATTGTGGGTGGATCTGATTCAAGTTTGTTCAAATCGGCTCCCTGGGTTTATATTTGGGCTCAGTATAGGAGCCCAAATTTGAACTTAGTGCTTTTCAGGCAAATTTCTTAAAAAATCTTCTTCTCCAGATCCAGCAGGCAGAATCTTTTGATATTTGGTATGCAACATTGTGGGGTGGATCTGATTCTATTTTGTTCAAATCGGCTCCCTAGATTCATATTTGGGCTCACATATAGAAGCTCGAATTTGAACTTAGTGCATTTCAGGCAAATTTCTTCAAAAATCTTCTTCTCCAGATCCTGCAGGCAGAATCTTTTGATATTTGGTATGCAACATTGTGGGGTGGATCTGATTCCAGTTTGTTCAAATCAGCCACCTGGATTCATATTTGGGCTCACGATAGAAGCCCAAATTCGAACTTAGTGCATTTCAGGCAAATTCTTTGAAAATCTTCTTCTCAAGATCCAGCAGGCAGAATCTTGTGATATTTGGTATGCAGCATCCTTAGGGGGGTGAGAATCAAGTTTGTTCAAGCCATGTCCCTAGGTCCATATTTCGGGCTCACTGTGGGAGCTTGAATTGTAACTTTGTTCGAAATGAGGATTTTCTTAAAAAATCTTCTTCTTCAGATCCAGCAGTCCGAATGGTTTGATATGTGGTGAGTAGCATCCTTGGGGGGGGGGGGGGGGGGGGAGGGGGGATTCAAGTGTGTTAAAGCCAAGTCCATGGGGTCCATATGTGGGCTCCCTGTGGGAGCCCAAATTATAACTTAGTCAATATGAGGAATTTTTCTTTAAAAATCTTCTTCTTCAGATTCAGCAGTTGGAATGTTTTGATATTTGGCATGGAGCAACCTTAGGGGGGCTGAGATTCAAGTTTGTTCAAGCCAAGTCCCTTGGTTCATATTTGGGCTCACTATGGGAGCCTGAATGACAACTTAGTTCAAAATGAGGAATTTTCTTTAAAAATCTTCAGATCCAGCAGATGAATGCTTTTGATATTTTTTTTGCAGCATCCTTAGGGGGGGGGGGGGGTAAGATTCAAGTTTGTTCAAGCCATGTCCCTAGGTCCATATTTGGGCTGATTGTGGGAGCTTGAATTATAACTTAGTTCAAAATGAGGAATTTTCTTTAAAAATCTTCTTCTTCAGATCCAGCAGTCGGAATGTTTTGATATTTGGTGTGCAGAATCTATAGGGGTGGGAGATTCAGGTTTGTTAAAGCCAAGTCCCTGGGTTCATATATGGGGCTCCCTGTGGAGCCCGAATTATGACTTAGTTCAGTATGAGGAATATTCTTTAAAAATCTTTTTTTTAGATCCACTGGTCAGAAAATTTGGATATTTGGTTTCAGCTTTTCTTAGGAGGAGCAGATGCAACTTGTGGAAATCAATTCTCTGGGTTGATATTTAGGCTACCATGTCAGGTGAGTGCCCTCAGGCCCCCTTGGGCCTCTTGTCCTTCAAATTGAGAACTCCTCCAATCCATTTTTTGGCATGCGATAACTCCAAAACTATTAATCCAATTATCTGGTTACTTTATATATGTATTCAGTTTACTGATGTTGCTGTGTTGTATAGTTTTTTATGTAAATCTAATAATTTGATCCGGAGATATTAACCCTTTATCCATCAAATTAGACAGTCCTCCAATCCATTTCTATATGTACCCATACCATGTATGTTGTGCATAATGTCGGCATCCGGGGTGGCCCTCCGCCATACAGCTTTCTACTAGTTGCATGAATGGGTACACATCTAACGATTTCATCTGCCTATTTTTTTTAAATGGTTGCTATGGGAATGGGGTGAAGGAAAAGATAATCATATTTTGACGTGACATGAACTTAAAAGGGAATGTATAAGTGTATGTAGCAAAGAGTTTGAAGAATTTTTTCAATGTTAATGTGATTGAAAATTCAATCAATAAATAAATGTTATGTTATTATTTTAAATTTTTTTGGGTGTGTGGGAAGATATCCAGGGTGTGGGGGGGGGGGGGGAGATATCCAGCGTGTGGGAGGGAGATATCCAGGGTGTGGGGTGGAGATAATTTATCTGTATCGAAGAAGATATCCTAGGATAAATAGGAAGATGTCGGGGAGGAGGTGGGGGCAGATAGCGATTCATTAGCTGAATGTTTGTGGGTTCCTTGTAGTTTCTGAAAAGTCATATATTCTTGAAAAATCTCCTCATAAACCACGGCAGACATTGTTTTGAAAATTGTTCAGCAACTGCCTTACATACTGAAAATTCAAGTTTGTTCACAAAGTTTTCTGGGGCAATATTTGGGTCATGTTTGGAGGGGCAACATATTTTTACCCTTTCCACAATTTCAGTTTTCCAAACCAGATGACCAATTTGAACCAATATTTGGTATGCCACAGAGGTGCTGAAAATAGAACCCCCCCCCCCCCCCCCACCAAACTTTAAATTTGTGGCATACTATACTGTGTGAAAAATCAGAGCACACAAAATGAAAAGAAATATCCAAAGGCCCATATTTCCAAAACTGCACAGAACAAAGAATTGTTATTTGGCATGAAACATCACTTGCCGTCCGTCATCGTCCGTCGTGAACTTTACATTATCGACTTCTCCTCCCAAACAACTGGACCAAATTAAACCAAATTTGGTGTGCATGTTCCTTATCATATGTCAATTCAAGCTTGTACAAATAAACTTTGTGCATCCACAGGGGGCACCACAAGGGGGCATTACTCTGATAGCACCCATAAATTTTTTTTTTATAATTCAAAAAATCTTCTCCAGAACCATCATTTAGAATCTTTTGATATTTGGTATATAACATCTCTATTGGGGTCAGATTCAAGTTTGTTCAAATCGAGTCTCTGGGTTAATAATTGGGCTCCCTGTAGGAGCCTGAATTTTAACTTAGTGAAATATGAGGAAATTTCTTTAAAACTCTTCTTCTTCAGATCCACCAATCAGAATGCTTTCATATTATACAACATGTAATGGGGGGGGGGGGGGGGTGGTCAGATTCAAGTTTGTACAAATTGGGTCCCTGAGTGAGTATTTGGGCTCTCTATTGGAGCCCAAAGTTTAACTTCGTGCAATTTGAGGAAATTTCTTTAAAAATCTTCTTCAGATCCACCAGTCAGAATCCTTTCATATTTGGTATACAACATCTATAGGGGAGGTCAGATTCAAGCTCGTTCAAATCGGGTCCCTGAGTTAGTATTTGGGCTCTCTCTTGAAGCCCAATGTTTAACTTCATACAATTTGAGGAAATTTATTTAAAAATCTTTTTCTTCAGCTCGAGTCCCTAAGTTTATATTTGGGCTCTCTATGAGAGCCTGAATTTTAACTCAGTGAAATATGAGGAAATTTCCTTAAAAATCTTCTTCAGATCCACCAGTCAGAATGCATTCATATTTGGTATACAATATCTTGAGGTGGGTCAGTTTCAGGTTTGTTCAAATTGCTTACCTGGGTAAATTTTTGGGCTCCTTATGGGAGCCCGAATATCAACTAAGTGCAATATAGGAAATTTTTTTTTTTTAATACTCTTCTTTAGACCCTGTAGTCAGAATGTTTTCATATTTGGTATACAACATCTCTAGGAGGGTCTGATTCAAGTTTGTTCAAATCTAGTCTGTGAGTTGATATTTGGCATCCTATGGGAGCCCAAATTTTAACTTTAAGTACAATATGAGGAAATTTCTTTTAAAAGTCTTCTTCTTCAGATCCACCTATCAGAATCCTTTCATATTTGGTATACATCATCTCTAGGTGGGTCAGATTCAAGTTTGTTCAAATCGGATCCTGGGTTAATATTTTTGGCTCCCTATTTGAGCCCAAAGTTTAACTTAATGCAATGTGAGGACATTTCTTTAAAAACTTCCTCGTTCAGATCCACCAGTCAGAATTCTTTCATATTTGGTATATACATTTGTAACATCTCAAGAGGGATCAGATTCAAGTTTGTTCAATTTGAGTCCCTGGCTTATTATTTGGGCTCTCTATAGCCAGGGTTGGGGGAGGGGGGGGGGGGGGTGCAAGGGAGCATATTAGGTTCAAGTTTGTTCAGATCCATTTCCATAAAATTTGCCTTTGCATGGCTTCATTCCTTTGTAGTGTTCATGAACCATGTCTAACTCAATGTGACTCTAAACACTTCTTTGAACCACTTTGGCCAGTGAGCGATTCAGGTCCTCTTGGGGCCTCTTGTTTATACAAGGATTACTATTCTACTTTATATAAAAAAGCCAATGACCTAAATTTTAGCTTTACAAACGAACTGTGGTGAACATGTGTGTCTGTGGTGAACATGCCAGCAATGGGATTTCAGTAGGTAAAATTTATGCTTACAGTGAAACTACATCCAAGTTGACCTTTGGTGACCTCGACCTGAATTCAGACTTACCTAAATTTATAGCTCATCACCTTGCAAAGAGTGAAAGGAAAGCAGCAATTATTTATTACGTTTTTAAATGAGTTTACCTCATAAGATACAAAAATTAACACATGCATGTCTCATGTTAATAAAGCATCCATAACTCGAAAAGGTATGTTATTATGTTATTAAAATGAAAAAAGGCTCACGATTTGCTCATTTCTTCTTCCATTTTGTTTCGGCGATAAAATTGACAGTGGAAGTACTGCCCACCCGTGCTCATGTAAACAAAGACAGATTTGCACTTGTGTTCGTCAGCTGCTCAGTAAAATCAAGAAAAAATAATAGCAACTCTTAATAATCTGATGATCATGATATAAATTAAAATATACACAAAGTAGCTTGGTGTACCAAATTCACTACTCTTGGAAAAGAGGCGTTAGAGTACGTGTTAACAGCTCGTCAAAGGCTTGTGGTTAACATTACTTCATCACTTGTTGGTGAACATTTGATACACCAAGCTACAATGGGTATATTCTATATTTAAAACAATCTTCTTCAGCTCCACCAGTCACAGTCTTTTAATAATGGGTATTCTGCATCCTGGGGGGGGGGGGGGGGGGGGGGGGGGGGGGGGGTGTCAGATTAACTCTTAACCTGTTGAGTATTTTCAAAATATTTTTCATCAAATCTAGTCATGGCTGCTATGAAACAACTATGACTAGATTTGATGAAAAATCTTAAGTTTATCTGAAGAAATCATTGGTCAATAAATAAATCCATTCAATTTACAGGGGTGGGGGGGGGGGGGGTTAAATGTGCCCATTTTTACTTATTTCAGTAGCATGTTGGGCAGCAATATTCACCAGCAGCATGCAAGGAATTAAAGTTATTTTTGAAGTCAAGTCCCTGGATTCCTATTTAAGCTCCTTCTGGGAACCCAAATTTAGCTTACAGCAATGTGAGGAATATTCTTCAAAATCCTCTTATCCCAATGGGTAGCATGGGAGCAGGACAGTGCTTATTTACTCTGGTAAACAATTTCTGCTTTAAATAGGACCTGGTACAAACCAATGGCTGGGGTGGAAGTCTTTTAAAGAGGGCAGCATAGATATAAACAGCTGGCAATACGTAACTTCTTAGTTTACATATATATTGCAGTCATAGTATAGCCATAGGTGCTGAAAGTGCCCTTAAACACAAATAAATAAAATACCCTTCTTCAGACCCACCAGTCGAAACTTTTGATATTTACTACACAGCATTTTTGGGGGTCAGTTTCTTCAAATGCATCCTTAGTGGTCAGATTCAAGTTTCTTCAAATCAGGTTCCTTCCAAATGGCCTCTAATCATTTTCAACTTAATCACTTTGTATTTTGTAGAATTCTTTGGCAGTGCTTATTCTCTCAAACAACTAACCCAATCAGTGAAGAAAACAATAGTAAATGATAAGTGACTTACAATTTTTTAGCTCACCTGACTGCAAGTCAATGTGAGGTATTGCCATTACTTGGCGTCCGTCGTTCATTGTCCGTCATCCATTAACTTTTGCAAACATGGCTCCTTCTTCACAGCCATTTCAGCCAAATTCAAACATATATTGCACAAACCATCCCTGGGGTATATGTACCCTTTCTATTTTGTTCAGATGGAGCGGCTGCCTTCTTTGGGCTCTGGGCAATGATGCCAAAGCCTAAAAATCTTAAAAAATCTTCTCATGAACCACCAGAGAGATTGCCTTGATATATGGTATGTGACACACTTTGGTGTTGAAGATTAAAGTTTGTTCACGACAAGTTGGTAGGTCAATATTTGGGCTCTCTGTAGGTGCATATCCATTTTGGGCGCTGCCCCAAATTTTATTTCAAGAACCGATGGGCCGATTTGAACCAAAATTTGGCATGTAGCATAAGTGGGTCCAAAGTACTTGATTAATACCCGAAATATTTTTTTTTCGTTGCCCTGTGGGTACCCCAGGGGCTAAACATAGAAAGAAATTCAAATGCCCATGTTTTCCAAACTACACAGAACAGAGAACTGTTATTTGGTATGAAGCATCCTTTTGACCGGTAGAATGGATTAAATAAAAAAAGGTCATCGGTTGTGTTAGGGTGTTCTGTAGGGGCGTTTAAAAAAATGTTGATTCAGCATATTTGTAAAAATTGAAAAAAAAATTTTCTTCAGAACTGCTGATCAGAATCTTTTGATATTTGGTACACAGCATCCATAGGATGGTCAAATACAAGTGTGTATTTTATCGGTTTATATTTGGGCTCAATAGAGGAGCCCAAATAATTAGTCCCCTACTGGCATCGCCAGAGGGGGACTATAGGTTTTCACTCTGTCCATCTGTCAGTCACACTTTAGTTTTTTCGGGGTTTTTTTGGAAACGCTTCAACGGAATGATTTCATTTTTGGTAAACTGCTATAGAACGATGACTTACAGATCAAGTTTGAGTTTCATGCTGATTGCATTATTCTTGTGTGAGTTATGGCCCTTGGAAATATGGAAAAGCTCCAAAATATCAGTTTTCTGGACTTTTTTTGGAAACGCTTCAACGGAATGATTTCATTTTTGGTAACCTGCTATAGAACGATGACTTACAGATCAAGTTTGAGTTTCATGCTGATTGCCTTATTCTTGTGTGAGTTATGGCCCTTGGAAATGTGGAAAAGCGCCAAAATATCAGTTTTCCCGGACTTTTTCTGGAAACGCTTCAACGGAATGATTTCATTTTTGGTAACCTACTATACAGCGATGACTTACAGATCAAGTTTCATTTACACTCTGTCCATCCATCCATCCGTCAGTCAGTCTGTCGGTCATACTTTAGTTTTCCACACTTTTTTTGGAAACGATTCAGCAGAATGATTTCATTTTTTGGTAACCTACTATAGAGCGATGACTTACAGATCAAGTTTCATTTACACTCTGTCCATCCATCCGTCAGTCTGTCAGTCAGTCTGTCGGTCATACTTCAGTTTTCCGGACTTTTTTTGGAAACGCTTCAACGGAATGATTTCATTTTTGGTAACCTACTATAGAATGATGACTTACAGATCAAGTTTCATTTGCACTCTGTCCATCCGTCAGTCTGTCAGTCAGTCTGTCAGTCGTACTTTAGTTTTCCGGACTTTTTTGGAAATGCTTCAACCGAATGATTTCATTCATTGTAACCTACTATAGAACGATGACTTACAGATCAAGTTTGAGTTTTATGCTGATTGCATTATTCTTTTGTGAGTTAAGGCCCTTGTAAATATGGAAAAGCACCAAAATATCAGTTTTCTGGACTTTTTTTGGAAATGCTTCAACGGAATTCATGCTGATCACATCTAGGTTATAACATTTGTATAATTATTAATGCTCATTAGTCCAGTAGGGGACATTGTATTGCTTCAGCGATATGTGCGCTCTTGTTAACTTAGCTAGGCACTATGGGGAATAAGCTTTAAAAATATTCTTCAGATCATACAGTCAGATTCTTTTGATACTTGGTATACAGCATCTCTACAGGGGTCAAATTGTAGTTTGTTCAAATGGAGTCCCTGGGTTAATATTTGGGCTTCCTATGGAAGCCCGAATATTAACTTGGTGCAATATGGGGAATAACCTTTAAAAATCTTCTTCCGATCCACCAGTCAGATTCTTTTGATATTTGGTGTGCAGAATCTCTAGGAGGGGGGGGGGGGGGGGGGGGGGAAAGATTCAAGTTTGGCCAAATGGGATCCCTGGACGAATATTTTGGCTCTTTATCGAAGCCCAAATTTTAACTTAGTGCAATATTAGAAAATTTCTTTAAAAATCTTCTTTTTCGGACCCACTAGTGAGAATCTTTTTAGTCCCCTACCGGCATCGCCGGATGGGACTATAGGTTTGCACTCTGTCCATCTGTCAGTCTGTTAGTCTGTCAGTCTGTCAGTCACACTTTAGTTTTCTGGAGTTTTTTGGAAACGCTTCAATGGAATGATTTCATTTTTGGTAAACTACTATAAAATGATGACTTACAGATCAAGTTTGAGTTTCATGCTGATTGCATTATCCTTGTGTGAGGTATGGCCCTTGGAAATATGGGAAAAAGCACCAAAATATCAGTTTTCCAGAGTTTTTTTTGGAAACGCTTCAACAGAATGATTTCATTTTTGGTAAACTACTATAGAACGATGACTTACAGATCTAGTTTGAATTTCATGCTGATTGCATTATTGTTGTGTGAGTTATGGCCCTTGGAAATATGGAAAAGCGCCAGAATGTCAGTTTTCCAGACTTTTTTTGGAAACGCTTCAACGGAATGATTTAATTGTTGGTAACCTACTATAGAACGATGACTTACAGATCGAGTTTGAGTTTCATGTTGATTGCCTTATTCTTTCGTGAGTTATGGCCCTTGGAAATATGGAAAAGTGCCAAAATATAAGTTTTCCGGATTTTTTTCTGGAAACGCTTCAACGGAATGATTTCATTTTTGGTAACCTACTATAGAACGATGACTTACAGATCAAGTTTCATTTCCACTCTGTCCATCCATCCATCCATCCGTCAGTCTGTCAGTCAGTCTGTCGGTCATACTTTAGTTTTCCGTACTTTTTTTTGGAAATCTTCAATGGAATTCATGCTGATCACATCTGGGTTATAACATTTGTATAATTATTAATGCACATTAGTCCGGTAGGGGACATTGTATTGCTTCAGCGATATGTGCGCTCTTGTCATATTTAGTATGTGACATATATAGAGTTGTAAGGTTCAAATTTGTTCAAATCAAGTTCCTGGGTTAATATTTGGGTTCCCCATGGGAACCCAAATATTTACTTAGTGCAATATGGGGAATTATCGTTTAAAATCATCTCCTTCAGATCAAGCAGTCAGATTCTTTTGATATTTGGTGTACAACACCTCCGGGAGGGTTAGATTGAAGGTTGTTCAAATCAGGACTCTGGCTTAATATTTGGGCTTTTTATTGAAGCCCAAAGTTTAACTTAGAGCAATATGAGAAAATTTCTTGAAAATTCTTCTTCAGATCCACCAGTGAGAATCCTTTCATATTTGGTATGTAACATCTCTAGGGGTGTCAAATTCAAGTTTGTTCAAATCGATTCGCTTGTTTTTTTCTTGGTTTTTGGGAGGGGGGAGGACGCTAGAGAAGACAGTAGTTTAAAACAAAACAAAAATTTCTTTCGGTTGTTGTTTTTTAATACTTCACAGAACAGTGTTTGCTAGGAAGCTTTCCTCAGACCAGCAGAAATGAAGGGACTAAAAAGTTGCCTTTGGTTGTGTCACAGCAAATCAAAAAAATTGCTCTTCCTACTGATCACAAGCTGATACACGCCACTGTTTTGACAATTTGAGCCAGGTGAGCATTTTTGGTCCACTTGAGCCCCTGGTTTAAAAATGCATAAATCTCTTTGTGAAGAAGACTACATGATCTTTTATGAGGTGAGTCCTTCAGGACCCTTGTTTTCTATTGTTTTTTTTTTTTTCTTTCTAAGCACTACCTGAGGCTTTCACCAGTTTTGCTCTGTAAGAATATATGTTTTATTATGCTGGCGACTTAAAAAGTTGGTATCTAGTGGATACATCCATCCATACGTACCAACATATTCTCATATATTTCCACCACTGCAACGCCAATTTAAATATTTGGTATTGTGATAGAGCATCATGGGCAAACGATACCTGTGTAGCGTGAGTTTCCACACATTTTTTCAAGAGTTATGACCCCTTTTCACTTTTGACGTGGGTTGGGGAATAACCTTTGAAATTTTTGGCAGGTTGTGTGCATTGGCACATGCTTTGCATTGCCCCTCATGTTTACTGATGCAAGAGTCTGTGTTAGGCAGTACCATTCTCTCTCTCTAAATGTTTTCACCCCCCAACTCCATTCAGTTCTAGACGTCTTCATCCCCCATTTGAACGTTGCAGGCTTCTTTGAGCTGCCATTTAAATTTACTCAAAATGAACAGAAATGTTACTTGATTTACCCTTATGCAGTGAAATCTAATTGTTGAAGTTTTGCGAACCTGGTTGCCTCTAATGTCATAGTGTTAAATATATTCAGGCGATCAAAATAAAAATAGGGTGCATGTTTTCAAGTATTCATTGACCTGTTCATAGAATATTACAGTGGCATCTGTCATATTTTTGTCAGTTTTGTGTGTAATAAAATAGGGAAGATTTCAAGGCTGCCAAATTTAAAATGACATCAAAATCTCAGAAAGGATTTTCAATCAAAAATAAAAAAAATAATTATTTTTTCAGCTCTACAACAATAACAACAAACTGAAATTTCAACAAAATCAGAGGAACTTTAATATTTGCAACATTGATGTTTTACCATGGTCACAACGGCATTCCAGACCAGAGGTCTTCCTGTGTGTCCAATTTGTGGAGAAGTGACTTCTCCCTGGAGTTAAAATAGGGAGAAGTGAAGAGAAAATAGGGAGAAGTGACCAGAAAATAGGGACGAATGACCAGAAAGGTTGAATCATATGAAGATGCATGAATACTCTGGGAAAATGGGGGGATCGAAACACAATGATGAAAACATTTGGATAGAAAGGCACTTTTATTAGAGATTAAAAATAAATAATCGATAATAAATATCATATTGTAACAATACAGCATGTTTTATGTATTTACAAAGTTTACAAGTCTGCTGGTCCATTAAATTCCTTTGGTGCAAGTTATTTCCACTTTGCTGTTTCAATAGTCAGTGCTCTTTATCTATAATGTGCACACAGAATAGCATTAAATCAATGTTAAGAACAAATTTACATATGGAAAATTTTACTGCATTTTTGTCCCCGCCACCTTGGCAATGCCAGATCATAATTAGATTTTTATCTGCTGGTGGTCCGTCCTCCGAAATCCTCATATGGTCATTCAATGTTTTATTAGTCATTTTGATTCTTAATCTTGATTTAATTCTATTCTGTGTACTGTTATTATACTACATAATTTCATCAATGTACATATTTGTGGAAACAATTCAAAATATTTCTCATACATAATTGAACAAATTTCAGAAAACTTCATTTTACAATAATTTCCAACAACCAATCTCTTATACTGCTTGTACTCATTAACACAACTTTCACCTTTCTCCACAAAAGGATCAAAATGTTTAGACAAGTACACAATTTCATTTACCCCAAAATCAACAAATCAGTTATCGTTCTTCTTAGAAGCCACATCATATACAACTTTTAACTGGGATGGTAACAAAACATTCATTTTCTCAAGGACTCCAACATCCTCAAACCTTGTCTCAAGGTTGTTAACAATATTCTCAACATATACACTCATTATTTTCCTCACTGTTGTTTTCTGTTGCTCATAATACTTCACTTCTACTTCTGTTGATACATTCTCAATCTCATAAGTCTCATCAAGCTGACAACCTTGCCCTTGACTCTCACCATCAAACCCATCAAATCGATCAATATTCAAACTGACATTGTCATCTACAACACATCTATAACTCTCAGAAACTGGACATTTATATACACATTTCTTGTTCTCAACAGACACAAAAAAATCAAGTTTATCCATATAACTACCATCTCACACTACTAGATCTCTTAATGCATCACATGTGCTCTTTACAGAAGGTGCTATCTTGCTAAAATCAATAGATTCATATTGAAAGATTTTACATGTACTCAGTTTAGTCAAAAATGGGAGAATATCCATAAGCATGTGTGTTGTACCAATGAATTTATACTGAGTAATTTTGGCTAATAAGCCTTTAGAAGTAGGGTTATTCTGGTCGTTTTCCAAGGCTACAACAAGAGCTAGGTAAGTCCGATACAAAACTTCAACAGCCTTTTGTAAACTCAGCCAACGAACAGCATGAATTTGAGTATACTTTAAGGTTGGGATGGATAGCAACTGTTGTATGGCACGTAATGAGTTTGTGCGTAGTGCAGAATTGCTGAAATATGTGAAAATACTTGACGGTTCAGTTATATTTCACTAAATCAGGGATTGAAGTTGCAAGAGCACATCTGTGGGCAGCACAGTGAACACCAATAACACAGAGGTTAATTTTTTTAAATCTTGCAACAACTCCATTCACTTTTCCAGTCATGACACTGGCACCGTCAGTTCCAATGCCCACTAACGTCTAACCCAAAAACTTTGAAGGATTCCATGATGTATTTGACAATAGTTTCAGCATCAGCTGATGAATTTGTTACTTCAATGTTTTCCAGAAAACAGTTTTTTAACATGGCCCTCATGAAAGTACTGAATATAAACCAACAGTCGTTTTTGGGTACATCTGTCTGTACTTTCGTCAAGAATTATTGAAAATGTTTCCAATTGTTTAATCTCATTTAGTTTTTCCTCCAATATAACAGATGCTAAGGCCGACTAAAATTCACTAATTGCCCTTTCACTAGTGTATGAGTAGCATTTGTGCTTTATCGTCTCGACGCCAAGCGAATCGACAAGTTCTATTAAACCCTGAAAATCATCCTTTGGCAGCTCACGCTTGGCAAGAAAATATGCACATTTCAAGTAGCTGGTGATGTGTTCGTAATGTTTTCACAAGATCTTTGCTTTTTCCCCACACACAAATCCCCCCCGCCCAGTCCCCACCCTCCAATACAAGTTACATAGGCCGGGTCACAACCCAATTTTCAAGCATATGCAATCAACAAGAATTAGTTGCAAGTTTTATACGTAACGTTCTGCCAATTTGTGATGCAACGGAAATAGGTAAGTTTTCACAAGTTACACGTGTTGAATAAGATAAAAGAATAAAGGAAAATTATTATTAAAGATTTAAACAATACTTGCATTTTATTTGTTTTTCATTGTTTGTTTATCACCCCAATGTCTTCATCCCTGTCGAGAAAATCCAACACTCATTTGTGCCTGAGCCTTCATAGTTTCAGAATCAAAGCGCCATTTGCGCCATAACCTGCGCAGTTGTTGTGTTTACATTGGTTTTTCCGGAAACGCGACAGGAAAAACCAATATAAATACAACAACAGCACAAATTGCTGTCCTACATCAGCATTGTTGGTGCTATTGAAACTTAGGTAAAACAAAAAAAAAATGCACAACTTAACTTGATCTGTCTGTAGCTTCCCACATTTGCCTCCCCCCCCCCCCCCCCCCCCCCCCCCCCCCCCCCAATAATGGACCAGGGTCCCCTGGGGAAAAAAATAAAAACTGCCCTCCCTCACTGAATTTGGAATTTGAAAACCAATTGCCTGAGAACCAAAACCTTTTTTCTTTTTGCCTTACCCTGTCTTACCAGTTAAAAAATTTACTGATTGTTTCAGCACTTCACATTGAGGGGTCACAAGCCATGTTTGTAAAGAGAAAAAATATTTTAAAAAAAAACCTAACTTTAACATTTCTGTTCAGATTTGGGCCTGAAGTCCGTCATATATATTTAGTATGGTTTAGTACGTCCTGTGCTTTGAACCCCCAAAATATATTACTGACTTTGGATCTGGGGGGAGGGGAGGAGGGGCGTTAGTTATCCCCACAATTGGCCAAACTTGGACCCAAAGTCTTTAATATAATTTTTGGGTTTGAAACATCCACAGGTCACACCCAAACCAAAAATTTATATTGCAGACTTTGGGGCCAAGTTTGGACAAACTGTGAGGGTAATTAGCACTCTCGACCGAAAGTCGGTAATTTATTTTTTTGGTTTTATACGTCCTGTGAACGTTTTGAACCAAACAAATATATTACTGACTTCGGATCGGGGTGTGGTAGAGGGCATGGCATTAACTACCCTGCCCCCCTCCCACCCCCACACAAAAAAAATATATATATTACGGCAAGTTGGGGGTGTACCAAATTATTACCGATTGGTTTGTTTAACTGTGAGGGTAATGCCCCCCCCCCCCCCCCCCCTCACCAAGCAAACTTTCAATTAATGGGCCATCAGGATGATAGTTGCTTCTGTAGGCCCCCTGAGAAATATCTCATAATTAATATACTTTATTACTTACATGATGCATGATGGACATGATTCATTGTTTTTGCAGGCGTGTCGTGTCCAATAGAATAGACATTGTTTTTGTGGCAGCACAGCATAATGAACAGTGCCATTTTTTGTTGTCGTCCATCACATACCATGGAAAATCATTTTGATTAAGTTTTTTATTGAACTTTTTGGAAGGACGTTGTAATCTATCAAAGTCGGTTTCGGGACTTTTTCACCTTAAACCAGATTTGTTTGGCGATCCAGTAGCACCCAACCAAGCAGTTAGCGACATGATGATTGATTGCCCAAGTGAATATGCGATTCATATTTATAACTGCACACTGTCTTTTCTGCTAGACTTTGTTTTTGTAATAATTACTTGTGGGACGCTTAGATAAAAGAGAATGGGTCGACAGAAGAGCCATTGCTTTTCAATTATCACTGCACAAGAGTAAGCTGAATTTGCGTTTGATGGTTCATCAAAGGCATATACCGTTCTCTGTTTACACCAGATCAGTGACTAACACCAGTGACAGTGCATCTTTCTGAATTAGTAAACGTGTCCAATCCGTCAATTCCATTGGAAGAAAATATAACCTCGTGACCAATTGTGCAGTCATTTGAAACAGCTGATGTGTTGTCTCCATCTGGAAATAGCCTGGGTCAAGTTCACGTGTCATTTTCAAAACAATTTTTATGAGTTGCTTTTAAAAGTGGAGTAATAAAATATGATTAAAAATTTAATGCAAGTGAGGGATGACATTTTGCATTTATTTTATTAAGAATTTGTGAGTACACAACACACAATGAATGTTTATTGTTTGAAAAATAAATTGTAAACAATAAGGAATATCAATATTCTCCCACGTGCTTTTAGTTTTACTTTCGAAACACCAAAAACGTTTGACATTGGGTCCAATAGTTTGGAAAATTAACTTCGAAAAACGCTGGGTATAAGGGCAAAATTCGAAAGCGATTTGACTTCGCTTTATACTTTCACCAGGGCGAAATTTGAAATCTAAAAGTGAGTTTTTCGCCCTAATCGCCCAGTCGGAGGACCTCTGTTCAAGACTAACTTTTTGCCTGATCAAAAATGAAAGCATTTTTAGTTTAAAGTCATTTTTGGAGATTATATTCCCGAAACTGCTAAAGGCTGGGTCTCAAAATATGGTTGAAACTAAAAAGTTAAGAAAAACATCTAAAAATGGCATCACTAGCATCAGGGGTGGAAATTTTATTTAAAAAAAGACATAGAAGAGGAAAATTTCAAATGATCACAAAATGTTAAGTGAAGTTTCACTGTATAATTCATATATAAGGTGTAATACTGAAATAACAAAAGTAACATTTTTACTGGAGAAATGTCAAAAAATGACTTAAATTTCAGAGGGACATAAAAACGTCAAAAATGGCGATAAATAAAAAAAAAACAAATAACAGCTATCCCCATTTTTTTTTTACCTCTACAACATACTAGAATTTAAAAAAAAAAAATTGCATGCATTTTAATTTTTGACCCTCTATCTGAAATCACCTGACAGTTCAACCAGAATGGTTGGGAATTCCCTAGGACAGCACTGCAATTTCAGATATATTTTTGTAGAGATAAAATTCATAAAATTTTGAATGACTGAGGTTCAAAATGAGGTTGAAAGTAAAAGGTCGAGACAAAAATGATTTTGCCACATTGTGTCGTATGCTTTTTTATCTGTCTAAATTCTTCCTTTAAGTAAATGTATTTTCCTTCTAGACAACTTCATCACTTTAAATTTAAATTTGTTTAAATTTACTCATTTTCCAAGTTGTTTCTGGATGTCATGTTTTACATCCATTCGTTTTTGAGACAGTTATCCTCATTTTTCATTACAAATGCAAATTTTGTGATGTAAACAGCTCTTCATTCAACCCTTTACCAATTGAATCGGCCGAATCCACCTGCGTAACTCATAATTTATCAGAGCAGTTAAAACATTTTTTTAGCTATGAACAAAACCATATCATGTGACCTTCCCCTCCCATTGGAACAAGCTCGTTCCAGTAAGTGGTCACATGATATGGTTTTGCGTAAATTTTTAGAATTTAAAAAAAATTCTTAAAAAAGAAAATGATTAAATTAAAATAAATTGTGATATTGTGTGCATTGGTCAAAGGGTTAAGACAGCTATGAAATGTCATACACCATTTTCTTGCTGTTTGAAATTATGCACTCAAGTGTTTTTACTCTTGATGCATTAAGACTTGCAACAAAGAAATGACCAGTATTCTTTTAGCCTCTTTGGGAAAGGATGCGGGTCCTATGTATGCCACTGGTAAACTTTGCATTGTGAGGGCTCCAAATCGGTACTTGTTTTGGAGAAAAAACATACAAAGAAATAAATGAATAAGAAATGACATCTTCAGATTGAATTGAGTTGAGTTGAATTGATAGTTGAGGCATTGCACTGTGACATCTGATGAACGATTTCAGTGATAGTTGTTTGTCTGACAAACACACATTCTATTCATTGCGCTGTAAAAGACATGGACGGTCAGTCAGAGAATTTACCACTTTCAGTCCAAGACCTCAGTACCTTGTAAATCTTCCTTGATTCACGAGACAAGTGTAGATCCGATGTGGCATACTCCTCACAAAACGTCCAATATCAGCTTGACTGATGTTATTCCATTCTTCCTGCAGTGCAGTGGCGAGTTCCTGGACATTGGTAGGGGGCTGTTGGCATTGTCGTATGTGCCTGCCAAGCATATCCCAGACGTGCTCGATTGGTGAAATGTCTGGACTTAGTTCTGGCCAAGGCAGAGTAGTGATGTTCTGCTCCTGGAGGAACTCTGTAGTAACACGGGCCTGTGTGCTCTTGCATTGTCATCTTGGAAAATGAATCCATGGCCATGACGATGCGCAAATGGCACCAATGAGCTGCTAACATGTTGTCACAGTAGTACTGCCCTGTGACATGCCCTTGGATGACATGTAATGCTGTTCTGCTTCTCATGGTTATGCCTTACCACACCTTAACCGATCTACCACCAAAATGATTGTGCTGTCTAATGGGTTACGTCATGGTATCGTTCTTTCCGCTGCAGCCATTCTCTGTTTCCCCTGTTGTGGAAGTTGAGGGTGAACCTCGAATCATTGGAAAACATTACATTGCTCCATCAACTGTCCCAGTGCTGTTATGCTCCACACCAATTAAGCCTTGCTGCGATGTAACGTTCAGTCAAACGTGGAATTATTCGAGGTCATCGAGCGAACAAATTCCAGCTGTGTAGGCAATTTCAGATAGTCTGACCACTGACTCGCACATCTGTCATTCGGTGCAGCTGCTATCCAATTTCTGAGGCACTTTGATGGCGGTTACGTAGTGCTGTGGTTCGGATGAAATGATCTTGGTTAGCAGTTGTCGCCCTTGGATGACTTGACCAATGTCTGTCATCAACATTGCCTGTCTGATGGTAGCTTGACCACAACCTGCTAATCACCGACTGAGTAACATTGAGAATTTGATCCACTGCAGGTTGTTTGTTGGCAGATTTCAACATGCCAACGGCACGTAAACGTTCATCACGTGTCAGACTTCGCATACCTCAAAAGTTACATTTCGACCAGAAACAATTGACGAACAAGTTTATACCAAGAAAAGAATGATGAGACCTCCAGAAAAGCCCATCCAGTACAAATGAAAATTTCAAAACGTACCCAACCCATTGACGCGGCGCTCATGCGAAAAACCTGCACAAAGTAGTTGTGGGTCGATGATATTCATGATCCACACTAAACTTGGTAACATATTGATGTGTCCAATCATGCATATCCAACAGCATTTTCCAAAAATATCAGCATCAGTTTGGATATCCCCTCCTTTTTTTGAATAGTATACATTAGAAATGCAGTATTGAAACTTTTTCCAATTTACATAAATTTTGACATTTTGTAAGTGATTTAGTGCATTGCCATATCTCTGTTAATAATCATTTGTAACAATATAACTCAAACAACGCTACCTCCAAAAGATTTCTCATACATTGATGAGGTCATTAATAATGTTTGGAGCAAAAACAGACTTGTCTTGTTTCCTTAAACATTGACATACACATTCAACAGAAATAACATTAGTTGTGCTTTGTTGAATGACTTCCTGGAGATTTGTTTTGCGATCTCAAATCAGTGTAGTTATTATTGTTATAATCTATATTATTTTATTACTGTTATCATTACCGTATCAGAACAGTTCACGCCTATTAGAAAGAACTAAGCAAAAAGTCTCTGCAGTGTTCTTCATTAGTCTATTCTGAAGACGGGTAAGATCCATAAAAAATGGGCAACCTAAGACAGGGATAGCTGGCTTGATTAAAGCATTGAATGTGGAAACTGTATAGATGAATGAATTCCAAATCTATTGATCGTGCACTGTCTATCCTGATGACGGGTACGATCCATAAGAAATGGGCAACCTAAGACAGGGATAGATGGCTTGATTAAAGTATTGAATGTACAAACTGTATAGATGAGTGACTTTCATATTATTTGATAATAGGCAGGATGCTTCTGTTACAGTACACCTGGAGAAGGGAAGAATGTGATTCCTCAAGTTGCAAGACAATGATGAATGTATACATATATGCCACAGATTTAGTTTGTGATTGCAATGTGAATCTTGAGAAGTCATTCAGTGAAGCATAGCCAATGGCGCATCTGTGGCCAGATTAGATGTGTATATCTACATTTATGGTGACCATATGTTTTCAGGGTTCCCATAGGGCCTTGGGTACATGGAATTGCTTTGAATTTGACCAAAGGTCATTCAAGGCTCTGCAATACCTGAAATGTGTCTGGATAACTATACTATTCAAAAAAAGTAGTAAGGGATATCCAAACTGATGTTGATATTTTCGGAAAATGGTATTGGATATGCGTGAGTGGACACATCAATATGTTATCAATTTAGTGTGGATCATGAATGTCACCGGCCCACGAAAACTTTGTGCAGGTTTTTCATACTAGCGCCTCTTTAATGTCTGGGGTACGTTTTGAAATTTTCATTTGTATTGGACAGGCGTTTTCAGAGTTCTCAGCATTCTTTTCTTGGTATAAATTCTTTCATCAATAGTTTCTGGTCGAAACGTAACTTTTGAGGTATGCAATGACTGACACGTGATGAACGTTTACTTGCCGTTGACATGTTGGAAGCTGGCAACAGACAGACTGCAGTGGCTCAAATTTTCAATGTTACTCAATCAGTGATTAGCAGGTTGTGGTCACGCTACCGTCCGATAGGCAATGTTCATGACAGACGTCGGTCAGGTCATCCAAGGGTGACAACTGCTGACCAGGATTGTTTCATCCAAACCACAGCATCACGTAACCGCCATCAAAATGCCTCAGAAATTGGACAGCAGCTGCACCAAGCGAAAGATGTGCGAGTCAATGGTCAAACTACCTGAAATTTCCTACACAGCTGGAATTTGTACGCTTGACGACCTGGAATAAGTCCACATTTGACTGAACGTCATATTGCAGCAAGGCATAATTGTTGTTGAGCACAACAGTGCTGGGACCATCGTTGGTGGAGCAACGTAATGTTTTCCGATGAACCGAGGTTTACTCTCAACTTCCACGACAGGGGAAACAGAGTGTGGCGGCGGCAGAAGGAATGATACCATGGCATAACCTGTTAGGAAGCATGATCGTTTTGGTGGTGGATCGGTTATGGTGTGGGGAGGCATAACCATGACAAGCAGAACAGCGTTACATGTCATCCAGGGGTGTGTCACAGGGCAGAACTACCATGAGAACATGTTAGCAGCTCATGTGCCATTTGTGTGACGTCACAGCCGTGGATTCATTTTCCAAGATGACAAGGCAAGAACACACAGGGCCCATGTTGCTACAGAGTTCCTGCATGATATGCAATGTTCATGACAGACGTCGATCAGTTCGTCCAAGTGCGGCAAGTGCTGACCAGGATTGTTTCATCAGAATCAGAGTATTACGTAATCGCCATCAAAAGGCCACAGAAATTGGACACCAGCTGAACCAAATAACAGATGTGCGAGTCAGTGGTCAGACTATCCGAAATCGCCTACACAGCTGGAATTTGTTTGCTCGACGACCTCGAATAATTCCACATTTGGCTGAACGTCACATCGCAGCAAGGCTTAATTGGTGTGGATCACGACAGCGCTGGGACAATCGTTGGTGGAGCAATGTAATGTTTTCTGATGATTCGAGGTTCATTCTCAACTCCCACGACAAGGGAAACAGAGTGTGGCTGTGGCAGAAAGAATGATACCATGACGTAACCCATTAGACAGCATGGTCATTTTGGTGATGGATCGGTTACGGTGTGGGAAGGCATAACCATGACATGCAGAACAGCATTACATGTCATTCAAGGGCATGTTACAGGGCAGTACTACTGTGACATGTTAGCAGCTCATTGGTGCCATTTGCGCATCGTCACAGACATCATTCATTTTCCAAGATGACAATGCGAGAGCACACAGGCCTGTGTTGCTACAGAGTTCCTCCAGGAGCAGAACATCACTACACTGCCTTGGCCAGAACTAAGTCCAGACCTTTCACCAATCGAGCATGTCTGGGATATGCTTGGCAGGCGCATACGACAATGCCAAAAGCCCCCTTCCCAATGTCCAGGAACTCGCCACTGCCCTGCAGGAAGAATGGAATAACATCAGTCAAGCTGATATTGGATATTTCATGAGGAGTATGCGATGTCGGATCTGCACTTGTCTTGCGAATCAAGGAGGATTTACAAGGTACTGAGGTCTTGGATGGAATGTGGTAAATTCTGACCGTCCATGTCTTCTACAGCGCAGTGCGTGGAATGTTTGCTTGTCAGACACCCAACTATCACTGAAATCGTTCACCAGATGTCACAGTGCAATGCCTCAACTGTCTTTTTGATGAAAATATAAATATATTTCTTCATATATCTCACTTTTATCAAATATCCCCTATTTTTTGGAATAATATATACAGTTTTATATGCCAGAGTTTGTGATGGCATAGTCCTAACTAAAACCCTCCGGTCATTACCACATCCTACCATTTTCCCTGTAGGGAAGTGGGAGGATAGGATAATGACCAAAGGTCCTAGCTAGGACAATTGAAGATAGGGCCCTGAAAATCCTTATGGGCACTCTCCAATAAACTGTGTAACATGGCAAACCCATTCAGACAAAATAATATCACTTCCGACAATACAAAGTACATCCACTGAGTATGACCAGTTGTGGTGCCTGCACTTCAGAATAAAGCCTAAATATGGGCTTCCTGCACTCTACCAGTCACTCCCCAATTGGTATCTTAAACTGGGACTTCATGCGACTTCAGAAAACCAATGACTGCCAACCTGTTGCAGTATTGCAAGCCTCTGAACTCAGAGGGTTATGGAAATGTCTGTATCAAAAGAAGCAATCATGACTTTAGCAAAAGGAGGGGTAACTCCACCATCATATTGAAACACAGGGTTTGGGTATAAATAAGTGAAGTTATAAAGCTGTGTACATTAACATATATAATTTATACATGAAGTGTATTCAGCATTACTTTTCTCAATTCAATCTGAAGATATCATTTCTTATTCATTTATTTCTTTGTATGTTTTTTCTCCAAAACAAGTACCGATTTGGAGCCCTCACAATGCAAAGTTTACCAGTGGCATACATAAGACCCGCATCCTTTCCCAAAGAGGCTAGAAGAATACTGGTCATTTCTTTGTTGCAAGTCTTAATGCATCAAGAGGAAAAACACTTGAGTGCATAATTTCAAACAGCAAGAAAATGGTGTATGACATTTCATAGCTGTCTTAACCCTTTGACCAATGCACACAATATCACAATTTATTTTAATTTAATCATTTTCTTTTTTCAGAATTTTTTTTAAATTCTAAAAATATATGCAAAACCATATCATGTGACCACTTACTGGAACGAGCTTGTTCCAATGGGAGGGGAAAGGTCACATGATATGGTTTTGTTCATAGCTAAAAAAATGTTTTAACTGCTCTGATAAATTATGAGTTACGCAGGACGGATTCGGCCGATTCAATTGGTAAAGGGTTGAATGAAGAGCTGCTCACATCACAAAATTTGCATTTGTAATGAAAAATGAGGATAACTGCCTCAAAAACAAATGGATGTAAAACATGACATCCAGAAACGACTTTGAAAATGAGTTAATTTAAACAAATTTAAATTTAAAGTGATGAAGTTGTCTAGAAGGAAAATACATTTACTTAAAGGAAGAATTTAGACAGATAAAAAAGCATATGACACAATGTGGCAAAATCATTTTTGTCTTGACGTTTTACTTTCAACCTCATTTTGAACCTCAGTCATTCAAAATTTTATGAATTTTATCTCTACAAAAAATGTATCTGAAATTGCGGTGCTGTCCCAGGAAATTCCCAACCATTCTGGTTGAACTGTCAGGTGATTTCAGATAGAGGGTCAAAAACTAAAATGCATGCAATTTTTTTTCTAAATTATAGTTTGTTGTAGAGAAAAAAAAAAATGGGGATAGCTGTTATTTGTTTTTTTTTATTTAGCACCATTTTTGTTGTTTTTATGTCCCTCCGAAATTTAAGTCATTTTTAGCTCAACTTTAGCGAAGCCAAATTTGAGCTTATGCAATGGCCAGTCGTCCATCTGTCCGTCAACAATTCAACACGGCTCGGGCTAGAGGCCGTATTTATGAACCAATCTTTACGAAACTTCTTGGGTACCTTTGTTATGACGTGGGACGAAAACAAGTGTTTTGGGGTCCGATCTGAAATTCAAGTTGGCCGCTGGCGGCCATTTTGTACAGACTTAGGTGAAATCAGATTTTTGCGCAGAACTTCCATATGAAAGCGCTGATTTGAATAATTTTTTGGATGAATGTTTAGTACCATGGGATACATCACATATAATACAGGTTTTTTTCTTGTACGTAAATTATGCAAATTAGATTAACTTTGATGTATTTAGTGTTAATTTCAGCAATGTAAGTGCAAATGCCAATAGGGCTCGGGCTAGAGGCTGTATTTATAAACCGATCTTGACGAAACTTCTTGGGTACCTCTGGTGTCACCGTGGGACGAGAACGAGTGTTTTGGGTGCGGTCCGAAATTCAAGATGGCCGATGGCAGCCATTTTGTACAGAATTAGGTGCAATCAGATTTTTGCACAGAACTTCCATTTGAAAGCGCTGATTTGAAACATTTTTTGTGTGAATGTTTAGTACCATGGGATACATCACATATAATACAGGTTTTTTTCTCGTGCAGAAATTATGTAAATTAGATGAACTTTGATTTTTTCAGTGCTACTTACCCACAGTAAGTACACATGTCAATACGGCTCGGGCTAGAGGCTGTATTTATCAACCGATCTTCACGAAACTTCTTGGGTACCTCTGTTATCACCTTGGGATGTGAACGAGTGTTTCTGAGTGTGGTCCAAAATTCAAGATGGCTACCAGTGGCCATTTTGTACCAAAATTAGGTCTAATCAGTTTTTTGTACACAACTTTTATACGGCTCAGGCTAGATGCCGTATTTATGAACCGATCTTTACAAAACTTCTTGGGTACTTTTGTTATCACCGTGGGATGAGAACGAGTGTTTTGGGGTGTGGTCCGAAATTCAAGATGGCCACCAGCAGCCATTTTGTACCAAAATTAGTGTAATCAGTCTTTTGTACAGAACTTTTGTATGAAAGTTCTGATTTGAATAAATTTTTGTATGAATGTTTAGTAAAGTGGAATACATCACATACAGTACGGGTTTGTTTCTTGTGCAGAAATTATGCAAATTAGATGAATTTCGATTTATTTAGTGCTACTTATACACTGTAAGTGCACATGTCAATAACGGTTCGGGCTAGAGGCTGTATTTATCAACCGATCTTCACGAAACTTCTTGGGTACCTTTGTTATCACCTTGGGACGAGAACGAGTGTTTCTGAGTGTGGTCCAAAATTCAAGATGGCTGCCAGTGGCCATTTCGTACCGAAATTAGGTCCAATCAGTTTTTTGTCACAACTTCTATACAGCTCGTATTTATGAACTGATCTTCACGAAACTTCTTGGGTGCCTTTTTTTTCACATTGGAACAGGAATGAGTGTGTTTTGGGGTGCCTTTGTTATCACTGTGCTGTGAGAACAAATATTTTGGGGTTCTGTCAGACCCACTCTGGGTCTCAAAGATTTCTTTTCTAGTTTAGCATCTGACTGTCACCCACATTTACAATACTTTACCTATACATTTGTTGCAGGCTACGGTCAGTATTTATGTACAGACCGTTACAATACTTTATATGTACCTTTGTTATCAGGTCATTACCTTGATGTTTGTCATTGCTGTGTCACATACTACACATGTGCATGTCTTGACAAGTTGAGCTACAGTGTCATCGACACTTTCATTTGACATTTCTCCAGTAAAAATGTTACTTTTGTTATTTCAGTATTACACCTTATATATGAATTATACAGTGAAACTTCACTTAACATTTTGTGATCATTTGAAATTTTCCCTTTCTATGTCTTTTTTTAAATAAAATGTCCACCCCTGATGCTAGTGATGCCAATTTTAGATTTTTTTCTTAACTTTTTTGTTTCAACCTTATTTTGAGACCCAGCCTTTAGCAGTTTTGGGAATATAATCTCCCAAAATGACTTTAACTAAAAATGCTTTCATTTTTGATCAGGCAAAAGTTAGTCTGGAACAGAGGTCCTCCGACTGGGCGATTAGGGTGAAAAAGTCGCTTTTAGATTTCAAATTTCTCCCTGGTGAAAGTATAAAGCGAAGTCAAATCGTTTTCGAATTTTGCCCTTACACCCAGCGTTTTTCAAAGTTAATTTTCCAAACTATCGGACCCAATGTCAAATATTTTCAGTGTTTCGAAAGTAAAACTAAAAGCACAGGGGAGAATATTGATATTTCTTATTGTTTACAATTTATTTTTCAGACAATAAACATTCATTGTGTGTTGTGTACTCACAAATTCTTAATAAAATAAATGCAAAATGTCATCCCTCACTTGAATTAATCATATTTTATTACTCCACTTTTAAAAGCAACTCATAAAAATTGTTTTGAAAATGATACGTGAACTTGACCCAGGCTATTTCCAGATGGAGACAACACATCAGCTGTTTCAACTGACAGCGCAATCGGTCACAAGGTTATTTTCTTCCAATGGAATTGACGGATTGGACACGTTCACTAATTCAGAAAGATGCACTGTCACTGGTGTTAGCCACTGATCTGGTGGAAGCGGAGAACGGTATATGCCTTTGATGAACCATCAAATGCAAATTCAGCTTACCCTTGTGCAATGATAACTGAAAAGCAATGGCTCTTCTGTCGACCCATTCTCTTTTATCTAAGCGTCCCACAAATAATAGTTACAAAAACAAAGTCTAGCAGAAAAGACAGTGTGCAGTTATAAAAATGAATCACATATTCACTTGGACAATCAATCGCATATTCCCTTGGACAATCAATCATCATGTCGCTAACTGCTTGGTTGGGTGCTACTGGATCGCCAAACAAATCTGGTTTAAAGTGAAAAAGTTCCGAAACCGACTTTGACAGATTACAAAGTCCTTCCAAAAAGTTCAATAAAAAACTTAATCAAAATGATTTTCCATGGTATGTGATGGACGACAACAAAAAATGGCACTGTTCATTATGCCGTGCTGCCAACAAAAACAATGCCTATTCTATTGGACACGACACGCCTGCAAAAACAATGAATCATGTCCATCATGCATCATGTAAGTAATAAAGTATATTATTATGAGATATTTCTCAGGGGGCCTACAGAAGCAACTATCATCCTGATGGCCCATTAATTAAAAGTTTGCTTGGTGGGGAGGGGGGGGGGGGGGGCGGGGGGGGGGGGGGGGGGGGGAATCGGTAATAATTTGGTACACCCCCGACTTGCCGTAATATTATTTATTTTTTTTTGGTGTGGGGGTGGGGGGAGGGGTGGTAGTTATTGCCATGCCCTCTTCCACACCCTGATCCGAAGTCAGTAATATATTTTTTTGGTTCAAAACATTCACAGGACGTATAAAACCCCAAAAATATATTACCGACTTTCGGTCGAGAGTGCTAATTACCCTCAGTTTGTCCAAACTTGGCCCCAAAGTCTGCAATATAATTTTTTGGTTTGGTCCAACCTGTGGATGTTTCAAACCAAAAAATTATATTAAAGACTTTGGGTCCAAGTTTGGCCAATTGTGGGGCTAACTAACGCCCCCACCCCCGGACCCGAAGTCAGTAATATATTTTTGGGGTTCGAAGCACAGGACGTACTAAACCATACTAAATTTATATGACGGACTTCAGGCTCAAGTCTGAACAGAAACGTTGAAGTTATTTTTTTTTTAAATATTTTTTCTCTTTGAAAACATGGCTTGTGACCCCTCAATGTGAAGTGCTGAAACGATCAGTAAATTTTTTAACTGGTAAGACAGGGTAAGGCAAAAAAAAAAAAAGGTTTTGGTTCTCAGGCAATTGGTTTTCCATTCCAAATTCAGTGAGGGAGGGCGTTTTGTTTTTTTTTCCAGAGTGGGGGGGGGGGGGGGGGGGGGCGGGGAGGCAAATGTGGGAAGCTACAGATCAAGTTAAGTTGTGCATTTTTTTTTTACCTAAGTTTCAATATCACCAACAATGCTGATGTAGGACAGCAATTTGCGCTGTAACCTATGCAGTTGTATTTATATTGGTTTTTCTTGTCACGTTTCCGGAAAAACCAACGTAAACACAACAACGGCGCAGGTTATGGCGCAAATGGCGCTCTGATTCTGAAACTATGAAGTCTTAGGCACAAATGAGTGTTGGATTTTCTCGACAGGGATGAAGACAATGGGGTGATAAACAAACAACGAAAAACAAATAAACGGCAAGTATTTTTTAAATCTTTAATAATAATTTTCCTTTTTTCTTTTATCTTATTCAACACGTGGTAACTTGTGAAAACTTACCTATTTCCGTTGCATCACAAATTGGCAAATCGTTACGTATTAACTTGCAACTAATTCTTTTTGACTGCATACTCTTGAAAATTGTGTGCGACCCGGCCTATGTAACCTGTATTGGAGGGTGGGGACTGGGCAGGGAAGATTTGTGTGTGGGGGGAAAAGCAAAGATGTTGTGAAAACATTACGAAATCTAATATTTTCTGTGTATTTTATTGCAGCTGATACACACACCAGAGCTGTTGTTAGTAGCAAACTGTCCTCTCAAAAGCCAATGCAAACTCTCATCGAACATAAGATTCAAAAGGATGACAAACCCATCATCAGCTACTTGAAGTGTGCATATTTTCTTGCCAAGCATGAGCTGCCAAAGGATGATTTTCAGGGTTTAATAGAACTTGATTCGCTTGGCGTCGAGACGATAAAGGACAAATGCTACTCATACACTAGTGAAAGGGCAATTAGTGAATTTCAGTCGGCCTTAGCATCTGTTATATTGGAGGAAAAACTAAATGAGATTAAACAATCGGAAACAGTTTCAATCACGAAAGTACAGACAGATGTACCCAAAAACGACTGTTGGTTTATATTCAGTACTTTCATGAGGGCCATGTTAAAAACTGTTTTCTGGAAAACATTGAAGTAACAAATTCATCAGCTGATGCTGAAACTATTGTCAAACACATCATGGAATCCTTCAAAGTTTTGGGGTTAGACGCTAAAAAGATAATGGGCATTGAAACTGACGGTGCCAGTGTCATGACTGGAAAAGTGAATATTGCAAGATTTTAAAAAATTAACCCCTGTGTTATTGGTGTTCACTGTGCTGCCCACAGATGTGCTCTTGCATCATCACAAGCAGCAACTTCAATACCTGATTTAGTGAAATATAACCGAACTGTCTCAAGTATTTTCACATATTTCAGCAATTCTGCATTACGCACAAACTCATTACGTGCCATACAACAGTTGCTATCTATCCCAACCTTAAAGTATACTCAAATTCATGCTGTTCGTTGGCTGAGTTTACAAAAGGCTGTTGAAGTTTTGTATCGGACTTACCCAGCTCTTGTTGTAGCCTTGGAAAACAACCAGGATAACCCTACTTCTAAAGGCTTATTAGCCGGAATTACTCAGAATAAATTCATTGGTACAACACACATGCTTATGGACATTCTCCCATTTTTGACTAAATTGAGTAAAATCTTTCAATATGAATCTATTGATTTTAGCAAGATAGCACCTGCTGTAAAGAGCACATGTGATGCATTAAGAGATCTAGTAGCGTGAGGTGGTAGTTATATGGATAAACTTGATTTTTTTGTGTCTGTTGAGAACAAGAAATGTGTATATAAATGTCCAGTTTCTGAGAGTTATAGATGTGTAGCAGACGACAATGTCAGTTTGAATATTGATCGATTCGATGGGTTTGATGGTGAGAGTCAAGGGCAAGGTTGTCAGCTTGATGAGACTTATGAGGTTGAGAATGTATCAACAGAAGTAGAAGTGAAGTATTATGAGCAACAGAAAACTACAGTGAGGAAAATAATGAGTGTATATGTTGAGAATATTGTTAACAACCTTGAGACAAGGTTTGAGGATGTTGGAGTCCTTGAGAAAATGAATGTTTTGTTACCATCCCAGTTAAAAGTTGTATATGATGTGACTTTTAAGAAGAACGATAACTCATTTGTTGATTTTGGAGTAAATGAAATTGTGTACTTGTCTAAACATTTTGATCCTTTTGTGGAGAAAGGTGAAAGTTGTGTTAATGAGTACAAGCAGTATAAGAGATTGGTTGGTGGAAATTATTGTAAAATGAAGTTTTCTGAAATTTGTTCAATTATGCATGAGAAATATTTTGAATTGTTTCCACAAATATGTACATTGATGAAATTATGTAGTATAATAACAGTACACAGAATAGAATTAAATCAAGATTAAGAACCAAAATGTCTAATAAAACATTGAATGACCTTAAGAGGATTTCGGAGGACGGACCACCAGCAAATAAATTTAATTATGATCTGGCATTGCTAAGGTGGTGGGGACAAAAATGCAGGAAAATTTCCATATGTAAATTCAGTCCTTGGAATAAGCGACGGCATTCAGCAATGCCGTCACAAACGCCGCTGCCGTGGGGCATGACGGCAGCATTTTCTTGCCGTCGCAATTTGGCAGCCATAATATTTTTTTACTTGTTCCAATCACCTGAAATCCGTCAGAACTGATCATCCAACCCTACATAACATATGTTTTATAGTCGTAACTGGTGTATAAAATCAATATTTGAGGAAATATCTTATATTAATTAATTTGAAAGTAAGTTTGTACAAAATGTATGTGGTTGAAAAACTGTTCATAACCAGTTGTTTTTCGTTTGTTTGTGTTTTTTTGAAAGAACCCCCTTGTTGACTGTGATGCATGTTTAAAATAACCCAGGAATTCCTGGGCAATTCCATTTTGCCGTCACACCTTACATAAATACAACCAATCGAATTCTTCGTTTCATGAAAGTATGCTAAATGGGTGTACTGGGACAATGCGGCAGTTCTATTGGTCATTGATGTAATCTCAACAGAGCATGTGTCATGTTCCATTTTAATTTTAGCATTCTGCACTTGTGGCATATGTAAACTGTACAATCTTAAACAAACTGAATTGGAAAACAATCAATCGGTTCAATAAAAAAATAAACACATTGAGCACAAAACAAGGGTGAGTTGGAAAATAATTCTGGTTGTGTTTATCGGGTCAGAGTCAACTCACCCCAGGTTGATGCACAATGCAAATATTTCTGTCTCTAACAGTTACTGTCAAAACCGATAGGCTAATAATGCATGGAGGCGAGTTACAACCGGCCCCTAAAATTAGGACAACCAGTCAATCAAGTAATCACTTAATCGAACTACAGCTTGTCCAACTGACCACCCGCCAGTGATCTCTTGTCCATCCAAAGTCAGCTGTTCTGATTAATGATTATTATTTACTTAGTGTCATAATACTGTCATCCAAAAAATTCAATTCAAAAGTGCTGTCGCTGATAAAAATTTGCCGTCGCAGGATTTTTGGCGACGGCATTGTGCCGTCGCAATATTTTCCTAATTCCGAGGACTGGTAAATTTGTTCTTAACATTGATTTAATGCTATTCTGTGTGCACATTATTGATACAGAGCACTGACTATTGAAACAACAAAGTGGCAATAACTTGCACCAAAGGAATTTAATGGACCAGCAGACTTGTAAACTTTGTAAATAAATAAAACATGCTGTATTGTTACGTTATGATATTTATTACTGATTATTTATTTTTATTCTCTAATAAAAGTGCCTTTCTATCCAAATGTTTTCATCATTGCGTTTCCCCCCATTTTCCCAGAGTATTCATGCATCTTCATATGATTCAACCTTTCTGGTCATTCTTCCCTATTTTCTGGTCACTTCTCCCTATTTTCTCTTCACTTCTCCCTATTTTAACTCCAGGGAGAAGTCACTTCTCCCTAAATTGGACACACAGGAGGTAGTGTTTGGACGATTAGTGATTTTTGCTAGTCGACTAGTCGCTAGTGATAGTTGATGACTAGTCGATTAGTCGAAAACCCCTGTCGTAACACTGTTGAAAATTTGCGTCTCAATTTACGGAGTTATACGGACCTGTATCTCGCATTTTTCCGACCTCAAATCAGATGGATTCTACACGAGGTTATAAACCAAAGTTATTTATCGATGAACAGCAATAAAAATTGGGAAAACTAAAAAAAAATAAGCGAAAAACTTACCCTTTTTAAAATATTTATTCTAGTAATTTCACAATTACTTCTCATGATTCAGGGCGTATCATATTATCCACTATCCAGAAACACTTCAGTAAAAATACTTAAAATAGGAAAGTAAAAAACAATATGACAGGAAGTCGGTGCTCTCACCGCTCTGTGTGTGGCAGACTGATGGTGTCACTGATGTGTGTTAACACTGTGTTTAAATAAAATAAGTTCTGTATATTGATAACTGAATACTTTGATTTCGCGCCTTGTCTGAACTTTGAAGTTCTCTGAGATAGACTGAGAATTTAGTGGGAAATATTAAAAGAATCAAAATATTCAACCGAAAATGAGCAATTCTTTTGCCAATTATAATGAATTATCAAGGAAGTTGAAGGAACAAAAAAACTCTGCATGTGAATCGTCATTAGTTTTTTTTAAAAAAGGCCATTGAACAACATGACAGACAGATTTTTGTGTGAGAATTCGGCAACGATCTTTTGTGATAGTTGCTTTGCCAACTTTTCTGCGCTCGAAGTTAAGCTTGCTCTGTGTAGCTGTCTCTCTAGCTTTTGTTTCCAAAGTGGGGTGCTTGCCCCTTAGATGGTTCCGCATACTTGATGTTGAGTTGTTATACTTTAGTTTTGTTTTGCACAGCTTTCATTCAACTGTTTTTTCTTCTTCAAAAAATTCGAACTGTTGCCAGACATCAGACGTTTTTTTTGGAAGCCATTATTAACAAGTGTCGTTCAAAAGAAATTTAAGAAACTTTAATTTTTTTTTTTATTAAAGACCGATTCAAAACTGCTAATATTTGCCCGGTTGTGTCAAACTGTCAATCACACTTTTACTGAAGCGTGGGATCATGCCCAAACTGAGACATGCCAATTGCGTGTGATGGACAAACGTGCCTGGCATCACTTCAATTATACTCGTGGCTCGCCCTTCTGAGTAAAGATTACATCATTACAGCTGCCGTGTCAGACGACATTGATTGAAGTCTGAGATCAAACGTTGCACAATGCGCATTTGCGACATAAAAGGCAACACTGATTGGCAGTGATAGGAAATAATTGAACTTTTTGAAGTGAAATGACACGAAGTTCATTGAACACCATTCAACAGTAGTATATATCTCTTTCGACTTTCATGTCCACCACCAAAGAGGAAGGAAAGTTCGAAGATGTGTGCATTTTTCGTTCATGGCCAGTAACCAGTTACCTCAGATCTTTGCCGACAAATACTTGTGTACAGCAATGTGACACGACGTTATTCCGTCACATTTCCTGTATCCCCGAAACCCAAACCAAGAGTTTTCAGCCGAAAAAAAGGGCTGACAGTTGTTAAAAGACATAACAAGCAAATCTTCCGACTAGTCAACTACCATATTATAAGATCGACTAACTAAAAAATTGCATCGACTTCGACTAATCGACTAATCGTCCAAACAATAACAGGAGGATCTCTGGTCTGGAATGCCATTGTGACCAAACGTCAATGTCGCAAATATTAAGGTTCCTCTAATTTTGTTGAAATTTCAGTTTGTTGTTATTGTTGTAGAGCTGAAAAAATAATTAAAAAAATGTTTGTTTTTTTTATTTTTGATTGAAAATCCTTTTTGAGGTTTTGATGTCATTTTAAATTTGGCAGCCTTGAAATATTCCCTATTTTATTACGCACAAAACTGACAAAATATGACAGATGCCACAGTAATATTCTATGAACAGGTCAATGAATACTTGAAAACATGCACCCTTATATTTTTATTTGATCGACTGAATATATTTAACACTATGACATTAGAGGCAACCAGGTTCACAAAACTTCAACAATTAAATTTCACTGAATAAGGGTAAATCAAGTAACATTTCTGTTCATTTTGAGTAAATTTAAATGGAGGCTCAAAGAAGCCTGCAACATTCAAATGGTGGATGAAGACGCCTAGATTGAATGGAGTTGGGGGGTGGAAACATTTAGAGAGAGAGAATGGTACTGCCTAACACAGACTCTTGCATCAGTAAACATGAGGGGCAACGCAAAGCATGTGCCAAAAATGCCCACGACCTGCCAAAAATTTCAAAGGCTATTCCCCAACCCACGTCAAAAGTGAAAAGGGGTCATAACTCTTGAAAAAATGTGTGGAAGAAACTCACACTACACAGGCATCGTTTGCCCATGATGCTCTATCACAATACCAAATATTTAAATTGGCGTTGCAGTGGTTGAGATATATGAGAATATGTTGGTACGCATGGTTGGTTGGTCGGATGTATCCACTAGATACCGACTTTTTAAATCGCCAGCATAATAAAAAATATATTCTTACAGAGCAAAACTTGCAAAAGCCTCAGGTAGTGAATTCCGTTGAAGCATTTCCAAAAAAAGTCCAGAAAACTGATATTTTGGTGCTTTTCCATATTTCCCAAGGGCCATAACTCACACAAGAATAATGCAATCAGCATGAAATTCAAACTTGATCTGTAAGTCATCGTTCTATAGTAGGTTACCAAGAATGAAATCATTCGGTTGAAGCATTTCCAAAAAAAGACAGGAAAACTAAAGTATGACTGCTGACAGACTGGCTGACAGACTGACGGATGGACAGAGTGCAAATGAAACTTGATCTGTAAGTCATCGTTCTATAGTAGGTTACCAAAAATGAAATCATTCCGTTGAAGCGTTTCCCCCCAAAAATCCGGAAAACTGATATTTTGGTGCTTTTCCATATTTCCAAGGGCCATAACTCACACAGGAATAATGCAATCAGCATGAAATTCAAACTTGATCTGTAAGTCATCATTCTATAGTAGTTTACCAAAAATGAAATCATTCTGTTGAGCGTTTCCAAAAAATGTCCGGAAAACTGATATTTTGGTGCTTTTTCCATATTTCCAAGGGCCGTAACTCACACAAGAATAATGCAATCAGCATGAAACTCAAACTTGATCTGTACCCCCGTGGGAACCCCGGGAAGTGAAGCAGTGCTTGTTTACTGTGGTAAACAAGCTCTGTTTCACTGGTAAAATAGGACCCAGTCACTAATGCTTGGGATGCAAGTCCTCTAAAATAGGCAACATGGGGTATTAACGATTGACAGACCTTGACTTTATCTTCATGTTGTGGTCATGCTTAGCCATTGTGCAGAAGTATGTGACCTTAAACAACAATAAATAAACTGGATCTGTAAGTCATCATTCTATAGTAGTTTACCAAAAATGAAATCATTCCGTTGAAGCGTTTCCAAAAAAACTCCGGAAAACTAAAGTGTGACTGACAGACTAACAGACTGACAGACTGATGGATGGACAGAGTGCAAACCTATAGTCTCCTCCAAGCAATGCCGATAGGGGACTAAAAAGATTCTCACTGGTGGGTCTGAAAACGAAGATTTTTAAAGAAATTTTCTCATATTGCACTAACTTAAAATTTGGGCTTAAATAAAGAGCCAAAATGTTCGTCCAGCGATCCCATTTGGGCAAACTTGAATCTAACCCCCCTAGAGATTCTGCATACCAAATATCAAAAGAATCTGACTGGTGGATCTGAAGAAGAAGAGATTATTCCCCATATTGCACCAAGTTAATATTCGGGCTTCCATAGAAAGCCCAAATATTATTAACCCAGGGACTCCATTTGAACAAACTACAATTTGACCCCTGTAGAGATGCTGTATACCAAGTATCAAAAGAATCTGACTGTATGATCTGAAGAAGATGATTTTTAAAGCTTATTCCCCATAGCGCCTAGCTGAGTTAACAAGAGCGCATGTATCGCTGAAGCAATACAATGTCCCCTACTGGACTAATGAGCATTAATAATGATACTAATGTTATAATCTAGATGTGATCAGCATGAATTCTGTTGAAGCATTTCCAAAAAAAGTCCACAAAACTGATATTTTGGCACTTTTCCATATTTCCAAGGGCCATAACTCACACAAGAATAATGCAATCAGCATGAAACTCAAACTTGATCTGTGTAGGTCATCGTTCTATTGTAGGTTACCAAAAATGAAATCATTCCGTTGAAGCATTTCCAAAAAAAGACCGGAAAACTAAAGTATGAATGACAGACTGACTGACAGACTGACTGACAGACTGATGGATGATGGACAGAGAACAAATGAAACTTGATCTGTAAGTCATCGTTCTATAGTAGGTTACCAAAAATGAAATCATTCTGTTGAAGCATTTCCAAAAAAAGTCTGGAAAACTGATATTTTGGCGCTTTTCCATATTTCCAAGGGCCATAACTCACACAAGAATAAGGCAATCAGCATGAAACTCAAACTTGATCTGTAAGTCATCGTTCTATAGTAGGTTACCAAAAATGAAATCATTCCGTTGAAGCGTTTCCAAAAAAGTCTGGAAAACTGATATTTTGGCACTTTTCCATATTTCCAAGGGCCATAACTCACACAAGAATAAGGCAATCAGCATGAAACTCAAACTTGATCTGTAAGTCATACAGGCAACGGTGAGTATTCATGTACAGACCTTTACAATACTTTATATGTACCTTTGTTATCAGGTCATTACCTAGATGTTTGTCATTGCTGTGTCACATACTATACATGTGCATGTCTTTGTCTTGACAAGTTGAGCTACAGTGTCATTGACACTTTCATTGTATCTTATGAGGTAAACTCATTTAAAAACGTAATAAATAATTGCTACTTATTTGCAAGGTGACGGGCTATAAATTTAGATAAGTCTGAATTCAGGTCGAGGTCACCAAAGGTCAACTTGGATGTAGTTGCACTGTAAGCGAAATTTTACCTACTGAAATCCCATTGCTGGCATGTTCACCACAGACACACATGTTCACTATGGTTAGTTTGTAAAGCTAAAATTTAGGTCATTGGCTTTTTTATATAAAGTAGAATAGGTAATCCTTGTATAAACAAGAGGCCCCAAGGGGACCTGAATCGCTCACTGGCCAAAGTGGTTCAAAGAATTGTTTAGAGTCACATTGAGTTAGACATGGTTCATGAACACTACAAAGGAATGAAGCCGTGCAAAGGCAAATTTTATGGAAATGGATCTGAACAAACCTGAACCTAACATGCTCCCCTGCCCCCCCCCCCCCTTCCCCAACCCTGCCTATAGAGAGCCCAAATAATAAGCCTGGGACTCAAATTGAACAAACTTGAATCTGATCCCTCTTGAGATGTTACAGATGTATATTTCAAAAATGAAAGAATTGTGACTGGTGGATCTGAACAAGGAGGTTTTTAAAGAAATGTCCTCACATCGCATTAAGTTAAACTTTGGGCTCAAATAGGGAGCCAAAATATTAACCCAGGGACCCGATTTGAACAAACTTGAATCTGACCCACCTGGAGATGTTGTATGCCAAATATGAAAGGATTCTGATAGGTGGATCTGAAGAAGAAGACTTCTAAAAGAAATTTCCTCATATTGCACTAAGTTAAAATTCGGGCTCCCGTAGGAAGCCAAATATCAAGTTGATATTCGGGCTCCCATAAGGAGCCCAAAAAATTACCCAGGTAAGCAATTTGAACAAACCTAAACTGACCCACCTCAGGATTTTGTATACCAAATATGAATGCATTCTGACTGGTGGATCTGAAGAAGAAGCTTTTTAAAGAAATTTCCTCATATTTCACTAAGTTAAAATTCAGGCTCTCATAGGGAGCCCAAATATAAACTTAGGGACTTGATTTGAACAAACTTAATTCTAACCCCCTCCCTATAGATGTTGTATAGCAAACATGAAAGGATTCTGACTGGTGGAGCTGAAGAAAAAGATTTTTAAATGAATTTCCTCAAATTGTACGAAGTTAAACATTGGGCTTCAAGAGAGAGCCCAAATACTAACCCAGGGACCCGATTTGTACAAGCTTGAATCTGACCCCCCCCCCCCCCCCCCCCTCCCCCCCCTAGAGATGTTGTACACCAAATATGAAAGGATTCTGACTGGTGGATCTGAAGAAGAAGATATTTAAAGAAATTTCCTCATATTTCACAGGGAGCCCAATTATTAACTCAGAGACTCGATTTGAACAAACTTGAATCTGACCCCAATAGAGATGTTATATACCAAATATCAAAAGATTCTAAATGATGGTTCTGGAGAAGAAGATTTTTTTAATTTAAAAAAAAAATTATGTGGTGCCCCCTGTGGACGCAGAAAGTTTATTTGTACAAGCTTGAATTGACATATGATAAGGAACATGCACACCAAATTTGGTTCAATTTGGTCCAGTAGTTTGGGAGGAGAAGTCGATAATGTAATGTTCACGACGGACGACGACGGACGGCAAGTGATAAGTTAAGCTCCCTTCAGTGAGCTAAAAACTTTTCCTCACATTCCACTATGTTAAAATTTTGGGCACACATTATAAAAAAGGCACCAAAATATGAACCTTTGAAGTTGATTTGAACTAACTTTAATCTCAAAAGGATTCTGTACATGTATTATATTAAAAGATTCTACTGTTGGACTAAAGAAGACTTTAAAGACTACTCCTCATAGTGAACTAAGTTATAATTTTGACTTCCATGGGGAGCCAAAAAAAGGAACCCAGGAGCTTGACTTGATCAAATGAAAATTTGCCCCTCCCCTCTACCCAGGGAATGCCAATATACCAAAGACTAAAAGGTTCTGCTTGGTGATTCTGAAGAAAGTTTTTAAAGGATTTTCCTCATATTGCTGTACAGTACTGTTGCCATGGACTGATAGCAATCCATGTCTGGGGAGTGATATCCACGTATGTGTTTACCAAGTAATAAATCATCACTAATAATAGTTTTGATGATTATTTCTGTTATACTGCCTGCCATAGAAAGTGACCTGCCCACAGCAGCTGTACTGCAATTTAAAATTTGAGCTCCCAAAGGGCTTCCAAATAAGAACTCTGGAACTTGTTTTGGACAAACTTTGATCTGATGCCATAAGGATGTAGTATACCATATCAAAAATTCTGAATTGGTGGTTCCAGAGATGTTTAACTTTTGATAACAAGAAAGAGCTGACTCAGCATTTTCCTATTGCTGGCAGTGTTTAAATAAAATGGGCATCCCCATATGGTTCCCCATAGCACAAGTAATTGCAGTTTTTAGCACATGATTCTTCCTGGTCCTGAGGATGTTTCATGCCAAACAACAATTCTTTGTTCTGTGCAGTTTTGGAAATATGGGCCTTTGGATATTTTTTTTCATTTTGTGCTCTGATTCTTCACACAGTAATAGTATGCCACAAATTTAATCACCATAAACCAAGTAAAAGATTTGGTTCTAATCAGACTACCAGTTTGGAAAATAGAAAGGTTTTTTTTTTGGGGGGGGGGGGGGGGGGGGGTAGGGGGTCTATTTTCAGCACCTCTGTGCATACCAAAATTGGTTCAAATTGGCCATCTGGTTTGGAAAACTGAAATTGTGGAAAGGGTAAAAAAATATGTTGCCCCTCCTAACATGACCCAAATATTGCCCCAGAAAACTTTCTGTGAACAAACTTGAATTTTCAGTATGTAAGGAAGTTGCTGAACAATTTTCAAAACAATGTCTGCCATGGTTTATGAGGAGATTTTTCAAGAATATATGACTTTTCAGAAACTTCAAGGAACCCACGAACATTCAGCTAATGAATCGCTATCTGCCCCCACCCCCTCCCCGACATCTTCCTATTTATCCTAGGATATCTTCTTTGATACAGATAAATTATCCTAGGATATCTCCCCCTCCCACACCCTGGATATCTTCCCACCCACCAAAAAAAATTTAAAATAAAACTACTTATAATAATAACATAACATTTATTTATTTATTGAATTTTCAATCACATTAACATTGAAAAAATTCTTCAAACTCTTTACTACATACACTTATACATTCCCTTTTAAGTTCATGTCACGTTAAAATATGATTATCTTTCCCTTCACTCATTCCCATAGCAACCATTTGAAAAAAATAGGCAGATGAAATCATCAGATGTGTACCCATTCGGGCAACTAGTAGAAAGCTGTATGGCAGAGGGCCACCCTGGATGCCAACATTATGCACAACATGGGTACATATAGAAATGGATTGGAGGACTTCCTAATTTGATGGATAAAGGGTTAATATCTCCGGATCAAATTATTAGATTTACATAAAAACCTATACAGCACAGCACATCAGTAACCTGAATACATATATAAAGTAACCTGATAATCGGATTAATATTTTTGGAGTTATCGCATGCCAAAGAAATGGATTGGAGGAGTTCTCAATTTGAAGGATAAAGGGTTAATATCACAGATTCAAATTATCAGATTTACACCAAAAACTATACAGCTTGGCACATCAGTAGCCTGAACTCATATATGAAGTAACATGATAATCGGATTGATATTTTTTGAGTTATCTCATGCCAAAGGGATTGGAGGAATTTTCAGTTTGAAGGATAAAGGGTTAATATCTCAGGATCAAATTATCAGATTTACACCAAAAACAATACAGCTTGGCACATCAGTAACCTGAATACAAATATAAAGTAACTTGACAATCCAAGCAATATTTTTCAAGTTATCGCCAAAGAAATGGATACGGATGCCGGATGGACAGACGGATGGACAAAGGATGGACGAACGACAGATGGCCACCCCAGATGGCGGCATTATGTGTACCATACATAGTATGGGTACACATCAAAATGAAAACATCTGAAAACAAAATAGGAGGTGCACATCTTCAATGTATGTAAAAGAATGTCTGAAAGTTTCAATGAAATCCGTTCACTGATTTAAGAGGAGTTGCGGATGGCAGATGTGTAAAAATATATAAATTACTATAAATTTTTTAACTTTTTTATACTGTACCAATGACACAAACTTAGCTGAATAGAAAAAAGGCTGGAGGGCCAGGACATAAAGGAAAATCCAATAGGCTCAAATTCATGTAAACAGAATTATCCCCTCAAGGAGAAAAGGAGAAACAGGCTTTACATGTATCTTTCTTATTTGTGTCAAAAAAGAAAGACACAATACCATTCTGTAATTGAGCACAATAACATCAATGATCTCTATTAACATCCAGTATAACTCATTATACTAATTTTTTAAAGGAAAGCCAATAAATAAAGTAAGTCCAGAGAATGAGACTCTTTATACTCATTAAAAGTGTCCGAGGATTGTATATTAACGCTCGTATGACACGTGACATATACAAATGCTTCACACCAAGCTACACTTTAAAAATATTACATGAATGAGTTAAAAATTAGCTTTACACTTTAAAACCATCCCAGCACCGACTCGGAATTACTGACTACAGAGGAGGTATTCCCTTGTTTTTCACTATAAAGCAGGTGATATAAGGGAACACCATCCCCCCCCCCCCCCCCACCTTGTCCTAGGTCAAATACCCCAGAGTGAAGAGGGCAGCAGGACAGAGTCACTGCTGGAACAGAAAGCCTGCATAACTATAGTTGCAACTGTGTAGTGGACGACATTCTGAGCAACAGATAACGGACCTAAACAATGCAGGTCTCCAGAAATGGACTCAATATTTCTAAGATAAAAATTTGTGAATGTGGAAGGCTGAGACCAGTATGCAGCCTTCATCAAATCTTTAATAGCAACACTATTAGCATAAGCCCAAGATGTAGATAGCGCTCTTACTTCATGTGCCGAAATCTTAAGCACAGACTGCTGAGTTGAAGATAATTTTTCATAAGCAGTACGGATAGTTAATTGAATCCACCTTGCAATAGAATGGACCATAATGTCCCTTCTATTTGGTAGCAAAGACAGAAAGAAACGTTTACGTCCCTTTCTGATAAACGTAGATCTACGTTTGTAAATACGTATAGCTCTAACAGGACAGAGTAAAGGCCTATTTCCCGTCTGAAGATGGAAGAGCCTTAATAACAATAGGTTCTGGATACTTATTAGGAGCCTGATTCTTAGCCAAAAATCCAACATTAGTAGTCAAGGTAATAGTATTACCTACACCACGATAGTGAGAATCATCAACGGATAGTGCATGAAGATCACTAACTCTTCTAGCCGAAGAGAAGGCTAAGAGAAAAGCTGTCTTATAAGATAAGAATTTGAAGTCCACCGTGTCAAGAGGCTCAAATGGCACTTCTTTTAGCTTAAGAAGAACCCAAGCTAAATTACACTTAGGCATTAACCTAAGGGTTCTAGGTCTATTTATCGAAAAGTTTTTCACTAACTTAGATAAAGAGACATTAGATCCAATCTGTAAACTATCATGATGCGCATAGGTATCAGATAGCATAGACCTATAACCCTTAATGGTAACAGACTGCAGTTTGATCTCATCAAACAGGTAAACTTGAAAATTAGCAATGTCTGGAATGGAGGGATCATAAATATCAACAGAATGATCTCTACACCACCGTGAGAAAACCTACTTAGCAGCATAATTTGGCGAAGAGGAGGTCCTCCTACAGTTAGAAATTGCATCCACTGCTCGTCCTGTAAAATGCTTGCCGTGCAAGAAGGACCGCACAACAGAAATACGTGAAGGTGGATACCTTGTGGGTTGTGATGCAGTGTGTGCGATTTCCCCTGTGAAAGAAGATCCTCTCATGGAGGAAGCTTCTATGGTATGTCCCACAACAGACACCTGAGTAGATTTACTCATGGTCTCTGGGGTGACAAAGATGCTACCAAAAGAATTTTGCAGTGAGATTGCTTTATCATGAGCAATATCTGTTGAATCAACGGCGCTGGAGGATACGCGTATCCTATCATTCCGTCCCAAGAGATCGTGAGAGCATCTACTGCAAACGCTTGAGGATCTGGACACAGCGACACATACGTCTGCAACTGATTGGTAGCAAATCTGATTGAATACTTGTTTGTTGAGAGTCCATTCTGACGGCAACATGCGACCCCTCCGAGAAAGGTTGTCTTCCAAAACATTCAGACGACCCGGAATATGATGGACCGATAGAACTTGATGCTCTTGGACAAACAGAAGGATTCTTTCCGTTAAGTTGAATAACGGAATGGAATGAGTGCCTCCCTGGTTCCGAATATACGCTACTACCGTCGAATTGTCGGACAGAATTTGCACATGTGAATTCTGAATAATGTTCATCCAATGACGTAGCACAAGCCAAATTGACATCATCTCTTTGATGTTTATGTGCTTGTTTTGGAACTGCGGATCCCAAAGACCCTGGCACTTCGAATCTGTTGGGCTCAATGTTGCGCCCCATCCTGTTTGACTGGCATCCATCATAATCATAAAACTCGGATCCGGCGATTGCAGTGGAACTCCCTGAGTTAACCACTGAATATCTGCCCAAGTCTGAATCTCTTGTTTCACTTGATTAGACAAGACGATGTTCGTGTCCAGCAAATGAATCTTCAGCTCCAGTTCTGAGTCAGAAAAATTTAGAGTTGCCAAGTACGTAGCCGCTCCATCAGAATAAGATCCACGGCGGCTCCGCACAAGCCTATCAGTCACATGAATTCTCTCGCTGTAACTATGTCGGAGTGAAGACAAAAGTGAGCGTAACAACTGATTAATTTCGCTCTGGTTAACGGCAGACGAATGAGATTGTTGTGCATCTCGAAGCTCATTCCCAGGTGGGTGAATGACTTGGACGGCACCAGATCCGACTTTTTCTCGTTTACTATAAAACCGAGACGTCGGAGCAGTTGAAGCAGATTCTGAACATCATTCTGAAGCATTAACTCGTTGCCGTACCTCTGAAGAATGTCGTCCAGGTAGGCAGACGTTACCGCAGACGAATGAGCTTGGAAATGAGTCATTACCGAGTTCATTATTTGAGTGAAAGCCCAGGGCGCTAGATTCAGACCGAAGCACTTTGCTCGGAACTGATAAACGACTCCTAGGACAGCGAAGCGAAGATACTTTCTGAATGCCGGATGTACCATGACGTGAAAGTACGCATCCTTGAGGTCTATGCATGCAGCATAGTCGTTCACTCGAATGCTCTCTCTGACCGATCGAATAGTCTCCATACAAAATTTTGGAGCTATGATCAGCTTGTTTATCCAATTCAGATCTATGACTGGACAAAACGAGCCGTCTGGTTTTGGAACCAGAAACAGATGGCTGTAGAAACCTGGAGATTCCTGGTTTTCTACGACCTCTATCGCGTTCTTCTCCAGAAGAGATTGAACTTCTGATAGAAGCCACCCTCTCTTCTAAGGGTTTGACGGAAGCTGAGTCCATCGTGAACTTCGAGTTAACGGGGGTTTTCTTTTGAAGGACAGCTTTAGCCCTTCTGAAATCATCCCTCGAACCCAAGGGTCGTCCATAATCGAGAACCAATTGGTTAAGAAACTCGATAGCCTTCCGCCCACTGGAACACGATAGAGGTTTGCACCATCACCTCCTGGATCTGCGAGGCTTGCAGGAGGAGAAACCACGTCCTCCATGACCCGCACCTTGCCCTGTCGACCTAGGGGCATCTGACTGGTTGTCTCGGCCAGTATTACGACCCCCCTACCTGAGTCGCTACCTTGACTGTCTCTGGAGTAAGACCTAGAGGACTTATTAGAACCTCTATAGGAACTTCCTTTGGACGTATTCGCCCCAGAAGTGCCTGTCTTACTCTTCTCCGCTGAATCCGTCTTTTTAGAAGCAGACTTGAACAGCAGAGAGTCTGAAGCTTTCTTATTAATCTGATCATAGATTATGGAAAGCTTGCCGTCGAAGAGAAGCTCTCCGGAGACCGGAGCGACTCGAAGAGAGTTTTTCACCTTACAATCCACCCGAGTGGATGCAGCAAGGGCAGCATCACATCTAACTAACTCCAGATTTGCCACTGAAAGGGCGGAGTTATACGTAGAGTATGCTATGGCCCTCAAAAGAACTCTTAAGGAAGTCTGTACATCCTGGAATTCTTTTCCTTCGAGACGTAATGATAACACTCTGGTAAGTTGATCTGCGTACGATAATGCGTCTAAGCTGATCCTGTTAGACGAGATTGTCATTTCCAACGTACTGGATGGAATAGACATAGACGACGGCAAAAACAATTCTTGGTCTTCAGTCTGGTCGTCCAGATGCAGAGGAACTCTCGGAACGCCCTATCCTATCGTTTCAAATTTATTCTTTGAATTGATGAAAGGCAGCTGTAGAGCATTGGCAGATAAGAAACCAGACTTGCCTGTCTTTGAGGCTAGTTTGAATATAGCATCATTCCAAAGTTCAAATGTCCGTGTGACGTTTCTGGACTGGGTCGGAAACTCAGACGCCATGTCCCTAATCCGACCGAAGAAATCTGTGTCCAGTGACGCTATCAGTCTCTTATCTGGCAACGCAGCATTCTGGTCTGGAGGAATAACATCAGGAAGGTATTGCCGGATGAAATCTACGGCTACCTTATGTTGTTCAGAAAGGGAAAATTCCAGCTCCGCTGAATCCCTTTCGCCATCCGGCTGGACCACTTAGTAATCTCAGTCGTCCCTTTCTGACTCTGCAGCGGAACGAACCGACCCAGCTTCCTCAGACAATTCCTGATCCGAAAAAGTTTCTGATGGCTGCTGGGATGCTGCGATGAGATGAGCTATCTGCGATAGCAAGTCCATTACGGAGGCCTGTGGAGCCGCGGTCTTACGTGATTTAGCCACTGGAAGCTCCTGGGACGTTGAATCCTGCATACTTCTTTTATGCGAACATCCCGACTGTAAAGGCCTCGTATCCCTGACTACCGGATGGTGTGACCTGATCGACGTGGAATCCCTGGTCGGCGAAGCTGGCTGGATATCAGCGGTCACGTAGCCAAGGTGCGGTCGTGTGTGCTGCCGTGAGGATGAGGAAGCCGATAGACTAGTCACTCCTGACTCTATGCAACAGAGCGTCCCGAGCAGGTGGAGTGGACGTATGCTCCGACTGATGAACGTTACGTACAACAACATCTGGGCCCAGATGTTGCTGTAAGAGAGAGGGGCCTCTCTCGCTCGTGGTCCAGGTGGACCTGGACGAGCTAGCTACCGGACTGACAGACTTCCTAAGTATTATCCTTGGATCCGTCGTCGCTGGGTGTGCAAGTTCAATGTTTTTAGTGCTCGCATCACCCGATCTCCTATCCTGGACCGCAACGGACGAACCCGGCATCACAACCATTTCGTGAATGATTGCTTCAATGGGCGAGCTAGCGGGCGACAACGCCGTCGATCCTACTTGGGACTTCTTAGGCAATTGTTGTATTTCCATGAGCACTTTAGCCGCTAGCTCTTCATTAGACTGCGACAATGGAGGCACACTTCTCGAAGACATCACGGAAACATCACCCTGTTCTTGTTCCTCTGAAAATCTGAAAAAAGAGACTGAAAAACTAGAGTGACCCTGCGGAGAGAGGACCGGCATGGACCTCTCACCGCTAACAATATACTGTGACACACGTCTCCAACGTTTGTCATCCCAATTGGCACACACAGAGCCAGAGTTAGTGCGAGTACACTGACTACAAGAAACACAATGAACATGAGAATCAGAGGAAGACTTCCTCGAATTACAATTTGAACAATATTCTTTCATCATGAAAGAATAACAGTCATAGTACTCTCACTAACCCTTGAAAACAAAGATACATAATATAATATAATCCATTATAACATTTCGAAAAAATAATTCAAAAGAAAAAAATTTTTTGAAAAAATTTTAGGAGAGCCCAAGTTCCCAATGGGAACGATGAGCCCAAATGGATCCCAAAAAAGCCTAAGTGTGGACAAAAATTTTAAAACGTATTTAAAAATTAATGTAACACTTACGGACAATATTAATGTATCTGGCTATGAGCAGAACTAAACAGAAGACAAGTAATCACTATCAGAAGTAACCGTTGTCAATGTAAACAAAAGTGTACAAAAACCGGAAACATGACTCCAGGCACTGTTAAACATGGTCCAAAATCAGTTACCAATTTAAACACTATCCGATGTAAAACAGAGACTTCCAGAGAAGAAACTGCAGTACATCAGATGGTAGATGCAGACCAAAATGCTTAACCACCCCAGGGTGAGGACGTAAGCATGGGGAAAAACAGAATAATCATTCTCTTACCAAGCCAAAACTCCTAAGAAATTTTAGTAAAAAAAAAAATTACAAAAATTATGCCAAAAGCATGGGAGAATAACAAGGGGGGAATAAAGGAAAGGGAGAGAGGAAACACTGAACAAACAATGGTAAATTCATAGCAAGAATTACAACATCAGGCCCATGCCCCGAAATTAGGGAACATGAAATAATTTCGTAAAAAAATTATAAGTTACAGCCTTGAACACATCCTGTCACAGTTTCTTCCTCTCATCCTTTTATTTCCTCCTTAGATCCACCATTTCTTTCATAATTATGTGTCTGGCATCATTTAAACTGAGATTTACAAGCACAAATATCAGTGAGATGTTTCTGATTTTAGGGCCAAACAAAGAATGAAAATTGGCGCCAATTTCGAGACCTCCTTGACACTGCTCATGCACAGTGGATAAAAAGTATGGAGGACAACATAGGACATTGAAATTTCAGATTTTGATGCAAATTTTGGGGATTGGGGGCAAAATTTGTGTTTGGCCCTAGAATTTAAGGAGTTAGCACCAGCTAAGTCTGGGTCATTGGTACAGTATAAAAATGCACAAAATTCACAAATTAGCAATCATAAAAGGGGAATAACTATGGAATGACGTATGTGATTATAGTCAAACATGAGCTGTGCCTTGTAATCGAAAACAAAATCTGAGAATTTGAAACAAATCGATCATGGCAAACTCAAGTTATCATAAGGAAACCACAAAATTCACAAATTCACATTTATTCAAGAATAACTCTGGAACGGTACACGATTATGGTCAAAAGTGAACTTGAGCTGCATGTTGTGAGCAAAAACAAATCCTGAAAATTTGAACGCAATCGGCCAGGGCAAACTAAAGTTCTCGACCTGAAACCAAAATGGATGGACAGACGGGTGCACATACAAATGACTACTTATGTGGCTAGGATTTATTAAAACAGGATACTAATGTAGCTAATAGCTGTTATTTGGCTAGCCACATAACAGACCATCATATTCTATGGTGGTGTTTAGAGATGAGGGTAAAGAATAGGGTTAGGGTATTCTAGTGAGGGATTTAAAGTTGGGGTGGGATGGGGTTTTAGGGTCAGTAAAGGGTAGGGTTAGGGTTTGCTACCATCCCAATTGAATAGCATGACTCTGGGATTTACGGTTGTGGGGTGGGGATAGGGTCAGTAAAGGGTAGGGTTAGAGTTTGCTACATAAAAATAGCCACATAAGTATCCATTTGTTGGAATGGACGGATGGACAGAGAATGCCATACTATAATAAGTTCCATTTTTTAAATAGGCTTATAAAAAGACACTAACTAGTAACTAGTTAAACTTTTTGTCATTCTAAAAATTTAAATTAACACTGAAACAGAGGTAAATATGCAAATTAGGTCTTTAGCTTGTATTTAGCCAGTTCAGCATAAAAAAAGCTAGTGTCCCATGGAAGAAAGGTCACAATTCAGCTAGGTTCCAGAGTCCGTTCATCACAAAGTTACTGTTGAAAGAGATTTTTTAGTCATCTGGTGGTAAATGTTTTAGCCAAACTTAAGCTTAAGCTAAATACAGGGTATACACCAGGGGTTAGGGAATGAGTACATGGTGCAGCCTGTTGTCGGAAAATTTTGATATCCAGGGTCCCAAAACCCCCATTTCGATGCACCTGAGTGTGTTAGCAGCCGTATTTCACCTAAATTTTTGGACCTTAAGAAGTATTTAAAATTATGTATTGAAATAAAATTTGCAGCATTCCAACTGAAACAATAAAAAATCCGAACATAACTGTTATGATGGTGTACAACACCAACAATATGTATAATACTGCTTTTAATATGGGAGAACTGGTGATTTGTTTACAATAATGGCAAAACGTAACTGAGGTTACAATGAATTAAATATCCTGTGATACATGTGCTTTGGCATAACTAAACGATAACTCAACAGTACCAACTGGTGGAAGGAATGCGTCCTTTTGATGTACTCCGTGACCACCTAGCAGAAACCCTGCTAAATAGCTATGTATTTAAACTGATGTTTTAGTTATTAGCTGATGCTGGAAATGAGTTACTGATTAGTCAGGGCATAAAAGTAACAGTTGCAGTGCCCCTGGCCACAATGCATTGACCTAATGGCCCTAAAAGCAGTCCCAATCATTGCTCATGATAGACAACATTCATATGGAATACAAAAGTTCTACATCTGATATACTAGAGTTCACAGAAATAAGTGGGATGGATGGACTGATGAACAGAAGGACATACAAAGTTGCTGCTATATACCACCACCCACCCCACCCCCCTTTTTCATAATTAGGAAGAAAGTGCATAGAAAGTGTAGCTGCAGGAGTGTAGGCTGGTGAATGTAGCTTCATTGTACCAGTTAACTGCTGCTGGAGAGTACTGTAGAGGCATATAATACAACACAACTACCTTGGAAAAAGGAGACCTAAGAACATATCTGAAAATTATAATGGATCATACTTACATTTTTTATATGCCCGTTTTGAAAAAACGGGTCATATTATGGTATACCGCTGGCCGTCTGTCCATGCGTCCGTCTGTCTGTCCGGTCACACGTTGTACGATAACTCAAGAATGCTTTGAGAAATTTTCGTGATTTTTGGGTAGGTGGTGTATATCGATGGAGGGAAGCTCCCTATCGTTTAGTGTCGCCGTTTGATTAGTCACTCCAGAGTTATGGGACTTTATTACTTAGAAAATTGTTGATTTTTTACACGTCGTACGATAACTTGAGAGCGCTTTGAAAGATTTTTGTGATTTTTGGTTGGTGGTGTATATCGATGGAGGGAAGCTCCCTTTCGTTTAGTGTCGCCGTTCAATTAGTCATTCCAGAGTTATGGGACTTTATTACTTAGAAAATTGTTGATTTTTTACACGTCGTATGATAACTCGAACACTTCAAGAGATTTTCACGATTTTTTGGTAGGTGGTTTATGTTGATGGAAGGAAGCTCCCTTTTGGTTGGTGTCGCTGTTCGATTAGTCATTCCAGAGTTATAGGACTTTATTACTTAGAAAATCATTGATTTTTTCTTGAAGTTATGATCTCCATAGACATAAGATATATACATGAAATATACATGAAATTCAAATAATTTTATTTCCAAATTATTGAACACAGTATGTTGTTGGTTATGATTATTGTACAAGAATGTAAAAACAGACAAGTACACATGTATACTCATATTGTGTGCTTCCCTCTTGTAATTAATAATGGGCGTATCATGCGCTCATGGCGCAGCTATTTATTACTAAATTATTATTTGAAATTTTCCTTCATCCATTCCTGAATAACTGGCACAAGAATTAAGTGTAACATTTACTTGTTTGTGCTATGATCAGAAAATCCATTGTCCTTGAAAACTGTTCATCTCATGTTTCAAAATACTGTGATGTCACAGATGTTTAAAATAAGCCAATGAAATTTTAGCAGGTTTTAGGTCAGCGCAAGTATGTATTTGCATGCTTATGCGAGCTAGTCTGGCTTCTGCGAGCTAGTCGCGTGCTTCTGCGAGCAAGTTGCATGCCATAAACGTACATTAAGCACCCCAATGTGGACATTTTGATCACAGAACACTCTGCATGCTTCCTGTGTACTAGTCACAAGCTAACTGCGCTCTTGTTTGCTAGTAGCTAGCTAGGCACTCGCTTGTTGCAAGCTTGCATTTTGGTTTGGGAGTAGAGCTGGGCAGTATAAATCAAATTTCAGGTGCGGTATCTCAGATTTTTCTTCACAGTAAATGGTATGTGCCCAGCCTTAGTTATTTCCAGCGGATTGACAATTACATTCATTATTCATTAAATCTGCATACATGTCTTATCAGTACTCATCCTCTTGAGTGAGGCTTAGTTGAATATGATCTCACTGATCTTCAGCCGGTATTGGTGTCAGTACTGATACAGAATTTGACATTTGAATACCGCTCAGCTCTAATAGATTGTATTTAACTGCAGTTCTAGAAAGTGTTTAGTGTTTACTCACATGTTATATTGGTATTGTCCCTATGAATTGGTATTAAATTTGATTCAAGCTTTCAGAACTTAGAATTTGGTACCTGGTTTTAACAAAAATATTCCACAAATAGAGGATATGAAATGAGTAATCATTTTGAACGTACGTAACAGTGGATATTGACCAAGTATACAGTTTCAGGTTGAAATATTGACTCTGGGGTTCCGATATTTTCATTATTAGGCTTTTCCCTCTGGAAAAGACTATTGTTTTTCTACGGATTATTATTTTTTATTTTTTTTTTGGGGGGTTTTTTTTTTTTTTTTTTGGGGTTTTTTTTTTTTTTTTTTTTTCCACACATTTTTGTCCGTACGATTCAGAAGCCATTTTCGAACCGATTTTCACACAATTTGGCACACGCATAGAGTGGCAAAAAATCTAAAAATGTACTGAAGCGGAATTTTCGATTTAACCCTTATTTCGCCAGAATTGGCAAAAAACTGCCAAAATTGGGGTTTATCGGCACTTTCTCGAAACACGTCTTTAGGATTTTTTTAAAACATCCATCATTACTAGACCTACCTATGACACAACCTTTGATACACACGACATATTTGGCGATGCATATGGTAACCCTCCACAGACTGCCAAACATCGAAATTTTGATGAAATTGGCCGGTTTCAGACCCCCACAACACCCAAACGATACCCGAGTGGTAAACATAACTTCCTTTATTGGAAGTGGAATTCACCGAAGATCATTTTTGTAAGTAATAAGGGTGTTCAGAAAACCAAGTGTTAACCCGTTTTGGGCTGGTTAAACAGCAATACCCCAAAAAAGCTTAAAACTTCATGTTTTCTGTGGATTTCTCTAAACGAGTCTTGTAGATTTTCAAGAAAAATTGGTCACTCTCAGGTCTTGGTGTGACATTACAAGTTGCATGGATAAAATATTCCGGTCAGCATTAGTTAACCCTCCCCGAGCTGCTAAACGTAAAAATTGTGATAAAATGGGCTGTTTTTAGACACCAACAGCACCCAAACGATATACCACAGAGAAAGGGGCCTTCATTTATCGGACGCAAAATTGATCGGAAAATATTTTTGAAAGTGGTAAGGGTATTCAAAATTTGACGTCTTAACCCATTTGGGGCTGGTTAAAGAGAGATACCCATTAAAATCTTAAAATCCCCATTTTCTGTGGATTTCTCTAACAACATCTTGTAGGTTTTCAAGAAAAATCGGCTATTTGCAGGTCTTGGTGTGACATTACAAATCGCATGAACAAAATATTCCCTTTCAGCATTAGTTAACCCTCCCCGGGCTGCTGAAGGTCAAAATTGCGATAAAATGGGCTGTTTTTGCACACCAACAGCACCCAAAGGGTACACCACAAAGAAAAGTTCCTTCTTTTATCGCGCGTACAATTTATATGGAAACATTTTTGTAAGTAGTAAGGGTATTCAAAAGTCGACGTCTTAACCCATTTTGGGCAGGCTGAAGAGAGATATCCCTTGAAAGCTTTAAATTCCCATTTTCTGTGAATTTCCCTAACGGTAACTTGTAGGGTTTCAAGACAAATCGTAGGTGTTTATGTGACATTAACCATCTACAAGCTGCCAAGCATCGTAATGTTGTTAACATGGAACTGTTTTCAGACACGCACAGCACCTAATGTATACATGAGAGATAAACATAATCTCCTTTGTTTGAAGTGGAATTCACAGAGGACCATTTTTGTAAGTAATAAAGGTATTCAAAAAGCCAAGCGTTAACCCCTGTTGGGGAGGTTAACAGGGATACCCATCAAAAGCTTAAAAATCGTTTTTCCTGGATTTCTTTACAAACATTTTGTGGGGTTTTCAAGAGAAAATGGCCGTTGATAGGTCTTGGTGTCATATGACCAGTTGCATGGATCAATTATTCTGGTAGGCATTTGTTAACCCTTCATGGGCTTTTACCGGACGCAAAACTGATAGGGAAACATTGATATTGATATTAACCCATTCTACCATTAATGATGGGTTTTACCTAAACATTTTTTTATCAAAACCAAACCGAATCATTTGAGACTACTATACTCACCTTTCTCATAACATCAATGAAGGAACTTTTGTGAGACAGTTAAAAACAATTCATCAGACACTGTGGGGGTCAAGAAAAATCATGGAATCTAATTGGTGTTTAAGGTTTGTAAGTAGTAAGGGTATTTAAAAGAATGAAACTTAACCCATTTTGAACTGGATAAGGAGAGATGCCCCTTAAACGCTTAAAATTTACATTTTCGTGGATTTCGCTAACTGCTTGTTGGGGATTTTCAAGAACAATTTGACATTGGCAGGTCTTACAAATTGCATAGATAGAATATTCCGCTAGTCGTTTGTTAATCCCTCTACCGGCTGCTAAACGTCAAAATTTTAATAAAATCGGCTGTTTTCGGGCAGCAAAATGGGTATGCAATAGATAAAATCAGATTTAGAATTCCTGGGGGATAATGTATGATAGTATTAAGGGTATTCAAGGGAGCGCGGTGGCTCAGTGGTAGACTGTTGTACTTCTATGCTAGAGGTCCCGAGTTCGATCCCCGTCCGGGACGACTCACGTTGTGTCCTTGGGCAAGGCACTTTGGTCCGGTTGCCGACATAGGGGCACGATGTCCCCGTGTACTAAGGCATACTGCACGTCGATGGTGCACATGTCTTCAACCTCTGTAACCCTGCCTGAGCGGAGCCTGAACAGAGTGAGAATGTTGAGGAGCTGACAGTTGCTCGTCGATGCTTGGTGGTTCTCTCCGGGTACTCCGGCTTCCTCCACCTCTAAAACTGTCACGGTCACGATTAGCCATTGTGCAGAAGTATGTGACCTTAAACACCAATAAATAAATAAATAAATAAATAAATAAATAAGGGTATTCAAAAAACCAAGCCTTAACCCTGTTTTGTCGGATTAAAGACAGACAGCCCATGCCGTGTACGCTGCCTACATTACTTGTAAAATCGACACCCCCCACCACTACATCTTCTGCGAGGTGCGGTTTCGGACCCGACCACCTGACGGTTCTGACCACATCAAATAACACACCTTCGTTGTATTTAGCAGCAAGAAATTTCCCCAAGAAGCAAAGACAAAAATACGTCTGCGGAAAATAATGGCAAATATTTTATTTAGCCTGTATTTTGTCCGTATAGAAAATTTCTCACCCACATATACCTAAAAATGATTCAATGATACAATTGGACATATTTCTCTCATAAAACGTGAAAAAACACTTGATTTATTGCATTTTAGGATTGCGCATGTATATTCTTAGAAGATACTCTGTCTGTTATTAAACTACGGCGTGTCTTTGATCTCGTTTGGGACGATCAGTGATTAGCACCTTTTCGACAAGAGCCATCGAAATAGAAAATAAAAAAAATAATCAAATTTCATTAAAACCTTTTACAGAATCGTGTTTTTCAGAAAATGCTTTCGCGATTGCGTGTGTCGTTTTCAAAATTCGGATCAGTAAGCACGAAATTATAAATATGTTGTTGTCAATAACATAATTGAAAGCATGTCCGTCAAACTTGCATGACGTCAGAACTCGACTCGGGTAAAATACTGCGGTGTGGTGAAAGGACGAGAGTAAGAAACGCTGATATCGCAGTAGGCTTTAAAATGTCCATGGAATGGTCCTAAAATCAAGTTTGTATTTGCAGCTTTATTGCAAATAAGTTTCCCGTTGTTTCTTGTTGAAATGTTATTTTCATCAAGGCCAAGTACCAGTGGGATAGGACACCTGCCCCATGAACAACTGCCTGCTATTAAAATTAATTAGCGGGGACATCCCCCCCCCCCCCCCCCCCCCATGCTGTTTATTTTACCTAGAACACCTGCACCAGACATGTTAACTCTCCCGGAATGCCCGGGAAAATCCCGAAATTTCAGTGTAGTTCCCGGCCTCCCGGACGGGAATCAGTTTTGGACCAAAAATCCCGGAAAACAACAGTCAAATATTTCGTTCCTGTTGTAACTTATGAAAAACGATCGGAGTCAAATCACATGCATTTCAAACTCTGGTAAAAACTCACGAAGCAGTAAAATATAGATTTAAGTTAAATTTATTTAAGAAAAGGCTATTTTACGATATATATTTCAACTGTGTTCATGTTTATTTCTGGGGTTTTTCTTCGGAGATTTGTGATAAATGTGCGAGTGTCGAAGTGAAAATAGGTGACTTACTTTCAAAAAATTGAAAACTCCACCTTCATTTAAATGCAGTTTTTGGGAATTAAAATATATGAAAAGGAATTAAATAATATATATTTATTTATTCCTTCATAGAATAGCTTTAATTCTCATCCCTTTTCCAAAATCAAAAGGTAAACATCAACTATTTAGCACAGCTTAAAAGTAGGTTAATGTCGCTTAGGATGCCGAAAAATTATGACAGCATATTTAAACACAATGAACTTTTTTTCTAACACCACATTTATTCTGTTGTGCTGACTACAGAACTGTTAACTGTAGGCCATCTGTAACCAGAAAATTTTGAATGGAATTGAACAAAAATGCTTCAATGATGAAAAGAAAAGTTTTGTTTAGGGCATAAGCGTCCCACATGCATGAAGTTTGATGAAGATACTTTCTGACTCTGAGTACTAATGTTCTTGAAGTAACTGAACATCAGGACATCTTTTCCTTTTAACATTTCCAGACTTGGGAAATTATTAGCTAAATAGACTTTGATAAGAGCAAACCACAGGTGGATGTGCTCTGTGGGACAGTGTGGGTGGGTGGGGGGGGGGGGGGGGGCTCATGAAGAAGAGGATATGGGGGGGGGGGGGGGTCAAATCAACAGTTATTTTATGATTTTTCTAATTTTTCAACTTAGCATAAATGCATCAGCATAGTTGACAACTAGTTCTGGATATAACCTTGTGTTAATAGTGGTCCGTGAGCTGAAAATTCACAAGTTTTTTTCTTTTATTTTGCCCCCCGCGCGAACTTTTCCCTGAAATCCATCCCATTTCCCTGAAAATCACCCTCAGGTTCCCTGAAAAATTATTCTGGAGGCTAACATGTCTGACCTGCACCCTGCTGTTTTTTTACCTAGGACACATGCCCCCCCCCCCCTCCCCCCGCCCTACTGTTAGATTAGATTAAACATATTTTATTTGCCATTTGACAATGCAAATCAGGATTGGAGGACAAGTGCTTACCACTTAGAAGCCCTTCCGTTCCTGTACGGTGACTAATAATTTACAATATGGCAGAACGTATTCCATAAATAACAGAATCTAGCAAAATCAAAATATTATAAACATTATAGACAAACACAAATTAAACTGAGAGAGAGAGAGAGAGAGAGAGAGAGAGAGAGAGAGATAAAAAAAATAAATAGAATATAAAGAAAACATGAAATACAACATTAGATCCAGTGATGATGCCCGCCACCCACCCATTTGCATTCTGTAGGCTTTCGAAATTCGGATTCACAGTTCAATTCCAAGAATATTTTCTGTTATAAGGTTTCTGTAAAGTTTAACGCAGTCCCTGTCTCGGATGCATAAAGGTAGGTGCCGTCGAAAAAAAACTCTCATTTTTTTCAGAATTTCGCTGGTTTAAGTGACAATTTACTCCATTCCTAATTCATTGAGCGCTGAATGTTTTCTATGCCTGCATGCAGCAAGCCTAGCACGACAACTTCTGTTTTATACGTTATTATTAAAAATGTAACCCTTACAGATTTAGGAGTTCCCATGTGGGTACAGTCGGAATAATTGTTTTTTTCGCAAAATCAGTCCCTGAATATATTGGTAACCGTGCAGTGGCCTTTCGGTGGTGAAACACGAGGCCGCAAATAGTTAAGGTTGAAAAGTTCATCAAATAGACAGATATAATGCCAAACTCAGCCGGTGACAGGTAAATAATGAATAGGAAAGTCGTTGAATTGAGAAGAAAGTAGGGACGAATCGTCCCCTCGGTTTCCACCTGATCCACGGTGTTTCCACGCGGTCTTGGCACTTGACAAAGATACTAAACTGTCAGGCAGGGACAGGAGAAAACATTCTGAGAATCTGAAGTTGCTGCCTTGTATGGTCGGGACATAATTGGCGTGTATCCGACATTGTATCTGTTCAGTTTGAATGTCAAATTAGCCAGACGACGGCTTTTTCGCCACCGGGTCGAGTTGTCAGTTTCTGCCGGTACGCTCTGAAATAAGCAGTTTAACTCCAAACTTTCAGTCCCACGTGAACGTGTGAATATTGAAAGCTGAACAGTTCGTCAAATAGACAGAAATAATGCCAAACTCGACGGGTGACAGGTGAATAGTGAATGGAAACGTCGTTGCATTGGGAATAGAGGAGGGACGAATCGTCCCTTCGGTTTCCACGCGATCCACATTGTTCCCACGCGGTCACGCCACTCGACAAAGATACTAACCTGTCGGGCAGGAAGAGTAGAACAACTTCTGAAAATTTTGTGTAGCTGCCTCCAGTGGTCTGGACGTATTGGGCGTATGAGCGACACTGCTGTCTGTTCAATTTTAATGTCAAATTAGCCAGATTACCGCCTATTCGCCATTAACCCATGCGCGATTACTGTCCACTTTTCATTTCTGACAAATATCTAACTGTTACCAGCTTGGCGAGGTCCATTTGGCGCCAGTGTACACAATGCATCTTTCAGTCACCAGCGTCTCTCCACCAGAAACTGAGAATCCACGATTTCAAGCGGAACTACCCCAGAGGGGGAGCAGTGCCACAACCCCAGACATATACCCAGCGTCAGGTCGCACTGGCTAGAACGGGACCAAATTCAAACAATTACCTCAACTCATTAAAACGCTATATCTCGGCCAATTCTTGGCCGATTTCCATCATTTTTTCACTCATTCTTCACAAATAGTTACCGCATCTTTTCACACAGAGAGCGACACCAATTTCCCATTCTATCATGTTGAATGTCAGGAGAGGGTATGTGCACGTCGGGGTGTGGGTTGAGAGAGAGGGGCGGCTGCCTCGAGGCCCATGCTTGGTTTCGTGACTTTCTAATAATATGACCGAGTTCGGGCGAGCTTCAGGTACAAACGCTGAATGTTTGGGATGGCTGCTGCGAAAACGTTCGCCACAATCTATGGTGTCACACATGCACATGTTGTTATTATTAAGTACACGCGATCTGTTCAACGGGTTTGCTATTTAGCCCTAACTTGGACATTAAGCATACAGCATTCACGTCAATGTGAAAGAGTATTGCCGAAAGAATTGTTAGACACTGTAGGGAGTTTTCTATCGGCTATGCACTTAATATAGCCTAAAAAACTACCAGCTCTATATGCAATCTTATTTCGTCGCTGCCTAAAAAGACAAGCGGAATAGGTGAATCTCTCGATTTCTTGAAATCGAAAAATCTAGTTAGGCTTTTCCCTCTGGAAAAGACTATTGTTTCTATGGATTATTAGGCTTTTCCCTCTGGAAAAGACTATAGTTTTTCTACGGATTATTATTTTTTTTTTTTTTATTTTTTTTTTAGGCTTTTCCCTCTGGAAAAGACTATACCTTATTTCGTCAGAATTGGCAAAAAACTGCCAAAATTGGGGTTTATCGGCACTTTCTCGAAACATGTCTTGTAGATTTTTTTTATACATTCGTCATTGCTAGACCTGTCTGTGACACACCCTTTGGTACACATGACATATCAGGCGATGCATATGGTAACCCTCCACAGGCTGCCAAACATCGAAATTTTGATGAAATAGGCCGGTTTCAGGCCCCCACTGCACCCAAACAATACACGAGAGATAAACATAACTTCCTTTATTGGGAGTGGAATTCACCGTGGATCATTTTTGTCAGTAATAAGGGTGTTCAGAAAACCAAGCGTTAACCCATTTTGAGCTGGTTAAACAGCAATACCCCATAATGCTCAGAAGTTCGTGTTTTCCGTGGATTTCTCTAAACGAGTCTTGTAGATTTTCAAGAAAAATTGGTCACTCTCAGGTCTTGGTGTGACATTACAAGTTGCATGGATAAAATATTCCGGTCAGCATTAGTTAACCCTCCCCGAGCTGCTAAACGTAAAAATTGTGATAAAATGGGCTGTTTTTAGACGCCAACAGCACCCAAACGGTATACCAGAGAGAAAGGGGCCTTCATTTATCGGACGCAAAATTGATCGGAAAATATTTTTGAAAGTGGTAAGTGTATTCAAAATTTGACGTCTTAACCCATTTTGGGCTGCTTAAATAGAGATACCCATTAAAATATTAAAATACCCGTTTTCTGTGGATTTCTCTATCAACATTTTGTAGGTTTTCAAGAAAAAATCGACTATTTGCAGGTCTTGGTGTGACATTACAAGATGCATGAACAAAATATTTCGGTCAGCATTAGTTAACCCTCCCCGGGCTGTTGAAGGTCAAAATTGTGATAAAATGGGCTGTTTTTGGACACCAACAGCACCCAAAGGGTACACCACAAAGAAAAGTGCCTCCTTTTATCGAGCGCACAATTTATACGGAAACATTTTTGTAAGCAGTAAGGGTATTCAAAAGTCGACGTCTTAACCCATTTTGGGCAGGCTAAACGAGATATCCCTTGAAAGCTTTAAATTCCCATTTTCTTTGAATTTCCCTAATGGTAACTTGTAGGGTTTCAAGACAAATTGACTTTTCGTAGGTCTTTATGTGACGTTACAAGCTGCATGGACAAAATACTCCGGTGAGCGTTTATTAACCATCTACAAGCTGCCAAGCATCGTAATTTTGTTAACATGGGGCTGTTTTCAGACACGCACAGCACCCAATGTATACATGAGAGATAAACATAATCTCCTTTGTTGGAAGTGGAATTCACAGAGGACCATTTTTGTAAGTAATAAGGGTATTAAAAAACCAAGCGTTAACCCCTGTTGGGGAGGTTAACACGGATACCCATCGATAGCTTAAAAAATCGTTTGCCCTGGATTTCTTTACAAACATTTTGTGGAGTTTCCAAGAGAAAATGGCCGTTGATAGGTCTTGGTGTCATATGACCAGTTGCATGGATAAATTATTCTGGTAGGCATTTGTTAACCCTCCATGGGCTGCTAAATGTAACAAAATGAAGAAATGGTCTGTTTTTGGACACCAACAAATGGAAATGCCACAGAAAAACGTAACTTCTTTTACTGGACGCAAAACTGATAGGGAAACATTGATCTTGATATTAACCCATTCTACCATTAATGATGGGTTTTACCTAAACATTTTTATTTTATCAAACCCAAACCGAGTCATTTGAGACTACTATACTCACCTTTCTCATAACATCAATGAGGGAACTTCAGTGAGACAGTTAAAAACAATTCATCAGACACTGTGGGGTCATGAAAAATCATGGAATCTAATCGGGAAAAGCCATGATTCTCCAGAATCATAAAGTCTAGTATGAATCTCTACTTGTATAAGATGTTTGACTTTGAGGATTTGACTCAACCAAATCACAGGAAATTCCACTCGAATACAGCATGTGTGCAGAAATACATTTCTCTGTGTAACATCTTACAAATTCACATTATCATTTATACATTGAAGAGATAGTAGCTCAGTCCAGCTTCCAGTGTAGGCAGGTGGGAATTCTTCCAATTTGTGTTTTTTATTTGTGTGAATTCAAATTGCTGAATTTTTTATTGTTATTTAAGTTGTGCAAAAGTTACGTACGTAACGGGAGAATCGCCCGCTTCATAACAAATGTACTCGTATTCCTTGGGTATGCAAAACACCAACATTTTCCTAAATAAACTCAAGTTCCTGATGGGTTCTGCATTCCATGTGATGTTTTCGACTTCGCAGCTGGATTGATGTCTCAATTTGTGATAACAAGCAAATTCAGAGAATTCATGTCTCCCACTGGGAAACAGTTTCAAGGGAAATAAGAGCATCCAGTGGAATGCAGCTGAGTTCTGCACAAAAACTGATGGCACCTAATTTTAGTACAAAATGGCCACTGGTGGCCATCTTGAATTTCAGCCCAAACCTCACAACACTCGTTCTCGGTGATAACAAAGATACCCATGAAGATCAGTTCATAAATACGGCCTCCAGCCCGAGTCGTATTGACATGTGCGCTTACTGTGTATAAGTAGTAGCACTGAATAAATCAAAGTTTCCCTAATTTGCATAATTTATGCATGAGAACAAAACATGTATTATATGTGATGTATTGTATGTTACTAAACATTCATAAAAAAATTTGTTCAAATCCGAACTGTTATATAGAAGTTCTGTACAAAAAACTGATTACACGCAATTTTTGGAACAAAATGGCCACTGGTGGCCATCTTGAATTTTGGACCAAACCTCAAAACACATGTTCTGGTCTCACAATGATAACAAAGATACCCAAGAAGTTTTGTGAAGATTGGTTCATAAATACGGTTTTTAGTCCGAGCTGCATTGATGCATAGGTAGACGGATAGGCAGACAGACAGATTTTTGGTACAAAATTTCCCACATTCAAACTTTTGACCTAGGTATTGATAAAAGTAATCCATATATGAAATTTAATCGAAATCGGTTGACTCCAAGAAAAGAGAGAGTCAGGAAACCGCCGGCAAATCAAATTTCAGCAACCTAATTAAATATGCGTGGAAATTGCCCATATTCGAACTTGGACCCGCAATTGATGAAAGTGATGTACCAACCAAATTTCATTGAAATCTGATAACTGTAAGGAAAGTTAAGAGTCTGGAAACAAAAAAACATGGAAGGATGGAAGGAGGGACACCCTCAATTCAATATCTCCCATTTTTAGCTCAACTTTGACGAAGTCAAATTTGAGCTATTGTCATGGCCCGTCATCCGTCCGTCCGTCCGTCTGTCCGTACGTCAACAATTGGCTATGGCTCGGGCTAGAGGTCGTATTTATGAACCGATCTTTACGAAACTTCTTGTGTACCTTAGTTATGACCCTGGGACGGGAACGAGTGTTTTTAGGTGTGGTCCGAAATTCAAGATGGCTGCCAGTGGCCATTTTGTACCGATGATGCAAAAATCAGTTTTTTGTACAGAACTTCTGTATGAAAGTTCTGATTTGAATAAAGTTTTGTATAAATGTTTAGTACCATGGGATACATCACATATAATACGTTTTTTTTTCTCGTGCGTAAATTATGCAAATTAGACTGACTTTGATTTATTTAGTGTTACTTTCAGAGCTGTAAGTGCCAAGCTGCTATGGCTCGGGCTAGAGGCCGTATTTATGAACCAATCTTTACGAAACTTCTTGGGTACCTTTGTTATGACCGTGGGACGAGAACGAGTGTTTTTGGGTGCGGTCCGAAATTCAAGATGGCTGCCAGCCGCCATTTTGTACCGACGATGCAGAAATCTGTTTTTTGTACAGAACTTCTATATGAAAGCTCTGATTTGAATAATTTTTTGTATGAATGTTTAGTACCATGGGATACATCACATATAATACAGGTTTTTTTCTCGTGCGTAAATTGTGCAAATTAGACTAATTTTGATGTTATTTGGGGTTACTTTCAGCACTGTAAGTGCAAATGCCAATACGGCTCGGGCTAGAGGCCGTATTTATGAACCGATCTTTACGAAACTTCTTGGGTACCTTTGGTATCACCGTGGGACGAGAACGAGTGTTTTGGGGTCCGGTCCGAAATTCAAGATGGCCGATGGCAGCCATTTTGTACAAAATTAGGTGCAATCAGATTTTTGCACAGAACTTCCATATGAAAGTGCTGATTTGAATAATTTTTTGTGTGAATGTTTAGTACCAAGGGATACATCACATATAATACAGGTTTTTTCTCGTGCAGAAATTATGCAAATTAGATGAACTTTGATTTTTTCAGTGCGACTTGCACACAGTAAGTACACATGTCAATACGGCTCAGACTGGAGTCTGTATTTATGAACTGATCTTCACGAAATGTCTTGGTTACCTTTGTTATCACCTTGGGACAAGAACGAGTGTTTCTGGGTGCAGTCTAAAATTCAAGATGGCTGCCAGTGGCCATTTTGTACCGAAATTAGGTCTAATCAGTTTTTTGTACACAACTTCTATACAGCTCAGACTAGAGGCCATATTTATGAACCAATCTTTACGAAACTTCTTGGGTACCTTTGTTATCACCGTGGGATGAGAGTGAGTGTTTTTGGGTGTGGTCCGAAATTCAAGATGGCCACCAGCAGCCATTTTGTACCAAAATTAGTGCAATCAGTCTTTTGTACAGAACTTCTGTATGAAAGTTCTGATTTGAATAAATTTTTGTATGAATGTTTAGTAACATGGAATACATCACATATTCTAAGGGGTTTTTTTTCGTGCAGAAATTATGCAAATTAGATGAACTTTGATTTATTCAGTGCTACTTACACAATGTAAGCACACATGTCAATATGGCTCAGGGTAGAGGCTGTATTTATGAACCGATCTTCACAAAACTTCTTGGGTACCTTTGTTATCACCTTGGGATGAGAATGAGGGTTTCTGGGTACGGTCCAAAATTCAAGATGGCTGCCAGTGGCCATTTTGTACCGAAATTAGGTCCAATCAGTTTTTTGTCACAAGTTCTATACAGCTCGTATTTATGAACTGATCTTCACAAAACTTCTTGGGCACTTTTGTCTTCACCTTGGGACAGGAACGAGTGTGTTTTGGGGTGCCTTTGTTATCACTGTGCAATGAGAACAAATATTTTGGGGTTCAGTCAGACCCACTTTGGAACTCAAAGATTTTTTTCTAGTTTAGCATCTGACTGTCAGCCACCTTTACAATACTTTACCTATACATTTGTTACAGGCAACGGTCAGTATTTAGACCATTACAATACTTTATATGTACCTTTGTTATCAGGTCATTACCTATATGTTTGTCATTGCTGTGTCACATACTATACATGTACATGTCTTTGTCTTGACAAGTTGAGCTACAGTGTCATTGACACTTTCATTTTAAAATGTGGGAGACAAAAAAACAAACCCACTAAGAATCTATTAAACTTCTTAAACGGTGACTGAGTTTCTCTGTAACTGGACAACCTATATCATCTTCATGTAAATTAGAAGGAAAAAACCCACTGCAATTTTATGCAGTTGTATTTTTTTTACCTGAATCCGTGTATTGCTATTAACGATGTAGTTACAACTAAAAGAATATGGTTGGCAAACACTTAGTCTTTAAAATTCCAAATTAGTAATAAGAACAGGCTCCAGACAGCCTGAAATCTCTGATGCTCTTTCTTTTTTTTTAAACAATATTTTGTTTCATTCAATTGCAATGGGGTTTGGCAAACAGGCTCAGTCTATTTTAGCACTGTACCCTTACATATGGAAATTACATTGTATTGTGCTTGTGCAACTGAACAGAAGTGACCTGATGTCATTATGAGGAAATATCACAACACTGAGAGAAAACTTAATTTCCAGTTTATGTGTACCACAGTAAATTTCGAAGCAATACTGGTCATACCCACATTTATGAAAGGAGCACTGCCTAGGTTATGAATACAAGATGCCCCAAGGGGCGTGAGGGCACTCACCTGACTGACAAAGTCATAACACCAAATATCAAGGGGTTCTGCCTTGTGGTTATTAGCATTTTTAGCTTAACTTGACAAAGTCAAGATAAGCTATTGCCATCACACGTGCAGAAGTCTGTGAGTCTGTTCACATTTTCCTTTAGCACAGGCTACACCCCACAGTTCATTTCTGATCATCACAAAATTTTATATGCAGGTTTGGGGTCATGTCTTGATGAGAACGTCCCCTTTTGGTTGTGATCGATCAACCGGTATGGCTGCCCGAGCCCAAAACCCGAAAACCATTAGCACAGTCTATAGGTCGTATTTATGAAGGGATTTCATTGTAACTTGGTAGGATGCCTCTGTATAATGACTAGATGAGAACGTCCCCTTGTGGGCATGATCTGTCAACCGTGATGGCTGCCCAAGCCCGAAACCCAAAAACTTTTAGCACAGTCTGCAGGTCATGTTTAATATGGAGGGATTTCATTGTAACTTGGTAGGATGGCTCCTTATGATGTCTAGATGAGAATTTCCCCATTAGGGCGTGATCTGCCAACCGTGACGACTGCCCGAGCCCAAAACCCGAAAACCTTTCAGGGTTCCCGTGGGCCTTGAAAAGCCTGGAAAAGCCTGGAATTTCAAAAATGAAATTCAAGGCCTTGAAAAGCCTTGATTTGGCTCCCTGGGCCTGGAAAAACCTTGAAAAATGAAGCATTGCGTGCCGAGTTGAGATGGATGAAATACGTCTGAGACAGTTCGAGTGGTTTAACTACGATAAGCCTGGACAAACCTTGAATTTAACTTTCTATTAGCCTTGAAACTCCTTGAATTTAGGGTGGAAAATGGCCTGGAAAAGCCTGGAATTTCATGTTAGGTCAGGTGCAGGAACCCTGCCGTTCTACAGGTCATATTTATTGAAGAATTTCATTGTAACTTGGTGGGTTGACTTCATACAACGTGTAGATGAGAAAGTCCCCTTTTGGACGTGACTGGGCAACTGTGATGGCTTCAGGGGCCTGAAGCCCGAAAACCTTTAGCACAGTCTACAGGTCATATTTATGAAGGGATTTCATTGTAACTTGGTAGGATGATTCCAAATAATGTCTAGATTAGAACGTCCCATTTTGATCGCTGCGATCATTCAGCCTTGATGGGTAACCGAGCCCAAAAACCTTTAGCATATTTATGGAAGGATTTCATTGTAACCTGTTAGGTTGACTCCGTATAATGCCTAGATGATGACATCCCCTTTTGGTCGTGATTGGTCAATTGTGATGGCTACAGGTGCCCGAAGCCCAAAAACCTTGAGCACAGTCTACAGGTCATATTTATGAAGGGATTTCATTGTAACTTCGTAGGATCACTCCAGATGATGCCCAGATGAGATTGTCCCCTTTGGTTGCGATCATTCAACCATGATGGCTGCCCTAGCCCGAAGCCTGGAAACCTTTAGCACAGTCTACAGGTCATATTTATGAAGGAATTTCATTGTAACTTGGTAGGTTGACTTCATATAATGTCTAGATGAGAACAGCCCCTTTTGGACACCATTAGGCAACTGTGATGGCTACAGGGGCCCGAAGCCCGAAAACCTTTAGAACAGTCTACAGGTCATAATTATGAAGGGATTTCATTGTAGCTTGGTAGGATGACTCCAAATAATGTCTAGATGAGAACATCCCCTTTTGGTCATGATCATTCAGCCTTTATGGCTGCCCGAGCCCAAAGACCTTTAGCATAGTCTATAGGTCGTATTTATGGAAGGATTTCATTGTAACTTGTTAGGTTGACTCCATATAATACCTAGATGATGACATCCCCTTTTGGTCGTGATTGGTCAACTGTGATGTCTACAGGTTCCCGAAGCCCGAAAATCTTGAGCACAGTCTACAGGTCATATTTATGAAGGGATTCCATTGTAACTTCGTAGGATCACTCCAGATGATGCCCAGATGAGAATGTCCCCTTTTGGTTGCGATCATTCAACCATGATTGCTAAAGGTTTTCGGGCTTTGGGCTTGGGCAGCCAAGTCTTCAGTTCATATTTATGAAGGGATTTCATTGTAACTTGGTAGGTTGACTTCATATAATATCTAGATGAGAACAGCACCTTTTGGACACCATTAGGCAACTGTGACGGCTGCAGGGGCCTGAAGCCCGGAAACCTTTAGCACAGTCAACAGATGATATTTATGAAGGGATTTCATTGTATCTTGGTAGGATGACTCCAAATAATCTCTAGATGAGAACATCCCCTTTTGGTCGCGATCATTCAGCCTTGATGGAACCCAAAACCTTTAGCATAGTCTATAGGTCATATTTATGGAAGGATTTTATTGTAATCTGTTAGTTTGACTCCATATAATGCCTGGATGATGACATCCCCTTTTGGTCGTGATTGGTCAACTGTGACGGCTTTAGGGGCCTGAAGCCCAAAAACCTGGAGCACAGTCTACAGGTCATATTTGAGAAGGGATTTCATTGTAACTTCGTAGGATCACTCCATACGACAACGTCCCCTTTTGGTTGCGATCATTCAACCATGATGGCTGCCCGAGCCCAAAGCCCAAAAACCTTTAGCACAGTCTACACGTCATATTTATGAAGGGATTTCATTGTAACTTGGCAGGTTGACTTCGTATAATGTCCAAATGAGAACGTCCCCTTTGGACGTAATTGGGAAACTGACGGCTACAGGGCCCGAAGCTTGAAAACCTTTAGCACAGTCTACAGGCCATATTTATGAAGGGATTTCAATGTAACTTGATAGGATGATTCGTTTTGGAATAATTTCACTGTAACTTGGTAACTTTCTTTGACATACGTTAACTGTGAGGGCCACATACATTAACTGTGAGGTCATATTAACCCACCCCTCAGCTCTTTAGTACAGTGTACACCTCATATTATTTTTATCAAAAACATAGCATACAGGGAACAGAAATGAACATATTCCCAATTATCAAAATTCTTGTCTTATTTCATAATCCTTTCATAAACATTGAACATTATCCTTTTCATCAAACACAACACACAAGTTAAGCTACAGTGTCATCGACACTTTCATTGTACACAACTTCTATACGGCTCAGGCTAGAGGCCGTATTTATGAACCAATGTTTACGAAACTTCTTGGGTACCTTTGTTATCACCATGGGACGAGAACGTGTGTTTTTGGGAGTGGTCCAAAATTCAAGATGGCCACCAGCAGCCATTTTGTACCAAAACTAGTGCAATCAGTTTTTTGTACAGAACTTCTATATGAAAGTTCTGATTTGAATAAATTTTGGAATGAATGTTTAGTAACATACAATACATCACATATAATAGGGTTTTTTTCTCGTGCAGAAATTATGCAAATTAGATGAACTTTGATTTGTTTAGTGCTACTTATACACAGTAAGTGCACATGTCAATATGGTTCAGGTTAGAGTCTGTATTTATGAACCGATCTTCACAAAACTTCTTGGGTACCTTTGTTTTCACCTTTGGACAGGAACGCTATGAGAACAAATATTTTTGGGTTCAGTCAGTCCCACTCAGATTTCTTCTGTAGTTTAGCATCTAACTGTCACCCACCTTTACTTTACTTTACCTATACATTTGTTGCAGGATAGGGTCAGCATTTGTGTACAGACCGTTACAATACTTTATATATACCTTTGTTGTCAGGTAATGACCTTGATGTTTGTCATTGCTGTGTCACACATACTATACATGTACATGTCTTACACAAGTTGAGCTACAGTGTCATTGACACTTTCATTACAATACAAAAAGGTTGTCAGTCTGTCTTGACTCATGGTTCTACAAATAATTAAGTTTGTATAACGTGATTGAAGGATGTATGTGCATTCAGCTGTATCTTCACCCTCTGTTTCATTATTTACAAAATATCCTTGACCCTTTATTTCATTATTTACTGTGTCTGTGCTTAACCCTTTACCCAACAAATCGCCCGCATCCGCCCACGTAATATGCAAATTCAGCAGCATAAAAAATATTATTTTTCGAAAGATTTCAATAAAACCATATCATGTTACCCCTCGTCGGAACGAGCTCGTCGAGCTCATCCCAAAGACGGGTCACATGATATGGTTTTGTTGAAATTTTTTGAAAAAATTTAAAAAATGATATTTAAAATAATAAATTTTGAAATCGTCTGCGTTGGGTAAAGGGTTAAACAAGAATATGATATAGACATAAATGTTGAAACATTGAATACACTAGGGCTTCACAGGGAAATGCCTAAAAAACTGAAATAAATCTAGCTGTAAACTAAAACAAAGTTATTAACCCTTCTTAGACCTGAAGTAAAATTAACCCCAATACTGCCACATATACCTAAACAATCAGAAAAAATTATTTTGGCTCAACATGAAATAAACGAGCAAAACCTACCCCTGAGCAGTGTCATAAAAGGGTAGGTAAGTCTCTCGGGGGTATAACCAAAATCAAAAGGAATCTTCCTCTGGATACTAAAAATGCATCACAAAAAAATTAAATTGATTTGAATCAGCATTCATAAGTTATTGGATGAAAACCATATTCAAGATGGCTGCCTTAGTGGCCATAGTGAATTGGTTACTGATCTAAAAACGAAAGGGAGCTTCTCCGAGACACCAATGTCAGATGCATAACCAAAAAATGAATCTGATTCAAGTCAGTAATCATTTGTTATTGGACGGAAACCAAATTCAAGATGGCAGCCATCATGAATTGGCGGCTGGTGGCCATCTTAGTTCAGCTGAGTGGTCCAGCATTGAAAGGAAACTTCCTCTAGACAGCAACAATGCATAATTCAAAAACAAAAATGATTTAAGTTGGCATACATTAGTTATTGGTCTGAAACAAAATTCAACGTGGCATCCATGGCGGCCATACTGAATTGGCTAGCTCATCCCAAAACTGTTCCAACATTGAAAGGAAGCTTCCTCTGGATGCCAATAATGCATAAACAGAAAATGAAATTGATTCGAATCAGTATTCATCACTAGTTATTGGGAAGAAACCAAATTCAAGGTGGCCACCATAATGAATTGGCCACTGGCGGCCATCTTAGTTCAGTAGACTGGTCCGAAAACGAAAGGAAGCTTCCTCAAGACACAAACAACACATAATTAAAGAATAAAAATGATTCAAGTCAGCATTAACTGGTGGAGTGCTGGAAGCCCATATTTGGGCTTTATTCTGAAGTGCAGGTACTGCAACTTAAAGGCTTCAAATTCATTGGCTGTGCATCATATTATCTTTGAAGTGATATTATTTAGTCTGTTAAGATTTGCCTTGTTACAATTTATAGGAGAGTGCCCACAGGCACTCTCCTATAAATTGTAACAAGGCAAAGACATGTGAAAAAATTTTGGTGGCCAAATAAAATTTAGCACTCTACCAGTTAATTAGTTATTGGATGGAAACCAATTTCAGTAACGGACAGACGCATGCCTGATGGACATGGTGAAAACATAATGCTCCTGAGAGAATCTCTCGGCAGATTAAACACTACTATTCAATTTGTTTTAATGCTATTTATTTATTGGTGTTTAAGGTCACATATTTTTGCACATTGGCTAATCATGACCACAACATGAGTATCAACTCAAGACCAGGGGTGAGCGTTAATAAGCCATGTTGCCCATTTTAGAGAGGGTTTGCACCTACCAAGCATTGGTGGCTGGGTCCTATTTTACCAGTAAAACGGAGCCTGTTTACTGCAGTGAAGAGGCTCTGCTTCACTTCCCGGGGGATTGTTCCAATACAATTTATCTGTTATTACATAGTTTTATTCAGCTTGTTGCATGCAGGAGTGACAGGTTATGTACTGAATGTCAAAAAAAATTAGAAAAACAAACAAGAATGTATTGGATGTTTTGTTGAGTTAGTTTTTATTGAAGGACTACTTCGAAACATAAATAAAAGTATTTCTCATTTTCTATGTTATGTGGAACTGCAGGGCTCAAAATACCTTTTTTTCTATGCGTAGTAAAATGCTACACATTTCCGAAAAATGAATAGCATTTTGTATAAATTGCGTAGCAGTTCTTGTATACCGGAGTTATGCCATACTGTTTTGTATTGAACTCTTCTGAGCAGATAGAATAATGTCCATCCATTTCTGTGATTTTTCAAATGAGCTCCAACACATGAAGCTCTAGCTCTGTTTTACAACTGAACTGCCTTTAACAACTGCATGGACTTAGATATTTCCAATGTGTAACATCTCTTAATTTGATGGGCTTAATGTTATTTTGACTGGGTATTTTATGCAAAATGCAGAAACAATGCAGGATGAATTTAAACCAATAAAATTCACGTTACATATGAAGTTGCTAATGCGAGACGGAGAGTTAATCTTATATCAAGAGTGAAGCATCAGTGAACTAGCTTGCAAAGTTTGTTGCAAATTTTCATTTTTACATTTTGCAATACAAGATATTCAACTGCAGCCTAATAGGCTGCAGTTGAATATATTGTATTGCAAAATGCTATACATAATTGAAAATTGTGTAGCTTTTAGCATGTTTTGCATAGCAAATAGCGATGCAAAACCACTTATTTTGAGCCCTGTGGAACTGTCTACATACTGAAGATATATTCTCTTGGATATTTTGGAGATTGAAACATGACAGAGTAAAATTACTGTAATTTATTTTATAGATTTTCAAACTACCTATACCATGCTAAAAGTTTAATACACAGTCAACATGCATGCTAGAAAAGTTTGTTCTAATCTAATACAAAATTTTGGAAAATGTCTCACCACACTCGCTGTACAATTTTTGGAATGTGGACACAGTCTGCAAACAAAAATGGAAATACCGTATTTACTCTATGTATTGGGACAGCTAAAAATAATTATTTTCACAGGTGTCCCAATTCTTAGAAAATCGGAAAAGAACACAGCCTGGTCTTGATTTGATGCTGAATAAAGTTGTTTGTGATTCGTTTTCCATCACTATATACGAAAATTGCCGTCAAATTTCTTGTATATTTTCATTTTTTGCTTCCAAAAGGAGATTAAAATCCAAATCTGAGCGATGGTTTTGAAATTACAATGCAAAACATTTATACGTAAGATGATTGGACAGACAGCCAGATGGATGGATGGACAGAGGGCTTCACAAGATGCCCCTGAATCTTCCTTCAGAGGTTGGGGGGCATAATAAAACTCTTCAACCAAATTTAACAAGAAAAGGCTTCTGTTTTTAATTTATTAGCTTCACTGCTTGGAAATTATTAGAAATTTATACATTGAACAGAAAGAAGGAATAAAAAAATTTGAATTTGTTCTCTAAATCCTTCTCCCAAATTTTTCATTATTTCCAATATAATGTACAGATAAACAAAAAAAGCATGAACCAATCAAACAAGCTTAACACCTTATCTTTTACACTGGTTGAGTGTTATACAGTGAAAACTGTTTTGAGAGACCACTGTCGCCAACAAGAGACCACTATGACCTTGTACCATTGCTTTATTCGGTATTATATTTGGTCGTCTAAATTTGTTCCTCAAAACTTGATTTATTATACCCCCCACAAACAAAGTTTGGGGGGGGGGGGGGGTATATAGGAATCACCCTGTCCGTCCATCCGTCTGTCCATCCTTATAAGCGCAACTCCTCCTAAACCGTTTGTAGAATTTTCATGAAACTTTACACAATGGAAGAACTCCATATGAAGATGTGCATGAAGCAATATAATTCTGTTCTTACATTTCCAAGGGGAGATAATCTAACTTATACATTTGGGGGGTATCACATTGTGAGCTTGCTCACAGTACGTCTAGTTACAAATTATTTGAGAGTGCCCACATGGAATCTCAAATAATTTGTAATGAAACAAAGTTATATTAACAAAATATTATTAGTGTTTAACTGAATATGAAAGTTGAGGCAGGAAAATATTGGCTTTTGCTCTGGTACCTTCATATTGTCTGAAAGCCCTGATTGTGGTTTTAGCACTCAACAAGTTAGTAAAGGTCAATAACTCCCATAATTTTCATCAGTTAGTGGTCATTTTTTAACTTGACGTAGACATTGTTGCGATAGACATATGCTAAAAGAATTGAAATCCAGTTACTATTGTTGAAGTTATGCCGTAAACAAGCATTGCACAATCTTTTTGTTTTGCTATAAACAAAGTTTGGATGGACGGAGATGGACAAATGGACAGACTGGCAGATGGAGGTCTCCACAATATCCCTCCCTTGCAAGGGGATAATAAAAGGCAGCATATCACAGTTTTTCAAAATGAAAACCTTAGGTATTTTGCTTTTCAAGTAAACAAAGAAAATTACAAATTCAAGTTATACAGAAGCAATGAAGGCCAATAACTCACAAAACTGTCAAGAAGGCATCAGATATAATAATTTTTTAATTTGCCCAAGACGTTATTGAAACGAAATAGGTTTGCAAACTTCACTCGAATTTGATGTTTAATCAAATTTCAAGGCAAATACACTGCACAAAGGGCAATAACTCATTCAATTTTTAAAAAAGTCACTATTGTTTTTAATCTATGAAAATGTTAATGTAAAGCAGGATAGTAAATTTTATTGAAATATAAGGTCCACTGTTCAGGTTTATATGTATAAACAATAAAATTTGTGGCCAAATGCAATAAACAAACAGCAAGAACTCTTTCATTTTCATCAGATAATATTACTTATTGAACTATTTTTCAAGTTGAGGCATCAACATACTTCAAACTCATGAAAGGATGGGCATTGATCATTGTAACATCATGTCCCTGTTGGAAATTAAATGAAATATTTTTGAGAATAATAGTGGTATTGCTTGATTTAAAAACTTACCTCTTTAATATTTAGCCAGGTGTTTGTCAAATAATTGTTAAGTGGTGTATTTTTAGCTCAACTTTGGCGAAGCCAAATTTGAGGTATTGCCATGGCCTGTCGTCCGTCTGTCCGTCCATCATGCTGTACACACGGCTCGGGTTAGAGACCGTATTTATGAACCGATCTTCACGAAACTTCTTGGGTACCTTTGTTACCACCGTGAGACGAGAATGAGTGTTTTTGGGTCCGGTCCGAAATTCAAGATGGCAGCTGGCAGCCATTTTGTACAAAATTAGGTGCAATCAGATTTTTGCGCAGAACTTCAATATGAAAGCTCCGATTTGAATAATTTTTTTGTATGCATGTTTAGTACCATGGGATACATCACATATAATACAGGGTTTTTTCTTGTGCGTAAATTATGCAAATTAGACTAACTGTGATTTATTTAGTGGTACTTTCAGCACTGTAAGTGCAAATGTCAATACGGCTCGGGCTAGAGGCTGTATTTATGAACGCTCTTTATGAAACTTCTTGGGTACTTTTATTATCACCGTGGGACAAGAACGAGTATTTTGGGGTCCGGTCTGAAATTCAAGATGGCCACTGGCGGCCATTTTGTACAAATTTAGGTGCAATCAGATTTTTGTGCAGAACTTCCATATGAAAGCGCTGATTTGAATAATTATCTGTGTGAATGTTTAGTACCATGGGATACATCACATACAATATGGGTTTTTTTCTCGTGCATAAATTATGCCAATTAGACTAACTTTGATCTATTTAATGTTACTTTCAGCACTGTAACTGCAAATGCCAATATGGCTTGGGTTAGAGGCCGTATTTATGAACCGATCTTTACGAAACTTCTTGGGTACCTTTGTTATCACCGTGAGACGAGAATGAGTGTTTTTGGGTCCGGTCCGAAATTTAAGACGGCCGCTGGCAGCCATTTTGTACAAAATTAGGTGCAATCAGATTTTTGCGCAGAACTTCCATATGAAAGCTCCGATTTGAATAATTTTTTTGTATGCATGTTTAGTACCATGGGATACATCACATATAATACGAGTTTTTTTCTCGTGCATAAATTATGCAAATTAGACTAACTGTGATTTATTTAGTGGTACTTTCAGCACTGTAAGTGCAAATGTCAATACGGCTCGGGCTAGAGGCTGTATTTATGAACTCTCTTTACGAACGTTCTTGGGTACCTTTGTTATCACCATGGGACAAGAACGAGTGTTTTGGGGTCCGGTCAGAAATTCAAGATGGCCGCTGGCGGCCATTTTCTACAAATTTAGGTGCAATCAGATTTTTGCACAGAATTTTCATATGAAAGCGCTGATTTGAATAATTTTCTGTGTGAATGTTTAGTACCATGGGATACACCACATATAATATGGGGGTTTTTTCTCGTGCATAAATTATGCCAATTAGACTAACTTTGATCTATTCAATGTTGGCATTTAATATGGCTTGGGCTAGAGGCCGTATTTATGAACCGATCTTTACGAAACTTCTTGGGCACCTTTGTTATCACCTTGGGACAAGAATGAGTGTTTTTGGGTGCAGTCCGAAATTCAAGATGGCTGCCGGCAGCCATTTTGTACCAAAATTGGTGCAATCAGTTTTTTGTACAGAACTTTTGTATGAAAGTTCTGATTTGAATAAATTTCTGTATGAATGTTTAGTAACGTGGAATACATCACATGTAATGCAGGTTTTTTTCTCATGCAAAAATTATGCAAATTAGATGAACTTTGATTTATTCAGTGCTACTTATATATAGTAAGTGCACATGTCAATACGGCTCAAGCTAGAGTCTGTATTTATGAATCGATCTTCACGAAACTTCTTGGGTACCTTTGTTATCACCTTGGGATGAGAACGAGTGTTTCTGGGTGCGGTCCAAAATTCAAGATGGCTGCCAGTGGCCATTTTGTACCAAATTTAGATTCAATCAGTTTTTTGTACACATCTTCTATATGGCTCAGGCTAGAGGCCGTATTTATGAACCGATCTTTATGAAACTTCTTGGGTACCTTTGTTGTTACCATGGGACGAGAATGAGTGTTTTGGGGTGCAGTCCGAAATTCAAGATGTCCACCAGCAGCCTTTTTGTACCAAAATTAGTGCAATCAGTTTTTTGTACAGAACTTCTGTTTGAAAGTTCTGATTTGAATGAATTTTTGTATGAATGTTTAGTAACATGGAATACATCACATATAATACAGGTTTTTTTCTAGTGCAGAAATTATGCAAATTAGATGAACTTTGATTTGTTCAGTGCTACTTATACACAGTAAATGCACATGTCAATATGGCTTGGGCTGGAGTCTGTATTTATGAACTGGTCTTCATGAAACTTCTTGGGGTACCTTTGTTATCACCTTGTGACAGGAACGAGTGTTTTTGGGTGCCTTTGTTATCACTGTGCTATGAGAACAAATATTTTTGTGTTAAGTCAGACCCACTCTGGGCCTCAAAGATTTCTTTTGTAGTTTAGCATCTAACTGTCGCCCACCTTTACAATACTTTACCTACACATTTGTTACAGGCTACGGTCAGCATTTATGTACAGACCGTTACAGTACTTTACATGTACCTTTGTTATCAGGTTTATTGCTGTGTCACATACTATACATGTGCATGCCTTAAACAAGTTGAGCTACAGTGTCATTGACACTTTCATTTTCAAACCATTCTTTTGTTGTCAAGCTGTCTAATTCACCATGAAGAAGCTCCATGGTTGGTGCATAGGCAATGCGATGAAGATGGCAAAGGAGTTCCTCTTTGTTTTCACTTATTTTTCCATCTGTTACAAATATGACAAATCAAGATAAATTTAGCTACTGCAATGAACTTATCAAGTGTAACTGCATCATGTCTAGCCAGTATACCACCATGGGAACCCAGAGAAATAAGGTATAGATTTGATAATTTAGCAACTGCAGTGAACTTATCAAGTGTAACTGCATCATGTCTAGCCAGTATATCACCAAGGGAACCCAGAGAAATAAGGTATAGATTTGATAATTTAGCTACTGCAATGAACTTATCAAGTGTAACTGCATCATGTCTGGCCAGTATATCACCATGGGAACCCAGAGAAATAAGGTACAGATTTGACCACTAATTGAATATAGATTCAAGAATAAATTCCTTTTAATTGAATGAAATGTGCTGATTTTATGAATATATCCCAATTTAATAAATATTTAATGAATGTAACTTCCTAACATAAATCCATTTACAATACCTTCAGTACAGATTTAGCCTGAAAATTAAGTATAGGTTATAAAATAAATTCTGGTTTATTGAAAAAAAAGTCTTATGTCTAGAAATTACCATTACAAACATCAAATTTCCCTTGTTTATAGATCTACTTCAGGTCTGTTTTTTTTTAAATTTTGCATAAGGTCTCACAGAACTAAATATTTTCCCATAGGCGACCATTATAATGTTCAGGTGGAAAAAAATATGATCGCATCACTTTAATTTTGGCATTCAAATATCTCTGTCAAGTATAGCCCTTCAGACAACTTTTTCTGATCTGAAAACAGGGGGTCATGCAACAAATAAGAGAGAAAAACTGACACAAAGGGAAGTACCGGTTACGTGCACATATTTTTCAGGGAATTCCCTACAAAAACACACAAAAAGTAAATTGTATTTTTTAGGTCCAAAAGTCATCAAATCACCCTCTTTTTTATCAGGAATATTCAACAATAATGCAAGATGTCAATAGAATGTTTCAAACTTTTATTGAAACAACGGATTTTCCCAAGGCTGTTTATTTTTAGGGATTGCGTCATTTCCGAGTGCAACATTTTAAGGCGGTTCACTCAAATTTCAATATTTAGTTCCGCGATACCTATAATCATCCCCAACCCCACCAAAGAGACATTTTACCACTTCCATGAGATAAAAGAGTCATTTCTGCATTAGAATCCAACTTTTGGCTTTGGCTGAGTCAAAAACATGGAAACTTTGCTCTTTTAAGGAAAAGTGTCCAAACTTTGTCAAGTGGGCTTGAAAACTGGTATTGCCTCCAAAAGATTTTTCTATCCTGTTACTTTATAAATTAACTGAGAAGGATGAGAATTTACAGCTTTCTTTAAAAAACTACCCTGATCCCAAAATAAAACTAACATCTGCATCAGCACAAAATATTTTTAGAAAAAATCTGTCTCATTTAACCACACTGCAAGAAAAACAGTGTCCCAACCCCCATGGAACAATATGGATGTCAATTTTGTTTCCAAAACTGGGGATGCAGCTATATATTTCACAAATATGAGAGGACACTACCAGTTTATCCTAACAACTGATGTCGAATTTTATTCCACCATCTGATGTAGTAAAATTTTGCCCTGAATAGGACCCCCCGGTATGCCCCTTTTCATCAAAATATGTGATATAATTCATAATTCATAATTTAATTGATATTGACCCAAAACAAACCTACTGTGATATGAACTTTCCCATCTGTAATAGTTTTAACATCACAGTCTGGCTTCTGAAGACATTTCACATTGTATTGATGAATATTTTGCATATTTTGTAAAGGAAAAGCCTCAGTTTTCTCAGTAAAGGCACATAGAGTCATTGGTATGGCACTGACAAAACATAAAAGAGTGTTTTTTTCCAAAAGAATGACCAGTACCTGCTACTATGATATCTCATAACACTGGTAAGATGCCTAAAACCATCAAATATTGATTCTATAGTGCTATGCTTATGCTGCAAGTTCCCATAAATGCACTTTCATAACCTTTGTTTTAATCCCCACAGACACCCATTCTGGCAAAAAGATTGAAATTGTTGAAAACATGTTTCCAAAGAGGATGAATCAGACATTTGTTTCAAGAATATAGTGGTATTTGATGTTTAATATACTTGTGTGTGTGGGGGGTGAAAGTTAGTCAGCTGCCAATTATTGAGAATGTAGATCCAGGCAAGTGAAAAGCAAAGAAACACCATGTCTGATGAAGAGACAGACACACAGACAGACAGACAGACAGACAGATAGGCTTGCAGTCACACATGTAGGAGGTCTACATGAGAGTACTGAATGGCATACAATGAAAAATATAGTGGAAGAGCCAGGGCAAGGTTGTTAAATTGAAAAATAACTCAGTGGACCATGAGTGCTGAAGCCTCAAAGTAAAACATAAGAAACTGAAAGTGTATGATACTAACTTCAGTCTCTAAAAACATGCTGTTCAGTCTTTCCAAATGTTTATCATCAGCAGAAGGGTTAAATATGTGTGGGAGAGAGGACTTGGTTCAGGGAAAGAGCAATATTTCACAACTGTCACTGTAAATTTATGCTGTATCAGGGAAACCATGGCAGCACTAGTACTAGACAACTATATTGGTAGCTATGCACAAATGCCATTCACTCACATTTGTAATTTTATTATGTTATTTTCCACTGTAGCCCCACCCCTTCCTCAAATTTGTGTTCCAGGATACTCTTTCAATGAAGGAATTGTTTTCCAACATTTTGAAGAGCATAATATAGAAGAGAAAAACTTCTAAATAATAGTGAATAGAAGGGCAGTGTAGGTTTCTGTCTGTGTTTGAATGGTGATTTGGGAGGGGGTTGGAAGATTTGGAATCCTCCCTGCCCCTAGAAATATGAGGAGAAACCATGGTTTAAATAAATATGTTAATAGGCAGGGCTCGATTTAACTGGATAAGCATAGCACTTTGCTCTCCAATTTCTGAATTTTGCTATTCAAGATTTATTAGTTTCAAGTGCTTTTGGATCAACTGCTAATCAATTTTCCAGGGTGAATAGTAAATTGCTATTCAAAATTTTCAGATTAAATCAAGCCCTGATAGGGTAAGATAGGCTGTTAGTTAGCAGCTGCCAGAGGTTATAGTGTGCTCCTGGGGAATACACTTGCTCAAGATGTGAATTTTCTTGCATGAACAGCCTTAGTTTTGGAAATATATAGCTTTAATTGCTGACTGTGACAAAAATGTAACTTCTCAAAACAATAAAATGGTTTGGTAAGGTGTATGGTCCCCAAATAAATATTTAAATGTGAAATAATCCCCCCAAAAAATAACTGAATCTGGTCTGGAAGCCAAAAAACATATTTCCTATAGGTCTCACAGAACTAAATATTTTCCCATAGGCGACCATTATAACGTTCAGGTGGAAAAAAATATGATCGCATCACTTTAATTTTGGCATTCAAATATCTCTGTCAAGTATAGCCCTTCAGACAACTTTTTCTGATCTGAAAACAGGGTGTCATGCAACAAATAAGAGAGAAAAACTGACACAAAGGGAAGTACCGGTCACGTGCACATATTTTTCAGGGAATTCCCTACAAAAACACACAAAAAGTAAATTGTATTTTTTAGGTCCAAAAGTCATCAAATCACCCTCTTTTTTATCAGGAATATTCAACAATAATGCAAGATGTCAATAGAATGTTTCAAACTTTTATTGAAACAACGGATTTTCCCAAGGCTGTTTATTTTTAGGGATTGCGTCATTTCCGAGTGTAACATTTTAAGGCGGTTCACTCAAATTTCAATATTTAGTTCCGCGATACCATAACCCAATCATCGTTCACCTGATCTGAGCTTTGGTAACTTATCGTTTGTTTCTCTGTACTTGATTCAGGTAACCCATTAGGTAACCTCAACATATATGTATCACAATTATGCTGATATATGAACTGTTGTATCTGAGCTAAGTAACTGGGTAACATCCTGATGAATAGAGATGAATTCATATGAACAATAAGGAGGCTGTGTTGCAGCAATTTATGTACAAATTAGTTCCAATTATAGCCAAAACCTGACATGAACTAGCAAACATATCATGCTGCAGAAGAGTATGGTATTCATAATCACTATTTGTGGCAGAGACATGGATTATTGCTATTTCCTGAGTTTGTACCTATGTTATATCTTGAGATGATCAACAGTTTAAAATGATGTTGAGCATCAAACAATTATCAGCATAGGTGATTGTCTGCCTGAAGTATAGCTCTTCTGTCGGCACATTATTGCAGCTATACTTCAGGCGGATGCAAACACCTATGCTGCTGATGATTGGTCGATGCTCAACATTATTCCCCGAAACATTTGTACTAGGTTACTCAAATTGGTAAAAATGTTGTAGAACCCAACAACAATTTTGTGCAATTGGTTTTTCATTCGTCTGTTTTTCATTTTAGGTAACCTGCATGCGACCCAAATGGTGGTTCACCTCACACCTACAGGTCTGTACATGTGTCTGGTTTGCAACACATCCAATAAAATCATTTAATGACAAAGCTTATGGATTGGAGTTCTTTCAAACATAATGTAATATAACAAATGCTGAGCTTATTAATTTTTAAAACTTTAACTGAATTTGAAAATTTAAAAAAATTAAACAATAAGTATGGATGTCATTAACATTGGAACCTGATCATTTACCCAGTTCCAATGACGGCACAATTTGTACAATTTTGTTGACAAAGTGTCTGGATATTTCCATTTTTGTTAGGCTTGTATTGGCTAATTTGCCACAACTGTGTTAGGTGAAGGGTTAACTTCACTCAAATCTTTTAATTTGAATCCTAGAAAAGATGCAGCGTGAATCTACAGATTCTTCCTGGTTTTGTTGCTTGAATCTTTGCATGAATCCATTCACAGAATCTTGTCAAAACATAAGCCCTGCTAGGACAGTAAATAAATAATTTCTTAACACTCTTACACCAACTCTCCCATGCCTGTTCTCTGTGAAATGCACAAATAACAATTATTATTAAAAGATGGAATCCAAATTGGAACCCACCATATTTTATGACTGATTACTGTGAAGCAGAGTTCAGTGCTGTAAGAAATGTTTTCTCAGATTCACAAATTAAGACTTCTTTTATGCTTTCCATAAGTTCATTTTCGGTGACAAACTGTGCAACTGGAAGGTAGTCAACATTTGTTTAAAAACTAATAAAAATAATTGAAGAGCATACTGGGTCATCTTATAAGTGGTATCTAACAAGCAAATGGTATTTCCATATTTATTCAACAAATTCTTCTGCCACTCCTCTAGAGCAACAGAAATTCTCATTTCCCCCTCACCTCCTACAGTTGCAGGATGTTAAAAAACATGCAGTTTGCTTTTTCATATTGCCACTCAAAAACCTTTTTTTCTATATTCTTTTGATCAAAGTCTGCAAGTTGACCGGCTGTTAAAGTAGAGTGAATGTGATTACTGATGTCTTTAGATAATGGAAAGTATGATCTGTCCAAATGTGATGGCTTGATTTCATCATTAGAAAATTGTTTTTCGACAAACATCCTCAGTTTTTTTTTAACTATAGGCACTGATGTAAATCCTGCAGAGACCAGGTCATAAATTTTAGTTTTGATATCGGAGCATATTCTATTTGTTAGTCCACTTTCTGATGATATTTGATGGTTTGTATGGGCATTTTTGGGGAGAAGTGTCACATATATTCGCTTCATCCCATAGTCTTCATTTTCTTTCAATTTGTTTTTAATGTCTTTTATGATATCTTCTATTCTCTTTTGCTTTTGTTTTTTTTTTATTGATTTCTCATTGAAAATAGTAACGTGTCTTAATATCAATTTTGCCGAACAGTCAACTTTTCTGGTTTCCTGAATATGAAAACGATGTTTTTTGGAGTAACTGTGTATATTCTGTGGCTCCTATAAAAAGGAAAGAGAATCTTTTTTAACTGTTCTGACCATCATTCAAATGAAGATAGAAACAGTCTCATATATACAGTACAGTCGCCGTGGACTGGTCACTTTCTACGTGTGGGCAATATTTCCACAGACGCAATAATATTAGATTCCAAACACTAATTACAGGAATATTAATCAAAAATTTAATTAATGAAGCACCGGGTACAACCCGGTGCTTCATTAATTAAAATTTTGCTGATGATGATTTTTACTACCGGGTAAACACAGGCATGGACATAACTGCCCACGTGTGGATTACGACCAATCCATGCCAACTGTACTGTACTGTACTAATAGTTTGAACAGGAGTACTAGAGTAAGTAATTTAGCAGGCAGCACCCTAGCCTCAGAATGTTTGCTAAAGCTATCGATCATAAACAGGTAATTTCAGCCAGCAAATGGAAGAAAACAGAACCTTCCACATCTGATAGGTGCTTTTTTATCAGCTAAATATCAGTCAATGCTGATTTTGTATGGTACAGTAATGTGATGTCCTCTGTTACCACCACCCGTGTTTAACACGAAGAACTGCTTCAACAATACTGGATCGCTAAAACCCGGAAATATTCCTAACCTTTGGTAGAGTTGGGGATTCAGGTCAGCCAAAAGGTGACGGAAGATCAGTCAGATATTAGATTAATCATTTATTAGGCCACAAAATAATACACTGGTGTTACCAGTGGTGGCGCCAGGGGGGGGGGGGCAGGGGGGGCTACAGTCCCCCTTTCCCCATCCCCCCCCCGTCGGAGAGGTCCGGAGATTTTTAGTCAGTCCGTCGGAGAGTCTCGTAAACCCGACTTCACAAAAAATTTCCGACAATCGAATGTAGATATCTCGTCTTGTGTTGATCAAGAACGAGGTATATGTTCTCCTTTGTAAGGCATTCTGACAGTTGTTATCCAACTGGCTTTCCATTACTTCCATATCTAATCATCGGTTATCGTCAATTTTTCACTCCTTTTCCTTCGTTTGGGAGGTCAAATATTATAAGAACCCCCCCCCCCCCACCCCTGTCGGAGAGGTCAGCCCCCCTGTTGAGAAATCCCTGGCGCAACTCCTGGATGTTACTCACACGTTGAACGAATTGCCTGTGACCTTGCATTCACCACTATGTTTATCCCAATTCTGAAAGGAACTTGCGTCGTTGTGCTGTACGGAGACTTGAACACTGACAAGCTAACTCCACAATCCGATTCCACGGCGCACGCTATTCGAATCATCGCCCAGCACTCCGACTCCACTTAAATACCCAAACACTGAAGTCACAAGCAATCCGTTCAATTACCCAAATCAAGTTAAGAAGTCAACTCTGTGCAGACATCACATCACCCACACCTCCAAAGAAATACGTCTCGCATTCCACAAAAGAAAATCACCAAGTTTATAATTAGTTCACATCTGAAAACTTCCCTGGTACACTATAACAGTTCATATGAAAATCCTGCGCATCCATAGCTTTCTCTTCTATAACTTCTGTCTTCACTACTCTTCCAGGCCCTTCGTGTGTCTCAAGAGCTGTAGTTCTTCTCACTCCACCTATCTTACACTGGACACTCGCTTCAGCTGTCTTCGTTCCACTCGTTCTACTACTACATGGCTCGGTACCTGGAGTCTCAAATTCCGACTCGCCTTGAGTATCTAAGATAAGCTCCGACTCCGTAGCGACTGGCTTTGAGCTCTTCGCCTCCAATCGAATGGCTTGTATTGGATTGACGGTCTCTTCATGCTTCCAAGTATTGAGGTGCCTTTTCTAATTAGACCTCTTGGGTGTAGCATAACAACATACTCTGCAAACGTTCATCTTCAATCCATCTCTAGTGGGACTTTATTCTTCTTCCTTGCTTCTATCTATCAACTGACACTTCTTCCTATTTGCTCTGCCCTTTTCTGTTATCTCAACGGATTGTCTATCATGCTCTGAGCTCGTCTTGTCTCCATTGTCATCTATTCTCTTTTCTACTTCTTTGCTCTGTTTGCTTGCTCTCTGTGGCGATCTCTCTTCAGTACCTCCATAACAGGGGCATCATCACTCTTCGTCTTTTCCTCTCATCGGCTCTTTGATTCTTGTCCTCATTCCTTGGACTTCTTCTCTTCTCTATATCCAGGCTTGGATTTCTGAAAAATCCAGGGTGGCAATAAATCGCGCACCTGGAACCTACTTAGGCAAGCAAATTGCTCTCCTGAAATCTTTTTTCACTTTTTTGCTTCACAAAGATCTTCTAAAGTCTTAGTTAACCCCCTGCACACTGATGTCAAAATATCTAAATTTTAGACAAAAAAAATTTCCCATTATGTAACTAGAAATTTAACCAATTCAATCTCGTTTGACAGAGCTCATTGAGCTCTGTCAAACAAGATTGAATTGGGTAAATTTCTAGATGCATTATGGGAAAAAACAGCTTCCTCAAATTTTGGTATTTTGACATCAGAGTGAAGGGTGTTAATTAATTAATTTCTCCTTCAAGTGCATTCAAGCCAATCAATTTTAAATGAATTAATAAAATGTTAATACAAGAACCTGTGTTCATTTTTTACTATCCCCTCCACCCCAATGTGGTGAGATCGATCAAGAAGGTCAGGGGGACTGGTACATGTAGTGGCCGACACACACATGTACTCAGCATATTCTGTACTCTCGTTCCATAGTCCGTCACCATCGAAAATAGCTGAAAGTAGATGAGCAAAAAAACGCTTATGCCGGATTAAATGGCGTGAGCAGTTAATGCAAGCTAAAAATCGCTTGCGTCAGAATTCCATGACTGTATATCTGCTCTAACTACACTTCTGTTTACTTCAGCTCTAATCTGTTTAGTTCTTTCTTCACTCCTTTTCGCTCCTTTTCTGATAAACTCTTAAACTCTTCTCCCTTCTCTCCTTAATCGTCTCTCTCTTGAATGCTCTCTCTCTCTTCTACTCCTTCGCTGTGATACTTTCCCTAAAACTCAATTTCTGCTATGTGCTCTTCCTCTATGATTTTTGAACTTCTCGTCTCCCTTCCCGTTCCCGGTTCCGGTTTCTAGACTATCGCCTCTCCGTGCTCCCATTCCGCCTTCTATCTCTGCTGTTACTATGCAACTGTTTTCTCTCTCTGTGTCTATCTATCTTCTTCACAATGCTGCCTATCTGCTTCCCATCACTTCATTTCTCTGTCTTTTCCCGATCACCCATTATTTCTACAACAAAAACAGTATTATAATTATCGATCTGGTCTTTATTCACCTCTTTTATCTGACAAATATATTGCTCTGAATAATTCGGTCTTTTCAGTTCTCGCTCAACTCTTATCTTTTGTGTTTCTGGAAATCCCAGTCTTGTTAAGGGGTCATTTGTTTCAGTTGGCTCTGAACATGCTTCAGTCAATTCCACCATATCTCTCTCATCCCTATCACTAATCTGTGTGTAGTGCTGATCTCTCTTCCCTTATTTTATATCTTCATCTTTATCAACATGTACTATCTGCCTACGCCCTGTATCTCTATCAACTATTTTGTAAGTCACACCTGATATCTTCTCTTCTACTCGAAAAGGTCCCTTCCAATATTTCTGAAACTTTGATGGAATATCCGTCGTCTTCACTGGTGTGAATAACCAAACTAAATCTCCAGTCTCTAACTGATCACTGCCCAACTTATGGCCGTAGTAATTCTTCTGTCTTCTCAAGCTATGCTCCAAATACTTTCGCATACATGTGACCTGCTGTCATCCATTCTCGCAAAGTTGCGCTCCATGCATCGAACTCTTGAAATGTTTCTCTACATGGTGAGCTAAACTGTAAATCAAGAAGAGTGTTGACTTCTTAAATAATAAGGAGTCATTCCAGTTGATTGGTGTGTCGTCGATCTGTAGTCATACATCGTGAGTGATGTCAAACAGTGAAACAGACCAGTCAATGACATGTGTCATGCCCCTGGAGATTTTAATCATTTTCCATTGTTTCTCCAATCACGGCACTTATAGGTTTGCATGCACTCAGACAAGAAATGGGGGGCTCTGTTAACGCAACAGAGCCTATATCACCGGAAATAATGAATGTGACAGCTAGCCCAACCAAATACGCCAACAAAGTAAAAGCCAAAATGGCCCCTAAGGTGACCAATAAAACTAATAGGACACAGAGCCATCCGCAACCAAACCCGTGTCGTAATCACACGCATCCACCCCAAAATGGAAAAAACTTGATTGATAAAGCCCTCCCAGGATGCTCATGGGAGAGACTAATAATCCCCAAAGCCACGGGTAACCATACTTGGAAGATAAAAGTAAAATACCCTAATAGAACAACAAAATTAAATCTGATAAGCAAAGGGGTAATTATCAATGGCAAAAAATACAAAACCGAGGAATATCGTGTTCTTTCGCAATCCGTTCAGTGTCACAAGTGTTAATTTGGGCACTTGTCACACAAATGCAACAGGGAGCAATGATGTATGAAATGCGGTGACAAACACATCGCAAAGGCATGTAGTGCTACAACTCTGAAAATGCCCCAATTGCGGTGGTCAACTACCGGGGGTGTAGCCACTTCAAAAAAGTTAAAACAAACATCCAGTTAAAGCTCTAAATGTAAGAGATGTCGAGAAGTCATATTCCACGTGTACTCTAATGGCTGGCTCTATTTTCAGCATAATGAAGAAACACATGGACACCAGTCTTTCGGACGTTTGCAAAGAGATTAGTAAAACAGCCTCTAAGTTATACAAACCTCAAATATCTCCCACGCTATAAGAAGTGGCCGTCAACAAAATATAATTATGTAACAATATTACAAACAGTAATTAAACTTAAATAAACTTAGTACAGTTATTCCTAAACCATTCATGGATACACTGAAAATAGTCCAGTGGAACGCTCGAAGCGTTAATCAGAAAAACTTGCCAATGTCACATTATTTCAAAAATAGAGATGTAAGTGGAATTAGCGAAACATGGCTTAAACCAAACAAAAAATTTGCGTTATATGGTTTTGATATTATTAGAAGAGATCGCCCCATCCAAAAATGTGGCAGTTTCGCTCTGCTAGTAAGGCAGGAGATTAAATACAAAACAATACCATGCAACTACCTCAATGCTGAAGTGATTGCAGCTGAAATTGAACTTGACCACAAACACATGGCCATCATATCATATTATAACAAGCCGCAAGCAACAGTAGACAGTAAAGTATTTGAATTCTTTACCAAAAAGTACAAGCACTGCATATTCTTGGGTGATTTCAATTCCAAACACCGGGTATTCGTTGTCATAAGACTGAGCCGAATGGTGACACCCTTTTCAACATCTTTGAAGCACTTGATCTATTCGTGGTAAATAACGATCAAGACATAGCATACATAAGCAACAACCCACTCCATCAATCAGATATCCTAGACTTGATTATCACCAGCAAATCACTAACCAGCCAAATGCAAGACATATATGTAGGGGATGATGAACTAGGCAGTGATCACCTGCCGGCTCATGCCACTTTGAAATGTAATACTGGTCCCGCAAGATATCCTCCCGTGAATAGGAGAAACCTATCAAAAATTGACTGGAACCTCTTCAGAAACATCATCGAAGTAAAAATAAAGGCAAATGACCCCTTAAATGCTCATGAACTCATCTTAACGAGGTTATCAACAGTACACTAGATGAAATTTGTTCCAAGCAAACAGTAAAGATGCAGATAAACAGAATAACCCAAACAACTCTTCAAATAATCAAACAAAAAAGAAAAGCCTTCCGGGCTTACCAATCAGAGAATGATCAAATGAAAAGAGCAGAACTTAAAACCACATATAATCGCCTACACAGAGAAGTAAAAAATTTCATAGCTAACGACAACTGCGTGAGATGGGAAAGAGCAACGGAAAACCTAAATGGGCTGAGACAACCTAAGAGGTTCTGGGATACATTTAAAACTCTTACTGGCCAAAAGAGCAAAAGTGCCAATAATAAATTAATAATGCGCTGAAGACTAGCGACAGAACTATGGCCATGGACGACAAGGCAAAGGCCAGCACCTTTGTCGAACTTCTAAAGAAAGCGCATCATCCACAAGAAGGGAACAGATATGACAACGATTTTAAGATAAAAGTAAATAAATTAGTCCAAGATAACAACTCAATTTTCAATGAACCGAACTTCGACCAAAGGCATGAAGATGGGGACGACCATGAATTAACCAAACCATTAAGCGTAGAAGTGGTCATGGGTATAATCAGAAAATGCAAATCATCTTCGTCCCCAGGAGAAGACGAAGTCTCTTACAAAATAATGAAACAGTGCCCCAACATCTTCTACTGTAGACTTACCAAACTTCTAAACTGCTGTCTCGCCTGTGAGTACTTTCTAAAATGCTGGAAAGTGGCCTCAGGAGTAATGATACCTAAACCCGACAAAGACCTGACCAACCCTTCTAATTACTGCCCAATCAATCAGCTTGCTTAGCTGTGTTGAAAAAATATTTGAGTGGATTCTAACTACGAGACTTTGCAGCTATCTCGAATCAATCAACTTTTTCAACAAATGGCAAAGAGCATGTAGGAGTCAGAAAGAGGGAATCAAACACGTATATAGACTGGTCGATTATATGAAAACAGCATTTATTCAAAACGAAATCGGAACAGCACTTTTCTTGGATGTAGAAAAAGCATTGGACGTGGTATGGCACAATGGCGTGAGATATAAACTAGCGAAAATGGGATTACCCACTAAAATTCTGAGGATCATATCATCATTTCTAACTGACCAAAAAATTAAGGTGAGGGTTAATCGCGAGGTGTCAGAGGAAGTAATACTCGAAGCAGGAACACCACAAGGGTCGGTTCTAAGCCTACTTCTTTTCATAATATAATATGTGAATGACATAGAAAAAGTAGGGAAAAACTGTGTTGAACTATCGCAGTTTTCATACGACAAAGGCATTTGGACGGGCTGCAAGTCCCGAAACATAATTAAAAATCGTCTACAGGATACCATTCGTGATCTTGGGAGCTGGTGTGCCCTGTGGCTCATCAAACTCAATGCCGCCAAAATACAAAAAGGTATGTTCTTCAATAAGCAAAGGAAAAAACCAGTACCCAGTATCGATCTCCAGTTATACGATCACAAATTAGAAGCAAGCAAAGAGGCCAAATTTTTGGGATTTACCCTAGATAGCAAATATAAGCAGCAGTACAGCATCAATGATATTTAATACTTGGATAAATGTTAAGTGTACAGAGTTGGAATTGCTGTGTAAATTGCCACCGAGGGAAGTCACCTCAAACAACCAGTCACATGCAATCAAGAATTTCACTGATGTTCAGATAGTTTTAGACTGCAATGAATTATTTGTGCAAAATCCAAAGAGACTTGGTGCCAGAAAACAGGTTTGTTCTTCCTATAAGCATCACAATACTTTCAAATATCTAATAGGCTTGAGTCCAAATATGGCTGTAACATAACATTAGTCGAATGTATGGTGGCCATGCATCAGATAAACACATCACAACAAAATCGGCAGACTTGATGTGCAGTTTGGAGGCAAATGGAGGGGCTGTGATGCCAGACAGAGGGTTTCGAATAGAGGTAGAACTATCAGATATTGGAGTAAAATTTTATATTCCTGCTTTTAAAGGAACTGACCGACCACAAATATCCAAAAATGAACTGGAGTATTCAGAAGAGATAGCTACTGTTAGGGGACACATTGAACGCATCATTCAGCACATTAAGACACATCACATTCTTGACGGAGAACTAAAACTTTCAATGATAGATTCTGCTGAGAAGATTTTCAAGGTCTGTGCATACCTTGTTAACTTTCAGACACCAATCGTGCAGTGATCACTGATGAGCTAACTTTGACTTGTGCTGAACATAAAAAGATTCAAAAATGTTTATCTTGATTCACAGAGCTCATTGTGCTCTTTCAATCAAAATATAAATTGTTGACGGTTTGACAACTCCAGCAGATATAACCAAGGTTATAAAGGGATCAAGATGTGAGTGAATCCGACAGAGTGAATGGGGGGGGGTTAAGTTATAAAATTTAACCAGCTCATTGAACAGGTACTACTAACCCTTCACCTAACATAACGGCCAAAACCGACCAGCGCTATACACGAAAATCGCTATTCATTTTTAGCTCAACTTTGGCGAAGCCAATTTTGAGCTTTTGTCATGGCCCATCGTCCGTCTGTCCGTCCGTCCATCTGTCCGTACGTCAACAATTGGATACGGCTCGGGCTAAAGGCCACATTTATGAACCGATCTTTACGAAACTTTTTGGGTACCTTTGTTATGACAGTGGGACGAGAACGAGTGTTTTTGGGTGTGGTCTGAAATTCAAGATGGCTGCCAGCTGCCATTTTGTACCGATGATGCAGAAATCAGTTTTTTGTACAGAACTTCCATATGAAAGCTCTGATTTGAATAATTTTTTGTATGAATGTTTGGTACCATGAGATACATCACATATCATACAGGTTTTTTTCTCGTGCTTAATTTATGCAAATTAGACTAACTTTGATTTATTTAGTGTTACTTTCAGCACTGTCAGTGCAAATGCCAATACGGCTCGGGCTAGAGGCCGCATTTAGGAACCGATCTTTACGAAACTTCTTGGGTACCTTTGTTATCACCGTGGGACAGCCATTTTGTTCAAAATTAGGGGCAATCAGATTTTTGCGCAGAACTTCCACATGAAAGCTCTGATTTGAATAATTTTTTGTATGAATGTTTAGTACCATGGGATACATCACATACAGTGTATAAGTAGCACTAACTAAATCAAAATTCATCTAATTTGCATAATTTCTGCACAAGATAAAAAAACAGTACTATAAGTGCACATGTCGGGCTAGAGGGTATATTTATCAACCGATCTTCACGAAACTTCGTGGGTACCTTTGATATCACCTTGGGACAAGAACGGGTGTTTCTAAGTGCGGTCCAAAATTCAAGATGGCTGCCAGTGGCCATTTTGTACCGAAATTAGGTCTAATCAGTTTTTTGTACACAACTTCTATACGGCTCAGGCTAGAGGCCGTTTTTATGAACCGATCTTTACGAAACTTCTTGGGTACCTTTGTTATCACAGTGGGATGAGAACGAGTGTTTTGGGGTGTGGTCTGAAATTCAAGATGGCCACCAGCAGCCAGTTTGTACCAAAATTAGTGCAATCAGTCTTTTGTACAGAACTTCTGTATGAAAGTTCTGATTTGAATAAATCTTTGTAGTATGAATGTTTAGTAACATGGAAAACATCACATATAGTACGGGTTTTTTTTCTCGTGCAGAAATTATGCAAATTAGATGAATTTTTATTTAGTTAGTGCTACTTATACACTGTAAGTGCACATGTCGGGCTAGAGGGTGTATTTATCAACCGATCTTCACGAAACTTCTTGGGTACCTCTGTTATGACCTTGGGACGAGAATGAGTGTTTCTGAGTGCGGTCCGAAATTCAAAATGGCTGCCAGTGGCCATTTTGTACCGAAATTAGGTCTAATCAGTTTTTTGTACACAACTTCTATACGGCTCAGGCTAGAGGTCGTTTTTATGAACCGATCTTTACGAAACTTCTTGGGTACCTTTGTTATCACCGTGGGATGAGAACGAGTGTTTTGGGGTGTGGTCTGAAATTCAAGATGGCCACCAGCAGCCAGTTTGTACCAAAATTAGTGCAATCAGTCTTTTGTACAGAACTTCTGTATGAAAGTTCTGATTTGAATAAATCTTTGTAGTATGAATGTTTAGTAACATGGAATACATCACATATAGTACGGGTTTTTTTTCTCGTGCAGAAATTATGCAAATTAGATGAATTTTTATTTAGTTAGTGCTACTTATACACTGTAAGTGCACATGTCGGGCTAGAGGGTGTATTTATCAACCGATCTTCACGAAACTTCTTGGGTACCTCTGTTATGACCTTGGGACGAGAATGAGTGTTTCTGAGTGCGGTCCGAAATTCAAAATGGCTGACAGTGGCCATTTTGTACCGAAATTAGGTCTAATCAGTTTTTTGTACACAACTTCTATACGGCTCAGGCTAGAGGTCGTTTTTATGAACCGATCTTTACGAAACTTCTTGGGTACCTTTGTTATCACCGTGGGATGAGAACGAGTGTTTTGGGGTGTGGTCTGAAATTCAAGATGGCCACCAGCAGCCAGTTTGTACCAAAATTAGTGCAATCAGTCTTTTGTACAGAACTTCTGTATGAAAGTTCTGATTTGAATAAATCTTTGTAGTATGAATGTTTAGTAACATGGAATACATCACATATAGTACGGGGTTTTTTTCTCGTGCAGAAATTATGCAAATTAGATGAATTTTTATTTAGTCAGTGCTACTTATACACTGTAAGTGCACATGTCGGGCTAGAGGGTGTATTTATCAACCGATCTTCACGAAACTTCTTGGGTACCTTTGATATCACCTTGGGACAAGAACGAGTGTTTCTAAGTGCGGTCCAAAATTCAAGATGGCTGCCAGTGGCCATTTTGTACCGAAATTAGGTCCAATCAGTTTTTTGTCACAACTTCAATTCAGCTCGTATTTATGAACTGATCTTCACGAAACTTCTTGGGTACCTTTGTTTTCACCTTGGCACAGGAATGAGTGTGTTTTGGGGTGCCTTTGTTATCACTGTGCTATGAGAACAAATATTTTGGGGTTCAGTCAGACCCACTCTGGGACTCAAAGATTTCTTTTCTAGTTTAGCATCTGACTGTCACCCACCATTACAATACTTTACCTATACATTTGTTACAGGCTACGGCCAGCATTTATGTACAGACCGTTACAATACTTTATATGTACCTTTGTTATCAGGTCATTACCTAGATGTTTGTCATTGCGGTGTTACATACTATACATATACATGTCTTGACAAGTTGAGCTACAGTGTCATTGACACTTTCATTTTTTATATTCCCATTTTTTGCTTTCGAAATATAGGTTATGCCCCCTCATTGGAACGAGTGCGTCACACTCGTTCCAATGAGTGGTCATAACCTGTGTTTTGGAAGCAAAAAATGAAACTTTTAGTTACACAAGAATGTTTTTATGAGTGTCGTCTGCAACTAGCATTTGGTAAAGGGTTAATAACTATATTTGTATACTTTTAGTCAAAGATTCTGAGTATGTTTCTAAAAAAAATGTTGAAACTTCAATTAATTTTTTAAAAATCTGTGTCGATGAATTGAATTGATCCAAAATTATTCCTTAATTATTCTTGTATTCCTTCAAGGGAATACATTATACACACAGAGACTGTAATATTAAAGGATTTAGCTCGCAGAGCTGATTCCTTTAATATGGCTGTCTGCAATTTGTTAGACTAGCCACTACATTTAAAACTACATGTAGAAGTTGTCACAAATAGTGCAGTATATCCTCGTTAGTTAAAATTCTCCTTACTGCAGAATGTCATTATCTACTTTAAAAAACAAGGACTTTTCCTAAAAGTACCACAAAAAATAACGCTCCTGCAAACTTCATCGCATGAATCGCTGAGTTGCACCCGATGGTCCATGTGATGAAAGTTCACAGGTAGTCAGGTATTCCATGCATTGAGGGCAGAAACTGAAGTGTGCACTTTACCAGAAACCACTCAACAACAATCGGGTACATGCATGAACTTTGTGATAGGGTATTAAAGTAAATTCTACAGAAAATACATGATTTGTTTTATGTAGTCCTTTATTAAAACATTTTTACATTTCGCACTGTTTAAGTGAACATTATCAACATTAAAGCTGCTAATACTTATTTTTTTTTTTTATTTTTTATTTTTTTTTTTTTTATTTATTAGTGTTTAAGGTCACATGTTTCTGCACAATGGCTAATCCTGACCGCAACACAGATATAAACTCAAGTTATATCCACATTGCCCATTTTAGAGGACTTGTAAGTTGTACTACAAGCATTGGTTACTGGATCCTATTCTATCGGCAAAACAGGGCTTGCTTACCACAGTGAAGGCGCACTGCTTCACTTCCCGAGCACAGAAAGTAAAGCTATTTACAGCCTTGTTTATCATATTTACAAAAAAGCATCTCTTTATACAGTGCCCTGCCAAACAACGAAATTCAGAAATTATTTGTATGGTTTGCTGAAATAATTGACATATATTTTTAATAAAACCAAGAATTTATTTTATTGTCCAAATTCATTGCACACATCAGATACCTGGTACCTTTCACTCAACCCTTTACCAACACAGCTTTTTTGACAAATGACCAAAATATCATATTTTAGGAAAAGTTTGATGGGTACATATATCTTGATGAAACCGTGCAAATTTGGATATCATTAGAACCGACTCAATCTGAGCCGGTTCCAGTGATATACATATTTGCATGGTTTTATTGACATTCAAGATATTTCGGTCTGTAGAAGCCCAGTTTAAGTTCATTTTGTGGACGTTTTTCTCCAAAAGCATATATATAATGAAAAAAAATCTCTGAACATTAATTTCTTCACAACCTCGGTTCAATTTATACATGTTCGGAACCAATCTGAACCATTTGCAGAGAAACATATATTTGTGGAAAAATGGGGGAGCACTTAAAATTTGAAACCTGCTGCCACGTGGCAGTTGGAAACAAATTTTAATTGCTCTTCTTAATTTTTTTACACGCAGGAAACCATGCGAGAGGTTGAGAACTCCACTGTTCACATGGTCTACACAACACTTCTTACAGATATATTAGAGCTGTAGGTTTTTATATTTCTTGTTCGGTTTCGGTTTTGGTTTTTCAGGTGGAGAAAAACCTCGGTTCGGTTCGGTTTTCGGTTTGTTCATGAGGCCAAGTAAAATTCAATAAAACTCATTCTTATGTCCAGAGTCATAACTGAATGGTAGTGAAATTGAGTGAAACTCAATGAATGCCCGAAATAAACTATAATACATGAAGAATCAGGAAGGCCAATATAATAATTACCCAAATATACAGAACTTTTATTGTGCTTGGCCATTTTTCGAGGTCTGACACCTACACGCAACTTGAGGAAAGCTGCAAACACAACTAAACTGAAATGTCGGAAGTTCACAGAATGTAGGCTTCCCTGAGTAGTGAGAGTACCCAGACACTGCCATTGGCAGTGTCTGGGTACTCTCACTACTCTGGGATGGCTACAGTCTGTGAATTTCTGCAGCAAGAGCTGGCAAGAGAGTATTTAATAAAAAACGAAAAACCTTAGATTACGGGATGTCGACGGTTTCGGTTTCGGTTTTTTAAAAAAACTAAAAACCTCGGTTCGGTTTCGGTTAACCTACAGCTCTAAGATATATATGAATGCCATGTCTCCAAACTCAACAGGAGTTCTCCTGAAACCTTCACAGAAAAGATGGTATACTGAATGTGGAAGACACTTAGTATTATCATCACACATTATCAATTTTCCTTTCACTTTTGAGTAATTTTGTGATCTCTCATCCTTGCAGTAGGGCATGCATGCTAGAACTGTTTCATTTGTAGGTTTGCTGCCACTGTCACTGACTTGTTTATCTGTATCACAGGTGCATTCATCACTTAATAATTATTCGAGTCCTGTTATTTATTTATTTATTTATTTATTGGTGTTTAAGGTCACATATTTATGCACAATGGCTAATCATGACCGTGACAGTTTTACGGGTGGAGGAAGCCGGAGTACCTGGAGAGAACCACCGAGCAACGACGAGCAGCTGCCAGCTCCCCAACATCGTAACTCCGCACTGCAGCACAGGCAGGGTTAGATTGGTTGAAGACATGTGCACCATCGCCGTGCAGTACGCCTTAGTACACGGCGTCATCGTGCCCCCACGCGGGCAATGGAGATAAAGTGTCTTGCCCAAGGACACAACGCGGTTGCCGCAGGTGGGATTCGAACCGAGGACCTCTCGGCTTGCAGCCTGCACCTCTACCAACTGAGCCACCGCGCTCCCATTCGAGTCCTGTGCAATGGGTTGTGTTTCAACATCTTAGTAAACAATGCCACCATGCCTTCACATGGGTAATTGGGGTTAATCCTCTGCACACTGACTTTGAAATGTCCACATTCCAACCTCCAGATTTTTTCCATAATGCAATTAGGAATTCAACCAATTTAATCTTGTTTGACAGAGCTCATTGAGATCCATTAAACAAGACCAAAATGGTTAAATTCCAAGTTGCTTTGTGGGAAAAATCTTGAAATTTAAGTACTTTTGACATCGAGTGCTGAGGCTTAAGTGAGGCCCAATCCATAAAAACTACACATCGACAGTTACAATAATTATGTCTTAAAAAATAAAAATAAAGTTGGTTCCCATAATATCCATTTCTACCAATAAGGTCATTTTCAAAAATGTGTACATGTACTTTCAGTTGTAAAGAGTTGTTTAGAAATCAAACTTCATCCCAAATAATGACCAATGACAATTCATCAGAAAGTTTAATACTCATTGATCTTTTTCAGTCTTCAAATGAATCAACACTGAGCAGCTCTTCAGCATCCTCACCGGAACAACCACAGAAGAAGCCAAGAGGAGGAGGAGAAGGAAGAGGGCATGTTCATAAAACAGTCATCAGATTATGCTGAAAATAGATGGCAACAGAAACAAAATCTACAGGTGATAATTTTTTTTTTGCAGGCTTGTGTTTATGGGTGGGTGGGGGTGTGGTGCAGTGCAGTGCAGTGCAGTGCAGTGCAGGGGAGCAGGTGGGTTGTCGCCCCAAAACATCTGTTGTGGTGAATGAAAGACACAAGTTAGATGCATGTCAGGTACAAATTCACTTGTGCATGACATAATGACAAAGTAACCAAAGCAATTTTTTTAAACAAAATCAAAGCAGCGATAGAATTCTGATGTGAGCATTTTGTTTTTTTTATTTTTGAATGCCTACTGTTCGCGTAAATTTAATCCCACGTAAGCATTATTTTGTTGGCCTTGTTTGATATTTTCTTCATCGCCGGTATCTTGGACACTACAATGGCTTCCTTTGTAAAGAGCGAGGAGAAGTGGCATCAAGCCTGCTTTTGATCTTGAACCCCTCAAAAAAGTAAATTTACTATGTCTGATTACTCTGGGCCAAGTCAGGCTGTTAATCATTCCTGTAGGGCCATCAATAAAGTGCAGTTCCCTCCAAATTCATGTTATAATTAACCCCCTGCACACTGATGTCGAAATATCTAGTGTTCAAGGTGCAAATTTTTCCCATAATGCAACTAGAAATTTAATCAATTCAATCTTGTTTGACAGAGCTCATGCTCTGTCAAACAAGATTGAATTGGTTAAATTACCAGTTGCATTATGGGAAAAATGGCTACTTGAAATTTAGATATTTTGACATCAGAGTGAAGGGAGTTAATAGTTATAAATTCATGTTATAATTAATAGTTATATTATTTATAATAATATTATTTCATTCTTGCATACAGCAGCATCTGATCTCACGAGGAGAATTGTTTCAATTTTTACAAACCCCTCTACTGCAGTATTGGCCGATTGACCGCAAAGTTGTGTCTGGATCCAAGCAAAACTTCTTGCTCAATTGGCCCATACTGGGGTAGAGAGGTTAGTAAAAAAATGAACACAGGTTCAACAACAGTTTATTGGCATTGATTGGTGAATGTATTACATGGAGAACACATGCCTTTACTAGGCAATTAAAGGATGTTTATGATGCAAAACAATGAAAAATAGTTCAGGAGAACAATTTGCATGCCAAGGTAGGTCCCAGGAGAGTATTTTTTTGCATCATGGATTTTTCAAATGACCAAGCCTGTCAAAGTTTGTACGTAGGTATTTACTTCACTTTGATATTTAAACCTTTTGTATTATAATTCTATTTTGTGTCCACTTATAGTAGAACAATTTTTTGAATTATTTATTTGGAAGCTCTCTTACTGGAAGTAGGGCTGCATGGTATTTCGATATACCGGTAATACCGGTATTGAAATCTTAACCGGTTAAATATCGTCCATTTTTTTTTAATACCGGTATATCGTCTGTGACGATATTCATTTCGAGCCACGGTTTTTATTGACAGACATTTTCTGTAAAAATTCTATTTAATCTCACAGCTGATTGAAAAAAGTGTATATAAACAGAAACTGTGAAAGCAGTTTGTTTGGTTTTTTTATCAATACACTTCATGTCCTGGTACTAGTAAAATATTCTCCCATAAGCTGTTTTATATTTGTTTCTCCGATGACACAGGAAAGTACAGATTTTCCCCAAACAGTATGGCTTCGAACGTAAACCGTGAAGAATGAACCGTATTTCCATTAATAATGGCTTTTGTTGGACCGGGAAATTTCTGGTTTAATACTAATAGTTCCTCCCACTTCATTGCACTTGTTCTCGCAATTCCAAGCACTGCAGTAATATTTTCAAAGTTTATTTTATTACCGACACACTTGGAATGTGCTTTTCAATATGAACAAATCGCATAGTATTAATGAACCCACAATTCCAAGCGCTGCGGTAATGAATATTCATTTTTTTCAACACTAGTTTGCACGTGTTAATGTTTTGAAAAGTAGCTGAACGTTTTGATCTGACTTGTATGCCACATCTTAAAAATTAGACAGATAGTCATCAAAACACTAGTAAAATATAAAGGGAATAATATTGTTTATTAGCTTAACTTGACATAGTCAAGATAAGCTATTGCCATCACGCGTGCGGAAGTCTGTTAGTCTGTGAGTCTGTGACGTCTGTTCACATTTCCTTTAGCACGGGCTACACCCCGCAGTTCTTGTCTGATCGTCACGAAATTTCATATGCAGGTTTGGGGTCATGTCTAGATGAGAACGTCCCCTTTTGGTCACGATCGGGCAACCGGTATGGCTGCCCGAGTCCAAAACCCGAAAACCATTAGCACAGTCTACAGGTCGTATTTATGAAGGGATTTCATTGTAACTTGGTAGGATGCCTCTGTATAGTGCCTAGATAAGAACGTCCCCTCTTGGGCATGATCTATCAACCGTGATGGCTGCCCAAGCCCGAAAATCCAAAAACTTTTAGCACAGTCTGCAGGTCATGTTTAATGTGGAGGGATTTCATTGTATCTTGGTAGGATGACTCCTTATGATGTCAAGATGCGAATTTCCCCATTTGGGCATGATCTGCCAACCGTGACGACTGCCCGAGCCCAAAACCCGAAAACCTTTAGCGCAGTCTACAGGTCATATTTATTGAGGAATTTCATTGTAACTTGGTGGGTTGACTTCATACAGTGTCTAGATGAGAAAGTCCCCCATTGGATGTGATTGGGCAACTGTGACGGCTACAGGAGCCCGAAGCCCGAAAACCTTTAGCACAGTCTAGAGGTCATATTTATGAAATGATTTCATTGTAACTTGGCAGGATGACTCCAAATAATGTCTAGATGAGAACGTCCCATTTTGATCGCGATCATGCAGCCTTGATGGGTGCCCGAGCCCAAAAACCTTTAGCATAGGCAAAAGGTCATATTTATGGAAGGATTTCATTGTAACCTGTTAGGTTGACTCCATATAATGCCTAGATGATGACATCCCCTTTCGGTCGTGATTGGTCAGTTGTGATGGCTACAAGTGCCCGAAGCCCGAAAACCTTGAGCACAGTCTACAGGTCATATTTATGAAGGGATTTCATTGTAACTTCTTAGGATCACTCCAGATGATGCTCAGATGAAATTGTCCCCCATGGTTGCGATCATTCAACCATGATGGCTGCCCAAGCCCAAAGCCCGAAAACCTTTAGCACAGTCTACAGGTCATATTTATGAAGGGATTTCATTGTAACTTGGTAGGTTAACTTCATATAATGTCTAGATGAGAACGTCCGATCATTCACCCATGATGGCTGCCCGAGCCCGAAGCCCGAAAACCTTTAGCACAGTCTACAGGTCATATTTATGAAGGGATTTCATTGTAACTTGGTAGGTTAACCTCATATAATGTCTAGGTGAGAACGTCCCCTTTTGGACATGATTGGGCAACTGTGACAGCTAAAGGTGCCCGAATCCCGAAAACCTTTAGCACAGTCTACAGGTCATATTTATGAGGGGATTTCATTGTAACTTGGTAGGATGACTCCAAATAATGTCTAGATGAGAACGTCCCCTTTTGATCGCCATCATTCAGCCTTGATGGGTGCCCGAGCCCAAAAACCTTTCGCATAGGTAAAAGGTCATATTTATGGAAGGATTTCATTGTAACCTATTAGGTTGACTCCATATAATGCCTAGATGATGACATCCCCTTTTGGTCGTAATTGGTCAGCTGTGTTGGCTACAAGTGCCCGAAGCCCAAAAACCTTGAGCACAGTCTACAGGCCATATTTATGAAGGGATTTCATTGTAACTTCATAGGATCATTCCAGATGATGCCCAGATGAGATTGTCCCCTTTGGTTGCGATTATTCAACCATGATGGCTGCCCGAACCCGAAGCCCGAAAACCTTAAGCACAGTCTACAAGTCATATTTGTGAAGGGATTTCATTGTAACTTGGTAGGTTGACTTCATATAATGCCTAGATGAGAACGTCCCCTTTTGGGCATGTTTGGGCAACTTTGACGGCTAAAGGTGCTCGAAGCCCAAAAACCTTTAGCACTGTCTACAGGTCATATTTATGAAGGGATTTCATTGTAACTTGGTAGGTTGACTCCAAATAAGGTCAAGATGAGAACGTCCCATTTTGGCTGTGATCATTCAGCCTTGATGGGTGCCCAAGCCCAAAAACCTTTAACATAGGCAAAAGTTTATATTTATAGAAGGATTTCATTGTAACATTATTAGGTTGACTCCATATAATGCCTAGATGATGACATCCCCTTTTGGTCAGGATTGGTCAACTGTGATGGCTACAGGTGCCCGAAGCCCGAAAACCTTGAACACAGTCTACAGGTCATATTTATGAAGGGATTTCATTGTAACTTCTTAGGATCACTCCAGATGATGCCCAGATGAGATTGTCCCCTTTGGTTGCGATCATTCAACCATGATGGCTGCCCGAGCCCGAAGCCCAAAAACCTTTAGCACAGTCTAAGGTCATATTTATGCAGGGATTTCATTGTAACTTGGTAGGCTGACTTCATATAATGTCTAGATGAGAACGTCCCCTTTTGGACACGAGTGGGCAACTGTGACGGCTTCAGGGGCCCAAAGCCCGAAAACCTTTAGAACAGTCTACAGGTCATAATTATGAAGGGATTTTATTGTAGCTTGGTAGGATGACTCCAAATAGTGTCCAGATGAGAACGTCCCCTTTTGGTCACGATCATTCAGCCTTGATGGCTGCCTGAAGCCCGAAAACCTTTAGCACAGTCTACAGGTCGTATTTATGGAGGGATTTCATTGTAACTTGGTAGGTTGACTTCATATAATGTCTAGATGAGAACGTCCCCTTTGGACGCAATTGGGAAACTGACGGCTACAGGGGCCTGAAGCCCGAAAACCTTTAGCACAGTCTACAGGCCATATTTATGAAGGGATTTTAATGTAACTTGATAGGATGACTCATTTTGGAATAATTTCATTGTAATTTTGTTGATATATGTTAACTGTGAGGGCCACATATATTAACTGTGAGGTCATATTAACCCACCCCTCAGATCTTTTGTACAGTGTACACCTCATATTATTTGTATCATAAACATAGCATACAGGGAACAGAAATGAACATATTCCCAATTATCACAATTCTTGTCTTATTTCATAATCCTTTTATAAACATTGAACATTATCCTTTTCATCAAACACAACACAGAAGTTAAGCTACAGTGTCATTGACACTTTCATTTTCACTTTGTTAAGAGTGATTTAATATTGAAATAGTATTTATACATCGCCAGCATTCACCCACTGCACGAGGTGGTTACATCAAAACGTGCCTATCGAGCATGTGCGTTTCAGCTGTTTGTGATACCACATGACAAAACTGACTGCTTTCATTTGTGGAAAAGTGTACAAACTCCTAGCCCTCTGGCGGTGTCCTGCTTAACCAATACATGGCAAATGCCCTCTAGTTGTGATCTATTCACATGTATACGACAAAACGCAGGTTAAGCGTTTTTGTTTTGTAAAGCGATGGATCAAATAGTATATATTTATATGAAATTATCGACTCAAAATAAACGATATTTGTTGTGCCATCATGAAGTTTATTTCCAAATATTTATACAAGAATGAATTATGACAAGTTAGTAGGCTTATTATTTCAATGCTTTTAAAACATAATTATTTGACTTCGAATGTCAAAAAAATACTGGGACAATTTGGGTGAGAATCTTACATGTTATGGTTTGAACTTGACGATATACCGGTATATCGTGATATTTTTTAAAATATCGTTACCGGTATTGAAATCCGAATATCGTGCAGCCCTAACTGGAAGCTACCAATAACAGGGTTCCTGCAGGACCTTGGTTCAAGGAATGGCCTTGAATTTTATCGAGGGTTCTTCAAGGCCTTGAAATCCTGGAAAATATGTTGGGAGGCCTTGAAAAGCCTTGAATATTCACGAAAGAGAAATGCTGATGAGGCAGATAATCATAACTATATAGTTTTATATGCCAGAGGGTGTGAAGGCGTAGTCCTAACTTGGTCCTCTGGTAATTATTATTACCACATCCTCCCAATGACTGGAGGGCCTAGTTAGGACCAGTGACAACAGGCCTTGAAAATCCTTGAATTGGACTGTTGTAGGGCCTTGAAAAATGCTGAAATATATTGAGAAACGGCCTTGAATAGATTTGAATTTTATGAGCTTGCCTGCAGGAACCGTGAATAAATGCCAACAAAACAAGACTTTGATCAGATCTGCATTTAAAATTAACATATCACCAGGCTTCATTAGAATTTTGCTGATGATAATTTTTACATCCTGGTAAACACATGCGTGAACATCACTGCCTACGCGTGGATTACGACCAGTCCACAGTGATATACTGCATTTATTGAGGCAAAACTTTTGTTGTGGCAATATTTGTGTATAGTTCAGTTTAGTTTTGGCCTTTAGGTAAGAGCTTACACATAATATAATAAAAGAATCTCAATCTCATATTCGTTGTGATTTGATATTAAATTTATGATGAACCTCTATCATAAAAATCAATCTGAACCTCTGTAAATCTAGGCTCAGATCGGTTTTGGCAAGCCAGTACATGGAGGAGCAACTTTACGACAACATTTCTTCAATCTAACTTCCATCCATGCTTTGATAACCGCCATAATATGAAAAACATCAGGTGCAAAACTTCACGTTTTTCTTCAAAGAAACGTCTCATGCCTGGCCAAACGGAGGTTGACCCAATGGCTCTTTGGCCTCCCAGGCGTGCCCAAATGAAAGGAGTCTGAAGTCCTATTTAGTGAACTTTGATCGTACATTTCATGTCAAATCATGACTCATTAGAGATCCTTTCTATTTTATTAATTATTTTTCTTCACATGCTAAAGAATACTGATGTACAGTACAGCCACCATGGACTGGACACATTCCACGGGTGAGCAATATTTCCATGGATGCAATAATATTAGATTCCAAACACTAATTATAGGAATAATCATCAAAAATTTAATTAATGAAGCACCGGGTTGTACCGGTGCTTCATTAATTCAAATTTTGTTGATGATGATTTTTATTACCTGGTAGACGCATGCGTAAACATCACTGCCCACGTGTGGATTATGACCAATCCATGGCGACTGTACTGTATTACTGATGGGCGTCACAAGGATTTTTCAAAAGGGGTTTAAATTTGATGATAAAGGTACACTGGGGGTACAATCAAAAGGGGTTTAAATTTGATGAAAAAGGTACACTGGGGGTACACTTGGCAGATGCCAAAGGCATGAACATACTAGGGAAGTCCTAACCCCACCCCGCACACACACACACACTCTCTGGGCCAATTTTTAAATTTAGTATCAAATGGAGCTCACTGGAGGCCTTTTGGGGATTTATTTGCATTTTCCTTTCTTGGGAAAAAACATAAAAGGGATTCTTTGCCCCCAGTCCCCACAAGTGCAAGTGATGCCTATGTTACTGGTGGAAAAATTGCTTCCATTTATAGATGAAAAGTTAAAAGTACACAACATATACTTATCCTAATCTTCTGTGGGAATCTAGGGAAGTAAAGCTCCTGTGAGAACCCCAATAAGTGCTGCAGTGCTTTGTTTTCCTGGGAAAGTAGAACCCAGTAACCAATGCTTGGGATAGAAATCCCCGAAATGGGGAGCATGGGTGTAAAAGATTGGCTAAACTTGACTTTATATCCATGTTACAGTTACAATTAGCCTTTGTGTAGAAATATGTGACCTTAACCCTTTACCCAACGAATCGCCCGCATCCGCCCACGTAATATGCAAATTCAGCAGTTGAAAAAATATTATTTTGCAAAAAATTTCAACAAAACCATATCATGTGACCCCTCGTTGGAATGAGCTCGATGAGCTCATTCCAACGAGGGGTCACATGATATGGTTTTGTTGATATTTTTTGAAAAATTTGAAAAAATGTTATTTAAAATAATAAATTTTGATATCGTCTGCATTGGTTAATGGGTTAAACATCAATAAATAAATGGGAAATGGAGTTGTGCATGTCTATTTTTGTAAAAAAATTCTGCTTTTCTGGTAAAATAAGACACACTACAGAATTGGAATTCTTCTAAAGTGGTCAACAGAAGTACGAATGATTGGTTAGGCCCCACAAAGTAGATCTGTTTCTCAGGTCATTTTTGGTAAAACTGCATGCGGGTGGGTGTTTTTTGTATTTTATTTTTATTTTTCAATTATTTCTTTGCCATCAAAAGTTCATGTTCTTGGTTTGTTCATGTTTTAGGCCTCATAATCTACAGAATAGCATGGGTGGCGGTGTGTTTCATCCCTTGAGTACTAAAGCATTGCAAAGCCTTTTTGCACTCGGGGAACAAATTTATCAGTTTTATTAACTTGGGTAAAATATCAGACATACACCATTTTATTTTTTGTTTTTTTTAAAGTTTGTATTGGTTATCAAAAGAGAGTATGTGGCTGCCATAAGGACCATTTGGTAGGGCCTGAGAAACAGATTTTTAACTGTCTTTTAGGCCTTAAACTTGTACTTTATACTTGTATTATGGTCATGATATTGCAGTAGATGCTGAAATGGCTCAAATACTATAAATAAATTAAAAATATGTATTCCGATGGCAAGAGATTTGCTTCCCCTGAGCTGGAAAATATACAAGCAGCATGCAGGGAGTTAAAAGATCATTGTCAATTGATTCAGCATGTAGCTGTTATAAAATAGTTTGTAAGCAGAAAGGTGAAAACAATGATAACCTGCTGTATGTATTACAGAAGGAATTCAGGGTGGTATATGTTGAAATGAAGTTCAGTTACATAATGCAGGTCTATATCTCCTGTTGTGTTTGAAATCAACTCCAATTTGTCTGTCATTTAACTGACTGCCCTCATCAGAATGTGACAAGCAATAAATAGGAATTTAATAGAACATACTACTGAGGTCAATAAGGCTTATAACCTGATAGTAGTTATGTCAAATCCTTTAACCCGTAGAGTGGTAAATTATTTTTGGTCGTCAAAATATTTTACATACACGTTTTTGTCTAGTTACAATTTATGGGAGAGTGCCTAGGCACCCTCCCACATGCAGCCCTGGCAATCTAGAAAATCAAGGAGTGCAAAACCATTGCCCTCCTCAGATTGCTTGGGAGTGCAATTGCACCTGAATTTTCAACTTGTACGCTGTGGCGCGGTGGCGTTGCGGTAACCGGTTCTCGTCAGATCACTGAAGTTAAGCAACATCGAGTCCGGTTAGTCCTCGGATGGGTGACCATCTGAGCGATCGATTCGGACTCCCGCGTTGTGTCCTTGGGCAAGGCACTTAACCCCGATTGTCCACATGGGGGCATGATGCCAGTAGGCACAGAGAACACATTGGAACTCCGAGGACGAAATGATAATAGATTTTAAAGGCAGTCCCAAACAGGTCTGGGATTCCAGAAAATCAAGGGGTGCAAAAAATTGTCCTCCTCAATTTTTTCTAGACATGCAGTAGGCGTGCAACACTTCTGCACTCCCAAAGAATGCCAGGCCTGCACATGCATAAATAATTCCCCTTCAAAGACATTTTTATGCACATCCACAGAATATGAAGCCTTTAAGTTACAGTACCTGCACTTCAGAATAAAGCCCAAATATGGGGTCCTAGCACTCAACCACTAACTCTTTACCTCATAGAACTTCCCCGTGGGAATCATGGGAAGTGAAGCAGTGCTTGTTTACTGAAGTAAACAAGGTTTTTTTTACTGGTAAAATAGGACATGCTAACTAATGCCTGAGGTGAAAATCCTCTAAAATGGGCAACATGGGCATAAACCGACGATAGACTGGACTTGATTTTATATTCATGTTTGGTCATGGTTTGCCATTGTGATGAAGTATGTGACCTTAAACACCAGTAAATAAATAAAAACATGTAACAACTATCAGATTCTCTTGCCAAGCATTTTCTTGAATAGTGAAAATATTTCCATTTCTTGCCTTAAAAGCACAGCTTATGAACCCTCATTGCCGGGCCTTTAGATTGGTAGAATTGGGGCTCAACAGCAAATACAGACCCACCATATTGCTGCCAGCTGGTGGCAGTGAATGGTGCTGGTATTTTCACCTTCTCAACATCTCTTTCAAATACATTTTAGACCTTTTCCCCCTTAGAAACTAAGCCTCTTGCTATGGATCCTTGCCATTATTGTTGGTTCTCACATGGTCTTCTTGAGCTAAAGTTTACTTGAGAACGTTTTCTTAGTTTTCCCATGTCAAGCCAAGATCCCATTTAACCCTTTGAACCCTCGTTTCCTGGAATGGTATCTCTTTTGTGTACACTAACAGTGAGATGGGTTAGTCCACTAACAATATACAGGGAGGATAAAATAATAACTATACTCTGCAGCCGCCTGGCTACAAACTGTATTTATTATTTTATCATCAATGTCCCGTGTATGGACTAGGGCTGTCACGATTATTCGATTAGTCGACTAACCGTCGACTATTGAAGTAGTCGACGTTTTTTATTTTTAGTCGATCATCGTTCATTTTCAAGGTGGTACACGTCTACTACACGTCGGGGCTAAATTGTATTGTTTTGTGAGGTGAATGATCAATGAAGGTGAATAACTTTAAATATCTAACCATAGTTAACATTCATATCCGGAAGACTGTACGACTGTCACTGACTGTGTAAGAAAGAACACTCACAGTTACTCGAGAAGAATAGATTCTTCTGAATTTCTCCAGTCTTGTACACACGAATGCACCCATTGGAAAACCCAAAGCGCGGAAGTGACAAAATTATGATGAAAGTCAGAACGTCAGATCACTTCTCAAAGTTCGGAACTTCAGACTAAGATCCAATTTTAACAACTGACGAGGGAATGCATAGATCTCAATGTTCAAAATTTCGAGAAACTTATTGCAGAAAGGAAACATATGCAGGAACGTTCTTTGGTAAATTCATTTTAATTCATCGGCTTCAATCTAGTTCAAACTTGGACCCGCAGTCAGTAATATTATTTTTGGGGTTGGTACGTCCTACAGGACGTACCAACCCCAAAAATTATATTACAGACTATGGGTCCAAGATTGGACTACACGCAGCTTCAGTCGGGACCGATTTGTTGTTCCCACAACCCCACTTCGTCTGAACACACTGGTGCCATTGTCATTTTCAGAGTTTTACGAACAGAAGAATGATTTGCTAAAAAATCATGGGAAGCGACTATTAATCGACTAACCGTCGATTACTGGTCACGATGAGTCGATTACAAAAAATGATAGTCGCGACAGCCCTAGTATGGACCTCTTATTATTAGACAAAAATGAGACGAAATTAAGCCTTGGACACCAAAAAAATGGTCCTACGAGTTCAAAGGGTTAAATGTAAATATAAATTATGCATGATGTTTAATAGGAAATGCCACAAGTGTAACTATATTAGATCACATGCTTTTAGTACATGCTGATACAGAGTTCTCTAGTGAAGAAAAAAGCAGTCTTTGCTGACATTGTCATATATGGCAGTGCCGATACAAACTGCATCTCACTGGTAGACCCTAAGTTATATTGCATGCATTGGGGAAGCTCGATCAAACTATATATGGGGAGAAAACTGCAAAAAATTTAAAAATGCTTTTAAACACTGCATAATATGGACACAGTTAAATTATGTCAAATTGCAATGGTACATGCTGTGCCCAATCAATGTAAGACCTGCATTGGCCAGGAGGTTCATAAACTATGTTTTAGATGCAGCATGTATTACCATGTGTTGTTGATAATTGTTTGTATATCACAAACATTTTCTTCCAAGCCAAAGCTAATATGCTCCCGCACTAAAAAGTTCAATGTGAGCTTGTTCCAGTGTAGGATCATATGCTACCATTGGGATATCACCTATTTTGTGATATTTGTCAGTTGTGAATACCAAATAAAAAGTCCCATATTCATGCACACATGCATTTGAGGGCCTGCTATCAGGTGTGTATAAATATCTGGGCAATATCCACTCTTATTCTCTACTCAGTCTCCCACAATCTGTTTTCATATTTCTGATAGGCCTAGTAACCTAGAGAATAATATGGGTAGTTCCCTGTGGAAACCCTGGATAGTTAAGCAGTGCCTGTTTCTAATAAACAAGCTCTGTTTTACTGCTAAAAATAGGACCCAGTCATCAATACTTGGGGTGGAAGTCCTCTAAAATGGGCAACATAGGTATAAATGATTGATTAAACTTGGCTTTATCTTCATGTTGTGGTCATGATTAGCCAGTGTGCAGAAATATGTGACCTTAAACACCAACAAATAAATAAAAATAATATGGACAGTGGTGTAGTTTATCCATTTTATTGACTTGAGTAATTTATCTGACATGAATCAATTTTTATTAGCTCAACTTGACAAAGTCAAGCTGAGCTATTGCCATCACTTCTCGTCCGTCGGCATATGTACGTACGTATGTACGTACATCCGTCTGTTAGTACATATGTCCACAATTTCCTTTGACACACCTCACAGGTCGCATTTATGATCAGATCGCTTTGAAACTTGGTATGCTTGTTTGGGGTGACCTCTAGATGGGAGCTATCAATTTTCTTTAATTGCCGTCAAAAAAATGTTGCCGCGGCCAATGTTCTTAGAACTAAGTTTAATAAGACCTTAATATTTCCCTTTCGCACACGCTACAGGGCACATTTATGATTGGATTGTTTTAAAACCTGGCATGCTTGTTTAGGGTGACCTCTAGATGGGAGCTATAGATTTTCTTCAATTTCCGTCAAAAAATGTTGCCGCGACCAACATTCCTACAACTTAGTTTATAGTCAGACCACAATATTTCCCTTTGGCACACCCGGCAGGGCACATTTATGATTGGATTGCTTTGAAACCTGGTATGCTTGTTTGGGGTGACCTCTAGATGGGAGCTATCGATTTTTTTCCATTTCCGTCAAAAAATGTTGCCGCGGCCAACGTTCTTAGAACTTAGTTTAGTCAGAAGACCTCAATATTTCCCTTTGGCACACCCTACAGGGCACATTTATGATTGGATTGTTTTGAAACCTGGCATGCTTGTTTGGGGCTACCTCTAGATGGGAGCTATCGATTTTCTTCCATTTCCGTCAAAAAAATGTTGTCATGCCAACGTTCTTAGAACTCAGTTTAGTCAGACTTCAATATTTCCCTTTGGCACACCCTACAGGGCACATTTATGATCGGATTGCCTTGAAAACTGGCATGCTTATTTAGGGCGACCTCTAGATGGGAGCTATCGATTTTTTTCAATTTCTGTCGAAACAATGTTGCCGCGGCCAACATTCATAGAACTTAGTTTAGTCAGACCACAATATTTCCCTTTGGCACACCTTACAGGGCACATTTATGATTGGATTGCTTTGATACCTGGCATACTTGTTTGGGGTGACTTTTAGCTGGGAGCTGTCAATTTTTTTCCATTTCTGTCAAAAAATGTTGCCGCGGCCAACGTTCTTAGAACTTAGTTTAGTCAGACCTCAATATTTCCCTTTGGCACACCCTACAGGGCACATTTATGATCAGATTGCTTTGAAACCTGGTATGCTTGTTTGGGGAGATGTCTAGATGGGAGCTATCGGTTTTCTTCCATTTTTGTCGAAAAAATGTTGCCACGGCCAACATTCTTGAAACTTAATTTAATCAGACCTCAATTCTTCCCTTTGGCACACCCTACAGGGCACATTTATGTTCAGATTGCTTTGAAACCTGGCATGCTTGTTTGGGGTGACCTCTATATTGGAGCTCTCGATTTTCTTCCAATTCTGTCCGTCAAAAAATGTTCTTTTGCAACTGGCAATGATCTTTGAACTAAGTTTAGTCAGGCATCAATATATTCCTTTGGTATGCCCTACAGGGGCACATTTATGATCAGATCGATTTGAAACTTTGTATGCTTGTTTGGGGTTACCTCTAGATGGGAGGTATTGATTTTCTTCGATTTCCGTTAAAAAATGTTGCCACTGGCAATGACCTTCAATGAACTTAGTAAAAAACTTAGTGCAGTTAAGCATCAATATTTCCATTTGACACACCCTGCAGTGCACATTTAAGATTGGATCGCTTGCAAACTTGGTGTGCTTGTGTGGGGTGATATCTATATGGGACCTTTGAACTTAGTTTAGTCAGACCTCAATATTTCCCTTTAACACACCCTTCAGGGCACATTTATGATCGGATCACTTTGAAACTTGGTATGTGTGTTTGGGGTGACCTCTACATGTGAGCTATTTTTTAATTTCCATAAAAAGTTATTGTCGTTATCACCAGCCTTTGAACTTACTGCATTTGTGCATCAACTCATCCCTTTTGCACTCTCTGTAGGGTATATTTATGAAATTTCCATACCCCCCCCCCCCCCCAAAAAAAAAAACAAACAAACAAAAAACATTGCCACAAAGCAATGACTTTCTACTTAGTGCATTTGTACATTAACATCTTCCTTTGGCATGCCTCAGAGGGCACATTCATTATCAGGTTGTTTTGAAACTTTGTATGCTGATACAGGGTGACAAAGATAGGAGCTATTGATTTTCTTTTCATTTCCATCAAAAACTGTTGTTGCATTTGTGCATCAACATTCTTTGACATGGCCTACAGGCCACATTTATCATAGGATTGTTTTTGAACTTGGTGTGCTCATTAGACGAGACCTTTAGATAAAAGCTATTGATTAGCATTCATTTCTGTGAAAAAAGTTGCCATTTACAATAACCTCTGAACATACTGCATTTGTGTATCAACATTCTTCCTTTAGCCAGTCTTACAGTTTACATTTAAAAATACATGGATTACTCTGACGTTGTGCACACACAATGCTGTTATGTTGAAATTTCATCAAATAACATTGGTACCAATGATCTTCAATTTTGCCATTTTCATTTATAACTTACCAAGTTCAAGTTTGCTCTCCTTTTTTACGAATGCAAAACTAGAAAAAAAAGAAAGTGTCAATGACACTGTAGCTCAACTTGACATATAACAGCCAAAAATGTCCACCATGAGATGGCCTAATAAACAGATTTTTTTTATTCTTTTTATCCTTAATTTATAATGTTAATATTATTTCACTTATCCTTTTTCAGGCTTGTTGTTTGATGATAGCATAATTTGGAGTCCTCTTACCCATTATTGGTAGCCTACCTGTTCTGTAGAAATATTGAGTAAGTTTTATCAGTTAAATTGTTTGATAATGTTTGCTATTGGATTTATGACTTCTAAAACAGTGAAACAAGATTTGATCAGATTTACATTTAACCCTGTCTATAGCAGTTGGATTTTTAGTCGAGTTGTGTCAAACTCGACTTATAGTTCGATGAATGGTGGGTGGGCAGGCGGGCGGTTGGAGGGGTGGGCGTAAACAATTGGTTTCCAGATGATAACTTGATAATGGTTTGACCCACATTCATGAAACTTCACAGGTAGGTTGACCTCAGCGAGAGGAAGAACCTTATTTATTTTGGACCCACTTGGTCTGTGGTGAAGGTCACAGTGACCTTGAACATACTTAATCATAAACAATTGGTTTCCGGATGATAATTTGACTATGGTTGAATCCACTTTCATGAAACCTCATATGTAGGTTTGCCTTCGCGAGAGGAGGAACTCTATTTATTTTGGACTCGCTAGGTGTCAAATGTCAAGGTCACAGTGACCCTGAACATAGTAAATAAAAAACAATTGGTTTCCAGATGATAAATTGATAATGGTTTGACTCAAGTTCATAAAACGACATAGGTAGGTTGGCATCAGTGAGAGGAAGAACTAGGGTCCTGCGAATATTCGAGATTCGATTCGATATCGATACCATACGTATGCTTCGAGATCGATCCCGAATCAGTCTCAGGATTCAATTTTTTCGAATCTCTCGTACTAACTTCAATTTGTTACATTTCCAACAAAAATAGGATAAAACTGTCATTAGAAAATTCATTTATGAATGCTCAATTCCTATTTATTTGAGTCATTGACAATGTTTAATTGTTAGGTAAGGTGTGAATTTGGCCCAGAACATTATCCATAGTTTTGGTTTTTGAAGGCTTAACTTGTTACTATTCACGTTCTTAAGAATGTGAATAGTAACAAGTTAGGCCTTCAAAAACTAAAACTATGGACAATAGGCCTAGCTGTTTCATCGACGGTGCTACAGAGAATATTTAGTTATTGGTGTTTAAGGTGTTCACTCCATCGCGTAAGGGTCATCACAGTGTTCCGTAACTTCCGTTTGATGCAATATGAAATAACTTGTCTTTTAAGATTCGATTCGGGATTTGATTTGATGTCCATATCAGAGACACGATTCGATTCGAGATTCGATTCAAAAAGAAATTTGTGATTCGCAGATCCCTAGGAAGAACCCTATTTATCTTGGACTTGCTAGGTCTAAGGTCAAGGTCACAGTGGCCTTCAACATTGTAAATCCATAAATAATTGGTTTCCGGACGATAACTTGATAATGGTTTGATCCACATTCATGAAACTTCATAGGTAGATTGGCATTGGTGAGTGAAAGAACCCAATTTATCTTGAACTTGCTAGGTCTAAGGTCAAGGTCACAGTGACCTTAAACATAGTAAATCGTAAACAATTGTTTCCGGATGGTAACTTGACTGTGGTTCAACCCACATTCATGAAGCTTCATATGTAGGTTGGCTTTCTTGAGAGGAAGAACCCTATTTACTTTGGACTCACTAGGTCAAAGGTGAATGCCTCAGTGACCTTGAACATAGTAAATCAAATACAATTGGTTTCTGGATGATAACTTTATAATGGTTCGACCCACGTTCATGAAACTTCATAGGTAGGTTGGCACCAGGGAGAGGAAGAACCCTATTTATTTTGTACGTGCTAGGTGAAAGGTCAAGGTCACAGTGACCTTCAACATAATAAAATCATAAACAATTGGTTTCTGGATGATAACTTGATAATAGTTTGACCCATATTCATGAAGCTTCATAGGTAGGTTGGTCCAGTTGAGCGGAAGACCCCTATTTACTTTGGACTCGCTATGTCAAAGGTCAAGGTCACAGTGACCTTGAACATAATAAATCGAAAACAATTTGTTCCAGATGATAATTTGACAATGGTTCCACCCACGTTCATGAAACTTCATAGGTAGGTTGGCATTGGTGCAAGAAAGAGCCCTATATATTTTGGAATCACCAGGTGAAAGGTCACGGTCACAGTGACCCTTCACATAGTAAATTGTATACAATTGGTTTCCGGATGAAAAGTTGATAATGATTAAACCCACTTTTGTGCTGTCACAACTCGACATTGTATCAGTGATCTTATAGGCATTTTTCTTCCTAAAACAAAATCACTTTGTGACTTATGAGTGGTATGTTCCTGGGTCTCATTAACGATTATTATATGACTCAAATAATCTGGTAATTTACTGGGCTACAAGACTCATCAGGAGTGTTTATATACTCAACTATTGCTGATCTATTCTATTTTTATTGAAATCCAGTTGATATTTCACCACTCGCTAATTGTTGTCTATAAATAGCACTGGTACGTTGATATAATGACACTTCACCCCGATTGCCTACATGGGGGCACGATGACGCTGTGTACTGAGGCGTACTGCACGTCGATGGTGCGCATGTCTTCAACCAATCTAACCCTGCCTGTGCTGCGGTGCAGAGTTCAGAGTTACGATGTTGGAGAGCTGATAGCTGCTCGTCATTGCTCGGTGGTTCTCTCCGGGTACACCGGCTTCCTCCACCCGTAAAACTGTCACGGTCACGATTAGCCATTGTGCATAAGTATGTGACCTTAAACACCAATAAATAAATAAATAAATTGATATAATGATTCCAAATACCTGTTTGTGATAAAAATAGAAATGATATTTCTTATCAACCTACCTTACAATTAATTGTTTACCACATGCTTGCACTACAGTGGAAGACCCTAACTCGGATAAAATACTCTCTGTTTTAATCTTTCCCAAGAGATTTGGGAAAGAAAAGTGGTGTAAAAACACCACAAAAAAATAAGCCAAAACTGGGTTGAGCACCATCGGCACACACCCAGTAGGGGATGCTAATCTCTTAGTACAATTCCACGACTTCTGTTAACCAGAGCGCAAAACAGTCATCAAACCATTCTTTTTTCGTCTGATGTCCAGAGATGACGTTCGGCCCATTTGTATTATGAAACAGTGATAATTCAACTCGTCGATAATGGTTTCCTGTGATTGGAATTATGGATCTGAGGATCGTATAATAACAGGACTGTGTTTTATATATTCTTGTTATTATTTTCAACCATATTTTCATTATATTTTATATATTTTCTGTGTCGTGCATGAATTTCGCGTACCGTGCGATTCAGACATAAAATTTTTCGGTTGATAAATTTTATTATTATTATTGGAGTTAGGTGTCAATGAGGGACTGTATGGACAGGATTTCTTCACTCTGTTAAGGGCTGAATTTCTGTTTTTTGTGTCCATGTTGGCTGTCTTGGTTCGGTTGTGTTCCCGCCGGTTCTTTTTCTGCCACCCTTCTCTCGTAGTTAGGGGTGTTCTTCTACTTTCTGTATCTGTTGAATTCACCTTTTTCTTCTACTGCTGTCACCTCTGTTATGTCCAGTACGGTTCCTTTAGGGCAATGCCTTTTGCCCTCGCTTTTGGTGCGTTCTTGTGGCCGTTCCTCCAGCACCCCCTTGGGGTGTCACTCCTCCCGCACTAGTGGGGGTTGGGAGGGAACGCTGTCATTTCGGGGCTTCCTGACACGACCACATCTGGTGAGAGTTATACCCCCTCATGGGGGATGTGCAGTTTTTTACCATGGTGGATACGGCGGGAGCTGTTGAGTTGTCTAGTGAAGAGATGCCTGGTTCTGGGACTATGCTCCCTCTCCAGTCGACATATGAGGCTGTCACTAGGGTTGCTCTCCCCCCTTTCCGCCAGTTCCAACAGCTCCCGTCGTATCTACTGCTGCTGCTGTTCCATCTACAATGTCATCGGTCACTGTTTCAGCCAGCCTCGGCTTATCCCTGCAGGGGTCTGCAGCGATGTCTGTAGTGTGGATGTGGGGTATCGGCCTCAGCCTTCCCTGACTTCAACTCGGCGAAGTCGGAAGTGGCTGCCGACCAAGCCCCCTGTTGTGTCCTCTCAGCCATTGAGCACAGCAGTTTTATCCCTGCAGGGGTCTGCAGAGATGTCTGGTGGTGTAGACATGGGGTATCGGCCTCAGCCTTCCCTGACTTCAACTTGGCGAAGTCGGAAGGGGCTGCAGGCCGAACCCTCTACTGTGGTCTCTCAGCTGTCGAGAACCTCAGTTTTTCTCATTGGATTCAGATGTTCATGGTGGGGTCACCATGAGCTCCGTGGCATTTCCGTCCACGCACTCTGGTCCCATGGCCCGTTTTGCGGGATCAATGCTTTTTCTGCAGCTTGGACCTTCTGTCCCGCAGAGGTCCGCGGCGACTCTCCTGAGTTTCCGTCTGTAGATCCTCGGGGTATGTCATATCCCAATACACATCTGCCTTCAGGTGTTTTTGAGGATTGTGACCCTTCGCTAGTTAAATGGTTAAGGAGTGAAGCCACTTTGTCGGTTTGTTCCCATGTCGAACCGTGCTTCCAGCGAGGCTAGTGGTTTCCGGGCGCCCCCTGTGGCGCCGCCTCCCAGGATTGGAAACAGGCCGCTTTCTGATCCCCTTGGTGTGCCTACACCATTGGAGACGTCAGCTGGTTTGCCCAAGATGGGCTATGTGTCTTCCGACTCATGGGATGAGTCCGACATACCTGACATCGAGAGCCAACAGGCTTCTGACTTGGGGGCAGCTCTTGACTTTGTGTTTGGATTCCTTCCAGATCTCAAACCGCCAAACCAGCCGACAGTGTCAGCCTGCCACGATCATCGGCCGTGCGCCTACAGCCTGTGGAGCAACCTGCTTCTGGGATGCCTTCGACCATGCCTGTCGGTACAGGTGTCTGAAGCGTTTACGCTGAGTTCCAAGACTATGAGGACGTCGTTCTTCATTGGGGTTGACACTTTTTTGCCACCGGTGGGTTATCGTTCCTTCGATTCTGCCAATCCGTCCATCTGGCAGACTTTGATGGTCTTGGATCAGGACTCCAACTCCCAAGCTGGCCAGTTTTTGTATGGAGACTCTGGAGTCCATGCTGGGCTTATCGAGAGAGATGCTGAATGCTTTCTCTCTTCAATCCTGTCATCTTTGCTTTGTTGCTTATCTACTCCCAGATAAGTTTGACGACGAACAGGGTTTTTGTGTGTGCTGTCCAAGGCACTCATGCATCTTCTCACACACATGCCTGTAACACGGCTAACTTGGAATTAGTTCCAGGGATGCTGTGCTGGACACAAGCCATTCCCATCTTGAGGGGCAGTGCGTTGCTCTTCGATCTGCCTCTATCGGCGGGTCCGCAACTATTCCATGGTTCCGTGGCGACGGTCCGGATGACTCCCAATGTCATTCCATAGATCAGCTGCTGCTTCGTCAGCTTGATCAGCCAGCCCCGGACCAAAATTGTCAATCCTGCTAATACCATCTTGCAGGCACCTTGTTCTCCCATGCGGTTCGTTCTGAAGGCCCTGGAGGAAGGAATCCTGGCAGTTGTGAACAGACTGGGTCCCGGTTAGGACAAATCTTGAGATCAGGTCGTAAACACTGCTTTGGCCCTGGTCTCCATCATGGAGGTACCTGTTAAATACACTGCTTTGGCCCCAACTTCGGGAGTAGACAGATGGTCGGATGGCCCGTTCTGACCAATCAGGAGCCCCCAACCCCCAAAATACCCGGTGTCACGTCGGAGGGTATTAGGTGGTCATTCAGTCAGTTATTTCTTTTAGTTCATTTTCAGTGTTGCTACCCTATACTGACTTTTAATGATTTTAATATTTTTTAACACATTACGTTTTGTTGAGCTCTCTACATCTATTGTCAGTAGTGGCATTTGTTACACTTTTTTAGGGAAATGGTTGGTTGAATGACCGCCACGACCTGGCACTTTCCACCAACTCTACGGGTCAATCGGGTAGCGGCTATGCAACTGCATCAATGCTGGTCGAGTATACTGTCGTATGTACTCTGGGTGTCAATCGCTGGTTATCCACAATATTAACCCCCAAGGTTGGGCTCAGAGTAAACGTGGGAGGTATACACAGAAGAATTTTTCATCTAAACACTATGGCTACAACACACAAAAAACAAAAACGGGGTTGCGAATTTGAAACGTCTTCCGATACTGATACAGACAACAAAATTTTACCGCAAGATCACAGTTGGCCAAAATTTTTAATGATATGTGCAGCTCCTGAAGGGAAGCCAGTAACAAGCTTAAATCCCTTTGCATTAGAAAAATCTATCAAAGACATAGCAGGTGTAGTTAACCCTTTACCTAACATGAAAAACAGACGACACTTGCAAAAAAAATTCTTGAATAATCCCCATCACTAAAATTTGGAAAATGATTAAAAAGATTAAAGGAAAAGAAACAAAATCAACTGTACAACACCTGAAGGAAAACAACACCTTAATTACATCGAAAATAGAAATTTAAAAAACTTTGGCCTCCACATTTTCGAAACATTCGTTGTCTAAAAATTGTAATCCAGAATTTATCAAAATTAAAAAAACAGCAAGAAAAACAAAAAGATCAAATTTACCTCCAACAATTTAGAGGATTACAGTGAACCTTTCTCTATGGAAGAGTTACGTAACTCTTTGCATAGAGCAAAGGATACTGCCACTGGTCCCGATGACATACATTACAAACTTTTAAAGCATCTGTTTCAATCTTCACTAGAACTTATATTATCAATTTTAATGGCATTTGGGTGACTGGCCAGTTTCCATCATCCTGGTGTAAAGCAACAATAATTCCTATTCATAAGCCTGATAAAGATCACAGCAACCCAAGCAATTACAGGCCTATTGTCTTAACCAGTTGTCTGTGCAAAACCATGGAAAGGATGATCAATGACCGACTTGTCTGGTTTCTGGAATCGAACAATCTGCTTGTGGATGTTCAGTGTGGTTTCAGAGGCCAGAGAAGTGCTGTGGATCATTTGGTCAGACTTGAAATGTTTATTAGAAATGCCTTCGCCAGAAAAGAACATGTGGTCGCCTTCTTCTTTGATCTGGAAAAGGCATATGATACAACGTGAACATATGGGATTTAAAAGATCTTTTTAACATGGGATTGAGAGAGCATATGCCCCTTTTTAGGCATAAAAAAATTAAAAATCTGTTTCTCAGGCCCTCCCGCATGGTCCTTTTGTCTGCCGCATGCTCTTTTTTTATAACCAATGTAAACTTAAAAAAAAAAAAATTATGTAGTTTAAGTCTGATATTTTACCCAAGTTAAAAAATTGATAAATTTGTCCCTTAAGTGCAAGAAGGCTTTGCAATGCTTTAGCATTGCAAAGCCTTCTTGCTCTCAAGGGACGAAATGCACCACCATCCATGATATTCCATAGATTATGAGGCCTAAAACATAAACCAAGAACATGAACTTTTGATGGCAAAGAAATAATTACAGAAATAAAAAATAAAATAAAAAAACGCTCGCCCGCATGCAATTTTATAAATAATGGCCTGAGAAACAGAAGATCTACTTTGTGTGGCCTTATTGAAAACTTTTTAAAGGACCGCAAATTTCAGGTTTGTGTTGGGTCAACGTTATCTGATCCTCACGAGCAGGAATTGGGGGTTCCTCAGGGTAGTATTTTGTCCTTTACCCTGTTTTCGTTAAAAATCAATAGTATCATCGATGCAGTTGAGAATATGGAAGATTCCTCATTGTATGTTGATGATTTTTTAATCTGCTATAGCAGCAAAAAAAATGAATGCTATAGAGTGAAAACTTCAGCTGTTTTTAAACAGAATCCAGAAATGGGCTACAGAAAACGGTTTTAAGTTTTCAAAGACCAAAACTAAGGCCTCAGAAAATAAAACATCTGTTTCTCAGGCCCTCCTGCATGGTCCTTTTGGCTGCCGTGTGCTCTCTTTTTATAACCAATTTAAACTTAAAAAAAAAATAAATAAAATTGTTTATGTCTGATATTTTACCCAAGTTGATAAAATTGATGAATTTGTCCCTTGAGTGCAAGAAGGCTTTGCAATGCTTTAGCATTGCAAAGCCTTCTTGCACACAAGGGATGAAATACACCACCACCCATGCTATTCACCAGATTATAAAGCCTAAAACTTGAACCAAGAAAATGAACTTCTGATTGCAAAGAAGTAATTACTGAAATAAAAAATAAAATAAAAAACCGCTCGCCCGCATGCAATTTTACAAATAATGGCCTGAGAAACAGAAGATATACTTTGTGAGGCCTAATTGTGTTCATTTTTGTAAGCTCTGGAAGCATCATCTTGATCCAGAGTTGAAAATGGATGGAAATACCATTAAAGATGTAAAGGAAGTGAAATACTTAGGTTTGTTGTTTGACAGCAAACTGAATTTCACTTCCCACATAAAACAACTGAAAGTTAAATGTAAGAGAGCATTAAACCTCCTGAAGGTTGTTGGTAGCACTGATTGGGGTGCTGACCAAAAAACATTACTTCATCTGTATAGATCACTTGTTAGATCTAAATTAGATTACGGTTGTGTGGTTTACGGATTTGCGAGAAAGTCATATCTCAAGCCACTTGATGTGATTCATAATAGTGGCATTAGAATTAGTCTAGGTGCATTTCAAACATCACCAATAGATTCAATGCATGTTGAAGCTGAGGAGCCATCACTTGAGAAGCGTCGAATTAAACTATCTCTCCAATATGTAAATAAACTTTTAGCTAATAAATCAAATCCTGCGTTTAATTGTGTTTCAGAACCTCAAAATGTTTAATTTTTTGCTCGCCACCAGAAACATATTCCTCCATTGGGAATTAGAATTAAATCCCACATGGAATCTTCCAAAATTGATTCTGATTCTGTAAAAGAAAACCGTAAAACTCATATTCCTCCTTGGCATCTTAGAAAACCTACAGTTATTTTGAACCTTGCTTCTTCCGAAAAATCTGATACCAATTCCTTGCTGTTTAAACAAAAATATGCCGAAATAAAGTCCAGGTGCAGAGCATATACAAGGATCTATACAGATGGATCTAAAGATGGTGACAAAGTATCATCAGCTGCAGTTACTGGTGATCATATCACCTCAATCAGAATACCGAATCAAGAGTTCTGTTTTCACAGCTGAAGTTAAAGCTATACAACTTGCACTTGAACACATAGAGAATGTGCAGGAAAAGAAGTCAATTATTTTTTCCGACTCTCTTTCCACTTTACTTGTTTTACTCAACCCCAAGTTGAAGAACCCTCTCATTTTGGAACTTCGTGAGAAGTTATCAACTCTCATGTCTGACCAATATGATATCATGTTTTGCTGGTTACCCAGACATGTAGATATCGCTGGTAACACCAGAGCAGACAGTGCAACAAAGCAGGCTTTATCCAAGCCTCTCACTGATTCCGTTCAGTGATTTCAAGTCTCATATCAGTAGATACATCAAATCTGTGTGGCTGGTGGAATGGGATGGAGCGACAAATAACAAGCTTCATCGCTTCTGACCAACTATTTCAGATCACTACCCGTCTAGTAACCTTTGTAGAAAGGATCTTGCAATTTTGACCCGGTGTTGTATTGGTCATACACGACTAACACATTCTTTTTTGTTGGAGGGTACTGTGCGACCAGAATGTTTTCCCTGCCAGCAGGTGTTGTCAGTGGAACACATTCTTTTACATTGTACTGATTTTAATCTTAGTAGACGACAGTATTTTAATGTTGTGTCTCTTCGAGACCTATTTTACAGAACAAATCCTCATAAAGTTCTGTCGTTCTTGAAGGAAATCAACCTTTTTAATAAATTTTAAAATTGTTTTTAATCTTTTAATCAAGACTCTTCAAGTCTCAATTCATCAGGTTGATTTAGAAGTTATTCACTTCTCTTCTTTCATTACCCTTTGTTGTTTAAATCACTTTGGTCTTTGACATGTCTCTTGTAGTTATTTTCTATTTTTATTCAATCTTTTTACTTCATAACTAAAAATGAGTTTTTACTTGCCACTGTTTTCTTGCCATGATATAGCCTTAGCTGCTGATGTGGCATTAAGAACCAATAAATAAATAAATAGCTTGATCAGCCTTTCGTTGGAGGCAGGGGCCGTCCAAAGCCAAACAAGTACCCTTCTGCTTCCTCTGCGAAGCCAAGGGCTGATCCTCCTGCCACCACATCTACTCACTCACAGGGTAAGGGTAGGCATTGGCAGTAGTCACCTCGAATTTGTCACAGGTTGAGGCATAACACTCAGTCGAGAGTGCCTCTTCCAACACAAGTCCCTTTCAACGTTTCACATTGGGATCCTTTGATCATGGAGATAGGCAATCTTCTGTCAAAGGGGGCGATCGAGGTCATCAAGAACATTCTTTCAGTGGGATCTTATTCCCGTCTGTTCTTGGTGCCAAAGAAGAATGGCCGACTCAGACAGGTTATCGATTTGAGTATCCTGACCCAGTCTATCATTGCTCCTAAGTTCAGCCTGGAGGCTTTCAGGTCGGTTTGCCACTCCATTCCCCAGGAAGTTTTCCAGTTCAAGGCCATGCCCTTGGGCCTTGACCTGGATCCTTGGGCCTTCAGCCGTCTGATGCCGCATGTGTTAGTCTCACATCGCACACAGTTCAGGGTGTCTTCTTCGGCATATCTAGTCGATACCTCCAGAGGCATTCCAATGCTTCCTTTTTGGAGTTGGATGTCGACATACTGTTGAGCCTGCTCATGTCACTAGGGTTCAGAGTCAACGGTGAGAAGTTGGACCTGGTCCCTTCTCCATCGTTTTGTCATGTGGGATGGGCTTCCATACTGAGCTGGATACGATGACGGTTTCTCAGGCAAGGGCTTTGATTCTCTCAGCTTCCGCCCTGACTCTGTCCAAGTCCACGTCCGCTACAGCTCGGAGTCTTCCCCGGCTGCTCGGTCTCTGTGGTTCAGTGATGGATCTCATTCCTCTAGGTCGGCTGCATGTCAGACCTCTCCAACACTTTCTGTTCAGTTGTTGGAGGCCGAATGTCAACGTTGGATCCTCTAGGTCTTTTCCTTCCCGGGTCATGGGACCAGGATCCAGCAGCTCTTCACGACAACCAGAAGGAGCTTCTTGCTCTTCTTCTGAGTTTCCGGCAGTGGATCCCCCGCCTTTCGAATTGTCAGGCCCTTCTGTTGTCCGACAATTCGACAGTGGTTGTTTACATTTGGAACCAGGGTGGCATGCACTATGTTCCCATGTACAAATTGGTTCGGGATTTTCTGCTGCTCGCTCAGGATGTCAATGTCAGAGTGGTGGTTCGTCACATTCCTGGTCTTCAACATCCTAGCTGACTCCCTGTTCCAATGGGGCTGGTTCTTTTCCACCAAGTGGATGCTCCACATGGCGGTGTTCCAGTCTTTTTGTGATCTCTGGGGTCGTCTCCACATCGATCTCTTTCCGACTTGTTGGAACCATCAGGTGGACACTTTCGTGTCCCTGTGTCCAGATGCTCTGGCTTTCGCAGTGGATGCTCTGCCCCTACTTTGTAACGGTCTTGTCGGCTACACCTTCCTTCCGGTTCCGATTCTGCCTCAGGTTCTAGCCCAGATACGAACCTGCAGTTGTCGAATCTTTTTTTGACTGCACCCCTATCGCCTCAGTGGGTGTGGATCAATCTGCTCTGCTCTGTTAGCGGCGGTTCCGGCACGTCTCCCTCTACGTCGCGACCTTCTTTGCCAAGGTCACCCAAGGAGGTTTCACGTTGACCACAAATTCATTGTGCCTTCACGCATGTCTTTTGTCAGGTCCTGTCTCCTCCATGGCGGTTTTTCGGCGACGAGCAATAGAGTTGCTTTTCTTCTTCAAGGATGCACTCTGCTGTTTTAGCCTATGCGGCTAAGTGGAAGGTCTTCTGTCGATGGTGTGCGGATCACTCTGTTGCTTCTGTCACTCCTTCACTCACACAGGTTGCGGAGTTTCTGGTATATGTTTGATTCTGGGGGTCTCCAGCAATGGGTACAGGTCCATGCTTCGGAGATCTTTTCATATGTGGGACAGCGTCGTATTGGCACTCATCCTTGCCTCTCCAAGCTTGTTCGGCACTTTTCCTTAAAAAGGCCTAGGACTTTGCAGCTTACTCCAAAATGGAATCTTTCTTGGGTGCTGCTCTGCATGGGGGTGTGGGGGGGGGGGGGGGGGGGGGGTGCCGTTGGGCCTTTATCCCAGATGGATATGCATTTTCTCACATACAAGACAGTTTTTCTGATGGCTTTTGCCTCAGCCAGACGGGTTAGTGAGCTTCACGCCCTCTCGGATGACCCGGCCTTTTTCTGGAGCTCTCCCACAAGTGTTATGTTTACCAGTGATTGCTCCCTTCTGGCCAAGAATCAGATACCCGAAACTACTCCGCCTCCTATCTGTATCAGGACTCTTAATTCTGTTGAGGGTAAACACCCTTTGCTCTGTTCATTTGGAAGGGTAGGATCGATTTTCTGTCTCTTATTCCTGGTCGACAGAAGATCTCCCCTGAATCTATTTCTCGATGGATTTGTCTTGCTATTCATGCAGCTTTCGCTTGTCTAGCGACTGACGATTGTATTACCAATCATTTTTCTGCCACGAGGTGCCTGCATTGTCTACCTTTTGGGGCTTATACTAACTCCGTCAAGTTGTCGGATGTTATGCTGGCAGCCTACAGGAGGAATGCTACTTTTTCCACTTATCTGCGACAATTGCAGGAGCAGGGAGAGGACCTCTTCTGCTTAGGCTGTTGTCTATCCCAGCCATTCAACTTCTTACAAGGTCAGTTCCAGTTCCGTGCTGTTACTGCCCTTTCTGTCTGTGCGTTGCACATCACCATACACCTCATCTCTCATTGTCTTTTACTAATGTTTGTGATGCTATGGTTTGATAGGCCTAGGGGCCTCTTCCTCTGTCCACGGTTCCAGTGCAATTGAGTTATGTGTGGGTTGGTTATGTGATTCCCTCCATCCTATTGTCTATTCAGCCTGTAGTAAACGATTGTATGGTAGGTTGATAAGAAATTTAAATTTTATGGTAAATTTCCTTTCTTATTATACCTACTGTAATTGTTTACATGGATGCCCTCCCGTCTTCTTATTCGGGTAAGAATCCTTCCTCCCTGCTGATCACATAACTCCTATGTTGGCGGACTCAAAAGAATGGTTTGATGACTGCTTTGCGCACTGGTTAACGGAAGTCATGGAATTGTACTAAGATGGCACTCAACCCAGTTTTGGCTTATTTTTTGTGATGTTTTTACACCACTTTTCTTTCCCAAATCGCTTGGGAAAGATTAAAATAGAGAGTATTTTATCTGAGTTAGGGTCTTCCACTGTAGTGCAAGCCTGTAGTAAACAATTGCAGTAGGTATAATAAGAAAGGAAATTTACTATAAAATTTAGATTTCCAACTTGCTCCTTCCTTTAATTTCCCTGTTCCAATATTCAAGAACTGTTCAAATATAACAATTAACTACAACATGAACAAATAAGTTAATACACATTGCTTCTTAGGTCACACAAAGTAGATCTTCTGTTTCTCAGGCCATTATTTGTAAAATTGCATGCGGCCGAGCGATTTTTTATTTTATTTTTTTTTTCTGTAATTATTTCTTGGCCATCAAAGTTCATGTTCTTGGTTTGTGTTTTAGGCCTCATATTCTATGGAACAGCATGGGTGATGTGATGGTGTATTTTGTCCCTTGAGAGCAAGAAGGCTTTGCAATGCTAAAGCATTGCAAAGCCTTCTTGCACTCAAGGTACAAACTTATCAATTTTTTAACTTCTGCAAAATATCAGACATAAACCATTTAATTTTTATTTTTTTTAAGTTTACATTGGTCATAAAAAGAAAGCATGCAGCAGCCAAAAGGACCATGTGGGAGGGCCTGAGAAACAGATTTTTTATTTTTTTAGGCCTTATATATATATGTTGAAATTAAACTTATTTTGTTGTATATGAATATGCTGTTTTTCTTCTAAAATTTATAATAAAGCAAGGAATTTGCAAACAATTTTTTTCTGCTGTAATAATAAAAGAATAACTGACTTTCCTTGAGGTTGATACATACAGATTGTCATGATTATGTGCATGTCCTGTGATTTGTATCAGATTCGAGGTGGTATCCAGAATGGGATATCAACGAGGCGGCTTTGCGGGCGAGTTGTGATCCCCTTTTTGGACACCGCTGAGAATCTGATACAAATCACCGGACATGCACATTATCATGATAATTCATTTATTTAACAATTCTGTCACATAAAAAGATTAAATCTTAACCCTTTACCCAATGGAACTGCTAAAATCTGCCAATGCTATTCTCAAAAAAAATCGCCAATTAATTTCCATTATTTTTTCATTTTTTGTCTCAAAAACATAGGTTATGACCCCTCGTTGGAACAAGCTCGTCGAGCTCGTTCCAATGAGTGGTCATAACCTATGTTTTTAAAACAAAAAATGAAAAAAATTAGTTATTCAAGATTTTTTTTGCAAATGTCGTCTGCTTTTCATGTTAGGTAAAGGGTTAAATTATTTTTAAACATTTTTGGGACATAATGTTCGGTCGATCACTGAAACGCACATAGAATGTATCCATGTTCCTGTTATGATAGCCCGTAGCGCTACCGGAAAGGAGTCGTCTAAATGATACGGAATCAGAATGAGTCGTCTATATGATACGGAATCGGAACACATTATGTGATAAGTACTGTTTCTCGTGGTTTTCAGGCCAAAATCTATATGATTGTTAGATAAAAGGAATTATCAACCCTTGAAAAGTAATAGTACCTTTCTCATTTATAATTCCTTGTATCAACCCCAAGGAAAGTCAAGAATTGTATCATACACACTTACCAATAGAAATAGGTCTCTTATCAATGATTTCTTGATGCCACATCCTATTTATTTTTTCATTAAATCAAGTCATGGCTGCTTTATGAGAAAATCAAAAAATTACTTGACAGGTTACGAGTTAATACACTCTACCTTAGTTTGCAAGGTCTCTTTAAAACTGTTCACTGAATTAAGTCGCTTAGAATCATAATTCAACACTCAGGAGTTAAGTAGCTTTTGATATCTGTCTAGGTATCAGTTTCAATGAAGAGGTTATGACCGATAAAAAAAAATTAGAAAATGCATACTTTCCACAGTGTGGTCTTGTGTTTCCTTCTTGTTGGCATAGATTAAATGTATAGGTTGCACAATTCTTGTTTGTTTAGATTTTTTCACCCAGAAACATTTCATATTGATAAATGGTCTTTTGTCAATTTTTTTTCACTTAGCTTGTATCTCACGTGTATCATTTGCTGGTTCAGCAGTAAAATTAACTGTTGTTGTTCCATGACCGAATCTGGAAAAGGGACAGTTTTCTTGTATATGCATTCTCATTGTTGTGTCAATGGTATAGGTGCACATAGACCCATAGTTGTATCAAGATATTAGAGAGAGACCCCTTTTTATACCATGGTTACCTATTCTACTGTATATGAAAAGCCTATGACATAAATTTTATCTTTATACAGTACGTGGAGAGTGGATTGTAACTAAATCACCCACGGAGTGGAGTTATCACCCAAGCTATAACTTTCAAATTTTGTACATATCAACAAAAAAACACAAGCAATGTTTCAGCCAATGAACCTCCGGGTTTAACCCGGAGGTCCATTGGCTGAAACTTTGCTGGTGCTCGTTATGCTTTGCAACAAATTTGCAATTATTTCTCGGGTGGAATCTCCACTCTGCGGGTGATTTGGTGATAATACACTCTCCAAGTACTGTACACCAACTGTGGTGAACACGACAGCAATGGGATTTCAGTAGTTAAAATTTACACCTACAGTGGAACTACATCCTTGACCTTTGGTGATGTCGACCTGAATGCAAACTTGTCTAAATTTATCGTGCGTCACCTTGCGAAGAGTGAAATGAAAGTGGCAATTATTTATTGCGTTTTTAAATGCGTTTACCCCCATAAAACACCAAAAATTAACAAACATGCATTGTGTCATGTTAATAAAGCATCCATAACTCGAAATAATATGTTATTATGTTATTAAAATGAAAATGGTCGCGTGATTTGTGTGTTTCTTTTTCCATTTCATTTCGGCTATAAAATTTACAGCGAAAGTAGTGCCCACCGGAGCTCATGTAAACAAAAACAAAATCACACGTGTGTACAGGCATTCTTTAAAATTTAATATTGAATATTGTATTATTTAACTTTTAAACTCTTAACCCTTTACCTAACGCAAACAATATCAAAATTTATTATTTTAAATATCATTTTTTTAAATTTTTAAAAAAATGTCAACAAAACCATATCATGTGACCCCCTCGTTGGAACGAGCTTGACGAGCTCGTTCCAATGAGGGGTCACATGATATGGTTTTGTTGAAAATTTTTGAAATATAATATTTTTTCAACTGCATATTACGCGGGCGGACGCGGGCGATTCGTTAGGTAAAGGGTTAATAATCTGCCGATTCTGGTATAAAGAAAATTTACCCAAAGTAGCTTGGTGTACCAAATGTACATCACTCATGATGAAGTGGTGCTAACCACTCGCCAAAGGCTCGTGGTTAACACCACTTCACCACTCGTGGTGAACATTTGGTACACCAAGCTACTATGGGTATGTTCTATATTTGCCTAACCATGACACAAAATAAATAAATATAAATAATAATAGTAATGGTAATGCAGTTTAGTGCCATGAACAGGCCTAAAAATAAGCAGTCTGACATTTGCAGAATGAGGTTCCCAGAGGGTGAATTTGATGATGCTATCCCATACAGTGGGCCAATTTATCCTCTGGTTACCTCTTTCTGTTTAGTTTTGAGACCTTGATTCAGATTGAGGTTCACAGAGGTTAAATTTAGTGATGCTACCATGCTGTGCAGGGTAGCATCACTAAATTCACCCTCTGGGGACATCATTTTGCAGATAACAGTCTGCTTATTTTCTGGCTTGTATCCCCGAAAGTGCTCTCAGGCTTTCACGAAAAAATCAAACTGTTAATGGGAGATGATATTTGAATAAGCTTCTTCGAAGTGCATTTTCAGTAGAGCTGTCTGGTTGCAGATAAAAATCTACTGTGTATTGGCTATCAGAAAAAAACAAAAGTCACAACTGTGCATGCCTCAAATAATCATACTTTCAGTTTCCGTAGTTGTATGTAATTCTCAGACATGTCGAGAAAGTTGTGTCTCCTGATGATCAAACACAACATGCTGGAAAGGGCAATATAAGTCATGTCCAGTAGTACTTTAAAAAACTGAGTTGCAAGAAAATATGCCACATTTAAAGTTTGTCAGAAGAAGATTACAACAGAATATAGAAACATTTTAACCCTTTACCCAACGTAATGGCAAAAAACGGCCAGTGCTATTCACAAACATCGCCAATTAATTTTCATTCTTTTTTCATTTTTTGTCTCAAAAACATAGGTTCTGACCCCTCTTTGGAACGAGCTCATTCGGCTCGTTCCAATGAGGGTCATAACCTATGTTTTTGAGATAAAAAATTTGTTATTCAAGACTTTTTTTTTGCAAGTGTCGCCTGCATGTTAGGTAATGGGTTAAAGTCAGTACACCATGTTGAATCAAAACACAAAGTTCATTATACAGACCTGATGTGTTTGTAAGTGCAGGGAGCAAAAAAGGTAGATTAGAGATGAATATGGGATTTTGTTAAATGCCTCCTCCATGTAATAAAGTATTCTTTTAGTTTTGGTATACACTGGGTGGGAGGCATTGTTTGGTCCTATTCTGCATATAACATGCTAAACTGATAGGTATATAACAGAAAATTATGACCTAGGATATTTTTATACCAATGGCCCAGACTTAGCTGGTGCAAACTCAATAATATCAAGGGCCAAACACAAGTTTTGAACCTTCCAATCCTCAAAATTTGCATAGAAATTTGAAAGTCCTATCTGGCCCTCCATACTTTTAGTACTGCGCATGCGCAGTACCCAGGAAGAGACCCGAATTGGCGCAAAGCCTCATTCTTTTGTTTGTCCCAAGGCAGTAAACATTGAAGTGACATCTGTGCAATAAATTCTCATTTTTGAAGATGCCAGACACAAATCAGTGATGGTTTTCATGGATTCAACAGTGTAGCATGATGTTGGAAGTGAATAACAGTGGTTTTGGATGTTCAGGGCTGTAACTTTATAATTATCCCCCCGAAAAAAAATTTCGGGGGATATAGTCGTCACACATTTTTTTTTGTCCGTCCGTCCGTCCATACGTCCGTCCGCCCGTCTGTTTACATTTCGTTTCCGGATGATAACTTCCCTTGAAATAGTTTGATTGTAACCAAACTTGATATGTGGCTTAAACACATAAAAATGCAGGTCAAGTTCGAATCCGGATTCATCCTGATTAATATTACCAGAGTTATGCCCCTTTTTAATTTAGAAAATCTTATGATTTTTGGTTTCCGGATGGTAACTTCCCTCAAGATAGTTTGATTGTAACCAAACTTGATATGTGGTGCAAACATATCAAAATACGGGTCAAGTTCGAAAATGGGTTTGTCCTGATTAATTTTACCAGAGTTATGCCCCTTTTCAACTTAGAAAATCTTATGATTTTTGGTTTCCGGATGATAACTTCCCTTAAGATAGTTTGATTGTAACCAAACTTGATATGTGTTTGCTAGGTAAAGGGTTAAAGTGTGGTCTGGTCAATTTTTTCAGAGTTATGCCAAATTCAATGTACTTTTAAGTTTCTGGATGATGACCACACTTTTTTCGGGGGGATCAGCTGCCCCGTGGATGTGGCAGCCCTCTAGTTTTTATGTAAAATTATTCATGTTTTCCATTTTCGGGATATGCTTCTGAACGTTGTCATTATACTATGACTCCACTGTTGTTTTGTTAGTGTTACTTCCCTTTTCTGTCCTGAACCCTTCTGTTATACTCCCAGGCTCTTTCGGCTTTTTTATTGAGAATTGTTTATTAAAATCTCTGGGAGTTGAACTTCGTTTTACGGATTGGGTATTCCATTTATCCCCTGTGTTTACGTCCATGTCCTGCTCGTTTTCTGTTCAGGACATTTTGTATTCTTGTATCTTCTACCAGATGCATTGTTTTTTCTTCCTATGAAGATCTAGCTTTGCATCAGGTGCTTGCTGATCGGTTACTGACTTTTGGCCTCTGTTGTGCCTATTGTTAGTTAGTTTCCGGTTTTTCCTCTTGATGCTGCTGTCTGTTCAATAACATTTTGAATGCGTATTAATTCAGTGTTTAGTTAAAAACAGTTATTGTTTTTTAGCTCACTTGAGCGAAGCTCCAGGGGAGCTTTACTGATCACTTTCCATCTGTCGTCCATCCGTCCGGCGTTAACTTTACATTATCGACTTCTCACAAACTTCTCAACCAAATTGATCCAAATCTGGTGTGCATGTTCCCTATCCTTTGTCAATTTAAATTTGTTCAAATCAAGTTGACTCGCCCCTTGGTAGGGCCACGCCCAAAAAGTGAGCCTAAATCTTAAAAAATCTTCTTCTCATGAACCAGCAGTAGCAGAGACTTGATATTAGGTGTGCAGCTTCCTTTTGGGGTGTAGACTCAGATTTGTTCAAGAAAAGTTCTAGGTGCTATATTTGCCATCGTTATGGGAGGGGGCAAGAATTTTTGCCACGCCCAAAATTTCTATTTTCCAAACCGAGAGGCTGATTTGAACCAAATTTGATTTGAGAATTTATTGGGACATAAGTAGTTGATTTATGCAAAAAAAAAATTTTCCCGTTGCCCCATGGGAACCACAGGAGCTAAAAATAGAAAAAATTTAAAACGCTCATAAACTGCTCGGCACTGAGAATTTTTATTTAGTGTGAAGCTTCCTTAGGACCAACAGAATGGAATAGTAAAAAAAAAATTGCTATTGGTTTTATCATGGGGAACTTTTCTAGGACTTTGTAAAAGTGCTGAGTCAACACTGTAGGTAATGGGAAAAACATTTAAGAGTTAAGACTACTTTTCTCCCAAACCACTGCTCAAAAGCTTTCAAATTTCACATATAACATCTTTGAAAATTTTGTTTTTTTATGCATTTCGGTCAATTTTAAAACAAAAAAAAAATTTTTTTTACACTGAAAATTTGGGATCCAGGTGGGACTTCAAAAGTTTTGGACCAAAATCCAGAAATTTCTTTTTGTTTTTTTTATGCGTTTCGGTCAATTTTAAGACAACACAAAAAATTTTTTTTTTACACTGAAAATTTGGGGTCCGGGTGGGAAAATTTCCAAACAGAAATAAAAAAAAATCTGTATTTTATGCGTTTATCTCAATTTTGGGACGTAAAAGTGCAGGAACTGAAAATAAAAGGAAAATCCTGCATATTGTGTGGGCACAACTCCTTTGTTTATTGTGTTTTAACAACACTTTCACCAGTCATGTTATATCAAACAGTTTAACTGGTTGAGGGCTAGATTATTTTTTGGTGGTCTGATTTGTTCATCAAAATTTCTTTTATTACAAATTATTGGAGTGTGCCTACATTTGTAATAAAGCAAAATTATGTGAACAGAATATTATTTGCATTTGACTGAATATGAAACATGACAAGGAAAATGTTTGCTCTTTTTCTGATACCCTAATTTTTTTTAAAGCCCTGATAGTCGCTTCTAGCACTCAAACAGTTAATGGATAGAAGAGGCTGCAGTCCCCAAAGAGAAATACCAGCAAGCCATAAAATAAGCAGACTGTCATCTGCAAAATGAGGTCCCCCAGAGGGTGAATTTGGTGATGCTACCCTGCATAGCAAGGTAGCATCACTAAATTTACCCTCTGTGAACCTCAATCGGAATCAAACATAAACAGAAAGAGGTACCCAGAGGATAAATTGGCCCACTGTATGGAGTAGCATCAGCTAATACACCCTTTGGGGACCTCTTTTTGCAATTGACAGATTGCTAATTTTCAAGCTTGAATACCAAGCAGCACTAAGTAACTGTTAAATACCCTAACTTTCTACTTGACACATGCAAGATTAATATTTGTTGAAGGCAGGTGTACCATCTGTATGCATTGGTTCAAAGCATCACTATGCTCCTACATGGGCTGACAGAAGTGAGTGTCTTGACCAAGGACATGTTGTTACCTCAGCACAATGTCACACTTTGTTTAGGCTTTCAGAGCTTGTTTCCATTGGTGTGTTGCATAATCTCATTTCCTGAGAAAAAAAGCACAGCTACACATCTTGTCTCCATTTCACAGAAGAATTCAGCTCACAAGCTGGCAACTTAGCATATTTTTTGTAAACTGTGTTGGGTAAAGCAGTGGATATAATTTGTGGTGAAAAAGTTGACTTACAGTACATATAAAATCTCAGGAACCTCAAGATGAGAAGGCAGTGTGTGAAATTGAAAGATAATATTTTTTTATCAGTATTTTCTGAAAATTCAGATCAGCAGAAACGTATATTTGTCAAATTCACCATTAAAATAATGTCAAGCAATTTAGTTAAATAAGAATTGATTGACAGCTTATGAAATAGTAGTAGTTACAGAGTGTCTGAAAAGCATTCAACACACCTGTCTGTCTATTAATATCAGAAAACATGATCAAGTGATATCATCAGAGTTTTATACTTCTGTTTACATTTTCCTGACACATACTGGGTGCAGCAGAACTTTTGACTCCATGCCTAGAAACCTTAAATTGATTCCAGGCCTGACAGGCCAAGAATTACAATTTTCATGGTAGGGCAAAAATTACAATTTTCTCAGTGTTTCCAGGTCATTGACTATCAATATGAAACCTAACTCAATGTACTTCAACCTTTTACCAAATGAATAGACTGCTGCCTCCCATGTAATTTACTAATTAAGCAGTTGACAGATTTTTTTTTTTTTAACCAAACCATATGTTGTTATCACCCTTGTTAGAATGAGCATGATGAGCTCATTGAGATGAGAGCGGCACATGATACGTTTTTAATCCCCAACAAAAATTGGGGGATATAGCTTTCTTTTCTATTGTCCATTTGGCTGTCTTGGGGTTTGTCCATCTGCCTGTACCAGACATGTTAACTCTCCCGGAATGCCCGGGAAAATCCCGAAATTTCAGTGTAGTTCCCAGCTTCCTGGACGGGAATCAGTTTGGGACCAAAAATCCTGGAAAACAACAGTCGAATATTTCTTTTCTGTTGGAACTTATGTAAAACGTTCGGAGTCAAATCACATGCATTTCAAACTCTGGTAAAAGCTCACGATGCAGGAAAATATGGATTTAAGTTAAATTTATTTAACCCTTTACCCAATGCAGACGATACCAAAATTTATTATTTTAATTATTATGTTTTTAAATTTTCTAAAAAAAATTCAACAAAATCATATCATGTGACCCCTCATTGGAATGAGCTCAATGAGCTCATTCCAATGAGGGGTCACACAATATGGTTTTGTTGACCTATTTGGAAGAAATTATTTTTTTTCAACTGCTCAATTTGCAAAATACACGGGCAGATGCAGGCGATTCATTAGGTAAAAGGTTAAGAAAAGGGTATTTTATGATATATATTTCTACTGTGTTCATGTTTATTTCTGTTTTTTTCTTCGTAATCAGAGATTCTTGATCAATATGCAAGTGTTGAAGTGAAAATAGGTGACTTACTTTCAAAACATTGAAAACTCCACCTTCATTTAAATGCAGTTTTTTGGTAAATAAAATATATGAAAAGGAATCAAATAATATTTATTTATTCATAGAATAGCTTTAATTCTCATCCCTTTTAAAATCAAAATATGAACAACACCTTGACCTCAACGATTTAACACAGTTTAAACATAGGTTAAAGTTGCATAGGATGCCAGACTGCATATTTATACACAATGGACTTATTTTCTAACACTATATTTATTCCGTTGTGCTGACAACAGAACTGTTAACTGTTGGCGGTCTTTACCCAGAAAAGTTTGAATGGAATTAAAACAAAAAAATTCTTCTGTCATGAAAAGAAAAGTTTTGTGCATGGTAAAAATGTCCACACATGCATGAAGGATTTTGATAAAGATACTTCCCAAGTACTAATCTTTTTGAAGTAACTAAACATTAGGACATCTTTTCCTGTTAATATTTCCAGACTTGGGAAATTATTAGCTTAGTAGACTTTGATAAAAGCAAACCACAGGTGGTGGTGCTCTGTGGATGGGGGGGTCATGAAGAAGAGGATGGTGGTGGTGGGGGGGGGGGGGGGGTGTAAATCAACAGTTATTTTATGATTTTTTAACACAGCATAAATGTATCAGCATAATTGACAACTAGATCTGGTTATAATCTGGTGTTCATGGTGGTCCATGAGCTGAACATTTGCAAGTTTTTTCTTTTGTTTTGTCCCTGTGTAAACTTTTCCCTGAAATCCATCTCATTTCACTGAAAATCACCCTTAGGTTCCCTGAAAAATTATTTTGGAGGTTAACATGTCTGGTCTGTACACAAGAAGCAAAATCACCATGACACAATTAATTCAATGTGAATCATTTTGAAATATGATAATATGGTGCATATCAACGAGACAGAGAGGATATCACAGTGTGGGTTTTCACGGCCTTCAAAAATGGCTGCAGTCAGCCATTTTGTTCTAAAAGTAGCTATTTCACTTTTTGGCAAGAACTTCCATATGGCGATTCGAATTGGATTATTTTTGGTATGGGAAAGAACTATCACAACATACATAAAATAGTGTACAGGTTTTTCTCTCGTTCGTAAATTATACAAATTAAGTTTTCAAACTCAGACAAAAAACCAAATATCACCCAAGTCACCAAAACTTTGTTAATTCAAGGACATTTGTTATGAAACTTAATTCAATGGTGTTTATTGACAAAAGGAAGAGGATATAACATTTTGGAGTTTGACAGTCATCAGAAATGGCCAGTGTCATCCATTTTGTTCTGAAAAATGGCAATGCAGTGGAGCATACTGTCTGTCATGAGGAAGAGGATTGTTGATATTTTCAAGAATTTATGTCACCATTGCATTAATGAATATGTATGAATCTCACAATTTCCTCTATGGTCAGTGCAAAGGTTGGGGGATCTGCCATTTCTCAATTGACTATTTTTAGCTCAACTTTGACGAAGTCAAATTTGAGCTATTGTCATGGCCCGTCGTCCGTCCATCCGTCCGTCCGTCCGTCTGTCCGTACGTCAACAATTGGCTATGGCTCGAGCTAGAGGTTGTATTTATGAACCGATCTTTACGAAACTTCTTGTGTACCTTTGTTATGACCCTGGGATGGGAACGAGTGTTTTTAGGTGTGGTCCGAAATTCAAGATGGCTGCCAGCGGCCATTTTGTACCGATGATGCAAAAATCAGTTTTTTGTACAGAACTTCTGTATAAAAGTTCTGATTTGAATAAAGTTTTGTATAAATGTTTAGTACCATGGGATACATCACATATAATACAGGTTTTTTTCTCGTGTGTTAATTATGCAAATTAGACTGACTTTGATTTATTTAGTGTTACTTTCAGAGCTGTAAGTGCCAAGCTGCTATGGCTCGGGCTAGAGGCCGTATTTATGAACCAATCTTTACGAAACTTCTTGGGTACCTTTGTTATGACCCTGGGACGGGAACGAGTGTTTTTGGGTGTGGTCCGAAATTCAAGATGGCTGCCAGTGGCCATTTTGTACCGATGATGCAAAAATCAGTTTTTTGTACAGAACTTCTGTATGAAAGTTTTGATTTGAATAAAGTTTTGTATAAATGTATAGTACAATGGGATACATCACATATAATACGGGTTTTTTTCTCGTGCGTAAATTATGCAAATTAGACTAACTTTGATTTATTTAGTGTTACTTTCAGAGCTGTAAGTGCCAAGCTGCTATGGCTCGGGCTAGAGGCCGTATTTATGAACCAATCTTTACGAAACTTCTTGGGTACCTTTGTTATGACCGTGGGACGAGAACGAGTGTTTTTGGGTGCAGTCCCAAATTCCAGATGGCTGCCAGCAGCCATTTTGTACCGACGATGCCGAAATCTGTTTTTTGTACAGAACTTCCATATGAAAGCTCTGATATGAATAATTTTTTGTATGAATGTTTAGTACCATGGGATACATTACATATATTACAGGTTTTTTTCTTGTGCGTAAATTATGCAAATTAGGGTAACTTTGATTTATTTAGTGTTACTTTCAGCACTGTGAGTGCAAATCCCAATACGGCTCGGGCTAGAGGCCATATTTATGAACCGATCTTCACGAAACTTCTTGGGTACCTTTGTTATCACTGTGGGACGAGAAGGAGTGTTTTGGGGTCCAGTCTGAAATTCAAGATGGCCGCTAGCAGCCATTTTGTTCAAAATTAAGTGCAATCAGATTTTTGCACAGAACTTCCAAATGAAAGATCTGATTTGAATAAATTTTTGTATGAATGTTTAGTACCATGGGATACATTACATATAATACAGAGTTTTTCTCGTGAATAAATTATGCAAATTAGTGGTCCGGGTGGGACTTAGAAAATTTTGGACCAAAATCCGGAAATTAGTTTTTTGTGTTTTGATGCATTTTGGTCAATTTTAAGAAGAAGAAGAAAAAATTTTAGTCTGAAAATATTTTGTTTGGGACTGAAAATGTCCACACAAAAATAATAATCTACAATGATTGGTCTTAATCTGTAGTCCATTACAGTCACCTTGTAATTCTTTTATTATTGTTGACTGGGCCAAAACAAATACTAATTCCTGTCATATTCATTATCCAGTTGTCTTGGTCACAGCAAGTACTAATTCCTGTCATATCCAAGTTGAGCTACAGAGTCATTGACTCTTTCATTTTTAATCTTTTTAAAAATAATAAACAAAAAGGAAAACAAACTTTGATATCAAGCACATTGGGTAATGGCTTAAAATCAACTTTTTTCAAATTAGCAACTTTCAGAGAAAATGTTGGCATTTGAGCAACCTCTATTTTTCTGACACAAAATTTTTCGACAGACAAGGTCATGGAAAAGGATGTTTGGGGTGGGGGGAGGCGTCAAACTGCCCCACTGGCACCCCAACAAGCTTCAGGCCAGGGGCCTGTACAAATGAGAAATTAAGGTAGCCCCAAAAATGGTTTCCTTAATATTTTTCAGACAATCTCTTTTTGGTTTTTCCAGAAATACAAGGATTTTTAGATGTGACAAGCAGCTGTATATCTAGCAATTCCGCTTGGTTGATTGGTCGGTCGGCTGGTCAGTATGTGAACGAGATTTAAACTCAGTGACTTTTAAACTACTTGATGGAATGACATCATATTTGGTTTACAACTGTATCTTATTGATGTCTAGTCCCATGTTCGATGTAAGTATTATTCAGGGTACTTTTATCATAGTTATTGCCCTCTATGGACTTGAAATTTGTTTCATTTTTACCATTAAATTCAGTAACTTTTAAAATTCATGACAGAATGATATATTTGAAAATGCAAGTGTATCTTATTGACCTCTAGTCCCATCTGCAGTGCAGGTGTTATTTGGAGTATTTTTGTCAAGAGTTATTGATTGCTCTTTATGGAGATAAGAAACCTAGAAAACTGCCGTTTATTTTATGAAGTTCTTTCATTAACCCTTTACCTAACGAATCGCCCGCATCGTCCGCGTAATTTACAAATTCAGCAGTTGAAAGAAAGAGATTTTTCAAAAAATTTCAACAAAACCATATCATTTGACCCCTCATTGGAATGAGCTCATCATTTTTTTAATTTTTTCAAAAAATTTCAACAAAACCATATCATGTGACCCCTCTTTGGAACGAGCTCGATGAGCTCGTTCCAAAGAGGGGTCACATGATATGGTTTTGTTGAATTTTTTTTTAAAAATAACATTTTTTCAGCTGCTGAATTTGCATATTACGCGGGCGGATTTGGGTGATTCGTTGGGCAAAGGGTTAACAAGAGTTTACTCTATAACCTATAACCTACTCTATATGCAATTAAAAGGTAAAATATGTACTGAAGGTATGGTAAATGGTTTGGAGTTTGTAATCCCCATGGGAACCCTTGGTAAGTGAAGCAGTGTTTGTTTGCTGAGGTAAACAAGCTGTTTTACAGGTAAAATAGAACCCAGTTACAAATACTTGCCATGGAAGTCCTCTAAAATGGGTAACATGGGTATAAACTATTGGCTGGATTGGACTTCATATCAATATTGCAGTCACGATTATCCATTGTGCCGAAATATGTGACCTTAAATTTACACCAATAAATAAATAAATAAAAAAATTTGGAGTCTGTAAATTGTATGCAGTTAACAGGGTTAGTCAGTTAAAAGATATTTAAGTGGGCCCCACTGTATTCTTATTATTTGCCTTAAGGTTGGGTAATGAAGGCCTTATTTCTTTCAAGGCGAACGTTAAGCAAACAGAATGATTGTTCTCCCAATTTGTACAGGCCTGGCAGGCTTGGAAATAAAGAGTTGGCCTCGTCTCCCATTAGCAGGTCATGCTAAACAGCATGTGATAACCTCTAGGAAATAATAAGTGTTGAGATACTTTTCCTCCTTCTTTTGTTTATATTGCTCCAACCATATGCTGTTTACGTGTTAACTTTTCACCCAATGCACACAATATCCAAATTTATTATTTTAACCCTTTACCTAACATGAAAAGGTAAAAATCTTGAATAACTAATTTTTACCTGCGTCGCCAGCAGCAAAGCAGGTCTAGTAACCGCTCGACTCCGTCCGTCAGTCCATCAGTCCATCCGAAACACTTTTTCCGTTTTCTTGGCTTCTATGAAAGGGAATGATTTTATATTTGGTCTGCTGCTTCATAATGATGAGTTGTATCGCGTAAGCAATTTTCAGATCTGCCATGCAGCCACTTCCTGTTTGCCGATACTTTGAAATTTTACTGTACCCACTGAACATTGAAATTTTCCGTCAAGGCTTTCTCGGCTTCTATGCAAGGGATTGGTTTTATATTTGGTCTGCTGCTTCATAATGATGAGTTGTGAGTTGTATCGTGTAAGCAATTTTCAGATCTGCCGTGCAGCCCCTTCCTGTTTTCCGATACTTTGAAATTTTACTGTACCCACTGAACATTGAAATTTTTCGTCAAACTTTTCTCAGCTTCTATGCAAGGGATTGATTTTATATTTCTTCTGGAACCTGATAATGATCAGTTGTATCGTGTATGCAATTTTCAGATCTGCCATGCAGCCACTTCCTGTTTGCCGATTCAATTGCATGCAGCGACGCAAGTCCAGACCCGGTATTGGTCTTGGCTTGTTTACATTTTGTGTCTCAAAAACATAGGTTATGACCCCTCGTTGGAACGAGCTTGACGACCTCGTTCCAACGAGGGGTTATAACCTATGTTTTTGAGACAAAAAATGAAAAAAATAATGAAAATTAATTGGTGATTTTTTAGAATATCGCTGACTGGTTTTGACAGTTACGTTTGGTAAAGGATTAAATATTAGTTTTTCAGATTTTCCTAAAAAGTTCAAAAAAATCATACCATGTAACCTCTCACTGGAATGAGCTCATTCCAATGAAGGATCACGTTTTTTTTTTTTAAATTTCTTGAAAAATGCTTTTTATCAGTACCTTGTTATTTTTCCAACCTTTTTTTTTGTGGGGGGGGCGCTGGAGTCTATCAGAGTCCAGCCCCCTACAGGAAAATTGTCTCCTTTAGACCATGCTGATAGCTGAATATTCCCCCCCCATTGAGGATGCACAATCCCCCCTGCCCCTGCCTCCACCCCTCCCCACCCCATCAGGGAAATTCTCATGCCAATCCTGTTTTTGTGCATAAGTTCTATTCCACACAATAATAATTTATCTTCAACCCTTTTAGAGTCTGTACTGAAGGGATGAGTTCAATCAGACGTGGCCTATTTTTATGAAATTTTAGTGAAAGAAAAATGTTTTGCTTCCTCACAAAGGGAATCACTATCAGTCAAGTAAACTAAGTCGATACCACTGCCCCTCCCCTGCAAAAACTCTCTATGCATGTGCTGGACTCCTCTATTTGGAGATGTCTCTAAGATCTTCTACAGAAAGCAATAAAAAGCACCCCAAATAGCAGAGGCACATTTGTAAAGTTTAACCCTTTACCCAACGTAACGGCCAAAACCGGCCAGCGCTATTCTCAAAAATCGCCAATTAATTTTCATTATTTTTTTCATTTTTGTCTCAAAAACATAGGTTATGACCCCTCATTGGAACGAGCTCGTTGAGCTCGTTCCAATGAGGGGTCATAACCTATGTTTTTGAGACAAAAAATGAAAAAAATTAGTTATTCGAGAATTTTTTTTGCATGTGTCGTCTGCTTTTCATGTTAGGTAAAGGGTTAAAGGAAAATGTTGACAGATGGACGGACGGCAGATGGATGACAAACAAACTAAGACTGGTAAAGTTCTGCTGATTAGTTGAGAGCATGGCTAATAATGACAGACAGATGGCAAACAAACTAAGGTTAATAAGGCCTAAAAAAAAGTTAAAAATCTGTTTCTCAGGCCCTCCTGCATGGTCCTTTTGGCTGCCACTCTTTTTATAACCAACGCAAACTTGAAAAAGTAAAAATATTTTATCCAAGTAAATAAAATTGATAAATTTGTCCCTTAAATGCAAGAAGGCTTGGCAATGCTTTAGGGACAAAATGCACCACCACCCATGCTAATCTGTTGATTATGAGGCCTAAAACATCAAACAAACCAAGAATATGAAGTTTTGATGGCAAAGACTAAATTATAAAAATAAAATAATAAACCGCCCGCCCGCATGTAATTTTACAAAAAATGGCCGGAGAAACAAGATCAACTTTGTGGGGCCTAAAGTTCTGCAGACTAGATAAGTGCGCCACAAAAAGTGAATTTTCATGATCAATATCAATGGAGTTGACTGTAATACTGGCCAGTTACTATGCTAGGATTTCCACTCGGCATAAAGCAAACAGATATTCATCAGACAAGCTGTTTTGAATGCAGCTTATTAAAGGACTCACTACAAAAAAGTAAGGTCAAACAGCATTTATTTAATGTAAACTGGAACAGAAATTCATGTGTGAATGTGAGTCTGACAGAACATAATGTAGCAACTGTGTTATATGTTTTTTATTGGCAAGATTAAACTTTCAAAAGAGTTATTCGATTGTGATTCAGTTATGCCATGCATTTACACCCAATTCAGACTGTTGGTAAACAACCTAAAAAGAGTTGGTACTGTTAGTCTTTTCATAGTAGGAAAGGGCTTACAGTAGGCTACATATTCACACCAACAAACTTCTCGGTAATCTGTCTGTTCGACGACAAGGATGACGATTTTTGGAAAAGTGAATTTTCATGATCCATAGTTGCTGAGTGGATTGTAGCAGTGGCCAGTTTTGGCCATTAGGTAAGGTAAAGGGTAAAGGACTTGGAAGCACTAGAAAATAGGTTTTGAATCCCATTGATCCTTGAATGATTTTGAAAATTATTTTGCGGATTTCAGGTAATTATCTCCTGCTCAAACAAAGTATAGCAGGTGATATAGAAATGGGTTCCATTTGATCTTCACCAGATTTCCTTTGCTTTCGAAGGAGACATGCTCACACATGTTGTTGAAAATTCAGTGTCTCATAATGATTTTGTGAGTGTGATAATGTGAATAAATAAGGCCACACAAAGTAGATCTTCTGTTTCTCAGGGCATTATTTGTGAAATTGCATGCGGGCGAGCGTTTTTTTATTTTATTTTTTATTTCAGTAATTTCTTCTTTGAACTTCTGATGGCAAAGAAATAATTACAAAAATAAAATATAAAATAAAAAACCACCCGCCCGCGTGCAATTTTACAAAACTTGGCCTGAGAAACAGAATATCTACTTTGTTTGGCCTAAAAAATGAATTATTTTCATTTATTGGTATTTAATAACACTTTTGATAACCATGGATACCTCATGTCAGACAGTTTTATGGGTGGAGGAAGCCAGAATACCCGGAGAGAACCACCAAACAGCAGAGAGCAACTGTCGGACTCCCCAACATACTAACTCCACACAAGCATGGTTAGCATTGGTTGAAGACAAGTGCAACACCGATGTGCAGTACGTTTTAGTACACAGCATCGTCATGCCCCTATTTGGACATTTGGGATTAAGAACCTTGTCAAGGACACAATTCACTTACTGCTGGCCGGGATTGAACTGTGGTCCATTCAGTTTGAAGTCCAAATCTGCAACGACTGATCCACCTTGTTCCACTGCAGCTTAGCAGAGGCAGCCAGGACTTGACTAAAAAACACTGCCAAGGTAATCTGACCAAGCCTGAATATAAGCAACCTGTCATTTGCAAAATGAGGTCCCCAGAGGGTGAATTTGCTAATGCTATCCTATACAGTGGACCAATTCATCCTCTAGGTACATCTTTCTGTTTTGGCTTGAGACCTTGATTCAGACTGAGGTTCACAGAGGGTAAATTCACCCTCTGGGGACTTCATTTTGCAGATGATAGTCTGCTTATTTCAGGCTTGAATCTGACCACTGTCCATGGGACTTTTTCTAGGTTTTATGTTTAATGTCTGTTCTGAGACCATAAAGTTTCTCAAAGTTTGGTAATATAAGTTACCTTTGCCAGCATGTATGGTATAGGGAGATTTAATACCTGCAGCTCGGTGTTTGAAAACCGACATCCAGGTATTAAATCTCCATAACGTTTTTGTCGCATTTGAAACACAATCCAAACAGAGTGGAAATAAATTTGTGGACACATTTCTCAGTCATAATTATTTTGTTTTTATAATCGCAGAAGACAACGGACAGAGTTACATCCCTTGGGTCATTAAGGAAACGAGTAAACAGTATTTTGTTGACATATCATCCCCTGAGTTCCAATGTGTTCTATGTGCCTACTGGCACATAGAACACATTGGTACTCAGGGGACAAATTATTTGCTCTTATTTTATTTTTATGATTGAATTGTTGGAAATCTGAGACTATTTTCAGGTTTTTTGGTTCGATTTTTATGCCGAGGCGAGCAAACGTGAAAAGCTTTCATATAAAACCATATACCCTCGATGTTTCGTGTGCACTTATACCCTGGATGTTGTACGCTCTCATGTATCTTGGATGTTGGGTGCACCCTTTGTCATGGCTATTTTCCAAGGCATTCTGACCAATCAAAAGACAGAATTTATCAGATATAGGGACAAAGAACTTAGACAGTTAACAGCTTCCAGTTAATGATATTAAAGTGAAATGACTGTTTTCTCAGGACTGCGTTGGTCGCTCTCCTGTGATGTTTAGAACACGTCTGAATTGTGCTGTCCACATTGAAGCACCACTGAGCCACCACACTATATACAATTGCCTGGGATTTACTCTGCAACCTTTATGCCACTGACATAGTAAATTGTTTACTCGAGGCACAGTAAATGATTTGTTATTTGAAAGTTGTATCCAATATCCAACATAACAGCAAAACACAACATCCAAACAGGCCTGAAAATAAGCAATCTGATATTTGCAAAATGAGGTCCCCAGAGGGTGAATTTGATGATGCTATCCCATACAGTGGGCCAATTTATCCTCTGGGTACCTCTCTCTTTTCAGTTTTGAGACCCTGATTCAGATTAAGATTCACAGAGAGTAAATTTAGTGATGCTACCCTGCTGTGCAGGGTAGCATCACTAATTCACCCTCTGGGGACCTCATTTTGCAGATGACTGTCTGGCTTGCATCCAAAACTGCCCGTGATATTCACAAAAATAAGCATCAACATTTTTGTTTCCTCACTTTTTGCCTCAGAAACATAGCTTATGACCTTGGAATGAGCTTACTGAGTCATTCCAATAAAGGGCCAAAAGCTATATTTTTAGGTAAAAATTAAATTTTGTTAGTTATTCCCGAAATTGTTTGGAAGTGTCATCTGCTATAATGGGTAGGTAAGGGTTTAAACGTTAAATGATAAACATTTTGAAATGGATGGGAGTTTCCATTGTAACAGGGCCAGATTGAAGTACTGTACTAAAATACCGCCTTTGATAAGATCAGGCAGGAAATTAAGAAGGATCACAGTTTGTTTTTAATCCACGTATATTGTTATGTTAGACTTACTATTTCACAGATTCAGCTGATTTCATTGAGATATCTACATGGCTCAAGGCTACTTATATTTCATAATTTATAGAAACAACTAATAATACAGAAGATAAAGGCAGGTTTCTGGGATTACATGCTTGGAGGGCAGCATTATCAGCAGAATGAAATATCAACAGTGGGTAATTACAGTGTTAAAGACCTCGTAAAAAATAACAATAAACAAAATCAATTGTACTGAGTGGTACTAGGAAAAATTCACTGAGGTCATATGGTATACTGAATTCTTGAGTATTGAAGTTGGCTCTCCATTTCTCATGTTAATTTAACTCTTAACCCTTAACCCAATGCAGACGATATCAAAATTTATTATTTTAAATACCATTTTTTCAAATTTTCACCAAAACCATTTGATGTGACGCCTTGTTGGAACGAGCTCGTTCCAACGAGGGGTCACATGATATGGTTTTATTGAAATTTTTTGAAAAATAATATTTTTTCAACTGCTGAATTTGCATGATACGTGGGCGGATGCGACAGATTCATTGGGTAAAGGGTTAACTGGCTGTGTATTTCGTAAAATATTTTTCAGCAAATCTAGTCAAAGCTACATCACAGCAGCCATGACTACATTTGGTGAAAAATTCTAAAAATTTTACTGCGATAAGCAAGCTCTGTTTTACTGGTAAAATAGCATCCGGTCACTAATGCATGGCTGGAAGTCCACTTAAATGGGCAACAAAATAAACGATTGGCTGGACTTTTTATATCCATGTTGGAGTCATGATTATATGGATCCTGGAGTGGTTGAATTTGGTTTGGGCTGATTATTTTATCACATTTTTTGTTTTTTGTTGACTGGCACAGATGTCATGTAGTTCAGATATAAGTTTGCTGTCCACGAGGCAATTGAGGTTTTTGGTGGCTAGAGTAGTTAGGCTGTCTTTTATCATTGGAATATCGGCTCACTCAAAGAGACCCCCATGGGTATCCCAGGGGACATGGGGGGAGGGGGGGGACAACCCTAAGCGTGTGGTTCTGGACTCTTTGGAGTTTGCCCATGTTAGATGCACCCCATACTTGAGTATGGGGCATTCATCCTCAGTGAAATAAATAAATCTATGCTTTGTACAGTTTGAGGGAGACTGCCTCACTGGCTCCCCAGGAGGTGCCACAAAGCATTTTCAGAAGATTAATGAAGATTAATGTGTTTCCTTGCTTTAATGGCTATATTATTTGTGTTTTCATTGAATGTCATGTATTGATCAGTGGTTATTCCAAGGAATTTTGCATCTGTGCATTCTGGGAGGACTTTATCTAGTAGTTTGAGGTCAAAGTTGCATTTTATCTTCTTACGGGTGAAGGTGATTCTTTGGGTTTTGTTCATGTTTGACTTAAATCCCCACTTTGCACACCATAGCGCCAGGTCATCCAGAGTGCGTTGAAGAGATTTTTTAACTTGGTTGACAGTGTTGTTATGATGGCAATGAAAAATTGGCCATTTTTATATAAACTTTGAAGTGTCACCTAACAACTTAAATATAATTTAAAAAGAACCCATCTACTTGCCATAAAATGGTTTGGGGCAGTTATTAACACAATATTAAACATGTATTACAGACAATAAAATCTCGCATAAAAACAAGTAAAAATCTCAAAGAGTCTACGACAGATCATTTACAGACAAATCGTCTACATGACAGTTTGTCGACATGACATTCTGTTTACGCAACTGATAGTCCACACGACATTCAGTCTTAGCGACATTTAGTCTATGCTAGTCTATGCTAAACGACACTCTGTCTACATGATTTAGACAAAATTTAGTTAAACTTAGAGAGTGTTGATATGGCGTCTTCTCTATACAGAATGTTAACAATCAGGCACATGACAATGCTGATCATTATTTTATAAATACAGACCAGACAAAGTAATGAATCAATTTTTTTTATCTTTTTTAATTGTGCTGACCTGTACATTACGTCAGGTTAAGCATATACTAATAAAATAGTAACAAAATACTTGTTACCCAGCTCTTAGAATTTTAGATTGTATGCTACACCTCTTAGAAATTCAAACACATCTCAACTTTCATACTGCAAAAGCACGACAACAATTAGTTTGCTGGTAAGCTGGGTCTTTTTCCTAATATTTCCTGCTTGTGCACCACCTACTCCATATAGTGTTATACCTCAGTATAAAACACAATGTTATTTTCCCATATGCTGCAGTGGGTCATTTCGCAATGTTACCCAGTCGTGTAACATTGCCGTGTAACATTTTTCTCAAAATGTTGCCCTCTGAAACCGAAGTGTTCCAAGGAGGCTCGTGGAAATGCATGAAGCAAAAGAAGTGACGTCATTTATCTAACAACAGATGCTGATTTCCGCATTCCACTGTTGTTTACCTTGGATACTATGGCTTCCGTAAACACTTCTTGATATCGCACAAATGTCTTCAGAAGACATTGATCATTTATTTCAATCAAAAGACAGTATTAGCACTAAGCGATGCATCACAAGATCAAAAGACATTTTTATCGAGTACCTAAGTGAAAAACATATCAACATCGATGTGAGATCCATGTCTGCAAGTGAGCTGAATAAACTCCTCGAAGGATTTTACACTTTGGTGCAAATGAAGGCAGGTCAATATTTTAAAAGAAATACTTTCCAATCTCTTCTATATGGACTAAATACGTACCTGCATTTTGAAACGGGCATACATGTGACAGAATCCACTGATTATGATTCTTCAAAGCAAGTTTATTGTGCTGTTCTCACTGATATGAAGAAGAAAGGATATGGCGACAGGGAACTCTATCGGAGTATTTCTGTCGAGGACATGGCTAAATTACACCAGGACAAATGCATGTTTTCGCCAAATACACCCACTGGTATTCTCCAAAAGGTGTGGTTTGAGATAATGTTTTATCTTTGTCGGTGTGGAAGGGAAAACTTGAGAGGCATGACACGCGAGACATTTGCTGTTAGCACTGATGACAGTGGAAGGAAATGTGTATATCAAAAAAGGATGAAATGAACAAAAATCACTGGGAAAAAGACAGTCCGAATGACACAAAGGGAGAAGGTAGGATGTGTGAGTTACCCAATAACATGATGTGCCCCGTCAAGTCATATGAACTGTACATTTCAAACTACATCCAGAAAATGCAGCATTGTGACAGTGACCATTGGACTATTTCACAATTAACGAGCCATAGTACTGTAAAGCTCCTCTTGGAAAGAATACGATCGCTAAAATGATGCATAATATTTCCAAAATGGCAAATCTCTCCAAAGACTACCCAAATCACTGCATCCGTGCCACAGCTATAACTATACTTGACGATGCAGGAGTTGAAGCGAGAGATATCATGAGGACAACAGGACATAAAAATGAAGCATCCATACATTCGTTTTCACACCGACTCGGTGATGGGAAGAAGAGAAACATTTTAGATATTCTTTACACTGCACGAAATGTTGATACTAATGATAGTGATATTCAAATTGATGTTGATGCAAAAAGTTTAAGACTTGTAAGTGATTTGACAGGTGATAAACCGCAGGATGTGTTTGGTGATATTTGAAGCCTCGGTGACAATGTATTGAATGAATTATTGGATCCAATGAAAAGTTCATCATTGAATTGTTTCTCAGAACAACAGAATATTGCATTACCCAGAGTATCACATGACGCGACTGACACAACTATATTCTCAGCTCCATGTAACTCTGAGCAAAAGCTGATAAATTTTTGTCCCAGGATTGTGAAATGCAATGTCACAATGAATGTTTATGGTGCAATGTCAAGACAACCAGAACAGTGAAAAGTGGCTGTCAAATGAAGAAATGTTATTTTGTTAACTGTTATTGTTTATGCCTTAAATACTGTTGTCAAACTAGCTTGTTGTTGCAATGCATCCCAACCAGAGAAGTTTTATTGGCATTTTGTATGTTTCATGGAAATATAGATTGATTCGGTATAATAAAAAAAATGATGACCTGGTCAGAAGGTAACATTGCAGATTGTCTCCCCTTGGAACCATTGTCTCCCTTGGCTTCGCCTTGGGAAACGGTGGTTCCTTAGGGAGACAATCTGTAATGTTACCCTATGACAAGGGCTGCACGGTTTACCGGTAAACCAGTAATTACGGTATTGAGAATGCTACCGGATGAATACCGGTATTGTTTTAAAAGTACCGGTATATTGTTAGAAATGGTGTTGGATCAAATTATCGAAGTTGAAGTCGATATATTATTAGGGAAAAAAAGTCAATGCATTCTATCATGTCTGTCAACTCTTGTGATAAAGGACACGTCAGTCAATCTTCATTCGACCAATGAAAACATAGTTTGCAGTGCACTTGAGCTGCGTAAGTTGCAGAAGGTTGGCCTTTAACAGTATAAAAATGCTGACCTGGTCAGAGGCTCTGACCAGGTCATCATTTTTATTAGCTCACCGAAGGGAGCTTAACTTATCACTTGCCGTCCCTTGTCGTCTGGCGTCCGTTGTGAACTTTACATTATCGACTACTCCTCACAAACTACTGTATCAAATTGAACCAAATTTGGTGTGCATGTTTCCTATCATAAGACAATTCAAACTTGTACAAATAAACTTGCAGCACCCACAGGAGGCACCACAAGGGGCATAACTCTGATAGCACCCATGAATTTCTTTCAAAAATTCAAAAAAATCTTCTTCTTCAGATCCACCAGGCAGAATTCTTTCCTATTTGGTATACATTATCTCTAGGGGGGTCAGATTTAAGTTTGTTCAAATCGACCCCTTGGATTCATATTTGGGCTCACTTTAGAAGCCCGAATTCGAACTTAGGCATTTCAGGCAAATTTCTTAAAAAATCTTCTCCAGATCCAGCAGGCAAAATCTTTTGATATTTGGTATGCAACATTGTGGGGTGGATCTGATTCAAGTTTGTTCAAATCAGCCCCCCTGGATTCATGTTTGGGCTCACTATAGAAGCTCGAATTCAAACTTAGTGCATTTCAGGCAAATTTCTTAAAAAGTATTCTTCTCCAGATACAGCAGGCAGAATCTTTTGATATTTGGTATGCAACATTGTGGGGTGGATCTGATTCAAGTTTGTTCAAATCGTCTCCCTGAGTTCATATTTGGGTTCAGTATAGGAGCCCAAATTTGAACTTAGTGCATTTCAGGCAAATGTCTTTAAAAATCTTCTTCTCAAGAACAAGCAGGCAGAATCTTTTGATATTGGGTATGCAGCATGCTTAGGGGGTGAGATCCAAGTTTGTTCAAGAAAAGTCCCTGGGGTCATATGTGGGCTCACTGTGGTAGCCCGAATTATAACTTAGTTCAAAATGAGGAATTTTCTTTAAAAATCTTCTTCAGATCCAGCAGTCGGAATGTTTTGATATTTGGTATGGAGCATCCTTAGGGGGGTGAGATTCAAATTTGTTCAAGCCATGTTCCTAGGTCTATATTTGGGCTCACTGTGGGAGCCCGAATGATAACTTAGTTCAAAATGAGGAATTTTCTTTAAAAATCTTCTTCTTCAGATCCGGCTGTCGGAATGTTTTGATAGTTGGTATGCAGCATCCTTAGGGGGTGAGATTCAAGTTTGTTCAAGCCATGTCCCTAGGTCCATATTTGGGCTCACTGTGGAAGCTTGAATTGTAACTTAGTTCGAAATGAGGAATTGTCTTAAAAAATCTTCTTCAGATCCAGCAGTTGGAATGATTTGATATGTGGTGTGTAGCATCCTTAGGTGGGTGAGATTCAAGTTTGTTAAAGCCAAGTCCCTGGGTTTCTATTTGGGCTCACTGTGGGAGCCCGAATGATAACTTAGTTCAAAATGAGGAATTTTCTTTAAAAATCTTCTTCCTCAGATCCAGCAGATGAATGCTTTTGATATTTGGTATGCAGCATCCGTAGGGGGGTAAGATTCAAGTTTGTTTAAGCCATGTCCCTAGTTCCATAAAATTTGTCTCTCATGACTTCATTCCTTTGTAGTGTTGATGAACCATGTCTAACTGAATGTGACCCCAAATACTTCTTTGAACCACTTAGGTCGGTGAGCGATGAAGGCTCCTTGGGGCCTCTTGTATTGTTAAAGGCCCACTTTCTGGATTTTCCTCCACAGATTTTTAGAAAAATGGAAAAAAATACCCTTCAACTATAATTTTATTCAACTATTTACCTAGTAAGCTGGTGGATCATCAGGTGAAAATTTTCTAAGACCTTAAAAAATATTGAAATAATAAAAAAAATGACATTAACCCCTATTTCCTTCAGCTTGAAAGAAGAGCACAATTCATTGCTCTATGCTATTTAATATAAGCTATTTGGTAATTAGACAAATAATCTCTCAGACAAACAATCCTATGGATGGCATGTCACCTAGGCAATTTGTAGAATGTGCAAAGTGTAGCTTAGACAATCCGTCATGTAAACGAACTGTCGTGTGGACGAAACTGTTATAGACAAAGTGTTGTGCACCAGCACCAATAAAAAAAAATAACATCCAGACAAGAAAGCCTTGATTAAATACAAGCCATAATCATAAAAATACCACCCCCACAATAGAAAAACACCAGCTGTTCATCAACACCTTTTCTACACTCGGTGTTAACAGAAGAGTTGGTTCTATCTTTTAAATCAATGTGAGGACTGATACTTCCCAGTAAAAACCTATTTTAATGTGAGGGTTTTTTTCCTACGCACTCAAATTTTGTGAGGGGTTTTGTCATGAGGCTTTTTTCTTTGAACGTTTTTTTTCTGTGAGTTTATTTTTCTGTATCCCAAGTATTTATAGCAAACTGCTCACCACAGGTTGACATAAATATGCAATTCAGATTTTATGGCTTGCAGCATGACTTGGATTTTTCTACAACCTTATTTAATGCAGTATTGCATGAGAGCAATTTTGATGAATTGGCACATGTCAAAATTATCATTGATTTAATTATTCACTTCACACATTGGTCTTGGTGCAGTCAGTATTTGTGTTTGTTTTACAGAAAGGATCAAATTTAAGGTGTCACACAATGCCTTTACAAATTGGGCAAATGGTCATTTGTTCACCTAATAGAAATAGGGTGATGACTCGCAAAGGCTTCTGGCTTACTGTCAAATCCTATACTTACAAGTTTTTTTCTCTTTGTTATTTTGTGTACTATTGTGAACTATTAATGTAAATTTTGCTTTGTTACAACTTCTTTTTTATTCAGTGTGATGAACACATATATGTTTTTGCTTTGATATAAAAATATTATAAGTTATTGTGATGAATTGATGGTTCCGTGGTCTGAGGTTTCTGGCTTGGAGCTTTTGTTAATGAACATATGCTCCAAGCTAAAACCTCAGATCATGTTAACATCATTTCATTGTAATAACTTATAATATTTTTATGTACGAATACGACCCTACCCATTGCCCAAAACGTGCATCGTGAAATGAACAAGACAACTTTTATCGATCACAATTTTAGGAAATAAACTTCTTGTGTCTGCCATGGTGTCACTGAACAAATAGTCAATAAGTCAGGTAAAGGTCAAGGTCACTCCATCTTAGTTCAAATCATAAACAGATTTGTAATTAATCAACACTTCATTCGGAACACTGTCTGCTGCACCTGTGAAAAATTGAGAAAAATGAAGCGATTTGCAAGTCACTCTGTTGACAGAATAATTGTGAAATGAGCAACATCATTTCAAATATTTTGTGTGGTGATGTCAAATGGTAGCGTATGGTACTGGAGCCGTAAACATAGAGAAAACACATCCAATCAGAGGCCAAGGTTTTAAGTCTTATCAGAACATTTTTTAAACTAAAAAAGAAATAAGGTTTCTTGCACTCAAAGGACAAAATACACCACCACCCATGCTGTTCTGTAGATTATGGGGCCTAAAACAAAAACAAACCAAGAAAATGAACTTTTGATGGTAAAGAAACAATTACATAGATAAGAAATAAATTTAAAAAAACCTCCACCTGCATGCAATTTTACAAAAAATGGCCTGAGAAACAAGATCTATTTTTGTGGCCTCAATTGAATAGAACTTAGAAGCACAAAGCCTTTTTCCATATGTTCAGTACAAATTTAACCTACAGTACATGGAGAGTGGATTGTAACTAAATCACCCGCAGAGTGGAGTTATCACTCAAGCTATAACTTTAAAATTTTGTACATATCAACAAAAAACACAAGCAGTGTTTCAGCCAATGGACCTCCGGGTTTAACCCGGAGGTCCATTGGCTGAAACTTTGCTTGTGCTGATTTTGCTTTGCAACAAATGTGCAATTACTGCTTGGGTGGAATGTCCACTCTGCGGGTGATTTAATGATAATACACTCTCCACGTACTGTACTTGATGCATATGAAAATGTCAATTACACTGCAGCTCAACTTGTCCAAGAAGGGACTAAATAGAAAGATTCAGTAATGCTATGTCATTCACTCAAGTTTCTACAGAAAAGAGATCACACCAAAGCTACATATGAAATCTGAAAAAATCGAGTGAGGGATCGGGCATGTTGGGGGTTCTAATGGAATTGTTAACAATTTATATGTCAAATCCAAGATCGTCGGTGGTGGCTATCTTTTTCAATGGAATACAGAAAAATTTGCTAACTCCTATCTAGACATCATATCAAAGGCACATGTAAAATTTGAAAAAGATCGGGTGAGTGCTGCGGCCTGAAGGGTGTGCTAATGGAATTGTTGACAGTTTATATGCAAATCCAAGTTGGCCAGTGCCGGCCATGTTTTTCAACAAAATTCAGAAAAATTTGATGGCTCCCATCTAGATATCACACCAAAACTACATATGAAATTTGAAAAAGATTGAGTGAGAGATGCGGCCTGCAGGGTGTGCTAATGGAATTGTTGACAATTCATATGCCAATCCAATATGGCCACTGGCGACCATATTTTTTAACAAAATCCAGAAAAATTTGATAACTCCTCTTGACATCACACCTAAGCTATATGTGAAATTCAAAAAAGATCAGGTGAGAGATGCGATCTATAGGGTGTGCCAGTGGAATTGTTGACAATTTATATCCGAATCCAAGATGGCAGCTGGCAGTCATGTTTTTTAATAAAATTTGGAAAAATTTGATAGCTCGCATCTAGACATTGTCCCAAAGCTACTTATGAAATTTGGGACTGACCGGGCGAGAGCTGTGACCTGTTGGGTGTGCTAATGAAATTGTTGGACAAGTTATATACCAAATCCCAGATGGCTGCTGCCAGCCATACTTTTCAATGAAATTCAGAAAAATTTGATATCTTCCATCTAGACATCACAATAAAGATACATATGGAATTAGAAAAAGATTATGTGAGAGATGTAGCCTATAGGGTGTGCTAATGGAATTGTTGACAATTTTTATGCCAAATCCAAGATGGCCACCATTGAACATGTTTTTCAATGCAATTCGGAAAAATTAGAAAGCTCCCATCTAGACATTGCCTCAAAGCCACATATGGAATTTGGAAATGATCGGGTAAGAGCCCTGGCCTGTAGGGTGTGCTAAAGGAATTGTTGGACAATTTATATCCGAATCCAAGGGGCTGCTGGCAGCCAAGTTTTTCAACAAAATTCAGAAAAATTCAATAGCTCCCATTTAGACATAACACCAAAGCTACATATGAAATTTGAAAAAGATTGCGTTAGAGATGTGGCCTGTAGGGTATGCTAATGGAAGTGATGACAATTTATATTCCATATCTAAGATGGCAACTGGTGGCCATGTTTTTTACTGAAATTTGGAAAAATTTGATAGCTCCAATCTAGACATTGCCCCAAAGCTACATATGCAATTTGGGACTGATCGGGTGAGAGCTGCAACCTGTAGGATGTGCTACAGGAATTGTTGGACAATTTATATCCAAATCCAAGATGGCCACTGGCTGCCATGTTTTTTAAAAAATCTGAAAAAAATCGATAGCTCCCATCTAGACATTGCCCCAAAGCCACATATGAAATTTGGAACTGTTCGGGTGAGAGCTGCGGCCTGTAGGGTATGCTAAAGGAATTGTGGATGGCCAGATGGACGGACGGACAGACGATAGATCATAACCCACCCCAATAGCTCATACTTGACGTTGTCAAGTTGAGCTAATAAGAGAGTGTACTTCTGTTAACTGATTAAAAAATCTTGTACAATGTTAAGAAATTACTATACCAATCATTAAATTCCTCTTGTTAGCTCACCTGACTGCAAGTCAGTGTGAGCTAATGCCATCACATGGCATCCATCTTCCGACGTCTGTCGTCCGTTAACTTTTGAAAACTTGGCTTCTTCTTCACAGCCATTCAGCCAAATTCAAACATATTGCACAAACCATCCCTGGAGTATACCCTTCCTATTTTGTTGAAATGAAACAGCTGCCTTCTTTGGGCTCTGGTCAATGATGCCAAAGCCTAAAAATTATTAAAAATCTTCTTCTCATGAACCACCAGAGAGATTGCCTTGATATATGATATGGAATACTCTTTAGTGTTGAAGATTAAAGTTTGTTCAAGGGAAGTTGGTAGATTAATATCTGGGCTCTCTGTGGGCACACACCACCCATTTTGGGCTCTGCCCAAAATTTCTATTTCAAGAACCGATGGGCCGATTTGAACCAAATTTGGCATGTAGTGTAAGTGGGTCCAAAGTACTTGATTGATGTCCATTTTTTTTTTTGTAGCCCCATGGGTATCCCAGGGGCTAAAAATAGAAAAAAATTCAAATGCCCATATTTCCCAAACTACACAGAACAGAGAACTGTTGTTTGGTATGAAGCATCCTTTTGACTGGTAGAATGGATTAAAAAGAAAAAAAATGGCCATCGGTTGTGTCAGGGTGTTCTGTAGGGGCATTTGAAAAAATGTTGTGTCAGCATATTTGCAAAAATTGAAAAAAACAAATTTCTTCAGAACCGCTGATCAGAATCTTTTGATATTTGGTATACAGCGTCCATAGGACGGTCAAATACAAGTTTGTTCGAATCGAGCCCCACGGTTCATATTTGGGCTCAACACAGGAGCCCAAATAATTAACTTGGGGCACTATGGGGAATAAGCTTTAAAAATCTTCTTCTTCAGATAAAACCATCAGATTCTTTTGATACTTGGTATACAGCATCTCTACAGGGGTCAGATTGAAGTTTGTTCAAATGGAGTCCCTGGGTTAATATTTGGGCTTCCTATGGGAGCCTGAATATTAATTTGATGCAATATGGGGAATAATCTTTAAAAATCTTTTTCTTCAGATCCACCAGTCAGATTCTTTTGATATTTGATATGCAGCATCTCTAGGAGGGTTAGATTCAACTTTGTTCAAATGGGATCCCTGGATGAATATTTGGGCTATTTATTGGAGCCCAAATTTTAACTTAGTGCAATATGAGAAAATTTCTTTAAAAATCTTTTTTTTCAGACCCACTAATTCTTTCATATTTGGTATGTGACATCTCTAGAGGTGTAAGATTTGAATTTGTTCAAATCGAGTCCCTGGGTTAATATTTGGGCTTCCTGTGGGAGTCTGAATATTAACTTGGTGCAATATCGAGAATATTCTTTAAAAAATCTTCTTCTTCATATCCTCCAGTCAGATTCTTTTGATATTTAGTATGCAGCTTCTTTAGGGGTTATATTCAAGTTTGTTCAAATAGGATCCCTCGATGTATATTTGGGCTGTTTATTGGAGCCCAAATTTTAACTTAGTGCAGTATGAGAAAATTTCTTAAAAATCTTCTTTTTCAGACCTGCATGTGAGAATTCTTTCATATTTGGTATGTGACATCTCTAGAGGTGTAAGATTCGAATTTGTTCAAATCGAGTCCCTGGGTTACTATGTGAGCTTCCTGTGGGAGCCTGAATATTAACTTGGTTCAATATGGGATCAGATTCAAGTTTGTTCAGATGTGATCCCTGGGTTAATATTTGGGCTTTTTATTGAAACCCAAAGTTTAACTTAGTGCAATATGAGAAAATTTCTTGAAAATTCTTCTTTTTCAGGTCCACCAGTGAGAATCCCTTCATATTTGGTATGTAACATCTCTAGGGATGTCAAATTCAAGTTTGTTCAAATTGAGTCGCTTGTTTTTTTTTGTTTTTGTTTTTTTTGGTGGGGGGGGGGGGGGGGGGGGGGTGGGGCTAGAGAGAACCACAGTATTTGAAAACAAAACAAAAATTTTGTTCGGTTGTTGTTTTTTAATACTTCACAGAACAGAGCTTGCTAGGAAGCTTTCCTGGGACCAGCAGAATTGAATGGCCAAAAAAGCTGCCTGTGGTTGTGTCATAGCAAATCAAAAAATTGCTCTTGCTGCTGATCATTTACTGATACATTAATCTCTTTTGACAGGGGGTGTGGTAGCATTGCTGTTGCCGGTTCTCGTCAGATCACCAAAGTTAAGCAATGTTGAGCCCAGTTAATCGTTGGATAGGTGACCGTCTGAGCGATCAATTCGGACTCCCGCGTTGTGTTCTGGGCAAGGCACTTAACCCCAATTGTCCACATGGGGGCATGATGACGCCGTGTACTTAAGGCATACTGCACGTCGATGGTACATAAGTCTTCAACCAATCTAACCCTGCCTGTGCTGCAGTGCGGAGTTACGATGTTGGGGAGCTGGCAGCTGCTCGTCGTTGCTTGGTGGTTCTCTCTGGGTACTCCAGCTTCCTCCACCCTTAAAACTGTCACAGTCATGATTAGCCATTGTGCATAAATATATGACCTTAAACACCAATAAATGAATAAATAAATCTCTTTTGACAACTTGAGCCAGGTGAGCGTTTTAGGCTCACTTGAGCCTCTGGTTTTATATATAGACCTATTTGGCCTCAGTACATCCAAATTGACCAATACAGTTATTTAATCTATCAATCATCAAGAAATTAACATGTTATTGTTAGTCACGAAATTTCCCTTGTTTTCGACCTATTTGATTTCAGTACATCCAATAGAGGCAAATAATCTATTATATTGTCAGAGCGCCATCATCTCTGTGAAACAAGATAAAATACAATAAAGGCTCCATTTGTGTCTAATGGACAGGGAAGTGACCCAATTCCTGTTAATTGAATACTCCTGCTAATTGAATATTTCTGGCAAAGTTGATATCCCAAACACAGAGTTCTATGCAAACTGCTATTCGTTTAGTGGCAAAGTTGATATTTAATAAACATAGTTCAACTGCATCATTTCTCAAATTGCTTTTCACTTGGCTCTTCCAGAATTATGGTCTGCTTCATATGGAAATAAAACTTTCAGTGAAATGTTGTGATGTGATACACTGTTGGAAAGGCCTCTTTGAGCCCTTTCCCACAGTGCATTATTAGTGGAAAGAAATGCAAGAGAAGCATAATGTAGATTCCAGGTTATTCATACCAGCCTTATAAATACTTGCCTTTCCTTTGCTCATAAAATATGAAAAAGGGTTATCTGAAAAAAATAGATTGCAATTTTGACACCGCAGTGTGTATCCTTTTTAGAAGAAAAATGCTTATCACTTTATTACAATGCTTGTATTGCATCCTTTTATTATAATAGCTTTTATTATGCCCCAACCTCCAAAGGAAGATTCGGGGTGTCTAGTGAAGCCCTCAGTCCATCTGTCTGTCCATCCTTCTGTCCGTCTGTCTGTCTGGACAAATGCTTTGCATTGTAATTTCAAAGCCATTGCTCGGATTTGGATCTCCTTTGGTATGCTGATAAACCTGCATGGGGGAACTGATATGCACAAGGAATGGGTTATGGCCCTTTTTTACTCTCCCAAAAATGTTTCTGTCCCACAGTACCTTTAAGGCTACTTCAAACATGCTTGTGGGTCAGGGGCAGTGGCCCAAGCTTTGCGTTGCTCTTGTTCTTTCAGTATATACCATCATTTTTTTCTGCTTTTTCTTTTCTGACTGAAAGTCAGGGTGAGCTATTGTAACCACTCACCATCAATTGTCTGTCGTCCGTGAACATGGTGTTTGCACCTTATCCAAAATCGCTGAACCAATTTCATTTAAATTTGAGGTGATTTCTTGTTCTGACATCGCATTTTATTTTTGTTCAAATCAAATAGGGAGGGGGTGGGAAGAAATCTTCTCATGAACCAGTCAGTATAATGACTTAATATTTGGTACTGAGCTTCCTTTTGAGGTGTAGAATAAAGTTTGTTCAAACAAAGTTCATGGAGCAATATTTGCCTTTGTGATGGGAGGGGCAAGATTTTTGGCCCCGCCAGAAAATTCTATTTTCTGAACCGATGAGTCAATTGGAACCAAATTGGGAATGTGGTATTATTGAGTCATAAGTACTTATTCATGCAAAAAACAAATTTCCCGTGTCCCCACGGGAACCCCTGGATCTAAAATCTAGAAATATTTTCAAATGCCCTTATTTTTCAAACAACATGGAACAGAGAACTGTTATTTGGTATGAAACATCCTTACGGCCAGTAAAATGGAGTGGTAAAAAAAATACCATCGGTTGTGTCAGGGTGTTCTGTAGGAGGCATCGAAATAATGCTGAGTCAGAATGTTTGCAAAAATTTTTTTTAAATTTCTTTCCCAAAACCACTGGGCAGATACAAGTCAGCTGAAATGAGGCCCCTCGGTTCATATTTGGGCTCAATACAGTAATATATATACAATAATCTTTAAAAATCTTCTTTCCCAGAATCACTGATCAGAATCTTTTGATGTTTGGTATATTTGGGATTTTGCATTGTTATGAGGGTCAGGTTAAAGTTTGTTCAAACCGAGTCCCTCAGTTAATATCTGGGCTTCCTATGGGGGCCCAAATTTTAATTTTGTGCAATATGGGGAGTAATTTTTATAATCTCAGATCCACCAATCAGAATCTGTTGATATTTGGAGGTTAGATCAAATTTTGTTCAAATCAAGTTGCTGGGTTAATATTTGGGCTCCCTCCCTATTGGAGCCCAAATTTTAACTTGGTCCAATACGAGAAATAATCTTTAAAACTCTTCTTCTCCAGAAAGAATAGAATCATTTGATATATGGTATACAGAATCCTTAGAAAGGTTGGATTCAAATTTGTTTAACTCAAGTCCATTGGTTAATAATTTAGCTCTCAATGGGAGCCTGAATTTTAACTTGGTGTAATCTGAGAAATAATTTTTTTAAATCTTCTTTCAGATCCACCAGTCAGAATTTTTTTTATATTTGGAAAACAGGAGGATCCTTAGACAGGTCAGATCTAAATTTGTTCAAACCAAGACCCTGGGTTAATATTTGGGTTTCTTATTGGAGCCTGAATTTTAACTTAGTGCAATATGAGGAATAATCTTTAAAACTTTACTTCTCCAGAAGCACTGACCAGAATCTTTTGATATATGGTATATAGAATCCTTACAGGGGTTGGGTTCAAATTTGTTCAACTCAAAGTCCACCGGTTAATAATTGGGCTCGTTTGGAACCCAAATTTTAACTTGGTGAAATATGGTAAATAATCTTTAAAAATCTTCTCTAGAACCACAAGTCAGAATCTTTTGATATATGGTATACAGAATCCTTACAGGGGTCAGTATCAAGTTTGTTCAAATCAAGTCCATAGGTTAATAATTCGGCCCTCTGAATTTTAACTTAATGCAATATGGGTAATAATGTCACCACTCAGAATCTATTAATATTAGGTATACAGCATCTTTACTGGGGTCAGATTCAAATTTGTTCAAAGCAAATCACTCAGTTTATATTTGGGCTCCCTACAGGGACCAAAATTTTAACTTGGTGCAATATGAGGAATAATTTTTAAAAATCTTCTTCTGATCCACCAGTCAGAATCTCTTGATATTTGTTATACATCATTCTTAGGTAGATCAATCTAAGTTTGTACAAATCAGGTCTCTGGGTTAATATTTGGGCTCCAATAGAATTTTATCTTATTCCTGTCTGAGGAATAATCTTTAACCCTTTACCCAACATAATGGCCAAACCCGGCCAGCACTATTCACAAAAAACGCCAATTAATTTTCAATATGTTTTCATTTTTTTGTCTTAAAAGCATAGGTTATGACCCTTCTTTGAAACGAGCTCGATGAGCTCGTTCCAAAGAGGGGTCATAACCTACGTTTTTGAGACAAAATTTTTTAAAAATTAGTTATTTAAGAATTTTGTTTGTAAGTGTCATCTGCTTTCATGTTAGGTAAAGGGTTAAAACTCTTCTTCTAGAGAATCACTAGTCAGGCTCTTTTGTTATATGGTATACAAAATCGTTACAGGAGGGTCAGATTCAAGTTTGTTCAAATCAAGTCCATCAGTGAATAATGGGGCTTTCTATGGAAGTGCAAATTTTGACATAGCTTAATATGGGGGATGAATTTCTAAAAATCTTCTTCAGATTTCACTGGAGAGAATCTTTTGGTATATGGTATACAGCATCCTTATTGGGGTCAGATTAAAGTTTGTTCAAATCAAGTCCTTTGAATAATATTTGGGCTCCAAATACTTTTTCACCAGTCCAGCACTGCATCATGGGCTTGAATTGCTCTCATCAGTAGCTCTTGTATTAATATAGATAATCACTGACACAAGAAAATTGTTTGGGTGGCATATGCAATCCATGGTATTGATGAAGAGAGTATTAACCTTGCTACATATTGTTGTTTGTAAATCATAATTTTTTTTTTAAAAATCCCTCCCTTACTGATGTGTATAAAAATTGTTCAAAAATCACTTAATTTTTAGTGTGGCCTGACAATATATTTTTTTTCGTAGTAAACAGGAGCTTTTAGCTTTTTAACCTAATTGCACATCACCGGTCAAATTTGCACATAAGATATAATAAATTGTTAGTGTTGGAAAGGTATATGCATTGAACAGGATAAGTCTACAGGACAATATCTGATTAACTGGATGAGTGCTAGAAGCCACTATCACAGCTCTTTTGAAATGTGCTGCAGTTTGTTTAAAGTTTCAATGTTTTAAGCACTATCACAGATCTTTTGAAAAGTGCTGAATGCGGTATGCACCTTGGCTTGCTCTCGCTCTTCTTGGCAGAAGGCAATAATACTTCACATGAAATTAGTTTGTTACAGTTTATTGGAGAGTGCCTTTTGGCACTCTCCAATAAATTGTAACAAAACATTTATTTATGAGCATTATCTTCCCCTACTATGGCTCCACTTGCAGGTTGCATGATTTCTTTGGAAAAAAATACTCAGGTTACAAATCACCTTTCAAAAATAATTTAGTTCTCTGCCAGTTAAGTGACCCCCATGACCAATAGTAACAAGAGAATTGTTGTCCAAGGCAGGAATATTCACCTTCGGCACAAAAGGAGTTAATACTGTGTTTGGTATTATGGTGAATACATATAGAAGTATTTTGTTTTAGCATGAATCTGTACACAGACACTTTCTTACAACCTGCTGGCTCTATTTAAGTAGACTGTTTATTCTTCTTCAGTCACCTATTTGTTATCTGTCTTTTGTCTATTGACAGGTGGGTTTGAGATTAAGCAAAATGAACACAGAGTCTGGACACCTAGAGGGCTTTTTCCTTTTTCCTTCATGTCTAGGATACAGTTTTACATGTAAGTTTCTAAACATATAAATTAACACCCAACTTTAGAAATTTGTTTTCTATTATTGTGAGGCGTACAAAATACACTTTTCACAGATATTTTATCGAAAGATATTTCTGTCAGTTTATCGAAAAAAATGTTTGTGATCACAGTTTTGTTTGGTATTATTGGTTGTCTGTATCTTGGCTGCTTACACTAGCTGAAACTGTGTCTGTGAGCTTCAGAAAATCCATATACAAGTTGGAATTATTGTTAAGCTCAAGAGTTGTGCGCTCATTCACAGAGGATACATCACCATTACTTTTTGGCATTTTGAGCCTTGGATCAGCTCTCAGATGTGTCATAGCTTCAGAGGGGCACTGGGAGTGTGGACAAGAATTCTCTTGTTACTATTGGACATGGGGGTCACTTAACTGGCAGAGAACTAAATTATTTTTGAAAGGTAATTGGTGATTTGTAACCTGAGTATTTTTTTCCAGAGAAATCATGCAACCAGCAAGTGGAGCCATAGTAGGAAAAGATAATATTCAGAAATAAATGTTTTGTTTCAATTTATTGGAGAGTGCCAAAAGGCACTCTCCAATAAACTGTAACAACCCAATTTCATGTGAATAATTTTCCCCTTCTGCCGAGAAGAACTAGAGCAAGCCATGGTGCATACAACATTCAGCACTTTTTAATATGTACCCATACTATGTATGGTACACATAATGCTGGCATCTGGGGTGACCATGCGTCGTTCGTCCATCCTTTGTCTATCCGTCTGTCCGTCTTTTCGTCTGGCATCCGTATCCATTTCTTTGTCATTCGATAACTTGAAAAATATTGCTTGGATTGTCAAGTTACTTTATATTTGTGTTCAGGTTACTGATGTGCCAAGCTGTATAGTTTTTGGTGTAAATCTGATAATTTAATCCTGAGATATTAACCCTTTATCCTTCAAATTGAAAATTCCTCCAATCCCTTTCGCATTCGATAACTCATAAAATATCAATCCAATTGTCATGTTACTTTATATATTTATTCAGGTTACTGATGTGCTGTGCTGAATAGTTTTTTATGTAAATCTGATAATTTGTTCCAGAGATATTAACCCTTTATCCATCAAATTAGACACTCCTCCAATCCATTTCTATATGTAACCATACCTTGTATGGTGTACATTATGTCAGCATCCGTGGTGGCCCTCCGTCATACAGCTTTCTACTAATTGTGCGTATGGGTACACATCTGACGATTTCATCGGCCTATTTTTAAAAGAGCTGTGATAGTGGTCAGAAGATTGAAACTTTAAACAAACTGCAGCATTGTGTCCCTTGGTCAAGACAATCCTGATTGCCCATGTGGGATTGCTGTGGAACTGTGCACTAAGGCATACTGCACATTGATGGTATACTTGCCTTCAACTGCCGCTAACTCTGCTCGTGCACCCGTAAAACTGTCCGGCTTCCTTCACCTGTAAAACTGGCCGACATGGTGTGACTAGGGCCATAGAGAGTGTCGATACACCCCAATAAAAATACCAAACAAAGAAACAGACAAGCCTGAGATGATGATTACAGTGCCTACATTATCAGCACAATCAATACCCCATGAGATCAACTGTAAAATTAGGTATCAAACCAAAAATGGTATATCAAACTTGTAACTTTAATATATAATACTCGAACATTATATGAATAAGCCTCCACCCCCACCCCCCACCCCCCACATAGGAACCCTGGGATGTGAAGCAATGTTTGTGTCCTGTGGTAAACAAGCTCTGTCTCACTGGTAAAATATGACCCACTCACCAGTGTGCTTGGGGTGGAAGTCCTCTAAAATGAGCAACATGGGTATAAATGATTGACTTGGCTTGACTTTATCTCCTCGATTGTGGTCATGATGAGCCATTGGGCAGAAATTTGTGACCTTAAACACCAATAAATAAATGAATAATTTGACTCTTCCATATGGCTGTAAAATGTTGGAGGATAATGGCAAGGAATATTTGTTTGTGCATGCCCATCACAGTATCATGTTTATTGGCTTTTAACCCTTTAGGTAACAAATCTGCTGCATCCGCTCGTGTAATTTACAAATTAAGCAGTTGAATAAATATTATTTTTCAAAATATTTCTGTCAAGGTGATCGCTAAAAGTTGGGATTTTCTTGTTTAAAAGTGTAAATATTTTCGATGATCTTTCTGACTGGGTAAAACATGAAACGTAAATATAGGTATATAACGGACCCCAAAAACCTATTTGTCATCTAAACAGGCAATCAATAACTCAAACTTTAGTAATTAAGCATGAAATTTAATGTCTATTAGGGCATATTTGTTGAACGCCACATGGGCTATCCGATAACTGATCAAAGCTGCTCTCTCCCATAATTGTTATCTACGTAATTATGACCATTTAATAGGTGGTTGTTGTAGAAAACAGTTCATTGCATATGTTCTGGACACACACCCATATTACGCAGCTAGCCTGTCTCAAAAATGTCAAAAGATACCAAAGTACTAGTCTTTCAAAGGAACTTTAAAGCGAGTGTTAAATTAAGATAGATCTATGCGGCCAAGTTCAAGAGAAGCGATTAACTGAGAATAAATGTTCTGGCTATCTAAATAAAAATCGGGGGATTTCTTGAAAAATTCATTCCAGCCAGTTCCAGTCGGAGGGAGTGTAAGGCTGTGGGTCGTTGTAGAAAATGAGGGCCCTCAAGTGACTCAAAAACTGTGGGTAGGGGGTGATTGATTGTTTGTATTCTTATTCTTATGGATTACATGTAAGTCACCGATTATCATATTTATTTTTCTCATATATGTATTAAAATTGTTGTTTTCAGTGAACCCTTGTTGATTTATGCTTTTCGAGAAAAAGTTATTAACCCCTGCAGGATAAGAACCACCCCAACAAAAGTGAAACGGGCGGTTTCGTTACAGTGAGACATATGTTCACGCACGGGTTCAGACAACACTCCTTGAGTTTTGGCTGAATGCGTGCCATGAATCTATTTCCCCCTGCAACGCCAAAGCCTGGTTTCCGACAATTTCAACAAATCCATATTACGTGACCCCTCCTTTGAATGAGCTTGAGTTTGATCCAGTGAGAGGTCACATTTTATGGTTTTGTCGAAATTTTTCAAAAAATTTGATAAAATAATAATTGAAATAATAAATTGTGATATCGTCTGCATTGGGTAAAGGGTAAACTGGTAGAATAGTACCCTGGGAAGTGGGGCAGTGCTTGTTTACTGCAGTAAACAAGTTCAGCATTACTGGTAAAATAGGATCTGGAACCATCACCTAGGGTGGAAGTCCTCTAAAGTGGGCAGCATAGGTATAAACGATTGGCTAACTTTGACTTCATATATGTATATGTTTCAGTCATGCTATAGCCAAAGATGCTGAAAGTGACCTTAAACACCACTAAATAAATAAAGCTAGAGTTATAAATTATTTTTCAAAGGAGATTTGTAATGAGTATTTTTATCAGAGATTGCATGCTACTACAAAGGGAGCCTTGGTTTTGCAAGTTTTCGAGTGGTTGAGTTTGATACAATTTATTGATTAACTCCCTTCACTCTGATGTCAAAATATCCAAATTTCAAGTAGCAATTTTTCCCATAATGCAACTGGGAATTTAACCAATTCAATCTTGTTTGACAGAGCTCAATGAGCTCTGTCAAACAAGATTGAATTAGTTAAATTTCTAGTTGCATTATGGGAAAAATTTGCACCTTGAACTTTAGATATTTCGACATCAGTGTGCAGGGGGTTAAATTGTAACATGCACAACTTTTTATAACTTTTTTGGACTGCAAAAAAAAAATGACAAGGTAATGCTTACTTTGTGTAAAGCCACTAAAGTGACAGTCATCTTGTTTCAATAGAGTTCTGATGGTGGCTTCTCACACTCAACCAATTAACAGTGCAGATTATGTAGATTATTATGAGCTGCCGTCACAATCTTTTACAAGCTCTCAGGTCTCCAGTCTAATTCTGTTGGAATTCTATGCTGTTATGGGTTGTTTGTTTACCCACTTTTCGTGGAAACTTGCTCGCAGAGGACCGTTGATACAATGTGATGTCTCTTCACTAACAAAGATATGGAGATATTCTTTTGTGCTCCAGCTATAGATATTCCAATCAAAAATTTAAATCATTTGGAAAACATCAAGATATTAACACAGTTAGTGGAACTGAGCAGTATAATTTTAAAACGTCAGCTGTGGTGAGTGTTCATTCATAATGATATTATTATAAATGATTCGCACAAATCACCTCTTGATTGAGAAACATTTCTGGCTTTGATTCAGAGAAAATCAATGTTTATGGTATTTTTTTAGATTACATCACTTGGAATATTTCAGTTAGCCAGAAAAGCGAATGGTAGATTCACTTTTTCAGCCAAATGAAATATTCCCAAGACTATTATTATCCTCGATGGGTATCTGGGTGGGAGGGGGAAATCTCACCCGAGTGGCAAGATATTTGAGCCAGACACGAGGCTTGCCAAGTGTCTGGCTCAAATATCTTGCCCCGAGGGTGAGATTTACCCCTTCCACCCAGATACCCATCGGGAATGATTTTTCTCCACTATTTTAGTGGTGCGATGCCATTAATGAGAAAATACCATATTTTCCAGGAGAAAATATTTCTTAGTGCATTCAATCTAGAAGAAAACCAAAAAGACATTCGGAGAGCTTGTCAAGAAGTGTGGTATATACCAAAGGTATATACTTCAAAACACGCAGACTAGCACCGCATGTTGAGGGTTAATGGACTGAAGTGACCTCAAATGAAATCGACATGCCTGCACTCATCATTTCCAGACTTGTACTTCAGTTTGACAGTGCGCAATGATATCAGATGTATGTTTCTCTCCGATAAACTGATAGAGCAATTTGAGTGTTCTGATTTCGATTTTCGTCTATAAAGTCTGTCATATTTACCGATGCAAAACGGCCTTCCATTTTGTTTGTTTAAACATGGGCAGACATGATTTGCGATGATTAAATAGTTCCAGTGCCAATTAAATATGCAAATAGATTGGGACAGCTGTCACGTGGGTGGGGTGAGACCGGCATATCTCTCCCAGCTGTCCCACACGACTTTATATATATCTCAGTCCCTAAGTGGTGGGTGAAAATTGAATGTAAACTTAGGTGATGGACTATTTAATGACTAGACTGGTTTCAGACCATAGCAGCATCAAATTCCTTACAGAATTAGACTGGTGGCTTTAGAGCTTGAATCTTTTGTAACAAAAGGTGACAGAAATTTGGTATTATGTCTCTTAACCCTTTAACCAACATGTCAGAAACATCTGCTCAGCAGGGATTAGAGAGTTACATTCATTAGCTGATTTATTAGAAAATTGCTAAAATTTTATTTTCTATAAATCTACCTGAAAATGGTCATAAAGACCATTTTCATGTAGATTTATAGAAATAAAATATTTTTCAATTAATACCTTAATTTTTCAACCTATTTTTTTCTGAAGAAACCCCATTTTCACAAATTGTCAAGTTAAATTATGACAGCTTCAGCGTATTTCAGAAACATTAGATACCTTCTACTCTCATCACTGGCTCAGTACAAAAAGGTGGCTATTCCAAATATGTTATATTTCCTCAAAAACACAGCTCATTGCCTATTATTGGAACACGCTTGTTTGTTGAGCTCATTCCAATACAGGATCATAGACTATGTTTTGGAAACTAAAAAAAATGAAATAGACTGTTGTGTAAAAAAACAGATAGTAATGCAGGCCAAGTTCAATTAGGGATTCCATCCAATTATTTTTACATAAGTTATGACCTTTTTTTGATTTAGAATGCGGCTGTCTATTAACATTTTTGGTTTCCGTCCGATAACTCCAGTTTGGATTATTTGATCTCGACCAAAGCTGGTACAATTCAAAATGGCTAATGGACATATATTTAGCCATGTGTGGCTGGTGCTCTTGTTCTTAAAGTAATGGTTGCTGATTTTAGAAAGAATTCAAGACAAATTGAAATCGTCACTACAGAGACAGGTCCAAGTTCTTAGTTCCTGTTCTACTAAAAAAAATGATCGCTTTCTTGAGAATGGACCCCAATGGGAACCCCAAGAAGTAAAACAGGCTGTTTTATTGGTAAAATAGGACCCAGACAACAATGCTTGTGTGGATGTCCTGTACAATTGGCAAGATGGGTATAAGCAATTGACAAGACTTGACTTTATCTCAATTTTGCAGTCATGATTATCTATTGTGCAGAAATTTGTGACCTTAGACACCATTATATAAATTCTTGTGAGTGGAGTTTAGCTGTACTCTGTTGATAGCTTAACTGTTGATAGCTTAACTCAATACTTGGGAGCACTGTGGCTCAGTGGTAGACTGTTGGACTTCTTTGCTAGACGTCCGGGACGACCTGCATGGTGTCCTTGGGCAAGGCACTTTATCCCAGTTGCCTACATGGGGGCACAATGACGCCGTGTACTAAGGCGTACTGCACGTTGATAGTGCACATGTCTTCAACCTCTGTAACCTTGCTTGAGTGGAGCTTGAACAGAGTTAGAATGTTGAGGAACTGATAGTTGCTCGTCGATGCTCAGTAGTTCTCTCTGGGTACTCCGGCTCCCTCCACCCATAAAACTGTCATGGTCACGATTAGCCATTGTGCATAAGTATGTGACCTTAAACACCAATACATAAATAAATAAATATAACTCAATACTTGTTTAATATGTAAAAATGGCTCTGATGAGCACGAGAGGGCCTGGTTTTTAGGTATCCCATATAACGCTTTTTGCCTAATTGCTTTCATTCAATTCAAACTTCGTCAGAGGCAAAAGTTCTGCTGGTTGGTTCTCCCTTTATATAGTTTTCTTCAGTTTTTAAATTTGCGGCCACAATTTTGGCGGCCACGATTGTTGCGGGCACAGTTTTGGCGGCCACACAATCTTAATTCACATCATTTGGCAGCCATAATTATAAAGGTCTTCAACGTATTATTTATGAAATTAATATTCAGCTGACTAAATGTTCTTTCTTTCTTTCTTTAAATACTGCTGCACACCCCTTGCGAGTATTATGAGCAGGAAAAGGTGCAATGTCGGGGGGTTAGTGTGAAAGGAGATGAAAATAAGAATAGTAAGGTCTGAAAAAAAAGATGATAGACTAGTATTTTATTAACCCTTTACCCAACGTAACGGCCAAAACCGGCCAGCGCTATTCTCAAAAATCGCCAATTAATTTTCATTATTGTTTTCATTTTTTGTCTCAAAAACATAGGTTGTGACCCCTCGTTGGAACGAGCTCGTCGAGCTCGTTCCAACAAGGGGTCACAACCTATGTTTTTGAGACAAAAAATGAAAAAAATTAGTTATTCAAGAATTTTTTTGGCAAGTGTCGTCTGCTTTTCATGTTAGGTAAAGGGTTAACAGTGTTTAAAAAGATAAAATCAGGTTAAAAACAATCGATTCTGGCTTCAGGGATAGGTTAAATCTCTCACTTCCTTACCAAAGGACTCTTTGTCAGGCAGTGTTACAGCGTTTGATGGAAGATCATTCCATAAAACAATGGCATGTGGAAAGAATGAAAATTTGTAAAAATTTGCTCCTGTGTGGATCTGTCTGAAGTGGAAAGGGTGCATGTGTCTGGTAAGTCTTGAGGGTTGTTGAACGTAGGGTGGGAGTGGTATGGCTACTTGTTCATGAATTATTTTATAGAACATAACAAGCCTGGAGCACATACGTCTCTCTTCAAGGCTTCTCCACCCAAGGTCAGACTGCATTTTACTTACACTTTCATATGGAGAAATATTATTCATGACCCATCTGGCAGCTCGCCTTTGCACCATTTCCAATTTAAGTATGTTTGATTGTGTGTATGGGGACCACACGGATGAGGCGTACTCGAGCTGGGGGCCGAACAAGTGACTTATATGCTAATTCGCGTACCTTTTTGTTTTTGGAAGGAATGTTTCGTTTAATAAAGCCTAAAGTTTTGTTAGATGCTTTCATTTGAAAATAGCCTTATTTAGTGGATCTTGTTAACTGGCACTCTTCGTTATGGAAGATAAGGGGTCCTCAGTTTTAATGAGCTGGAAAAAAATGTCTACTTGTCCTATTATTTTCTGTATTTTGCCCTCTATTTCAAATGTCATTCCCCTATAAAAAGACATTTTTTTAACATAAAAAAGCACTTGAAGGCATGTAATAGATAATTTCATTGTTAGCTTTCAAAGCAAAACTCAGTCTGCCTTATTGGAATGAACTTGAATGGTGACATTAAGAAGCTATATCTTGAAAGAAAAAATTAGAAGAATATTAAAATTTGAAGGACAGTATTTCTGCACAGTACTGGATTTTTTTTGATGCACAACTATGCTAAAATCTATCGAAAGTCATCATAAATACATGATCTCTGCCACGAAAATGAACAGTGAAGCTCAACCTTTGTTTGTGGTAATGAAAACCCTGAGTTCTACTTTAGTTTCAGTTTAAAAAGCAAGAAATTTAACCCTTCACCCAACGCAGACGATATCAAAATTTATTATTTTAAATATCATTTTTTTAAATTTTTCAAAAAATTTCAACAAAACCAAATCCTTGTACATTTTCCATCCTCCAGATATAATGATGCCTACACACACACTTTTCAAAATTTATATAACACTGAAGATGTAGTACAATTAAACGAAGTTTTATTCAAGTCTGAAATAGCCATGATACACGATAATAGGTGTGATGGTATATACACATATGCACTTGAAATGAAGCAGGAATGAGGGTCATGAGTAGTAAACATTAGTGGAGAACGGAGGGGCTCTCAGCTGCGAAACGGCCTGTCCCAGTCTGTTGGGGCAGACCAGACCGTTGAATCAACCCACGTCCCATCCCAAAATGTGTGAATGTAGTTCCTCTGTACCTCAGACCGGCATCCATCAGGACTGGTACATGCGATGACCGAATGGGGGCCTGTGAATGTGAATTCTGCCCTATACCACAGCTATGTGGCAGCTGGCACAGCTTTGTGCTGGCATAGTGGGTCAGGTCACAGCTATGTGACGGCATGATGCTGAGAATCCCCTTCTGGTGAACTCCCGATGGTGGTGGTGGGGAGGTGGTGGAAAATTGAGATGCTTATGGCTGTTGCAGGTAAGCGTGGCGACTGAAGGCAGTTTATCTGGAGACTGTCGCGGGTTATGTTGATTGGGTGACGTCTGCAATAATTTAGGGAATGAGTGCACTGATGTTCTTGGAGCATTGGATGACCAGGTACATTGGAATTGACGGCTTCATGACCTGGAGCACATGTGCAATAATTAGGAGACTTGAGCAAAATTAAACATGTGCGATGCGGGACGAGTGGTAAGAGTTTAGAAGCGTGTGCATGTGTCTCTGCCAAAGTGCCTTACAGGTATTAATCTGCAGTGTGTTCTATAAACTCAGGGAAACATTGTTTCCCGTAGAATTTATATAACACTGAAGATGTAGTACAATTTAACGAAGTTTTATTCAAGTCTGAAATAGCCATGATACACGATAATAGGCGTGATGGTATATACACATATGCACTTGAAATGAAGCAGGAATGAGGGTCATGAGTAGTAAACATTAGTGGAGAACGGAGAGGCTCTCAGCTGCGAAACAGCCTGTCCCAGTCTGTTGGGGCAGACCAGACCGTTGAATCAACCCACGTCCCGTCCCGAAATGTGTGAATGTAGTTCCTCTGTACCTCAGACCGGCACCCACACATTTCAGGACTGGTACATGCGATGACCCAATGGGGGCTTGTGAATGTGAATTCTGCCCAAAACAAAGCTGAGAGGTAGTCTCGGCTGAGAGCCCGTAGTTTGTCTGGGGGAAGACGACTTTCCATCTTTTCAGTGTCCAAGACTATGCCTAGGTATTCTATTGTATGAGAAGGACCACCTGTCTTTTCGGTCGCAAGAGGAATGTTAAGATCATGAAATATTTGCAGCAGGGAGGACATGGCCGTGTCTGGATTGCATTCACAGGGACTTATAGTGAGAAAATCGTCCAGTAAATTGAGAATGTTAGTGATACCGTAGTGAGTACGGGCTATCCAGCAGATGGCCTTGGACAGATGATCAAACAAAAAGGGGGAAGACCGACAGCCGAACGCTAAACGGCTGTGGAAGTAAATATTTCCATTCCATTTAATACCATAAAAAGTCCAGAGTGAGGGGTGAATGGGCAAAAGTTTGAAAGCAGATTTAATATCCACCTTGCACAGCCATGATGAAGGACCTGTTTCTTGAATAATATTAATAGCATGGTCGAGGGTGACATAGGACAAAGAAAAGTCCTCTTTATCGATCAGAGAGTTAATGGAATTGTGTTTACTGGAAGAGTGAGGCGTGGACAAGTCGACAATGAGACGCAATTTGTTTGAAAACTTATGCGAGGCAAGACCGATTGGGTTGATGCGATAATTTGGAAAAGGTGACGAAGAGAAAGGCCCAAAAAGAAAACCGTTGGCCAGCTCTGAGGCAATGAGAGCCTCGACTTCGGGTGGCTGTTGGCGGGCGGAAGTGAGATTTTTCAATTCTAAAGGTGAAGAGGGCAGGGTGGTTATCCCAGTGTCAGAACCGTACGAGAGACCCGAGATTAAGTGTGAAGTAAATGTGGTATCTGGATGCTTGTGTAAGAGGTTTTGCAGGGAAGGAATATCAATTGGAGTAGAAACGTGTGACAGAACCCCAGGAGTGACCAGACCCGGGCTGAGTCATTTTTTCCCAACTGGAAGTGAATTGCGAGTTTTACGGTGAGGGCATACTGTACGAGGATGTGGCTGTGAACAATTGGAGCAGGTGTGGAGGTAGCGACAGTGGAGCCCGAAGCTGCACCCTTTAACGGCATTAAATTGAAGGCATGTTTCCTTGCGCAAGGAACTGGCAGGTGCTTGGACTGGTGCTGACCCTTGAGGCGCCGGGGACACTGCAGGTAAGTCAGAAGGCACAGGAGTGGAACGTGTAGTGGAATAAGGTGAGAACCGAACTGAGCCTGCGAGTGGGCAAAATTTAGCAAGATGTTTTAGGAGCTGTGACAGTGATAACTGCTCATGCTTTTGAGACCGGCAAATGTGGAGCAGAAAAGCTTATTATCTCTAACCGCCCAATTGACCTTTTGTCCACGAGCTAACCAAGCAGCAGCTTTTGAAGAAAAGGCCAAGTGGTACAGGTAGAATGCATCACCATACTGAGCAGCAATATTGATGAGGTCATTTTGATAAGTATCAAGCTCTGAGCGACATGAGGGGTAGACCTCGCAGAGAATAGATTTGAACTTATTGAAGGCTTTGATAAATTCAGGAAGTGACAAGTGTTTGAAAAGTCGAGCATCATGTTTTGGGGAGTCTGGTGCAGATCCTGAGTGACTAAGGTCCAGGGGTGGCATGAGGAGACGTGCTAGGTTAACATCTTTCCCTTTGAGAATTTCTTGGCGAAGTGAGAGTGACACATCTGAATCGATATCTGGGAGAGTTGACAGTGGGATGCCCGCAGAGCCCATCAGGGAGGTATAATGGTGGTCAGGCAAAATGGGAACTGTAGTGTGTATGAGGGACGAAGCATTACCTGATAGGGCTGCTGGGTCGCCAGGGAGTGGCAATGTGGAACTGTACAAGCGACGTGAAAAGCTCCCGATTGGGTGGTGTGAGTTCATACTATGCTGTGTGCCAGAAATACCGGAAGGAGTCTGTAAATAGCGAGGAGGCTGAGTAGCTTCCAAAGTTTTAATGCACTCAAGCAGCTCGGTTGTATGTGTCTCTAATTGCTGAATGTACTGATTTTTTTGCACAAGTGTCTGTGGTAAAGTGTCACGAATAGTAGGAACTGTGTCAGTGGTTTGGGAAGAATGCGGGCGTGGAAAAGCCTCAACATCGGCACAGTGTAAGTCTCGTTCTGGTACATCAACATGTATCTGGTAATCATGTGCAGCAGTGGCAGGGGAAGAGTCATGAAAGTAGGTGCCTGACTGACTCAATATCTGAGTCCGATTGTTGAGCAGGTCCCACGCAAGTGTGCCACCTGGTATGGAAATTAATTGCAGCGGGCTGGCGCCGGCGTCTGTGAGATGATGAAGAAAACTGAAGATAAGAAGAGTCAAGAGTGTCAAGGAATCCAAGCAGCGTGGAGACTGAGGCGCCAGCAAGGAAGCATTGGAAAAATTGAGATGCTTATGGCTGTTGCAGGTAAGCGTGGCGACTGAAGGCAGTTTATCTGGAGACTGTCGCAGGTTATGTTGATTGGGTGATGTCTGCAATAATTTAGGGAATGAGTGCACTGGTGTTCTTGGAGCATTGGATGACCAGGTACATTGGAATTGACCGCTTCATGACCTGGAGCACGTGTGCAATAATTAGGAGACTTGAGCAAAATTAAACATGTGCGATGTGGGACGAGTGGTAAGAGTTTAGAAGCGTGTGCATGTGTCTCTGCCAAAGTGCCTTACAGGTATTAATCTGCAGTGTGTTCTATAAACTCAGGGAAACATTGTTTCCCGTAGAACACATTTCAGAGCTCGTATTTTGTGATGTCTTATGTGGAATGCAGTCTTTTGAGTTTTGAGTGTTCGGACTGACATTTTTGGCAAATAAAATGAATCAACAGCGACTCTCCAAGTGGCAAGATCAAAGACTTAAGACTGGTTCTCTTACAAAATTGACCGTTTCTCACTAAGATCCATTCAACTGTTCAAATGGTCGACTATTTAATTCAATTAGCAATTAATTACAGTGAATTCTTTTTCAGGATTGGGTGTGTAATAAATACAGAACCACACTTATGTTTGAATGGGTTAACGATTAATGGACTCAAGCGAGTGGTGGTGGGATACCACTGGACTCAAACGAGTGGCACAGGGATAGCACACAAGCCTAATGGGTCTTGTGGTATGCCTTCACCACTCGCTCTCATCCAGCAATCGTTAACCCATTCAAATATTTATAAGTGTGATTCTGTATATATCTAATGATAAATGACAACATTTGCAATAAAAATTCTTGATTAACTAAAACATTTTCATTTTTTGGCTTGAAAACAAAGTCGATGACCCCTCATTGTAACAGGCTTGTTGGGTTCCTTCGAATAGTGTGTCCTCTTTCTTGGTCAGATTGTAATCCATTTCCCCGATACAATTATATCAGTGGGAAGAGATTTCATGAATATAATATTGTGAAATCAATCTTGAAGGAAGAGGAAAGTAAACATAAACTGCACCTGATATTCGGTGTTGTCGCAGTTCTTTTTTCATGGGTCAAATTCTGTGTTGTCGGGAGGAAAGTGGGCAGAATTTCATCTGGATTACAACCCAGTCATGATCCCATTAAAATTCTCTGTCCACTTTTGTGATCACAATTCTGAAATCTATGTTTTTGAGTAGGGCCTTGTGAATCATTTGAATTTTTATTCAAATTGAATCTCTCTATTATTCAAAATCAAATCGAACCTCGAATCAAATCAGGGGCATCTTTAAGTTGGCCAGCTGGGGAATGAGGTGCTGTAAACCTTGTTTGTTCTGCCTGTGTTGGTTCAAACTCCAACCAAAAATAAGCAGACTGTCATCTGCAAAATGAGGTCCCCAGAGGGTAAATTTAGTGATACTACCCTGCTGTGCAGGGTAGCATCACTAAATTCTCCCTATATGAACCTATATCTGAATCAGGGTCTCAAAACTAAACAGAAGGACCCAGAGGATAAATTGGCCCACTGTATGGGATAGCATCATCAAATTCACCCTCTGGGGACCTCTTTCTGCAAATGTCAGATTGCTTATTAGCTCACCTGAGCGAAGCTCAAGGTGAGCTTTACTAATTGCTTTCCGTCCGTCGTCGTCTGGCATAAACTTTACAAAACCAACTTCTCTGAAGAAACCACTGGCCCAATATTTTTCAAATGTTGGGTAAATGTTTATTACCTGATGTCAATTCAGATTTGTTCAAATGAAGTTGCCTCTCCTCCTGGGTGGGGCCACACACCCAAGTGCCACCAAAATCTTTGAAAAATCTTCTTCTCATGAACCAGCAGTAGCAGAGAATTGATATTTGGTATGCAGCTTCCTGTTGAGGTGTAGAATCAAGTTTGTTCAAGAGAAGTTTGTCGGGCATTATTTGCCTTCGTTATGGGAGGGGCAAAAATTTTTGCCACGCCTAAAATTTCTATTTTCTGAACCGTGAGGTCGATTTGAACCAAATTTGATATGAGATGATAATGGGTCATAAGTAGTTGATTGAGGCAAAAAAATTTTTCTCATTGCCCTGTGGGAACCTCAGGAGCTAAAAATAGGAAAAACCTTAAAACTGCCATATCTCCAAAACTACACGGCACAGAGAATTCTTATTTTGCGTAAAACTTACTTTTATCCAGTAGAATAGACTAGTTAAAAAAAAATCCCTATTGGTTTGATCACAAGGTACTTTTTTCAGGACTTTGAAAAAGTGCTGAGTCAGCACTTTTTAACACTGTAGGCAATGGGAAAACATTAAAAAATCTTCTTCTCCAGATCCAGCAGGCAGAATCTTTTGATATTTGGTATGCCACATTGTGGGGTGGATCTGATTCAAGTTTGTTCAAATTGGCCCCCTGGGTTCATATTTGGGCTCAGTATAGGAGCCCGATTTCAAACTTAGTGCATTTCAGGCAAATTTCTTTGAAAATCTTCTCAAGATCCAGCAGGCAGAATCTTTTGATATTGGGTATGCACCATGCTTAGGGGGGTGAGATTCAAGTTTGTTCAAGCCAAGTGCCTGGGTTCATATTTGGGCTCAATGTGGTAGCCCGAATTATAACTTAGTTCAAAATGAGGAATTTTGTTTAAAAATCTTCTTCAGATCCAGCAGTTGGAATGTTTTGATATTTGGTATGCAGCATCCTTAGGGGGGTGAGATTTAAGTTTGTTCAAGCCATGTCCCCAGGTCCATATTTGGACTCACTGTGGGAGCCCGAATGATAACTTAGTTCAAAAGGAGGAATTTTCTTTAAAAACTTCTTCAGATCCATCAGTTGGAATGTTTTGATATTTGGTATGCAGCATCCTCAGGGGGTGAGATTCAAGTTTGTTCAAGCCATGTCCCTAGGTCCATATTTGGACTCACTGTGGAAGCTCAAATTGTAACTTAGTTCAAAATGAGGAATTTTCTTTAAAAATCTTCTTCTTCAGATCCAGCAGTCGGAATGTTTTGATATTTGGTGTGCAGCATCCTTAGGGGGGTGTTAAAGCCAAGTCCCTGGGTTCATATATGGACTCCCTGTGGGAATCTTTGGATATTTGGTATAAGCTTTTCTTAGGAGGAGCAGATGCAACTTGTTGAAATCAATTCTCTGGGTTGATATTTAGCCCCTTGGGGCCTCTTGTTTTCAGGCCTGACTCCAACTGATAAAATATTCCAACTACTTCATCAAGGCATGCCTTCATTGTACAGAATTTGATAGCATTACTATGGTCATATCACATAGATTAACTCACAGATCGACATGCTATTTGTGCATATTTCATGACAGGACTTCTAGTTTTAACTGTAGATATGACCATTATGTTACATAAAGGGTTAATATTTCTATGCATGTAAGTGAGGCTTCATTAATTCTGATTTTAAAAACCACGCGCACTGAACAAATAATAAGGTTCCAACAATAATACCACAAAAAGTTAAAGAAAAATAATAGTTTTCTTATTTATAGCTGGAGTCACCCAGAAGCAGTAATTAATTTTGTTGACATTTTATTTGTTTACTGTGTAAATAAGTCAGAAAGTGATTCTGCTTTTAATAGATTTCTCTTCAGATATGTTCAAGAGTGCTCAGTCAAAAGGTTTGCAGTTTGAAATAACATCTCTTGACAGACACTTCCAAGAAGAAAAAATGATACACCCCTTTCATTGCAACAAATGTTTTTCAGCAGCTGAAAATTCTTAAAATCCCACGCACATTGTATTTCAGACTTGAGCTTAACCCTTTACCCAACGAATCAGCCACATCTGCCCAAGTAATATTCAAATTCAGCAGCTGAAACATTATTTTTCAAAAAATTTCAACAAAACCATATCATGCAACCCCTCTTTGGAATGTCTCATTGAGCTTATTCCAAAGGGGCGGTCACATGATATGGTTTTGTTGAAATATTTTAGAAAATTTAAAAAAATGCTATTTAACCCTTTACCCAACGTAACGGCCAAAACCGGCCAGAGCTATTCACAAAAATCGCCAATTAATTTTCATTATTTTTTCATTTTTTGTCTCAAAAACATAGGTTATGACCCCTCTTTGGAACGAGCTCGTCGAGCTCGTTCCAAAGAGGGGTCATAACCTATGTTTTTGAGACAAAAAATGAAAAAAAATAGTTATTCAAGAATTTTTTTGCAAGTGTCGTCTGCTTTTCATGTTAGGTAAAGGGTTAAAATAATAAATTTTCATATCATCTGCATTGGGTAAAGGGTTAATAAACTTGAAAAGCCCATCAGCTCTACTTGTCATGAAATATTTGATGTGAAATTTATTATCTCTTAGTTTATCTGTTTATTAGCCGATTATCATTTCAGATATTGGTTTCATGATGTTTGACAACACTTTCACAACCCACAGTTATATCACATTGAATAGTTTTGCAGGTGGAGGCAGCTGGAGTACTGAGAATGAATCTGTAAATTACTAACTCGGCACAATGAGCCTCTGCACTTCCAACCACTTGAACTATCATTATCCCCGCATTTTTATACGCCTGTTTTGAAAAAACGGTTGTATTATGATATACCTCTGTCCGTCTGTCCATCCGTCCACACATTGTACGATAACTCGAAAACACTTCAAGCAATTTTTGTGATTTTTTGGTGGAAAATATATGTTGATGGAAGGAAGCACGCTTTCGATTTGTGTTGCTGTCCGATTTGTCATTCCAGAGTTATGGGACTTTATTCGTCAAAATATAAGCAATTTTCCACATGTCGGACAATAACTTGAAAATGTTTGGAGCAATTTTTATGATATTTTGGTGGTAAGTATATGCTGATGGAAGGAATCTCCCTTTATATTTGTGTCACCGTCCAATATGTCATTCCAGAGTTATGGGACTTTATTCATCAAAATATAAGCAATTTTCCACATGTCGAACAATAACTTGAAAATGCTTAGTACACATGTATACTCATATTGTGTGCTTTCCGCTTGTAATTAATAACGGGCATATCATGCGCTCATGGCGCAGCTGTTTATTTAAAAAAAGCAGGGCGATTGTGGTGATCTCTGTCCGTCCATCCCATCCCATCCGTCCCATCCCATCCATCCCGTCCCATCTGTATGTCCAAACTTCATATCACCAAGAGTATGTAATTCAAAACATTTAAACTATGCTGCGATGTTCAGGTAGCATTTGTAGATGTGCATAATGGTTTTGAGCCCCAGTTGTTCCAGTGGAACTTTTATTATACCCCCACTTTTTAGCTCACCTGACGGATGCCAAGTGATGGCAATAGCTCACACTGACTTGCAGTCATCCATCATCGTCCATTTACTTTTGCAAACTCGGCTTCTGATTCACAGCCATTCAACCAAATTCAGACATATATTGCACAAACCATCCCTGGAGTATACCCTTTCTATTTTGTTCAAATGATGCCGCTGCCTTCTTCGGGCTCTGGTCAATGATGCCAAAGCCTAAAAATCTTCTTCTCATGAACCAGCAGAGAGATTGCCTTGATATGTGGTATGGAACACTCTTGGTGTTGAAGATTAAAGTTTGTTCAAGGGAAGTTGGTAGATCAATATTTGGGCTCCCTGTGGGCACATACACATTTTGGGCTCTGCCCAAAATTTCTATTTCAAGAACTGATGGGCTGATTTGAACCAAATTTGGCCTATAGTATAAGTGGGTCCAAAGTACTTGATTGATGCCCGAAATTGTTTTTGTTCATAGCCCGTGGGTACCACAGGAGCTAGAAACAGAAAAAATTCAAATGCCCATATTTCCCAAATTGCATGGAGCAGAGAACTGTTATTTGATATGAAGCATCCTTTTGACCAGTAGAATGGATTAAAAATATTAAAATGGCCATTGGTTGTGTCAGGGTGTTCTGTAGGGGCGTTTGAAAAAAATGCTGAGTCAGCATATTTGCAAAAATTGAAAAAAAAATGTTTATTCAGAACCACTGATCAGAATCTTTTGATATTTGGTATACAGCATCCATAGGATGGTCAAATACAAGTGTGTTCAAATCGAGCCCCTCGGTTCATATTTGGGCTCAACACAGGAGCTCAAATAATTAACTTAGGGCACTATGGGGAATAAGCTTTAAAAATCTTCATCAGATCAAACAGTTAGATTCTTTTGACATTTGGTATACAACATCTCTACAGTGGTTAGATCGAAGTTTGTTCAAATTGAATCCCTGGGTTAATATTTGGGCTTTCTATGGGAGCCCGAATATTAACTTGATGCAATATGGGGAATAATCTTTAAAAATCTTCTTCTTCAGATCCACCAGTCAGATTCTTTTGATAATTGGTATGCAGCATCTTTAGGCGGGTTAGATTCAAGTTTGTTCAAATGGGATCCCTGGATGAATATTTGGGCTCTTTATTGGAGCCCAAATTTTAACTTAGTGCAATATGAGAAAATTTCTTAAAAAAAATCTTTTTTCTGACCCACTAGTGACAATCCTTTCATATTTGGTATGTGACATCTCTAGAGGTATAAGAATTGAATTTGTTCAAATCGAGTCCCTGGGTTAATATTTGGGCTTCCTATGGGAGCCTGATTATTAACTTGGTGCAATATGGGGGATATTCTTTAAAAATCTTCTTCTTCAGATCCACATTCCTTTGATATTTGGTATGCAGCATCTTTAGTGGGTAGGGGTGTTAGATTCATGTTCAAATGGGATGGATCCCTGGATGAATATTTGGGCTCTTTATTGCAGCCCAAATTTTAACTTAATGCAATATGAGAAAATTTCATAAAAAATCTTTTTCAGACCTGTTGGTGAGAATCCTTTCATATTTGGTATGTGACATCTCTAGAGGTGTAAGATTCGAATTGGTGCAATATGGGGAATAATCTTTAAAAATCTTCGTCAGATCCACCAGTTAGATTCTTTTGATATTTAATACGCAGCATCTCTGGGGGGATTAGATTCAAGTTTGTTCAAATGGGATCCCTGGATGAATATTTGGGCTATTTATTGGAGCTCAAATTTTAACTTAGTGGAATATGACAAAATTTCTTAAAAAATCTTCTTTTTCAGACCCACCCTTTCATATCTAGTATGTGACATCTCTAGAGGTCTAAGATTCGAATTTGTTCATATCGAGTTTCTGGGTTAATATTTGGGTTCCCCAAGGGAGCCCAAATATTTACTTAGTGCAAAATGTGGAATTATCATTTAAATCATCTCTTTCAGATCCAGCAGTCAGATTATTTTGATATTTGGTGTACAACACCTTTGGGAGGGTTAGATTGAAGGTTGTTCAATTCAGATACCTACGTTAATATTTGGGCTTTTTATAGAAGCCCAAATTTTAACTTAGTGCAATATGAGAAAATTTCTTGAAAATTCTTCTTCTTCAGGTCCACCAGTGAGAATCCTTTCATATTTGGTATGTAACATCTCGAGGGATGTCAAATTCAAGTTTGTTCAAATCATGTCGCTTGTTGTTTCTTGGTTTTTTTTAGTTTTTTTTTTGTTTTGTTTTGTTTTTTTTTGGGGGGGGGGAGGAGTGGAAGTGGGGGTTAGAGAGAACCGCAGTGGTTGAAAACAAAACAAAAATTTAATTTGATTGTGTTTTTTAATACTTCACAGAACAGAGCTTGCTAGGAAGCTTTCCTAGGACCAGCAGAAATGAATGGCCAAAAAAGTTGCCTTTGGTTGGGTCATAACAAATAAAAAAATTGCTCTTGCTGCTGATCACTTACTGATTCACTCATCTCTTTTGACAATTCGAGCCAGGTGAGCATTTTAGGCTCACTTGAGCTTCTGGTTTTCAAAAAAGTGGGGTATACTGGATTGCGCCTGTCCGTGTGTCCATGCATCTGTGCGACTGTGTATCCGTGCGTCCATCGGTACGTCTGTCTGTCCAAACTCAGATGTCTGTTCACGTTATAACTTCAACATTACCACTCAGATTTCGATGAAATTTCAAACAAATGTTCATTATCATGAGGCCTTGATGCAGCATTAGCCGTTTGGTGTTAAAATATTTTTCTGGGCATTGTGGCCCTTTGAATATACAAAAATAGGCTATTTTTTGTCTTTTCGTGTTGTATCGCAGGTTTGGGTCATTGGATCTCAATGAAATCTGGAATGAAAATTGTTTATGGGAAAGGCTTTCAAATGAATCTCTAATAATATTTTTTACTTTTAACTTTTTAGACTTATCCCCCATTTTAACTTTGAAAAATCGCTGTTTGTCTCGTAAAACAGCCATTTTCTGTCTGTTCGCCTCATATTTCAGGTTTGGGTTATCAGATTTCACTGAGATTTGGAATGAATATTGTTTATGGGAATGGTTTTCAAATGAGTCATGTCCCTGCAATAACACAAAGAAAATACATGCAAATCACCTCCCCCACATGTGGAATTATGTCTTTGTTTTATGAAGTTTGGGTTATCAGATTTTAATGAAATTTGGAATGAAGATTGTTTATGGGAAAGGCTTTTTAAAGTTAGTCAGTTCCCTGCAATAAAACAGAAAATACATGCACATCACCTCCCCACATTTGGCATTATGTCTTTGTTCTACATCACTTATGTGAATGGCACAGTCATCACTAGACTTCTGTAAGAGGTGTTTCTGGCCTTCACAATTACCCTACTGTAAAACAAAGACAATAATTTTGCTGTTTCTCTCGTAAAATAACCAATTTATTGTCTGTTCGCCTCATATCTCTAGTTTGGAGTTCGTGGCTCTCAATGAAATTTGGAATGAAGATTGTTTATGGGAATAGCCTTCACGGTACCATGAATAATTTCTTTTCTTGTCATTGTTTGGTGGTATGCACCATGTGGGGGTATGCCCAGGGGCGTGGCCCTCCCTCTTGTTGTTATTGTTAGAAAATCATTTTCCATTGAATGGCTCCTAGGGTGTTAAATTTGAAACCTTTAAACTATGCTAAGGTGTTCCGTTAGTATCCGTATTCCAGTGGAACCACTTTTATTCTTAGAAAATCAATTTCAGGTGGAAGGCTCCTAGTGGTTTTAATTTGAAACGTTGAAAGTGTGCTGATATGATCCAGTAGGGTCTCTAGATGTGCATGAAAGGTTTCAGATTTTTGATTTGGCCCCATGTAACACCTTTAGCGCAACTTTTGTCCTTAGGAATCGGTTTCCGGTGAAAGGCTTCCAGGGGTTTTAATTTGAAACTTTGAAAGTGTGTTTATACCTTCCAGTAGGATGTCAAAATGTGCATAAAGTTGTTTGATTTTTAATTTGACCTTATGTGGTGATCATAGTGCCACTTTTGTCATTAGAGAATCAGTTTATAGCAAAAACTCCTTGGGTTTTTAATTCAGAATGTTGAAATGTTGTTCATATTTTCCGGAAGGGTCTCTAGATGTGCATATAGGTTTCAGATTTTCGATTCTGCCCAATGTGACACCTGTAACACCACTTTTGTCATTAGACAATCAGTTTCCGGCAAAAGGCCCCTAGGGATTTTAACCCTTTACCCAATGAATCGCCCGCATCCGCCCGCATAATATGCAAATTCAGCAGTTGAAAAAATATTATTTTTCAAAAACTTTCAACAAAATCATATCATGTGACCCCTCGTTGGAACGAGGGGTCACATGATATGGTTTTGTTGAAATTTTTTGAAAAATTTTCAAAAATGTTATTTAAAATAATAAGTTTTGATATTGTCTGCGTTGGGTAAAGGGTTAAATCAAAATGCTTAAATGTGTGTTCATATGTTCAGTTAGGGTCTCCAGATGTGCCAAAATTTTTTTATCCGGCCACAATGGCTCCCGTCATGCCCACTTTTGTACATACTCAGCAAAGTTTTCCCATTCTCAATGATCAGTGTCAGTTGCAGGTATTTTTAGCTCACCGAACTGAAAGTCAGGCTGAGCTGTAGTGATCACTCTCCACTCATCACCCTGCATCCATCGTCTGTCATGCATCATCTGTTTGTGGCAAAAGGGTTTTAATTCGAATGTTGAAAGTGTGTTCCTATGTTCAGGAAGGGTCTCTAGATGTGCATAAAGGTTTCAGATTTTTGATTTGGCACCATGTAGCACCCATAGCAACACATTTGTCATAAGAGAATCAGTTTCCTGTGGAAGACTCCTAGAGGGTTTTAATATTGTTAAATAATATTGTTACTAAGATCTTTGTATCAATTAATTTAATGTGCCATATAATACCTTTTCATTTCTGTCTGTACCAAGCATTAACCAGTATCAAGAATGCAAATGCAGGGATATACTGTAGTGTGCTTTGCACACAAATGACACATTCTAGGTGTATTAGTGAAAAATTATAGGCTTAAAAAAAATGCAATTGACAGTGATATTCCTGACTATGTTGGGAGTGGGATGATAGGCTCCTCCTACTGGGAAATTCATTATCAGTTGTGAGTTTATTTAAATTTCTTAAAAATATACTTTTCAGTAACTTTTGATTACTTTCCTCAATGGAAATATACCATAACTACTTAACTTTCAACCCTCTGAACACTGATGTCAAAATACCAAAATTTCAAAGAGCAAAGTTTTCTCAATGATGTTGGTGCAGTGAAGCCCACTTAATTGGATATCTTTTAACTCTTTACCCAACATAATGACCAAAACTGGCCAGTGCTATTCACAAAAATCGCCAATTAATTTTCATTATGTTTTTGAGACAAAAAATGAGTTATTGACAAATTTTTTTTGCAAGTGTCATCTGCTTTTCATGTTAGGTACAGGGTCAACTGAATAACCCTGTTAATTGAATATAATTTCCCAACACAAAACTATTTATCATACCTCCAGTACAAATTTGACCTGTTAATTGAATATAGGTTACAGAGTAATGTCCTGTAAATTGAATAAAAAATCTTGAAACCTGTCGAGAAATTACCCTGACTCTCCCCATTTTTCCTTTGTTCATAGACCTATTTGGCCTCAGTACATCCAATACATGCATTTAATCTTTTATATCTTGTTTGACAGAGCTCAAACAAGATATAATAGAGTAAATGCTAAGTTTATCTCTAGAATACAGGAAAGTGACACAATCCCGGTTAATTGAATACTGCTGTTAATTGAATAATTTTCACTGGCAAAGTGGCTATTCAGTTAACAGGGTTCCACTGTACATACTCAAAGTTTTCCCATTCTCAATGATCAGTGTCAGTTGCAGGTATTTTTAGCTCACCGAACTGAAAGTCAGACTGAGCTGTAATGATCACTCCCCACCCACGTCACCCTGCATCCACCGTCTGTCATGCGTACGTTGTCTGTCGTCCATGAACCTTCTCTTCCACAACCACTGAACTGATTTCAGGTAAATTTGAGGTGATTGTTCTGTCATCGCATTTTGATTTTGTTCAAATAAACTTGCCTAGTCCCATATGGATGGAGGGGTGGGGAAAAAAATGTTCCCAATTTTGTTAAAAATCTTCTCATGAACTGATGGGTACAATTAGTTGATATTTGTTAATGAGCATCCCTTTGATGTGTAAAATCAGGTTTGTCCATTGAAGTTCGTAGGGCAATAATTGCCTTTGTGATGGGAAAAGCAAGATTTTTGGTAGTGATGAACCGATAATCAAAACTTGCTATCAACTGATTACTGATTATTTCTCTGCTGATTATGCCGATTCTGATGGTTAAAATAGGATGCAGAAGAAAATCTGTTGGTTTCTGTTATACAACAGAATTTCGTTGACAAATCAGCAATTTCGAAAGCTTAATACCACATAAGTTCTCAGAGTATGCATATTTAGTGCTGCTCAATATTAGCCAAAATAATATTTACATTTTGGTTGGGGTGTGGGGAAAAGATTGTTATTAACAATACAATCACACGATATTGTTCTCGTGAAGATTGTGTTTTATTCAGGTAAATAGTGTTAATATGGTTTTGTGTTAGGATACAATACACTTGGCTGTATTAACCAGGAATATACTGAGCACACATACTTTGTCTTAAATGAATAATAATTTTGATGTTAATGTGTATTGTGAAGTCATATGACGCTTTGTTTACACGTTTGTTAGAATGTTTTTTTCAGTGTTCTTTTTTCAACTTGTTACCTCCCTTGATATGTTTCTCCAATGTTTACATGAACTCTACAATCTGCGGGAAATGGTGGCGATCTCGTTCCGATTGCAGTTGGTAAATTCCATAATATCTCTGCTCTGCAAATCCCTAAATTTTCGGCTATGCACTACACACGTTTTTAATGGGGAAACTATTGAAATGGCCAGATATCAGAGGGATTTTTAATATTCAGTGTTAAATATAGAATAACCGGAAACTGCCGGTTTTTAACTGTCGGTTGTCATAATCGGCCAATGCCCCATAGCAGGCCGGTTCTGATTGCCGATTCCGATCATCGGTTCATCACTAATTTTTGGCCACGCCAAAAATTTCTATTTTCTGAACCAATGTGCCGATTTGAACCAAGTTTCGTATGTGGTATCAGTGAGTCATACCAGTAAGTACTTAATTCATGCAAAAAAGTTTTCTCGGATTCCCATGGGAACCCCAGGAGCTAAAAATAGAAATATTTTGAAAAGCCCATATTTTCCAAACTGCACGGAACAATAAACTGTTATTTGGTATGAAGCATCATTAGGACCAGTAGAATGGAATGACTCCCCATTGAAGCCCAAATTTATACATATTCCCATATAAGGAATAAAGTTTAAAACTCCTCTTCTCCAGAACCACTAATCAGAGTCTTTTAATCCCCAGCACTCTGGTAGTGCAACAGAATTTTCTCCAATTGCTCTGTTTATCTCTTGATTAACTATGCATTTAACCAATTATACCTTGTTTGACAGAGCTCATTGAGCTCTGTCAAGCAAGGTATATGTGGTTGAATATCAAATTGCTTCATGGGAAATATTTGCTGCTGAAAACATTGCTATTTTGACATCAGATTGCAAAGGGTTAATTTTACAATAACATGTTCTTTTGAGGGCGTTATGGTTCATTAACAGCCCTAGAAAAATGATTAACAGCCCGAGGGAGAAGACGAAGTCGAGGGCTGTTAATGGTCCTGAGGGCTGTTAATCATTTTTCGAGGGCCGTTAATGTACCATGACGCCTGAAAAGGAATATGTTATTACTATTATTACCACTTACCAAAGAACACCATTTCAAGCCACTGCAAATGAACTTGAACAATTATTTGAAGAACGATAATGAATTTAATCAGTGTCACAAATAATAAATGGATTATCAAGGCCCTCTTCATCTAGCTTGCTTTTTTCAGACATTTTTGATATAGAAATAGAAGAATCGGATTGTCGTCTGTTTATTTACAAGCAAAGGTCAAAGTTCAAATTTGAGTACAATTTATTTGGATGACTTGAAAATAGGATTGCTGGAATTTGGCTGAAGCGCTTTAGCTGCAAACTCACACCGTTATTTACAAAATGAGATTATTTATCGTATCAATACTCACCACCACTTTTAAATCCTAAATGAAGTTAAAAATCCGAAATAAATCATGGTTTAATACATTTTGTTGGAATAAATGAACAACAAAATTTCGATCACATTAGTGTCATTTTTCCGGAACATAAATTACCCACAATTCTGGGCTAGCGGGCCATTTTCATTATTAACACTATTTTTGCGGGCTGTTATTGAGTCTTATCGTCCACCTCAGATCATTTTAATAACCCAAGGAGCGCCCTATAAAGTGATAATAATATATGGTATACAGATTCCTCACCAGGGTTGGATTCTTCAAATCAAGATATATGCCCAGAAACGAGGCCTCAACTTCAGAAACCCATCTTCAACATGACAAAATCGGCCCTCCAAGAGTTAGGTGTTATCAAAATTATGCTGTTGGCTGACTTTGAACAAAAAGTTGTGTTTTATGATGTGTGGATTACTTCACCATCTGCAACATCTGTTTATCATAGTACCCATCATTGGATTATCATTTTTTATTGATAAAAACCACAAATGTAATTTCTTGGGTAAAATGTCTTTCCAACTTAGTGATAAAACAAATAAACTGTCTCCCCACACACAGAGCAAATAATTAGATAACTGATGCTGTTTTATGTTCAAACATCTCACCTCTGTTAACAATTTACAATTTGGCTCCTTGCTAGCTGCTAGAAGGATTTTGTATCCAGAAAAGCTTTCTCCATACTTGTAATGATTAAATGTAGGGCTCAACAAATCAGCAAACTGTCCTCAAAGATACAGTTTGTATGTTTAAAAGGTATCAATTCACTTGTGTCTAAGATAATGAACTCTACGATTTTTATCCCAACCACTCCTTTAAATGAAGGTTGGATATATTGATTTTGTGGAATTTTTGTGACGCATGGTTCTTTCAGTGAATGTCTTGTCATCAAATTTGCTGTCGCAAAGCCTTTGATCATGTTCTCAGTTAAGCTTAATTAATTCACTGATACCGTCAGGCATGGAAATTAATAGAATAACAATTAAAAATATTAGGCAAACCAGTTTTGAATTTGTAAAATTCAGGAATGCCTCAAGTTCTGTATCTGGAAGGATTCCTTTACAGAAAAGGAATACTCAATTTATGAACAGGTGGAAAAAATGTACTTTTTACCCATACCGATACTTCAAGACTAACTTTCAAACTATATATCTTGTCAGAAGGCCACTCCACAGATTTAATCTTCTTGTACAGAGCATCAAAGATGACATTTCTCTTGAAAAATCCAAACTATCAACAAGAAACACCAGAAGTTTACATTTGATTTGCAACACTTTGCCTGTCAACCCACTTTCCTCTCATTCCTCCCCATCTGCTAAGGATGAGTTCAAGTTACAGACTGTCTCAGAGTCTTCCCAAGATTGGTTGGTGACCTGGTGTTATATATTCTTTTATGACCAGGAAAAACAAAAAAGTTTCTGATTTTTTATTTTAAACCTTTACCTGACATGAAAAGCAGACGACACTTGCAAAGAGAATTCTTGAATAACTAATTTTTTGTCTCAAAAACATAGGTTATGACCCCCTCATTGGAACAAGCTTGACGAGCCCGTTCCAATGAGGGGTCATAACCTATGTTTTTGAGACAAAAAATGAAAAAAATAATGAAAATTAATTTTTGAGAATAGCGCTGGCTGGTTTTGGCCATTATGTAACTTACGTTGGATAAAGGGTTAAATGGAATAAGTGTCTTCATAATTTTCTGCTGACAAGTTATAAAAACATACTAGAGACTATTAAGAGAAATGAATATGAGTACTATATCATTTCCATCTACATTCTATAAGGCATATTGTTAACCCTTTACCCAACACAGACGATATCAAAATTTATTATTTTTAATATCACTTTTTTGAAATTTTTCAAAAAATTTCAACAAAACCATATCATGTGACTCCTCATTGGAACAAACTCGATGAGCTCATTCTAATGGGGGGGGGGGGGGGGGGGGGCACAAGATATGGTTTCGTGAGGGGCCCCAAATGCAAACCGTAACTTACTGTTTTTAACCACATGTTTCCTCAGGAGCCACCAGAATCGATCTCAGAGCTTCAGAATTTGAAGAAAAAAAAACATCTGGGAAAGGGCCCACAGCCGTGGGAGGGAATACGCCCAATTCCATAGTTCAAGTCATTGAAGTATGCCAGCGTTATGTCGATCTTGCCCCCCTCCCCCCACCACCATTTCGAAAATATGGGAAATTGATTATATATCTAGCTGGGCGTAGCCAGGATTCTGTAATGGGTGCGGGGGGGGGGGGGGGGGGGGGATCATGATATTTGGAAGTCGTTGTGGGGTCCCCCCAGGCCTAACTAAAACATAATTTTGTACAAAATAATCTTATAAAACGTTGACCGTTGCAAACAACTAATGACCAACCCAGTTGTAACGGCCAAAACCGGCCAGCGCTATATACGAAAATCACCATTCAACTATTTATATATTTTAATTTTTTGCTTCCAAAACATAGCTTATGACCCCCCATTGGAACGAGCGCATTGCAGACTTTAGGTCCTGGACTACTGTCTCATCAGATTGATAACGCGCCTGATGGCTATAGACACACTTTGAAATAAACCGATTGGAAGATATCCCAAGCTGAAAAAAGATCATACGATATTTTCCAGCAACTCAACCTTCCACATGTTTATTAGGGAAAGGCTTGGGGGCAGGGTGGATTCATCAAAAACAGCAATTCAAATGCTGATTTACACTGTTTATTTAACTTTATATGGGCCCTTTTATGATATGGTCGCTGTGGGGCCTCCCCAATCTCAGGTTCAGATTAACACTGAATTACACTGACCACTAAACCATGGCATTCTCTAAATACAATACCAACGGTGGCCCCAGTGGCAGAGCGAGGATCCCAAATCAAAGGCCTGGGTGAGGGTTAAAAACAATAAGTGACAGTTTGCATTTGGGAGTCCCACTCCCACCCCATCACTGGGAAGAAGGCTAAGTTGCAGGACTCTGGGGGAGATTGATCCTGGTGCCTCCTGAAGAAAGGTAGGGTTAAAAACAGTATGTTACAGTTTGCATTTTTTGTTTGTTTGGGGGGGGGGGGGGGGCCACAACGACCTTCCAAATATCATGATTGCCCTCCCCCCCCAAAAAATGGCTACCCCCCCCCCCCCCCAATTATAGAATCCTGGCTACGCCCCAACTAGATAAAAAAAAATTCATTTCATATTTTCGAAATGGGGGGAGGGAGGGAACTAGATCGATATAATGCTTGAACTAAATTATGGAATTGTGCATATTTCCTCCCACAGTTATGAGCCCCACCCAGGATATTTTTTTTCTTCAAGTTCTGAATCTCTGAGATCGATTCTGGTACCTTCTGGGGAAACGTGGGGGTTAAAACAGTTAATTATGGTTTGCATTTGCCCCCCCCCCCTTACTCCCCCCCCCCCCCTGGGCCCACCCCTGGGAGCTCACACATAGGGATTGGTGGAGTGAGAACAAGGCATGCCAGTCTTAATAGGCACCTGTGAGTATCATTGGGGTAGGACATACACAAATCTAGAACTAGTATCCACTGATGTGTGGTTGATTTTAATATTTATTATCACCTCGGCATGTGTTTGGCGAAACGCTAACTGAAAATAAGTTATGAACCCCTGTTTAAAAAAAATAGCTTGAACACAACTTTTTGCCGGTAAAAAGGACGGTAAGTGTATAAAACTGTTTTAAAGTACTAAATGTACAGCTGAATGTGTGAAAAGTGACAATTTAATGAAGCGTGCGCAATAATAAATATGTATAACAAAGATTAAGAATTGTTTGTTTTATTGTAGACTATTTTCAAATTATAAATGGTTTCTCTCCCAAACCCTTTCTGTTAAATTCCCTTGTAGTGAACAGAAACATCTAAATGTTACGCACACAAATTAGTTACACATCCATCGAGCAAGTATGATAATATTCACCCGTTGTGTGTACCTCAGCCAATTCGGTGTTTTCCTTGCACAAAATGGCATGTCGATCAGTGTCGATGGCGAAATGATCCATTTTGTCTTGAAAAAAATAGTCTACAATAAAATAAACAATACTTAATCTTCCTTCTTTTTATTTATTATTGCATACGCTTCATTAAATAATCACTTTTCACACATTCAGAGGTGCATTTAGTACTTTAAAACGTAGTTTTTATACACTTACCGTCCTTTTTACATTCATTAGTGGAATTGATGTTGCCTCTTTAAACATTTCAATGATAAGTAAATAAAACGGCACTGAACCTCTTGAATTAACCTGTGAATTCAACCGATTATGCCATCCTTCAGTGTCATTGTTCGTCCTCACACTAGACATAAACACATCTACAACAAATCTCTTCAGGGCGATTTGCTCTGGAAGATGGCGATCAATGGCTCATAGAACAGCATAATAATCGTCTTTTCTCCTGCCAGGCATGAAGCAAAAGGCCAGAGAAACCTGTTTCATGTTGTTTCCAATTTTGACGAAGGCGTGGATAGAAAATAACTGGACCCAAGGTTTGTTGACAATAATCATTAGAAAAAATGCCGACAACAGAAACGTTGATCGCTTATCAGTACATACAACAACACTGCACAGTAATAATAATCATCAGAAAAAATTCCGACAATAGAAGTACAGAAAAAAAACTGTTGGTAGCTTATCAGTAAATATAACAACACTGAACAGTAATCATAAGGAAAAACAGCCGACAATAAAGGTATAAACAACATTCAGCAAATAAAAACACACAATCCTAAAAAGAATTGATAAATAGCAAACAGGAGGGGCGCTAAAACCTTTCATTCATCATAAGTTTTATTAGATATAGTGCCGAAAATACCCAGTGCCGAAACAACCTAATATAGGTGCCCAATCAACTTGTCCCCGGTGCTGAAACGACTTAAGAAGTGGTGCCGAAGCGACCAGGTGCTGAAACGACCTGATACCGCTTGTTTGGGGTGACCTCTAGATGGGAGCTATTGATTTTCTTCCATTTCCGCCAAAAAATGTTGCCGTGGCCAACGTTCTTAGAACTTAGTGTAGTCAAACCTCAATATTTCCCTTTGGCACACCCTACAGGGTACATTTATGATCGGATTGCTCTGAAACCTGGCATGCTTGTTTGGCGTGACCTCTAGATGGGAGCTATCGATTTTCTTCCGTTTCCGCCAAAAAATGTTGCCGTGGCCAACGTTCTTAGAACTTAGTGTAGTCAAACCTCAATATTTCCCTTTGGCACACCCTACAGGGCACATTTATGATCGGATTTGCTCTGAAACCTGGCCTGCTTGTTTGGGGTGACCTCTAGATGGGAGCTATCAATTTTCTTCCATTTCCGTCAAAAAATGTTGCTGCGGCCAATGTTCTTAGAACTTAGTTTAGTCAGACCTCAATATTTCCCTTTGGCACACCCTACAGGGCACATTTATGATCGGATTGCTTTGAAACCTGGCATGCCTGTTTGGGGTGTCCTCTAGATGGGAGCTATCGATTTTCTTCCATTTCTGCCAAAAAATGTTGCCGCGGCCAACGTTCTTAGAACTTAGTTTAGTCAGACCTCAATATTTCCCTTTGGCACACCCTACAGGGCACATTTATGATTGAATTGCTTTGAAACCTGGCATGCTTGTTTGGGGTGACCTCTAGATGGGAGCTATCAATTTTCTTCCATTTCCGTCCATCAAAAAATGTTGCCGCTGGCAACGATCTTTGAACTTAGTTTCGTCAGGCATCAATATATTCCTTTGGCATGCCCTACAGGGCACATTTATGATCAGATCGGTTTGAAACTTTGTATGCTTGTTTGGGGTAACCTCTAGATGGGAGCTATAGATTTTCTTCGATTTCCGTGATGACTTTCGATGAACTTAGTAAACACTTAGTGCAGTTAAGCATCAATATTTCCCTTTGACACACCCTGCAGGGCACATTTATGATTGGATCGCTTGCAAACTTGGTGTGCTTGTGTGGGGGTGACATCTATATGGGAGCTGTCGATTTTCATCCATTTCTGTCAAAAAATGTTTCCGCTGACCTTTAAACTTAGTTTAGTCAGACCTCAATGTTTCCCTTTAACACACCCTTCAGGACACATTTATGATCGGATCACTTTGAAACTTGGTGTGTGTGTTCGGAGTGACCTCTAGATGTGAGCTATAGCTTTTTTTCATTTCCATAAAAAATTATTGTCGTTATCATCAGCCTTTGAACTTACTGCATTTGTGCATCAACTTATCCCTTTTGCACTCTCTGCAGGGTGTATTTATGAATTTCCATAAAAAAAAACCCCAAAAAACGTTGCTTGCCACAAGCAATGACTTTCTGCTTAGTGCATTTGTGCATTAACATCTTTCTTTGGCATGCCTCAGAGGGCACATTCATTATCAGGTTTTTTTTAAACTTTGTATGTTTATTGCTGGGTGACAAAGATAGGAGCTATTGATTTTCTTTTCATTTCCATCATAAACTGTTGCTGTTTTATTGTATTTGTGCATCAACATTCTTCTTTGACATGGCCTACAGGCCACATTTATCATAGGATTGTTTTTAAACTTGATGTGCTCATTGTGTATCAACATTCTTCCTTTAGCTAGTCTTACAGTTTACATTTAAAAATGCATAGATTACTCTGACGTTGTGCACACACAATGCTGTAGTGTTGAAATTTCATCAAATAACATTGGTACCAATGATCTTCAATTTTGCCATTTCATTTATAAGCTACCAAGTTCAAGTTTGTCAAGTTGAGCTACAGTGTCATTGACACTTTCATTTTCCATTTCCATCAAAAAACATTGCCGTCAGCAATGACCTTTAAAATTAGTGTATTTGTGCATCAACATATTCCTTTGAACTTGATGCATTTGAGCATCAACATTTCTATTGGCCTGCTCTATAGACCACATTTATGAATAGATTGCTTTGAAACTTGGTATGCATATACGGGGTGACCTATAGATGGGAACTTTTGATTTTTAGCTTAATTTGACTTTGTCAAGATAAGCTATTGGAAGTTTCTCTCTTTGTTCACATTTTCTTTAGTGCAGATTACACCCTGTAGTTCTTGTCCAATCATCACTAAGTTTCATGTGCAAGTTTGAGGTCATGTCTAGATGAGAATGTTCTATTTGGTTGCAATCGGTCAACTGCGATGACTGCATTAGCCCAAAACCCAGAAACATTTTACACAGTCTACAGGTCATATTTATGAAGAGATTTCATTGTAATTTGGTAGGATGACTCCCTATAATGTCTAGATGAGAACATCATATTTTGGTCGGGTTCGGTCACCGGTGACGGCCGCAGCAGCATGTTACCTAGATTCCTTTAGCACAGTCTACATATTGCATTTATGAAGAGATTTCATTTTTTAATTGACAGGATGACTCGGTATACTGTCTAGATGAGAACGTCCTATTTTGGTCATGATCGGTCACATGGGCACGTGACCTAGATTTTTTTTAGCACAGTCTACAGTTCATTTTTATGAAGGGATTCCATTGTAACTCGGTAGGATGACTCGTTTTGGAATGAGTTTACTGTAACTTGGCAACTTTGGTTGGCATAGTTAACTGTGAGGGCTACATCACCACAAGGATCAGTTCTTTTGTACAGTCTACACCTCAAATTATTCTTGTGGAAAACAATATTAGCATGAAGGTAACAGAACTTAACATATTCTCAATTATCACAATTCTTGTCTTATTTCATAATCTTTTTACTAACTTTGAACATTATCCTTTTCATCAAACACTAAACACAGTCAAGTTAAGCTGCAATGTCATTGACACTTGCATCTCCATCAAAAAATGTTGTTGTTAGCACCAACCAACCTTTGAATTTGGTGCATTTGTGCTGAAACTTATCCCTTTCGCGGAAAAAAAAAAAAAAAATATTTCCACTACCAACGACCTTTAAACTCCATGCATTTGTGAATTAACATTTTTCTTTGGCACGCCTCAGAGGGTTCATTCATTATCAGATTGTTTTGAAACTTGGTATGCTTATTCAGGGTACCAAAATAGGAGCTATCAATTTTCTTTTCATGTCCATCAAAAACTTGCTGTTAGTAACGACCTTTGAATTTAGTGCATATGTGCATCAACATTCTTCTTTGACATGGCCTACAGGGTGCATTTATCATAGGATTGTTTTTTAACTTGGTTTGCTCATTAAGCGAGACCTCTAGATAAGAGCTATCGATTAGCATTCATTCCTGTGAAAAAAGTTGCCGTTTACAATGACCTTTAAACTTACTTCATTTGTGTATCAACATTCTTCATTTAGCCAGCCCGACAGTTTACGTTTAAAAATACATGGATTGCTCTGATGTTGTGCACACACAATGCTGTTATGTTGAAGTTTCACAAAATAATATTGGAACCAATGATCTTCAATTATGCCATTTCACTTATAACTAACCAAGTTTAAGTTTGTCAAGTTGAGCTACAGTGTCATTGACACTTTCATTTTAGTTTTTGCTCCTAAAACATGGCTTATGATGCACTGAATTTTTTTAGCCTATTTCAATAAGAGTTCCTACTTAGCTTTTTTTTGGAAGAGAAAATAGAATTTTTAGTCATTCAAAAAAATGTTGGAAGTGTCATCTCTAGAAGTGTTAGCTGAAAGGTTAACTGATTGAGGGCTAGATTATTTTGGGTGTTGTTTATTTGTAATTCAAAATTTGTTTTATTACAAATTATTTAAGAAATAACTGTTGTTTTCCTTCGGTTTATGCGATATAAACCGAAAATTTTCAGCACAAGCTTCATAACTCAAGTTATGATTAGGCTTGTGCTGAACATTTTTGATTTATATCGCATAAACCGAAGGAAAACAACAGTTATTTCTTATAATTTAATCTGGCTGTAATATTAAAATATAAAAACTATGTGTACGTGAACGAAAAACTTTTAATTTTCGCAAAAGACAACAGTCAAACTCAGGAAAGTGTGCCACAAACAGGTCACGTCAATCATTGTCAAATTGTTTGCTGTTTTGATTTTCGATCGCATACGACAGATATTTAGCAAGTCACGTAACAATATCATTAAAAACTTCTTTTTTTTTAAGTTTCCCCAAAATCATGTTTGGATGTATGATCTTTTATTCGTCTCCCACTTCGGTATATTTTATTAAATTCAATTGTTCCCGAGAAATTATCATTATATTCTCGCTGACTGGAGGCGATGAAAAATCGATCATTGATCTTTGTTTACAAGCTTGTTATCCATCTATCAGTCTGCCCTCACGGTGACAATTGGATTGAGTGGGCGGGGCTTCCAGAATCTTCAAAGTTGGTTCGGATGTGCGAAGGTGTAGACATTCCAAATCATTACGTGATTTGGTTTATACGATTTTGACGACTTTCACGCTGTATGCTTTCAACCAATCAAACGCAGAGGTGGGGCAAATGATTAAATTATTAGAGAATGCCGAAAAGCACTCTCCAATGATTTGTAATAGAACAAATTTATATAAACAAAAAATTATTTGCATTTGATTGAATATGAAACATGAACAAGGAAGATATTAACTTTTGCTCTGAAAGCCCCGATATTGGCTTCTAGCACTCAACCAGTTAATAATGTTGGCTGCCTAATATTTATTTAATTATTTATTGGGGTTTAAGGTCACATGCTTATGCACAATGGCTAATCGTGACCGTGACAGTTTTACAGGTGGAGGAAGCCAGAGTACCCGGAGAGAACCACCGAGCAACAATGAACAACTGTCAGCTCCTCAACATTCTAACTCTGTTCAAGCTCCGCTCAAGCATTGTTACAGCAGTTGAAGACATGTGCACCATTGACGTGTGCACCATCGATGTGCAGTACGCCTTAGTACATGGCATCATCGTGCCCCCATGTAGGCAATAGGGATAAAGTGCCTTGCCCAGGGACACAATGCTGGTCCTCCCAGACAGGGATCGAACTGTTAGGTACCTAATAAATTCTTTACTATTTTTCTGGCTTCTTTGGGCTGAAGTGAAACAAGCATTTAATGCATCAATCAACTTTGGCAGTGGAAAGGTGACTTTTTGTTGTGTTTGCTGAATTATAAATACATTGTAATGTTGTGTCTGAATTAATACCTTCACAGATGGCATTAATTATGATTAAAAAAATAAAACTGAAATTTATTCCAAAAATTTCAGCTGCACTAAATCCATGTCATATTGTCTGCTATTTAAATTGTGTGACACTAACTGCAATTAATTTTTTTCAGATTTCTTTGTTTAAAACTTTATCTTTCAAGAAAAAAAATCAGAATTCAGTTGAATGCCATTCATCAAGCAGAGCTCTTCCTGTTTTAATATATTGAAGGTAAGTTCTTACTAGGGCCCTGCAAATCACACTTTTTCGATTCAAATCGTATCTCTAATGGAGTCGGGGGCATCTTTAAGATGACCGACTGGGGAAGGAGGTGCTGTAAACCTTATTTGTTCCGACTGTGGAGGCTCAAGCTCCAACTGATAAAATATTCCAACTACATCATCAAGGCATGCCTTTGTTGAAGGCATGCCTTGGTGATGTAGCTGGAGTATTACCCAGTAAGGATTATAGTTCAAAAACAGAAATGGGTGCGAAAATTATTGGCACTAAGCATCCCACAGCGCTAACCACTAGCAACAGCTCATTGTTGACATTGCCTGGAAACTTTAAATTTGCTTTCAACTGTGGTAGTGAATAGTGAGACTTGAATTAGCATGGCTTATTGCATGTGGTGCCGATGCTGTTGATGCTAATATGGCAGAAATTACACTCAGTCTTTATTTTCAATATTATTTGTGACAGGCGGGGAAGGGAAATAAACTAAGACAAAGACATATGTGTGATATGGACTACGCCGTATAATATGAAGATGATAATGAGAGTATATACACCTATAGGTGGAACTACAGTGAAGCCAAAAACAATGAATAATTACAAATGGTAACGAATATATATACAAGTTTAAGCTCCGTTGGGCCAAACCCACCGGAAAACACTGGAGTACACAGATTTTGTGACGATGTTTGCAATAACGCAGGAAAACTGAATGATGTCAAGCTGAAGAGATGATTGAGAACTATCTTCACATGACTCTTCTGACGCGATAAAAAATAGAGCGATTTGTTGGGAAATTACCAGGTAAACTCATCACTGCTATTCATCCACCTTGCATGTAGTGATAAGACCTGCCCGATGATTAAATATGCCAAAATTAAGTAGGGAATGACTAGGACTAATTATAGACAAAAGGTGTTATTTGTTGAAGCTTAATTATTGATTTTCTGAATGGACAGGGCAGGTGTTGTTGGTTCAATGCATGTAGTTCACACATAAGTAAGAGACAAAGCATGGGCCATTCAGTAATAACAGCAATTAATCAACTGACCTGGGCATCATATCTAATAAATTAATCCCTCTCCCGACGTGTCACAAATCCGGTAAAAACAAGTTTGTCCCTGTATCAGTATGCATCGCGTCTTCTGATTGGTCAACGTGACCGAGACAAATAGCCATGGTATCTGCGATCTTCAAACATACGGGTGATAAGAGCACGTGTCGTTGTTCTCCGTTTGTCACTTGAGAAACATCCAGGTGATAAAAATAACCTTTGACCCCGACTGGGTCACATCGATTGCAGAAACTCCTATTAGAACTGTTAATTAAATTGTAACGGGGTAAATCCCGGCCATAAAGTTTTTTTTCAATGAGGGTCACAGTTTCAGTGAGGGTTTTGGAGCCACAGGAAATCCAGGGCGGGCAAATATACGGGCACAGTCAGTGTAACTACTGTGAGACTTGGTGTCAACAACAAATTAACATTACCAGGGCATTAAATCTCGGCGCACTTCATAATTTATTTTGCGGTTTCCTATGGTCAGCGAAGAAATGTATGCTATTAATTCCACCTACCTTTTACAAAATTCAATGACTGCGGCTCAATTCAAAATCTTCAAGTTTAAACCCAAGTGGAGTCAGAAATTGTGAGACATCGTTCCCGAAATTCAAAATGTCACCTTCAATCGTTTTAAGTGAATATTTAAGCTACTCTCCCAAAGACATGAATAAAACACACATCACAACACATCTAACATGCTGAAGCTTGTTCCATGGAAATACAGTACACTCTGGAAGGCTGAATTTACACGTTTTTAAAACTGTTTCAACGAATTCAAATTCACCAAAGTGAAAAACTTCGCCATGTGTGACCTGGTTTATAAACAATGATTCGGAAATAGACGCGGTCTATTTATAGTTTTGCTGTGATGTTTGTTATGCTGTTTGGTTCAAAACCAGAGGCCCAGTGTGGGGTTTAAACCTCGTCGCCTGAGTCTTAATGTGGGATCATATTTTACATCTCAGCATTATTTCTGTGTTAGGAGGCGGGACAAAATCGTTACCTCGGGCAACATCCAGGGTACATGGAGATTTAATACCTGGATGTCTCCTTTTCAACCATTTGGCTTGCGCCTCATGGTTGAAAACCGACATCCAGGTATTAAATCTCCATGTACCCTGGATGTTGTCCGAGATAACTTATATTCTCCCGGTCATTTATGTGCCATTTCCATCAAAACTATACATTTTGTGAGATGACAGAGATGATTGATACCAAGCTATATTCCAATGAAAAGATTCAAGAGGAAACAAATCTCGCAGCTGATTTCTGTTCGAACTGATTATCAACTTAACCCTTTACCCAACATAACGGCCAAAACCAGCCAGCGCTATTCACATAAATCACCAATTAATTTTCATTATTTTTTTCATTTTTTGTCTCAAAAACATAGGTTATGACCCCTCTTTGAGGGGTCATAACCTATGTTTTTGAGACAAAAAAATTAAAAAATTATTTATTCAAGAATTTTGTTTGCAAGTATCGTCTGCTTTTCATGTTAGGTAAAGGGTTAAGATTCGAAATCGAATTTAATCTCGAAGCTTCACAGGGCTCTAGTTCTTACAAGCCTTCAGTTTTGAGGTGATCATTTGCTTATGCCAACCATTGCTATTTGAACTTCAGATTTTATATCCTTTACTTAAAGAACCTGCCTGCATAATTTACAAACTGAGTAGTTAAAAACAAATGATTTTTAAAAAAATTTCAACAAAATCGTATCTGACCCTGCATTGGAATGAGCTGATCAAGCTCATTCCAGTGAGGGCTCACTTTATATGGTTTTGTTGAATTTTTTTTAAAAATGTGAAAAAAAATGAAAACAACAAATTCTTATGTACATTGGGTAAAGGGTAAACTCTTTTTTAATATGTAGTGGAACAGTGAAGGCACGAGAAGTACATACAGCACAATGATCAGAAAATCAGATAATTTCGAACAGATCACGACTGGGTTATAAGCTATGTTTTTGTGGCTAAAAATAAAGATTTTTAGTTGTTCAAAAAATATTTTTTGCAAGTGTCATCTTTCATTCACATAGCGGGGTCAAGGACTACTGGAGAAAGCAGCTCAAAACTTAGTTAAGAAGCAGAGACACATTTATAAAACAGAACAACAATACATGTATGTCCTTGTTAAAACGGCCCTATTTTGGGCCACCCAGACTCTTAATCCTTTACAAACACAGTGGCAAAAAACGGCCAAGAAATTGGCCAAAATAAGCCTACCACAGCCTAAAATATCTTACAAATGTCTTGATAAAACCATAATGAGCTGGTTCTAATGACATCCATATTTGTATGATTTTATAAAAACGCTGATGATATCAAAGTTTATTATTTTAAATATCATTTTTTTAAATTTTTCAACAAATTTCAACAAAACCATATCATATGACCCCTCATTGGAATGTTGTCAACAAGCTCGTTCCAAAGAGGGGTCACATGATATGGTTTTGTTGAAATTTTCCTCAAAATAGAATTTTTTTCAGCTGCTGAATTTGCATATTAAACTGGTGGATGTGGCCGATTTGTTGGGTAAAGGATTAATACATCAATATATTTGCCTATACTTTAATAATGCTTAATGTGGATCACCATATTTATAATCACATCCCATTGTTGAACACACTTATGCTCTAAATGAGTCACATTTATTGTTGTGGGATTGAACCTGAGCCCCTCCAAAGTGAATTGCTTGCTCAAAAGCAACTTTCATGAAAATCTGATTCATTAAGTCTTATTTAGTGAGTACACATCTTCTGTCAGTACTCCCGGTGCCAATAACATGCCTTTTTATCACTTAATACACAGCATGAAATAGACAGAATTTTATTAGCCTACTTCCCCTTGGGAACTCCAAGAAGTGAAGCAGTGCTTGTTTATCATGGTAAACCAGCTCTGTTTTACTGGTAAAATATGACACAGTCACCAATGCTTGGGGTGGAAGTCCTTTAAAATGGGCATCGTGGGTATAAACGATTGACTAAACTTTACTTTATCTCCATGTTGCGGTCATGATTAGCAATTGTGCAGAAATATGTGATCTTAAACACCAATAAATAAATAATTATTAGCCTACTATTTCATATAATAGACAAGATCCACCTACTACTTTCCTCCAACCACCTCTATTGTAAAAATCTCTTTCCCCACTGAAATATAAGAGGTATATCTATCCATTATTCTTAGATATTTAAATGTGGACTAATTATATTTATATAGAGGTGAAACTAGTCTAGGCCAGTGGGATGTTCCACACTTACCCATAACCCATTCAACCCAAGAGGCTGTCAGGCCCAGGAACATAATGCTTCATAATATTCATAATTGAATATGTGGGGTAGACCAATCAATATTTTCAACGTGCAGCCCTGAGGCTGCACATTGAAAGGATTAATTGGTCTATCCTCAAATAATGAATAGACTCTTCCAATTGCTGCCATTGAAATGACATGGAAGATACCACCAAGATTCAAAGGGTTAATGTATATCTGTGTAAATTGAATATATTTCATTGACAAAGTGGTTATTCAATTATTGGGGTTCCAATGCTGTATTTATTTTTAACTGTCCGAGAACTTGACTTTGGTGGTTAGAATTTACATGTGCTTATTTTATAGATATATCATATTCTGGACATGAAATAATAAGTAGCAGTCTTGTGTTAAAATGACGTTGCCCTCTATACATATCCTTGGTATCTCATTTCTTACCAATTCATACTTAACAAAAATAAAAATTATTAACTTGTTTATGTCAGATAAATTTCCCAAGTTATTAAAATGGATAAAATACACCTCTACCTGTGTTATTCTGTAGATTATGAATCCGAAAACATAAAACGAGGCAAGTGTATGAACCTCTGAGCTAGGCTAAATAAATAATAATTATAAAAATAAAAAAAACAAAATTAAGAAGCACACATGCATTTTTAGCTCAATTTGACAACATTAAGTATTAGCAATTGGGATGGGTTGTGTTCTGTCATCTGCCCATATGTCTATACATCTGTCCATCCACAATTCCTTTAGCACACCCTACAGGCTGTATCCCTCACCTGATCAGTTTCAAATTTCATACGTGGCTTTGAGGTAATATCTAGATAGGAGCTGTCGAATTTTTAGTCGACTTTTGACGAAGTCAAACTCGACTTATAGTTTGATGAAGTGGCGGGCCGCGGGCATAAACAATTGGTTTCCGGGCAATAACTTTGGTTCTATTTGATGCACCTTTACCAAAATTATACCAGAGGTTACCCTATAGGAAAGAAAGGCACCTATTGATTTCAGAGTCTCCCGCCCCAAGGTCAAGGTCACTGTTACTATAAATAGAATATTTTATGACAAATTGGTTTCCGGGCAATAACTTTAGTTCTATTTGACGCACCTTTACCAAACTTATACAGAGGTTACCCTATAGGAAGGGAAGATACCTATCGATTTCGGAGACTGGGACTCCCAAGGTCAAGGTCACTGTTACTATAAATAGAATATTTTATGACAAATTGGTTTCCGGGCAATAACTTTAGTTCTATTTGACACACCTTTACCAAACTTATACAGAGGTTACCCTATAGGAAGGGAAGACACCTATTGATTTTGGAGTCTGGGACTCCCAAGGTCAAGGTCACTGTTACTATAAATAGAATATTTTGTGACAAATTGGTTTCCGGGCAATAACTTTAGTTCTATTCCGTGTATTTTCACCAAACTTATACCACAGGTTACCCTATAAGAAGGGAAGACACCTATCGATTTCGGAGTCTGGGGCCCCAAGGTCAAGGTCACTGTTACCATCAATAGAATATTTTGTGACAAGTTGGTTTCCGGGCAATAACTTTAGTTCTATTTGACACACCTTTACTTGGATTTGGCATATAAATTGTCAGCAATTCCATTAGCATCCCCCTACAGGCTGCACCTCTCATCCTACCTGTTTCAAATTTTATGTGTAACTTTGGTGTGATGTCTAGATGGGAGCTATGAAATTTTTCTGAATTTTTTTTGAAAAGTATGACCGCCAGTGGCCATCTTGGATTTGGCATTTAAATTGTCATCTATTCCATTAGCACACCCTACAGGCCACATCCCTCACTCGACCTTTTTTAGATTTCACTTATTTGTGATGTCTTTTCTGTAGAAACTTTGGCATTACTGGAACTTTCTATTTAGTTCAGTCCCTTTTTGGTTAAGTTAAGCAGCAGTGTCATTGATACTTTGATTATAAAATTGGCCTGGGAAACTGAGGTTCTGCTTTGTGTGGCCTGATTGGTTATTCATTATCCATATTTTGGGAGATGGATTTAGTTGATTTCCTAGGTAAAGGGTTACATTTCAACATCAAGCACTTACAAGAATTTCCCATTATTTCAGACAAGCCAGATTTTAGTTTACAATAATAGTATCCTATTACTCAATAACTAAGAACATGTGACCCAAAGTGAAAACATCTGGATCAATTTTACCAGGTCTTTGTTGTATTTAAAAAAATTGATTTATAATAAAAAAGTTAATGAGAACTCCAGTGCATTGTTAACCAGCCACAAGATGCAACAGTCTACAAGCATGTTCATCTGAATAATTAGAATAAAAGAACTGTTTTACCAGTAAAATGTGCCTCAACTTTAAAATACAATTGTTAAACTTTCTGCAGTATGCCATTAACAGTGTTATGTCAAGACATTTTTTAATGCAGTAGCAACCAAAAGGTCTTTCTGATCTAAATGGGGGCTAAATGTGGCATTTGGGAGATTTAATTGTGGTTAAAAAATCATTGTCCAAACGTTTTGGTAGAAAATAAAATAGTGCTGGACACAACCAACTACCACTCACTACTGAGGGTGGAACCCTGCCTCTGCAGATATGAGAAATGTTAAAAATGCATGTGACTGCTACGTGACTCCAAAAAGTTGGGAAATTAAAGTATTGTTGGCTTAAAAAACATACTCTTGTTACAAATAACCTTTGAAAGATAATTCAGTTAACTGGTTGAGTGCTCAATTATTTTTCAAAGGTGATTTGTAACCTGAGTATTTTTTTTCAAAGATGCAATACTGCCAGTAAGGGGAACCTTAGATTAGCAAGTTTTTATTCACCAATAATCACTCTGTTACTATTTACAACATGCAATAAATTGTAACAAAGCAATTTTATATGAACATTTCCTTATCTACTACTGCTTAACCCGTTACCAAACAAATCGGCCGCATCCGCCCGCGTAATATGCAAATTCAGCAGCTGAAAAAATATTATTTTTCAAAACATTTCAACAAAACCATATCATGTGACCCCATGTTTGAACCAGCTCATTGAGCTCATTCCCACGAGGGGTCACATGATATGGTTTTGTTGAAATTTTTTTGAAAAATTTGAAAAAATGATATTTAAAATAATAAATTTTGATATCGTCTGCGTCGGGTAAAGGGTTAAATGACAACCTAATGCACAGAATGTGTAGCCACTAAAGTGGCTTTCAGCACTTTTCAGTAAAGTCGTGATAGTGACTTCAGCACTCAACTTGTTAAACACAACAATATATAAATCAATTGATCTGATTCATGTCTAAATGGAAGTACCTGGCAGATGCTCTCTCACCATTTCCCAGCCCACATGCTCATTTGCATCCTAATAAGGCATGATATATTGAAAATGATAGTAACCCATCCCATGTAACTCAGATGAAATTTTCTCCCACCACTAAGGTACTGAGATATAAAAAAAGTCATGTGGGACAACTGCGAGAGATATTCCTGTCTTACCCCACCCAAGTGACAGCTATCTCACCCCACCTACGTAACCAACCTATTTGCATATTTAATTGGTACCAGAAATATTTAATCATCACAAATCGCGTATGCACATGTATAAACAAACAGAATGGAAGGCCATTTTGCTTCTTTAAATACGACTGACTTTGTAGACGAAAATCGAAACCAGAAGACTCGAAAGAAAAACTTCAGCACACCTCAAATTGCTCAATCAGTTTATCGGAGAGAAATATACATGTGATATCATTGCACCCTGTAAAACTGAAGTACAAGTCTGGAAATGACATGTGCAGGCATGTCGCTTTCATTTGAGGTCGCATCAGTGCATTAAAGCTCAACATGCGGTGCTAGTCTGCATGTTTTGAAGTATAGACGTTTGGTATATATACCACACTTCTCGACGTGCTTTCCAAATATCTTATCGGTTTTCTTCTAGATTGAACGCACTAAGAAATATTTTTTCCTGGAAAATATGGTATTTTCTTATTAATGGCGTCGCACCCCTAAAATGGTGGGAGAAAAATCATCCCCGATGGGTATCTGGGTGGGATGGGTAACAAATTAGATGTTCTCATTGCATCGTTGCAGGACAAACCTGCACCAAGTGAATGCAGTTCGACACACAGTCACGATGCACAAGTTTTGTCACACAGACAAAAACAAACTAATAATGAAAATTTCACACAAAGTGAATATGATGATGACATTTTGTCAGTACACGGTGGCCATTAGTCAGACTCTGACGGGGATGACAGTGGCTTACAAAATGATATAACTCTGTATACGGACACTGACAAAAAATGTCTTGCTGATATCTTCGATAAACAAGCTACTCTCAACAAACCACCTCAGAAGGTGGGGATTCATATTGATGATTCCCAAAAGAACATTTTAACTCTTTACCTAACATGAAAAGCAGACGACACTTGCAAACAAAATTCTTGAATAACTATTTTTTTCCATTTTTTGTCTCAAAACTTTAGGTTATAACCCCTCGCTGGAATGAGCTCGACGAGCTCGTTCCAACGAGGGGTCATAATCTATGTTTTTGAGACAAAAAATGAAAAAATAATGAAAATTAATTGGAGATTTTTGTGAATGGCGCTGGCCGGTTTTGGTCGTTACGTTGGGTAAAGGGTTAAACAACAGTTATCGCTTTACCTCTCCAAATTTCCTAAATGCATTCCATGAAGACACTCTTGACCTTTTCCCGGTGAATGTAGATACTGATAAATACCTGGACATTTCTTCTTTGGATGCACTTATAGAAAGTTGTCTAATAAACGTCATGGTTCCAAAGCTTCTTTCATAAAAGCCAAGAGTAAATCTTCTTTTTCTCAACCATTTAACTCCTTGCATGCTGCTGGCGGATATTCCTGCCCAGGATACAATATCTCTTGTCACTAAAATAAGTATAGTTTTGACACATTTAACCAAATTTTCCTCTGTAAATTGAATGAACTTTCTGACAAATGATTTCTTGAGTTAAATTTAGATGCTTTTTCATCAAATCCAGTCATGGCTGCTTTACAGCAGCCATGACTGGATTCGATGAAAAATATTTTGAAAATACACAGCGGGTTAAGAGTTAAAAGGACAGGCTGCACAATTAGGCATCGTGATTCAACTTTATATTCAACAAAGTCTGGGCAATTTATTGGAATTCTTAGATTCTAGTGAGTTTAGCCCTTTACCTAACATGAAAAGCAGACGACACTTGCAAAAAAAATTCTTGAATGACTAATTTTTTTCATTTTTTGTCTCAAAAACATAGGTTATGACCCCTCATTGGAACAAGCGGGTTCCAAAGAGGGGTCATAACTTATGTTTTTGAGACAAAAAAATGAAAAAATAATCAAAATTAATTGCCGATTTTTGAGAATAGCGCTGGCCCATTTTGGCCGTTGGGTAAAGGGTTAATAAAGATAAAGCTATTCATCAAATCAAAGATATTTTCACCATGACAACCAAAGGTCTTGATCAAGCTGGAAGGTCGGCAGCTTTTCATCACAGTGTTCATCATTGTGTAAGTCTCACAGACTCTGGTTTTTATGAGATGACAGCTTCATCTGAATTTTCTAATTTACCTTTATCTGGAGAAGGGGTTTTTGGTCCTGATTTAGAAGTTGCTTTAAAAAAACAGGAAAGATAAGAAAAAACAGTTAGACGAGCTCCTCCCTAGTCTGAAAAAGAAGGACTTTAAACAAAAAGTTTCAGCTCCTCCGATAGACACAGGCAGTGATCCAAAACACCCAGTGCTTCATAAGTTTCGACACCAGAGTCGAATGCTTCAGACAATTCTCATTCAATATGGAATCATTTTCGCCTTCCAAAAATACCACGAGGTGAATCACAGGGCAACCACAGACGACGACACACCAAATCAGACAGTCTGTCAAGATGTGTCCAAGGTAGATTTGGATGACAGTTCCATAAATGACTCGGTAAGTATTCAAGTAAAACATCCAGAGATACCTGTTGGAGGTCGCTCTGTCACATTTTTTGAAAGAATGGCAACGTATAACAAACGATCAGTGGGTAATGGATGTGATTCGAGAGGGCTACAAGCTCGAATTCATAACCAACCCCCTTTTCTGGAAATAAAATGTCCAAGAGTCCCTCTTTCACAGAAAATATTCTTTTTTAAACAAAAACACAGTGGAAATTGTAGACCCTAAAAATGCCAGGGATGGTTTTTACAGTATATTATTTCTAGAAATGAAAAAGACTGGAGCCACTCAGCAGGTATTTCAGGAAAACTCATTTTCAAATGGACACACTGAAAAAGGTACTGGGGTTAGTTTGCAAAGACGATTAATACGGTCTCACTTAAGATCTCAAGGATGCTTATTTTCACATTTATTTTATTTATTTATTTATTTATTTATTTTGTTAGGATATAATGACACTTTAACAGCCAAGGTCATATCGTGTCAGTGACAGTTTTACAGGTGGAGGAAGCCAGAGTACCTGGAGAGAACCACCGAGCAATGACAAGCAGCTGCCAGCTCATCAACATCATAACTCCGCACTGCAGCAAAGGCAGGGTTAGATTGGTAAAAGACATGCACACCATCGATGTTCAGTATGCTTAGTATGCTTAGTACACAGCGTCATCGTGCCTCCATGTGGACAATCTGGATGAAGTGCCTTGCCCAAGGACACAACCCATCCAAGGACTAACCGGGCTCGACGTTGCTTAACTTTGGTGATCTGACAAGAACTGGTTACCACAATGCCACTGCGCCCCCTTTATTTTCACATAAAGATTTTTAAACATCATCAAAAATATCTTCCAATTTTGTGCTCTCTGTTTCAGTCCCACGGGAGCCCCACACACTTTTACCAAGGTAATTTCGGTTGTTGCAGCATTTCTACATAGCCACAGTATGCGAGTGACGATGTAAACCAATGTTTCACAGGTCTGTTGTATGCTAGCAGTACAATTATCAACCTGTTGGTAAATCTGGATTTCAACATCAATCAACAAAAATCGGACGTAATACCAAGTCAACATCTAAATTATTTAGGGGCCCATTTAAATCTGACAGAGGGTTTTGTTTTTCCAAGTCGAGAGAATAGGGAAATTGAGAAAAGCTGTGAACAGTCTATTAAATCAACACAACTTTGCCAAAGACTGTCTGATTCTTCTTGGCATGATAGCTTCCTGTCTAGAGCTAATATCCAACGGATGACTACACATGCGCCCGATTCAAACACATCTACTACACAACTGGTACCCCTCCAGAATGGATATGTCTTGCCAGATTATTGTTACTCATATGCTCAGACCTCACTTGCATTGGTGGTTACTGGATCAGAACATTCTAAGGAGCAGATCTTTGCAACCTCTTCAGTTTTAGAAAACAATGACTGCCAATGCAAGTGGGTCCTGGGGGGTGGGACACCTGGATCACATGTCCATACAAGGTCAATGGACCCCTCTTCAAAAAGAGATGCAAGCATTACTCCTAACACTTCAACATATTTTTACCACACCTTCAAAATCACAATGTACTTGTTTGCTCGGACAATATTGTTGTAGTGCAGTACATCAACAACCAAGGGGGAACAAAATCGCTTACCTTAAATCAGTTGACATGGGATTTATGACAGATGGCTCTGACTAACAATATTCATTTGAAGGCAGTGCATATTGCTGGCAAAAAGAATTGCCTAGCCGATTTATTAAGTCGACAACAAATGCATCAGACAAAGTGGTCGTTTAACACATCAGTGGTGCCGAAAATATTCACCCTCTGGGGGCGGCCATTGATAGATTTATTTGCTACAATGCAGAACAAGAAGACACTCCTGTTCTGTTCATGGACTCCTCATCAGCAAGTATTTGCAGTCGATGCTCTGTCAATTCCCTGACAGAACATGTTTGCCTGTGCGTTTCCACCTTTTCAGTTAATTTTAAAAGTTCTGAGTCATCTGCAGCAATTTCCATGAAAGGTCATTCTTATTGCTCTCTGATGGCCATGACAAACATAGTATCCTCAGCTACTGAAATTGTTGATTGCCAATCCGATCTCTCTTCCGGACTTGGCTGATCTATGGATCCAAAACATGGGCAAAATTTGTCACCCAGATCATTGGTCGCTAAATCTAACTGCTTGGCTATTGTCAACAGAAAGTTCTCTTCAATGGGCTTTTCAGAAAACACTTTCAAATTATTGGCAGCATCATGGAGAAAGGAAATGCAAAAAGGCTACCTATGTAATTTAAACACTTCAGTAGCTGGTGTGGTGAACAAAAAGTTGATCCCTATCTTGCATCTTTAAATGACTGCTAACTTTCTCACTTACCTTTTCAACAAAGTCTTGTCATACAACACCATAAATGGCTACCGTTCTATGTTATCATCTTTCCTTCCTACGCTAGGTGGGTGATCCATTGGCCAGCACCTTGCTATCATTAGGTTTTTGAGAGGAGTTTTTCATAGTCGTCCTCCTTGCAAGAAATTGACTTCTAATTGGAATTTGTCTGTCATTTTAGATTGTCTCGGACAAGCACCATTTGAACCAATGGAGACCTCATCTCTGACATGCAGGACTTGTTTTCTGGTAGCTATACCTACTTGTCAAAGATACAGTGACCTTCAAGCTTTTCAGTTGGACAGTGGACATTTCAATGTGAATAAACGGGGTATTTCATTTATCTGCTCTGGCTTAGCAAAGCAAGACAGACCACAACATCATTCCAAAACTATTTTTTCTTCATCATTCTCCAGAGATGTTTTGTTGAATCCTACTCGTGTGATCTTGCATTATAAAGAAAGAACCAAGACTTTCAGGAAAACGGAATTATCCAATGAACTTCCATTGTTTCTGACAATCACCCTTCCACACCGTTCAGCATCCAGTCAAATTCAAAGTGGTTGGTTAAAACTATTCAGTTTTGTTACAGTTTAAAAGATCTTTCGATTGGAAATGTCACTGGTCATTCAACCAGGAGTGTGGGCCCTTCGTGGGCTCTTTCTAAGGGAGTTTCTGTTGACAGAGTTTTGGAAGCTGTAGACTGGTCCAGAGAGACCACTTTTATCAAACATTACCTCAGGATGGTTAATTCCAACTTTAAGTTCATGATTAGTCAGTGGAAATAAGTACTTCAGAAGTTTCTTTTGGCGAGTTCCTGAGAGGAGACTAACCATAAATTTCAAGTGTTACAAATGCTATTTGTTGTTTTCAGTGAGAATATTCACTTAAGTGATGATTTCAGTTACATGAAGATCAAATATAAAAAAAATATAAACTTTTTAATATATTTTGTTACTACACATGTAATTCCCATCACCTGAACATTGCTTTTCAATCAGAATTCTAATGTAATGTCAGATAGGTTTATTTATCATATGACTCATCCGTTTTGTTCACTTTAAAACATTTGATATTTTGTTTTCATATTAATCAGTGATAAATAAAGCCTTTCGTCAATTTCATTGGTCAATTTCAAAACTAGACAATTTGAACAAAATAAAACTGGGCCACATTTTCATAATTTGCATAATTAGAGTTGGGAGCTTTCATTGGTCAATTTCAAAACTGGACAATTTGATTGGCTAAACAAAATACAACTGGGTGACATTTGCATAATTTCAGTAGGGAGAATGAAAATTTTTAGTTATATGAGGATGTTTTTTCCAAGTGCCATCTGCAACTCAAGTTAGGTGATGGGTTAAAAAGTCATACTAAGTGGCTAATTTGTGCGTGTGTGTGTGTGTGTCATATGATAAATAGAATATGAAATGAGTGTTTTTCTCATATAATATTTATGAAACTCGTCCGAATTTTCCGTTTGGGCTTGCCAGAAGCTCGCCAAAACGGAAAATTCTTAGACTCGTTTCATAAATATTATATGAGAAAAACACTCGTTCCATATCCTCTATTTATGAAATGAAAATAGAAATTTGTACTCAAATTATAGTTTTATGAGTAAATAATACCTACCTGACATTACAGATAGTCCACCCAACCTCCCCACTTGGAGTTTAGTTTCAGGCGATTTGAGATGCCTCAATACAAAAGTGATTGGATTGGGATTTCTTTCATCTGGGAGTTTTATCCAATGAAGGTAATATATTAAAAATTACTCTCAGGTTATAGAAGGCAAGTTAAAATGAGGGTCCAAAAGGGGAATTCTAATGTAATGTCAGGTAGGTATTATTTTCTCATAAAATAGGGCCCTGCGATTACTTGAATGTTGAGTTGGAACACAAAATCGACTTGACTCATCTCCATTTCGCGGATGTCCTTTTTCTTGAGTCAATTCGGCCCCAATAAACGACAGAGTTTTCATTATGAGTTCTTTCTTTAAATGATGCAATAATCCAGTTTGTCCAAAAAAGAAATAGGAAAGTATCTTACAAAACCCTATTTGTATCACTGTTAAATGATACCAACATGATTTTACTGATGCCTCATCGTGGCCTTAGTAAAGTCGGCATTATACATAAGTCGTAATGGGATTCATCACCTGAAGATAAAGCTTTGCTCTCAAGGTGAAACTCCCAATGGATGGTAGATAACTCTTATTTTTGTGGAATGAAGTGCACTCCAAGCACTCAAGTCCCTATAGTTCCCTTTAACTGAAGTATATGGACTAGAGTGCTTGGAGTGCACATAATCTGTTATTAGTGTTTTGACTGCATGAACAACCCAATATGCCGTGCTTAACTTGGACAACGTGTTAAAACTTGTCAAAAATGTAACTTGGAGGTTCTAACATGCAAGAAAGGTCGGCAGCTTGTACCAAATTATGTATACATGGAATAGTTAACCGATTGAAAGTCGCATTTACGCGATGAAAAAACTTTAAATCCCTCTCTGTTGAGAAAAAATTGGGCCATGGGTTTTATAAGAATCGACTCAAAAAATGACTCGACTCACGAGTTTTAAACTAGAATTGAATTAAGAATTGACTTGAACTAAAATATCCAACTCGCAGGACCCTGTAATAAAACTATAATTTGAGTGCAAATTTACTATTTTGCTGAGCGATATGCCAGTCATTGTGGCAGGGGGTATTGATAGGCCCATCCAGGGATAGTCACACATTTAGATAGGCCTGAATTGCTTAATTTTTCATGTAATATTCTTCCCAAAACCTATGCCTCCTCATACAAGGTTCCTGAGGCACAGTAAATTCCTTGAATATCTTGGGATTTGGTAATTCCATGCCAAGAACCTGGCAAGTCCTTGAATATTATAACGCTCTTTGCTAACCCATGAGAAATGAGATTTCAAGTGTCAGAGAAGATTTATTTAACCCTTTACCCAACGTAACGGCCAAAACCGGCCAGCGCTATTCTCAAAATTCGCCAATTAATTTTCATTATTTTTTTCATTTTTTGTCTCAAAAACATAGGTTATGACCCCTCGTTGGAACGAGCTCGTTGAGCTCATTCCAATGAGGGGTCATAACCTATGTTTTTGAGACAAAAAATGAAAAAAACTAGTTATTCAAGAATTTTTATTGCAAGTGTTGTCTGCTTTTCATGTTAGTTAAAGGGTTAAGAAATTTTCAGCTCACTTCAAAGTGAGCTCAATATTTCTAGTGTGGATCTTTCTGAATCCTGGACATTTGCTCTGCGGATATTTGCCCTGGTTGCGTTTTTCAAGAAAACGGACATTTGCCCCCGATGTACATTTGTCCTGCAGACATTTGTCCCAGTATATAAATAAGAGGAGGACATATGCCCCCAAATAAATTTATCGCTCAAAACGGGTGATAATAAATGGGTGTAATTAAATAATGAAACTGTTTATGTTAAAATCAATACTGTTGGTAATGTGAAAGAAACTGTTTACTTTAACCCCCTGCACACTGATGTTAAAGTATCTAAATTTCAGGCAGAAAATTTTTTCCATAATGCAACTAGAAATTTAACCAATTCAATCTCGTTTGACAGAGCTCATTGAGCTCTGTCAAACGAGATTGAATTGGTTAAATTTCTAGATGCATTATGGGAAAAAACAGCTTCCTGAAATTTTGGTATTTTGACATCAGAGTGAAGGGGGTTAACATGAAAGATGCTGGTTATGTGAATAATCTTTAGCAGGTTAACTATTAATGAATTCTGCCTAGTGGGCTTTGCACATTTTATTTGGTGCTGCTAACAAGGTAGTCTCTGTGAGATGGCTACACTGCCCCTCCCACACCTCTGGGTCTCAGCAAGGCCCAGTGGTGTGGGAGGGTCAGTGTGGCTATCTTACAGTGACCACTAACAAAGCAGCGATCTGAAAAAATGTGGCATTTAGGAATAGACTGTTATGGTATTCATTATTTTTAACAGCCAGGAGGGCTAGTTTTTGCCCTCCTTAATTTTTTTAAGGTGCTCTCCTGAAAACGCCAGACCTGTTTATTATCTTACTGGGCAAATGTCCGGTGCTGAATTTAGCAACCAGGGCAAATGTCCCCATGGCAGTTGTCTGTTTGGGGCAAATGTCCACTCTGCTATCAGGGCAGATGTCTGCGGGGCAATCATACATATCCCATCTTTCCTGCCAAATAAAATTTCTGCTTGTAATAGAGTGAGAATAATCATCATTAACCCTTTACCCAACGAATCGCCCGCATCCGCCCACGTAATATGCAAATTCAGTAGTTGAAAAAATATTTTTTTTCAAAAAATTTCAACAAAACCATATCATGTGACCCCTCGTTGGAACGAGCTCGTCAAATTTGAAATTTTTTGAAAAATTTAAAAAAATTGTATTTAAAATAATAAATTTTGATATCGTCTGCGTTGGGTAAAGGGTTAACTCTTAAAACCTGCTGAGTATTTTCAAAATATTTTACATCAAATCAGGACATGGTTGCTGTCAAGCAGCCCTGACTAGATTCAATGAAAAATTCATCTAAAATTGCAGATGTGATTGCCAAACAACATTGAAATTGGAAATACAGTGGAACCTACTGAAATGGATTTCTCTTAATTGATTAAGCCTGTTAATTATCCCGTTACATAGTTGGAGGGGATATAGGAATGGTTTCCGTCTTCCGACCATTGGTCCATCCATCCTTCCATCTATCCATCCATTTATCCTTCCCATTTCTTGTCATCACATTTTTAGTACTGAAATGGTTAACCGGATAATCGGTTTGAAACCAGTTAGCTACCTAACTGATTAGAAAAACCGTTAACCGGTTATTCGAAATATCGATAGTGATCATCATTCCATGTTTAAAACGTAGTAAATCTGCCGCTTCTCTTTTGTGATAGATAACACATCAAAGCCGCATTGTAAATATTGAGAAATAATCAACTTTGGCATTCAAGACTCCGTTAATGATAGGCAGGTTTCCGTGAGTAATGAGTAATTGCAGAAACTATTCCATAGTGTGTATACAAACAAATTGTTGTCGAGTACTCGACAACTTTCATTTGTACACACACTACAGAATAGTTTGAGAATACTGCTTTCCAATTCCTATAGTTTTGACCCCATATTTGGTGAAATAATGGCCAAGGATAACCAGATATTATCCGGTTATAGCTCCCGGTTAGTCGGTTTGGAAAATGAGCTAACCGTTTCAGCCCTAAACATTTTGAAGAAAACCGTTCAGGATATTTTTGCCAAATTTGATACATAGCTTTTGGTGACAATATGAATGGGATTGCAATCCAGCTGTGTTCAAGTATTTCTTCAAGAGTTATTGCCATTGTTGGACTTACTTCCTTGTCCATCGCATACGATTTCTTATTATCATGTTACAATTTCTTGTCATCATAGTTCAAAGAAAATGTTTTCCAAATTGAATATATAGCTTGTAGGTGATAATATCATGAATGTGATTATGAACTGGATATCCAAGAATTTCCTTGAGAGTTATTGCCCTTGTTTGATGAATTTCTTGTTATCACATTTTTGTCACCACATTTTAAAGATTAATTTAATGTATAGCTTTTTGGTAATAAAATGAAAAGGATTGCAAACTAGCCAAGTCTTAAGTATAACTGAGAGTTATTGATTGTTTGTTGGACCTTGGTTGCAGGGGATTCGCAATCTCATTGCATTCCACTTGTTGCATATAATTTTCTAACACCAAATCATTTGCTATACCTTCTGTACAAAATTGACCTTTTAATTCAATATAGGTTATAGAATTAACTTCTGTAATTGAATAAAAAACATGTAATCTTTCAAAGAACTGCTCTTAAGACTTCTGAATTCTGTATGTACATTGACTTATATTTGGCCTCCTGAGCTCTGTCAAATAAGAGATATTAGACTAAATTCTCAGTTTATCACTAGAAAAGAGAAAATGGACAAATTCCTGTTGATTGATTACACCTGTCAATTGAATCTTCTCTGGCTATTAAATTAATGGTGTTTTACTGTATTGAGTAACCACGTGTAACTCTTAATTGAGAGCCAGCCCTATTGTTGCTTCAGTACTTCGAAGAAAATCCTTGAATTTCTAAACATGAACTCCTTGAAAACCCGTGAAAATATACCAAGAGGGTACTGGAAACTTCTTGAATTAAATACTCATTCAAGTGCAGGAATGTTGAGATAGAAATGACATCATTATGATTCATTCATTGAGTGGTTGCAAAGATTCCTAAACAGGGGAGCTAATTGTTTTGATGAGAGGTAACTTTACCTCTCGCCCCCAGCCAATGTGTGCATGATGGTATGCCATACCTAAATATTCCATATAGGTGACCATTATAAGGTTTGTGTGAAAAAAATATGTTCCCATCACTTTAATTTTGGCATTCAAATATCTATGTCCAGTATAGTCTTTCAGACAACTTTTTCTGCCCTAAAAAACACACTTCTCATGCAACATATAAGAGAGAAAAATTGAGAGGAAGGAAATTAATGGATACGTGCACACTTTTTGTGGGGAGGTCTTAAAAATTTGAGGATTTCATAATAATTTTTTAGGGCTAAAAAATTCATCAACGTACCCTCTTTATTTCTATGGAATATTTAGCAATAATGCAAAATGTCAGCAGAATGCTTCAGAGGTTTTATAAAACAATATATTTTTTCAAAGGCTGCTTAGTTCAAGATTTTAAGGGTGGGTAACACTATTTCAAATATTTAGTACTATTATATCATTATGATCAGGCCTAAAAATAAGCAGTCTGACATTTGCAGAATGAGGTCCCCATAGAGTGAATTTGGTGATGCTATCCCATACAGTGGGCCTATTTATCCTCTGGGTACCTCTTTCTGTTTAGTTTTGAGACCCTTATTCAGATTGAGGTTTACAGAGGGTAAATTTAGTGATGCTACCCTGTTGTGCAGGGTAGCATCACTAAATTCAACCTCTTGGGACCTCATTTTACATATGCCAATCTTCTTATTTTTTGGCTGGAGTTTGAGACTCTCTTCATCTTAGATCTTAATTCTTCTTTTAAAACAGTTCTCAAAGCTGGAATAGCCAGAATAGAAAAAGGGAGTTTGGAAATTGGTGGACCTCTCCACAAAAAAAATGAAATGATTATCAGAATTAAAGTACTCGGCAAGGGGAGCATGGTGGCTCAGTGGTCGATTGTTGGACTTCTATGCTAGAGGTCTACTCAGACTAATGAGTGGGGGCGGGGGGGGGGGGGGGGGGGGTTCATTACTAATTGTCCAGTCCCTTCAAATCAAATCTATGTGGGTATGCTACTGACTTGGCCAATGACTATGGTGAGTTCAAGAAGGCTATTCAGAAATGGTATCAATTCAATGAAGAGGGCTTAAGAGTTAAATTCAAAGAGTGTAAGCCAAAAAAAAGTCAAAGCATCTACAAGTTCATTCCATGGGCTAATGAGATACTTTGACTACTCAGTCGAGCTAGCAGAGATCTGCTCATTCAGGAACAGTTCATGTTGATATGCACCCTGGATATGGCCATTTGTTATTAAGGAAACAAAACTGAGGAACATAGGTGACCTGATCAAGATGGCTGAGCAGTTTCTAAAGGACCAAGGGGGTGAGATAGTCCAATCCTAGTTAGGATAGAACCGGAATCATGCAGCTGGAAAGGCATCAGTTAAGATTAACCAGTTTGCCTGGAACCCTAATAGGGGTAATTCAGGGGTTTTGGATGTGTCCTGTTATATCTGTGAGAAATAGGGGGCACATTGCTCCTGCATGCTTACACGGTGCTATTGTGGATGGATGCCTTTGGCTAGAGGGGGAGAAGTGGTCCCCATAATCAGGGGAATGTGCAAAGGACACCTCACAGTGCGGGAGGAGGGGGAATTGGTGGTATATTCTTGGTATATGGCGAGACATGAAGTCCAGATGCTGAGGGACACAGGGTGCAGTGGCAGTTGACATGGCTTAGTCAGCAAGGGAGACATGACAGGCTATGGCCACCTGTGTGTGTTGATAGATGAGGCAGTTAGGTGGCTCACCTTTGCAAGTGGGAGGGTAGATACACCTTTCTTCTGTGGGGATGTGGAAGCCATTTGTATAGAGATACCCATTTATGACCTGGTAGTGAAGAATATTCCTGGGGCTATGACACACCTAGTTGATGAGTGGTTAGCTAAGAAAACTCAACAAGAGGCAGCAGCTGTTGTTGGGACAAACAATCAGTCAAATAGCTAAACTTACCAGGGCAAACATTGGAAGAGGTCTACATGTAAAATTTGAAGGAAGCCTGAAAAAAAAGTGCCACTCCCTGAGGAGATAATGTGAAATTACTAAGGAGGGAGAGCTGCCAATGGCCTGGGTACAGTGCCCTGAGACTCAGCATTTGGTATGGTCTGATTTACAGAAGGTGATTGGAAAGGGCCGGCCAGGCATGGCAGAAGCATTTTAGCTGGTCTAAAAGTGAGGGAAGTCTGACCTTATGCTACTGGCTTAGAAAGGTCTGCGAGAGGTGGAAAGTTTGGGAAAGTTGGTCTAGCAGAATGGACCACTTGTTGCTCTTATTGTCTGGGGGATCCAGAGGGAGGTCCAAGAGGTCTGTAAGATCAAGTGACAAAGGTCACAAGGAAGAAGTAGGGATTGCCCACCATCCAGAGTAGGGTCCAGATAGGCACAAAGAAAAAGGTGGTTGAGAGCAACTAGGTATCCAAAGGTACGGAATGGAGTGTGGACAAAGGCACAAAGGCAAAGCCATTCCAATAAGTAATGCTTGGAGGCAGTCAATGAGTCAGCCAGCAGGGAACATTTTGGGAAATATTTCAGAATCAGTGTAAAGACCATTAGGGTCCATGGTGATAAAGAGACGAGGTATAATGGGACAAGGGTAGCTTGCCAAGGGGAAACTTGTAGAAACCTTTCCTCTATTAGTGGTGTTAGATGTACTTGGTGAAATTAGACTTTGAGGGTTAATCCATCTGCTGGCATGTGTTGGGATGAGTAGCATGTGAAAGTTAACAGTGGAGTGAATTTGTGTACATAATAAATGAATGTACATAACCTATCTGTATATCTAGGTTCCTTAGACTTAAGATGGTTGAAGAAATGATGAAAATGTGATGGCTGCCTACCTCAGTTGCCAAGCATAAAAGCAGGATAAATGAGGAGTGTCATTGCCTGGGAGGGAATGCTCAAATGTCCAGCTTCCCCAAAACAAGACAACAGGGTTTTCCTACAGTAAGGATGAGATTGAGGAAAAAAAATGTGAAAATGTGGAGGTGACTTGGTTGGGACAAGAAGATCTGTTTGGGGCGAGGACCCTGAATTGAGGCTTCCTTTTTTGTCATTATTAGTGGATGCATGTTTTATATATATGTGTGTGTGTGAATAATTGAAATTGCTAAGTTGTGTGAAATCGAGTTTGACTCAATCTTGTGCATTGTGGAACAGCTGGAAGTATGTTCCTTGGTGGAAGGGTTGTCAAGATCCTTTAGAAAGTGATATGCACATGTGTAAATAAATGTATATTCCTTGGTTTGTTGATAAAACAGGCAAGCCGTTAATTAAACTTTGCTTTATATCATGTCCCAATAGGCATGTCGACTGCAACATTGACCCCCATAAACCCTGCAGAGATGCAAATTGGTTGTAGTGAATCAGTCAAAATTAGCAGTGCCGAAAATGTGAATAAAAGCGGCGGAGTGTAATCTCAAAGTCATCATTTCAGTGGAACTCAAAGAACACATTAATAAATATAACATTCTTCAAAGAGTGACTGCTCAATGACTCTTGAGTTGAAAACCTTGGGCAGTCCGTGTTTGCTTCAAGGAAAGTTTGGAACTCCAGCCAGGGGTTGTTTTGGCAATGGGTGTTGGAATGAGTTGTTGGGGTAAGTGAACCAAATAGTAGTTTTATTTGGTGAGAGACATTTTAGTGCATTAGAAGTTATTAGGCTAAGTGAAGCAAATGGTGGGAGGGCTTTGACATCCAAAGATGCAGTTTGCTTTTGGAGTGGGTTGTGTTGAAGCCAGTCAAATCTCATGCATGAACATTGTATGTTTAAATGATTGACAGAGTGGTTTAATCGGAATGGGACTATGAAATGCACCTGAAAGTGAATAAGCCAATGATAAAGTATCAATATTGTTAAAGCAAGTCTGATGAGTTAACTCTTTACCTAACATGGAAAGCAGACGACACTTGCAAAAAAAATTCTTGAATAACTAATTTTTTGTCTCAAAAACATAGGTTATTACCCCTCGTTGGAACGAGCTCGATGAGCTCGTTCCAATGAGGGGTCATAACCTATGTTTGTGAGACAAAAAATGAAAAAATAATGAAAATTAATTGGCGATTTTTGAGGATAGCGCTGGCCAGTTTTGGTTGTTACGTTGGGTAAAGGGTTAATGGCCAGTGATAGTGAAACAGGAGAAGAACTGGCTTTAAAAGTGAAATCTGCTATGTGCAGGATGCTTGTAAGGAGCAAATAGACAAAATATTGTTTAAGTAGAGTGAGATAACTACCAGGATCGGATCGATGACATTCGACAATATCAACTAGTGAACATGGGGCCCCGAAGAAATTTGAATATTGGGGGGGGGGGGGGGGGGGAGGGTATAAATTCATAGTTATTTGTGTTGTGTAAATGTTTTCATGAACCATTCTTCACAGGAACTTGTGAGCGAATATTTTTGTTTTGTTTTATTATCATTAAATTATATATCGAGTCAGTGACACCTCCATATTACGAATCTACCACCAAAACACAATAAGATCATGTGACCTGATTCAATCAAAGGCCAGGTGGTACTCTTTGAATAAGGCCAAGCACTAGGGTGACCATAAATCTCTTATCTGCACCCCCAGGTGTTGATGTTTTTTAGAGTGTTAATCAGACTGCAGTGAAGTGAGATGCAGCTCAGATGCTCCTGTACTTTGCTTGCCCTCAAAAGCCCATTTTATAAAAAGATCATTTCTGGAGTATCCCCTATTAAAATGCTTTCCCACAATGAAAGACAGAAAAAAAATAACATTCAAGATGGTTTCGTTTTTTGTGTTTTATTTTCCAAAGTGTTTACTTATGTGTGTTTTTTATGTTTTTTGCTGGCAGGAAATTACTTATTCACTTATATCTTCCAGTAACACAGTATAAACTTTCTGTGTTTATATTACAGAATTTTGTCAGACAATGAAACCCATATGATATATACAGACAGGGATTGGTGTTATCTTTTTAAGGATTCTCAGATTATCATAAGTGTTGCTGATTTCTGAACAGTAAACTTTATGGCAAGCACTTAGCTATTTATGGTGCAGTTAATTCACCACAGATATAACCTTGATCTTGTTGGCATTTCTGTCAAAGGTGAGATTTCAAGTTTTTTTCCAATAAATGAATTGATATTTAATTGTTAACAGTTAAAGAAGTTGATTAATTTTGGTAATTAGCATTTGTTCATTAAGAATTGTATTGTTACAGTTTAAAAGATAGAGACCCTCTCCAACAAATTGTAAAAATATTGAATATACAGAATATTTGGAGAATGATTTGTTACTTTCTAAATTGAGTTAATTGCATGAGAGCAGAATAGAGAGTATTGTGGGGTGTCATATAGGTATGATGAGTGTTGGGGAAACTGCTGAACTTTTCCTAGGAGGATGCTATAAGTAATACCCAAGTAGATTATTTTCAAGTTTTTATGGTAGAGTGGTGAGGTAACACTTCAGATCTGGGGAATATCAATATGCAGTGAAATGTCTTGTATATGTTACAGGGAATAAGTGTAATCAGGGATTTCACGAAATTCCTAGTCAAAGCAGGGATTTCACGAAATGACTAATTCATCTAGGGAATTCGTGAATTCACTGATATTTTTAGGGATTACTTGAAATCACTAATTTTCATCTTCAGGGATTTCATGAAATCACTGACCAAAAATAAGTAATTTTGTGATGTTTCATTTTTATTAAAAAAAACTTTGATACATTCACTTGGGTGGTTCAATACTCTTTGCCCCCCTCCCCCTATCTATCCCTCTCTATCTCTCATTTACATTAGAAACAGAAATTGAAACATTACATATTAAGCAAAACAACACTCTCTCTCTCTCTCTCTCTCTCTCTCTCACACACACACACACACAAACACACACGTTTACTTGCTATCTTGCAACATATGATATATCAACATTTCAAACATTTTCTGAACAAATTACAGAACAGGATAGATACAAAGAATACACGAACTTGAAAACTTTTGGAGGTGAACATTAATATTGATGCTTAACTGGTTGAGTGCTAGATTATTTTTGGAAGTTGGAATTTGTTCATATAGATTTGCATTATTACAAATTATTGGAGAGTGCCTTAAGGCACTCTCCAATAATTTTTAATAATGCAAATCTATATGAACACAATTGTATTTGCTTATGACTGAATAGGAAATGTGTGTAAAGAATATGAAGACTTTAGTATGGTACCCTCATGTTTCTTGAAAGCCATGATAGTGGCTTCCAGCACTCAACCAGTTAATAAAGTGTAAACTCTTTGTGTTACAAATTTTACAATTCATAGGGTAATATAATTTTGTTATATGATCAAATAAATTGTCAAAAAATACTTCTTAATTATAAAAAAAACTCAATAGTAATACTATCTACAGAGCCAAGGGTCTGTGGGTGTCTTCCATGTTGACCAATTCCACTTAGACCAATTCCATTTAGACCATATTTGAAACCTTTTTTCACTTTTGTTGAGAATTTTTTTGACGATTTCCAAGGAAATTATTGAACATATAACAACAATTTCAAATGATTTGATGAATCTTGATTGAATAGAAATGGAAATATGGATGTATGGAATAGGATTAACAAAAATAACAGCTACAGTTATTAGCTACATGTAAATACGATTAGCTTTGGTGTCTGAGAATGCAATTTATTTATTGTTTAGGTAACAATATAGAGAATGAGAATCAATTAAATGTAGACATAATTAAATGTATTAGGTAGTTGACATTACATCTTATTTTTAGGTGGCAATATGAATGGACAATGAAAATGATTATTTACAAAGTGTTTTGGCACTAAAACTAGGAAAATTAAGAAATTAAATGTTGTCAATTAAATGATACAAATGTAGCTGTTATTGAGACAAAATCAAGAAGCTTGTTCCAATCACGAGCACATTTGTATAATTTTTCTGACAAAAAAGAAAATGCTTCAGCACTAAAATAAATCCTAGGAAAAATCAGAAAATTCAATTATTTTGTAGATAAAATTTTAGAAATGTGGATGTTACTAGAACAAGCTGAGTGAGCTTGTTTCAGGCACACACCTTCAAAGACATGTTTGCTTGTTAGAAAACAAACAAGCAAGCTGTTGGTACTAAAGATATAAAAAATATTACACAAACATAAGTAAAAAAAAACAGAAATATCTATCAAATGCAATAATATTATCTATTGACAAAATACTAAAACAGTCTGAAAATTCTTTAAAATTGCGAAAAAATATGTGTTAATTCGAACACAAATAAATATGTAATAATAATAGAAAAATTCCATGTAGACCAACTCCAAGTATATAAAAAAATATTATACAGACACGGGTAAAACTCCCCAGAAACAAGTAGTAAATGCAATATTACAACCTATTGACAAAATATCCCCAAAAATCTAAAAATTCTTTTAAAAGTGAGAAAAAATGTGTAAATTAACTCTCTCTCTCTTGTTTTGAGTTTATTGAAACATGCGAGGCTGTTGTGACAGCGGGAATTACATTTCAGTTCAGACTTGAGGCATTTGCATTTGGATGACTTACAACCACCTTTACAGTTGCACTTCTTAAACCCATGTCCACCTGTAGCCAAAAGTTCACGTACTGCTGTCCGAAGTGAAACTGTCACATCTTGAGAGATGTCATCCAATGTCAGAAGACATTGTGGGACAAGTCAAACTGGTTTCGAGAATACTTCTCGGCAATTACTCCACACTTCACAGCTAATGTATGGAGATCAGTATCAAGGTTTCTGTCCATAACAACACCTAAAATGTTACTTGGGTCACCACGTCCTCTGTCTACATGTGGAATAGGAATTGCCACATTATCTCCAATCTCAGCAGGTTGCAGATGAATTCTACTTCTTTTCACCATTCTCTCGGCCTGGCGTCCCTGATTTTCTCATGCTTGCCGGCATTGTTTCTTGATGGATTCTATGCGCTGAGCTATTTCACTCGCTTGTTGGTCTGCTGATGATGCATCATCACAGTCTAAATTGTTTGTGTGCTCCTCACTACTTGATGGGTGTGCTAGCTCAGTTTCTGAATGTTCACTGTTTGATTGGAGTGTTTCAGTGTCCAATGAACCAGAAACTGCTCTTAGAAGGTCAGCTTCAGACTGCATCATTGATAACATTTCTGTGGGGAGGGATGTGCTGCAAAGGCCAACACATGCTTCACATCCGAACAATGCTGCGTATGGTGAAGATTTGATTCCCGAATGGTGAGCACAATTCTTCTGAAACTGGACAAACTTTAAACCATTTGCCCAGTCTGTTGTTTTGTTATCTGCCAGCCACACAACAAGCATGTCCTTAATATCACTGTTGGCTCTCTCTACGGACCCCTGACTCTGGGGGTGTCGAGGTTTCCCATGTACAATTGAGATTTATGGCCAGAATTCCTTCAACTCCTTTATGACAGATGCTGTAAACTCCGATCCATTGTCACTTTGCAGAATTACTGGCGCTCCAAACAAAAGGAATATGTCCATAAGTTGAAATGCAACTTCTGATGCACGTTTGCTTGTCAGAGGCCTTAAAACACAAAACTTTGTTAAATGATCTTGGTACACCATAATACTTTTAAAATTAGAAACAGGCATGTTAACAATTATGCAGACTAGACTTCTGATGAAGTATTACACATGTTCCCTAAAACCATTTCAGGGAATAAGCGTAAAACTGAAATGAAAATTTCAGGGATTTCTTGAAATCCCTGGACAATTTTAGGAATTACTTGAAGTCCCTAACAAATTTAGTGATTTCATGAAATCCCTGAACTGCTTTAGGGATTTCATGTTTTCCCTTGGAATTTCGTGAAATCCCTGATTACACTAATTCCCTGTAACATATACACAAAGAAAAACATTAAGCACTCTCAAATATAATGAATGATAATATGCAACGGTTCATGGAAAGTCTGTTGTTGGTTATATGTATAATTATATTGATGATCCAACAAATGGCTGTGAACACTATGATTGAATGTGTCCCACAAACAGGTCCCAGGAGTCAAGTGCACAATGCAATCCAAGAATTTTCCAAAATACAGTTTGTGCATGACTCCGAATTGGGTATTTGTAGTGCCTATTTTTCAATGTTCAGTCACTATCTGTCACCATGACACGGAGAAGGGTAACATATGCACACAGATGGTAAATTATTGGTATGCATTCCACATGTATGTCCCTTAAAGCAATTGGTCATCAACTCGACATCCATTACACAGTCACCAGTCGTTTGGTGAGAAAACACATGCAAACAATTGAGGTTAAGGACCGTCCACGGTCAGAACAACCCCCCTGTGACATTACAATGTGAAAACAGGGTACTTCTTTGGCTGCTGCGATGACAGCCATTCACCTCAAGTACTTTTCTGAAGAGCCAGTGGTTACCAAATCAACCAATCTGCACAAGAATGGCTTGGAACAGCCTGAGAGAAGCCATATTGAGGTCCAGAAGTGCACCAATGTCCTCTACTAAGAGATCCTCACCAAGGAATATGTTTCACTTGATGTTTAGCATTTTTAGCTGAACTTGACAAAGTCAAGCTGAGCTATTGCCATCACTTCTCATCTCGTCCCTTTGGCACACACTACAGGGCACATTTATGATGGGATTGCTTTGAAACCTGGCATGCTTGTTTGGGTAACCTCTAGATGGGAACTATCGATTTTCTTCCATTTGCGTCAAAAATGTTGCCACGGCCAACGTTCTTAGAACTTAGTTTAGTCAGACCTCAATATTTCCCTTTAGCACACCCTACAGGGCACATTTATGATCGGATTGCTTTGAAACCTGGCATGCTTGTTTGGGGAGACCTCTAGATGGGAGCTATCGATTTTCTTCCATTTCCGTCAAAAAATGTCGCCGAGGCCAATGTTCTTAGAACTTAGTTTAGTCAGACCTCAATATTTCCCTTTGGCACACCCTGCAGGGCACATTTATGATTGGATTGCTTTGAAATCTGGCATGCTTGTTTGGGGTGACCTCTAGATTGATCTATCGATTTTCTCCCACTTCCGTCAAAAAATGTTGCTGTGGCCAACTTTCTTAGAACTTAGTTTAGTCAGACCTCTATATTTCCCCTTGGCACACCCTACAGGGCACATTTATGATTGGATTGCTTTGAAACCTGGCATGCTTGTTTGGGGTGACCTCTAGATGGGAACTATCGATTTTCTTCCATTTCCATCCGTCAAAAAATGTTGCTGCTGGCAACGATCTTTGAACTTAGTTTAGTCAGGCACCAATATACTCCTTCGGCACGCTGTACAGAGCACATTTTTGATCAGATCAGTTTGAAACTTGGTGTGCTTGTTTGGGGTTACCTTTAGATGGGAGTTCTCGATTTTCTTCTATATCTGCCAATAAATGTTGCCGCTGGCAACGACCTTTGATGAACTTAGTGCAGTTATGCATCAAAATTTCCCCTTGGCACATCCTGCAGGGCACATTTATTATTGGATCACTTTGAAATTTGGTATGCTTGTTTGTTGTGACCTCTAGATGGGAGTTATCGATTTTCTTCCATTTCCATTAAAAAATGTTGCCACTGGCAACCTTCTTAGAACTTAGTTTAGTCAAACCTCAATATTCCCCTTTGTCACACCATACAGGGCACATTTATAATAATAATAATAATAATAATTGATTTTGTAAAAGCGTAAAACCACGAAGAGTGCCCTAAAATGCTTCACAGAAATAAAATACACTTTTCTGAAAATAAAGAGTCACATGTTTCAGTTTCCTATAGGGAGGTTCAGGAGAATGCTTCAGTAAATAGGAAAGTTTTAAGATTTCTTTTGAAGATGTTGATAGTTTCTGAATTTCTGACACTAATAGGCAACGCATTCCACAATCTTGGACCCACGATGGAGAACACACGATCATTGGCCAGATTAGATCTGCTAAAAGGTATGACTAGTTGAATTTGATCTTTAGATCTCAGACTGCGTGATGGAGTGTATACAGTGATGAGCTCTTGCAGGTAAACTGGAGCCAGTTTGTGGATACATTTGAATACTAAGATCAATATTTTGAAATTAATTCTTTGTTCAACTGGAAGCCAATGTAATTGTCTTAAAACAGGTGTTATGTGTTCAGAGCATTTGGTACCAGTAATTATCCTAGCAGCAATATTCTGAACTTTTTGCAGCTTCTGAATCAAATACTGCGGCAGCCCCACTAACACTGAATTACAATAGTCTAGTTGTGAGGTGATGAAAGAATGCACAAGTTTTTCAAGTGCTGACTGGTTAAGATAAGTTCTCAGTCTTCCAATATTCCGAAGCTGCCAGTAACATTTTTGACATATTTTATTGATATGGATGTCTAGCTTTAAATTTGAGTCCATAATCAGTCCAATATTCCTGGCCGATTCACTTTTCATGGTGATGTTGTTTCCAACCTGAATTGATGTAACAGTGGGTGTAGGCATGCAAACCCCGGATATCACTAAGAATTCTGTTTTAGAGTCATTCATTTTCAGTTTAAAATCTATCATCCATTCCCGCACCAGATTTATGCAAGTTTCCATGTTGCTGACTGCAGTGATTGAGTCACTTTGAAGAGATGAATTAAATGTAATGTACAGTTGGGTATCATCAGCATACAGATGATATGATATGCCATGCCTTTTAAGAAGACGACCCAGAGAAGAAGTGTACAGAGTAAACAAAGGTGGACCAGGAACTGAGCCCTGAGGAACACCACACTTTAACATCTTGCTTTCTGAACCGGTCTTGTTGATATATATTTGTTGACTGCGACCTTCTAGATATGATGCAAACCATGATAAGACAGTTCCACATATGCCATGCTGTGTCAATGTCTGCAAAAGAATATCATGGTCGACTGTGTCGAATGCTGCTGACAAATCCAAGAGAACAAGCAGTACAGCCTTACCCTCAGACACTGATTTAACAATGTCGTTGTTGACTCGCAGTAAAGCTGTCTCTGTACTGTGATTGGCTCTGTATGCAGACTGGAAAGGCTCTAAAAGATCATTTTCATGCAGATGTTTTTTGAGTTGTGAAGCAACAACCTTTTCCAACAATTTAGACAGGAAGGAGAGGTTCGATACTGGTCGATAATTCTTCAGGTTGTCAGGATCAAGAGATGGCTTCTTGATGAGTGGAGTAACGAGTGCTTTTTTCGGTGGGCGTGGAACAAATCCCTCATGAAGGAATGCAGATTTAATAGATGATATGGCTGGCAGAAGATGATCAATTGTCTCTTTCAGAAGGAATGTTGGAATTTCATCTAGATCATTGGATTTATTGGATGATGACAAAATCATTTTTCGAATATCTTCTTCCAAGACAGTGTGAAAACTGGAAAAATCTCTTTTTATGTCAAGTTGATCAAACTCTGGTGGTTCACGTGATGGTATACTATCCAGGATTAATTGAATTTTGGTTATGAAAAAATCACTGAATTTTTCCAGAATTTCATTGGTATTTAGATGATCTGGGAGAATGACTTTTGTTCTTTACCAAGAAGACTATTGGTTACCGAGAATAACACCCTAGTATTTGATGACCCCTCTATCAGAGAATTGTAGTACTCCCTCTTCACTTTTTTGATGATCTTATTAGTTGTATTTCTTTGGTGGCAGAACATATGCCGGTGAATCTCAAGCTTCGTTTTGTTGTATAGACGCTCAAGTCTGCGACGCTGTTGTTTAGCAGCTCTAACGTCTTCTGTAAACCACTCCACTTTTTCCCTATGAGTTATAACTTTTGACTTTGGTGGTGCATGTTCAGCCATGATGCCCTTAAGAGTTTCTTCAAATAAAGATAACAGTTGCTCAGATGATCCATGACTACTACAAAAATAATTTGGAGACAGTGTTGATGAACTTATATCCATTTTCAAGGAATCAATGTTGATGCATTTATATTTTCGATAAGTAATTTTCTTGGGAGGAATTTTGGAGGTTGCTAGTGTCAATTCAGCCAAGACTGCATAGTGATCAGATAATGCTGGATCTGTGACATAGATGTTTTGTACTGACGTTCTGTTACTTTGACGAACTAGGTGTGTCCTCTGTTGTGGGTAGGTTTCAAAACCAGTTGCGAATAGCCGAATGAATCAAACAGATTAGTAAATTGCTTCGTAAAAGTGTCATTTAAATTGTCAACATGGATATTGAAGTCGCCGGCAATAGCTATATCTCCTCCATACAAGGCATAGAAGGACAGACATTCTGAGAATTCATTTAAAAATTGTGCTGATGTAAGTTTGTTTCTTTTTGAAGGTGGCGGTCGGTAAACTATGAGTAATCGAAGTGAACTGTTGGTCGACATGAGGCAGTCTAGCATTTCAAAAGATGGCTGAGTTTTATAGGTGTCAGGATGATGTTTTACTTTTAGGGCATTGCTGTGGAATATGATCGAATTGATTTGAAACTTGGCATGCTTTTGTTTGGGGTGACCTCTAGATGGGAGCTATCGATTTTCTTCGATTTCCGTCAAAAAATGTTGCCACTGGCAGAGACCTTCGATGACCTTAGTGCAGTTATGCATCAATATTTCGCTTTTGGCACACCCTGCAGTGCACAGTTTTGACCAGATCACTTTGAAACTTGGTTTGCTTGTTTGGGGTGAGCTCCAGATGGGAGCTATCGATTTTCTGCCATTTCCATCAAAAAATGTTGCCGCTGGCAACATTCTTAGAACTTATTTTAGTCAAACCTCAATATTTCCCTTTGTCACACCCTACAGGGCACCTTTATGATCGAATTGATTTGAAACCTGGCATCCTTGTTTGGGGTGACCTCTACATGGGAGCTTTTGATATTCTTCCAATTTCCGTCAAAAAATGTTGCCACTGGCAACGACCTTTGAACTTAGTTTATTCAGGGATCAACATATTCCTTTGGCATGCCCTACAGGGCACATTTATGATCAGGATGGTTTAAACTTGGTATGTTTGTTTGAGGTTACCTCTAGATGGGAGCTATCGATTTTCTTCCATTTCAATCAAAAATAGTTGCCATTGGCAACAACCTCTGATGAACTTAGTAAAAACTTAGTGCAGTTAAGCATCAATATTTCCCTTTGACATACCCTGCAGGGCACATTTATGATTTGATCACTTGCAAACTTGGTGTGCTTGTGTGGGGTGACATCTGTATGGGAGCTGTCAATTTCTGTCCATTTCTGTTAAAAAATGTTGCCGCTGACCTTTGAACTTAGTTTAGTCAGACCTCAATATTTCCCTTTAACACACCCTTCAGGGCACATTTATGATCGGATCACTTTGAAACTTGGTATGTGTGTTCAGGGTGATTATTGTCATTATCACCAGCCTTTGAACTTTCTGCATTTGCACATCAACTTATCCCTTTTGCACTCTCTGCAGGGAATATTTATGAATTTCCATAAAAAAACCTCAAAAACCATTGCCACAAGCAGTGACCTTCTACTTAGTGCATTTGTGCATTAACATCTCCTTTGGCATGCCTCAGAGGGCACATTCATTATCGGGTTGTTTTGAAACTTTGTATGCTTATGCAGGGTGACAAAGATAGGAGCTATTGATTTTCTTTTCATTTCCATCAAAATTTGTTGCTGTTAGCAACAACCTTTGAATTTATTGCATTTCTGCATCAACAGTCTTCTTTGATATGTCCTACAGGCCACATTTATCATAGGATTGTTTTTGAACTTGATGTGCTCATTAGTCAAGTACTCTAGATAAGAGCTTTTGATTAACATCCATTTCTGTGAAAAAAGTTGCCATTTACAATAACCTCTGAACATACTGCATTTGTGTATCAACATTCTTCCTTTAGCCAGTCTTACAGTTTACATTTAAAAATGCATGGATTACTCTGACGTTGTGCACACACAATGCTGTTATGTTGAAATTTCATCAAATAACATTGGTACCAATGATCTTCAATTTTACCATTTCATTTATAACTTAGGCCACACAAAGTAGATCATCTGTTTCTCAGGCCATTATTTGTAAAATTGCATGCGGGCGAGCGTTTTTTTATTTTATTTTTTTATTTCAGTAATTACTGCTTTGCCATCAAAAGTTCATGTTCTTGGTTCAAGTTTTAGGCCTCATAATCTACAGAATAGCATGGGTGGTGGTGTATTTCATCCCTTGAGTGCAAGAAGGCTTTGCAATGCTAAAGCATTGCAAAGCCTTCTTGCACTCAAGGGACAAATTCATCAATATTTTTAACTTGGGTAAAATATCAGTTTAAATTGGTTATAAAAAGAGAGCATGCGGCAGCCAAAAGGACCATGTGGGAGGGCCTGAGAAACAGATTTTTTATTTTTTTAGGCCTTACCAAGTTCAAGTTTGTCTAGTTGAGCTACAGTGTCATCGACACTTTCATTCATTCAGAGCATTGCATTGACTACCATTCCTTGGTCTACCATGAGTCATGATCAGAATCCACTGGAACACATTTGGAACATCCAGGGCATCAAACACAAGCACATGAATCTCCAGTACAAACTAAGAATTGGAAGCATCTTTGCATCAGGAATGGCGACAGTTACCCTTGCGATTGACTGGCAGATGCGCCGCAGGACAGAAGATGTTATCCGAGCTGTAGAGATCATGAGTAGATCTTAAACTGTAACACTGGCTCATGTTCTCTTGATGTTACAAATGAATGACATTTTTGCTCATTTATAGCCAAATAATGCTTCCTTGTTGACTCTCCAGCTTCATACTAAAATGGGTATCGTATTGAGCTCTAGCACTTACTTTTTGGGTTCATTAACTGGTAGAGTGCTGGAAGCCCATATTTGGGCTTTATTCTGAAGTGTCGATACCACAACTTGAAGGCTTCATATTCAGTGGATGTTCTCCATATCACCTTTGAAGTTAAATTATTTAGTCTGTGAGGATTTGTCTTGTTACAATTTATGGGAGAGTGCCTATTGACACTCTCCCATAAATTGTAACAAGGCAAAGATATGTGAACAAATTATGATGACAAAAATAATTCAGCACTCTACCAGTTAATGTTGTCATTGAAATAATCATGAAGACTATGATTTTTGTGTGTGTGTATAGTATATCCTGAATATATTCTTTCAAGATAGCATTCAGTTTTTGAAGCTTACTTTGTGAGTACTTTACTGTTATCAAGCAATACAGTTATCATCGTAAAATATCCAGTGGATGCTTAACTTTTGTCTACATGTATGTGTACAGTTTTGAGTGATATGGTGAGGGTGACAGACATTATATTGAGAGCGTTCTAGACAGACATAAAATTATGAAACCTATAGTATAATTCTCTATCGATATGGAAGAAAAGCTGCCTTTTAATTCTGCTGGTCCATTGTTGAGCAACTTGAATTTTTGTAATCACAGAATTTCCATGGCTTCTTGAATTCCTTGATAGTCATTAATTTAGAATTTCTTTTTTGAATATCTGAAATGTCCTTGAATATTGGAATGTTCTTTCAGTTCCTTTGACAAATGAGGAAGGCCAAGCTAGGTCAAATTTCAGCTTTTTTTTCTTGTAAAATTTTTGTTACTGTCCTCGATTGTGCAAAAACTTTGTTATTTTTAAGTTTTCACACAATACCTTTGATGTGAATAATGTGGTAGTTATGGTCCATGGTTGGTGAAACCTTTATTCTGGGGTTTTTGCTGAAGGATGGAGTGTGGGCATGGTGTCCTATGTATATGTTAATTCTGCTTTGTCTGGCACTTCTTTTTAAAATTTTGTACTATTGTGTAGGACGTGATGTTTAGTAATATTGCATCCCCCCCCCCCCACCCCGCCAAAAAAAAAACAAACAAACAAAACAAAACAAAAAAACAAACTGATGTTCTAAGTTCTGTTTTTAGCTCAACAATTGTTCAAAAACATGGCTGCCTGCAGCCATCTTGGATTTGCACATAAATTGTCAACAAATCCATTGGCACACCCTACAGGCCACATCTCTCACCTAATTTTTTTCAGATTTCATATATAGCTTTGGTTTGATGTCAAGAAAGGAGCGTTCAAATTTTTCTAAATTTTGTTGAAAAACATGGTTGCCATCAGCCATCTTGGATTTGACACATAAATTGTCAACAATTCTATTGGCACACCCTACAGGCCACATCTCTAATCCGACCAGTTCCAAATTTCATATGTGGCTTTGGGGCAATGTCTAGATGGGAACTATTGAATTGTTTAGAAATTTGTTGAAAAACATGGCTGCCAGTGGCCATCTTAGATTTGGCATATAGATTGTCAACAATTCCATTGGCACACCCTAATGAAAACATGGTCTCCATCAACCATTTTGGATTTGGCATGTAAATTGTCAACAATTCCATCAGTACACCATACAGGTCACATCCCTCACCTGATCTTTTTCAGATTTCATTTGTAGCTTTGGTGTGATGTGTTTTCTGTAGAAACTTGATTAAATGACTTGACATTACTGGAGCTTTCTATTCAATTTAGTCCCATCTTAGACAAGTTGAGCTACAGTCTCATTGACACATTCATTTAGATAGCGCTATGGTACTTTCTTCTGTTAGTGACAATAGCAAAGGTTTGAGTGATAAACAAAATAACAGGGCATAAAATTCCTACGAGAATCAAAAATGATTCTCACAAGAAAAACATTGAGAATCAATTTTGATTCTTACAAAATTTTGATTTGATTCCTGTCATAGATTCAGAAAATGTCCCTGAAGGCCTTGAGAATTTTACTTATTTTTTGCTCCCTCATAATAAAGTAAGACTGACTAGTGTTTAGTGAATGGCTTAGAAAGGGGGCGCGGTGACATTACGGTAACCGGTTCTCATCAGATCACCGAAGTTAAGCAATGTCGAGCCTGGTTAATCCTCGGATGGGTGATCATCTGAGCGATCGATTCAGACTCCCACGTTGTGTCCCTGGGCAAGGCACTTAACCCTGATTGTCCACATGGGGGCAGGATGACGCCATGTACTAAGGCGTACTGCTCATCAGTGGTTTGCATGTCTTCAACCACTCTAACCCTGCATGTGCTGCAGTGTGGAGTTATGATGTTGGGGAGCTGGCAGCTGCTCGTCATTGTTTGGTGGTTCTCTCCGGGTACTCTGGCTTCCTCCACCCGTAAAACTGTCACGGTCATGATTAGCCATTGTGCATAAGTATGTGACCTTAAACACCAATAAATAAATAAATACTGCTTAGAATTCACAAGAAACCATGGCCAAGGTACTGTAATTTTTATGAGCATGGTCACCAAAAGACTGTATGTTGGAACATGTGTTCCATATGCATAAGTGAGACAACAAATGCACCAAAATTGAAACTTGGCCCCTAAATTTTAAACGTCAGTAAATATATAAATATGAGGTTTGTTTTTTAATCCTTAAGTCCTCAGGATTAATTTTAGGTTTATAACTACCGTGTATACATGTACACAGCTGCAGATGACTTAACAGTGCTTCTACATTATTGTTGGCTGCCTGTACAGTACAGGCAGCCAACAATGATGTAAAAACACTGTCCAGATAAAATCGTCCTACATATAGACTTCTCAAGGAAAAATACACTTGGGACAATTTTTTCAGAGCAATGTAAAAGGGGCAGATTATGCCTGTGTGGAGGCATAAAATCTGGATTGACTGCCTTCACAAGGGTACAACAGTAAATTAGGAGTTCATGCATATCAAAACTGATTCTCACAAATTGGAACAAATTCCAAGGCCTGAATAAAGAGAAGCAGAGGTTTCATTTACAGATCTGTAGTTTTGAAAATCATACGAGTTCAACTAATGCCCTCTTGTAATCAACTTACAAGGAGGGCAATTCCACTGTAGTCTGGCAGTCATTTTGCTATGATGGAACCCCTGTGTATTTATGTAAATAAGTGTACATGATGAAATAAATTTAATATAAATACACTGGATCTTTTAACTGGTCGAGTGCTAAATTATTTTTCAAAGGTGATTTGTTATGCAAGTAGTGTTTTTTAAGGGTACCATACTACAAGCAAAAGGAGTCCTAGTTTCATAAGATTTTGTTCATAAACAAATGTTTTGTTACAGTTTATTGGAGGGTGTTTCTTGGCACCCTCCAATAGATTGTAATAAAACAATTTGCTTAAATATTTTTTGGTGTTTCGGCTGCTGAGCAAATGAGGTTATGAATACAGTAAAAGTCACTATAATGGCTTTCACCACTTTTCAGTAGAGCCCTGGTAGTGGTTTAAAACAGCTCCCTGAGGATGGGATATTCGCATACTGTGGTGCATTATGTTAATGACTCATGCATGCATACAGAATTACAGAAATGAACTGGAGTGTTCACAAAAGTGGACAAAGAATTCTGAACAGATCATGGCTAGGTTTTGCAGTGGTCAAAATTATCTCACTTTCTGCCCACAGCATTGTAGAATAACTCCCATTAGAAAAGACCCAAAAGAGAGAACTGAATCTGAGATGCAATTTTGATTTGGTCTCCATGATTCAGTCTTGATTTCACAGTATTTTATTTATGAAATCTTGCATCAATGATTTCTTCTCTCTGAAATTTATACCAAATCACGATCTGATCAAGAAAAATACCACTTTTGGACTAAAGAAAATTAAACTTTTGATTCTAAGGCAGCGGCGCATTCAGAATTTTTTTGGCCCGCGTTCGTCATATTTATTTTGGAGGCAAAATTCAAAATGTATAAAAAGCTATCCTAGTTTGTGATTTAAGCAGTATCACATTGCGATTTGCAATGAGATATGCCATACACATTGATACAGTATTGTTATTCTCTTCGCGAAATGCGACACTATTCTCATATGTATGTACAAAATAAATATTTATTCAACTGATTGAGAGCTAGATTAGTTTTGGTAGTCTGAATTTGTTCATCAAAAATTGTTTTATTACAAATTATTCGAGAGTGCCAACAGGCACTCTCCAATAATTTATAACAGAACAGATTTGTATAAAAAACTATTATTTATGCTTAACCCTTTACACAATGAATCGCCCGCATCTGCCCACGTGATATGCAAATTCAGCAGCTGAAAAAATATTATTTTTCGAAAAATTTCAACAAAACCATATCATTTGACCCCTCTTTGGAACGAGTTCATCGCGCCCATTCTAAAGAAGGGTCACATGATATGGTTTTGTTGAAATTTTTAGAAAAAATGAAAAAAAATTATATTTAAAATAATAAATTTTGAAATCGTCTGCATTGGGTAAAGGGTTAACTGAATACGAAACATGGGTAAGGAAAATGTTGGCTTTTGCACTGGTACCCTCATTTCTTCGGAAAGCCTAATTGTGGCTTCTAACACTCAACCAGTTCAAAATCTCCTTATTATTTTTTTTTATCTCCATTTTAGTTGTTCAATATTTCTTTTGGGTTGTATGATCATTGTTACAACAAAAAAAACTATCAGTGAAATCAACATGGAAGCACTAGTATTTAATTTTAGGCTCTCACAAATAGATTTTAGGCATCGGCGACCATTCCATCAGGAACAGAAAATAAAAATAAAAACCGCCCTCCCTCGTTCATTTTAAAAAAATTGCCTGGGCATCAATTATTTAATTTTGTCTGCCCGTATAATCACATGTATGCAGTACATATACCTTTCATTGATATCTGTGCCTATTGTCCAAATTATTTTAAGCTACCCATGTTCGACAGAGTGAATGTTTATAACTTTACCGTTGTTTCCTTTGATGTCATCCATTATTGTTTTTGATTATAGTATATTTCATGCAGTTTATATATTTGACATTACCCAGTACATAATGGTACATCATAGATGAAGCAGAAAGGACATGAGATGATGAGAAGACTCTTAACTGCATACTATATCATTACCAATGCAGATTTCAGAATCCCTTCATCATAGGTTTTCTACGGCAGAAATTTACAGCTCAATTTATTTTCAAATTAGATGGGCTGTTTTTGAGTGATGGCAATTGCCTGCAACCTATATTCCTATAAACCAATATTCTGGCCTGCAGTTAGGCCTAAAAATATTAAAAATCTTTTTCTCAGGCCCCCCTGCATGGTCCTTTTGGCAGTAGCATGCTCTCTTTTTTATAACCAATGCAAACTTATACTTAAATAATAATTAAATGGTTGATGTCTGATATTTTACCCAAGTTAATACAATTGATAAATTTGTCTCTTGAGTGCCACAAGGGTTTGCAAAGCTAAAGCATTGCAAAGCCTTCTTGCACTCAAGGGATGAAATACACCACCACCCATTCTATTCTGTAGATTATGATGCCTAAAACATAAAATAAACCAAGAACATGAACTTTTGATGGCAACAAAATAATTACAAAAATAAACAATAAAATAAAAAAATGCCCGCCCACCTGCAATTTTACAAAAAATGGCCTGAGAAATAGGAGCTCTACTTTGTGGGGCCTTATTACAAGTTTTGATGTTTTACGTTCCAAATACACATATGCAAACCAAGTAATTGACAGGTTATTTTTTTAAACCTAAAAGACCTGAATTCAATGTTTGTCAAGTGTACAGCACAAGAAGAGGTGCCCCAGCAATCTGTCTGGGGCTAAAAATGCTGATTACCTTTAAAGTACCTTACCAGGTATTTCTTACCAGGTCTTGTTTTGTACCAAGCCAGAAAATAAGCAGACTGTCATCTGTAAAATGAGGTCCTCAGAGGGTGAATTTAGTGATGCTACCCTGCACAGCAGGGTAGCATCACTAAATTTTTACCCTCTGTGAACTTCTATCTGAATCAGGGTCTCAAAACTAAACAGAAAGGTACCCAAAGGATAAATTGGCCCACTGTATGGGATAGCATCATCAAATTCACCCTCTGGGGACCTCATTCTGCAAATGTCAGATTGCTAATTTTCAGGCTTGTTTTGTACAAGAATTAAATCCTGTAGCTTTGTGGTGCTTTTTAGTCTAGGTTGCGATCTTGTAGCAAAAAAGTTATGAAACTGCCCAAACCTTCAAAACGGACAAAGAAGATGAAATGGTTTCATGTGCGGAAGCCCCTTTCGACCCTCTTTAACTGTATAAGATCTTGTAGCTACATACATGTCTAGGTGTGTTGAAGGAGGAAAAGGATCAGGTACTCGGCAGATGTCCCGTGTTAGATGATCAGAAGAGTGTTGGCTTGTCTTTGTGATGGTCGTTGACTGGACCCTCAGGTGAGGACCAGAATGAGAGGGGGTCCTCTAACAAAGGTGTTACCTCTCCCCGAGAGATGGTATTTTGTGCAGTTAAAGCCAGCTACTTAGAAGGATAGTCATGATGTGGTGGAGGGCCATCATTGGCAAGTATAGTCTGCCTCAGGAAGTTGATGGAAACTGGAGTTGGTTCGTTTACCTGGATTTCAGTTGAGTGTATCGTTGGATCATGAAAGAAAAACAACAACGGCCCCTTTTGGTGACCACCCATAGAAAGACTCGAACTTCCCTGGTTCAGGGGCAGGCCTGCATTGGAACCTATTTGGCTGGGTTAAAATGTGCTTTTGTCCTTAAGAGTACTTATATGGGTATATACTTGTGGTAATTTAGGTTGATGAGTTGGTCGTGTTTTTAGGTTTTTGACGGCTGCCGCAAATGTCCTGGAGTTCAGATATTAGTTGGCAATCGACTAGCCGGAAGTGCAGGCCTGCAACCAGGATATGTCCACAGGTGGCAGTCTGATGATGAACTTGTCCATCTTTAGTCTTGACTGAGACTGAACTATCTCTGTTGACAATGAATGAATGGTTTCGCGCGCTGAAAGGCACGCAGGGACGGAATTGGGGAACAATCCCCTTTCGACCCTCGTTGATTGTATAGTTTTGTCATGTCAGAGCGTGGCAGAGGAGGGAAAGAGTAAAGGTGTTCAGCGACGTCTGTGTCTCCTGCGTTTTTTCTTGGTGGGAGGAGGATGTGTTAGAGAGATAGATGTTGGCGTTGTTGGATCTGGAGGATTAGTAGGTTCCTTGGTAGTGAATGGCCTGGTCCTAGCTGCTGTTTCTTCTTGAGGTTTCCTATAGTTTTGTAAATTTATTGTGAGGATTGTCTTGATTGAGTGTGCTGGAAATTGTTTGGATACATAGAAGCTGTAGTTGTTTTGGACTGTGGCTCGGGTGTTATCGTCCTCGATCTCCTCCCCAAGGAATGCCTCCGCGGACTCCGGGAAGCTCTCCTCCTGGTCGGACTCCTGGTCCAAAGAAGCTGGAGAAGCAAGAGCTGGAGGGGTGGAAGGTGCGTCATCAGAGACAGCTTCCTGCACCATTGACAGAGCATCCTCCTCCATCTCCTCTTCAGATGAAGAGTCTAATGAGCTGGAGAATGAACTGTCACCTGACGACCCATGGTCCTCCGGACCCTCCTCCTGGGAGAGGGGTGCCAGGCTGGACAAGGGTTGTTCAGGGGTGACAGGCGTTGTCCCCTTGACGCCCTCACTTGCCTCCTTCTCTTCCTTTTCCTTCTTCTTCTTCTCCAGGAACTCCGTCATTCGGCGGGCATCTCGTCGTCTGGCGGAGGGTCCCTTCTTTCTACTTCTCTTCTTCTTGATGGTGGCTGTGGCTGTACTACTCCGGCTGCCTTCATCCAGCTTTTCCGTGTCACTAGGAGGGTGACCAGTGTGAGGGGAAATCCCCTCACGAAAGGTGCTACACCTCTCCGAGGACGGCAGTTCTGATTCTTTATCAAAATCCACTGTCAGGTGAATTTTACCCTTGAGCACCTGGATACTCCAGGTGGTGGCAAGGGTAGCTGGTGAGCGGAAAAAAGGTCACAGGAAAAAAAGTCACAGAAAAAAAGTCACAAATTTGCATAGGAAAAAAAGTCACAGGAAAAAGTCACAGTATTTCACAGTATTTTATTATATGTTCTAATAGTCACAGCATTTCACATCAACGGCAATACAAATACATAATAATACATAATAATAACATAAGCACATCAGGTAATATATATATATATTTTCTAATAGTCACAGTATTTTATTATATGTTTATAGTAAATCTGCAGCACATCAATATCAATACAAATACATGTAATAACATAATAATAATAGCACAGCATTTCACATCAACAGCAATACAAATACATGTAATAACATAATAATAACATAAGCACATCAGGTAATATATATTTACACCACTTGCACTCACAGAATTCCACAGAATTTTATTATATTTTCTAATAGTCACAGTATTTTATTATATGTTTATAGTAAATCTGCAGCACATCAATATCAATACAAATACATGTAATAACATAATAATAATAGCAATGGGTGCCAACAAGGTTAAAGAACTTGTTATTCCATCCTTCGCAGATGTTGTTGGTGCAGGGAGAATTGTTGATGACTGCGTCGTGAACGTTCCACACTTCAGGAGGGAACATAGGTGGAACTTTTTTCATGCTGATGGTCAGACCTTCTCCATGGCGTTGCCGGTAGTGCCCATTTACATATGTGCGATCAAAGTAGGTCAGCAGGTCATCAACTGCAGGCAGGTCTTCAGGTTTGATGGAGTGCAGGTATTCCATTCCTTCATGGATATCAGCCAGGGGAAGGAATGCTAGAGCATCAATCATACCACAGAAGAGTCTGAAATCACTGTTTTGCTTGTAGTGGGGTGCCAGTCCTAAGGTTTGCACATGTCGCCAGGTTGACTGTGTCAGGTGGTAAAAACATCCCCTGGATGTCACATCTCTTCCAAAGACAGCTAACACAGAGCAAAGAATACTGTCCTCAAAGTCAGTAACTACATTTTCGACAAACATGTCAAGGCCAAGTTGTTCACACTTATCTACTACGGCTTGGAACAATTCTTCATAGGAGGTACGGCTCTTGTTGGGAAGCAGCGCATCGACTGCTGTGATGGCAGTGTCCTTGAATGGAACTCTCATACAGAAGATCTGAGTGAAGATGGTAGGCGCGGTCTTGAAGGTTCCGTCCATGAAGATCGTTTCAGCTTTTGCAAGGTGTCTAAGTGAATCAGTCGAGGCATATGCTAGGATTCTATTTGGATTGTTGGCGCCATTATCGTAGATGAGGAATGGCTCACCCATCACAGTTGATGAGAACTCTTCTGGGATGGAACCAAGGCCACTCAGATTGGCCGGCACTGGTGGTACGGGTCGCTGGTTTCTCATTGTTCTCTTGCAGGTCTCGTGGTTTGGAACCATGGCTCGGATGTCGTTGTCACAATCTGCTATAACCTGTGCAAATATCTGACTTGGCTTGTCTCTGGTGTCAGCAGCCTGCTGCTTCATCTTCTGTCGCACCTTGGCTAACGACACCTGCATTTTATCTGCAGGGTGGTTGTGGGGCTCTCTGATCTCAGGATTTTCTCGATGAAGATCGGTCACAATGCTCCCTCTGCAAGACATGCTGGATCTCTTGATGCACTTCCACCACATTTTGGTTTTACGAGTGGCATGTTTTGTATACATATGGCCATCAAAGGCTATTTTCAGACCTCCTCTGTTTGTCTGCAGAACCTCCATCTCAGTAGTGTAGTGAAATGGTCCATAGGAAGGAAATTTATATATTCTTGCACTTGGAAGCCATGTACATGATCACAAAATAGTGAACAACAATCAGTGGTTCAAGGTTACTAACTCAAAGGATCAAAGAGATCAAAAGACAATTAGATAATGTGGTGAATGTAGTGATTTTCACAACTGCTGTACTCTTTTGAAAACACTTGTTCCCAAAATGTTTGTATAACAAAATAGATAATCAGATAATTTGAACAACATAACATCAACTCACTTAGCTACAGATACACTGATTAATTAGGCAGTCCTGAATAATAGATCAAATATAATCACTTCTAACAACAAACTCACTGAAGAAATCAGCCCATATAATAGTGTTTTCATCTACTTTATTAAAAAATAATTTTTGAAACGTGTGGATCTAAACATGGCTTTTATTATAATTTGTGACTTTTTTTCCTGTGACTTTTTTTCTGTGACTTATTTTCTGTGACTTTTTTTCCTGTGATTTTTTTTCCTAGATTCGGGTAGCCTTCACCCTGACAAGTGTCTCTTGGATTACCAGTGGGAGCTCCATTGATCAGTTGTTAGCACCTCGGAGTCCAAGGTGCGAATGAGAGCCTATTATCTCATCAGACACAGATATTTATATATTTATGTTGTTTAGTTTAAAACTACAACTTATCATGAAAAATAATCATTGTCACAAAGATCACAAAAACAGCTTCTTGTGATGAATAAAAACTTTTGAAGAGAGAAATCAAGAAAAAAGCCCCCAAAAATAATACAATACAATAAAACAACCACTCATCATTTGAAATAAAAACTGCTATTGAAGATAATAATTTGTGTTAATTAGTTAAGATCCTTCTATTGTCAAAGCTAAAGGTAATCTGTGTGTTGAATAAACAGTCTACTGATAACAATGAAATTATCCACTCAGATAGTTGATTGCATATGATCTTATTAAGGTGTGAATGGACCTGCTTGAATAAATGCACTTGTAAATGAAAATAGATGCAAATTGAAAAAATATTGTCTGAAAATTTCTAGGGGGGGGGGGGGGGGGGAGTTTTCTGCCCCCCCCCCCCCCCTGTGGTTGCAGGCCTGCGGAAGTGATTTTTCATGACTAGGGAGGTGAGGCGATCCTTTATGGATAGAATTTCGGCTCTGTCATGGAGTATTTTGATAGGTGTATTCCAGGAAGCATGGAGGGCGACTCTGAGCAAGTGGTTTTGGACCTTTTGGAGTTTCCCCATATTTGTTTGGTTTAGGTCGGTTAGGATGATAGCCCCGTATTTGAGTATTGGGCACACAAAGGCTTTGTGTAGTTTGAGTAGAATAGTCTGGTTGGCTCCCCAGGATGTACCTCATAGCATTTTTAGCAAATTAATACATTTTGTCACTTTGCTGGCAATAACGTTGGTGTGTTTGTTGAAAGATAAACGGACAAATCTTAACCCCATTAGCTTTTATAGCTCACCTGACTGAAAGTCAGCACTAATAGTGATCACTGTCTGTTCGTCATCCATAATAATAATAACACTTTGGCCAGCCGCTGATTTGTCGCGGTTCTCGGACGAGAAGGTCATGGTTACCCCTGTACTCCCAACTGCCTCCCTATTCCCACGCTTCTCCTCTCCTCCCAACACTCGGAGACGAACTGCTTGATGATATCCCTTGTCCCATTCTTCCCAATCTCTCCGATTAGCATATTAACCCTCTCCTTTGAGTCTCCCCCTAACCACATGTCCTTCATTCTCCCATCCCACTTCCCCATTATACTCCCAGTGAATCTCATTCTTTTAGGCTGATACTTTGGCACGGACGTGATTCCATTAAACCAAACCGTTACTAAGAAGTTGGAAAATACTCAAAATGATGCCGGCAGATGGATAACAGGGTCGAGTAATGCTGCAGCTTTGGAAGCAGTAAGGGGGGAGCTTGGGTGGATGAAAATCAAGGACAGGGTAGATTTGGGAAAACTGTGTTACTTTAACTACTTGAGAAACCTGCCTGACAACCGGTGGTGCAAATTGATGCTCGATACCATTTGGAATTCTAATATAGAAACGGGGTGGTCAAAACATGTGAGGGAACTAATGGACAATTACTCTATAGAGGTCACAAACATAGAAGTAGGAATGAAAGAAGGCAAAAGGTTTGTCAAAGAGAGAGTCATGGAAGATTGCAATCGAAACTGGCGAGCAGGGGTTAGCGTGAAAAGATCACTGCAGGGGTTACAATATAAAGAAAAGCCAGCTTTTGAGAAGTACCTAGATGGCACCTTTGGAGGGTCACTGCTGTTCAAACTGAGATCAAGATCACTGGAGCTTCGGGGAAAAATTGGGAGAGATGGGGAAAAGGGATGCCAAATGTGCCACTCTGGAGTAGTGGAGACCCTGGAACATTTTCTCTTGGAATGCCCACAGTATATACCTCATAGAATAAAATTTACTGGAAGAATAATGCAGAAGTGGGGTGAAGAAACAAAGGATAGATGGCTGAAGGGGGACACGAGGGAGAGGGTAGGAATGCTTATTGAAGAAATTGAAAAAGAGGAAGTGAGGGACACTATTAAGCAGTTTATATCTGAATGCTGGGAGGAGAGGAGGGGAAGAGGGGGTGGGGTGCAGGGGGAATGATGGCCTTCTCTTATGAGGACTGCGACAAATCAGCGGCTGGCCAAAGAGTTATTATTATTATTATTACTTTGGGCATTCTAGAAGAAAGTGTTCCAGGGTCTCCACCATGTCCAAGTTACACATCTGGCACTCCCTTTCACCGTCTTTCCCAATTTTTCCCCTCAGCTCCAGGGATCGCGACCTCAGCTTGAACAACAGTGACCCCCCAAAGGTGCCATCAAGGTACTCTTCAAAACCTGGCTTCTCTTTATCACGCAGGCCACCCAAAGACCTCTTTGATTTGACCCCCTCTCGCCAATTACGGTTACAATCCTCCATGACCCTTTCTCTGATGATTTTTTTACCCTGGTTTGCCCCAACGTCCAGGTCCGAGATCTCCAATGAGTAGTTCTCTACTAGCTCCCTCATTTGGACCATCCACCCCATTTTGATATTTGAGTTGAAAATTCTCAGGAACATTACTTTACACCATCGGCTGTCAGGGAGATTTACCAAATAATTAAGATAACCGAGCTTCAACAGGTCTATCCTGTCCTTGATCCTCATCCACCCAAGCTCACCCCTGATTGCTTCTAGCGCTGCGGCATTACTCGACCCCGTTATCCATCGGCCTGCATCGTTCTGCAGGATTTCCAAGCTCTTTACGGCCGTCTGGTTTAGGGGTACCACTTCCGTACCGTATGTTATACTTGGCAGCCCCACCATTTCCCAAATGGTTTTCCCCACGAAAACCTTATTGAAACTGTTTCTCCCTATAAGTTTCATTTGGTTAAGGATTCGCTTCCCCTTCAGAATCAATTTATTTGTGTGGTTCCGGTAGATGCCTCTTCCTGTAATGTTTATATTTACCCCCAAATACTCGTAATCACCCGTCTCTCCCACACTGAGAAGTTTGCTGCTCCCTTCCGGAATGCAGAACTCACCCACTCTCCACCTTCGAGTGGGGTCCACTTTGCGGCCCACAGGTATAACTTTGCTCTTGCTTTCATTAAGTTCGAGTCTCCATTTGCTCCCATATTTCCCAACAATTCCCAGCATTTTCGTTAGCCCCTCTTCGCTTTCTGACACTAGAACCATATCGTCTGCAAAAAATAGCCCTGGGATCTTCAAGTCACCAACTGCTACCCCCTCCTCGCTACGCAGGAGTTCATCTCCTAAACCTTTGATGTACAATGCAAACAGGATCGGCGAAAGGATACACCCCTGTTTTAGGCCTATCTCCATAGGCACACATTTCGTTGTAATGTTTCCCAGGCTAAGTTCACTCTGTACATCTTTATATAGTGCTTTCATAATTCCAACAAACTCGCCTCCTAAGCCCATAGCCTCCAGCTTGCGCCACATACCTTCCCTCCATACTCTATCGTATGCCTTCTTGATATCCAAAAAGGCCATAAACATCTTTTTCTTTTTTGCTTTCGCGGATTCTATCATTTGGGATAGTGTGAAAAGATGGTCAGTAACTCTCCTTCCCTTCCTGAAGCCATTCTGGATTTCTCCCAAAAAACCCTTCTCCTCAATTACCTCCTCTAGTCTCCCATAAAGGACTTTACAGAACACCTTTCCAATGTTGCTACTGACAGAGATCCCTCGATAGTTATCCAAAACTTCTTTTTCCCCCTTTTTGTGAATAAATGTCACTTTGCTTTCCCTCCACTCCTTTGGGACCTCTTGTTTTTCTATGGCTAAATTGAATAGGGCAGTTAGGCTTTCCAAGAGTTCCTCTCCCCCTTTTTTGATAAACTCGTTAGGAATTTCCTCCACCCCTCCCACTTTTCCATTCCTCAATTTTGAGATCACCCTTCGCACCTCCTCAGTTTTGATTTCGCTGCACACGAAGTCCGAGAGATTTTCCTCGACCTGGTTCGGACACTCCGGTGGGTTCCCCATGCCCATCGCTTATCGTTTACCTTTTCCCAGTGCTTGACTAGTTCTAATGCGATTTGATCTCGCTCTTCTGTAACTCTGCCATCTACTTTAATGCTCTGTTGGTTATTCCCTTTGTTACGTTTGTTCACCCATTTCCAAAATACGCTCGAACTCGACCCCCCTGTCGTTCTTATCGTCCTAATAAGACTGCTATTTCGCACTCTCCGGTTGTCGTCTTTTATCTTGTTTACTTTATTTCGTGCTTGTTGGTATTCTTCCTTTGCTACCATGGCCTCATTGCTTTCCACCCCCTTAAGTTTTCTACTTCTCCTGTCTGCAGCACATTTAGCTTTTCTAACCTTTATGGCCCTTTTCAGTTCTTCGTTCACTCTGTACCCAAGTTCCCGTGTTGGCACCCTAATCTTTCCTACACTTTCCTTCCCTGCCTCCACTAGGCTCGCAACTATGGCGTCGGCCATCTTCTGGACACTACCCCCCTTGTGTACGGCTGCAAGCTTTGGTTTCAGTTTTTCTTCGAACTTCACCCAGTCGGCATCCTTTTTGAGTTCCCAAATATCCTTGAAGCTTCCTTTCCTTTTCTCTAGGTTTTTGGCCCTCATCGTCACTGTAATCAAGTTGTGATCACTATCCAACTCCATTTTGCCCTCATCATCCACTTCTACTCTTATCACCTCCCTCCATAAATTCATATCTATGAGAATGTAGTCAATTATTGATTTTCTGTCGTTTCTCTCCCAGGTCCATTTCCCCTTACATCTAGCGTCCCTGTTCAGAATCTTCAGACCGAGCTCATTTGTGAAGTTCAACAGCTTCCTTCCATTCCTTTTGACTTTCTTGTCCCCACCCTCTATGCCTTCTTCCTTGTCACCTATGTGTCCATTAAAGTCGCCCATCAGAATTATACCGAGCCCCCTGTTTTCTAGTTCAGTGATATTGGACCTTAGTGTTGAGTATATCGAGTCATTCCACTCGGGTTTACTTCCCTCCACCGCACAGTACACAATCCCAAGGGCAATACTTTTGTTTCTCAGACTGATCTTTACCCATCCAATTTCTTTTGACACATCAGCCGAGGTGATGATATCTTCCAGATCTGTAATCAGTGACGGTTTTAAATCCTCTTTAATGTACATGCCTACCCCTGCCCCCTTTTTCTGGCCTTCCGGTCGCCCTACACCTATCCACACACACCCGCTTACTTGGTCTACCCGTTCCTCGTGTCTTACCCACGTCTCGCTTAAGCCCATGACATCAAACTCCTCTGCCTCGATCAATGTAGCAATTTCACTTACTTTCCGGTGGAGACCCTGGATGTTGCTATAACCCACTTTCAGGGTACCGAGGTTCATTGCTTTCCGCCTATTGGGCCCATTGTTTTCTGGTGCTAGTCTTGGTAAACTTATTCTGTCCCCCTCACTCTTGTTCACCCCACCTATGTCCACTCTCGTTATACTTGCCTCTGACCTCCCACCCCGCTCCTCTCCAAAAAAGGCTCTGCTACCCGTAGAATTTTATCCCCTAATACCCGTTTCCCCGCCCTGCTAAGATGCAGCCCGTCACGCCCGTACATGCTCCCATTGCCCCAAAACGTGTCCCAATGGTCGATAAAGGGAATTCCCAGATCAACACAGTAGTCCTCTAACTCTTCATTTAGCGCCAAAATCCTTGAGTTCCGTTCGTCACCACCTCCAAGGACAGGAAGGACCCCGGATACGACTACTCTTGCATTCCTACTTAGCAGTTTGCCGACTAAGCCTCTATACAACTCCACCAAACTTACTGATCTTCTCTCCCTGATATTGTTGGTCCCCACATGGACCACCACTACCGGTTCCGGTCCTGACCCTGCCACAATGCCATCTACCCGTTCCCTGAGATCCTCCACCTTCGCCCCCGGAAAGCACAAGACTGTTCGATTGGAACTATCAGGACCACAAACTACATTGTCAATCCCACGTACAATGCTGCTCCCCGCTACCACTAATTTTCTTCTTCTGGCCCCAGTTCCTATATCATCTGCACCTCCTCTCGTTTTGCAAGCTCCTGGCCCCCTCTTTCTCTTGACCGCCCTCCTTACCCCGACTGACCTATCTTCATCAACAACCATCTCACCCCCCACACTTTCCCCCTCACTCTCGTCCCCAGGGGTATCAGAGTCTAAAACACTAAACCTGTTTTTTAAACACCGCCTAGCAACCTTGGCAGCCTTACGCCGACTCTGGCTTCCGGACTCGACGCAGCCCTGACCTGACGCCACCTTCCGAATTTTCCTACTAGAACCCCCCTCCTCAGTTACACCCCCCACATCAAGCATTATTCCCCCACGTTTCCTGCTTCCCAGTTTCCTCCTTGAGTCCACAACGACCTTCCACCCACCTTCCACCTCACCATCGTAGGTAACCTTCAACGGGGTAACTCCAGATACACCGGCCCTCCCCAACATCCCTCTCAGCTCTGCAATCTCCCGCTCGAATCCAACACACTTCTCTAACAACTGTAAAATATCCCTGCAATTCGCACATATCCCACTACTCTCCATTGACCGACCACCACCATACCTCATATTACACTGTCTGCATGCCTCCGGATCCTCACTCTCCCCCACCTGCACCCCTCGACTCACCTCCCTCAGAACTCCCTTAACACCCATACTTACCTCCGTCTGAACACACGTCGTACACTTACCATTCATGATTACAAATAATTACAAAGCCAAAATTACAAAGAGGAACTAAAAATTTGAGAAAGCGGTCGAAAACGTAAACACAACAAAACAAAACACCGAAAATGACCCACGCGAAGATAGGGAACACGCCATTAAAATCCGACAGAGAAACTAAACTAAACACTAATATAACTATCTTTTATTACAAATCACACCTATACAACACTAAAACACTATATCGATCAGCATAAACACCTGGAAGAAAAGTATGAGATTATTAAAGCTAACTTTTGACAACTGAAATGGCTATACTCCCTGTTTGGTTTCCGAGATGGACACTCGAACATGATGTTTGCCACTTTCATTGAAATTATAGATGTTTGTTTGTTCTGAAATCGAATTTGATTTCGTTCCAATCAACTTGCCCCACCACAAAGGGAGGGATGGGGTGGGGGGAAAATGCTTCCAAATTTAAAGAGAACCTTCTGAAGATCCAACTGGTACAATGACTTGATATTTGGTACTGAGCTTCCTTTTAAGGTGTAAAATAAAGTTTATTCAAATGAAGTTCATAGTTTGCCTTTGTTATGGGAGGGGCAAAATTTTGGCTCCACCCAAAATTTATATTTTCTGAACTGATGTGCCGATTTGAACCAAATTTAGATTGTGGTATTATTGAGTCATAAGTACTTGATTCATGCAAAGAAAATTTCCATGCATCCCTGTGGGAATCCCAGGAGCTAAAAATAGATATATTTTCAAATACCCATATTTCCAAAACTTCAAAGAACAGGGAACTCTTATTTGTAGTAAAGCATCCCTAGGACCAGTAAAATCGAAAGGTAAAATGAAAATTGCCATAAGATGTGGCACAGTGTACTGTAGGTGGGAATAAAAAAAATGCTGAGTCATAATTTCAAGAATTAAAAAAATCTTCTACTCTAGAACAACCAATCAGAATTTTTGGCATACAGTATCCATAAGGAGGTCAGATACAAGTTTGTTCAAATCAAGTCTCTCAGTTCATATTTGAGCTCCTTATGGGGGCCAGAATTTTAACTTAGTGTTATATGAGGAATAATCTTCCTCTTCATATCCAGTAGTCAGAATTATTATTTATATTTATTTATTGGTTTTTAAGGTCACATACTTATGCACAATGGCTAATCATGACCGTGACAGTTTTACAGGTGGAGGAAGCCAGAGTACCCGGAGACAACCACCGTGCAACGAAGAGCAGCTGCCAGCTCCCCAACATCGTAACTCTGCACTGCAGCACAGGCAGGGTTAGATTGTTTGATGACATGTGCACCATCGACGTGCAGTACTCCTAATTACACGGTGTCATCGTGCCCCCATGCGGACAATCGGGGTTAAGTGCCTTGCCCAAGGACACAATGCGGGAGCCTAAATCGATCGCTCAGACAGTCACCCATCCCAGGACTAACCAGGCTTAATGTTGCTTAACTTCGGTGATCTGACGAGAACCGGTTACTGCAACGCCACTGCGCCCCCAAGCAGCAGTCAGAATCTTTTAATATTTAGTATACAGCATATTTAAGGAGGTCAGATCCAAGTTTGTTCAAATCAAGTCCCTGAGTTGATATTTGGGCTTGGAATTTTAACAAAATGCAATATTCAGAATATTCTTGAAAGTGTTCCCCAGAGTCTTTTGATATTTGGTATACAACATCCTTAGGGGTCAGTTTCAAGATTGGAGCAAAAGAGGATTATTCTTTAAAAATCTTCTCTAGAATTACTATTCAGAATCTTTTGATATTCGGTATACCACACCCTGGGGGTGGGGGCTCAGATTCAAGTATGTTCAAATCAAATTTCTGGATTAATATTTGGGCTCCCCATCTATGCTCCCAACTCCTCTGCCAGTGAAAATTATTCAATACTGGATTATTCAGTTGGGAAATATGGGAGCAAATGGAGACTCGAACTTAATGAAAGCAAGAGCAAAGTTATACCTGTGGGCCGCCAAGTGGACCCCACTCGAAGGTGGAGAGTGGGTGAGTTCTGCATTCCGGAAGGGAGCAGCAAACTTCTCAATGTAGGAGAGAAAGTGATTACGAGTATTTGGGGGTAAATATAAACATTACAGGAAGAGGCATCTACCGAAACCACACAAACAAACTGATTCTGAAGGGGAAGCGAATCCTTAACCAAATGAAACTTATAGGGAGAAACAGTTTCAATAAGGTTTTCGTGGGGAAAACCATTTGGGAAATGGTGGGGCTGCCAAGTATAACATACGGTACGGAAGTGGTACCTCTAAACCAGACGGCCATAAAGAGCTTGGAAATCTTACAGAACGATGCAGGCCGATGGATAACGGGGTCGAGCAATGCCGCAGCGCTAGAAGCAATCAGGGGTGAGCTTGGGTGGATGAGGATCAAGGACAGGATCAAGGATCAAGGACAGGATAGACCTGTTGAAACTCGGTTATCTTAATTATTTGGTGAATCTCCCCGACAGCCGATGGTGTAAAGTAATGTTCCTGCAAATCTTCAACTCAAATATCAAAACGGGGTGGATGATCCAAGTGAGGGAGCTAGTAGAGAACTACTCATTGGAGATCTCGGACCTGGACGTTGGGGCAAACCAGGGTAAAAAAATCGTCAGAGAAAGGGTCTTGGAGGATTGTAACCGTAATTGGCGAGAGGGGGTCAAATCAAAGAGGTCTTTGGGTGGCCTGCGTGATAAAGAGAGGCCAGGTTTTGAAGAGTACCTTGATGGCACCTTTGGGGGGTCACTGCTGTTCAAGCTGCGGTCGCGATCCCTGGAGCTGAGGGGAAAAATTGGGAAAGACGGTGAAAGGGAGTGCCAGATGTGTAACTTGGGCATGGTGGAGACCCTGGAACACTTCCTTCTAGAATGCCCAAAGTATCAGTCTAAAAGAATGAGATTCACTGGGAGTATAATGGGGAAGTGGGATGGGAGAATGAAGGACAAGTGGTTAGGGGGAGACCCAAAGGAGAGGGTTAATGTGCTAATCGGAGAGATTGGGAAGAATGGGGTAAGGGATGTCATCAAGCAGTTCGTCTCCGAATGTTGGGAGGAGAGGAGAAGCGTGGGAACAGGGAGGCAGTTGGGAGTTCAGGGGTAACCAAGGCCTTCTCGTTCGAGAACCGCGACAAATCAGCGGCTGGCCAAAGTGTTATTATTATATTAATAACAGAGATGTGGTCACTCTCCTGTATTCTGGGGATAATCTGAGCATTTATTCTTCTATATCTTGTTTGATACAGCTCATGTCAAACAAAGTATAATAGATTAAATGCCTGTATTTGATGTAGGTCTATAAGAATTTGGTTATTGTCTGGGTAATTTCTTGAGATATTACACAAATTTTTATTTAATTAACATGGGTTTACTCAAAATATGCAATTAACAGATCAAATTTTGAGTTTGGAAGTTTTATTCAATTAACCCTTTATCCAACGTAATGGCCAAAACCAGCCAGCGCTATTCTCAAAAATCACCAATTGTTTTTAATATATTTTAATTTTTTGTCTCAAAAACAAAGGTTATGACCCCTCGTTCCAATGAGGGGTCATAACCTTTGTTTTTGAGACAAAAAATGAAAAAAATTAGTTATTCAAGAATTTTTTTTGCATCGTCATCTGTTTTTCATGTTAGGCAAAGGGTTAACAGAGTTGTCCAAGTAACTGGTAGAGTGCCAAATTATTTTTTGTCATTAAATAGAAACGAGGTAAATCCATACAAACTAAATTATTTCACATCAATAAAAATCTGAAATACATCCACAGAATATGAAGCCATTAAGTTGTCCTACCTGCCCAAACATCAGCTTCCAGCACTCCGTATAGAGATATCAAATTCAGTGGGATCTACAGTACTTAGGCAAAGGGTTACCAGAAAAGTACTTTTAAATTCTGCGCAGATGTATTGATACAGCATCCTGTGCATTTATAAACAAATGGTAAATGATCTGTTGAAGCTGATGAAGGGAAGTAACATATCTCTTATTAGGCTTTCCTGTGTTTACAATAGAACAAAAATAATAGAAATCAGATGAAATGACACTTGCAGCCAGCCAGGTGCCTTGCTAAATATTGAATTCAACAATACCATAGTGTTTGCATGAAGCAGAACCTTCGAGAAATTTAGGCATACTTGAATCTAAAAGATATGTCTACAAACAGGTTTGTCTGTCCACTCTTCATTTTCATGGGATTCAGTCTCTTTAAATGACCCTGCGGTAACCCTCAGAAGTAAAGCAGTGCTTGTTTTCTGCCATAAACAAGTTCTGTGTTCCATATGAATTTCCATTGACTTACTATTTTTTCCACCTGGCATCATGGATTCATCAAAAGAACTAAACTTTGCCAATTTTCATAATGAGCCAATCAAAATGCTATATTCTGACCTAGATCAAATTCGGAAGCTGCAGTCGACAACCAATAAATCAAATGTCAATTGTAAGATGTATTTGTTTAACCCTTTACCCAACGAATCGCCCGCATCCGCCCGCGTAATATGCAAATTCAGCAGTTGAAAAAATATTATTTTTCAAAAAATTTCAACAAAACAATATCATGTGACCCCTCATTGGAACGAGCTCGATGAGCTCGTTCCAAAGAGGGGTCACATGATATGGTTTTGTTGAAATGTTTTGAAAAATTTAAAAAAATTATATTTAAAATAATAACTTTTGATATCGTCTGCATTGGGTAAAGGGTTAATGATATTAACTGACCTGTTTTGCTGTGCATGAATGCAGGCAACCACTGGTTAACAAAGTTTTGTGAGGGTGAATGAGCTCGTTCCAAAGAGGGGTCACATGATATGGTTTTGTTGAAAATTTTTGAAAAACTAAAAAAAAATTATATTTAAAATAATAACTTTTGATATCGTCTGTGTTGGGTAAAGGGTTAATGATATTAACTGACCTGTTTTGCTGTGCATGAATGCAGGCAACCACTGGTTAACAAAGTTTTGGTGAGGGTGAACCCTATGTGTTCGATTTATAATAAGCCTGACGATATTGTATGGGATATTGTTGGTGAACTGATGGGGATGGACCCCCCCCCCCCCCCCTATTTTTTTTTATGTAGCTTCCTGATGGGTACCTCCACCTCATTTAATTTCATTCCAATCCTTTCACTTATCAAAGAGTGATTGCCCTTGAACTTGGAAATTTCTCGTATTAGCTGTGGTTACAGCTCCTCATCCATCATACAGACAGCTGTTGTTGGACATTTGAATAGAAAACAAGACTTTTCGGTGTAAATATCTCTTTTACATAAAAATATAATAATGATATAAATACCCTGGAACCCAAAACAGCTGTTTGGTATATCGTTTCACTGGCCTCTCAAGACAGGTGGTCTCTGAAGGAATGTTTTACTGTACACTGTATACTGTTAGAATTGCAAAGCGTTTAAAGTGTAGGGCCCATTGTGATGGCCCCCATCACTTTGTATCTAGTTAAACTTATTCTACAAATGGGGAGTGATTTTATAAGACCCAAGAGCTGACTTTGAAGCGAGTATTTCTTAGATAATGGCTGCTAATTTCTTAAAAATGTGAATAAATAACCTATTTGGACACAGTTGTCATTTATATTTTTTTGTTTACGATCGATCTGTCACACTTCTTTGCCAATCACATATGAGTTTTGTTTTTATTTCAAGCAGAACTGTCAAATTCTACAAATAAGACTAAATTTTTAAATTAATGAATTCTTTGTCATAAAGGCCTGTAGTAAACATAGAATGCCATGATGTGTGAATGCATTCATCAATATGGCACTCAAGACATTGCAGAAGGATAGAACTCGAGGCTGCAACTCCCATTCTATCCTTCTGCACTGGCACTCATGTATTGATGAATGCATTCACACAGCTTGACATGCTGTGTATAAATACCTTGCTAATGTGTATAATTTAGTTCCCTGCATGGAGATGGTAATAGAATATTACAGTACTGTGATCACAGAAGCAGACTATTTCTTATCAACCTACCCACAATTGTTTACTACAGGCTTGCACTACAGTGGAAGTCCCTAACTCGGATAATATACTCTCTATTTTTGTCTTTCCCAAGCAATTTGGGAAAGAAAAGTGGTGCAAAAGCACCAAGAAAAAACTAGACTGAGTGATTGTGCCCCTTGCACAATACACAGAATTTTCCTTGTCCTTTGGAAATTTTCACGTTATAAATGCAATATTATGCATTTTTTTTCCATAAGAACAAATTATCACGATTCCAAAAGTATTATTCCTAATGTATAATGGGTCCATATACTAAATTTGTCGTGAGAATGTGTGGCCATATGTTGAATTTAAAGTTTGCGTTTATAGCTGAAAATCAAGATGTGTTCCCTGGCATGGACGCCCAAGTTGTAGAGTCCAACTAATGGTTGTTTGTGTTGGGTGGGGGTTGGGCAGTCACGTCGGATAGTTTTACAGGTGGAGGAAGAGACTCAACATCCAAATTGTGAATAACGGCCACTTTAACCTGTCTGGTAGTACAGTTTTGTCAGGTCAAAGTGGCGATTGAAAGAAAAAAGTTTGGTTTAAAAAAATTTTCAGTCCCAACCGGACCCAAAAAATTTCCAGGTAAGAAAAAAAATTTTTTTTTCGACTAAAAATTTTCCAAAACGTATAGAAAACCGAAAAAAAAAAATTCCGATTTTTGTTCAAAATTTTCCAAGTCCAAACCAGAGTGGTAGTTTTCCAGCCATCAGAAGCCAAGTGGAATAAAGCCCTATTCCCATGGGATGGTGAAAGGTTTAAAGAGACCGTGAATGTTGCCATTTCATCCACGGAAGCCTTATACGATTCAAGAACGTCGAGTATTCTCATGCCAAAAAGAGGGTGTACGGACCGTTGAGAGGCCGAGCGTGTACATTTGGTGACTGCCCAAAGCCAAATGCAACAGAATTGTGCTTCCACACTACGGGGAATATTTTTACCTATATACGGGTTACACATTTTCCATCACCACCGCTTTTAACCCACTCTGGTAGCAAAGTATAATCAGGTTGTAGTACCAGTCCGAAGACCGGACCAAAAACTTCCAGGTAAAAAAAAAAAATTTGTTCGTCTCAAACTTGTCCAAAACGCATAGAAAACCGAAAAAAAGAAATTCTGCTTTTTGTTCAAAATTTTCCAAGTCCGAACCGGACTAGTAGTTATCCAGCCATCAGAAGCCAAGAGAAATAAAACCCTATTTCCCGTGGGGTGGGGAAAGGTTTAAAGAGACTGTGAATGTTGCCATTTCAACCACGGAAGCCTTATACGATTCAAGAACATCGAGTATTCTCATGCCAAAAAGAGGGTGTATGGACTGTTGAGAGGCCAAGAGTGTACATTTGGTGACCGCCCGAAGCCAAATGCAACAAGATTGTGCTTCCACACTATGGGGAATCTTTTTACCTATATTCGGGCTACACATTTTTCAATCAACACTGCTTTTAACCCACTCTGGTAGTAAAGTATAATCAGGTCGTAGTACCAGTCCGAAGACCGGATCAAAAACTTCCAGGTAAAAAAAAAAAAAAATTTCATCTCAAAACTGACCAAAATGCATAGAAAACCGAAAAAAAAATTCCGATTTTTGTTCAAAATTTTCCAAGTTCGGACCGGAGTGGTAGTTATCCAGCCATCAGAAGCCAAGTGAAATAAAACCCTATTTCCGTGGGGTGGGGAAAGGTTTAAAGAGACCGTGAATGTTGCCATTTCATTCACTGATACCTTATACGAGTCAAGAAAGCTGAGTCTTCTCATGCCAAAAAGAGGGTGTACGGACCGTTGAGAGGCCTAGAGTGTACATTTGGCGACTGCTCGAAGCCAAACGCAACAAAATTGTGCTTCCAAACTATGGGCAAACTTTTTACCTATATACGGGCTACACATTCTCAATCACCGCCGCTTTTAACCCACTCCTGTAGAACAGTATAATCAGATCGAGTTACCAGTCCGAAGACCGATTTTCGTTTTTTGGTCGTGGAGTCCGAACTGAAATGTTTCGTGAGGAAAAAATTTTGGGGGGTATTTTTTGGGCTAATGACTGATACAAAGCACAGAAAAAATCGGATTTTTTTTTTCTCGATTTTTTGGCCATTTCGGGCATTTTGAAGGACGTTTCGGCTCCAAAAGAGGGTCATAGGACAATTTAGCCCAAAATGGTTTAGCGACACAAGCATATACTTTGGGACGCTCTATGCGTTCCCCAAGTTTAAAAAAAATCGTAAAGATCGTATCCAAGATTTAGTGATTATAAAAGGGTTGGAAAATAAATAAAAATAAGAATTCTGAAGAATAACAAATGTATTTTCCTTTTTCAAAGGAAAATCCAAATAAGCCCAAACTGGGTCGAATGCAACCAGTGCAGACCCAGTACGGGATGCTCTCTTCCAAGTACAACTCCACAACTTCCGTTGCCAGTGCGCATATGCGTCGCTAATGACTTATTCTTTTTTTTATCCGAGACACGTGAAGGATGTGTCTCCGCCATATGCATTATGAAACAGTGATAATTCAACTCGTCGATAATGGTTTTCCTTTGACTGGAATTATGGATCTGAAGATCGTATAATAACAGGACTGTGTTTTATTTATTCTCGTTAATATTTTCAACCACATTCTCATTGTATATTGTATACTATTCCATTTTCACGAATGTTTTTTCGACATCGTGTCAACGCGGTTCGACAATGAAATTTTTCAGTTGATAAATTTAATTGTTATTGGAGTTAGGTGTCAATCAGGGACTGTCTGGACAGGATTTCTTCACTCTGTTGAGGGCTGAATTTCTGTTTCTTCGGTCCCTGTCTGCCGTCTGGGTTCTGTTGTGTACCCAGAGGTTTTTTTCTGCCACCTTCTCTCGTAGTTGAGGGTGTTCTTCTACTTTCTGTATCTGTTGAGTTGATCTTTTTCTTCTACTGCTCTCACCTATGTTTTTTCCGGTTCAGTTCCTTTAGGGAAATTCCTTTTGCCCTCGCCTTGGTGCGTTCTCGTGGCTGTTTCTTCCCCACCCGCGGGTGGTGTGGAACGTTGCCGTTTCAGGCCCTCCCGACTCGACCATGTCTGGTGTGAGTTATACCCCCTCCGTGGGGGATGTGCAGCTCCTCCCACACCTGCAGGGTGTGGGGAATGCTGTTGTTTCGGGGCCTTCTGACTTGACCACGTCTGGTGAGAGTTATTCCCCTTCCGTGGGGGATGTGCAGGGTTTTTTTTGTTTTTTTTTTACCGCGGTGGATACTGCAGGAGCTGTTGGATTTCTGGTGAAGAGATGCCTGGTTCGGGGACAATGCGCCCTCTCCAGTCGACATCTGAGGCTGTCACTAGAGTTGAGACTCCTCCTTTGGAGGCCGAGCTGGGTGGCTCTCTCCCATTTTCCGCCAATTCCAACAATTCCCGTCGTATCTGCTGCTACTGCTGTTCTGTCTACAACGTCATCGGGCACCGTTTTTAGCCGGCCTCGGCTTATCCCTGCAAGAGTCTGCAGGGATGTCTGTAGTGTGGTTGTGGGGTATCGGCCTCAGCCTTCCCCTACTTCAACTCAGCGAAGTCGGAAGTGGCTGCCGACTGAACCCCCCCACTGTGTCCTCTCAGCCGTTGAGCACAGTAGTTTTATACCTGCAGTGGTCTGCAGCGGTGTCTGGGATTATAGACGTGTGGGTATCGGCCTCAGCCTTCCCTGACTTCAACTCGGCGAAGTTGGAAGTGGCTGCCGTCCGGACCCTCTACTGTGGTCTCTGCACCGTACGAGTACCACAGTTTTGTCATTGGCGTTTTCCGTCCACTCATTCTGGTCACACGGCCAGTTTTGCGGGACCAACGCCTTCTGTGCAGCCTGGACCTTCTGCCCCGCAGAGGTCCACGGCAGCTCTCCCGAGTTCCCGCTATGTTGATCCTCGGGGTGTGTCATACCCCTATACACGTCTGCCCTCAGATGTTTCGGCTGCCGCCCGTCGCCCCGCTTCGGGTGTATTGGAGGATCGTGACCCTTTGCTGGTTAAGAGGGTCAGGTGTGAAGCCACTTTGCTGGTTCGTTCCCATGTCGAACCGGCTGGTACAGGCAGTGAGCTTAGGAAGGCCCTCTCCATACTCACTCAGGTTCTGTCCAAGAGCCTTTCCATTGCTTCCAGCAAGGCAGCGAGTGGTTTCCAGGCGCCCCCTATGGCACCACCTCCCGGGATTGGAAACAGGCCGCTTTCTGATCCCCCTGGTGCCTACACCATGGGAGGCGTCGTTTGGTTTGCCCACGATGAGCTATGTGTCTTCCGACTCCGGGGAGGAGTCAGACATCCTTGATGTGGAGAGCCAGCAGTCTTCTGACTTGGGGGCAGCTCTTGACTTTGTGTTTGGGTTCCTTCCAGATCTCAAACCATCAAACCAGCCGACAGTGTCAGCCAGGTCGCGATCATCGGTTGCGCGCCTACAGCCTGTGGAGCAACCTGCTTCTGTGCATCTTCGACCGTGCCAGTCAGTACAGGTGGTTGAAGCATTTTCAGCATTGGACTCTAAGCTGAGTTCCAAGGCTATGAAGGCTCCATTCTTCACCAGGGTTGACACCTTTTTGCCTCCGGTGCGTTATCGTTACTACGATTTCGCCAATCCGTCAGTCTGCCAGACTTTGACGGTTTTGGATCAGGACTCCAATTCCCTCAGGCTTTCCAAGCCCAAGTCGGCCGTCATTCCTATGACGACTCTGGAGTCCCATGTTGGGCTTATCGAGAGAAATGCAGGGTATGCGTTCTCTCTCCAATCACGTCGTATCTGCCTCCTGATAGGTTTGACGATGTACAGGCTCCTTTGCGTGTGCTGTCCAAGGCATTCATGCATCTTACTCACATGCATGTCTGTGACACGGCTATTTTGGAACTAGTTGGAAGGGACTCTGTGCTGGACACAGGCCGATCCCTTCCTGGGGGCAGCGCGCTACTCTTCCATCTGCTTCTTTGGCAGGTCCGCTACTGTTCCATGGGTTCCGTGTCGACAGTCCGGGATGACATCCTACGTCATTCCAAAGATCAGCTGCTGCTTCGTCAGCTTGATCAGCCTTCTAGGGGAGGCAGGGACCGTTCAAAGCCTAACAAGTACCCTTCTGCTTCCTTTGCAAAGCAAAGGGCTGATCCTCCTACCACCGCTTCTACTTCTTACTCACGGGGTAAGGGTAAGTGCCGGCAGGCTAGAGGGAAGTCTCAGGATTCTTCATTCAGTAGAGGAGGTGGTTTCTCCACTTGCGGGTCTCTTCGGAGCTCGAACTGAAGGTCCTCACCTCAATTCGTCCAGGTTGGAGGAAGGATAGCAGGGTTTGCAGACTGTTGGGCCACCATCACATCCGATCCTTGGGTGTTAGATGTTGTTCGGTCCGGGCTGCGAATATCCTTCCGAAGGTACCCCACTCTATCCAGAGTGCCTCTTCCAACCACAGTTCCTTCAAACGTTTTACGTCGGGAGCTTTCATTCACGGAGATAGACAATCTCCTGGCCAAGGGGGCGATCGAGGTCATCAAGAACATTCAGTCAGTGGGGTTTTATTCCCACCTGTTCTTGGTGCCGAAGAAGGGCAGCTGACTCCGACCGGTCATCGATCTGAATATCCTGAACCAGTCTCTCATTGCACCCAAGTTCAGCATGGAGACTTTCAGGTCGGTCCGCCGTTCCATTCACCAGGGAGCTTTCGCTTCCAGCATCGACCTGCGAGACGCTTACTTTCACGTTCCGATTCATCGGGTGTCGCGGAAGTATCTCAGGTTCGCTGTTCTGGGGTGAGTTTACCAGTTGAAGGCCATGCTTTTCGGCCTCAACCTGGCTCCTTGGGCCTTCACCCAACTGATTGATAGCTTTCCATCGCACACAGTCCAGGGTGACTACTTCAGCATATCTAGACAATATCCTCCAGAGGCATTCCAATGCTGTCTTACTGGAGTTGGATGTCGACACTTTATTGAGCTTGCTCACGTCGCTAGGATTCAGAGTCAATGAGGAGAAGTCGGATCTGGCCCCTTCTCAGTCATTTTGTCATCTGGGGATGGCCTTCCGCACTCAGTTCAATACGGCGGCAGTCCCCCAGGCCAGGGCTGTGATTCTCTCAGCTTTTGCTCTGACTCTGTTCCCAGTCCACATCCGCGACAGCACAGGGTATTCTCCGGCTGCTCGGTCTCTGCGGTTTGGTGATGGATCTCATTCCTGTAGGTCGGCTGCATGTCAGACCTCTCCCAACACTTTCTGCTCAGTCGTTGGAGGCCGAATGTCGATTCTCTGGATCTGGTGCTTCAGTTACCAGAATCTCTTATCCTCACCTTCTCCACTGGACGAATGTTCAGTGGATCATGCAGGGTGTCCCGTTGGACTTACCCACGTCCGATCGCATTCTGACGTCAGATGTTAGCGATCTCGGATGGGGTGCGACGTTGGATCCTCTAGGTCTTTCCCTTCATGGGATGTGGGACCAGGATCTGGCATCTCTACACATCAACCAGAAGGAACTTCTTTCTCTTCTTCTGAGTTTCAGGCAGTGGATCCCTCACCTGTCGAATCGTCAGGTCCTTCTGTTGTTCGACAATTCGACAGTGGTTGCTTACATTCGGAACCAGGGAGGCATGCACTCAGTTCCAGTGTACAAATTGGCTCGGGATCTTCTACTGCTCACTCAGGATGTCAACGTTGGGGTGGTTGTTCGTCACATTTCCGGTCGTCTGAACGTCCTAGCCGACTCCCTGTCCCAACAGGGCAGGTTCTTTTCCACTGAGTGGATGCTCCACATGGCAGTGTTCCATCGATCTCTTTGCGACTCGTTGGAACCATCAGGTGGACACTTTCATGCCCCCGTGTCCAGATGCTCTGGCTTTCGCCGTGGACGCTCTTGCCCTCCTTTGGGACGGTCTTGTCGGCCACGCCTTCCTGCCGGTTCTGATTCCACCTCAAGTTCTCGCCCAGATATGAATCTGCAGTCATCGAATCCTTTCGATCACACCCCTGTCGCCTCGGTGGGTGTGGATCAATCTGCTCCGCTCTCTGTTAGCGGCGGTTGCGGCATGTCTCCCTCTACATCGCGACTTTCTTTGCCAAAGTGGCCCGAGGAGGTTTCAAGTTGACCCGACTTCATTGTGCCTTCGCACATGTCTTTTATCGGGTCCTATCTCCTCCGTAGTGGTTTTTAGAGACAAGCAGTGGAGTTGCTTTTCTTCTTCAAGGAGGCACTCACTCCACTGGTTTACCCTCTGTGGCTAAGTAGAAGGTTCTTCTGTCAATGGTGTGCGATCACTCTGTTGCTTCTGTCACACCTTCGATCACACCGCTTGCGGAGTTTCTGGTATATGTTTGTTTCTGGGGTCTCCAGCAATGGGTACAAGTCCATGCTTCGGAGACCTTTTTCATATGTGGTCCGCATTGTTTCGACACTCATCCTTGCCTCTCCAAGCTTGTTCAGCTCTTTTCCTTGAAAAGGCCTAGGACTTTGCAGTTTCCTCCAAGATGGACACTTTCTTGGGCGCTGCTCTGCTTGGGGGTGGGGGCGTTCGCGCCTTTATCCTGGATGGATATGCGTTTTCTCACATGCCAGATCTCTCCTGCATCGATTTCTCGATGGATTTGTCTTACTATTCGTGCAGCTTCCGCTCGTCTAGCTACTGGTGATTGTATTACCAATTGTTTTTTCTGCCACGAGGTGCGTGCATTGTCTTCCTCTCGGGGCTTTTACTAACTCCGTCATGTTGTCGGATGTTATTTTGGCAGCCTACTGGAGAAATGCTACCTTCTCCATTTATCTGCGACAGTTGCAAGAGCCGACAGAGGACCTTTGTCCTACGGGCCCTCTTTCTTCGGCTCAGCCTGTTGTCTATCCCAGCCATTCAGCTTTTTACAGGGTCAGTTCCAGCTCCTTGCTGTTACTGCCCTTTCTGTCTGTGCGTCACACAGAACCATACGCCTCATCTTTCATTGTCTTTTACTAATGTTTGTGATGCTATGGTTGATAAGCCTTGGGACCTTTTCCATCTGTTCACAGTTCCAGTGCACTTGGGTTATGTGTAGGGTTGGTTATGCGATTCCCTCCAGCCTATTGTCTATTCAACCTGTAGTAAACAATTTGGTTGATAAGAAATTTAAATTTTATAGTAAATTTCCTTTCTTATTATACCTACCACAATTGTTTACATGGAGGCCCTCCCGTCTTCTTATACGGGTAAGAATCCTTCCTCCCCGCTGATCACATAACTCTAACGTTGGCAGATTCAAAAAGAATGAGTCATTAGCGAAGCAGATTCAAAAAGAATGAGTCATTGGCAACGGAAGTCGTGGAGTTGTACTTGGAAGAGAGCGTCCCGTACTGGGTCTGCGCCCGTTGCACTCGACCCAGTTTTGGCTTATTTTTTCTTGGTGCTTTTGCACCACTTTTGGGAAAGACAAAAATAGAGAGTATATTATCCAAGTTAGGGTCTTCCACTGTAGTGCAAGCCTGTAGTAAACAATTGTGGTAGGTATAATAAGAAAAGAAATTTACTATAAAATTTAAATTTCTCGATTACATTGCAGTCTGGTCACTGCATAGTCCAAACTTGGACCCAATAAGTCTATAAAATAATTTCTAGCTTAACTTGACAAAGTCAAGATAAGCTATTGCCATCACGCATGCAAAAGTCTGTAAGTCTGTGAGTCTGTTCACCATTTTCTTTAGCAAAGGCTACACCCCATTGTTCTTGTCTGATCATCACAAAACTTCCTAAGCAGGTTCGAGGTCATGTCTAGATGAGAATGTCCCCCTTTGGATAGGTCAACCTTGAAGGCCACGCGAACCCAAAACCTGAAAACTTTTAGCACAGTCTACAGGTCTTTTTTATGAAGGGATTTCATTGTAACTTAGTAGAATGACTCTGTGTAATGTCTAGATGAGAACTTCCCATTTTGGTTGCAATCGGTCAACTGTGGCAGGTACCCAAGACCAAAACCCAAAGACCTTTAGCACAGTCTACAGGTCATATTTATGAAGGAATTTCATTGTAAATTGGTAGGGTTACTCTGCGTAAGGTGTAGATGAGAACATCCCCTTTTAGTCATGATCGGTCAACTATGATGGCTATGCAGGCCCGATAAAAGCCTTTAGCACAGTCTACAGGTCATAGTTATGAAGGGATTTTATTGTAACTTCGTAGGATGACTTGGTATAATGTCTAGATGAGAACGTCCAAATTTGGTCGGGTTCAGTCAACTGTGACAGCCACAGGGGCATGTTACCTAGATTCATTTAGCACAGTCTACAGCTTGCAGTTATGAAGGGATTTCTTTGCAAATTTGTAGGATGAATTAGTAGAATGTCTAGATGAGAACATCCTATTTTTCCCTTGATCGGTCAACTGTGATGGCCGCACAGGCATGTGACCTAGATTTGCTTAGCACAGTCTTCATCTCATATTTATGAAACGATTTCATTGTAACTAGGAAGGATAACTCTGTGTAATGTCTAGATGAGACTTTCCTATTTTGGTCACAATCGGTCAGCCGTTACCAACCCTGGTGCCCTGGTCACATGACCTAGAGTCCTTTAGCACTGTCTACAGGTTGTTTTTATGAAGGGATTTCATTGTAACTTAGTAGGATAACTTGGTATGATATCTGGATGAGAGACTCTCTTATTTTGGTCATGATCGGTCAACTGCGACCACCGAACCATCACGTGACCTAGATTCCTTTATCAAAGTCTTCGAGTTATACAGAGGAGCCCACTTAATTGGATATCTCATAACTGAATAACCTTGTTAATTGAATATAATTTCCCAACACAAAACCATTTACCATACCTTCAGTACAAATTTGACCTGTTAATCCTTTACCCAACGTAACGGCCAAAACCGGCCAGCGCTATTATAAAAAATTGCCAATTAATTTTCATTATTTTTTGTCTCAAAAACATAGGTTATGACCCCTCGTTGGAACGAGCTCATCGAGCTCGTTCCAATGAGGGGTCATAACTTATGTTTTTGAGATAAAAAATGAAAAAAATTAGTTATTCAAGAATTGTTTTTGCAAGTGTCGTCTGCTTTTCATGTTAGGTAAAGGGTTAATTAAATATAGGTTATAGAGTAAACTCCTGTTAACTGGATGAAAAATCTTGTAACCTGTTGAGAAATTACCCAAACTCTCCCAGTTTTACTTTGTTTATAGACCTATTTGGCCTCAGTATATCCAATACAGGTATTTAATCTATTATATCTTGTTTGACAGCGATATGGAGCTCTGTCAAACAAGATATAACAGAATAAATGCTATGTATATCTCTAGAATACAGGAAAGTGAGACAATCCCTGTTAATTAAATACTCCTGTTAATTGAATAATTCCCATTGGCAAAGTTACTATTCCGTTAACAGGGTTCCACTGTATTTATGAAGGGATTTCATTGTAACTTGGTAGGATGACTCATTTTGGAATGATTTTACTGTAACTTGGTAACTTTGGCTGACATACATTAACCTCAATTCTTTAGTACAGTCTACACCTCAAATTATTCTTATTGAAAACATAGCATATAGGAAACAGAAATTAATATATTCTCAATTATCACAATTCTTGTCTTATTTCATAATCCTTTTATAAACATTGAACATTATCCTTTTCATCAAACACTACACACAGTCAAGTTAAGCTACAGTGTCATTTATACTTTCATTTGATATTATGCATCCCTTGGGTCCAATATACACCACATCAGTATAATGTCGCTTATGTAACTATTAATTTAACAATCTCTATTTTACTGGTACAATATGACCTTGTCACCAATGCTTGGAGTGGAAATCCTCTGGGTATAAATAATTGACTAAACTTGCCTTTTTTCACAATTAGCCAGTGTGCATAAATATAAACACATAAACACCAATAAATAAATAAATAAATAAATAAATAAATAAATAAATAAATAAATAAATAAATAACCATTAATTTGAAACACCTACCTCAATGTCTCGGAGCAATGTAACACATATCCTGGTGTACTATGATCGAAAGAGGTACACATCTGGGTCTCAACTTTGACAAAGAAATCAGTTGGGCACCAGATAATTCATTTAAAGAGCAGTTTTTTTTTTTCAATCAAAGCAGATAGAATTTTACAAAGGAAGCATAAGCTATTAGCTTATGTGTCTACAGTGTTCTGAGAGCCAATCGCTTATTGCTATATATGTAAACACGGTTCATACGGGTCATGGAATCCTGGAAAAGTCATGGAATTTTGAAAAAAAATTCAAGGGCCTTAAAAAGTTTTGGAAAATGGTCTGAAGGGTTAGCATTGCAAAGCCTTCTTGCACTCAAGGGATGAAATACACTACCACACATGCTATTCTGTAGATTATGAGGCCTAAAACTTGAACCATGAACATGAACTTTTGATGGCAAAGAAGTAATTACTGAAATAAAAAATAAAATAAAAAACTGCTCGCCCGCATGCAATTTTACAAATAATGACCTGAGAAACAGAAGATCTACTTTGCATGGCCTAAATAAAGACTGACCAATGAAAAGCAAATAAAAATTGCATCTGAGATTTGTTTTTCTCACATGTCTTTCTGATATCAGAGACACTATACAGTGCTGTGGGTAAAGACACATGCCATGAGTTTTTACCAGATTACTATCTAGTCATAACTCATAGCTGGCAGTTGCTCGTCATTGCTCGGTGGTTCTCTCCGTGTACTCCGGCTTCCTCCACCCGTAAAACTGTCACGGTCATGATTAGCCATTGTGCATAAATATGTGACCTTAAACATCAGTAAATAAATAAATAGTCATAACTCAGTCAAATTTCTCTGCCTGCTTTTTTAATCACAGTTGTGAAGATCAAACATTGTTCATTCAAACTTTCTTAGCCCTATACCCAAGCCTGGAACTAAGCAGACTGTCACTGGCAGAATGAAGTCTTCAGAGGGTGAATTTGGTGATGCTACCCTGCACAGCAGGGTAGCATCACTAAATTTACCCTCTTGAGAACCTTAATCTGATTCAAGGTCTCTGGCCAAAAGAGAAAGCGGTACCCAGAGGATAAAATGGCCACTACATGGGATAGATCAGCAAATTCACCCTCTGGAGACCTCATTCTGTAAATGACAGTTTGCTTATTTCTAGGCTTGCCTATACCCAATGCATTGGTTAAAACCAATCAGCGCTATTTGCATAAAAAAACACCACTCAATTTTCATTATTTTTTAAATTTTTTGTCTAAAAAACATAGCTTACGATCCCTCATTGGAATGAGCTCGTAAAATTGGCAAGACAGATCCCCTCTCACACGCCTACACCCACACACATCTGAAAGATAAAGTGTTACACTGATCCACACTGGGCTTCTTCAATATTTGGATTCTATATTCTGGACCCAATTGATTATTGTTGTATGTATTGTATTCTGATCATAATTGTATTTACCTTGTCCTGTATCTTTGGTATTTGGGCTGATTTCTAGCAAGAAAATACCTGAATAGCAATTGTTATAGGTCAGCAATGTGGATAAACTATGTGCATAATGAATGTGCATATTTATAGTAAGGTTAGCATATTTCTTCAGTCAGAAAAAGTATCAAACTCAATTTCTGCAGCTATTTGATTCTCAATTACATATGATTTGAGGAACAAAACAATGGTTCCAGGGATGATCTGAACCAGTAGTAGGGACCAATAAAGGACCCATTTCCCAATTCCAAATCAGCCTTATTTTTCCCAATTCCAGCTTGAAAATACCCAATACTCTGCCCAAGACCACTAAAATTTGTTACGCATAGTTTCATACCTGATAGATATGTACATTTTCTGATTGGAACAGCAAATTGTTGTTCTGAAATTTCTGTCTATTCACAACAACATGACATCTGCTACATCAAGACAACAAATATGAATCAAAATCATCATTTGTGTGGCCTTTGAAAAAAACATATAGAAATTTATTTTCCCAATTTGGACCTTCACGATGCAAATTTTTCCCAATTCCAGATGGCCTGTGCTGAAGGTAGGATAATGGTTTTGTGTTTGGAAGCAAGCCAGAAAATAAGCAGACTGTCATCTGCAAAATAAGGTCTCCAGAGGGTGAATTTGGTGATGCTACCCTACACAGCAGGGTAGCATCACTAAATTTACCATCTGTGAACCTCAGTCTGAATCAAGGTCTCAAATCTAAACAGAAAGAGGTACCCAGAAGATAAATTGGCCTACAGTATGGGATAGCATCATCAAATTCACCCTCTGGGTTGCCATTCTGCAAATGACAGATTGCTTATTTTCTGGCTTGTTTGGAAGTAAAATTCAATTAAGAGGGTTATTCAATTAAGTGATATACAGTTAAGTGGGCTTCACTGTATTAGGGAGTCATAAAGCCCTTTACCGAGTCATGCTTGTTTTTGTGGAAAATTTGTAACTGGAGTGAAACTATCCTTATCATAATTAGAAATTATAAGGTTCACGAACAAGTTCATTTTCTGCTCACTCCTCAACCTGTGTCTGGTGTCCTGTTGTGACCTCACCCCTTGGGAACCCCATGGAAATTATACTGGCCACCGATGCTGAAAGTGGCCTATAACATGATTAAATAATAACAGTATATTTGATGATACCATCCATTGACATAGATTCTTGAAAAGCTTTCCATTAGAGTCGGCATATCATCAGTGAAACCCCCAGTGGGAACCCTGGGAAGTGAAGCAGTGCTTGTTTACTTTGGTAAACAAGCTTTGTTTTACTGGTAAAATAGGACCCAGTCTTCAATGCTTGGGGTTGAAGTCCTCTAAAATGGGCAACATGGGTATAAACGATAGACTAAACTTGACTTTATCTCTATGGTGCAGTAACGATTAGCCTTTATACAGAAATGTGTGACCCTAAACACCAATAAATAAATAAATAAATAAATAAATAAATAAATAAATAAATCATCAGTGAAGAAAGTCAGAGAAAGTTCCTTGCAATTCTCCTACAACATATATGGACAGTGGATGTAATTGAACTGTGATTGGTGTAAATAGTGCCATTTATTATACGCTAGCCTGTGAATTATCGCAAATTATCTAAAAGATATTTCTTGATATCTATCGACTCGATAGATGTCGAGAAATATTCCGCAGTAACTTCCTATATGATGTCACGCTTTGGTGCATGACATCACCTTGAAGGAACGATCAGCTGATCTTTGTTACCGTTTTGAAACGTACGTATTTGGGGTCGAAGTGGGCTGAATATTGTGCAATAAAATGTCTTGTATAAAATAATAAAGAAGAAAAAAATCTACTCTGTTTTAGTCAGTGTATGAAATTATCTCATGAGTTTGGATCTGAAAGTTTTATTTTTTGTGAGTGCTTGCACGAGTGAAAAATAATACTTTCAGGTCCACACAATGAATTTTTTCAGTTGCTTCCTGACTGACGTTATGCTTCAGCACATGACATCAAATGGAATGTCACCTTGAAGGAACTATCGGCAACTTTTTGTTATTGTCTTGAAACTGTTTGCAATCAAATTGGGCTGAATATTGCACATTGAAATGTCAAGTAGCATATAATAAAAAGAAAATCTACACTGTTTTAGTGAATATCGGGAATTATCTCTGGAGTGTGGACCTAAAAGTTTTATTTTTCACGAGCGTAGATATCCTCTTTGTATAAAAGGGGGGGCCCATTTAGTATATGCTCTGTACCAATCATTACACAGCTAATTAACTGAGAAATATGCCTTCAGTTTGAGTGAAGGTAGATAACTTTTGGGGGGCTTACATAGGTTGATGATGCAATGAAATTACTTCACACTAAAGTGTACTCCAATTCCTATTTCAGGGTGTTCACACCTTTTTAAAGCAGTTGAATCTTCTTCATTTTAAGGAGTGCATTGGTTAATACATCCGGCTTCTAATCGAGAGTTTGTAAGTTTGTAGGTAGCCAGAAACACTTGCATTGTGTCCTTGGGTAAGACACAAAATGCCACTCGTTTGTGTGGAAGTACTGTGGGGCAGCTTATTTTGGTGAATGGCATGCTGATGGTCATTGCCCATGAGAACACTGGGACATTTTGTGTCTGTTTACTGTGGTGCAACAAATTCTGATTTTATGGCAAAATAGGACCAGGTGACCAACTCTGACTGAAAAAACATCTAACTTGGAATAATTAAAAATTTGTTAACTCATTACCCAACGCAAACATTTAAAATTTATTATTATTATACCCCAACTTTGGAGAAGTAGGGGCTATATTGTTGATGGCTTGTATATCTGTATGTCCAGCCACATGACCGTCCATACATCTGTCCATATGTCTCTGACCATCTATCCATCTGTCTGTATGTCCATCCATCCATCTGTCTGTACATTCTTGTGCATGCAACTACCTACAATTTTTTAACAAATTCTTATCAAACGTCTCAAACATTATGACCAACAAGTGGAAATGCGCATATTCTAAAAATTTTGATCCAGGTTATCTCCCATGAACTTAGATTTATTATGCACATCCAAATGAGATTCTTGTGTGCGCAGCTCCTCCTCCGTTATTGAACCGATTTTGATGAAACTTCTTAAACATGACCACTAATGAATGAACATGCACAAATTTCCCATCTGTGGTGTTCTTTACCAGGCTATCTCCCCTTCAACTTAGAAGATTTTATATAGATTTATATCGGAGATTTTTGTGTTTGCAGCTCTTTCTTCATTAACCCTTTACCCAACGAATCGCCCGCATCCACCCGCGTAATATTCAAATTCAGCAGCTGAAAAAATATTATTTTTTCAAAAAATTTCAACAAAACCATATCATGTGACCCCTCTTTGGAATGAGCTCATTGAGCTCATTCCAAAGAGAGATCACATGATATAGTTTTGTTGAAAGTTTTTGAAAAAAGTTTTAAAATGATATTTAAAATAATAAATTTTGAAATCGTGTGCATTGGGTAATGGGTTAATGAACCAATTTTGATCAAACATCTCAAACATTATGACTAACAACTGGATATGCGCATATTCTAAAATGTTTGCTCTGCGACAATTTTAAGCAGGTTATCTCCGTTATCTCCCATGAACTTGATTTATGATGGATTTTCAAATGTGATTATTGAGTGTGCAACTCCTACATTATTGAACTGATTTCAAGGAAACTCCTTAATCATGGACACTAATGCGTGAACGTACGGATAATTCCACATTTTCCATCTGTGGTGACTTTTATGAGGTTATCTCCCCTTCAACTTAGAAGATTTAATATAGATTTGTACATGAAATTTTTGTGTGTGGAACACTTTAATTGATAAACCAATTTTGATCAAACTTCTGAAACATTATGACTAACAAGTGGGCATACACATAATCCAAAATTTTTGATCTGCGACAATTTTAACAAGGTTATCTCCCATGAACTTTGATTTATTATTAGTTTTTCAAGCTAAGCATTCAAAAGTCCATTCTAGTCAGCTGGAAGTGGGGATATAAATCACCATCAGTGATTGTTTAGTTTTAAATATTATTTATATATTTCAAAACATTTCAGCAAAACCATATTTTGTGACCCCCTCATTGGAACAAGCTCAACAAGCTCGCTCCATTGAGGTGGCACATGATACATGAAATAAAAAAAAATTTTTTACGTAGGCAGATGTGGCTGATTCATTGGGTAAAAAATTGAACTTGATTTTATATTTCTGTTGTAGTCATGATATAGCCATAGATGCTGAAATTGACCTTAAACACCAATAACCAGATACAAAAATAATGATAGCACATTGCTTTCAACCAGTGTGTATCAAGCTCAATCTCTGCTTTTGATTCATTATAAGTAAGTTGAAAATAACAGTTCCTTTCCACTGCTCACTGGTTCTCTCCACTGGCTTGGACTTCATCAACCCTTAAAACTCAAGACAGTCTCTCATGACATGAATCTTACAGCTGGAAGTGTAGTTAACCCTTTACCCAATGTAATGGGAAAAACCGGCCAGCATTATTCACAAAATTCACCATTCAATTTTTATTACTTTTTCATTTTGTGTCACAAAAACATAGCTTATGACCCCTCATTGGAACGAGCTCAATGAGCTCATTCCATTAAGTGTCATAAGCTATGTTTTTGATGCAAAAAATATAACAAATTAGTGCTTCAAGAATTTTATTTGCAAGTGTTGTCTGCTTTTCGTGTTAGGTAAAGGGCTAAACCTAAAGATAAATGTCTTCAACAAGTTTGTTCAAATCAACACCCTGGGTTTATAATATAATTTGGACTCTCTATGGGTGCTAAAATTTGAACTCCCTTTGGGAGGCAAAATTTGAACTTAGTACATTATGAGGAATATTGTTTAATAATCTTTCAGATATTCCAGTCAGAATCTTATGATAGTTAGTATTGAGCATCCTTAGAGGGGACAGATTCAGATTTCTTCAAATAAAGTCTCTGGCTTCATATTTGGGCTCTCCATGGGATGCCAAATTTTAACTTGTGCAATATGCTGAATATTCTTTAAAAATCTTCGTCTTCATATCCCATATTCAGAATGTTTTGATGTTTGATATACAGCATCCTTGAGGGGCTCAGATTCAAGTTTGTACAAATCAAGATCCCACATTCATATTTGGGCTTCCTATGTGAGCCTGAAATTAACCTAGTGCTATATGATGAATATTTGAAAATCTTCTCCAGATCCACCAGTCAAAATCATTTGATATTTTGATACAACATCCTTAAAGAGGTCAGATTAAAGTCTGGTCAAATTTATTCCCTCAGTTCATATTTGCACTCCCTCTTGATTTATAATGAGCTACGTGGTTATTCAGTTAACTGGGTTCCTTTCTCCATATAGTCACTTCCACAGATATTTCAATGCAGTGCTTAAAATCTGCTATGGAATAAATAAAATATAGAGTGTGTGTCAAAATATTTTTTTCCACATGTAACATAATTATTAACTTATTTGCAAGCCAGAAAATAAGCAGATGGTCATCTGCAAAATGAGGACCCCAGAGGGTAAATTTAGTGATGCTACCCTGCACAGCAGGGTAGCATCACTAAATTTACCCTCTGTGAACCTCAATCTGAATCAGGTTCTCAAAACTTAACAGAAAGAGGTACCCCAGAGAATATATTGGCCCACTGTATAGAATAGCATCATCAAATTCACCCTCTGGGAACCTCATTCTGCAAATGTTAGACTGCTTATTTTCAGGCCTGCTTATTTGCCAAGAAACTTGAGCTTAAATAATTAGTAATCCTACTCATTTGATAAAAAAAATTATTTTCACACACTATATATCTATTCCATATTCCCAACAATTTCCTGTTAACCCTCTGTACACTGATGTAAGAATATATAAGTTTCAACCTGCACATTTTTCCCATAATGCAAATAGAAATTTAACAAATTCAATCTTGCTTGACAGAGCTCATTGAGCTCCAGAGTTTATATTTCATCTAAATTTGGAAGAATCCATTTGGATTCTTGCAAAAATGGTTGTGCGAAAACATACCTACAATGAGTGTCCCAGTATCTCATCGGGCCACCATGGTTGAACCCCTGTTGTACACTGATAACACATGTTAACCCTTTTACACAACAGCTTTTTAATTTTGAAAACATGAACTGAATTTCATTTTTAAAAAAAAACAAACTCTATTTACCAATAAAACCTTACAAATATGGAATGTCATTGGAACTGGTTCATTGCACCAGTTCCAATAACTACAATATTTGTACAATTTTATTGACAAAGTGTCAGGATATCTCAGGTCATTATAGACTTATACTAGTTAATTTGCTACCACTCTATTAGATAAAGGGTTAAATTGACTAAATTTCCCTGCGGGAACCCCAGGAAATGAAGCAGTGCCTGTTCACTGTTGTAAACAGTCTCTGTTTTACTGGTCAAATAGGACCCAGTCTCCAATACTTGGGAGGTGCAAACCCTCTCTAAAATGGGCAACATGGCTTATTAACACTCACCCCTGGTCTTGAGTTGATACTCATGTTGTGGTCATGATTAGCCATTGTGCAAAAATATGTGACCTTAAACACCAATAAATAAATAAATATTGACTAGAGGGTGCTTCATTAATTAAAATTTTACAGATGCTGATTTTTTATTACCTGGTAAACGCATGCGTGGACATCACTGCTCATGTATGGATTATGACCACTCCATGGCAACTGTACTGTGAGCCCACCCATATATTTTTGCCCTCTTTTACTTCACACACCACCTAAGATTGTTCTCAGTCATTTCAATAGTTAGAGGGTTACAAAAATTTCAACAAAGGTTAGTGATATTTAATTGAACCAATTTTTTAAATTATCGTAAGTGGAAATTAGAGTAATTCTTACCATTTTTGTAATTTTAACATACAGACCAATACTTGTTTGTCAAACGTTGTTTGGTTGTAAACATGTAGTTAGTTTCAAAACTGGAACAAAATGATTTCATAATGAATTACGGTTCAAATATGTAAGTATCGGGATAGATATTTATTATGTAAAGAATATCTTCAACAATTTTTTTATACTCCCACATAGTACAGTAGAATCCTCTTAATTGAATATCCATTTTGCCAGTGAAAATTATTCAATTAACAGGAGTATACAATTAACAGGGATTTGGTCAGTTTCTCATAGAGCTCTGTCAAACAAGCTGTAATAGAATAAATGCCTGTATTGGATGTAGTGAGGACAAAAAGGTTGATAAATAAGGGGAATTTGGTGCGTGTCACAGTAATTTTTTCAACATATTACAAAAATGTTTATACAATTAACAGGAGTTTACTCTACAACCCATATGCAATTAACAGATCAAATTTGTACTGAAGGTATGGTAAATGGTTTTGTGTTTGAAAATTATATTCAATTAACAGGGATATACAATTAAGAGATATCCAATTAAGTGGGCTCCACTATAGTATATATCATCACTCAATCATGCTGGTTAATTTATATTATTTATTGATGTTTAAGGTCACATATTTCTGCACAATGGCTAATCATGACCAAGGGGGCGCGGTGGCTCAGTTGATAGAGGTGCAGGCTGCAAGCCGAGAGGTCCTCGGTTCGCATCCCACCTGCGGCAACTGCGTTGTGTCCTTGGGCAAGACACTTCACCCTGATTGCCTACATGGGGGCACGATGATGCTGTGTACTGAGGCGTACTGCACGTCGATGGTGCGCATGTCTTCAACCAATCTAACCCTGCCTGTGCTGCGGTGCAGAGTTCAGAGTTACGATGTTGGAGAGCTGACAGCTGCTCGTCGTTGCTCGGTGGTTCTCTCCGGGTACTCCGGCTTCCTCCACCCGTAAAACTGTCACGGTCACGATTAGCCATTGTGCATAAGTATGTGACCTTAAACACCAATAAATAAATAATCATGACTACGACAGTTTTACGGGTGGAGGAAGCCGGAGTACCCGGAGAGAACCACCGAACAACGGCGAGCAACTGTCAGCTCCCCAACATACTAACTCCACACAAGCAGGGTTAGAATTGGTTGAAGACAGGTGCACCATCGATGTGCAGTATGCCTTAGTACACAGCGTCACCGTGCCCCCACGTGGGCAATGGGGGTGAAGTGTCTTGCCCAAGGACACAACGCGGTTGCCGCAGGTGGGATTCGAACCGAGGACCTCTCGGCTTGCAGCCTGTGCCTCTACCATCTGAGCCACCGTGCCCCCTCATGCTGGTTAATGTAATGAAAAGTAATTATAACGCAAGTTGTAAAATTACTTATCTGGTCTAGCAGAAAGGTAAGCAGATTATCTCCACAAACAGTGTTCCAGATATGAGATGCACACAGGTATTAAAATATATTGATTTTGAACAGAAAATATATGGAAATAACTTAAATTTAGGGAAGGCTTACAATTATGCCTTTAATTTAAAAAAATACAGTGCATCCCACTTTTGGGGATTTTTCTCAATAAGATAACCCTGTTAATTGCATATAATTTTTAAACACCAAACCATACCATACCACCAATACTACAAATTTGCCCTATTAATTTCCTGTATAGCGTCTATCGGAAAGTGAGTTGTCGTTCTTGGACTAACTACTACCTGTTGGTATTTGCGGTACTGTAAACATTAGGGCTCGGATTGATAGTGCATAGTCAAAATTCACTTAGGGGCAAACACCATGGAATACCTTGGGACCCCGACATCAACTCACCCAGTAGGGAATGGGTTGGTTGAGTGGGGTTCCGAGGTGTTATCCCCTAGGAAAAATGTGCTTGGCAATCAATATGATATCACAATCAACATCGGCTTGTACACTGCACACCACACAAATCAATAACATTGACAACTTTGACGTACAGAAAAGCTGCCATGGACTGGTCACTTTCCACGGAGTGGGCAGTATTTCCATGGATGCAATAATATCAGATTCCAAACACTAATTATAGGAATAATCATCAAAAATTTAATTAATGAAGAACCAAGTACAGCCCGGTGCTTCATTAACCCTTTACCCAATGCAGACGATATCAAAATTTATTATTTTAAATATCATTTTTTGAAATTTTTCAAAAAATTTCAACAAAACCATATCATGTGACCCCTCTTTGGAACGAGCTCGATGAGGGGTCACATGATATGGTTTTGTTGAAATGTTTTGAAAATAATATTTTTTCAAATGCTGAATTTGCATATTATGCGGGCGAATGCGGCCGATTCGTTGGGTAAAGGGTTAATTAAAGTTTTGCTGGTGATGATTTTTATTACCTGGTAAATGCATGCATGGACATCACTGCCTACGCGTGGATTATGACCAGTCCACTGCACTGCACTGCACTGTAATTATGACACACAGTTATGCGGTAAATATTCCCATTAATTTGATCGCAGTTTTGACAACGTTATTTAATTAAATCACAAACAAACACTCAGAAATAAAAAATTCCGCATACCAGCTGGAAGTAACTCAAATTTGGTATGCTGTAATATCAGGTGACATGTATTTGATTTATGCTGAAAAATTTTTTATGTCCCTCTGAAAACCCTAGGAGATAAAAATAGAAAAAACTTACAAATGCCCATACTGCCAAAACTGCTTGGAACAGAGTTTTGTTATGATGTATGAAACATCCTTTGGACCAGTAGAATTGATTGCTCAAAGATGGACAATGTTGGGGCCCCCATTTAACATGAATAGTACTGGGAAAAACATTGAACAATCTTGTCCTAAACTATTGGCTGAAATGATTCAGTATGTGGCAGTTAATGGTGAAGATACATGTTTATTCCAAAAAAGTTGTTTCCGGGGAATATTTGAGCTTGTTCTGGGAAATGCAAACTTTAGGGTCCAGCTTGAAATTTAAGTGTCTTGGGATTGGTTAGCTGATGTAAACCGAAATTGGTATGTAGTATTAATGGAGGAAATGTACTTGATTTATGCATAAATGTTCACCCCATGGGAACCCCAGAAGTTGCTTCATGGGGCACCACATGGGAACTACAATTTAAGACTGTTGGTAAAAAACATTTAACATTCCTCTCATGAACACAATGCTTTTGATAGTTGGTATGCAGCCTCTTTTAATAGTGTTGATTCATTTTTTCTTCAATAAAGCTCCATGGGCAATATTTGGGGTATGCCCTGAGAGTTGATTCATTTCTGGCCCCACCCAAAAATTTATATTTTACAAAAGTGATTGACCAATTTTTCCAGTGTTATTTTGTGTTGTATACTTTATTTCTGCTGAAAGAATTTTTTTCATGCTCCATGTGGGAACACCCAAAACTGTTTTCAGCATTTGAAAGTTGTTATTTGACTGACTTACTTGCATAAGTACCGAGTATTTTAGCAGATGTCACCTGTAAATTTAATCTACGATCTACACTTAATTGGTCCATCATTCAGATTTAGAATATTTCCCTTGTCTGCTTTATTTTAAACCCATCAATAGTTGTAACAGGATTTGCCTTGGACCACAAAATCACATCAATAGCTATTAGTTTAATTCATGAAGGCACCAACTGTTTTTTTTTAACTCTTAACCCGCTGAGTATTTTATAGATATTTTTCATCAAATCTAGCCATGGCTGCTTTAAAGCAGCCATGGCTAGATTTGATGAAAAATAAATCTAAATGTAACACAAGAAATATAAATTTTATAGTAAATTTCTTTTCTTATTATACCTACCTCAATTGTTTACTACAGGCTTGTACTACAGTGGAAGACCCTAACTCAGATAAAATACTCTTTATTTTAATCTTTCCCAAGAGATTTGGGAAAGAAAATTGGTGTAAAAACACCACGAAAAAATAAGCCAAAACTGGGTCAAGCGCCATCGGTGCACACCCAGTGAGGGACGCTCTTCTCTTAGTACATTTCTACGACTTCCGTTAACCAGCGCGCAAGCAGTCATCAAACCATTCTTTTGAGTCCGCCAACATAGGAGGTATGTGATCAGCAGGGAGGAAGGATTCTTACCCGAATAAGAAGATGGGATGGCCTCCATGTAAACAATTGCGGTAGGTATAACAAGAAAGGAAATTAACTATAAAATTTATATTTCTTATCAACCTACCTTACAATTGTTTACTACAGGCTGAATAGACAATAGGATGGGGGGAATCACATAACCATCCCACACATAACTCAATTGCACTGGAACTGTGGACAGAGGAAGAGATCCCTAGGCCTATCAAACTATAGCATCACAAACATTAGTAAAAGACAATGAAAGATGAGGCGTATGGTGGTGTGCGACACACAGACAGAAAGGGCAGTAACAGCATGGAGCTGGAACTGACCCTATAAGAAGCAGAATGGCTGGGATAGACAACAGCCTGAGCCAAAGAAAGAAGGCCCGTAGGACAAAGGTCCTCTGTCGGCTCCTGCAACTGTCACAGATAAATGGAGAAGGTAGCATTTCTCCAGTAGGCTGCCAGCATAGCATCCGACAACATGATGGAGTTAGTAAAAGCCCCAAGAGGAAGACAATGCACGCACCTCATGGCAGAAAAAACGATTGGTAAAACAATCGCCAGTATCAACACAAGCAGAAGCTGCACGAAGAGCAAGACAAATCCATCGAGAAATGGATGCAGGAGAGATCTGGCATGTGAGAAAAATGCATATCCATCCAGGATAAAGGCGTGAATACCCCCATCCCCCCAAGCAGAGCAGCGCCCAAGAAAGTTTCCATCTTGGAGTAAACGGCAAAGTCCTAGGGCTTTTCAAGGAAAAGAGCTGAACAAGCTTGGAGAGGCTAGCATGAGTGCTAAAACAATGCGGTACCACATATGAAAAAGGTCTCCGAAGCATGGATGTGTACCCATTGCTGGAGACCCCCAAAAACAAAACATATACCAGAAACTCCGCAATCGGGGTGATCGAAGGAGTGACAGAAGCAACAGAGTGATCCCACACCATTGACATAAGAACCTTCTACTGAGCCACAGAGGCTAAACCAGTAGAGGGAGTGCCTCCTTGAAGATGAAAAGCAACTCCACTGCTCATCTCTAAAAAACCCCTACGGAGGAGACAGGATCCAATAAAAGACATGCGCGAAGGCACAATGAAGTCGGATCAACTTGAAACCTCCTCGGGTGACTTTGGCAAAGAAAGTCGCGACGTAGAGGGAGACATGCCGGAACTGCCGCTAACAGAGAGCAGAGCAGATTGATCCACACCCACCGGAGAAATAGGGGGTGATCAAAAGGATTCAACGACTGCAGGTTCATATCTGGGCCAGAACCTGAGGCAGAATCGGAACCAGCAGGAAGGCGCAGCTGACAAGACCATCCCAAAGGAGGGCCAGAGCATCCACAGCAACAGCCAGAGCATCTGGACATGGGGACATGAAAGTGTCCACCTGTTGGTTCCAACGAGTCGCAAAGAGATCGATGTGGGGACGACCCCAGAGATCGCAAAGATCGCAAAGAGACTGGAACACCACCATGTGGAGCATCCACTCGGTGGAAAAGAACCTCCCCATCGCGACAGGGAGTCGGCTAGGACGTTCAGACAACTGGGAATGTGACGAACAACCACCCCGACGTTGACATCCTGAGCGAGCAGTAGAAGATCCTGAGCCAATTCGTACATTGGAACCGAGTGCGTGCCTCCCTGGTTCCGAATGTAAGCAACCACCGTCGAATAGTCGGACTACAGAAGAACCTGTCGATTCGAGAAGTGAGGGATCCACTGCCTGAAACTCAGAAGAAGAGCAAGAAGCTCCTTCTGGTTGATGTGTAGAGCTGCCTGAACCTGGTCCCACATCCCGTGAAGGAAAAGACCTAGAGGATCCAACGTCGCACCCCATCCGAGATCGCTGGCATCTGCCGTCAGAATGCGATCGAACATCGATCCAGCGGGACACCCTGCGTAATCCACTGAACATCTGTCCAGTGGAGAACGTGAGGATGAAGAGATTCTGGTAACTGAAGCACCATATCCAGAGAATCGACATACGACCTCCAACAATTGAGCAGAAAGTGTTGGAGAGGTCTGACATGCAGCCGACCAAGAGGAATGAGATCCATCACCGAACCGCAGAGACCGAGCAGCCGGAGAATACCCCGTGCTGTCGCGGATGTGGACTGGGACAGAGTCAGAGCAAAAGCTGAGAGAATCACAGCCCTGGCCTGGGGAACCGCCACCGTATTGAACTGAGTGTGGAAGGCCATCCCCAGATGACAAAACGACTGAGAAGGGACCAGATCCGACTTCTAGTTGACTCTGAATCCTAGCGATGTGAGCAAGCTCAACAGAGTGTCGACATCCAACTCCAGTAAGGCAGCATTGGAATGCCTCTGGAGGATATCATCTAGATATGCCGAAGTAGTCACCCTGGACTGTGTGCGATGGAAGGTTATCACATGCGACATCAGTCGGGTGAAGGCCCAAGGAGCCAGGTTTAAGCCGAAAGGCATGGCCTTGAACTGGTAAACTCGCCCCAGAAAAGCAAACCTGAGATACTTCCACGACGCCCGATGAATTGGAACGTGAAAGTAAGCGTCTCGCAGGTCGATGCTGGAAGCGAAATCTCCCTGGTGAATGGAATGGCAGGCCAACCTGAAAGTCTCCATGCTGAACTTGGGAACAATGATAGACTGGTTCAGGATACTCAGATCGATAACTGGTCAGAGACGGCCGTCCATCTTCGGCACCAAGAACAGGCTAAGGCAGAGACGACGTGATCGGAAAGAGAACGCATACCCAGCATTTCTCTCGATAAGCCCAACATGGACTCCAGAGTTGTCATAGGAATGACGGCAGACTTGGGCTTGGAAAGCCTGAGGGAATTGGAGTCCTGATCCAAAACCGCCAACTCTGGCAGACTGACGGACTGGCGGAATCGTAGGAACGATAACACATCGAAGGCAAAAAGGTGTCAACCCTGGTGAAGAACGGAGCCTTCATAGCCTTGGAACTCAGCTTAGAGTCCAAGGCTGAAAATGCTTCAGCCACCTGTACTGACTGGCACGGTCGAAGACGCCCAGAAGCAGGTTGCTCCACAGGTGACCGATGATCGCAGCCTGGCTGACACTGTTGGCTGGTTTGATGGTTTGAGATCCGGAGGGAACCCAAACACAAAGTCAAGAGCTGCCCCCAAGTCAGAAGTCAGAAGACTGCTGGCTCTCGACATCAAGGATGTCTGACTCCTTCCCTGAATCGGAAGACACATAGACCATCGTGGGCAAACCAGCCGACGCCTCCCATGGTGTAGGCACACCAGGGGGGTCAGAAAGCAGCCTGTTTCCAATCCCACGAGGCGGCGCCATAGGGGGCACCTGGAAACCACTCGCTGCCTCGCTGGAAGCAACAGGAAGGCTCTTGGACAGAACCTGAGTGAGTAAGGAGAGGGCCTCTCTAAGCTCACTGGCCGTACCGGTCGGTTCGACAGGGGGACGAACCGGCAAAGTGGCTTCACACCTGACCCTCTTAACCAGCGAAGGGTCACGATCCTCCAATACACCCTAAGTGGGGCACTGGTGGCAGCCGAAACATCTGAGGGCCGACGTGTATAGGGGTACCACACACCCCGAGGATCAATATAGCGGGAACTCAGGAGAGTTGCCGCAGATCTCTGCAGGGCAGAAGGTCCAGTCTGCACAGAAGGCATTGGTCCCACAAAACTGGCCATGTGACCAGAATGAGTGGACGGAAATGCCACAGAGTTCATAGTGGCCCCACCATGAACATCCAAATCCAATGACAAAACTGTGGTTCTAGACGGCGTAGAGACCACAGTCGAAGGTTCAGCCGGCAGCCCCTTCCAACTTCGCCGAGTTGAAGTCAGGGAAGGCTGAGGCTGATACCCCATGTCTACACTACCAGACACCGCTGCAGACCCCTGCAGGCATAAAACTGCTGTGCTCAATGGCTGAGAGGACACACAGCAGGGGGTTCAGTCGGCAGCCACTTCCGACTTCGCCGAGTTGAAGTCGGGGAAGGCTGAGGCCGATACCCCACAACCACACTACAGACATCACTGCAGGCCCCTTCTGAGATAATCCAAGGCCGGCTAAAACAGTGCCAGATGACATTGTAGACGGAACAGAAGTAGCAGCAGATACGACGGGAGCTGTTGAAACAGGCGGAAAAGGGGAGAGAGCCACCTAGCTCGGCCTCCAAAGGAGGAGTCACAACCCTAGTGACAGCCTCATATGTCGACTGGAGAGGGTGCATAGTCCCGGAACCAGGCATCTCTTCACTAGAAATCCAACAGCTCCCGCAGTATCCACCACGGTAAAAAAAAACTGCACATCCCCCACAAATGGGGAATAACTCTCACCAGATGTGGTCGAGTCGGGAGGCCCTGAAACGACAGCATTCCCCACTCCCCGTGGGTGCAGAGCAGCTGCACATCCCCCATGTAGGGGGTGTACCTCTCACCAGACATGGTCGAGTTGGGAGGCCCCGAAATGACAGTATTCCCCACCCCCCCACAGGTGCGGGAGGAGCTGCACATCCCCCACGGAAGGGGTATAACTCACACCAGATGTGGTCGAGTCGGGAGGCCCTGAAACGACAGCTTCCCCCCCTGCCACCCCCCCTTCCCCCCCAGGTGCGGGAGGAACAGCCACGAGAACGCACCAAAGGCGAGGGCAAAAGGAATTGCTCTAAAGGAACCGAACTGGAAATAACAGAGGTGAGAGCAGTAGAAGAAAAAGGTGAACTCAACAGATACAGAAAGTAGAACACCCTCAACTACGAGAGAAGGTGGCAGAGAAAGAAAATAAAAACGGTGTGTACACGACAGAACCCAGACGGCCGACAGGGACCTAAAAAACAGAAATTCAGCCCTCAACAGAGTGAAGAAATGCTGTCCATACAGTCCCTCATTGACACCTAACACCAATAACATAATAAAATTTATCAACCGAAAAATTTCATTGCTGAACCGCGTTGACACGATGTCGAAAAAAACATTCGCGAAAACGGAATATATAAATAAAATACAATGAGAATGGGTTGAAAATATTAACGTGAATATATAAACACAGTTCTGTTATTATACGATCTTCAGATCCGTAATTCCAGTCACAGGAAAACCATTATCGACAAGTTGAATTATCACTGTATCGTAATGCAAAAATGGTGACACGTCTTCTTATTCAGGTAAGAATCCTTCCTCCCCGCTGATCACATACCTCCTATGTTGGCGGACTCAAAAGAATGGTTTGATGACTGCTTGCACACTGGTTAACGGAAGTCATGGAATTGTGCTAAGAGAAGAGCGTCCCTTACTGGGTGTGCGCCGATGGCACTTCACCCAGTTTGGGCTTATATTTTCGTGGTGTTTTTACACCACTTTTCTTTCCCAAATCTCTTGGGAAAGATTAAAATAGAGAGTATTTTATCTGAGTTAGGGTCTTCCACTGTAGTGCAAGCCTGTAGTAAACAATTGTAAGGTAAGTTGATAAGAAATCATTGGTGAAAAATCCATTCCATATCCAGGGAGACAATATGATTAAATATGCACAAATTATACTAATTTCAGAGACAAGAGAAACTCTGTGCTGGGCAGGAATATCTGCCTGCAGCATGCAAAGAGTTAACCAACTTCCAAACAATTTTTGATTTTTCTATTCATTGACATTTTTGACTGCAGAAATCACTTGATCCTTCCAAAGCTGAATTTCATTTTGAAAGATATTGAAATAGTAATGATGATGTTCCCAACATGATGCCTTTAACACTGGTTTTTCTCAGTCTTGCTCTTTTACCTTTTGGGGTTACCCCTTGATGAGTCAGATATTGTTATTTGGTTCAATTGCGAGCGTGGTGTCTCATTTGTTACGGCATTGGACTTCAAACCAAAAGTTTCCATGGTTCAATTCCCACCAGGGGCAAATGCATTAGGTCCTTGGGCAAGGCACCTAATCCCGATTACCCAATTGGGTGCTCAGTGGCATTGTGTACTAAGACATACTGCATGTCGATGGTGCACTTGTCATCAACGAATGCTAACCCTGCTGGTGTGGAGTTAGTATATTGAGGAGTATTACAGTGGTGAAAACATATGCACCATCGACGTGCAGTACGCCTTGGTACACAGCAGCATCGTGCTCCCATGTAGGCAACCGGGATAAAGTGGCTTGCCCAAGGACACATCGAGGGTTGTGTCGGACGGGGTGTTTATGATTTAAGCAGAAAAAAATTTCCCCAGGTGCAAAAGCAAAAAACAATTCAAATTACCATATTTTTGAACTCCATGGAACTCTTTATGTATGATAGAATCAAGAAGCTGATGAGACACAATATGGGGACCCCTATTTTAATTCAGTTGTTAATGTGGGAATATTACTAAATAATCAATTTTCTCCAGAACTTTTTGCTTCATTGATGTGATATACTTTAATGGTTTAACTCTTAACCTACTGAGTATTTTCTACATGGGGGCACGGTGGCTCAATTGGTAGAGGTGCAGGCTGCAAGCCCAGAGGTCCTCGGTTTGAATCCCACCTGCAGCAGCTGCATTGTGTCCTTGGACAAGACACTTCACCCCCTTTGCCACGTGAGGGCATGGTGACGCTGTGTACTAAGGCGTACTGCATGTCGATGGTGCACCTGTCTTCAACCAATGCTAACCCTGCTTGTGTGGAGTTAGTATGTTGGGGAGCTGACAGTTGCTCACCGTTGCTCGGTGGTTCTCTCTGGGTACTCTGGCTTCCTCCACCCGTAAAACTGTTGTGGTCATGATTAGCCATTGTGCATAAATATGTGACCTTAAACACCAATAAATAATAATAATAATAATTTTCTAGATATTTTTCATCAAATCTAGTTATGGCTGCTGTAAAGCAGCCATGACTAGATTTGATGAAAAATTAATCTCAATATAACAAGAAATCATTGGTGAAAATATCCATTCAGTTTACATGGGGCAAATATGAATAAATGTGCCCTACTTACACTTATTTCAGTAACAAGAGAAACCCTGTGCTGGGCAGGAATATCCGCCAGCAGCTTGCAAAGAGTTAAATTCACATTTGTTCAAAGAATATTTCTCAATCTAGATTGGATTTGCTTCATGGTGTGTGGGCAGAATCACTGCAACCCTTCACCCACCTAACACTCATTTTAAAAAAAAATTACTGAACTGAACATCCTTTTCAGTCAGAAAATGTGTATGAAGTATTACTAAGTAATTCGTATTAAAGTTGTAGAAAGTTTTTAATTTATTTTTTTTTAAATTGCATATAAGTGTCAAGAGAACACTGCCGCTGGAAAATAGAAAGTAATTTCAAAATCCTATTTGTCTTAGTTGCATGATACGGAGACAGCTTTATTTTTTGCTAGAGATCATTATTATGAGAAGAACAACAAACTGGCTAAAAGATGGCATCAGTTGGCTTATGTGACATTGTATAAGGACCTCTATTTTAACATTCTTGATAATGAGAAAACGCTGATGAGATTATTTTTGTTGACAAACTCTGTTACAATAACATATATGTTTGTTCAAATCAAGCCCTTCTGGTAAAAGCTGACAAGTGCTACTTCACAATAGAGCATTGTGATAGGTAAAAATAGAAAAGGTTCAAATATAGTGTTTTTACAGAAGTCAATGGGAGTGGCTCAGTGGTAGACTGTTGGACTTCTATGCCGGAGGTCCCGAGTTCGATCCCCATTGTGTCCTCGGGCAGGGCACTTTATCCCGGTTGCCTACATGGGGGCACAATGACACCGTGTACTAAGCCATACTGCACGTCGATGGTGCACATGTCTTCAACTGCTGTAATCCTGCTTGAGCGGAGCTTGAACAGAGTTAGAATGTTGAGGAGCTGACAGTTGCTCGTTGATGCTCGGTGGTTCTCTCCGGGTACTCCGGCTTCCTCCACCCGTAAAACTGTCACGGTCACGTTTAGCCATTGTGCATAAGTATATGACCTTAAACACCAATAAATAAATAAATAAATAAAAAAATAACAACAGAAGTCAATAGTGCAGATGTTTATAATCTGACATAGAGAATTCTACCATAATCATATTAGTTATGCTTGTGTCCTCTGGGGTGTATGGGAATTTACACCGGTCTGGGGACTCCTACACCATGAGGTGCAGCTGAAGGGTATATGAGTTTCCAGACTAGAATAAATTCCCATTCACCCTGGAAGACACTTGGATAATGGATTTATTTCCAAATCCTTTTTTTCTGTAACCCTACAGCTAATGTAGCTTTCAAAATCAACAATTGCTCCTTATTCCAATAAATATGTTCTAAGTAAATTGGCACACTTTTTGTTGCACTTGGCTGTATTTACTGGTATTACTTTTGTTACTTTTGTTCTCTTTTCTAAAATTTCAGGCTCTGTATGACGTGCAAAGAGTTTCTTATTATTAATTTGAGCCATTTTAATTAAGCAGACACCAAAACAAAATATATCACACCCCTTTCAAAAAATAGCACCATAAATAAATAATGCCTACATGATTAAATATGTATTTTTATTAAACTTTTTGTGTAATAATTTACTTCAAAATATTCAATTAACCATATTTTTATTTTTTCAAATATATAAATGAGCTAGTAAATATTTATAATGATATAAACAAACAGGACTGTTTTTTAGCCTTTTTACCATTTATTGTGTATTTCTGTTTTTATGCCATACAGTTAAAACTAGAAGTCCTGTCATGAAATGCACACAATTAGCACGTCGATCAGCACGTTAGTCTACACGTTATGACCATAGTAAGGCTATCAAATTCTGTACATATGGCCTGTGTACAAGCAATGTTTCAGCCAATGGACCTCTGGGTAACCCAGAGGTCCAATGGCAGAAACATTGCCTGTGTTTGCTATGAGTAACCAGGAGAACCTGTCATGCTTTGGATACCATTTGATATGGCAATTGCGCGCAATTCCTATGTGCAATTAAGCCTAGATTAGCGCACAGTTCATGACAGGACTTATAGTTTCATCTGGCGTTAACCATGGTGTAAAATTTAAAAGATACTGTGGACTAAAAATTACAACTTACCACTCGGCCAATCAAAAAGCAGTATTTCATTCCATTTGGAAATAAGATATTTTATCCCAAATGACATGTTGAAGAGTTACACCAAGTACCCAATATCATATTGATGTGGATCTGGTCTGTACAATTTTATGTAGATACATTAGTGCTGGGAAGAGAGACACTGATGCTCAAATCCTTCACTTGAATGATTAACTCCTTGCATGCTGCTGGCAGCTATTCCTGCCCAGGACACAAAATCTCTTCTGACTGAAATAAGTATAATTTTGGCACATTTAAACAAATTTGCCCCTGTAAATTGAATGGATTTTTTCACCAATGATTTCTTGAGTTAAATTTAGATGAATGTTTCATCAAATCTAGACATGGCTGCTTCATAGCAGCCATGACTAGATTTGATGAAAAATATTTTGAAAATACTCAGCGGGTTAAGAGTTAATACAATATACCCAAAACTAAGCAATAAATATAACTTAAATACTTTCAACTTCAGAACTTTACTAAAGAACATGGAGGGTTTTTATCCTGGCTAAATGGGGGCGTGGTGGCTCAGTAGGTAGAGGCGGATCCCACCTGCGGCAACCATGTTGTGTCCTTGGGCAAGACACTTCACCCCCATTGCCCATGTGGGGGGCACGATGACGCCGTGTACTAAGGCATACTGCACATCGATGGTACGCATGTCTTCAACCAATCTAACCCTGCCTGTGCTGCAGTGTGGAGTTACGATGTTGGGGAGCTGGCAGCTGCTCGTCGTTGCTCGGTGGTTCTCTCCGGGTACTCTGGCTTCCTCCACCCACAAAACTGTCACGGTCATGATTAGCCATTGTGCATAAATATGTGACCTTCAACATCAATAAATAAATAAATAATTATCCTGGCTAAAGAGATCTTCCCAACATCCACTAACATACTCCCTGTACACCCCCTCCACTCCTGAAGGCAACTTGATCCAGGTGAGCATTTTAGGCTCACTTGAGCCTCTGTTTTTTTTGACTTCAAAATCTTCTGTCTAGGACTTGTGGTGAAAACACTTGATCTAACATCATTCCATTGGAATCCCAGGGATTTTGCTATGTACTGTGGGAATTGGTCTGAATCCATCCTACTGGAAATTTTCTTTTGCTCCACAAAATTTTTTCGATGGAGCATATAGTCGCCACTTTGTCCAGGCTTAGCAGAGGTACATTGTGGGGTTTAAAATTTAGGGTCAGTGGTAGTTGTGGGGTTGGGTTAGAACAGTGGCCACTTGTGGGGTTATTTTTGCACTGTGGGGTTAATTTTTTGACCTTGTGGGGTTAGGATTTAACATGGGGAAAGACCCCACAAGTAAGAATGTGTAAGAACGTCAATGCATCCAAGACAAATGGTTTCCGGATGATAACTCTAGTTTGCTTTGATGTATGACCTTATAATTTTGCATCATTAATACCTATCATAAAATGAAGGTCAAGTTCGATTTTCACCATTATGGCATTTACCACTCCAGAGTTGTGCCCTTGAAAATTTGCAAAAACGTAAAATCAGTGGTTGCCGGATGATAACTCTAGTGTGCTTTGATGTATGACCTTATAGTTTTGCAACGTTACTACCTACCATGAAATGCAGGTCAAGTTTTATTTTCACCATCATGACATTTACCGTTCCAGAGTTATGCCTCTTGAAAGTGGCAAAATGGTAACAGCAATGGGTTCTAGATGATAACTCTAGTTAACTTGATGTTTGACCTTATAGTTTTGCAACATTATTAAATTCAAGTCAAATTTGTTTGTCATTGTTATGGCATTTACCACTCCAGAGTTATGCCCTTGAAAATTTGCAAAATCGTAAAATCAGTGGTTGCCGGATGATTACTCTAGTGTGCTTTGATGTATGACCTTATAATTTTGCAACATTACTACCTACCATGAATGTAGGTCAAGTTCGATTTTCACCATTATAGCATTTACTATTCCAGAGTTACACCCCTTGAAATGTGGCAAAATGGTAAAGTAATAAAACATTTCTAATAGTAATGCTCCGGGCATGTATAATCAAACCTGCTTATGCATTCCATCTAATTAAGCAGTGACCTGCCTTTAAAGGCCAGTTTAATCTCCTTCCCAAAGAGCTTTTAATACAGGTTTCGTGTGTACTGTTACCCTTTCCCTTCCACATGCTTTTGTATTTTTTTTTATATGGTTTAAACCATTTCACAGTTCTGCATTTGAAAAAATCAGTATGTTGTTTCTATCAGTTTGCATTTCAGGGAGCGTATGTTGGCTGTGCCAACTTTTTACTTGTTGACATATTACCGGGTAAGTCAAATTACGGGTTAGAGCATTGAATTTCAGATTGAAAGGTTGGAAGTTTGAATCTGACCAGTGTCATCAGTCGTGTGTTGTTGAGTGAGATACTTAACCCTTTACCCAATGCAGACGATATCAAAATATATTATTTTAAATATCATTTTTTTTAAATTTTTCAAAAAATTTCAATAAAACCATATCATGTGACCCCTCATTGGAACGAGCTCGGTGAGCTCGTTCCAACGAGGGGCACATGATATGGTTTTGATGAAATTTTTTGAAATATAATATTTTTTCAACTGCTGAATTTGCATATTACGCGGACAGATGCGGGCGATTTGTTAGGTAAAGGGTTAAACTCAATTCCCCAAGTGTAGGAACACAGTGGAACAGTGCTAAAGAATACTACGCATTGATGATACAAATGCCTTCAACTGATGTTGACTCTTATTTGTGTGAGATTACTACGCTGGAAAGTCTGAGAGTTTGTCTCTGCTGTAGTTTGGTTCACTCTGTCTTCTTCCACACACAAAACTATTTGACACAATATAACCCAGACTGTTGAAAGGGTTGTTAAACCCCACTGGATGTTTGTTTGCTTATTGGAGTTTAACTTCTTGCATGATGTTGGTGAATACTCCTGTCCAGGACAGGATTTCTCTTGCTCTGAAATAAGTATACTTTGGGCTCAATAATCAAATTTCCCCTCCTGTAATTGAATTTATATTTTTGACCTGTGATTTCTTGGGTTAAATGTGGATAAATTTTTAATCAAGTTTTTAAAAAAAAAAATCCACTATTGGAATGGCGAGGGTCGGGCAGTTACATGGGCAGTCGTGCAGCCCTTTTTGCTTATAACTTAGATGTTTCTGGATGGATTTTGATAATATTTGGTATGTGACTTGGTATGCATGTTCAACACCCGAAAATGTGAAATAGGGCATGACCCTGCTTTTCACAAAAGTTATGGACCTTTGTTAAAATTGACTAATTTTGAGCTTGATAGCGCGATAACTTAAGAAATGTCAACCGATTTGACTGAAAAATTGTCTTGATTGAGTTTGAAAATGGACTTGGTTGGATATATGGCTGCAGAATTATTGAGCTGACTTAGTAATTTTTGGCAAATTAGTTATTTAGAAAAGGTACTCTAATGCTTTTTACTTCATAGCCACCATTGCATTAGGCACGAAAATCTCACCTCGCATCGGAGATGCGAACCCTTGTTCATCAAATTTCGTCATGGCTGGTGCACAGTAGCCATGACTAGATTTGATGAAAAATATTTTGAAAATACTCAGCAGCAGGTTGAGTGTTAATGACACTTTCAACTGCCAGAGTCATATCCTGTTGGCCAGTTTCAGGATGGGAGGTGGGGGACTGGGAAGGAAGCTAGAGTACTGAGAGAGAACCACCAAGCTGTGATGAGTAACTGTCAGACTCTCCAACTTACTAACTCTGCACAAGCAGGGTTATCATCAGTGGAAGGCAAGTGTATCATCATCATGCCCTATGCTTCAAGTACACACAAACTCCCAAGCTCGAATTCTGGCACTTGGGATGAAGTGTCTTACCCAAGGACACCATGCAGATGATGTGGGTCCAGATCGAACTGTCAACCTTTCGATCGTAAGTCCAATGGTCTAACCAATGAGCTACAATATTCCCTACCCTAATAAATATATAAATAAGTAGTAAGTCAAGTTTGGAATTGGTATTTGAAACCAGACTCAACCCCGACCCTGGAATCCCTGGTGAAAAGCCCAGGTGATTCCAGAGAAGGCATATAACTTAGAGCGCTTACTGTCAGTCCTGAATTTCATGCTTTCATGTTCTTATCTTGTTCTCCTGAGGGAACCCCAGTGAGTGGAGCAGTGTGCTTTTCCTCTGGTAAACAAACTCTGCTTTATTGGTAAAATAGGACATGGTAACCAGTACCTGGAGTGAAAGTCATCTAAAGTGGGCTGCATTGGTATAAACTATTGGCTAAATTTGACTTATTTATTTATTGGTGTTTAAGGTCACATATTTCTGCACAATGGCTAATCATGACCATGACAGTTTTACGGGTGGAGCTCCCCAACATACTAACGCCACACAAGCAGGGTTAGCATTGGTTGAAGACAGGTGCACCATCGACGTGCAGTACGCCTTAGTACAAAACGTCACCATGCCCCAATGTGGGCAATGGGGGTGAAGTGCCTTGCCCAAGGACACAATGCGATTGCCGCAGGGGGATTTCGAACCGAGGACCTTTAGGCTTGCAGCCTGCAAATCTACCAACTGAGTCACCGCGCCCCCCAAATTTGATTTTAGACATATGTTGTTGTCATGATATAGCAACAGACACTGAAAGTGACCTTAAATAAATAAGTGATCTTGCCAAGTTATTAGAGCCATAGAACTTATTTTTTACCTTACTCTAGCTGAATTTAGAGGATTGTTGATCGGCAGTTGGGTAATTGACATACTAAAGGAGATTGGGAATGATAGACGCTGTAGACTACAAGAGAAATCCCTGAATGTAATGGGTAAAATATTACTTTAAAATTTTAAAGAATGTTTTGCAAAAGTTTAACTCCTTGCATACTGCCGACGGATATTCTCACCAAGAAGGAAATCTCTTGCTTTTAAAATAAGTCAAATTTGAGGATATTTACACAAATATTCCCCTGTAAATTGTGTAGACATTTTAACCAATAATTTCTTGTATCGAATGCTCAGAAATTTTCCATCTAATCTAGTCATGGCTGCTTCACAGCAGCCATGACTAGATTTGATGAAAAATATTTGAAAATTACTCCGCACGTTAAGAGTTAAAAGTGGTAAAATATGAATTGCAAAGATATTCTGGCAAAAATATCCTTCAAGCCCCAAATCTTATCTGAAGCCCTGTCGGCTACATTCTGTAAATTGAAAATAAACGATTGGCTAAACATGACTTCATTCTTGTGTTGCAGTCATAATACAGACGTAGATGCTGAAAGTGACCTTAAAAACCAATAATAAACTGAAAGTGATGTATTGATGTCATCTAAATCATGGATGCTGCTTACATCTAGAAAGAACAGTAAACAGTAAGTACTTTTACATATCAATGATATTTGCATTTCACTTCATTGAAACTGGTAGTTTATTGTCTTGGCTGCTTTATCCAAAGCAAAACATCAGTGTTATAGATTCCTATGGCAGCAGGCCCCACTGGCATTGATAAAGGTGTGTATCATTGTCATCAGCATGTGTAATAAACTGTATATATCATTGCGTGATGAGGTGTATGGCTCTGTGTGACACACAGACAGAAACGGCAGTAACCAAGCACATGGCTGGAACTGACCTTGTAGGAAGCCTTATGGCTAGGGTAGACAACAGCCTGAGCAGAAGAAAGAGGGCCCAAAGAAAAAAGGTCCTTGGCAATCTGTGTTATCGAAGGATTGGCATAATCAACAGAGTGATCAGCACACCATCGACAGAAGACCTTCCACAAAGGTATCACTGTTGATGAGCAAAACGATTTGCATCCTTGTAAGGCCGCGGAAAAAAATAGAATGACACATTGGTTATATGTCTGCACACTGTTCCAGAAGCCGTGGATTACTAAAAGGAGAAGAGTGTCCCCTACTGGTAGTGTGCCAGTCGCACTCGACCCAGTTTTGGCTTATTTTTTCTTTGTTCTTTTGCACCACTTTTCTTTCCCAAATCGTTTGGGAAAGCAGAAAATAGAGAGTATTTTTCCGAGTTAGGGACTTCCACTGTAGTAAACAATTGCGGTAGGTGTAATAAGAAAGGAAATTTACTATAAAATTTAAATTTCTTTGATAGATACAGTTTAGTAATCGCAAAAGCAGTCAATTTCATGATTGTATTGTGATCCGACTACATACTTAACCATTGGATCAAAAACTCTTAAATAACATAATGTGAAGTCAAGTCTGAACCAAAAAATAAAAAAACAAAATGGCACCTAATTTACACTTTTGTGTACAGGAAAGTGGTCAGAGAATTTCGACCGGATTGCGACTCCGTCACAATCCAGTCGAAATTCTCTGTCCATTTTTATAAACACAATACCTTACTTTTTGATATCGGCCTTTGGCACTTACCGGTATTCATGGAAACCCATCTCAGATATCTTTCCAAGAATTAATGTCAGATGCTCATGTTATTAATGAAGATTAAAGGGCAAGATGGGCAAATTAGAAAGGGTAAGACAATAGTGTCTGCCTTACACAGCAGTTTGTCATGACTCTTGCATCATACTATGGAGAGGAGCTCAAGACTGGGATTTAAAATTTGAATTACTGTTGTCAATAGAACATTATTTCCTTGCTTTTTAATTTCAAACCTTGACCATAGTTATGTTATGTTGGTGTTTTGGAGATTTTTTTTGTGAACATGTGTACTGCAAATGCATCTGCTATGACATGTTCTGCATATTCTCAACTGGTTAAATATAATTAATGTTTGTAGTACATTTTTCAATAGTGTTCAATTTGATGTTTTCACATAATCTTTGCGATGCCAAACCGCTGCCATAAACTACATGTGCTATACTCATACGCAGTCATTTTCTGCTTTTTCATTTCAGTATCTGAAGTGTTGTTCAGAATATTCAGCATATTCATAAACATCATCTGATATTTAAGAATGTATTCCATAGCTATTGAATAGCATTAGCGAGGCTAGTGGCAAGCTATGGGTAGAAATGTTGGAAATCATTCACTTTGTCTTGAGGGGGTACTTTTGTCCCTCTCACCCATCCGTTTCCCTGCTGTCCAAGGTCAAGGGGTCACTCATAGGCTTTGGCACCCAGCCTAACATTTTTAGTCGATGCCAGAGGGGACTATAGGTTTGCACTCTGTCCATCCGTCAGTCTGTCAGTCAGTCTGTCAGTCTGTCAGTCACACTTTAGTTTTCCGGAGTTTTTTTGGAAACGCTTCAACGGAATGATTTCGTTTTTGGTAAACTACTATAGAACGATGACTTACAGATCAAGTTTGAGTTTCATGCTGATTGCATTATTCTTGTGTGAGTTACGACCCTTGGAAATATGGGAAAAAGCACCAAATATCAGTTTTCCTGAGTTTTTGGGGAAACGCTTCAACAGAATGATTTCATGTTTGGTAAACTACTATAGAACGATGACTTACAGATCAAGTTTGAGTTTCATGCGGATTGCATTATTCTTGTGTGAGTTATGGCCCTTGGAAATATGGAAAAGTGCCAAAATATCAGGTTTCCGGACTTTTTTGGGAAACACTTCAACGGAATGATTTCATTTTTGGTAACCTACTATAGAATGATGACTTACAGATCAAGTTTGAGTTTCATGCTGATTGCCTTATTCTTGTGTGAGTTATGGCCCTTGGAAATATGGAAAAGCGCCAAAATATCAATTTTCCGGACTTTTTTTTGGAAACGCTTCAACGGAATGATTTCATTTTTGGTAACCTACTAAAGAACGATAACTTACAGATCAAGTTTGAGTTTCATGCTGATTGCCTTATTCTTGTGTGAGTTATGGCCCTTGGAAATATGGAAAAGCGCCAAAATATCAGTTTTCCAGACTTTTTCTGGAAACGCTTCGGCGGAATGTTTTCATTTTTGGTAACCTACTATAGAACGATGACTTACAGATCAAGTTTCATTTACACTCTGTCCATCCATCCATCAGTCTATCAGTCAGTCTGTCGGTCATACTTTAGTTTTCCGGACTTTTTTTGGAAACGCTTCAACGGAATGATTTCATTTTTGGTAACTTACTATAGAACAATGACTTACAGATCAAGTTTCATTTGCACTCTGTCCATCCGTCAGTCTGTCAGTCAATCTGTCAGTCATACTTTAGTTTTCCGGAATTTTTTTGGAAATGCTTCAACCGAATGATTTCATTTTTGGTAAACTACTATAGAACGATGACTTACAGATCAAGTTTGAGTTTCATGCTGATTGCATTATTCTTGTGTGAATTAGGGCCCTTGGAAATATGGGAAAAAGCACCAAAATGTCAGTTTTCCTGAGTTTTTTTTGGAAACGCTTCAACGGAACGATTTTATTTTTAGTAAACTACTATAGAACAATGACTTACAGATCAAGTTTGAGTTTCATGCTGATTGCATTATTCTTGTGTGAGGTATGGCCCTTGGAAATATGGAAAAGCACCAAAATATCAGTTTTCCGGACTTTTTTTGGAAACGCTTCAACGGAATGATTTCATTTTTGGTAACCTACTATAGAACAATGACTTACTGATCAAGTTTGAGTTTCATGCTGATTGCCTTATTCTTGTGTGAGTTATGGCCCTTGAAAATATGGAAAAGCGCCAAAATATCAGTTTTCCGGACTTTTTCTGGAAACGCTTCAACGGAATGATTTCATTTTTGGTAACCTACTATAGAACGATGACTTACAGATAAAGTTTCATTTACACTTTCCCCATCCATCCGTCAGTCTATCAGTCAGTCATACTTTAGTTTTCCAGACTATTTTTGGAAACGCTTCAACGGAATGATTTCATTTTTGGTAACTTACTATAGAACAATGACTTACAGATCAAGTTTCATTTGCACTCTGTCCATCCGTCAGTCTGTCAGTCAGTCTGTCAGTCATACTTTAGTTTTCAGGAATTTTTTTGGAAATGCTTCAACCGAATGATTTCATTTTTGGTAAACTACTATAGAACGATGACTTACAGATCAAGTTTGAGTTTCATGCTGATTGCATTATTCTTGTGTGAGTTAGGGCCCTTGGAAATATGGGAAAAAACACCAAAATATCAGTTTTCCTGAGTTTTTTTTGGAAACGCTTCAACGGAATGATTTTATTTTTAGTAAACTACTATAGAACAATGACTTACAGATCAAGTTTGAGTTTCATGCTGATTGCATTATTCTTGTGTGAGTTACGGCCCTTGGAAATATGGAAAAGCACCAAAATATCAGTTTTCCGAAGTTTTTTTTGGACATGCTTCAACGGAATGATTTCATTTTTGGTAAACTACTATAGAACGATGACTTACAGATCAAGTTTGAGTTTCATGCTGATTGCATTATTCTTGTGTGAGTTATGGCCCTTGGAAATATGGAAAAGCACCAAAATATCAGTTTTCCGGACTTTTTTTGGAAACGCTTCAACGGAATGATTTCATTTTTGGTAACCTACTATAGAACAATGACTTACAGATCAAGTTTGAGTTTCATGCTGATTGCCTTATTCTTGTGTGAGTTATGGCTCTTGAAAATATGGAAAAGCGCCAAAATATCAGTTTTCCGGACTTTTTCTGGAAACGCTTCAACGGAATGATTTCATTTTTGGTAACCTACTATAGAACGATGACTTACGGATAAAGTTTCATTTACACTTTCTCCATCCATCCGTCAGTCTATCAGTCAGTCTGTCGGTCATACTTTAATTTTCTGGACTTTTTTTGGAAACGCTTCAACGGAATGATTTCATTTTTGGTAACCTACTATAGAACGATGACTTACAGATCAAGTTTCATTTGCACTCTGTCCATCCGTCAGTCTGTCAGTCAGTCTGTCAGTCATACTTTAGTTTTCCGGACTTTTTTTGGAAATGCTTCAACTGAATGATTTCATTCTTGGTAACCTACTATAGAACGATGACTTGCAGATCAAGTTTGAGTTTCATGCTGATTGCATTATTCTTGTGTGAATTAGGGCCCTTGGAAATATGGGAAAAAACACCAAAATATCAGTTTTCCTGAGTTTTTTTTGGAAACGCTTCAACGGAACGATTTTATTTTTAGTAAACTACTATAGAACAATGACTTACAGATCAAGTTTGAGTTTCATGCTGATTGCATTATTCTTGTGTGAGTTACGGCTCTTGAAAATATGGAAAAGCGCCAAAATATCAGTTTTCCGGACTTTTTCTGGAAACGCTTCAACTGAATGATTTCATTTTTGGTAACCTACTATAGAACGATGACTTACAGATAAAGTTTCATTTACACTTTCTCCATCCATCCGTCAGTCTATCAGTCAGTCTGTCGGTCATACTTTAGTTTTCCGGACTTTTTTTGGAAACGCTTCAACGGAATGATTTCATTTTTGGTAACTTACTATAGAACAATGACTTACAGATCAAGTTTCATTTGCACTCTGTCCATCCGTCAGTCTGTCAGTCAGTCTGTCAGTCATACTTTAGTTTTCCGGATTTTTTTTGGAAATGTTTCAATCGAATGATTTCATTTTTGGTAAACTACTATAGAACGATGACTTACAGATCAAGTTTGAGTTTCATGCTGATTGCATTATTCTTGTGTGAGTTATGGCCCTTGGAAATATGGAAAAGCGCCAAAATATCAGTTTTCTGGACTTTTTTTGGAAATGCTTCAACGGAATTCATGCTGATCACATCTGTTATAACATTTGTATAATTATTAATGCTCATTAGTCCGGTAGGGGACATTGTATTGCTTCAGCGATTTGTGCGCTCTTGTTTTCTCTGGTACTGTAGATTCTTAAATTGTATAGTGTGATGCAATGAAATTACCTGGATTTTTTTTGAAAACGCTTCAACGGAATGATTTTATTTTCAGTAAACTACTATAGAACAATGACTTACAGATCAAGTTTGAGTTTCATGCTGATTGCATTATTCATGTGTGAGTTACGGCCCTTGGAAATATGGAAAAGCACCAAAATATCAGTTTTCCGGAGTTTTTTTTGGACATGCTTCAACGGAATGATTTCATTTTTGGTAAACTACTATAGAACGATGACTTACAGATCAAGTTTGAGTTTCATGCTGATTGCATTATTCTTGTGTGAGTTATGGCCCTTGGAAGTATGGAAAAGCACCAAAATATCAGTTTTCCGGACTTTTTTTGGAAACGCTTCAACGGAATGATTTCATTTTTGGTAACCTACTATAGAACAATGACTTACAGATCAAGTTTGAGTTTCATGCTGATTGCCTTATTCTTGTGTGAGTTATGGCCCTTGAAAATATGGAAAAGCGCCAAAATATCAGTTTTCCGGACTTTTTCTGGAAACGCTTCAACGGAATGATTTCATTTTTGGTAACCTACTATAGAATGATGACTTACGGATAAAGTTTCATTTACACTTTCTCCATCCATCCGTCAGTCTATCAGTCAGTCATACTTTAATTTTCTGGACTTTTTTTGGAAACGCTTCAACGGAATGATTTCATTTTTGGTAACCTACTATAGAACAATGACTTACAGATCAAGTTTCATTTGCACTCTGTCCATCCGTCAGTCTGTCAGTCAGTCTGTCAGTCATACTTTAGTTTTCCGGACTTTTTTTGGAAATGCTTCAACTGAATGATTTCATTCTTGGTAACCTACTATAGAATGATGACTTACAGATCAAGTTTGAGTTTCATGCTGATTGCATTATTCTTGTGTGAGTTATGGCCCTTGGAAGTATGGAAAAGCGCCAAAATATCAGTTTTCTGGACTTTTTTTGGAAATGCTTCAACGGAATTCATGCTGATCACATCTGTTATAACATTTGTATAATTATTAATGCTCATTAGTCCGGTAGGGGACATTGTATTGCTTCAGCGATATGTGCGCTCTTGTTTTCTCTGGTACTGTAGATTTTTAAATTGTATAGTGTGATGCAATGAAATTACCTGGTCAGGTTTGATATTGCACTTTCCAGTATATGTGGTGGGCTGTGGAGTTTACAGGTAACCCTTTGAAACCTGGCGGTATCTTCCATGTCAGTTTAAAGAGTCCATATTTATTATTTGGGGGTAGACCCATTAATATTTTCAATGTGCAGCCCCTTTGGCTGCACATTGAAAATATTGATTGAAAATATTGATTGGTCTACCCCACACATTCACTTAGCAGCCGTTTTACTTATTGAAATTGTAATGTACTACTGAAAAGCTCCCGCTCGGGTTCAAAGGGTAAAGGGGTGGCCCAACAAAACTTTGAACATTTAAAAAAAAAATTTCAGCAATGTCCTAAATACGAATTAAAGAGGTGAATAGTGGTATATTATATATACAAATAATGCTTGAAGTGCCCCAAACTTGAATTTATCGAAGCAGCAATAGAATCATGAAGCCTCCCCAGACAGCTACTACAGAAGGGTGATAGTTTCAAAACAAAACAAGCATAAAAAATGATGTAAGGCTATACAAAGTAGATTTTCTGTTTCTCAGACCATTATTTGTAAAATTGCATGCGGGCGAGCATTTTTTTATTTTATTTTTTATTTCTGTAATTATTTCATTACAATCAAAAGTGCATGTTTTTGGTTTATGTTTTGGGGCTCATAATCTATGGAATAGCAAGGGTGGTAGTGTACTTTGTCCCTTGAGAGCAAGAAGGCTTTGCAATGCTAAAGCATTGCAAAGCCTTCATGCACTCAAGAGACAAATTTATCAATTTTTTTAACTTGGGTAAAATATCAGACATAAACCATTTAATTTTTATTTTTTTCAAGTTTATATTGGCTATAAAAAGAGAGCATGTGGCAGCCAAAAGGACCATGAAGGAGGGCCTGAGAAACAGATTTTTAATTTTTTAGGCCTAGAAATGAGAATTAGAATTCATGCTCTCTAACCTAGAAAAAGGTGATTGATAAAAATCTGCTTGTGAAGTAGGTCATTTTTGTTGTTTTGTGGCCATACTTGAGCATTCACATGGCACTATTGGCATTTGCTATTGCCCCACTCTCCAAATTTTCACTGCCCCAACATTGCCCCAAAGTAAGTTTCAAACAATGTAGAGCCCCAAAACATTCTCTAATATAGGCCAACGTATGCTGAAATAGTCTCCGATTCACTCTGAGAGCATTGAATTTTGCAAAAAATTTCAGGGAGGCCCCTGAGCCTGCACAACTGCCTTCCAAATATTATAATTGTCCCCAAAAATTTCAACAAATCCATACCATGTGATAATTCATTGGATCAAGTTCAACAAGCTCATTCCAATGAGGGTTCACATAATATGGTTTTGTTGAAACTTTTTGAAAAAATAATATTTAAAAAAAATAATACATTTTGATATCTTAAACATAGTCTGCAATAATTCTTTTTACTTTATGGTACTGTGGTAACAAAAGTAGACCGAGAATATTTACCAGATCCGGACAAGGTCATAATTTGGTCAAAATTTACTGTTGGCTTTTCTGTTCACAACTCTGTAGAATCTCACCTGTCGAAAAAGAAATGCAAAAAATTGCATCTTGGATCCTTTATTCAGTTAAAATTTCAGATTATTTTATTGATGAAATCTTGTTTCATTGGTGTAAATGTTTCATAACCAGACTGAGATCTGCTTGAGAAAGAGACCACTTTTGCAACCCCAATACTATGTGTCAGGGTTGGTACGCCATACTGGAAAACTCTAATATACTGGATAAATGTGGCTCAGTAGGTAGAGGTGCAGGTTGCAAGCCGAGAGGTCCTTGGTTCGAATCCCACCTGCGGCAACCACGTTGTGTCTGTCAGGGCAAAGCCAGCCTAAATATAGGGGCAAGGGGCCTCATATTTAAAGATATTGTAAGTTCAAAATATATTCCGCATCAAGGCGAAAAACCTACATGAATTTCACTTCTCTGCAAAGCTGGAAAAACACACGTGGTGTATATCCAGCTTTAGCGCAGGGACCCAGGGGAGAAACGGTATGTTAGATAAGGTCTAATCTCATTTATCATCACGGTCAATTAAGAAACGAGATTTGAAAACGATAGAAATGTCTATCGTATCGTCACCTGATCATTAGTTATAGCAATGCGTGGCAGGAACAAATCACCGTTAAAGTCACGCGTGAGATGACTTGTATTGATTCTGCCTCGATATACGTCATCTCCCACCGTTTTGACAGGTGGACAGATGAGCGTCGGTCCACCTGACAGTTTAGGGTAAAAAGTATATATATACCTGGAAGAGCAGAGCATTAGACACACTTGGGGTCACACACACGTTGGTGAAGTCCAGGACAGGCGGACTCTGTTTCCTGGCATAAGGGCACCTTCGATCACAGGACCCTGAAACGGCTGGAATCGCCAGAGAGGGCATTCCATGATTGATTTAGCTTAAAGTTGATAGGCGGCTACGGGGCCGAATTCGTGAGAAGGAACACCCCAGGTGGAACGTTAAAGTTTAGATTGTCGAGTAGCAGGTATCGTCCTGCAATAGTCAGAAGTGTAGGTTAATTGTATTGTGCGTATTAACCCTTTGAAGCGTCAGCCTGATTGCGTTCTGAGTAGTTTATTTTGCTGTCGGAACATTGTAATACCGACTGGAGATCGGTGTGAGTGACAATTTCGCCTTAGCACAAAAAGGGGCATCTGTGAATCGTGAATTCAACCAGGAACGGTGGATATTTCAATGGGACTTTCACGGAGGACTTTCAAAAGGCACATAAGGTATGAGTAGACAATATCTGACCCAAATCAGAAGTACGGTGGTTTATAGATGACGAACATTGCTGGTCGGAACCCTCCGACAGCCAGAGGTACAGTTACGCGCAGACGTTGACATTTGAGCCTAAGCGGGTGAAGCTCTTATGGCGAGCTCACAGTAATAACATTTCAGATTTGTGAAGCTCTTATGGCGAGCTCACGGTAGTAACATTTCCAGTGTGTAGACTATAGTGCCAGTACAGGGCTATAGAATGACTATATGATTGTTTAGAATTATTTAACCGTAGTGACCCATTTTCTGTGAAAAGAATTGAATTGTTGATTGTTGAAATATTGAAACGGATTTATTTTTTTATGTGTAAATAAAAGAATCATTGTTACTTTAAATCATTCTTTCCATTATACAGCCTGAAGTGATTAGGAATCACACCTAACGCAAATCGAACCTATTTCAGGCCAATTTGGCAGAGAAGGAATCACGGCGTCGGTCTAACTCAGCTCTCTGCGCCGAGTTCGCGACACTTGGATTCCGACCCTCCACGTTGGTCTAATTTTCCCGCAACTTCATCAGCGGGACTAAATAACCCCACGTCAGCCCAGGCCTTATGGGGCCTCAGGTGTCCCTGACATTGATTGGCGAGCGCTACCAGGATATTTCTAAAAGGTAAAAAATGGCTATATGGAAATTTTGTTTTATTTTAACGGCGGTTCTGTTTAGGTTTTGACGCGTTCGGTCAGTTGATGCCGTTCAAGGGTTTAATATCGCAATACAGTAGTCCCCAAAAGGATACTTAATAGCCACTATAACTGCGGTAGGTTTCAGAATATTTGGTGCGTTTAATTACGTTAAATTACAGAGGTGAATTAGGATCAATTGCCATATTTTTTTTTCTTTCTTTCTTTTCCTTCTTCATTCTTTCTGACGAGTGTTGAAGATAGAAAGAAAAAATCAAAATGGATGTTGTTACACCCCTCGCCCAACTGGTATCATTAGGCAAGGAAATGGGCCTTGAGGGAGCTGAACTTCAGAAATTCGTTAAAGATGAGCAGAAACGTGAGGCCAAGGAGATTGCCTTACGCAATGAGGCGAGGGAGAGAGAAGCCCAATTAGAACGAGAGCGTGAGAAAGACGCAAGAGAGGCGAAAGAGAGAGAGATTCAATTAACAAACGAGGCGAGAGAGAGGGAAGCCCAATTAGCAAGGGAGGCAAGGGAGGCAGAACGGGAGCTCGAACAACAGAGGCACGAGAGAGAATTAGAGCTCCTCAGAGCAAGGGCCGATGTGGAGAATGAAAGTCGGCGCTCAGGGGATGGGAGTGCAGGGGTAGCAATTCATGCCCCACGCCCCCATCTCGCTCATTTCAATGAAAACACAGATGACTTGGACTCGTACTTGGAGAGGTTCGAGCGTTTTGCCTCCAGTCAAATGTGGCCAGAAGACACATGGGCTATGTGCTTGAGCCCTTTGTTGTCAGGTAAAGCCCTCGAGGCTTATACCAGTATGCCTCCTGCACTCCTTAACGACTACAGTGAGCTGAAGAATGCCATCCTTCGGAGATACCAGCTCACTGAAGAAGGATTCCGGACCAAGTTCCGAGAAATTAAGCAGGAGAAGGGAGAAACAGTACCTCAGTATTTTGCCCGGGCTAGGCGGTACTTTGACCGCTGGACTGATCTCGCAGAAGTGAATGAGTCGTATGGAGCCCTGCGAGATCTATTTCTCCGGGAGCAGTTTTTAACTACATGCTCCAAGGAGTTGGGCCTGTTCATCAAGGAAAGGGGTCCGCCCACCTATGATGAGATGGCAACTGTGGCAGAACGCTACATCGAGGCCCACGGTGGGAGTGTAAACGCACCCAAATCGGCTAGGGGTGGGGCAAACGGGTTGGCAATGGCACCCGTAAAGCAACACCACCCCGATCCTCCTGCGTCGCAGACCAGCCGGAAGGGGAGCGCTCCCAAGGACACCACTTGTTTTATCTGCAACAAGCGGGGTCATATTGCCAGGGACTGCTGGCAGAAGCAGGTAAGGACCACTGGGAACATTAGACCACCTCAGCAGGGGGCCGGGAACGCAGCGCCAAGGGGTTGGAAGCAAGGTGGCCGCGTAGATCCAGGGCCCAGTAGGCAGACGGCAGCGTTCTGTCAAACTATCGGTCCAGAACATAGTCCCTCCGGGAATGTATACAAGAGGGAGAATTAAGGCTGGAAGGCGGGAAGGTTGTCCCGATAATAAGTGGCATGTGTGAAAGGCTCACAACTTCGCAGGAGAAGGTTGATATGCCAGTGTACCCAGGGTATGTGGGACAAAGGGAGATTCGTCTGCTCCGGGATTCTGGGTGCTCCTCTGCAGCGGTTAGAAAGCAACTGGTTGACGACAAGCAATTGTTGGGGCGCGACCATTTGTGTATTTTGATAGATGGAACCGTTAGAAGGTTCCCCATCGCGAGGATAACTGTGGATACCCCATTTTATTGTGGCGAAGTGGAAGCCATGTGCATTGAATCACCTGTGTATGACCTGGTCATAGGTAATATCCCAGGGGTGAGGGCAAGCCCTGATGAGTTATGGTCCAGGGATAGGGGGCCAAGTGAGGGCCCAACGAGTAAGGAAGGGAAGGTTCCCAGGGGGAACCAATCCGATGGTCCAGGGGATGGCCCCTACACGACGAAATGTCGGGAAGTTTCAGGAGGGACGACTCCTGTCGTATTAGGGAGAAGGGGCCGCAGGCGGTCCAGGCTAAACGCCAAACAGCGAGGGAAACCGATGGGATCATTGGGGAAAGACCCTCAAGCAAATTTATGTGGGGGAGTTGAGCGCCCCAAGAAGTTGGTGTCACCCGTGTGGAGAGGGGAGGCCAGACCCACGCAAATGGCTGGGCAAACTTCCCCAAAATTGAGAGGGCACGGGTCAACACAAGTTGAGTATGTTAAAGTGGATGGGACCGCTAAGGTGGGCGCCCAGGGGACCGAGAAAAGGGTCCAAAAATCAAAGGAGAAGCATCCTAGGTGGCGGAGACCACGTAGAGAGTGCCGGGGGCGCACAGCGCCCAATGTGCGCAAGAAGTCGTCGCAATGGACCGGGGGGTCGACGGCACAAGGGCCAAGGACGGCCAGTGTCGTTCGAACGACGGTAATCGCCGGGACGAGTGAGCCTGGGGGATATAGCGCCAAGGGAAGCTCTTGGGAATGCGACAACGACAGGGTATGGGGACCCTGGTGGAATACCCGTAGAAATAATGGGGCGAGAAGTAGGGGTGTGTCAAGGGTTACCCAAAGGGATACTGGGAACCGGGCCCCTACCAATGGTCGGTGGTTATAAAGAAGCAATAGTTGGGTGGCTGTGGGCCTGGTGTCTGGGACGGGGGCTCCAGTCGCAAATATTTTTGTGAGTGAGGTGATGAGTTTCGTAAACCCGGTGTTAAGGCCCGGAAGGAATTTTCTTATTTTAGTATTATTATTGCTCTGACTGCTGACTAGAGTTGTTTGTGAGTGCGAATGTGAGATACACTGCCCCGTTCGTCGCATGTGCGTGGACGGGGAGCATGTGTGTCGAGTTTTGTAAGTGTGGGATACACTAACCCCGTCTGTCGCAAAGGCGCGGTCGGGAAATCTGTGTGTTGAATGTGTGAGTGTGTGAGGCACAATTTTAACCCCCTGGTCGAGCTTTGCGAGGGTGAGGCTCAACATAATGCAGGGGTCGTTTGCCCCTTCACAAGACATAGGGGAACGGGAGGCGAAGTTACACTCCGTTGGAATTAACCCGTCTGACGCAAAGGCGCGGACGGTGTTACTCGTCGGAGTGAGTGCCAAGTGAACTGTTTGCAAAATGGGCGAACGTGTATAAAAATGTGTATGTTTAGGTGTAAATATATAGCATTACAGAGAGAGAGAGTGCTGCAAATCTGAGGATAAGGCTACTCCCCATATCATATGTAAACCCGCAAGACGGGAGCATGTGGTAGCGTGTGTGTCGTGGGAATCGGTATGGCCGACGCATGAGCCCGGTCATGAACCCCACGACCACTAGGGTACAGTTTTGTAGTCTAGAACATGATGGTAGATCGTAAAAAGGGGTGAGAGGCGAGCATGCGTGGCTTTGCCCCTTGCGTTTTAAGAGATACACAGGGTGTTTCTCTCGGGAAGGGAGTTGTCAGGGCAAAGCCAGCCTAAATATAGGGGCAAGGGGCCTCATATTTAAAGATATTGTAAGTTCAAAATATATTCCGCATCAAGGCGAAAAACCTACATGAATTTCACTTCTCTGCAAAGCTGGAAAAACACACGTGGTGTATATCCAGCTTTAGCGCAGGGACCCAGGGGAGAAACGGTATGTTAGATAAGGTCTAATCTCATTTATCATCACGGTCAATTAAGAAACGAGATTTGAAAACGATAGAAATGTCTATCGTATCGTCACCTGATCATTAGTTATAGCAATGCGTGGCAGGAACAAATCACCGTTAAAGTCATGCGTGAGATGACTTGTATTGATTCTGCCTCGATATACGTCATCTCCCACCGTTTTGACAGGTGGACAGATGAGCGTCGGTCCACCTGACAGTTTAGGGTAAAAAGTATATATATACCTGGAAGAGCAGAGCATTAGACACACTTGGGGTCACACACACGTTGGTGAAGTCCAGGACAGGCGGACTCTGTTTCCTGGCATAAGGGTACCTTCGATCACAGGACCAGAGAGGGCATTCCATGATTGATTTAGCTTAAAGTTGATAGGCGGCTACGGGGCCGAATTCGTGAGAAGGAACACCCCAGGTGGAACGTTAAAGTTTAGATTGTCGAGTAGCAGGTATCGTCCTGCAATAGTCAGAAGTGTAGGTTAATTGTATTGTGCGTATTAACCCTTTGAAGCGTCAGCCTGATTGCGTTCTGAGTAGTTTATTTTGCTGTCGGAACATCGTAATACCGACTGGAGATCGGTGTGAGTGACAATTTCGCCTTAGCACAAAAAGGGGCATCTGTGAATCGTGAATTCAACCAGGAACGGTGGATATTTCAATGGGACTTTCACGGAGGACTTTCAAAAGGCACATAAGGTATGAGTAGACAATATCTGACCCAAATCAGAAGTACGGTGGTTTATAGATGACGAACATTGCTGGTCGGAACCCTCCGACAGCCAGAGGTACAGTTACGCGCAGACGTTGACATTTGAGCCTAAGCGGGTGAAGCTCTTATGGCGAGCTCACAGTAATAACATTTCAGATTTGTGAAGCTCTTGTGGCGAGCTCACGGTAGTAACATTTCCAGTGTGTAGACTATAGTGCCAGTACAGGGCTATAGAATGACTATATGATTGTTTAGCATTATTTAACCGTAGTGACCCATTTTCTGTGAAAAGAATTGAATTGTTGATTGTTGAAATATTGAAACGGATTTATTTTTTTATGTGTAAATAAAAGAATCGTTGTTACTTTAAATCATTCTTTCCATTATACAGCCTGAAGTGATTAGGAATCACACCTAACGGAAATCGAACCTATTTCAGGCCAATTTGGCAGAGAAGGAATCACGGCGTCGGTCTAACTCAGCTCTCTGCGCCGAGTTCGCGACACTTGGATTCCAACCCTCCACGTTGGTCTAATTTTCCCGCAACTTCATCAGCGGGACTAAATAACCCCACGTCAGCCCAGGCCTTATGGGGCCTCAGGTGTCCCTGACAGTGTCCTTGGGCAAGACACTTCCCCCCCCCCCCCCATTGCCCACGTGAGGGCATGGTGACATTGTGTACTAAGGAGTACTGCACATCGATGGTGCACTGTCTTCAACTAATGCTAACCCTGCTTGTGTGGAGTTAGTATGTTGGGGAGCTGACAGTTGCTCGCCATTGCTCGGTGGTTCTCTCCGGGTACTCCAGCTTCCTCCACCCGTAAAACTGTTGAGGTCATGATTAGCCATTAAACACCAATAAATAAATAAATAAATACTGGATAAATGATTCTGCATTTTCTAGTCCTGGAAAAATACTGGAGAAATGATCACAAGTTGCTAAATACTGGAAATACACTTGAATTGTAATTTTGGCTACCCCAACACCAATATAGCACCCCAAACAAACTCTAACCCATGTGATAATTAAATTGAAGTTGTTTGGAATAGATAATTCTTGGTACTAGCCATTGCACAGGTGGCTTCAGTTTCTCAGTGAATTTTGAAGACCTGTTCATTACTTCCATATCTTCTGAAATATAGTATATGCCTTCTTTATTGCAAGTTTAAGTACTTGTATAGACAAGAACTTTGAATACGCTGCTGGAAAATTCTCAATAAACCCTGGAAATGTACTGGAAAAGTACTGGAATTTCATCTAAGTTTGAATGTAAAAACCCTGATATGTCATACTTATCTGACTTATTGCCATTTTTTGCATGTGAGAACCCTGGGAAGTGAAGCAGTGCTTATTTATTCTGGTAAACAATCTCTTTTTACTGGTAAAATTGGACCAAGTCACCAATACTTGGGGTGGAAGTCCTCTGAAATCGGCAACATGGGTATAGATGATTGACTGAACTTGACTTTATCTCCATGTTGTGGTTGCAGTCACGATTTGTTATTGTGCAGAAATATGCGACATTAACCCTTTCCCTAACTTAACGGCCAAAATGGTCAGCGTTATTCTAAAAAATCACCAATTAACTTTCATTATTTTTTCATTTTTTGTCTCAAAAACATAGGTTATGACCCCTCATTGTAACAAGCTCGTTGAGCTCATTCCAATGAGGGTCATAACCTATGTTTTTTACAAGTGTCATCTGCTTTTCATGTAAGGTAAAGGGTTCAACACCAATAAATATAAATATTGCCATTTTTTTTCTTGTATCTGCTGCTGTAAATCATTTTTTACTCCCAGTAACTGAAAATGACAATAATTTGGACGACTTCAACAAAACAAACAATATAATGGGTTGTATACTTTCTTTTGTTTTGTTGGACCTTATAAGTGTTTGATACATGAAATGTCATTGGAATCATGTGTTGTCACATATTTCACTTGTTATTGACAGGCAATTAAGGGAATGTTTGTCATTCCCATGCAGAGAGGAGAAAATTGTTGTAATTATCAAATAACTGTTTGTTTTGGATGTTCACACTTCCTGTGTGGTCATACTTAGTTTGGTGATTATTAACCCTTTACCTAATGCAATGGTTTTAACCCTTTACCTAACCTGAAAAGCAGACGACACTTGTAAAAATAATTCTTGAATAACTAATTTTTTTCACTTTTTGTCTCAAAAACATAGGTTATGACCCCTCGTTGGAACGAGCTTGTCGAGCTCCTTCCAACGAGGGGTCATAACCTATGTTTTTGAGACAAAAAATGAAAAAAATAATGAAAATTAATTGGCGATTTTTGAGAATAGCGCTGGCCGGTTTTGGCCATTACGTTAGGTAAAGGGTTAAATAACCTGTGCTATTCACAAAAATCACCATTCATCTTTTATTATGCCCCGACATCCTTGGGATGTTCCGTGGGTATATAGTCGAGGTCTCTCATCTTTCCATATGTCCTTCTGTATGTACATACGTACATCCATACAATAATTTTGTATAATAACCAAGTCAGAAAACAAGCAGACTGTCATCTGCAAAATGAGGTCCCCAGAGGACCAGCAGGGTAGCATCACTAAATTTACCCTCTGTGAACCTCAATCTGAATCAGGGTCTCAGAACTAAACAGAAAGAGGAACCCAGAGGATAAATTGGCCCACTGTATGGGATAACATCATCAAATCCACCCTCTGGGGACCTCATTCTGCAAATGTCCGACTGCTTATTTTCAGGCCTGATAATAACCCTGGCATTGGGTGTCTGATTTTGATGCCCTTTGGTATGGTGATAGACAAGCATGGGGGAAATGGTATCCATAAATCATTGGTTTTGTCTATACATTCATGCCAAAGTTATGGCCCTTGTAGAACTTCCAAAAATAGTAATATGAACATTTTGCATTAACTCTGGCATCAGTTGTCGAATATTGATGTCCTTTGGTATGCTGATAGACCAACATAAGGGACATAATATCCATATATTGTGGCTTTTGACCATACCTTTCTACCAGAGTTATGGCTCTTGTTACACTTAGGAAAACTCTGTCCGAATGTTTTGCATTATTACTGTATTTTTTCAATTTATATCTAAAAATATAGCTTATGCCCTTTCATTGTTTTGCCTGAAAAACATGGCATATGAGCCCTCATTACAACAAACTATTTGGGCTTGTTTCAATGATAGGTCAAAGGCCATGTTTTTTTAGGCAAACATTTTATAGTCATTTCAGAGTTTTTAAAACTGTAGTCTCTTAATCTTGTTAATTAAAGGGATGGGGGTGCGGTGGCGTTGCGGTAATTGGTTCTCGTCAGATCACCAAAGTTAAGCAATGTCGAGCCCAGTTAATCATTGGATGGGTGACCATCTGAGCAATCAATTCGGACTTCCGCTTTGTGTCCTTGGGCAAGGCACTTAACCCCGATTACTCACATGACGCCAGGTACTAAGGCATACTGCACATCAATGGTACGCATGTCTTCAACCAATCTAACCCTATCTGTGCTGCAGTGCGGAGTTACGATGTTAGGGAGCTGGCCGCTGCTCGTCGTTGCTCGGTGGTTCTCTCTGGGTACTCTGGCTTCCTCCACCTGTAAAACTGTCCCGGTCATGATTAGCCATTGTGCATAAGTATATGACCTTAAACACCAATAAATAAATAATAATAATAATTAAAGGGTTAACCTTTAAGGCCAAAATCTGGCTTTGATCAAATTTATTGCAACAGAACAGATGCCCCAGCATAAATCTTTGCAAGAACTCCAAACTTTTATTCTATATTCCTTGACACTTGTTTCTAACCATATCTTGGCCGCCTACGTAGGCAGCCATAACTTGCCTAGACACAACTGCAAAGCCACAGTAGGGAGACAGCCAAAGTACAGCAAAAATGTATAAAAATCTCCAGGCACTTTAGAGTTTAGGCAATACACTGGAACCTGTCCATGTGTCCTCTTCAAATAACTGTTCTACAACCATGCCCAATCTGAGGGCCAGCTCAGTTATGGACATGCTTCAAACCTTTACCTTACTCAACAAATTGATCAAATCTGTCCAGCAATGTAAACATTATCACCATTCCTATCATATGTTTTCATTTTTCACTTCAAAACTTACATCATAGCTTATGACCCATCATTGGACTGAGCATAGTAATCAGTTTGTTTCAATAAGTCTTCTTCATTACATAAATTGATTGTTTGTAGGAGATCTCCCCTAAAACACCCTGTGCTGGGAATACCTTAACCAGTTTTGCATGCTTTATGCAGTACATAATGCCATTAACCGTTTACCGAACATGAAAAGCAGACGACACTTGCAAATAAAATTCTTGAACAACTAATTTTTTTCATTTTTTTGTCTCAAAAACATAGGTTATGACCCCTCTTTGGAACGAGCTCGACAAGCTCATTCCAGAGAGGGGTTATAGAGACAAAAAATGAAAAAAATAATGAAAATTAATTGGCAATTTTGGGGAATAGCGCTAGCCGGTTTGGCCCGTTACGTTGAGCAAAGGGTTAAAGTAGTCTAAAATCATATAACTAATTATTAATTGTGATTCATGTATTGTTGGTCACCATTCCAAAAATAACTGTGCATGATGAGCAACACATGTACTGCATTTACTTTCAGTTTACAAGTTTTACCAGACAGTACTTTTAACAAACTCCCTTTTATGTCATCATCTTTGCTTGGGCACCAGGATACTCTAGACCTCAGCACATGTATTTTAAACCTTGCAAGGGCTTTTTGGTCAATATTTTTAGTCGAGTTCTGACGAAGTCAAACTTGACTTATAGTTCGGTGAATGGTGGGCAGGTTGTCGGGTGGGCATAAACAATTGGTTTCCGGATGATAACTTGATAATAGTTCGACCCACATTTATGAAACTTCATAGATAGGTTGGCATCGATGAGAGGAAGAACCCTCTGTATCTTGGACTTTCTTGGTCAAGGTCACAGTGACCTTGAACATAGTAAATTGTAAACAATTGGTTTCCGGATGATAACTTGACTATGGTTCAACCCACATTCAAGAAACTTCATGTGTAGGTTGGCCTTCATGAGAGGAAGAACCCTATTTATTTTGGACTCACTAGGTCAGAGGTCAAGGTCACAATGACCCTGAACATAGTAAATCAAAACAATTGGTTTCTGGATGATAACTTGAAAATGGTTCGACCCACATTCACGAAACATCATAAGTAGGTTGACATCAGTGAGAGGAAGAACCCTATTTATTTTGGACTCACTAGGTGAAAGGTCAAGGTCACTGACCTTCAACATAGTAAATTGTAAACAATTGGTTTCCGGATGATAACTTGATAACGGTTTGACCCACATTTATGAAACTTCATAGGTAGGTTGGCCTAGGTGAATGGAAGATGCCTATTTATTTTGGACTCACTAGGTCAAAGGTCAAGGTCACAATGACCTTGAACATAATAAATCATAAACAATTTGTTTCCAGATGATAATTTGACAATGGTTCCACCCATGTTCATGAAACTTCATAGATAGGTTGGCATTGGTGCATGAAAGAGACCTATTTATTTTGTAATCACTAGGTCAAAGGCCAAGGTCACAGTGACCTTTCACATAATAAATTGTAAACAATTGGTTTCCGCACGATAAGTTGATAATGATTAAACCCACTTTTGTTCTGTCACAACTCGACATTGGATTGGTGATCCTAGCGGCATTTTCTTGTGTTTAGTTTGCCTTTCTAAAGAATAAAAGATTGAATATAACATACTGAGGTGTACTGTTTTTATTTAAATCCATCCATTATGTTTTCCCTTGAGAACACAGGAAGTGAAGAAGCAGTGCTTGTTTACTGTGGTCAGCAAGACTCAGTTACCAGTACCTGAGGTGGAGGTCCTCTAAAATGGGCAACATGAGTATAAAAACGTATCCTTCATTTGATCATTTTCAGTCTTGACTGACAACAGGAAGAATATTCGCAACATGCAGAAACATTACATTGAGTCTGAAACCATGTACTATCAACATCCAGTGAAATACCCACAAATCCCACAATTCTGTGTTTTTGAGCTCTGTCAAACAAGATGGAATCACTCAAATTCATTGTTGCATTATGGAAAAAATTTGTAGCTGGAAATTTTGGTATTTTGATACAAGTGTGCAAAGGGTTAAAAACACGGATGTTTTGTCTCCCCAAAGGTAAATGAATTAGGCCCCACAAAGTAGATTTTCTGTTTCTCAGGACATTTTTGTAAAATTGCATGTGGGCGGGCACTTTTTAGCTCACCTGAGCGAAGCTCAGCGGGAGCTTTACTGATCGTGATCCGTCCATCGTCCGTCGTCCGTCCGGCGTTAACTTTACATTATCGACTTCTCCTCCTAAATCACTAGCCCAATTTTATTCAAATGTTGGCTAAATATTTATTACATAATGCCAATTCAGATTTGTTCAAATAAAGTTGCCCCTCCTCCTGGGTGGTGCCACGCCCCCAAGGGGCACCAAAATCTTTGAAAATCTTCTTCTCATGAACCAGCAGTAGCAGAGACTTTATATATGGTATGCAGCTTCCTTTTGAGGTGTACATTCAGGTTTGTTCAAGGGAAGTTAGAGGGATAATATTTGACGTCGTTATGGGAGGGGCAAATATTTTGGCCCCGCCCCAAATTTCTATTTTCTGAACTGAGAGGCCGATTTGAACCAAATTTTATGTGAGGGCTAATTGGGTCATAAATACTTGATTTATGCAAAAAAAAAATTTCCCGTAGCCCCGTGGGAACCGCAGGAGCTAAAAATAGAAAAAATTTAAAACGCCCATATCTCCAAAACTGCACGGCACTGAGAATTTTTATTTGGTGTAAAGCTTCCTTAGGACCAACAGAAAAGATTGGTAAAAAAATTTGCTATCGGTTTTATCATAGGGTAAGGTTTCGAGACTTTGAAAAAGTGCTGAGTCAGCACTATTTAACACTGTAGGCAATGGGAAAAACATTAAAGAATCTTCTTTTTCGGATTCACCGGTCAGAATCCTTTCATACTTGGTATACAACATCAATAGGGGAGTCAGATTCAAGTTTGTTCAAATCGAGCCCATGGGTTCATATTTGGGCTCCCTATGAGAGCCCGAATTTTAACATAGTGCAATATGAGGATTATTCTTTAAAAATCTTCTTCTTCAGATCCACCAGGCAGAATTCTTTCATATTTGGAATACAACATCTGTAGGGGGGTCAGATTCAAGTTTGTTCAAATCGAGTCTCTGGGTTCATATTTGGGCTCCTTATGGGAGCCCGAATTTTAACTTAGTGCAATATGAGGATTATTCTTTAAAAATCTTCTTCTTCAGATCAACCAGGCAGAATTCCTTCATATTTGGTGTACAGCATCTCTATGGGGGTCAGATTCACATTTGTTCAAATCGAGTCCCTGGGTTCATATTTGGACTTCCTATGGGAGCCTGAATTTTAACTTGGTGCAATATGAGGATTATTCTTTAAAAATATTCTTCTTCAGATCCACCAGGCAAAATCCTTTCATATTTGGTATACAACATCTCTAGGGGGTTCAGATTCAAGTTTGTTCAAATTGTGTCCCTGGGTTCATATTTGGGCTCCCTATGGGAGCCCGAATTTTAACTTAGTGCAATATGGGGATTATTCTTTAAAAATCTTCTTCTTCGGATCAACCAGGCAGAATTCTTTCATATTTGGTATACAACATCTCTAGGGGGGCCAGATTCAAGTTTGTTCAAATCGAGTCCCTGGGTTCATATTTGGGCTCCCTATGGGAGCCCAAATTTTAACTTAGTGCAATATGAGGATTATTCTTCAAAAAGCTTCTTCTTCAGACCCACTAGGCAGAGTCCTTTCATATATGGTATACAACATCTCTAGAGAGGTCAGATTTAAGTTTGTTCAATTCAAGTCCCTGGGTTCATATTTGAGCTCCCTGTGGGAGCCCGAATTTCAACTTAGTGCAATATTAGGTCTATTCTTTAAAAATCTTCTTCTTCAGATCCACCAGTCAGAATTCTTCCATATGTGGTATACAACTTATCTAGGTGTACCAGATTCCTGTTTGTTCAAATCGAGTTTCTGGGTTTATATTTGGGCTCCCTGTGGGAGCCTGAATTTTAACTTAGTGCAATATGAGGATTATTCTTTACAAATCTTCTTCTTCAGATCCCCCAACCAGAATCATTTCATATTCAGTATATAACATCTTTAGGGAGCTCAGATTCAAGTTTGTTGAAATCGAGTCCCTGGGTTCATATTTAGGCTGCCTATGGGAGCCCAAATTTTAACTTGGTGCAGTTAAAGATCTTCCTCTTCAGATCCCCCAGTCAGAATCATTTTATATTTGGCATACAACATCTCTAGGGAGGTCAGATTCAAGTTTGTTCAAATCAAATCCCTGGGTTAATATTTGGCCTCCCTATGGGAGCCCAAATTTTAACTTAGTGCAATATGTGGAATTTTCTTTAAAAATCTTCTTCTTCAGATCCACCAGTCAGAATCTTTTCATATTTTGTATATAACATCTCTCTGGAGGTCAGATTCAAATTTGTTCAAATCGAATCCCTGGGTCAATATTTGGGCTCCCTATGGGAGCCCGAATTTTAACTTAGTGCAATATGTGGAATATGCTTTAAAAATCTTCTTCTTCAGATCCGCCAGTCAGAATCATTCATATTTGGTTTACAACATCTCTAGGGAGGTCAGATTCAAGTTTGTTCAAATCGAGTCCCTGGGTTCATAATTGAGCTCCCTGTGGGAGCCTGAATTTCAACTTAGTGCAATATCAGGTCAATTCCATAAAAATCTTATTCTTCAGATCCACCAGTCAGAATTCTTCCATATTTGGTATACAACTTATCTAGGGGCACCAGATTCAAGTTTGTTCAAATTGAATTCCTGGGTTCATATTTGGGCTTCCTATGGGGGGGGGGGGGGGGGGGGGGAGTCAGGGGTCAGATTCAAGTTTGTTCAAATCGAGTCCCTTGTCTCATCAGTTAGGGCTTTCAAACTGCAGTGGCGTAACAATGCTTGGAAATTTGGAAATGCTTATCTATAGCTGGGAGAATTGGATCTAGTTGGCAAGACCTATGCTATTATAATGATTATCTGACATGGACACCTGAATTTAATTTCATGATGTCATTCCTCTGTGGTGTTGATGAACCATAACGAGCTGAATGTGATTCAAAATACTTCTTTGAACCACTTTGTCAGGTGAGCGATTTAAGGCCACGTGGGGCCTCTTGTTTATTTTATTTTTTATTTTTGTAATTATTTCTTTGCCAGCAAAAGTTCATGCTCTTGGTTTGTTTTATGTTTTGGGCCTCATAATCTACAGAAAATACATGAGTGGTGGTGTATTTCATCCCTTGAGTGCAAGAAGGCTTTGCAATGCAAAAGCATTGCAAAGCCTTCTTGCACTCAAGGGAGAAATTTATCAGTTTTATTAACTTGGGTAAAATATCCGACATAAACCATTTAGTTTTTAGTTTTTAGCTCACCTGACTTTCAGTCAGGAGAGCTATAGTGATCACTCACTGTCCGTCGTCCGTCGTCCGTGAACATGGTGTTTGCGTCTTCTCCTCCCAAACCGCTGAACCAATTTAATTGATATTTGAGATAATAGTTTGTTATGACATCGCAATTTGATTTTGTTCAAATCAAGTTGCCTCGCCTGTGGGTAGGGCCACACCCAAAAAGTGTGCTGAAATCTTAAAAAATCTTCTTCTCATGAACCAGCAGTAGCAGAGACTTAATATTTGGTGTGCAGCTTCCTTTTGAGGTGTAGACTCAGATTTGTTCAAGAGAAGTTTGTGGGGCTATACTTGGCGTCGTTATGGGAGGGGCAAAATTTTTTGCCCCGCCCAAAATTTCTATTTTCCAAACCGAGAGGCTGATTTGAACCAAATTTTATGTGAGGGCTTATTGGGTCATAAGTACCTAATTTATGCTGATTTTTGTTTTCCCGTAGCCCCATGGGAACCGCAGGAGCTAAAAATAGAAAAAAATTAAAACGCCCATATCTCCAAAACTGCACGGCACCGAGAATTTTTATTTGGTGTGAAGCTTTCTTAGGACCAACAGAAAGAATTGGTAAAAAAAAATTGCCATCGGTTTTATCATAGGGTACAGTTTCGGGACTTTGAAAAAGTGCTGAGTCAGCACTTTTTAACACTGTAGACAATGGGAAAAACATTAAAAAATCTTCTTCTCCAGATCCAGCAGGCAGAATCTTTTGATATTTGGTATGCAACATTGTAGGGTGGATCTGATTCAAGTTTGTTCAACTCGGCCTCCTGGGTTCATATTTGGGCTCACTATAGAAGCCCAAATTCAAACTTAGTGCATTTCAGGCAAATTTCTTCAAAAATCTTCTCCAGATCCAGCAGGCAGAATCTTGTGATAATATTTGGTATGCAACATTGTGGGGTGGATCTGATTCAAGTTTGTTCAAATCGGCCCCCTGGGTTTATATTTGAGCTCAGTATAGGAGCCCAAATTTGAACTTAGTGCTTTTCAGGCAAATTTCTTTGAAAATCTTCTTCTCAAGATCCAGCAGGCAGAATCTTGTGATATTTGGTATGCAGCATCCTTAGGAGGGTGAGATTCAAGTTTGTTCAAGCCATGTCCCTAGGTCCATATTTGGGCTCACTGTGGGAGCTTGAATTGTAACTTTGTTCGAAATGAGGAATTTTCTTAAAAAATCTTCTTCTTCAGATCCAGCAGTCGGAATGGTTTGATATGTGGTGAGTAGCATCCTTGGGGGGGAGGGGGGAATTCAAGTGTGTTAAAGCCAAGTCCATGGGTCCATATTTGGGCTCCCTGTGGGAGCCCAAATTATAACTAAGTCAATATGAGGAATTTTTCTTTAAAAATCTTCTTCTTCAGATTCAGCAGTTGGAATGTTTTGTTATTTGGCATGGAGCAACCTTAGGGGGCTGAGATTCAAGTTTGTTCAAGCCAAGTCCATTGGTTCATATTTGGGCTCACTATGGGAGCCTGAATGACAACTTAGTTCAAAATGAGGAATTTTCTTTAAAAATCTTCAGATCCAGCAGATGAATGCTTTTGATATTTTTTATGCAGCATCCTTAGGGGGGTAAGATTCAAGTTTGTTCAAGCCATGTCCCTAGGTCCATATTTGGGCTGATTGTGGGAGCTCGAATTGTAACTTGGTTCAAAATGAGGAATTTTCTTTAAAAATCTTCTTCTTCAGATCCAGCAGATGGAATGTTTTGATATTTGGTGTGCAGAATCCTTAGGGGTGTGAGTTTCAGGTTTGTTAAAGCCAAGTCCCTGGGTTCATATATGGGCTTCCTGTGGGAGCCCGAATTATGACTTAGTTCAATATGAGGAATATTCTTTAAAAATCTTTTTTTAGATCCACTGGTCAGAATATTTGGATATTTGGTTTCAGCTTTTCTTAGGAGGAGCAGATGCAACTTGTTGAAATCAATTCTTTGGGTTGATATTTAGGCTACCATGTCAGGTGAGTGCCCTCAGGCCCCCTGGGGCCTCTTGTTTAAGTTGCATTGGTTATAAAAAGAGAGCATTCGTCAGCCAAAAGGACCATGCAGGTGGGCCTGAAAAACAGATTTTCAACTTTTTTTTTAGGCCTCAACTGAGCTTTTTGTCCCCTGACATTTGTCAGAACTAAAGAAATGAGCTCTGTCCACACATCTGGGTTTTCATTACCATTGTAGTGTAACAAACTCCTGTAGTTTTAAAAGCAGAGATTTGAAACTTTTGAGCAATCTTGCCCACATACTGAAGATGAATATAGATGACAGAAATTTAACAGAGTTATTGCCCTTGATAAACAATGAAAATTTGGAATGAAAAGACATGTTTGGTGCCTGCATGGTGTAATCAACTATAGCTTCTAATGTAATGAAGTTTTAAGGCCTGCTTATGTAGCTCACCTGAGTGAAGCTCAAGAGGAGCTTTTGCAATCAGTTTCCATCGGTCATCCATCATCCATCCATCCATCCATCCATCCATCCATCAAAGAAACAATATAATGGGTTTTATACTTTTGTTTTGTTGGACACTTATAAGTGTTTGATACATGAAGTGTCATTGGAATCATGTGTTGTCACATATTTCATTTTACTTACATTTGCGTATTTCATGTTAATTGCATTTTTAGCTCACTGGAGTGAAGCTCAAGGGGAGCTTTTGTGATCATTTTCCATCTGCAGTCCATCCATGTGTGATCTGTTGTCTGTCCATCCAGCGTGAACTTTACATTATCAGCTTCTCATAAACTACTGGGTTGAATTACCTCTATGCTGGAGGTCCCGAGTTTGATCCCCGTTTGGGACGACCCGTGTTGTGTCCTTGAGCAAGGCACTTTAATCCTGTTACCTACATGGGAGCATGATGATGCCGTGCACTAAGGCGTACTGTCCGTCTTTGATGCACATGTCTTCAACCACTGTAACCTTGCTTGAGCGGAGCTTGAACAGAGTTAGAATGTTGAGGAGCTAACAGTTGTTTATTGATGCTCAGTGGTTCTCTCCAGATACTCCGGCTTCCTCTACCCATAAAACTGTCATGGCCATGATTAGCCATTGTGCATAAGTATGTGACCTTAAACACCAATAAATAAATATTAAATAACTGGGTTGAATTGAACCAAATTTAATATGCATGTTCCTTATCATATGTTAGGTTTATTCAAATATGTTGCCACATCTGCAGGGGGTATCACAAGTGGCAAAATGCCATTAGCATCCACAGGATATTTTCAAAAATTAAAAAATCTTCTCCGGAATTATACCAATCAGAATCTTTCACTCTGTAGGGTGGGGGTGGGTTCACTGGGTGACTCTTTTTCTCTTTGTTTGAAAATGTGTTGGGTGGATTTTGTCTGTCATTTTGTAAAATAATGTCTCAGTCATAATCTACAATGGCTGGGTGAATCTCAGACAAAGAGTAAAGGACAAAAGAAGGTGTGTTGGCAGTTCCACTAAGTTTGAATGTCAAAGGTCAAAGTCACACGATTATGAAAATTTTTATCTATCAGTCCTGAAAAATTGTTTTAGTCATACAGTCATTTGACCGGTTCCGAACCACTTTTGAATTGTCCCGCATATTTCCATTGAGACATAATTGAATTAAAATCCAGTTGTTATTTAAATGTAGTTCAACATCTCACGTAACAGCAGTAATTGAGCTTTGAAAGTTATTTTTGTCCACAGCTCACAAAGTTAAGATTTTTTGACGATGTGATTTGACCTATTTCAAACCGATTTATGAATCCCGAATCACTCGTTTTCTTTGATTAAAAACAACATAATTATCAGTTAAAATTCAAAGAAATCTTGTAATTTCAACCAAACTGATGATATTTGAATGCGTTTTTTTTTATTAACCCGAACTGATGCAATTAATTTCCAACAAAACTGATGAGATTATTCTTTTTTCACAATTTACACAAGTCAAGGTCGTGAGAAGATCACCAGTCACCTCGTAGCAGTGCCATTCTTTCCCCACTGTTAACTCATCGCCATAGAGATATCTCTTCCAGCCGAACATATTCTCTGGTATCAATGGGTTTGGGTGAGAAATTGCATTTTGCCAGTGGGTGTTTTGTTTGGTGATGATGGAGGATGGGGGTGGTGAGGGAAGTAGTGGCACAGGATTCCTAGACCAAGGTGTCTCAGTGAGAAAGCTTAATGGGTGTGTGCACACTGAGGGGGTGGGGGTAGAGTCACACCCCTCCCTTCTTTTTATTACTAACTGATTTCAGGTAGCTTATGGTACCATTCTTGGATAAAATGTGATTGCAATTTATAAAGAAAATGTGAATATTCAGCACATTCTAAGTCAGAAATGCTGCCAAAAGCCACCTGGGAGCAAACAGAAATAAATAATATTTCTGGAGGAGACAAAAATGAATATTTCGGGAGGAGATTCCCCCCTGGACTACAGATTCAGTGTGCCTTCCCCACCCCCTAAAATGTACAGACACCCAAATCACCTTTTACTCAGACTTCCCTCAATAAGAAATCCTTGCTATGCCAATAGACAGACATGCTGGTGTGGCATACTGGGAAGCGACGCAGTGCTCGTTTATGAAGGTAAAGAAGTCTTGTTTTGCCGGAAGAAGAGGACAAAGTTTGGGGTGCATTTGACTGATCAAAAATAGGCCATATGACATTATGTTGTATTCCCAATTAGCAACCGGGCAGAAATATATTACCTCAAGAAATAATTCAAGGGCAATTACACTTCTGGTGCCCCCCCCCCCCCCCACCACCACCACCACCACCATCATCACTAAAGAAAGAAGTGAAAAAAACGAAGGAAATAGTTTTTAAACAAATAAACAATTTATTTAAAAAAAAAATAAAAAAAAAAAACTGGAGTTTTTCTCAAAACAGACATAAAAAGTTATAAAGTCAGTAAAAAACTTGAGATATCTTCTCATATTTTGAAACTTAACAACATAATAAATAAAATACAAAAATAATATACTCTCATCGCAATTACTAATAATCACAGAATAAGGGAGTAATCTCTGTGTTTTATGCGGGGACTTGATAATTTAAAAATTGTTTATATAAATATAAGCAATATATTCTGTCAATACCTTTGAAACTATAAATCCCGTCATAAATTGTGCTCAAGTAGCATGCTTATGTGCATGTTTATCTGCATGATTTAACAATATTTAGTGAAGATAATAAATTTTGTACATATGACAGACACACAAACAATGATGTTTCAGCCAAAGCACCTACAGATTTACTCAGAGGTGCATTGACTGAAACCTTGCTTTTGCTAACAATGAGTAATTAGGAGAATTATGCATCAGATGCTTTATAACAGGGGTAATTTTGAGTAATTCTAGGATGGCAACAGATATCATAAGTGTCCATTTTATGACAGGACTTTTAGTTTCAAATGTATTACTCTATGGTCACTTTGAAACAGTCATTTCTATGTGCTTACATAATTGGGAGAGGGTCTGGGTTTCGGCCATTGGAAAAAAATTTGCGTCATAAGAATGCAATTTGGGCATCAGTTTAGGTCAGTTGAAAAAGCTTTGAAAGAAACAAATTTTACTCATTATTTTCAATTAACACAATTAAGTGATAGTCAAAATAAAATGCACAACCTCAGGAAAACATTTCATGCCTATCACTTCAACTCTGTTAATTAAATATAATGAGTGACCTGCTCAATGGTAAATTCTAAAATACAACTTCTGTTGGGAATTTCTGAGGTTCTGCATGGTCCCTGAAGTCGGTCCCTGTAGACACCTCATAGAATCACTGACCATGGTGAGGATACCTGCACATGGAAATTTTACCTGTATTTTCTATGTGTGAACACTTTCATATTATACACAATAGCAGTAACGTAAACGTAGATAGCCAAGTTGGATAGTGTCTATAATTTAACCCTTTACCCAACGTAAAGGCCAAAACCGTCCAGCGCTATTCTCAAAAATCGCCAATTAATTTTCAAAATATTTTCATTTTTTGTCTCAAAAACATAGGTTATGATCCCTCGTTGGAACGAGCTCGTCATAACCTATGTTGGAACAAGGGGTCATAACCTATGTTTTTGAGACAAAAAATGAAAAAAATTAGTTATTCAAGAATTTTTTTTGCAAGTGTCGTCTGCTTTTCATGTTAGGTAACGGGTTAAAGAAAGTCAAATCAATGCATCTTGAGGCCTCATTGTGTGTGTTGCTATTTATGAAATGGGATCTGACACATGGGATGTGCTGCAACAACTGGGACTTTAGTATAAATTATATAAAAAATATATGTGTTAGGATATGTTTAGTTAGCCCTTTACCCAACACACCTTTTATGAAAACTGAACAAAATCTTATATTTCTGAAAAACCTTCAAGGACATAACTCAAAGGCACTATGCCAACATAGATATCATTTGGTACTGACCTACTCAGCAGGTTCCAAGGAAACCTGTGTTGATATATTCATATCGAGAAACCCGAAAGATCTTCTAAGTTATGAGATAACTACTCAAATTAATATTTGCTTCTATATTTTTTTTTATTTTCCTGAGTAAAGGTTTAAATTGAATCAATAAGTGGACAAAAACATGACTAGATTTCCAATAACCAGGAGGTGACAGTTTAAAACAAAAACATCATTTAAAACTATATTATTATTGTAAGTAGTAAAAATTGAAAAATTCTCACCATTTTGCATTCATTCATCAAATGCAAACTAGAGGTACTGTGAGCAAGCTCAAAAAGTGATACCCCCACTCCTCAGTTATAGCCTTTTTGGTACATTAAGTATAAGTTCAGTTATCTCCCCTTGGAAATGTCGGAAAGGAATATATAGCTTCATGCACATATTCATATGGTGTTCTTCCTTGGTGTAAAATATAGTTGAAATCCACTGCACAATTTAGGAGGAGTTGCACTTAATAGGACACAAGCAATATGATGTAGCAATGCAAATGTGCACGTCCAATTATCTCCCCTTATTTATTTATTTTTAGCTCAACTTTGATGAAGTCAAATTTGAGCTATTGTCATGGCCCGTCATCCGTCGTCCGTCTGTCCGTCCGTCCGTCCGTCCGTCCATCCGTCCGACTGTCCATCTGTCCGTACGTCAACAATTGGCTATGGCTCGGGCTAGAGGTCGTATTTATGAACCGATCTTTACGAAACTTCTTGTGTACCTTTGTTATGACTCTGGGACGGGAATGAGTGTTTTTAGGTGTGGTCCGAAATTCAAGATGGCTGCCAGTGGCCATTTTGTACCGATGATGCAAAAATCAGTTTTTTGTACAGAACTTCTGTATGAAAGTTCTGATTTGAATAAAGTTTTGTATAAATGTTTAGTACCATGGGATACATCACATATAATACGGGTTTTTTTCTCGTGCGTAAATTATGCAAATTAGACTGACTTTGATTTATTTAGTGTTACTTTCAGAGCTGTAAGTGCCAAGCTGCTATGGCTCGGGCTAGAGGCCGTATTTATGAACCGATCTTTACGAAACTTCTTGGGTACCTTTGTTATGACTGTGGGACGAGAACGAGTGTTTTTCGGTTTGGTCCGAAATTCAAGATGGCTGCCAGCCGCCATTTTGTACCAGCGATGCAGAAATCTGTTTTTTTTACAGAACTTCCATATGAAATCTATGATTTGAATAATTTTTTGTATGAATGTTTAGTACCATGGGATACATCACATATAATACGGGTTTTTTTCTCGTGCGTAAATTATGCAAATTAGACTAACTTTGATGTTTTTTGGTGTTACTTTCAGCACTGTAAGTGCAAATGCCATAACGGCTCGGGCTTGAGGCCGTATTTATGAACCGATCTCTACGAAATTCCTTGGGTACCTTTGTTATCATCGTGGGACGAGAACGAGTGTTTTTGGGTCCGGTCCGAAATTCAAGATGGCCGATGGCAGCCATTTTGTACAAAATTTGGTGCAATAAGATTTTTGCACAGAACTTCCATATGAAAGCGCTGATTTGAATAATTTTTTGTGAATGTTTAGTACCATGGGATACATCACATATAATACAGGTTTTTTTCTCGTGCAGAAATTATGCAAATTAGATGAACTTTGATTTTTTCAGTGCAACTTACACACATAAGTACACATGTCAATACGGCTCGGGCTAGAGTCTGTATTTATGAACCGATCTTCACGAAACGTCTTGGGTACCTTTGTTATCACCTTGGGACGAGAACGAGTGTTTCTGGGTGCGGTCCAAAATTCAAGATGGCTGCCAGTGGCCATTTTGTACCGAAATTAGGTCTAATCAGTTTTTTGTACACAACTTCTATATACGGCTCAGGCTAGAGGCCGTATTTATGAACCGATCTTTACGAAACTTCTTGGGTACCTTTGTTATCACCGTGGGATGAGAACGAGTGTTTTTGGGTGTGGTCCAAAATTCAAGATGGCCACCAGCAGCCATTTTGTACCAAAATTAGTGCAATCAGTCTTTTGTGCAGAACTTCTGTATGAAAGTTCTGATTTGAATATATTTTTGTATGAATGTTTAGTAACATGGAATACATCACATATAGTACGTTTTTTTTTCTCGTGCAGAAATTATGCAAATTAGATGAACTTTGATTTATTCAGTGCTACTTATACACTGTAAGTGCACATGTCAATACGGCTCGGGCTAGAGGCTGTATTTATGAACCGATCTTCACAAAACTTCTTGGGTACCTTTGTTATCTCCTTGGGACGAGAACGAGTGTTTCTGGATGCAGTCCAGAATTCAAGATGGCTGCCAGTGGCCATTTTGTACCGAAATTAGGTCCAATCAGTTTTTTGTCACAACTTCTACACAGCTCATATTTGTGAACTGATCTTCACGAAACTTCTTGGGTACCTTTGTTTTCACCTTGGGACAGGAATGAGTGTGTTTTGGGGTGCCTTTGTTATCACTGTGCTATGAGAACAAATATTTTGGGGTTCAGTCAGACCCACGCTGGGACTCAAAGATTTTTTTCTAGTTTAGCATCTGACTATCACCCACCTTTACAATACTTTACCTATACATTTGTTACAGGCAACGGTCAATATTTATGTACAGACCGTTATAATACTTTATATGTACCTTTGTTATCAGGTCATTACCTAGATGTTTGTCATTGCTGTGTCACATACTATACATGTACATGTCTTTGTCTTGACAAGTTGAGCTACAGTGTCATTGACACTTTCATTTTATTTATTTATTTATTTATTTATTTATTTATTTATTTATTTATTTATTTATTGGTGTTTAAGGTCACATATTTATGCACACTGGCTAATCATGATCACAACAGGGAGATAAAGTCAAGTTTAGTCAATCATTTATACTCCATGTTGCCCATTTTAGAGGGCTTCCACCCCAAGCATCGGTGACTGGGTCCTATTTTACCAGTAAAACAGAACTTGGTTACCAGAGTGAACAAGCACTGTTTCACATCCCTGAGGTCCCACTGGGGAATTATCTCCCCTATCTCCCCTTGGAAATGTCGGAACAGAATTATATTGCTTCGTGCACATCTTCATATGGTGTTCTTCCTTTGTGTGAAATATAACTGAAATCCATTGAGCGGCTTAGGAGGAGTTGCACTTACAAGGATGGATGGACAGACGGATGGATGGGCAGACAGGGTGATTCCTATATACCCCCTCAAACTTTGTTTGCAGGAGGTATAATTAGTGAGACAAACTCATACTCCCCACACCTACTCTATCTGAGCAGATGGAGACATACAAAATTAAATTAAAAAAAAAAAAAGAAACTGGTTTGTTACTGAACTTTAAGAAAAACTGTAAGCATCTGAAGACAAACAATGTTTGTTAACCCTTTACCCAAGGTAACAGAGAGAACTGGCCAGTGCTAAACCCAAACATCGCTATTCAATATTTTTCAAATTTTTATTTTTTGCTTCCAAGACATAGATATGGCCCTCATTCAAATGAGGGCCCATAACCTATGTTTTGTAAGCAAAATATAAAAATTAGTAGTCACGTGAAAAAAAATTTCAGGAGTGTCATCTGTTCTAAGCATTGGGTATAGTGTTATAAGTGAACAGAATCAACTTAATTAACCCTTTACCCAATGCAGACAATATTAAAATTTATTATTTTAATTTAAATTTTTCCAAAAAATGTCAACAAAACCACATCATGTGACCCCTCATTGGAACGTTCCAATGAAGGGTACTTGATGTGGTTTTGTTGCCATTTTTTGGAAAATTTTGAACTTTTCAACAGCTTAATTTGTGAATTACGCGGGCGGATGTGGCCGATTCGTTAGGTAAAGGGTTAACACTGTTCTCCTTTCAACAGTCTTAAAAATGAAACAAATGTTCAAAACAGCTTGATTCATGGAAACCTTAAGTGTACAATCAAAAACTGATTCACACCCATTCAGTCTTCTATGAGCAAAATAGACATCACATTTCCTTCAGGGATATGATCTAAAGTTGTTTGCAGTCTTGACTGGACATTTTCTCTCATGTGATAATCACATTGTCTTACATATTTACAAGGGATAACTATGCCACTGCCTGTATCTAACATTGCAGGCCAGGGTGGAAAACTTGGGACGGGGTCTCCAGTTGTTTCTGCAAAAATTTTACAATTGTCTGATAAAAGTAGTCTGAAAACAGAACCAAGTCCCTTTGGAACATGTCCAAGCGGTAAACCTGCAATGTCAGAAAGTTTCAAAAACCTTTTCTCATCAGTTATCATTTCATGATACTCAGGGGCAAAGCAGTCTAATTTGGGTATCCAAACCAGACATGCGTTTTCATCCTTTATATTGGTGTATTCCACTTCAACTATCAGACGAGTTGCTGGATCTGTAATGGGTGGTCTTACTTTATAAGCATGATAGCCCTTGATAACTGCATTTGTAATCACAATAGTTGAATGCAATGGTGGTACCACTGAGCTTACTGTAACCTGTAATGAATAGCAGCTTGTCAATAGAAAGGTTTTGCATGTATATACATAAATTCAATGTACTGCATTTAAATGTTTTTTGATATGCACATGTGCCAGCCTAGGAGGATAGAACAAGATGTGGAACCTCATCTTCTATCCTCATACAATGGTGCAAGTGAATATCAAGGAACACTTAATAAATTGTAACCATGGTCTAATGAAATAAATTTGGTTACAATACCCACTTTAGTTTATTACCGAACATACTAATAGCGACCACACACAACCAGAAGATAACTTGAACAGGCTTCCCATGGCCAAAGTAATAATTTTAACCCTTTACCTAACATGAAAAGCAGACGACACTTGCAAAAATAATTCCTGAATAACTAATTTTTTTCATTTTTTGTCTCAAAAACATAGGTTATGACCCCTCGTTGGAACGAGCTCGACGAGCTCGTTCCAACGAGGGGTCATAACCTATGTTTTTGAGACAAAAAATGAAAAAAATAATGAAAATTAATTGGCGATTTTTGAGAATAGCGCTGGCCGGTTTTGGCCGTTACGTTGGGTAAAGGGTTAATCAATAAAACTATACAAAAATGGGTAGCAATAGAACTGGCTTGGTAAGTCAGTTCTATTGATATCCAGGTTTGTATGGTTTTACTGAAAAATGTTAAACCTTTACCTAACGAAGCAGAGAGATACTGAAAACAAGATACATGTATGTCATTGCATCTATAACCAAGAAGTTTAACTGCAACAGTTGTGGCAAATGAACTCTGCATTTTCTTCAATCACATTTTTTTGATTGTACTCTAGATTAATTGGAATGCAGTCGACATGCATCCAAGCCTGACATATATCACATTGTATCCAGGTCATGTTTATTCCCTCCTTCTCTTCTCTTTCAAAGGAACCATTACAGACAGGACATGAAGTTTCATCTTGGCTCAATGAAGCACCAGCCATTTCCACTCTCTGATTCGATTCAGTACTTGTTTTTCCGACTGGTGTTTTTGTTACCTTTTTTGAAGCAACAGTTTTTTTTTCTTTATTTGCAGTGCGACTCCTTTTAACTAAATACATTTCTTTAGCTTTTTCCTCTTTCTCAGCTTCAAGTCTAGCAAATTTAAGTTCTGACAAAGCCATTTTCCTTATTGTATTTTGTGATGTTAAGCGATCCGGGAGTTCCATTGAAGCCCTTTTCTTTTTTTCTTTAGTTTCATCCACCTGGGGAAACTTTGTTAATTTTTTCAGAGACTCTGGTACCTTTTCTTTTACGTAAGTATCCTGAGTAATTTGTTTATCTGTGGGTGTTGATGACAAACTAATAGCTGCTTCGGCCAGAATGTCCAGGTTTGTTGTCCTGCTTGGACCTGGTTGTGGAGAATCAGATTCTTCAAGCAAAAGTAGAAACAGTTTCACATCGCATTTTGAGTTCTTTATATACTTTGAATCTAGGTGTTTCTTCAATATCATAGCCTTCATGCAATCTTTTCTCATATCTTTTCTGTTGTGGTGTTCCAATTACAGCTTTATACACCTGAAATGCCTCTGGTGCACCTTTATTGCCCTCAGCATATTGCGATGTTTCACTGCTAGTTGAAGGGTGTTGTTTCATCTTTAAAAGTTTCTGAGGGTTTGAGTATGGAATCTGGGATGGCATGCCTGTTGACTGGATATAGTCCTGTTGCTTTGAAACTGTTGACAATAATACTTGGTTGATAAAATTCAAGTTCACCAGCAGATAACTTAGAGGGAAAGTTTTTCTTTCCTATTGGTTGGTCTGGAGTTTCTCTGGTGTTTTGATTGACCACTTCGTACCACTTCTTTTTCAATGGACCAAAAACACCTTTGTCAAGTGGTTGTAAAATGTGTGTTGCATTAGGGACTAGCCTATAAATCTCAATGCCATAACTTATTGTCTTTGTGAATACATCAATGTCAATATGTGAACTAACACTATCTATCATTAAAACCACAGGTCTTTCCACTTTCACATTATCATTGAAAAAGTCTACAAATTTAGAGAACGTTCTTCCATCCATCCGTCCTTTTTTAGTAAATTCAATTTGTGTGCCTCTTCTAGCACCACACAATGGGTCATATGATGTAGGAGCTGGCTGTGGATATATTATAAAAGGCGGAAGTAACTGTCCTTCTATCACTGCAACAATACATTATACAGTATATCTTGACTTCAATGATCCCCCAGATAAGTGTGGTATGTCAGATGTTTTTTTGGTCTTTAAGGGGCCAATGATAGACTTTGATTTACTCCCCATGGTGAATCCAGTTTCATCAGCATTCCAGATGGCTTGTGGTTTATCAAGTAACCATTTTTCTGAAATGAATTTTCTATAGTCCTTGAACCAAGTGTCTAACTGCTGTGGGGTGACTTTGGCTCTTGCTGATTCCAACTGGCTTTCTTTCCTTTTCTGTAGTTTGTCGCAGTGTCTATTCATAAATCCGTAGAACCAGGAATATGTTGGTCTACTGTCTTTGAATGGACTTGGCCTTTTCTCTTTTTATACGCCCGTTTGAAAAATGGGACGTATTATAGTATGGCGTTGTCCGTCCATCTGTCCGTCTGTCCATCTATCCGTCTGTCCGTCTCTGTCCGTCCCTCCGTCCATCCGTCTGTCCATTTGGTTTCCGAACAATAACTTTAGTATTTGTTTTCCGATCGGCTCCAAATGTGGTATGTGGTTTAATCACAACAAAATACAGGTCAGGTTCGAATATGGGGTCGGTCCAAACATTTTTCGCCTGAATTATGGCCCCAGTTGGACTTAGAATTCGTCAAATATTTGTTTTCCGGATGATAACTTTAGTATTTGTTTTCCGATCGGCTCCAAATGTGGTATGTGGTTTAATCACAACAAAATACAGGTCAAGTTTGAATATGGGGTCGGTCCGAACATTTTTCGCCTGAATTATGGCCCCAGTTGGACTTAGAATTCGTCAAATATTTGGTTTCCGGATGATAACTTTAGTATTTATTTTCCGATCAGCTCCAAATTTGGTATGTGGTTTAATCACAACAAAATACAGGTCAAGTTCGAATATGGGGTCGGCCTGAATATTTTTCGCCTGAATTATGGCCCCTGTTGGACTTAGAATTCGTCAAATATTTGGTTTCCGGATGATAACTTTAGTATTTGTTTTCCGATCGGCTCCAAATTTGGTATGTGGTTTAATCACAACAAAATACAGGTCAAGTTCGAATATGGGGTCGGTCTGAACAATTTTTGCTTGAATTATGGCCCCTGTTGGACTTAGAATTCGTCAAATATTTGGTTTCCGGATGATAACTTTAGTATTTGTTTTCCGATCGGCTTCAAACTTGGTATGTGGTTTAATCACAACAAAATACAGGTCAAGTTCGAATATGGGGTCGGTCTGAACAATTTTTGCCTGAATTATGGCCCCTGTTGGACTTAGAATTCTTCGTCAAATATTTGGTTTCCGGATGATAACTTTAGTATTTGTTTTTCGATTGGCTTCAAACTTGTTAGTCTTTTTCTCAAATGACTGAAAAATTTAGTCATTTCACAAAATCACTGATTTCAAAGTCTGACCGTAACATATATATATATGCCAGTATAAATGTCTCGCACTCTAAAAAAATGCAAATGTGTCAAAATGGTACAATTTGAACAGTTCACGGGCGTATGATGCAATGCCCAGCGGTGCTCTTGTTTTAAATAATTTTGCATCAAATCTAAAATATCTCCAGGTGACAGACCCATACCCCTCCTTGCCATCTCTGTGACATAATTAGCAACAGTGAGTTCTTCCTGCTCTGTGAAAAATTGTTTTGGACCACATCGACTCTCTACTGAAACTTCACCAGAATATCGTCTGTGAAGATAGCCATATGACAAATTATATTTCTTGGCACTTTTATGCAAACTTACCCCTTCTTGAACATCTAGTAATGCTCTGCGCACATTCCTTGTTTTTGTGGGTGTTCTGGGGTAGCCCTTACTGTATTTCTTTCTAAACTTTTTAGCCAATGCCACTACAGGACTTTTTGAAACGGGACTTTTTGCATGTCTACTTTTTTCTTTTGCTTTTGTCATAACTAGAAAAAAGAAAAAAAATTGTATAGTAACCAGATAATTTTTTTATGTAGATGGGAGGGGCTGTTGTTAGGATTTTATAAAAGAATGTGGCATAGGTGACAGCGAGTTTAACAAAAAGAGCAGCAAAAAACTATGCAAACATAGATATCATTGGAACTGGCTTCATTAGACGGTTCCAATAATATCCATGTTTGCATAGTTTTACTAAATAAAAACCACAAGATATTGTAGGTTGTGAAGTGTCATGCAACTTCAGTATTCTGGGATTTTTTTTTATTTATTTATTTTTAGACATTTTTATTTGGTAAATGGTTAACAAAAATTGGGGATTCTTAACTTTAGTTACTTGCCCAAAATTTGTGGCACAACTGCCTGCATTAAGAGGGGCAATTGTCTCCCTTGCACCCTCGGGCTGTACGCCCATGGATCAAACACACTTATTTTCCCATCTGGTCTTTAGTGTGGGCGAGTTCCCCGTGGCAACCCCGGGAAGTAAGCAGCACTTGTTTACTGTGGTAAACCAGTTCTGCTTTACTAGTAAAATAGGACCCAGTCACCAATGCTTGGGGTGAAAGTCCTCTAAAATGGGCAACATGTGGATCAACGATTGACTAAACTTGACTTCATCTCCATGTTGTGTCACGATTAGCCTTGGTGCATAAATATGTGACATTAACCACCAACAAACAAACAAACAAACAGTGTGGGCGAGTTGATCTGAGAAAGTTGAGCTGGGGTGACTTGACCTAGGGTGAGTTGACCTGGGGGTGAATTGACCCTGGACAGAGTTGACCACCCATTCCGACCCTGTAGTGCCCCATAATCATACTCTCTGCATTGCCAGTAGTATAGCTTGCACCTATTAACCCCCATCACCAGGATCTCATGCAGAATCTCACGTGACGTCAAAGTCACGTGACTGGGGGCCGCCATCATCTACCATAGAAACCAAAATGGCGGCTCCAGTAGCCAAAATGGACGACGGAAACACGTATTACCATAACAACACGCACTGTGCATGTGCAGTAACACCACATATCACTGTGGGGATGACGTCACAAGATGGCTGCTCACGCGCTACCATGACAACCAAGATGGCGGCCCCCACACATGTGTGATCCTGCATGAGATCCTGCTGATGGGGGTTAATAGGTGCGAGCTATACTACTATTGCCTTTTCTGAAAACAAATTTTCCAGGGACCAACCCTGAATCCCCTGCCCAACACCACCTCTCTATTTCATAGCCATGCCCTCCCTTGCCATCAATTCAGACAACAGTAATCATATTTGGTATATTATGGGAGTTGGCTCCAAGTTGTTCAACCTCCATTTTGTACCACCTCCCCCCCCCCTGACTATGCCCCTGGGTCAATCAGAGATGGTCAGACAAGTAAAAATGTTTGAAATTACAGAAAGAATCATGCCTCAAGGACAGACAACTTTGAAGTCCAAAAAATTTTACATTTTAGTATGGTTTTTCCACATTCTAAAAATAAACAATTTTTGGAGTTGAAAAATGTGCTGGTCGGAACTGGTAAAATCACGGCTTCACGAAAACACGAAATTTAAAAAAAAAATAAAAATGAGTTGATCTCTACGAATTGAAGTCGGAAAAGGGAATGATTTTGCTGTAGGAAAATGCCAGAATGTTTTTGCCACCTCATCTTATCGCCATTATTCAATTCATTGAACCTTCCCAAGCAGTTTTTTTGCGCCACGAATTTGGGAGAGTTGACGACATGGCTTTGAAAAAGGTAACACTTATTTACATCGGCGCTATTTAAAGTAAATGTAATTACTACATTTTGAAGAAAATTGACATAGCTAACTCGTGACACCTTGGTTTTTCCAAAAATACCTACCTCTGTTTTTTCGTGGCCTCTTCAAATCGTCTTGACCCGGAACTAGTAAAAATCCAGAACCAGTCAGATGACTGTATCTCTATAAGGGCAGGAAGATTTTCACGAAATTTTGAACAAGGGTAAAGGACAAAGGGAAGGTATGTCATGTGCACCACCAGTCCAGATCCAAATGACAAAGGTCCAGGTAACATGACTATGGAAATTCAAATCTTAGAATTTATTAAAGTTTCAAAAATATTTCCACCACGTTTCCATGTTTGCCCAGGTCAACATCATTTTCTGAGAGTTGTTTGGTTTTGAGTAACCAATACAACAAATGCTGCCATTTTATTTTATAAAAAGGGCACTTTGGGCATGGGTTAGGGGGCATCAGGACAGATAGTGTGTTTTGTTATGGCCTGAATGGTTAATGATTTTTAGCTCACCTGACTGAAAGTCAGGGTGAGCTTTTCTTATCACTCTTCGTCCGTCGTCCATCCGTCGTCCATCCGTCCGTCGTCCTCGTCTGTCGTCCGTCGTCCTGCATGAAGGTGGTGTTTGAGCCTCTTTCTCCTGAACCACTGGCCACATTTTAATTAAATTTCATGTAAGTAGTGGTTATATAGGGGCATTTTAATTTTTATCCAAACTAGGTTTTGGCTCACATTGAGCAGAGGTGTGGGGAAAAAACGGCCAATTTTTGGAAAATCTTCTTCTAATGAACCACCAGCAGCAAAGACTTGATATGTGGTATACAGAGTCCTTTTGAGGTTTAGAATCAAGTTTGTTCAAGAGAAGATAGTCGGGCATTATTTGCCTTCGTTATGGGAGGGGCAAAAATTTTGGTCACGTCTAAAATTTCTATTTTCTGAACCGTGATGTCGATTTGAACCAGATTTGATATGAGATAATAATGGGTCATAAGTAGTTGATTGATGTAAAAAAAAAATTTCTGTGGGAACCCTGGGAATTAAAAATAGGAAAAACCTTAAAACTGCCATATCTCCAAAACTACACGGCACAGAGAATTGTTATTTTGTATAAAGCTTACTTTTATCCAGTAGAATAGACTGGTTAAAAAAATCCCTATCAGGTTTGATCACAAGGTACTTTTTTCAGGACTTTGAAAAAATGCTGAGTCAGCACTTTTTAACACTGTAGGCAATGGGGAAAAAGATTGAAAGATTGAAAAATCTTCTTCTCCAGATCCAGATCCAGCAGGCAGAATCTTTTGATATTTGGTATGGAACATTGTGGGGTGGATCTGATTCAAGTTTGTTCAAATCGGCTCCCTGGATTAATTTTTTGACTCACTATAGAAGCCTGAATTCGAATTTCGTGCATTTCAGGCAAATTTCTTAAAAAATCTTTTTCTCCAGATCCAGCAGGCAGAATCTTTTGATATTTGGTAGGCAACATTGTGTGGTGGATCTGATTCAAGTTTGTTCAAATCCGCTCCCTAGATTCATATTTGGGCTCACTATAGAAGCACGAATTCGAACTTAGTGCATTTCAGGCAAATTTCTTAAAAAACCTTCTTCTCCAGATCCAGCAGGCAGAATCTTTTCATATTTGGTATGCAACATTGTGGGGTGGATCTGATTCAAGTATGTTCAAATTGGCCCCCTGGATTCATATTTGGGCTCAGTATAGAAGCCCAAATTCGAACTTAGTGCATTTCAGGCAAATTTCTTCAAAAATCTTCTTCAGATCCAGCAGGCAGAATCTTTTGATATTTGGTATGCAACATTGTGGGGTGGATCTGATTTAAGTTTGTTCAAATTGGCCCCCTGGGTTTATATTTGGGCTCAGTACAGGAGCCCAAATTTGAACTTAGTGCATTTTAGGCAAATTTCTTCAAACATCTTCTTCTCCAGATCCAGCAGGCAGAATCTTTTCATATTTGGTATGCAACATTGTGGGGTGGATCTGATTCCAGTTTGTTCAAATCGGCCTCCTGGATTCATATTTGGGCTCACTATAGAAGCCTGAATTCGAACTTAGTGCATTTCAGGCAAATTTCTTCAAAAATCCTCTTCTCCAGATCCAGCAAGCAGAATCTTTTAATATTTGGTATACAACATTGTGGGGTGGATCTGATTCAAGTTTGTTCAAATCGGCCCCCTGTGTTTATATTTGGGCTCAGTATAGGAGCCCAAATTTGAACTTAGTGCATTTCAGGCAAATTTCTTTGAAAATCTTCTTCTCAAGATCCAGCAGGCAGAATCTTTTGATATTGGGTACGCACCATGCTTAGGGGAGTGAGATTCAAGTTTGTTCAAGCCAAGTCCCTGGGTTCATATTTGGGCTCACTGTGGTAGCCCGAATTATAACTTAGTTCAAAATGAGGAATTTTCTTTAAAACTCTTCTTCAGATCCAGCAGTCGGAATGTTTTGATATTTGGTATGCAGCATCCTTAGTAGGGTGAGATTCAAGTTTGTTCAAGCCATGTCCCTAGGTCCATATTTGGACTCACAGTGGGAGCCCGAATGACAACTTAGTTCAAAATGAGGGAATTTTCTTTAAAAATCTTCTTCAGATCCAGCAGTCAGAATGTTCTGATATTTGGTATGCAACATCCTTAGGGGGTGAGATTCAAGTTTGTTCAGCCATGGTCCTAGGTCCATATTTGGACTCACTGTGGGAGCTCGAATTGTAACTTAGTTCAAAATGAGGAATTTTCTTTAAAAATCTTCTTCTTCAGATCCAGCAGTCGGAATGTTTTGATATTTGGTGTGCAGCATCCTTAGGGTGTGAGATTCAAGTTAAAGCCAAGTCCCTGGGTTCATATATGGGCTCCCTGTGGGAGCCCGAATTATAACTTAGTTCAATATGAGGAATATTCTTTAAAATCCTTTTTTTTTTTAGATCCACTGGTCAAAATCTTTGGATATTTGGTATAAGCTTTTCTTAGGAGGAGCAGATGCAACTTGTTGAAATCAATTCTCTGGGTTGATATTTAGGCTACCATGTCAGGTGAGCACCCTCAGGCCCCTTGGGGCCTCTTGTTTATGGCCTTGCCACATTTACGTATTATATTACACTGTATCACTTTTTAGAGCAGACCAATTCAAATGGTCACCACAAGCCTACCATTTGCATGGCCTCACCATTGATGCTGAATCCCATGTTTACAATCTCATGTGTTACATTTTGTTCTCCACAATGTACTCATCACACATCAGAACTTGCCCTTACCAATGCACTCATGCAGTCAGATATCAATTAGATTAATGCTTTCTGCAAGAGCATGTTGTAGCATATTACTTTCATGCTGGCATCTGATACAAAATAGTTTTTTCCACTATTAATGACAAGATAGTAATCTGTCAGTTGTAAACTCATCCACCATTTGACATTATAAAGCATTGCAAGAATTAAAACTGACATATGTGTACATCAGTGTCAGGTACATTCCAAATACATATTGAATTTGAATCTTTTTCTCACAAACAGGGGCATTGCCAGGCTAAATAAAGTTGGAAGGGGGGATGAAAAATTGGCAGCAGAAAAATATTTTTTCTCCATTTCATTTCACCTTGTGCAAGATTAAAGTTTGTATCCTCCATTGGTGAGGGTTCAGGTTCTTCCCTGGGGAATAAGACTTTTTTTGGTCTGTGGGCTGATAAGAAACATGTGTTGGGGGTTGAGCCCCTTGCGAGCTCCATTGGATGTATTTATGTTTATCAAGTTTACTGCTTGGAAGGTGTAAGAAGCTGGAGCTGGAGTACCTGGAGAAAATCTCTGAGCTGAAGTGTACTGTACTTTTCAGCATGCTAAGCCAGACACTAATAGGGCCTGTCTCCAGGATGCTGTGGTTAATCATAGTCCAGGATGCTTCTATTTCAGCAAGCCAGGGTTGAGTGTCTTGCCAGCAACACAAATGCAAGTGATGTGGGTCACTAATGAAGCCACATCCTTTTAGTCATGCATCCATTGCTTTTACAAGTGAACCACTGTGCCCTTACTTTGAAAAAAACAGTCACCCAATGTGACATTAATTTGTACTTGCTGACTTAGTTACATGATCATACCTGTGTACACAGGTTCCAATTCTGTTATTTTGTAGCTCACCTGACTGAAAGTCATGTTGAGCTGATGATCACTCTTTCGTTCGTCCATCATAAAGGTGTACTTCGATCTTCTCCCAAACTGCTGGGCTGATTCTGATAATATTTCATGTTATTGATGGTTGTGGTGGGTCATTTCAATATTGTTGAAATCAATATGCCCCCCCACCCCCACCCCCACCCCCACCATGATGTCAACAGAAATGTACAACGGTAGCAATTAGTAGAACATACTTAACACCATGACCAAGACAATCAGAAATGTCAACATTTATTGAAGCTGCTGTCTATGTAAGTAAAAAACTTATTGATAACGTAACCCTTTACCCAATGTAACGGCTGAAACCAGCCAGCGCTATTCACCAAAATCGCCAATTAATTTTCATTATTTTTTTCATTTTTCGTCTCCAAAACATAGGTTATGACCTCCTCTTTGGAATGATCTTGTCATGCTCATTCCAATGAGGGGGCATAACCTATGTTTTGGAGACAGAAAATGAAAAAAATTAGTTATTTAAAAATTTTGTTTGCAAGTGTCATCTGCTTTTCATGTTAGGTAAAGGGTTAATTGGGCAGTAGAGAGGACTATTACAAGTCTTATAAGTATCAGTCTGCTGGGCAAGCAATATTTATTTTATGGAAGATGAAGCTTTACATTAGAATTGGGCTAAGGCATCTACCTTGTCTTGTTGAAACAGATGCCTATCTAATCGACTTACAGGTATTTCACTATAGCCTATAGCCAGGGGCATAACTATGGGGGTGTTGGGGTGGCATCCGGTGTTTGTCAGGGATGGAATTTTAAGATATCAACTCATTCCTGCTGCTAATCGCATACTTTCTTAAAAAGACCAGATTTGATACTTGGATCTGTGTCACACACACCATCAGTCATTCAGATAGAGCCACGTTGTACCCAATTCGGTCTGTTGGGGGCCTGGCATTATCAATTTGGAGTACCGGTTACATATATACTACATGTCTATTTTATTTATTCACTAAAAATTTCCAAGAAGTCTTGAATTTGTGAAGTACAATCCTGAGTGACTAATATTCCAACTATATGATCAAGACAAGCCGAAGGGGACTACAGGTTTCCTCTGTGTCTATACGTCTGTCCGTCTAGTCATCCATCTGTCACACTTTGGTTTCTGGTCATTATTTTGTATCTGTATATCTGATTGTCATCAGGCATAGGAAGAGGAAGAACCTTATTGATTTTGGAGTCAATAGAAAGGCCAAGGTCATGGCCACTATGTGGACTCCAATTTGGGACTTGAAATGGTTTCTGGAGATTATCCTTTCAATGGTTCATCCGATTCTCATCAAACTTGAATAGCTAACACCTCTTAGGAAGAGGAAGAGCCCTATAGATCTTGGTGTTTGTAGGTAAAAGGTCAAGGACATGACAGCTGGAAAAGGACTCTAATTTGGGATTTGAAATGGTTTGTGATTATCTTTTCAACGATTCCGATTCTTACCAGACTTGAATAGATAATACCCCTAAGGAAGAAGAACCCTATAAATTTTGGTGTCTATTGGTCAAAGGTCAAGGTTTCAGCAGCTATAAGTGTACTCATTTTGGGAATTGAAATGGTTTTAGAGATTATCTTTCCAACATTTTTCTGATTCTCACCAAATTTGAATAGATAATGCCCATTAGGAAGAAGAAGAACCCTATTGATTTTGAGGTCAGTTGCTCAAAGGTCAAGGTCACAGCAGCTGTAAGTGTACTTTAAATTTGAGCGTAAAATTTGTCAGAAAAGGGTTTCCATATATCATCCAGTAAATGTTATATTCAATTCTTACCAAACTCCTGTGCTTAATGCCGTTTGGTCAACAACAAAAAAATAACAGCTAGACATAAGTCTAGTGAGAGTTTTCAGTTGGAATTTCTCTGATAAGTGTGTGTCTCAGAAGCTGGGGGTAGAGATGCTAGTATTTTCCTGAAGTCTGGGGCGATGAAAGTTGAGGGAGAGGGGCTTGGGGATGGGGGTGGGGGAGGTGGGGGTCAATTGCAAATCAAAGTACACCACCTAAGATATTCCTCCATAGCTCAGTGGTGGTTCCCAATTTTTGCTTTTGGGAATTGGAAGGGAGGTATTCTCTTGTCTGTGTTTTTAAGAAGCAAGGCTTCATTTGGGGGCAAATCTCATAATTCCCCCATAGAAATTCCTCCATAGCTCAGTGGTGGTTCCAGATTTTTGCTTTTGGGAATTGGAAGAGAGGTATTCTCATGTCTGTGTTTTTAAGAAGTGAGGCCTTCATATGGGGGCAAATCTCATAATTCCCCACCCCCCATGTGCATCTACTACCATAGCCGTTTTGCTGCCCCAAGATGGTAAGGTCATTCTGATGTGGAATGTCACACTTCAGTAGTTAAATTCAGACTCAGTGCATCAGAAGCAGAGAAGTGGAAGGGGAAAATGGGGCATAGCTTTCAAGATTCATGAAACATTTATTATTCTCCTAGACCCCGGGAAGAGGTTTTGGGTTGCTTATAGTGAAGGTCTCCGTCCGTACTTCCATATGTCTGTACTTCCGTATGAATATTGTGCATTATAACTCAAATACCATTTGTTGAATTTTGATAGTCCAGTCACCAGTGGTATGGTATCCACAGGTTGCAAGTTTTGTCCACATATTTTTACCAAAGGTATGGTCCTTGTTAGAACTTAAAAAAAAACTGTCTACATTATTATAACTCAAGCATTGGTTGTCATATTTTGAAGTACTTTGGTAAATATGCATGAAGAAAACCTGTAACAAGTGGATCTCTTTCTCCATCCCAGAGTAATGGCCCTCATAAGACTTTGAAAACTGTCTCAACCCTTTTAACTTCTTTATTTCTGTATCACCCTAAGGATACAGTTGTGAATTACACTTTGAAACAGTGGGCAGGTAAATGTAGACAGTGGGAAGGGATGACACTGGAAGGTTCACCTATTGTAGTTGTTAAAAGTGAATGTGGAAGACTTGCATGAATGCCTACTGCATATTCAGCATCTGTACTACTTCGTTGCATAAGTCAAATTTGGGAGAGTGCTGATTGCTCGTACTTAAACTGTCCTTATTGAAGCTTCCATTGCAGATGCTCAGGGATGCCATTTTTCTGCATATCCATTTTGACACAGTTTTATTGTTCACTGCAGGAGAATAAATTGCATTTTTATGATTAATATGTTGAAAAAACATTGGGGTTTTTTCTGTTTGTTTATTTTTATCTCTTTGGGTGATGAAATAAGATTTGATCTTTCTCGGCAGTTACACTTATAGTTGTGAAACCGGGATTGATTAAGTCCAACAATTTTACTTAAACCATTGTTTGAAAAAATCATCCTGTTGACACCATGTAATACAAGTGAAAATGTGATTGCTGATTAGGATATTTTCTACATTCAACGTTTGCAAGAAACGTGTGTCAACACCATGGTGACCAGGGAACCGGCATCAACACTGTAATTTGTTTCCGGCACAAAAATTGTGATAAATCATGATGGTTTTGGAACACTATCACAAATCCTCCTCAGTGAAAAATACAAAATTCACATTGGGAGACTACTGTATATCAGTTTGGTGTCAACAGAATTAACACTCCACTTAATTTAACCGACCAGTGCTGTTCACAAAAATCACCATTCAGATTTTGTCATTTTCAGCTCAACTTTGGCGAAGCCAAATTTGAGCTTATTCCATGGTCCGTCTGTCCGTCAACAATTGGATACGGCTCGGGCTAGAGGCCGTATTTATGAACCGATCTTTACAAAACTTCTTGGGTACCTTTGTTATGACCGTGGGACGAGAACGAGTGTTTTTGGGTGCGGTCCAAAATTCAAGATGGCTGCCAGCCACCATTTTGTACCGACGATGCAGAAATCTGTTTTTTGTGCAGAACTTCCATATGAAAGCACTGATTTGAATAATTTTTTGTATGAATGTTTAGTACCATGGGATACATCACATATAATACGGGGTTTTTTCTCATGCGTAAATTATGCAAATTAGACTAACTTTGATGTTTTTTGGTGTTACTTTCAGCACTGTAAGTGCAAATGCCAATACGGCCTGGGGTAGAGGCCGTATATATGAACCGATCTTTACGAAACTCCTTGGGGACCTTTGTTATCACCGTGGGATGAGAATGTGTGTTTTTGGGTCCGGTCTGAAAGTCAAGATGGCCGATGGCAGCATTTTGTACAAAATTTGGTGCAGTCAGATTTCTGCACAGAACTTCCATATGAAAGCGCTGATTTGAATAATTTTTGTGTGTGAATATTTAGTACCATGGGATACATCACATATAATACGGGTTTTTTTCTCATGCAGAAATTATGCAAATTAGATGAACTTTGATTTTTTCAGTGCTACTTACACACAGTAAGTACACATGTCAATACGGCTCGGGCTAGAGTCTGTATTTATGAACCGATCTTCACGAAACGTCTTGTGTACCTTTTCTCACCTTGGGACGAGAACAAGTGTTTCTGGGTGCGGTCCAAAATTCAAGATGGCTGCCAGTAGCCATTTTGTACTGAAATTAGGTCCAATCAGTTTTTTGTACACAACTTCTATACGGCTCAGGCTAGAGGCCGTATTTATGAACCGATCTTTATGAAACTTCTTGGGTACCTTTGATATCACCGTGGGATGAGAATGAGTGTTTTTGGGTTTGGTCCGAAATTCAAGATGGCCACCAGCAGCCATTTTGTACCAAAATTAGTGCAATCAGTCTTTTGTACAGAACTTCTGTATGAAAGTTCTGATTTGAATAAATTTTTGTATGAATGTTTAGTAACATGGAATACATCACATATAGTACGGGGTTTTTTCTCGTGCAGAAATTATGCAAATTAGATGAACTTTGATTTATTCAGTGCTACTTACACACTGTAAGTGCACATGTCAATACGGCTCGGGCTAGGGGCTGTACTTATGAACCGATCTTCACAAAACTTCTTGGGTACCTTTGTTATCACCTTGGGACGAGAACGAGTGTTTCTGGGTGCGGTCCAAAATTCAAGATGGCTGCCAGTGGCCATTTTGTACCGAAATTAGGTCCAATCAGTTTTTTGTCACAACTTCTACACAGCTCATATTTGTGAACTGATCTTCACGAAACTTCTTGGGTACCTTTGTTTTCACCTTGGGACAGGAATGAGTGTGTTTTGGGGTGCCTTTGTTATCACTGTGCTATGAGAACAAATATTTTGGGGTTCAGTCAGACCCACTCTGGGACTCAAAGATTTTTTTCTAGTTTAGCATCTGACTGTTACCCACCTTTACAATACTTTACCTATACATTTGTTACAGGCAACGGTCAATATTTATGTACAGACCGTTACAATACTTTATATGTACCTTTGTTATCAGGTCATTACCTAGATGTTTGTCATTGCTGTGTCACATACTATACATGTACATGTCTTTGTCCTGACAAGTTGAGCTACAGTGTCATTGACACTTTCATTTACCTCAAAAACATGACTTATGATGTCTCATTGGTGTAAGCCTCTTCAGCTCATTCCAGTGAGGCGTCAGTCATAATTGAAATTGAAAACAATTTTATTATTCAAGAACATTTTTGCAAATGTAGTCTTTTATTCATGTTGTTTGAAAGGGTTAAATTGCAGAATATAATTCTTATTTTTATTCTTCCGATACATAAGATGTAGTATTCTCCCTCACTGAGCTCATTCCCATTAGAGACCACTTTGTATGGTTTGGAAGAAAAACATTATGATTTAACCCTTTACACCACACAAAAGGTAGACGACACTTGCAGACAAAATTCTTGAATAACTAATTCAAAAACATTGCTTATGAACCCTCATTGGAATGAGCTCGATGAGCTCGTTCCAATGAGATGTCATAAGCTATGTTTTGGAGACAAAAAATGAAAAAATAATGAAAATTGAATGGTAATGTTTGTGAATAGAGCTGGATGGATTTGGCTGTTACATTGGTTAAAGGGTTAACAAAAAAAAAAAAGAAGGAAATTGAGAATTCAGTTTAACCCTTTGAACTCTAGTGGTATCTTCCTTGCCAGTTCAATGGCAGCAATTAGAAGAGTACATATTCATTATTTGGGGTAGACCAATCAGTATGTTCAACATGCAGCCTTGGGCTGCACGTTGAACATACTGATTGGTCTACCCCACAATATTTACTGAACAGCCATCGTATATAATAAAGTGATGACGAATCATGTTCCTGGCCAGAAAAGCGGCTGCTGGTGTTCAAAGGGTTAAGGTGCCATAAACTGAATTTCTTATAAAATAACAAGTCTAAAATTCCTCAAAATTCAAATAAATATGCTGAAGTTATACACCAGAATGAAGGCTGCAGTGTATAGAACCCAAAACAGATATGCTTGACCTCATTGATGATAGCTGGCAGGAATGGTGCCTGAAAGACTTCTACCCCATTTGTACCAGAACTGATAATAATATAATATTTTGAGAGAACAACTCATGGCCAAATGTGCTTTATATCCCCAAGAACTAAGATATGAATTCAAACCACTTCAAAATGCAGTGGCAAGGCTATGTAAAGGAAATTGCCAAAACTGTCAGCTTATGTTTGGGAAGAATGACATGCTTGTAGTTAAAAAAGAGCTGATATACAATGCCTTTTAAAATGGCATTACGAGGACAATCTCCTTCACATTACACACTGCCACCATCAGAAAACAGCACAGCTGGCTTATTACTTACATGTTATCGCAGTACTTGCTTGAATTTCATAGAATTCCAAAATCAGTTATCGATAAAATTAGGGAGTACCCCAGAGTATCACATAACAATAATTTAACTTTTGGAAATGGCATCCTTCTTCAAGAAAAATGCAGAGAGTGTTGGATTTTCACTCATGCAGCCCTGTCACTGCATCAGAAGTGTTTTGAACTTGTAGCTTTGTTCTTTGATATCTAAAATACGTTTGCCCATGAGTTGTTCTCATGAAATATTATTTTTTTTTTATCAGTTCTGGTACGAATGCAGTAGCGTAATTTCAGGAACTGTTTATTCCTGTTATCAACTGTGTGAGATGAAAGCATATGTTTTTCGTGTTTTATACACCACAACCTTCATTTTGGAGTATAATGTGTGTATTTTTAAGTTTTATGGAATTTCAGTCTTAGGAATTTCATAGTAAATTGTTCCTCCTACTTATACAGTAAAACCTGTCTTCAGAGACCACTGTCGTCAGAGACCACCTGTCTTGAGAGACTGCTGTGACCTTGTACCATTAGGTTGTTTTACTCTACAATGGACCTGCCATGAGAGGCCACCTGTTTTGAGAGACCACTTTTCTGTGGCAAAAAGGGTTTTCTCTCAAGACAAGTTCTACTGTATGTAGCACCTTAAATTAAGCAAAGTGGAATATTTTTTTTTAAATGTCCCAGTTGAATTGGAGAATCGATTACACATTTGGATTTGAGTTTGGTCTTTGGCTATGGTGTTACCCTAAGTTCTGGCATGTGATGTAAAATCTCAAACACAGACTAAATTGTGCTGTGCTTTTGTAATTCATTTCCAGTAATAAATTTGACTAAGGAACAGTTAGGTATTCATATCACCTGAAGAGTGGACTAATACTTGCTCAAGTACATGATTATCACACACATCTAACTGATCATACAAGAGAAGGAGTTGATTTATTAATGTAGTTAAAGCATGTTTTGACATGTTGCAGTACAAATTGGAATCTACAATAATTTTTCTTCAAGCTATGAATGACAGGATAGGTGCTATTTGATTTTTCAGACATGAGAAAATGCCACTGTGATTGTTACATGCTGTGCCAGGCTCTGATGTAAAATATGGAAATTTCACCAGTGTAATATAAAGGGTATTGCCTCTACAGTGCTGAAAAATCTCTTTTATCTTGACCATGAGAAAAATATTGTGGAATTTTGCAGGGAACATTGGAACCCTAATATCTGGTGCTGGCACTACTAGATGACACTTGTAAAAGCATTTCATTTATAACCAAAATTATGATTTCTTGCCTCCCAAGCATACTTTATGATGACTCTTTGCAACAGACTCAAGAAGCCCATTCCACTTAAGGTCATAAGTAAACCAATTTGTCACTTAAACAGACCAGCAATATTGTCCATTACCGCATTTATGTTTAATGCCATAATGGGTGGTCTGATAAGAGATTAAAGCGAGGGAGGACCAGTCTTCTCCTGCAGTCATTATCGAAGTAAATATGTCCAGTTAATAGGTAATTGTTGTAAAAACAGTAGATCCTACAGATTCTGAACACACACCCATATAATTTAAAAGCAAATATTAAATTAAGATATAGATCTATGCGCCTAAGTTCAGGAGAAGCAATTAAGATGAGAATTAATGTTCTGTCGATCTAAATAAAAGTCGGGGGTTTCTCGAAAACTTCATTCCAGTTTGAATGTGTGTAAGACTGTGGGTTGAGGCAAGTAGCTGGGGAAGTTCCATGCTACAGGTTAGAGGAGGTACCACATCGGTGTGAGAGTAAAGGCATGTTGCAATGTAGGGGAGCCACAGAACTCATTTCTTATCAACCTACCCTACATTTGTTTACTACAGGCTTGCACTACAGTGGAAGTCCCTAACTCAGAAAATATACTCTCTATTTTGATCTTTCCCAAGAAAAGTGGTGCAAAAGCACCAAGAAAAAATATAAGCCAAAACTGGGTCGAGTGCTACTGGTGCACACCCAGTAGGGGATGCTCTTCTCCTAGTACAGATCCACAGCTTCCGGTACCAGTGCGCAGTCAGTAACTAATGAATCATTCTTTTTTGTCCGCCGGCGTGGCAAGACGTCTATTTGCATTAAGAAACAGTGATAATTCAACTCATTGATTATGGTTACCTGTGACTGGAATTATGGATCTGAGGATCGTATAATAACAGGACTGTGTTTTATATATTCTCATTATTAATTTCGACCACTTTTTCATTTTATATATTCTTGAACGTGACTTTCGCGTACTGTGCGGTTCGGACATAAAATTTTTGGTTGATAAATTTATGTCATCCTTTTGGATATTATTATTATTATTATTGGAGTTAGGTGTCAATGGTGGGGCTGTATGGTCAGGATTTCTCCTTTCTGTTGAGGGCAGAATTTCTGTTTTTTGGGTCCTGTCGGCCGCCTGGGTTCAGTTGTGTTCCCGCCGGTCCTTTATTTTCTGCCACCTTTCTCTTGTAGTTGGGGGTGTTCTTCTACTTTCTACATCTGTTGAGTTCACCTTTTCTTCTACTGCTCTTACCTCTGTTATGCTCAGGACTGTTCCTTGAGGGCAATGCCTTTTGCCCAAGCATATGGTGCATTCTCGTGGACATTCCTCCTGCACCCATGGGGAAGGGGAGTGCTGTCGTTCGGGGGCCTCCTGACACGACCACGTTTGGTGAGAGTTATACCCCCTCCATGGGGGATGTGCACTGTGGTGGATACTGCAGGAGCTGTTGAGTTATCTGGTGAAGAAATGCCTGGTTCCGGGACTGTGGCCCCTCTCCAGTCAACATCTGAGGCTGTCACTAGGGTTGTGACTCCTCCTTTGGAGCCGAGCTCGGTTGCTCTCTCCACTTTTATACCAGTCTCAACAGCTCCCACTGTATCTGCTGCAACTGCTGTTCTGTCTGCAACGTCATCGGTCACCGTTTCAGCCGGCCTCGGCTTATCCCTGCAGGGGTCTGCAGAGATGTCTGGTAGTGTACACTTGGGATATCGGCCTCAGCCTTCCCTGACTTCAACTCGGCGAAGTCGGAACGGGCTGCCAGCTGAACCCTCTGCTGTTGTCTCTCAGCCGTCGAGCCCAGCAGCCTTCTCTTTGGATTTGGATGTTCTTGGTGGAGGTCACCATGGACTCTGTTGCATTTTCGTCCATGCACTCTGGTCTAACAGCCTGTTTTGTGGGACCGACGCTTATTGTGCAGCCTGGACCTTCTGTCTCTCAGAGGTCCGCTTGACTCTCCTGAGTTCCCGCACTGTTGATCCTCAGGGTCTGGTATACACCTATCAGCATCTGCCTTGCGTCGGGTGATCTGGAGGATCGTTGACCCTTCACTGGTTCAGAGGGTCAGGAGTGAAGCCACTTAGCCGGTTCATTCCCTCGTCAAACCGGCTGCCACGGGCCGTGAGCTTAGGGAGGTCCTCTCCTTGCTCACTCAGGTTCTTTCCCGTTGCCTCCAGCGAGGCTACTAGTGGTTTCCAGGTGCTCCCTGTGGCGCTGGCTCCCGGGATTGGAAGCAGGCCACTTTCTGATCCCCCCGGTGTGCCTACACCATGGGAGGCATCAGCTGGTTTGCCCTTGATGGGCTATGTGTCTTCCGACTCAAAGGATGGGTCAGACATACCTGATGTTGAGGGCCAACAGTCTTCTGACTCGGGGACAGCTCTTGACTTTGTGTTGAGGTCCTTCCGGATCTCAAACCGTCCGACCAGCCGACGGTGTCAGCCAGGCCACGATCATTGGTCACGCACCTCCAGCCTGTGGAGCAACCTGCTTCTGGGTGCCTTCGACCGTGCCAGTCGGTACAGGTGGTTGAAGCGTTTGCAGTTTTGGACTCTAAGCTGAGTTCCAAGGCTATGAATACTTCGTTCTTTGCCAGGGCTGACACCTTTTTGCCTCCAGTGCGTTATCGTTCCTACGATTCCGCCAATCCGTCAGTCTGCCAGACTTTGACGGTCTTGGATCAGGACTCCGCCTCCCTTGGGCTTTCCAAGCTCAAGTTGGCCATTATTCCTATGGCGACTCTGGAGTCCCTGTTGGGCTTATCGAGAGAGATACTGGGCATGCTTTCTCTCTCAGATCACGTTGTCTCTGCTTTGGCTGCCTAGTTGCCTCCAGATAAGTTTGCCGACGTACAGGCTCCTTTGCGTGTGATTTCCAAGGCGCTCATGCATCTTACTCACACGCATGCCTGTAACACGGCTAACTTGGAACACGTTGGCCAGGACGCTGTGTTGGACACAAGTTGCTCCCCTCCTGAGGGCAACGTGCTGCTCTTCAATCCGTGGTGTTTCCATGGTTCTGTGGCAACAGTCCAGGTTGACGTCCTGCGTTATTCCAAAGATCAGCTGCTGCTTCACCAGCTGTTGGAGGCAGGGGCCATTCGAAGCCTAACAATCGCCCTTCTGCTTCCTCTGTGAAGCCCAGAGCTGATCCTTCTATTTCTTATTCACATGGTAAGGATAAGTGTCGGCAGACCAGAGGGAGGACTCAGGATCATTCATCTAATAGAGAGGAGGTGGTTTCTCCTCTCGCGGGCCTCACTGGGGGCTCTAGATGAAGATCCTCACCTCGATTCGTCCCAGATTGGAGGAAGGATATCAGGGTTCGCAGACCATTGGGCCACCGTCACATCCGATCCTTGGGTGTCAGACGTTGTTCGGTCCGGGTGCGAATATCCTTCCGGAGGCACCCCACTCTATCGAGAGTGCCTCTTCCAACACAAGTTCCTTCAGACGTTTCACATTGGGAGCTTTTGATCATGGAGATAGACAATCTCCTGTCAAATGGGGCGATCGAGGTCAAAAACATTCATTCAGTGGGATTTTATTCCTGGCAGTTTTTGGTGCCGAAGAAGGATGGCCGACTCCAACCGGTTATCGATTTGAGTATCCTGAACCAGTCTATCATTGCTCCCAAGTTCAGCATGAATGCTTTCAGGTCGGTTCATCACTCCATTCACCAGGGAGATTTCACTTCCAGCATCGACCTGCGAGACGCTTACTTTCACGTTTCAATTCATGGGACATTGCGAAAGTATCTCCGGTTCGCTTTTCTGGGGCGAGTTTACCAGTTCAAGACCATGCCTTTCAGCCTCAACCTGGCTCCTTGGGCCTTCAACCGACTGATGTTGCATGTGATAGCCTTTCATCTCACACAGTCCAAGGTGACTACTTTGACATATCTGGACGATATCCTCCAGAGGCACTCCAATGCTGCTCTTCTGGAGTAAGATGTTGGTACATTATTGAGCTTGTCGCTAGGGTTCAGAGTCAATGAGGAGAAGTCGGACCTGGTCCCTTCTCGGTCGTTTTGGCATCTGGGCATCGACTTCCGTACACAGCTGAATACGGTGGCAGTTCCCTGGTCAAGGGCTCTGATTCTCTCAGCTTTCACCCTCACTCTGTCCCAGTCCACATCCGCGACAGCTCGGACTATTCTCCGGCTGCTCAGTCTCTGCGGTGCGGTGACGAATCTCATTCCTTTCAGTCGGCTGCATGTCAGACCTCTCCAACACTTTCTACTCACTCGTTGGAGGTGGAATGTCGATCCTCTGGATCTGGTGCTTCAGTTACCAGACTCTCTTCATCGTCACCTTCTTCCCTGGGCGGATGTTCAGTGGATTATGCAGGGAGTTATGTTGGACTTGCTCATGTCCGATTGTGTTCTGATGGCAGATGCCAGTGATCTCGGATGGGGTGCGACGTTGGATCCTCTAGGTCTTTCCCTTCACGGTGTATGGAACCAGGATCATGCAGCTCTTCACATCAACCAGAAGGAGCTTCTTGCTCTTCTTCTGAGTTTCCGCCCCACCTTTCGAATCGTCAGGTCCGTCTGTTGTCTGACAATTCTACAGTGGTCACTTACATTTGGAACAAGGGCGGCACGCACTCGGTTCCTGTGTATGAATTGTCTCGGGATCTTCTACTGCTAGCTCAGGATTTTGACATCGGAGTGGTTGTTCGTCACATCCCGGTCGTCTGAACGTCCTAGCCAACTCCCTGTCCCGAAGTGGCAGGGTCATTTCCACCAAGTGGATGCTTCACAGGGCAGTATTCCAGTTGCTTTGTGATCTCTGGTGTTGTCCCCACATCGATCTCTTTGCAGCCTGTTGGAACCATCAGGTGGACACTTTTGTGTCCCCATGTCCAGATCCTTTCGCCTGGGACGCTCTGTCAATCAATTGGAATGGTCTAGTCGGCTACGCCTTCATGCAGTTGTCAAATCATTCTGATTGCTCCCCTGTTGCCTAAACAGGTGTGGATCAACAGCTCCGCTCTCTGTTGGTGGCGGTTCCGGCACATCTCCCTCTACGTCGCGACCTTCTTTGCCAAGGTCACCCGAGGAGGTTTCACCTCGACCCGACTTCATTGTGCCCTCACGCATATCTTTTGTCAGGTCCTGCCTCCTCCGTAGAGGTTTTTCGAGACGAGCAGTGGAGTGCATTTCTTCTTCAAGGCGGCACTCCACTGGTTTAGCCTATGCGGCTAAGTGGAAGGTCTTCTGTCGATGGTGTGCTGATCACTCTGTTGATTATGCCAATCCTTCGATAACACAAATTGCAGAGTTTCTGGTATATCTGTTTGATTCGTGGGGTCTCCAGCCTGTTACCATCAAAGGGTACAGGTCCATGCTTTCAGAGACTTTTTCATATGTGGGAAAGCATTGTATCGGCACTAATCCATACCTCTCCAAGCTTATTCAGCACTTTTCTTTGAAAAGGCTTAGGTTTTTGCAGCTTACCCGAAGATGGAATCTTTCTTGAGTGCTGCTTTGCTTGGGGGTGGGGGGAGGGTGGGATTTGAACCTTTATCCCAGGTGGATATGTGTTTTCCCACATACAAGATGGCTTTTCTGATGGCTTTTGCCTCAGCCAGACGGGTTAGTGAGCTTCACGCCCTCTCAGTTGATCCGGCCCTTTTCAGGAGCTCCACCAACAGTGTTACTTTTACCATTGATTGCTCCTTTCAGGCCAAGAATCAGATACCAGGAACAACTCCACCTCCTATCTGTATCAGGGCTCTTCCTTCGGTTGAGGGTAATCGTCCTTTGCTCTGTCTGGGTTGTGTACTTCACTTTTATCTCAACTGGATGCAGTTCATCAGGAAACGCAGGAAATGATTCTTTCTGTCTCTTATTCCTGGTCGACAGAGGATTTCTCTTCAATCCATTTCTCGATGGATTTGTCTTGCTATTCATGTGGCTTCTGCTTGTCTAGCGACTGATGATTGTATTACCAATCGTATTTCTGTCCATGTGTTGCATGCCTTGTCTACCACCTGGGCTTATGCTAACTCTGTCAAGTTGTCAGATGTTATGCATGCAGCCTACTGGAGAAATACTTCTACTTTCTCCACCTTCTATCTGTGTCAGTTGCAGGAGCAGTCTGAGGACCTTTTTTCTTTGGACCCACTTTTATTCTGCTCAGGCTGTTGTCTACCCTAGTCATTAGGCTTCAAGGGCAGTTCCAGCCCTGTGCTGTTTTACTGTCCTTTCTGTCTGTGCATCACGCAGTGCCATACACCTCATCTCTCATTGTCTTTTACTAATGTTTGTGATGCTATGGTTTGATAGGCCTTGGGAACTCATCTTCTGTCCATGGTTCCAGTGCAGTCGGGTTATGTTGGGGTTGGTTATGTGATTCCCTCCTCCTATTGTCTATTCAGCCTGTAGTAAACAATTGTAGGATAGGCTGATAAGAAATCTAAATATTATAGTAAATTTCCTTTCTTATTATACCTACCACAATTGTTTACATGGAGGACTTCCTGTCTTCTTATTCAGGTAAGAATCCTTCCTCCCCACTGATCACATAACTCCAATGTTGGCAAATTCAAAAGAATGATTCATTAGTTACTGACTGCGCACTGGTACCAGAAGCCGTGGATCTGTACTAGGAGAAGAGCATCCCCTACTGGGTGGGCGCCGGTAGCACTCGACCCAGTTTTGGCTTATTTTTTCTTGGTGCTTTTGCACCACTTTTCTTTCCCAAATCCCTTGGGAAAGATCAAAATAGAGAGTATATTTTTCGAGGTAGGAACTTCTACTGTTGTGCAAGCCTGTAGTAAACAATTGTGGTAGGTATAATAAGAAAGGAAATTTACTATAAAATTTAGATATTTACAATAGGAGCAGTCGCGGTCTGTTGATTGGAAAGATGCCTTTTATTCCTTACCAATAAAGGACAATCACCCAAAATGTTTGCGATTTTTTTGGGAAGGAATAAAATACCAATTTTGTGTTCTCCCACTTGGGCTCTCTTCAAGATCTTGTATCTTGACAAAAATTTCTAATGTGTTTTATGCTCATCTTCTATCTCTTGGTCATTCAAATGCATCTTACACAGATGACTCCTGTCTGATGGGTGAAGATCATGAAGATTGTTGCAATAACATTCAGGACACTGTTAATCTGAGCCTCGAAGCCTGGTTTATAATTCACCCTGAGAAATCTCATCTTGACCCCTCACACACACTTATATACTTGGGGTTCATTTTGGATTCCACTACAATGACTGTCTCACTGACACCTGAGAAAGCTACTGAAATTTGAACGTTATGCATCCAGTCATTATGCAAGGATAAGGCTACAATTCATAATATAGCTGAATTGGTAGAGAAAATGGTTGCAAGTTTTCTGAGGTTTCAGTTCGGAAAATTTTTTATTGCAATATAGACAATGCTAGAACTCATGCACTGAAACAAGTACATGGTAATTTCAGCCATTTAATGAGCATCTCTCCAGCAGTCCAGGATGACCTGAGATACTGGATTGACCATGTAACAAAATCCAATTCCCCCATTTCTTGGAACACAAAAAACGGGTGAGGTGGTCAGAAGAAGAAGCAGGCCTCCACATAAATGTTAAAGAGCTTTTAGCAGTTTAGCTAACTTCACAATCATTCTGCATCATGTTCACCTACAAGCATATTCAAATTCAGAGTGACAACACAACTACAGTAGCATATATCAATAACATGGGTGGAACCAAACATGCTTGTAATCATCTGGCTCACAAAATATGGCACTGGGCTTTGAATAAAAAAGTGTGGTTATTGGCGACTCATATCCCAGGTGCTCTTAATGTCAATGCAGATCATCAACGTCGACTTCATCATGATAATACTGAAGGAAATTAGATCCACTCATTTTTCACAAACTTACTCTAATATGGGGCATCCCTGAGATTGACCTTTTTGCATCCAGACTAAATTATCAGGTGGCGCAATATGCTGCATGGCAGCCAGACCTGGGGCAGTTGCCATTCATGCATTTTCCTTTCCATGGTATTACACATTGGTCTACATCTTTCCACCATTTAACTTGTTGGGAAATATTTTGCAAAAAATTGACCAGGACAAAACAGAGGCTTTGGTGATGGCCCCATTTTGGACCACACAATCATGGTTCTCAAAACTCACCAGAAAACTTATAGACTGGCCTTTTCTTTTACCTGGGGGAAAATACACACTGACACTGCCTTACAGGAACGAACACCATCCATTGACAAAGATGCAGCTGATGGCCTGCAGATTATCAGGAAAATCATCCAAAGTAAGAAGATTTCAACACGAGCTGCTGACATCCTCATGTTGTCATTGTGACACTCAACAAAGAAACAGTATCAAACTTACATCGGTCAGTGGCAAAAATTTTGTGGTGATAGGAGTGGCAATACACTGTCACCACCTATAGGTATGGTCTTGGAATTTCTTAGCATATTATTTGACAAAGGTTTCTATTATTGTGCAATTAATACAGCTTGCAGGGCACTGTCACCTTTTTTACTAACTGATGAGGGGAAAACTGTTGGCAGTCACCCTTTAGTAATGTGTTTTCTTCATGGAGTTTTCCAACCAGACCAGCTGTTCCCAAAAATTTGTGGGTCTGGGATGTACAACCAGTTTTGAACTGGATACAATCAATCACTGTTACTGACAGCACAGTTAAAATTGTTAACCATTAAGTTTGCTGTTCTTTTGGCCTTATTAACAACACGGAGGGTTCATACCTTGCATTTATTGGAAATAAGTAATTTTATACAGTTTGACACTTACTATTTGATACCCATTACAGATTTAGTTAAACAAAGTCAGCTGGGCTAACACATCAGACACATAGAACTTCTTCAGTTTCCGGATGATAAGGACTTGTGTGTATACACCACATTACAAAAATATTTACTGAATACTTGTTAGTTGAGACAGGATATACAACAACTGTTCACAAGTTATGTACAACCACACAAACCAGTCACAAAATTTACCATTGCACGTTGGATCAAAACAGGACTTGCAATGGCTGGAGTGGACATGTCATTGTTTACACCACAAAGTACAAGGTCGGCCTCTTCCTCATCGGTGGCACACAATTTGGTGCCGGTTTCAACTAGACTGCCTACTGTAGGCTGGTTCTGAGAAACCACCTTCACAAAGTTTTACAAAAAGCCTACTACCATGCGAGGAGAATTTGCGTCCTCCTTGTTATCAATATTCAAACAAAATTAGGTAGGATATAATATATACATGTAGCTTCAGCAGATGCAAAACTATACATGGAATTATTCTCAAACACTGATATAATTATGTTAGGTGTTTCTTGTTTCCAGCGTGTTTTTTTTTGAGTAACTTCGAGGACTGCCTTAAACATCTCGCGGAATCCCGTATGGAGATTGTAGAAGACAGAATTGTCTAGTTAAACGAGACTTACCCGAAGGGTAAGGTGCTATTTGACTGTAATTATGTCTTCTTCTGTTGTAGGGAGGGATAACACGCCCTCCCTGCCCGACCCCATGCATGTCATCCATACTAACAATATGTGTCATAACCACAACTCATGCTATTGAATATAAACACATATAAAACATACACTTACAATAAATGCCAGTTGATATCAGGTTGGGGCTTAATTGTACATGTACACATACATGCATGTTACCGTCCTCTCGTTACGCTAAAGTATGACCTCTCGGTGAACTCGCACAATCTCGTGCTATCCCTGCCTATGACAGAAGACAGAATTACAGTCAAACAGCCCCTTACCCTTCAGGTAAGTCTCTTTTAACTAGACAATTTTCAGTGAACCCCTGTTGATTTATGCTTTTTGAGGAATAGTCATTGATCCCTTCAGGATTAGAACTACCCCAACAAAAACGAAAATGGGCGGGTTCATTAGGGTGAGACATACGTTCATGCACAGGTTCAGGAGACACTCCTTGAGTTTTGGCTGAATTCGTGGAATAAATCTATTTCCCCCAGCAATGACAAAGCCTGGCTTCCTACTTTTGGCGAGGCTAACACCAGGATTTTCCTAAAAGGTAACAATTGGAAAGCTCAAAATCAACAGGATCACTCAATGACAATTTTAATATATGCTTAAGTTTTTATGTTCATACAGGTTGCCGCAATGAAGTTTTTATACTTTCATAAGTTGTGTAGGGGTTAATTGTTAGTGAGATTAGCTCTTCAATTCGATCAGCAAATATAAAATAACGGTGGTGGAAATTCTTGCGTAATAATAGGACGCAGTATAGGATAGAGAATAATTAACCCTGTGACTCGACAAAATATTTTTTTCTTTGTGTGAAATTTTTACTGATAAATTTCAGTGATGGATACCCCAAGCTTGGAACAGTTGATTAGTATAGTTGAGCATTTGATCTTTGCAGGTAATGAGTTGCAAACATTTGTGAGAGATGAGCAAAAGCGTATGGCGAAAGAAATGGCTGCCGAGTCAGAGAATCAGGTTGCATTAGAGTGAGGAAAAGCTTGCAGAGATGCTGCATTAGAGCAAGAAGGAGCTGACAGAGAGGTTAGGGCGAGAAAGAGCTGAGAGAAGCTGCATTAGAGCATGAAAGAAGGGGAGGTACATTGGGCCAGGATAGGCTGCAAGAGGTGACTGGAGTTGCAATGAGGTTGGAGGCAATGAGCTCTGGCATGGCAAGCATCACCTGTGGGCCTGTAGGTGTTGGACATGAAGATGAGTGGGGTCCTTGGTGGAACACACGTCCAAGGAATAGGTCCTGGTGGAGGGGGCCATTGGGCTCACTAGGGCATAGTGAGGGTCCCACCATACATGGGAATATTTAAAGTTAGTGCCTAATAAGGCATGTGACCCACTGATGGGCATGAGCCGGGCAGGGCACCCTATCCAAGGATGGGGGCAAGTTAGATGATGGGAACTGGGGCAAGGGGCCCATCGGCTGCCATGGGTCTGGGTGGATTCCTTCTTGCAAATATGTTTTTTTTGTATGCAAGTGTTGCGTGAGTGTATATAGGAGGGAGATAGAGTAGTATTATATTTCACAATAGAGAAACGGTGCTTATAGGGGGACCTGTTGGCTACCTGTGTACCAATGGACCACCTCCTGTTGTGCATCAATGGAAGTACGAGCATGAGTTGATGTGAGATGTGGATAGGTTCATGTGTTCCAATAGGGAACCGACTCAAAGTACTGGGAGTTATTTGTGGTGTGCATCAGTGTGCTCATGCGTGTGACTGTGTGTGTGAAAATTATGAGTATATTGATGTAATAGTAGAGTGAGATTGTGAGATAGCTCTGAGAGAGAAGTGTTAGTGGATGCACATGAATTGTTTATTTGGAACAACTGAGAGTATGTATGTTCCTTGGTAGGGGGTTGTCAAGGTGATAGGTTAAAGTTGCGATTTTTTTGTTTTAAAGTGTATATATTTCTGATAATCTTTCTCACTTGAGCTAATTGTAAAGCATAAAGATAGGTATATGATGGACCCCGAAAACCGATTTGTCACTTAAACAGACTAGCAATAATTTAAGCACTGCGAAGTAAGCATGGAATTTTATGTCCATTACTGCATTTATGTTTAACGCCTTAATGGGTGGTCTGATAAGAGATTAAAGTAATTATGTCACGTTAATAGGTAATTGTTGTAAAAACAGTAGATCCTACAGGTTTTGAGCACACACCCATATTACGCATAGGGTCTGTCACCAAATGTCAAGATACAACAAAAATGTGATGCTTTCTAAGGAACATAAAAGCGAATATTAAATTAAGATAGATATATGCGGCCAAGTTCAGGAGAAGCAGTTAAGATGAGAATTAATGTTCTGTCGATCTAAATAAAAGTTGGGGAGTTTCTCAAAAAATTCATTCCAGTCTGAAGGTGTGTAAGACTGTGGGTCGAGGCAAGTAGCTGGGGATGTCCCATCCTATAGGTTAGAGGAGGTGCCATATCAGTGCGAGAGTGAAGGCACGTTGCAATGTAGGGGAGCCAGTGAGTTCATTTTTACAATAGGAGCAGTCGTGGGCCATATCTGAGTGTAGGATCAGAAATAAGAAGTGCGAGCTCAGGGAGCTATTGGTATTTAGGAAGACAGCATACCTGTTGTAGAAGGCAAGCCACATGTAGGCTGATTAGGCTTTGTCTGTATGAACATTATTCTGAGAATAATGGAGGGGAGCGTTCAACCACACTGGAGGTGACTGCTTGAGTGAAAAACATCCAGTAAGGTGACAATAAGCTAGTGGCCGTGCGACAGCAGTGGTAGAGTGATATTCCATCACTTGTTAGAGGGAAGGCAATATAGTAAAGTGTCAATACATTAGTGGCTGTGCGACGGCAGTGGTTGAGTGACATTCCATCACATGTTAGAGCAAAGGCGTCCGATAAAGTGACAATATGTTAGTGGCCATGCGACGGATGTAAAACAGTGAAGTGAAAGGCGACCAAAGTTCAGATACTAGCACCCAGGAAAGGAAACCAGTGACAACAGAGAATGTGGGCCCACAAGTGACTCAAAAACTGTGTGGGTGTGATTGACTTTTTGTTGTTCTTATTTGTTGGATTCTATGTAAGTCACAAATTACCATATTTATTTATATATATATATGTATTAAAATTGTTGTTTTCAGTGAACCCATGTTGATTTATGCTTTTTATATGGCCGCTCATATGAGCGGGCCGTATTATGGTATGGCAATGTTCTTCTTTCTGTCCATCCATCTGTCCATCCATCCATTAGCTTTTGTTTGTCCACGCAATAACTTGAAAACAGTACGTCGAACAGATACTGTTTTTTTATGGTTGATTAGTCATAACTAGAGAATGATTCCTTTCGATAACCAGCATTCTGGCATATCCAATATGGTCACCACGGCAGCCATCTTGGATTTTCAGGGACTTTTAATTGTCCACGCGATAACTTGAAAACTATAAATCCAACAGATGCTTCTTTTTTATGGTTGATTAATCATGATTAGAGGATGGTTTCTTTCGATATCCAGCATGCTGGCATGTCCAATATGGCTGCCATGGCAGCCATCTTGGATTTTCAGGACTTTTGATTGTCGTCTATTTGATAATCCAACTGATACTGTTTTTTATGGTTGATTAGTCATGACTAGAGGATGGTTCCTTTCGATAACCAGCATCATTGTCCATCCGTCAGTCTGTCTCTGTCCATCCGTCCGTTAACTTTTGTTTGCCCACGCTATAACTTGACAACAATACATCCAACAGATACTACTTTTTTATGGTTGATTTGTCATGACTAGAGGATGGTTCCTTTCAATAACCAGCATCAGTGTCTGTCCATCCATCCTTGTCCATCCTTCTGTGTCCATCTGTCCATCCGTCCATTAACTTTTATTTGTCCATGCTATGACTCGAAAACAATACATCCAATAGATACTGTTTTTTATGATTGATAAGTCATGACTAGAGGATGGTTCCTTTTGATAACTAGCATTCTGGCATGTCCAATATGGCCACCATGGCAACCATCTCTGAGTTTTGGCCACTTTTGATTCTCCACCCAATAACTTGAAAACAATATATTAAAGTTTAATGGGTCATATAAGCCAGGAATGTACAATTATTTTTGAAGGAATTATTGACCTTTTGTTCACCTAAAAATTTCTTCACAAGTGCAATTTATTCATAGGCGGCCGCATATTAATCCACCGCTGGCGGTGCACTTGTTGAGGAAAAGTCATTGACCCCTTCTGGATAAGAACTACCCCAACAAAAATGAAAATGGGCGGGTTCATTACAGTGAGACATACGTTCATGCATGGGTTCAGGCGACACTCCTTGAGTTTTGGCTGAATATGCGACGTGAATCTATTTCCCCCAGCAATGTCAAAACCCATTTTCCGACAATAAGCTATGTTTTGGAGGCAGAAGTTGAAAAATTAAAATTTGAACAGATTTTTTTTTCAAGAAAGCACTGCTCAAATAAAGGGGTTAAGTGAATAGTTATTGACAGCATCTTCCTGTTAATTGCATATATCTTTCAGTTCCAAACATTTGCCATACATTTGATAGAAATTTTCTGTGTTTGTTGTATATTGGTTATAGGAATAATAATAATTTTTTCGTCCATAAATTTCTCAGAAAATATATATTTTTTTATCCTCCAGCAATATTTTTTGCCCCCAAACTGAAAAAAGTTGCTAGTTCCTTTTCTTGAGGTTCTACAAGGAAACTTACCAGACTCTTTTTAATGATGTTTGTGTATTTGTTTATCATACATAACCATCATAGTTATTCTGAAGAATTATTTTTAGCCGAGTTATAGTTTGATGAATGGCGAGCGAGCGGTTGGGTGAGCAGGTGTTCTGGCGTAAACAATTGGTTTCCGGACTATAACTTGATAATGGTTCAGCCCATGTTCATGAAACTTCATAGGTAGGTAGGCCTCGGTGAGAGGAAGAAGCCTATTTATTTTGGACTTCCTAGGTCGATGGTCAAGTTCAAAGTGACCTTGAACATACTAAATTGTAAACAATTGGTTTCTGGATGATAACTTGATTATGTTTGAACCCACGTTCATGAAACTTCATATGTAGGTTGGCCTTGGTGAGTGGAAGAAATCTATTTATTTTGGACTTGCTAGGTGAAAGGTCAAGGTCACAGTGACTCTGAACATATTGATAAAAACAATTGGTTTCCGGACGATAACTTGATAATGGTTTGACCCACCTTCATGAACCCTTCATAGGTAGGTTGGCCTTGGTGAGAGGAAGAACCCTATATATATTAGGTTAAAGGTCAAGGTCACAGTGTCCCTGAACATAGTAAATCATAAACAATTGGTTTCTGCACAATAACTTGATAATGGTTCAACCCCTGTTCATGAAACTTCATAGGTAGGTTGGCCTTGGTGAGAGGAAGAAGCCTATGTATTTTGGACTCCCTAGGCTGATGGTCAAGGTCAAAGTGACCTTGAACATACTAAATTGTAAACAATTGGTTTCTGGATGATAACTTGACTATGTTTGAACCCACCCACAATCATGAATCTTCATTGGTAGGTTGGCCTTGGTGAGAGGAAGAAGCCTATGTATATTGGACTGGCTAGGTTAAATGTCAAGGTGACAGTGACCTTGAATATAGTAAATCGTAAACTATTGGTCTCCGAATGATAATTTGACAATGGTTCAACCCACATTCATGAAACTTCATAAGTTGGCTGGCCTTGATGAGAGGAAGAAACCTATCTGTATTGGATTCACTAGGTCAAAGGTTAAGGTCACAGTGACCTTGAACATACTAAATCGTAAACAATTGGTTTCCGGATGATAACTTGACAATGTTTCAACCCACATATGTGAAACTTCATATATAGGTTGGTGTTGGTGAGTGGAAGAATCCTATATATTTTGGACCCCACAAGATGACAAGTCAAGGTCACAGTGACCCTGAACATAGTAACTCATAAACAGTTGGTTTTGCGATAATAACTTGATAATGGTTCGACCCACATTTATGAAACTTCATAAGTTCGTTATCCTAGGTGAGTGGAAGACCTCTATTTATTTTGGAATCGAAAGGTCAAGGTCACAGTAATTTTGAACCCACGGGATGAACAGTCAAGATGACAGTGACCCTGAACATAGTAAATCGTAAACAATTGGTTTCGGGATGATAACTTGATAATGGTTTGACCCACATTCATGAAACTTCATAGGTAGGTTGGCCTACGTGAGTGGAAGACCTCTATTTATTTGGACTCGAAAGGCCAAGGTCACAATGACTTTGAACATATTAAATCATAAACAAATGGTTGATAACGTGACAACTGTTCAACCCATATTCATGAAACTTCATCTGAAGGTTGGCCTTGGTGAGAGGAAGAACCCTATTTATTTTGGACTGGCTAAGTTAAAGGTTAAGGTCACAGTGACTTTACACACAGTAAATCATAAACAATTTGTTTTCATCATTTAACCCTTTACCCAATGAATCGCCCACGTAATATGCATATTCAGCAGCTGAAAAAATGGCAACAAAACCATATCATGTGACCCCTCTTTGGAACGAGCTCATCTAGCTCGTTCCAATGAGGGGTCACATGATATGGTTTTGTTGACATTTTTCGTAAAAAATGATATTTAAATTAATAAATTTTGATATCATCTGCATTAGGTAAAGGGTTAACCATTCTTCACATTAAACTCACGGTGAACTGCAAAATCTAGACTACTCAATGAGGAAAGAGCATCTCACATTGCACGTTGCACATGCTGCAGTAATTCATTCAAATTTAGAAGTATATAATTATTATTGGAAACTGGCACAAAAAAGAACAACTTACAGATAGTAGTACATCTACAAAACTTCTATACCATAAATGGATGAATTACTGCAGCATATGATATGTGTGATTTCTGACACCAATCATAAACATGCTACAGTAAAACCTGTCTTGAGAGACCACTGTCTTGAGAGACCACCTGTCTTGAGAGACCACATCTACCAGGCACCGATTGGTTTTACTCTATAATGGACCTACTATGGGAGACCACCTGTCTTGAGAGACCACTGTGACCTGGTACCAACTTGTAATTTTATGCCATAGTGGACCTGTCTTGAGAGACCACCTCTTTGAAGACTGAAACGAAAGGAATGGTTTTCGTGCGCCGAAGGTGCAGGGACGGTATGGGGGACAAGCCCCTTTCAACCCTCAGTGACAGTAGATGGTTAGTTCTCACATATCTAGGCGTATTGAAGGGGGAACGGCTTCAGGTACTCGGCAGGTGTCACCAGTTGCGTCGTGATGGTCTGTTGGCTGATGTCGGTTGAACCCTCGGGTGAGGACCAGTGTGAGAGGTTGGATCCTCTCACAAAGGTACTACCTCTCCCCGAGGGTGCAGTCGATCTGGATTTTCGGGCAAGTATAGTCTGCCACTTTGAGGATGATTTTGAGTGATGGCCATCACTGGCAAGTATAATCTGCCTCAGGCTGTCTCTGTTTGGTTGGACTCTTTGAAGGAAAACAACAACGCCCCCTTTCGGGGACCACCAAGAAGAAGACCTGAACTTCCCTGGTCCAGGGGCAGGCCTGCATTGTAATCCTATTGGGTTGGGACAAAAAGATGCGCAATGAGCTTTACAAAAAGGGGCAGAGGGGGGACGCAGGACCAACGCTCGACTCCCCTAAAATGGTCGACCACTTTTAGGGATGGAGCGGAGGAAGTACAGGAACCATGGGGGTTACCGTTTCTTTAACTGTTGGACTGTCCATAGGGGTTATTGGGGTGCTGGTCAAAAAGCGTCTTCTGTGTACCTGCTTAAAAGAAGAAGGCAGAATTAGTTTTCATTAGAATGAAAGATAAAAGTAGCACATTATGTTTTAATTGTGTTCACAGTTAAGCTGTTGATCAGCCTGTTATATCACCTTCATAGGGTGATAGTGAGTTTGTAGCGGGAGGGTAACAGGTTTAGACACTAAACCACAGCCGAGGGTGTTTCTGTTATGCCCTTCGCTGGTTTCGACCATATTTAGATTAATTTGAGTTTATTTAGGATCACGATTAAACACTGCAAATCCCACCCCCGACCGGGGAGGCCCAGCCCACACAAAACACTCACGCCTGGTATCTCGAGCATCCTGCGTGGGCCTGAGCCCCCCCCCCCCCCCTCCCCCCTCAGCTGGAAATGAGATCTACAGTATCCAATCGTGATTTAGTTTTAGTTGAGTCAGTGAAGGCAGCCCTTTCTGGTGGAAGGCCACAGTTAAGCTGTTTTTCTGCCTGTTTATTCACCTTCTCGTTCCCTATTTATTTAGTTTTTTAACAATATTTAATCCTCATGTAATATTACCTGAGTCGGTGAAGGCAGCCCTTTCTGGTAGAAGGCCACAGTTAAGCTGTTTTTCTGCCTGTTATTTCACCTTCTCGTTCCCTAGTTTTTCCGAGCAGTCTTAATTTTGATTGCAATTTTTGGGCTTTTGTCGACTTTCGCAAATGGCTCCAAGTTCGGAGATTAGTTCGCTGTCGGCTAACCGGTCATGATTTTTTGCGGCCATGGTGGCTAGGCAGTCTTTAATGGTGGGGATATCGGCCCTGTCATAGAGTGTTTTGATGGGTGTGTCCCAAGGCGCACAAAGGGCGACCCTGAGCGCGTGATTTTGAACCCTTTGGAGTTTACTCATATTTGTTTGGTTGAGGTCAGTTAGGATGATTGCCCTGTATTCGAGTACTGGGCGCACAAAGGCTTTGTATAGTTTGAGTAGGGTGGACTGGTTGGCTCCCCATGAAGTTCCCTTTAGCACTTTCAATAAATTAATGCGTTTGGTGGCTTTTTTCACCACGTTCTTGGTGTGTTTGTTAAAGGACAATTTTTGATCAATGGTGATGCCCAGGAGTTTCACCTCTTTGCCTTCTGGGAGGACTTTGTCCATTAGCTTGATGTCAAAATCATGTTTTTTTGTTTTGCGGGTAAAGGTAATTCGTTGGGTTTTATTGGCATTCAGTTTTATTCTCCATTTGGCACACCAGTGTTCTAGGTTGTCGAGAGCACGTTGCAGAGGTTTTTGGAGTAGATAGGCCATGCTATTAGAGTCCCAGAGGCCCTTATTGTCTGCGAATTGTGAGACTTGAACTCGATCCTCGGTGAATTTAAGATCGTTGACGTAGATGATGTACAGGAGGGGGCTGAGGACAGACCCTTGGGGAGTGCCTGCTTCTAGGGGGACACTGTCGGACATTTCGTTGTTAACTCTGACTTTAATTTCATGATCATTTAGGAAGGAGGAGAGTAGTCTAAGTAGTTTCATTGGGAGTTTCATTTTAGATAATTTGAGGCGTATTCCGTTGTGCCATACAGAGTCGAATGCTTTTTCGACATCAAGCAGAACAGCCGCGCCTATTTGTTGATTGTTGATGGCGGTTTTCATTTGGGTTACTAATCGGTATACATGCTCGATGCTTTCTTTACGGTTTCTATAGGCTCTTTGCCATTTATTGAAAAACTTGTTGTCTTCGAGGTGCCCCCTCAGTCGATTGGTAAGGATTCATTCGAATACCTTGCCAATGCAACTGATGAGGCTGATTGGGCGGTAACCGGACGGATCGGAGAGGTCTTTGTCAGGTTTTGGTATCATGACACCGATGGCTTTTTTCCAACATTTGGGAAAGTAGCCATGGGTGAGACAAGCGTTGAACAGTTTGTTTAGTTTTTCGATTAGGGAATTTGGGCTTTATTTAAGAATTTTGTAGCTCACTTCGTCTTCTCCGGGTGAGGACGAATTTTTGCATTTTTTAATGACGTTGATGATTTCGTCATTGGTGATGGGGGTGACGAGGTAGATTTTAGGGTGTTCATTGATGAAGTCGTCAATTGTGTTTATGACGGCATCATCATTGCCCAATCCTTGATAAGGGCGATGCGTTTTTCTTAGAAGGTCAGCAAAAGTGTCGGCCTTGTCTTTGTCGGTGTGCGTAAAGGAACTGTCTTCCCTTTTAAGAGGTTTGGCAGTGGCTTTGCCGCCCTTGTTTTTTTGCCCCGTTAGGATTTTGAAAGAGTCCCAGAATTTTTTAGCATCTTGGACCCCATTTAGGTTGGCTGTTGGCTGTTACCTTTTCCCAGTTGGCTTGTTTTTCAGCTTTGAGGGCTTCCTTGACTTCGCCATGAAGGTGGTTATATGTTTTTTTGAGGTCATTACAGGGGTCAGTTTGGCTTTAAGAGCGCGAAGAGCTTTCCGTTTAGTTTTGATTAGTGACAGTTTCTCGCCCGAGATGGTATTTCTCCAGGGGCGCACTTCTTCTTTTGGGCATATTTCATTTAGGGTTGAGTTAATGATTTTTTCTATGCCCTCGCATTGGGTTTCGAGTTCCGCTGCATTCGATGGGGCGGGGGGGGGGGGGGGGGGGGTTTGTGAGTTTGACATCGATGATATCGCGGTAGAGGTTCCAGTTGATTTTTTTAAAATTACTGCGGAGGGTGGGTGGGTACCTGAGGGGGCCATTGCCTATTTGCAGTGAGGCATGGACTGGGAGGTGATCGCTGCCTAAGTCATCATCGCCGACCCAGTGGTCATCGATGTGGTTTATCAGAGAGTCACTGGCGATAATTAGATCGAGGATATCAGATGAAAATAGTGGGTTGTTACTGATATAGGTTGCTGAGTTGTCGTTCATAACCACATGGAGGTTATGTTTTTTTGTTATTTCGAGTAGGGCTCCACTGTTGGGGGTGGTTTTGTTGCAGCCAATGTATAGGTGTTTGGCATTAAAGTCGCCGAGGAAGATGCAGTGTTTGTATTTCCTCATAAAGAATTCAAAGACGGTGTCAGAAACCGTCTTGCTTGGGTCATTGTAATAACAAACAATCGCGATGTTTTTATTATCAACTGTTATTTCAGTTGCAATCACCTCAGCATCGAGGTGATCAGTTTTAATGGTTTTGGCTTTGATGTTCCGCTTTATTAGAAGAGCAGGGGGTGCGGTGGCTCATGTGGTAGAGGTGCAGGCTGCAAGCCGAGTGGTCCTTGGTTCGAATCCCACCTGCGGCAACCGCGTTGTGTCCTTGGGCAAGACACTTCACCCCCATTACCCACGTGGGGGCACAGTGACGCTGTGTACTAAGGCGTACTGCACGTCGATGGTGCACCTGTCTTCAACCAATGCTAACCCTGCATGTGTTGAGTTGGTATGTTGGGGAGCTGACAGTTGCTCGCCGTTGCTCGGTGGTTCTCTCCGGGTACTCCGGCTTCCTTCACCCGTAAAACTATCACGGTCATGGTTAGCCATTGTGCAGAAATATGTGACCTCAAACACCATTAAATAAATTAGAAGAGCAACACCACCGCCTTTTGTGAGCTGTCGGTCTCTTCTAATAATGCTGAATCCACTTAATGAAAATTTTTTATTGGGATATAGCCAACTCTCGCAGATGCAGATAATGCCTGTATTTTCGAAATATTGGCTCATTTGAAGTTTTTTATTATTAACGCTTCTAGCATTCCACACGGCTAATTGTAGTTTATCCATGTTATGGTTTGGAATAAATCACCTTGCTCAATTAGATGGGGTTAAGTTGGCGACAGTTTTAATTGGTGTTAATTGCGGCTTTGATAAGAGTTTCCGATATTTGGGTTTTAAATAGGCGAGACGCCGAATGGCTTACGTCTTGACAGATGTCAGTCAGATTGGTGTTCACGTGTTTGTTTAGCACGGAGTAGAGGGCCCCAGCTACAAGTGAGCATATTGTATGGGGAGAGGATGCATTAGCCGGTTTTGTCAGATTTAACTTTTTTAGTTCAATGTTTGTTTTTACTTTTTTAAAATGAGGACATCCGCGATAATTACTTGTGTGACTTCCCTTGCAGTTAGGGCAGGATGAGGAATCAGACTTGCCTGCTTTTGTGAGGTCATTTCCAAAATCTAGACTACTCAATGAGGAGAGAGCATCTCACATTGCACGTTGCACATGCTGCAGTAATTCATTCAAATTTAGAAGTATATAATTATTATTGAAAACTGGCACAAAAAAGAACAACTTACAGATAGTAGTACATCTACAAAACTTCTATACCATAAATGGATGAATTACTGCAGCATATGATATGTGTGATTTTTGACACCAATCATAAACATGCTACAGTAAAACCTGTCTTGAGAGACCACTGTCTTGAGAGACCACCTGTCTTGAGAGACCACATCTACCAGGCACCGATTGGTTTTACTCTATAATGGACCTGCTATGGGAGACCACCTGTCTTGAGAGACCACTGTGACCTGGTACCAACTTGTATTTTTATGCCATAGTGGACCTGTCTTGAGAGACCACCTCTTTGAAGACTGAAACCATGGCAAAAAACTTTTTACCTGTTCTGGAATTGGAAAATCCATTGTGGTTATACTAACATAATTAAAAGTATTAAAAGCTCTTAATTGGGTTTCAATTGCTAACTCATTAAAGATTGAGATGTTTTTATAAGACCCCTGTGAAAAGATTAGGATTATTGCTGAATAAACAATTTCATATATTCCTGAAATGTGACAGATAGGAATAAAAATAAATTTGTGTTGAAAATCTTTTTGTAACAAATTGAAATGGACTGTTATAAAAATTATAAAAATAAATTAGTGTTGAAAATCTTCAATGAAGATTTTCAACACTAATTTATTTTTATAATTTTTATAACAGTCCATTTCAATTTGTTACAAAAACTTCATAAAAAAAGAACAACTACAAAGTAATTACAGAAATCCATTCTTCTCCATTTCTGAACTTGTGGTTGGTTATTCACTGACTTGAGAAAACCTGAAACCTGTTATGAGAGACCACCTGTCTTGAGAGACCACTTTTGTGTGGCCCAAAGGGTGGTCTTTCAAGACAGGTTCTACTGTAATACTAAGGTCAAAGATCATAGTAACATTTTACATAGTAAATCGTAAACAATTGGTTTCTGGACGATAACTTGAAAATCCTTCAACCCACTTTCTTTAATTTTCAAAGGTAGGTTGGCCTTGATGAGAGGAAGAACCCAATTTATTTTGGACTCAGTAGGTCAAACGTGAAGGTCACAGTGACCCTTCACATAATGACTCATAAACAATTGGTTTCCTGATGATAATGATTAAACCCACTTTTGTGCTGTCACAACTCAACATTGGATCGGTGATCCTATCAGCATTTTTGTGTATTGATGTAGAATTGTTTTATGGTAATATTCAAATTAATGTGAAAAAAAGTAAACATTGAAGTGGAGAAAATATTTTACCTTGAAATTCATTTACATTTAGCAATGCTTCATAATCATCAAACAGATGTTGAAATTTTAAAATTTCAAGCAGCAAGTTTTTCCCACAACGGTTCTCAGAATTTCACCATTTCATTCTTGTCAATGAGCTCTGTCAATAAAGATGGAAATGGTTAAATTCTTTGTTGCATTATGGGAAAAAGTTGCACTTTGAAACCTTGGTGCTTCAACATCAGTGTGCAGGGTGTTAACTGGTTGAGGGCTAAATTATTTTTCAAAGGTGATTTGAAACGTGGGTATTTTCTTCAAAGATGCCACACTACCAGCAAGAGTGACCTTAGTTTAGCAAGATTTTGTTCATAAATAACTGTTTCATTGCAATTTATTGGAGAGTGCCAGCAGGCACTCTCCAATAAGTTGCAACAAACAATTTTATACAAAGTTTTTTCTTCTGCTGAGCAGACATCAAGTTAATGCAAACAGTGTAAAGCTGCTAAAGTGGCTATCAGCACTTTCCAGTTGAGCTGTGATAGTGGCTTCTAGCACTCAACCAGTTAAGACTCTCACTTTGTGAAGATTGAGGAATTTATTGATTTTGAGGACTGATTGTTGAGGTCAAGGTAACTTTTATTAAAAACATATTTCGGTATTGAAATTGGATTCAGAATGCCAAACATTACTACGAACTCAAGAGATTAAGCTAATTAATTTGAGACCAAAAAGATTGATTTTGGAGTTTTGATTGGTGAAGGTCATGTGAAGTTACATGATTTGGGAAATTTTAATTAAAAAATGGAGCACACCCTTCCTCTCTGATGGGTTGAACTACTGATCTCTGTGCAGCTGGATTGTGGGAATGTTAGCAGAAAACACTGCATCTCTCTCTATCTGTCCTCTCCAACAGTAAAACTAGAAGTCCTGTCATGAAATGCGCACAAATAGCACGTCGATCTGCGCGTTAATCTATGCGTTATGACCATAGTAAGGCTATCAATTTCTGTACATATGACCTGTGCACAAGCAATGTTTCAGCCAATGGACCTCCGGGTAACCTGGAGGTCCATTGGCAGAAGCATTGCCTGTGTTTGCTATGAGTAAACAGGAGAACCTGCCGTGCTTTGGATGCCATTCGATATGGCAATTGCGCGCGATTCCTACGTGCAATTAAGCCTAGATAAACGCACAGTTCATGACAGGACTTCTAGTTTTAACTGTAGGTAGTGTCAAGTGAATCAATGCATGCAACTCTTCCCATCAGTAACATATGATGACATGAAAGCTGTCATCCTCTGATTGCATGTAGTATAACAGCTTTCATATCATCATGGTGTTGACCAAAAGCTTTGTACAAATTCGAGTAACCCAGTATCAACTTTCCAGTATCAACCTCAGATTTCTGTCAATACAGCAGAGCCCACTTAATTGGATTCACTTAACAACTGTACATCCCTTTTAATTGAATATGACTTCCAAACACAAAACCATTTCCCATACGTTCAGTACAAATTTGACCTGTTAATTGCATATGGGTTATAGAGTATACTCCTGTTAATTTGGAAAAAATCTCACAATATGCCAATACCTTAACAGTCACCAAATGCCTCTTTTTTATAGATGATCTTTTTGGCCTCAGTACATCCAATACATCATTTAATCTATTATATCTTGTTTGACAGAGCTTGGTTTATCCTAGAATACAGGAAAGTGGCCAAATCCTAGTTTATTGAATACTCCTGTTAGTTGAATATTTTTCACTGGCAAAATAGTTATTCAGTTAACCCTTTACCTAACATAGCGGCCAAAAACGGCCAGGAATTTGACCAAAATAAGCGTACCATAGCATAAAATATCTTACAAATGTCTTGATAAAACAACACAAATATCTAATGATATCCATATTTGTATGGTTTTATTGAAAAATTGTGAAAATGTTTTTTGAAAAATGTGAAATTTAATTTATTTTTAAAAAAACTGTGTTAGGTAAAGGGTTAAAAGGGTTCCATGGTAATAACTGAAATGTGTTATAAATATTCAATTTGTATTTTTTTTTTAAAATGTGTGCCTCACAATTTTCTGACAACCTTGCAATCGCTGACTGCTTTTTCAAAAAATTAAGAATTTAGTTTGTGCTCTGTGAAAACAAATATGGTTGAGTACTATTGAGAAGTGAGAAGTTTTTGTTGAATAGTTTTTACTTATAGGACCAAATGCCAACCCCTTTCCCTTGAAATCACAGAAACTGGAGCAGCCATGACTAGATTTGATGAAAAATATTTTGAAAATACTCAGTAGGTTAAGAGTTACAGTTAAAACTAGAAGTCCTGTCATGAAATGCACGTAAAGATCACGTCAATTTGCGCGTTAATAAGCGAGTTATGACCATAGTAAGGCTATCAAATTCTGTACATAAGGCCCGTGCACAAGCAATGTTTCAGCCAATGGACCTCTGGGTAACCCGGAGGTCCATTGACAGAAACATTGCCCGTGTTTGCTATGTGTAACCAGGAGAACCTGCCGTGCTTTGGATGCCATTCGGGATGATAACAGTGCGCAATTCCTACGCGCATTTAAGCCTAGATAAGCGCACAGTTCGTGACAGGACTTCTAGTTTTAACTGTAATTCCTTTACCTTGTCCAGTTCACTTGAATCTGATAGGTAATGATCTCTGCAAGTTTTCCTTGGTATCATGAAATGTTTATTGATATAATTCACATTATGTCAACACTATTTACAGATAAATCAACACATTTAGTCTTATGGATACAGTTAATAGAAGTCCATTAAAGTGAGATCAAAATCTTGTTTTTGTATGCATCCTTTAACCTATAGGGGCAAATTTCTGCGTTTCACATGCTTTCTGAGTATAGAGCAAGTGCCTAAACATACATTCTTGATGAAGTCCTGCAGATACAGTGGAGCCCATTTAAATGGTTATCTCTTAATTGAATAATAATCCTGTTAATTTAATATAAATTCCAAAACACAAAACCATTTCCCATACCTTCAATACACATTTGCCCTGTTTATTGTTTATAGGTTATTGAGCAAACTCTTGTTAATTGAATAAAAAATCTTTAAATCTTTTAATACGACAAGATATTAACTCTTTTGTTTATAGACCAATTTGGCCTTAGTTCATCCAGTGCAGTCATTTAATCTACTATATCTTGTTTGACAGTGTTCCTCCACATAATATACAAATTCAGCAGTTGAAAAAAAATTATTTTAAAAAATTTTCAACTAAATCGTATAATGTGACCACCTCATTGGAACAAGCTCATTGAGCTTGTTTCAATTAGGGGTCACATTATGGTTTTGTTGGAATTTTTTTTTAAATTTGAAAAAATAATATTTAAAATAATAAATTTTCATATCTGTATATTTCACCCCGGGAAGTGAAGCAATGCTTCTTTACTGATGTAAACAAGCTCTTTTTTACTAGTAAAGTAGGACCTGGTCACTATGCAATGCCTAGGGTGGAAGGGTGGCAGTCCCCAAAAATGGGCAACATGGGTATAAATGATTGGCTGGACTTTAACTTCATCTCCATGTTGTGGTCACGATTAGCCATTGTACAGAAATTTGTGACCTTAAACACCAATAAATAAATAAATCATCGGTGTTTGGTAAAGAGTTAACTGAATATCTTTCACTGTCAAATTTACTAGTCAGTTAACAGGATTCCACTCAAATAATAAAATTCTCCTGGCAGTGGTTTCTTGTCAAGTTCTTGCTTCCTCCTCAGAATGGACTAGAAATCACTGCTGAGCCTCTAGACTTACAGGCTGTTGTATGACTGTAAGTTTAGAAAGTTACCCAGGCCTTTCACCCTTTGAACCCTAATGGTATATTCCATGCGAGTTCAGAGCCATCATCTGGTGGAGTCTATATTCATTACTTGGGGGAAGACCAATCAATATTTTCAACGTGCAGCCTTGGGCTGCACATTGAACATACTGATTGGTCTACCCCACAATATTTACTGAACAGCCATCCTATATAATGATGTTATGACGAATCATGTTCCTGGCCGCTGGGGTTCAAAGGGTTAAGGTGCTATATATGTAGCAAAAAATGAATTTCTTATAAAATAACAAGTCTAAAATTCCTCAAAATTCAAAAAAATATGCTGAAATTATACACCAGAATGAAGACTGTGGTGTATAGAACCCAAAACAGATATGCTTGACCTCATTGATGATAGCAGGCAGGAATGGTGCCTGAAAGTCTGCTACCCCATTTGTACCAGAACTGATAATAAAACAATATTTTGAGATAACAACTCTTGGCCAAATGTGCTTTATATATCCAAGAACTAAGCTATGAATGAATTCAAACCACTTCAAAATGCAGCGGCAAGGCTATGTAAAGGAAATTGACCTTTCACCCTTTGAACCCTAATGGGATATTCCATATGAGTTCAGAGCCATCATCTGGTAGAGTCTATGTTCATTACTTGGGGGAAGACCAATCAATATTTTCAATGTGCAGCCCTACGGCTGCACGTTGAAAATCTTGATTGGTCTACCACACAGATTCACTGAGCGACCATCTACTTTATGAATTCAGGTCGTATCACGATCCTGGACTGGAAAAGCAGGCCTTTTGGGTTCAAAGGGTTAAAGGTTAACTCTTGACTCAACACAACTAACAGACAGCACATGTGTAACAGGAGGAGAGATAAGTGCAGGAGCCGGGGTTCGAACCATCGACCTCTAGCACACAAAGCGACTGATTTACCACAAGAATAAGAGATCCGGACCAACCAGGCTGGTTGGTAAATGGCCTTTATACCTCAACCACTACACTACTCTCCCCTTCTTTTGAGATTCACCACATGTGAATCTCACCCAAGTTCCTCCTCAGAGCGGTCGAAACTCCCGTAGTGCCACCTACTACTGAGGATCGGACGAGCCCCCAAATGTAACAGGAGGAGAGATAAGTGCGGGAGCCGAGGTTCGAACCATCGACCTCTAGCACACAAAGCGACCGATTTACCACGAGACTAAGAGATCCGGAACAACCAGGCTGGTTGATAAATGGCCTTTATACCTCGACTGCTACACATGCAAAAAAAATAAATTCTTAATAATTTATATTTTTTACACCAAAAACACAGCTTATGATCCTTCGACTTGTTAATTGCATATTAACCCTCTGCACAATGATGTCAAAATCTCAAAATCTCAAGCTTCCAGATTTTCCCATAATGCAACTAAGAATTTAACCAATTCAAACTTGTTTGACAGATCTCATTGAGCTCTGCAAACTGGACTGAATTGGTTAAGTTCCTAGTTGCATAATGGAAAATTTTTTCTGCTTGAAATTTTGTTATTATGACATCTGTATGCAGAGGGTTAATGATCTCTGTCAAACGTCAAACAAGACTGAATTGGTTAAATTTCTAGTTGCATTATGGGAAAAGTTTACTTCATGAAATTTTGATATTTTAACATTATGCAGATGGTTAATCTAGCAGTCTACTGGTAAAGAATTAATTTGACTATACTTTAACAATCATCTGTCAGCATGATTTGATTTTAAAGTGTAGAAATCATTGGGGAAATTATCACATCAACTTCTCATTGAAAGGTAATTTGTACTGCTTGTGGTTATCATTGCCCTCGTTTACCATCTCTCTTTTCAACTTATCTTGTTTTTTAACATCTGTTAATGACACTCAAATTCAATAGTTCATCATGTAGAATATATGTTACTTCAGATGTTGGAAATTCAATGTAAATGTGTTTTGATGTTGAAAGATTGAAATTCCAACAACTTTGAACTTTCAGTGGCCATGTACAAACCACAGAATTATCTAGCTAAAGGTAAAAAATAACTTTTTATCTCATTTTAATTTGTTTTTAAGTGCAGTACATCACTTTTCTCCCTGTGTAAACACTCAAAGTGAAACTCTGCTCAATCACAGTGGTAGACTTGCACTGTTCCACTTTTCAAAGGGATAAATTTAATAAAAACCATCTGTTAAAAATCACTAGCCTATAATTTGTGTATTTGGTAATATAGGACCAATTGTGTTATGTTGTTTCCACCCCCCCCCCCTCTCATTACCTCCCGCACAACAAAATATACTAGTTTATCCCTCCCAGCTGCAGGAAGATAACAAGAGAAGTGGGGATATATACTGTTACACTGGTAACTAATGCCTGGGGTGGAAGTGCTCAACAGTGGGAAACTAAAGGTTCAGATAGTTGGCTAAACTAAATTTGAAATTGTACTTATTTTGCAGTCATGATATAGCTATAGATGCTAAAAGTGACTTATAAACTCCAATAAACAAATAAACAGTTTGCAGACACACAGCTAGATCCCCATTAATTCAAGGAGTTACAGAAAATAAATATATGTTCTGATTAGTGGTAATGAAAGGAAATGAATCATTGATATAGCTTCACATTACTGAATTAATTTTCGCCCATATATTAACTGGTAGAGTGCTAGACTATTTTTTGAGGTCATGTTATGTTCATCGTTAATTTTTTTCACAGTTTAATGGAGAATGCAACTGACTCCTGTTATGGCTCGTAGGTAAGTACATTTGACTTCAGACTGAAAGGTTGTAGGTTTGATCCCGAGTACGTGATCAAGCCTGGAAATAAGCAATCTGTCATTTGCAGAATGAGGTCCCCAGAGGTGAATATATTGATTCTATTCCATACAGTGGGCTAGAATCCCTCTGGGTACATCCTTCTGTTTTAGTCTGGAACCTTGATTCAGATTGATTTCACAGTGGATAAATGTAGTAATGCTACCCTGCTGTGCAGGGGTGGCATCACCAAATTAACAATCTGGGGACATCATTCTGCAGATGACAGTTTGCTTATTTTCAGGCTGACACATCATTATCTTCATGGGAAAAACACTTAATTTCATTTGCTCAAGCGAGAGCCTGGTGGAGCAGTGTGCTAAGACGTGCTGCATGTTGATGCCTTCACCCAGCACTAACGCTGCTTGTGTCGGCTCAGTTAGTTAGAAAGTCTTACTGTGACTAGCTGCTGCTCAGTGGTTCTTTCTGGGTATTCCAGCTTTATCCACCCTTGAGACTGCCAAACATGGGATGACTTTGACTGTTGAAAGTGCCATTAAACCACAATAAAAGATTCCGATAGGATCACCAATCCAATGTTGAGTTGTGACAGCACAAAAATGGGTTTAATCATTATCAACTTATCGTCGGGGAAACCAATTGTTTACGATTTACTGTGTGAAGGTCACTGTGACCTTGACTTTTGATCTAGCGAATCCAATATATATAGGGTTCTTCCTCTCATCAAGGCCAACCAACCTATGAAGTTTCATGAATATGGGTTGAACCATTGTCAAATTTTCATACGGAACCCAATAGTTTATGATGTACTATATTCAAGGTCACTGTGACCTTGACCTTTAACCTAGCAAGTCCAATATATATAGGGTTCTTCCTCCACCAAGGCCAATCTACCTATGAAGATTCATGATGTGGGTTGAACCATTATCAAGTTATCGTGCAGAAAACAATTGTTTATGATTTACTATGTTCAGGGTCATGGTGACCTTGACCTTTGACCTACTGGATCCAATATAGATAGGGTTTTCCCCTCACCAAGGCCAACCTACCTATGAAGTTTCATGAATGTGGGTCGAACCATTATCAAGTTATCGTCTGGAAACCAATTGTTTTTGATTACGATGATCAGGGTCACTGTGACCTTGGTCTTTCACCTAGCAAGTCCAAAATAAAAAGTATTCTTCCTCTCACCAAGGCCAACCTACATATGAAGTTTCAGGAATGTGGGTTCAACCATAGTCAAGTTATCATCTGGAAACCAATTCTTTTTGATTCAGTATGTTCAAAGTCACTGTAACCATGACCTTTGACCTAGCAATTCCAAAATAAATAGGCCTCTTCCTCTCACTGAGGCCAACCTATCTTTGAAGTTTCATGAACATGGATCAAACTATTATCAAGTTATCTTCCGGAAACCAATTGTTTTGATTACTATGTTCAGGGTCACTGTGACCTTGACCTTTCACCTAGGAAGTCCAAAATAAATAGGGTTCTTCCTCTCACCAAGGCCAACTTGCATATGAAGTTTCATGAATGTGGTTTCAACCATAGTTAAGTTATCATCCGGAAACCAATTGTTTATGATTTAGTATGTTCAAGGTCACTGTGAGCTTGACCATTGACCTAGCGATTCCAGAATAAATAGGGGATTTCCTCTCACCGAGGCCAACCTACCTATGAAGTTTCATGAACGTGGGTCAAATCATCATCAAGTTATTGTCCGGAAACCAATTGTTTATGCCTGCCAGCCTGCCCAACTGCCATTCATCAAACTATAAGTCGAGTTTGACTTTGTCACAGCTCGTCTAATAAATACTTGCACATGTTCAGGATCCAGACACTTTGTTTTGGTAGGGTATGTATCAGTATTCTCAATGACCAGATATGGGCTTCAAATTCTGAACCAGTTGCAATATCCTTGTTACTCCTGTTTTGTAAACTTTATTATTAGATTTGGCTATTCATTATAAAGCTCTCTTTAGAAATTTAGAAAGTATGCTCTTACTCCAGTCCACTGAAAGTTCTCAAAAGAACGGTTTTGTAGAATAGAGCGGTGAAGTTATCTTTTGGTTTTTCTGATTTTTTTCAGTTACTGTCAAGCAGTTGCATAATTTCATTACACTATCGAAATAATTAGACCATATATTATTGGGCTATATATTCCCTCTTTTTATCCAACACTGTGTGTTTATTGACATGACATGACTTATGTGCAATTTGAACATGGAGCCACATTCCGACTGGTCAGGATATGCCTGCTGTAAATACCAATATGTAATACATGCATGCAGTCCCCCAAGTGAAACAATATGTAGTTTCATGCATGAGTGTATTTTCAGTCTTTGTCAAAAGGTGTCTCCCATGCTAAGGATGAGTTGGACACAAAATACATGGTAATGCCTAGAAGATTGTCATTTAAGTGTGAGTAAATTTGTATCCCTGCATTTTATAAAAGGAAAAGGGGGGGGGGGGGGGTGCTATATTGGAATCACCTGGACTTGATGTCCATTAGTACTGAAATGGTTAACCGGATAATCGATTTGAAACTGGTTACCTACCTAACCGATTTGAAAAAAACGTCAACCAGTTAACCAAAATATTGATAGTGATCGTCATTCCATGGTTAAAATGTAGAAACTCTGCCGCTTCTCCTTTGGGATAGATTACACCTCGAAGCAGCAGTGTATATATTGAGAAATAATCGACTTTGGCGTTCAAGACTTCATTAATGATTGGCAATTTCTGTGAGTACTGAGTAAACGTTCGTTTGTATACACAATACGGAATAGTTTCTGAGAATACTGCTTTCCAATTCCAATAGTTTTGATCCCAGATTTGGTGAAATAATGGCTGTGGATAATCGGATATTATCAGGTTGTAGCTTGCAGTTAGTCGGTTGTGAAAATGAGTCGACCATTTCAGCCCTAATGTCCATTCTGTTGAGTTTTGATCTGTCCATTTTGTTTCTATATAAAATTCTTGTGCACAACTTCAATATTTATGAACCTATTTTAGATTTGTAGTTCATTCCATAGTTATGAAACCTCAATTTTGCATATAAATTTGTTATTTGGGAGTTTCCACATGGTAACTTTACTTGGATAATTTAAAATTTGACAGCTTTTTTTAACCCTTTACCCAACGCAGACGATTTCAAAATTTATTATTTGAAATATCAATTTTTAAATTTTTTCCCAAAATTTCAACAAAACCGTATCATGTGACCCCTCTTTGGAATGAGCTCGACGAGCTCGTTCCAAAGAGGGGTCACATGATATGGTTTTGTTGAAATGTTTCGAAAAATAATATTTTTTCAGCCTCTGAATTTGCATATTATGCGTGTGGATGCGGGCAATTCATTGGGTAAAGGGTTTAACAAAATAAAGGCCAAGTACAATTATCAGATTTATAATGCACGTAATTCCAAAGTTTTGACTCTAGCTTGTGCAACTGTATGAAGCCTTAGTTATTTTTTATTTCTTCTGAATACATAATTCAAAATTTTAAAGTGTTTCTTTGATCACAAACTTAAGGCAAAGTTTGATTTCCACATTCTTAGTGCTAGCAATTCCTCAGTTATTACACCTGATGATATGAAATTGAAAAGTTTTTTTTTTATGATTGCAAAAGGAAGGCCAGATTGTATTTTCAGCTTTTTCTTTCCAGCCAGTAAAATGATAGTTATGGCCCTTGTTTGTTCAAAAATTTTGTTATTTGGGGGTGTACGCTACTTTGGGGATTTTTTTCTGAATTTCAGAGATTTGGTGGATTGATTTGAATGTCAACAGCAATTCCATTAACTGGTAGAGTGCTGGAAGCCCATATTTGGGCTTTACTCTGAGGTGAAGGCACTGCAACTTGAAGGCTTCATACTTAATGGATGTGCTTCGTATTATCTTTGAAGTAATATTATTTAGTCTGTAGGGACTTGTCTTGTTACAATTTATGCCTGTAGGGACTCTCCCATAAATTGTAACAAGGCAAAGACATGTGAACAAATTTTGATGGCCAAAAATAATTCAGCACTCTATCAGTTAATCACAAAATAAAGGCTAAGTTTAATTTTCAGACTTCTAATGCTCTTCTTAATTCCAAGGTTTTGACTCCTGATTGTGCAAAAACATGTTTTTTTTTCCTTTTGCATTCTTAACTTTATTTGCTGCCTTCACCAGATTGATTTTGAGTAATTCTGTAGATATGGCCCTTGATTGTGCAAAAACTTTGTTATTTGTGGAATGTATGAAAATTTTACTTAAATCGACAGTATTTCTTATCAATATCCAAAGGCAAAGTGCAAATAATTCCACAGTTTTTATCCTTGTTAGTTCTTTCATAATATTTGAGTTTCCACATGATAATTTTGGGGTTTCTTGGTATAATGATCTTAAATTGAAAAGCTTTAGCTTTGCCTGAAAAGGTGTCAGCAGAGCTTTTCTGGTAATGATTTGTCCATTTGTCCATCCATCATCCATCTGTCATCAACATTTTGTTTATGAGGGCCATAACTTTTTAACCACTGAATACTTTTTGACAACACTTTATAACAGTATGTATTATCAAAAGACAGTTTGTCGCGAATTATAATATAGTATGTGCCCATCAAGATCAAAGTCACAGGCCCTGTTTTAAGGTGACAGTTATAAAAACTTTGACATTATGCTATTCCTTTCGTCTGATCCATATAACTTGGTATGATGGTCAGATCTTATTCATACTTGCTACAAGGGTGTGTCACAACTTTGATCCAAGGTCATATCATCAAGGTCATGGTCATAGACAGCAAAACTTTTATATTGTTATACAGCCTATTTCTGGTCTGTATAAATGAATCTTTGTGTAGGATCTTGTTCATTCTTCACACAATTGTCACCCATAACCTAACATTGTGTCATGACCTTTACACAATGTCATATGAAGGTCAAGGTCACAAACATTAACACTTGAATTTTCTAATACCATTCTTGTCCGGATTGTACAATGTATGATTGACAAAATCTTATTCATACACTTGGCACAATTATTGCTCATGACTCAAAGGTTTGTCTTGACTTTGATCCAAGGTCATATCATCAAGGTCAAGGTCACAGACAGCATTACCTTGATTTTGTACTTTGACATTTCACTGTCATTTTTGTTTACAGAATGTTTTAATGTATTTCCCCTTTGGGGAAACTGAAAACAGGAGCATCCTGTTTGAACAAAATATATAATGTTTAAAATAATTAGTGAATGAAGATTACATTTTCTTTGGCATTATAGCAGAAGCTAGATCCTGTACCATTAATTTTTCATTTCGACATAGGTTAGTGAGTAGTGTCAGTAATTTTAATATTATTCTGTCAGAGCCTGGTTATAATTAATGAGATTTCAAGGTAATCATTTCTCTTATATTCTGCTATATAGGCAGAGAGGCCTCTTGTTTTGATTAACCCTTTACCTAACATAACGGCCAAAACCGGTCAGCGCTTTTTACAAAAATCTTCATACAATTTTTATTCCTTTTTTTTTTAGCTCACCTGAGCGAAGCTCAAGGGGAGCTTTACTAATCACTTTCTGTCTGTCGACCGTCGTCATCCGTCCGGCGTTAATTTTACATTATCGACTTCTCCTCCTAAACCACTAGCCCAATTTTATTCAAATGTTGGCTAAATGTTTATTACCTAATGCCAATTCAGATTTGTTCAAATGAAGTTGCCCCTCCTCCTAGGTGGTGCCACGCCCCCAAGGGGTACCAAAATCTTTGTAAATCTTCTTCTCATGAACCAGCAGTAGCAGAGACTTGATATTTGGTGTGCAGCTTCCTTTTGAGGTGTAGACTCAGATTTGTTCAAGAGAAGTTTGTGGGGCTATACTTGGCGTCGTTATGGGAGGGGCAAAATTTTTTGCCCCGCCCAAAATTTCTATTTTCCAAACCGAGAGGCTGATTTGAACCAAGTTTTATGTGAGGGCTTATTGGGTCATGAGTACTTGATTTATGCAAAAAAAAATTTTTCCGCAGCCCCGTGGGAACCGCAGGAGCTAAAAGTAGAAAAAATTTAAAACGCCCATATCTCCAAAACTGCACGGCACTGAGAATTTTTATTTGGTGTGCAGCTTCCTTAGGACCAACAGAAAGGATTGGTAAAAATAAATTGCCATCGGTTTTATCATAGGGTACAGTTTCGGGACTTTGAAAAAGTGCTGAGTCAGCACTTTTTAACACTGTAGGCAATGGGAAAAACATTAAAAAATCTTCTTCTCCAGATCCAGCAGGCAGAATCTTTTGATATTTGGTATGCAACATTATAGGGTGGATCTGATTCAAGTTTGTTCAAATCAGCCCCCTGGGTTCATATTTGGGCTCAGTATAGGAGCCCAAATTTGAACTTACTGCATTTCAGGCAAATTTCTTAAAAAATCTTCTTCTCCAGATCCAGAAGGCAGAATCTTTTGATATTTGGTATGCAACATTGTGGGGTGGATCTGATTCAAGTTTGTTCAAATTGGCCCCCTGGGTTTATATTTGGGCTCAGTATAGGAGCCCAAATTTGAACTTACTGCATTTCAGGCAAATTTCTTTGAAAATCTTCTTCTCCAGATCCAGCAGGCAGAATCTTTTGATATTTGGTATGCAACATTGTAGGGTGGATCTGATTCAAGTTTGTTCAAATCTGCTCCCTAGATTCATATTTGGGCTCACTATAGGAGCTCGAATTCGAACTTAGTGCATTTCAGGCAAATTTCTTCAAAAATCTTCTTCTCCAGATCCAGCAGGCAGAATCTTTTGATATTTGGTATGCAACGTTGCGGGGTAGATCTGATTCAAGTTTGTTCAAATCGGCCCCCTGGATTCATATTTGGGCTTACTATAGAAGCCCGAATTCGAACTTAGTGCATTTCAGGCAAATTTCTTAAAAAATCTTCTTCTCCAGATCCAGCAGGCAGAATCTTTTCATATTTGGTAAGCAACATTGTGGGGTGGATCTGATTCAAGATTGTTCAAATCGGCCCCCTGGGTTAATATTTGGGCTCAGTATAGGAGCCCGATTTCGAACTTAGTGCATTTCAGGCAAATTTCTTAAAAAATCTTCTTCTCCAGATCCAGCAGGCAGAATCTTTTGATATTTGGTATGCAACATTGTAGGGTGGATCTGATTCAAGTTTGTTCAAATCGGCCCCCTGGGTTCATATTTGGGCTCAGTATAGGAGCTCGATTTCGAACTTAGTGCATTTAGGCAAATTTCTTAAAAAATCTTCTTCTCCAGATCCAGCAGGCAGAATCTTTTGATATTTGGTATGCAACATTGGGAGGTGGATCTGATTCAATTTTGTTCAAATCGGCTTCCTAGATTCATATTTGGGCTCACTATAGAAGCTCGAATTTGAACTTAGTGCATATCACGCAAATTTATTAAAAAATCTTCTTCTCCAGATCCAGCAGGCAGAATCTTTTCATATTTGGTAAGCAACGTTGTGGGGTGGATCTGATTCAAGTTTGTTCAAATCGGCTGCCTGAGTTTATATTTGGGCTCAGTATAGGAGCCCAAATTTGAACTTAGTGCATTTCAAGCAAATTTATTAAAAAATCTTCTTCTCCAGATCCAGCAGGCAGAATCTTTTGATATTTGGTATGCAACATTGTGGGGTGGATCTGATTCAAGTTTGTTCAAATCGGCTTCCTAGATTCATATTTGGGCTCACTATAGAAGCTCGAATTCGAACTTAGTGCATTTCAGGCAAATTTCTTAAAAAATTTTCTTCTCCAGATCCAGCAGGCAGAATCTTTTGATATTTGATATGCAACATTGTGGGATGGATCTGATGCAAATTTGTTCAAATCGGCTCCCTAGATTCATATTTGGGCTTACTATAGAAGCTCGAATTCGAACTTAGTGCATTTCAGGCTAATTTCTTAAAAAATCATCTTCTCCAGATCCAGCAGGCAGAATCTTCTGATATTTGGTATGCAACATTGCGGGGTGGATCTGATTCAAGTTTGTTCAAATCGGCCCCCTGGATTCATATTTGGGCTCACTATAGAAGCTTGAATTCAAACTTAGTGCCTTTCGGGCAAATTTCTTCAAAAATCTTCTTCTCCAGATCCAGCTTCAGAATCTTTTCATATTTGGTAAGCAACATTGTGGGGTTGATCTGATTCAAGTTTGTTCAAATCGGCCCCCTGGGTTTATATTTGGGCTCCGTATAGGAGCCCAAATTTTAACTTAGTGCATTTCAGGCATATTTCTTAAAAAATCTTCTTCTCCAGATCCAGCAGGCAGAATCTTTTGATATTTGGTATGCAACATTGTGGGGTGGATCTGATTCAAGTTTGTTCAAATCGCTCCCCTGTGTTTATATTTGGGCTCAGAATAGGAGCCCAAATTTGAACTTAGTGCATTTCAGGCAAATTTCTTTGAAAATCTTCTCAAGATCCAGCAGGCAGAATCTTCTGATATTGGGTATGCACCATGCTTAGAGGGGTGAGATTCAAGTTTGTTCAAGCCAAGTCCCTGGGTTCATATTTGGGCTCACTGTGGTAGCCCGAATTATAACTTAGTTCAAAATGTGGAATTTTCTTTAAAAATCTTCTTCAGATCCAGCAGTCGGAATGTTTTGATATTTGGTATGCAGCATCGTTAGGGGGTGAGATTCAAGTTTGTTCAAGCCATGTCCCTAGGTCCATATTTGGACTCACTGTGGGAGCTCGAATTGTAACTTAGTTCAAAATGAGGACTTATCTTTAAAAATCTTCTTCTTCAGCCATGTCCCTAGGTCCATATTTGGACTCACTGTGGGAGCTCGAATTGTAACTTAGTTCAAAATGAGGACTTTTCTTTAAAAATCTTCTTCTTCAGATCCAGCAGTCGGAATGTTTTGATATTTGGTGTGCAGCATCCTTAGGGAGTTGAGATTCAAGTTTGTTAAAGCCAAGTCCCTGGGTTTATATATGGGCTCCCTGTGGGAGCCTGAATTATAACTTAGTTCAATATGAGGAATATTTTTTAAAAATCTTTTTTTTTTAGATCCACTGGTCAGAATCTTTGGATATTTGGTATAAGCTTTTCTTAGGAGGAGCAGATGCAACTTGTTGAAATCAATTCTCTGGGTTGATATAAATTTAGGCTACCATGTCAGGTGAGCGCCCTCAGGCCCCTTGGGGCCTCTTGTTCATTTTTGTCTCCAAAACATTGCTTATGACCCATCATTGGAACGAGCTCGTTGAGCCCGTTCCAATGAGGGGTCATAAGCTATGTTTTTGAGACAAAAAATCAAAATTTTTAGTTATTCAAGAATTTTGTTGGCAAGTGTCGTCTGCCTTTCGTGTTAGGTAAAGGGTTAAAAAAGAAAAGCCAGGTTTGTTTCACAGTTTTTTCTTTCCAGGAAAATTATGATAGATTGTTCAAAAGATTTTTTTACACAAAATGATCTGAAATTTCCAAGTTTCACTTGCCAAATGAAAATGAAATTATAAAATGAAAGCCCAGTTCTATTTTTTTAGTTTTTCATTACTCCACAGGGAGGAGCATAGCAGAGCTTAATCCACATGTCTGGAAGATTGTTTATGTGTTAACTTGAATAATCAGATTTCAGTTAATTCTTGTGCTACTTGATATTAGCAATGTCTTGAACAAGTTCAAGAATCACCATTATTCAATGAAAAAAATTAATGGAGTTATTCCCCTGCGGGAACCACGGGAAGTGAAGCAGTACTTGTTTACTGTAGTAAACAAGCTCTGTTTCACTGGTAAAATAGGACCCAGTCACTAATGCTTGGGGTGTGAGTCCTCTAAAATAGGCAACATGGGGTATAAATGATTGACTGACCTTGACTTTATCTCTTTGTTGTGGTCATGATTAGCTGTTGTGCAGAAGTATGTGACCTTAAACACCAATAAATAAATAAATGGAGTTATTGCCCTTTCTTTAAAGAGAGTTTTTCCCATTGCCTACAGTGTTAAAAAGTGCTGACTCAGTTAAATTTTAACAACTGGTTTATATTAAAATTATCTTTAAAAATTAAAAAAAAAAACCTCTCATTTTTAGCTCAACTTTGACGAAGTCAAATTTGAGCTATTGTCATGGCCCGTCGTCCGTCTGTCCGTCTGTCTGTCTGTCAACAATTGGCTATGGCTCGGGCTAGAGGTCGTATTTATGAACCGATCTTTACGACACTTCTTGGGTACCTTTGTTATGACCGTGGGACGAGAACGAGTGTTTTGGGTGCGGTCCAAAATTCAAGATGGCTGCCAGCCGCCATTTTGTACCGATGATGCAGAAATCTGTTTTTTGTACAGAACTTCCATATGAAAGCTCTAATTTGAATAATTTTTTGTATGAATGTTTAGTACCATGGGGTACATCACATATAATACGGGTTTTTTCTCGTGCGTAAATTGTGCAAATTAGACTAATTTTGATGTTTTTTGGTGTTAATTTCAGCACTGTAAGTGCAAATGCCAATACGGCTCCGGCTAGAGGCCGTATTTATGAAGCGATCTTTACGAAACTTCTTGGGTACCTTTGGTATCACCGTGGGACGAGAACGAGTGTTTTTGGGTCCGGTCCAAAATTCAAGATGGCCGATGGCAGCCATTTTGTACAAAACTAGGTGCAATCAGATTTTTGCACAGAACTTCCATATGAAAGCGCTGATTTGAATAATTTTTTGTGTGAATGTTTAGTACATCACATATAATACGGGTTTTTTTCTCGTGCAGAAATTATGCAAATTAGATGAACTTTGATATTTCAGTGCGACTCACACACATTAAGTACACATGTCAATACGGCTCAGACTTGAGTCTGTATTTATGAACTGATCTTCACGAAATGTCTTGGGTACCTTTGTTATCACCTTGGGACAAGAACGAGTGTTTCTGGGTGCAGTCTAAAATTCAAGATGGCTGCCAGTGGCCATTTTGTACCGAAATTAGGTCTAATCAGTTTTTTGTACACAACTTCTATACAGCTCAGACTAGAGGCCATATTTATGAACCAATCTTTACGAACCTTGTTGGGTACCTTTGTTATCACCGTGGGATGAGAGCGAGTGTTTTGGGGTGTGGTCCGAAATTCAAGATGGCCACCAGCAGCCATTTTGTACCAAAATTAGTGCAATCAGTCTTTTGTACAGAACTTCTGTATGAAAGTTCTGATTTGAAAAAATTTTTGTATGAATGTTTAGTAACATGGAATACATCACATATTCTAAGGGGTTTTTTTTCGTGCAGAAATTATGCAAATTAGATGAACTTTGACTTATTCAGTGCTACTTGCACAATGTGAGCACACATGTCAATACGGCTCAGGGTGGAGGCTGTATTTATGAACCAATCTTCACAAAACTTCTTGGGTACCTTTGTTATCACCTTGGGACGAGAATGAGTGTTTCTGGGTACGGTCCAAAATTCAAGATGGCTGCCAGTGGCCATTTTGTACCAAAATTAGGTCCAATCAGTTTTTTGTCACAAGTTCTATACAGCTCGTATTTATGAATTGATCTTCACAAAACTTCTTGGGTACCTTTGTTTTCACCTTGGGACAGGAACGAGTGTGTTTTGGGGTGCCTTTGTTATCACTGTGCTATGAGAACAAATAGGGGCGCGGTGGCTCAGTTGGTAGAGGTGCAGGCTGCAAGCCGAGAGGTCCTCGGTTCGAATCCCACCTGCGGCAACCGCGTTGTGTCCTTGGGCAAGACACTTCACCCCGATTGCCTACATGGGGGCACGATGACGCTGTGTACTAAGGCGTACTGCACGTCGATGGTGCGCATGTCTTCAACCAATCTAACCCTGCCTGTGCTGCGGTGCAGAGTTCAGAGTTACGATGTTGGAGAGCCGACAGCTGCTCGTTGTTGCTCGGTGGTTCTCTCCGGGTACTCCGGCTTCCTCCACCCGTAAAACTGTCACGGTCACGATTAGCCATTGTGCATAAGTATGTGACCTTAAACACCAATAAATAAATAAATATGGGAACAAATATTTTGGGGTTCAGTCAGACCCACTCTGGGACTCAAAGTTTTCTTTTCTAGTTTAGCATCTGACTGTCACCCACCTTTACAATACTTTACCTATACATTTGTTACAGGCAACGGTCAGTATTTATGTACAGACCATTACAATACTTTATATGTACCTTTGTTATCAGGTCATTACCTAGATGTTTGTCATTGCTGTGTCACATACTATACATGTGCATGTCTTTGTCTTGACAAGTTGAGCTACAGTGTCATTGACACTTTCATTTATGTAATAACCTGAACAGTAAACAACAGATTTCATTAACCCTTTACCTAACATGAAAAGCAGACGACACTTGCAAAAAAAATTCTTGAATAACTAATTTTTTTCATTTTTTGTCTCCAAAACATAGGTTATGACCCCTCGTTGGAACTCGTTGGAATGAGGGGTCATAACCTATGTTTTTGAGACAAAAAATGAAAATATTTTGAAAATTAATTGGCGATTTTTGAGAATAGCGCTGGCCCTTTTTGGCCGTTACGTTGGGTAAAGGGTTAAATTTGAATATCTTACTTTATATTAATAATGCCTTGGGCAAGTTAAAAAATTATGATAGCTTGAAAATTGAGGGAGTTGGTTCCATTTACTCAAATATTTAATGTTTATGTGTTTATTTGAAAAGTAAATATCATATTTCTATACATTTTTGTGGGCGACTTTATATTAACATTGTTTTTTATATGATTGAACATCAAAGTGACCTGTGAAAAACTGACACAAGTTATTGCTTTTTGTGTATTACTTTTCATGTTCATTTTTGATGTTTATGTGCAAACTTGAAATAATCAGATTTAAATAACATTGGCCAGCATGCTGCTTTATATTAACATTGTCTTGGACTGGTTTCAAAACCATGGCGATTTTTTGAAAATTATATACAGTGCTAACCCTTTATCTAATGCAACTGCCTTCATAATCTACAAATTGAGCAGTTGAAAAAAAATTATTTTTCAAAAATTTTCAACAAAACCATATGTTACCCACTCATTGGAACGAGATTGCTCCAATTAGGGGTCACACGATATGGTTTTATTTAATTTTTTTTTTAAATATTTAAAAAAATAGATAAAATAATAAATGTTGATTACTGCATAAGGTAAAAGATGAATTACACTATTTAACCTATTCAATCCTGTTTAACCCTTAATGCCCCATGCAGCCACAAACCGTGCCTTTTTTATTGCTCTGAAAAAGTTCTAAGTGTATTCTTGGTTTGTGGTGAATTCTACTGGTAGATACCATTTATCTTGACAGTGTTTTTATATCATTGTTGGCTGCCTGAACAGGCAGCCAACAATAATGTAGAAACATTGTTATGTCATCTACAGCTGTGTACATGTATATTATGGTAGTTATTAGTCCACTACGGGAACCGTAAGGGGACTATAGGATTGTACTCCGTCCGTCTGTCCATCTGTCTGTCCATCTGTCTGTCTGTCTGTTTTTATGTTACCACCTCTCCCTCCAACATGCTTTAAGCTACACCTTTTAATATTTGGTACATGGATAAATGGGTCTGAGGGGGTGATGCCTGCTCAAATTTTTTTTTTTCAAAATCCAAGATGGCGGAATGGCGTCCATTTTTGTTGTGTTTTTTAAGCTTTTTTTCTCCTTTTTCATGTCACCACCCCTCCCTCCAACATGGTTCAAGCTACACTTTGCATATTGGCACATGGATAGAGGGTTGGGAGGGGACGATGCATGTTCAATATTTTTTTTTCAAAATCCAACATGGTGGCACGGCAGCCATTTTTGTTGTGTTTTTTAAGCTTTTTTCTCTATTTTATGTTACCACCCCTCACTCCAACATGGTTCAATCTACAGTTTTCATATTTGGCACATGGATAGAGGGTTGTGATGGGATGATGCACGTTCAATATTTTTTTTTTAAAATTCAAGATGGCGCCATGGTAGCCATTTTTGTTGTGTTTTTTAAGCTTTTTTTCTCTATGTTATGTTACCACCCCTCCCTCCAACATGGTTCAAGCTATACCTTTTATATATGGTACATGGATAAAGAGTTGTGAGGGGATTATGCACGCTGAATATTTTTTTTCAAAATCTAAGATATGTCTGTCCATCTGTCTGTCTGTTTTTACATTACCACCTCTCCCTCCAACATGCTTTAAGCTACACCTTTAATATTTGGTACGTGGATAAATGGTTCTGAGGGGATGATACACGCTCAATATTTTTTTTTCAAAATGCAAGATGGCGGAATGGCGGGCATTTTTGCTGTGTTTTTTTTAGCTTTTTTTTCTCTATTTTTATGTTACCACCCTTCCCTCCAACATGGTTCAAGCTACACTTCTCTCAATTCTCAATTTTTACCCCAAAATAAAGAACCACCAAGCACCAGTGAGCAACTATCAGACTCCCTAACGTACTAACGCCACACAAGCAGGGATAGCATTGGTTGAAGACAAGTGCACCATCGATGTGCAGTACACCTTCGTACACAATGCGAACATGCCCCCATGTGGGCAATTGGGATTAAGTTTCTTGCTCAAGAACACAACGCGGTTGCCGCAGGTGGGATCAGAACCGAGGAACTCTCAGCATGCAGCCTGCATCTCTACCTACTGAGCTGCCATGCTCCCATAGAAGAGTAAATTTTGAACATGGATTTTTAACATGGTGACATTAAGTGTACATCTTGTTTGCCGGCATGATATATATTTCTGGTACTTCAGAATTCCTGTGGTAGTATTAGTTAGTATTGAAGTGGTTTTTCATGTTTCTTCAATTATGTCAGAAATAGAGACAAATTAAGGGAGTACTTCACCACAATTAGGTTGACACATATCTTACTAAGACATTCTAGCTAGCTTCTTTTCATGTATATTTTGACCATCTGGTATTCTGAAAATACTGTACTATTTTACAACAAACTAATCATGGACTTGCATCAAAAAATAAACTTCTTGACTTATAAGTTTTGTCATGTTTCTTCTCTTTCTAATTGATCCCAACACTTTTTCCAGCCTGTTTTGCATCCCAAACACTCCTTCCACCCCATACTTTGAGTGGGTTCTAGGGTTTTATGGAACTACACATCTCTGTGTGTTTGCTTATGTTGTATGGGTGTGTATGGGGGTGGAGGTTGAGGGTGCGTAAGTTTGTGCATGAATACATCAATCAAGGACAATGGATGCTATTAAAATGAGTTACAGCCACCCAACTCCGAACACCGAAGTTTCCAGATTTCTCGGGGAGTGTGCATACATGTTTTCCCAGGACTTTTTCTGACTATCTGAGATGCAATCTGCAGCACTTTCCCAAATCTCTGACTGCTGATGACTACAAGTTGGTTACGCTCAGTTTTGTGCTATTTTTCAGTTGATTCATGTCTGATAACAACTTTGGAAAAAATCATGGTTTAGCAATCTGATCTGAAGTCATTTGTTAAAATGATTTTTAATATGTCACCTACTGCTCTACCCCCTGTTTAAAGACTCGTATCAGCCAGAGAACTGTATCAGTCAAAGCAAAGACATGTTTATAAACACATGAGGATAGAGCTTTGCAGTACATCCCGTCATTAACTGGTAGCATTCTGAATTATATTCAGTCTAAATTTGTTCACGCATCTTTTTCCTCTTACAGTTCATGGTGGAGTTGAATTTACCGTTATCAATCTTTTTTAAACCTTAACCCTTTTAACACTGGAGCCCTTGAAGGTATCATTTCAGTCAATATAGTCAAAGACGAAATGGGCAAAGCCATCCTGGTTTGTTGGGCCATTCAGTGATAAATTAATCCAACAGCTCTGTCGAGCTGTGTTCATGGGTGGATCATGGAATTAAAATATGGGGTGGGGGGGGGGGGGACTGGTGTGATCTGATAGAGTCCTAGCATCAGTCGCCGAAGGTGACTGCCACACGTGCTGAAGGGATGTGCATTTGTGGGGAGTCTGGGGTTCTCCCCCCAGAAAATTTTTGATTTTCAGGTGCTCTGAGGTGGCTTCTAAATGCATTCTGGCCTCCAATTGAATATGTCCGACGGCGAACGCAATTCGATATTTGTTAGAAAGGCCATGTCACACCACACACCTATACAAAATTTCATCAATTTGCCTCTGCTATTATAGGAGTTATGGCCCGGATCACGATGGACATCTGATCGACGCACCGACCCACCAAATGATCGACCCATCAACAGACAGATGCAATCCAGTATACCTCACTTTTTCAGAAAGTGGGGGTATAATAAGTTTAAAGATTGTTGTAGGCACTAAGGTGTACCACAATGAGAACTCGACCGGTCAATTCAACTGGCCATTCGCAGATTCGGGCGAATGGCCAGTTGATTTGACCTGGTAAATGCCAGAAGCCCTCAATAAAATTAGAATTGGGAAACATACGTGACTGGAAATATTGGCTCCCCATTAATATTAACTTCAAGTTTGGGGTATGCGATGTAAAAATAATGATACTAGGAACTTCGCTTCATTGCATCCCGCTTTTGACTATCGATTTTGCAGACGCGACTGTCGTCAGTTCTATAAATAACCGATATTCTGCGAATTCTAAAAGAGGATCATGTCTCTTATTTGGCAATGTGATGTCATTAGTTAAGGAGGGGCATTATAGGACAAGATTGTGTGGAATAAGACCATGACTTTTTTTAGTGGGCTCCGGGAGGGGGGGACTAGTCCCCCCCCTCGCCTGGATCCGCCCTTGGCTGTTGCATTAAATTATTACCGAACCTCACTTCAGATTTTATGCTCTTTATATCGGCTTCTTGTCCACTACCAATTTTTTCTTAACACAAATATTTATGCACACTGTGTTGAAGGGTTAAAATATTGTTTGCAGTGATAAAAATACAGATCAAGTTCACATTCAGTCATATTCCCATTTTCTTTTCAAGAGTTATTCACTTGACTAAGTGAAAAATAGAATATTTTACTGTTTCTGGAGAATAACTTAAGTTTGATTTGACCGATTTTGTTTTTAAAAATTGTATTTCCAATTCATCCCTGTCCATCCGTAGGTTCATCTGTACATCCATTCATATGATTATGACCTTTTTTTTCTGGATGATAACTTGAAATTTGCATTCAGAAATTTTATTGAAACTTCATATGTGGTGTATGATGACAAAATACAGAATAAGTTCTCATTTGACTGTATTAACACTTCCGGTTCACTGAAGGGAGACATTATAAGTTATTCTGTTTGTTGACAGGGGACATGGTCTCACGTTCCCTGCATGAAACATATATTCAACTGAGGCGTCAGCCTCGTTTGAATATATATTTCATGCAGGGAACGTGAGACCATGTCCCCTGTCAACAAACAGAATAACGTACATGTCCCATTCTTACAAAAGTAAAATTGAATTGGAAAAAAAAAATCTTTTATTTTATTGTAATCTTAAATAACAAAAAAACACCGCTGTGAGCCTCTTCGTTTGTGTACAGCGAATATTAGAAAGCAGACGTTGTTTCGGTAAGATGTTAATTCGTTTCAGTTTATGTTACAGTAAATTAATGAAAAGAGACCTTATAATCTAATCGGTTTCATAAATAATTACCCATGTTTACATAACTAATCTTTTTGTATGTAATAACAGTACTTTTGTGTGTTTTTTACTTCAGTTAAATGTATTTGTCTCAGTTGATTTCAAGTGAAAAAAGACATTGTGATGAACCGTTGATCATGGCAAGGAGACGCTTTCCTTGACAGTGGACATAAGAATCGCTGACAGTAGACATATGCGCATGCCCAGCGACATAAAATAAAATCAACGAGGCATTGACCAATCACTGCAAGGTATTGTGGTTGGAATCGGACATATTGTTTTACCCTGAATTCTTCTCCTTCTCATTGTTGTTGTTGTTGTCATACAACCGTTTCTGGGCCAGACTCTTTTTATCTTTTGACATAGGCTTATGATATGTAGCATGTGGGTGTATCACCATGAGGCAATGTGGTGCGTACCATCATGACCCACATATGACCTTGACCTTTGACCTCCAGGTCAAATTACTGATTTTTTGTCAAGTATGCTTGTCCGGGCCTGAACTTATTTACCTTTTCACCTCGGCTTATGATATCTGGCATGTGAGTGTATCACCATGCGACGATGGGTCCCATACCATCAGGACCCACATATGACATTGACCTTTGACCTCAAGGTCAAATTACTGATTTTTTGGCAAGTAAGCTTGTCCAGGCAAGAACTTATTTACCTTTTCACCTTGGCTTATGATATTAGGCATGTGGGTGTATCACCATGAGACAATATGTCGCATACTATCAGGACCCACATATGACCCACATATGACAGTGACCTTTGACCTCAAGGACAAATTACTGATTTTTTGGTAAGTAAGCTTGTCCGGGCAAGAACTTATTTACCTTTTCACCTTGGCTTATGATATTTGACATAAGAGTGTATCACCATAAGACGATGTGTTGCGTACCTTCATGACCCATATATGACATTGACCTTTGACCTCAAGGTCAAATTATTGATTTTTTGGCAAGTAAACATGTCTATGCCAGAACTTTTTTACCTTTTCACCTCGGTTTATTATATTAGGCATGTGGGTGTATCACCATCAGGCGATGTGTCATGTATTATCATGATCCACATATGACCTTGACCTTTGACCTGAAGGTCACATTATTGACTTTTAAAAAAAATCTTTTGACCTAGGCATATGATTTTTGGCATGTGAGTGTATCACCAAAAGATGATGTATCACGTACCATCATGACCTACCTTGACCTTTACCTCAAGGTCAAATTATTGATTTTTTCTTTATCTTTTCTTCTAGGTTTATGATATTTGGCATGTGGGTGTATCAACATAAGACAACATTGTATCATGTACTGTTGTGATGACAGATGACCTTGATCATTGACATCAAGGTCAAATTATTGAATTGTTCAGTTAGGTTTATGATATTTGGCATATGAATGCAACAGCCAGGCTGATGTGTCACATTTTATCTTGAACTCCCATGATCTTGACATTTGACCTTTAGTTTGATCTTTGTCAGTTGTAAGTTGGAAGCATGGAACTAATCGAAGGGGAGACATGTGTTTTAGTTCACTAAAACAGTTCCCTCTAGTTTCCCTTGAATTTGTGCAATATTGTAAATTTGATTGTTTTGAGACATGAGGTTTGTCTTCATAGAGGGTGTATGGTGCAGCGGGGTCATTAGTATCTTATTAAAACATTTGGCTGCTCTATTGGTGAGATTGAGTTCCGTCCGTCTGTCCGTCCAGGGGGTATTGGGCATAGCCATCTGTGACATTATTCTTGTTATCTATAGAAAACCTTCATTTAATCCTTTACCTAACACAGCTTTTTTAAAAAATAAATTAAATTTCACATTTTTCAAAAAAAATTCTCACAATTTTTCAGTAAATCCATACAAATATGGATATCATTAGTTGAGCCGGTTCTGGTGATATCCATATTTGTATGGTTTCATTGAGACATTTGTTAGATATTTTAGGCTGTGGTAGGCTTATTTTCGTCAATTTCCTGGTCGTTTTTAGGAAAAGGGTTAAATGTTCTCTGATCTGTATCCTCCTTATTCTAGATTGTGGACAAGAAAGAAATTTGAATTTGAAACTTTTTCAAATTTTTTATTCTCTAATCCATACACAAGAAACATGCTCTTTGTATTAAAACTTAAAAAAAAATGTACCTCTCCTATAATAATCTGTAAACACCATATAATCTTCGTAGAACACTTCAGACAGCAGGCTTTTTGTATGACAGATTACCTCCTATAAACAAGGATAACAATAGAGAATTTATTAATTAATTAATCAACAATTAATTCTTGCAGTCAGTTGTTTTATGTCAAGTTGTCAATAGCTGGTTGAGCCAAATGACACTTGACTAGAAAGGCTTTGTGGGTTAAGCAGCTGTTTCTCTCACTAAAATGCTAACCATGGATATCCAAGTACCTGGTATTTTGCAATAAATCCTGAGGGGGAACTCTGGGAAGTGGTGCAGTGCTTGTGAATTTGTAGTAATCAAGTTATATTTTACTGATGAAATAGGATCCAATAACCAATGTCTGGGATGGAAGTAATACTGAAATGGTTAACCGGATAACTGGTTTGAAACCAGTTACCTATCCGAAATATCGATAGTGATCGTCAATGGTCATTCCACAGCAAGCCAGAAAATAAGCTGACTGTCATCTGCAAAATGAGGTCCCCAGAGGGTGAATTTAATGATCATTACGTGTACAGTACCCATATGAGACTGGTCAATAAATACCCCAGTTATTGATGCTAAGTTTAGATTAGTGCTGTCTATTTATAGAGGAACTATTTATGAGTGGGCGTGTTCAATTAATTACTTATCTTCATTGACAACAGAGCAACAATAACAGGAACATTGGCTTTGATATATTTTATTTCATTCAAGTGTTCTAACTTTTAACGAGCAATAAACTATAGAAACATTCTGCACTGCACATAGATATTAACATAAATAAGTTTGTTTTTTGCACATTGATATTTACATAAATGAGTTGTAATTTTTTAATTTTTAACTTCATTTAGTTTCTTATAACTAACATTGCAGTACGTTCAACGTGGATTGAAACAAAAATGCCACCGCGGTGTGTTCTCCTCCGTGGAGTTCCAGTGGACCGCAGTGTTTGATCAGTGGAAGACAGTTTTCAAAACACTGTGACCCACCGTGGTCACGAGCGTTAACGATTAGTTTAATTGCTTTCGCATGTCCGTTTCTCTGCTGATTAATAAATACTGTCTTGTGACGTCAACTGGCAAGACTACTGCGTTTGTTACTGCAAGTAGATAATTTATTTTAAATTAAAATTGGAATTTGGAGGAGGCAGACGGCGACTATTGCTGTGGTTTGAAATTGTAAATTGGGAATAGAACAGTCAGTTCCATTTGGTTAAGTACAAAGTCCTCGTCACTTTCGAAACTAAACTGTTGTGTTTGCGCGATCGATTTGATCGAGCAAATAAATAAACCAGACTTGAGAAAAACAACTAATATTCGCAAAGTTCCCAATTTCACATTTTGTTTACAGCTGTAGGCCAACACGTGATGAGCCCTGTTTTTCTTGGGTGGGAAGTGGGGGCGAAAAAGCCTCCTGCGCCACGAAAGCGCCCACGGCGCACGGCTAATGATCGAAGTGATACCAGTTCACGACATTGAGTCAACTCGACCAGCACATCCTCTTTCCTGTCTTACTCTTGTCGGGCAATGCAATTAAAGATTCTTATAAAAATGATTTTGTAAAAAGAAAATATAGTGTTTTTGAATGGATACCAAAAAGTATCTCACTCGAGACTGAAACTAATGATTATTTCACAGGGGGGAAGGGGGTGGACGGGAGATATTTGCATACAGAAATAAATACCCTTCATCCAATTCTGTAGGGGTTTGTACATACTTTTATACTCTTTGCATTTGCAGATTTTTCAACGTTCCTCTACATTGTTGTTATTTGTATTATCAATTGAAATAGCTAAGCCTGTGTGTATGTAAAAATACGTGGGTGAATATAAGGGAGATGCTGAATTAAAATATCTGCGAATGTGCCATTCTAAGAGAGAGTACGCTTCAGTGGGAAAGAGATAGAGAGAGACAGATATACGTGATGGGGGGGGGGAGAAAGTGCATGTGGGCGTATGTCTGCATATTACTCTCTGTGTGTTTGTGTGTGTGTGTGGGGGGGGGGGACGCAAGGGTGTGTATTTTGGTGTGCGTGCATGTGTTTTAGTTTTTCGGGTTTGGGTTTTTTTTGTTGCTGTTGTTTTTTTTTTTGTTTTTTATGAACTACTGTAAAAAAAGACCTACCTGTGTCTCATAAGCCTTCATAGGCTGGATTTCATATAAATATTTTGAACATACCCTATGTATATTATGCATGCGTATTGAAATGTGACACTTAAATAAAATATTATTCTACTGCTACTACATTAAAGTAGTCGGGATTGAAGTGATTAATTAGGTACAGTAGATTAAACTACCAATTGCACAAGGTGTGAAATGACATTTGAGTGGTGCGACAAAGCACAGAGCTGTCCTTCAACCCAAAATCTGTTTTAAAACCTCTGCACATGACAAGCTGGAGAAAAAATAAGAGACAAATCAATATAATAATTACTTTTTATTAATTCAGTAAGCATAATTATAACCATATGTAAATAAAATCAATAGAAAATAATATGTTTTTTTTATTTCCAATAATGACACGCCGATCGACAAGCCAGACCACCATACATCGTCGTAACCCTAGCTCAAACATGCCCCGAAATTTCGTATTATAATTTTTTTTGTTTTGTCCACCCACACGTGTCTTGAAACCCCAAAAATTAAAATAGGTCTTTCAGACAGGAGATTTTAGTTCCTCTATCGGAGATTTTCTGGCGCCACCCCTGATTTTTGCGTGCAGCCAGCACATCAAAAATTTCAGTGTCTTGGCAGTGTAAGATTCAGTCATCCATACCACTCCTAAATGGTGAAGTAAATAGCCCTCCCCCTCCCTCCCCATCCCCGAAACGAGGCAATTGGACCCCAGACTCCCATAAACCCACACGCACAAATAGGCCTATATCATTGATTGCTTGACGATCTGCCCCCCCCCTCCCCCCCCCCCCCCCCCCCCCCCCCCCCATCTTGGTCAGTTTTCCTTGCTAGTACATGCAGGCGCTTCAATATATGGATTCCGAAGCGTCTTGGGCTGAAACATCCCAGGGCCACCACAAGCATTCCTTTTTCGTTAATGTAGTTTATTTATGTTAATTCCACTCTCAACATTTACATTTTAACATTCCACTCTGAACTTAACTTTTAAAATCGTCAATCGGATTCCCTTCCTCCCCAACCCACAATTTATTCAAAATTCAATACCGGTAACATGATTCTTCTCCGTCAATAGCTACAGTTAGGTAAAAGACCGTCGGGGAAATGTCCAGATATTGTACTGGTCAAGTTATAATTTTTTCAACTCACATCCATGATTTCAGTACGGTATAATATTTATTTTTTCGTAATTCCTCGAGTTCTAAATCGATTTTGATGAACAACATTACGAATCGCAATAGTTTTCAATAACCTTTTCAAATATTGAACTATCTTTTTAATATTTCAAGTAAAAATAGAAGTAATATTTCACTGACTGTGAAAAAATTTGATCTAATCAGAGCATCTAAATCAGAGCAGAGTACATTTTAAAATTCTCATGTTGGTATTCAAATGTGTCCATGGCCTCGCTCCTGCATACTTGAGCGAGCTGGTCTCCCGCCACATTCCGAAACGATGTCTACGTTCCTCAAACAGTCTTTTACTGAACGTACCATTCACTAGGTCTGGCCTGGCAAGGGAGAGAGCTTTCTCAATTGCTGGCCCACGCCTATGGAATATGCTTCCTCCTGAAATACAACTACAAACAAATTTAAATGTATTTAAGAAACAATTGAAAACGTATCTGTTCCAGTCGAGTTTTGCATAATCTGTTTGTAAAGTGTTTTAGAGCACCTCTGGTGGTTTTACGCTATAGAAAATTTATTATTATTATTATTATTATTATTATTATTAATTAAGAGCCGGTGACTGAGAGATCAAAAGATAAACCGACGTCAACCGAACATCCCATCACACAGTTTGACATATTCATGCGATATTAAAAACACAATTCAAACTCCATATTTTGATTGTTTTTTCTGCCATATTAATGCTTTTTATTATCAAAAAACATGTATGGAGCATACATATTCAATTTATACTTAAGTGCAATACCTAACAATCACTAAACAACAATGAACTGAAACTATTTTTGGTGGAAGAATAAACCTGATTACCGCACTTGCAAAAAACACAAGTTAATTATAGATAAATTGAAGTCACGTGGTGGGGTTTTGAGACCCCACCTCGTAGTGTAATTAGTGGGGTCTCAATTTCTGTGTTCATATGGGCAGCGTACACGACATGATGCTACCCTCCACAGCAGGGTAGCATCACTAAATTTACCATCTGTGAACCTCAGTCAGAATCAGGGTCTCAAAACTAAACAGAAAGAGGTACCCAGAGGATAACTTGACCCACTGTATGGGAAAGCATCATCAAATTCACCCTCTGGGGACCTCATTCTGCAAATGTCAGACTGCTTATTTTCAGGCCTGTTCCATGGTTAAAACGTAGTAAATCTGAAGCTTCTCATTGGGGTAGATTAAATCTTGAAGCTGTGTTGTATATATTGAGAAATAATCGACTTTGGCATTCAAGACTTTGGTAATTATCAGCAATTTTTGTGAGTACTGAGTAGTCGCAAAAACTATTCTGTAGTATGTATACAAATGAACGTTGTCAGATACTCGACAACATTCGTTTATATACACACTACAAAATATTTTCTGCACATACTGCTTTCAATTCCTATAGTTTCGATCCCATATTCAGTGAAATAATGGCCATGGATAACCAAGTAATAACCTCTTTATTTATTAAATCAAAACAAATATTGACAAAATGTTTTCAGATTGGTCACAGTTTTCTTGACAGTGTTATTGTGCTCATTCTTTTCATAAAGTCCAAAGTTTTCTCATCTCCTAGTTCAGCTATCCAAATGTCTTAGTTTTCCCACAGGGGAAGCCATGACATTCGGATATCTGAATTATCACTTCAATGAATCTCCGCGTACGTCTCTGAATCCTCTTTGGGTACAACTCTCTTCTTTTCTCTCTACATTCATCCAATCCTTACTTAATACCATCATTATACCCCCCACAAACAAAGTTTGGGGGTATATAGGAATCACCCTATCCATCCGTCCATCTGTCCGTCCATCTGTCCATCTGGGCTTAGCAGAGGTACATTGTGGGGTTTACAATTTAGGGTCAGTGGTAGTTGTGTGGTTGGGTTAGTACAGTGATAACCTGTGGGGTTATTTTTTGCACTGTGGGGTTAATTTTTTGACCTTGTGGGGTGAGAGTTTAACATGGGAAAAAACCCACAAGTAAGAACGTGTAAGAATGTCTGTCCCTCTGTCCATCCTTATAAGCGCAACTCCTCCTAAACCGTTTGAAGAATTTTCATGAAACTTTACACAATGGAAGAACTCCATATGAAGATGTGCATGAAGCAATATAATTCCGTTATGACAGGCATGGGGGGTATCACTTTGTGAGCTTGCTCACAGTACCTCTAGTTTATTCCTAGCCATACAAAAACTACTTCATTTTGCCTGGTAAAGCCAGTTTTACTGATTGATTGAGTTTGACAAATAACAGTAAACGATTTCTGTATTCACAAAATGGTTGCATCCAGTAATGCGTCAAGGGGGAAACTCTGCTCGGTTTATATCGGCTGAGATTGCTGTCAAATATCAATCGAATTTGAAGTCATATCATCCAAGCTTGATAAAGGACAATTTTTGGAAAGAAAGTCATATCTAGTAAATAAACTGGAAAATCATGATATTTTTTAGATCGACCAAATTGAACCAAATCTGATGTGCATGTTCCCTATCATATGTCAATTAAAATTTGTTCAAATAAAGTTGTCACGCCCACATAAATCTGATAGCGCCCATAAAATACCAAACAAATCTTCTTCAGATCCAGTGGTCAGAATTTTTCATATTTGATATACAACATCTCTAGGGAGGTCAGATTCAAGTTTGTTCAAATTGAGTCCCTGGGTTAATATTTGGGCTCCCTATTGGAGCCCAAATTTTAACTCAGTGCAATATGTGGAATATTCTTTAAAAATCGTCTTCAGATCCACCAGTCAGAATCTGTTCATATTTGGCACACGACATCTCTAAGGTGGTCAGATTCAAGTTTGTTCAAATCGAGTCGTTGGGTTAATATTTGGGCTCCCTATGGGAGCCAGAATTTTAACTTAGTACAATAAGAGGAAAATTCTTTAAAAATCTTCTTCAGATCCAGTGGTCAGAATCTTTTCATATTTGGTATAATCATCTATCTCTAGGGGGGCCAGATTCAAGTAATCAAGTTTGTTCAAATCGAGACCCTGGGTTAATATTTGGGCTCCCTATTGGAGCCCAAATTTTAACTTTGTGCAATATGTGGAATATTCTTTAAAAATCTTCTTCTTCAGATTCACCAGTCAGAATCCTCTCATATTTGGTATACATCATCTCTAGGGGGGGGCCAGATTGAAGTTTGTTCAAATCTCTTTCCTTGATTAATATTTGGGCTCTCTATGGGAACCCGAATTTTAACTTAGTGCAATATGAGGAAATTTCTTTAAAAATCTTCTTCTTCATATCCACCAGTCAGAATCCTTTAACATTTGGTATACATCATCTCTAGGGGGGGGGAGGGGGGGGGGGGGTCAGATTCAAGTTTGTTCAAATTGGGTCCCTGGGTTGAAAATTTTGGGTCTGGTTTGGACTTAGAAATTTTGTAAAAATTCTAAAAAAAAATTTTTTTCGATTTTTTATGTATGCATTATGTTCAATTTTGAGACCAAAAAGTTTTTGGCCTGAAAATTTTGGATCCGGTTCAGACTCCCAAAATTTTTGACAAAAATTCTGAATTTTTTTTCAATTTATTATTAGTTTTGTTCAATTTTGAGACAATTTTTTTTTTTTTTTTTATAGCCTGAAAATTTTGGGTCTGGTTCCGACTTGGAAATTTTGAATTAGAGTGGTGTTATGCAAAAAGTTTTACCCTATGTCCTCCCTTCCCTTACATGTTGGGGGGGGGGGGGGGGGAGGGCAATTCGATGTAACAAAATGTTTGGCTGCAAAATGTATTTTGAAAGATTTAGAGTGATTTTATGCAATCCACCAAAAAATACCCCTATGACCACCAACCCCATTCCCGACCCCCGGGAGGTCAATTAAGCGGCGGAAAACAGTTGCTACAAAATGCGTTTTGAAGGAATTAGAGTGAATGTATGTTAAAAAGTGAATGTATGCTATAACAATTTCATGACTTCATTCCTCTGAAGTGTTGATGAGCCATGATTAGCTGAATGTGATCCAAAATACTTCTTTGAAAAACTTGTCAGGTGAGCAATTAAGGTGCCTTGGGGCCTCTTGTTTAAATCTGATACTGGGATTCTATTTCAAATACCATGCCGCACTTTTTTTTTCTTTTTTTTTTTATTAGGGTTTAACGACACATTAACAGCCAGGGTCATATCATGTCGGCGACAGTTTTACGGGTGGAGGAAGCCAGAGCACCCGGAGAGAACCACCAAGCAACAACGAGCAGCTGTCAGCTCTCCAACATCGTAACTCTGAACTCTGCAGCACAGCACAGGCAGGGTTAGATTGGTTGAAGAGATGTGCGCCTTCGATGTGCAGTACGCCTTAGTACACAGCGTTATCGTGCCCCCATGTAGGCAATCGGGGTTAAGTGCCTTTCCCAAGGACACAATGCAGGTGCGCGAATCAGTCGCTGAAATGGACCATGCCGCACTATGCACACAATATCAAAATTTGTTATTTTAATTATTTTTTCCAAATTTTTGGAAACATTTTGACAAAACCATATGATGTGACTTCTCAGTGGAATTAGCTTAATGAGCTGATTCTAATGAGGGGCCACAAGGCATGGTTTTTGTATTTTATTTTTTTTTAAAGAATATTTTTTCAATACCTCAATTTGTAAGTTACGTGGGCTGAGGCACCCTTTTCGTTAGGTGAAGGTTTAACCCTTTACCCAACGCAGACGATATCAAAATTTATTATTTTAAATATAATTTTTTTTAATTTTTCAAAAAATTTCAACAAAACCATAACATGTGACCACTCATTGGAACGAGCTCAATGAGCTCGTTCCAATGAGGGGTCACATGATATGGTTTTGTTGAAATATTTTGAAAAATTTATTTTTTTCAACTGCTCAATTTGCATATTACGTGGTCGAATGTGCCGATTCATTAGGTAAAGGGTTAATGAGCATTTTGATGCTCCAGAGTCTGTTTTTGTTTCTACATCTCCAGCCAATGGAGTGGATTATCAGATTTCATAAACATAGTAACCCATTGGATACCTAAAATATTTGAAATTGCACCCCTGCATTGTGATGTATAAGCTCATTAATGCCACAAAGTTAAGTCCTTGCTGCTTTGTATCTTGTTAAGTGTGAATGAATACCAGCTGGTTGCTAATTGAAATATGGAACATCTGTAAACATTTTAGTTGCATAAGTATAGTTGGAAATCTCTGCAGGATTCTTGATTCATGTTTTTGTGGTTTTCATGCCTAAATAATTAGCATTTTACAAAAACATGCAAAAAATCTGTGGTGGCTAATTTTTTGTGGAATATGAAAATAATACTTTAACACTCTGCACACTGATATTAAAAATACTGAAATTTCAATCTGTAGTTTTTTATTTTTCCATACTGCAACTGAGAATTTAATCAATTCAGTCGTGTTTGACAGAGCTCATTGAGCTCTGTCAAACAAGATGAAATTGGTTAACCCTTTACCTTCGAGTTCCATAACCTCCCGGGATGACCCGTGTTGTGTCCTTGGGCAAGGCACTTTATCCCGATTGCCTACATGGGGGCACAATGATGCCATGCACTAAGGCGTACTGCATGCACGTCAATGGTGCACATGTCTTCAACCACTGTAACCCTGCTTGAGCGGAGCTTGAACAGAGTTAGAATGTTGAGGAGCTGACAGTTGCTCGTCGATGCTCGGTGCTTCTCTCTGGGTACTCCAGCTTCCTACACCTGTAAAACTGCCACGGTCATGATTAGCCATTGTGCATAAGTATGTGACCTTAAACACCAATAACTAACTAATAACTAACCCTTTACCTAACATGAAAAACAGACGACACTTGCAAACAAAATTCTTGAATAACTAATTTTTTTCATTTTTTGTCTCAAAAACATAAAAAAAAACAAAAACAATCGCGTTCCAAAGAGGGGTCATAACCTATGTTTTTGTGACAAAAAATGAAAAAATAATGAAAATTAATTGGCGATTTTTGTGAATAGCGCTTGTCGGATTTGGCCATTACGTTGGGTAAAGGGTTACATTCCAAGCTGCATTGCAGGAACAATTTTGCATCCTGAAATTTTGATATTTTAACATTAGTGTGCAGTGGGTTATTTATTCTAAGTTGTGTTCATAACTGATTTAATAATATTATTATATATTTATTACAGGCAGAAGTATGTGACCTTAAACACCAATAAATAAATAATAATAAATACATAGTCCTGTTAATACTAATTCAATATCATTATGAATATCAGTGTGGTAGTCTCCATTCTTTGTATTCCCTCACCTAACATAAAATAATTTCTGATTTAATTTTTTTTTAACCCTTTACCTAACGCAGACGATTTCAAAATTTATTATTTTAAATATCATTTTTTAAATTTTTTCAAAAATTTCAACAAAACCATATCATGTGACCATTCTTTGGAACAAGCTTGATGAGCTCATTCCAAAGAGGGGTCACATGATATGGTTTTGTTGAAATTTTTAGAAAAATAATATTTTTTCAGCTGTTGAATTTGCAAATTATGCAGGCGGATGCGGGCAATTTCGTTGGGTAAAGGGTTAATGGATTAAAACTTCTTTCCCTTCTAATCATTTATGTAAAGAAATTTCTAGTGGGAACCCCAAGTTCTGTTTTACTGTTATAATAGGACCCGGTAACTGATATGTGGGTAAGTAAGCAGGTATGTATAAATAAGTGGCTAAACTTGACATATATATATAGTATGAGCGTGATGAATAACACCTTGGAGACCTATTTCCTTTTATTACAGAAGCTTTTGACTGATCATAGTTTTTATTAAGTGGCAGACACATTACAATTTGACTAGAAAATAGTGATGAGCTGATAAGATAAATGACCCGTCATCCAAATACCAATGTTTTGGATACGAAATCGGCCGATTGTCAATGCCGATTGTCAGGGTTTTAGGGTTCAATTGATTGTAATCGCTAGCAATACACTCTGTAAACCCCCAATGCCGACAACAGTTTTAGTGGTGTTTGTTATCAATGTTGATGGCTTTAATTAATGATTTAATTATTGGTGAGGAGCACATTTATTTTACTAATGGGTATTGCCATCTTGCAAACATAATATTTGATAAACTGGAATCACAGCAGAATAAAAAGAAACAAAACAAACATGAATCCAAACACTACAGTTGTATCCTTTATGGAAGCCATCGCCGAAATGCATGAAAGGTAAGGCCACAATAAAAAAAATATGCTAGATTTTCTTCCCCGACACCCACCCTGAATTTTTTTCTATTTTCGTACCTCTATGTCCCAGAAATGAAGCTCAAAGAGTTTACCAAGAAGAGTAACACAGAATGAAGTTGGCGATGAATTCGGTTCTGTTGCAGTTATTAGTGTTCAAATAATTCGATAATTTATTTTCTTATTTTTTATAAATAAACTGTTGAGACTTGCATATCTATAATCCATAAAACACTGAACAACTTTTGTGGAATAAAATTAGGTTTTATTGTTTGTCTAACATCCAAAACAAATAAAGAACTACATGGTTATTTTCTTTGAAGTGTAATGTCAGCAATATCCCACAATTCTCATTTGTGACCTTATGTCATGAATATTAATTACCTGGGGCCAGAAAGACATGTGATCCATTCGCCATCGCCATTTTGATCACTTTCTCACCTTTGACTTCAAAGTGAGCAGACCTGGCTAATTACCATGACGGCTCAATTGGAAATCCCAATTAAATTACGGAAGGCTCTGTCAGCTCTGGACGTATCTTGTCCTATTAACTGGACTCTCCAGGTGATAGGCAAGAGCATCCATCTGATACTGGGATTCAACACAAAGGAGGATACCACCACCACCACTACACCACCTCCTTCAGGGAGAGGTAGCACCTTTAGTAAGAGGAACCCATCTCACTCTGGTCCTCACCCGAAGGAGTCTGGACGCCCTCAAAAGAGATGGAAAAGAAGAAAGAAGAGCCCATCAACAAAGAGGTCGGAGGGCAGGGAGATGGAGGAGGCGGAAGAAGAGATGAAGGTCAACCAATCCCAACCTGGACCTCCTATCAGCTTGGACCACTCAAGCCATAGCTTGGAGGAAGCTCCACCGACATTCAGGACGACATCGACATACCATCTACATGGCTCCTTTGAAGTTTTGCTGATTTTCGTGCACACCAGGGCACTGCTCACATGTTATAAAATATACAATATCGCTACTATGGCAGATAAATTGTCCTCCAGAGGTGAATATGTTACCATCTGCTGTAGTTAATTTTTTGTCAGACATCAGTTTGCATTTTCCATATCTGCACTTTACAGGGTAAAGTTCCACCAACTTTTTGTGATGCATCAGTTGGAACTTAATCAGTCTATGACTCTGGGTAGAATGACAAATAACATCCTAACAAAATCGAAAATCACTTGTGTCGAACCTCTGCCAGTTGATAGCAACCCGTACCAAGCTAGACAAAAGTTTTTCCCAGTACTCATCATAATGCGAAAAGCAAATATTCTAGTCATAAAAGTTTGGCTGTCCTTTTGGACAGGAATATCAACTGACAGCATGCAGAGAGTTATTAACCATTTACCTAACATGAAAAGCAGACGACCCTTGCAAACAAAATTATTGAATAACTATTTTTTTCATTTTTGGCATCAAAAACATAGCTTATGACCCCTCATTGGAACAATCTCAACGAGCTCATTCCAATGAGGGGTCATAAGCCATGTTTTGGGGGCAAAAAATGAAAAAAAATAATTAATGAATTTTTGTGAATAGCACTGGCTGTTTTTGGCCATTTCGTTGGGTAAAGGGTTAAAGAAACAGATTAAATTATCAACACTGAGGGTTTGAAAATATCTTCATAAGTCTTGAATCTGAAAAAAAAATAACTCCCTTGAAAAGTCTTAAATTTAACCATCATGACCATTTTGATCACTTTCTCACCTTTGACTTCAAAGCGAGTAGACCTGGCTAATTGCCATGACAGCTCAATCGGAAATCCCAATTAAATTACAGAAGGCTCTGTCAGCTCTGGACGTATCTTGTCCTATTAACTGGACTCTCCAGATGATAGGCAAGAGCATCCATCTGACACTGGAATTCAACACAGAGGAGGATACCATCACCACCACTACACCACCTCCTTCAGGGAGAGGTGGCACCTTTAGTAAGAGGAACTCATCTCTCTCTGGTCCTCACCCGAAGGAGCCTGGATGCCCTCAAAAGAGATGGAAAAGAAGAAAGAAGAGCCCATCAACAAAGAGGTCGGAGGGCAGGGAGATGGATGAGGCGGAAGAAGAGATGGAGGTCAACCAATCCCAACCTGGACCTCCTATCAGCTTGGACCACTCAAGCCATGGCTTGGAGGAAGCTCCACCGACATTCAGGACGACATCGACGTACCATCTGCAGAGTTCAATGAAGCACTTGACCAAAAAGCTATAAATCAGCATGGCGAGCTCAAACTAGATTTCATCGCGACCGCAGCCAATTCAAGAAATTTGTAATTGATAACTACGTCGAGATTTTCACAAGCACATCAGACATATACTCACTGGCCAAACAAAGAAGAAAAGCAAAGGAAAAAACAAATGGCGCTAACTGCATACTGAGCCCTCTTTCCTCCTTTAACGTACCCAGACATGTTGTAAAGTTCCTAAATCTATAGTAAAAGAGGGTCGAAAGGGGCTTGCTACACACTGTCCCTTCCAGGCCTGAAAATAAGCAGTCTGACATTTGCAGAATGAGGACCCCAGAAGGTGAATTTGATGATGCTATCCCATACAGTGTGCCAGTTTATCCTCTGGGTACCTCTTTCTGTTTAGTTTTGAGACCCTGATTCAGATTGAGGTTCACAGAGGGTAAATTTAGTGATGCTACCCTGCTGTGCAGGGTAGCATCACTAAATTCACCCTCTGGGGACCTCATTTTGCAGATGACAGTCTGCTTATTTTCTGCCTTGGTCCCTGCGCTCCTTCGGCACTCAAAACCATTGATCTAGAAGACATGTGATCTCTCACAAACTCATTAAATTAGTTTTGAAAATTCATTTGTGTACTTTTTGTTGACATGAACATTGGAGCATTTTCATTTCTTTCCTCTGTTTTGGATGAGGTTGTTGGTTAAATAAAACATAAACTAAAACAACATGTAGATTTTGAATATGAGTAACTTCATAGAAAATAAAATTGAGAACTGCAACAGTGAAAGCAATGTTTTTTCATCAATACTACACAATGTTGCAAGCAAGTTCCTGCAATTTCTTGCTGTCATTTTCGGATTTCTTTGATATCTAGCCGACACTCACCACTTGAGTGAACACAGTTGTCTCTCCATTTCGGCCAGTGCATGGCTAAATTTGACAAGATCAAACTGAAGTACAAAGTCATTTCAATAAAAACATCTTAAATCTGGATGATGAATTGAGAAAATCTCGACAATTTTTTTATGTGGGACCATCAGAAGGGCTGATTCCACACCCCCCGACTACCGATTGTCAACTGATGGGTGCCTATTGGCTCATGGCTGATTGTATACCGATTAATCACCTCATCACTTCTAGAAAAAATATAACACAGTTGAAGACGTGCAGTAAAGTAACATGACATCTGACCTTGGATATGAGGAAACAAGTCTTAAGAACTGACACGCAAAATGTGGGCATCAGTATAGAAGTCTTAGGAAGAATAAAATTATAGCCAGGAAGACATGAATCCTGCATTTCTGTTAAGTCCTGTGAGGCTATCAAAAGATGAAATTTGCTTTTGTTCAATTGCTCTCCACCAGTGATTGTCTTGTAGGTAGCCTTCAAATACATGGACCCTAATGTCTTTCACAGAATGGTTGTTCAGTGCGAAATGATTATCAACCAGTAAATGATCATGATTTTTTAATATTTTGCCAATGTCCTGTGATTCGTCAACATAGCGCCTGTGAAGTTTTGCTGATTTTCGTGCACACCAGGGCACTACTCATATGTTATAAAATATTCAATATTGCTACTACGGCAGATAAATTGTCCTCTAGAGGTGAATATGTTACCATCTGCTGTAGTTAATTTTTTGTCAGAAATCAGTTTGCATTTTCCATATTTGCACTTTACAGGGTAAAGTTCCCCAAACTTTTTGTGATGCATCAGTTGGAACTTAATCAGTCTGTGACTCTGGCTAGAATGACAAATAATATCCTAACAAAATCGAAAATCACTCGTGTCGAACCTCTACCAGTTGATAGTAACCTGTACCAAGCTAGACAATTGTTTTTCCCAATACTCATTGTAATGCGAAAAGCAAATATTCTAGTCATAAAAGTTTGGCTGTCCTTTTGGACAGGAATATCAACTGACAGCACGCAGAGAGTTATTAACCATTTACCTAACATGAAAAGCAGATGACCTTTGCAAACAAAATTGTTGAATAACTATTTTTTTCATTTTTGGCATCAAAAACATAGCTTATGACCCCTCATTGGAACAAGCTCAATGAGCCTATTCCAATGAGGGGTCATAAGCCATGTTTTGGGGGCAAAAAATGAAAAAAATAATTAATGAATTTTTGTGAATAGCGCTGGCTGTTTTTGGCCATTTCGTTGGGGTAAAGGGTTAAAGAAACAGATTAAATTATCAACACTGTGGGTTTGAAAATATCTTCTTAAGTCTTGAATTTGAAAAAAAAATAACTCTCTTGAAGAGTCTTAAATTTAACCCTTTATCCAATGCACACGATATTAAAATTTGTTATTTTAATTTGCTCAGTGAGTTCATTCCAATGAGGGATCACATGATATGGTTTTCTTGAACTGTTTTGAAAAATAACTTTTGTTAACCCTTTACCTAATGAATTGCCCGCATCCACCTGTGTTATATGCAAATTCAGCAGTTTAAAAAATATTATTTTTCAAAAAATTTCAACAAAACCATATCACATGACCCCTCGTTGGAACGAGCTCGTTCCAGCGAGGGGTCACATGATATGGTTTTCTTGAATTTTTTTTTAAATTTAAAAATATGATATTTAAAATAATAAATTTTGATATCGTCTGCGTTGGCTAAAGGCTTAACTGCTCAATTTGTAAATTACGAGGGTGGATGTGGCCGATTTGTTATGTAAAGGGTTAAAGTATCGATTTTGAAGAGTCCTGAAAATGGCAAATGTTAGGAAATACTTCGTATTTATGAATGGTTAAATGTACTAAATCACCCTGTGCGTACATGTACTGTATGTTAACTCTTTGCGTGCTGGTGGCTGATATTGCTGCCCACCACATGGTTTATCTTGCACCTGAAATAAGTACAGTGGAACCTTGTTAATTGAAAAGCCACTTTTCCAATGAAAATTATTCAATTAACAGGAGTATTCAATTGACAGGGATTGTGTCACTCTCCTGTATTCTAGAGATAAACCTAGCATTTATTCTATTATATCTTGTTTGACAGAGCTCTATGAGCTCTGTCAAACAAGATATAATAGATTAAATACCTGTATTGGATGTACTGAGGCCAAATAGGTGTATAAACAAAGGAAAACTGAGGAGAGTCATGGTAATTTCTCGGCAGGTTACTAGATTTTTTATTCATTTAACAGGAGTTTACTCTATAACCTATATTCAATTAACAGGTCAAATTTGTACTGGAGGTATGGTAAATGGTTTTGTGTTGGAAAATTATATTCAGTTAATAGGGATATACAATTAAGAGATATCCAATTAAGTGGGCTCCACTGTATAATTTAATCAAATTTTCTCTCTGTAAATTGAATGGATTTGTTCACCAATGATTTTTTATGTCATATTCAGATTAATTTTTCATCAAATCTGGTCATGGATGCTTCATAGATTTGATGAAAAATATCTTAACCCTTTACCCAATTTAACGACCAAAACCGGCCAGCGCCATTCTCAAAAATCGACAATTAAATTAATTTTCATTATTTTTTCATTTGTCTCAAAAACATAGGTTATGACCCCTCATTAGAACGAGCTCATCGAGCTCGTTCCAATCGAGCTCGTTCCAATGAGGGGTCATAACCTATGTTTTTGAGACAAAAAATGAAAAAAATTAGTTATTCAAGAATTTTTTTTGCAAGTGTCGTCTGCTTTTCATGTTAGGTAAAGGGTTAAAATACTCAGCATGTTAAGAGTAAAGAGCAAGTGGCCTTGAAAAAGGTCTTGAATCCTGGTTTTTTTTTTCTATCTAACCTTGAAAAGTCTTGAATTTGCATTGAAAATGATTATCAAAGTCCTTGAATTTGTCCCCCAAAAGTGCAGGAACCCTGTCACAGATTCAGTGGAAGATTACATATTTTTTATATTGGCAGGGGAGGGGTTATAGTTGTGCTAATTATTTCTATCCACTCAACCTGTACCAGAGAGAACTTCCTGTCTTGTGTTGCTTGTTTGAAGTAGTGTAATTAACTTGTTTAAATTACTAACAGCGATGTAGTGGCTGTTTCTAGTTGTTAAAAGTTACAAGTGTATTCTGAGTTTTATTGCTGATAGAGAATCACATAATTTTTTTCAGTCCATGGGCTTTATATGGAAAAAGAAAATAAGGTGTAAATGGTGAGCATAATTATAATTTTCCATTTTTTGATAATTTTTTTAATCTAGTTGTTTACTCTGAATGTTGACCCTTCACCTAACACGAAAGGCAGACAACACTTGCAAATATAATTATTGAATAACAAATTTTTTTCATTTTTTTTTTTTTTGGCATCAATACCATAGCTTATGACCTCCTCATTGAAACGAGCTCACAGAGCTCGTTCCAATGAGGGGTCACAAGCTACATTTTTGAGACAAAAAATAATGAAAATTAAATGTTGATTTTTGTAAATAGCACTGGCTGGTTTTGGCCATTATGTTGGATTAAGGGTTAAAGGGAACTATCTGGGCAGACCACAATTGCATTGTAAAATAACTAATGTAGTTTAATTTCCAATTATTTCACTGATGATGCCTGTCTTTACTGCCATTTCTCGGGAAAGTTCTCTGAGGTTGTTCAAGGTGCTACAGTGTAATCCTGTTAACTCTCCACCTAACATAACATCCAAAACCAGCCTACACTATTCACAAATTCACCATTTGTGTATTATTTTTTTCATTTTTTGTCACAAAAACATACATACGACACTCTTTGGAATGAGCTAATTGAGCTTGTTCCATTAACCCTTTACCCAACGTAGAGAATATCAAAATATATTATTTTAAGTACTGTTTTTTTTTAATTTTTCAAAAAAATTCAACAAATCAATATCATGTGACCCCTCATTGGAACGAGCTCATCGAGCTCGTTCCAATGAGGGGTCACCTGATATGGTTTTGTTAAAATATTTTGAGCAATTTATTTTTTATACCCCCCGCAAACAAAGTTTGGGGGGTTTATAGGAATCACCCTGTCCGTCTGTCCGTCCGTCCGTCTGTCAATCTGTCCATCCTTATAAGCGCAACCGTTTGAAGAATTTTCATGAAACTTCACACAATGGAAGAACTCCATATGAAGATGTGCATGAAGCAATAAAATTCTGTTCTGACAGGCACGGGGGGGTATCACTTTGTGAGCTTGCTTACACAGTACCTCTAGTTTTTAACTGCTCAGTTTGCAAATTATGCGGGTGGGTGTGGGCGATTCGTTAGGTAAAGGTTTAAAGGGTTCTAAAATATTTTTTGTAGAAAAAAATAAAATTTGTTTAGTTATTCAAGAAATGTATTTGGAAGTGTCATCTGCTATTCGTGTCAGGTAAATGCTTAATTAAATAGAATATACTGACCAAAAGATTTGTTTTTCCAAAAATCAACCCCGATATCGTAAACAATAATGTCAGTCAATTTTCAACCCTCTGCATACTGATGTCGAAATATCAAAATTCAACCTAGGAATTTAACCAGTTTAATCTTGTTTGACAAGGCTTATTGAGCTTGGTCAAACAAGACTGAATTGGGTAAACTCCTAGTTTTTGCATTGCTGCTTGAAAAATTATTATTTTGACACCATTTTGCAATGGATTAAAAATCGACTGCTGTCATGATCAGTACCTATGATTGCCAGAATATCCCAGATTCAGCATTAGAAAAGTTAATAGAATCTCTTTAGGACTGACACTGCATGTTTCTGATACTCTAGCTACTTTCTCATCTTAGACTTGGACACTAAATGCAGGAATTGAGCGGTTTCACAAAGGCTTTGAATTTGTCACTTCATATCCAGTTGTTTCTGATGATAAACTATTTAAGTTGAAACATTCTTGACACACTCAAATAGGGCTGAAACAGTGGCTCATTGTCATAACCAACTAACAGAGATCTATAACTGGATAATATCCGCTTATCAGTAGCCATTATTTCACAGAATATTGGATCAAAATCAGAGGGATTGGAAAGCAGTATTTGCAGAAACTATTCCATAGTGTGTATACAAATGAATGTTGCCGAGTACTTGACTAAATACAACTGCAAAGCCACTGAAGGTAGGCTTTCAAAGTATAGCGAAAATGTATAAAAATCTCCAGGCCCTTAATGGTGAATACTTAGCAGCCCATCCTGGGAGCCCATTGGCTCAGTGGTAGACTGTTGGACTTCTATGCTAGAGGTCCCGAGTTCGATCCCCATCCCGGATGACTTGCGTTGTGTCCTGGGGCAAGGCACTTCATCCCGGTTGCCTGCATGTGGGCACGAAGACGCCGTGTACTAAGGCATACTGTATGCCGATGGTGCACATGTCTTCAACCACTGTAACCCTGCTTGAGAGAAGCTTGAACAGAGTAAGAATGTTGAGGAGCTGACAGTTGCTCATCAATGCTCGGTGGTTCTCTCCGAGTACAATGGCTTCCTCCACCCGTAAAACTGTCACGTTCATGATTGGCCAATGTATGTGACCTTAAAACCCCAATAAATAAATAAATAAAAATAAATAGCAGCCCATCCTTTCCAGCAAGAATAACCACAAATTTCAAATACAATGGTGGTGAAAACAGTAATGGAACACAGTGACTATTATGATCAAAGGTATTAGGTTAATGTTTATAGTGTGAAAATCCCAAGTACATTTGTGAGGTTCAACCACCATACAAGAACATTTGTTTTCAACAGCTGGATCATTTTATTGTTGCCAATGCTTGGATTTTTGCAGAATTTCCCATCAGTTGTAATTGAGATCACTGTAAACCAGAGGTGCATTCTATCAATGTCATTAACCAACTCATCACAGAGATGTTCATCCTAAACCCCCACATACAGTATGGCTCCGTGGACTGGTCACTTTCCACGAATGAGCAGTATTTCCATGGACACCGTAATATTAGATTCCAAGCACAATAGGAATAATCATCAGAAATTTAATTAATGAAGCACCGGGTGTTCATTAAGTAAAATTTTGCTGATGATGATTTTTATTACCTGGTAAATGCATGCATGGACATTGCTGTCTATTTGTGAATTACGAGATTGGAAAACGAGATTACGAAACCAAAAACCCGACTCTTTCAATGAAACCGGAACCAACATGAACTTTGAAAACTGCCCATCTCTAGTATTTAATGAAGCCCTCCATCCGTCCGTCCATCCATCTGTCCATCCATACAAATGTTTTGCATTGTAACTTCAAAGTCATCAGTTGGATTTGGATCTCCTTTGGTATGCTGATAGACCTGCACGGGGGAACTGATATTCACAAGGAAGGTGTTCTGTCCAAAATGATTTTTTCCAGACTTATGGCACTTTTCCCCTTTTGACTCAGAACATTCTGTCCATACAAAGGTTTTGCATTGTAATTTCAAAGCCATCAGTCAGATTAGGATCTCCTTTGGTATGCTGATAGACCTGCATGGGGAAATGGATATGCACAATGAACAGGTTTGTCCAATAAATTTTCCCAGAGTTATGGCCCTTCTTTTGAGTTAAAAAATTCTGTCCGTACAAACATTTTGCATTATAACTTCAAAGCCATTGGTCAGATTTAGATCTTCTTTGGTATGCTGACAGACCTTCATGGGGGAACGGATATGCACAAGGAATGGGTTCCATCCAATAATCTCTCCCACAGTTATGGCGCTTTTTCCCTTCTTTCAACTTAGAAAATTCTATACGTACAAACGTTTTGCATTGTAACTTCAAAGCCTACATTCAAGACTACTTTGAACATGATTGCGGGTCGGGGCAGTAGCTCACACTTTGTGTTGTCCTTGTCTGAATATTGCAATGTGAATATACACATTTTCACTTTTCTCCATTAAAACAAAGTTAATTAAACTTCTGAAGCAGACAAAATTCTCTACTTTAGAAAACATCAAGGGAGAGCCAAAGCTCAGCCCAGTATTATGAATGCATTCAATAACAAATCTAGTGTGAAATTTTCTTTTAACTTTTTTTGAGTGCAGATATGCTAAGCTTTCCAATACTGGTCAATTTTGGACAATCAGTAAGCTTTATTTCTAAACCTTCATTGTTTATTTTAATGTAAATAAACAGAGGATATCGACTTTTTGGGTATGCAACAGAATTGTCTTACGAGTGACTGTTAGGAAATATACGTTTTCACAAGTAGCTTATTCCTCAGCACTCTGATGTCAAAATGGCAAGGTTTTGAGCAGCAAATATTTCCCATAATACATTTTGATATTTAACCAAATATACCTTGTTTGACAGAGCTCAGTGAGCTCTGTCAAACAAGATATAATTGGTTAAATTCATAGTTAAACAAGAGAAAAACAGAATGATTGAAGAGAATTATGTTCCACTGCGAGAGTGCTAGAGGTTACAAGACACAAGCAAAAACTTAGATTTCCTTGCAGTTACGAATGAGATAATTCTGGTATCTACATGTACTCAAAAATAGAAGGTATTTTACTATTATTATATCCTCAACAGCAGATTGTAGAAAACATCACAGGAAAATAATAATCGTATCCCATGCAGTGAAGACACAGAAATTTTCATTTTTACTGCATCGAGAATGTTAATGCTTTTGTTGTTTATAAATGATGAAATATGTTAGGCCCCACAAAGTAGATCTTCTGTTTCTCAGGGAATTTTTGTAAAATTGCATGTGTGTGGGCAGTTTTTTATTTTATTTTTATTTTTGTAATTATTACTTTGCTCATACTCTTGGTTTGTTTTATGTTTTATGGCTCATAATCTACAGAATAGCATGGGCAGTGGTGTATTTCATCCCTTGAGTCCAAGAAGGCTTGGTAATGCTAAAGTATTGCAACGCCTTGTTGCACTCAAGGAACAAATGTATCAATTTTATTAACTTTGGTAAAATATCGGATATAAACTATTTAATTTTTATTTTTTTAAGTTTGCATTGGTTATAAAAAGAGAGCATGTGGCAGCCAAAAGGATCATATGGGAGTGCCTGAGAAACAGATTTATTATTTTTTTAGGCCTTATTCTATTATTTTATGCTGAACCGCAGATTGTAGAAAACATCACAGGAAAATAATAATCGTATTCCCTACAGTGAAGATATAGAAATTTTCACTTTCACTGTATCCTGTACATTACAAGTCAATGCTTTTGTTGTTTATAAATGATGAAATCTGTTATTATTATAGTTATATTAAGTATACCATATGTTAAAATTTGACACATTTATGAGGTATACCAACCGAAATATATGGGAACCAAAGTTTTATCATCGCAGGCTATTAATGCATAAAAGGGCAACATTCAGCTCTTGGCTTTCGTGATTTGATTCGAAGCCTAATCAAGGTGAGTACTGCTGATTTTTTTGCTGTCAACTACCAATTTCTTCTGAAACACATGTAATAAAAAGAAAATCTAGTGTTTTTGAGTGGATACTAAAATTTATCTCGTTAATGATGAGACAGATGTTTATTTTTTGCTTGTGGCAAGCCATTCGCAAAAAATAAACTTTTGTCTCAGCCACTCATGAGGCAATTTTTGGTATCCACAAAAAAACACAAGATACCCTTCAAATTTTATGTGTTGTAGTGTTTTTAACTGAAAATAAGACTGGTGTAACAGGATATCTTCCCCCCCCCAGGGGGGAAGATATCCTAGTATATCTTTCCCCCCATCCTGGATATCTTCCCCCCCCCCCCCCCCTCTATAAAAAAATTTTTTGGGATTAATTTGACATTGAATCTATTTCTCTCACCATTTCATTATCAATTAATGTCAAATGTTTGACAAAAAAAATTTTGTCATGGTGGGGGGGGGGGGGGGAGATATCCAGGCCTGGATATCTCCCCCCCCCCCCCCCACCTCCCATTCCAACCAACCCTAACTCAGTGTTTATCCGAAACCATTTTTTTATGCCCCAAATCTATTTCTCTCACCATTTCATTATCAATTAATGTCAAATGTTTGACAAAAATTTTTTTGTCATGGTGGGGGGGGAAAGATATCCAGGCCTGGATATCTCCCCCCCCCCCCCCACCTCCCATTCCAACCAACCCTAACTCAGTGTTTATCCGAAACCATTTTTTCATGCCCCAAATCTATTTCTCTCACCATTTCATTATCAATTAATGTCAAATGTTTGACAAAAAAATTTTTTGTCATGATGGGGGGGAAGATATCCAGGCCTGGATATCTTCCCCCCACCTCCTATTCCAACCAATCCTAACTCAGTGTTTATCCAAAACCATTTTTTATGCCCCAAATCCATTTCTCTCACCATTTCATTATCAATTAATGTCAAATGTTTGACAAAAACAATGTTGTCATGGTGTGGGGGGAAGATATCCAGGCCTGGATATCTTCCCCCCCACCTCCCATTCCAACCAACCCTAACTCAGTGTTTATATCCGAAACCAATTTCTCTGCCCAAAACAGTTACACTTCATGTTACATGACAATATGAACCAGAATAGTTGAGAGAATACTGAAATGATTTTTTGTCACAGGTTTTCAACTGGATGAGAGCAAGATATCCAGGCTGGACCTGAAAAAAATCAATTTTCTGCCAAAAAACCCATTTTTCTCGCCATTTCATCATCAAATAATGTTAAATTAATCAAAAACAAATTTTTCATGGTGGGGGGGGGGGGGGGGGAAGATATCCAGGGTGGGGGGAAGATATACTAGGATATCTTTCCCCCCAGGAGGGGAAGATATCCTAAGATATCTTCTCCCGTGGGGGAAGATATCCAGGGGGAAAGATGACATGTGGCACCGGCTTTAATTGTAATTAGCCCTTTATCTAATGATTCATCCATATCTCTCCACGTAAATTTACAAACCAAGCTGGAGATGAAATATTAAATAATAAATATTAAAAAAATATCAATAAAATCATATCATGTGATACCGTCATTCAAATGAGCTCGCTGAAAAATTTGGGAGAAACATAATTAAAATAATCAATTTTGATATAGTGTGAATGGGGTAAAAAGTTAAAAGACCCAAATGCAGAAAACTTGCAGTGATATCAGTCTAAACTTCTTGTGTAAAGCACCTCACTCACTTTCATTATGACAATAGATATAGTGTTGGGTGGCATCCCAATTATTGGTACAGTTTTCAATACCGTCACCGGTACCAGCAAATTATATCATAATCAGTATTCTGAAAAGTCGGTTTTCCCCCGGAATGCAAATTTTAACTTGCTTATCACTGTTTAAATGAAGTGATTTTACTTCACTTGTGTGGATTATTGTTGGTTTAAATTTGGGTCTTTTCCCTTTTTACCACCCTGTCTGCCCTCGTAGACCATGAAACATTTCATTATTACTCTTCTTTCCTAACTGTTAACCCTTTACCTAACATGAAAAGCAGACAACGCTTGCAAACAAAATTCTAGAATAACTCATTTTTTGTCTCAAAAACATAGGTTATGACCCCTCTTTGGAAAGATCTCGTTCCAAAGAGGGGTCATAACCTATGTTTTTGAGGCAAAAAATGAAAAATATAATGAAAATTAATTTGCGATTTTTGTGAATAGCATTGGCCGGTTTTGGTCGTTACATTAGGTAAAGGGTTAAAGTGGTTTGTCTCAACAGTGACCATTATTACGCAAGTGATTGAATATTGTTTACCTCGAATTTGAAACAAGTTGAGGTGTGAAGACACATGGACTGTATTCCAGTAAGCATGCATAGTTAATCACATTGTACATTTCGACCGACTGGCATGGCACCTGCTATTTAAAACCTGGAAATTTTTCTTGGGAAATGCCAAGGGATTCCCTATAATTTTCCACTTGTACTTGAAAGTAATTGGCTGTTTGTACATGCTAACGTCATGATAGCATCTCGCTTTCAAAATAGTGTGCTCAAAAGTGTTTGATACGAGATGTACACGAGGAACTTTATTGTTTTCAAATAAACAAAAGCAAGTCATTTGTTCTTTCTTTGCCAATATAAGTACGACGATACTAAACCAGTCCATTACCACAATCACTTAAAAACGCAATTTATTTTAAGTGTTGAGGTGTGCTAATTTTAACACTTCTTGTGATAAAGTGGGGCATATGACTGTGAAATAAGATTTATTTATTTATCGTGGTTTAATGACACTTTTGACAGCCAGGGTCACCTTGTGTCAGAGAGTTTTACAGGTGGAGGAAGCCGGAGTACCTGGAGATAACCACTGAGCATTGGCAAGTAACTGTCACATGCCCCAACGTACTGAATCCACGTAAGCAGGGTTAGCATTGGTTGAAGACAAGTGCACCATCAATGTGTACACATTCATACACAGCACCACCGTGCCCCCAAATGGTCAATCGGGGTGAAGTGCCTTACCTAAGGACACAATGCAGTTACCCCTGGTGGAGATCGAACCATGGACCTTTTAGTTTGAAGTGCAATGCTGTATCACTGAGCCACGATGCTGTCTGTCAAACAAGATTGAATTGCTTCAGTTCCTAGTTGCGTTACTGGAAAATTATGCAGAAGTCTGAGATTTCATCATCAGTGTGGAGGGGTTAAGCTTTTACCTAATGAGTCGGCCAAATCCACCCACGTAATTTGCAAATTAAGCAGTTAAGCAACTTGAAAAAAACATTTGGTGAAAGGGTTAAATTGTTATTACGTAAGACTCCACCCATTCAGGCTTTACAAGGCTTGGATGAGATTAGAGACTATGTTATTTTCTACCTTCAAGTTTCTGATATCATTTGGAATTTGATGAAAGCTGCTTTGGCAACATACTGATTTTTACAGTACTGTTTTGTGATCATCAAAGTGGTCTCTTTCTTAGTAAGATCTTATCGTGATCTGATCAAGCCAGAAAATAAGCAGACTGTCATCTGCAAAATGAGGTCCCCAGAGGGTGCATTTAGTGATGCTACCCTGCACAGCAGGGTAGCATCACTAAATTTACCCTCTGTGAACCTCAATCAGAATCTGGGTCTCAAAACTAAACAGAAAGAGGTACCCAGAGGATAAATTGACCCACTGTATGGGAAAGCATCATCAAATTCACCCTCTAGGGACCTCATTCTGCAAATGTCAGACTGCTTATTTTCAGACCTGGATCTGATGGTGATACACTTCCTCAAGTTGGTCGAAATTTCAAGACAAAATAATGGAAAATCAAGACAGAATCAGGAAAAAAGAACAAAAATAGCATCTGTGTTGCAATATTCTTCAATTTCTCTTTTGACAAGTGAGATTCTAGAGTGTTGTTTGGGGAAAATCAGACAGAGAAGTTTGACCAGATTCATTTAACCCTTCCAACTTTTAACACATTTTTCTACAATAGGGTCCCAACATGCAGTTTTGGGGTAAGCTTGCAAGTTATATTTGAAGTGCCATTGCTGTTTTTTCTAAGCAGCCAAGACATGACAAGAAACAACTCCAAATTCATAGGATGTGGATTAAAAGCAAAAATGTATAAAAAATCTCCAGGCCCTTTAGAGTTAACATTATTTTGAAATTTTGGAAAAACAACGGAAATATATACACCTGGAACTCAATTAAGCACCCTGTTTTTTTCGCAGTGTTGTTAATAGAAACTGTCATTACTTTCATGCTATCTTTCAGATGGCCAAAAGTGATTGTTTGCAGAAAGAATTGACAAATGAAAGACAACTCAATGATGAAAATATTCAGTATTTTAATGGCGCTAATTACACATATCATTCACTAATGTTTTTGATGGAAAAATGTTCTCTGAACAAGTATGGTGCTGGAACGGTCCGTGATGAAACAATGCCGGTAATTACCGACAAAAAATGTAACTTGTGATCTCCTGAACACAATAGTGTCTGACGTCAGTAGCGAGTGTATCCACCACATGCCCGGATGACAGCCTGAACCCTCCTCCTAATGCTACCAGTGAACCTTCTGATATGATCCAGAGGCAACTGCTGCCACTCCTCATGCAATGCAGCTTCCAAATCAGCCACTTTCCATACAAGTGGATCCCTTGCTTGCACACGATGTCCAAGAAAGTCCCAGATGTGTTCTAAGGGATTCATATCGGAGCTCATTGCAGGCCACTGTAGTGTTGTAATAGCCTTGTTCTGAAGGAATGCTCTCATAGCATGGGAACGACATGGCCTTGCGTTGTTGTCCATGAATACTAATGTTTTTGATGGAAAAATGTTCTCTCGCCAAGTATGGTGCTGCCAAACTCCGATCTTCCCAAGGAGAGGTCTTTTGGGGTTGTCCAGGCCTTGGTCGGTCCTTACATCATTGGTTTGTTGATGTTTTCAGACATGTCTGCTGATGACAGAATGACTATAGCCAAGTTGCCTTCCAATAGCTTTGAATGACATGCCAGTTGCATGCATGCCAATGATTTGCCATCTTAGGGCTTCTGACAGTCTCCTCCTTGCCATGTGAACATTTATTGATAAAAGAAGTGACAAATTTTCTTGTTTTATACCCAGATATTGCATGTGGATGATAGTGTTTTTTGTGACATTCATGGGAAGCATGCTTCTTGTGGACGAGGGGATGTGTTTGGGGTACGCTATCAACCAGAAACATCATGTTTCACTACATGAAATGTACTGCAAGACATAGCAATCATTAAAACATAATAATCAGTAACAGCAACTTCACTGTCCTGAAAAATTTCAGGGGGTGCTAAATTAAGTTCCAGGTGTATATATTCCAGTTAGTAACACCCATTTTAAAAAAATATTTGTTTATTCACAGATAAATCGATAGCCAGCAGGAGCATAGTGGCTCAGTGGTTAGAGCATTGGACTTCAAACTGAAAGGTCAGGGTATGATTCTGACCAGCAGTAATGGCATTGTGACCTGCATCCCAATTGCCCATGAGTCGGCACGGTGGCAGTGTGCGCATACTGCATGTTGATGTTGCACTTGCCTTTAACCCTTTACGTAACACAAAAAGCAGATGACACTTGCAAACAAAATTATTGAATAACTATTTCTTTTCATTTATTGCATCAAAAACATAGCCTTTGACCCTCCATTAGAACAAGCTCAATGAGCTCGTTCCAATGAGGGGTCATAAGCTATATGCTTGAGGCAAAAAATGAAAAACTAATGAAAATTGAATGGCAATTTTTGCGAATAGTGCTGGCCACATTGGGCCATTACGTTGGGTAAAGGGTTAACTGCTGCTAACCATACTTGTGCATAGTTAATAAGTTGGGGAGCCTGACACTTACTCACCACTGCTTGGTGGTTCTTCCTGGGTTATCCAGCTTTCTCCACCTTTAATACTGTCTGACATGATGTGACCCTGCATGTTAAAAGTGTAATTAAACCAGTGGCATAGGAACCAGGGGGGGGGGGGGGGGGAGGGGAGTAATTACCCCCCCCCCCCCCAAAATATCCAAAACTTTGTAAATCATATCTAGTATCTTCACGAAAATATCCACATACATCTGCATATTCTACATCATACAGGTGCACATAAAAACTGTATGATCTACACCATTTGCAGTGCATAGAAAAGTTGGTAGCCAATGTCACTGACTGATTTGACACTCAACAGGTTAACATCTTCCTCTCTGACATACATCCTCCTTTAACCCTTTACCCAATGTAATGGCCAAAACCGGCCAGCGCGATTCTCAAAAATTGGCAATTAATTTTCAGGATTTTTTCATTCTTTTGTCTCCAAAACAAAGGTTATGACCCCTCATTGGAACGAGCTCGTCGAGCTCGTTCCAATGAGGGGTCATAACCTATGTTTTGGAGACAAAAAATGAAAAAAATTAGTTATTCAAGAATTTTTTTTTGCAAGTGTCGTCTGCTTTTCATGTTAGGTAAAGGGATAAACACCAAAAATTAACAGCAACAATACCTTGATTTTTTCACTTGAGAAGCGAGGAAATGAGCTCTCAGTAGTTCATATTTCACAAATTTTCCTGGTATCCCTCTCCCACACTCTCCCCTGGGTTCAGCTACATAGAGCGGGCCACCAAAGGTGGCTGTGCTGTCCCCAACAAGCTCCCATTTACAATACCCCCCCAATATTATAAGCTCCCTACGCCCCTGAATTAAACCCCAATAAATCAAAACAATATATTTATTTATTTATTTATTGGTGTTTAAGGTCACATACTTATGCACAATGGCTGATAGTGACCATGACAGTTTTACGGGTGGAGGAAGCCGGAGTATCCAGAGAGAACCACCGAGCAACGACGAGCAGCTGTCAGCTCTCCAACATCGTAACTCTGAACTCTGCACCGCAGCACAGGCAGGGTTAGATTGGTTGAAGACATGCGCACCATCGACGTGCAGTACGCCTCAGTACACAGTCATCGTGCCCCCATGTAGGCAATCAGGATGAAGTGTATTGCCCAAGGACACAACGCGGTTGCCGCAGGTGGGATTCGAACCGCGGACCTCTCGACTTGAAGCCTGCACCTCTACCAACTGAGCCACCGCGCCCCCAATCAAAACAGTGAAGTATATAACTGAGTGGAATAAATGATGCAATAACAACAGATAACAGTGCACATTGTTGGCTGATCATTTCGCCTGATGAGTGTTCAAATGCTAAAGACAAATGGATGAATTAAAAAAAAACTTGTTGCAGAATGCTTAGATTTGTTCCTCTTTTTCTTTAAGGGTTAAAGCATGTATAAACAACAGACTGGCAAAATAAGATTACAACTTTTGCAACTGTAATGCTATTTCACTCTAATTAAACTAAGTGAGTCAGGTCATGACCAGGCCAATAGCAAACACACTGGAGGAGTCTAAAACAAACACCAAACAAACATCGAGTGCTGCTGGTCAGTAACATCAGTGCATTGAGAGTGCTTCAGCAATTATTTTGATGAGTGACTCACTGTGTGCGGCTCTTTAATTTATGTTTACATTTTTGATCTGCAGTCCTGGAAGTTTGTCTGTGGTGCTGACTTTTTTTTATGGACCTTGGAAAACCATTTTCAAGTAAGCATCATTCTGTATCTTCCTTTCATGGGTGTCACAAAGATGATCATGAGTTGAGGAATTTAAACCTGATTTGTCCCAACTGAGATGGTCCAAGACCTGACTGATAAAATATTCAAACTGCATCAGTTTTCACTCTTTTCTTTCTGGTTATAAATGAGATCATTTCTATTATATGACTAACCCTATGCATTGCTGAGCTTTAACCCTTTTCCCAACGCAGACGATTTCAAAATTTATTATTTTAAATATCATTTTTTAATTTTTAAAAAAAAATTTCAACAAAACCATATCATGTGACCCCTCTTTGGAACGAGCTCGAGGAGCTCGTTCCAAAGAGGGGTCACATGATATGGTTTTGTTGAAAATTTTCGAAAAATAAGATTTTTTCAGCTGCAGAATTTACATATTATGCGGGCGGATGCGGGCGATTCATTGGGTAAAGGGTTAATGAATGTACATTTTCATGTAGTGTTTGATATGACAGTTTATTTATTTATTTATCTTTTGGGGTTTAACAACACTTTCGACAGCCAGGTCCACCTCATGTCTTACAGTTTTACGGGTGGTGGAAGCCGGAGTACCCAGAGAAAATCATCGAGCAATGGTAAGCAACTTTCTCCCCCCACTGTACGTGAAACATATGCGTGTCCTGGGTGAGAGAGCAGGGTGGGATATTTCTATCCCACCCACCCCACGTGACATACTCATTTGCATATTTTATTAGGTCACCGGAACTCTTTCATCACCGTCTGCACAATTGTAAATAAACAAAATAAACAAAATGGCTTCACGATTTCCCGAATGTAATCCATGTGCCATTCAAAATCAACAATGTTGATTTATTTCAACCCCATGTTTCTCTGCAGATTTAATGATATCACTGCGCGAATTTATCGATCGATCAGTAATCTCACAATGCCCTTTACATTAGAGTTTGACATGCGCAAATTCATTAACCCCTTAACGGACAGTGTTACAAATCAATTTTTTAGTATATACCTATGGTATATACCTAACTTTTGTACAATCTTTCTGACATCATAAGAATATGTAATATCAAAAGACAGTGTGTCGTGAATTATAATATGGTATGTGCCCCTCAAAGTCAAGGTCACAGGCCCTGCCTATGATAAGATGGCAATTAGAAAAACTTTGACATTTGTTTGGGACATAATTTTTTAACCACTGAATATTTTTTAATAAAACTTTATAACAATATGTAATATCAAAAGACAGTGTGTTGTGAGTTATAATATGGTATGTGCCCCTCAAGGTCAAGGTCTCGCGCCCTGTGATAAGGTGACACTTAGAAAAACTTTGACATTTGTTTGTCTGTGTCATAATTTCTAAACCACTGAACATAAGCTCCACCTGACAGAATGTCAGTGGAGCTTTTCTAATGCTGAGTTGTCCGTCGTCTGTCTGGCAATCCATCTGTCCATCCATTCGTCATCTGTCCATCTGTCATCAACATTTTGTTTTTCCGGTTCCGTATAATTTGATCTAAGATCTTGTTCAAACTTGGTACAATTATTGCTCATGACTCAAAGGTGTGTTGTGACATTGATTCAAGGTCATATCATCAAGGTCAGGGTCACAGACAACCCTTGTCCAGTCCATATAACTTGATGTGATTGACAGATCTTATTCATAGTTGGTACAATTATTACTCATGACTCAATAGTGTGTCATGACTTTGATCCAAAGTCATATCACAATCAAGGTCACAGGCAGCAAAACTTTTATATTGTTATACAGACCTTGTCTGGTTCATATAACTTCGTATGATTGACAGATCTTATTCATAGTTGGTACAATTATTTCTCATGATACAAAAGTGTGTTGCAACTTTGATCCAAGGTCATACCATCAAGGTCAAGGTCACAGACAACAAGACTTTGATATTATTATTCAACCCTTGTCTGGTCTGTATAATTGAATCTGTGTGGCAAATCTTGTTCATTCTTCACACATTTGTTACCCATAACCTACCCTTGTGTCATGACCTTGACCCATTGTCATATCATGAAGGTTGAGGTCACAAGCAGTAGAACTTGGATTCTTGTCTTGTATTTAGCTTCCCCTAAAAGCAGTGTCCCTTGAAGGGGGCTGTCTAGGTGAAGATGCCTATTGTTAGGTTTTTACATCAATGCTGAATACTCCTCAAGAAAAAGGAGATGATTTGAGTATTTTCTGGGCCAGTTTTTTAGCTTAACTTGACATTGTCAAGATAAGCTATTGCCATCACGCGTGCGGAAGTCTGTTAGTCTGTGAGTCTGTTAGTCTGTGAGTCTGTGAGTCTGTGACGTCTGTTCACATTTCCTTTAGCACGGGCTACACCCCGCAGTTCTTGTCTGATCATCACAAAATTTCATATGCAGGTTTGGGGTCATGTCTAGATGAGAACGTCCCCTTTTGGTCGCGATCGGGTAACCGGTATGGCAGCCCGAGCCCCAAACCCAAAAACCATTAGCACACTCTACAGGTCATATTTATGAAGGGATTTCATTGTAACTTGGTAGGATGCCTCTGTATAGTGCCTAGACGAGAACGTCCCCTTTTGGGCATGATCTATCAACCGTGATGGCTGCCCAAGCCCGAAACCCAAAAACTTTTAGCACAGTCTGCAGGTCATGTTTAATGTGGAGGGATTTCATTGTAACTTGGTAGGATGACTCTTTATGATGTCTAGATGCGAATTTCCCCATTTGGGCATGATTTACCAACCGTGACGTCTGCCCGAGCCCAAAACCCGAAAACCTTTAGCACAGTCTACAGGTCATATTTATTGAGGAATTTCATTGTAACTTGGTGGGTTGACTTCATACAATGTCTAGATGAGAAAGTCCCCCTTTGGACGTGATTGGGCAACTGTGACGGCTACAGGAGCCCGAAGCCCGAAAACCTTTAGCACAGCCTAGAGGTCATATTTATGAAATGATTTCATTGTAACTTGGCAGGATGACTCCAAATAATGTCTAGATGAGAACGTCCCATTTTGATCGCGATCATGTAGCCTTGATGGGTGCCCAAGCCCAAAAACCTTTAGCATAGGCAAAAGGTCATATTTATGGAAGGATTTCATTGTAACCTGTTAGGTTGACTCCATATAGTGCCTAGATGATGACATCCCCTTTTGGTCGTGATTGGTCAGTTGTGATGGCTACAAGTGCCCGAAGCCCGAAAACCTTTAGCACAGTCTACAGGTCATATGTATGAAGGGATTTCATTGTAACTTCTTAGGATCACTCCAGATGATGCTCAGATGAGATTGTCCCCTATGGTTGCAATCATTCACCCATGATGGCTGCCCGAGCCCGAAGCCCGAAAACCTTTAGCACAGTCTACAGGTCATATTTATGAAGGGATTTCATTGTAACTTGGTAGGTTAACTTCATATAATGTCTAGATGAGAACGTCCCCTTTTGGACATGATTGGGCACCTGTGACGGCTAAAGGTGCCCAAAGCCCAAAAACCTTTAGCACAGTCTACAGGTCATATGTATGAGGGGATTTCATTGTAACTTGGTAGGATGACTCCAAATAATGTCTAGATGAGAACGTCCCCTTTTGATCGCGATCATTCAGCCTTGATGGGTGCCCGAGCCCAAAAACCTTTAGCATAGGTAAAAGGTCATATTTATGGAAGGATTTCATTGTAACCTATTAGGTTGACTCCATATAATGCCTAGATGATGACATCCCCTTTTGATCGTAATTGGTCAGCTGTGTTGGCTACAAGTGCCCGAAGCCCAAAAACCTTGAGCACAGTCTACAGGCCATATTTGTGAAGGGATTTCATTGTAACTTCATAGGATCATTCCAGATGATGCCCAGATGAGATTGTCCCCTTTGGTTGCAATTATTCAACCATGATGGCTGCCCAAACCCGAAGCCCGAAAACCTTAAGCACAGTCTACAAGTCATATTTGTGAAGGGATTTCATTGTAACTTGGTAGGTTGACTTCATATAATGCCTAGATGAGAACGTCCCCTTTTGGACATGTTTGGGCAACTTTGACGGCTAAAGGTGCACGAAGCCCAAAAACCTTTAGCACTGTCTACAGGTCATATTTATGAAGGGATTTCATTGTAACTTGGTAGATTGACTCCAAATAAGGTCAAGATGAGAAGGTCCCATTTTGGCCGTGATCATTCAGCCTTGATGGGTGCCCGAGCCCAAAAACCTTTAGCATAGGCAAAAGTTTATATTTATAGAAGGATTTCATTGTAACATTGTTAGGTTGACTCCATATAATGCCTAGATGATGACATCCCCTTTTGGTCGTGATTGGTCAACTGTGATGGCTACAGGTGCCCGAAGCCCGAAAACCTTGAACACAGTCTACAGGTCATATTTATGAAGGGATTTCATTGTAACTTTGCAGGATCACTCCAGATGATGCCCAGATGAGATTGTCCCCTTTGGTTGCGATCATTCAACCATGATGGCTGCCGGAGCCCGAAGCCCAAAAACCTTTAGCACAGTCTAAGGTCATATTTATGAAGGGATTTCATTGTAACTTGGTAGGTTGACTTCATATAATGTCTAGATGAGAACGTCCCCTTTTGGACACGAGTGGGCAACTGTGACGGCTTCAGGGGCCCAAAGCCCGAAAACCTTTAGAACAGTCTACAGGTCATAATTATGAAGGGATTTTATTGTAGCTTGGTAGGATGACTCCAAATAGTGTCCAGATGAGAACGTCCCCTTTTGGTCACGATCATTCAGCCTTGATGGCTGCCCGAGCCCAAAAACCTTTAGCATGTCTGTAGGTCGTATTTATGGAAGGATTTCATTGTAACTTGTTAGGTTGACTCCATATAATGCCTAGATGATGACATCCCCTTTTGGTCGTGGTTGGTCAACTGTGATGTCTACTGGTGCCTGAAGCCCGAAAACCTTTAGCACAGTCTACAGGTCGTATTTATGGAGGGATTTCATTGTAACTTGGTAGGTTGACTTCATATAATGTCTAGATGAGAACGTCCCCTTTGTACGCAATTGGGAAACTGACGGCTACAGGGGCCCGAAGCCCGAAAACCTTTAGCACAGTCTACAGGCCATATTTATGAAGGGATTTTAATGTAACTTGATAGGATGACTCATTTTGGAATAATTTCATTGTAATTTTGTTGATATATGTTAACTGTGAGGGCCACATATATTAACTGTGAGGTCATATTAACCCACCCCTCAGATCTTTAGTACAGTGTACACCTCATATTATTTTTATCATAAACATAGCATACAGGGAACAGAAATGAACATATTCCCAATTATCACAATTCTTGTCTTATTTCATAATCCTTTCATAAACATTGAACATTATCCTTTTCATCAAACACAAAACACAAGTTAAGCTACAGTGTCATTGACACTTTCATTTTATTCTGCAACACAGATTGTTATCTGTTTTGTGCTTTGGGTGCATATGCTTGTATTTATGACTTGACAGCTAAACCATCCCCACTCTGATGTCAATATTCTGAAATTCCAAGCAGCAAATTTATCCTTTATAATGCATTTAGCATTTAACCAATTCATGACAGGAAAAAAAATGTAGCTTGTAAGTTTCTTATTTTGACAAGGTTTATTACTTAATTTCACTGGACCTACTCAGATGAATGCAAAACTCATATGAATGCAATTATTTGAAAAGGATTATCTCTCCTTTCTCGTTGGATAATCAATAACCCCCTAACTCCAATGTCAAAATACCAAAGTTTTCAGCAGCAAATTTTTCCCACAATGCAAATGAAAATTTAAATTTGTTTAACTTGTTTGACAGAGCTCCTTGAGCTCTGTCAAAACAAGATACAATTTGCAAAATTGTTCATGCTGCATTGGCAACATGGGGTCAATAACGAAATTTTGAAATACTAGCAGTGTTCTACAGGGACACCGGAGCCGGGGGGCTAGGGGGGCTTTAAGCCCCCCCCCCCCCCAACCATATCTTTTTCATTGGATGGGGCTGCTTTGTCTGATAAACGGCCAAGCCTAAATATGTTTCGACGACATTCTTGTATCCAGTTTCTGCGAGAAATGTGAGTCACTGTCTTGTGTAACGGTTAAAGGGGGATAAACCAAAAGGACATGATCGATTGAAACATTAGCATGGTAGGCTCCCTTGTTTCAGAAAGGAAGTAATTTAGTCATATAAACAAGCAGATGATGCAGAATCGCAGAGCTGTTCGAAAACAATGTCCATCGAAAAGTATTTCACAAAAACAAAAATTGAGTTTATTAACACTCAGTATACAAACCACGAATACTATTCTCGATTGAGACTCAATCGAAAATAGTATTTATGGTTTGTATACTGAGTGTTAACAAACTAGGGTAGGCCTGTCATGCCCTTATACCCCCCCCCCCCACCCACCCTCACCCCCCCACTCCCACTCCCCACCCCCAGCCCCCCAATCCGAAATTCGCTCCGGCATCCCTGTTCTAGGAGTTAATCTGAAATTGCTTTTCAAGTTAGTTTATGAGATTTCTAATGCGAACTGGAAGTATGGCCTGTACTCAAGCCTGACTGTCATCAGCAAAATGAGGTCCCCAGAGGGTGAATTTGGTGATTTTGCACAGCAGGGTAACATCACAAAATTTATGTGAACCTCAGTCTGAATCAAGGTCTCACTCCAAAACAGAGGATAAACTGGCCCAGTGTATGAGATAGCATCAACAAATTCACCCTCTGGAGACCCAATTTTGCAAATGACAGGTTGATTATATTCAGGCTTGCCTGTACTTCAGTGAACTTTTTGTTTATTTGTTTTGATTAGTAATTTAAATCTTGGTTTGGGTACATGTTTTGATTTAGTTAGGACACGGCAGTAAATAATGTTCCCTGTGATATCTAACTTGATTTTTCCCACCCTGTGTTTGAAATAGAGCCAGTGCTTTGCCAGTATAACTGCACTATAATTTGGTACATGTACCAAGTTGAACTTGGAAGGCAGGTTGTGACCTTGTACAATCAGATAAACTGAGCTAATCCCAAGTAAACACTGGACTGGTGGACTGGAATGGAGTCTGTTTGATGGTGTATTAAATGGCTTAACCCTATACCAATAACAAATTCCTGGAATCCAAACTTCTTCATCTGAAAACTAATCATATTGGTGTATCTGTATCTGTGAGAGAATTGTATCTCACGAGACCTACCATATTCTCATTGGCATGTTCAAGTTTTAGGTGGATTTCTGATGAATGAATAACTGAACTGTGCTGTACCCAACTAGTGTATCTCTCTCCAGACAAATTGCCCTCAGTCCAAAATGCAGTCGGACATCTGCCTCTGTTGGAAATCATCAACTGGAACAAAAGACAGTTGACTGTCTTACCTGGAAAATGTACTGGGCCAGATGACCAATGTTACTTTTATGGGGTGGGGCACTTGTCCTATACCCAGAATAACAATAGCATATTCAAATGAAAGGGATATTCAATCAACAAGAGTAGAATTGACTGCTTTAACCCTTTACCCAACGTAACGGCCAAAACCGGCCAGCGCTATTCTCAAATATCGCCAATTAAGTTTCATTATTTTTTTCATTTTTTGTCTCAAAAACATAGGTTATGACCCCTCGTTGGAACGAGCTCGTTGAGCTCGTTCCAACGAGGGGTCATAACCTATGTTTTTGAGACAAAAAATGAAAAAAATTAGTTATTCAAGAATTATTTTTGCAAGTGTCGTCTGCTTTCCATGTTAGGTAAAGGGTTAATACTGATAATAAATTAAGTCCATATTACTTCCCATCTGTTTGGCAGAATTCAGGAAAGCTGGTCAAGCCAAACAGATGTAATTACTTAATTCCTCAATTTTAAAGCAAAATTTTGGATTTTTTGCATGTTTCCCCCACTAATTTTTTTAAAGACTTGCAAGTTCTTGAATTCCAGAAGAAGTTGAGAAGGTCTCGAACGTATTTGAAAATGTGTACTGAGCCTAAAAATTCCTTGATGTATTTCAAGTCATAAACCCACGATCAGTGAAGCAAATGCACTCGCCAAGCGATTTCACGCCAAAGTTCTGTGTGCTGAATTCTTTGTAATTTGATTACATACTGAATGCTTTTTACACCTGATAAATGATAAGACATACAGAATTTTTTTGATTTGAAAAATCTATGCATGCTTTAATAAAATCGTTATTTTATTTACTTTTATGTAATTTTACAATACATAAAGATGGTTTGAAAGGTCACTAAAGTCTCTATTTAATATTAAGACCATGTTAAATTCTCCTAATGTGAAAACAGTTACTAAAGAAGTGACTTAACCCTTTATTTAACACTAAAGGTTGACAACGCATGCAAACAAAATTCTTGAATAAGTAATTTTTTTCATTTTTATCTTAACTTGACAAAGTCAAGATAAGCTATTGCCATCACATGTGTGGAAGTCTGTGATTCTGTGAGTCTGTTCACATTTTCTTTGGCACAGGCTACACCCCATATATCTTGTCCGATCATCACAAAATTTCATATGCAGGTTCGAGGTCATGTCTTGATGAGAGCGTCCCCTTTTGGTCACGATCGGTCAACAGTGGCGGCTGTGAAAGCCCAAAACCCAAAAACCTTCAGCACAGTCTACAGGTCGTATTTATGAATGGATTTTATTGTAACTTGGTAAGATGACTCTGAATAATGTCTAGATGCGAACGTCCTTTTTTGATCACGATCGGTCAACCGTGACAGAAACTAGAGCTTGAAACCCGAAAACCTTTAGTGCAGTCTACAGGTTTTCGTATTTATTAAAGAATTTCATTGTAACTTGGTAGGATGACTTTATATAATATCGAGATGAGAATGTCCCCTTTGGATCGCGAACAGTCAACAATGATGGCTGCAAGAGCCCAAAACCCGAAAACGTTTAGCACTGTCTTCAGGTTGTATTTATGAAGGGATTTCATTGTAACTTGGTAGGATGACCCTGTATAATGTCTAGATGAGAACGTCCCCTTTTGGTTGCGAATGGTCAACTGTGACGGCTGCGAGAGCCCTAAACCAGAAAACCTTTAGCACAGTCTACAGGTCGTATGTATGAAGGAATTTCATTGTGACTTGGTAGGGTGACCCAGTATAATGTCTAGATGGGAATGTCCCCTTTTGGTCACATCGGTCAACCATGACTGCAATGTGGGCCCAAAGCCCGAAAACCTCTAGCACAGTCTTCAGGTCATATTTATGATGAGATTTTATTGTAACTTGGTAGGATGACTCTGTATAATGTCTAGATGAGAACGTCATATTTTGGCCATGATTGGGCAACTGTGACAGCCGCACAGGCACGTGACCTAGATTTGTTTAGCACAGTTTGCAGTTCATATTTATGAAACAATTTCATTGTAACTTGGAAGGATAACTTGGTATGATGTCTAGATGAGACTTCGTACTTTGGTCACGATTGGTCAGCCATTACTGCCACATGGTCACTTGACCTAGATTCCTTTAGCACTGCTTACAGGTTGTTTTTATGTAGGGATTTCATTGTAACTTGGCAGGATAACTTGGTATGATATCTACAGGAGACTCTCCTATTTTGGTCATGATTAGTCAACCGTGATGGTCTAACCATCACATGACCTAGATTCCTTTAGCTAAGTCTACAAGTTATATTCATGAAGGGATTTCATTGTAACTTGGTAGGATGACTCGTTTTGGAATGATTTTACTGTAACTTGGTAACTTTGGTTGACATACATTAACTGTTAGGGCCACATCAACTAAGGTCTTAATTCTTTAGTACTGTCTACACTCAAATTGTTCTTATTGAAAACATAGTATACAGGGAACAGAAATTAACATATTCTCAATTATCACAATTCTTGTCTTATTTCATAATCCTTTCATAATTATTGTTCATTATCCTTTTCATCAAACACTATGCACAGTCAAGTTAAGCTACACTGTCATTGACACTTTCATTGTGAACAGTGCTGGCCAGTTTTGGTTGTTACATTGGGTAAAGGGTTAATTCACATATAGTTTATGGAAATTATTTTTACAGCTATTGGTGGAGCAGAAACATGCAATGGTTAAGCAAATTTCAATTAATGCAAAGTGTTTGACAAATTATGCTTTTGAACTGACCCTCACTGCTGAGGAGGTCCATGTTATGACATGTTAAAGATTGAGTAGTTTACATGTTTTCTTTTCATTGGTGTTGACATTACTATCCCTTTTGCCAGGCACTTCCGAGAATGAACCCTCTATTGTTTCATTAATCTCCATCTTTTTTTGTTGATCTTGAAGGAAAACACATCAACTGGTTGAGTGCTAAATTATTTTTCAAATGTGATTTGAAACATGGGTAATTTTTTTCAAAGATACCAAGCTTCCAGCAAGAATAAGTAGCATTATTTTTTAGTAAGATTAGTTGGTTTGTTATAATTTATTGGAGAGCAGGCCTGAAAATAAGCCATCTGACATTTGCAGAATGAGATCCCCTGAGGGTGAATTTGATGATGCTATCCCATACAGTGGGCCAAATTATCCTCTGGGTACGTTTTTTGTTTATTTTTGAGAACCTGATTGAGACTGAGGTTCACGGAGGGTAAATTTAGTGATGCTACCCTGCTGTGCAGGGTAGCATCACTAAATTTACCCTCTGGGGACCTCATTTTGCAGATGACAGTCTGCTTATTTTCTGGCTTGTTGGAGAGTACCCACAGACACTCACCAATGAATTGTAACCTAAGAATTTCTTTTAAAAATTTTGTTCTTTTACTGCTGAGCAAACAATAAGCTAATGCATCCAGTGTAAAGCCACTAAAGTGACTTCTAGCACTTTTGAATAGAGCCATGATAGTGGCTTCTAGCACTCAAACCAGTTAACCTGTTTTTAGCTCACCTGAGCGAAGCTCAAGGTGAGCTTTACTAATCACTTTCCGTCCGTTTTCCGTCGTCGTCCGTTTTCCGTCGTCGTCCGGCATAAACTTTACAAAACCAACTTCTCCGAAGAAACCACTGGCCCAATATTTTTCAAATGTAGCGTAAATGTTTATTACCTATTGTCAATTCAGATTCAAATGAAGTTGCCCCTCCTCCTGGTTGGAGCCATGCCCCCAAGGGGCACCAAAATCTTTGAAAATCTTCTTCTCGTGAACCAGCAGTAGCAGAGACTTGATATTTGGTATGCAGCTTCCTTTTGAGGTGTAGAATCAAGTTTGTTCAAGTGAAGTTTGTCGGGCATTATTTGCCTTCGTTATGGGAGGGGCAAAAATTTTGGCCACGCCTAAAATTTCTATTTTCTGAACCATGAGGTTGATTTGAACCAAATATGATATGAGGTGATAATGGGTCATAAGTAGTTGATTGATGCAAAAAAAAATTTCCTCATTGCCCCGTGGGAACCTCGGGAGCTAAAAATAGGAAAAACCTTAAAACTGCCATATCTCCAAAATTACACGGCACAGAGAATTCTTATTTTGTATAAAGCTTACTTTTATCCAGTAGAATAGAATGGTTAAAAAAAATCCCTATCGGTTTGATCACAAGGTACTTTTTTAAGGACCTTGAAAAAGTGCTGAGTCAGCACTTTTTAACACTGTAGGCTATGGGAAAAACATTCAAAAATCTTCTTCTCCAGATCCAGCAGGCAGAATCTTTTGATATTTGGTATGCAGCATTGTAGGGTGGACCTGATTCAAGTTTGTTCAAATCGGCCCCCTGGGTTCATATTTGGGCTCAGTATAGGAGCCCGATTTTGAACTTAGTGCATTTCAGGCAAATTTCTTAAAAAATCTTCTTCTCCAGATCGAGCAGACAGAATCTTTTGATATCTGGTATGCAACATTGTGGGGTGGATCTGATTCAAGTTTGTTCAAATCGGCTCCCTAAATTCATATTTGGGCTCACTATAGAAGCTCGAATTCGAACTTAGTGCATTTTAGGCAAATTTCTTCAAAAATCTTCTTCTCCAGATCCAGCAGGAAGAATCTTTTCATATTTGGTATGCAACATTGTGGGGTGGATCTGATTCAAGTTTGTTCAAGTCGGCTCCCTAGATTCATATTTGGGCTCACTATAGAAGCTTGAATTCGAACTTAGTGCATTTCAGGCAAATTTCGTAAAAAATCTTCTTCTCCAGATCCAGCTGGCAGAATCTTTTCATATTTGGTAAGCAACATTGTGGGGTGGATCTGATTCAAGTTTGCTCAAATTGCCCCGCCCCCCCCCCCCCTGGGTTTATATTTGGGCTCAGTATAGGAGCCCAAATTTGAACTTAGTGCATTTCAGGCAAATTTCTTAAAAAATCTTCTTCTCCAAATCCAGCAGGCAGAATCTTTTGATATTTGGTATGCAACAATGTGGGGTGGATCTGATTCAAGTTTGTTCAAATCGGCTTCCTGGGTTTATATTTGGGCTCAATATAGGAGCCCAAATTTGAACCTAGTGCATTTCAGGCAAATTTCTTTGAAAATCTTCTTCTCCAGATTCAGCAGGCAGACTCTTTTGATATTGGGTATGCACCATGCGTAGGGGGGTGAGATTCAAGTTTGTTCAAGCCAAGTCCCTGGGTTCATGTTTGGGCTGACTGTGGTAGCCCGAATTATAACTTAGTTCAAAATGAGGAATTTTCTTTAAAAATCTTCTTCAGAATGTTTTGATATTTGGTATGCAGCATCCTTAGGGGGTGAGATTCAAGGTTGTTCAAGCCATGTCCCTAGGTCCATATTTGGACTCACTGTGGGAGCTCGAATTGTAACTTAGTTCAAAATGATGAATTTTCTTTAAAAAATCTTCTTCTTCAGATCCAGCAGTCGGAATGTTTTGATATTTGGTGTGCAGCATCCTTAGGTGGGTGAGATTCAAGTTTGTTAAAGCCAAGTCCCTGAGTTCATATATGGGCTCCTTGTGGGAGCCTGAATTATAACTTAGTTCAATATGAGGAATATTCTTTAAAAATCTTTTTTTTTTTAGATCCACTGGTTAGAATCTTTGGATATTTGGTATAAGCTTTTCTTAGGAGGAGCAGATGCAACTTGTTGAAATCAATTCTCTGGGTTGATATTTAGGCTACCATGTCAGGTGAGCGCCCTCAGGCCCCTTGGGGGCCTCTTGTTTAACATAATTGTATTCTCTTATGTTAAACTCGAGAAATCTGAAGCCTATGGTTTAGTTCTAAAATTTTATCTCGAAAATTTTCCTCCACTGATAACAGCCAGTTGCTTTTAACTGTTGTATAATATATTTTGTATTTGCTCTTACCAGTCTTTGCTCTTACCAGTCGCTTCCATGGCTAACTAATATTCCCAGCTTAAAGTTTTGTATTAAAGTTTTGCTTTTCAAGGTTGTACCTTTAATTCTTCAAACACTGTGTTACAATGTTTATGTTTTTCATTTGAGGCAAGGTCTACTGAACCTGGACACAGTGGTTTCAGATAATATTGGCATCAATTTAACCCTTTTCAAAATAGTTTTTGAACTTAGTTTTTTTAAATTGGAAATTAGGCTTCTACCACATACTTTGTTATGCAAAAATTTTTTTCGATGGGTATATAGTGGAGGTCTCCGTCCGTCCGTACGAACATTTTGTTTTATAACTTGAACATCAGCTGTCGGATTTTGATGTTCTTTGGTATGGTGATAGGGCAGCTTGGGGGAACGGATGCCCTTGTACCTAGGGCTTCGGCCGACAAATCTTACAGGAGTTATGTCCCTTATTTACTTTGAAAATTGATGATTTTTTGGTTTCCTACCAATTAAAATTGTTTGGCTGAACCGATGAGTTTCAAATTTTATATGCTGATTACTCATGTCAAAGTACAGGTCGGTTTCAATTTGAGGTTTGACTCGGCAATTTTTGATGCAGTTATGCCCCCTTTTTCACTTGGAAAAGATGCCAGACCAGTTCTACTTTTTCACTGGTTTGAGAATTTTTAACAAAGGTATGTACTATTCCTATTTTTGCCTCATTCAGTTAATATTCAATATGGCACCATTCAAGTCATCTGTAATTATTTTTATAACTCTTTCTCTATTACTGACTCCTTAGTGCTGTTCTGGAATGTAGCAGCAGTGAAGCTGTTGTCTGTTGTTACAAAACATATTAACAAAATATTAATAATAATTTTATTGGCACTTTGCCATTCCTTACTGTTGTTCTGCAATGTAGTGTTGTTCTGCAAAGTAGTAGCAGTGAAGCTGTTGTCTGATTATCCACATGTGAGTCCAACTTGGCTACCTTCGGGGGCATTAGCAAACACGTTAGCGTTACTCTTGTTACTTTTTATGGCCCCACTGGGGAGGGATATAGCGTAGAGCTCCATCCGTCCGAACTTTGTTTATGGCATAACTTTAACAATAGTAAACAGATTTCAGTTCTTTTTTGAAAATGTCTTTATAGCAAGAATGTCTGTGTCAAGTAACCAAATATAAATTTTTGTTGTAAAAAACTCATTGGGAACAATGTCCACCTCAAGTTTGATGACCACCATTATCCAACGAAAATTGTCTTGAGTTATTGCCCTGACCTCCGCCACCTACAGTTTGCTCTTACCAGTCGCCTCCATGGCTAACTAATAATTTTTATGTGTACCCATACCATGTATGGTACACATAATGCTGGCATCCTGGGTGGCCCTCCATCATCCGTCCATCCTTTGTCTGTCCATCCGTCCATCCATCCGGCATTCGTATCCATTTCTTTGGCATTTGATAACTTGAAAAATATTGCTTGGATTGTCATGTTACTTTATATTTGTGTTCAGGTTACTGATGTGCCAAACTGTATAGTTTTTGGGGTAAATCTGATAATTTGATCCAGAGATATTAACCCTTTATCCTTCAAATTGAGAATTCTTCCAATCCCTTTGGCATATGATAACTAAAAAAATATCAATCCAATTGTCATGTTACTTTATGTATATCTTTAGGTTACTGATGTGCCTCACTGTATAGTTTTTGGTGTAAATCTGATAATTTGATCCTGAGATATTAACCCTTTATCCTTCAAATTGAAAATTCCTCCAATCACTTTTTGAAAAATATTGCTTGGATTGTCATGTTACTTTATATATATCTTCAGGTTACTGCTGTTCCAAGCTGTATAGTTTTGGGTGTAAATCTGATAATTTGATTCTGACAAAATGCTCTCACGTGGATTATACCTGTCCACAAAATTGGTCCTGAGATAATAACAGCTTTCTACTAGTTGCGCATATGTGTACACATCTGACAATTTAATCGGCCTATTTTTATTACAAGAATTCCCCCTTTTCCAATTTCCAATCAATGACAGTCTAAGATACAATTTCATTTTGCATGAAAATTTAAAGATAATCAAGAAAGTAAATTTATGTTATGGCATGCGAAATGAAGAAATTTATGATTCAAACAATCAAAACAAAGTTTTGGGCAACCAATTCAGAAACCTAAGCAACCTATTGCCACCAATGTTTATTCCATTTTGAAGAGCGTAAACTATTTAGAAAATGTACACCAAAACTCAGGGCAGTGTACAAAATTTGACGAGAATGCTCGTTTCATTCACGAGGTGGTTACGCAAATTTAAATATACGCGAATGGATGACCGGTTAGCCAAAAGTTGCATCTTGAATGGTAAAGTCTGAGAAACTTAACTGGTAGAGTGCTAAATTTTGTCTCAGCCTCAAGATTTGTTAACACATTTTTGTCTTGTTACAATTCATGGGAGAGTGCCTATAGTCACGCTCCCATAAATTGTAACAATGCAAATCAATGGAGATGAAGTAATTTTACCTCCAAGATAATATGAAGAACATCCATGGAATATGAAGCCTTTAGATTTGAGTACCTGCAGTTCAGAATAAAGCCCAAATATGGGCTTCTAGCACTTTACCAGACAACCAGCCTTTCTGGTGTCTTGATAGATTTTTAGACTTTTGCCTTGAGAAGCTGTATATATTTTAATTCCATGCAATATATCAATACTTGTAATGATAAAAAGGCAGTTTTCCAAGAAATTTTATGTAGACAAGCATTCGGTTGGCCATCTTCAAACCATGTGAATGGTCAGAGGTTCCTCAAATTTCATAAAGTAAACTGACCTGATGGGTGGATTTCTGTAACAATGGCTCAAAACTGCTTCACTATAGCATTCGCTGCACTGATAGTGGGTTGTACAGTATGTACTTAACCCTTCACCTAACGACTCGCCTGCATCCACCCACGTAATATGCAAATTCAGCAGTTGAAAAAATATTATTTTTCAAAAGATTTCAACAAAACCATATCATGTGACCCCCTCATTGGAATGAGCTCGTTCCAACGAGGGGTCACATGATATGGTTTTGTTGAAATTTTTTGAAAATTAAAAAAAATGGTATTTAAAATAATAAATTTTGATATTGTCTGCATTGGGTGAAGGGTTAACCCTTCACCTAACAAATCAACCGCATCTACCCATATAATTTACAATTTGAGCAGTTGAAAAAAAAAATATTTTTCAAAAAATTTCAAAACTATATCATGTAAACCCCTCATTTGAATGTTCCAATGAGAGGGGTCACATGATATGGTTTTGTTGAAATTTTTTGAAAAATTTGAAAAAATAATATTTAAAATAATAAATTTTGATATCCTGAGCATTGGGTAAGGGGGTTGAAAATGTTGTGAAAAAATTGATATTCTTATTTAGGTACTTTTTAGTTGCAAAAGTTGTGATATTCATTTAAAAATGGGTTTTAATTCATACAAGCTTTGGAAATACCAGTAAATTTATTGAACATCACTTACTTCTCAAGACTTTTGTCTCAGCAGGTGTTTCTAGTCAAGTGTCATCTGTCTGCTGGAGCTGTGAGGTTTGGATTTTTGTGCCCCTGCCAATTTTAGCAGGGGCATTAAGTATTACCCTTGTCTATCCGCCTGTCCTTCCATCCATACGTACATCTGTCTGACCCAAATATGGTTTCCGGATGATAACTTTAGTTTGACTGAACGCAATGAAACAAAATTTTATACAAAGGTTTATAACCAAATAATACAGGATGGGATTGAAAGTGGGCTTGGTCTGATATTTTTTGGCAGAGTTATGGCACTTTTCTGACTTACAAGACATGTTGATATTGGTTTTCAAATGGTAACTTGAGTTATAGGTGTCCAATTTCAATCAAACTTGGAATTTAGCTTATTATAGACAATATACCAGACAGGTTTGATTTTGAGAGTGGTGTGATAATTTTTAGCCTGACTGTTTAAAGTCAGGGCTATAGTCATGACTTTTGTCCATCCGTGCGTCCATCTGTTAACATTTAGAGTTTTGGTTAAAGTTTGTGGTTAAAGTTTTTTACTGAAAGTTAAAGTTTTTTTTCTTTTTAATTAATATTAATTACTATTGATTGCATCATTCTCATTATGTTTCATGTTATTTTGGGAAATATATAACCCTTTTTTGCAGTCAATTTAACTTAGAACCAGGTTAAAGTTTTTGGTTAAGGTTTTTTGTTTTCAAAGTTACACCTTTAAATCCTCAAACAGTTTAGTGGAATGTCATTGTTTCTCATTTGGGACAAAGTCTTCTGTCTACTGAAGCTTTCTTCAGTGATTTTAATTAATATTGGCATGATTATATACTCTTTTAAACATGTTTTCAGACTTAGTTTCTTTGAATTTAAATTAGGCTTTTACCACATACTTTGTTACTTTAATTCTTGCATGCGCAATACAACTTAATGATTGCATTTACATCAGTGATTTCTTTTATCGGTTTTAGGTAATATTTAACCCTTTTTTGCAGTCAATTTTACTTAATATTCCCAGCTTAAAGTTTCGCATTAAAGTTTTGCTTTTCAAGGTTGTACCTTTAATTCTTCAAACACTGTGTTACAACGACTATGTTTTTCATTTGCAGCAGGGTCTACAGAACCTGAACACAGTGGCTTAAAATAATATTGGCATTAATTTAACCCTTTTCAAAATGGTTTTTATATGCCCGTTTTGAAAAAACGGGTCGTATTATGGTATACCGCTGTCCATCTGTCCGTCCGGTCACACATCGTACGATAACTCAAGAACGCTTTGAGAGATTTTCGTGATTTTTGGGTAGGTGGTGTATATCAATAGAGGAAAGCTCCCTTTCGTTTAGTGTCTCTGTTCGATTATTCATTCCAGAGTTATGGGACTTTATTACTTAGAAAATTGTTGATTTTTTACACGTCGTACGATAACTCGAGAACACTTTGAGAGTTTTTCTTGATTTTTGGGTAGGTGGTGTATATCGATGGAGGGAAGCTCCCTTTCATTTAGTGTCACCATTCGAGTAGTCATTCCAGAGTTATGGGACTTTATTACTTAGAAAATTGTTGATTTTTTACACGTCATACGATAACTCGAGAACGCTTCAAGAGATTTTCACGATTTTTTGGGAGGTGGTTTATGTTGATGGAAGGAAGCTCCCTTTCGGTTGGTGTCACCATTCGATTAGTCATTCCAGAGTTATGGGACTTTATTTTTTACATGTCGAACAATAACTTGAAAATGCTTAGAGCAATTTTCATGATTTTTTGGTTGCAAGTATATGTTGATAGAAGGAATCTCCCTTTCGATTTGTGTCACTGTCCGATTTGTCATTCCAGAGTTATGGGACTTTATTCATCAAAATATAGGCAATTTTCCACATGTTGGACTTTGAGCAATTTTCATGATTTTTTGGTGGCAAGTATATGTAACCTGACAAGTACACATGTATACTCATATTGTGTGGTTCCCTCTTGTAATTAATAACGGGCGTATCATATGCTCATGGCACAGCTGTTTATTGAACTTAGATTCTTTAAATTGGAAATTAGGCTTCTACTACATACTTTGTTACTTTTTATGTCCCCACAAGGGAGGGATATGGCATAGAGCTCCATCTTCCAAATTTTGTTGATGACATACCTTTAACAATAGTTAACAGATATCAGTTCTTTTTTGAAAATGTCTCTTTTGCAAGAATGTCTACGACAAGTAATGAAATATCAATTTAATTTACAAAAAACTCTTTGGGAACAATGTCTATCTCAAGTTTGATGACCACCATTATCCAACGGAAATTGTCTGAGTTATTGCCCCCCCCCCCCCTCTCCCCCACACACCAATTAGGCATTTTTTTTTTTTTGGGGGGGGGGGGGGGAGGCGAATTCGAAATGATTTAGAGTGTGTACACGCGTAAAATGTTTTTTCAAACCCCCATCCCCAGGTCAATTAGGCACTTTTTTCTTTGCTCAAAAATGCATTTTGAAGGATTCAGAATGACCACATGTGGACAAAAAATTTGACTCCTAACCCCCCCCCCACCCCCCCCCCCCCCTCTGCACCCCACACCTGTGCCAATTAGGCAAAATGCATTTTGAAGGAGTTAGAATGACAAATTGTGGAAAGGAAAAAAAAAATTGATTCCTATAACCACACCTCTCCCCCGTATCCAGGTGCCAATTAAGCAATTTTTTTTTTTTTGGGGGGGGGGGGGGGGGGGGGTCCAAAATGCATTTTGATTGATTTACAGTATGTACGTTCATAAAAAATGTACTCCTTTCACTTCTCTCCCCCCCCCCCCCACCCCCACCCCCAGGTCAATTAGGCATATTTTTTTTTGCTCAGAAATGCATTTCGAAGGATTTAGTGTGACTACATATGGAAAAAATTTGACTCCTATAACCCCCCCACTCCCCTTGCCAATTAGGCATTTTTTTTCCTTTGCGCCAAAATGCATTTTGAAGGAATTTACTACATGCAGAAAAAAAGTACTCCTATAACCACCCCCCTCGCCCATCCCCACGTGCCTATTACTCAATTTTTAAATTTTTTTTTGTTTGTTTTTTTTTGGGGGGGGGGGGGGGGAGGGGGGGGGTCCAAAATGCATTTTGATTGATTTACAGTATGTACGTGCATAAAAAATGTACTCCTTTCACTTCTCCCCCCCCCCTACCTCCACCCCCGGGTCAATTAGGCATATTTTTTTTTTGCTCAGAAATGCATTTCGAAGGATTTAGAGTGACTACATATGGAAAAAATTTGACTCCTATAACCCCCCCACTCCCCTTGCCAATTAGGCATTTTTTTTCCTTTGCACCAAAATGCATTTTGAAGGAATTTACTACATGCAGAAAAAAAGTGCTCCTATAACCACCCCCCTCGCCCATCCCCACGTGCCTATTACTCAATTTTTTAATTTTTTTTTTGGGGGGGGGGGGGGAGGGGTCCAAAATGCATTTTGCCTGAGTTATTGCCCTGACCCCCGCCACCTACTCTGCAGACTCACCCCCCCCCCCCCCCCTCCCCACACACACACACACACACACACACCAATTAGACATTTTTCTCTCTTTTTTTGGGGGGGGGAGTTCGAAATGATTTAGAGTGTGTACATGCATAACATTTTTTTACTCATTTCAACCACTCCCCACCTCCCACCCACGGATCATTGCAACTTTAATAATTGCATTTACAGACATGATTTCTCTTACTTGTATGCAGCCTTTTTTTCATTACCTGAGCTTCCTGTTTGAAATATATAGAAATGCCTTCTGCAGCATACATGTACGTCTGTTGTTTTACAAAAAGCAATACTGACGGGAAGGAAATGGAAGTGAGGGACTTTGATGTTGTCTCCAAAAACTTCGGGGGAGATGGGTAGAAGCAATCCACCCCTCCCTCCTCCCCATGTTATCCAGAAGATAAATCCATTTCTAATTAAACGATTCTCTTTAAATTTGATATTACTTTTTTCAACTAGAAAACACAGGTGCACTTCAAATTTGAAGTATAGTCTTTTAAAATTTAAACCATAAATTTTAAGTTAAAAACTCCAATTTGTATTGACTGCACTCACTGCAGTTATTTCCTGATCAACAGAGCTATGCAGCTGATGATCTAACTACAAATTTTGTTGACATTTTCAGAAAACACTTAATTTTATACTATCTTTCAGAAAGATGAAAAAAGCAGAACATTTTTCTTGTCACTTTTTACCAAAATTATTTTTCAGTAGTATCATAATGGAAGATTTTAGAAAGAGAATGTTTTACGTACTGCATCTTTAACCCTTTACCTAACACAAGTTGAAATGAACAGTACAAATTATTTTTCTGACACATCAGATTTTTCATTTTTAGCTCACCTGACTGAAAGTGAGTGTGAGCTAGTGCCATCACTTGGCGTCTGTCGTCCGTCTTCCATCGTCTGCCGTCCATCGTACGTTAGCTTTTACAAAACAATCTTCTCCTCACAAACCAATGGCCCAAATTGAAACATATATGAGCCACATCATCTTGGGGGTATTCTGTTTTAGTTTTGTTCAAATGGGGTCTTCGCCCTTTTTGGGTGTGGTCCAAATATGATGAAATTCTTTAAAAATCTTCTCATGAACCACAAGTGGGAATGCTTTGATATTTGGTGTGAAACTTTCTCTGGTGTTCAAGATGAAAAGTTGTTCAAAGAAAGTTGATAGGTCCATATTTGGGCTCTCCAGGGGATGGGATCACTGTTGAGCGCCCCTGAAAATTTCTATTTCAAGAACCAATGGACATTTCAAGACAAGTTCCCTACAGTAAGATTGATCAGTGTATACACAAACAATAAAACCATTCAGCTGTTTTTTCGCTGGGTCTTGTGGTTTGATTTTCCAGTTTTTTGCAAAAAATCGGAACCAAACCAGGAAAACGAAAAACTGCCCAGCCCTACTGTCTACTCATTCAGACAACACTTGACTAGAAACAACTGCTCAAATTTTCTGAAGCCTTGCTCATTATTATCTGGATCATCGGTGCCCGAATACCTTCTGTATTCATCACAGACATGTAGACTCAACTTCATGTTTCTAAGTATTAAGGAATTCACCTTGTGACTGTTGTAAGTGACTCTTTATGATAATGATTGAAGTAGCCCTGCATGAGACCTTCAAGTGATTGCCTTCAACATCGAATTTCCAACAGAGGGATGCATTAACCCTTTACCCAATGCAGACAATATCAAAATTTATTATTTTAAATATCATTTTTTCCAATTTTCCAAAAAATTTCAACAAAACCATATCATGTGACCCCTCGGTGGAATGAGCTCGATGAGCTGGTTCCGACGAGGGGGTCACATGATATGGTTTTGTTGAAATTTTTTGAAAAATAATGTTTTTTCAACTGCTGAATTTGCATATTACGTGGGCGGATGCGGGCGATTCATTGGGTAAAAGGTTAATCACTGAAGGTCCTTATCAGATCAAATGAGTGACTGAATATCTGATCAACCAGGCATTTAAAATGTATGTATATAATAATTGAAAATGCTGCCATTTTGTTCCTTAATTTCACCGAAGGACATTGTATTTCTTGGACATGTTCTTGGACACTGTTTTGTAAACATCATTGAGAATCTTTCACTTCAAAACAAAATGTCTGTGGACATACATAACACAGAAGGGAGGGGAGGTAGGGAAAAGGCAGATCTTTGGGAAGTATTAGGATCTTGATTTCTACAGGGATAAAATGATCATATTGTATGCTCACAATGACACACACCCCTTTCCCTACTCAGCCCCTTACAGTGATATCAGAAGCAAATTTATTAGACTTAGTTTCTTGAACTTGGTAATGTCATTCAGGGGCAACCTGGAAACATTCAAAGTGTGAAAATTGCTCTGACAGAGGTTATAATTTTCAAACACTTTAATATGAGATGTATCATTTATTATTTTATAAAATATGCTTTCTCTTTAATTTGATGATACAGGAGGACCAAACACATTCAGGAGCTTTTGTTTACAGACATAATTTAGACTTTAAGTATAAAACACTTCTTAACAAGCTAAACTCATCTATTAAGTCAGCTAAAATGGACTGGGTGAAAAATAGCATTGCGTCATGTGGCAGAAATTCTAAAGAGATTTTTAAGATAATCAGCAACCTTCTACATGTGAACGGGAAGGGCAAGCTCCCTGAGCACACCCATCTTTCCGAGCTCGCATCTAGATTCTCTGACTTTTTCAGAGATAAAATTTCAAAGATTCGTAGTGGCTTTGAAAATTTGGCCTTAAATTCAGTGACCAGTGATGAAGACATATCGGTAGATTCTGATATCTCCCTTAACGACTTTCAGCCTCCCACCATGGACGAGGTTAAGTCAATTATATTGAAAGCCTCCTCCACATCTTGTTCTCTCAACCCACTGCCAACATGGTTTCTCAAAAACAGCTCTGTTTTAGACCACCTACTTCCCACCATTACTAGTATATTTTGCTCATCTCTGGCTCCTGGAACTGTACCAACAGCATTTAAGCATGCCAATGTTATTCCACTCCTGAAGAAACCAAGCCTAGATGTCAACGTTCTAAAAAACTACAGACCAGTGTCTAACCTTCCTTTTCTGTCTAAATGTCTTGAAAAGGTTATTGCCTCAAGAATTATTCAGCATATTTCAGATAATAACAATCTGGAAATATTTCAATCTGCATACAGACCCAGGCACAGCACTGAAACAGCCTTAATTCGTGTCAGCTCCGATGTGCTGAATTCGATGGACGATCGCAGGCTAACATCATTCGTGCTGCTCGACCTGTCTGCTGCATTTGATACGATTGACCACCATACTCTTTTGTCGCGGTTAGAAAAACGACTCAAAATATGCGGATCTGCCCTTGAGTGGGTACGTTCCTACTTAAGTGACCGAACGCAATCTGTGAAAATATGCGATACTCTATCAGAGCCCGTCGAGCTAAAATATGGCGTCCCCCAAGGCTCAGTACTCGGACCCTTGCTGTTCATAGTTTACACCCTACCACTTGGGGATCTCATAAGGAAGCACTCTGTAAATTTTCACCTGTACGCAGACGATACCCAGCTGTATCTGTCTGCAGATCTTTCCAATATGAATGACTCCTTAACAATACTGGAGGCATGCATTGAGGATATTCGACAGTGGATGGGGAGAAACTTTCTGAAATTAAATGATGATAAAACAGAATTTGTACAGTTAGGCATCAAACATCAGCTAGACAAAGTTCCAATTAACTGCTTGAAAATAGGAGATAGCGCAGTTAGCTCAAGTAAAACTGCCCAAAACCTCGGTTTCACTTTTAATGATTGCTTTGATCTGCATAACCAAATCACAAAAGTGAGCAAAAGCTGCTTCCTCCAAATAAGAAACATCAACAAAATCAGAAAGCTACTTGACCAAAACACTCTGAAAACTGTTATACAGTCTTTGGTCCTGTCCCGTTTGGACTATTGCAACTCTCTCTATTTGGGCCTTCCTCTGAAATCAATGTACCTGCTTCAACGTATTCAAAACACAGCAGCTAAGATCATTACCAGTGCCAAAAAATATGACCACATTACACCAATCCTGAAATCTCTGCATTGGCTGCCAGTTGAGTCTCGCATTATGTATAAGGTATTGGCGGTGACACACAACATCTTACATAGCGACAAAGCACCAATCTACCTTAAGCAGGTCATCAAAGTACACACACCGTTGAGGAATCTCAGATCAGCTTCTGAGAGTCTCCTTGTCGTACCGTGAATTCGATCAATGGCAGGGAAGAGATCGTTCACTTTCGCAGCTCCCTCACTCTGGAACGCCCTCCCTCAGAACCTTAGAAAAACCCTAAATGCAGATCACTTCAAGAAAGCTCTGAAAACCCATCTCTTTCAAGCAGCCTTCGGCCGCTGATTATACCATTGTTACCGTCACCTATGTTTTCAGCACTTTTGAGCAGCGTTTCGCTGGGAAAAGCGCTATATAAATAAATTATTATTATTATTATTTATTTAATTTACAAAAACAACTGCTACTACTGAACTTCAGTGGCATGGGAGAAAAATAATACACAAAACTGTGTTTATGACCACACCCTGCTGACACAGGTCAAAAGTGCACTCATGACCGCTCAAACAGAAAAGACAACACTAGATATAAATTAATGAGCTGCTGTTTCCCAGTCATTTTCAGAAAATATTTAACCCTTTACTTAACATGAAAAGCAGTGGACACTTGCAAATAAAATTCTTGAAGCACTAATTTATTTGATTTTTTGCATCAAAAACATAGCTTATGACCCCCTCATTGGAACGAGCTTGTTGAGCTCATTCCAATGAGGGTCATAAGCTATGTTTTTGTGACAAAAAATGAAAAAGTAACAAAAATCGAATGGTGAATTTTGTGAATAGCGCTGGCCGGTTTTGGCCGTTATGTTGGATAAAGGGTTAAAGGTCTATTTTTTTTATTTTCATGTTTCCGACACTTATCTTTAACCCCTATGTTGTTAGAAGATTCAAGGGATCTGCTGTCTTTCCTGTTAGGGGGAGCAGTTGGGGTGAAAAAATCTTACAGATATTCCCATGTGGCAACCCAGAAAGTGAAGGGAAGTTTACTGTGATAAACGTTCGACGTAGCTCATGGGCAGCTCTGTCATACAAGATATAATAGATTAAATGCTTGTATTGGATTTAACGAGGCCAAATGAGTCTATAAAAAAGGGCAGTTTGGTGATAATATCCATGCAATTTCTTAGCAACCTACCTACAATTGTTTACTACAGGCTTGCACTACATTGAAAGTTCCTAACTCAGAATATATACTCTCTATTTTGATCTTTCCCAAGTGATTTGGGAAAGAAAAGTGGTGCAAAAGCACCAAGAAAAAAAGAAAATAAGCCAAAACTGGTTCGAGTGCTACCAGCGCACACCCAGTAGGGGATGCTCTCCTCCAAGTACAACTCCATGACTTCCGTTGCCAGTGTGCATATACGTCGCTAATGACTCATTCTTTTTTTTGTCTGCCATGTTGACGAGACGTTCTTCTCAGCACTAGTTATCAGTGATCATCCTGCTCGTTGATTGTGTGTGTTCCTGTATCAAGTTGTTGGATCAAAGTATCCTTTTTCTTATTAGGACTGGTTTTCTTTACAGTGTTACGTTTAAGACTGATTGCTCCTTTCTGGCCAAAAATCAGATACCAGAAACTACTTCACCTCCTATCTGTGTCAGGGCTCTTCCTTCTGTTGAGGGTAACCACCCTTTGCTCTGTCCGGTTCATGCTATTCACATTTATCTCAATCTGACACAATTCATTAGGAAAGGCAGGAAACGATTTTTTCTGTCTCTTATTCCTGATCGACAGAAGATCTCTCCTCAGTCCATTTCTCAATGGATTTGTCTTGCTATTCGCGCGGCTTACGCTCATCTAGCAACTGGCGATTGTATTACCAATCGTATTTCTGCCCATGAGGTGCGTGTATTGTCTACCTCTTGGGCTAATTCTAACTCCGTCAAGTTGTCGGATGTTATGCAGGCAGCCTACTGGAGAAATGCTTCTACTTTCTCCACCTTCTATCTGCGTCAGTTGAAGGAGCAGTCGGAGGACCTTTTTGCTTTGGTCTCTCTTTCTTCTGCTCAGGCTGTTGTCTACCCTAGCCATTAGGCTTCTTAGAAGGTCAGTTCCCGCTCTGTGCTGTTACTGCCCTTTTCTGTCTGTGCATCACACAGACCCATAAGCCTCATCTCTCATTGTCTTTTACTAATGATTGTGATGCTATGGTTTGATAGGCCTCGGGACCTCTTCTGTCTGTCCACGCTTCCAGTGCAATTGGGTTATGTGTGGGTTGGTTATGTGATTCCCTCCAACCTATTATCTGTTCAGCCTGTAGTAAACAATTGCAGGTAGGTTGATAAGAAATTTAAATTTTATAGTAAGTTTCTTATTATACCTACCACAATTGTTTACATGGAGGCCCTCCCGTCTTCTTATTCGGGTAAGAATCAATCCTTCCTCCCTGCTGATCACATAACTCCAATGTTGGTGGATTCAAAAGAATGATTCATTAGTTACTGCCTGTGCACTGGTTTCCAGATTTGTACTAAGAGAAGAGCACCCCCTACTGGGTGTGCGCCGGTGGCGCTCGACCTAAGTTTTGGCTTATTTTTTTCTTGGTGCTTTTGCACCACTTTTCTTTCCCAAATCGCTTCGGAAAGATCAAAATAGAGAGTATATATTCCGAGATAGGGACTTCCACTGTAGTGCAAGCCTGTAGTAAACAATTGTGGTAGGTATGATAAGAACAGAAATTTACTATAAAATTTAAATTTCTCAGCATATTTCAAGATTTTTTTATTCATATAACAGTAGTGTATTTTAGAATTGATTTTGTGTTCTGAAGTTCTATTCAATTAAAAATATATATGTATTCTAATAAGAGAAATCCAATTAAGTGGGTTCCACTGTATATTATTTGTAAATGTTAACAAATTTAGTTTCTCTGGGCCACCTTAAATGCCAACAAATGAATGAAGCAATATTTAGTTCCAGCGAATGAATTCTGCCTCAACCGACCCAGTCCATTTATCCCAGTTCAACCATCTTCCAACCCAAACGCATTGTAGAAGATTTAGAACGAATTGTGACCAAATATGGGCATACACACAAAAAAGAGATACAGTTGAGCCCATTTATTTATATATCTCTTAATTGAATAATTCTTTTAATTGAATATAATTTCCCAAATTGATATCAAACCATTTACCGTAGCTTCAGTACAAATTTGACCCATTAGCCCTCTGCATTCTGATGTCAAAATGGTAAAGCTTTCAGCAGCAAATATTTCCCATAATGCAGTTTGATATTTAACCAGATATACCTTGTTTGACAAAGTTCAATGAGCTCTGTCAAACAAGATATAATTGGTTAAATTCATATTTGAGCAAGAGAAAAACAGTGATTAGAGAAAATTCTGATGCAGTATCAGAGTGCTAGGGGTTAATTGCATTTTGGTTATAGAGTAAATTAATGTTAACTGAATAAAATAATCTTACAATATGTCAATCAGTTAACCTGCCAATTACCCAATTCCCCTTGTTTATAGACTTATTTTGCCTCTGTACATTCATAACAGGCATTTATACATATATATATACACCTGAAACTTGATTTAGCACCCCCTGAAATGTTTCATGACAGTGAAGTTGCTATTACTGATTATTATGTTTTAATGATTGCTACACCTGAAACTTGATTTAGCACCCCCTGAAATGTTTCATGACGGTGAAGTTGCTATTACTGATTATTATGTTTTAATGATTGCTATGTCTTGCACATCCCCTCATCCACGTGAAGCTTGCTACCCACGAATGTCACAAAAAAACATTATCATCCACATGCAATATCTGGATGCAATAACATGAAAATTTGTCATTTCTTTTATCAATAAATGTTGACATGGCAAGGAGGAGACTGTCAGGCACTAAGATGGCAAATCTTTGGCATGCATGCAGCAGATGTCATTCAAAGCTATTGGAAGGCAACTTGGCTATAGTAATTCTGTCATTAACAAACCAATGATGTTAAGGACCAAACAAGGCCTGAACAACCCCAAAAGACCTCTTCTCAGGAAGACTGGAGTCTGGCACACCCCAATAGGCGTGAACCCTTTGATTCAAGTTGGGTTTTGAAGTGCCTTTGGCTCCCCAACAGGAATTTGTGCAACAGAACTGTCCAAAACCATCTCAAAGCACTGGATATGAGGTCGAGAAGGGTCATCAAGCATCCAGCTCTGTCGGTTTAGCATCAAAGATGACGTTTGGAGTGATGTATGGCACGACAACATTGGAGTCTCAGGACATGGACGAGAATCAATTGGTTAGACGAGAGTAAGTTCCTGCTTCACAGGGGTCGCATGGGAGTGTGGAGGCATAGAAATACTGCTAACGTGCCCAGGAACATCAGACGTACTGTTCCTTATGGTGGAGGATCAGTAATCTGGGATATGCCTCTCTCATGATTGTAAACTTGATATGGTGACCATACGTGGGAATCTCAATGGTCATCAGTACATCTGGAACATTCTCAATCTGGTTGTCGTGCCTCATTTTGACAACCACCCATTGGCTACTCACCCTGTATTCATGGACGACAATGCAAGGCCACATCATTCCCATGCTGTGATAGCATTCCTTCAGAACAACGCTATTACAATACTACATTGGCCTGCAATAACCCCTGATTTGAATCCCTTAGAACACATCTGGGACTTTCTTGGATGTTGTGTGCAGGCAAAGAATCCGTCTATACAGAAATTGGCTGATTTGGAACCTGCATTGCGTGAGGTGTGGCAGCAGTTTCCTCTGGACCGTTTCAGAAGGCATACTGGTAGCATTAGGAGGAGGGTTCAGGCTTTCATCTGGGCATGTGGTGGATACACTTGTAACTGATGTCAGACACTGCTATTGTGTTCAGGAGATCACAAGTTTCATTTTTTGTCAGTAATAACCGGCATTGTTTCATCATGGACCGTTCCAGCACAATACTTGTCGAGAGAACATTTTTCCATCAAAAACATTAGTGACAAATATGTGTAATTAGCTTCATTAAAATACTACATATTTTCATCATTGTGTTATCTTTTATTTGTCAATAGACTATTCTTCCAGTAAACAATCACTTAATTTTGGCCATCTAAAAGATAGCATGAAAGTAATGACAGTTTCTGTTAACATCACTGTGAAAAAAACAGGGGGTGGTTAATTAAGTTCCGGTTATATATATGCTTGACAGAGCTTCACCCAAACGGGAAACTCTATTGGATAGTCGACAGGTATCATACATGTCTCATATGTGTGTATGTGTATGTATATGTATGTATGTGTGTATATGTAGTGTACAAGTGTGTGTGTATATACATATATATATGATCCTGAAGAACCCTCCTGAATATGTTTTCTTATTGATTGATGGTTTGACACAGAACAGTGCTTGATTGTCCTTGGGAGATGACAGGTAGACAGCCAAACTGGCCATGTCATCTCCCATGGTATATATGCTTATTTAGGTATTATTTTATGGCTAATAGTCTGTTTTTCTATGTTAAATTTGTAATACATGTATTTGTCTTCTATCCTGAAAAGATGCCTTTATTATATTCGATGTGCAATTTAATGTGTGTCAAGGTGATAGCTAAAAGTGGCGATTTTCTTGTTTAAAAGTGTAAATATTTTCGATAATATTTCTGCCTGGGCTAAATATAAAATGTAAAGATAGGTGTATATGACGGACCCTGAAAACAGATTTGTCATACTAACAATAATTCAAACTCTTCTAATTAGGCATGAAATTTAATGTCCATTATGGTGCACTTGTTGAATGCCAGATAACAGATCAATACTAAGAGAGACAATATTCTCTCCGGTTATCATTATCTGGGTAATTAAAGCCAGTTAAAATCTAATTGTAGAATACAGTGCATCACATATGTTCTGGACACACACCCATATTACGCATCTATCCTGTCTCCGAAATGTCAAAAGATACCAAAATGCGAGTCTTTCAAAGGAACTTTAAAGCGAGTGTTAAATTAAGATAGGTCTAAGCGGCCAAGTTCAAGAGAAGTGATTAACTGAGAATAAATGTTCTGGCTATCTAAATAAAAATCGGGGGATTTCTCGAAAAATTCATTCTAGCCAATTCCAGTCGGAAGGTTGTAAGGCTGTGGGTCGTTGCGAGGCAGTTGGCCTGAGGGCACTCAGAGAAGGTCCGAATTTAGCCTTGGCTGTCGAGGGTCATAGGCACCAAACTGTGAAGGTTGTAAGGAACCAATAGTAGTTGTTAACGGTTGCGAACTGTTGTGGCATAGTAGCCATAGAAGTAAAAGCTGTAACATTGAGGTCTAGGAACTGTATCAGGAGCTTGTATAAGCGCTTGAATAGCTCGCGAGTTAAGATAGTTTTAGGCGGTGCGAGAATTGGTGATGTTGAGAACACTTTGCAGAATAATTTTATGTAAGCTTTGTTAAGTATATATATATATGAAGGCGAATAACTTTAACCCCGTGAGAGCCAGTCAAGGCGCAAAGTGATCGTGAACTGTGGTAGACGCCGATTGAATTGTGATTGAACTGTGAGAACGCTGATAGAGTCACACAAGCAGAGCATTATATGAGTTAAGTCTGACTGATGGTGAAGTTAACCCTGCGTGGAGGAAGCAACGAGAAGTGAATAGACACTTTGTATTTGTCACAAACCGTGAGAGGATGCAGATGATGTGAGGTTGATCCAGTGGACACAGCTAGCTGTGGGAGACATCAAGGGCCCTGAAGAATAAACTTTTATTCTCGTAATTAGTGTATTCTTATGGATAATTTTGTGAGTAAATTGTTTCGTATTATATTTATTTCCCCGTGGGAACCCCGGGAAGTAAGCAGCACTTGTTTACTGTGGTAAACCAGTTCCGCTTTACTAGTAAAATAGGACCCAGTCACCAATGCTTGGGGTGTAAGTCCTCTAAAATGGGCAACATGTAGATCAACGATTGACTAAACTTGACTTCATCTCCATGTTGTGTCACGATTAGCCATGGTGCATAAATATGTGACGTTAACCACCAACAAACAAACAATATTATATTTATTCGTACATGTAAATAAATAATCTTTTCAGTGAATTATCATTGATCATCCTTTGGCGTTGTAAGCCACGGGCACCTTCAGGAATCCTAAGAGTCCCAAGCGGATAGGGCATTGATAAGGTGGCAAGGTTTACGTTCGAACTGGGGTTCAGGCGACAGACACTGGCTGTCAGTTGAGCACTGATCAGCATAAATTTTCCTCCATCAAATTTAACCCCGTAATACTGCGACAATTGGTGTATACCGTAAATAAACTATTCATTCATTCATTCAGCTCTGGCAAACATCAAACAAGATATAATATCTCTAGAATACAGTAAAGTAACCACACCCTTTTAATTGAAAACTTCTGTTTATTGAATACTCTTCATCGGAAAAGTGGCTATTCAATTATCAGGGTTCCACTATACTAGCAAGTAATGGTACGTTCACTGATGTATACATGTATGATTATCATATACGGCACGAATCAGGTACAATAGGGCCATGCCATGCTTCAAAATTCAATTCAATTCAAAATAGTTCTGATGATTTGATTCAGAATTTTTCGAAAAAGGGAGATGTTCTTAAAATTCTACCAAGTGTCTCCACCTCTCACACTCTTCTTCTGTCATCAGGTCTCCTGTACAGGAGACTTGGGTCTCCTGTACAGGAGATCTGATGATAGACGAGGAGTTCAAGGAGGTTACTTTTCCAAAACTGCTTCATTTCTGAAATATTCAGCATATTGGATTGACTTCCACACAGATGAGTTGCAGTTGAATGTAATACTTGAGTGGAGGTGGGCAATATTTATGCTTGTAAGAATATGTAATATCTACAACTTAAAATTCAATGAGATTCAATTCAATTTGAAATCCGAAGCCAGTTTCAACTGAGGATTTGAATCAAACCCGAAACTGCATGAGATTCGCAGGCCCTAGTAAGACATGGCATGACAACAACAGCTGTTTTGAAGGTAAAACATATTTGTCAGTGCCCACCCCCTCCCTTCCTCACACTTTTTTTTTACACCTTATGTGACATTTTTTTCACCTTATGTGACATTTTTTTCAAGATCTGAGAATCCTGGAAATGGTATTTTGGTAGAGAAGTTTTTCAAATTGGTTGATATATTTCTGTCATATCTAATTTGTGCAAGCCAAAAGGTTATCTTAGAAGCTTTTGATCAGTTTTGTTATTTGTTAATTAAAGGGTAAAGATTATTGGTGCAGCTATTTGATCCATGTCAAAAACAGTGATACTTCATATAGAAAGTAGGTACTCATCAAAATTGCACCGTCTGACATTAGTTCTGTATGAATTATGCCATGATGATTAATTAAATGAGGGACTGTGGACTGGCTGAGTGGAGGATCTTGTAACACTGACATGTGTTGACATTACATGATTGCTCTCTGTTTTCAAGTGCATTTCATATCTTGCATCATCAGTAGATTATTAACAGCTAATAACCATTTGCTAATAAATTACCAATAAATCCCCAAGAACCTACTCAAATCTTTGAAGTGTCAAGTACTCTATACATTACTGAATGTTGAGACCATGAATTTATGCAACACATGGCCCATAATTCACCACTGCATTGTCTGTTGTTTCCCTATAATTGTGAAATTTATCTCTTGTTTCAGTACCTGCCTCTCAGGGCCAAAGCCAGAAAGTTCAACACTATGGGGTGGATATGGGTAATTGAAAGTTTTGGACAAGGGGTACAAACTTGGCATGAAACCAACATATGAACATGTGGGGACATGGTCTAAGAAGGGTGCTCACTTACTGATATACATCAGTGGTGGACCATGTGCCTTAATTGCATGGTAGGAATACAATTCACAAAGCTATATTTGAGACTAATGCATCTCTTCATTGAGAAAAATGCACATTTTTGGCTCCATATTTAACGAACTACCCCACCAGGCTGAAACATTGTTTCGGCCTATTGGGGGATGTTTGTTAAAAATGGAGCAAAATATGTGCACTTCTCTTGACTTTAAAGGTCATAGAAGAGACAAATCAAACCTAAGGAATTAAGAGTAAACAATCTATGTCCCCATTCCTGTTAACATCCCCAATGAGATTGCAATGACAAGTTGATAAAGATAGATAATTTTAGCCTAATCTCACCCTCTCTCTCTCTTGCTCTCACTTTCTCTTTCTCTCTCAACTATTTTTGGAAAAGGTGAAAGAGCCCCCCTCGTTCCTACATCCCTCCACAAAGTACAAAATGTTGAGTTGGGAAGAGAATGTATCTTAGATTGGTGAGCATCCTGATGAGAGGAGAAGATAAGATAAGATGAGTTATATTTTATTGCATTACCATAATGAATGGGCAGGGCACAAGATCCAATGGATAAACATTTGTACAATATAATACACAAAGAATATTTCATGGTTACAAGTACTGCCTAATTAACACAACTCATGTAATAAAGTGGTATAACCAGTTGCCCAAAACATTGTATATTTTGTGCGTGTGTTCAACATTCTGGAATTAGTACATTGGAAATAAACCACCCTCCTCCTCACAAGCATACTCTCACCCATGCTTGTGAACAAGGAAGAAGAGAAACATCTACTTCCCACTTGCACCTTAAGTTAATACTAAAAACTGATAAATGGATTTCCAATGCTCCAGTAACTAAAACCAGAATGAAAATGAGATAGACATTCTTCTAGTCAGACATTCTTCTAGTCTAAAACAGCCCACACCTACACACACACAAATTGACACAATCACACAAAAATATGCTCATCTACACCATCACACATACACCCTGACACAAACAACTACTCCCTCCCCCCTCCCTCCGAACACATATATATGTATACATTGATGTCAAAATTACAAGCAGGATATTGCTCTCATAATGCAACCATGAATTCAACCACCTCAATCCTGCTTGACATCTTGAAAGCTTGACATCTTGTTGATGTAGAAAATTTCGTAGAAACCAGGCCTAAATAGTATTAGGGCGTTTTCTTGGGCATCTCTTTGTCTTAATTTAATCTTAACAAAAAATATGCAACATTTTTTCTTTGTTGATAATACCCTCGACATCATTTTATTGAGATCTTCCCAGGAAATTATGTCAAGGCTTGGAATTGTCAATAGAGAGCAAAATGGGATGAAAATGTATTTGTGGTATTTCGGTTGGAAATTTACCAACAACAACCATGTTTGAAAGGGTGTGTATGTGTGTGTGTGGGGGGGGGGGGGGGTAGACTCCCCCTCACCTGGACAGCATTGAGCTACTCTTATCCATGCATTTTGCATATCAGTATTTTTGAAGTGGTGGATCTCATATCTGGCATCCAGGGGTAATATTATCTTGGAATTTAACAAGGGATTTGTTTCGGTCAACTTTTATGATGCCCTATTGGAATATATACACCTGGAACTTAATTAAGCACCCCCTGAAATGCTTCATGATAGTGAAGTTGCTGTTACTGATAATTACGTTTTAATGATTTTAATGTCTTGCAGTACATTTCATCTAGTGAAACCTGATGTTTCTGGTTGATAGCATGCCCCAAAGACATCCTCTTGTCCACGTGAAGCATGCTTCCCACGAATGTCACAAAAAACACCATCATCAACATGCAATATCTGGTATAAAACAAGAAAATTTGTCACTTCTTTTATCAAGAAATGTTGACATGGCAAGGAGGAGACTGTCAGAGGCACCAAGATGGCAAATCATTGGCATGCATGCAACAGGCATGTCATTCAAAGCTATTGGAAGGCAACTTGGCTGTAGTCATTCTGTCATCAGCATACTTGTCCAAAAACAACAACAAACCAACGATGTTAAGGACCAACCAAGGTCTGGACAACCAAAAGACCTCTCCTCAGGAAGATCAGAGTCTCGTTATGCATGAACCCTTTGCTTCAAGTTGGGTTTTGAAATGCCTTTGGCTCCTCAACAGGCGTTTGTGCAATAGAACTGTCCGAAACCACCTCAAAGCACTGCGTATGAGGTCCAGAAGGGTCATCAAGCATCCAGCTCTGTCCGATCAGCATCAAAGATAATGTTTGGTGTGGTGTATGGCACAACAACATTAGAATCTCAGGACATGGAGGAGAGTCCATTGGTCAGACGAGAGTAGGTTCCTGCTTCACTTCACAGATGGTCACATGAGAGTGTGGAGGCATAGAAATACTGCTTACATGCCCAGGAACATCCGACCTAATGTTCCTTATGGTGGAGGATCAGTAAATGATCTGGGGATGCCTCTCTCATGATTGTAAACTTGATATGGTGACTGTACATGGTCATCAAATCATCCCTGACATTTTCAGTCTGGTTGTCATGCCTCATTTTGACAACCACCCATTGGCTACTCACCGTGTATTCATGGTCAACAATGCTATGAGAGCATTCCTTCAGAACAACGTTATTACAACACTATCTTGGCCTGCAGTGAGCTCCGATTTGAATCCCTTAGAACACATCTGGCACTTTCTTGGATGCTGTGTGCAAGCAAGGGATCTGCCTGTGCAGAATTTTGCCGATTTAAAAGCTGCATTGCATGAGGAGTGGCAGCAGTTGCCTCTGGACCATATCAGAAGGCTCACTGGTAGCATTAGGAGGAGGGTTCAGGCTGTCATCCAGGCCCATGGTGGATACACTCGATACTGACGTCAGACACTGCTATTGTGTTCAGGAGATCACACGCTGCATTTTTTGTCAGTAATTACTGGCATTGTTTCATCATGGACTGTTCCAGTACCATACTTGTCGAGAGAACATTTTTCCATCAAAAACATTAGTGACAGATATTTGTAATTAGCACCATTAAAGTACTGCATATTTTTATCATTGTGTTGTCTTTCATTTGTCAATAGACCATTCTTTCTGCAAACAATCACTTTTGGCCACCTGAAAGATAGCATGAAAGTAATGACAGTTTCTATTAACACCACTGCGAAAAAAACAGGGAGGTGCTTAATTCCAAGTGTGTAGTTCTTTTTGTTTGTTTTTTTACAGAGTATTTAAGTTTATACAGAGATTGTTGAGATGTAAGCGAACAGTCATTTCTTTTGTGTTTGCTTCCTACCACCACCAAGAATATTCATTTGCTACACTAATCACTCTTCGTCTGTAGTAAAGGTTGTTTTGAGTCTTCTCCACCCAAACTACTGGACCGATTGGAATAAAATTTCATGTGAATGATGACTGGGGAGGGGCTGACTTCCATGTGAAGGGGGTTGAAGAAAATGCCTCCAAATTCTAAAATCTTCTCAAAAGATCTGATGGATGGAATAACTGGATATATGGTATACAGCTTCCTTTTGAGGTGTACATATTTGGGCTCCATTTGGGAACTGTGCAATATGAGAAATACTTTGAAATTTAAATCTTTTTCAGATCCACCAGACATAATCATTTAATTTTTAATATACAACATCCTTGTGGGTTTCAGATTTAAGTTAGTTCAAATCAAGTCCCTGGGTTCACAATTGACAGGGAGCCCAAAATTTAACTTTGTACAATATGTGGAAAATTCATTCAAAATCTTTGCCTGATCCACTAGTCAAAAGCCAGAGAGAACCAGTTAACCCATTACCCAATGCAGACGATATCAAAATTTATTATTTTAAATATTATTTTATAAAAAATTTTCAAAACATTTCAACAAAACCATATCATGTGACCCCTCATTGGAACGAGCTCAATGAGCTCGTTCCATTGAGGGTTCACATGATATGGTTTTGGTGCTATATCTTGAAAAATTTAATTTTTTCAACTGCTCAATTTGCATATTACGCATGCGGATGCAGGTGATTGGTTAAGTAAAGGGTTAAAGGTTCTACTTGGCCGTTTGATACCAAACTTGCTATATGGGTTGGGCATGATCAAAGGAATATCCCTACTTATTTTGGGGACATTGTGCCAAAGGTCAAGGTCACCCTGACTTTAACTTGAAATTGTTTTCTGCTGCAAAACTTCAGATATTGGTGATCAAAACCAATGTGTTTGGCAGCAAAATGTGAATGGCATTTTTTATGTATAGATTTGATCATAAATTGAGCTCATACACAAGGTATAAGGTTAGTTTAAAATAGAGGATCTAATGAGTCATGAAGTATGAAATTTCTATACCAAGTTCAACTGTTCACTTCAATCTATCTGAGCCAAGAATTACTGATGCTCAGATCGATTTTCATGAATGAGGTTCTGAAATTTCATGTCGGATCCGAATTTGAGATTCTTTTTATCACGTAATGTGTAATTTAACCTTTTGGCTAACGCAACCAATAAAGCTGGCCAGCAATGTTCACAATAATCGTCAGAAAATTTTTATATTTTTTTTCAATTATTGCCTCAAAAACAAAGCTTATGATTGCTCATTGGAACAAGCTCATCAAACTTGTTCCAATAAGGGGGCATAAGCTAAATATTCAGTTGTTCAGGAAATGTTTTCTGCAATGTTGTCATGTATTTGTATCAGGTAGACAGTTAATAAAAAAATAAGAGAAAATTAATTCAATTCTACTTTCGAAACCAACTCACCTGCAACATTACCATGTTGATGTTGACTTAATTCTGACATCATTCCCCTATTAGATATGTTGTGAATGATACATTCCATAATGAGATATATATTTGGTGGTAATTATGTGTTAAAATATTTGATTTGCATAGATAGCAAGTGGATCTGAAGACAAGTGCTTAACCCTTAGAGTCCTAATTCCGTCTTTGATAACTTTTTAATGCAAAGGAACAGGTGCCCCGACATGCATTGTTTGGATAAACTCAAAACTTGTTTTCTAAGTACCTTGTCAGTTGTTTCTGGGCAAGTCTTGGCTGCCTCTGTAGGCAGCCAAGACTTGACTAGATACAACTGCAAAGCCACTGAAGGTAGGCTTTCAAAGTATAGCGAAAATGTATAAAAATCTCCAGGTCCTTAACCCTTTACCCAACGGATCGGCCTCATCCGCCCACGTAATATGCAAATTTAGTAGTTGAAAAAATATTATTTTTCAAAAAAATTTCAACAAAACCATATCATGTGACCCCTCGTTGGAACGAGCTCAATGAGCTCATTCCAACGAGGGCTCACATGATATGGTTTTGTTAGAAATTTTTTGAAAAATTTTAAAAACTTATATTTAACCCTTTACCCAACGAATCGCCCGAATCGCCCGCATCTGCCCGCGTAATATGCAAATTCAGCAGTTGAAAAAATATTATTTTTTTAAAAAATTGAAAAAATGATATTTAAAATAATAAATTTTGATATCGTCTGCGTTGGGTAAAGGGTTAATGGTGAACACTTAGCAGCCCATCCTGGGAGCCCATTGGCTCAGTGGTCGACTGTTGGACTGTTAGAGGTCCCGAGTTCGATCCCCGTCCCAGATGACCCGCCTTATGTCCTTGGGCAAGGCACTTCATCCCTGTTGCCTACATGTGGGCACGATGACGCCATTACTAAGGCATACTGCATGTCGATGGTGCACATGCCTTCAACCACTGTAACCCTGCTTGAGCAAAGCTTGAACAGAGTTAGAATGTTGAGGAGCTGACAGTTGCTCATCAATGCTCGATGGTTCTCTCCGGGTACTCTGGCTTCCTCCACTGTCACGTTCACAATTGGCCAATGTGCATATGTATGTGACCTTATATTCCCAATAAATAAATAAATAATAATAAATAGCAGCCCAACCTCTCCAGCAAGAATAACCACAAAGTTCAAATACGATGGTGGTGAAAACAGTAATGGAACACAGTGACTATTATGATCAAAGGTATAAGGTTAATGTTTATAGTGTGAAAATCCCAAGTACATTTGTGAGGTTCAACCACCATACAAGAACATTTGTTTTCAACAGCTGGATCATTTTATTGTTGGCAATGCTTGGATTTTTGGAGAATTTCCTATCAGTTGTAATTGAGATCACTGTAAACCAGAGGTGCATTCTATCAATGTCATTAACCAACTCATCTCAGAGATGTTCATCCTAAACCCCCACATATAGTATGGCTCCGTGGACTGGTCACTTTCCACGAATGGGCAGTATTTCCATGGACACCATAATATTAGATTCCAAGCTCAATAGGAATAATCATCAAAAATTTAATTAATGAAGCACCGGGTGTTCATTTAGTAAAATTTTGCTGATGATGATTTTTATTACCTGGTAAATGCATGCATGGACATTGCTGTCCATTTGTGAATTATGACCAGTCCACAGTGGCTGTACTGTAGGACCGATTTCATAACAAGGGGACGACTTGTTCATAAACACTTTACACAATACACATGACATCAAAATTTGGCATTTTAAATTTTTGGGGAAAATTTTTTTAAAAATTTCAACAAAACCAAATCATATGATGCCCTCATTGAAACAAGCACAACAAGCTTGTTCCAGTGAAAAGTCATGTGATATGGCTTTGTTGAAATTTTATTTTTTCAACTGTTCAATCTGTATATATACAGTATGTGGAGAGTGTATTATCACTAAATCACCCACAGAGTGGAGATTCCACCCAAGCAATAATTGCAAATTTGTTGCAAAGTATAACAAGCAAGCAAAGTTCCAGCCAATGGACTTCCGTGTTATACCTGGAGGTCCATTGACTAAAACATTAATTGTATTTTTTGTCCACAGGTACAGAAACTGAAGGTGATACTTTGGGCGATAACTCCACTCCCCAGGTGATTTAGTTACAATCCACTCTCAGGTACTGTATGTTACAGTCAATGTGACAAGTCAGTCATCTGGACAAATGACTAAAACTTTCAGTCATTTGATCAAATGCCTGTGACTGTCAGTCATTTGGTCAAATGCCTAAATTAGCCAGTCATTTGGCCAAATGACTGAAGTAGACCACCAGGCATTTGGCCAAATGCCTATTGAGTATTCACTGTGGGTTTGCAAATAACAAAATGATGTGTCATTTTTATTTATGTTTATTATAACAGAAATGAAAAATATATAGTATAACATACACAGTAAGACACAATACATAAAAAAATCAAATACATGCAACACATAATTTAAAGTATTTGGAGTCAGTAACCAAATAAAGGCACTTAATCTATTATATCGTGTTTGACAAAGATTCAAGAGCTCTGTCAAACAAGATATAATAGAATAAATGCTTAGTTAACTCCTAGCACTCTGATAGTATTTCAGAATTTTCTTCATTAACTCCATATTGCCCATGCTGCAGGAAAAAAATAACAAATTATATCTTGTTTGACAGAGCTCACTAAGCTCTGTCAAACACGATATAATTTTTTAAATTCCCATTTGCATTGTGGGGAAAATACACTGTTGAAAATCTTGGTATTTTGACATCAGAGTGCAGAGAGTTAATCAAATACATATAACACATTATTTATAATATAACATACATATGTAATACACAATACATAAAAAATGTAATACAAGAACACATAATATATAATACAGTGGAACCCACTTAATTGGATATCTCTAATTGTATAACTCTGTTAACTCAATATAATTTCAAAACATATCGAAGAAGTACTCAGACAATATTTGATTTCCCTGAATAAATGCTTAGTTACTCAAATATTAGCAACACATAATTTATAATATGTAATACACAATACATAATTCATTTATTTGTACAATTTACAATGTTGTGACACCTACTATTACATAAAACATTATTCTTAAAACAGGCACATCTCTTACTCTTACTCTTCTTAGGTCCATTACAGTTACACATGACAAAACCCTTTTAAGGGTCCTGATATACCATCATCCATTTGAAAGAGCCATGTGGTAACGACTGCATATCGATGAGATCAGCTTGGCCATGAGCAGAGAATTCTTTAGATAATATGGGCCTAACAACCACACCCTTTGTCATCGGTCAAACATACTTCTGCTGACAGTCAATGCACATGGACTTAAGGCCTAAAAAAATAAAATATCTGTTTCTCAGGCCCTCCCGCATGGTCCTTTCGGCTGCCGCATGCTCTCTTTTTATAACCAATTTAAACTTTAAAAAAATTAAAATTAAATGGTTTATGTCTGATATTTTACCCAAGTTAAAAAAATTGATGAATTTGTCCCTGGAGTGCAAGAAGGCTTTGCAATGCTTTAGCATTGCAAAGCCTTCTTGCACTCAAGGAATGAAATACACCACCACCCATGCTATTCTGTAGATTATGAGGCCTAAAACTTGAACCAAGAACATGAACTTTTGATGGCAAAGAAGTAATTACTGAAATAAAAAATAAAATAAAAAACCGCTCGCCCGCATGCAATTTCATAAATAATGGCCTGAGAAACAGAAGATCTACTTTGTGTGGCCTAAACAGCTCAACAGAATCCCTTGTCACATTGGCATATTTCTTGCCTATCTCCTTCACCATTCTGTCATGGCCACCATGGCCAATGGCTATGTGGGTACGTTTTATACCATCAAATGTCTCTTCGATGTGAACGAAATACACTTTGGGGTCATCGGTGGTTATGCGACGTCTTATTAACTTCTTGACGTCACCACACTGAAGAATCTCATACTTTTACAGAAGATAGTATGCCTGGTGCAACTAAGTTGATGATTGGCAACTTATTTGTTTCAGTTCATTTATCAATGAAAAGTACTCTGTTTTTGGTATAAGCACCTTTTTCAGAGAATCATATTTCTTATATAACTCAGACTTGAAGGTATCCTCTAATGAAAGCTCCATATTGACAACTGATACTTGTTTAGAAAAGAAAAAGAAACCCAAACATTCACTGGTTTAGGAGCAGCCCCAGCATGTTATCCATAACAGTTACAAAAAGGAAAAAATCCTCCAAAAAATGTTTTTGAAGCTGGGAGTCATCCATCAGCCTATAAGGGAGAGTGGATGCCGAGCCCTGACCATCTGGTCTGCCTTTAGGGAGAATAGATGACGGGGTGATTGGAATTGAAAAAAAACACCCACACACCCTCGCACAGACACACACCCGAAAGCTCTTAAAAGGGCTGTTAAATCTTTATTCAAATGTTTATTTATATAAAATGTACACTCGTCCCAGCCAGGCAAGCTTGTTTCAATCCTTGCCTGGTGTTTGGTAGTTTCCTGTGTATGTTAACAGAAAGTTAGATTGTACCAATTCCTTCTATACTTCGTCTACTATTTCCATGCTTCTTCTTGATAAGGGTGTTGCAAGAAAATTTGAGAATGTTCAATTAGAAAAGTTATAGGTAGAGAGAAAGATAGGTATCCGCTATCGTTGTGACTGTTGTGTGATTGTTGCTATGTATGGGGTGAGGGGTGGGTTTCTTTGCAGCCCACTCCCCACACGCAGCGTTGCAAGGCAATCCTCACAGACTCAATCCTAAAGTTCTCAATGAGTAGCGAGTCAATCCTCACTGACTCCACACAGCCTTAATTCTATTGAGTTATTTTAATTTACTGTTGCTTATTTTGTTTTTTTCTGTTAAGGGTTCGGTGTTCATTCAGCTCTACCATTGAGTCACTATCCTGGAGTCTGTGGAGGGTTTTGTTATATAGGTCTTATTAAACAAGTTTAAATCACGCTTCAGCAGAGTTGTGAGGCAGTCCTCGCAGACTCAATCCTAAAGTCTTAATGAGTAGCGAGGGAATCCTCACTGACTCCACGCAATTTAATTATATTGTATAATTTTTATTTTCTGAAAACTTATTTTGTTTTTCTGTTAAGGGATCGGTGTTCGTTCAGCTCATCCATTAATTCACTATTTTGGAGACTGTTGAAGGTTTGGTTTTGTAGGTCTTTTAATCACGTATCAATAGTTTCTATTTTTGCTAGCTCGTGAAATTCCTTTATCGGTGTCCATTGGGGTTTGAATAATGCCACACACAGGGCATCATTTTGAACCCTTTGTAGCTGCTGAATATTGGTTTTGCTCAGGTCGCTTGTTATTATGACACCGTATTCTAGTACCGGACGTATAAATGATTTGTAGAGGTTGAGAAGCACATCTTTGTTTGCTCCCAATTTTTAGCTCAACTTTGGCGAAGCCAAATTTGTTAGCTCAACATTGGCGAAGCCAAATTTGAGCTTATGCCATGGCCAGTCGTCCATCGTCCATCTGTCCGTCTGGCTGTCTGTCCGTCTGTCCGTCAACAATTCAATATGGCTCGGGCTAGAGGCCGTATTTATGAACCGATCTTTACGAAACTTCTTGGGTACCTTTGTTATGACCATGGGACATGAACGAATGTTTTTGGGTCCGGTCCAAAATTCAAGATGGCTGCCAGCCGCCAATTTGTACCGATGATGCATAAATCTGTTTTTCGCACAGAACTTCCATATGAAAGCACTGATTTGAATAATTTTTTGTATGAATGTTTAGTACCATGGGATACATCACATATAATATGGTTTTTTTTTCTCGTACGTAAATTATGCAAATTAGACTAACTTTGATGTATTTAGTGTTACTTTCAGCACTGTCAGTGCAAATGCCAATACGGCTCGGGCTAGAGACCGCATTTATGAACCGATCTTTACGAAACTTCTTGGGTACCTTTGGTATCACCATGGGACGAGAACGAGTGTTTTTGGGTGCGGTCCAAAATTCGAGATGGCCGCTGGCAGCCATTTTGTTCAAAATTAGGGGCAATCAGATTTTTGCGTAGAACTTCCACATGAAAGCTCTGATTTGAATAATTTTTAGCTCAACTTTGGCGAAGCCAAATTTGAGCTTATGCCATGGCCTGTTGTCCGTCTGTCCGTCAACAATTGGATACGGCTCGGGCTAAAGGCCGTATTTATGAACCGATCTTTACGAAACTTGGGTACCTTTGTTATGACCGTGGGACAAGAACGAGTGTTTTTGGGTGCGGTCCGAAATTTAAGATGGCTGCCAGCCGCCATTTTGTACCGACGATGCAGAAAATCTGTTTTTTGTACAGAGCTTCCATATGAAAGCTCAGATTTGAATAATTTTTGTATAAATGTTTAGTACCATGGGATACATCACATATAATACGGGTTTTTTTCTCGTGTGTAAATTATGCAAATTAGACTAACTTTGATGTTTTTTGGTGTTACTTTCAGCACTGTCAGTGCAAATGCCAATACGGCTTGGGCTAGAGGCCGTATTTATGAACCGATCTTTACGAAACTTCTTGGGTACCTTTGTTATCACCGTGGGACGAGAACGAGTGTTTTGGGGTCCGGTCCGAAATTCAAGATGGCCGATGGCAGCCATTTTGTACAAAATTTGGTGCAATCAGATTTTTGCACAGAACTTCCATATGAACGTGCTGATTTGAATAATTTTTTGTGTGAATGTTTAGTACCATGGGATACATCACATATAATATAGGTTTTTTTCTCGTGCAGAAATTATGCAAATTAGATGAACTTTGAATTTTTCAGTGCTACTTACACACAGTAAGTACACATGTCAATACGGCTCGGGCTAGAGGCTGTATTTATCTACCGATCTTCACGAAACTTCTTGGGCACCTCTGCTATCACCTTGGGATGAGAACGAGTGTTTCTGAGTGCGGTCCAAAATTCAAGATGGCTGCCAGTGGCCATTTTGTACCGAAATTAGGTCTAGTCAGTTTTTTGTACACAACTTCTATATGTCTCAGGCTAGAGGCCGTATTTATGAACCGATTTTTACGAAACGTCTTGGGTACCTTTTTTTATCACCGTGGGATGAGAATGGGTGTTTTGGGGTGTGGTCCGAAATTCAAGATGGCCACCAGCAGCCATTTTGTACCAAAATTAGTGCAATCAGTCTTTTGTACAGAACTTCTGTATGAAAGTTCTGATTTGAATAAATTTTTGTATGAATATTTAGTAAAATGGAGTACATCACATACAGTACGGGTTTTTTTCTCATGCAGAAATTATGCAAATTAGATGAATTTTGATTTATTTAGCGCTACTTATACACTGTAAGTGCACATGTCAATACTCCTCGGGCTTGAGGCTGTATTTATCAACCGATCTTCACGAAACTTCTTGGGTACCTTTGTTATCACCTTGGGACGAGAACGAGTGTTTCTGAGTGCGGTCCAAAATTCAAGATGGCTGCCAGTGGCCATTTTGTACCGAAATTAGGTCCAGTCAGTTTTTTGTCACAACTTCTATACAGCTCGTATTTATGAACTGATCTTCACAAAACTTCTTGGGTACCTTTGTTTTCACCTTGGGACAGAAATGAGTGTGTTTTGGGGTGCCTTTGTTATCACTGTGCTATGAGAACAAATATTTTGGGGTTCAGTCAGACCCACTCTGGGACTCAAAGATTTCTTTTCTAGTTTAGCATCTGACTGTCGCCCACCTTTACAATACTTTACCCATCATACATTTGGTACAGGCTACGGTCAGTATTTATGTTCAGGCCGTTACAATACTTTATATGTACCTTTGTTATCAGGTCATTACCTAGATGTTTGTCATTGCTGTGTCACATACTATACATGTACATGTCTTGACAAGTTGAGCTACAGTGTCATTGACACTTTCATTATCTCTGATCATCTTCAGAAAATTGATACGTTTAGTAGTAGATATAACCATAATGGAGTTTACGTAACTGTTTTGACTGAGGTTGCTATCTAGTATAAATCCCAAGAATTTGGCCTTTTTGCTTGCTTCTAATTTGTGAACATATAACAGGAGATCGACACTGGGGGTTGGCTTTTTTCTTTGCTTCTTGAAGAACGTAACTTTTTGAGTTTTAGCGGCATTGAGGTTGATGCACCATAGGGCACACCAGCTCTCAAGATCGCGAATAGTATCCTGTAGATGGTTTTTAATTATGTTTCAGGACTTGCTGGCCATCCACATGCCTTTGTCGTCTGAGAACTGTGATAGGTCAACACAGTTTTTCCCTACTTTTTCTTTGTCATTCACATATATTATGAAAAGAAGCAGGCTTAGAACCACTTCGAAAATTACTTCCTCTGACACCTCATTGTTAACCCTCACCTTAATTTTTCGGTCAGTTAGGAATGATGATATGATCCTCAGAATTGTAGTGGGTGATCCCATTTTCGCTAGTTTATATCTCATGCTATTGTGCCATACCGAGTCAAACGCTTTTTCTGCATCCAAGAAAAGCGCTGTTCAGATTTAATTTTGACGAAATGCTGTTTTCATATTATCGACCAGTCTTTTTACATGTTTGATTCCCTCTTTCTGACTCCTGTACGCTCTTTGCCATTTGTTGAAAAAGTTGATTAATTCGAGATAGCAGCGAAGTCTTGTAGTGAGAATGCGCTCAAATATTTTTCCAACACAGCAAAGCAAGCTAATTGGGCGGTAGTTAGAAGGGTTGGCAATGTCTTTGTTGGGTTTAGGTATCATAACTTCTGTGGACTGCCTCGCAACTCTGCTCAAGCGTGATTGAAATGTGTTTAATAAGACCTATATAACAAAACCCTCCACAGACTCCATGATAGTGAATCAATGGTAGAGCTGAGTGAACACAGGAACCCTTAACAGAAAAACAAAACAAACCACAGTAAATTTAAATTACTCAATAGAATTAAACTGCCTGGAGTCAGTGAGGATTGCCTCGCTACTCATTGAGAACTTTAGGATTGAGTCTGTGAGGATTGCTTCGCAACTCTGTGTGTGGGGAGAGGGCTCCAAAGAAACTCACCCCTCACTCCCATCCATAGCAACAATCTCACAATATACAATAGCAGATACCTATCATTCTCTCTACCTATAACTTTTCTAATTGAACATTCCCAAATTTTCTTGCAACACCCTTATCAAGAAGACGCATGGAAATAGTAGACGAAGCATAGGAGGAATTGGTACAATCTAACTTTCTGTTAACATACACAGGAAACTACCAAACACCAGGCAAGGATTGGAACAAGCTTGTCTGGCTGGGACGAGTGTACATTTTATATAAATAAACATTTGAATAAAGATTTAACAGCCCTTTTAAGGGCTTTCGGGTGTGTGTCTGTGAGAGGGTGTGTGGGTGGGTTTTTTTTGTGTTTTGTAGGGTTCTTTTGTTTTGTTTTTGTCTTTTTGAGTTTATTTGTTTTTGTTGTTTTTGGGGTTTGTTTTCCCCTCCAATCACCCTGTCATCTGTTCCCCCTGAAGGCAGACCAGATGGCCAAGGATCATCATCCTCTCTCCCTTATAGGCTGATGGATGACTCCTAGCTTTCAAAAACACATATTGGTGGATTTTTTTCCTTTCTGTAACCGTTAAGGATAATATGCTGGGGCTCCTCTCAAACCAGTGACTGTTTGAGTTTCTTTTTTCTAAAATAACCACCAAACTGCAGTTTCAGTATTACCATAAATATGCCCACTTCTCTAAGCAAAACACCGAGCAGAACTCTTGTAGTTATGCAAAATTCCTAGCCATCTTCCAGTTCGAGGTTCTCGGGGATCTCAACCCACTACCCTACTGCCAGTCGCACACTCAAACTTAATAAGATTATTGGCTCTCGCTTCCGACTCTCGTGGATTTATAAGCAAATAAAGCTATAAAGCAAGTAAAGTTATTTGGGTCGCAAGGGATTTCAATCCCACATCATCCCTGTGCACCTTCAGCGTGTGGAAACTTTTTATTTCATTCGAATGAAGGACATGTGGTTAGTGAGTGACTCAAAGGAGATGGTTAATATGCTAATCAGAGAGATTTGGAAGATTGGGGCAAGGGATGCCATCAAGAAGTTTGTCTCTGAGTGTTGGGAGGAGAGAAGAAGTGTGGGAATAGGGAGGCAGTTGGGAGCACAGGGGTAACCAAGGCCTTCTCGCCCGAGAGCCATGACAAATCAGCACCTGGCCGAAGTTTTATTATTATTACATTATTTGACATATTGTCTGGACTTAATATTTCAAATTAGGCAAACTTTCAAATTCAGGGCAGTAAATTTCAGTCATTTGGCCAAATGACTGAAAAAATTAGGCATTTGACCAAATGACTGACGGTCACAGGCATTTGACTAAATGACTGACTTCACACACTGACTGTAACATATATAGTTTGAGGGTGATTTCGTTGATTATGGGTTAAAACATATTCTGTATTGTTAACAGTGTTTATGAGCTACACAAGGGCATCCTCAATTGTGTCGAACCTTGCATGAAGAATGAATAGTTGACTAAATTGTTCATTGCAGGACAAATTTTACGGACCTTTGGTCATTTTTAGGACTGCCACGATTAATCGATTAGTCGATTGTTGATCAGTCACAGCAAAATCGATTAGTATATTTCGTTGTCGAATAATCGGTAAATTTTATCCCGCTTTAGACGTTTAATAATTAAAAGAAAATTTTATGAAAAAGCTATTGTTTCTAAAGGTAAAGAGTTAAGAACATCGATGTTAAACCCCAAGAAGCCGTTGGAAGCATTTGTCTGTCAGGTGCATTCATCAAAGCTTTGATGTTCTGAACTTTTGAACCATCAGTGTAATAATCAAGACCAGTCGGCAGTTGCGAAGTTCGCAACTGCCGACCGGTCTTGATTATTATACTGGCGGTTCAAAAGTTCAGAACATCAAAGCTTTGATTGTACTTAAAAGGGGATCTTCTTCGTTGTTTACCGGAGGTAGGTCAACTGACTTGAACTTCATTTTTTATCGACGTCAGAGAGAGGGAGAGGGGGTCATCTAGGTATGATTAATCGATTATGATCGATTATTTGCGACGATTAATCGATTCCTAAATTAAAAAATCGTGACAGCCCTAGTCATTTTCCATCTCAGTCAATTTCCAAGAACTTAATTTTAAAAGCCTCAAAATGGTGAGGAAAACATGGAGATGGCAAGAAATCAATAACAATTTTTATACCTGTCATGGTGCCCATCTTCCCCTGCATGTTACCTGAAATATTTGTCATGGGGATTACCATGACAAACATTATGTATTAGTAAAATAGTAAGATAAGTTTAGGAGTATGATGGCTCAATGGTTAGAGCATTGGACTTTACACCCAAAGATGGACAGTTTGATCCAGACTAGCAGTAACAGTATTGTGTCCTTGGGCAAGACACTTAATTCCAATTGCCCACATGGTGGTGCTGTATACTAAGGCATACTACATGTCCACGTCATCCACACTTGCCTTTAACCCTTTACCCAACGTAACGTCCAAAACCAGCCAGCGCTATTCAAAAAAATCACCACTTACTTTTCATTATTTTTTAATTTTTTTGTCTCAAAAACATAGGTTATGACCCCTCTTTGGAACGAGATCGACGAGCTCGTTTCAAAGAGGGGTTATAACCTATGTTTTTAAGGCCAAAAATGAAAAACAGTTATTCAGCAATATTGTTTGCAACTGCCATCTGCTTTTCATGTTAGGTAAAGGGTTAACATTGCTAACTCTACTTGTGCAGATTTAGTAAGCTGAAGAGTCTGACAACTGTTCGATACAACGTGACCCTAGCTGTTGAAAGTGTCATTAAACCCCAATATATAACAAACAAACAAGATAGTTTATTGCACTACATCATGAAACAATGGGTGTTACACAGAATAACAAACACATACATTTGGTAAACAAAGCAAAAACAAGTACACTGAGCAATGAAATTGAAATAAAACTCAATGTGACAAAAATGGCTGATATTTCAAAATTACCTCTCACAACTGCTATTTATTATTCTGCTCAGCTGTAAATTATCATTGTAGCCAGTAATAATGGCTAGTGCTGTTCACCAAAAGAGCCATTCAAATTTTATTAGTTTTTCAATTTTTACTCCATAACAAAGCTTATTTATTTATTTATTTATGTTTAAGGTCACATATTTATGCACAATGGCTAATCATGACCGTGACAGTTTTACGGGTGGAGGAAGAGTACCTGGAGAGAACCACCGAGCAACGACGAGCAGCTGCCAGCTCCCCAACATCATAAGTCTGCACTGCAGCACAGGCAGGGTTACATTGGTTGAAGACATGTGTACCATCGACGTGCAGTACGCCTTAGTACACGGCGTCATCGTGCCCCCACGCGGGCATTGGAGATGAAGTGTCTTGCCCAAGGACACAACGCGGTTGCCGCAGGTGGGATTCGAACCGAGGACCTCTCGGCTTGCAGCCTGCACCTCTACCTACTGAACCACCGCGCTCCCATTATAACAAAGTTTAACTGGTAGAGTGCTAAATTATTTTTGGTCATCAAAATTTGTTCAAATGTCCTTTGCCTTGTTACAATTTATGAAAGAGTGCTAACAAGCACACTCCCATAAATTGTAATAATACATATCCTCACAGAATAAATAATGTGGCATTAACCCTTTACCCAATGCAAACGATATCAAAATTAATTATTTAAAAAATAATTTTTCAAAAATTTTCAACAAAACCATATCATGTGACCCCTCGTTGGAACGAGCTCAACGAGCTCGTTCCAATGAGGGGGTCACATGATATGGTTTTGTTGAAATTATTTTAAAAACAATATCTTTTCAACTGCTGAATTTGCATATTACTCGGGTGGATGCGGCTGATTCGTTGGGTGAAAGGTTAAGGATAATGTAAAGCACATCCACCGAGTATGAAAGTATCATGTTGCGATACCTGTACTACAGTATAAAGCCCAAATATGGGCTTCCAGCTCTCTACCAGTTAAGACCCCTCATGGGGACAAGCTCATTGAGCTTGTTTCCCTGAAGTGTCATATGCTATAGTTTGCAAGTGTCATTTCCTGTTCATGTTAACACCTTGCTTGATGCTCGCAGATATTCCTGTCGAGGACAGGATTTCTCTTGTCACTGAAATAAATATACTTTGGGTACATTTAATGAAATTTTCCCCAATAAATTGATTCGATTTTTTCACCAATGATTCCGAGAATTAATTGTAGATGAATGTTTCATCGGATTTAGTCATGGCTGCTTTACAGCAGCCATGACTAAATTTGATGAAAGATATCTTGAAAATATGCAGAAGGTTAAGAGTTAACTGATAAATCTGATGATAGGCTGTCATATAACACACTATTGGAAAATCACTGCCTGAGGTTAGTCTCCAGCTACTTTTACTGGAGCACTGTGGTGTTGTCACAAAACATGGGCATGGAACAACTTTTAATGTTGGGGAGGGGGAGGACTGAAATGTAAATGGGGATTTGCAGACCATGTAAATATTGTGACCAAAGAATCTATCTGGCGATATTAGGGAATTAGTGGACTACAGTCATTGCCACACTGCCGGTAATGCCCTAAAATCACCCAGATTGCACTATGTGTGGTGTGGTGTGTAGGCATTGTTGACACACCATTGAGGTGGTTACTACCCCAGTGCTGATACTAACTCAGATAATTGCCAACTGAAAATAAAGTTCTCTGGTATTAAGGATGGCAAGTGGCGTAACAATAAATTAAGTGTGTATATGTTACAGGGAATCTCTAAAGTCCAGGAGTCTATTGATTCCCTAAAATTATTACAGAATCTAGAGATTACTTGATTCTGTTAGGAAATCTATAGATTCCCTAAAAATTTTATATTGCACAATGTGAATTTGTAAAATTTCCTTTGAGAAACTGAAAATGTTTATAGTATCATTTTAATTCTATACAATATACTTTTACTGGAAATATGCAAGAACATCTCTTTTTCAAATTTCCCAAGTGCCATAGAAATCGAGAAGGATACTGGTTATATTGCAAATGGTACGGTAGTTGTTCAAACCCACATCGAGAGAGTTCCTTTTCACACCAGCCACCTAGCAAAAACAATACTAAACCACACCCATCACTTGGTCACCAACATACTGGGGTTCAGTACATGTCAAGAGAGTTTCCTTCTGCACCAACCACTTTGCAAAACAATACTAAATTAATCCCACCACTTGGCCTCCGACAGACCCTCTGTTGGTGACGGAGTGGTGTGCATGGTTCAGTATTGGTGGTTGGCATCCAAGAACACTCTCTTAACCCTTTACCCAAACAGACGATTTCAAAATTTATTATTTTAAATATCATTTTTTAAATTTTTTCAAAAAATTTCAACAAAACCATATCATGTGACCCCTCTTTGGAATGAGCTTGACTAGCTTGTTCCAAAGAGGGGTCACATGATATATGGTTTTGTTGAAATTTTTCGAAAAATAATATTTTTTCAGCTGCTCAATTTGCATATTATGCAGGCGGATGCGGGCAATTCGTTGGGTAAAGGGTCAATGTGGGTTTAAGCCCCTATCATATGACATTTGAAATTGTTGAATTTCTGCTTCCAAAACGTAGCCATTACTTCTCATTAGAATGAGCATGTTGAGTTTGAACAAAAAGATGTGGATTACTGAATTCTCACTCCATTGTAACTGTGATGTCTTCAGTTTTTCATTGACTAGGTCGAGAACAAAAATTATAGGTTTATGAGATGGCATCTCATATTTCCATATACAGTAGAATCCTCTTAACTGAATATCCATTTTGCTAGTGAAAATTATTCAATTAACAGGAGTATACAATTAACAGGGATTTGGTCAGTTTCCTGTGTTCTGGAGGTAAACTGAGCATTTATTCTATTATATCTTGTGTGACAGAGCTCATAGAGCTCTGTCAAACAAGATATAATAGAATAAATGTCTGTATTGGATGTAGTGAGGCCAAGAAGGTTGATAATTAAGGGGAATTTGGTGAGTGTCGCAGTAATTTTTTCGACATATTACAAAAATTTATATACAATTAACAGGAGTTTACTCTACAACCCATATGCAATTAACAGATCAAATTTGTACTGAAGGTATGGTAAATGGTTTTGTGTTTGAAAATTATATTCAATTAACAGGGGTATACAATTAAGAGATATCCAATTAAGTGGGCTCCACTGTATAAACATATCAGTGGATAAATTTTAAAATACCCAGTTAAGAAATGAAAAATTACAACAAAAAACGTGGATTACTGAATTCTCACTCCATTGTAACTGTAATGTCTTCAGTTTTTCATTGACTAGGTCGAGAACAAAAATTGTAGGTTTTTGAGATGGCATCTCATATTTCCATATATAAACATATCAGTGGATAAATTTTAACATACCCAGTTAAGCAATAAAAAATTACACATGCCAAAGGCACACATAATCAGTAGGCATAAGTTGGAATCAATAGATGCATAACCTTCAGAACAGCAGGGTGTGCATGTTTCTTGAAATTAGAGAATCAATATTACAGTGTTTATTATTTCATAGTGTAAACCGTTGATGCTATCAGGTCAATTATCTCTTGGCAGCAGCTTGGTTGAACTTTCTTTGAAGATTATATAATATTGTTTTTCTGCACTTTGCAAAGTGTTTTCTAAACTTTGTTTGGTTTATGCCATGTGAATGTGTGTTGGCTTGCAAACAGTATCTTCATAGCACTATGATAGTATTGGAGTAAAAACTATAATGGTTCAGGGTGGACTTCTACTTATATTCAGTTGTTGTGAATATAATTAAACATTTTTGTCTGTTCATGCATTTTCAGGCAAATGATTGGCTAAAGTATTTCTTTTTTTCTTTTCATAACACAATGAACCAAAACAAATGCATTTAGGCCCGCCCTAAACCACATCACAATGTCTGCCTTAAAAATTATGTTGCACTGTGTGAATGGAAAAGAACCCCTTCACGCTCATATTGTTTCAACATGGAAAGTAATTAATATTTATCTCATCATATTAAAAAGACTTTCAAAATAAAATTTAATAAACAATGAAATCCTTATCATGCTTTTTATTCCATGTTCAATTTCTTTACAGGCAATAGGTGATCATCTGCATTCATCGTTTTACCCAAATCAAACGTAAACAATGGCCGGTCATAATAATTCACAAACGAAACTCACATGAACAAAACTTTCCAATTTTCAAATAGCCTAAACAAACTCTTTCTGAGACAAAGTTCAGCCAACTTCCTGTCATCTGGGTTTGTATCGAACTCCACATTTACAAAATGTGCTTTCAGTTTCTCAGGAGATGATCAGTATCAGAATTAAAGTTAATTCAGTGTTGCTTTGAATAACAGCACCCTCCCTCCCATTAAGTGGAAAAGGAGATTGAAGTTTTGTGTGGGCATGGCCTATTAGGTTCCTTTTAACTTACGCAATTCATTGCTCAATAAAAGTTTTAATGACACAAGAACATCATGTTTCAGTGAAATGTATCATTATTTCAAACAGAATTTTAGAAAACTTTAGTATTCAGTTATCACTAGATAGCATGATGCAACCCGATTTTTATTTTAACTCCGCAAAGTACAGAGTGTTTAAATTGATTGCCCCTCAAGTTTAATTATAAGGAATGATCATTTTGTTTCTGTCTATTTCTTAAGTTATGAATAGCATAGCCCATTTACGCAGTTTGGCCTTTGTTTTTTGGGGTTCATAACTCAAGAAATAGACAGAAACAAACGATCTTTCCTCATGTGTATAGAAAGGGTGGCTTCATATGTAACAAGCTATTAATTGAAAATAGAATATGTTTCCATTTTTGGAATTCACGAAATAAAAACTTTCCTCAATCCATTTCAATGAAGGGTCATAAGCTTGGCTTAAACACTTTTTGAGAATAGTACTATCTGATTTTGACCATTACATTGGCTAATGAGCTGATATAGATGAGATTTACACTAAGGCTGTAATATGCAGTTATTTATATAGCTCATCTTATATAGGGTTACACAACTGTGCCATAAATGAAAAGAATTGAAGAAAAATCTCAAAACGCTTCCTTGAATAAGTATGTTTTCCAGAGGCTCTTGAAAGATTTAAGAAACTAACTAAAGTGTGACTAACCCTTGAACCAGTCTGTCCTTTAGATAAGGCTCACTTTTCTGACCATCTTAAAGATTCCAGATGATCAAATATTTATTATTTATTTATTGGTGTTTAAGGTCACATACTTATGCACAATGGCTAATCGTGACCGTGACAGTTTTATGGGTGGAGGAAGCCGGAGTACCCGGAGAGAACCACAACGACGAGCAGCTGTCAGCTCTCCAACATCATAACTCTGAACCGCAGCACAGGCAGGGTTAGATTGGTTGAAGACATGCGCACCATCGACGTGCAGTACGCCTCAGTACACAGCATCATCGTGCTCCCATGTAGGCAATTGGGGTGAAGTATCTTGCCCAAGGACACAACGCGGTTGCCGCAGGTGGGATTCAAACCGAGGACCTCTCGGCTTGCAGCCTGCACCTCTACCTACTGAGCCACCGCACCCCCAGATGATCAAATAAAAAAATACCATAAACATTCATTTTCTTCAAATCCATGCAGGAAATGTTTCTCAATTTGACGAAATCTTCATTGAATTTACCAATACCATCAGAATATATGTTTACGGAACAATCATGAATGTAGACTTGTCATAGTAGTAGTTTTATGATTATGCTACGTGGTTCCACAAATTGTGTTAACCCTTTACCCAATGCAGACGTTATCAAAATTTATTATTTTAAAAATAATTGTTTTAAATTTTTCAAAAAATTTCAACAAAACCATATCATGTGACCCCCTCATTGGAACGAGCTCAATGAGCTCATTCCAATGAGTGGTCACATGATATGCTTTTGTTGAAATATTTTGAAAAATTAAATTTTTTCAACTGCTCAATTTGCATATAACGTGGGCGGATGCGGGCGATTCGTTAGGTAAAGGGTTAATATCTTGTTTGCAAAGTGAATTAAATATTTATTGATTGGAATATCTCAAACTGGAGCATGAAAGAATAGCAGTATATTTTTATAAGTAAAAGGCCATCACTTTACATCAATGGTAGTCTACATGCAAACTCCATGAAAAGTGGGTAAACAGATAGCCAAATTCCTTACAGAATTACACTGGTGGCCTGTGTGCTTGAATTGAATGAAATAAATAAATATATAGAGGATATCTACGCTGTTTTAGTGAATATCGGGAACTATATCCTGAGTGTGGACCTGAAAGTTTTATAAACGCTTTGTTACATTTTACTGCGCAATATTCAGCCCAGTTCGTCTGCAAACAGTTTCAAGACAATAACAAAAAGCTGCTGATGGTTTCTTCAAGGCGACGTTCAAGGCGACATCATGCAACGAAGCATAACATCATACAGGAAGCTACAGAAAAATTCACTGTGTGGATCTGAAAATATTATTTTTCAGTCGTGCAAATGCTTGTGAAAAATAAAACTTTCAGGTCCACACTTGTGAGATAATTTCATATACTGACTGAAATAGAGTAGATTTGGTCTAAAAAAAATAATAATCTGTTTCTCGGGTCCTCCCACATGGTCCTTTTGGCTGCTGCATGCTCTCTTTTTATAACCAATCCAAACTTAAAAAAATCAAAATCAAATGGTTTATGTCTGATATTTTACCCAAGTTAATAAAATTGTCCCTTGAGTGCAAGAAGGCTTTGCAGTGCTTTAGCATTGCAAAGCCTTCTTGCACTCAAGGGATGTAAAACACCAATACCCATGCTATTCTGTAGGTTATGAGGCCTAAAACATAAAACAAACCAAGAACATGAACTTTTTAATGGTAAAGAAATAATTACAAAAATAAAAAATAAAATAAAAAAAATGCCCGCCCGCATGCAATGGATATCAAGAAATATCTTTTAGATTATTTGCGATAATTCACAGACTAGCATGTAATAAATATTGTTTTATTTCTTTTTTGTTTATTTTATTCATCAGAAAATGTCATTTAAATGAAAGTGAAATTTAAAAAATTATTTGCATGAGTCACCTGATTCCCTCTCAAATTAACCCTTTACCCAAGGCAGATGATATCACATTTCATTATTTTAAATATTGTTTATTTTCAAATTTTTCATAAAATGTCAACAAAACCATATCATGTGTCCCTCATTGGAAAGAGAGGTCACATGATATGGTTTTGATGAAATATTTTGAAAAATAAATATTTTTTCAACTACTGAGTTTGCATATTACGCAGATGGCTGCAGCCGATTCGTTAGGTAAAGGGTTAATCAGAGTCTAATTCTGTTAGAAATCTGATGCTGTTACGGCCTGGAACCAGTCCAGCCCTCGAATAGGTCATTGCCTATGTTTAGATTCACTCGACTGGAATATTTCAGTTGGTTGGAAAAGTGTAATGATTAGCTTTTCTGACCAATTGATATAGCTTTTCTGACCAACTAATATATTCTGAAATATTGCACCTGAACAATTTCATGAAGATCAATTTTCTGTGAATCAAAGCTAGAAATTTTACTCAATTGTGACTTCATTTGATTGACATTTTGATGACATAATGATCAGAAATGAAGACTCACTACAGCCATATAGTGTTGTTTATATGCTGAGTAGTTCCACAAATTGTGTTAACCCTTTACTTAACAAAATCGCCAGCATCCTCCCGCGTAATATGCAAATTGAGCAGTTGAAAAAATTTAATTTTTCAAACTATTTCAACAAAACCATATCATGTGACCCTCTCATTGGAACGAGCTCATTGAGCTTGTTCCAATGAGGGGGTCGCATGATATGGTTTTGTTGAAATTTTTTGAAAAATTTAAAAAAATGATATTTAAAATAATAAATTTTGATATTGTCTGCATTGGGTAAAGGGTTAATATCTTGATGTTTTCAAGAGGAATTAAATACTTACTGATTGGAATATCTATGAAGGGGGCAGGAAAGAATATCTATATCTTTGCAAGTAAAGGTGTGTCACATTGCATCAATGGTCGTCCAAGCACAAATGTCAAGAAAAAGTGGATGAACAAACAGCCCATAACAGTGGTGAATTCTGAACAGAATTACACTGGTGGCCTGAGAGCTTGACTTCAATCCTGCCTCTGAAGTGGCAGCATACATATAAATGATTAAACTTGACTTTATTAGCTGCAACGAGCAGCTCTATATGTGGCAATGTCGGTCTGTCTGTCAGTCTGTCACCAACTAGTTTAAATGGAATGACACCATACTTGGTATGCAAGTGTATCTTCATGATGTCTACACCCTTTCAATAGTGCATGTCATTCGGATAATTTCTGTCACATTTATGGACTTGTCACCAACGAGCTTTTTTGTCACCAACAAGTTTTTCTGTCACCAACGAGTTATAAAACATCATTGACGTTGCACGAATTGTCGCAGCTTCAGCACTGTGACAGTGCTTCTAGTTGAGACAAAAAATGAAAAAAATTAGTTATTCAAGAATTTTGTTTGCTTTTGCAAGTGTCGTCTGCTTTTCGTGTTAGGTAAAAGGTTAATAAATGTAACAGCCCAAAGTGGCCACTGGATTCATGAAAATCGCAATTCAAATTTCATTTTTCAATTTTTGCCTTGAAAACCTAGCTTATAACCCATTATTGGAACAAACTCATCAAGCTCATTCCAGTCAGGGGGTCAAAAGCTGCATTTTTGAGGCAAAAAAATGAATTTTTTTTGTTGTTCAGGAAATATTTTTGCAAGTATCCTCAGTTTATCATGCTAGATAAGGTATGGTGATCACTTGAATTGTTCTTCATTACAGCATATATTTGCACAGTTTAAGACTGCAACATACCATGAAAAGCAGACGACACTTGCAAAAAAAATTCTTGAATAACTAAATTTTTTCATTTTTTGTCTCAAAAACATAGGTTATGACCCCTCGTTGGAACGAGCTCTACGAGCTCGTTCCAACGAGGGGTCATAACCTTTGTTTTTGAGACAAAAAATGAAAATATTTTGAAAATTAATTGGCGATTTTTGAGAATAGCGCTGGCCGGTTTTGGCCGTTACGTTGGGTAAAGGGTTAAGACTGCAACATTTGAAAGATTTGAAGAATGTATGTAAAAGACTGTTAGTTCTTTGGCAGCTTTTGCATTGCAAGCTTAGGTTTTCACTTAATTAGATTAAACAATATACACTTGCAAATACAGGTCATTGTCATTCATTAAACGATGAAAAATGAATGAAACTGAAATAAAATAAAGACAAAATAAATTAGGCATTAAAGTTTTTTTTAATGGCCTTTTCCAATATTTGTCTGACTACGACTAACTAATAGCTAGCCCTTGGGTGGTCACCAGCCTGTCAAATGCTCAAACCTGTCTTGAGATACCACCTGGGTTGAGAGACTGTTTTTGACAGGCAGAAAGAGTAGTCTCACAAAGCAGGTTCCCCTGTGTATAATAAGATAAAAACAAGAGCTCACGTATCGCTGAAGCAATACAATGTCTCCTAATGGACTAATGAGCATGAATAATTATACAAATGTTTTAATCTAGATGTGATCAGCATGAATTCCTTTGAAGCGTTTCCAAAAAAAGTCTGGAAAACTGATATTTTGGCGCTTTTCCATATTTCCAAGGGCCATAACTCACACAAGAATAACGCAATCAGCATGAAACTCAAACTTGATCTGTAAGTCATCTTCTATAGTAGGTTACCAAGAATGAAATCATTCGGTTGAAGCATTTCCAAAAAAAGTCTGGAAAACTAAAGTGTGACTGACTGACAGACTGACGGATGGACAGAGTGCAAATGAAACTTGATCTGTAAGTCATCGTTCTATAGTAGGTTACCAAGAATGAAATCATTCCGTTGAAGCGTTTCCAGAAAAAGTCCGGAAAACTGATATTTTGGCGCTTTTCCACATTTCCAAGGGCCATAACTCACACAAGAATAAGGCAATCAGCATGAAACTCAAACTTGATCTGTAAGTCATCGTTCTATAGTAGGTTACCAAAAATGAAATCATTCCGTTGAAGCATTTCCAAAAAAAGTCTGGAAAACTGATATTTTGGCGCTTTTCCATATTTACAAGGGCCATAACTCACACAAGAATAATGCAATCAGCAGGAAACTCAAACTTGATCTGTAAGTCATTGCTCTATAGTAGGTTACCAAAAATGAAATCATTCGGTTGAAGCATTTCCCAAAAAAGTCTGGAAAACTAAAGTGTGACTGACAGACTGACGGACTGACGGACTGACAGACTGAAGGATGAACAGTGTGCAAACCTATAGTCCCATCGCTGGAGGTGACTAATAAAATAGATATGCCCACCTGTGGTCAGTGTGGTGGTCCATTTTAACTCAGTCTAAATTCATTTGCCAAACAATCCCCACATCCACTCTTTGTAGTCTATGTAATTTTTGCAAATCAGAGTCACATGGAAGCTTCCCATAAAATAGATAAGATTTTTGAAAACACTGGAACAACTTAATCGGATATCTTTCAGTAAAATAACCTTGTTAATTGAATATAACTTCCAAACACAAAATCATTTACTATACCTTCATTACAAATTTGTTGATTGCATGTGGTAATATAATAAACACCTGTTAGCTGAATAAAAAATCTTGTAACTTGTTGAAAAATCCGCTGGACACTCACCAAATCCCCTTGGTTTAAGACCTATTTGGCCTCAGTAGAAATTTAATCTATTAATCGTTTGACAGGGCTCCATGAGCTTTGTCAAACAAGATATAATAAAAATAAATGCTCAGTTTATCTCCAGAATACATCAAATAATTTTCTTTGACAAAGTGACTATTCAGTTAACAGGGTTCCTCTGGACGTATGTTTTCAGCCTCTCCTCCACTACCTACTACCATCTATCCTTTCTGGAATAATCGAGCTTGTAGTTTTGAGTTGGGTGGTTCACCCTTGCCCTCCATGACCCACCTAATTTGAGAGAAAGGAGAGCAGTAAAAGCCCTTGATAAAGTAAAAGATTCTGAAATGTGTTCACACAATAAATGTAAGCGAACACACTGAGTTACTTTCATTCCTAAAGGGCCAAGATGATTTTCAGCTTTCTATGCAACTATCGTCTGTGAGTCTAACATCTTAGTAGTGATTTCTTGACAAGCTTTGGGTGCCTCTAGAGGCAACCAATGCGCTTTGCTAGAAATCATTGCTAAGATAAATCAGCTTTTGTTAGCTGGATCTCCAGATTGTGTGATCATCATTTCAGTACTGAGATGCCGCCCCCCACCCATTGGGAGCCCTCAGAAGTGAAGGAATGCATGTTTACTATGGTAAACAAACTCCCCAATGCTTGAAGTGCAAACTAGAGCTGTAGGTTAACCGAAACCGAACCAAGGTTTTTAGTTTTTTAAAAAAAATGAAATCGAAACCGTTGACATCCCGTAATCAAAGGTTTTTCGTTTTTTTTATTAAATACTCTCTTGCTGCAGAAATTTACAGAATGTAGCCATCCCAGAGTAGTGAGAGTACCCAGACATTGCCAATGGCAGTGTCTGGGTACTCTCACTACTCTGGGAATGCTCCATTCTGTGAATTTCCAACATTTCAGTTTAGTTGTGTTTGCAGCTTTCCTCAAGTTGCGTGTAGGTGTCAGACCTCGAAAAATGGCCAAGCACAATAAAAGTTCTGTATATTTAGGTAATTATTATATTGGCCTTCCTGATTCTTCATGTATTACAGCTTATTTCAGGCATTCATTGAGTTTCACTCAATTTCACTACCATTCAGTTATGACTCCGGACATAAGAATGAGTTTTATTGAATTTTACTTGGCGTCATGAACAAACCGAAAACCGAACCGAACCGAACCGAGGTTTTACTCCACCTGAAAAACCAAAACCGAAACCGAACAAGAAATTTAAAAACCTACAGCTCTAGTGCAAATCCTCTAAAATGGGTAACATGGGTATAAACAATTGACTATAAACTTGACTATCTCCATGTTGCAATCATCATAAGCCCTCGTGCAGAAATATGTTACCTTAACCCTTTACCCAACGAATCGGCCATATCCCCCTTGTAATATGCAAATTCAGCAACTGAAAAATACTATTTTTCAAAAAATTTCAACAAAACCATGTCATGTGACTCCTCTTTGGAACGAGCTTGTCGAGCTCGTTCCAATGAGGGGTCACATGATATGGTTTTGTTAAAATTTCAGAAAAATATATTTAAAATAATAAATTTTGATATCGTCTGCGTTGGGTAAAGGATTAAACACCAATAAATAAATAAACAGATAGTTCTGAGATGGCGTTGCGCTAACCAGTTCTTGTCAGATCACTGAAGTTAAGCAACATCGAGCCTGGTTAATCATTGGATGGGTGACTGTCTGAGCGATCAATTCAGACTCCCGCGTTGTGTCCTTGGGCAAGGCACTTAACCCTGATTGTCCACATTGACGCTGTGTACTAAGGGGGCACGATGATGCCGTGTACTAAGGCGTACTGCACTTCGATGGTATGCATGTCTTCAACCAATCTAACCCTGCCTGTGCTGCAGTGCGAAGTTACGATGTTGGGGTGCTGGCAGCTGCTCGGTGGTTCTCTCTGGGTACTCCAGCTTCCTCCACCCATAAAACTGTCACGGTCATGATTAGCCACTGTGCATAAGTGACCTTCACACCAATAAATAATGATAATAATAATATATAATCTGAGATGCCAAAGTTTCTCAACACCATGTTTTGGCTTCAAAGGTTCACAGCTCTACAGGGTTTCCCGTAATAATTATATAACTGCTGAACTATGGGTTGAAGGCAATCTTCCGCTTTGGACTTATTCAAGGAAGGTGTTAGTCGCTCTCCAGTGATTTTCAAATCTACAGGCCAGAATAATAATTCTTGTACATGAATGATCATGGTTCAGTGGTTAGGGCATTGGACTTCAAACCGAAAGGTCCATGGTTCAATCCCCAATACCTTGTGTCCTTGGGCAAGGCACTTAATCCCGATTGCCCATGTAGTGACATGGTGGCACTGTGTACTAAGGCATACTGCACATCAATGGTGCACTTGTCTTCAACCATGCTTGTGCTGAGTTTGTACGTTGGGGAGTCTGACACTTGCTGGCCACTGCTCAGTGGTTCACTCCGGGTACTCTGGCTTCCTCCACCTGAAAAAAGTGTCCGACACAAAGAGACTCTGCCTATCAAAAGAGTCATTAAACCCAAATAAATAAATAATCAGCTGAGAAAACTGAAGACACTTTCAAAAAAAGGTAATTAGTTATTTTGGACATAATTTCTTTGTTTCTTCTTTCAGTTGCACAGTACAAAATCAGAATTGTTACTAAAGAATGTGATGTTTTCTGTTTCAGTATAGACTTATAAGGTAAGACCTAACCTCTGTTATACATTTTATTCAATAAGATCTAACATTACTTTGACATTAGGGCTGCACTGTATATTGGTAAACTGGTAAATACCGGTATTTAACCCTTTACCCAATGCAGACAATATCAAAATTTAGTATTTTAACCCTTTACCCAACGTAACAGCCAAAACCGGCCAGCGCTATTCTCAAAAATCGCCAATTAATTTTCAAAATATTTTCATTTTTTGTCTCAAAAACATAGGTTATGACCCCTCGATGGAACGAGCTCATCGAGCTCGTTCCAACGAGGGGTCATAACCTATGTTTTTGAGACAAAAAATGAAAAAAAATAATTATTCAAGAATTTTTTTTGCAAGTGTCGTCTGCTTTTCATGTTAGGTAAAGGGTTAAATATTATTTTGTCAAAGGTTTCAAAAATTTTCAAGAAAATCATAACATGTAACCCATCATTGGAATGAGCTCAGTGAGCCATTCCATTGACGGGGTCACATGATATGGTTATGTTGAAATTTTTTTTTTTCAACTGAGAAATTTGTATATTACGTGGCTGGATGCAGCTGATTCATCAGGTAAAGGGTTAAAAATAATACCAGTTGGATAATTTGTACAGGCTTGCCCAGTAATAAAAGTTTACTATAAAACAATTATATATAAGCGATTGTCTAAACTTGTCTTTATATTTTTTGTGGTCATCATATTGCCATCGATGCAGAAAGTGATCTTGAACACCAAAACAAAATGAACAAGCAAATATTGGTGAACATAAATTGTAGGCAGGGTGTGGTAATGTTTATATAGAGCCCCCTCTCCAAAACATAGTGAGAGATTTAATTGTCCCCTCAGTAACTCCAAGAATATATGGAAAATTACATTAAAGGGTGAATGTGTGCAGTGCATGTATGACATAAGAGAGCAAGTGCTTCAATACTACAGACTATTTGGATTTCCATGCCAGCAGAAAGGATTTAATATTTATATTCTTACTACTCACTCAAAATATTTACCTGCCAAGATTTTCACCAACTGTAATTCACTTGATTTAAAATAATAACTTTGGGCCAGAAGGATAATTCAATTATGTGATTCTGTGAAACATCATCAATATCATGCTTCAGCCCTTTATCTAACCAAATGGCAAGATCTACCCAGTTGTTCTGTACAGTTGCAGTGGATTCAGATGGTTACCTGGTATGTACCTATATGCTGAAGCCCAAATACACTTAGGTACTAATACACTGTTATGGTGTTAATAATAGTAATGGTAACAGAAAGAAATTTGAGAATCAACAACAATAACTCAAATTTAACGATCATAAAGTTTAATAAAAAAAAATTGGAAATGAAAATGGTATAAAATCTTTTGCAGTGTGTGGTTTACAGAAAACTAAAATGGAAATACTTATCAGTCCAAAATACAGTTCAGTCGAATTCATTAGCAGCTAGGTCTGATGAAGAAACTTTTCAGCTGGTATTGTAATGTCCAAGAATGTGTTTGCAGAAACTGTATCCAGTAAATTGTAAGGAAATGTACACACAAAAATCAGTATCCAATATATTCCAATAAAGCACTCAGTAAAATGCAAATGGAAATAATATCCAACCACTATTGGTTTCACAGGTAGTTTGAAAATAATCCATTTGAATCCTGTTTGTTACAAGAGTAAATCTTGGTTCACAAGAATAAATTCTATTCAAATTTTGGAAACACTTTTTCAATTCAAAAAGATGCACAGATCATAACAATAATATTCTGTAGAATATATAATAAGCTCTGCTATATATAATAATACACTGTCCTGTTGTAATAATCACCAATGTTCAATGAATGCTGAGTGTATAAATAATAGTCACTTCTTAATGTCGTGTGAGATGAAAAACATCAGATGAGTAAAGTGAATTTTTGAAGTCTGTTGGCAGAATCTTATATCGTCTTCAAATAGAAAGTTCCAGAATAAGAAATTTCTCCAATGTTCTTTTTTGTTCCACTAATTGCTGATTGGCTGAATTAAATCACCTCATCATGTTTCTTGATCATTCTTTCTAATTTCTAGTAAATAATTGTGACCCAAATAAATAATCATTGAGCTAAAAATAGATCCTTTTTAACAGCATTTGCAAACCTGTTCATAGGTACAGTTAAAGGTCGCTCAGTAGAATTAAGTGATCAATCCAGCCAAAATAATTTTTAGACAATATAAAATTGGTTATAATTATTGACCAAAGACATATCAATCCTGTTTTCATAATATGGGCCTATAACATATACCTAAGGCCCAATACTCGGAAGGTCCAATACTTTGAAGGTCCAATACTCTGAAGGTCTAATACTCTGGTCTAATGCATGTATGGTCCAAGGCCCAATACTCCAAAGCCTAATACTCCAACGATCTTCAAGACCGTTGAAGTATCAAACATTTAGAGTAACAGACCTTTGGAAATTCGGAGCTTTGAAGTATTGAACCTTCATATGATGGGGCCATCAGAATATCAGACTTTCAGAATATTGGACCTTTGGAATCTTAGACCATTATTGGATCTTTGGGATATTGGACCTTTAGAGTATTGGGCCATTGGAATACCAGACCTTAAGAACATTGGGTGGTTGGAATATCGTCCATCTGGAGTATTTATTGGGAGCTCAAGGTGGATAGATCCACTTTGTGTGGGGTTTATGTTCCAAAAATGACTTTGGCCTGACAACTGTCTACTCAAGAACCCATTAATACAGAGCAGTCCACTTTCTGGGAATCTGGCTGGTCATTTCACAGAGGTCTTCATTTCAGTAAGATTAGTCCACTTCTGTGAATTTGACTGGCTGCTATTAAATCTCTTTGTCTCTTTGTTCTCAGCTGCTGTACTGTTAACATGCTTTCTTTCCATCTCTGTTCAATTAACATTTGAGAACAATTATTGAAGAAATATAATTATTGAAGAAAACATTTTTAAAAAATTTATGTGACAAAGAATTCACCTATCTGTGCAAGGAAACTTTAAACTGTGTGGAACAAGTAGGACTCACCATTTCATTTGACTTTTGAATACTTGTGATAACAACATGGCAGCAACTAACTCTCGCAGTGCTCTGACTTTGGAAAACGTGTCTCCTGATGCTTTAGAGAGGCAGAAATCATCCAGTGTGGAGGTAGTGCTGCAGGATCAAGCTCACAATGACATATTACCCTTTTCTGAATTTGAGGATGATTCCGACAGTGAGTCGTATACTGACACTAATGACAATGTGCATAATCTTAAAAATGTCCCTCAGCATCCATCCAAACGGAAACGTGGACGAACAGGGCAGACAGGGAAGAAAGGAAAAGCCCCTGCCAAGAATTCAACTGAGCACAATATGAACACTCATCCTGCAAATTGGACTGTGTGGAGGCTTTCCGATGAACTCCTCAAACAAGGAATAAAAGTCCCCAAAAACATTAAGAAGTCAGTGCTTGTCCAATTATTTATTGAGAACAGTACAAGTGGAACCCATTCCGATGAGGAGACCAGTGAAATACAGGATGCTATCCAGGTAGCAATGCACAACAGCCAACCGGACAATAGCGTGAACAGAGTTGCGATGAACGTGGCTCCAACAACTGCTCCAGTTTCGCAGCCACACAGAAATCAAACTGTTCCGGATCAAGTTGACTTCGCCAATAATAGGGACTCCAACACTTTGGGACAGTTGCAGAATGATATGGCAATGCTAAAAAACACTGTACAAACATTAGCCAATTCATTACAGTTGGCTATCCAGCCAGAAAGTTTGCCGAAACCCAATGGGGGATTTTCCCTGACAACTGTTCTTGGACAACCTTGTGGGAACCCGGCCATGTTGGCTCAACATGGGAAACGTGACATTTTTGAAACACTCCGCCCTGGACCATCAGCATCACACATGTTATACCATGACATGGTTCCTCCTGCAAGACAACCTGGCATGGACAGAATCTCAGCAAACGTTTTTCCACAAGATATTGCTGCTGAAAGCGTAGCAAAAATAGAAATTATGTCCCCTAGCTTGTGAAAAGCTATAGTAGATGGCAAAGATGTTAACTTAGCCTGTTTGCTGATCCCAAATTATGTTATCTTGCATGTCGGTGTATTCTCCTGCTCTTTTGTATCGTACTTAATTGCTCTTTCCACAACTGTTGATGGGTTATTCGACTGGGTGTACCTCAGTCAGGACTGTTGTTTAGATCTTCAGATGTGGCCAAAATTTTTTCTTGGCTGGAATGGCATTTCATTCTTTCTGGAGGACACTGTGACTGTCTGCACAGATGCAGAGTTGTTCACTGAGGTATCTTCACACAAAGGTTTTGGCATTTTCTATAGTGGTAAATGGTGCCAGAGTTCCTGGCCAACTTAATTGACTGAGAGCCATTCCAATTCTTCCTCCAAGGCATTGCTTGAGCTTTATCGTATTGTAGTTTCCGCAATTCTGTGGGGGAGGCATTGGACCCGGAAGCGAATCTTGTTCCACTGTGACAACGAGGCCATGGTTGCCATTATTCGGAAAGGTCGATCGAAAAATCTCAGGATTATGCAACTCATGCATAAACTTACCCTATGTGCCACATTGGGTGGCTTTGCTGTGTATTCGAGGCATGTTCCAGGAAGAAAGAATGAAATAGCTGATGCTCTCTCTCGTTTTCAGATGGACCGTTTCCAGAAGCTTGCCCCTCAAGCCAGTCAACAAACAGTGGCAGTCCCATCCTACCAAGAGGTTATGCGCATCTGAAGCAGCCCATCAACATGTTGTGGACAGCAGCCCTCAGTAGAAGTACTCAAGCAGTTTATAATTCAGATCTCAATGCATTTCACAGGTTTATCCGCATGTACAGACTTTCTTGTAACCCTTTCCCTGTTGTGAATGAAGATCTTATGATTCACTTTATTGCTCACTGTTTCTCTATTCTTAAATTGAAATACACTACTGTCAAATCATACATAGCAGGAATTAAACATGGTTATCATGAAGCAGGCCTTGGGAATCCTGTGGTACACTGGGACAACACCCCGATGCACGAAGCGCATATGCTTTAGCGTGGATATAAAAAAACTCACAAACACCCCAACACGACCCCGGCTTCCAATTACATTCCCCATCTTGTGTCAAATCTTTGACTTATTACAAGCTGGTTTATTTGGGCCCTATACCGATCTATTATTGCAGACAGCCTAAGCAATTGCCTTCTTTGGTTTTCTTAGGTGTGGCGAATTTACAACATCTTCACCTGCATTTGAGGAAACAAATTTAGGTATCGGTGATGTTCAGTTCAAACTTGTGAAAGGGATGGAGTGTTGTCACCTCTTAATCAAAGCATCAAAAACAGATCCATTTAGACAGGGTGTTGTGATCAGATTGTTTAAAAATTCTCTCCGAGTATGTCCTGTGGAATTAGTGAAGAAATATCTACAAGCAAGGGATCACTTCAGCCATTGTAATGCATTCTTCATTACCTCTGAGGGTGCTCCACTTAACCGCAAGTATTTTCTGGAACACTTGAAAGTGGTGTTAAGGTGATTAAGACTGTGCCCTGAACAGTATTCAGGACATTCCTTTAGGATAGGAGCTGCTACATCTGCCGCAGGCATGAGAGTCGAGGACCATTTGATAAAAACTCTTGGCAGATGGTCATCTGACTGTTATACCCATTATGTAAGGACACCACTAGCCACACTCAGGTCTGCCCAAACCTCGCTCTGTCTACATAATTGATATTCTGACTGTCAGAAGAGAGTTAGCGTATCTGAAACTCCACACTCTTTCATGTAATCTTGTCAGATTGGGGTGCTGGTAGTTGGCATACTTCCATTAATTCGACATACCATCAAACTTGGGAAGTACATGTAATGTTGCTCTACTCTGATTGGGAATGTGGACATGAGCTCCTTGAGCCCCTTCCACCTGTCCATTCATGACAGAGCAAATGCAGTACCGTGATGTCGTAAACAGTGGAATATAAATATCATGAACAAACAGGACACTTCATTCAGAGTTCAAAAAGTAGTGATGAAAATGTAGTGTGTACACTTATCATCTGACCAGCAAGTGTCAGAAAATATGCGTTATGACTTAATAACTTCAAATACGTTGGTCACCGTAGGACAATGTAATACAGGGATTTGACTCAATGATTTGTGCTTTAACTAAACCACTCTTCAAGTGGCGATACTGTGTTTGCATATTGCGGACTGACTATTCATTCTTCACGAGGACGAGAAAGAGATTGTGACCTGGGAAAACATTTTTGTGTTTCCGTGATTTTATTGATGTATTTCCACATAGACATGTACATATATTCATATATATAAAGACTCAAAAGTTATTTGCACATGTAAATCCACATGAGCATCTCGAGGAGTATACTGCAGTAAATAAAATTTATTTGAGACTCTGTACACTTGGGGCCAATTCACACCTTTGCCATGTCACCGTGAAGTGGCAAAGCTGTCAATGGTCCTCAAAAAATTTCTTGGTATGTCCAAACCACACCTTAACATGTATGCCCACCGCGTGGCACACACTCTTAGATACATTGGTCAGGGCTTCATACATTGCCCATGTAGCCACTGGTAAGGAGACAGCCATTCTTGGGGAATGTCCTGCATGTACATTCACATGTGTTTGTAGCCAGCTGGATACTGAGTCCCGGTTACATGCATCAACGCATTTTAATACACATGTACGCCCCATTAACTTGGCAGCCGTCTCCGATCCAAGGTTTCATATGTGGGCAAGTGCAGCCTTTCAGGACTGGGGCTTCCCAGGACGTGTAGATACATGCACATGTAGCCAGATCATACTATTTTATACGCTGGTTCTATACATGTGCATGTGTCTTTACATGACTGGCTCTTCCAGCCCAAAACTCTTATCAGCTATAGGTTCCACACAGAACTTACAGATATGGGTTTGTAGCCACAGTGGATACGGTTTCCAGTAAGGTCTCATACGTCAACCCATCATGGCACATGTAGTGACATGTATTAGCATCAGAGTGTACAAGAGTCTGTCTTAGGTTAGGCCAAAGTTGTTTAATAAAAATATATTTGCAATCTAATCTGTCTTCGAGTCATTTGTAACATAAACCATCAGAATATTCGACTTATCACTGCTTCAGAGTAAGAGACTTTAGTAATAATAAGTCTTTGGAATAAAGGGCTGATGCCATTCAAACCTGGTTAGGGGATTTTCGTATATGACAGATATTTACAATTTAATTAAAAAAAAACCCACAGAAGTACTGGTGGGAATGAAACACCATATAACAAAATCTTGATTACAAGGTTTTCACAACTGTCAAAGGTGACAGCCTGGATAACTTGCTCATATATCTGGAAGGTGTACTTTCACTATCAAGAAACTAGTTCACTGGTATATCTCGTTCCTATATGACAGTCTGGTTTTACAAATTTAGCATTTTATTGTTGTTTAGCATGTGATCAAAACTTCTCACTAAAATTCTGTTTCTTCCACTTGAGGAATATCAAGTTTTACAACATTAATAACATTTTTTCAATAATTTGTAGTTGGGTTTATAATAAACTGAGCATGAGGGTAATATTCATTTTATTACTTGATAACCTGATAAAAGTTGCTTAAATGGATTGAGAAACACACTGCACTACCAAAAAACCCCGACTCGCATTGTTAGAAGCAATGCATTGTTTGGCAGAGCTAAAATAGGTAGTGCCCATTGACATAAATATTTTCAAGAATTTAAAAATAGAATTTTATTGAAACAATGGTTCATTAAACATGTCCAAGACTTTTTATTTCATTCCTCATCTGCTTAGTCACTTTGTGTGATTATTATTTCACACAAGAATAAAACTAACAGTACATCCGTCTATGTACAGAATGTTTTTGAAGGATTATGCTTTACGTTTTTAAAGTAGGAATTTAACCCTCTACCCCCTGATATCAAATTTCAAGCACCAAATTTTACCCATCATGCAACAAGGAAGTTAACAAATCTTGTTTGGGCCACACAAAGTAGATCTTCTGTTTCTCAGGCCATTATTTGTGAAATTGCATGCGGGCGAGCATTTTTTTATTTTATTTTTTATTTCAGTAATTACTTCTTTGCCATCAAAAGTTCATGTTCTTGGTTCAAGTTTTAGGCCTCATAATCTACAGAATAGCATGGGTGGTGGTGTATTTCATCCCTTGAGTGCAAGAAGGCTTTGCAATGCTAAAGCATTGCAAAGCCTTCTTGCACTCAAGGGACAAATTCATCAATTTTTTTAACTTGGGTAAAATATCAGACATAAACCATTTAATTTTAATTTTTTTAAGTTTAAATTGGTTATAAAAAGAGAGCATGCGGCAGCCAAAAGGACCATGTGGGAGGGCCTGAGAAACAGATTTTTTATTTTTTTAGGCCTTGATGAACTCTTGTTGCCTATGTTGGGGCACAGTAGCATTGTGTACTGAGGCACACTGCACATTGACAGTGCACTTGCCTTCAACCAATTCTAACCCTGCTTATATGAAATCATAGTATGTTAGGGAATCTAACAGCTACTCTCCACTCCTTGATGGTCCTCTCCAGGTACTCTGGCTCCCTCCACCCATAAAGCTGTCTGACATGATGTGATGATGAAAGTGTCATTAATCTCAAACAAAACAAAACAAAAACAAACAACCAATGAGCTGTGTCAAATAAAACTGAATTGGTTAAATTTCTAGTTGCATTGTGGGAAAAATTTGCTGCTTGAAATTTTGATATTTTGACATTAGTGTGTTAAGGGTTAATGGTTGGTAAAAGAGTCAAATCACATGATAAAAATTGTTGTCCATTTATCCGTATATAAGACATTTTCTGATTAGCTAAAATGGCTGCAACAAGTATCAATGACATTGTCTGTTTTAAAACATGCAGGTGATCAGAGCTCATGCTGCTGTTTTCCATTTGTTGTACATACCACATCAAGGTATTAAGAATAACATTTGACCTTGACTGGCTTTAGTTTAAGCAATATTTGATTTCTAAAACTATGAAACTTTATGATGACAAGCCATATGGTGAGCAAATATAAATATGCATAGAACAACAATAAAGAATTGGAAAGCGGATCCAGCAACAAGCCGAAGCTCATGTGAGCTGTCTCCTAGCTCACTTTGATGTGCAAAAACTCCGATAAGAATTCTTAAGCTATCTTTACTGAATATTCTATGGTTAGAGGCAGGACAAAATCGTAATCTTAGGCAATAAACAGGATACATGGTGGTTTAGCTCTCAAGTCCACAAACAAAACAAAAACTGCCATTTCTATATTACTTTGAAAAAGTTGCCCACAAATATATTCTTCCTTGAGAACTCAAAGACTTATGTCAGTGTTTCTACATCATTGTTGGCTGCCTGTAGAAACACTGTTAACCCTTTATCTAACATGAAAAGCAGACAACACTTACAAAAAAAATTCTTGAATAACTATTATTTTCATTTTTTGTCTCAAAAATATAGGTTATGACCCCTCATTGGAACGAGCTCGATGAGCTCGTTCCAATGAGGGGTCATAACCTATGTTTTAGAGACAAAAAATTAAAAAATAATGAAAATTAATTGGTGATTTTTTAGAATAGTGCTGGCCGGTTTTGGCCATTACGTTAGGTGAAGGGTTAAGTTATAGACAACCATGTACATGTATTCAATGAGTAATTAGTGTAAAATTAATCTGGGATATTAATGGTTAATGCATGGATGTTGTCCGAGATAACTTATACTATGCAAATTCAGACAACTGCTATACATATTCATTCAGTAAGGAGCTGTTTGCAGAAATTTACATACAGCATTTCAAAATTAAATCAGTCACTGCCTATTTAAACTCCAACAGACTGTAACAAAAATAATCGTTTTGAACTGAAGTTTACCCAAATTATCAAAACACTTGCTCTTTGAGTGAAATCCTCAGTAAAAAATATGCATGTTTCAAAACACATTATACAACTGATTTTGCACTACACAGTTTACAGAACATTCCACACTTATGTCCAAGATAAAAACTGGAAAATCCATTAGATTTTAAAGAGAAATTACAATTATAAACTTTTGTTGAACAAGAGCTGTTAAGAGTAATTTCTGTTAAAAAGCTTGTGGAGTTTTCCAAGTTTATCATTTTTTTTTCCTTCTGCTTATAGACAATGATATTAAATTTCCTTTTTTTGGTTCAGTATGTGCGAGTTGTCAAGTTGGTACTCAGGAAAAAAAGTTAGGTAATATACTTAGAAAGCATAGATAATCATTGCATTATGTGTTTTTAAAATCCAGTGGCTGTTAAATAATGTTTTTATATCAATGACTGTGTTAATGTAGTAAGGGAATAAATCCTGGGGATGTGGGGTGGGGTGGGGGGCATATTCAAGGATCTATTTGCAGCTATAGTTTGATCATATGTGAGTTTGAGCAGCTCTAAAAAATAGCCAATCGGCAATATTATTTTAAAACCATGGCAGTCTGTCAGGGCTAATAGCACAACATTGCCAATTTTCATGGCTAATTGCATTGATTGTGGACTTCTAGTTCTAGTATGAATAACTATGTATATATACCAGGGATTCTTCTACCATCGCAGGGAAAGAGTCTGGAGCCCATGTAGTTGGGATATTTGCATCATCAAAGCTACAGTTGGGAATATGTTTTGATGGTGAAGAAACACACAAAGAAAAATAAATGTTACCTTTAAATTGAACTGAGAACTCTATGGCAGCAAGCCAGAAAATAAGCAGACTGTCATCTGCAAAATGAGGTCCCCAGAGGGTGAATTTAGTGATGCTACCCTGCACAGCAGGGTAGCATCACTAAATTTACCGTCTGTGAACCTCAGTCTGAATCAGGGTTTCAAAACTAAACAGAAAGAGGTACCCAGAGGATAAATTGGCCCACTGTATGTAATAACATCATCAAATTCACCCTCTGGGGACCTCATTCTGCAAATGTCAGGCTGTGTATTTTCAGGCCTGTATGACAGTGTACATTCTTTGACTTTGAAGTTGTACTCTATGCTTCATTAGGTTGGTAATTATTGGTTTTTCTAAGAGTTTATGACTGCTGTGTTCAGGACGCCATTTGTGAATTGTTTGTTTGTTTGGTAGGGATCTGTGAATCACAAAATTTTTTTGGGGATCAAATCTTGAATCGAATCATGTCTCTGATATCGATATTGAATTGAATCTCAAATCGAATCTTAAAAGACAAGTTATTTCATATTGCAGCAAACAGAAGTGACGGAACACTGTGATGACCCTTACAAGACTGAGTGAACACCTTAAACACCAATATTCTCTGTAGCACCATTGTTGAAACAGCTAGGCCTATTATCCATAGTTTTAGGGGGTGCAGTGGCATTGCGGTAACCGGTTCTTGTCAGATTACCTGAGTTAAGCAACGTCGAGCACGGTTAGTAGTTGGATGGGTGACCATTTCAGCGACTGATTCGCACTCCCGTGTTGTATCCTTAGGCAAGGCACTTAACCCCGATTGCCTACAAAGGGGCACGATGACGCTGTGTACTAGGGCGTACTGCACGTCGATGGTGTGCATGTATTCAACCAATCTAACCCTGCCTGTGCTGCGGTGCAGAGTTCAGAATTATGATGTTGGAGAGCTGACAGCTGCTCGTAGTTGCTCGGTGGTTCTCTCCAGGTACTCCGGCTTCCTCCACCCGTAAAACTGTCACGGTCATGATTAGCCATTGTGCATAAGTGTGTGACCTTAAACACCAATAAATGAATAATTATCCATGGTTTTAGTTTTTGAAGGCTTAACTTGTTACTATTCACGTTCTTAAGAACATGAATAGTAACAAGTTAAGCCTTCAAAAACTAAAACTATGGATAATGTTCTGGGCAAAATTCACTACTTACCCAACAATTAAACATTGTCAATTACTCAATTAACCCTTTACCCAACGTAACGGCCAAAACCGGACAGCGCCATTCTCAAAAATCGCCAATTAATTTTCATTATTTTTTCATTTTTTGTCTCAAAAACATAGGTTATGACCCATCGTTGAAACGAGCTTGTCGAGTTCATTCCAACGAGGGGTCATAACCTATGTTTTTGAGACAAAAAATGAAAAAAATTAGTTATTCAAGAATTATTTTTGCAAGTGTTGTCTGCTTTTCATGTTAGGTAAAGGGTTAAGTTGGAATTCAGCCTACATGAATGAATTGTCTAATGACAATTTTATCCAGTTTTTGTTGGAGATGTAACAATTTGAAGTTAGTACGAGAGATTTGAAAAAAGCAAATCTTGAGAGACTGGTTTGGGATCGATCTCAAAGCAAACATATTGATATCGCATCTGAAATATTTGCAAGACCCTATTGACTGGGGAGTGAAATTGGGAAATATTTGGTTTGAATTGGGAAAAATGCCATTGGGAAAGGGTCCCATATTTGACCCCTGTAGACATTCAAAATAATCACTGTATACAAAAGAACTGTTTGTTAAATTCATGTCATAGTCATTTCCTCTGTCACACTCTATTTTGGGCCTGAACTTATTTGATAACACTGGTTTACATAACAGCATACATTAAAGCACAGGAATAAAACTAATAAGTAAAAATTAGTTGGAAGATGCTAAACTAGTTTATTCATTCACAGAATGTATTTTATATTTTATTATGTGTGACATATACAGTACGTGGAGAGTGTATTATCACTAAATCACTCGCAGAGTGGAGATTCCACCCAAGCAATAATTGCAAATTTGTTGCAAAGCATAACCAGCACAAGTAAAGTTTCAGCCAATGGACCTCCGGGTTAAACCCGGAGGTAGATTGGCTGAAACATTGCTTGTGTTTTTGTCGATATGTACAGAATTTGAAAGTTATAGCTTGGGTGATAACTCCTCTCTGCGGGTGATTTAGTTATAATCCACTCTCCACGTACTGTAGACCCCTTGGGTCAGGTGCCTATAATATCTTGATGTATCACTGGTATAATGTAATGGTAGCACATGTCACTTTAATAAATGATTCTACTACTACTACTACTACTACTACTACTACTATTTTTTCGTGTTCTGACAAAAATTTCTTAAAGTCACATGATTTATAGTCTTGAATATTCTCAAGTTTAATGTCACAGATATCAAAAGACAAGTTATGATACACTTCTTTATTTACAATCCATCCTTAATCTTATGAGAAGCAGACTTTTACTCACTTGAAAGGTTATCTGTTTTTAGCTCACCTGACTTTCAGTCAGGAGAGCTATAGTGATCACTCACCGTCCGTCGTCCGTCGTCCGTGAACATGGTGTTTGCGTCTTCTCCTCCCAAACCGCTGAACCAATTTAATTGATATTTGAGATAATAGTTTGTTATGACATCGCAATTTGATTTTGTTCAAATCAAGTTGCCCCGCCCGTGGGTAGGGCCACACCCAAAAAGTGTGCTGAAATCTTAAAAAATCTTCTTCTCATGAACCAGCAGTAGCAGAGACTTGATATTTGGTGTGCAGCTTCCTTTTGAGGTGTAGACTCAGATTTGTTCAAGAGAAGTTTGTGGGGCTATACTTGGCGTCGTTATGGGAGGGGCAAAATTTTTGGCCCCGCCCAAAATTTCTATTTTCCAAACCGAGAGGCTGATTTGAACCAAATTTTATGTGAGGGCTTATTGGGTCATAAGTAACTAATTTATGCTGATTTTTTTTTCCCGTAGCCCCATGGGAACCGCAGGAGCTAAAAATAGAAAAAAATTAAAACGCCCATATCTCCAAAACTGCACGGCACCGAGAATTTTTATTTGGTGTGAAGCTTCCTTAGGACCAACAGAAAGAATTGGTAAAATAAAATTGCCATCGGTTTTATCATAGGGTATAGTTTCGGGACATTGAAAAAGTGCTGAGTCAGCACTTTTTAACACTGTAGGCAATGGGAAAAACATTAAAAAATCTTCTTCTCCAGATCCAGCAGGCAGAATCTTTTGATATTTGGTATGCAACATTGGAGGGTGGATCTGATTCAGGTTTGTTCAAATCGGCCCCCTGGGTTCATATTTGGGCTCAGTATAGGAGCCCAAATTTGAACTTACTGCATTTCAGGCAAATTTCTTTGAAAATCTTCTTCTCCAGATCCAGCAGGCAGAATCTTTTGATATTTGGTATGCAACATTGTGGGGTGGATCTGATTCAAGTTTGTTCAAATCGGCCCCTTGGGTTTATACTTGGGCTCTGTATAGGAGCCCAAATTCGAACTTAGTGCATTTCAGGCAAATTTCTTAAAAAATCTTCTTCTCCAGAACCAGCAGGCAGAATCTTTTGATATTTGGTATGCAACATTGTGGGGTGGATCTGATTCAAGTTTGTTCAAATCGGCCCCCTGGGTTTATATTTGGGCTCAGTATAGGAGCCCAAATTTGAACTTACTGCATTTCAGGCAAATTTCTTTGAAAATCTTCTTCTCCAGATCCAGCAGGCAGAATCTTTTGATATTTGGTATGCAACATTGTGGGGTGGATCTGATTCAAGTTTGTTCAAATCGGCCCCTTGGGTTTATATTTGGGCTCTGTATAGGAGCCCAAATTTGAACTTAGTGCATTTCAGGCAAATTTCTTTGAAAATCTTCTTCTCAAGATCCAGCAGGCAGAATCTTTTGATATTGGGTATGCAACATTGTGGGGTGGATCTGATTCAAGTTTGTTCAAATCGGCCCCTTGGGTTTATATTTGGGCTCAGTGTAGGAGCCAAAATTTGAACTTAGTGCATTTCAGGCAAATTTCTTAAAAAATCTTCTTCTCCAGATCCAGCAGACAGAATCTTTTGATATTTGGTATGCAACATTGTGGGGTGGATCTGATTCTATTTTGTTCAAATCGGCTCCCTAGATTCATATTTGGGCTCACTACAGAAGCTCGAATTTGAACTTAGTGCATTTCAGGCAAATTTCTTCAAAAATCTTCTTCTCCAGATCCTGCAGGCAGAATCTTTTGATATTTGGTATGCAACATTGTGGGGTGGATCTGATTCCAGTTTGTTCAAATCGGCCGCCTGGATTCATATTTGGGCTCACTATAGAAGCCCAAATTCGAACTTAGTGCATTTCAGGCAAATTTCTTTGAAAATCTTCTTCTCAAGATCCAGCAGGCAGAATCTTGTGATATTTGGTATGCAGCATCCTTAGGGGGGTGAGATTCAAGTTTGTTCAAGCCATGTCCCTAGGTCCATATTTGGGCTCAATGTGGGAGCTTGAATTGTAACTTTGTTCGAAATGAGGAATTTTCTTAAAAAATCTTCTTCTTCAGATCCAGCAGTCGGAATGGTTTGATATGTGGTGAGTAGCATCCTTGGGGGGGGGGGAGGGGGGATTCAAGTGTGTTAAAGCCAAGTCCATGGGTCCATATTTGGGCTCCCTGTGGGAGCCCAAATTATAACTTAGTCAATATGAGGAATTTTTCTTTAAAAATCTTCTTCTTCAGATTCAGCAGTTGGAATGTTTTGATATTTGGCATGGAGCAACCTTAGGGGGCTGAGATTCAAGTTTGTTCAAGCCAAGTCCCTTGGTTCATATTTAGGCTCACTATGGGAGCCTGAATGACAACTTAGTTCAAAATGAGGAATTTTATTTAAAAATCTTCAGATCCAGCAGATGAATGCTTTTGATATTTTTTATGCAGCATCCTTAGGGGGGGTAAGATTCAAGTTTGTTCAAGCCATGTCCCTAGGTCCATATTTGGGCTGATTGTGGGAGCTCGAATTGTAACTTGGTTCAAAATGAGGAATTTTCTTTAAAAATCTTCTTCTTCAGATCCAGCAGTCGGAATATTTTGATATTTGGTGTGCAGAATCCTTAGGGGTGTGAGATTCAGGTTTGTTAAAGCCAAGTCCCTGGGTTCATATATGGGCTTCCTGTGGGAGCCCGAATTATGACTTAGTTCAGTATGAGGAATATTCTTTAAAAATCTTTTTTTAGATCCACTGGTCAGAATATTTGGATATTTGGTTTCAGCTTTTCTTAGGAGGAGCAGAAGCAACTTGTGGAAATCAATTCTCTGGGTTGCTATTTAGGCTACCATGTCAGGTGAGCGCCCTCAGGCCCCCTGGGGCCTCTTGTTGTAAATATTCTATTGCCCTGATATACATAATTCCGCCACCTGGCAGTAACTGTATGGCTTAATAAAATTCTTACACAGATGAGCTGAAGACACAAGAGCATACACATTATAACTTGTGTTGATGAACATAGTCCACTGCGTGATGATTCTTAAGTTCAGGTGGATTTGCCTAGCAGAACCTATTTATCTACTAATACCTAGCAGAGGTATCTTACTAGCTCTTGTTAACCAAATATGCCTCTCTTAGTAGGGGTAGTTCTCATAACAATAATGTCTTGATTCCAGGCTATTGAAGAAGTTTTCATTAAATCAATTCATGGCTGCTTTACAACATCCATGTTTTAATTTTATGAGAAATTCAAGAAAATACTGTGCAGGTTCAGAGTTAATGACCAAACCAATCCAAGGGAAAGACACATATATAAAACCTTTGTTTAATATTTCCATGTGTCTTGAAACACTACATATGCATAACTCTGCCTGTAGGCAAGCAAAGTCCTGCTGCATGGGCTACCTTTTCACATTTGAAACCATGGATCCAGCTTCTTAGTTTTGAATGTTTCGTCACTAGTGTACATTTACCTACATTGATGAATGGAATGGAGGTGCTAAGTTCAAAATGTGAAGAGTGTTGACACATCCAGAGGCTGCTTGGACAGATAAGGAATCCTAGAGCCTGTGAGGTTAATGGACTCAAACATCCATTCATGAGAGATCTAGGACTATACCATGATAATAATTACACAGCTACAAAAATAGAATATTACAACAGTCAGTTGATCTGGATCATCTTATTCTGCCAAGTTAACCCTTTATCTAACATGAAAAGCAGACGATACTTGCAAACAGAATTTTTTAATAACTACTTTTTTTCAGTTTTTGTCTCAAAAACATAGGTTATGACCCCTCATTGGAACGAGCTCGATGAGCTCGTTCCATAGAGGGGTCATAACCTATGTTTTTGAGACAAAAAATGAAAAAAATAATGAAAATTAATTGGCGACTTTTGTGAATAGCACTGGCCGTTTTTGGCCATTATGTTGGGTAAAGAGTTAACAAGACCAAGCCTGCCAAATCAAACAGATTGACACAGGCATTGTGTTACAGGTGTTGTATTTGATCTGGCTGATGGTATCACTGAACTAAATATTTGAATTAGAGTTACCTGCCTTGAAATGTTGCACTTGGAAGTGATGCCATCTCTAAAAATAAACAGCCTTGGGGAAAATGATTGTTTCAATAAACGTTTGAAACATTCTATTGACATCTTGCATTATTGTTGAATATTCCAGATACAAAAGAGGGTGATTTGATGACTTTTGGACCTAAAAAATACAATTTACACTTGGTGTGTTTTTTCAGGGAATTTCCTGAAAAATATGTGCATGTGACTGGTACTTCCCTTGCTGTCAGTTTTTCTCTCTTATTTGTTACATGACCCCCTGTTTTCGGGTCAGAAAAAGTTATCTGATGGGCTATACTTGACAAAGATATTTGAATGCCATAATTAAAGTGATGCAATCATATTTTTTTTTGCCTGAATGTTATAATGGTCGCCGATGGGAAAATATTTAGTTCCGTGATACCCGATGGGATTCTTATTAATGAGATGGAATTTGATAATCAGAAATAATTGACTGCTGGAAAAACGTGCTTACTATATGACAAAAGATATTAAAAAAATTGTACAGGACACCTGCTATGTACACAGAAACAGAATTTTGGAATGTTTGTCCTGAATGTTCAGAGCAAAAGCTCTCGGAGTTTTGAAATTGCGCTTGTAAAATTGTCACCTCTGTGACATCACTTGAGCCTCGTTTAATGAATTTATAAAAAGTTGAGACTCGTTTTTTGCCAAGCAGATTGATGAGAATTTTAACTACAGTGATTCTGTTGAGCTGTATTGTGGATAGTCATATAATCAAGTCAAGTTTATTGTTTTATTGGGGTTTTAATGACACTTTTATTACATGCCTGTTCTATATAATCCCCATCTACAGCATCACTAAACCATGTTGAAAATGAAAATCTGTTTTGCATATATGTGCGGAACGGAAATCGTTGACAGACTATTTTTAAATAGAAGTGAAATTTCACTGAAATTTTCTTCAAATCGTGCAATGCAATTACAATTTGAATTGCTAGCGATAGCTGAAAATTGTCCCCTGAGTTCCAATGTGTTCTATGTGCCAGTAGGCACATAGAACACATTGTAACTCAGGAGATGAAATGGTAACACAGGTTCCCCTCGCAAATTTGTTTGGAGATAAAATGTGTTCTTTTTATTGATAATTGTCAAATGAATTGCTGAGTGTTCTTATAATAATTGTTTTAATAGACATGAAGGTGTGTAATAAACACAGAATAACACGTGTGTGAATGGGTTAATTGATATGGCACTTGTGCCATCACGGAAAGATAAAACTCCTGTGGCCTCTCGTTCTATCCTTCCGCATTGGCACTTGTGCCATATCGATTAACCCATTCACACATGCGTGTCGTTCTGTGAATATGGGTGAAGGAAGTCAGTGCAACTGGAGAGAACCACAAAGCAGCTGTCTGGCTCCACAACATACTAACACTGCACAAGCAGAGTTAGCAGTGGTTGAAGGAAAGTGCAGCATCAACATGCAGCATACCTTAACCCTTTACCTAACATGAAAAGCAGACGACACTTGCAAAAAAAATTCTTGAATAAATATTATTTTCATTTTTTGTCTCAAAAACATAGGTTATGACCCATCATTGGAACGAGCTCGACGAGCTCGTTCCAATGAGGGTTCATAACCTATGCTTTAGAGACAAAAAATGAAAAAATAATGAAAATTATTTGGCGAGTTTTGAGAATAGTGCTGGCCGTTTTTGGCCATTACATTAGGTAAAGGGTTAATACACAGCCCCCTTCGCCCCCACCTAGGCAATTGGGCTGAAATGTCTTGCCCAAGGATGCAATGCAGTTACTACTGGTCAGGATCAAACCGTCAACTTTTAGTTTGAAATACAATGCTTAAACCATTGAGCCACCCTAATACCAGTAAAGTCAGGTATTGCTGGTCATTTTCATTATTTTGTATGCCCATATTAGAGAATTTTCCCCGCTGGCATTGGTGACAGGGTCCTGCAACATTTCAGACAGTTGATGTACAAAAAACTTTGATTGCAATAAATAGATTACCTTATCATATTTAATAACTGGAATTCAGCTACTACAATGCATGCTTTATACTTGTCTTGTTTATCTATAGAAAAATACTAAATAATTAGAGCAAACAATTAACTGAAAGAAATACATAAAGTTACTGAACATGTTAACTTGTCATCTGAGAAGGAAGACTGTCATTCCAGGGAGGAAGCATAAGTTATGGTTTGTTAGAAAAACACTTTTATTTCGGAAAGGACATTGATGTTACTGTCTTCCGCTTGTAATAAGTAAAGGATTTACACTTAATATGCTGAATATTTTTTTGAATTCCCCATAAAATGAAGTCATGGCTGCTCCAAAGCACCTATGACTTGATTTGATGGAAAATCCAATAGAATACAGTTAAAACTAGAAGTCCTGTCATGAAATGTGCACAAACAGCACGTTGATCTGTGCATTAATCTATGCGTTATGACCATAGTAAGGCTATCAAATTCTGTACATATGGCCTGTGCACAAGCAATGTTTCAGCCAATGGACCTCCAGGTAACCTGGAGGTCCACTGGCAGAAACATTGCCTGTGTTTGCTATGAGTAACCAGGAGAACCTGCCATGTTTTGGATGCCATTCGATATGGCAATTGCACGCAATTCCTATGTGCAATTATGCCTAGGTAAGCGCACAGTTTGTGACAGGACTTCTAGTTTCAACTGTACCTCTGCCCAGATGGATACATTTTAATAAGTGCTAAGCTTTCACTTTGTTTAACCCTTTACCCAATGCAGACGATATCAAAATTTGTGATTTTAAAAATTACTTTTTCAAATTTTTCAAAATATTTAAAAAAAAACATATCATGTGACCCCCCCCCCCCCCCCATTGGAATGAGCTCATTCCAATGAGGGGTCACATGATATAGTTTTAATGTAATTTTCAGAAAATTAATATTTTTTTCAATTGCTGAATTTGAATATTACGTGGGCGGATGCGGCCAATTTGTGAGGTAAAGGGTTAAGGCAACAGAGTGAATTTATACTGGACAGGAAAATCTTCCTGCAGAAGGAAAAAGGTTAACAGAATTTGAAATCAAAGAAGTAGGAAAAATAATCAGATGGGTGTTGATCTTTTCTCTTATGACAGGATCTTCTCTATTTACATGAAAATTTCACATCTGTTTGCTGAAGCCACCAATGTTTTACTGTTGGTATCTCCAGATTTAGCAGCTTTGTTTCAGTCAGATAAACACCTTCATACAAGTTTTATGAATCTGTCATGTATTTCTTATGGTTGATCTTGATCAGTCCATTATATGTCTTATCATTCTAAATAAGTTTCATCTGTATTCCATTAATACACAGACCACCTAGCTGATAGGTGAAAAAGGATATTCAGATGAGGTTGGTTATTTTTTCACTACTGAATGAAATGTGATGGGACTATCTTATTGAACTAGACAATACATAGAGAATATCTATGCTGTTTTAGTGAATATGGGAAATTATCTCATGAGTGTGGACCTGAAAGTCTTATTTTTCACGAGCACTTGCACAAGTGTAAAATAATACTTTCAGGTCCACAGAAATGAGATAATTTACGATATTTACTAAAATAGCATAGATTTTCTTTTTATTAAAAGCTACATGACATTTTATTGTGCAATATTCAGCCCAATTCGGTTGCAAAAATTTTCATGACAATAACAAAGATCTGCTGATCCTTACTTCAAGGTGATGTTCAAGGTGATGTCATGCACCAAAGCATGTGGACCTGAAAGTATTATTTTTCTTTCACACAAGCACTCGTGAAAAATAAAACTTTCAGGTCCACACTCATGAGATACAGTAAAACCTGTCTTGAGAGACTGCTGTCTTGAGAGACCACCTGTCCTGAGAGACCACATCTACCAGGCACCGATAGGTTTTATTCTATAATGGACCTGCTATGGGAGACCACCTGCCTTGGGAGACCACCTGTCTTGAGAGACCACTGTGACCTGGTACCAACTTGTATTTTTATGCCATAACAGACCTGTCTTGAGAGACTGCCCCTTTGAAGACTGAAATCATGACAAAAACTTTCTACCTCTTCTGGAATTAGAAAATCCATTGTGGTTACACTAACATAATTAAAAGTATTAAAAGCTGTGTGAAAAGATTAGGATTATTGCTGAATAAACAATTTCATACATACCTGAAATGTGACAGATAGGAATAAAAATAAATTTGTGTTGAAAATCTTTTTGTAACAAATTGAAATGGACTGTTATAAAAATTATAAAAATAAATTAGTGTTGAAAATCTTCAATGAAGATTTTCAACACTAATTTATTTTTATAATTTTTATAACAGTCCATTTCAATTTGTTACAAAAACTTCATAAAAAAGAACAACTACAAGGTAATTACAAAAATACATTCTTCTCCATTTATGAATTTTGTGGTTGGTTATTCACTGACTTGAGAAAACCTGAAACCTGTTATGAGAGACCACCTGTCTTGAGAGACCACTTTTGTGTGGCCCAAAGGGCGGTCTCTCAAGACGGGTTCTACTGTAATTCCTAATATTCACTAAAATAGCGTAGATTTTCTTTTTTCACATGCCACGTGATATTTTACTGCGCAATATTCAGCCCAATTTGACTGCAAACAGTTTCAAGACAATAATGAAGATCTGCTGATTGTTCCTTCAAGGCGATGTTCAAGGCGACGTCATGTGCTGAAGCATGATATCATTCGGGAAGCAACTGAGGGATATTTCTCTATATCCATTGAGTCAATGGATATTGAGAAATAACTTTTAGATAATTTGCAATAATTCACAGGCTAGCATATAATAAAGTGGCTTATTGTGCTGAGGTTAAAAGGCAATTGTTTGTTGTGTACACTGGCTATTGCCTATTTCATCTGTGGATTTGAAATCACTTAAAATTTGAGGAACAACCTTTTAGGTTGATGAATGAGTATTCTGCAGAATCAGGTGTATGATGCATTCACACAATAAGATAGGCAAGTAGAAAGGCAACATGTGGTGTACCACAATCAGAGGCATAGCTAATGGGGGTGGGGGATTTCTGATACCCCCTCCCTCTCCCAATAATTTTGTCAGTCAGGACACTTTTGCCTGAACTGGAGTCTTAGATATCAATTCGCTCTTGCAATAGTAAACATGTAGTTTCTTATGAGATTAGGTTTGATTTTTGTACTTATGTCACCCACACAGAGTTGGTCATACAAGTGGACAGTTTTGATACCCGATTCGGGAGTTGGAGGCACGGCATCACCAATTTGGAGTGTGATACATGTTTATTAACCCTTTACCTAACACAAGAGACAGACGACACTTGCAAATAAAATTCTTGAACAACTAATTTTTTTTTCATATTTTGCGCTAAAAACATATCTTAAGACCCCCTCATTGTAACGAGCTCAATGAGCTCATTACAATGAGGGGCCATAAGCTATGTTTTTGAGATAAACAATGATAAGAATTAGGAAAATAAAATGGTGATTTTTGTGAATAGCACTGATCAGTTTTGGCTGTTGTGTTGTGTAAAGGGTTAACCCTTTACCCAATGCAGACGATATCAAAATTTATTATTTTAAATATCATTTTTTTTAATTTTTCAAAAAAATTCAACAAAACCATATCATGTGACACCTCGTTGAACGAGCTCAATGAGCTCGTTCCAACGAGGGGTCACATGATATGGTTTTGTTGAAATTTTTTGAAAAATAATATTTTTTCAACTGCTGAATTTGCATATTATGTGGGCGGATGCGACCAATTTGTTGGGTAAAGGGTTAAATAAGAAGTTGCATCACAACTGTCTGTACTTTTAATTTGTCCACATTTCCAGGAAGTCTTGAGTTATTTTTAACTGTAATCCTGACTGTCTATGTTTTACAATTTCATCAAGGCTTGCCTTCAGTGTCTGAGATTAGCAACCCAATACATTCCACCTTACTTCATGGTTTCTTTGATTACTCTTCTCTTACATAATGTACATATCCAGCCAGTTAACACTATTCGCAGAAATCGCCCTTCAAAGTTTTGGGTCAAAAAATGAAAATTGTATTTATTCAAGAATATGTGTTGCAAGTAGGTAAAGCAGAGGCAGCAGAAACTCAACGAAAGTGGTGAGACACCAGTTTTAACTGGTAGAGTGCTATTATTTTTGGTCATCAAAATTTGTTCACGTGTCTTTGCCTTGTTACAATTTATGGGAGAGTGCCAATAGGCACTCTCCCATAAATTGTAACAAGGCACTCTCCCATAAATTGTAACAAGGCAAACGCATGAAGACTAATTAATTTCACTTGTAAGATAATATGAAGCACATCCACAGAATATGACAACTTTGTGCCAGGGTACCTGCTCTTCATATTAAAGCCCTGATAGTGGCTTCTAGCACTCTACCAGTTAAAGACTACTGGCCCAGTGGGAGAAAAGTTTCAGTTATTAATATATCAGCAAATGTACAATTTACCTTTGGTTTATTTCTTCTTCATCAGTCTTCAGATGGTTGAAGTAGAAGAGACGGAAGCGACCAAAGGAATTCTTTGGTCAGATGCAAGTAAATTTATTTGGATTTGCAGATAATATATTACAGGATTACATACTGACATGTTTGCTTGCCAGGCCTGAAAATAAGCAGTCTGACATTTGCAGAATAAGCTCCCCAAAGGGTGAATTTGATGATGCTATCCCATACAATGGGCCAATTTATCCTCAGGATGCCTCTTTGCTTAGTTGTGAGACCCTGATTCAGATTTAGGTTCACAGAGGGTAAATTTAGTGATGCTACCCTGCTGTGCAGGGTAGCATCACTAAATTCATCTCTGGGGACCTCATTTTGGCGATGACAGTCTGCTTATTTTCGGGCTTGTTGCTTGCACCCATTGTTTAACTCCTTGTGTAACCACGTAAACTGTCTCTGGAAAAAGGAGGGGCATGTGTCTCCTGTGCCCCCTGATTCTGCCTCCACTGAGATAAAGAGTACTGTGATGGTGTATTACATCAGAACATTCTACTGCCAAAGTAAAAACACATGAAACTTTTAATATTATCACAAAAGTTGATCATGGTCCTGGGAGAGTTAACAAATGAATACCAAGGACAATTGGCATAAATTTTCTTGTTACTTGCTTAAGAAAGCTCCACTAATGTAGGCAAACAAATTATCATCTGCCCTTTTTCATTTGAGGCAATGAAACATTTGCACAATTCTGTAGGTCTACATTCAGTTTTTGAGGCTGCATCTTGTAGTACACATTTTGAGGTGTCATTCTTCAGGGACTGTACACACAATGAATATCGTGTAAGAATGGATGAGTTATTTTATGAATATAGACTTTTTATCAAACATAATAACCATGGATATCTGGTATTCACAAAAATCACCATTCAAATTTAATTATTTAAAGGTCATTTTATTTTTGTATTGTTAGCTGCAAACCATCTGCTCCATGTGTGGGAATGTATGTCTGTCGGTTGGTCTGTGATCAACAAGTTTTTGAATTCAACAACTTAAAATGCTTGGTGTAATAAGATCATAAATAGTATGGAAGTGTGTCTCATTGATTTTTCTATCAAACTTAATAACTTTCAAAATACTTTGAAATACTGATGGAATGACATCATATCTGGTATGCAATTAAGTTTCTTATTGATGTCATGCCTCATGTTTAATGTAGGTATTATTCAGAGTATTTTTGTCTGAGTTATTGCCCTTTATTGACTTGGAATTCTTTTCATTTGTACCATCAAACTCAGTATTTATTTATTTATTAAGGTTTAATGACACTTTAACAGCCAAGGTCATATGTTGGTGACAATTTTATGTGTGGAGGAAGCCGGAGTACCTGGAGAGAACCACCAAGCAATGATGAGCAGCTGCCAGCTTCCCAACATCGTAACACCGCACTGCAGCACAGGCAGGGTTAGATTGGTTGAAGACATGCACACCATCAGCGTGCAGTATGCCTTAGTACACGGCATCGTCGTGCCCCCATGTGGACAATCGGGGGTTAAGTGCCTTGCCCAAGGACACAATGCGGGAGTCCGAATCGATCGCTCAGGCGGTCACCCATCCAAGGACTAACCGGACTTGACGTTGCTTAACTTCGGTGATCTGACGAGAACCGGTTACCGCAATGCCACCATGCCTCACCATCAAACTCAGTAACTTTTAAAGGTATGTGGTGGAATGTCATCACATTTGGTATGCACATGTATCCAGACCTGAAAATAAGCAGTCTGACATTTGCAGAATGAGGTCCCCAGAGGGTGAATTTGATGATGCTATCCCACACAGTGGGTCAATTTATCCTCTGGGTACCTCTTTCTGTTCAGTTTTGAGAACCTGATTTAGATTGACGTTCTCAGAGGGTAAACTTAGTGATGCTACCCTGCTGTGCAGGATAGCATCACTAAATTCACCCTCTGGGGACTCCAGAGTTTTCCAGGCATTTCCAAAAATGACATGACATACACTCTCTTCAAATGCAAATATTCTTTAACTTAGTTATCTAATCCATAACATGTATTACATTTTCCAGATCCACTAAAAACATACAACACTATCTGACTAAGTAGAAAAAAAACAAGCTGAATGTGGGTGAAATAATTTCTGTCAAATGCAAGGCTTCAGTCTAGAAAATTGCATGAAAAAGTGCCAAAACCAGCCACCCAGCAGCCTCAGATGCAGAATGTTCCCACTTACCTAGCCCTGGAGCATTTTACCCCCTGTTTCTAAAATGTGGAAAAAAGTTTATATGTTTCCATCTGATTTTTTAGTTACATGCCTGGTAACAACTCTTTGTTTTTTAAAAATGACATTTTAACAAATAGTTAATTTTTTGAAGTCACTGTTTCCCATAATTCCTCTGGTAATTTAACCCTATGCATCAGACTCCAACTCTTTGACCAAAACTTCAAATTCTCTTGTCCAACAAAACTCCTAATGTAATCATATATCTGATACTAAAAATATGTCTCCAATTTTGGAGTAGTTTTGTCAGAGTTATTGCCCTTTATGGACTTAGAATTTGTTTCATTTTTACCATGTCTATCCAATGCAGCTTAGGTGCCATCTCGCATTTTGAGTTCACCTGACTGCAAGTCAGTGGGAGCTATTGCCATCACTTTTGTCCAGCGTAAGTCACCCATCGGCTGCCGTCCATCATCCATTAACTTTTTGCAAACTTGACATCTTCACAACCACTAGGCCAAATTCAAACATATATTGCACAGACTATCTATGGAGTATACCCTTTCTATTTTGTGTAAATGAAGCAGCTACCATATTCAGACTCTGGTTTATGCCCCAAAAGCCTAAAAACCTTTAAAAATCAATCTTCTTCTCATGAGCTATGGAACATCCTTTGGCATAGAAGAGTAAAGTTTGTTCAAGGGAAGTTGATAGGTCAATATTTGGGCTCACTGTGGGGGCATATCCATTTTGGGCAATGCCCAAAATTTCTATTTCAAGAACCAGTGGGCCAATTTCAACCAAATTTGGCATGTAGTATAAGTGGGTCCCAAGTAATTGATTGATGCCACCCCAAAAATTTTCATAGCCCTGTGGCATCCGAGAAATTTGAAAAAGACAAGTACTGTCGCTGATTTCTTCTGAGGTGCAGTTCGTAGAATTAAGTGCTTAGATGCAACTATCTGATGAATAATTAAATAATTGAGTATTCCGTGTGTTCTGTACTGACCTCGTATATACTTGGTTAACTAGCATTCCCTTTTGGGGTCTGTCGGTGGCCGAGTGGTATGCGTGGTTCAGTATAGTTTCGCTAGGCGGTTGGTGCCGAAGGAAACTCTCTCGGCGTGGGTTCGAACCCCCGCCATGCCAATGTAAACAAAACCAGCGTCCTTTCTTAATTCTATGGCATCCGAGAAATTTGAAAAAGACAAGTACTGTCGCTGATTTCTTCTGAGGTGCAGTTCGTAGAATTAAGTGCTTAGATGCAACTATCTGATGAATAAAAACAAATAAATTCAAAAGCCCATATATCCCAAACCACAAGGAACAGAGAACTATTATTTGCCACCGGTTCAATCAAGGTACCCAATAGAGGGTATTGAAAAAATGATGAGTCAGCATTTTCGCAGTAGTTTATCTTGGAGAAAAATTTTCATTCACTGAGAACCTTGATTGACATTGTTCTTAAATCAACAAAATTGCTGCTAGGAACATTCTAATCTTGTTATTTTAATCAGAAAATTGTTGGGAAAATTTGTGACTTCAGTTTGTTTTCCAAAGATTTTATTTCATGTTGAACCCTTTCATTGCTGGAAACATTTATCTGATTCTGTATGCATGTCTTTAATTTAACCTGCTCAAGACTGCAATGTGAGTTCCAAAGATTTTATTGATGCCATGATCAAACAAACCCTTTCAGTGCTGTATATGTTGTTTTTCTGCTTCCTTGGAAAAAAATTGATCTGATTCCTGTATGAATATCTTTAATTTAACCCTCTCATGACTTCAGTGTGTTTTCCAAAGATTTTATTTTATGTTGAACCCTCTCAAGACTTCAGTATGGCTTTCAAAGATTTTATTGATGCCTTGATCAAACCTTTTCAATGCTGTGCACATATATGTTTTTTCATAACATATATCTCTTCTCCATTTGCTATTGTAGTCTTTCAGGCCTTAAAATCTGTCCCAGTTCACAAGAATTGGTTTTGATTCTCGCGATCTCCTGCTGAGGAAATTAATTTTCATTTTTTTTAAATAATTTAAAATTTGAGAATACATATACTCTTATACCCTTGTGAGTACAGCCAGTACATTTTCCATAGTTAAAATCAAACCTCTTATTTATATACATGTATTTGCTAGAGTTGAAACCCTTAATTGCCTAGTTCCATATTTGGTGAGTTTGTTGCCTTATATTCTCCATGCCAGACATTGCTCCCACATACAGGATTTTTTTGGTCTTGCTGGGGGTAGTTATAGTACCTTGACATTGTGCCTTAGCAGTGGTGTCTAGTGAAGTCTTGGCAGCCAAGACTTCACTTGACAATACTGCTAAGGCACAATGTTTCCTTATTATGAAAGAGCAAAAGATAATGAGAACTCTCTATGCCTTTAACTCTTTGCATGCTGCTGGTGGATATTCCTTCCCTGTAAGGAAGTCTCTTGCCATTGAAATAAATAAAATTTGAGGATGTTTAACCAAATTCTCACCTGTTCATGGAATAGACTTTTTAACCAATGTTTTCTTATGTCAAATGTTTATGAATTTGTCATCAAATCTAGTCATGGCTGCAATGAAGCAGCCATGACTAGATTTGATGAAAAATATTTTAAAATTTCTCAGCAGGCTAAGAGTTAAGGACAATTTCAGAATCTTTGACGAGAATCAAATGAACATTTTGTGAGAATCAAAGCTCATTCTCATTATTTTATTTGCGAGAACTGATTCTGATTCTTTCTTCAGTCTCACAGCACTGTGGCCTGCTTTAAAATGATGATAAAACTTGTGTTATTTGATTACCGTGATGTAACAACATATGAACATTTGAGTCCTTTTCAACAGTGTATTACATAACAGCACATCATCAGATTGCTGAAAGAAACTGCAAGATGAGATAAACGCCAGTGTTCTACAATATTTATGTCGGCCTTAGACCTAACACTGATATTTCTATCAGTATCTCTTGGCCTTTTTCTTGCTTACAAAATCTGAGAAAAGATTACCTGAAAGTTCCTGTGGGAACCTCTGGAAGTGAAGCAGTGTTTGTTTACTGTGGTACACAAGCTCTGTTTTATTGGTAAATTAAGGCCTGGTAACCAATGGCTCTGGGTGCGGTGGTGTTGTGGTAACCGGTTCTCGTTAGATCACCAAAGTTAAGCATTGTTGAGCCCGTTAGACCTTGGATGGGTGACCATCTGAGCGATCGATTCAGACTCCCGCATTGTGTCCTTGGGCAAGGCACTTAACCCCAATTGTTCACATGGTGGCACGATGATGCCGTGTACTCAGGCATGCTGCACGTCGATAGTGCACATGTCTTCAACCAATGTAACCCTGCCTGTGCTGCAGTGTGGAGTTACGATGTTGGGGAGATGACAGGTGCTCGTCATTGCTCAGTGTTCACTCCAGGTACTCCAGCTTCCTCCACCCAATAAACTGTCATCGACACGATATGACTTTGGCTGTTAAAGTGTCTTTAAACCCTTATAAATAAATAAATAAATAAATAAATAACCAATGCCTGGGGTGGAAGTCCTCTAAAATGGGCAACATGGATATAATGATTGGCTGGGCTTAACTAATTTTATATTCATAATTAAATTACCTGAAAAAAAGAGTTGTCTGAAAAAAATTTGGGTAACCTTAATAGAGGAGATCCACATTTCCCATCTTGATGAAGTGTGCCCCAACCCCCCTCCCCTCAGGACCTTTGTTTCAACGAGAAATCATGAATGGAACATTAGCAATGCACAAGCTTTGTCCAAAAATGGCTGATGTGAACGTGACTCAAAATTTAAATAAGTCGATAAATGTATATTATGCCAGTGACATTTCCATTAAAATTAACTTTTATCTACTTTATACGTAAAAACAGTAATGTTTTATCTTTTATCGTTATCGAAAACTCGCCGTCAATAAAAAATCTTTTATCGTTGCTGCAGTAAGAATAAAAGTCACGTGATATCGCAAGAATACAACGTTCACGCCCATCTCATTTGCATGACATACTATTTCATTCAACACTTTGAATAACTAATTATCGCTGCCGCGGATCGAAACAAATAAAACGGGGCGTATTTATCGAAATGTATTGAATAAAAAAGAAGGCCATTAATTAAACTTACTGAATTGTAAAAATAAAATTTGACGGAAAGGAGTAAAAATTAGTAACTTACACTTTTTCAAATGAGATTATTTCACCCTTCGAGACTTTAATTTATCCTGACGTTCAAACGTCACTGGGAATTCAGTTTCTTCAACATTTTTCAAAATGTGACGTCAAACGTCTGAAAGTACAAATAACCAGATATTTTTCACATTAGTGATTATCTGGTTGAAGGCTAGATTATTTTTAGTGGTCTGCATTTGTTAATCAAAACTTGTTTTATTACGGGAGTGGGGGAGGTGGGGGTGTAGATTAAAGGGTTATATACACATGGTGTTTGTAAAAAATCTTTTATCGCGACTCGAGCGTTTTCGGGAGCTACATAGCTACTCGTCGCTGCGCGACTCGTAGCTATATATGCCCCCGAAAACGCTCTTGTCGCGATAAAAGATTTTTTACAAACACCATGTGTATATAACCCATATTTATGCCAGTGACATTTCCATTAAAATTAACTTTTATAGAGTAAGTATCAATGGTAATATTAATATCATGGTAAAACTAAGTTGAAAACGAAACCTTAAGTAAAGAACACATAGAAATGTGATGCCTACTATATTATGAATCAAGTTGCATATTTTCATAGCTTTGCAAATCCAAACTATGAACTACCATTACAAAAGTCTAACATTCTAAACGAATTGATATAAAATACACTACAGTTAAAACTAGAAGTCCTGTCATGAAATGCACACAAATAGCATGTTAATCTATGCATTATGACCACAGTAAGGCTATCAAATTCTGTACATATGGCCTGTGCACAAGCAATGTTTCAGCCAATGGACCTCCGGGTAACCCGGAGGTCCATTGGCAGAAACATTGCCTGTGTTTGCTATGAGTAACCAGGAGAACCAGTCGTACTTTGGATAACATTCGATATGGGAATTGTGCCCAATTCCTATGAGCAGTTAAGCCTAGATAAGCGCACAGTTCGTGTCATTTTTAACTGTATGCTCAATAATACCAGTTATTTGGCTGGTAGAGTGCGAAATTGTTTTTGACCATCAAAATTTGTTAACATGTCTTTGCCTTGTTATAATTTGTGGGAGAGTACCGGTGGACACTCTCCCATAAATTGTAACAAGACAAATCCTAATAGACAAAACAATATCACTTCAAAGATAATATAAAGCACAGCCACTGAATCTGAAGCTTTCAAGTTGCAGTGCCTGCACTTCAGAATAAAGTCCAAATATGGGCTTCCAACACTCTGCCAGTTAGGAGTTTGCATGCATTATCTGTACATTTTGCTCCACCCATTCTAATTGTTCTGTTAATAATGATCGAAGGGGGGAGGGGGTGCATTTGTTACATCAACAGTATGGGGAAATGTTGATGAAGTCTATTTTTTCTACTTTGTGTGGGCCTGCAATTAAGTCACAAGCCCAACCGGAAGATGAACAAACTCTGAATATTATAAATAAAAATTGATTCTGGCCTCTATAAACTGGTTGCATGCTAGAAGCCAACATCAGGGCTTTCCAAAAAATGAGGGTACCAGAACAAAAGCCAACATTTTTCCATGCTCATGCTTCATATTCAGTCAAATGCAAATAATATTTTGTTTATATAAATTTGTCTTATTACAAATTATTGGAGAGTGCCTGTGGACACTCTCCAATAGTTTGTTATAAACAAATTCTGGTGAACAAAATCAGACCCTTCCCCCCACCCCCCTCCCCACCCCCCAAAAAATCTAGCCCTCATCCAGTCAGTTAAGAGGAGTCCCGTGTATTGCTGAATATTAATTTATAGTATTGGTGCCTTAAATTATTGTGGCTGACCTTGTATTCTGTGAGGTATGTGTAATCTCATTAAATTGCACCAGATATGATGGTTTATGTTTTGGATCCTCTTACCTTATACACAATATGCAGACTGTCTGGCTGCCTTATCAATGCAATTAATGGATTTTAATTATGATAAGCACTTTTAGCAACTTAATTTTGCCAGAGAAAGTTTTCTAGGAATTTGGAAAATTTCTTCTTTCCAAATCAAACTATAATGCCTCTATATCTACCATGAACTCTTTAGCTGCAGGTGGAATATATTGACAAATACTTCTACCGTTTGAAATGGCTGGACCCTTTATCTCTGAACATTGTAAAATGGTCATACTTACTCCGACATACACTGGGTACTCCACTGAAATGGATATTGCCTTATAGAATAAGCTATTAATAGCATATGAGTTCCAAACACCAAAGCATTTACCTTACATTTAGCATCAATATGACCTGTTAATTGCATCTGTTTCGTTATGGAGTAAATCCTTGTAAAATTACTTTTTAGCTCAACTTGATGAAGTCAAGCTGAGCTGTTGCCGTCACTTCTCATCTGTCAGTGTACTTACATCCATAATTTCCTTGAGCACACTGCACAGGTCACAGTTATGATTGGATTGCTTTGGTACTTGGTATGCTTGTTTGGGGTGACCTCAACATGTGAGCTCTTGATTTTCTTCCATTTCCATCAAAAGATGTTGCCGTTGGCACTGACCTTTGAACTCAGTGCAGTTATGCATCAATATTTCCCGTTGGCATACCCTATAGGGCACATTTATGATCGGATCCTTTTGAAACTTGGTATGCTTGTTTGGGGTGACATCTAGATGGGAGCTATCGATTTTCTTTCATTTATGTCAAAAAATGTTGCCGATGGCAATGACTTTTGAACTTAGTTTAGTTATGCATCAATATATTCTTTTGGTATGCCCTGCATGGCACGCTTATGATCGGATTGCTTTGAAACTAAGTATGCTTGTTTGGGGTGCTATCGATTTTCTTTAATTTCTGTCAAAAAACTTTGCCTTTAGCAATGACCTTTGAACTTGGTTTTGTACATCAATATATTCCTTTGGCACACCACACAGGGCACTTTTATGATTGGATCGCTTTTAAATTTGGTATGCTTGTTTGGGATGATCTCTAAAAGGGAGCTATCAATTTTTTTTCATTTCTGTATAGAAACATTGCCATTAGCAACAACATTCAACTTATCCTCTTTGCACATTAACAGTTTCCTTTGGCACACTGCACAGGTCGCATTTATCATCAGATCACTTTGAAAACTTGGTATGAGTGTTTAGGGTGGCCTCTAGATGGGAGCTATTGATATTGTTTCATTTCCAACAAAAAATGTTGCCGTTGGCTACAACCTTTGAACTTTTGGATTTGTGCATCAATTTTTCATTCGGCATTCCGTGCAGGGTGCATTCATTAATGGATTCCTTTGAAACTTGATAGGCCTGTTTGGAGTGACCTCTAGATGGGAGCTATTGATTTCTTTCATTTTCGTTGAGCAACATTGCCATAGCAATGATGTTAAACTTACCCATTTTGTACATCGATAATTTCCTTTGGTACACTGCACAGGTCTCATTTATAATCAGATTGCTTTGAAAGTTGGTATGGGTATTCAGGGTGTCCTCTAGATAGGCGCTGTCAATTTTCTTTCATTTCCTTTGAAAAATGTTGCTGTTACCTTGACATTTGAACTTTGTGGGTCTGTGCATCACTATTTTCCTTTGTTCCACCCTGCAGGGTGCATTCATGAATGGATCCCTTTGAAACTAAGTATGCTTGTTTGGGCTGACCTCTAGATAGGAGCTTTTGATTTTATTCCATTTCCGTTGAGAAACGTTGCCATTAGCAATGATATTCAACTTATCTGTTTGGACATCGACAGTTTTCTTTGACCAGGCCTGTCTTTTTGAAAATCACAGGAGGGCAGTTTCTGGGTCTCCTTGATCTATATTCAGGCAGGTACAAGCCCACCCAGGTGGGCTGGTACATACCAAAACCATCAGAATCAGGCTATTGAGGAGCACAGTTACTTGCTCTCCTCAGCAAAATTTCAGGTGGGCTATAAGAATCGGGAGCAATCACCCTCCTCAGAATGACAGGCATGCTTTGACACACTGCACAGGTCACATTTATCTTCAAATCGCTTTGAAACTTTGCATGCTTTTTCAGGGAGACCTCTAGATGGGAGCTATTGATTTTCTTCCATTTTTGTCAAAAGAGTTGCCGCTAGCAATGACCTTCAAACTTAGTGCATTTGTGCATCAGCATTTTACTTTGGCATGCCCTATAAGGTACATTCATGAATGGATCACTGTGAAACTGGGTATGTTTTGGGGGTTAGCCCCCTGATGGGAATTTCTTTCATTCCCATCAAAAAGTTGCTGTAAGCAACAACCTTCAACTTTGCCCTTTTGTGCATTGACAGTTTCCTTTGGCACACCACACAAGTCACATTTAGGATTTGATTACTTTGAAACTTGATCTGATGGTTTGGAGCCACCTTTAGATGTACGCTATTGATTTTCTTTCATTTCTGTCAAAAGACATTGCTGTTAATAATGATTTTTTAACTCCCATTTTTGAATCAACATTTTTCTTTGGCATGCTGTGCAGGATACATTTAAGAATGTATCGGTTTGAAACTTGGTATGCTTATTTGGGTGACTTTTAGATGAGAGCTATAGATTTTCTTCCATTTCTGTCAAAAAATGTTGCCATAAGCAACGACTTTCAATTTTGCCATTTTGTCTGCTGGCAATTTCCTTTGGAACACTGTACAAATCACATTTATGATTCAATTGCTTTGAAACATGGTATGCTTATTTGGAGCAACATTTAGATGGGAGCTTTTGATTTTTTTTAATTTCTCTCGAAAAATGTTGCCATTAGCAATGACCTTGAACTCATTGCATTTCTGCATCAACATTTTCCATTAGCAAGCCTACAGAGTGAATTTATGAATGGATCAGTTTGAACTTGGTATGCATGTTTAGGGTAACCTCCAGATGTGAGCTATCAATATTCTTTCATTTCCATCAAAAAACATTTCTCTCAGCAATAACCCTTAAAATTTGTGCATTTGCGCATCAACATATTCCTTTGGCATGCCCTACATGGCACATTTATGAATGGATTGCTTTGAAACTTGGTCCAAATTCGTGAAAAAAACGTTGCCATGCAATGGCCTTTGAACTTCGTGCATTTGTGCATCAACATATTCATTTGGTATGCCCTATAGGGCACATTTATGAATAGATTACTTTGAAAATTGGTGTGCATGTTTGGGGTGACCGCTACATGGGAGCTATTAATTTTCTTTCATTTCCATCAAAACATGTTGTCGTTAGCACCAGCCTTTGAACTTTTTATTTATGAATATCCATAAAAATGTCTTTAAAAAATTGCCACTTGCAACAAACCTTCAAACTTGGTACATTTGTGCATTAACATTTTCCATTGGCACGCCTGAGAGGGCACATTCTTATCAGGTTTTTTTAAACTTGGTACACTTATTCACGGTGACCTACAGTACGTGGAGAGTGTATTATCACTAAATCATCTGCAGAGTGGAGATTCCACCCAAGCAATAATTGCAAATTTGTTGCAAAGCCTTACCAGCACAAGCAAAGTTTCAGCCAATGGACCTCCAGGTTAAACCCTGAGGTCCATTGGTTGAAACATTGCTTGTGTTTTCTGTCGATATGTACGAAATTTGAAAGTTATAGCTTGGGTGATTACTCCACTCTGCGGGTGATTTAGTTGCAATCCACTCTCCACGTACTGTAGATAGGAGCTATCAATTTTCTTTTCATTTCCGTCAAAAACTATTGCTGTTAGCACTGACCTTTGAATCTAGTGCATCAGCATTTTTATTTGACATGGTTTACAGGGTGCATTTATCAAAGGATTGTTTTAGAACTTGGTGGGCTCATAAGGTGAGACCTCTAAATAAGAGCAATCGATTTGCATTCATTTCTGTGAAAAAAGTTGCCATTTACAATTACCTTTAAACTTACCTCATTTGTGTATCAACATTTTTAGCTCAACTTTGACGAAGTCAAATTTGAGCTATTGTCATGGCCCATCGTCCGTCTGTCTGTCTGTCCATACGTCAACAATTGGCTATGGCTCGGGCTAGAGGTCGTATTTATGAACCGATCTTTACAAAACTTCTTGGGTACCTTTGTTATGACTGTGAGACGAGAACGAGTGTTTTTGGGTGCGGTCCGAAATTCAAGATGCCGCCATTTTGTACCGATGATGCAGAAATCTGTTTTTTGTACAGAAGTTCCATTTGAAAGCTCTGATTTGAATAATTTTTTGTATGAATGTTTAGTACCATGGGGTACATCACATATAATACGGGTTTTTTTCTCGTGCGTAAATTGTGCAAATTAGACTAATTTTGATGTTTTTTGGTGTTAATTTCAGCACTGTAAGTGCAAATGCCAATACGGCTCGGGCTAGAGGCCGTATTTATGAACCGATCTTTACGAAACTTCTTGGGTACCTTTGGTATCACCGTGGGACGAGAACGAGTGTTTTTGGGTCCGGTCCGAAATTCAAGATGGCCGATGGCAGCCATTTTGTACAAAATTAGGTGCAATGAGATTTTTGCACAGAACTTCCATATGAAAGCGCTGATTTGAATAATTTTTTGTGTGAATGTGTAGTACCATGGGATACATCACATATAATACGGGTTTTTTTCTCGTGCAGAAATTATGAAAATTAGATGAACTTTGATATTTCAGTGCGACTTACACACATTAAGTACACATGTCAATACGGCTCAGACTTGAGTCTGTATTTATGAACTGATCTTCACGAAATGTCTTGGGTACCTTTGTTATCACCTTGAGACGAGAACGAGTGTTTCTGGGTGCGGTCTAAAATTCAACATGGCTGCCAGTGGCCATTTTGTACCGAAATTAGGTCTAATCAGTTTTTTGTACACAACTTCTATACAGCTCAGACTAGAGGCCATATTTATGAACCAATCTTTACGAACCTTGTTGGGTACCTTTGTTATCACCGTGGGATGAGAGCGAGTGTTTTTGGGTGTGGTCCGAAATTCAAGATGGCCACCAGCAGCCATTTTGTACCAAAATTAGTGCAATCAGTCTTTTGTACAGAACTTCTGTATGAAAGTTCTGATTTGAATAAATTTTTGTATGAATGTTTAGTAACATGGAATACATCACATATTCTAAGGGGTTTTTTTTCGTGCAGAAATTATGCAAATTAGATGAACTTTGACTTATTCAGTGCTACTTGCACAATGTGAGCACACATGTCAATACGGCTCAGGGTAGAGGCTGTATTTATGAACCGATCTTCACAAAACGTCTTGGGTACCTTTGTTATCACCTTGGGACGAGAATGATTGTTTCTGGGTACGGTCCAAAATTCAAGATGGCTGCCAGTGGCCATTTTGTACCAAAATTAGGTCCAATCAGTTTTTTGTCACAAGTTCTATACAGCTCGTATTTATGAATTGATCTTCACAAAACTTCTTGGGTACCTTTGTTTTCACCTTGGGACAGGAACGAGTGTGTTTTGGGGTGCCTTTGTTATCACTGTGCTATGAGAACAAATATTTTGGGGTTCAGTCAGACCCACTCTGGGACTCAAAGTTTTCTTTTCTAGTTTAGCATCTGACTGTCACCCACCTTTACAATACTTTACCTATACATTTGTTACAGGCAACGGTCAGTATTTATGTACAGACCATTACAATACTTTATATGTACCTTTGTTATCAGGTCATTACCAAGATGTTTGTCATTGCTGTGTCACATACTATACATGTGCATGTCTTTGTCTTGACAAGTTGAGCTACAGTGTCATTGACACTTTCATTCCTTTAGCCAGTCTTACAATTTGCATTAAAATTTCTCTTGACGTTGTTCACACACAAGGCTGTTATGTTGAAGTTTCCCCAAACGACATTTGAACCATTGATCTTCAATTTTGCCATTTCACTTATCACTTACCAAATTCAAATTAGTCAAGTTGAGCCACTGTGACATTGACACTTTCATTTAAAATGTGACTGATCAAAACATTAACATGACAACACACACCCACATTTCTTATCAACCTACCTTACAATTGTTTACTACAGGCTTGCACTACAGTGAAAGACCCTAACTCGGATAAAATACTCTCTATTTTAATCTTTCCCAAGAGATTTGGGAAAGAAAAGTGGTGTAAAAACACCACGAAAAAATAAGCCAAAACTGGGTCGAGTGCCGCGCACACCCAGTAAGGGACGCTCTTCTCTTAGTACAATTCCACGACTTCTGTTAACCAGTGCGCAAGCAGTCATCAAACCATTCTTCTTTTGTCCGTGCAACGTGGTTGACGTGTTGCCATCTTTGCATTATGATACAGTGATAATTCAACTCGACGATAATGGTTTTCCTGTGACTGGATTATGGATCTGAAGATCGTACAATAACAGGACTGTGTTTTATATATTCTCGTTAATATTTTCAACCACATTCTCATTGTATTTTATTTATATATTCCGTTTTCTCGAATGTTTTTTCGACATCGTGTCAACGTGGTTCAGCAATGAAATTTTTTGGTTCATAAATTTTTATTGTTATTAGAGTTAGGTGTCAATGAGGGACTGTCTGGTCAGGATTTCTTCACTCTGTTGAGGGCTGAATTTCTGTTTTTTGGGTCCCTGTCGGCCGTCTGGGTTCTGTTGTGTACCCACCGTTTTTTTTTCTGCCACCTTCTCTCGTAGTTGAGGGTGTTCTTCTACTTTCTGTATTTGTTGAGTTCACCTCTACTGCTCTCACCTCTGTTATTTCCAGTTCAGTTCCTTTAGGGCTATTCCTTTTGCCCTCGCCTTTGGTGCGTTCTCGTGGTTGTTCCTCCCGCACCCGCGGTGGGTGTGGAACGCTGTCGTTTTGGGGCCTCCCAACTCGACCACGTCTGATGTGAGTTATACCCCCTCCATGGGGGATGTGCAGCTCCTCCCACACCTGTGGGGGTGGGGAACGCTGTCATTTCGGGGCCTCCCGACTCGACCATGTCTGGTGTGGGTTATACCCCTCCATGGGGAATGTGCAGCTCCTCCCACACCTGCAGGGGGTGGGGTACACTGTCGTTTTGGGGCCTCCCGACTCGACCACGTCTGGTGAGAGTTACTCCCCCTCCGTGGGGGAGGTGCAGCTCCTCCTGCACTTGCAGTGGGTGTGGAACGCTGTTGTTTTGGGGCCTCCCGACTCGACCACATCTGGTGAGAGTTATTCACCATCCATGGGGTATCGGCTTCAGCCTTCCCCAACTTCAACTCGGCGAAGTCGGAAGTGGCTGCCGACTGAACCCCATGCTGTGTCCTCTCAGCCGTTGAGCACAGCCGTTGAGCACAGCAGTTTTATACCTGCAGTGGTCTGCAGCAGTGTCTGGTAGTGTAGACGTGGGGTATCAGCCTCAGCCTTCCCTGACTTCAACTTGGCGAAGTTGGAAGTGGCTGCCGGCCGAACCGAAGTGGCTGCCGGCTGAACCCTCTACTGTGGTCTCTGCGCTGTCGAGTACCACAGTTTTGACATTGGCATTTCCGTCCACTCAATCTGGTCACACGGCCAGTTTTGTGGGACCAATGCCTTCTGTGCAGCCTGGACCTTCTGGCGACTCTCCGGAGTTCCCGCTATGTTGATTCTCGCGGTGTGCCGTACCCCTATACACGTCTGCCCTCAGATGTTTCGGCTGCCACCCGTCACCCCACTTCGGGTGTATCAGAGGATCGTGACCCTTCGCTGGTTAAGAGGGTCAGGTGTGAAGCCACTTTGCTGGTTCGTCCCCATGGCGAACCAGCCGGTACGGGCAGGGAGCTTAGGGAGACCCTCTCCTTACTCACTCAGGTTCTGTCCAAGAGCCTTCCTGTTGCTTCCAGCGAGGCAGCGAGTGGTTTCCAGGTGCCCCCTATGGTGCCGCATCCCGGGATTGGAAACAGGCCACTTTCTGATACCCCTGGTGTGCCTACACAATGGGCTATGTGTCTTTCGACTCCGGGGAGGAGTCGGACATCCTTGATGTCGAGAGCCAGCAGTCTTCTGACTTGGGGCAGCTCTTGACTGTGTTTGGGTTCCTTCCGGATCTCAAATCAACTGACAGTGTCAGACAGGCCGCGATCATCGGTCGCGCGCCTACAGCCTGTGGAGCAACCTGCTTCTGGGTGTCTTCGACCGTGCCAGTCAGTACAGGTGGATGAAGCATTTTCAGCCTTGGACTCTAAGCTGAGTTCCAAGGCTATGAAGGCTCCGTTCTTCACCAGAGTTGACACCTTTTTGCCTCCGGTGCGTTATCGTTACTATGATTTCGCCAATCCATCAGTCTGCCAAACTTTGACGGTTTTGAATCAGGACTTCAATTCCCTCAGGCTTTCCAAGCCCAAGTCTGCCACCATTCCTATGACGACTCTGGAGTCCATGTTGGGCTTATCGAGAGAAATGCTGGGTATGCTTTCTCTCTCCGATCACGTCGTCTCTGCCTTAGCTGCCTATCTGCCTCCAGATAGGTTTGACGATGTACAGGCTCCTTGCATGTGCTGTCCAAGGCGCTCATGCATCTTACTCACATGCATGCCTGTGACACAGCTATTTTGGAACTAGTTCAAAGGGACTCTGTGCTGGACACAGTCCTGTCCCTTCCTGAGGGGCAGTGCGCTGCTCTTCGATCTGCTTCTTTAGCAGATCCGCTACTGTTCCATGGGTTCCATGTCGACGGTCCGGGATGACTTCCTATGTCATTCCAAAAATCAGCTGGTGCTCTGTCAGCTTGATCAGCCTTCTAGGGGAGGCAGGGACCGTTCAAAGCATAACAAGTACCCTTCTGCTTCCTCTGCAAAGCAAAGGGCTGATCCTTCTGCCACCGCTTCTACTTCTTACTCACAGGGTAAGGGTAAGCGTCGGCAGGCTAGAGGGAAGTCTCCGGATTCTTTATTCAGTAGAGGAGGTGGTTTCTCCTCTCGTGAGCCTTGTCGGGGCTCGAACTGAAGGTCCTCACCTCGATTCGTCCCAGGTTGGAGGAAGGATAGCAGAGTTTGCAGACCGTTGGGCCACCGTCACATCCGATTCTTGGGTGTTAGATGTTGTTCGGTCTGGGCTGCGAATATTCTTCTGGAGGCACTCCACTCTGTCCAGAGTGCCTCTTTCAACCACAGTTCCTTCAGACATTTTACGCCGGAACTTTTGTTCACGGAGATAGACAATCGCCTGGCCAAGGGGGCGATCGAGGTCGTCAAGAACATTCAGTCAGTGGGGTTTTATTCCCGTCTGTTCTTGGTGCCGAAGAAGGACGTCCGACTCTGACCGGTTATCGATCTGAGTATCCTGAACCAGTCTATCGTTGCTCCCAAGTTCAGCATGGAGACTTTCAGGTTGGTCCGCCGTTCCATTCACCAGGGAGATTTCGCTTCCAGCATCGACCTGGAAGATGCTTACTTTCATGTTCCAATTCATCGGGCATCGCGGAAGTATCTCAGGTTCGCTTTTCTAGGGCGAGTTTACCAGTTCAAGGCCATGCCTTTCGGCCTCAACCTGGCTCCTTGGGCCTTCACCCGAATGATGTCGCATGTGATAGCCTTCCATCGCACACAGTCCAGGGTGACTACTTTGGCATATCTAGACGATATCCTCCAGAGGCATTCCAATGCTGCCTTATTGGAGTTGGATGTCAACACTCTGTTGAGCTTTCTGACATCACTAGGATTCAGAGTCAACGAGGAGAGGTCGGATCTGGTCTCTTCTCAGTCGTTTTGTCATCTGGGAATGGCCTTCCGCACTCAGTTCAATACGGTGGCCAGGGCTGTGATTCTCTCAGCTTTTGCTCTGACTCTGTCCCAGTCCACACCCGCGACAGCACGGGGTATTCTCTGGCTGCTCGGTCTCTGCGGTTCGGTGACGGATCTCATTCATCTAGGTCGGCTGCATGTCAGACCTCTCCAACACTTTCTGCTCAGTCGTTGGAGGCCGAATGTCGATTCTCTGGATCTGTGCTTCCGTTACCAGAATCTCTTCATCCTCACCTTCTCCACTGGACGGATGTTCAGTGGATCACGCAGGGTGTCCCGTTGGACTTACCCATGTCCGATCGCGTTCTGACAGCAGATGCCAGCGATCTCGGATGGGGTGTGACGTTGGAGCCTCTAGGTCTTTCCCTTCACGGAATGTGGGACCAGGATCGGGCATCTCTACACATCAACCAGAAGGAGCTTCTTGTTCTTCTTCTGAGTTTCAGGCAGTGGATCACTCGCCTGTCGAATCGCCAGGTCCTTCTGTTGTCAGACAATTTGACAGTGGTTGCTTACATTCGGAACCAGGGCGGCACGCACTCGGTTCCAATGTACGAATTGGCTCGGGATCTTCTACTGCTCGCTCAGGATATCAACGTCGGGGTGGTTGTTCGTCACATACCCGGTCGTCTGAACATCCTAGCCAACTCCCTGTCCCGACAGGGCAGGTTCTTTTCCACCGAGTGGATGCTCCACATGGCAGTGTTCCATCGATCTCTTTGCAACTCGTTGGAACCATCAGGTGGACACTTTCGTGTCCCCGTGTCCAGATGCTCTGGCTTTTGCCGTGGATGCTCTGGCCCTCCTTTGGGACGGTCTTGTCAGCTACGCCTTCCTGCCGGTTCCGATTCCGTCTCAGGTTCTAGCACAGATATGAACCTGCAGTTGTCGAATCCTTTCGATCACACCCCTGTCGCCTCAGTGGGTGTGGATCAATCTGCTCCGCTCTCTGTTAGCGGCGGTTCTGGCATGTCTCCCTCTATGTTGCGACTTTCTTTGCCAAAGTCGCCCGAGGAGGTTTCAAGTTGACCCGACTTCATTGTGCTTTCGCACATGTTTTTTATCGGGTCCTGTCTCCTCCGTAGTGGTTTTTAGAGACAAGCAGTGAAGTTGCTTTTCTTTTTCAAGGAGGCACTCACTCCACTGGCTCAGTCGAGGGGTTCTTCTGTCGATGGTGTGCGATCACTCTGTTACTTCTGTCACTTCTTCGATCACACCAATTGCGGAGTTTCTGGTATATGTTTGTTTCTGGGGGTCTCCAGCAAAGGGTACACGTCCATGCTTCGGAGACCTTTTTCATATGTGGTACCGCATTGTTTCGACACTCATCCTTGCCTCTCCTAGCTTGTTCAGCTCTTTTCCTTGAAAAGGCTTAGTACTTTGCAGTTTACTCCAAGATGGGCACTTTCTTGGGTGCTGTTCTGCTTGGGGGGGGGGGGGGGCATTCGCACCTTTATCCTGGATGGATATGCGTTTTCTCACATGCCAGATCTCTCCTGCATCCATTTCTCGATGGATTTGTCTTGCTATTCATGCAGCTTCCGCTCGTCTAGCTCCTGGTGATTGTATTACCAATTGTTTTTTCTGCCACGAGGGCTTTTACTAACTCTGTCATGTTGTCGGATGTTATACTGACAGCCTACTGGAGAAATGCTACCTTTTCCATTTATCTGCGACAGTTGCAGGAGCCGACAGAGGACCTTTGGCCTACGGGCCCTCTTTCTTCGGCTCAGGCTGTTGTCTATCCCAGCCATTCAGCTTTTTACAGGGTCAGTTCCAGCTCCATGCTGTTACTGCCCTTTCTGTCTGTGCATCGCACTTCACCACTTTCATTGTCTTTTACTAATGTTTGTGATGCTATGGTTTGATAGGCCTAGGGATCTCTTCCTCTGTCCACGGTTCCAGTGCAGAGGGTTTCTCTTGTCACTGAAAACAATATAATTTGGGCACATCTAATCACATTTTCCCCCATTAATTGAATGAATTTTTTCATCAATGATTTCTTGTGTTATATTTTAATTAATTTTTCGTCAAATCTAGTCATGGCTGCTTCATAGCAGCCATGACTAGCTTTGATGAAAAATATCTTAAAAATACTCAGCAGGTTAAGAGTTAAAGTAATCACTGAGCCATGCAATTGCCATTATAACTACTCTTCATTAGTTGCTTGTGGGCGACTTAATGAGAAACCACAACACAAGACAACAATGCTTTTGTCTGCTATAATCTTGTCATAACAGCGTCCCGACCCACTGTTTATTATTATAATAATATAGAAAAAAGACAATCTTCTATAGTATCATAATAGTGTTGATATCTGATTAACTTCTCAACTTTGAACAAATTTTCAACGATATACAGATATATCGCAATATTTTTAGCTCACCTGACTGAAAGTCAGGGGGAGTTTAAGTGATCACATTCTGTCCATCGTCTGTCCAGCCGGCCGGCTGGCCACCCGCTGGTGTGAACTTTCCATTATCGACTTCTCATAAACCACTAGGCCGTATTCAACCAAATTCGATATACATATTCCTTATATGTCAATTCAAGTTTGTTAAAATAAAGTTGACATGCCCACAGGGGGCACCACTGGGGGCATTTCTCTTATAACACCCATAAATTGTTTCCAAAATTAAAAAAAATCTTCTCCAGAACCATCAATTAAAATCTTTTGATATTTAGTTTACAACATTCCTAGAGGGGTCAGACTCAAGTATGTTCAAATCAAGTTCCTGGGTTAATATTAGGGCTCCCTATGGGAGCCCAAATTTGAACTTAGTACAGTATGAGGAAATTTGTTTAAAAATCTTTTTCTTCACATCCACCAGTCAGATTGCTTTCATATTTGGTATATAACATCTCTAGATGGGATCAGATTCAAGTGTGTTCAAATCGGGCCCCTGGGTTAATATTTGGGCTCTATATTGGAGCCCACATTTTAACTTAGTGCAATATGAGGAAATGTCTTCAAAAATCTTCTTCTTCAGATTCACTAGTAGAATCTTTTCATATTTGGTGTACAACATCTCTAGGGGAGTCAGACTCAAGTTTGTTCAATCGCACCCTTGGTTTAATATTTGGGCTCTCTGTTGTAGCCCAATGTTCAACTTAATGCAATATGAGGGAATTTCTTTAAAAATCTTCTTCTCTAGAACCATCAATTAAAATCTTTTGATATTTGGTTTTCAACATCTCTAAGGAGGGTGTGGGGGGGGGGGGGGGGAATTCAAGTTTGTTCAAATCAAGTGCCTGAGTTAATATTTGGGCTCCCCATGTGAGCCTGAATTTTAACTTTGTACAATATGAGGAAATTCATTTAAAAATTTTCTTCAGATCCTCTAGTCAGAATGCTTTTTCATATCTGATATAATAATAATAATAATAATAATAATAATAATAATAATTGATTTTGTAAAAGCGTAAAACCACGAAGAGTGCCCTAAAACGCTTCACAGAAATAAAATACACTTTTCTGAAAATAAAGAGTCACATGTTTCAGTTTCCTCTAGGGAGGTTCAGGAGAATGCTTCAGTAAATAGGAAAGTTTTAAGATTTCTTTTGAAGATGTTGATAGTTTCTGAATTTCTGACACTAATAGGCAACGAACGCATTCCACAATCTTGGACCCACGATGGAGAACACACGATCATTAGCCAGATTAGATCTGCTAAAAGGTATGACTATTTGAATTTGATCTTTAGATCTCATTCTGCGTGATGGAGTGTATACAGTGATGAGCTCTTGCAGGTAAACTGGAGCCAGTTTGTGGATACATTTGAATACTAAGATCAATATTTTGAAATTAATTCTCTGTTTAACTGGAAGCCAATGTAATTGTCTTAAAACAGGTGTTATGTGTTCAGAGCATTTGGTACCAGTAATTATCCTAGCAGCAATATTCTGAACTTTTTGAAGCTTCTGAATCAAATACTGCGGCAGCCCCACTAACACTGAATTACAATAGTCTAGTTGTGAGGTGATGAAAGAATGCACAAGTTTTTCAAGTGCTGACTGGTTAAGATAAGTTCTCAGTCTTCCAATATTCCGAAGCTGCCAGTAACATTTTTGACATATTTTATTGATATGGATGTCTAGCTTTAAATTTGAGTCCATAATCAGTCCAATATTCCTGGCCGATTCACTTTTCATGGTGATGTTGTTTCCAACCTGAATTGATGTAACAGTGGGTGTAGGCATGTGAACTCCGGATATCACTGAGAATTCTGTTTTAGAGTCATTCATTTTCAGTTTAAAATCTATCATCCATTCCCGCACCAGATTTATGCAAGTTTCCATGTTGCTGACTGCAGTGATTGAGTCACTTTGAAGAGATGAATTAAATGTAATGTACAGTTGGGTATCATCAGCATACAGATGATATGATATGCCATGCCTTTTAAGAAGACGACCCAGTTAAGAAGTGTACAGAGTAAACAAAAGTGGACCAAGAACTGAGCCCTGGGGAACACCACACTTTAACATCTTGCTTTCTGAACCGGTCTTGTTGATATATATTTGTTGACTGCGACCTTCTAGATATGATGCAAACCATGATAAGACAGTTCCACATATGCCATGCTGTGTCAATGTCTGCAAAAGAATATCATGGTCGACTGTGTCGAATGCTGCTGACAAATCCAAGAGAACAAGCAGTACAGCCTTACCCTCAGACACTGATTTAACAATGTCGTTGTTGACTCGCAGTAAAGCTTTCTCTGTACTGTGATTGGCTCTGTATGCAGACTGGAAAGGCTCTAAAAGATCATTTTCATGCAGATGTTTTTTGAGTTGTGAAGCAACAACCTTTTCCAACAATTTAGACAGGAAGGAGAGGTTCGATACTGGTCAATAATTCTTCAGGTTGTCAGGATCAAGAGATGGCTTTTTGATGAGTGGAGTAACAAGTGCTTTTTTCAGTGGGCGTGGAATAAATCCCTCATGAAGGGATGCAGATATAATGGATGATATGGCTGGCAGAAGATGATCAATTGTCTCTTTCAGAAGGAATGTTGGAATTTCATCTAGATCATTGGATTTATTGGATGATGACAAAATCATTTTTCGAATATCTTCTTCCAAGACAGTGTGAAAACTGGAAAAATCTCTTTTTATGTCAAGTTGATCAAACTCTGGTGGTTCACGTGATGGTATACTATCCAGGATTAATTGAATTTTGGTTATGAAAAAATCACTGAATTTTTCCAGAATTTCATTGGTATTTAGATGATCTGGGAGAATGACTTTTTGTTCTTTATCAAGGAGACTATTGGCTACAGAGAATAACACAGAACATCTGCCGGTGAATCTCAAGCTTCGTTTTGTTGTATAGATGCTCAAGTCTGCGACGCTGTTGTTTCGCAGCTCTAACGTCTTCTGTAAACCACTCCACTTTTTCCCTATGAGTTATAACGTTTGACTTTGGTGGTGCATGTTCAGCCATGATGCCCTTAAGAGTTTCTTCAAATAAAGATAACAGTTGCTCAGATCATCCATGACTACTACAAAAATAATTTGGAGACAGTGTTGATGAACTTATATCCATTTTCAAGGAATCAATGTTGATGCATTTATATTTTCGATAAGTAATTTTCTTGGGAGGAATTTTGGAGGTTGCTAGTGTCAATTCAGCCAAGACTGCATAGTGATCAGATAATGCTGGATCTGTGACATAGATGTTTTGTACTGACGTGCTGTTACTTTGACGAACAAGAATTAGATCCAAGGTGTTTCCTCTGTTGTGGGTAGGTTTCAAAAACCAGTTGCGAATAGCCGAATGAATCGAACAGATTAGTAAATTGCTTCGTAAAAGTGTCATTTAAATTGTCAACATGGATATTGAAGTCGCTGGCAATAGCTATATCTCCTCCATACAAGGCATAGAAGGACAGACATTCTGAGAATTCATTTAATACAAGGTATCTAGTGGGGTCTGATTGAAGTTTGTTCAATTCAGGTCCCTGTGTTAATATTTGGGCTCTGTATTGGAGTCTGAAGTTTAACTTAGTGTAATATGGGGAGATTTCTTGAAAAATCGTCTTCAGATCTACCAGTCAGAACGGAGCGTGGTGGCTCAAAGGAAGACTGTTGGACTTCTATGCTAGAGGTCCTGAGTTCGATCCCCATCTGGGACAACCCGCATTGTGTCCTTGGGCAAGGCACTTTATCCTGGTTGCCTACATGGGGGTACGATGACGCCATGTACTAAGGCATTCTGCACGCCGATGGTGCACATGTCATCAACTGCTGTAACCCTGCTTGAGCGGAGCTTGAACAGAGTTAGAATGTTCAGGAGCTGATAGTTGCTCATTGATGCTCAGTGTGCTCTGGGTACTCCGGCTCCTCCCCTGTAAAACTGTCACGGTCACTATTAGCCATTGTGCATAAGTATGTGACCTTAAACACCAATAAATAAAAAAATAAATACCAGTCAGAATCCTTTCATATTTGGTATATAACATCTCTAATGGGATCAGATTCAAGTTTGTTCAATTCGAGTCCCTGGCTTAATATTTGGGCTCTCTATGGAGAGGGGGGATGGGGCAGGTTAGACTGAAGGTTGTTCAAATCCATTCTTTAGTGTTTTTCCATAAAATCTGCCTTTCAAACTGCAGTGACATAACATCCCTTGGAAGTTTGGCAGTGCTTTTCAACAGCTGATAGAATTGGAAGCAGTCAGGAAGACCTGTGATAATTATCATCTGATATGGACACAAGAGTTATAATTAATTTCATGACTTCATTCGTCTGTAGTGTTGATGAACCATGACTAACTGAATGTGACCCAAAATACTTCTTTGAACCATTTTGTTAGGTGAGTGATTAAGTCCCATTGGAGCTTCTTGTTTTTGATATTGTCACCGGTATTCAAATCTGAATATTGTGTAGCCCCACTTGATAGACCTATTTGGCCTTGGTACATCCAGTACAGGCCTTTAATCTATTTAAGAATTGAATCATGACTGTTTGAAATCCACGAGGTGATGAAACACATTGATCGCATGCAAATCTCATGAATAGTGAAGCAGTTCATGGTGAATTTACGGGTTATCAATTTCTTTTATCACCTCATGGATTTCAAACTGTTAGGATTCAGTTCTTGTGTTTATTCCCTAGATAAAAACAGAATTAGTTTATTCCCGGATAGGATAATTAGTGAGCTCATTCTCAAAGCACCGGTTCAGGTAGCCATAATTCAGTCAAGGTCTATTCTTAAAAAGGAAACAAGACATTGTAGAATCTAGCAGAAAATAGTTCCTGCAAGCAATCAGTGTAATGTTTAAAATATTTAAGAATTGAATGCAATTTTTATAATCTTTTTTGGAGTATGAACGTGTGGGAATGGGTACAAATTATGTATGAATCCCAAAGGGATTCATACAATTTGTACCCATTCCCACACGTTCATACTCCAATAAAGATTATAAAAATTGCATTCAATTCTTATAATTACATTCCGTAACTGTTTAAACTACTTTTTACCAAACTTCAAAGCAGAAAGACGAAATTAAACATGTACGAACGAACAAGGCGAAAAACCACCCTCACACAAAAGACAAAGCGCACAACTCTCATTTTTAATTTTCACAACTTTAGAAATGGAAACGAGTATTTTAGTAATGGGCTTTATGCCACACTTGGGAAATGTCACCAAAGAAACAGCAGCGGAGTTGATCACTGCGAGAGGCGCTAAAAGTTAAAAACCCGCCCAAACACCGCCCGAATTACATTCTGTCAACTGTGCTCTACCGTTAATGTGGGTCAAAGTTCGACCAAATGTATTCATTGGAAAATGAATTACATTTGGTCATGACGTTTTCATCCAGCTGACCAATGCGAATTGAGTATTTGGACCCAAAACGTATAACTACATTAACAATGCAATTATTCTCTATTGACACATATTGAAACCAAGATAGCTTGAGTAATAAAGTATACCATATAAAATATATATGTTTGTGACAATTGCTCAAATAACAGTTTGCAGGCCATGCAATAGCTGAAGCCAAAAAATAGACTTGAATCCCGATTGTGTCTCGAAGCAAAGAATCAAGGTCGATAAGCTTTGCTTCTGCTAGTTTCTAGCAAGTTCGTATTTTAAAGGAAATTAATCACATTTTCTGGAAATGATGATTTTGAAAGGAAGTAGGGTTTTGTTCACTTATATGAAGTCCATGTTCAAGAATTGATGAAACAATCTTCATCGGAGCAAATTCGTAAATTGTAACATTTCTAGCATTAGTGAAATAGCGACACTACCTCAGATCTATATTTTGGATGCAACTTGCAACTTAAGCCCTGTCCCACCATTTCAGTCATAAATCTCGGACACACACTTACTATACATGGACAGCTGTTGGTTTCCATGTTAACATTATGAACTTTTTGATCTGTTTCCATCACCATTGTTTCGACACTCAAACTTCTAAGAAACAAGATTTCCATATTACTATGATAGACTTGATAGCCCAATCATGTCCAAAAGGGGACGTTCTCATCTAGACATTATATGAAGTTAACCTACCAAGCTACAATGAAATCCCTTCATAAATATGACCTGTAGACTGTGCTAAAGGTTTTTGGGCTTCGGGCTCGGGCAGCCATCATGGCTGAATGATCGCAACCATAGGGGACAATCTCATCTGGGCATCATCTGGAGTGATCCTAAGAAGTTACAATGAAATCCCTTCATTCTCGGGAACTTTATCAGTATCAACTAAATAAGTCATTAGTATGACAAAACAGAAATTTAAATTGATGCCTCTGATTGGAATGAGCTTATAGTACAAGTCCAAATAAGATGTAAGTCTGAAAATGAATAAAGTGGAACCCTGTTAATTGAAAAGCCACCTTGCCAATGAAAATTATTCATTTAACAGGAGTATTCAATTAACAGGAATTGTTCGTTTCCTGTATTCTAGAGATAAACTTAGCATTTATTCTAATATATCTTGTCTGACAGAGCTCCATGAGCTCTGTCAAACAAGATATAATAGATTAAATGCCTTTATTGAATGTACTGAGGCCAAATAGGTCCATAAACAAAGGAAAACTGGGGAGAGTCAGAGTAATTTCTCGATAGGTTACAAGATTTTTTATTCAATTAACAGGAGTTTACTCTATAACCTATATTCAATTAACAGGTCAAATTTGTACTGGAGGTATGGTAAATGGTTTTGTGTTGGGAAATTATATTCATTTAACAGGGATATACAATTAAGAGATATCCAATTAAGTGGGCTCCACTGTTTCATGAATATTTGGATGTGGTGTTGTCAGCTAAAATAGAACAGAGATGATTCTCTTGCAGTTTGCATTTGTGTTCCAACATATTATGCTTGATAATGATATTATATTCTGTTTTGCAGGATTTTGTGTGGACACATAAGGTCACATAATACTGGAAACTGAACTGTTCAACATCTTGAAAAATACTTTTGTAAATGCCCACCCCCCCCCCCCCCCCCCCCAAAAAAAATAGATAACTAAATAAATAACAGCTGTTACACCCATTAGATTTTTGGTTCAGAATTGTTTGAGCTGCTGCTAATTGATCCATATAATTGAATGATATTAAATTGAAAATTTATAAATAACTTTTAATGTTCATAAACATACATCAGCATTGTCAGCAGGCCTGAAAATAAGCAGTCTGACATTTGCAGAATGAGGTCCCCAGAGGGTGAATTTGATGATGCTATCCCATACAGTGGGCCAATTTATCCTCTGGGTACCTCTTTCTGTTTAGTTTTGAGACCCTGATTCAGATTGAGGTTCACAAAGGGTAAATTTAGTGATGCTACCCTGCTGGGCAGGGTAGCATCACTAAATTCACCCTCTGAGGACCTCATTTTGCAGATGACAGTCTGCTTATCTTCTGGCTTGATTGTCAGGTTCATGTCTTTCAATGAATTGCAAAGTTTTGAAACTTGTACATAAATAATGATTCCTGAAACACTTTCAGAAGTATAATCAGTTATATGAGGATGTTTTCCTTTGTATTTGTATGTGTGTGGAGTAGGGGGGGGGTGGTTATGATCACAGAAGTAGAAAGGGTTATTATGTTAACGGGATGTGTTTTGAAGAGAGGTGAACAAATAATTTAATTTTTAAAAGGGGGTTAAAATATTATCAATGAACAAAATTTATCTCTTACCCATAAATCCATTATTTGAAGGAACAAGTAAATGTTTCTCAATTTGCCATTCTTGAAATTGGGCTGAGGGAGGAAAGCATTATAGATTTTTTCCCATCTATACCATATAAAAATTTAAATTCAAGGGGAAGGAAAGCACATCATTTTAACTTCTGAATTGCAAACATAAACTTTGATTCTAATATACTATACAAGACATATTTACCACAATAGACATAACACATCTTATATTTATGTCCTATTGTGTTGAATATTATTTTCAAACAAGGTCAAGATCTTCTGTTTCTCAGGCCATTATTTGTGAAATTGCATGCGGGGGAGCAGTTTTTTATTTTATTTTTTATTTCAGTAATTACTTCTTTGCCATCAAAAGTTCATGTTCTTGGTTCAAGTTTTAGGCCTCATAATCTACAGAATAGCATGGGTGGTGGTGTATTAGTATTGATTTATTTATTGGTGTTTAAGGTCACATACTTATGCACAATGGCTAATCGTGACCGTGACAGTTTTACGGGTGGAGGAAGCCGGAGTACCCGGAGAGAACCACCGAGCAACGATGAGCAGCTGTCAGCTCTCCAACATCGTAACTCTGAACTCTGCACCGCAGCACAGGCAGGGTTAGATTGGTTGAAGACATACGCACCATCGACGTGCAGTACGCCTCAGTACACAGCGTCATCGTGCCCCCATGTAGGCAATCGGGGTGAAGTGTCTTGCCCAGGGACACAACACGGGTGCCGCAGGTGGGATTCGAACCGAGGACCTCTCGGCCTGCAGCCTGCACCTCTACCAACTGAGCCACCGTGCCCCTTGGTGGTGTATTTCATCCCTTGAGTGCAAGAAGGCTTTGCAATGCTAAAGCATTGCAAAGCCTTCTTGCACTCAAGGGACAAATTCATCAATTTTTTCAACTTGGGTAAAATATCTGACATAAACCATTTAATTTTAATTTTTTTTAAGTTTAAATTGGTTATAAAAAGAGAGCATGCGGCAGTCAAAAGGACCATGCGGGAGGGCCTGAGAAACAGATTTTTTATTTTTTTAGGCCTTACCTGTCTAATTTTCTATAATTCATTCACAACTTCTAAAACATTTATTTGTGAAAGTGGAAAGAGTATTTATGAAAGTTGGAGTTGGAAAAGAAAGAGCCATGTTTGTCTTTCTCTAAATAATGCATGTTCATAATAAAGAATCAACAATTTAAAGAAAATTACATCTTTCTGTGAAGTTTGTTGCACAATTTTAATTTGTAGTACAAGTCAATTATTCATATATTGAGACATTATTTTCACACACCTTATTGGGGTTCACAAATATGTACAGTACGTGGAGAGTGTATTATAACTAAATCACTCGCAGAGTGGAGATTCCTCCCAAGCAATAATTGCAAATTTGTTGCAAATCATAACAAGCACAAGCAAAGTTTCAGCCAATGGACCTCTGGGTTACACCCGGAGGTCCATTGGCTGAAACATTGCTTGTGCTTTCAGTCGATATATACAAAATTTGAAAGTTATAGTTCGGGTGATAACTCCACTCCATGGTGATTTAGTTACAATCCACTCTCCACGTACTGTACTCTCCAATGAATTGTAATAAAATAATATTAATGAACAAGAAATGATTATTTATTTTTTAGGTTATGAAATAAATTATGTATTTGTGCCTAATTATTTGTTTCCAGTTTTATGCCGAGCCTGAATATTAAGCACAGCATTGCGTCACTCAATTTTGTAATTTCTTTCATTTGTAAGACACATTTTTTCTGACAGTTTTGTTATTCTCCCATTTTTCCATTACTTGACATTTTTAAAGATTTCATGAAACCAACATACCTGTTAACCTTTTATATAATGAGATGGCTGCATATGCCCTCATAATTTACAGAATGAGGCTCATTGAGCAGTTGAAAAAGCTTTTATTAAAATATTCCAGCAAAGCCAATGATGACTCCTTACTGGAAGGAGCTCATTCCATTGAGGGGTCACATCATGTAGTTTCCTTGAAATTTTTTTTGTTATTTTGAGATGAGAAAATATATTTTTTTGCTCTTATTTTTGAAATTTGTGAAAATGTATACGTTTTCTGATTCAAAATTTGATTGAAGTGAGCGCTTGTACCCAGTTGTTTATTTCATCAAAATAATTGCATCGCCGCTTCCAGCAACGATACATTTCAGCAAATTGTATGGCCGAAAAGCATAATAGATAAGAAAAGACACACCATACCATATTTACTCTATGTATTGGGACAGCTAAAAATAATTATTTTCACAGGTGTCCCAATTCTTAGAAAATGGGGAAAGAACACATCCTGGTCTTGATTTGATGCTGAATAAAGTTGTGTGTGATCCGTTTTCCATCACTATATACGAAAATCGCCGTCCAATTTCTTGTATATTTTCATTTTTTGCTTCCAAAACATAGCTTATGATCCCTCATTGGAACGCACACATTGCGCTCGTTCCAATGAGGGATCATAAGCTATGTTTTGGAAGCAAAAAATGAGAATTTTGAGTTACTCAAGAATTTTTTTTATGAGTGTCGTCTGCTACTAGCGATGGGTCAACTGGAAACAAATCTGAATGTCCCAAACTTTGGAGCATAAAAAAAATATAGTTTTCTGGAAAAAGTGTGTGTCCCAAATCATAGTGTCCCAATACATAGAGTAAATACGGTAATAATTTAGTAAATAAGATTTATTGTCGGAAACATATCATTATTTGAACAGAAACACTTCTGCTTGTGGATTATCACCAAAGAAACTTGATTCTGAGACCGCATTCAATCGAGAAAACAGAAAATTCTTTGTATTGATAACCGTCTATATATAGGACATAAATGGAAATTACAGGATTTAAAAATAGACTCTGGAAAACTGAATGTAGTGCATAATATCAATGTGTGATGTTCGAATGTCACATGATCAACTTGTATTCATGGGATAAATCACATGATCAGCTGGTATTCATGGGGAAATAACATCACCTGGGAATTCACTGCCAGTAACGTGTTCATTGAAGAAAATTTCAGCTGTGGTGTAAACATTATATCTTGTTAACAAGATATGTAATAGAATAAATGTTCAGTTTATCTGCATAATACTGACATCCCTGTTAATTGAATATTCCTGAATATTCCTGTTCACAGATTAATTTTCGTTGATAAAGTGGCTATTCAATTAACAGCAGGGCTCCATTTTGTTCAGGCCGATCGGCCCCAGCTTGGTAATCGGCCACAAAAATAATCTGACAAGGCCGATCAATCGACCCCGTCATCAGTCTATTTATTTACCACTCTCAGCAGTCAAGCGATGAGTGATTTCGTAGAACAAAATAACTTACAGTAATGAGACTAATCGATTGGGTGATTCTGAGTTTATAATAATAATAATATACACATTTATATAGCACCAAAATTAAAGTTCAGAAGATATAGAACCATATTCTAATGCGCTGTACATGTTACTGACCCCGTGCAAATATACAAACCAGGTCTGGCCTTTTGAGGAGAGCTATAGCTGCCGCCTTCCATGGCTCCTGCAAAATCAATTTAACCCTTTACCCAATGAATCGCCCGCATCCGCCTGCATAATATGCAAATTCAGCAGCTGAAAAAATATTATTTTTAGAAAGATTTCAACAAAACCATATCATGTGACCCCTCTTTGGAACGAGCTCGTTCCAAAGAGGGGTCACCTGATATGGTTTTGTTGAAATTTTTTTTTTTAATTTTTAAAAATGATATTTAAAATAATAAATTTTGAAATCGTCTACGTTGGGTAAAGGGTTAAGGAGAGCCATAATTGCTCTCCTAATGAGCTGTAATAGCTCTCCTTAATCCTTCCATTTCCTTATTAATAACAGACTTAAATATAGAATGGCTCTCCTGGCATAAATTTAGGGGAGCCGTAGTAGCTCCCCTATATTTTTCAAAAGTCCAGGCCTGCAAACGGAATATATACAGTATCTTACAGTCCAGAACATCACTTACACTGTATAGGCTTTTTGAAACAGGTATGTTTTGAGATCTTTCTTGAAAAGGTTGACATTTGACAGTCTTTTTAGGTGTTCTGGTAAATTATTCCACAAGTGAGGGCCAGCAAATGAGAATGACATATCTCCAAATGTCTTACACCTATGTTTTGGAACATGTAGCAGCATTTTACCATCGGACCTCAGGTTGTACTGACACACATTCTTGGTATTAAGGAGTTCTTCTAAGTAGGCTGGTGACATGTTGTTTTGTGTCTTAAAAACTAATAATAAAGTTTTGAAAATTATTCTGCACTTGACTGGCAGCCAGTGCATATCCCTCAGAAAAGGAGTGATGTGTTGAGATCGTGATACCCTACATACCACTCGGGCTGATGCATTTAGTACCATCTGCAGGCAAGCCAGAAAATAAGCAGATTGTCATCTGCAAAATGAGGTCCCCAGAGGGTGAATTTAGTGATGCTACCCTGCACAGCAGGGTAGCATCACTAAATGTACCCTCTGTGAATCTCAAGCTGAATCAGGGTCTCAAAACTAAACAGAAAGAGGTACCCAGAGGATAAATTGGCCCACTATCTGGGATAGCATCATCAAATTCACCCTCTGGGGACCGCGATCATTCTGCAAATGTCAGACTGCTTATTTTCAGGTCTGTCTGCAGGTGAGAGTACTGATATTATGGACGGTTGAACAGTGAGGCATTACAATAATCCAAATGTGAAGTTACAAAAGCATGAATTGGGGTTTTTGTTGAGTCTTTGGTGAGGAACTGTCTTATCTGTTTAACTTTGTATAGACCTCTTAAAGCCTTATTGCACATATTCATAACATGTCTGGCCATAGACATGGTAGAGTCGAAGAAGGCACCAAGATAACGGACACTGTTACTTGCACTGATGGTGGAATCTCCTACCTTCACTGAATTGATGTCAACGTTAGTGAGTTGTTGTCGTGATCCAATTATTAGGAATTCAGTCTTATCATCATTTATCATTAATTTGTTTGAAACCATCCATGTGCGAATGTCCGAAATACATGATTCAATAGTTTCTAGAGCTTTAGTTTGATACTTGATTGATGGCCGAAAAGAGAAATAGACCTGTGTGTCATCAGCATAACCATGGATGTCAGGCAGGTGAGATTCAGTGATGGTGAACATTTTTGAAATATAGAATACAAACAGAACAGGACCAAGGCAACAGCCCTGTGGGACTCCACATTCAAGATGGAAGTCTTTTGACAGATTACCGTTTATTGATACACGCTGCTGTCTATTCTGGAGGTATGATGATAGCCAACTAGCAGCAACACCATTAAGTCCAAACTCAGAATTCATTGTCTCTAGCAGCGTTTTATGACAAACAATGTCAAAAGCAGCACTAAGGTCTAAAAGAACAAGCAATGTTACCCTTCCAGACTCACTGGTCGGAAGTTTTTAAACACAAGTTCCGCACCTCTCCGCACCCACACATATCCTTCTAGCAGAGACATGTTGATCATTTTTGTGATTACAGGAGCCAAAGAGTCTACACAAGATTTGACAACAGATGTTGGCATTGGGTTGAGTTGACATGAGGCATTTGAAGATTCTTTTATTAATTTGGTTACCTCATCACGTGGATTTCTAAAGGTCGAAAAGTTGAAAGCTCTTTTTCTGATGGTCTCTGTTTGATGTCAATTTTGTCTACATTTATGTTCTTAATTTTTTCCTGAATTAATTTTATTTTGATGAAGTTTATCCATGTACTTCCATCGTGGACATATTAAAAGACCATAGACAAGTGCAAGAATACATGGGTGGGGGTGGGGGGGTTGTGTTATGGGGAAAATAAATGCACAAACAGGTTGATACTGATCTCATAAACCTAATATGGTGTAACAAGTTCAAATGCCTGATTCCATTGTGATGACTGTTTGATTCAGTCACTGCCTGGCTCAAGTTTTATACAAATGGTGGGAAAAGCCATATGAACATCTGTGGCAGACTTTAAAGAAATTTTTTGTGTGATTGTGTTGTCAACACAACCATGTGCATCTATTATAATAAAAAAAACAAACATAACCTCAGATCGATCAAGCCTTTATTCTGAATTGTTTACATCATCATTTTCTGCATCTTATATGGCTCCCCCCATCGAGCTGTCTTCAAAAATGTCCCGTCACTATACAAAGCAATTCCAATTCAGTTGGAAAAATATACACTAAACACATACTGGTTCATGCATATATTATTCATGAGTGATTTATATTATGAGTGTGTTTAGGAACTAATTGACAAGTGAGAGTGCATGATGTCAAGTTTGTTGATCTTCAGCAAACTGAATTCGTGAAAATAAAAACAACGCCGTTTTTGCTTCGGAATGAATTTTATTTAACAATCCATTTCTTGAATGTTAGATAAAAATGGAAATCTTCATCATCTTGAAGTAATGAAAACACATCGCTACTCATCTAATTTTGTTTCAAATTCACCTGCGAACTGCCGACTTTTAAAGTTTTTGAATCTGAGGGAGTGGACTTGAACACAGAGAGGGCACTTTGTTTTTGACATGCAGAAAAGTTGGTGGGTGGGTGGGGGGGGGGGGGGGCTAAATCATGAATATGGGCCAAGACATTGGTCAGTACGGTATTCATATTGCCTGGTTAACACTTTACCCAATGTAACTGCCAAAAACGGCCAACGCTATTCACAACAATCACCAATTAATTTTCATTATTTTTTGTCTCAAAAACATATGTTATGCCCCCTCTTTGGAACGAGCTCATCGAGCTCGTTCCAATGAGGGGTCATAACCTATGTTTTTGAGACAAAAAGTGAAAAAAATTAATTATTCAAGAATTTTGTTTGCAAGTGTTGTCTGCTTTTCATGTTAGGTAAAGGGTTAATAGCCCATAGCAAATTAATAAGAGTCAATCATCAGATAACACAATACACATGAAATATCAGTATAATATGCACATGCAAGTGTAAAAAAATAAATCAGCTCCAATGAACAAGAATCAGCTTGGTTGACCACTTCACCGGGCCTATCGTTCAGCCTGGTCGTGATTCTAAAATGCAAGGCCTGTAGCAGGATTTGAACCACTGCATTTAACCCTTTACATACATGAAAAGCAGACGACACTTGCCAAAAAAATTCTTGAACAACTAATTTTTTTCATTTTTTGTCTCAAAAACATAGGTCATAACCTATGTTTTTGAGACATAAAAATGAAAAAATAATGAAAATTAACTGATGATTTTTGAGAATTGCGCTGGCCGGTTTTGGCCATTACGTTGGGTAAAGGGTTAATCTCTGATATGAAAGCATATAAATACTCAGTTGATTGCAGGATGGAGAAAATGGCCAAATTGTTAATGATTTGAATATTTCTACTAATTGAATTTTTAGGCTGGCAAAATGACTGTTCAGCTAATATTGTTCTAGTCTGTATTATTGGGGGAAAAGTGGGTTAAAGAATAATCAGCTTTCTTTACAAATACCTAAATATTTTCTTTGGAAATCTTACACTGGTCCAAAAATATCTTCATTCTTTACATTCTTTACTTTCTTGTTGTTAATTAACTCTTACCCTTTACCCAAAATATCAACCCAAACCTGCTAATGCTAGTCACAAAAATCACCATTCAATTTTCATTATTTTTTCATTTTTTGTCTCAAAAAATAGCTTATAACTCCTAAGTGGATTGAGCTCATTGAGCTCATTCAAATGAAGGGTCATAAGCTATATTTTTTATGCAAAAACTGAAAAAAATTAGTTATTCAAGAAATTTGTTTGCAAGTGTTGTCTTCCTTTTGTGTTAGGTAAAGGGTTAACTCACTGAGTATTATTAAAATATTTTTAATCAAATGTAGTCATGGCTGCTGTACAACAACTATATTTGGCGAAAAATTCATAAGAATTTCAATAGTCAAAATGTTGATTCAATATACAGGCATAAACTGGGTTAAATGTGCCCAATTTCTTTTTAGTTTAGTGGCAAGGCCTTTCCTGTTTGGGGCAGGAATATACGTCAGCAGAAGGTAAGGGGTTAACTTTGCTAAGTTCCCCATTAGAATGCCAGAAAGTGGAGCAGTGCTTTGTTTCTTTTAATAGGACTTGGTAACCAGTTTTTAATGCCTGGAGTGAAAGGCATCCATCAAACAATTAAGCTAAACTTGACTTTATACTTAGTGGTCATGATGGAGAAAAGATGCCGAAAGTGACTTTAAGCACCAATTAGTAAATATATGTATATAAAAAATAAAGACTTAATTCTAACATTGGAGATTTCTCCAACTTCAGAACAATGCCAATATATGCAGGGGTTATGTCAGGATTTCCCCTTAGAAGGGTGGCCTAGACTAGGGTATTCCCTTACATTCCCATTCCAAGGTAGTTTCCCTGATGTGGGAGGCTAGAACTCCCAAACAGGGGGATGTAGTCTACCCCATCAATATATATTATTCAGGCAACTATGCAGGTGACATTCAAAGTACCATTATGGAAGTTTTGGGTGAATTGTTGGCTGTCATAGGATAGACAGCCAAGTTTCAAGTAGAAATCACTGAAATACTACAGAACTTGAGACCAGTGTTATGGTGTGGTAAAGTGTTAACCCTTTACCCAACGAATCGCCCTCATCTACCCGTGTAATATGCAAATTCAGCAGCTGAAAAAATATTATTTTTGGAAAAATGTCAACAAAACCATATCATGTGACCTCTCTTTGGAATGAGCTCATCGAGCTCGTTCCAAAGAGGGGTCACATGATATGGTTTTGTTGAAATTTTTTGAAAAAATTTAAGAAATGATATTTCAAATAATAAATTTTGAAATCGTCTGCGTTGGGTAAAGGGTTAAACAATACAAGAGGATTGATATCAGTGCTCATACCCTGTTGAGAATTTGTTTTTCAATTTTCCATCAAATGTAGTCATTTCTGCTGTGGAGCAGCCATGACTAGGTTTGGTGAAAAATTTATGAAAATTTAACTCAAGTATAATCAGTGGTTGAAAAGCTGATTTTACTTAGGCCTAAAAAAATAAAAAATCTGTTTCTCAGGCCCTCCTGCATGGTCCTTTTGGTTGCCGCATGCTCTCTTTTTATAACCAATTTAAACTTAAAAAATTAAAAATTAAATAGTTTATGTCTGATATTTTACCCAAGTTAAAAAAATTGATGAATTTGTCCCTTGAGTGCAAGAAGGCTATGCAATGCTTTAGCATTGCAAAGCCTTCTTGCACTCAAGGGATGAAATACACCACCACCCATGCTATTCTGTAGATTATGGGGCCTAAAACTTGAACCAAGAGCATGAACTTTTGATGGCAAAGAAGTAATTACTGAAATAAAAAGTAAAATAAAAAACCGCTTGCCCGCATGCAATTTTACAAATAATGGCCTGAGAAACAGAAGATCTACTTTGTGTAGCCTTACACACAAAAATTTGGTTATAGTTCCCAAAATATATTTATTTTCAATGCAAGAGATGTCCTGTTCTTGTTGGAAATATAATGTTGGCAGCATTGGAGAAGTTAAGTCTACAGTGTCTATTTCTTTTCTCTTATATTCTGTACATCATACAGACCCACTTGCTGCCTAACATCAAACCAATTAATAGATATTCATCAAGATAACCACTTATAACGAACATCCTGTTACTGGCATGTGTCTTTTAAGTATTTATTATGAAATAAAGTGTACTATTACTTTGTGAATTCTAGAAACTATTACTTTCCTCGGCTGAGTCAAGTGCAGTCATAAAACTCCAATCAAATGAAAATAAAGCAATTCCAGTAACAATTTTTTCAATAATTTAATAACAAGGTCAAACCTCAGTGTTTCACAAAGTGCTACACATACCAAATAACAGGGTGGAATATTGTCTATGTTGTCTTGTGTGTTTATGAAAATATTGTTCAAAACTCGATCTCTAATTATGTCTAGCAGTGTATTGCAAGCCTGCAGCTTCAGATATTGGGGGAGAGGTTGTGAAGTGACCCAGATTTGTTCTTATATATAGATATAAATGATTTTTTTGCAAGTTTTTTCAACAAGGGGTAGCTCAGTAGGTAGAGATGCAGGCTGTAAGCCAATATGTCCTAGGTTTCATCTGCGGCAACCACGTTGTGTCTTTGGGCAAAACACTTAATCACAATAGCCCACGTGGGGCATGATGGCATTGTGTTCTAAGGCATACTGCATGTCGATGGTGCACTTGTCTTCAACCAATGCTAACCCTGCTTGTGTGGAGTTAGTATGTTGGGGAGTTTGACAGTTGCTCGCTGTTGCTTGGTGGTTCTCACCGGGTACTCTGGCTCCCTCCACCCATAAAACTGTCCGACATGAGATGATCTCAGGCTGTTGAAAGTGTCATTAAACCCCAATAAATAAATAGATTTCAACAAGACAAGAAGTCCCCCATGACATCTCTGAAAATTTGAGCAGTGCTTGTTTAATTACTGTGGTTCTGCTTTGCTGTTAAAAAAAGATCTGGTAGCAAATACCAGAAGTGGAAGTCCACAAAAGTAGGAAACTTTGGTGTGAATGATTGGCTAAACTTGACTTTATACTTTTGTTGCAGCCATGATAAAGTCATAGATGCTGAAAGTGACCTCAGAAAATGAATAAGCAGACAAGGAGTCTCCAGTAACTCAAATTAGCCATGCCAATCAGAAATGCTCTGGTAAAATCTGAGGGCTAGTCCAACTCATTATCATGAAATAACAATTACGTGAGATTACCTGAGAGAGTTTTATGCCAAAACAGAGGTGTTTGAGCAAGGCATACTAGTTGCCACATGTTCTTAACCCAACACACACGATATTGAAATTTATAGTTTTAGATATTATTTTTTCAAATTTAAAAAAAAATTTCCACAAAATTGAATCATGTGACCACTCATTGGAACAAGCTCGATGAGCTTGTTCTAATGAGGGATCTCATGATATGGTTTTGTTGAAATTTTTATAAAAACAATTTTTTTTCAACTGCTCAATCGCTTTATAAAGGGTTAACCCTCTGCACACTGATGTCAAAATACACAAATTTCTACACAAATTTTTTTTTCCTATGCTGCAACTAGGAATTCTTTTAAATATTATTTTTTCAAATTTAAAAAAAAAATATTTGCATTGAAAGCTTCATTTTTAGTCTCCATTTTATCAATTAAAATTCCACAATTTACCTAATCTGCATTTGATCTCATCCCCGAAGAGAACAAATGGTTAGGTGTTAGATATTTGGGCATTTTGCGATGTTATATTCCATACTTATCATTAGCTCACCTGACTGAAAGTCAGGGTGAGCTTTTCTGATCACTTTTTTGTCCGTCGTCTGTCGTCTATCGAATGTCGTGAAGGTGGTGTTTGGGTCATTTTCTCCCAAGACACTGGCTGCAGTTCAATCAAAATTCACATGAGTAGCGGTTATATAGGAGCATTTCGGTTTTTCTTCAAATTGGGTTTCTGCTCATATTGAGGAGGGGGGGTGGGGCAAAAATGCACAAAATTTTTAAAAATCTTCTCATGAACCAGCCATAGCAGAGACTTGATATTTGGTATGCAGCTTCCATTTGAGGTGTAGGCTCAAGTTTGTTCAAGAGAAGTTTGACGGGCAATATTTGCCTTTGTTCTGGGAGGGGCAAGAATTTTTGCCCTGCCCAGAATTTCTATTTTCTGAACCAAGAGGCCAATTTGAACCAAATTTAATATGAGGTATTATTGGGTTACAAGTACTTGATTTATGCAAAATAATTTTTCCTGCAGCCCTGTGGGAACCTCAGGAGCCAAAAATAGAAAAAAACGAAAATGTCCATATCTCCAAAACTGCATGGCACTGAGAATTTTTATTTGGTGTGAGGCTTCCTTGGGACCAACAGAAAGGAATGGTAAAAAAAAATTGCCATCGGTTTTGTCATAAGGTACTTTTTCGGGACTGTGAAAAAATGCTGAGTCACCATTTTTTAACACTGTGGGCAATGGGAAAAAATTAAAGAATTGTTTGCTTCAAAAGCTTTCATATTTTACATTTTACATCTTTGGAACATTGATTCACATGTTTATTGAAATCAATTCCCTGGGTCCATATTTGGGCTCTCTATGGGAGACAAAATGTTTAAATTAGTGCAGTATGAGGAATATTCTTTAAAAATCTTCTTCTTCAGATCTACCAATAAGAATCTTTTGATATTTGGTATGCATCATCCTTAGGAGGGTGAGATTCAAGTTGGTCCAAGCCAAGTCCCTGGGTTAATATTTAGGCTGAAAATTTGGGGTCCCGGTCCAGACTTAGAAATTTTGGACCAAAATCTGGAAATTAGTTTTTTGGTTTTTTATGCATTTTGGTCAATTTTAAGACAAAATTTTTTTTTTTTTTACACTGAAAATTTGGGGTCCGGGTGGGACTTCGAAAATTGTGGACCAACATCTGAAAATTAGTTTTTTATGCGTTTTAGTAAATTTTAAGAAGAAAAAAAAATTTTAGTCTGAAAATATTTTGTTTGAGACTTCGAAAATTTCTGAACAAAAATAAAAAAAAATCTGTTTTTTATGCATTTATCTAAATTTTGGGATATAAAAGTGCAGGAACTGAAAATAGAAGGAAAATCCTGTGTTTTGTGTGGGCACAATTGCTTCATCTAGTTGGTATATGCTTTTCTTAGGAGGGCATATGCAGCTTATTGAAGACAAGTCCCTGGTTTGATATTTATACTACCATGTCAGGTGAGTGCCCTCAGGCCCCATGGGGCCTCTTGGTTTTGTTTCACAATCCTTTGTGTTCGTTTTGACGTTCGTCACAACTATCAACTACAATGTACCTTCGGCTTCTTTAAAGCTAAAATGTTTCGTTTGAAGAACAGCAGGCAAGCACACTATCGAATTTTGTTTCAAAAGAACGACAGCAATTACAAAAAATATTTATAAAGTCAAAACAAATAATATCAATGCAGTGTTCAGTAAAGAATAGCAGACGTGGGTGCCATTTTTAGTAACAAATCTGAATGGCTGGTTTTGAGGGGGCATATCAAGTCCCGGATGTAAGATGGCGCTATGTAAAAATGGTCTATGAGGGGTCACATGATATGGTTTTGTTGAAATTCTTTGAAAACAATTTTTTTCACTGCATAATATTATGCTGGTGGATGAAATCGATTTGTTAGTTAACTGGTAGAGTGCTAAATTATTTTTGGTCATCTGAATTAGTCCACGTCCCTTTGCCTTGTTACGGTTTATGGGAGAGTGCCACTAGGCACTCTCCCATAAATTGTAACAAGGCAAATCCTCTCAGACTAAATTATTTTAATTCAAAATTAATATGAAGCACATTCACAGAATATGAAGCCATTATACTGCGGCACCTGCACTTCAGAATAAAGCCCAAATATGGGCATCCAGCACTCTACCAGTTAAAAGATTAACCATCGGTGCTATGATGTCAAAATAGCAAAATTTCTACAGCAATTTTTTCCTATGATGAAACTAGGAATTTAACCAATTAAATCTTGTTTCACAGAGCTTGTTGAGAGATCTGTCAAACAAGATTGAATTGGTTAAATTTATTGTTGCATTATGGGACAGTTTGTAGCTTGACATTTTGATATTTAGACAACAGTGTGCCAAGAGTAAACCCTTTACCTATCGATTCGGACACAATGGGTTAATAAATAATAAAGGAGATATTTGAGGTTTTTCACACAATTTTTGTAACAGCACATAATCCAAGTCGATTTGAGGATCAGCTCTTAGTTGGAGAAACTGAGAGTCATGACATTGGAATGGTTAAAGATTTGAAAATTAGATGGAATGAGTATGTGATTGAAACCCTCTTATAAATCCATCTAACTTCACAAGGTCAAAAGTATAGCATATTGAAAGTTCCAGACTCCTTAAGTGAGAAAAATTCCAATTACATCCATGTGGCAGTGCATGTCCACATGGTTTACAAATGTTATGCTGAAATCTATAATATCACCTGACATGTAAATGAACAATGTATTAGGTAAACTATGTTGAACAATGGTAGTTAGGCAGTGTGGCATATAGGAATTTAAATGCTCACAATTAACTTCTAACCCCCTTACTCAAGACAGACTGCTTCCGAACAATTGCCCAAAAACTTTCAAACAATGCCTTGTCCCGACTCTTTGAATGCTGTTAGTAAACAACTCTTCTCAATACTAGAGGGTGCCCAATTATGACATTTTATGAATTACTTTTTAAGAAGAATAGTCAATTAAAGTCAATTAAAATCGCATTCTGTGACCTCTAGAAAACAACTACATTATTTATTTATTTATTTATTTATTTATTTATTTATTTATTTATTTGCACAACCATAATGCAGGAAAAGGTATGGCAGTACAGTTAAAATTAGAAGTCCTGTCACAAACTGTGGGCTTATCTAGGCTTAATTGTGGGTAGGAATTGCGTGCAATTGTCATACCGAATGGCATCCAAAGCACGGCAGGTTCTCCTGGTTACTCATAGCAAACACAGGCAATGTTTCTGCCAATGGACCTCTGGGTTACCCGGAGGTCCATTGGCTGAAACATTGCTTGTGTGCACGGGCCATATGTACAGAATTTGATAAGTCTTACTATGGTCATAATGCGCAGATCGACATGCTATTTGTACGCATTTCATGACAGGACTTCTAGTTTTAACGGTAGAAACAGAAATACATTGTTTACATTATAAATCAGAACATAAATGTTTAAATAACTAGTGACCATCCACACATGCTTACACCCATATTGCAGCTTACTCACACTCATTCATTTGTACTCACACCCTCAACTGTATGTACAATATTTTGGGTCATTAGTTCCTCAGGCCAGGCATTCTTTAGACATGCTGCATGCCTACTACTCTCCGAAGAAAATTCAAACTCCTGACCACCTCAGGCCCAAACCTCAGCCTTGGCTGAGGTTTGGGCCTGAGGTGGTCAAGAGTCTAATAATAGCAGCAATGAGATTTAAGAAGGCAATTGCGCTCCTTGGCAAACTGAGAAGGGCAATTATTTGTACTCCCATACTTTCTTGAACGCCAGACATGGTGTCATGTGTTGTATCTTTATATTTCTTTCCCATATCAATTGCAATGTATTTTTATTTTCTGCAGCCTTAGATACTTCTTGCGAGCACGATAGGGAGGAGAGTAATAACTGATAATTCATCAGTAAAGGGGTGATGAAAACCCATAATCGTAGACTTGGAAATTGTAGTCGATTATTGGTGTTTCCAATGATTAGTTGACCCATCCCTCGATTAATCATATGGCAGGCCTACTCAATACTACATGGAGGACTAAATTTCCTGTTGGAGTGATTTCCAAACTATCGTAATTTTCCAAGTTCTCAGGATGGAGAATATAATTATGTTATAATTTAACCCTTTATCCAATGTAACGGACAAAACCGGCCAGCGCTATTCTCAAAAATTGCCAATTAATTTTCATTATTTTTTTCATTTTTGTCTCAAAAACATAGGTTATGACACCTCTTTGGAATGAGCTCGTTCCAAAGAGGGGTCATAACCTATGTTTTTGAGACAAAAAATGGAAAAAAATAGTTATTCAAGAATTTTGTTTGCAAGTGTCGTCTGCTTTTCATGTTAGGTAAAGGGTTAATCCTTTATATTGTCAGGGCAAAGCCAGCCTAAATATAGGGGCAAGGGGCCTCATATATAAAGATAGTGTAAGTTCAAAAGATATTCCGCATCAAGGCGAAAACCCTACGTGAATTTCACTTCTCCGTGAGCTGGACATGTAAAAAACACATGTGGTGTATATCCAGCTTCAGCGCACGGACCCAGGGGAGAAATGGTATGTTAGATAAGGTCTAATCTCATTTAATTTATACAGGAGTCGCGAGTCTTACGAGACGTAATCGGTTGGTGGCAGGATATCGTCACGGCCAATTGAGAAACGAGATTCTAAATAGATCGAAATGTCTATCATGACAATGACTGGCAGAAACGAATCGGTTGTCTCGACAAGTGAAATCACCGTTAAGTCACGCGCGAGATGACTTGTATTGATTCTGCCTCGATATACGTCATCTCCCACCGTTTTGACAGATGGACAAATGAGTGTCCGTCCACCTGACAGTTTAGGGTAAAAAGTATATATACCTTGAAGAGCAGAGCATTAGACACACTTGGGGTCACTCACACGTTGGTGAAGTCCAGGCCAGGTGGACTCTGTTTCCTGGCATAGGGGTACCTTCAATCACAGGACCCTGAAACGACTGGAATCGCCAGAGAGGGCATTCCACGATTGATTTAGCTTAAGGTTGATAGGCGGCTACGGGGCCAAATTCATTGAGAAGGAACACCCAAGGTGAAACGTTAAAGTTTAGATTGTCGAGTAGCAGGTATCAGCCTGCAATAGTCAGAAGTGTAGGTTAATTGTATTGTGTGTATTAACCCTTTGAAGCGTCAGACTGATTGCGTTCTGAGTAGTTTGTTTTGCTGTCGAAGCATCGTAATACCGACTGGAGATCGGTGTGAGTGACAATTTCGCCCTAGCACAAAAGGGGCATTTGTGAATCGTGAATTTAACCAGGAACGGTGAATATTTCAATAGGACTTTCACGGAGGACTTTCAAAAGGCACATAAGGTATGCATCGACAATATCTGACCCAAATCAGAAGTACGGTGGCTTTATAGATGACGAACATTGCTGGTCGGAACCCTCCGACAGCCAGAGGTATAGTTATGCGCAGACGTTGACATTTGAGCCTAAGCGGGTGAAGCTCTTATGGCGAGCTCACAGTAATAACATTTCAGATTTGTGAAGCTCTTATGGCGAGCTCACGGTAGTAACATTTCCAGTGTGTAGACTATAGTGCCAGTACAGGGCTATAGAATGACTATATGATTGTTGAGAATTGTTTAACCCTAGCAACCCATTTCCTGTGAAAAGAATCAAATTGTTGATATATTGAAACGGATTTATTTTTATGTGTAAATAAAAGAATCGTTGTTATTTTAAATCATTCTTTCCATTATACAGCCTGAAGTGATTAGGAATCACACCTAATGGAAATCGAACCTATTTCAGGCCAATTTGGCAGAGAAGGAATCATGGCGTCAGTCTAACTCAGCTCCCTGCGCCGAGTTCGCGACACTTGGATTCCGACCCTCCACGTTGGTCTAATTTTCCCGCAACTTCATCAGCGGGACTAAATAACCCCACATCAGCCCAGGCCTTACGGGGCCTCAGGTGTCCCTGACATATATATCCTTTATACAATGCACCTGGTAGATGACACTCGCAAAGACATTTCTTGACTAACACTAAAAATGTTCATTTTTGTCTCAAAAACATAGCTTATGTCCCCACGTTGGAATTAGGTTGACAAGTTTATTCCACCAGGGGTCCTAAGCTTTGTTTTGAGAGCAAAAATTGAAGGAAATATAAAATTTGAAAGGCTGTTTTTGCAAATACTGGTGTTTGAATTTGTCTGTTACATCAGGTGAAGGATACTGACACCATTTCAAAGAAATATGTTTGATATTTCTCTGAATTTGTTTGTTGTTCTCACACTGAAATGAATCAAAATGAACTCACCCAGCCCACTTTAAGAGCAGATGCAATAAACTACAGGTGCATTGAGGGGAGGGGGTGGGGCAAAGGCATATGTGCCTTTCAATACATATACACACTTTTTGGTTAACCCAAGTGAAACTCAGGATCAGGGATGAGCTATATAGTAACCACTGCTTTTCTCATCTAGCATCTGCACGAACATGATGTTTGCAACTTCTCCCACATCTCTGATCTGATTTCAGTGAAATTAGAGGAAACTGATTGTTGTGGTATCACATATGTTGTTTAAATAAAGATGCTGTGCCTCATGAACTTCTTGAACCATGCAATGTGTCTGATATTTATTATTCAGCTTTCCACTGAGGTGGAGAATCAAGTTTGTTGAAAGGAAGTTCTTTGGAGCAATATTTGTAGTGAATCTGGAAGGGGTAAAATGTTTAACCCTGTCCAAATTTTAAATTTGCAGAACCCCTGGGTCAGTTTTAATAAAATGTGGAACCCTATATATTTTAACCCTTTACCCAACATAACGGCCAAAACCAGCCAGCTCTATCCACAAAAATCGCCAATTAATTTTCATTATTTTTTCAGGTTTTGTCTCAGAAACATAGATTATGACCCCTCTTTGGAACGAGCTTGTTGAGCTTGTTCCAGTGAGGGGTCATAACCTATGTTTTCGAGACAAAAAATGAAAAAAATTAGTTTTTCAAGAATTTTGTTTGCAACTGTCGTCTGCTTTTCATGTTGGGTAAAGGGTTAATAATAGAATAATAATAAGCAGTGTGTGGAACAGAACAGCAACCTTTTTTTGATTTTTGCTTGGATTAGAAGTGCAGCTCTTCAAAGGGTTTGCCACCCAAGACCAGTCACATACAACACAAAACCGTCAGCAAGTGATGGAGCATGTAAACCCTAAATGCAGACTCTGAAAATCTCCAGCATCTTTTTAGTGATTGTCTCACTTTAGCAACACAACATTATATGTGAAAAGTCTTGATAACATGGCCTATTGCTTTGACTATCAGCTTCGTCATGTTTTAGGTTTTGACTTTGAGGTCCTTTCAAGGTACAACCCCTGAACATGTTTTAAGCTATTGTGGAATAGGCTTATTTACAACCTAAGGCCATTTAAAGCCAACAAACCTGATCATTTCATGTTCGATAAAACAGAGATGATTGATTATATTATCGAATTCTGTGTTCCTTTTGACACAAACAGACTTGCCAAGACATTTCTTTAACCCTTTACCTAACGAATCGCCCGCATCTGCCCGCGTAATATGCAAATTCAGCAGCTGAAAAAATATTATTTTTCGAAAAATTTCAACAAAACCATATCATGTGACCCCTCTTTGGAATGAGCTCGTTGAGCTCGTTCCAAAAAGGAGTCACATGATATGGATTTGTTGAAATTTTTGAAAAAATTAAAAAAATGGTATTTAAAATAATATATTTTGAAAACGTCTGCGTTGGGTAAAGGGTTAACCCTTTACTCAGCATTAATGACCAAAACTGGTCAGCACTATTCACACAACTCACCATTCAATTTTCATTTTTTCTTCTCAAAAACATAGCTTATGACCCCTCAAAGGAACGAGCTCATTTTTGATGCCAAAAATGAAAAAAATTAGTTATTGAAGAATTTTGTAATGTTCATTTTTCTCTCAAAAATATAGGTTATGTCCTCACATTGGAGTTAGGTTGATGAGCTTATTGCACTGAGGGGTCCTGAGCTACACTTTGGGAGCAAAAATTAAAAGAAATATAAAATTTGAATGGCGATTTTTGCAAATACTGGTTGTTAGATTTGTCTCTTACTTTAGGTAAAGAATACTGACAGCTTTTAAAAGAAATATTTGTGTAGTAGTTTTTAATGTTTGTTAGTTTTAAATCAGTTTATAAAATATATTCATTTTGGACACCAGCGCCTGAGTGTTACTTCTGGTGGAAAAAAAGTTAATAAATCTCTTTATAAATATTGCTTGTGAGAGAAAGCTGCAGTTGGTCAAACATGATTTGACACTCCAGGTGGATGCAGAAAAAACAACAATTAAACTTGATCAACCAATAAAACAGGAGTTTTGTTGTCAGTTAACTGGTAGAGTGCTGAAAGCCCATATTTGGGCTTTATTCTCAAGTGCAGGTATCCCAAATTAAAGGCGCATATTCAGTGGATGTGCTTTGTATTATCTTTGAAGTGATATTATTTAGTCTGTAAGGGTTTGCCCTGTCACAATTTATAGTAGAGTGCCCATAGGCACTCTCCTATAAATTGTAACAAGGCAAATATATGTGTACAAGATTTGATGGCCAAAAATAATTTAGCACTCTACCAGTTAAGTAGGGGCCTCCACTGAAATGAGGAGACTGACAACCTCACACTTGGGATGCAAGTAAAACATTTCAGCATGGGATATCAAAATTTATTACTTTAATTATCATTTTTTTTTAAATTTTCAAACAATTTCAACCAAGCCATATCATGTGACCCTTCACTGGAACGAGCTCAGTAATAAGTTTTGATATCCTGTGCATTGAATAAAGTGTAAAAATCAAATGTAATGCACAAGCAAGGTCTTTGGAAACAGTAGGACAAAGAAATAGACAACACAAAGCAGTGGATTAACCCTTTACCTAACATGAAAAGCAGACACTTGCAAACAAAATTCTTGGATAACTAATTTTTTGTCACAAAAACGAGCTCATTCCAAAGAAGGGTCATAACCTATGTTTTTGTGAATAGCACTGGCCGGTTTTGGCCGTTACATTGGGTAAAGGGTTAAAGACATCTTATGGGACACCTCATGTTGCCATGAAACTAAATTGAGCATCAAACATTTTACAGTTATCAACACTTAACTGACAATAAAACTCCTGCTTCACTGGTTGATCAGGTTTAATTGCTATTTTTTCTGCATCCACCTGGAGTGTCAAATCATGTTTGTCCAACTGTTTCTTTCTCTCACAAGTAATATTTATAAAGTGATTTATTAACTTTTTTCCATCAGAAGTAACACTGTCCTGAGGAAATGTTAAAAGTGAAAAAACTGGTTAGAGTAGAATTTTCTTGCTATCATCCTACAACTTGATTCAGATTTCCAGAGTTTTGACTACCCATTCAGTAATTATTCCAAACACTTTGAAGGCTTGGAATTTTTTTCCCCAAATTGAATCTTTTACCTCACATGTCTAGAAGGAACACTTTGCAAAAAATGATTTTTTTTTTTTTTCAACTGCTTTTTTGTAAATTACACGTGCAGATATGGCTGATTTGTTAGGTAAAGGGTTAACCCATTACCCAACATAATGGCCACAACCGGCCAGCAGGATTCACAAAAATCACTATTTAATTAAATTTTCATTATTTTTTCATTTTTTGTCACAATGAGGGTCATAACCTATGTTTTTTACACAAAAGATGAAAAAAAGTAGTTATTCAAGACTTTTGATTGCAAGTGTCATCAGCCTTTCGTATTAGGTAAAGGGTTAATTAACAAGCTATTAATTGAAAATAGAATATGTTTTCATTTTTGGAATTCACTTTACAATTTCTACAATCCAGTATAATTATTAAAATAGTTCCTTGAATCCTGTACCCTGTGTAACAACATGTAACCAACTACCCTGTGCACGTTAACAGCATTAGTCAGTGTATATTTTCATGTAATGTGTGTTATGGCAGTAACCAATTTTTTATAACCAGAAAATGTGATTAACCCTGTGCATTGCACAGGGTTAGTCACACTTTCTGGTTATAAAAAATTTTCATTGTTAATTGAGTAACTAACACTGTGCACTGTTCAGCCTTAGAGTAAATCTCAACTATATCAACTCTTTACCCAATGTAATGGCCCAAACCGGCCCATATTCTATTTTCAATTATGTCTCCCCTTCCCAGAAGGGAGACATATTGTTTTAGTGCATATTCTTCTTCTTCTTTTTCTTCTTCTCATACAAACTTTGTCCGGGGCATAACTTTTCTGTCTTTCGACCTAGACCTTAGATATTTGGCATGTGGATGTATCACCATGAGCTGGTGTGTCGCGTACCATAGTGACCTTCATGTGATCTTGACCTTTGACCTGAAGGTCAGATTTATGTGCTTTTTAAGGGAAACTTTGTCCGGGGCATAATTTTTTTGTCTTTTGACCTAGACCTTAGATATTTGGCATGTGAATGTATCACCATGAGCCGGTGTGTCGCATACCATAGTGACCTTCATGTGACCTTGACCTTTGAACTGAAGGTCAGATTTATGTGCTTTTTAAGGGAAACTTTGTCCGGGGCATAACTTTTTTGTCCTTTGACCTAGACCTTAGATATTTGGCATTTGGATGTATCACCATGATCCGGTGTGTCGCGTACCATAGTGACCTTCATGTGACCTTGACCTTTGACTTGAAGGTCAGATTTAGACCTTAGATATTTGGTATGATTGTCAATATTATTCATGTGTATATAATTTGCAGTGCATTAAATAGAAAGGAAGGGGAGACATATGTTTTAGTGTGCTAAAACAGTTTCTAGTTAATAGCTTGTTTTATATAGTTCCTAAAAAGTGCTGGAATTCAAAAACTGACATTTAAAGCCATTAAAAGACCTTAAAAATCAGATATTCTCACAGTCATAGAAAGTCCTTGAAAAATATATTTAGGTACCTGCTTGTCCAATGCTGGTCAAATGTACAGCTAACTATATATACTTTTTGTTGCCAGAGGTGACTGACGCTCAGTAGAAGTGTGTATGGAGGTGGGGATAGCTTTAAACAAAACTCCCCACCAGTGGTGCACACAGATGGCAATAAGGTAATGGATTGTCTGACTAAAGCATCACACTTTAGTATCACTGAACCCATGGTTTGGCAGATTGAGAAATTTTAATTGTTAAGACTGAAAAGATACTGGGGAGAGTCAGGGTAATTTCTCGATATGTTATAAGAATTTTTATTCAATTAACAGGAGTTTACTCTATAACCTATATTCATGTAACAGGTAAAATTTGTACTGGAGGTATGGTAAATGGTTTTGTGTTGGGAAATTATATTCAGTTAACAGGGATATACAATTAAGAGATATCCAATTAAGTGGGCTTCAATGTACCCCCTGACTCACCACTCTTTGACACCTTCCGTTACACGCCTCATGACTTGAAAATGAAGGAAATGGCATTTCTCAATGGATCCATCTTACAAACTTTCCTTCTTCCATGGGGCAAAAATATAGTATATCCATTGACTCCATTACATCTTAGACAGAGGCAGACTGGACATGTATACCAGTTGGAAGTTTCCTGGTGTCACATCCCCACTCCTTGTGGAGCCCACACTGAAATTCTCTTGCTACAAAACACCGCATGGGTTTTTTACAAATGTCTCAGATGCAAGAATTTTGTTTTCCTTTGGTTATAGACATATTTGGCCTCAGTACATCCAATATAGGCATTTAATCTATTATATCTTGTTTGACAGAGCTCATGGAGCTCTGTCAAACAAGATGTAATAGAATAAATGCTAAGTTTATCTCTACAATACAGGAAAGTGACACAATTCCTGTTAATTGAATACTCCTGTTAATTGAATAATTTTCATTGGCAAAGTGGCTATTCAATTAATAGGGTTCCACTGTACTAGTAAATATACTACTCTATTTGAAGCAGCTGATAAGCTTTTTCATGTCATATCATCATGTACAGTTAAAACTAGAAGTCCTGTCATGAACTGTGCACTTACCTAGGCTTAATTGCGCGTAGGAATTGCACGCAGTTGTCATATCAAATGGGATCCAAAGCACGGCAGGTTCTCCTGGTTACTCATAGCAAACACAGGCAATGTTTCTGCCAATGGACCTCCAGGTGACCCGGAGGTCCATTGGCTGAAACATTGCTTGTGTACAGGCCGGAATGTAATATGTACAGAATTTGATAGCCTTACTATGGTCATAACGCATAGATTAACACACAGATCGACATGCTATTTGTGCACATTTCATAACAGGACTTCTAGTTTTAACTGTATTATAGTAATCTGTGCCAGCAAATGTATATATCCACTGGGAGGCCTGGAAATAACCCATGAATGATCGTTTAGGTTACGTGGCTACTTCATTTATGAAATACACAAATGATCTACAGGATATGACATAATAATATTATGTATTAAATTCTTAACCCTTTACCTAACATGAAAGGCAGATGACACTAGCAAACAAAATTCTTGAATAACTAATCATTTTAATACTTTGCATCAAAAACATAGCTTATGACCCCTCACTGGAATGTGCTCAGCTTATGACCCCTCATTTGAATGTGCTCAATGAGCTTATTTCCAATGAGGGGTCATGAGCTATGTTTTTGAGATAAAAAATGATAAAAATTGAATGTTGAATTATGTGAATTGCGCTGGCCGGTTTTAGCTGTTATGTTGGGTAAAGGGTTAATCTAGCATGTCAGATTGGCAGTCTTAGGGACTAACTCAACTCAAAGTTTGTGCATTGCTTCCACATATGAATAGAATGGCATAATAAAACTATTTTAATTTCATTTTGGAATATTCTGCATTTTTTATTGATCTCCACACAAGCCGATAAGCATTGAATGCAATACTTGAGGTTTTGAGAATGTGTAGTATCCACAACTTAAACCTTTACCTAACATAACGTCTAAAAATGGCCAGTGCTATTCACAAAATTCACCATTCAGTTTTCATTACTTTGTCATTTTTGGTCACAAAAACATACCAATGAGCTTGTTCAAATGAGGAGTCATAAGCTATGTTTTTGACTCCAAAAAATAAAAAAAATAGTTATTCAATAATTTTCTTCGCAAGTGTCATCTGCTTTCGTGTTAGACAAATGGTTGAAAAGTGGTGGGGTTTGATTCAAGATACAGTTCAATTCAAAATTCTCAGCCAGATTTGATTTGGAAAATTTTGGGATTCAAAGGGCCCTAAACTATAAAGTTGGCAGCATGGATATTATAAGTTATCTCGGGCAACACCCAGGGCACATGGAGATTTAATACCTGGATGTCGGTTTTCAACCATGAGGCGCAAGCTGGATGTTGCCCAAGATAACGATTTTGTAATGCCTCCTAACACAGAAATAATGCTGAGATGTAAAATATGATCCCACATTAAGACTCAGGTGACGAAGTTTAAACCCCACACTGAGCCTCAGGTTTTGAACCAAACAGCGAAACAGACGTCACAGCAAAACTATAAATAGACCGAGTCTATTTCTGAATCGTTGTTTATAAACCAGGTCACACATGGAGAAGTTTTTCACTTTGATGAATTGTGTTCAGGTGAGCCGTGTCATACAATTCAAATTCAATATCAAAGTCTTTCTCTGACAAATACTCTCTAAAAAGCAGTGCGGCAGTATTACTTGATTTGACGGTGGATTTAGGCGTAAGTTCAATCTGTTTGCGAACAATGTCTCCATCGGAGTGACAAGCGAAGCGAGAGATTGACATTTTGTATTCTGCTCAAGCGATATCGAAGATAAACAGATGAGTTGCTCCCCTTGATGTTCTCACCCCGCAAAGCACAAAAGTATATTTGTGAACCTGATTCAATCTGTTCAGTTCTAATCGAATACGACAGCCAACAAGTGCTTTTACTCATAGGGCTGCAACGATGTTTTTTAATTTGTATTAGTATTCACTACAATACGACAATAAGTTGCATATAACTTAACAGTACAATACGACAATAAGTTGCATATAACTTAACAGTTCTAATAGGAGTTTCTGCAATCGATGTGACCCAGTCGGGGTCAAAGGTTATTTTTATCACCTGGATGTTTCTCGAGTGACAAACGGGGAACAATGGCATGCGTTCTTATCACCCGCATGTTTGAAGATCACCGATACCATGGCTATTTGTTTCAGTCATGTTGACCAATCAGAAGACGTGATGCATACTGATACAGGGACAAGAAGGTTTGGCTAAACTTTATGTCATATTTGAATTTCTCTAATGATGTAGCCATTGTTGATAAAAACGACCTCTCAGACCAATAATAAATAAATAAATAAATAAATATATGGTCCAGGAAAGGGCTTTAAAAATACCCCAAAAATTCTGAAAATTCCCAAAAGTTCTCATTTGTTTTTATCTCTTTAGTGAGGAGTACATGTGTAGTGGTCGAGGTATAAGGGCCATTTACCAGCTAGCCTGGTTAGTCCGGATCTCTTTGTCTTGTCTTAAATCAGTCACTTTGTGTGCTAAAGGTCAACAGTTTAAACCTCAGCTCTCACTGCTGCTGTTGACCAGCCCTCAGCAATTGGTGGCATTATGCATGCTGTGATGAAGCATGCAGTGAATGTTTCGACTGCTCTTAGGTGGAATCTGGAGTGAGTTTCATGGTGGGGAGATCTCAAAGAAGATGAGAGTGGTGTAGCAGTTGAGGTATAAGAGCCACTTACCAACCAATCTGGTTGGTTCGGAATATTAGTCACATGGTAAATCAGTCCCTGGGTTTGCTAGAGGGTGATGGTTCGAGCCTTCTCTCTTGATCTGTCCCACATGTTATGAAATACCTGTATGTCTTGACAGGCATCATGTTTGATTTGGCTAATCTTGTATTGTCAGTGAGATGGAATATAAAAACCGAAATGATTGAGTGTTGTAATAATTTCTTTCTTTATTTTAGGACAGTGGATATTTAAAAACTGAAAAATAAAAAATTAAATTAAAATATACCATTAATTGAAAATAGAATATGTTTTTAATTTTGGAATTCACTTTAAAAAAAAATTGTCCACAATCCAGTACAAGTATTTCCAATAGTTCTTTGAATCCTGTACCCCATGTTACAATATGTAACCAACAAACCCTGTGCATTTTACAGTATTAGTCAGTATATATTTTTATGTAGTATGTCATTTTCCAGTTCCCAGTTTTTAGTTGAGTCTTGACGAACTCAAACTCAACTTATAGTTTGATGAAGTGGTGGACAGGTGGGGGGCATAAACAATTGGTTTCTGGGCAATAACTTTAGTTCTATTTGATGCACCTTTACCAAAATTATACCAGAGGTTACCCTATAGGAAAGGAAGACACCTATCGATTTCAGAGTCTCGCACCCCAATGTCAAGGTCACTGTTACTATAAATAGAATATTTTGTCACAAATTGGTTTCAGGGCAATAACTTTAGTTCTATTTGATGCACCTTTACCAAACGTATACCAGAGGTTACCCTATAGGAAGGGAAGACACCTATTGATTTTGGAGTCTGGGACTCCAAGGTCAAGGTCACTGTTACTATAAATAGAATATTTTATGACAAATTGGTTTCCGGGCAATAACTTTAGTTCTATTTGACGCACCTTTACCAAACTTCTACCAAAGGTTACCCTATAGGAAGGGAAGACACCTATTGATTTCAGAGTCTGGGACTCCAAGGTCAAGATCACTGTTACTGTCAGGGCAAAGCCAGCCTAAATATAGGGGCAAGGGGCCTCATATATAAAGATATTGTAATTTCAAAGATATCCCGCATCAAGGCGAAAAAACCTACGTGAATTGTTCTTCTCTGTGAAACTGGACATGGAAAAAACACACGCGGTGTATATCCAGCTTCAGCGCAGGGACCCAGGGGAGAAACGGTATGTTAGATAAGGTCTAATCTCATTTAATTTATACAGTATTCGTGAGTCTTACGAGACGTAATCGGTTGGTGGCAGGATATCGTCACGGCCAATTGAGAAACAAGATTCTAAAAGATAGAAATGTCGTGTCATCATTAGTAATAGCAATGCGTGGCAGGAACGAATCGGTTTTCTCGACAAGTGAAATCAGCGTTAAGTCACGTGCGAGATGACTTGTATTGATTCTGTCTCGATATATGTCATCTCCCACCGTTTTGACAGGTGGACAGATGAGCGTCGGTCCACCTGACAGTTTAGGGTAAAAAGTATATATACCTTGAAGAGCAGAGCATTAGACACACACACTTGGGGTCACACACACGTTGGGGAAGTCCAGGACAGGTAGACTCTGTTTTCTGGCATAGGGGTACCTTCGATCACAGGACCCTGAAACGGCTGGAATCGCTAGAGAGGGCATTCCACGATTGATTTAGCTTAAGGTGGATAGGCGGCTTCAGTGCCCAAATTCGTTGAGAAGGAAAACCCAGGTGGAACATTAAAGTTTAGATTGTCGAGTAGCAGGTATCAGCCTGCAATAGTCAGAAGTGTGGGTTAATTGTATTGTGCGTATTAACCCTTTGAAGCGTCAGACTGATTGCATTCTGAGTAGTTTGTTTTGCTGTCGAAGCATCGTAATACCGACTGGAGATCGGTGTGAGTGACAATTTCGCCCTAGCACAAAAAAGGGGGTTTGTGAATCGTGAATTCAACCAGGAACGGTGAATATTTCAATAGGACTGTCACGGAGGACTTTCAAAGGCACATAAGGTATGAGTAGACAATATCTGACCCAAATCAGAACTACGGTGGCTTTATAGATGACGAACATTGCTGGTCGGAACCCTCCGACAGCCAGAGGTACAGTTACGCGCAGACGTTGACATTTGAGCCTAAGCGGGTGAAGCTCTTATGGCGAGCTCACAGTAGTAACATTTCAGATTTGTGAAGCTCTTATGGCGAGCTCACGGTAGTAACATTTCCAGCGTGTAGACTATAGTGCCAGTACAGGGCTATAGAATGACTATATGATTGTTGAGAATTATTTAACCCTAGCAACTAAATTTCTGTGAAAAGAATCGAATTGTTGATTGTTGAAATATTGAAACGCCTTTATTTTTATGTGTAAATAAAAGAATCGTTGTTACTTTAAGTCATTCTTTCCATTACACAGCCTGAAGTGATTAGGAATCACACCTAACGGAAATCGAACCTATTTCAGGCCAATTTGGCAGAGAAGGAATCACGGCGTCGGTCTAACTCAGCTCCCTGTGCCGAGTTCGCGATACTTGGATTCCGACCCTCCAGGTTGGTCTAATTTTCCCGCAACTTCATCAGCGGGACTAAATAACCCCATGTCAGCCCAGGCCTTATGGGGCCTCAGGTGTCCTGACAGTTACTATAAATAGAATATTTTGTGACAAATTGGTTTCCGGTCAATAACTTTAGTTCTATTCCGTGTATCTTCACCAAACTTATACCACAGGTTACCCTATAGGAAGGGAAGACACCTATCGATTTCAGAGTCTGGGGCCCCAAGGTCAAGGTCACTGTTACTATCAATAGAATATTTTGTGATAAATTGGTTTCCGGGCAATAACTCTATTTGATGCACCTTCACCAAACTTATACCAGAGGTTACCTTATAGGAAGGGAAGACACCTTCTGGGACTCCAAGGTCAAGGTCACTGTTACTATAAATAGCTTATTTCTTCATAATTTAATGTCGAAACTCAACTTCTGGATCTATGATCCTCTTGCTGGATTTTTTATAACCAGAAAGTGTGACTAACCCTGTGCATTGCACAGGGTTAATCACACTTTCTGGTTATAAAAAATTTTCATTTCTAACTGAATAACTAACCCTGTGCACTGTACAGCCTTAGTGTAAGTCACTCAACATCAACTCATTACCTGACATATTATCCAAAATCAGCCAGTACTATTCAAACTCAGCTTAAGACCTTTCATTGTTTTTTTTTTTGTGAATTCCAAAAATGAAAACACATTCTATTTTCAATTAATAGCTTGTTTTAAGCAATGTTTCTCCAGAGTGTTCTGTGTCAAGGCACTCAAATTTTTATTTTGTGTTTGTAAAAATGTTACAATTGTTGTAAAATTTTCTCAAATTGGTGACGTCATGTGAGCCTCCTTTGAAACATCTGGGATATGGATTTGAAAGAGTTGAGAGTTAAAAAGCAAGTACAGTGGATCCCACTTAATTGGATATCTCTTAATTGTATATCTCTGTTAATTGAATATAATTTTCAAACACAAAACCATTTACCATACCTTCAGTACAAATTTGATCTGTTAATTGCATATGGGTTGTAGAGTAAACTCCTGTTAATTGTAAATAAATTTTTCTAATATGTCGAAAAAATTACTGTGACACGCACCAAATTCCCCTTATTTATCAACCTTTTTGGCCTCACTACATCCAATACAGGCATTTATTCTATTATATCTTGTTTGACAGAGCTCTATGAGCTCTGTCAAACAAGATATAATAGAATAAATGCTCAGTTTACCTCCAGAACACAGGAAACTGACCAAATCCCTGTTAATTGTATACTCCTGTTAATTGAATAATTTTCACTGGCAAAATGGATATTCAATTAAGAGGATTCTACTGTACTGGACTCCAAATTGGTCATGCTGGGTCCAACATCCCTAATCAGCCACAGACCTCCATTTGCATGAGCCTGACTGCATGTGTGACATATTAACCCTTTATGTTACAAAAAGCAGATGACACTTGCAAACAAAATTCTTGAATAACTCATTTATTTTTTCATTTTTGAGTCAAAAACATAGCCTATGATCATTCATTGGAATGAGCTCGTTCCAATGAGAGGTCATAAGCTATGTTTTGAGACAAAAAAAATGAAAATTGAATGGTGATTTTTGTGAATAATGCTGGCCGGTTTTGGCCTTTACATTGGGTACAGGGTTAATTAAGTCCATGAAGAAAATCTAATCCTTTGTGAATCTACTTGATTGTGACCATCGAGAGTGTATCGGCAGCTAAGCCTCCAATCCAGATGAAAATGTTCCGACTGGAAAATTAGGATGTGGGCACCCCTCTCACCCCCCACCCCCACCAGTTATACCCCTGCCTGCAGCTTCATGAAAACTTTCCCAGGAAGTGGTGTTACAATTCTCATCAGCTGAGTAACAATAGTAAAATGCTTAGCCCACATTTAACTTTATCAGTAACATCTAGTAAGTACAAACTTGCAGTTTTTTGATAAGGGGAGATAGGATCTATAAGCACTTGACCTTTAATTACATAACTTTTCTTCCTTGTCCACTGATAACCCTCTATCCACTGTGTATTTTCAAATTCTTCATCAATCTTGTCATGATTGCTGTTAAAATTCATGTAAACTTAACTAAAAAAATCATTGAGTTAATTTAACTTGGAGAGTGCTAAATTATGTTTTGTCATCAAAATTTGTTCACAAGTCTATAGACACTCTCCCATAAATTGTAACAAGGAAATTCCATACAGACTAAATAATATAGATTCAAAGAAAGTATGAAGGACATCCACAGAGTGTAGAGCCTTGGAGTGGCAGCATCTGCACTTTTGAGTAAAGCCTAGATATGGGCTTCCAGTACTCAACCAGTTAATTTACAGAGGAAAGTATGGTTAGAATTTCCGATAAAATACTTAATATTATAGATGGCAAAAAAATAGTCGCCACATGCAGCTGTTTAAACAGAGATAACAAATCATTCAAGGCATATTTCACTTTACTTCAGGAAATTTTGATTTGTTTTGTTACGATCTATTGGAGATTACATCAAAGCACTAAACAAATCAGTACAGAAACTTTTCACCTGAAAAGAAAAATAGAGTACTTTATCAGTGAACTCTTAACCCAGTGAGTATTTTAAAGATATTTTTCATCAAATCCAGCCATGGCTGCTTTGAAGCAGCCATGACCAGATTTGATGAAAACTTCATCTAAATTTTACTCAAGGAATCATTGGTGAAAAAATACATCCGATTTACAGGGGGAAAATTTGGTTAACATTTTACCCAATGAAATGGCTGCATCCTCCCGCGTAATATGCAAATTCAGCAGTTGAAAAAATATTATGTTTCAAAAAATTTCAACAAAACCATATCATGTGACCCCTCGTTGGAACGAGCTCATTCCAATGAGGGGGGCACATGATATGGTTTTGTTGAAATTTTTTTAAAAATTTAAATAAATGATAATTAAAATAATAAATTTTGATATCATCTGCATTGGGTAAAGGGTTAAATGTGCCAAAATTATACTTATTTTAATGGAAAGAGAAATCCTGTCCCAGGCAGGAAAATCCACCAGCAGTTTGCAAGACGTTTATGGGTACAACATCATAGGGAGTGATTTAAAATGGAATTTTTTGCTCATGTGAAAAAGGCTTTTGCCAATATATTCTTTTAATGTGGGGGCACAATTGTGCTGTATACTAAGGTGTACTGCACATCAATGGTGGGTGCACTTGCCTTCAACCAGTGCTAAGCCTGCTTGTGCGGAGTTAGTACATTGGGGAATCTGACAGTTTCTCTCCACCACTCTGTTGAAAGTGTCATTACACCTCAGTAAATAAACAAAAATGCAAAAGATGGCACTCTCCAATAAATTGTAATAAAATAATTTTTGACAATTTCTGCTGCTAATCAAATAACAAGCTAATTGTGTACAGTGTAAAATCACTAAAGTGGCTATCAGCACTTTTCACTAGAGCCATGATAGTGGCTTCTAGCACTTAACCAGCTTTTATAATCTAAAAAGTGTAACTGGCAATGATAAAAAAAAATGGTTTGGATTTTTACAGGAGGCCAAATGCCATCCATGCATCTGCAATGTTCTAAACAGGTTCAGTGGATTTTACAGACATGACATGTGGTAGTAATATTGTGAATATTTATTCTCTGTATACATTAATAAAGCACTGAGTTGCCTTTTAGTAAGGTCTAATACAAACCCATATATCAAATGGCCAATTCAGCAGCACACTCCTTTCTTTGAAAGCTGAATAATAATCTGACCTGGACTTGAGCTTGTAACATGAGACATGTCCATTTTACACATAGTGTGGGCTTTTGTTTTACCAGGATTGGAGTTACAGCTGGTGTTGTTCACTTTATCTCTGTCACATCAGGAGAGAAGTTTGTTCTGCTTTCATATGTTGAGGATTCCTGGATGAAATTTAACATGTTTTGGAAGATAATTCTTGTTTCATCATACTGTTGATGATTGATTCACATAGGAACACAAATTCTAGTTAATATTGCACAGAAATAACTCTGGTATAGTGTGGGAAGATTATGTTTTTTCATTCAACTCTTCAGTTGCGGTAGTGATTCTGTTATTTCTGGGGATGGTATCAGCTCTTTTAAGATTCACCAATCAAATATCAAACTAGGTCATTTAACTGGTAGAGTGTTGGAAGCCCCTCTTTGGGCTTTAGTTGGGTGTGCAGGTACTGTGACTTAAAAGGCCTAATATTCAGTGAATATGCTTCATATTATCTTTGAAGTGAAATTTTTATACCCCCACTTTCGAAGAAAATGGGGGTATACTGGATTACAGGCATCCATCCGTCCACCTGTCTGTCCGTCCATCCATCAGAACGCCCATCCATCTGTCCGTCCGTCTGTGCATCCATATGTGAGTTTGTCCGAGAATATTCATAACTTAAGTAAATTATTATTTTTTATAATACTTGTTGGTCATAGGTATGCCCACACTAGTTATTTTTTTTTTATTACTTGTTCACTAAGAAATTGTGTCCGTCCAAGCCAAATTTTGTCTGTTCAGCCTGTATCTCGGGTATCGAATGTTCTATTGCAATGAAATTTGCCATGAACACTGCTTATGGTATAGGCTTTAAAAAAGGATTCAACGATATTTCTCACATTCTCCTTTTTAGAGTTAATCCCCTTTTTGGACTTAGAAATTGAAGGAAATAGACATAATTTGTCTGTTCAGCCTGTATCTCAGGTATGGGTTATCAGATTTCAGTGAAATATGGCCTGCAGTTTGCTTATGACAAAGGCTTCTGCCTCATTGCATAAAACTTCCAAACACCAAACAATTTACCATATCTTTTGACTTAGAAATTGTTGAAAATTTTCGAAGAAAATAGAGGGAGGGGGGTATACTGGATTGCGTCAGTCCATCTGTGCATTCGTCTGTCAATCCATACGAGAATATTCATAAATAATATTTGTTGGTCATAGGTATGCCCACACTAGGTGGTACACCACGTGGGGGTATGCACCGAATGAAAGTCCAGCTCTTGTTTCATCTGCAAGGTTTTGCCTTGTTACAATTTATGGGAGAGTGTCTAGAGGCAATCTCCCATAAATGGTAACTAGATAAGGACATGTGAACAAATTTTGATGATCAAAAATAATGTAGCATTCTACCAGTTAACCCTTTACCTAACATGAAAAGCAGACGACACTTGCAAAAAAAAAAATTCTTGAATAACTAATTTTTTTCATTTTTTGTCTCAAAAACATAGGTTATGACCCCTCGTTGGAACGAGCTCGACGAGCTCGTTCCAACGAGGGGTCATAACCTATGTTTTTGAGACAAAAAATGAAAAAAATAATGAAAATTAATTGGCGATTTTTGAGAATAGCGCTGGCCGGTTTTGGCCGTTACGTTGGGTAAAGGGTTAACAGTCATTTAAAATATATGTGTAGTTCACTGGAGATGGGGTTTGTCATATATTTGTGTCTTCCCACAAATATTGGTACCATGATAAATTATGAGGTGAATATTATCTGTAAAGCTCACAATACAGTAGAACCTGTCTTGAGAGACTGCCCTTTGGGTCACACAAAAGTGGTCTCTCAAGACAGGTGGTCTCTCATAACAGGTTTCAGGTTTTCTCAAGTCAGTGAATAACCAACCACAAATTCAGAAATGGAGAAGAATGGATTTCTGTAATTACTTTGTAGTTGCTCTTTTTTATGAAGTTTTTGTAACAAATTGAAATGGACTGTTATAAAAATAAATTAGTGTTGAAAATCTTCATTGAAGATTTTCAACACTGATTTATTTTTATAATTTTTATAACAGTCCATTTCAATTTGTTACAAAAAGATTTTCAACACAAATTTATGTTTATTCCTATCTGTCACATTTCAGGTATGTATAAAATTCTTTATTCAGCAATAATCCTAATCTTTTCACAGGGGTCTTATAAAAACATCTCAATCTTTAATGAGTTAGCAATTGAAACCCAATTAAAAGCTTTTAATACTTTTAATTATGTTAGTATAACCACAATGGATTTTCCAATTCCAGAACAGGTAAAAAGTTTTTGCCATGGTTTCAGTCTTCAAAGATGTGGTCTCTCAAGACAGGTCAATTGTGGCATAAAAATACAAGTTGGTACCAGGTCACAGTGGTCTCTCAAGACAGGTGGTCTCTCAAGACAGGTGGTCTCCCATAGCAGTTCCATTATAGAGTAAAACCAATCAGTGCCTGGTAGATGTGGTCTCTTAAGACAGGTGGTTTCTCAAGGCAGTGGTCTCTCAAGACAGGTTTTACTGTACTGTGAAAACACAAAACCAGTCATTTCATTTTCTCAACCGAATCTCCACCTGGGGCTAATCCTTTAACACTTTTACAATTGTATTTTCCAGAATTGAATTTTCTACTTGTGAACATAAGTAATGAAATGAATCATCAGCATTTCGAAGGACATGGCAATTTACCGGCAGGTAAATTGTCAAGTCTTTTAAAATACTGATAATTTATTATGCCCCTGACTTGAGAAGATGAAGGGGTATCAAGTGAAGACCTCTGTTTGTCCATCTGTCAGTCCATCCATACCAACATTTTCCCTTGTATCTCGGCCACTGCTACTCCAATTTGAATGATATGTGGTGTTGTGATAGAGCATCATGGGGGAACGCTACCTGTAGAGTGGGAGTCTTCTTCCACACATTTTTTCCTGAGAGTTACAACCCTTTTTCACTCTTTCGACTTAGAAAAAATTTTGTGGTGGGGGGCGTTAGCAGCGCTCGCTTTGAGATGTGGGCTGCAGGCCTCTTGTTTCAACTATTTAGAGTTTTAAAAAGGAAATACAATTATTGAAAATACACATGTAAATGTTTTATAGGATACCACACAAGTACGTGAAGATCTCACAAATAAAATATTTCAAAAGTGAGATTGAATCGACAAAATCGAATGAAAATATCATCTGAGATTCAGCGTTCTCGCATTTCTTTTTTCAGAGGTGTGATTTCACAGTGTTATGGAGAGGAAAGCAAACAGAGAATTTTGACCAGACCACATCTGGGCCATGATCAGGGACTAATACTATAAAACTTTTACAACTGCATTTTCTAGAATTGTATTTTCAACTTATTAACCCTTTACCCAACGAATCGCCCGCATCCGCCCGTGTAATTTGCAAATTCAGCAGCTGAAAAAATTTTTTTTTTCGAAATATTTCAACAAAACCATATCACGTGACCCCTCTTTGGAACAAGCTCATCGAGCTCGTTCCAAAGAGGGGTCACATGATATGGTTTTGTTGAAATTTTTGGAAAAACTTTAAAAAATGGTATTTAAAATAATAAATTTTGAAATCATCTGTGTTGGGTAAAGGGTTAATAAAACTGACTAAAATGAATAATTATCATTTTAACTCTTTACCCAACGCAGACGATTTCAAAATTTATTATTTTAAATATCATTTTGTAAATTATTTAAAAAAATTTCCACAAAACCATATCATGTGACCCCTCATTGGAACGAGCTCGACAAGCTCGTTCCAAAGTGGGATCACATGATATGGTTTTGTTGAAATTTTTCGAAAAATAATATTTTTTCAGCTGCAGAATTTGCATATTATGCAGGCGATTCGTTGGGAAAAGGGTAAAAAGATATGGCAATTTGCCTACTGACAATTTGCCAGATCTTTGAAAATGCTGATGGTTCATTTCAACCTGTTTAAAGTCATAACCAGAAAATAGAATTCTAGAATGTGCAATTGTAAAAGTTTTGTAGTACAGGGCCCTGGTCAAACTTCTCTGTCCACTTTTGTAACCCGGAGGTCCATCGACAGAAATATTGCCTATGTTGCTATGAGTAACCAGGAGAACGTGCTTTGGGTGCCATTCAATATGGCAATTGCGTGCAATTTCTACAGGCAGTTAAGCCCAGATAACCGCACAGTTCGTGACAGGACTTCTAGTTTTAACTGTATATAGCCAATAAGTATTTAACAGGTCAGATTTGTTCTGAATGTATGGTAAATAGTTTGGTATTTGAAATTCACATGCAGTTAACAATATCGAGCAATATATCCAGTAGAAAGGACCCACAGTGCAACAGCCAAGTTATAATCATGGCACCAGTCAGCTTCTGCAGTCAAACATCATACACAGTTTGATTGTTCATTAAATTGGAGCAAGAGTCCAGTAGGCTATTATATGCCTGACAACTGGAACTGATTACCTGATAAGAACCTTTGTACTCTAAAAATAACTCACTGCATGTCTACAACTGCTATAACTTATTAATGCTCCATAAAAATAAGGAAGCAAAATAATTGTGTTCCATAAATGCGCAGAGATAACACATGACAGACTGACTGCATGAAGAGGGCTTATTGTGGTGTCAGTCTACAGGGCACCAATACATCAATAAGGGATCATGGTGGCTGAGTGGTTAGGGAATTGTACTTCCAACAGAAAAGTCCACAATTCTGCATTGTGTCCTTGGGCATGGCATTAATCCTTAATATGGTGGCATGGTGGTTCTGTGTACTAAGGTGTACTACATGTTCAAGCCTGAAAATAATTTTCATTGCGCTTCCAGACACAATGTCACACACCAAATAAATTATGTCTGTCATTTAAGAATGATATCTGATATATTACAAAATGGAGTTTGAGTATTCAAAAAATAATGTATTCAGGGTGTACATGTACTTTCATCTTAAAACTGCTCAGAATTCATCCAACCATACCTTCTTTGGCAGGGCTCAATGAGCCCTGCCAAAGAAGGTATGATTGGTATCATTCTGAATTGGACCTGAATTACCCTTCAGACATAACTTCAGTACATGTATGGCTATATCAAATCATATTCCTTCACATGCTGTTAATACTGATGAGCTGTACAGTCTCTTTCTTCACACTTCCCAACATGCCAGGGCCAGAAATCACAATAATCATTAATTTTAGGTTTGCTAGATATATGTGTATGATTTCCAGCATGCATGATGTGCTGATCACCGAACTTCCTTGATAATTTTGGCATCAGGCATTTTGACTGATGATTTTAAACCTCAGTCTGACATTGGCCTTTTTGCACCTGACATTGTCCTTGTCTGACCACTTATTTTCTGGTATGTGCATGTTGATGGTGCCCTTTCCTTCAGCCGATGGTAACCCTGCTTGTGCACAGTTAGTATGTTGGAGAGTATGACAGTTACCCAGCACTCAGTGGTTTTCTCTGGGTACTCCGGCTTCTTCCACCTGTAAAACTGTCTGACACGTGGTGACCCATGCTATTGAAAGTGTCATTAAACCCCAATAAATAAATATCAGCAACATGCATTGAATTGTTGCATGGTACATGCCAACATGTCCTGAAAGATGAATAATGTATTGAATAACAGCAATTAATTATCAAAAACAATAAAACACATAGATGCTTTTATCATTATATATACTTAGTTACTATAAGAACTGTTAAAATTCAGTTGGCTAACCATTAAGCTAGAATGACTGTCTGTCCATGGTCTCAAGATACTGTGGGGCCCACTATATTATTGGGTATTACTTAACCCTTTACCCAACGTAACGGCCAAAACCTGCCAGCACTATTCTCAAAAATCGCCAATTAATTTTCAAAATATTTTCATTTTTTGTCTCAAAAACATAGGTTATGACCCCTCATTGGAACGAGCTCATCGAGCTCGTTCCAACGAGGGGTCATAACCTATGTTTTTGAGACAAAAAATGAAAAAAATGAGTTATTCAAGAATTTTTTTTGCAAGTGTCGTCTGCTTTTCATGTTAGGTAAAGGGTTAATTGAATAAATCTCAAGTTTGTTACTTTCGAAACACCAAACTTATTACCCTATCTTCTTTACAGATTTGAGCTGCTAATTGCATTGTCACTATTAACTCTTTACCTGCTGTTGGGGGATATTCCTGCCATGGACATTATAATCTCTTTCCGCAAGACAAAGTAAAATTTGGGCATTTTTAATTAAATTTTAATGTAAATTAAGTAAAGGTTTTCACCAATGATTTCTTAGTTAAATTACCAAAAAACAAGCTATTAATTGAAAATAGAATATGTTTTCATTTTTGGAATTCACTAAAAAAACAATGAGGGGTCTTAAGCTAAGTTTGAGTAGTACTGGCTAGTTTGAGCCATCACATTGGGTAAAGTGTTGATTTATATGAGATTTACATTAAAGCTGTACAGTACACAGGGCCATTTACTCTGTTAAAAATGAACTTTTTTTTATAATCACAAAGTGTGACTAACCCTGTGCATTGCACAGGGTTAGTCACACTTTCTGGTTATAAAAAAGTGGTAATGGCCATATTGCACACTACATGAAAATAAAAACTGACTTGGGCTGTGAAAATGCACAGGGCTAGTTGGTTACATGTTGCAAGGAACTAATGGAAATACTTGCACCGATTTGAAGAAATTTTTTTAAAGTGAATTCCAAAATAAAAATGTTTTCTATTTTCAAATAATAGCTTGTTCAAAAAGATTTTTAGCAAATCCAGTCATGGCTGCTTTGCAGCAGCCATGACTAGATTTGATAATATAAAAATATACTCAGCGGGTTAAGAGTTAAATGTTACTGATAAGTGACAGCTCTTGACTTTTCACGGGTTTTTTTTTTTATCAGATTTCAGCTTTTTCTTGCTCAACTACAAAGTTTTCATATCTTTGAATTTACTTGAAAATTGTCTTTCAGAACCTTGAAATCTTTTCCTCTACTCAAGCATGATTTCTGTTTATTTTATACAAGAGTAATCATTCTTCTGCAAGAGAATATCTGACACAAGGCGATTCAGCTGGCCGTTGAAAGTGTTAAAGCCCAATAAAAAATGACTATAATAATTATTAATTTCTTACTAATCACCACATGTGCTCAGTTTCTGAATTTAATAATAAGAATAGATTCAAATGATGATAAGTCATGAGGTCTGTACTGTCAATATCACTGGCAAATCCAGGATTGAGTTGTAGGGAGAGGGGGCACCACCAGATTTTAATCATCAGTCATGATATGAAGCATGTAGTAGCTCATTTGGTGCAAGCATAAGCGGATGCATTCCACTTTCGGCAATGGGGCAGGGGTCTGGAGGCCTCTCTAGGAAAATGGAGGTCATTGTGGCCCATCAGTACAAGTCAAAATAAGTTGTAGGATAACCACTATAAGCTATGTAGCTTTCTCTTCCTACACTGATGAGACTAGAAGCTGACATCATTTTCTGGAAAGCGCTCACTGAGAAAATGATGTCAGATTCTGATCTTATCAGTGCAGAAGCAGCAGTATACTTTGTTTATTGCAGTTATGCTACAACTTATTTTGACTTGTACTGAAGCTTATTTGGTATGTTTTTTTCTACTGTAACACATGGACATCCACTACCACCAGTAGTGGATGATCATGTGTTATTGCAGATAATACCATATCCCCTGGTCTCAGATTTGGTGAAAGAAAATTGACATACAAAAAATAGGGTGTCCATGCCCTACCACCACCCACTACTCACCTCACCCCACCCCCATCTGCTCAGGAATGTGAAAAGTGTGTACATGCTGATAATGGCAAATGCAGAAGGCAAACAGGCAAAATGAGATCTCGTTACCTTTTCTGTCTTCCACTGTTTTGTGTCCATTGAAATTCCTGAGTTTCCAATGTGAATGATGTTTTTTTTTTTTTTTGGTGGGGGGGGGGGGGTGTTTTCCACTCTTTCCCACATACATCCCTTGAATAAATATCGCTCATTGTGTTTAAACTTTGACAGAGGGTTAAATGATGTACTCATTTTCTAAACATTTCATCTGTTGGGTGTATACAAAAATGCAGAATTTGAGCCAATAATTTTTACATTCATAAGTTCTGTCTGCAACTTACTGCTAAATAATAATGTAGATGACGGCAGTCGACTGCCACCTATTATCTACAGATTATGTGTGAAATTTATTGCATATGAAAGTTATGTTACAAAAGTCTTTCTGTTGGCATTTTAAATATCAGGTATGAACTGTAGGTGAATTTTTTATTTTCTATTTCTTGGTTTTGTAGCCATTTTGTGTTCTTTACAGCTGTATATCATGGCTGCACTGCCAAAATATGAATTTGCAGCAGAATTTGTTATTAACTCTCCACGTATGAAGGTGATTCAAATGGTTGCACCCTGCAAATTAAGCTTTTTGAACAGATGCTATATGCTTTGAGGTTATCGTTTTGTTTAAGCTTTCTAGATTTTACAAGGACTGGCAAGCGAATTATACAACTTATATTAACTCTTAACCCACTGAATAATTTTAAAATATTTTTCTTCAAATCTAGTCATGGTTGCTGTGAAGCAGCCATGACTAGTTTTGATGGAAAATTTGACACAAGAAATCATTGGTTAAATAGTCTAGGCAATGTACAGGGGAAAATTTGGTTAAATTTCCTGACCTGTGCAAGAATATCTGCCAGCAGCAAAACAAGGAGTTAACACCTTTCCTTGACCCAGTGGTACAGTTTGTGGGATGATCCTCATAGGGGCAGCTTAGTGGCCTCGCTTGATCTTCTCAAATAATACAAAGGGATGTTTAGCCTGCATGGAGTATGTCTCTCTTCGCACTGGGACAGCCAATTCATGTCTCCTACCAGTAGTATGGTATGCTACAACAACAAGAACCTCACAGTTGATGCTGCCAGAGAGTGTCTGGATACCTTTAGAAACTTTTCTGACCCAAGATCAGTCCAGAGATCTCTTGAGAGACTAGCGCACATATCTGCTTGGCCACCTCTCCCAAGGTTATCAGTGGCACAAATAATTGTTTCTGATGGTGAGGCCAGACTATAAAATTTCCAACATTAATTTATAAGCAATGCACAGTATCAGCATGTGCCACAAGTGACGTGATAATGCTATTTTTTGCCAGAATTACCATGACCTTAAATTAACCCCTGTATTAAGTGATAGTGTCTCCTTGCCCAACATGAACAAATTCTTAACACTGGTTGTCTAACGAGTCCTTTTTAATTTTATGTATTTCTATTGCACCCTTGCTCCCACCTGTATCAACAGGACAACTGAATATACAGTGGACAGTTGGGGACCCAACTATTGCCTCAACTAGTAGAATGCTGGAAGCCACTATCATGGCTATTGAAAAGTGCTGGAAGCCACTTTAGTGGCTTTGCAATGCATGCATTTGTTTGTTGTGTACTCAGCAGTAGAATACAAATGAATATGTAAAATTGTTTTGCTACAAAACAATTCCTGAGGAACAAAATCTTGTAAAACTTAGGCTTCCCTTACTGGTAGCATGGTATCATTAAAAAAAAAAAAAACTCATGGTACAAATAACCTTTGAAAAATAATTAGCTCTCTACCAGTTAATAGCACCATATTATTGCCATGATACTGCCACAATGTTGCAATAAATAAATAAATAAATAAATAAATAAATAAATAAATAAATAAATAAATAATTTAATACAACATTCCTGTGCTAACCCTGTGAAGTGGTGCACTGCTTGTTTTGCAGGTTGAGTGCTAAATTATTTTTGTTTGTCTAACTTTGTTCACATATATTTCCCTTTGCAGCAGTTTATGGGAGAGTGCCTATATTTATTGAATTTATTGATGTTTAAGGTCACATATTTATGCACAATGGCTAATCATGACCGTGACAGTTTTACGGGTGGAGGAAGCCGGAGTACCCGGAGAGAACCACTGAGCAATGACGAGCAGCTGCCAGCTCCCCAACATCGTAACTCTGCACTGCACTGTAGCACAGGCAGGGTTAGATTGGTTGAAGACATGCGTACCATCAACGTGCAGTACGCCTTAGTACACGGCGTCATCGTGCCCCCACACGGGCAATGGAGATGAAGTGTCTTGCCCAAGGACACAACGTGGTTCAATATATGCCTATAGGCATGCTCCCATAAATTGTAACAAGATAAATCATGACAGAAAAAATAATTTCACTTCGAAGATAATATGAAGTAAATCTGCAGAATTTGAAGCCTTCAAGTTGCAGTACCTGCACTTCAGAATGGAGCCCAGATATGGACTTCTAACACTACCAGTTAATGTGGTAAACAAGTTCTCCTTTACAGGTAAAATAGCTTCTGGTAAGGCCTAAAAAAATAAAAAAAATCTGTTTCTCAGGCCCTTCCGCATGGTCCTTTTGGCTGCCGCATGGTCTCTTTTTATAACCAATTTAAACTTGAAAAAAATTAAAATTAAATGATTTATGTCTGATATTTGTTTGACCCAAGTTAAAAAAATTGATGAATTTGTCCCTTGAGTGCAAGAAGGCTTTGCAATGCTTTAGCATTGCAAAGCCTTCTTGCACTCAAGGGATGAAATACACCACTACCCATGCTATTCTGTAGATTATGAGGCCTAAAACTCGAACCAAGAACATGAACTTTTGATTGCAAAGAAGTAATTACTGAAATAAAAAATAAAATAAAAAACTGCTCGCCCGCATGCATTTTCACAGATAATGGCCTGAGAAACAGAAGGTCTACTTTGTGTGGCCTAACCAAGTCATTGATGCTGAAATTGACCTTAACCCTCTGCACACTGATGTCGAAATATCAAAATTTCAACATGAACATTTTTCACATAAAGCAACCTGGAAGCGAACCAATTTAATCTTGTTTGACAGAGCTCATTGAGCTCTGTCAAACAAGATTGAATTGGTTAAATTCCTAGTTGCATCATGGGAATATTTTGATGCTTAAAATTTTAGTATTTTGACATTAGAATGCAAAGGGTAAAGCACCAAAATACAAATATATTTAACCCTTTACCTAACATGAAAAGCAGACGACACTTGCAAAAAAAATTCTTGAATAACTAATTTTTTTCATTTTTTGTCTCAAAAACATAGGTTATGACCCCCTCATCGGAACGAGCTCGACGAGCTCGTTCCAATGAGGGGTCATAACCTATGTTTTTGAGACAAAAAATGAAAAAAATCATGAAAATTAGTTGGCGATTTTTGAGAATAGCGCTGGCCGGTTTTGGCCATTACATTGGGTACAGGGTTATTACAGCATGATGGCTTGATGAAAAAGTGATATCTTACTGGACCTATTTTTAAAAAAATATCAGGACACTGTGGTGTAAGTGTCTGAATTGTTATTAAGGGTTTGTGAGTTTTGTGTTGTGACCTAGAATAAAACACCTGACCTTGGTTGCTCTTGTGAAAAAATTGTGATACAATATGAATTCAACCAATGCAACCTGAACTGAACTTGGTACCTTTTAAGCTCACATGGCCCATCGCTTGGTGTTGCCCGGGATCTGTAAACTTTTCACATTTTTATGTTCTCTGGAACTACTGAGCTGATGTGAACCAAACTTAGCAGGAATGGTCTATGAGAGGTCCTCTACAAACGACCTTGATTTTGTTTCCGTTGGATGAAAAACATGGCCGTCAGAGGCATTCTTTGATTCTGAGTGGTCGATTTTCAAAAATCTTCTCCTCTGAAACTACAAGGCCAAATGTTTTGAAATGTCACATGGTTGATGACTAGGGCACCCTCTACCAACCGTCCTCATTAAATGTTGATCAGGTTGCAAACATGATCGCAATTGCAGCTTATAGTTACCAAAGAAAACCTATGGGAAATCACATTTTCATCTTCTTCTCTGGAACAACTGAGCTGATGTAAACCAACCTTGGCAGGAATGGTCTAAGGGAGATTCTCTACAACTGATCCTCATTTTGTTCCTGATGGATGAAAAACGTGGCTGCCAGAGGCATTCTTTGATTCTGATTGGTCGATTTTGAAAAATCTTCTCCTCTGAAACTACAAGGTCAGATGTTTTGAAACCTTGCATAATTGATGAATGGGACATCCTCTACCAATGATCCGCATGTAATGTTGATCAGGTTGCAAACATGGCCGCAATTGCGGCTTATAGTTACCATAGAAACCCTATGGGTAATCACATTTTCATCTTCTGTTTTGCCAGGTGAGCAATTACAGGCTCTTGTTAGTATGTTGAGAATTCTGACAGTTCCTCACTGATATTTACAAGTTCCCTCCAGGTACTATGACTATCTTTACCATGTCAAATAGTTCACCCAAATATCCAAATACGGTCAGGGGGAGTCTCAATAGGCTTACCCCTATAAAATCTTTCCAGTAGGCCTTTATCACTCATAAAAATCCAAGACATGGGATAAATCAGAATATCGACCACTGGGCAGAATATTCAAAATCATTTCTATACATTTTTTCATGAAGCTTGATATTATTATTATTATTATTTATTGGTGTTTAAGGTCACATACTTATGCACAATGGTTAATCGTGACCGTGACAGTTTTACGGGTGGAGGAAGCTGGAGTACCCGGAGAGAACCACCGAGCAACGACGAGCAGCTGTCAGCTCTCCAACATCGTAACTCTGAACTCTGCACCGCAGCACAGGCAGGGTTAGATTGGTTGAAGACATGCGCACCATCGACGTGCAGTATGCCTCAGTACACAGCGTCATCGTGCCCCCATGTAGGCAATCGGGGTGAAGTGTCTTGCCCAAGGACACAATGCGGCTGCCGCAGGTGGGATTCGAACCGAGGACCTCTCGGCTTGCAGCCTGTACCTCTACCAACTGAGCCAACACGCCCCCCATGAAGCTTGATATGTCCTGTTACATGTATGTGGCACACTGTTGGAAAGGGCTCTGAGAGACCATTCCAATAGTGTATTATGTATTATTGAACAGTATTTCACCCACAAAAGCAAAAATCCACAAAGATACTGTCCATATTCTAGAATGTATGATATAAATAGAAAAAAAAGCATTATTGACTGATAGGATACTGGAAGCCCATATTTGGCCTTTATATTCAACCTTTAGTCCTCGGATTAAGTTTATGTTAACCCTTTATCTAACATGAAAAGCAGACGACACTTGCCAAAAAAATTCTTGATAAACTTAATTTTTAGCTCAACTTTGGCGAAGCCAAATTTGAGCTTATGCCATGGCCCGTCGTCCGTCGTCCGTCTGTCTGTCTGGCCGTCTGTCCGTCAACAATTGGATACAGCTCGGGCTAGAGGCCGTATTTATGAACTGATCTTTACGAAACTTCTTGGGTACCTTTGTTATGACTGTGGGACGAGAACGACTGTTTTTGGGTTTGGTCTGAAATTCAAGATGGCTGCCAGCCGCCATTTTGTACCGACGATGCAGAAATCTGTTTTTTGTACAGAACTTCCATATGAAAGCTATGATTTGAATAATTTTTTGTATGAATGTTTAGTACCATGGGATACATCACATATAATACGGGGTTTTTTTTCGTGCGTAAATTATGCAAATTAGACTAACTTTGATGTTTTTTGATGTTACTTTCAGAACTGTAAGTGCAAATGCCAATACGGCTCGGGCTAGAGGCCGTATTTCTGAACCGATCTTTACAAAATGCCTTGGGTACCTTTGTTATCACCGTGGGACGAGAACGAGTGTTTTTGGGTCCGGTCCGAAATTCAAGATGGCCGATGGCAGCCATTTTGTACAAAATTTGGTGCAATCAGATTTTTGCACAGAACTTCCATATGAAAGCGCTGATTTGAATAATTTTTTGTGTGAATGTTTAGTACCATGGGATACATCACATATAATACAGGTTTTTTTCTCGTGCAGAAATTATGCAAATTAGATGAACTTTGATTTTTTCAGTGCTACTTACACACAGTAAGTACACATGTCAATACGGCTCAGGCTAGAGTCTGTATTTATGAACCAATCTTCACGAAAAGTCTTGGGTGCCTTTGTTATCACCTTGGGACAAGAACAAGTGTTTCTGGGTGCGGTCCAAACTTCAAGATGGCTGCCAGTGGCCATTTTGTACCGAAATTAGGTCTAATCAGTTTTTTGTACACAACTTCTATATACGGCTCAGGCTAGAGGCCGTATTTATGAACCGATCTTTACGAAACTTCTTGGGTACCTTTGTTATCACCGTGGGATGAGAACGAGTGTTTTTGGGTGTGGTCCAAAATTCAAGATGGCCACCAGCAGCCATTTTGTACCAAAATTAATGCAATCAGTCTTTTGTACAGAACTTCTGTATGAAAGTTCTGATTTGAATATATTTTTGTATGAATGTTTAGTAACATGGAATACATCACATATAGTACGAGTTTTTTTCTCGTGCAGAAATTATGCAAATTAGATGAACTTTGATTTATTCAGTGCTACTTATACACTGTAAGTGCACATGTCAGTACGGCTCGGGCTAGAGGCTGTATTTATGAACCGATCTTCACAAAACTTCTTGGGTACCTTTGTTATCTCCTTGGGATGAGAACGAGTGTTTCTGGGTGCAGTCCAGAATTCAAGATGGCTGCCAGTGGCCATTTTGTACCGAAATTAGGTCCAATCAGTTTTTTATCACAACTTCTACACAGCTCATATTTGTGAACTGATCTTCACGAAACTTCTTGGGTACCTTTGTTTTCACCTTATGACAGGAATGAGTGTGTTTTGGGGTGCCTTTGTTATCACTGTGCTATGAGAACAAATATTTTGGGGTTCAGTCAGACCCATTCTGGGACTCAAAGATTTCTTTTCTAGTTTAGCTTCTGACTGTCACCCACCTTTACAATACTTTACCTATACATTTGTTATAGGCAACAGTCCGTATTTATGTACAGACCGTTAAAATAATTTATATGTACCTTTGTTATCAGGTCATTGCCTAGATGTTTGTCATTGCTGTGTCACATACTATACATGTGCATGTCTTTGTCTTGACAAGTTGAGCTACAGTGTCATTGACACTTTCATTTTCATTTTTTGTCTCAAAAACATAGGTTATGACTCCTTGTTGGAACGAGTCTGATGAGCTCGTTCCAACGAAGGGTCATAACCTATGTTTTTGAGACAAAAAATGAAAATTCATTGGTGATTTTTGAGAATAGAGCTGGCCAGTTTTGGCCGTTACATTGGGTGAAGGGTTATACAGCTACAGATAACTTAACAGCATTTCTACATTATTGTTGACTGCCTGTACAGGCATCCAACAATGTAAAAACACTTGTCAAGATAAATATATGTTATTACCACTATCAAGCCTGAAAATAAGCATACCATCATCTGCAAAATGAGGTCCCCAGAGGGTGAATTTGGTGATGCTACCCTGCACAGCAGGGTAGCATCACAAAATTTACCCTCTGTGAACCTCAGTCTGAATCAAGGTCTCAAACCAAAACAGAAAGCTGTACCTAGAGGATAAATTGGCTCACTGTATGGGATAGCATCAGCAAATTCACCCTTTGGGGACCTCATTTTGCAAATGACAGGTTGCTTATATCCAGGCTTGACCACAATGTGTTGATCAAGAAACTTGTATCAAGCCAAGATGGTGTTCTATTTGGAATCGTGGATAGCCCTTTAGGGCGAGGTGCTATACGTAATAGGAAAACCTTCTAGGCTTGATACAAGTTTTTCTATCAGCACATAGTGGTGATGCCAAACTTATCTTACCATCTCAGAATATCTTACCATCTCGGAAACCCACTGTTTGGTAATAACCAATTTATCGTACACTACTCCTCCATTTCTTGACTTGTTCACATGTATTTTGACAACTACTCAGCATCTATAAATTGATTTTTTATGAATGACGACCGTAATGATGTCATGGTATTACGTTTTTGAGCTGTGCATGATGTAATCCCCATACAGTGTTGCGCTTGTATTAGAACCGCTAAAGTTTATAGTAGTGTTTCAGTTGTTTGTTTCTTTGTTTTATATTTCAGCTTTAACACATGGTAGGCTTATATAAAAATATCATCATGGCAAAAGTTGATCTTGTCTAATTGATTTCGCTGAGTTGGTGATTTATTTGTCATATAATTAGTGTTATCAAAAGGGTGACCTGAACATGTGTAATCAGTTCTCGGTGTGTGCAGGTAAAAACTTTCTCTTTCTGAATCGAATAATTGCACCTGCTCACAGAAGTTACTGTGGCTTGTACAAATTAGTATCAGTCTAGACATTTTAGCTTTATGGGGGAAAAATCGATTGATTGTAAGAGAAATGCATTCTACCAGTAGAGTTATCGAGGAAGAATATGCTTTGGGCAGTGTTTTCAGAGCAATATAAAAGGGACTGCTTGTGGCTGTATGGGGACTTGAGAGTTAAGTACAGGTACCACAACTTGAAGGCTTCATCTGCTGTAGATGTGCTTCATATTATCATTATTTAGTCTCGATGGTTCCCCGCGGGAACCCCGGGAAGTGAAGCAGTGCCTGTTCACTGTGGTAAATAGGCTCTGTTTTACTGGTAAAATAGCACCCAGTCATCAATGCATGGGAGATGCAAACCCTCTCTAAAATGGGTAACATGGCTTATTAACGCTCACCCCTGGTCTTGAGTTGATACTCATGTTGTGGTCATGATTAGCCATTGTGCAAAAATATGTGACCTTAAACACCAATAAATAATAAATAAATTGTCTTGGTGGTTTGGCCATGTTACAGTTCATGGGAGAAGAGTGCCTAAAACATTCCCTCATAAATTGTACGTAGGCAAAAACAGGTGAAGATATTCTGACAACAAAACATAATTTAGGACTCATCCAGTTGAAAGGAAACCTTGCAGTAACCTTTACCCAACATAATGGTCAAAACCGGCCAGCGCTATTCTAAAAAATCGTCAGTTAATTTTTTATTATTTTTTTAATTTTTTGTCTCAAAAACATAGGTTATGACCCCTCATTGGAACGAGCTCATTGGGCTCATTCCAATGAGGGGTCATAACCAATGTTTTTGAGACAAAAAATTAAAAAAATGAGTTGTTCAAGAATTTTTTTTGCAAGTGTCATCTGCTTTTCATGTTAGGAAAAGGGTTAACATGAATTGTGGACATTCTGTGTTTTCATTGTGCATTTTGTGTCGACCTGCTCATTACAATAATCAGGGTTGGCTGACTTGGGTGAGACTGCACAGGCCATGACCTGGCCAATAATTTTCCAAATTATGGTTTAGAATTGAATCGAATCTTGAATCAAATTTCTCTGCTTATCAAGTTGTGGATAGTGCTCCTTCTTACAGCCGTAAATATTGTCAATTTCCACTCAGATATTGTGTGCAACAGCAGCTCATGAAAATCAAGCTAAAATCAGAATATTCCAGAATGGAATCAATATAATTTCGGATGCAAAACCTACTTGAACTCTTCTTCTCTTATCAGGTCTCCTGTCTTCTTCTATATACCTGATGATAGAAGAAGAGTTCAAGAGGTGACAATTGAAATGTAGGATTTGAAGAACATCTCGATGATTCAAAAATGTTTGAAGCGGCATGATTTATTTATTTATTTATTGACGTTTAAGGTCACATATTTATGCACAATGGCTAATCATGACCGGGACAGTTTTATGGGTGGAAGAAGCTGGAGTACCCGGAGAGAACCACTGGGCAATGACGAGCAGCTGCCAGCTCCCCATCATCGCAACTCCGCACTGAAGCACAGGCAGGATTAGATTGGTTGAAGACATGCGTACCATCGACGTGCAGTACGCCTTAGTACACGGCGTCATCGTGCCCCCACGAGGGCAATGGAGATGAAGTGTCTTGCCCAAGGACACAACGCAGTTGCCGCAGGTGGGATTCGAACTGAGGACCTCTCGGTTTGCAGCCTGCACCTCTACCTACTGGACCACCGCGCTCCCAATCGGCATGATCAAACTTGAATCTAATTGAATCATGGGACAATTTCGAATTGAATCAAATTTCGAAACTTTCCAGGGTCCTAGTTTATAGAGAGAGAGTGATACCCTGGAATGATTGTATCAAATCAGCCTTTTACTTTACATACAGTACATGGAGAGTGGATTGTAACTAAATCACCCGCAGAGTAGAGTTATCACTCAAGGTATAACTTTCAAATTTTGTACATATCGACAAAAAACACAAGCAATGTTTCAGCCAATGGACCTCTGGGTTTAACCCAGAGGTCCATTGGCTGAAACTTTGCTGGTGCTGGTTGTGCTTTGCAATAAATTTGCAATTATTGCTCAGGTGGAATCTTCACTCTGTGGGTGATTTAGTGATAATACACTCTCCATGTACTGTATATCACATACTCAACAGAATGTGGCCCGTTACAGTGATAATCATTATCCTATGGCTATATGTCTCATCTGTGGATCACCCGAATGGTGCCGGTGCCACATTAAGTAGTCAGGAAAGTAAAGAGTCAGATCTAACCCAGTGGAAGTTGAATTTTACAGTAATATAACTCCGAATTGATGACCATGAAGTGATGCAAGTGTGCCATGCAAATTCTAGACCCCCACCCTTGGGAGGAGGACACCCCCCACTCAAATCCTCCCCCAGCTCAGGCTTTCGGCCCTTGTTACATGCCTGCAGCATGTCCTGCATCAGCCTGGCCAATGTAAAATACCTTCCACTAGCCCTGAAAATAATATCCCTGTTCTTCTGAGGGAAAATGTTGCTGAATTCTGTGGTAAAATAGAAACCACAATCAAATACGCTATAAGAAGAGTATGCTAAATACCACAAGATATCTTTACAACTTTCAAGCACCTGTGTGAAAATTTGTGAACTTTGTTTTTTGTACTGTTGATATATTACAACTTACAGATGTATTGTTACAGCAATAGTTATGTAATTTTTGCACTCCGTTGGGAATGAATTATGCAGTTGGAAAGTATTCCGTATAGTTTCTTGTAAATACTGTTGATTGAATAGCCAAAACTGTCAGCAAAAAGTTCTAATAAACCATCTGAATTCTGTCATCTAGAATTTTGCTAATTATCTTAGTAATCTGATGATACTTTATGTCTCATATTCTTAATATTTTGGTAACCCTTTACCTAATGTATAGGCCACATCTTACCATGTAATTGAGCTGTTGTAACAAAAATCATTTTAAAAAAGACCATATCACGTGACCCCTCATTGGAACAAGCTCATTTATCTTGTTTCAGTGAGGGGTTTCTCATGATATGGTTCTAATAAAAAATTTTTTTTTAAATATCAAAGTACCGTAAACTGGGGTGTATAGGGACAGGGGTATGAATAGGGACAGAAAACTGAAAAGTTATTTCAAGTTTTGTAAACATGCCTAGATTATTTTTTTAAGAATCTTTATATATTATTTCCCGATGGGTCTATAAGTGAAGAAAAAAATATCTAGGCATGTTTACAAAACTTGAAATAACTTTTCAGTTTTCTGTCCCTATTCATACCCCTGTCCCTATACACCCCAGTTTACGGTAACACATTTTTAGCTCAACTTTGACGAAGCCAAATTTGAGCTTATGCCATGGCCCGTCTTCTGTCTGTCCATCCGTCCGTCTGTCCATCTGTCCGTCAATGTTTTTTGGTGTTACTTTCAGCACTGTAAGTGCAAATGCCAATACGGCTCGGGGTAGAGGCCGTATTTATGAACCGATCTTTATGAAACTCCTTGGGTACCTTTGTTATCACCGTGGGACGAGAACGAGTGTTTTTGGGTCCGGTCCGAAATTCAAGATGGCCGATGGCAGCCATTTTGTACAAAATTAGGTGCAATCAGATTTTTGCACAGAACTTCCATATGAAAGTGGTGATTTGAATAATTTTTTGTGTGAATGTTTAGTACCATGGGATACATCACATATAATACAGGTTTTTTTCTCATGCAGAAATTATGCAAATTAGATGAACTTTGATTTTTTCAGTGCTACTTACACACAGTAAGTACACATGTCAATACGGCTCGGGCTAGAGTCTGTATTTATGAACCGATCTTCACTAAATGTCTTGGGTACCTTTGTTATCACCTTGGGACGAGAACGAGTGTTTCTGGGTGCGGTCCAAAATTCAAGATGGCTGCCAGTGGCCATTTTGTACCGAAATTAGGTCTAATCAGTTTTTTGTACACAACTTCTATACGGCTCAGGCTAGAGGCAGTATTTATGAACCGATCTTTACGAAACCTCTTGGGTACCTTTGTTATCACCGTGGGATGAGAACGAGTGTTTTTGGGTGTGGTCCGAAATTCAAGATGGCCACCAGCAGCCATTTTGTACCAAAATTAGTGCAATCAGTCTTTTGTACAGAACTTCTGTATGAAAGTTCTGATTTGAATAAATTTTTGTATGAATGTTTAGTAACATGGAATACATCACATATAGTACGGGTTTTTTTCTCGTGCAGAAATTATGCAAATTAGATGAACTTTGATTTATTCAGTGCTACTTATACACTGTAAGTGCACATGTCAATACGGCTCGGGCTAGAGGCTGTATTTATATGCCGATCTTCACAAAACTTCTTGGGTACCTTTGTTATCACCTTGGGATGAGAACGAGTGTTTCTGGGTGCGGTCCAAAATTCAAGATGGCTGCCAGTGGCCATTTTGTACCGAAATTAGGTCCAATCAGTTTTTTGTCACAACTTCTACACAGCTCATATTTGTGAACTGATCTTCACGAAACTTCTTGGGTATCTTTGTTTTCACCTTGGGACAGGAATGAGTGTGTTTTGGGGTGCCTTTGTTATCACTGTGCTATGAGAACAAATATTTTGGGGTTCAGTCAGACCCACTCTGGGACTCAAAGATTTTTTTCTAGTTTAGCATCTGACTGTCACCCACCTTTACAATACTTTACCTATACATTTGTTACAGGCAATGGTCAGTATTTATGTACAGACCATTATAATACTTTATATGTACCTTTGTTATCAGGTCATTACCTAGATGTTTGTCATTGCTGTGTCACATACTATACATGTACATGTCTTTGTCTTGACAAGTTGAGCTACAGTGTCATTGACACTTTCATTATCATTAGCATTGGGTGAAAGGTTAACCCTTCACCAATCATCAACAGCAGACAACACTTGCAAAAAAAAATTCTTGAACAACCAGAGCTTCGAATAAGCGGCATATTTGCATATTTATGCAATAAAAACATGCAAAAATGTAAAAAGATAAATTGGGTTGCATATCAAAAATCAAAGAAACTAACAAATAGGTAATTTATGAAACTCCTTCAGCGTACTTTATGTGACCGGTCATTTTCACGATGTTCTCAATCCATGTAGCAACCCGTTTTAATCCCATTGTCTGTATACAACTTTGCAAGTTTTTTGTTACAACCTCACTAAAAAGTGTACACTCGGCCACTCCGAGACTGAGTTGTTGGGTGTAAACATAATTTAAAATTCTATATTTGGTGAAGCTTCTTTCCATCTCAGAGTGGAACTACACGTTTTAGTGACATGTCATTGCTAAAAGACAGTAAAAGTGGTGCCTGCAGACCATGTGCATTAATAATAAAGGGGCTGCACTGAAAGATCACTGTAGATGAGTGTAGAATAAGTAAAGGTGGGAATAGGAAAATAAACATGTAGGGGTTTTATAGAGGTGTTATATATACAGTACGGCCGCCGTGGACTGGTCACTTTCTGCCAGTGGGCAATATTTCCACGGACGCAATAATATTAAATTCCAAACACTAATTATAGGAATATATCATCCAAAATTTAATCAATGAAGCATCAATGTACCACTCGGTGCTTCATTAATTAAAAGTTTGCTGACGATGATTTTTATTACCTGGTGAACTCATGGGTAGACATCACTACCCACGCATGGATTATGACCAGTCCACGGTGACTGTACTGTATCTACTAAAGAAATTATAGGGATAGGACCAGTATATCCCATTCAAAAGCCGAAAATGATAAAAATTCTATGGACATCTTTTAGTCTATACTATAAGACAACTGTAGACAGAGAACTTAATTGACTGAGTGAGAGGAGAGGAGAGAAGAGAACAGAGATAAAATAAAAATTATACGGTCATCTTTCATTGAAATACAAAAAGTCTTATATTGGCAACCATCATTGAGTTCTGAAACTGCTCCCCACCCCTAAAATAATATTATACTATGACACAGGTCATTAATTTCCCACTCAGCATGCTTTTACTCGATCACACAACATATTTAGGAGTACAAAATGGTGTTTTACTCAACTGAAATAAAAAATACTCAATTCATCTGTAAATACCCTTTGCACTGAAAGCTAATTTGGGGCTCTGTGAACAACTAAACATTTTCATTTTGTCACAAAAACATAGCTTGTTACCACTTACTGGAACTTTCTCAACATGCTCATCATCTTTTCAATGAGAGGTCAGAAACCGTATTTTAAAGCAAAAATTTAAAATATAATAATAACATTATTAATATAGTTATACGTTTTGGGTCCAAATACTCAATTCCCATTGGTCAGCTGGGTGAAAACGTCATGACCAAATGTAATTCATTTTCCAATGAATACATTTGGTCAAACTTTGACTCGCATTTATGGTAGAGCGCAGTTGAAAGAATGTAATTCGGGCGGTGTTTGCGCAGGTTTTTAACTTTTAGCACCTCTCTCTCTGATCAACTGTGCTGTTGTTTCTTTGGTGACATTTCCAACTGTGGCATAAAGCCCGTTACTAAAATACTCGTTTCCATTTTTAGCTCAGCTTTGATGAAGTCAAATTTGAGCTATTGTCATGGCCCGTCGTCTGTCGTCCGTCTGTCCGTCTGTCTGTACGTCAACAATTGGCTATGGCTTGGGCTAGAGGTCGTATTTATGAACCGATCTTCACGAAACTTCTTGGGTACTTTTGTTATGACCGTGGGACGAGAACGAGTGTTTTTGGGTGCGGTCCAAAATTCAAGATGGCTGCCAGCCGCCATTTTGTACCGATGATGCAGAAATCTGTTTTTTGTACAGAACTTCCATATGAAAGCTCTGATTTGAATAATTTTTTGTATGAATGTTTAGTACCATGGGGTACATCACATATAATACGGGTTTTTTTCTCGTGCGTACATTGTGCAAATTAGACTAATTTTGATGTTTTTTGGTGTTAATTTCAGCACTGTAAGTGCAAATGCCAATACGTCTCGGGCTAGAGGCCGTATTTATGAACCGATCTTTACAAAACTTCTTGGGTACCTTTGGTATCACCGTGGGACGAGAACGAGTGTTTTTGGGTCCGGTCCGAAATTCAAGATGGCCGATGGCAGCCATTTTGTACAAAATTAGGTGCAATCAGATTTTTGCACAGAACTTCCATATGAAAGCGCTGATTTGAATAATTTTTTGTGTGAATGTTTAGTACCATGGGATACATCACATATAATACAGGTTTTTTTCTCGTGCAGAAATTATGCAAATTAGATGAACTTTGATATTTCAGTGCGACTTATACACATTAAGTACACATGTCAATACGGCTCAGACTTGAGTCTGTATTTATGAACTGATCTTCACGAAATGTCTTGGGTACCTTTGTTATCACCTTGGGACGAGAACGAGTTTTCTGGGTGCGGTCTAAAATTCAAGATGGCTGCCAGTGGCCATTTTGTACCGAAATTAGGTCTAATCAGTTTTTTGTACACAACTTCTATACAACTCAGACTGGAGGCCATATTTATGAACCAATCTTTACAAACCTTGTTGGGTACCTTTGTTATCACCGTGGGATGAGAGCGAGTGTTTTTGGGTGTGGTCCGAAATTCAAGATGGCCACCAGCAGCCATTTTGTACCAAAATTACTGCAATCAGTCTTTTGTACAGAACTTCTGTATGAAAGTTCTGATTTGAATAAATTTTTGTATGAATGTTTAGTAACATGGAATACATCACATATTCTAAGGGGTTTCTTTTCGTGCAGAAATTATGCAAATTAGATGAACTTTGACTTATTCAGTGCTACTTGCACAATGTGAGCACACATGTCAATACGGCTCAGGGTAGAGGCTGTATTTATGAACCGATCTTCACAAAACTTCTTGGGTACCTTTGTTATCACCTTGGGACGAGAATGAGTGTTTCTGGGTACGGTCCAAAATTCAAGATGGCTGCCAGTGGCCATTTTGTACCAAAATTAGGTCCAATCAATTTTTTGTCACAAGTTCTATACAGCTCGTATTTATGAATTGATCTTCACAAAACTTCTTGGGTACCTTTGTTTTCACCTTGGGACAGGAACGAGTGTGTTTTGGGGTGCCTTTGTTATCACTGTGCTATGAGAACAAATATTTTGGGGTTCAGTCAGACCCACTCTGGGACTCAAAGTTTTCTTTTCTAGTTTAGCATCTGACTGTCACCCACCTTTACAATACTTTACCTATACATTTGTTACAGGCAACGGTCAGTTTTTATGTACAGACCATTACAGTACTTTATATGTACCTTTGTTATCAGGTCATTACCTAGATGTTTGTTATTGCTGTGTCACATACTATACATGTGCATGTCTTTGTCTTGACAAGTTGAGCTACAGTGTCATTGACACTTTCATTAAAGTTGTGAAAATTAAAAATCAGAGTTGTGCGCTTTGTATTTTGTGTGAGGGTGGTTTTTCGCCTCGTTCGTTCGTACATGTTTTATTTCGTCTTTCTGCTTTGTTGTTTGGTAAAAAGTAGTTTAAACAGTTACGGAATGTAATTATAAGAATTGAATGCAATTTTTATAATCTTTATTGGAGTATGAATGTGTGGGAATGGGTACAAATTGTATGAATCCCTTTGGGATTCATACATAATTTGTACCCATTCTCACACGTTCATACTCCAATAAAGATTATAAAAATTGCATTCAATTTTTAAATGAAATTTGAATAACAGCCAGAATTGGATGTTATGTTGAATTCGATTGCTCAAAAGTGTTGTTCATTAACAGTTAGGTACTTTTCACCAGAGATGAGATTTTTAGCTCACCTGAGCGAAGCTCAAGGGGAGCTTTACTAATCACTTTCCGTCCGTCGTCCGTCGTCGTCCGTCGTCGTCCGTCGTCGTCGTCGTCCGGCGTTAACTTTACATTATCGACTTCTTCTCACAAACTGGAGGACCGAATTGGACGAAATTTGGTCTGCATGTTCCTTATCATATGCCAATTCAAGTTTGTTCAAATAAGCTTGCCACGCCCACAGGGGGCACCACAAGGGGCATAACTCTGATAGCACCCATAGATTTTTTTCAAAAATTAAAAAAAATCTTCTCAAGAACCATCATGTGGAATCTTTCGATATTTGGTATACAGCATCTCTAGGAGGGTTAGATTCTAGTTTTAGCTCACCTGAGCGAAGCTCAAGGGGAGCTTTACTAATCACTTTCTGTCCGGCGTCCGTCGTCCGTCGTCGTCCGTCCGGCGTTAACTTTGCATTATCGACTTCTCCTCCTAAACCACTAGCCCAATTTTATTCAAATGTTGGCTAAATGTTTATTACCTAATGCCAATTCAGATTTGTTCAAATGAAGTTGCCCCTCCTCCTGGGTGGTGCCACGCCCCCAAGGGGCACCAAAATCTTTGTAAATCTTCTTCTCATGAACCAGCAGTAGCAGAGACTTGATATTTGGTGTGCAGCTTCCTTTTGAGGTGTAGACTCAGATTTGTTCAAGAGAAGTTTGTGGGGCTATACTTGGCGTTGTTATGAGAGGGGCAAAATTTTTTGCCCCGCCCAAAATTTCTATTTTCCAAACCGAGAGGCTGATTTGAACCAAATTTTATGTGAGGGCTTATTGGGTCATGAGTACTTGATTTATGCAAAAAAAAATTTTCCCGCAGTCCCGTGGGAACCGCAGGAGCTAAAAATAGAAAAAATTTAAAACGCCCATATCTCCAAAACTGCACGGCACTGAGAATTTTTATTTGGTGTGCAGCTTCCTTAGGACCAACAGAAAGGATTGGTAAAAAAAAATTGCCATCGGTTTTATCATAGGGTACAGTTTCGGGACTTTGAAAAAGTGCTGAGTCAGCACTTTTTAACACTGTAGGCAATGGGAAAAACATTAAAAAATCTTCTTCTCCAGATCCAGCAGGCAGAATCGTTTGATATTTGGTATGCAACATTGTAGGGTGGATCTGATTCAAGTTTGTTCAAATTGGCTCCCTAGATTCATATTTGGGCTCACTATAGGAGCTCGAATTCGAATTTAGTGCATTTCAGGCAAATTTCTTGAAAAATCTTCTCCAGATCCAGCAGGCAGAATCTTTTGATATTTGGTATGCAATGTTGCGGGGTAGATCTGATTCAAGTTTGTTCAAATCGGCCCCCTGGATACATATTTGGGCTTACTATAGAAGCCCGAATTCGAACTTAGTGCATTTCAGGCAAATTTCTTAAAAAATCTTCTTCTCCAGATCCAGCAGGCAGAATCTTTTCATATTTGGTAAGCAACATTGTGGGGTGGATCTGATTCAAGATTGTTCAAATCGGCCCCCTGGGTTAATATGGGCTCAGTATAGGAGCCCGATTTCGAACTTAGTGCATTTCAGGCAAATTTCTTAAAAAATCTTCTTCTCCAGATCCAGCAGGCAGAATCTTTTGATATTTGGTATGCAACATTGTAGGGTGGATCTGATTCAAGTTTGTTCAAATCGGCCCCCTGGGTTCATATTTGGGCTCAGTATAGGTGCCCGATTTCGAACTTAGTGCATTTAGGCAAATTTCTTAAAAAATCTTCTTCTCCAGATCCAGAAGGCAGAATCTTTTGATATTTGGTATGCAACATTGTGGGGTGGATCTGATTCAAGTTTGTTCAAATCAGCTTTCTAGATTCATATTTGGGCTCACTATAGAAGCTCGAATTTGAACTTAGTGCATTTCATGCAAATTTCTTAAAAAATCTTCTTCTCCAGATCCAGCAGGCAGAATCTTTTCATATTTGGTAAGCAACATTGCGGGGTGGATCTGATTCAAGTTTGTTCAAATCGGCCCCCTGGGTTTATATTTGGGCTCAGTATAGGAGCCCAAATTTGAACTTAGTGCATTTCAAGCAAATTTATTAAAAAATCTTCTTCTCCAGATCCAGCAGGCAGAATCTTTTGATATTTGGTATGCAACATTGTGGGGTGGATCTGATTCAAGTTTGTTCAAATCGGCTTCCTAGATTCATATTTGGGCTCACTATAGAAGCTCGAATTCGAACTTAGTGCATTTCAGGCAAATTTCTTAAAAAATCTTCTTCTCCAGATCCAGCAGGCAGAATCTTTTGATATTTGGTATGCAACATTGTGGGATGGATCTGATGCAAATTTGTTTAAATCGGCTCCCTAGATTCATATTTGAGCTTACTATAGAAGCTCGAATTCGAACTTAGTGCATTTCAGGCAAATTTCTTAAAAAATTATCTTCTCCAGATCCAGCAGGCAGAATCTTTTGATATTTGGTATGCAACATTGCGGGGTGGATCTGATTCAAGTTTGTTCAAATCGGCCCCCTGGATTCATATTTGGGCTCACTATAGAAGCTCGAATTCAAACTTAGTGCATTTCGGGCAAATTTCTTCAAAAATCTTCTTCTCCAGATCCAGCAGGCAGAATCTTTTGATATTTGGTATGCAACATTGCGGGGTGGATCTGATTCAAGTTTGTTCAAATCGGCCCCCTGGATTCATATTTGGGCTTAATATAGAAGCCCGAATTCGGACTTAGTGCATTTCGGGCAAATTTATTAAAAAATCTTCTTCTCCAGATCCAGCAGGCAGAATCTTTTGATATTTGGTATGCAACATTGTGGGGTGGATCTGATTCAAGTTTGTTCAAATCGGCTTCCTAGATTCATATTTGGGCTCACTATAGAAGCTTGAATTCGAACTTAGTGCATTTCAGGCAAATTTCTTAAAAAATCATCTTCTCCAGATCCAGCAGGCAGAATCTTTTGATATTTGGTATGCAACATTGCGGGGTGGATCTGATTCAAGTTTGTTCAAATCGGCCCCCTGGATTCATATTTGGGCTCACTATAGAAGCTCGAATTCAAACTTAGTGCATTTCGGGCAAATTTCTTCAAAAATCTTCTTCTCCAGATCCAGCAGGCAGAATCTTTTGATATTTGGTATGCGACATTGCGGGGTGGATCTGATTCAAGTTTGTTCAAATCGGCCCCCTGGATTCATATTTGGGCTTAATATAGAAGCCCGAATTCGCACTTAGTGCATTTCGGGCAAATTTATTAAAAAATCTTCTTCTCCAGATCCAGCAGGCAGAATCTTTTGATATTTGGTATGCAACATTGTGGGGTGGATCTGATTCAAGTTTGTTCAAATCGGCTTCCTAGTTTCATATTTGGGCTCACTATAGAAGCTCGAATTCGAACTTAGTGCATTTCAGGCAAATTTCTTAAAAAATCTTCTTCTCCAGATCCAGCTTCAGAATCTTTGCATATTTGGTAAGCAACATTGTGGGGTGGATCTGATTCAAGTTTGTTCAAATCGGCCCCCTGGGTTTATATTTGAGCTCCGTATAGGAGCCCAAATTTTAACTTAGTGCATTTCAGGCATATTTCCTAAAAAATCTTCTTCTCCAGATCCAGCAGGCAGAATCTTTTGATATTTGGTATGCAACATTGTGGGGTGGATCTGATTGTGATTCATGAACGTATTTATTTGTAAAGTTGATAGAATCTTAGACAAAATTTGCAGAAAAGATCTACTATAGAAGGGGTGGTATCCAGGGTGAACCGTTTACCCAAATCTAGCAGTACTAATGCATTATTCACACAAATCTCCGTTCAAGTTTTATGACCCCCTCATTGGAACACATGCATTCAGCTCATTCCAACAAAGGTCATATGCCATGTTTTCGAGACAAAGGAATAAAAATTTTAGTTATTCATGAAATTTTTAGGCAACTGTTGTCTGTTATTCACATTGCTTCATGAAATTTCAGTACTTTTAGAAGTTACCTCAGTAATCAAGGGTTAATTCCCCTTAATTAAATGTCGCCTCTAAAAAACAACCACTTTGCATATCTTACCTTTTTACCAGCATAACTGCCAAAACTTGTCAGCATTCTTCGCAAAAATCGCTATTCAAATTTTAATTTTTGTCTCTTAAACATACATGTACTTATCGCTTGTAAATACCCTATTGGAATGAGCTTTTTGAGCTCATTCCAATGAGAGGTCGCACACCATGCTTTTTGAGTCAAAAAAGCAATTTTTTTAGTTATTCCAGAATTTCGTACGTAAAACACAGCTTTATGACTTCACATTAAAATGAGCTCTCTAAGCTTGTTCCAATCAACATTCACGCACTATGTCTTTCACACAAAAAATAAAATTTTCCATTTATTCAGGAATTTTGTTTGCAAGAACACTCTTACCCCCCCCTCCCCCCCCACACTCACACACACACACACAAACACACTCACACACACACAAACACAGACACACACATCTAAAAGTTTGTCAGCAAAAAAACAGTTACTTCAATTTTTAAATGCATTATAGGAACAACTTGCCTAATCAAATTTAAATACTTTTGCATCATTCTGTATCTAGAACAAACCATTTACCATATCTTGACGCAAAATTCTCCAGCATCATTCACAAAAAAACACCATTATTTATATATTCACATTTCTGTCTCAAAAATATACCTGATCATCCCATACCCCTATTGGAATAAGCTGTTTGAGCTTGTTCCAATGATGATAAAAAAAACTAATATTTTGGAAAATTTGTGAAAATTTTTGTTTTCTTGCATGCAAATATATACATGTAGCACATGGAAGATATCCACAGTTGCGGAGAGATGTCCAAGGCTATCTCTTCACATTCCTTGTTTGTGCTTCATGCTAAACCAGTTTGTCTGCAGAGATAAATTTGCTTTATTAAAAATCATTGGAGATTGGCCTAAAACTAATTTTAGGTAACAAATGTTGAACTTCAAACAAAATCTATCACTCAACCAGTTAATGTTGATGAGGCATGACATGGTGAAGGTGACCTAAAATACTTCTTAGAGTCACTTTGTCAGGTGAGCGATTAAGGCCACGTGGGGCCTCTTGTTTCAGTTTTTGATTTGTATTAAGCCATTTTTAGCTCACCTGAACGAAGCTCAAGAGGAGCTTTAGTGATCACTTCCATCCATCACCATCCATCCATCTGGCATTCATTGTCATCATGAACTTTCCCTTTTTGACTATACTTCCAGCTGAAATTGTACCAAATTTGGTATGTATGTTCCACATCATATAACAATTCAAGTTTGGTGAAACAAAGTAGACATGCTCAGAGGGCACACCACAAGGGTTATAAATCTGTTTCTTCTCCCACACCCCCCCCCCCCCCCCCCCCCCTCCAAAAATGAAGTTTTTAAAAAAAAAATTAAAATCTACAGAACCACCAATTACAATCCTTTGATATTCGGTAGGGGTGGGTGCAGATTCAAGTTTATTCAAATCAGCTCTGGGTTTATATTTGGACTCCATATTTTAACTTAATGCAGTATGAGGAATATTCTTTAAAAATCTTCTTCTTCAGAACCACCAGTCAGAATCTTATGGTATCTGGTATTTCGTACCCTTATAGGGGGCAGACTCAGGTTTATTCAAATGATGTCTCTAGGCTGATATTTGGGTTTGTTAATGGGTCCCAAATTTTAACTTAGTACAATATGAGGAATCTTCTTTGAAAATCTGATCCACCCTTCAGAATATGAAAATCTGATCCACCCTTCAGAATATTCAGATCCACCAGTCAGAATCTTTTGATATTTTGGATTCAACACTCTTAGTGGGATCACATTCAAGTTTGCAAATTGGGTCCCTGTGTTTATATTTGGGGCTTCCAAAAAGAGCCTAGATTTTGACTTAGTGAAATATGAGGAATATTCATTAAAATCTTCTTCAGATCCACCTGTCAGAATCTTTTGATATTTGGTATTCTGCATTCTTATCAAGTTTGCTCAAAGCAAATCCCTGGATTCATATTTTGCCTCCCTGTGCTTGCTCAAATTTCAGCTTATTGCCACATGAGCCATATTCTTTAAACAACATCTTTTTCACATCCATGTGTCAGAATTGTTTGATATTTTGCATACTGCATCCTTAGGGGGCAGAATCTTTTGATATGCTTGGGGGCAGATTCTGATTTGTTCAAATAAAGTCTGTAGGTTCATATTTGGGCTCTTTATGTAACTCTGGATTTTAACTTAGTGCAATAATGGGAATATTCTTTAAAAAATTTCGTCTTCAAATCCACCATTCAGAATCTTTTGATATTTGGTATACAGCATCCTTAAGTTTATGGGGATGGGGCTGGGGAAATGGGCACTGGGCAGATTCAAATTTGTTCAAATCAAGTGCTTGAGTACATATGTGGGCTATTTATGGGAGCTCAAATTTTAACTTTGCAACATGAGGAAAATTCTTCAAAAATCTTATTCATATTCATTAGTCACAATTAATCGTTACATATTCAGCATCCAAATGGTGGTGGATGGGTCAGATTCGAGCTTGTTCAACTCAAGTGCCTGAGTTAATATTTGGGTTCTTTAGTGTTAATTAGCCATTGTTGCTGGATGTGAGTTTACATCCTCTTTAAACAATTTTCTCAGGTGAGCAGGTCTTTTTTGCCACTGCTTTGTGATTCTCCATGCTTACCCCAGCTTCCTCCTCCCATAAAACTGTTTGACACAATATGCTCTTTCAATTAGAGCATTGACAATGGTTTTCAGCACTGATTCCAGTTGGCTAATATATATAGATTGTTATGGCAATAAATTAATCTGCTTTGACATATTCTGTACAGTTCACAAGGTCAGATCGTCTGATCAAATGAAATGAGATGCCAAAAGTGGCAAGTTTGATCTGGCAAACTGATTTTGTCACATTCCATCCTGGTAATGAACAAGAGTGATACTTCACTATCAGTGTGCTCTCTTAATCCTTTACCCAACGTAGTGACCAAAACCGGTTAGCGCTATATTCACAAAATCACCATTCAATCTTCATTATTTTATCATTTTCTTATCTCAAAAACATAGCTTGTGAACCCTTATTGGAATGAGCTGGTTCAGCTCATTCCAATGAGGGATCATACACTATGTTTTTGGTGCAAAAAAATTAGTTATTCAAGAATTTTGTTTGCAAGTGACTTTTGTGTTGGGTAAAGGATTAATTGTATACTTCTACAGAAAATAAACTTTTACAGCAGACGTCAATTCACATATTAATCTGTACAATAATTTGCAATAAGTTTGTTTCTGTTTGTTCCCACAGTCCTCCAGTCAATCAAATTACCACCAAGCTTAGCATGTGTTCTCACCTTAAGTTTGGTGCTTGTCGAGGTACTTTCAGGCCTTATCACAAGATGGTAATTCAATCAACAGGAGTTTACTCTATAACCAATATTCAAACAATGGTTGAAATTTGTATGGAAGGTATGGTAAATGGTTTTGTGTTTAGAAGTTATAGTCTATTAACTGGTTGAAGGCTAGATTATTTTTGGTGACTAGAATTTGTTATCCAAAATTTGTTTTATTACAAATTACTGGAGAGAGCCCACAGGCACTCTCCAATAATTTGTAATAATACAAATTATTATAAATAAAATATTATTTGCATTAGACTGAATGTGAAATATAACCAAGGAAAATGTTGGCTTTTAATCTGGTACCCTCATTTTTTATGCCCCCTGACTTAAGTCGGGTGGCATATAGTGACTGAAGTGTGTGTGTGTGTCTGAGCCAATAACTCGAAAACTGTTAGCGCCATAGTCATCAAACTTCACACAATTATAAAGGACCATGGGAGGATGTGTCACACACCATAGCTGGGTTCGTAACTTCAAGGTCAAGATCACATATCAAGGTCACACTAAAAATCGGTCAATATTCGTGTCTCAGTCATAACTCAGAAACGAATCATAGTACAATTGTTAAACTTTTTACAAATGTTAAGAACAGTCAGAAGGTGTGTCGCATATAATAGTTTCTGCCGCATCTGCAAGGCGAAGGTCACAATTGACCTTCATGTGTTCAGGGTCACAAATCGTGTCTCAAGCATAACTCCAAAACTATTAGGGCTACAATCATCTAACTTCGCTCAATTATAAAGGACAATGGGTGGATGTGTCACACACCACAGCCAGGTCCGTAAGGTCAAGATTACATTTCAAGGTCACACTGAAAATCATCAATATTCGTGTCTCCCCCATAACTCAGAAATGAACCAAAGTACAAACATTAAACTTTTTACAAATTTTAAGGACAGTCAGAAGGTGTGTCGCATGCATTAGTTTTTGCCGCATCTTCAAGGTGAAGGTCACAATTGACCTTCATATGTTCAGCGTCACAAATGTCTCCCCCATAACTCAGAAATGAACCAAAGTACAAATATTAAACTTTTTACAAATTTTAAGGACAGTCAGAAGGTGTGTCGCATGCATTAGTTTTCGCTGCATCTTTAAGGTGAAGGTCACAATTTACCTTCATATGTTCAGCATCACAAGCATAACTCCAAAACTATTAGGGCTACAATCATCTTACTTCGCTCAATTATTTCCAAAGTTATGGCCCTTTTCACTCTTTCAACTTAAAACTTTTTGGCAGGTCGAGGGCACTGGCACACGCTTTGCGTTGCCCCTCTTGTTTTTGAAAGCCCTGATAGTGGCTTCTAGCACTCAACCAGTTAACAGGGTTTTTCAAGTAAAAGATATCAAATTAAGGGGCTTCACTGTGTGTAAAAAGGAGAGGGTTATAACATATTCTAACCATATTTTTACCATACAAACATTATTTATATTGGTTGAGGATGAGATTTCAGGTATTTGGGTTCCAATTGTATGGGTGTAATGCATATTTTGAGAATTCACTACTGAAAATACCACTTGTTTATCATACCACACAAAAACTCTGTTTATACAGTCTTACTTGTTTTAAATCCATGTGTAGAAATTGTGACCTTTCACATTTGCAGTTATATAAAATACCTGAGTGAATGTTGATACTGAATGTTTTTAACTCTTGTCCAACAAAATGCAAGAATTTTTGTATGAAGAAGCATTTGACATCTGATGACACCATGAGTAACATGTGGTGGGAGTTAAAAATTGGTGAGAAGTTAACTCCCTTGACTCTGATATTAGTTTTCTTACCCAAGGGTGGACTGTGTCAAAAATGTTACAGGAAAATGCACCAAGGAGAGGTACCAGACCCAGAGGCAATTTGTGTGATTAATGGCAGTCCACATAGAGGGCATCTTTGTATCATCTTCATTGCTCATTTGGCAAAAATGGTTATACCAAACCATGGCTTGGCCCCATGGGAAAATTTTTTAGACTTTTTGAACTGAAAGAACACCATTTCCATGATCTGGGCGATCAGTTGCAGTCCACATAGAGGACATGTTCATATCATCTTTGTTGCTCACTCTGCACAAATGGTTGCATCGATGAATCAGATTGATAGAAAAATTTGATTTGAATTTTTCACAGCAAATTTTTCATGCATATTAGGAAATTTGTGAGAATTTAACCACTTATATTTCCTATGACAGAGTTCACTCACTGAAAGAAGGGAGGATTGGTTGAATTATGAGTCCTACCTTTCAAAAATAAAATCATAAAGAATGTTACATTGTGACCAGAGTGGCAGATGTAAAGAGAAAATTTTTTCAGTGGGGAAATTTATATTCAGGATTCCACTGTGTTGGTAATATATATCATATCTTCTTTAATAGAGCTCTGTAAGGTTTCTAATTGTGGTCAAAGTCAGTTTGCTACATATGAATGGTTATGTGGCTCATTGTATAGTTCACAAGTTGGATTTCTTATCCAGAGGTTGTGAATTTACTCAGATTCTTTTGGGTGTCTGCAAAGGTCGAATATGAGACCCTTTCCCACTGGTATTTTGTGATGATTTTTCCCAATTAAAACCAAAAGTTTCCCAGTCTCAGTCCTCATTCAGATAAAACTTTTAATTCTTTGACTTTATTCACTTTTTACTGCAACAAAACAGGTGCCTCAACAGGTAGTTTTTAGATGCATTTGCAAGTTACATCCCAAGAACCTTGTCAGTTGTTTCTAGGCAAGTCTTGGCTGCCTTTGTAGGCAGCTAAGACTTGCCCTGGACATAACTGCAAATTAACCTACAAAATATAGATTGTCAAAGTGTAGCAAAAAGCATAAATATCTTCATCATTCAATAGTACAAGATCAATTTATTTAACCCTTTTCCTAACATGAAAAGTAGATGACACTTGCAAACAAAATCCTTGAATAACTATTTTTTTTTCATTTTTAGCTCAACTTTGACATAGTCAGATTTGAGGTTATGCCGTGGCCCATCGTCCATCTGTCCATCTGTCCGGCGTCAACCATTCAATGCGGCTCGGGCTAGAGGCTGTATTTATGAACCAATCTTTACGAAACTTCTTGGGTACCTTTGTTATCACCGTGGGACGAGAAAAAGTGTTTTTGGGTGCAGTCCGAAATTCAAGATAGCCACTAGCAGCCATTTTGTACCGAAATTAGTGCAATCGTTTTTTTGTACAGAACTTCTGTATGAAAGTTCTGATTTGAATAAACTTTTATGTGAATGTTTAGTAACACGGAATACATCACATAAAATACGGGTTTTTCTCTCGTGCTGAAATTATGCAAATTAGATAAACTTTGATTTATTCAGTGCTACTTATATACAGTAAGTACACATGTCAATATGCCTCGGGCTGGGGGCTGTATTTATGAACCGATCTTCACAAAACTTCTTGAGTACCATTGTTATCACCTTGGGATGAGAACGAGTGCTTTTGGGTGCGGTCCGAAATTTCAAGATGGCCAGCGGCAGCCAATTAGACAAACTTTGATTTATTCAGTGCTACTTATACACAGTAAGTGCACATTTCAATACGGCTCTGGCTAGAGGTATCTAACTGTAACCTACCTTTACAATACTTTACCTGTACATTTGTTACAGGCTACGGTCAGTATTTATGTACAGACCTTTAAAGTACTTTACATGTACCTTTGTTATCAGGTGTTTACCTAGATATGTGTCATTGCTGTGTCACATGTGAAACATGTACATGTCTTACACAAGTTGAGCTAGTGTCATTGACACTTTCATTTGTCTCAAAAACATAGCTTATGACCCCTCATTGGAACAAGCTGAAAGAGCTCGTTCCAAAGAGGGGTCATAACCTATGTTTTTGAGACAAAAAATGAAAAAATAATTAAAATTAATTGGCGATTTTTGTGAATAGTGCTGACCGGTTTTGTCCATTATGTTGGGTAAAGGATTAATAGAGATTACAGAGACTGATCATTATTTTTGGTGACTGTTTGTTATAAAACTTACTGCATGTTCTCTACATATAGTAACTTCTGTATTAATGCATCACACAGGATTAGTCACACTTCCTGGTAAAAATTTGTTATCAGCTGAGCAACTAACCCTGTGCACTGTACAGGAGGGGGGTGTAAATCTTATCTATATCAACTCTTTACTCTATGAAATAACCAAAATCAGCCAGTACTATTCTCAAAAACTCAATTTATGACTCTTCCTTGGAAATGATTGTGGAAAGATTTGTTTGGGTGAATTCCAAAAATGAAAATGTATTCCATTTCCTGATTATCAACTAGTGTCTAATCGGTGTGTGGTCCCATGGCAGTAGCATTGTATTCTTGTGCGTAGTTCACATGACGTCAATTACAACAACAGGTGCAAGTAAAGTGCATTCATGACTTCATAGTGTGAAGCGTCTGAGCCAACGAACTGATTGTCGGTTGTTTTGGAAGAATTTAGCGACAATGAATTGAATAAAAAGTATAAAAAACATTCGAAAATTCATGTGATATACAGAATCTCTAACTCGTGATGTTTGGATGTAAGATTTTTTGAAACTCATTTGATGAATTCGATTCACAACTCGCCTAAAGGCTTGTTGTGAATCAAATTCATCAAACTCGTTTCAAAAAATCTTATATCCAAACATCACTCGTTTGAGATCCTCTATATAGTCTGAAATTAACTCCTCCCATTCCTCTCATTTTAGAGTATTGAAAGCTAACAGATTTATCGGCATCAGTTTGTTGATGTGCAACATAGAAATACTTGGAATTTCCATGAAGGAATTTTGAGTTCAATATAGGACTGCTAAGAATTTGGACATTGAAACGTGTAGGGATTTCAGCTATTTCAGCTTCTGATTTGATATACTGCTTGCTCAATTGTGAAAAAATATCTGGGGTGCTGTGATCAGGCGATCATCCTAGGCAACCGAGCCATTTTTGTTTGAATGTTTTTTTCATCCCAGACAACCATGTCTCTTTTTCGTACTTTTTATTTACTAATTACTTTCCATCCGTTGTCCATCTGCCCATCGTCCGGTGTTATCGTTACTACATTATCAACTTCTCATCCAAAACCACTGGACCAAATTGAACCAAATGTGGTGTGCACGTTTCTTATCATTTGTCAGTTCAACTTTGTTCAAATAAAGTTGCCACACCTACAAGGGGCACCCTAAAGGGCATAATACTGTTAGTACCCATATATTTGAAAAAAAAAAATCTTTTTCTCCAGATATTTGGTATACAACTTCTATTGGGGTTGGGGGGGGGAGGTTCAAGTTTGTTCAAATCAAGTCCTTTGGTTAATATTTGGGCTCTGTATAGCAGCCCGAATTTTAACTTAGTGCAGAATAAGGAAATTTCTTTGAAAATCTTCTTCTTCAGATCCAACCTTTAGAATCCTTTCATATTTGGCATATAACATCCCCGGGAGGGTCAGAGTCAAATTTGATCAAATTGAGCCCATCGGTTGATATTTGGGCTCTGTATGGAAGCCCAAATTTTAACTTAGTGCAATATGAGGAAATTTCTTAAAAAATCTTCTTCTTCAGATCCACCTGTCAAAATTCTTTCATTTTGGTATACAACATATCTATGTGGTTCAGATTCAAGTTTGGGGGGAGGAGGGCATATTCAAGTTTGTTCCAATCGGGTCACTGGGTTAATATTTGGGCTTTTTATTGAAGCCCAGAGTTTAACTTAATGCAATATGAGGATATTTCTTTAAAAATCTCTGTCTTCATATCCACCAGCCAGAATGCTTTCATATTTGGTATACAATTGAATGTGACCCAAAATACTTCTTTGAACCATTTTGTCAGTTGAACGATTAAGACCCCTTGGGGCCTCTTGTTTTACAGGGAACCTGTGGCCAGATGGATTTTTTTTGTTCAACCTTGAAATGGTATATGTATATAACTTGCTGAATCAATATTGAACTCAACCAGTCAGATAACTTCAAAATCACCAAACACTTTTTAGAATTTTCTATTCGTTTCTTTTCAAAACAGATGGTAACTAGAGAAACAGAATTTACTGCACCCAGTAAATTCAAGTCTGTGAAAAGGGTTAAAGTATCAGGAATAAACTATACAGAAAGAGAATTTATGGAGGCTTATTTTCAGAAGTAAAATATTTTTAAACAAATCAGAAATGGGTTTTCGTTAACAGTATTTACAGATATTCATACTGGAATCAGAACAATTATTTATAAGAAACCAGAAAAGGCATACATGTGACCAGAATTCAAAGGGTTCGATACTCGAATCAGAAATGGACATTTTTGGCTCTGCCCACTAATTTGAGTGATGAAATACGTTCATAAACTTTAGAAAGGCATTAAGGTGTAATAAAATTCATTTCCCAGTATTTCTGAATAACACGCACTTGATGACTGTGGTGACCTCTTTCAGGCAGACACCTAGGTGACCTCCGTGACCTTGACCCATATTTTGAATTTCCATCAAGTGTCGACTCATTTGGTGTTAGTTCCAGGTTCATTCATCATACCACGATTGAGATATGAGCATGACGCACTTTCAAAAATGTTGGCTACGCCCACTTTTTTAACATAAAAATGCATGTATGGACCTCAGGAATGCTTTGGGGGGGAGGGGGGAAGGGGGTCAAAAAATGTGATTTCAAGCAATTATGAAAAATACACTTAATGACCCCTAGGTGACCTCCTTGACCCTGACCCATATTTTGAATCTCCATCAAGTGTCGACTCATTTGATGTTGGTCCCAGGTCCGTAGGCCATACTACGCTTGAGATATGGGCATGACCCACTTTCAAAAATTTTGGCCATGCCCACTTTTTTTTCTTCAAAATGCATGTGTGTACGTCAGAAATACCTTAGGGGATCAAAAAATGTGATTTCCAGCAATTGTGAAAAATACACTCAATGACCCCTAGTTGACCTCCATGACCTTCATTTGGTGTTGGTTCCAGGTCTGTAGGTCATACCATGCCTGAGATATGGGCATGACCTACTTTCAAAAATTTTGGCCACGCCCATTTTTTTTTACATAAAAATGCTTGTGTGTACGTCAGGAATACTTTAGGGGTCAAAAAATGTGATTTCCAGCAATTCTGAAAAATACACTCAATGACCCCTAGTTGACCTCCGTGACCTTGACCCATATTTTGAACCTCCATCGGGTGTCGACTCATTTGGTGTTGGTCCCAGGTTCGTAGGTCATTCCACGCTTGAGATATGGGCGTGACCCACTTTCAGAAAATTTGGCCACGCCCACTTTTTTATGTCAAAATGCCTGTATGTACATCAGGAATACTTTAGGGGGTCAAAAAATGTGATTTCCAGCAATTCTGAAAAATGCACTCATTGACCCCTAAGTGACCTCTGTGACCTTGACCCATATTTTGAATCTCCATCAAGTGTCGCCTCATTTGGTGTTGATCCCAGGTCTATACGCAATAACACACCTGAGATATGGGCGTGCCCCACTTTCAAAATTTTTGGCCACGCCCACTTTTTTTACGTCAAAATGCATGTGTGTATGTCAGAAATACTTTAGGGGATCAAAAAATGTGATTTCCAGCAATTCTGAAAAATGCACTCAATGACCACTAGGTGACCTCCGTGACCTTGACCCATATTTTGAATCTCCATCAAGTGTTGACTCATTTTGTGTTGTCCCAGGTCCATACGTCATACCACGCCTGAGATATGGGTGTGACCCATTTCAAAAATTTTGGCCATGCCCACTTTTTTTATGTCAAAATGCATGTGTGTACGTCAGGAATACTTTAGGGGGTCAAAAAATGTGATTCCAGCAATTCTGAAAAATGCACTCAATGACCCCTAGATGACCTCTGTGACCTTGACCCATATTTTGAACCTCCATCGAGTGTCGACTCATTTGGTTTTGGTCCCAGGTCTGTAGGTCATACCACGCCTGAGATATGGGCGTGACCCAATTTCAAAACGCCCTACAGATACCCCTGATACCCCAAGAATCAGAAAAACATAGGTGGCCGAGATATTGTGGCTGTCTATCAGCATGCCAAAAATCAACGAGATGGGGCAATTCGTTTTCGAGTTATCTTGCGGACAAAAAAGTGATGAGAAGACAGAAGACAGAAGACAGAAGAAGAAGAAGAAGAAGAAGAGAAGAAGAAGAAGAAGAAGAAAAAAAAAAGAAGAAAAAAAAAAAAGAAAAAGAATCTGTGCAAAAACAATAGTCTGTGTGTTTCATACTAATTAGTTTGTGACTAATAACACCTGATGGATGCAGAAGAGCACTCATTGCCATAATGCATGAGGTCAAATGAGAATCTCTTTGTTCGAAATTGAATTGCTGTGTATAGCACCTTATATCACTATTTCGAGACATGTTCAAATTGGTAATTCATATAAACTCTATTAAGTGACTGTATATTAAAATATTCATTCTTCATTTATGACTGGCTTCTGTCTCTACTTATTCATAAGAGTGATTCATAAGAGTATATTAACCCTTTACCCAACATAACGGTCAAAACCGGCCAGCGCAATTCGCAAAAATAGCCAATTAATTTTCATTATTTTTTCATTTTTTGTCTCAAAAACATAGATTATGACCCCTCGTTGGAACGAGCTCGATGAGCTTGTTCCAACGAGGGGTCATAACCTATGTTTTTGAGACAAAAAATGAAAAAAAATAGTTATTCAAGAATTTTTTGCAATTGCAAGTGTCGTCTGCTTTTCATGTTAGGTAAAGGATTAACTGTTTTGAGGTGAGCAGTTGCCCATATTATCTATGGTCCCCGAGGGAACCCCAGGAGGTAAAGCAGTGCTTGTTTACTGTGGTAAGCAAGCTCTATGTTACTGGTAAAATAGGACCCAGTCACCAATACTTGGGGTGGTAGTCCTCAAACTTGGCTTTATATCCATATTGTGGTCATGATTAGCCATTGTGCAGAAATATGTGACCTTAAACAGCAAGAAATAAATTGCCCTCTATAGGAAAGCGGGTGGGGTTTGGGGTAGAGTGTATTGAGGCTGTACATGTCCAATTCTTTATAAACTGACAGATTTTAAAATCAAAGGTAACACACCTAGTGTCTTTTACTGAAGGGCTAGGCAAGAATCCAAACTTGCTTCTGCATCAGAGCCTATTAATCGAGTGGGTTAGCAGTGATTTCGAGTCAAGTCTTGACCGCCTCCAAAGGCAATTTGTAATTTGATTGTTGTCTTCAGTAGGTCATGATTGATTGTTAATTACTATAGAGTGCTGGAAGCCCACATTTGGGCTTTATTCTGATGTACTGACATCATATTCTGTGGATGTGCTGCATATTATATTTGAAGGTAAATAATTTTGTTCTTAATGATTTGCCTTGTTACAATTGATGGGAGAGTGCCCAACATAACAAGGCAAAGACAAGTGAACAAATTTTGATGGCCAAAAATAATTTAGCACCCTTCAAATAAATGCACCTGTTTAGAGACAACAAACTGAGCCAGAATAAGATATATGCCCTTAAAAGTCTGAAGCTACTGAGAGATGGTGTTGAGTAGTACTGAAATGGTTAACCGGATAATTGGTTTGAAAGCAGTTAGCAACCTAGCCGATTAGAAAAACCGTCAACCAGTTATCCAAAATATCGATAGTGATCGCCATTCCACGTTTAAAATGTAGTAAATCTGCCGCTTCTCTTTTGTGATAGATCACACATCGAAGCCGCGTTGTATATATTGAGAAATAATCGACTTTGGCATTCAAGACTTCGTTAATGCTCGGCAGTTTCCGTGAGTAATGCGTAATCGCAGAAACTATTCCGTAGTGTGTATACAGACAAACGTCAAGTACTCGACAACGTTCGTTTGTATACACACTACGGAATAGTTTGAGAATACTGCTTTCCCATTTCTATAGTTTTGATCCCATATCAGGTGAAATAATGGCCACAGATAACCAAATATTATCTGCTTATAGCTCTCGATTAGTCGGTTACGAAAATGAGCCAACCGTTTCAGCCCTAGTGTTGAGGAGAGGCAAATAGTACATAGTTTCACATCATAGTTAAAATACTGCGTCACCCTCTTGAACCTTATTTCAGTAGGGCGATAGTCATCCTGTGATTTTTAGCCCATCTTAACAAAGTCAAGCTGAGCTAATCTCATCACTCTCCATCTGTTGTCCATCTGTCCGTCGTCCGTCAACACCATGTTTTGGTCTTGTCCTCCAAAGCCACTGGGCCAATTCAAGTGAAAGTATGTTTTAGTGATGGTCCCGAAGGGACATTGCATTTTTGTTCAACTCATCATTCCCAGCCCCATAGGGAGGAAATGGGGGAAAATGCTCCAAAATATTTTTAAAATCTTCTTTTCATGAACCAGTGTGTACGATGACTTGATATTTGCTACATGTATGGAGCTTCCTTTTGAAGTGTAGAATCAAATTTGTTCAAACGAAGTTCATAAAGCAATATTTGGCTTTGTAATGGGAGGGGTAAGATTTTTGGCCCAGCACAAAATTTCTATTTTCTGAACTGATGGTCCGGTTTGAACCAAATTTGGTATGTGGTATTATTGATTCATAAGTACTTAACTCATGCCAAAAAAAAAAATTCCCGCATCCCCATGGGAACCCTGGGAGCTAAAAATAGAAATATTTTCAACGCCCATATTTCCCAAACTCCACGGAACAGAGAGCTTTTATTTGGTATGGAGTATCCTTAGGACCAGTAGAATTGAATGGTAAAAAAAAATGCCATCGGTAATGTTAGGGTGTTCTGTAACGGGCATCAAAAAAATGCTGAGTCAGCATATTTGCAAAAATTAAAAAAAATCTTTTCTCCAAAACCAATCATCAGAATTTTTTGATATTCGGTATACAGCATTCATAGCGGGGTCAGATACAAGTTTGTTAAAATAATGCCCATTGGTTCATATTTGGGCTCAATACAGGAGCCCGAATTTTTAACTTAGGGTAATATGGGGAATATTCTTTAAAAATCTTCTTCAGAACCACCAGTCAGAATCTTTTAATGTTTGGTATACATGATTGTTATGAGGGTCAGATTCAAGATTGTTCAAACCATGTCCTTAGGTTAATATTTGGTCTTCCTACGTTCAATATGGGGGATAATTTTTAAACATCTTCTTCAGATCCACCAGTCAGAATGCTTTCATATTTGGTATGCAATATCTCTAGGGGGGTCAGATTCAAGTTTGTTCAAATCGGATCCCTAGGTATATATTTATGCTCGCTATGGTAGCCCAAATTTTTACTTAGAGCGATATGAGGAAATTTCTTCAAAAATTTTCTTCTTCAGATCCACAAGTCAGAATGCTTTCATATTTGGTATACAACATCTCTAGTAGGGACAGATTCAAGTTTGTTCAAATTGGATCCATAGGTTAATATTTGGGCTTGCTATGGTAGCCCAAATTATAACTTAGTGCTTAGTGCAGTATGAAGAAATTTCTTTAAAATTTCTCTTCTTCAGATCCAACAGTCAGAATGCTTTCATATTTGGTACACAACATCTCTAGTGTTCAAATTGAGAGCCTGGGTTAATATTTGGGCTCCCTATAGGAGCTGGAATTGGCCATGTTGCTGAAGAATTACAAATTTTGTATTCAGTACCCTCTAGAGGTGTGTAACTAAGATTAATCCACATAGGTTGTATCAAGGGGCTTCATAGGGGAGCTCTACATTTTACATTATGATCAACTGAAGAAAGGACATGATGCCCGAATTATTTTTGTCATTCCTGAGGGACTCAAGGATTGACAGGGTATCCTATGGAGATGGATTGCTTAATGTAGACTCATTCTTGGACTCTGTGTATATTGTGTTCTGTTCAAAATGAACGCTTCAGTCCCCATGGGTCTCTTGTTCAAATTACAAGTCTGTGTACTCAAAATATGTTCATCAATAATTTGTTTTATTTCAATTCAATGGAGTGTAGGCTCTCTCAAACAAATTGTAACAAAACCAATGGACAGAGAAAAATGGTCAGGGTCTGAAATAAGATTTGAGGGTTGGGTCCTACTCAGGGTTGATTTTTAGCTTAACTTGACAATGTCAAGATCAGCTTTTGCCATCACGTGTGCAGAAGTTTTTAGTCTGTGAGTCTGTTCACATTTTCGTTTAGCACAGGCTACACCCCGTAGTTCTTGTCCGATCGCCACAAAATTTCATATGCAGGTTTGAGGTCATGTCTAGATGAGAACATCGCCTTTTGTTCATGATCTGTGAACCGTGATGGCTGCCCGAGCCCAAAACCAAAAAACCCTTAGCACAGTCTACAGGTCATATTTATGAAGGGATTTCATTGTAACTTGATAGGATGACTCTGTATAATGTGTAGATGAGAATGTCCCCTTTTGGTCATAATCTGTCAAATGTGACAGCTGCCCAAGCCCGAAACCCAAAAATTTTTAGCACAGTCTACAGGTCATATTTAATATGTAGGGATTTCATTGTAATGTGGTAGGATGACTCTGTATGTTGTCTAGATGAGAAGTTCCACATTTGGTCGCGATCTGTCAACTGTGATGGCTGCCTGAACCCAAAACCTGAAAACCTTTAGCACAGTCTACAGGTCATATTTATGGAGGGATTTCATTGTAACTTGGTAAGATGACTCCATATAATGTCTAGATGACAACGTCCCCATTTGGTCGCAATCTGTCATCTGTGGCGGCTACAGGGGCCCAATGCCCAAAAACCTTTAGCACAGTGTACAGGTTGTATTTATGAAGAGATTTCATTGTAACTTGGTAGGTGAGACTCCAGATAATGTCTAGATGAGAACAGCCCCTTTTGGCCCAAAACCCAAAAACCTTTGCACAGACTACAGGTCGTATTTATGACAGGATTTCATTGTAACTTGATAGGATGACTCATTTGTGGAATAATTTTACTGTAACTTGGTAGCTTTGTTTGACAAACATTAACTGTGAGGGCCACATTAACCCACCCCTCATTTCTTTAGTACAGTCCTCACTTCACATTATTTTTATTGAAAACATAGCATACATAGCAAACATAGCATACAGGGAACAGTAATTAACATATTCTCAATTATCACAATTCCTGTCGTATTTCATAATCCTTTCATAAACTTGAACATTATCCTTTTCATCAAACACAACACAGTCAAGTTAAGCTACAGTGTCATTGACACTTTCATTTTTATGTGTACCCATACTATGTATGGTACACATAATGCCGGCATCTAGGGTGACCATCCGTCGTTCGTCCATCCTTTGTCCATCCTTTGTCCATCCATCTGTCCGTCCGGCGTCCGTATCCATTTCTTTGTCATTCGATAACTTGAAAAATATTGCTTGGATTGTCAAGTTACTTTATATTTGTGTTCAGGTTACTGATGTGCCAAGCTGTATAGTTTTTGGTGTAAATCAGATGATTTGATCCCGAGATATTAACCCGTTATCCTTCAAATTGAAAATTTCTCCAATCTCTTTGGCATTCGATAACTTGAAAAATATTGCTTGGATTGTCAAGTTACTTTATATTTGTGTTCAGGTTACTGATTTGCCAAGCTGTATAGTTTTTGGTGTAAATCTGATGATTTGATCTCGAGATATTAACCCTTTATCCTTCAAATTGAAAATTCCTCCAATCTCTTTGGCATTTGATAACTTGAAACATATTGCTTGGATTGTCAAGTTACTTTATATTTGTGTTCAGGTTACTGATGTGCCGAGCTGTATAGTTTTTGGTGTAAATCTGTTATTTTGATCCTGAGATATTAACCCTTTATCCTTCAAATTGAAAATTTCTCCAATCCCTTTGGCATTCGATAACTTGAAAAATATTGCTTGGATTGTCAAGTTACTTTATATTTGTGTTCAAGTTACTGATGTGCCGAGCTGTATAGTTTTTGGTGTAAATCTGATAATTTAATCCTTAGATATTAACCCTGTATCCTACAAATTGAAAATTCCGCCAATCTCTTTGGCATTCGATAACTTGAAAAATATTGTTTGGATTGTCAAAATATTGCTTGGATTGTCAAGTTACTTTATATTTGTGTTCAGGTTACTGATGTGCCGAGCTGTATAGTTTTTGATGTAAATCGGATAATTTGATCCTGAGATATTAACCCTTTATCCTTCTAATTGAAAATTCCTCCAATCCCTTTGGCATTCGATAACTTGAAAAAGATTACTTGGATTGTCAAGTTACTTTATATTTGTGTTCAGGTTACTGATGTGCCGAGCTGTATAGTTTTTGGTGTAAATCTGTTATTTTGATCCTGAGATATTAACCCTTTATCCTTCAAACTGAAAATTCCTCCAATCCCTTTGGCATTCAATAACTTGAAAAATATTGCTTGGATTGTCAAGTTACTTTATATTTGTGTTCAGGTTACTGATGTGCCGAGCTGTATAGTTTTTTGTGTAAATCTGATAATTTAATCCTGAGATATTAACCCTTTATCCTTCAAATTGAAAATTCCTCCAATCCCTTTCGCATTCGATAACTTGAAAAATATTGTTTGGATTGTCAAGTTACTTTATAATTGTGTTCAGGTTACTGATGTGCTGAGCTGTATAGTTTTTGGTGTAAATCTGATGATTTGATCCGGAGATATAAACCCCCTTTATCCTTCAAATTGAAAATTCCTCCAATCCCTTTGGCATGAGATAACTCAAAAAATATCAATCTGATTGTCATGTTACTTTACATATTTATTCAGGTTACTGATTTGCTGTGCTGTATAGTTTTTTATGTAAATCTGATAATTTGATCCGGAGATATTAACCCTTTATCCATCAAATTAGACACTCCTCCAATCCATTTCTATATGTAACCATACCTTGTATGGTGCACATTATGTCAGCATCCGTGGTGGCCCTCCATTATGCAGCTTTCTACTAATTGCGCATATGGGTACACATCTGACGAGTTCATCGGCCTATTTTTAGCTCAACTTTGACGAAGTCAAATTTGAGCTATTGTCATGGCCCGTCGTCCGTCTGTCCGTCCGTCCGTCCGTCCATCTGTCCATCTGTCCGTCTGTCCATCCGGCCGTCTGTCCGTCTGTCCGTACGTCAACAATTGGCTATGGCTCGGGCTAGAGGTCGTATTTATGAACCGATCTTTACGAAACTTCTTGTGTACCTTTGTTATGACCCTGGGATGGGAACGAGTGTTTTTAGGTGTGGTCCGAAATTCAAGATGGCTGCCAGTGGCCATTTTGTACCGATGATGCAAAAATCAGTTTTTTGTACAGAACTTCTGTATGAAAGTTCTGATTTGAATAAAGTTTTGTATAAATGTTTAGTACCATGGGATACATCACATATAATACGGGTTTTTTTCTCGTGCGTAAATTATGCAAATTAGACTGACTTTGATTTATTTAGTGTTACTTTCAGAGCTGTAAGTGCCAAGCTGCTATGGCTCGGGCTAGAGGCCGTATTTATGAAACGATCTTTACGAAACTTCTTGGGTACCTTTGTTATGACCGTGGGACGAGAACGAGTGTTTTGGGGTGCGGTCTGAAATTCAAGATGGCTGCCAGCTGCCATTTTGTACCGACGATGCAGAAATCTGTTTTTTGTACAGAACTTCCATATGAAAGCTCTGATTTGAATAATTTTTTGTATGAATGTTTAGTACCATGGGATACATCACATATTATACGGGTTTTTTTCTCGTACGTAAATTGTGCAAATTAGACTAATTTTGATGTTTTTAGGGGTTACTTTCAGCACTGTAAGTGCAAATGCCAATACGGCTCGGGCTAGAGGCCGTATTTATGAACCGATCTTTACGAAACTTCTTGGGTACCTTTGGTATCACCGTGGGACGAGAACAAGTGTTTTTGGGTGCGGTCCGAAATTCAAGATGGCCGATGGCAGCCATTTTGTACAAAATTAGGTGCAATCAGATTTTTGCACAGAACTTCCATATGAAAGCCCTGATTTGAATAATTTTTTTGTGTGAATGTTTAGTACCATGGGATGCATCACATATAATACGGGTTTTTTTCTCGTGCAGAAATTATGCAAATTAGATGAACTTTGATTTTTTCAGTGCGACTTACACACAGTAAGTACACATGTCAATACGGCTCAGACTAGAGTCTGTATTTATGAACTGATCTTCACGAAATGTCTTGGGTACCTTTGTTATCACCTTGGGACGAGAACGAGTGTTTCTGGGTGCGGTCTAAAATTCAAGATGGCTGCTAGTGGCCATTTTGTACCGAAATTAGGTCTAATCAGTTTTTTGTACACAACTTCTATACAGCTCAGACTCGAGGCCATATTTATGAACCAATCTTTACGAAACTTCTTGGGTACCTTTGTTATCACCGTGGGATGAGAGCGAGTGTTTTTGGGTGTGGTCCGAAATTCAAGATGGCCACCAGCAGCCATTTTGTACCAAAATTAGTGCAATCAGTCTTTTGTATAGAACTTCTGTATGAAAGTTCTGATTTTAATAAATTTTTGTATGATTGTTTAGTAACATGGAATACATCACATATTGTAAGGGGTTTTTTTTCGTGCAGGAATTATGCAAATTAGATGAACTTTGATTTATTCAGTGCAACTTACACAATGTAAGCACACATGTCAATACGGCTCAGGGTAGAGGCTGTATTTATGAACCGATCTTCACAAAACTTCTTGGGTACCTTTGTTATCTCCTTGGGATGAGAATGAGTGTTTCTGGGTATGGTCCAAAATTCAAGATGGCTGCCAGTGGCCATTTTGTACCAAAATTAGGTCCAATCAGTTTTTTGTCACAAGTTCTATACAGCTCGTATTTATGAACTGATCTTCACAAAACTTCTTGAGTACTTTTGTTTTCACCTTGGGACAGGAACGAGTGTGTTTTGGGGTGCCTTTGTTATCACTGTGCTATGAGAACAAATATTTTGGGGTTCAGTCAGACCCACTCTGGGACTCAAAGATTTTTTCTAGTTCAGCATCTGACTGTCACCCACCTTTACAATACTTTACCTATACATTTGTTACAGGCAACGGTCAGTATTTATGTACAGACCGTTACAATACTTTATATGTACCTTTGTTATCAGGTCATTACCTAGATGTTTGTCATTGCTGTGTCACATACTATACATGTACATGTCTTTGTCTTGACAAGTTGAGCTACAGTGTCATTGACACTTTCATTTATCCATCATGTTAATACGGATGCTCTTCACTGCCCACACTGTACTGCATTCTGCAAAATGTCGCAATATTTCTTTCAACCATGCTCATCATCTCATTAAATATATAATGGCATTCTTTATTCCCATATTGTACAGATAATTCCTCCATATTAGTAATCTGTGTTAACTGTGAGAGGTTTGGGTTTATCCTTTTCCTCAAACACAACACAGTCAAGTTGAGATACAGTGTCATTGACACTTTCATTAAACATGCCTTAATAGTTATACCCCAACAAAACAACGCTTTGGGGGGGGGGGGGGCTATATAGGAGGAATCAACTTGTTTGTCTGCCGGTCGGTTGGTTGGTCGGTCAGTCTATCATTGTCGTCCTTGGTCCGTTGCACATGTAAACTTGTGGAGTGAACTACTTCCACAGTTTTAGCCTCATTTTCATGAAACTTCACAAAAATGTTCAACATGATGAGGAGCAGTGTGTGTCATAATTGTTTTCCCGATAGGATTCAAGATGGCCGACTGGTAGCCACATTAGATTTTTTTTTATGTAAACTTGTGGAGCAAACTACTTCCACAGTTTTAGCCGCATTTTCATGAAACTTCACAAAAATGATCAACATGATGAGGGGAAGTGCATGACATAATTTTTTTCTTGCTTGGTTTCAAGATGGCCGACTGGTGACCATATTGGATTTTTTTTCATGTAAACTTGTGGAGCGAACTACTTCCACAGTTTTAGCCACATTTTCATGAAACTTCACAAAAATAATCAACATGATGAGGGGAAGTGCGTGACATAATTGTTTTTCCCACACACTTTCAAGATGGTTGACTGGGGGCCACATTGGATTTTTTTTTTACTTAGAAAAATAGAATGCCCTTTTCAGTCACCCACACTAGGCGGTATGCCACGGTGGGCGTATAGCGGTCGACAGACCATCTCTAGTTTAGTTTTGTTTTCAATTTTTTCTGGGGCTGGAAAAGCAGCCCCGACAGAAGCACTCTCAAGGCTGATCTTGGGGTCTGGGCTGATCAGCCCTGACAAAATGCAAACCCTGCAGTGTAAACTCTTTACCCAATGCACAATATCAAAATTGGTTATTTAATTATTTTTTTTTCAAACTTTTCACAAAATTTCAAGAAAAACATATGGTGTAACCCCCTCATTGGAATGAGCTTGGCAAGCTTGTTCCAATGAGGGGTCACATATGATATGGTCTTCTTGAAAATTATTCACATTTTTTTTTTCAACTGCTCACTTTGTAATTTATGTGGGAGAATGCAGGCAATTCATTCTGTAAAGGGTTAACAAACTGAGCTAAATATAAAACGGCTTCAAAGAATATAACTTTCTGATTGCAGTATCAGCACTTTTCATGAGAGCACTGACAGTGATTTTCTATGTGGAGACACTAGAAATAGATAAGTTATTGTTCCAAAAAAAACATCTGATAATGGTTGAAATGTTGGAAAGGTAAAAATGTGTTGACATTTTTACCATGCAAGTGGAAATCAGGTTTAGTTTTTTCATCAGTCTGATATCCCAAGACTGCAGGATGATGGGTGATAAAGTCCTGGTATCACTCAGCAATAGTGTTATGTATTCACTTACCATGTGCTGAATAATCTTGTACACTATTCCTTTGATACAAATATCTTTAATACCTTACTTACAAACAAGAATGTATTGGTCTGCTGGGATATTTGTGGAATACTCAAGGTTATTTTTTTATCCTTTGATACTTGTATATCAAAATAAATCCTCACCATCTTGGATTTGTTGCTCAAATTAATATTTCCATACAATACTGGGTAAGTTTTGCCATATTCACCAATATCTACTTGTTGTTAACCCTTTACCCAAGTAACAGTTAAAACCGGCCAGGGGTATTCACAAAATCACCATTGAATTTTCATTATTTTTAAAACCCTTTCCCTAATCTAATGGCCTGACTTTAAACCCAAGGTCGACGGTTCGATCCTTACCAGCAGTAATTGCATTGTGTCCTTGACCATACACTTAAGGGCCTATATAAGTAATGAAATTTTGTTTATTTTGAAAATTCTCACCTCTGATATTCCTTCAATTCAAATTAAATATACACAAAATGTACACCAAAATGAAGGTTGGGATGTATAGAACACGAAACACATATGTAATCAACTCATAGAGTCGACTGTAGGCACCACTGGTTCCTGGAAGTCTGCTGCCGTATTCGCACCAGAACTGATAATTTAATAATATTTCACGAAAACAACTTGTGGCCAAATGTGCTTTACATATCCAAGAACAAAGCTAGGGGATAAAAATTCTTCAAAACACGGCGACAGAGCTGCATTGGGGGAAATTCCAAAGCCTTTGCTTTTGTTTATGTATGAGTATACTTTCGATTTCCGGTCGACGTCATCGGACAGAAAAAGCAAGTAAAAACAACGCCGTCTAAAATCAAATAATGAAAAAAATCGCCTTCATACAGTATACTGTTATTAGATTGAGATTGCACAGTTGCCATATTCAATGCAAGGTATCATGATACCTGTTGAAAGTTCTTAGAATTACGATTTTGTTTTTCGATGGGAATTTGTGGTAACGAGTGATTTGCGCATGTCTGTCGAGCATGGAAACCATCTTCAATAAAAAATGCAGACAGTGTTGTCCTTTTCCAAAATGCAGTCCTATCGCAGTATTCGAAAGTGTTTTGAATGCCTAGCTTTGTTCTTGTATATATGAAGCACATTTGGCTACAAGTTGTTGTGATGAAATATTATTTTATTATCAGTTCTGGTGCGAATATGGTAGCAGACTTCCAGGAACCAGTGGTGCCTACAGTCGACTCTATGAGTTGATTACATATGTGTTTCGTGTTCTATACATCCCAACCTTCATTTTGATGTATAATTTGTGTATATTTAATCTGAATTCAAAGAATATGAGAGGTTAGAATTTCAAAATAAACAAAATTCCATTACTTATATAGGCTCTTAATCCTAATTGCCCATGTGGGAGGGCATGGTTGTACTGACATACTGCATGTTGATAGTGCACTTGCCTTCAACTGCTGCTGACTTTGCATGTGCACAGCTGGTAAGCTGAAGTGTCTGACAGTTACTTGCTGCTGACCAATGGTTCTCTCTGGGTTCTTCAGCTTCCTCCACCCGTAAGAATGCCAAACGTGATGTGACCCTGACTACTGAAGGTGCCATTACAAGCACAATAAACATACAATGTAATGTTCATATCTGGCCAATGCTACTCATAGAAATTGGTATTCAAATTTTATTATTTTTTCAATTTTGCCACCAAAACATAGCTTATGTTCCCTCATGAAGGCCACCAGAAGCAATAAGATATATTATCCCCTGCTGATGAAGTCGGAGAGGGATATTGAAATGGTGTTCGTCCATCCATCCATCCGTCACAAACTTGGTCCACTTAACTCCTACAGTTTTCAGTGGATATTTGATGAAACTTGGTCTGAAGTATCAGTATCAAGTGCAGATGTGCATGTGCTCAGGAATTTTTGATGCAACAAATTTTGCATGGTTATGGCCCTTGGTAATAGCAAAATTTCTTGTCACAAATGATTGTCTGCATAACTCCTCCTGCATTTTTCATTGGATTTTTACGAAACATGGTGTGCAGTATCAGTATGATATGCATATGGAAAGGAAGTTGTGATTCGAATAATTTTTCCCGAGTTACAGCCCTTGTTGACTTTGAATTTACTAAAATTACAGGTTTTTGGAAGATATCTTCAGTTGCGATCCATATGGTTCCTTCAGTTGCTGTGAACCAAATGAGGTATTTAACCTTGTCCAATGAAGTCCATGCACCATCACAGTGTTTGTTCAATCCATCTTTTCATCTGTCTTGATCACCTCATATGCTTATTCCTATCATAACATAAAAGTCGGCGGGGGATATGGATGTCATTAGACTGTCTTGTTATGATTACCATAAGAAGTGCAAACAATATGTGAGCTGCAGTTAAAACTAGAAGTCCTGCCATGAAATGCATGTTAATAGCACGTCGATCTGCATGTTAATCTATGCGTTATGACCATAGTAAGGCTATCAAATTCTGTACATATGTCCTGTGCACAAGCAATGTTTCAGCCAATGGACCTCCAGGTAACCTAGAGGTCCATTGGCAGAAACATTGCCTGTGTTTGCTATGAGTAACCAGGAGAACCTGCCGTGCTTTGGATGCCATTCGATATAACAATTGCACGCAATACCTACGCGCAATTAAGCCTAGATAAGCGCACAGTTCATGACAGGACTTCAAGTTTAACTGTAACAGACCCCAGTTAGTGATGCTTTTTAACTATTTACTCAAATATAGTGGTAAAAAAATGAACAGTACCACTCACAAAAATTACTATTCAAATAGTACTTTTTTCAATTTTTGCTTAAAAAAACCTAGCTTATGTAACCTCAATGGAATGAGCTCATGAAGTATAATTTTTAGTTCTTCAAGAATTTTTTCAGCAGGTGTTGTATCCAAGACATGTTAGACAAAAGCAGGCCTGAAAATAAGCAGTCTGACATTTGCAGAATGAGGTCCCCAGAGGGTTAATTTGATGATGCTATCCCATACAGTGGGCCAGTTTATCCTCTGGATACCTTTTTCTGTTTAGTTTTGAGACCCTGATTCAGATTGAGGTTCACAGAGGGTAACTTTAGTGATGCTACCCTGCTATGCAGGGTAGCATCACTAAATTCACCCTCTGGGGACCTCATTTTGCAGATCACAGTCTGCTTATTTTCTGACTTGGAGAAAAGGTAAACAGAATATAAGTTATTGCCAATGTGGAAGCTCTGTTTTACTGGAGCTTTAGTGGTAATCCACACTTGGATGCTGAATTCAGTATTGGGGAAGTGTGGCGGGGCAGTGGTGATATTGCAGGTAGCATGAAGATTTTAGCAAAGATCCTGGAAGCTCTCGTAGAAATTAATATGTAAGTGAGAGCAATGTGTGCATAAGTAACTGCTCATGTACCTCTTACAGAAAGATCTGGGTATTTGCTTCCAGCATAGAACAAGTCAGGTTCGAAGCTACTGGGGATGCATGTGGGTGGTCCCTCTCTTAACCCAGTCTGTCGAAAATGTTTGTTGTTTGTCAGAAAAATGGTTGGTTGGTCGCTCGAACACCAATATTTTCTCTGAAAGCCCCCAAAAATTTGAAAAAAATGTTGGCCAGTTGGCAAAAAGCCATACTATTTTCATTGTGCAAAAATACCCTTATGTTTCTTATATCCTTTGTATGAAAGCAGTTGTTATAAGTATATGATGAACTTGTGGTCATTTACACGAAAAATAAATAAATAATATAATTTTCCCCTCGGGAACCCCGAGAAGTGAAGCAGTGCCTGTTCACTGTGGTAAATAGGCTCTGTTTTACAGGTAAAATAGGATCCAGTCACCAATGCTTGGGAGATGCAAACCCTCTCCAAAATGGGCAACATGGCTTATTAACCCTTTAACCAACGTATACTTATGTTGTGGTCATGATTAGCCGTTGTGCAAAAATATGTGACCTTAACCCTTTACCCAATGAATTGCCCGCATCTGCCCGCGTAATATGCGAATTCAGCAGTTGAAAAAATATTATTTTTCAAAAAATTTCAACAAAACCATATCATGTGACCCCTTGTTGGAACCAGCTCGTCGAGCTCATTCCAACCAGGGGTCACATGATATGGTTTTATTGAAATTTTTTGAACATTTTGAAAAAATGATATTTAAAATAATAAATTTTGATTACATCTGCATTGGGTAAAGGGTTAAACACCAATAAATAATAATATAATTACTTAGGTTTTATGTTTGTACTGGTGGTTAGCGACCCAGGAACACTGTTGGAAAATTTCAGCTCTCAACCCACTATGTCGAGACACGTTGAGATGCTGCCATGGCTTCATAGCTGGAAGCATTGGGTTTGGCTTTGTAGTGTATGTGCACTGTAGGGATACATATTGTTTTAGCATCATGAAGGTGGAGAAAAAAATTACAAGATGCATCATTCTATATTTGTGGATTCTTGAAATATCTTAAAGAACAGCTGTGTACACTATGAATGAAGAATGGAGTAGTAAGTTATCTGCTTCTTGTTGGTAGTAAATGAGATAATGATATGATCATCTGACTGACACACCTGTTTGTATTGTTTACTTCATTTCTTATTAGTGAAGACCAAAACAAAACATCCCCACATCAAGAATTCCCTTCCTCTTAAATAATAAAATTTACCTTTTAATTTGCCTTGTCTACTGAAAGGTGTTGGCACGGTCAGCCAATTCGTTGACTGAAGAATGTTGTTTTTGTTCAATACATTCAGAGTAAGGTAGTTATGTTCTACTGATAAAATACAAACCAGAAGCCAATGCCTGTATTGGACGTCCTCGAAAGTGAGCAACTTGGGTATAAACGATTAGTTAAACTTAACTTCATACTTTGATTTTGTTCATGAAATAGCCATAGATGCTGAAAATGACCTCAAAAACCAATAAATAAAGAAAAGAATGAATAAATGAAATAAATAATTGTGCTTCCAGAAGCCAGTACTATCCCATGAGGACTATGGTCAAATAAACAGATATTGAGTGTTTTATTACTGTTTGGGTCTGTCTAATGGTTACAAATCTGCAGAGAGTTTGATACTTTTCTTCTTTAAAATTCATGGGGGCACATGAACTCTTGTCAAAAAGTGTGACTTACAAACCATTTTAGACACTGTAGTGTCTAAAATGGTTTGTAAGTCACACTTTTTGACAAGACTTCATGCGTATGCATAGTGAAAGTCACTTACAAGCACAAAGTTGGATGGGGGTGCCATGAGGTGATACACCCTCATATAAAGCCACCTGATGAAGAATAAGGGGGTGCGGTGGCATTGTGGTAACCTGTTCTCATCAGATCACTGAAGTTAAGCAGCGTTGAGCCCGGTTAGTCCTTGGATGGGTGACCGTATGAGCGATCGATTCGGACTGCCGCGTAGTGTCCTTGGGCAAGGCACTTCACCCTGATTGTCCACATGGGGGGACGATGATGCCGTGCACTAAGGCGTACTGCAAGTCGATGGTGCACATGTCTTCAACCAATCTAACCCTGCCTGTGCTGTAGTGCAGAGTTACGATGTTGGGGAGCTGGCAGCTGCTAGTTGCTCGGTGGTTCTCTCAGGGTTTTCCGTTTCCCCCACTTGTAAAACTGTCACCGACACAATATGACCTTGGCTGTTAAAGTGTTGTTAAACCCTAATAAATAAATATAAATAAATGAAGAATAAAAAAATGTGCATTAAGTGAGAATTTTCATAGATACAGTGCCAGCTGAAATAGACTGCAGCAATACCAGATTTCAATTTCCATTCTTCCCTTGGAAACACCAGGAAGTGGAGTAGTGCTTGTTTATTGCAGTAAAAAAATTCTGCTTTACTGGTAAAATAGGACCTGGAACCAATGCTTAGGCTGGAAGTCCTCTAAAGTGGGCATCATAGGTATGAACAATTTGCTAAACTTGACTTCATACACTTGTTGCAGACTTGAGAATGCCAATAATGCCGAAAGAAACCTTAAGCACCAATAAATAAATAAATTTCCATCCTATGTTTGTCTGGTAATAATTCATAGCCTTGACATTTTTAGCTCGCATGACTTTCAATCAGGGGAGCTATAGTGATCACTCACCGTCCGCCGTCCGTCCTCCGTGAACATGGTGTTTGCAGCTTCTCCTTCAAAACCGCTGAACCAATTTAATTAAAATTTGAGATAATAGTTTGTTATGGCATCAAATTTTGATTTTGTTCAAATTAATTTGCCTTGCCCCCCGGTAGGGCCACGCCAAAAAAGTGTGCTCAAATCTTGAAAAATGTTCTTCTCATGAACCAGCAGTAGCAGAGGCTTGATATTTGGCATGTAGCTTCCTTTTGAGGTGTAGACTTAGATTTGTTCAAGAGAAGTTTGACGAGCTATATTGGCCTTTGTTATGGGAGGGGCAAAAATTTTTCCCCGCCCAAAATTTCTATTTTCCAAACCAAGAGGCTGATTTGAACCAAATTTGATATGAGGGCTTATTGGGTCATAAGTACTTAATTTATGTAAAAAAAAAAAAAAATTTCCTGTCGCCCCATGGGAACTGCAGGAGCAATAAATAGAAAAAATGTAAAATGCCCATATCTCCAAACCTACAAGGCACTGAGAATTCTTATTTGGTATGAAGCTTCCTTCGGAGCAACAGAATGGAATGGTAAAAAAAAATTGCTATCGGTTTTATCATGGGGTACTTTTTTGTGACTTTGAAAATGTGCTGAGTCAGCATTTTTTAACACTGTGGGTAATGGGGAAAAGATTTAAGTCTAAAACCACTGCTCCAAAAGCTTTCAAATTTCACATATAACATCTTTGGAAGATTGTTTCACACATTTATTGAAATCAAATCCCTGGGTCCATATTTGGGCTCTCTGTGGGAATGTTTTGATATTTGGTATGCAGCATCCTTATGGGGGTAAGATTCAAGTTTGTTCAAGCCAAGTCCCTGGGTTGATATTTGGGCTCCCTGGGGGAATTATAACTTCGTTCAATATGAGGACTATTCTTCAAAAATCTTCTTCTTCACATCCACCAGTCAGAATCTTTGATATTTGGTATACAGCATCCCACTGGAGGGGAGATTCAAGTTTGTTCAAGCAAAATCTCTGGATTCATATTTGGGCTTTTAGATCCACTGGTCAGAATCTTTGGATATTTGGTATAAGCTTTTCTTAGGAGGGGCAGATGCAACTTGTTAAAATCAATTCCCTGGGTTGATATTTAGGCTACCATGTCAGGTGGGCCCCCTCAGGCCCCCTGGGGCCTCTTGTTTTTGGCATGTTCTCAATGATAGCTTTGACAAAGTCATGTGCAGCTAAATATTTTGAAAGTGACATTGAACCCCAGTAAAAAATAATTAAATGTGTCATAAAAGGATGCATTCAATGCAAAGATTAAACAAACAGAAATCACATAACCTTTCTAACTGGACTTTGATTAGTTAAACCTCTTCACACCGATGTCAACATATTAAAATTTCTATTCACATTTGACATAATCTGACATGGAATTTAGCCAATTCAGTCTTGTTCCACAGTGCTCAAGACAGAATTGGTTAAAATTCTTAGTTGCGTTATGGGGAAAATTGCAGCTTGAAATTGTGATATTTTGATATCAGTGTGCAGGAGATAAACTCTTAACCCAATGAGTATATTTGCATTATTTTTCATCAAATCTAATCATGGCTGCTTTATAGCAGCCATGACTAGATTTGATGAAAAATTCATCTAAGCTTAACTCAATAAATCATTGGTAAAAAAATCCATCCAATTTACAGGGGAAAAATTTGATTAAAAGTGCAAAAATTAAACATCAGTGGCAAGAGAAATCCTGTCCTGGGCAGGAATAACCGCCAACAGCATGAAGGAGTTAATTATGTTGGTAGCTTTCCAAATATTATGACGATGGAGAAACATAAAAATCACTGAATACTCTCAATACTACATAGTGATCAGATATTTTATGGTCGGTATTGAACCACAAATGTTCAGTGTCAATTAGCTTCATTTTCCCAGATTCTGTTTAAGTTTTCTGTCTTAGTTCTGGAAACAAAAGTGAAAAGCGAATTGCTGTTGTGGATTTAATTAGTGTGTTGTATGGCAATTTTCTTTACTTGAAATATTAGGACTGTGCAGCTGGTTTACTACCTATAAACTTGTTTTTACAGAAATATAAGAACTACATGATATCTTTGTGGTAGGTGCTTTAAATAATACAGTAAATCTCACTTATCCCTTGCCCTGCTGGTCGTATGGTATTTTGCAGTATATTCGACACACTGTGGAATGGCAGATTAACCCTTTACCCAACATAACAGCCAAAACCGGCCAGCATGATTCTCAAAAATCGCCAATCAATTTTCATTATTTTTAGCTCAACTTTGAGGAAGTCAAATTTGAGCTATTGTCAAGACCCGTCGTCCGTCATCCGTCTGTCCGTCCATCCGTCTGTCCGTCTGTCCGTACGTCAACAATTGGCTATGGCTCGGGCTAGAGGTCGTATTTATGAACCGATCTTTACGAAACTTCTTGTGCACCTTTGTTATGACCCTGGGATGGGAACAAGTGTTTTTAGGTGTGGTCCGAAATTCAAGATGGCTGCCAGCGGCCATTTTGTACCGATGATGCAAAAATCAGTTTTTTGTACAGAACTTCTGTATGAAAGTTCTGATTTGAATAAAGTTTTGTATAAATGTTTAGTACCATGGGATACATCACATATAATACGGGTTTTTTTCTCGTGCATAAATTATGCAAATTAGACTGACTTTGATTTATTTAGTGTTACTTTCAGAGCTGTAAGTGCCAAGCTGCTATGGCTCGGGCTAGAGGCCGTATTTTTGAACCGATCTTTACGAAACTTCTTGGGTACCTTTGTTATGACTGTGGGACGAGAACGAGTGTTTTTGGGTGCGGTCCGAAATTCAAGATGGCTGCCAGCTGCCATTTTGTACCGACAATGCAGAAATCTGTTTTTTGTACAGAACTTCCATATGAAAGCTCTGATTTGAATAATTTTTTGTATGAATGTTTAGTACCATGGGATACATCACATATAATACGGGTTTTTTTCTCGTGCGTAAATTATGCAAATTAGACTAACTTTGATGTTTTTTGGTGTTACTTTCAGCATTATAAGTGCAAATGCCAATACGGCTCGGGCTAGAGGCCGTATTTATGAACCGATCTTTACGAAACTTCTTGGGTACCTTTGTTATCACCGTGGGATGAGAACAAGTGTTTTGGGGTCCAGTCCGAAATTCAAGATGGCCAATGGCAGCCATTTTGTACGAAATTTGGTGCAATCAGATTTTTGCACAGAACTTCCTTATGAAAGCGCTGATTTGAATAATTTTTTGTGTGAATGCTTAGTACCATGGGATACATCACATATAATACAGGTTTTTTTCTCGTGCAGAAATTATGCAAATTAGATAAACTTTGATTTTTTCAGTGCTGCTTACACACATTAAGTACACATGTCAATACGGCTCGGGCTAGAGTCTGTATTTATGAACCGATCTTCACGAAACGTCTTGGGTACCTTTGTTATCACCTTGGGACGAGAACGAGTGTTTCTGGGTGCGATCCAAAATTCAAGATGGCTGCCAGTGGCCATTTTGTATCGAAATTAGGTCTAATCAGTTTTTTGTCACAACTTCTGCACAGCTCATATTTGTGAACTGATCTTCACGAAACTTCTTGGGTACCTTTGTTTTCACCTTGGGACAGGAATGAGTGTGTTTTGGGGTGACTTTGTTATCACTGTGCTATGAGAACAAATATTTTGGGGTTCAGTCAGACCCACTCTGGGACTCAAAAGATTTTTTCTAGTTTAGCATCTGACTGTCACCCACCTTTACAATACTTTACCTATACATTTGTTACAGGCAACGCTCAGTATTTATGTACAGACCGTTACAATACTTTATATGTACCTTTGTTATCAGGTCATTACCTAGGTATTTGTCATTGCTGTGTCACATACTATACATGTACATGTCTTTGTCTTGACAAGTTGAGCTACAGTGTCATTGACACTTTCATTTCATTTTTGGTCTGAAAAACGTAGGTTATGACCTCTCGTTGGAATGAGCTTGTTCCAATGAGAGGTCATAACCTATGTTTTTGAGACACAAAAATGAAAAAAATTAGTTATTCAAGAATTATTTTTGCAAGTGTCGTCTGCTTTTTCATTTTAGGTAAAGGGTTAACAGTATCATTTGATCAATCGTTTGAGAATCTCCGAGAGCTCTTTCCAACAAATTAATCAGATAATGGACAAACTTTATGAGGCTTCCTCCTAGGACCCTGCAAATCTCAAACTTTTGTTTGAATCAAATTTTGAATCAAATCTCACGAAGGATAAAATTGATATGAATCACAAGGCTATCAAATCACCCAAATATAACTGGAGTAAAAAATATGCAACTCAGCTAGTGAGGTAGACTGAGACAGACCGTAACAAGGGTGGATTCTGAGGGACTGAAATCAATGGCCCATGGTGGAATTTTTAACGCATTTCATTCATGCTGAAGGCATGCATGGAATAAAGAAAAAACTCCACCACAGCTAGTGGTGGGGAACATATATACTGATTTTTTTTCTTTGCCTTAAAAGAGAGTTATGAAGGATTTTGAGTGATTTTATGAAAAAGGAAAAAAATTACTCTAAATTGAAAGGGGAGGGGGATCATTGGTTGACTTGTTGGGTGGGAGCTTCATTGTGGGATGTTTTTTGCCTTTTGCTTCAAAGTGAGTTTTGAAGAATTTTGAGTGCTTCTATTAAAAAAAATACATTATCGAATGGGGGTGCGGCAATTTTTTGTTGAGTTTTTTTCTCTCAGAAACTCTAGTTTGATGAAGTTGGTGCATGGGTGGGGAGGCAGGCGGATGGATGGATGGGCCGGCAGGTGGATTTGAGTGTTTGGCAAATGGCTGGGTGGGAGTAGCCTTTCTCAATCGCTGGATAACTTGAACAAATGTCAATAGATTTGGTCAATATTTGATATTTGAGACTTTCTTAACAATGGTTGGAATGAGTTTGAAAACTGGTACAGTTCAGCCATACTAGGCAGAGATATGTTAATTTTTTCACTGTTTTCAGCTTGTAAGCACGATAACTTAAATAAATATCTGTGGGGTTGATTTCCTTATAATGACAAGTCAAGATAAGCTATTGCCATCACACGCGCACAGGCCTGACATTATTAAAAATGCAGGGGGGGGGGAGGGGGGGCTAAAAATCACTCCCCTCACATGGCCTAGGGGAGCGATTAGATATCAACTCAATCTTACAAAAGCTAAAAGTGGGAAAATGAAGTTTTCCTATTAATGAATTCTGCCATGTGGGTTTTGTACATTTTATTTGGTGATGCAAACAAGGTAGTCTCTGGGAGATGGCTACATTGCTCCACCTACACCTCCGAGCCTCGGCAAGGCCAGGAGGTGTGGGAGGGACAGTGTGGCCGTCTAGACCACTAACATAGCAAAGACCTGAAAAGGTGTGGGTTTTAAGAATAGGCTTTTGTGGTAATCATTTTTTCTAAGCCCAGGAGAGATAGTTTTTGCCCTCCTTAATTTTTTTAAGGCGAGCAGTAGGCGAGCGAATAAATCGCTCACCTGAAAACATCAGGCCTGCATGCAGATGTCTATGTGTCTGTCAGTCTGTTCACATTTTCTTTAGCACAGGCTACACCCTGAAGTTCTTGTCCAATCATCACAAAATTTCATATGCACATTTGAGGTTATGTCTAGACGAGAACATCCCCTTTTGGTCATGATCGGTCAACCATTATGGCTACACGAGCCTGAAAACCTTGAGCACAGTTTACAGGTCGTATCAATGAAGGAATTTCATTATAACTTGGTAGCAGACATGTTAACCTCCAGAATAATTTTTCAGGGAACCTGAGGGTAATTTTCAGGGAAATGGGATGCATTTCAGGGAAAAGTTCATGCGGGGACAAAACAAAAGAAAAAACTTGCGAATTTGCAGCTCATGGACCACCATTAACACCAGGTTATATCCAGATCAAGTTGTCAGTTATGCTGATGCATTTATGCTGTGTTAAAAAAATCATAAAATAATTCATGATTTGATCCCCCCCCCCTCCCTGCCATCCTCTTCTTCTTGACCCCCCCCCCCACCCACCCACCCACCCACAGAGCACCACCACCTGTGGTTTGCTTTTATCAAAGTCTACTAAGCTAATAATTTCCCAAGTCTAGAAATGCTGACAGGAAAAGATGTCCTAATGTTCAGTTACTTCAAGAAGATTAGTACTTGGAAAGTATCTTTATCAAAATCCTTCATGCATGTGTGGACATTTGTGCTCTGCACAAAACTTTTCTTTTCATCATTGAAGCATTTTTTTTTTTTTTTAATTAATTCCAGTTGAAATTTTCTGGTGCAGGCGGCCAACAGTTAACAGTTCTGTAGCCACTACAACAGAATAAATGTAGTGTTAGAAAATAAGTCCATTGTGTATAAATATGCAATCATAATTTTTCGGCATCGTAAGCGACTTTAACCTATTTTTAAACTGTGCTAAGTAATTGATGTCAAGGTGTTACCAAAAAACTGCATTTAAATGAAGGTGGAGTTTTTAATTTTTTGAAAGTAAATCACCTATATTCACTTCAACACTCGCACATTGATCATGAATCTCTGATTACGAAGAAAAAAACAGAAATAAACAAGAACACAGTTGAAATATTTATCATAAAATACCCTTTTCTTTAATAAATTTAACTTGAATCCATATTTTACTGCTTCATGAGTTTTCACTAGAGTTTGAAATGCTTGTGATTTGACTCCGAATGTTTTACATAAGTTACAATGGGAAAGAAATATTTGACTGTTTTTTTTTTCCGGGATTTTTGGTCCAAAACTGATTTCCATCTGGGGGGCCGGGAACTACACTGAAATTTCGTGTTTTCCCAGGAATTCTGGAAGAGTTAACATGTCTACTTGGTAGAATGACTCCATATAATGTCTAGATGAGAACATCCCCTTTTGGTCGCAATTGGTCAACTGTGATGAGTTCGCAAGCCCGGAACCCAAATCTTAGCACAGTCTACAGGTCATATTTATGAATGGCTTTCATTGTAATGTGGTAGGTTGACTCCGTATGAGGTGTAGATGAGAATGTCCCCTTTTGATTGTGATTGGTCAACTGTGACTGCTGCACAGTCCCAAAACCCCAAAACCTTTAGTGCAGTCTACAGATCGTATTTATGAAGGGATTTTATTGTAACCTTGTAGGATGACTGTGTAAAATGTCCAGATGAGAATGTCCCCTTTTCGTTGTGATTGGTCAACCATGATGGTTGCACAGTCCTGAAACCCAAAAACCTTTAGCGCAGTTTGCAGGTCATATATATGAAGGGATTTTATTGTAACTTCGTCTAGATGCAAACGTCCCCTTTTGGTCGCGATTGGTCAACCATAATGGCTATGTGAGAAAGAAGCTGAAAACCTTTAGCACAGTCTACAGGTCGTATTTATGAAGGGATTTCATTGTAACTTGGTAAAACGATTCCATATAATGTCTAGATGAGAATGTCCCCTTTTGGTCACGATTGGTCAACCATGATGGGTGCGCGAGCCCGAAACTCAAAAACATTTACCACAGTCTACAGGTCGTGTTTATGGAGGGATTTCATTGCGCAGGCCCAAAACCCCAAAACCTTTAGCGCAGTCTACAGGTCGTATTTATGAAAGGAATTTTATGGTAACTTCCTAGATTGCTGTGTATAATGTCTAGATGAGAATGTCTTATTTTGGCCGTGCTCAGTCAACCATGATGACCACACAGGCACATGACCTAGATTTGTTTAGCACAGTCTGCAGTTCACAGTTATGAAGTGATTTCATTGTAACTTGGAAGGATAACTCAGTGGGATATTTAGATGAGACTCTCCTATTTTGGTCATGATTTGTCAACCGTGATGGCGAGCCATCACATGACCTAGATTCCTTTAGCAAAGTCTACCAAGTTATATCGATGAAGGAATTTCATTGTAACTTGGTAGGATGACTCATTTTGGAATGATTTTACTGTGACTTGGTAACTTTGGTTGACATACGTTAACTGTTAGGGCCACATCAACTCAGGTCTTAATTCTTTGGTACTGACTGCACTCAAATTGTTCTTATTGAAAACATAGTATACAGGGAACAGAACTTAACATATTCTCAATTATCACAATTCTTGTCTTATTTCATAATCCTTTTATAAACATTGTACATTATCCTTTTCATCAAACACTATGCACAGTCAAGTTAAGCTACAGTGTCATTAACACTTTCATTGTGAATAGCGCTGGCTAGTTTTGGTTGTTTCATTGGATAAAGGGTTAATTCACATATACTTTAGTGATTTTATTGTAACTTGGTAACTTTTGTTGTAATGCATTAACTGTGAGGGCCACATTAACCCAGGCTTCAATTCTTTAGTACAGTCTGCGCCTCAAATTATTCTTATGGAAAACAGCATATAGGGAACAGAAGGTAACATATTCTCAATTATCACAATTCTTGTCTTATTTCATAATCCTTTCATAAACACTGAACATTATCCTTTTCATCAAACACTACACACAGTCAAGTTAAGTTGCAGTGTCATTGACACTTTCATTTTTAGCTCACCTGGCCTAAAAGGCCATGTGAGCTTTTCTGATCACTTGGCTTCCATCATCCGGTGTCTGTCGTCCATCATCTGGGTTTCATAAAAGTTTTCCTGTAATTACTATTTGATGTAAAAGAACAGTACACACAAGCAGCTCTCCATAGACAATGGATGTTATTGCAATGGGGACATTGGACCTTTTGGATCAACTTGTTTTTATTTGCAATTTCATTGATGGATTTGAATGATTTTGATTTTGTGTGTATCTAATTTTTAGCTTAACTTGACAAAGTCAAGATAAGCTATTGCCATCACGCGTGCGGAAGTCTGTTAGTCTGTGAGTCTGTGCACATTTTCCTTTAGCATGGGCTACACCCTTCAGTTCTTGTCTGATCATCACGAAATTTCATATGCAGGTTTGGGGTCATGTCTAGATGAGAACATCCCCTTTTGGTCGGGATTGGTCAACCAGTATGGCTGCCTGAGCTCAAAACCTGAAAATCATTAGCACAGTCTACAAGTCATATTTATGAAGGGATTTCATTGTAACTTGGTAGGATGCCTCTGTATAATGCATAGATGAGAACGTCCCCTTTTGGGCATGATCTGTCAACCATGATGGCTGCCCAAGCCCAAAACCCAACAACTTTTAGCACAGTCTGCAGGTCATGTTTAATATGGAGGGATTTCATTGTAACTTGGTAGGATGACTCCTTATGATGTCTAGATGCGAATTTCCCCATTTGGTTATGATCTGCCAACCGTGACGACTGCCCGAACCCAAAACCTGAAAACCTTTAGCAGAGTCTACAGGTCATATTTATTGAGGAATTTCATAGTAACTTGGTGGATTGACTTTATATAATGTCTAGATGAGAAAGACCCCTTTTGGACATGATTGGGCAACTGTGACGGCTACAGGGGCCCGAAGCCCAAAAACATTTAGCACAGTCTACAGGTCATATTTATGAAGGGATTTCATTGTAACTTGGTAGGATGACTCCAAATAATGTCTAGATGAGAACATCCCATTTTGATCGCGATCATTCAGCCTTGATGGGTGCCCGGGCCCAAAAACCTTTAGCATAGGCAAAAGGTCATATTTATGGAAGGATTTCATTGTAACCTGTTAGGTTGACTCCATATAATACCTACATGACGACATCCCCTTTTGGTCATGATTGGTCATTTCATTGTAACTTGGTAGGTTGACTTCATATAATGTCTGGATGAGAACGTCCCCTTTTTAATATGATTGGGCAACTGTGACGGCTACAAGGGCCCGAAGCCCGAAAACATTTAGAACATTCTACAGGTCATAATTATGAAGGGATTTTGTTGTAGCTTGGTAGAATGACTCCAAATAATGTCTAGAGGAGAACATCCCCTTTTGGTCGCGATCATTCAGCCTTTATGGCTGCCCGAGCCCAAAGACCTATAGCATAGTCTATAGGTCATATTTATGGAAGGATTTCATTGTAACTTGTTAGGTTGGCTCCATATAATGCCTTTTGGTTGTGATTGGTCATCTGTGATGGCTACAGGTGCCCGAAGCCCGAAAATCTTGAGCACAGTCTACAGGTCATATTTATGAAAGGATTTCATTGTAACTTCGTAGAATCACTCAAGATGTGCCCAGATGAGAATGTCCCCTTTTGGTTGCGATCATTCAACCATTATGGCTACCCGAGCTTGAAGCCCAAGTACCTTTAGCACAGTCTACAGGTCATATTTATGAAGGGATTTCATTGTAACTTGGTAGGTTTGACTTCATATAATGTCTAGATGAGAACATACCCTTTTGGACATGATTGGGCAACTGTGACAGCTACAGGGGCCTGAAGCCCGAAAACCTTTAGAACAGTCCACTGGTCATAATTATGAAGGGATTTCATTGTAGCTTGGTAGGATGACTCTAAATAATGTCTAGATGAGAACGTCCCCTTTTGGTCGCGATCATTCAGCCTTGATGGCTGCCCGAGCCAGAAAACCTTTAGCATAGTCTATAGGTCGTATTTATGGAAGGATTTCATTGTAACTTGTTAGGTTGACTCGATATACTGCCTAGATGATGACATCCCCTTTTGGTCGTGATTGGTCAACTGTGATGGCTACAGGTGCCCAAAGCCCGAAAACCTTGAGCACAGTCTACAAGTCATATTTATTAAAGGGTTTCATTGTAACTTCGTAGGATCACTCCAGATGATGCCCAGATGAGACTGTCCCCTTTTGATTGTGATCATTCAACCATGATGGCTGCTCGAGCCCAAAGCCCGAAAACCTTTAGCACAGTCTTCAGTTCATATTTATGAAGAGATTTCATTGTAACTTGGTAGGTTGACTTCATATAATGTCTAGATGAAAACAGCCCTTTTTGGACACCATTAGGCAACTGTGATGGCTACAGGGGCCTGAAGCCCGAAAACCTTTAGCACAGTCTACAGGTGATATTTATGAAGGGATTTCATTGTACCTTGGTAGGATCACTCCAGGTGATGTCCAGATGAGAATGTCCCCTTTTGGTTGTGATCATTCAACCATGATGGATGCCCGAGCCCAAAGCCCAAAAGCCGTTAGCACAGTCTACAGGTCATATTTAGGAAGGGATTTCATTGTAACTTGGTAGGTTGACTTCATATAATGTCTAGATGAGAACGTCCCCTTTGGACGCAATTGGGAAACTGACGGCTACAGGGGCCCGAAGCCCGAAAACCTTTAGCACAGTCTGCAGGCCATATTTATGAAGGAATTTCAATGTAAATTGATAGGATGACTCGTTTTGGAATAATTTCACTGTAACTTGGTAACTTTCGTTAATATACGTTCACTGTGAGGGCCACATACATTAAATGTGAGGTCATATTAACCCACCCCTCAGCTCTTTAGTACAGTGTACACCTCATATTATTTTTATCAAAAACATAGCATACAGGGAACTGAAATGAACATATTCCAAATTATCACAATTCTTGTCTTATTTCATAATCCTTTCATAAACATCGAACATTATCCTTTTCATCAAACACAACACACAAGTTAAGCTACAGTGTCATTGACACTTTCATTTTTTCTTGGGGTTTAATGCAGTTTTGAGACCCTTTTTCAGATTGACGTTCACAGAGGGTAAATTTAGTGATGCTACCCTGCTGTGCAGGGTAGCATCACTAAATTCACCCTCTGGGGACCTCATTTTGCAGATGACAGTCTGCTTATTTTCTGGCTTGGTTTAATGAGACTTTCAACAGCCACTGTCAGCTCGTGTCGGATAGTTTGAGTTTGCAGGAAGCCATAGTACCTGGAGAGAACCAACAAGCTGCAGCGCACAATAGTCAGACTCCTCAACATACTAACTCTGTACAAGTAGGGTTAGCATTGGTTGAAGTCCACCATCGACGTACAGTACGCCTCAGTCCACAGTGCCACCATGTGAGCAATCAAGATTAAGTGTCTTGTCAGAGGACACAACACAGTTACCCCTGATGATGACTGAACCTTGAACCTTTCTGTTTAAAGTCCAATGTCATAACCACTGAGACACCATGCTCCCCATGTTTCAGTAATAATTAATATGCTGTTGTTTGAAACACACTAATGTTGAAGAAGGCAAAATAGAAAAAATGCAATCAGGAGTTGACTGTCCATGCACCAGTACAGTTAAAACTAGAAGTCCTGCCACGAACTGTGCGCTTATCTACGCTTAATTGCACGTTGGAATTTGCAAAATTGTCATATCGAATGGCATCCAAAGCACGGCAGGTTCTCCTGGTTACTCATAGAAAACACAGGATATGTTTCTGCCAATGGACCTCCGTTCATAACGGGTAGATTAAAGTGCAGGTCGACATGCTATTTGTGCGCATTTCATGACAGGACTTCTAGTTTTAACTGTCTGCATTGAATAGACAGTCAGACTCCACACTGATACAACAGACATCTAATAGACAGTGAATCATGAGTATAAACAATTGACTACACTTGACAATATCTCCGTGTTGTGGTCATTGTGCAAAAATATGTGTCCTTGAACACCAATTAATAAATAAATAGTTGGTGAATGATTTGACTCTGAAATCAAAGCTTCAAGATCATTGAAAAGTTTATTCTAACCCTTGATCGGGAGTAATCAAAACAGTTTGGTCCTGATAAAAATATTACGTGCATCCATTTCTGTTTTAAGTTGTTCTGTTTCACATGTCCCCCTGTGCCCACTCCTCGGAGTCCTCTGTGTCATTATACCCCAACTTTTTTTTAAAAGTGGGTTTACTGGATTATGCCTGTCTGTCCATTCATCCATCCATTTGTCTATACATCCATCTGTCTGTCAGTCTGCCCATCTGTCCGCCCATCAAACCATCCACCCTCCGATGTCTTTTCGAGTTATAACTTGAACATTACTGCTTAGATTTCGATGAAATTTCATACAGTTGTTCACTATCATGAGATCATTCAGGAGCATCAGCCATTTTGCTGTTGGATTATTTTTTCTGTGAGTTATGGCTCTGTGAATATACAAAATAGCCATTTCCTGTCTGTTCGCCTTGTATCTCAGGTTTCGTTTATCAGATCTCACTGAAATTTGGAATGAAGATTGTTTATGGGAAACACTTTCAATTGAGTCTCTCATAATATTTCCTAAATTTAGTTTCCTAGACTTTCTTCTGTTGCCATTATTTGGTGGTATACACCATATGGGTGGTGAATGATTTGACTCTGAGATCAAAGCTAAGAGCCTTCAATGGAAACCAAATTTTCTAACAATAACAATAAAAGTGGTTTCACTGGAACCACTTGGCCCATATCAAAATTCTGAAACCGTTACGCACATCTACAGATGATACCTGAACACCTCAACATAGTTTAAATGTTTTGAATTACACACTCTTGGTGATATGAAGTTCAGGCGTATGTACGTATGTACATACATACGTCTTGGCAGACGGACGGGGCAGGACAGATGGATGGAGAACACGACAACATCCCTGTTTTTTTTTCATAAATGTGAGGATAAACACGAACTCTTACACATAAACTCTGCCACAAAGTCTGTTTTCCACACAGCAATACAATGGCAGTTTTTCACTTTGATTGATATTGAAAATATCTTGTAATGACTACTTGAGTTGGTTCTATTAGACAGAATAGACAAGGGCTCCGGATGCAGGGACAGTAGGGTTCTGCAAATACCTTCTTTTTACTCTAATCAAATTTTCAAAATCAAATTTTCGAAAAAATTGATTATCAAATTGAATATCGAATCAACTATTAGGTAAATCATCTGCCTGAAAAAAGTCTCAGAACTAGTGTTATGCTGAACCTTGCAATTGACGAGCATTTGCTACAATCTGATTAGAGGTGGGAAGGGGGAGGGGGGGCAGATGGCTCGGTGGCATTGCAATGACCAGTTCTCATCAGATCACTGAAGTTAAGCAATGTCGAGCCTGGTTAATCCTCGGATGGGTGACCATATGAGTGATCGATTTGGACTCCCGCGCTTTGTCCTTGGGCAAGGCACTTAACCCCCATTGTCCACATGGGAGCACGATGACGCTGTGTACTAACGTGTACTGCACGTCAATGGTGCGCATGTCTTCAGCTAATCTAACCCTGCCTGTGCTGCAGTGCGGAGTTACGATGTTGGGGAGCTGGCAGCTACTCGTCATTGCTCTGTGGTTCTCTCCGGGTACTCCGGCTTCCTCTACCCTTAAAACTGTCACAGTCATGATTAGCCATTGTGCATAAGTATGTGACCTTAAACACCAATAAATAAATAAATAATTAGAGGTAGGGAAGAACTGAATATGAGAAATTTATTTGATTGTTACAATAATTTTGTTTTACAGTGGAACCCTGTTAATTTGACATTGTCAGTGAAAATTATTCAATTAACAGGAGTATTCAATTAGCAGGGATTGTGTCACTTTCCTGTATTCTGGAGATAAACTTAGCATTTATTCTATTATATCTTGTTTGACAGAGCTCCATGAGCTTTGTCGAACAAGATATAATAGATTAAATGCCTGTTTTTGATGTACTAAGACCAAATATGTCTATAAACAAAGAAAACCTGGGGAGAGTCAGGGTACTTTCTCGACTGGTTTCAAGATTTGTTATTCAATTAACAGAAGTTTATTCTATAACCTATATTCCATTAACAGGTCAAATTTGTACAGGAGGAATGGTAAATGGTCTTGTGTTTGGAAACTATATTCAGTTAACAGGGTTATTCAGTTAGAGATATACAATTGAGCAGGCCTTTAGTTTCCCTTAATTTGGGCTCACCTGAGAGTCCATGGACCAACCGGGCCGATCATGGTTGATTTTTGGCAATAAAAGAAGCGATTTCCTGGCATCTGAGGATTGGATTCCAGCTTCAACAAACTATGAAAAAAGAAAAAAACACCATTTTCTTTCGTTTATTTAATAAAATTCTAAATTCGCTACATTGACTTCATAGTTACATTCATAAATTTCCCTCGTATATATACATTCAATCTTTATTACGCCAGGTCTAGTAACCGCTCGACTCCATCCCTCAGTCCTTCCGAAACATTTCTTCCGTCAAAGTTTTCTTGACTTCTATGAAAGCGAATGATTTTATATTTGGTCTGCTGCTTCATAATCATGAGTTGTATCGTGTATCTAATTTTCAGATCTGCCGTGCAGCCACTTCCTGTTTGCCAATACTTTGAAGTCTGTTCATCTCTGTAATCAATTGCATGCAGCGACGCAGGTCCAGACCCGGTGTTGGTCTTGGCTTGTTTAAAATATACCAGACACCATTTTTAAAAAATGATCATTTCTGGCATATTTTTTGTCGATTCAACTTCCTGGTTCCCGTACATTCTTCCAAGATCAAATTTCAGTCATTATACAAATAAAATATCATTCTTTTGGCCAGATACATTACGTGTACGCTCCATTTAAAACCCCCTTTCGTCACACCCGGTGAACACATTGTCTTCACGGGTCCACAACCCCCTTTGCGAGGCTAATTAAAGACGACGGGAAAATCCAGACATCAAAGGCGGTTCGTTTCTTGATGAAACCGAATTAATGATATCCAGTCGCATATGAAAAACATTCTGTGTTTATGCAATTAATACATCGATTCGTTTTCAAACATAATAAAAATGAATGTAGACTAATTCATTATTTGCCCCCCAATAGGAATCAACTATTTATTTAAACAAACATACAGTATAAATGATGGACAACAAGTTTATTGTGAATGCGAATTAATTTCAAGCACATTGTTAACAAGAACGCCCTCATCTTTGTATTATGTGTACATTGCATACAAAACCACACTTGTTAATTACCCCGTCGTTTGTGTAGAAACGACCGGGTATGAAAAGCTGTTTTAGAGTGGCCATGTGAGAAGGATTACATAACCAATTAATGTTTGGCGAGAAAAATCTTCCAGAGGCTGTCCCTGATTAGCAATTATATTGTTCAGCCAGAAAATTTCTAAACCCTACATTTAATAAAATATTCCGATACAAATGCAATATCTTTCATTTCCAGAACTCTGTACTGCGGTTTAATATAGGAATTGAAAAAATCCGTTCGTTAATTCGTGAGATTTTCGATTTGTTTTCATATTAAAATAAAATTTTCGCTGATATATGATTTGGATTCCCCCCCCCCCCCCCCTCCCTCCGTATAATTGAAGGTGGGATTGTCTCCGTCGAAATGATCTTGTCTTCATTCATTCTCATAATGCTCCATCTGTATTTTTTAAATGAAATTCTGGAATAGAACGAGTATTTCAGTGAATAAAATGTGTTCTTGGTGTACGGTGTTTTTGAAACAACAATGTGACAGTCTTGGCGAAACATCCTGGCGTTTTGCTGCTGCAATAGCTTTTCCGATGCGGAATTATGGATTCTATACTGTGCTGAGTGCCCAAACATTTCAAAGTTAAAACCCGGTGATTTAATTTTTATTGTAGCATAAGCATTTTACCAAAATGGTTTAGATGAACTAAAATGAGAATGTAATATTCATTAAAAAAATTAATCGTCCAATATGTGGGGAAAAGCATGAAAACCGCTAGCAAGCTTTCTGTTTTTACCCAACGTCAACAGCCAAATTCGGCCAGCACTATACACAAAAATCTCCATTCAAATTTTATTATGTTTTAAATTTTTGTTAAAAAACATAGCTTATGGCCTCTCATTGGAACGATCTCGATGATCGCGGTAAAGGAATGTCAACCAAGGTTTATGTTGTTTTGACCTGCGATGGAGCACTGAAAGGGAAAAAGATTTCCATTCCGACAAGGTAAGCACTTCGAAGGGGTTTTCCCGTCATGTCCTTCCATCACATCCTGGACTGCATTGACAGTAAAAATTGTTTACCAACAGAAAATTATCAGTTAAATTTACCGAAAAATGTGTCCATTTTAAAAGATATCACCCTTGAAAAAAAATATTTTGGCAGGACACGCAACATGATCAGTGACTTGAAAAAAAAAATGAAGAAGAAAAAAATAAAAACACCGGTCAAACATATCTCCCCTGGTTGAAACAGTTCTTTGTACTTTGTTTTCACAAAAAACAAGTGAAATTCTAAAAAAGAACCCCGATTAAATTTTAAAAAGACTCGTGAATTGTTTGTGTTACTTCACGAAAATTGGAAGCAGTTATCTCCTCACCAAAAAGATAAATGTTGCCAGCAATGGAGAAACGAAAGTTCAACCACGGAAAGCTATTTTTTAAGCAAGATAAAAAAAACACGAGTTGCGTGAGTATAACCAAATCACGTCTCCCAACCACAAAAAAATTGTTAAAAAAACCCCAGTTAAATTATTCTCGTGCATTTAAACAAACACATGTTCAATGGATCACTACCTCACTCTAGAGGTGTGCTGTCTGAAATATTGTTGGGGGGGGGGGGGGGGAATCATTGCATTTCCACAGAATTTCTTAGACAATAATGTACACTGTGATAATATTTAATAGTGCTTCTTGCCCCGTGGCAACGGGAAGTGAAGCAGTGCTTATTTACTATGTAAGAAAGTTCCGCTTTACTGGTGAAATAGGACCCAGTCACCAGTGCCTGGGATGAATGTCCACTAAAATGGGCACCAAAGGGGTAAACGATCGGCTAAACTTGACTTTAGACCTTTGTTGTGGTCACAATTTATTTATTTATTGGTGTTTAATGTCACTTTTCTGCAACTATGACCTATTGCGACCGACAGGCACAATTAGCCATAGCTGATGAAAAGTGACCTTAAACACCAATAAATTAATAAATAAATAGCTAATGCTTCTTGCAAAGTGTCTAGTTTGTTCACACAATTTATTTCGTGTGTGTAGATAAGTGCAGGGTGGATTACAACCAAATCACACACAGAGTGAATTATCCACTCAACTTCAACTTACAGGTGCCGATAAACAGCAGACAAGCAAGCAAATTGTCTCTTGATGGATGTGTAGATAAATCTGGTGGCCCTTAAAAAAATCAGTCTGTGTAAAAAAATATGAGTTCGGTAAAATATTCACTTGACAAGTGATTTGGTAGCAGTCCACCTGTCACGAACTGTGTATTTTTACCCATTAGTAGTTGAGTGCTAACTCCATGGAATATTAGCAGAGATTTTCTATTCAAAAGTGCAAACAAAACCCGATCGATATTATAGTGCGTTGAAAGAGTGCAAGTGTATATATTTTTTTAAAAAGATAATATATTCTGTCATCCATGTGTGCAAATGTTTATAGATACCTGTAAAGAATTAAAGTCAGATATCATTAATCACAAAACCTGATCGATATTATAGTGCTTTGAAAGAGTGCTTGCGTATATATATTTTTTAAAAGATAATATATTCTGTCATCCATGTGTGCAAATGTTTATAGATACTTGTAAAGCATTAAAGTCAGATATCATTAATAAAAAAAAGTATTGTTTGTTAAAATCATTTGTCCCATATAATCAGTCAACACAGATGACTGTCCATAAGATCATCATTGACAACTGCACTTGTTATTGTTGAAGTAATTACCATGGATACTAAAAAGTTCCCCTCAAGCCAATTAGCTTATCCTATTTTTAGACACCCTATTATGCAATCGACTAGTGGAGAGGAGAGAATATTTTAAATGGACTGTACACGTAATGTTTTGGGCACATTTTGGGAATTTACCGGCGTGAATTTGGGGGAATCTAAAGGCCTGAATTAAGTGAGCTCCACTGTATTATGCACCATTGTTTTTCATATGAATCTGCAGGTGTTTTTTTATATTAAATCATAATCAAACTATTTTCTCTATTTCCACAATGCCGAACAGACACTTTTATTTTGTTTACAGGAAACTTTGAGAACCTTGTGACGTCACTTGCAAACATAAAACAAAAATAGGGAGACAGAAAGAAACAAATGCTTTACCAGCAGACCTGAAACATTGACAATGCCTCAAACTGCACATGCATTTCACAAAAGAACATTCTTTTTATATGGCAGCGGGGGTGGGGCATTATAATAAGGTTTTCATCGGGCCCAGAATGTTTTGCTTGTATTTTTTTAGTGTCTCATTTGCTGGCCCTTGCACGCAAAAAGCAGAAACTCATACTATCACATTGGAGTGGGAACCTCACTATTCAATTTTTATGCAAAAAGCAAATTCAGATCGAATTGAATCTAAACTTCCAGGCATTTTTTAATCCAATCGAATATCAGATATTGTCAAGGCCCTAAGGGGCAGAGAACATCCACCACCCTTGCCCTGAGCAGAGGGAGGGGGGCAGCACATGCTTTTTTTTGCCAGAAGTGCACTAGTGGAAAACACTTTACTTCCCTACTTTCTGAGAACTGTAAATGAGAAACTCTTTGAGTATTCATTTCTAAAGTATTTTATGTGTGTCAGTACTAGTGCCAATGGGGAATGGGGGTAGATGGATAGCAGCGATAATGATTGAGTTTAGTTGATAATCACCATGAAAAGAAGCCAAACAATTGTCAGGCTGATCAAAGACCATTTTAGAGCAGTACAAAAGTACATAACAAAAGAATATTCTCAATCCAAGTCTGTGCAAACAAGACCCTTCCTTTAGAACAGTGTATCAATAGAACTACACAACACAAGAGAGTTCTCAAACAAAGCATGACTGCCCAAACAAGGATCTTTCTGGAACAGTATAAAATTGCACAACACAAGAACACTTTCAGTCACAGCCTGACACCAACCCAAAGGACCTTCCAGTTATAAGGCCTCCTTACTGGAAGGTGGCTACCATTTTCAAATCGGGACCCTGGGTTAATATTTGGGCTCCCTGTGGTAGCCCAAATTTTAACTTAGTGCAATATGAGGAAATTTCTTTAAAAATCTTCTTCTTCAGGTTCACCAGTCAGAATCCTTTCATATTTGGTTTACAACATCTCTAGGGGAGTCAGATTTAAGTTTGTTCAAATCGGGTCCCTGGGTTAATATTTGGCCTCCTTATAGTAGCCTGAATTTCAACTTGGTGCAATGTGAGGAAATTTCTTTAAACATCTTCAGATCCACCAGTCAGAATGCTTTCATAATGGGTATACAACATCTCTAGTGGGGTTAGATTCAAGTTTGTTCAAAGCAAGTGCCAGGGCTCCATATGGTATCTGAAGAATTAGAAATTTTTATTTAGTACCCTCTAGAGGTATGTAACTAAGATTAATCCACTTAGACTGTATCAAAGGGCTCTATAGGAGCGCTCCACTTCTTACATTATGATTAACTGAAGAAAAGGCATGATGCTTGGACTATTTTTGTCACTCCTAATGGGCTCAAGGATTCACAATGGATCCTGTGGAGCTTACGGTAGATTCATTCTTGAACTTTATATCAGGATCTGTTCAAGGTGAGTGTTTGGGACCTCTTGTTTTAATATATGTGTGCAGTTGAGTGAGATGCACCTGGGTTTGCTTCAGCATGATTTAAAAAAAAGTTGTAGTTCCTGTGGGAACCCCGGGAATTGAAGCAGTGCCTGTTTACTCTGATAAACAAGCTCTGTTTTACTGTTAAAATAGGATCCAGTCATCAATGCTTTAGGGTGGATGTCCTCTAAAATGGGCAACATGGGTATAAATGATTGACTAACCTTGACTTTAATTCCATGTTGTGGTCATGATTAGCCATTGTTCAGACATATGTGACATGTGTGGCAACCACTTTTGTTATACCGCCCACTTTTGTAAAACCTCACCAGTTTTGTAACAGCGATCGCCCATTTTTGTTACACCTCACCAGTCTTGTAATAGAACGCCAGCTTTTGTTATAGTACATTAGACCAGAACCCACTGGACATACACCTTCTATAAGTCTACCAAGGCCTTATGTGGTAAGTTTTGCCAAATGAAAAATTATACCACATTAAACATTTTAAAATAACAGCTAGAATGTGGTTTACCACATTATCCCCAAAACAACTTAAGGACGTCCTGGACCCAAGATTTACCACATTAGGTACAAAATGTAAACACGGACGGACGAAAGGACGAAAGGATGTACTTGTGAGGTGATTTCTGTGTTAGGTACGGATAATTCCGCACCTGCGACTGTTTTAGCACCTCAAAAGTGGGTGTTTTGAGGGGCAGCTCCTCAGAAGAGGGGACTGGACCAGTGGTTAAATCACCGGTTTGCACAAGTAACGTCTGTATGCACAACTTGTTCACACACGTGCTTCTGAAGTAGCCTGCACGGACAGACAAATGGACTGACAGACAAGCGGGTGGTCAGGCGAGTGGGAGGGCGGGAGGGCTTCGGGTGGGCTTCCGGGTGATCATCGGACAGGCAAGCTAGGAGGCAGACAAGTGGGCAGGCCGGCCGGTCAGCAGACAGACAGCAGGCAAGCATGCAGGCCATCGAATAAAAACGAATTTGTGTTTCCCTTTTCCTTACATGTACGTTTCAAATACACCCCAACTCCAACCAAAATCACTTTCATCAAACACATGTTAGAATAGGGGCGAATGCAAGTTTTGATTTCAAGTATTACAAAAGCTGGCGATTTATATAACAAAAGTGGCTAGCTGTTTTTTTATAACAAAAATGGGCGATTTCTATAACAAAAATGGTGACCTCAAACTGTAACAAAAGCTGGCATTCTATAACAAAACTGGTGAGATATAACAAAAATGGGCGATCGCTATTACAAAACTGGTGAGGTATAACAAAAGTGGGCGGTATAACAAAAGTGGTTGCAACAGACATGTTTGAAACAATCCTTTCACATGTTAAATCAAAAAGATGATTTTGGTCAAATAGTGAGGCAAGATAAAGTAAAATGGACCTTAACCCTTTACCCAATGAATTGGCCGCATCTGCCTGCGTAATATGCAAATTCAGCAGTTGAAAAAATATTGTTTTTCAAAAAATTTCAACAAAACCATATCATGTGACCCCTCGTTGGAACGAGCTCGTCGAGCTCGTTCCAACGAGGGGTCACATGATATGGTTTTGTTGAAATGTTTTGAAAAATTTGAAAAAATGATATTTAAAATAATAAATTTTGATATCGTCTGCATTGGGTAAAGGGTTAAAGTATAAATAGCTGCAGGCGCCATAGTTTGTATAGCCGGAAGTTCCTACAGGATACTTTGCATTGCTTACTTCTGCCTCTTATTGCCATGCATTCCCGTATGAAAGTTCACTCTAGATTGTATTGTAATAAACATTGACGCCATCTGAAATAGGTGCTGGGGTGGGGAAGGGGCTAAACCCCTCTGAGTCTCCCTGGCCGAACAATGTGTGGAACAGCCTAGGTCATATTATATTTTATCTTACAACAGGAATGTATTTCCCTCAATACAAGTAAAAATATCAAGACAAAATACAAATCTGTATTGAGGGAAGTAACCGCATGTGCGATCATTCGGTTCAGGAAGAGGACATTTTTTACCTGCTCTCCATTGGCTTTAAGTTATTACACATGTTGATGCCACCATTTTTGATAACATTAAGGAAATGATAAATAGATCACCAATTCAATGAAATAAATTGGACTGGATCATTTTTTGCCAGGATATTTTTATATAGCCCTTCCGTGCATAAAAACAGCTGAAACACTACAATAAATTTCAACAGTTATAGTACAAGTAGAACAATGAATGAGGATTATGTCAATAGAATGCAATACCTTGACATCTTGGTCTTCATTCATAAAGAATCAATTCATACAAAGTGAATGATTGTCAAAACAGACGCCATTAAAAACTGTACCCAACCCTCGCATTATGCGAACAAGTCAAGAAAGGGACGAATGTTGTGAGATAAATTTGTCATTACCACCATTTGGGTTTCCAAGATGGCGTATTGAAGCCACGATCTCACCTCTGGGTCATATATTGATTCATCCTAACAGACTCATCAATACTTCAATACACCATCTCAGAAACCCACATGGCAATAACCTATATGGATGTTGACAGTAAGTGATCAGCGAAAAGGTTGACTTTATCATTGTTTAATATAATAGAGAGCATGGTGAAACACTTGATCTCTGAGCATGTTGGCTATTCATTTGCAACAGACTTGGCTCAATACAACTCCTTTAAATACTATCAGATGATTCCAAAATAAAAATGAACATTCAGCAAGATGATGGTCTGTTCTCTTGGAAAAATGTGGTGCTTATTACATGTGGGTGGAGATAAAACCTTTTGTATTCACAAAATTTAATTAATTCTCAAGAGTTTTACACCCACTGACACCACAGCGTTCTGCTTATATTAAGTTTTAGTAGTCTCTGGTTTGACCAGACTTATTATACAAACAGTTCTTTTGAGTTTTAAATTACCCTTGGTATATTGTGCTAATTGGGGAAACCACAAGACATCTTCCTTTTGATCTGTACCTGGTATATCTCTGTTGCAGGAAAACTGCTTTGATAAGAAGTATTATTATTTTAATGGTCCTAATGTTACATACCGAATATCATTATTCTTCCTTTATTGTGCTATAGACACTGTTTTTAGTGTCAGAAAGCAGTTCTTCCTTGATATTCAACCTTCATTGTATAATTTATTCTGGATCTGGAAAATCTGTGAAGTCACGAGATGTGGGAGGGCTTAAATACATGGATTGGTGAAGTTAAAAAACTGCCAGTATATTCCAGGTTGGTATAACCAAGCAATTCAGTGTCTTCTAAAGTTTCAAGACACAGTTTTGTTAATTTTTCACTAATGTTGTTAGTTAAGGGTTAGTAACATTTTTAATAGGCACAATACTCACAACTCCCGTGGAAGTAACATTTTTAATAGGCACAATACTCACAACTCCCGTGGAAATACCAAGGAGTGAAGCACTGCTTTTTTCTGTGGTATACAGGCTTTGTTTTTCTGGTAAAGTAGGACCAGTCTGTAAGGCTTGGGATGAAAGTCTTCTAAAATTGGCAACATGAGTATAAAAGATTGACTAAACTTGATTTATCTCCATGTTGTGGTCACGATAATGATAATCATGTTGCACATGAATTGTGCAGAAATATGTGAGCTTAAGCACCAATAAGGCCCCACAAAGTATAGATCTTCTGTTTCTCAGGCCATTTTTTGTAAAATTGCATGTGGGTGAGTGTTTTTTTATTTTTATTTTTATTTTTTTTCATTATTTCTTTGCCATCAAAAGTTCATGTTCTTGTTTATTTTATGTTTTAGGCCCCATACAGTTAAAACTAGAAGTCCTGTCATGAAATGCACACAAATAGCACGTCAATCTGCGTGTTAATCGACGCATTATGACCGTAGTACGGCTATCAAATTCTGTACATATGGCCTTTGCACAAGCACTATTTCAGTCAATGGACCTCTGGGCAACCCAGAGGTCCATTGGCAGAAACATTGCCTGTGTTTGCTATGAGTAACCAGGAGAACCTGCCGTGCTTTTAATGCCATTCGATATGGCAAATGCGCGCAATTCCTATGCGCAATTAAGCCTAGATAAGCGCACAGTTCATGACAGGACTTCTACTTTTAACTGTAATCTACAGAATAGCATGGGTGATGGTGTACGTGTTTTGTCCCTTGAGTGCAAGAAGGCTTTGCAATGCTAAAGCAATGCAAAGCCTTGATGCCCTCAAGGGACAAATTTATCAATTTTATGAACTTGTTATAAGTTTTTGTAAGTTTGCATTGGTTATAAAATTGAGCTCTGTCAAACAAGACTGAATTGGTCAAATTACTAATTGCATTATGGGAAAAAATTACTGCTTGAAATTTCTTTATTTTCACATCCGCATACAGAGAGTTATTATATATAAGTCAGCCATGCACCAACTAACCAAATCTTTAGCTTTGCCTGACAAAGTCAGCAGAGCTTTTCTAATGCTAAGTCATCCATCATCTGCCCATCTTCAACATTTTGTTTTTCCGGGTCATAACTTCTTAACCACTGAATATTTTTTTACAAAACCTTTATAGCAATTTGTATTATTATGTCAGAAACCGGGACTTTGTCGCTGCTGGGGGAAATAGATTCACACCGCATATTCAGTCGAAACTCAAGGAGTGTCACCTGAATCTGTGCATGAACATATGTCGCACCATAACGAACACGCCCGTTTCACTTTTGTTGGGGTGGTTCTTATCCTGAAGGGGTTAATATCTTTTCCTTGAAAAGCATAAATCAACAGGGGTTCACTGAAAACAACAATTTTAATACGTATATATATAAATAAATATGATAATTTGTGACTTACATGGAATCCAAAAAAATAAGAAAACAAAATGTCAATCACCCCCTACCCACGTAGTTTTTGAGTCACTTGCGGGCCCGCATTCTCTGTTGTCGCTGGTTTTTCCTCCTTTTTGCTGGTATTTGTTTCTTGGTCGCCTCTTCACTTCACCCTTTCAGTGCCGTCACATGGCCACTAACGTATTGTCACTTTATTGGGATGCCTTTCCTCCAACATGTGATGGGATGTTACTCTACCACTGTATGGCCACTAACATATTGTCACTTTACTAGATGCTTTCCACTCATGCAGTCGCCACCATAGGGGTTAAACTCTCCTACGTCACAACTTGCCTATACTTTTGCACCGATGCGGCACCTCCTCTAACCTGTAGCATGGGACATCCCCACCTACAGGCAACGACCCACAGCCTTACACACCTTCAGACTGGAATTGGTTGGAATGAAATTTTCGAGACCCCCCCCCATATTTATTTCCATAGCCAGAACATTATTTCTCAGTTTAATCGCTCCTCTTGAACTCAGCTACTTAGATCTATCTTAATTTAATACGCACTTTAAAGTTCCTTTGAAAGACTTGAATTTTGGTATCTCCATGACATTTGGTGACATGACAGATGCGTAATATGGGTGTGTGTCCAGAACATATGCGATGTGCCCTTTACACCATAATTACCTCTTAACTGGCCATAATTTCATAGATAACGATTACAGGAGAGAACTCCTTTGATCAGTTATCAGATAGCCCATGTGGCATTCAACAAATGTGCCATAATGGACATTAAATTTACTACTTCATTTAGCTGCTCTTGAATTATTGCTGGCCTGACAAATCAGTTTTTGGGGTCCGTTATATAAACACACGGGGGGCGCGGTGGCATTGCAGTAACCAGTTCTCGTCAGATCACCAAAGTTAAGCAACGTTGAGCCCGATTAATCCTCGGATGGGTGACCATCTAAGCGATCGATTCAGACTCCCGCATTGTGTCCTTGGGCAAGGCACTTAACCCGGATTGTCCACATGGGGGCACGGTGACGCCGTGTACTAAGGCATACTGCACGTCAATGGTGTGCATGTCTTCAACCAATCTAACCCTGCCTGTGCTGTAGTGTGGAGTTACGATGTTGAGGAGCTGGCAGCTGTTCGTCGTTGCTCGGTGGTTCTCTCCAGGTACTCCGGCTTCCTCCACCCATAAAACTATTATCGACACGATATGACCTTGGCTGTTAATGTGTCATTAAACTGTAATAAAAAAAAATAAAATATAAACGCACATTCTTATACCTTGGCCCAAACGCGAAAAATTATTTATACAACAAAATCGCCACTTTTAGCTATCACCTTGACATATTAAAAGACAGTGTGTCGTGAATTAATATGGTATGCGCCCCTCAAGGGCACAGGCCCTATGTTAAAGTGATAGTTCAAAAAACTTTGACATTTCACTGTCACTTTTGTCCAGTCTATATAACTTGGTATGATTGACAGATCTTATTTATACTTGGAACAATTATTGCACATGACTCAAAGGTGTGTCGTGACTTTGATCCAAGGTCATATCATCAAAGTCAAGGTCACAGATAGTCAGATAGCAAAACTTTGATAATGTTATACAGCTCTTGTCTGGTACATATAACTTGGTACGATTGGCAGATCTTATTTATACTTAGTACAATTATTGCTCTTGACCCAAAGGTGTGTCATGATTTTGATCCAAGGTCATCAAGGTCACAGGCAGCAAACTTTGCTTTTGTTATACAGCCCTTGTCCAGTCCATATAACTTGGTAGAGTGGCAGATCTTATTCATAGTTGGTACAATTATTTCTCATGACTTCAAAAGTGTGCCACAATTTTGATCCAAGATCATATCCTCAAGGTCAAGGTAACAGACAGCAAAACTTGGATATTGTTATACAGCTCTTGTCCAGTCCATATAACTTGGTATGATTGACAGATCTTATTCATACTTGGTACAATTATTGCTCATGACTCAAAGGTGTGTCATGACTTTGATGCAAGGTCATATCAAGTTCAAGGTCACAGGCAGCAAAACTTTTATATTGTTTTTCAGCCCTTGTCCGGTCCATATAACTTGGTATGATTGACAGATCTTATTCATACTTGGTACAATTGTTGCTCATGACACAAAAGTGTGTTGTCATTTTGTTCCAAGGTCATAACATCAAGGTCAAGGTCACAGACAGAAAAACTTTGATATTGTTATACAGCCCTTGTCTGGTCTGTATAATTGAATCTATGTGACATATCTTGTCCATACTTCAGACAATTATTACCCACAACCTAACATTGTGTCATGACCTTGATCTATTGTCATATAATGAAGGGTAAGGTTACAAGCAGTAACACATGGATTCTTGTCTTGTATTTAGCTACCCCTAAAAGTAGTGACCCTGGACGGAGCTGTCTAGGCTGAGAGGCCTCTTGATTATGTCAACCCTTATTTCATACACATGAATTCATAGGTTTTATCATTGATCTGTTAAAAGGGAGTGCATGTGAATAATGAGGGTAGGTGTGAATATGCATGTGTGTATGTGAGGGTGTGTGTATGTGTGAGTGGGTCTGTCTAACTGATCCTGTGAGAACCTAGACAATTGTGCATGGGCTCCACCATTGTTTCCTTTGTTTTACTCACAAAGAAAACAAGGGGACAGGGCTAAGTGTCTAACTAATTTTCTGAGGACTTGTCACTGACAACAGACGAAAAAACAAACAAGTCTACACAACAGGGTCAAACATGCCTGAGGGTGTGCATGTGTGTGTAGGTGTGTGTGTAGTGTGTATGTGTGTGCATTATCAATTACCAACAATCAAGGCCTTTTTTCATTCTGAAACTTTCTAAATGCAGATTTCCCCATTCTACTCCCTCCCCAATCCCCTGCCCCCTTCCCAATTTGTTTTAGGCTTAAAATTGTAACGGAAATGATCCAAGAGCTGAAATAGACCTCCTCTTGTGGCAAAGTCCCTAGTTATAACTGTGTGTTGAAATGGAGTGATCTACCCAACCTGAAACACATTTAACTGGTAGAGTGCTAGAAGCCCATGTTTGGGCTTTATTCTGAAGTCAGGTTCTGCAACTTAAAGGCTTCATATTCTGTTGATGTACTTCATATTATATTTGAATCGAAATTGTTTAGTCTGTGAGGATTTGCCTTGTTACAGTTTATGGGAGAGTGCCACTAGGCACTCTCTCATAAATTGTAATTAGGCACAGAGATGTCGACAAATTTAGATGACCAAAAATAATTTAGCACTCTACCAGTTAATTGGTACTTCATTTGCCATTCATTTTCCAAGCATATACCTTTCTTCGTTTTTACTTAACTTTTTGTCCTTTTTACAGAGCAGGTCAGTTGATAATTCAGGCACACCTGTTTGTACAACACCCATCATCAAAACCAAGAGGTGTCAAATTGGCATTTGGGTGGGAGAAAAATTATCCATGATGAGATTTCCTTGGGACGAGATATTTGACTTTGAACCAGACACTTGGCAAGCCTAGTGTCTGGCTAAAATATCGTGCCCCTTGGTAAGATTTCCCCATCCACCCCACAATGATAATGTTAATCTCTATATGCAAGCCTGGATATAAAAAGCTTACGTTGAATCCCATAAACAGATGATTCTCTATAACATGGTAGTAGCCTATAGGAAAAAGCGTTGTGATGGTTTTCAACTTGCTTTGGTTTTACTATGCATTAACACCAAATGACCTAAAAGGTTGTTCATCTCTTATTTCCAAGCCTGAAAATGTGTACATCTCCTAATTTGGTAAAGGTTTAATGCAAGTTGATTCAGTAAACTCTGACTCTTTGGTTATTATATATTTCAAAATTTACAGATAAATTGTCATGTCTTTTAACCCTTAAGCCTTAAGTGCCTAAATCTCATTCCGATCACCTTTACTCCACTCTGTGGAAACCATCTAAAGTGAAGAAGTGCTTGTTTACTGTGTGCACCGTGGCACAGGCAGGGTTACATTAGTTGAAGACATGCGCACCACAATGTTTTACTGGTATGGTCTCCCATAGATCTCAACAAGGTAAATCCTTGACAGAGTTATTTGACTTCAAAGGAAATATGTAGCACATCCACAGAATATGATGTCTGTTCCTCAGAATAAAACCCAAATATGCGCTTATAACATTCTACTAATTAACAAACAATCAAGAAGTACTAAAGACAATAATCAAATTACCATGACAGTGTTTCTAGCCAAGCCTCGGCTGCCTCTGGAGGCAGCCAAGACTTTGCTGGAAATCACTGCGAACCTTCACAGACAGATTTTAAAATCCATCAGTTTATCAAGAATTTTCCACGTGGACATTTACTGCTTTCCTAATTGTTAAGTCTGGAAGACCATAGAGAGCAAAGATGATTGTTCACTTCAAAAGAATGACAGGGCACTGTAGAATTAATCAGTTAATATACTTTTATGAGTCACATTTATGAATAAGTGGAGTCAAATCTAGTCATAAATGAGAAATGAATATTTTAAAACACAGTCACCTAATCACATTTAAATACATTACCTCCCATTGGGAACCCAGGGAATGAAGCAGTGGTTGTTTAATGTGGTAAGCAAGCTCTATTTTTACTAATAAAATAGGACCTAGTCAATGCTTGAGGTGGAAGTCCTTTAAAATGGGCAACATGGGTATAAATAATTGACTGAACTTGACTTCATCACCATGTTGTGGTCATGATTAGTTATTGTGTAATATTTCACTGTAAACACCAATAAATTCAATTTAAATTACTCCTTACTGCAGCAGACCAGGTGCCTCAACATGCAGTCTCTTGGCTAACTCACAAGTTACATACTTTGAACCTTGACAGTTGTTTTTTGGCAAGTCTTGGCTGCCTATATAGGCAGCCAAGACTTACCTTGAATCAACTGTACATTACAATATAGTGTTTTCGTGCAAACAGCGCCTCTAGCGGTTTGCACCCCAACCTTTAATGGAGGATAAAAGTTCCCTGATTTATCCAATTGGTGGAAAATGAACTGAGCATGGTAGTGTGAATAAAATTTTAAAGTGCATGTTTAGGAAAAATTATAAAATATTGGTGACAATTGTCTTCTGAAATGTGTGAGAGAAGATGAAAATTGGGTGGTGGTAGGTAAAAATATGTCTATTTCATTCAGTGTGGGGGGCTACAGGAATAGCCAAATTTAAAGTCAAAATTCACAATTGCCCAAATCAGCTCAGTGAGATGGAGAGAGGAGGAAAGATTAGCACTGTCGTCAATGGAAAAAAACATTGTATTGTAACCTGTAAAGCCACTGGCTATAGACTGTCAATGTGTTGCAAAAAATATATAAAATTCTTAAGCCCCCACCCCCCCCCCCCCTTCCCCCAGGTTAAAACATTAATGACTCATTTCAGCCATTTATAGTCATAAAAAGAAGATTCAATCCTGAAAATCACAGGTGTAAATGTTTTTATAGGCTTGGCCACACCTGGATTATAGTCTGGTAGTGACTATAGAAAAATTGCTGTTTACTCCAATCTGTTCCCAAGAGCAGCTTCCAGCAAAGACAGTGAGTGTTGGGAGGGGTTAAGATATCTGTCTGACTAAAAAATTTCCAAGACTTTCATGTAAATGTTCTCTATAACTGACTATAATCTATGTGTAGGACCAGGTGGCTCTGCTTACTAGCATGATTATGTCAACATTGTGTTTTAATGTACTTGACTTGTATAACCAGACAGGTTTCATGGCTTCTATGTTAATATGATTGTACAGCCATGTGTTAGTTAGAAGCTAAGAGGATTATATATACTGGGGGGGGTTTGAGATTCAGCTTTTGTATTAAGACAGGAATTAATGGGCAGTAGCTGTGAGTTAGAATCTGAAACATCCTTTGTGTTTTGAAGAAAGATGTTCCTGGCAAGGTAGTATTCGTTGATGCACTCAACAGGAAAACTGACTTTAATGGATGGTTATTTTTGTATTGCTGACTTTTTATTTCAAAGTTTTTTTTGTAAAAAATTAATTAGTTTAGTATTCTAAACCCTTTACCCAACATTACGGCCAAAACCAGCCAGCCCTATTCACAAAATTCACCGTTCAATTTTCATTACTTTTAAATTTTTTTTTCACAAAACATAGCTTATGTCCCCTCATTGGAACAAACTCATTGAGCTCATTCAAATGAGGGGTCATAAGCTACGTTTTTGACGCAAAAAATGAAAAAAAAAATAGTTATTCAAGAATTTTGTTTGCAAGTATCATCTGCTTTTCGTGTTAGGTGAAGGGTTAAGCACTGAGGGGATGATTGTCGATCATATTTTTCAGTACTGTCTGATAACCGCAAGTCTGATTTCGGCAAACTTTTGATACGCTATTTATCGGGCAAATTAGCTCGGGATTCAGCAAAGGTGATTTTACAGATTAATTTTAAATCATCCCTTGAAAGCATTCGGGTAACTGTTTGACAGTTATAGGTTATATGCAATTAACAAGATTATTTTATTGAACAAGAATGACATTAAGTGGAACCAATTACACATTCACAAATTGCATTGAACAGAAGTGTACTCCACTTGAATGGAAATGAACATTTTTCAAAACTAAACCATTTGCCATGCATTCAATGGAAATATTACCTGTTTCTGCTATTTAAACCTCTGTTGATTTGATATACCTTATTTACTCTATGTATTGGGATAGCTAAAAATAATTATTTTCACAGGTGTCCCAATTCTTAGAAAATGGGGAAAGAACACATCCTGGTCTTGATTTGATGCTGAATAAAGTTGTGTGTGATTCGTTTTCCATCACTATATACGAAAATTGCCGTCCAATTTTTTTTTATATTTTCATTTTTTGCTTCTAAAACATAGCTTATGATATCTCATTGGAACGAGCTCATTGCGCTCGTTCCAATGAGGGATCATAAGCTATGTTTTGGAAGCAAAAAATGAAAATTTTTAGTTACTCAAGAATTTTTTTTATGAGTGTCGTCTGCTACTAGCGACAGGTTAACTGGAAACAAATCTCCTGAATGTCCCAAACTTTGGAGCATAAAAAAAAATAGTTTTCTGGAAAAAATGAGTGTCCCAAATCGTAGAGTGTCCCAATACATAGAGTAAATACGGTAATATTATATCTTATGTTTTCTACAATTTTTATTGTAGATGAAAATGTGAAATTTGACACGCAAACTGTATGATTTTGCATGAGAATAGATCAGTTCTTTATAATTTTTTGACAGAATTGAAGAAGCTCTGTCAAACCAGATATGCTTTAAATTATCAATTTATCTTAGATTATTATTATTATTTATTGGTGTTTAAGGTCACATACTTTTGCACAATGGCTAATCGTGACCATGACAGTTTTACGTGTGAAGGAAGCCAGAGCACCCAGAGAGAACCACCGAGCAACGATGAGCAGCTGTCAGCTCTCCAACATCATAATTCTGAACTCTGCACCGCGGCACAGGCAGGGTTAGATTGGTTGAAGACATACGCACCATCGACGTACCTTAGTACACAGCGTCATCGTGCCCCCATGTAGGCAATCGGGGTTAAGTGCCTTGCCCAAGGACACAACACGGGAACGCGAATCAGTCGCTGAAATGGAGTTTATCTTGGAAACTGAATAATTAAGTAAATTCTGGTTAACACCACAATATTATTCTTATTCAAATATTTTTTTACTGATAGTGTGACTGAAACCATTCTTTGTCAGTACAATGGAGCCCACTTAATTGGATATCTCTTAACTGAATAACCCTGTTAATTGAATATAATTTCCCAACACAAAACCATCTACCATACCTCCAGAACAAATTTGATCTCTTAATTGAATATAGGTTATAGAGTAAACTCCTGTTAATTGAATAAAAAATCTTGTAACCTGTTAAGAAATTACCCTGACTTTCCACAGTTTTCCTTTGTTTATAGACCCATTTGGCCTCAGTACATCCACTACAGGCATTTAATCTATTATATCTTGTTTGCCAGAGCTCATGGAGCTCTGTCAAACAAGATATAATAGAATACAGGAAAGTGACACAATCCCTGTTAATTGAATACTCCTGTTAATTGAATAATTTTAATTGGCAAAGTGTCTATTCAATTAACAGGGTAAAACTGTGTTATATCTGAGCTCCTTGGTGAGATGGGCTTCATGTTGTGTTTGATATGTATTCTTGGATAATTGTTTATGGGGAATCTCATAGTGCCGACTGATATTTCGGAAAATGGTCCAAATTCACTTTTTACAGGCCTGAACCCCATTTTTGGGGTTCTGAACATCTAATGCTGATGGAGCCTACATGGAAGGCATTCCTCTGTCTAATTATTGATCATTATCAAATTGTGCAATTTAAAACATTTGATACCCTTAGAAACCTGGTTTTATGGATTTAGTGGGGTTCTTGAACCCTGAAAATTGGGCCAGCCCAAAAATGTTAGGAATTTTTGAAACTTCAAATTTTTTTTTTTTTTCTCCATCTTCTTCTCCAGCTAATAATCAATTAACCAGTATCACCAAGGTTACAAAAATGTCAGAAATTAATATGTATAAAAATGGTCTTAAAGGGGCACTCAGCAAACAGATGGGGTGGGTGGGGGGTAGTGTTTTAAGGGCAGTAGTATAGCATGTTCATTTTGACACACTTCTTCTAGACTAGGCTTCTGGACATTTATTTATTGGTGTTTTAAGGTCACATATTTCTGCACAATGGCTAATCATGACCACAACAGTTTTACAGGTGGAGGAAGCCGGAGTACCCGGAGAGAACCACTGAGCAATAGCGAGCAACTGTCAGCTCCCCAACATACTAAATCCACAAAAGCAGGGTTAGCATTGATTGAAGACAAGTGCACCATTGTCTGCATTACACCTTAGTACACAATGCCACTGTGCCCCCATGTGGGCAATGGGGATGAAGTGTCTTGCCCAAGGGCACAATGCAGTTGCCACAGGTGGTATTCGAACTGAGGACCTCTCGGTTTGCAGCCTGCGCTTCTGCCTACTGAGCCACCGTGCCCCCTGCTTCTGGACATAAGATGTGACATCATACCACAATGCATGATGGGTGTTAACTTACTGTCAAGTGGTTCTCAATAGCCCCATGTGAATGGCCATGTTGTGTTGTCATTGTCATGGTGGTGGGTGATGTGCTCAGTGTGATGTGTAGCATGTGTGTGTTGTTCGGGTAATATATGTTTCCATCATTCATTTTGTTTTATGTAGGTTGTCAAGTTGGTTTCCATGTAATCAAGTGACTTCTAATGTAGTGGTGGTGTGTTTTATAGATACATTTGGCTGTATGAGAGTATATACATAATTACTGAAAATGACCCAACAATGATGATATTTATCGAAAGTAACCCTAAAACCTTCTAGAAACCCAACATCTTGATTGGTATTCAATTGCTATGAGCAGCATGTAGTGTCACAGGTTATAAGGTATCCAAGTGTGTTCAACTTTACAAGAGTACTTGGTAGGCTCAAATTTTGCTATACATGGTCAAAATCCTCATTCGCCTACCTGTTCTCGACTACACACTTGCTGATTTATCTTGCTTGAATTTGTTGTTCAGGGTTAGAATCCTTGTTTCTACATATGTTAACTCCTACAGCCCATTCTCTCCTACTTTTAGGTTTATAGCAGAAATGTTTGATTGTTGAAGAGTGAACACTTCTTGGAGAAGAGCTAATATTTTTTTAGCAATTTTTGATTGTTATATAATATATATATCATAATAATAATATGGTTTAAAGCCGAGTTTCCACTGAACGTGCTCACGGGCTTTACAATAAGTACATGACATCTAATATGAATATGTAACTAACTAGATATTATGGCGGGATAGGCTAATTTAAACAGATGTGTTTTCAGTGACTTTTTGAACGAAACTATGTCCTGGATGACCTTCAGGTGATCAGGCAGTTGGTTCCACAAATAAGGTCCAGCTACACTGAATGCTCGATCACTGGCAGTTACAAGGTATCCAGGGTTGTATACCAGATTGTTGGCTGACGAAGATCTAAGAGCTCTGACAGGTTCGTAACACTGTATAAGAGAGTTCAAATAACCAGGTGCAATATCTAAGCGAGATTTAAAAGTTAAAAGAAGGACTTTGAAATTAATTCACTCCTTTATGGGTAACCAGTGTAGATCTTTCAGTATAGGTGTAATATGACAAAATTTCTTATTCCTGGTTACCACTCTAGCCGTGCACTTTTGAACATTTTGAAGTTTCTTCAATAGATGTTGTTTGCAGCCATATAACAGAGAATTGCTGTAATCAAGACGGCTAGTTACAAGGGTGTGCACAAGCTGCTTGGTCGCCTCCTCATCGATCACGTTACAAACTCTGCCGATATTGCGCAGATGATGGAAAGCGGATCTGCAGCCAAATTCCCATCCATCCAGTATCCCAGATTGCGGACTGCTATCGACGGTGAGATGACACTGTCTTCAATATGTAAACTGAGTTTAGAAACTTTGGAAAGTTGACAGGGTAGTCCTATGTACATTATTTCAGTTTTATCAGCATTAAGTTTTAAGAAATTTTGAGTCATCCAGTTTCTGATATCGGATGCTCAGTTCTCGAGAATTTGGGCTGCTTGTCTCTCGTCACGGGGTTTAAAATGAATATATAATTGTGTGTCGTCCGCCTAACAGTGAAGTGAGAGTCCATGGCTACGTATTATATCGCCTAGGGGTAGCACATATATGGTATATAGCAGGGGTCCGAGAACAGAACCCTGTGGGACTCCACACTTAAGCGTTACATGCTCGGAGAGCGTCCCATCCAAGCACACTCGTTGCGTCTGCCCAGATAGATAGGATCCAAACCATTCTAAACACAGTCCTGTGATACCCAGTCGGTTTTCCATGGTGTTAAAAAGTACAGCGTGATCGATGGTATCAAATGCTGCACATAGGTCCAGAAGTACAATACATGATACCTGTTGTTGATCCATGGATTGTAGAATGTCATTTTGCACGCGTAATAGAGCAGTTTCAGTGCTACACCCGGGCCTGTATGCGGACTGAAATTCTTCAAACAAGCCGGTTTGCGTTAGATGGTCACGAATCTGAATGCTGACAACACGCTCCAATAACTTGGAAATGAAAGATAAATTTACACTGGGCGATAGTTTTTCAGAACCTCTTTATCTAGCCCAGGCTTCTTTAGGAGTGGAACTACACGCGCCTCCTTCATGCTTGATGGAAAAACTCGGTGACCTCTCGAAACAACTATATATAAAACAATGTTTTTGGTCATTAGTTTCTCAGGCATGCAGGCATGCTGCAGGCCTACTGCACTCCAAGGAAAATTTGTAACCTGACCATCTCAGGTCCAAACCTGAGCCAAGACTCAGGTTTGGACCTGAGGTGGTTAAGAGTGTAATAATAGCAGCATTGAGATTTAAGAATGCAGTTGCACTCCTTGGAAAACTTGTAAGGGCAATTATTTGTATTCCCATACTATCTAGAAAGTCATACTTGGTGACATGTGTCGTATCTTTATACTTTTCTATATCAATTACAGTGTATTTTGATATTCTACAGCCACTAACACTTCTTACGAGCATGATGGGGAGGAGAGTAATAACTAATAATTTATCAGTAAGGGAGTGATGATAACCCATAATTAGCTCCCCTTATATCTCTATTATTTATTTATTTATTGGTGTTTAAGGTCACATACTTATGCACAGTGGCTAATCGTGACCATGACAGTTTTATGGGTGGAGGAAGCCGGAGTACCCGGAGAGAACCACCGAGCAACGACGAGCAGCTGTCAGCTCTCCAACATCGTAACTCTGAACTCTGCACCGCAGCACAGGCAGGGTTAGATTGGTTGAAGACATGCGCACCATCGACGTGCAGTACGCCTCAGTACACAGCGTCATCGTGCCCCCAGGTAGGCAATCAGGGTGAAGTGTCTTGCCCAAAGACACAACGCGGTTGCCGCAGGTGGGATTCGAACCGAGGACCTCTCGGCTTGCAGCCTGCACCTCTACCAACTGAGCCACCGCACCCCCCCCCCCCCCATATCTCTCCTAGCTCCTATGCACAATGTGTGCGCAACACATTCAGTGCATGTGCACATATGGGTATTTGGGAACCACATGAGACAGGTGGGGACCAATGCTTGGGAACTAGTGGGCAGGGCTTATATTTCATATAATTTAGGAGAATCTGGATTCTCGCGAAAATGGTTGCATGAATCCATATCGGCTATCATTATTTCAGAATATCATGAGGCCACCATGGTTGAACCCCTGTTCGGTACTGATAACCCTTTAACCCTTTACCCAACAAATCGCCCACATCCGTCCACGAAATATGCAATTCAGCAGTTGAAAAAAATATTATTTTTCAAAAAATTTCAGCAAAACCATATCATGTGACCCCTCATTGGAACGAACTCGTTGAGCTCGTTCCAACGAGGGGTCACATGATATGGTTTTGTTGAAATTTTTGGAAAAATTTTTAAAAAAGATATTGAAAATAATAAATTTTGATATTGTCTGCGTTGGGTAAAGGGTTAACCAACACAGCTTTTTAATTTTTAAAACAAACTCAATGTGATAATATTTTAAAAAATAAACTGTATTTACTAATAAAACCTTACAAATATGGATGTAATTGGAACCAGCTCTTTGAGCAGGTTCCAATGACAGCCATACTTGTACAATTTTTTTGACAGAGTGTCTTGATATTTCAGGCCATTTTAGTTGCTCTGTTAGTTAAGGGTTAAACTGACTAAATTCTTTTCATGCAAATCTTAGCAAGAGAATCTATATGGATTCTCGCTGGTTTTGTTCCGCGAATGTTTGCAGGAATCAGTTCTTGGATTCTTGTTGATATATAAGCCCTCTGGGGATTAGTATTTATAATTGACGAGTTTGGGAGATACTATTATCGAGTGGTCTACTGAATCATCACGGGTAAACAGATGTCAGAAACTGGGCTTTGTCGCCGGGAAATAGATTCACGCCGCGCATTCAGCCAAAACTCAAGGAGTGTCGCCTGAACCCATGCATGAATGCGAAACGAACCCTTCCGTTTTCGTTTTTGTTGGGGTGGTTCTTATTCAGCCAAAACTCAAGGAGTGTCGCCTGAACCCATGCATGAATGCGGAACGAACCCTTCCGTTTTCGTTTTTGTTGGGGTGGTTCTTATCCTGAAGCGGTCAATGACTTTTCCTCAAAAAGCATAAATCAACAGGGTTCACTGAAAACAACAATTTTAATACACATACATATAAATAAATTTGGTAATTTGTGACTTACATGGAATCCAATGAATGAGAAAAACAAAACTTCAATCACACCCCACCCACACAGTTTTTGAGTCACTTGTGGGCAGCATTCTCTGTTGTCACTGCTGTCCTTTCCTGGTTGCTGGTGTTTGAACTCTGGTCACCTTTTCACTTTCACTCTTTCACAGTCAACGCACAGCCACTAATGTATTGTCACTTTATCTAACATGTGACAGAATGTCACTCTACTACTGCCGTCGCACGACATATTGTCACTTCACTATATCGCATTCCCTCCAACAAGTTCCAGAATGTCACTCTACCACTGCCGTCGCACAGCCCCTAGCTTATTGTCACTTTACTTGATGCTTTTCACTCAAGCAGTCACCACCAATGGGGTTAAACTCTCCCCTTCATTTATCTCAGAGTAATGTTCATACAGGCAAAGCCTACTCCGCCTATGTATGGCTTGCCTTCTAAAACAGGTAATGCCATTTACCTAAATACAAATAGCTCCTTAACCCTTTACCCAACGTAACGGCCAAAACCGGCCAGCGCTATTCTAAAAAATCGCCAATTAATTTTCAAAATATTTTCATTTTTTGTCTCAAAAACATAGGTTATGACCCCTCGTTGGAACGAGCTCATCGAGCTCGTTCCAACGAGGGGTCATAACCTATGTTTTTGAGACAAAAAATGAAAAAAAATAATTATCCAAGAATTTTTTTTGCAAGTGTCGTCTGCTTTTCATGTTAGGTAAAGGGTTAAGCTCGTACTTCGTGTTTCTGATCCTATTCTCATAAATGGCCACAGACTTGGCCCGCGACTGCCCCTATTCTAAATATGAGCTCTGTGGCTCCCCTTCACTACAACATGCCATTACCTTCGCACCGGTGTGGCACCTCCTCTAACCTATAGTATGGGACATCCCGAGCTACCTGACTCGATCCACAGTCTTACATGCCTTCAGACTAGAATGAAATTTTCGAGAAATCCCCCGATTTTTATTTCAGTAGCCAGAACATTAATTCTCAGTTAAATCGCTTCTCTTGAATTTGGCCACTTAGATTTATCTTAATTTAATATTCGCTTTTAAGTTCCTTTGAAAGTCTCGCATTTTGGTATATGTGGACATTCGGTGACAGACCAGACACCTAATATGGATGTGTGTTCAGAATCTGTAGATGTACTGTTTTTACAACAATTGTCTATTAACTGGCCATAATTACAAAGATAATGACTGCAGGAGACGACTTGTTTTCACTTCTTGAATCTCTTATCAAACAGCTCATATGGCATTCAATAAACACTCAGTGTATGGCCATTAAATTTCATGCTTAATTAGCAGCGTATGAACTATTGCTGGTGTGTTTAAGTGACAAATCTGTTTTCGGGGTCCATCATACAAATGCACATCCTTATACCTTTGGCCTGAATGAGAAAAATTATCAAAGATATATACACTTTTAAACAACAAAATCGAAAATTCAAGCTATCACCTTGACAACAAATAACAATAGAATAAATCAACTGATGCACAATGTGAACACAACACATGCACTCAAGAATTGTGGAAGTGCACAAGACCACTGTTATGGGGACCAATGTAAATGATGTTTGAGGACTAGTAGGTACCAGTATTTTTGGTGTACTAGCATCAGAGATATCATTATTGGATGTATTACTGAAACATCAAAGGAAAACAAAGAGCATAAGAATAGATGAAATTCAATTTCATTCCACATGCCACCCTAGTAATCAAAGATGATGGCCTCCATTGATTAAAATGGATGATGGAAACTCAATTATCCTAACAACATCCACTGTGCATGCACACTCAAACCCAGGACTGGGAGGAGTTAAAATTTCCGTTAACACGTTAACGTGTTGAATATTTCTGCGTTAATGTGTTAAATGGCGTTAAAATTAACAAAATTGTAGTATAATAGACCAATTCCGGCCATTTTTACTGATTTGATCTTGAATATGATTGAACTTACGTACACTATTAACCCTTTTAACTCCAGTGGTATCTCCCATGCCAGTTCAATGGCAGCAATTAGAAGAGTCCATATTCATTATTTTTATTTGGGGTAGACCAATCAATATTTTCAACGTGCAGCCTTGGGGCTGCACGTTGCATATACTGATTGGTCTACCTTGCACATTTACTGAACAGCCTACCTATATTATATCCCCGTGGGAACCCCGGGAAGTAAGCAGCACTCGTTTACTGTGGTAAACCAGTTCCGCTTTACTAGTAAAATAGGACCCAGTCACCAATGCTTGGGGTGAAAGTCCTCTAAAATGGGCAACATGTTGATCAACGATTGACTAAACTTGACTTCATCTCCATGTTGTGTCACGATTAGCCATAGTGCATAAATATGTGACGTTAACCACCAACAAACAAAACAAACAAACCTATATTATAATGATGTTATGAAGTGTCATGTTCCTGGCCGGGAAAGCGACCGCCTGGGTTCAAAGGGTTAATATAGTTCTCTTGGGTTATCGTAAAGTCTAACATTCAGTGATGTTTTCATGTAAGAAGACAATCGCTGCGGCCGTATCCTTAGAATTGCGAAAATGGTAGAAATTGACTCTACTTTCACTTTCACAATTGATGGCATAAATCGGCCACAAAATTCGACACAATCGGATTCGGCTTGGGAAAACCCAAGATAATGATGCAATGCTACATGCAGATGTTTATTGACGTTGTTAGTTTCTGCGTCGCTCATGCCATCTTGCTCGGGTAATTGATATTGGGTGCAGCTATGTTGACTGCTGAGGCTATGATATAAGAAATTACGCACAACATGACTGAAAGAGTCGACAATGCGGCACAGTTTCAGTTAACTGAGTGAGACGAAAAAATAGATGACCTATACATATACATTAGATAAGTCACGATGAGTACAAAATCATTCCTGATGCACCTTAACAAACTTCAAAGTTAAACATTAATAACTAAGTTAAAAAATTTTTAACTTTGTTAAAATAATTTAACATGTTAACATTTGAAACGTTAACTGCTCCCAGCCCTGCTCATACCATGCATTACCAAGTTTCCCAAGACAGTAGTAGCCCACAACAGTCCCTATTTGTCCCCGAACAGTGAACCTGCAAGGTCTCGAAATACCTGCAGGTGTTGTGCACACATTATGCATTACATCCAAAACACATCTGAAATATCATATGACCCAGGAGCCATATAGAAGCTGGAAGTCAAGAAGCTGTGGGATGATATTGGAGCCAATACCCATATGTGCTGCATGTTTTGCACGTGTTGCACGTACATTGTGCACTTACACTCAGGCACATATATATTGACCCTCCAGCCTGTTCCTATGTGCTGCATAAGTGAACAGGGTGATTTAATTGGTTGTTTAATGCTGGTTAGGCAATCTGATTTGTTGAATGTGTAACAGAAGGGAAAGAGTAACACAGAGAATAAGTACATACATGTAACACTAAAGGTTGTTGCTGTTTCCACTGATTGGTTATAGCATCTTCAGAGTGAATATCCAGTGCATTTCACAGGAGCTGTACTGGTGTGTCATATAAGGTTTTTCAGGATCTGAGTAGAGGACCTATATTTTATGGTAGCAGAGGTCTGATAGCCTATGATTGTATTGGTTAAGTGGATAGCAAAAGATGTGTTGAGCCTCTAAAGTACACAAAAGGAATTCTTCATCTTAACCATTTATGTAATGAATTGACTGCATCTGCCCACAGAATTTCCAAATTTAACAGTTTAAAAAAAGAGAAATGTTTTTAAAAAATTTCCAGAAAGCTGTAAATCAAATTTGTTCAAACGAAGTTAGTGGAGCAATATTTACCTTTGTAATGGGAGGGGCAAGATTTTTGGTCCTGCCCAAAATTTCTATTTTCTGAATCGATGGTCCGATTTGAAACAAATTTGGTATGTGGTATTTTTGGGTAATAAGTACATGACTCATGCAAAAAAAATGTTCCTGTGTCCCCATGGGAACCCCAGGATCTAAAAATAGAAATATTTTCAAACCCCCGTATTTCCCAAACCACATGGAACAGGAACTGTTATTTGGTATGAAGCAGTAGAATTGAATGGTAAAAAAAAATGCTATCAGTTATGTCAGGGAGTTCTGTAGGGGGTGGGGGTGGAGGGTGGGGTGGGGAGGGGAGGGGAGGGGAGGGGAGGGGGTGTGAACTTCATTAAAAAAATGCTCTGTTAACTTATCTGCAAAATCTTTTTTAAATGTTTTCTCCAGAACCAATGGTCAGGATCTTTTAATATTTGGTATATAGCATCTGTGGTGGGGGGGGGGGGGGGGCTGAGGGGGGCAGGCGGGTCAGATACAAGTTTGTTAAAATGAAGCCCCTTGGTTTATATTTGGGCTTAATACAGGAGCCCCAATTTTTGACGTGGGGCAATATTGGGAATAATCTTTAAAAATCTTCTTCAGAACCACCAGTTACAATCTTTTAATATTTGGCATACATCGTTGTTATGAGGGTCAGATTCAAGATTGTTCAAACCTATGGAAGCCCAAATTTTAACTTAGTGCAATATGGGGAAAATTTTTAAAAATCTTCTTTAGATCCACCAGTCAGAATGCTTTCATATTTGGTATACAACATCTCTAGGGGGTTCAGATTCAAGGCTGTTCAAATCGGGTCCCTAGATTAATATTTGGGCTCCCTATGGTAGGAAATTTCTTTAAAAATTTTCTTCTTCAGATTCACCAGTCAGAATCCTTTCGCCTTTGGTTTACAACATCTCTAGGTGAGTCAGATTTAAGTTTGTTCAAATTGGGTCCCTTGGTTAATATTTGGGCTCCCTATGTTAGCTCAAATTTTAACTTAGTGCAATATGAGGAAATTTCTTTAAAAGTCTTCTTCTTCAGATCCACTAGTCAGAATGCTTTCATATTTGAGATACAACATCTCTAGGGAGGTCAGATTCAAGTTTGTTCAAATCGGGTCCCTGGGTTAATATTAGGGCTCCCTATGATAGCCCAGATTTTGACTTAACTGCAATATGAAGAAATTTCTTTAAAAATCTTCTTCTTCAGATCCACCAGTCACAGTGCTTTCATATTTGTTATACAACATCTCTAGTGGAGTGAGATTCAAGTTTGTTCAAATTGAGTGCCGGGGTTTAATATTTGGGCTCCCTATGGGAGCCGAAATTGGCCATGTTGCTGAAGAAGTAGAATTTTTTTTATTAAGTACCCTCTAGAGGTGTGTAACTAAGATTAATCAACATAGGTTGTGTCAAGGGGCTCCATCGGGAAGCTCCGCTTTTTACATTATGATCAACTGAAGAAAAGGCATGATGCTTGGACTATTTTAGTCACTCCTGAGGGGCTCAAGGATTGACAATGGATCCTATGTAGATTGATTGCTTAATGTAGATTCATTCTCAGACCCTGTTTATATTGGGTTCTGTTCAGGGTGTGTGCTTCAGGCCCCGTAGGCCTCTTGTTCAGATTTGTTTTTCGTTTTGGTTCGGTTTCAGGAAAAACCTCAGTTTCGGTTCATTTTTTCTATGTGTTAAGAACAGATAGTAAATATCACCTCACACTACTTTTTTACTGGGTTTAATGACACTTTCAACAGCTTGTGTGATACCACTCACCACAAAAGCACTGTTTGTAAGTATCTCCATTGGGTTCAGCCTAGCTTCCCTTTAACCCTTTACCCAACGTAACGGCCAAAACCGGCCAGTGCTATTCTCAAATATCGCCAATTAATTTTCAAAATATTTTCATTTTTTATCTCAAAAACATAGGTTATGACCCCTCGTTGGAATGAGCTCATCGAGCTCGTTCCAACGAGGGGTCATAACCTATGTTTTTGAGACAAAAAATGAAAAAAATAGTTATTCAAGAATTTTTTTTGCAAGTGTCGTCTGCTTTTCATGTTAGGTAAAGGGTTAATCATTCTTAGGGGTTTTATGGGATCTGTTGCTAAGCCTATCCAGACAGAAAAAAAACACAATTCAGGGTTACAAATAAATAAATAACTAGAGAGTAATCACTTGACTGGACTGGTTACGTGAAATAATTCATGAGAGGTGAGGGACGTTGTACAAACACAAGTGCTCAAATGCACACAAGTGTTTTATAATATAGTCCCTCGCCTCGAATGAATTATTTCACGTAACCAGTCCAGTCAAATGATTACTCTGTTTATTACTTTTTATTATGAACGATGATTATATTATTTAACCCTTTACCTAACGTAACGGTCAAAACCGACCAGCTCTATTCTAAAAAAACCACCAATTAATATTCATTATTTTTTCACTTTTTGTCTCTAAAAGTAACATAGGTTATGACCCCTCGTTGGAATGAGCTAATCGAGCTTGTTCAATGATGGGTCATAACCTATGTTTTTGAGACAAAAAATGAAAATAATAGTTATTCGAGAAATTTTTTTGCAAGTGTCGTCTGCTTTTCATATTAGGTAAAGGGTTAAAAAAACAAAAAACAATGAAGTCCCCATTACACCTACGGCGTAGCATCTTCGTTTGCGCGCACGGATACATTGATATAGCTTTTATATAGCTTTGTTGTGGATACTTTTTTCATTTTCAGGACTTTTTTTTCGTTATGGTTGGACATATTGAGAAACATTTTGGTATATAGCTTTATTGTGGATACTTACAGATCAATTTTGAATTTCATTCCACTTGGTTGATTTTTGGTGGAGTTACTGCCCTTGAACTTAGAATATTTACCGTTTTCCAGACTTTTTTTTATATGCCCGCATAATATTTTATAATTTCTGGAAGTACGGGCATATTATGTGCTAACTCTGCTAGTGCTGGAGTAGAAGGTTGGAGGGTGTAATAGTTACTGACCACTGTTTGGTGGTTCCATCTTGGTATTCTGGCTTCCTTCACCAAAACTTTCCAACATGATGTGACTGTTTAAAGTGTTGCTAAACCCCAATAAACACACAAAGAAACTGACTGAAAATTTAATTGATTAGCAGTTTAAATATTAGCACAGTTTTCTGTGTTGGAAGACTGACTGTGATTGCAGGAACACTCATTGTACAGAATCATGAAGAATTACCTCCCTTGATGTGTACAAGATGCCATAAAGAACTCCCAATGGCAGCAGTATTCCTGGGTGTTTTTATTTATTATTTTTTTGCTTGGTTTTATGCCATCCATCCATCCCATCCCATCCCACCCACCCACCCACCCCACCAACCCCATCCCATTTCATATCAGGACCCTGGGTTAATATTTGAGCTATCTATTGGAGCCCAAAGTTTAACTTAGTATCAAAAAATTTTAATTGATGGTTCTGGAGAAGAAGATTTTAAAGAAATTCCCTCATATTGAACTAATTTTTGGTCATTAGTTCATCGGGCCGGACATTCTTTAGGCATGCTGCATGCCTACTGCTTTCCGAGGAAAATTCAGACTCCTGACCATCTCAGGCCCAGTGTGCAAAATTTGATGAGAACGCTTGTTTCGTTTGCATGGTGGTTACGCAAATTTAAATCAATGCGAACAGATGACCGGTTAGTCAAAAGTTACCTCTTGAATGATAAAGTCTGAGAAACTTTACTGGTAGAGTGCTAAATACTTTCTCAGCCTCAGGATTTGTTCACACAGTATTGTCTTGTTACAATTTATAGGAGAGTGCCTATAGGCACTCTCCCATAAATTGTAACAATGCAAATCGATGATGATGAAGTAATTTTACTACCAAGATAATAAGAAGGACATCCACAGAATATGAAGTCTTCAACTTTTGGTTCCTGCAATTCAGAATAAAGAGTCCAAATATGGGCTTCTTGCACTCTTCCAATTAACCAGCCTTTCTTGTGTCTAGATAGATTTTTAGACTTTTGCCTTGAGAGGCTATACATATTTCAATTCCATGCAATATACGAACAGGCCCGTCGGAACCGGGGGGGCTGGGGGGGCTGCTGCAGCCCCCCCCCCCAATAATTTGCTCATATTTGGTCGTTAGGTTATCCATGATGGGAGAAACCGATGTAATCTGAATATAACTGGACATTACATTATTTAACTCATATTAGAACAGTGGCGTAGGAACCGGGAGAGGGGGGGGGGGGGGGAAGGCTGGGTTGGTGGTTTCTCCACACGGGATGCCCACTGGTTACCATATTCCGACATTGCTATTAATGATTACTGGATTGAGTGGGTTCCATGTGGGCTTTCTTACACAAATAAAACTGACAGTCGTGTTTTCGCCTAATTGTGGAAAGCGATGTTAAACCCCAACCAACCATAGGGTAATTCATTGCATGTTCACTATTCCTGTCATTCTGCTCGGAAATCACGCTGAATTGATCAGAGAGCTGACGTATTTCCTTATTGACGATGTATTTGCTCAGAATCACTCAGAATGCATATTTGTACATCTTAAATTAAAAAAATTCCCGGACCTCCACCAACGAGATGGGGAGGTACCCCCTCTCGTTCTCACTCCCACTCGCCTCTTTGCGGTTTCGGATGACGCTTCGCGTCATAGGAATATACGATTTATTTGCTCATAATCAACCAGAATGCATGTTTTTACATCTTAAATTCGAAAATTTTCCCGGGGGAGGCCCCCGAATCCCCCACCAACGAGACGGAGGATACCCCCCTCTCGTGTTCACCCCCACTCGCTGCTCGGATGACGCGTCACGTCATGGGAATATAGGTCCTACCCCCCCCCCCCCCCCCCCCCCCCCCCCCCCCCAAATAAAATTAGCTTACTATGCCCCTGGATTAGAATTATGAACGTATCACTGAATGTATAACATGCACCTGCATATGTTGATGTGCAAACGTTTTGAGCAATTCAAAAGCTACCAGAATGATTCCTTTGATTGACCTTTTCAAAAAATTTTCTGGGAGAGTAACCCCCCTCCCCCTCCCCCCTCAAAAAGCTCGTGCCTTCAGCACTCGCGCCAGATGCCTTCGGCATCTGGATACCGCATACCCATTTAGTATCAGCCAGTTCACCTAAATTAGCAATATCAGCCCCCCCAATATAAATTTCGTTCCTGACGAATACTTGTTAATGATAAAAAAAACATCTTCCAAGAATTTTTACATAGCCGAGTGTCCAGTTAGCCATCTCCAAACCACGTGAACAGTCAGTCGGTTAGAGTCATTTTTGAAATTGTGCACACTGCAGGCCCAAATCTGAGTCTAGGCTCGGTTTGGACCTGAGGTGGTCAAGAGTCCAATAATAGCTGCATTGAGATTTAAGAAGGCAGTTGCACTCCTTTCCAAACTGGGAAGGGCAATTATTTGTACTCACATCAGGTGTTTTATCTAACAATCATCCAGATTTTGGCCTGAAAATCAGGAGAAACAGTACATATAACATAATGTGTTCCGATTCCGTATCATATAGATGACTTATTCTGATTCCGTATCATATAGACGACTCATTTCCGGTAACGCGACAGAGACAGTTACGGGCGATTGGCTAAACATTTTACAATAAATAGAAACTGCACAATTCAATATTACACCAACCAGGTTCCTGAGGATGTGCCCTCATCACAAACTCGTGAATTCAATTTGATCATCATGAGAAGTGACACTGAGAGTGAACAATTTTACAACACAACTTAATTGCGGTGACCGCATTACTCATTGTTTGCCAGAGTGCACAACAATATAGTTCCATAAAATATGTTTTTTGAAAACTTTTTCTCGTCCAACATTATGTCACTAAACTGTATTAATAACTTAAGATTTAATCTGTTTACGTGAAAGAATTGTTAGATAAATGAATTATCTTGATAATGTGCATGTTCTGTGATTTGCATCAGATTCTCGGTGATGTTCAAAAATGGGATCACAACTCGCCGGCAAAGCCGGCTCGTTGAGATCCCTTTTTAGACACCACCTCGAATCTGATACAAATCACAGGACATGCACATAATCATGATAATCTGTATGTTTCTTTATACTTCTTTCACATATCAATTACAATGTATTTTGATACTTTACATTCTCTGACACTTTTTTTTAACCCTTTACCCAACGAATCGCCCGCATCCGCCCGCGTAATATGCAAATTCAGTAGTTGAAAAAAATATTATTTTTCAAAAAATTTCAACAAAACCATATCATGTGACCCCTTGTTGGAACGAGCTCGTCGAGCTCATTCCAACGAGGGGTCACATGATATGGTTTTGTTGAAATTTTTTGAAAAATTTCAAAAAATTGTATTCAAAATAATAAATTTTGATATCGTCTGCGTTGGGTAAAGGGTTAAGCATGATGAGGAGAAGAGTAATAACTAATAATTCATCAGTAAGGAAGTGATGAAAACCATAATCAATTAAGGTTTATCACTAACAGAAATCTATTCAAAAAATTATTCTCACAAAAATTCATCTCACAGTATTCAAGTAGTGTGGAATGTGACAATCCCTATTGTCGAAATTGTAATTTTAATGGCAGTAGATAATTATGGATTTAAACCCCAGAAGATTACTATACTCTGGTCTTTTTCCGAATTGTGTGCTCTTTACATGTGTTAATATCAAGTAATATACTCTGTCTGTTTATCTCATCCAACAGTAAGATTTAGCTGCCAAGTCCGACACTTTCAATACCAAAAAATTAAATTTGAATGCAATTGGATAACATGCCTTTAATCTACATCCATAGTTAGTGTACAATGCTCACTATAGAACAAATATTAGTGGGAGATGACAGGTAGACAGCCAATCTGGCTATGTCATCGCCTTACGGTATAGACATTTACTTATACTCTCATATTGCACTAATGTTTTGGTTATTTTTGTGCTTACAAAAAATTCTATTATTATACGTGCATTGCTGTAATTTCTACTATACCGTTAAATAAATAAATCTAATCTAATCTAATCAACTTTGAAATTGCAGTCAATTATGGGTGTTTCCAACGATTAATCAACTCCGATTAATCATGACCAGCCAAGTTGTTACCTATTATTCACTACCGAATTTACCCTTTATTTTCAGATGCATAAAGAAGAAACGACTGTGTGTGGAAGCTCATGACCATGTCTGACAAACAGCATGAAAACAATGCCAAGAATACTATTCCTTCTATTCAGCTTATCTGCCATCAGCATGTTCTTTATTGCAAGATGTGGGCTTAATATGGACATATACTTTCAACAAAAGGGCACATTTGATCCAAGTACAGTTGCTCAAGTTGAGAAAGAAGATGATCAGCTTAAAAGAGTAGAGAAGAATTATCAGAATGAAGTTAATACTCTTAAAAGAAAAATTCAAGTACTGCAAACGGAGCTTGATGATGCATATAATCAGATTACAGAACTGAATTCCCAGCTTTTAAATTATACTGCCCCCAAACCAACGCAAAGTTCATTCTTTAATCAGGATATTAAAGGTGGTTTTCTATTCAAGGAAGCCGCTGATTATGAGAAGTTTTTTGATGAAAAGGTCAAAGAAGCAGAAATCCACCATGGTAATGCACTGAAAACTGAGTATGAAGTAATATCTTTTAATAGATTTTCTAACACACGGATATATCTTGTCGACCCTGGACTAGGAAAACGTGTCATAGAAAAGCCTATAGGGCATAAAAAGAAAGATCTTATTGAAATTGCAACATATGCTATGGACCTGCTCAATAAAAATCGATCAGCAATATCAAAAAAATATAGTCCTGAAGATTTTCTGGAAGGCATTTATCGCAATGAACCAAGTATTGGATCCCATTATGAACTATATTTTCGTAACATAGATGAAAAAATGGCAACTTCTTATTCCAAAGTTACAGTTTTAAGGCCATTTGGACCACCACGTCTTGTAAATTCACAAAAATTAAACACCAATAACAACTGGATTAATATAATACTGCCATTATCTGGTAGAGTAGACACATTTAAAGCTTTCATGCAAAGATTTGAAAAAATTTGCATAAAGCAAGACAAACGTGTGTATTTAACAGTTGTATACTTTGGTAAGGATGGATTGAAACAAATCAAAGACATTATGAGTAAATATGCAAAACAAAATAAATTTAAAAACATGAAACTAGTTACACTGAATGAAAAATTTGCTCGGGGCCGTGGTTTACAGGTGGGTGCACTGAACTGGAAGGGAGGAGATGTACTCATGTTTCTCTGTGATGTGGATGTTGTTTTCTCAACGGATTTCCTGGAACGTTGCCGTTTAAATACAGAACGTGGTAAACGGGTATATTATCCAATAGTATTCAGTCTTTACAATCCCAAAGTAGTTTATTCATTACAAGACATGGTTATTCCATCAGAGAAAGAGCAGCTAGTTATATCAAAAGATACAGGCTTTTGGCGAGACTTTGGTTATGGCATGACATGTCAGTATCGTTCAGATTTTTTAAATATCAAAGGATTTGATGAGCATATAACTGGTTGGGGAGGAGAAGATGTGGTTTTATACAAAAAATATGTTAGCAGTGATATGATGGTAGTGCGAGCTACGGACCCAGGCATATTTCATTTGTGGCATGAAAAAATGTGTGATCCAAATCTGAGTTCTGAGCAATATCGAAGTTGTATTCGCTCAAAGGCATTGAATGAGGCTTCCCATGCTCAGCTAGGTTTGCTTGCCTTTAAAGATGAGGTCAATGTTCACAGAAGCTTTAAAAAGAAAACCAGCCAGTGATATTTTCACTTAAGTGGCCATTGTTAATTAACCTTTGAAGGTCTGGAGAATTTTATACTTTTTTACTACACTTTACAGTCTACATCCAGTGCTGCTGCAGTTGTTTCTAGGCAAAGCTTAGGCAGCCAAGACTTTCCTATAAACAACTGCCAGAGTACAAGGAATGTAACATGTGAGTTTACTGAGACACTGCATGTTGGGGGACCTGGTTTGTTGCAGTTTAACCCTTTACCCAACGAATCAGCCGTATCTGCCTGCAAAATATGCAAATTCAGCAGTTGAAAAAATATTTTTCAAAAAATTTCAACAAAACCATATCATGTGACCCTCGTTGGAACGAGCTCATCGAGCTCGTTCCAAGAAGGGGCCACATGATATGGTTTTGTTGAATTTTTTTGAAAAATTTGAAAAAATGATATTTAAAATAATAAATTTTGATATCATCTGCGTTGGGTAAAGGGTTAAAGTGAACAAACTAGTAAAGTACACTCAGCATTAACCCACTATGTATAGGGTACCTCTAAGTATAACAGACTTTGAACCCCAATAATCATTTATCAGGATAGCCTTCTTTATTTTTTTTCATTTAGTCCATTAGCTTCTGGAGCAGAGGCAATCACTGAGACTTCTCCCGCATTTTCTGCCCTGTGCCACAGTCACCAGCTCTCCTCTCTGCAGTCCAGTCTGTTGTACTTCTGCATCTAGGTCTCTCTGCCAGGTGTTTTTGGTCCTCCCTCGTTTCCTCTTTCCTGGGGGATTCAACTTCAGGGCATGATAGTGATGTTGTTTGCTGGTTTTCACAAGGTGTAACCAGCCATTCCCACCTTCTTTTCAAGATTTCCACTTCTACAGAGCATTGTTTTGTTCATTCCCACAGTTCCACATTTTTAATCCTCTAAGGCGAGTGAATATAAAGAATTTTGCATAGACACTGGTTAGTGAAACTGAAAGTTTGTAACTTCTTCATGGTGGCTTTTGTGGATCACCATGTTTCTGTACCATTTTGAAGAATAGATTTTACGTTATAGTGGAAGAGTTATATCTTAGTCTTCCTGCTAATTTTCTTGGAGCTCCAGATATTTTGAAGTTGATTGTATGCTGTCCTTACCTTGCATATTCTTGCTTTCACATCCGTATCTGTCCCACCTACTTTGTCATCTACATTACTAAGGTTTGTGAAGACCTCACGTCTTCTACGCTTTGATTTTACCTCTGTGGATCAAAAGTGTGATGTTGTTTGTGGTTTCAAGCAGGTCTGATAACTTTTCCTGTTTCTGTTGTTGGCTGTTGAAAAGAAAGGTTATCGACTAAGTCCAAGTAATCAAGCTGAGTCCATAGGATCCACTAGATTCTGCTCACTTCCTCATCCAATATTTACCCCGAAAAGTTCATAGAACATCTCCACTGTCTTGTTGGGGTCTGCCTTGAGTGCTTCTGCTGGAATTTCATCTGGTCCTGAAGCATTTCCATTTCTTGACAGCATTAAGGCTTTTCTTATCTCCCTTGAAGGCTTATCACAGCTAATGGGAAGGTCTATCTCTGCGTCCTCAATGTCACTCAGATTCTCTGGTGTTGGTCAGTTGAGTAGGTCATCAAAGTATTGGGCCCATGTTTGAAGCTGTTGATCCACCACTGTCACAACCTTTCATCTTTGTTTATAGCTTAACTTGACAAAGTCAAGATACGCTGTTGCCAGCATGCATGCGGAAGTCTGTTAGTAAGTCAGTCTGTTCACATTTTTCTTTAGCATAGGCTACACCTCGTAGTTCTTGTCCAGTAGTCACAAAATTTCATATGCAGGTTTGAGGTCATGTCTAGATGAGTACGTCCCCATTTGGTCATGATCGGTCAACCGTGATGGCTGCCCGAGCCCAAAACCCTAAAACCTTTAGCACAGTCTACAGGTCGTATTTATGAAGGGATTTCATTGTAACTTGGTAGGATGACTCAGTATAATGTCTGCATGAGAATGTCATATTTTGGTTTCGATCAGATAGCCATGATGGCCGCATAGGCCTGTGACTTAGATTTGTTTAGCACAGTCTTCAGTTCATATTTATGAAGTGATTTCATTGTTGGACGGATAACTCGATATGATGTCTAGATGGGATTTTCCTATTTTGGTAACGATCTGTCAGCGGTTACCGCCACCTGGTAACGCAACCTGGATTCATTTAGTACTGTCTACAGGTTCTTTTTACAAAGGGGTTTAATTGTAATTAACTTGGTAAGATGACTCTGTATAATGCCCAGATGAGAACGTCCCCTTTTGGTCATGATCTGTCAACCCTGATGGCTACCCAAGCCTGAAACCCAAAAACTTTTAACACAGTCCACAGGTCATATTTATGGAGAGATTTCATTGTAATTTGGTAGGATGACTCCATATAATGTCTAGATGACAACATTCCCTTTTGGTCGCAATCGGTCAACTGTGAAGGCTACAGGTGCCCAAAGCCCAAAAACCTTTAGCACAGTCTACAGGTCATATTTATGAAGCGATTCCTGCGTTGTGTCCTTGGGAAAGGCACTTAACCTTGATTGTCTACATGGGGGCACGATGGCTCTGTGTACGAAGGCGTACTGCACGTCGATGATGCGCTTGTCTTCAACCAATCTAACCTTGTCTGTGCTGCAGTAAGTTTCTCATCATCTTGAAATCTTTGAACGTGTGTTTCTTCAAATTTGGAAAGAGATGGTAGTCACTTTCACCACGTAAGTGTTTCTTCAAATTTGGAAAGAGATGGTAGTCACTTGGTGACTACCATCTCTTTCCAAAGTTGAAGAAACACTTACTTTTTCAAAGATTTCAAGATGATGAGGAACTTATTGCTGCTGTGGAGGCTTGGCTAAAAGGACCAAGATATGGACTTCTACAGATGCAGCATCAACGACTGGCAGACCAGGTGGAACAAGTGTATTGAATTACAAGGGGACTATGTTGAATAATAAATATGCTCTGTACCGATATTCCAGCTTTATTTATGTTAGGCTCAAAACGTTTTGACATCTCTGCGTAGTCACTTTTTGGAGAAAGACTTTACTAAAATCTAGTCATTTAAAGTTTATCTAGTCTCTTTGTTGTTTTTGTTTATAATTTGTGGAGAGTGGTTTATCGCTTATACATCCTCAGAGTGGAGTTTTCAAACAATAAATCTCAAATTCTGTGAAAAAACATAAGAAACACAAGTAAAGTTTAAGCTAGTAGGCCTCTGCATTGACCCCAGAGGACCGCAAGTTAAAATTTTACTTGTTCTTATGATTTCTCCCAGAATGTGAATTTTATGTATATCATTCCTAAGCATGTAGAAACAGTTTTGTTGTTTCTCATTTTGGAGAAACAGGGCTCTTTTTTTTGTATGTTGTATTTAAGGATTTCCGATATCTAGACATAATGGCTTGTATGGATTGGTTGAGAGCATCGACTTGATCAGGATTGGCTTGTGTTAGGAATTTCCCTTTGACAGCTTCCAGTTTGGTGGTGTTAGCATTATATTCTAATAGAGCTTGATCTAGCATGATCTGAATGATTTGCCCACTTGCTTGGATGAGTACATCTTGTCGGCGGGCCTTAGAAATGTTAGAGTGGGGGCTGTGGGCTTTTGGTATACTTGCCCATAGGCCGGTTGGTGCTAAATTATGTTCTGTACACATCTGTAAAAACAGGATCTGAAGTTCCATTTTGAAAACTTTCTGAGATTACAGGTTTTGCAGTATGCTGGTTTGTTGGCATCATTGATAGATGGGGTGGCATTATCGGTCTGTTTTGAGAATTGATAATGGTGGTGGTACTTATACTGGAGGTGAGGCTCAGGTCACTCATAGCACTGGAGGCGGTAGATGTTGTTTCCATAATTCGAGCTTCAAGTCAAAATTGAAAATATCAAACAAAGAATTACTCAATGGAGTATGGGAGAGCTTGAATCTTGAGATATCCCTTATGGCAAGTGCCATAAGAGATAATTCGAGATTCAAGCCCTCTCGTACACCATTGAGTAGTTCTTTGTTTGATATGATATTTTGTCTCTGTGGGAATGCTGGCAAGTGAAGTAGTGCTTGTTTACTGCGGTGAACAAGCTCTGTTTTACTGGTAAAGTAGGACCCAGTCATCACTGCTTGGGGTTGAAGTCCTCTATAATGGGCAACATGGGTATAAATGATTGACTAAACTTCACTTTGTCTCTAGGATGTGGTCATGATTAGCCATTGTGCAGAAATATGTGATGCTAAACACAAAAAAGTAAATGAAATGTTGACCTATTGGTATATGCGAATCACAACTGGATGACAATCTGAAAATTGACCACTTTTGTCTTCATAGTACTTTTGGTCTATTTGTATATGGTTCACAGATATTTTCCTGTTTACTTGTTTCTTTACATTTTACCCCTTTAGTCAACACACAGGATATTTAAATTTATTAATTTAGTGGTTTTTTTTAATTTTTCACAAAAATTCAACAGAACAAAATCATGTGAGCCCCCCCCCCCCCCCCCTCCCCTCATTGCAATGAGCACATTGAGCTCATTCCAGTGAGGAGTCACATGATATGATTTTGTTGAAATTTTATGAATATTTTTTTTTCAACTGCTTAATTTATGCTGGGTGGGTGCCTCTGTTTCATTAGGTAAAGGGTTAGCTCTTCAAACCTCAGATTAATTTTTATGATACTGCTACTTACTACCTTATATACATGTATATGTATGTAGATGCTGGGGGGGGGGGGGGGGCGCGGTGACTCAGTAGGTAGAGGTGCAGGCTGCAAGCCGAGAGGTCCTCGGTTCGAATCCCACCTGCACCAACCGCGTTGTGTCCTTGGGAAGACACTTCACCCCCATTGCCCATGTGGGGGCATGATGACGCCGTGTACTGAGGCGTACTGCACGTCGATGGTATGCATGTCTTCAACCAATCTAACCCTGCCTGTGCTGCAGTGCGGAGTTACGATGTTGGGGAGCTGGCAGCTGCTCGTCGTTGCTCGGTGGTTCTCTCCGGGTACTCCGGCTTCCTCCACCCGTAAAACTGTCACGGTCATGATTAGCCATTGTGCATAAATATAATTTTTTATGACCTTAAACATCAATAAATAAATAAATAAATATACTTACTACCTTATATACATGTATATGTATGTAGATGCTTATAGCTTAACACTTTGAATCTAAGAAATCGCTTTTCCACTTGAAGAATATGATATGTCCTAATTTCATTAAGTGGGATAGCTGCTAAGTGAATGTGTGGGATAGACCAATCAATATTTTTAACCTGCAGCCTCAAGGCAGCACAACTGAAATATTAATTGGACCACCCCTAAATAATATGGGCCCTTCCAATCACTGCCATTGAACTGACAAGACACCACCAGGGTTTAAAGGGTTAACAGTGTTTCTACATCATTGTTGGCTGCCTATACAGGCAGCCAACAATGATGTAAAAACATTGCCAAGACAAATACAGCCTACTGGTGGAGTTCTTAAGAAAGAATATATGTCAAGGCAACATAAAAATGGCAGTTTTGTGGCCGCAAGTGGACTTAAGGGTTAAAGCATATGTAAATTTTCTTTTAGACATAATCATCTTCTTGGTACCATTTTCAAGATGATAATCTTTGACCACATGTTTTTATGTACCATAAGGACAATGTCTCTTGGAATGCAGCTCAGAAAAGATACCGTTAACATTGTCAGGACAATGAAACTTTCTTGCCGTTATTTTATATCATCACTGAATTTTGAAACTCAGACACACAGATTGTTACCATTCCAGCCTTGGAGAGTAGATACAATATTGCCAACAGAGAAAAGGTGCTATTATATAATCTAATGACACATTTTGTTTTGTCTCGTCAAGTTGCCATACATAAATTTTTTTACTGCACATGTGAATTGTTTTATCCGTAAATATTTTTCTATCACAGCTTATGAATGGTCAATTTTAATATTATGCTCAGAACATCAATGCTTGTTTGTCTCATGCCTACAGTTTATTTGGTTTTTTAAAAGAAAAATTCTTTTTATTTCACAATACAATGGGGCCCACTTTTGAAAAATATTAAAACACAGTGTAAAATTTTGCAAGGAATTCATTCTTATGTTCCCTCAACTTCTTGCTTGGCTCAAATCAGAGTTTGAACAAAAATTTCACACAGAGTCCTACTCATAGGGTTAATTCTACTGTTGTCTAACCAGACCATATATATTACTCAAAGTTTGCTGAGCACCAAATATATCCAACTACCTGTTTTACGTTTTAGTTGAAATATTGTTATGAAAAGTGTATATATTTTTTTATTTAATTATATCTGTAATGATTTAAGTACAGAAATTAAGATTTTATTTGTGTATGACATTATTTTTTAGCTTTTGAATACGATAACCATGGAAAATGGATATTACATGTATTGGTAAAAGAGGAAATTTTTCAATTTGCCAAAAAGTTGACGGAGCAAACTGATATGGGTTCAGTATCGAGTATGAGACCCAATACTGTTAATTACAGCTTGACAATGCCTTCTCATGCTCCCAATCAGGTTCCTGGTGGCCCTTTGTGGGACGTTGCTCCATTTTTGGACCAGCATGGCACCAAGCTCCTGGACACTTCTTGGCTGGACTGGACAGGCTGTAATTGCAAGCTGCAACTTATTCCAGACATGTTCAATTGGATTGAGGTCAGGGAATCTTGCTGGCCAGTCCATACGCTCAGTCCCTTCCCTCTGTCGGTACTCCCTGACATCATGGGCAACATGACGACGGGCATTATCGTCCATCAGAATGAAGCTATCACCCATCGCACCTGCATACAATTTGACGTGGACATCTAGGATCTTATCAATATACCGCTGTGCAGTCAATGTACCACGTTCAAGGACACAGAGCTCTGTACGTCCATCTCTGCTGATGCCGCCCCAGACCATGATTGACCCTCCACCATAGCAGTCATGCTCAGCAATGTTGGCTGCATGGAATCGCTCTCCTGGTCTTCTCCATACCCTAGAATGCCTATCTGTTTGGTCTAGGCAGTACCTTGACTCATCTGTAAAAAGGACAGGTCGACAATCTTCTGTGGTCCATCCAACATGGTCCATGGCCCATTCATACTGAGTCTGGTGGTGGTTCTGGGACAGCAGAATGCTAATAGATGGTCTTCTCGATCGGAGACCAACTTCATGCAGTCAGTTGCCCGGATAGACTGCGTCGAAACATTTACCCCAGATGCATTCTGAAGGTCACTGCGAAGCTGGGTTGCTGTGGCAAAGCAGTTCCTACGTGCCTGAATGATCAAAAAACGCTCTTCAGCTGCAGATGTTGCCCTGTCTCTGCCACTACCATGCCATCTTACTGGTGTGCCATACTTCTGATATCTTGCCCAGGCTCTGCTGATATGGCACACACCAAGGGCTTCATCAACCTGACGATGGGTAGCCCCTTGCTCCACCATCCCTTCAGCCCGCCACATTTCTGCTTCAGACAAATGTCTTTTTACATTTGCATTTGCCATATTCAATCATTAAATCACAAGGGTTTGTGTTGCAATGAAGATTGAATTCCCTACACATGTCATGTACATGTAGACAGTACACGAAAACATCGTGAAACTCAAGGGGTACATGCTTTCTGTGACTGTCACGAAAAGTCTGCCTGGCAAGAGAGCTAATGTAAACACTGGGGACCATCTCAATACATTCCTCAATCATATCCAACAAAAAATATCGAAAAATATGTCACAAGCAAATTTCACAATGATGTGTCAAATATTTGGTGCTTAGCAAACTTTGAGTAGTATATTAATAATTTGTCTTTGTACAACAAGTTCAACAACCATAACCCTTTACATACTGATGTAACGTGATGTTGAAGTATCAAAATTTGCTGCAAATATTTCCCATAATGCAAATAAGAATTTAATCAATTCAGTCTTATATTTCAGTCAGTCAGGATATCTTTCACCACTGAAGACACAAATTTTCTTTCACTGTCATTTTAACTTTTTTAGGGCATTTTATGGAAAAGTTTATTGCATATATCATCATTCTTAAAGAAAAATCATTGAATCATTTAGTATCACTGTGTATTCTTTTTCCAAAGGACACAAATATCTGCAAAATCATCCATGTAAAGGGAGTGGCTTGTTGAATTTCCTTTTGACATATTTATTCATTTATTTATTTATTGAAATTTAATGATGCTTTCAACAGCCAGAATCATATCATGTCAAAGTTTTTTTTCACCTTAACCCTTTACCCAATGCAGACAATATCTATCTGTATCTGTATCTGTATTCTTACGTAGCAGTAACCCATTGAGGCTTTAATGCTACAGGGAGCATTGAAGCCTCAATGGGTCGAGGAGCTTACTCAAGTGCAGGGTCATAAACTACATGTATGTTTTGGGGGCAAAATAACAAAATTTAGTTATTCAAGAAGATGTGTTGTCTTGTGTTCATGTTTGGTAATGAGTTTTTCAAATATTAGGTATCAACATCTAGTCATAATAATTCTAGTCTCAAGAGTGCCAGAAGCAGGGGAGGTAGCTGCCCACTCTTGGCCAGAGGCTAGTGGAGCAAGAGGGGCAGAATATCAAAATTTATTATTTTAAATATCATTTTTTTTAATTTTTCAAAACATTTCAACAAAACCATATGACCCCTCATTTGAAAAATCTCAATGAGCTCATTCCAAAGAGGGGTCGCATTATGTGGATATGTTAAAATATTTTGAAAAATAATATTCTTTCAGCTGCTGAATTTGCATATTACGCAGGCAGATGTGGCCGGTTCCTTTGGTAAAGGGTTAACCCTTTACAAACCATGACAAAAACAGGAGCGAGGAGGATCAGCAGCTAGAGCACTGAACTTCAACACAAAAGGTTCACAGTTCGATCTTGAGAAGTGGTAACTGCATTGTGTCCTTGAGCAAGACACTTTATCCTGATTGCCCAGGTGGGGTGTGCTAAGGTGTACTGCACGTCGATAGTGTACTTCCTTGCTTGCAACTGCTGCTGTTTATTTATTTATTGGTGTTTAAGGTCACATACTTATGCACGAATGGCTAATCATGACCGTGACAGTTTTATGGGTGGAGGAAGCCGGAGTGCCCAGAGAGAACCACCGAGCAATGACGAGCAGCTGCCAGCTCCCCAACATCTTAACTCTGCACTGCAGCACAGGCAGGGTTAGATTAGTTGAAGACATGTGCACCATTGACATGCAGTACGCCTTAGTACTCAGCGTCATCGTTCCCCCATGTGGACAATTGGGGTTAAGTGCCTTGCCCAAGGACACAATGCGGGAGTCCGAATCGATTGCTAAGATGGTCACCCATCCAAGGATTAACCGGGCTCGACGTTGCTTAACCCTTTACCCAATGTAACTGCCAAAACCGGCCAGTGCTATTCTCAAAAATCGACAATTAATTATCATTATTTTTTCATTTTTTGTCTCAAAAACATAGGTTATAACCCCTCATTGGAATGAGCTTGTCGAGCTCGTTCTAACAAGGGGTCATAACCTATGTTTTTGAGACAAAAAATGAAAAAAATAAGTTATTCAAGAATTTTTGTGGCAAGTGTCGTCTGCTTTTCATGTTAGGTAAAGGGTTAACTTCAGTGTTCTGACGAGAACCGGTTACCGCAACGCCACCGTGCCCTCTCAACTGCTGCTAACCCTGCTTGTGCAGAGTTAGTATATTGGGGTGCCACTACTTGGTGGTTCCCTCTGGGTACTTTCGCTTCTTGCACCCACGGGGTGATTTTGACTATTGAAAGTGCCATTGATCCACAATAAAACAAAAAAAATAATCACAAAAAACAGCCAGCACTATTCACAAAAAATGGCATTAAAATGTTATTTTTCAATGTTTACTTCCCCCCCCCCCCCCGCCCCCCCCCCCCCCCCCCCCCCCCCCAAACAGAGGTTTTTACCCTCATTGGAATTAGGTCGAGGAGCTTACTCCAGTGCAGGGTCATAAACTACATGTATGTTTTGGTGGCATAATAACAAACTTTAGTTATTCAAGAAGATTTTTCCAAGTGTTGTCTTGTGTTCATGTTTGGTAATGAGTTTTTCAAATATTAGGTATCAACATCTAGTCATAATAATTCTAGTCTCAAGAGTGCCAGAAGCAGGGGAGGCAGCTGCCCACCCTTGATCAAAGGCTAGTGGAGCAAGAGGGGCAGAGCATGCAACAGTGGAAAAGACTAGTTTCTGAGAACTGTAACTGAGAAACTCTTGAATATTCGTTTCTAATGTATTTTACATGTGCCAATGACTGGGGGAGGGGTGCAGGGGGTGTGCGGTTGGGTGATGGAACCTGGTTGATGTTCATCAAAGAAGCTATACAATTGGCGATTCATCCTTGTCTTCACTCTTTGTTATTTCTGAAATTTCACTCCACTGGTGTTAGTTAGTGTGCCGCAACCAGTTCGAGATCTGATAAAAAAAATACCACTTTTAAGGTACTGTAAATCATTTTTTTGCTCAATTGGATTTTCTTTTGAACCTCTGCAACAAGCATTGCATATTTTGCATTTGCATTTAGTCAAAGTATTCTCTTGTTTGTTTTGATTACCCATTCCTGCACAGCCATTCTAAAATGTATTAAACGTTTAGTTTCCCCTGTTGCATGCCAAATGTTTTTTGCATATTCTGGTAAATCGTCAATGAATTCAAAGAAACTCGTTTTTACTCTTTATCTCATAAATGCACGTTTATTCAAACAATAAAAGTCTTTGATAAATTTTTGCTTTACTCACCTAGCAGCAGCTGCTAGTAGGGTGATAAAAATTTCCCTGTAGTTTTAACACTGAAAGAATATTCCTACAGTAGAGACGGACTTGTTGACCTCTGGCCTCTGTCATATTTGTGTTGTCTTGACATGTTTTACATTTGTGGGAGACATAATGAATCAAAGTTTATCAAAAATGTTTAGTTTTAGAATATATGACACATTTCAACTCTGTCTAACAATAAAATGAACAACAATTAACAAAGAAAACACAAAGTAAATCAATCAAAACCAAGCGTTGAAAAGCATACAAGTTCGATTGTGAAAGGCGGGGGCATGATGGGTGATGTTTCATTTTCCAAAGTTAGGAAAGTGTAAATAAACAAATGTTTGTGTCGTCTGCTTTGTTTATAAAACTCAAGTTCAATCGACAATGAAAAAAACAACAAAAACAATTTAATAAAGTATTTTTGCAAGTTTAGCTCAAGTTTGTAGGGGAATTTTTTTTAGACAGACATGTATCACTGCACCTTGTTTATTTTTGGCATTTTTTCTTGTCGATCGAATTGGACCAATGTGCTCCTCACTTCTTGCAGTGTTTTGTAGCTAGTAACAGCACAATTTTGCTGCAACTGTCCTGTAAATGATGTATTGGATAAACAAAATAAACGTATAGTGTTTTCAAGTAAAAAATTTATTCTACTCGTAGGATTAAGAATGAAACCAACTCGCCAGAGGCTCGTCGGTTTCATTCTTAATCCTACTCATAGAATAAATTTTTTCTTGAAAACACTATACGTTTATACTAGATTTAACTGAATGAGTGGTGGAAGCCACTGTCAGGGCTTTAAAAAATGAGAGAACCAGAGCAAAAGCCAACACTTTGCTTGCTTGTGTTTCTTATTCAGTCAAACACAAATAATATTTTGTTTATACAAATTTGCTTTATTACAAATTATTAGATAGTGCCAATGGGCACTCTCCAATAATTTGTAATAAAACAAATTTTTAATAACATATTCAGACCGCCAAAAATAATGTAGCCCTCAATCAGTTAACCCTTTACCTAACACACTGTTTTACCTGCGTCGCCAACGGCAGAGCAGGTCTAGTAACCGCTCGACTCCGTCCCTCCGTCCATCCATCCGAAACACTTTTTCCGTCAAAGTTTTCTTGGCTTCTATGAAAGGGAATGATTTTATATTTGGTCTGCTGCTTCATAATGATGAGTTGTATCGTGTATCTAATTTTCAGATCTGTTGCATGCAGTGACGCAGGTCCAGACCCGGTATTGGTCTTGGCTTGTTTAAAGAATAAATTAAACTTCACATTTTTTTAAAACAAATTTCAAAATTTTTTGAATAAAACCATACAAATATGGATATCATTAGAACCAGCTCAACGAGCTGGTTCTAATGATATGCATATTTGTATTGTTTTATTGATTGAGAAACTTCTGAGATATTTTGGGCTATGATAAGCTTATTCTGGTTAATTTTCGGGCCATTTTTTGACCGCTGTGTTAGGTAAAGGGTTAAAAAGATTTAACATAAAATAAAATAGTTGAAAAAGCAAAGAACAGGTAAACTTGATCAGCAGATTTTTATATCTGATCAGGTTATTTATAAAGTGGATTTTCTTTTAAGTTAGGGAACTGTGCATTGAAATCATGCCATATTACCACCCATGAATACAATTATTTGTATTGAATTATAGTATAATTAAACACAACCATTGCTAATCCCAAGATAACATAAATTTCTTGAAAAAACACCTGTAATTCTTTTACAACAGTTGTTTATTACTTTTCTGATCAGGAAACTCTTTTTTGCTAGGTTACTACTTTTATCGTCAGGTCTTTTCAGAGATTTAACCGATTTGGTGCTGTGAGTTATTTCAAAGTTATGATAGACATTTGCTCATTACATTAGCTCTGGCTTTACCATGGAAACCATGGAAATATTGGAACAGTGCTTGATTGCTGTAGTAAAGTTGTGTTTTACTTGTAAAATTGGGGTGAAAGTCCTCAAAAGTGGACAGCACCAGTACAAAGTATCAGCCAATCTTGACTGTACTTTTCTTGCATTTGTGATATAGCCATAGATGGCCTTAAACACTGATAAATAAGGCCAAAGAAAAATTTACTGTTGATTCTCAGAGGCCGCCGCATTTATTTTTTTTGAGCACGTACATTTTATTGGCATTTTTCAAATATCACTGTTGGTTGTGCCACGAAAATAGGAAACATAAACACGTCAAGTCGCAAATTCCTGGATCAATTTCAATGAGCTCTAGAGCTAACAATTTCAATAATGGTTTATCTTGTAAAATAAACATGAACAAATAGCAGGTATAGTGGAATTGAAATTGACTTTTGTTGAAACATTTGAGTAAAAAATTCCACAATTGCTGAAAATACAAAGTCGTTGAATTGAACAAAACGAACAGGTGCCTTTGTGTATACAGATCTCTGGGTGAAAATGTCACTGTTTGTGTTATATTTCTAACTATGAGTATACATGCATTGAATGACATTCTAACTATAAGTGTGCAGTACGTGGAGAGTGGATTGTAACTAAATCACCTGCAGAGTGGAGTTATCACCCAAGCTATAACTTTCAAATTTTGTACATATTGACAAAAAAACAAGCAATGTTTCATCCAATGGACCTCCGGGTTTAACCCGGAGGTCCATTGGCTGAAACTTTGCTTGTACTGGTTATGCTTTGCAACGAATTTGAAATTATTGCTTGGGTGGAATCTCCACCCTGCAGGTGATTTAGTGATAATACACTCTCCACGTACTGTATATGCATTGAACTATATATAACATGTGACACTTGGGGCTGGATCGCCATGGCTATGTTCCATATAATTTATGGTCTCAACGCTAGTAAAAAATAAAAATAAAATTCTCCTCCCTTCACTGATTTGAAAAAAAAAATCCTCTAAAAATCAAAACTATTTTTTTTTTTTTGGCCAAAAGAAATAAATATATAATATGCTACCTAAAAAGATAACAGGGAATGTCTTACAAATATTTTTGGTTTCTCTTGTCACAACAGATACAGGAGAAAATCTCTTCTGAAATGAAGTACATTGCAGAAGAATCATAGATCCATATCACTGTACATTTTGGGGGTTTGGATATTTTAATTACAATTAAAACATGTTAACTGGTTGAGTGCCAGAAGTCACTATCAGGGCTTTTGGAAAAATGAGGGTGCCAGAGCAAAAGCTGCCATTTTCTTTACTAGTGTTTCATATTCAGTCAAACACAAATAATACTTTGTTTAAATAAATTAGTTTTTATGACAAATTATTGGAGAGTGCCTATGGACACTCCAATAATTTGTAATAAAACAATTTTTGTATAAGAAATTCAGACCACCAAAGATAATTTAGCCCTGAACAAGTTAAGTGTTCTAACATATATAAACAAAATACCTTCTGTTTTTGAAAAGACACCAGAATTATCTCATTCATGATGGCAACAAAATATAAGTTTTCACTTGCAGCTTTCAGCTGTTAGTATCCAGGGAAGGATACTTGGTGGTGATGAGGGGGGTGGGGGGTGTTCATGTGCCTTTGTAAGATGGTAAGAATGCAGAAAAAGCACCTTTTTTGGTCCCTAAGTTAAAAAATATCCCCATCAAGCCGAAACAGTGTTTAAGCCCAATGGGGAGTTTATTAACCCTTTACCTAACATGAAAAGCAGACGACGCTTGCAAACAAAATTCTTGAATAACCAATTTTTTTCATTTTTTGTCTCAAAAACATAGGTTATGACACCTCATTGGAACGAGCTCGTCGAGCTCGTTCCAAAGAGGGGTCATAACCTATGTTTTTGAGACAAAAAATGAAAAAATAATGAATATTAATTGGTGATTTTTGAGAATAGGGCTGGCCGGTTTTGGCCGTTATGTTGGGTAAAGGGTTAACTATGCAGCCAACATTGTACATTTTTCTCAGTTTTAAAGGTAGTGGACTTTTACGGCTGTAATGCCCTTGGAGTAAGGTGTCCCTGCACCTACTTCCTGCTAATTCTCAATACAATTAAAATGACTGGTTGGTAAAGAAAATGTTGGCCTAAATTCTCTTGCTCTTTTTCTCTTACTCTCTCTCTCTCTCTCAACTATTTCTGGAAAAAAATGGGGGACACATGCCCTGTGCCTCCCCCTGGTTCTTAACGTGTCTGTTGGCACCTACTCAAAAACACTTGATATCTTCTATCTACTCCTGAAACCCTACTAATTGTGTTTGATTACGTGATTTATTTACACCTTTTCCAGATGGAAAAGGTTAAAAAGTTACATACATTTGAACTGTGTTAAATGGAGAGGCACTTTGACAGAGAAAAATATTCAGTTTACAATGGTATTCAATTAACAAGAATTTTAGCATATTCTTGTCAAGTATTGATGAACTTAGCATTTATTCTATTACATCTTGATTCACATAGCTCATTCCCCCTAGAAACCAAGGAAATCAAGCAGTGCTTATTTACTGTGGTAAACAAACTCTGCTTTACTGGTAAAATAGGACCAAGTAATCAATGCCTAGGATTCTGTAAAGTGGGCAGCATTAATATAAACAATTGGCTAAACTTGACTTCCTATGTTGCAGTAATGATATCGCCATAGATGCTGAAAGGAACATTAAACACCAATAAATAAATAAATATTGACAGCTCATGGTGCTCACTCATGATATTATAGAATCTTATATTGCAAGCACTGGGGCTGATTAGGTTAATAAACATGGGGACTTCAGTGGTCGTCAGATGGCTTATTGGTTACGACATTGGACTTCAAACCGAAAAGTCCACAGACCAGTTCCCACCAGGGTCTACTAACTGCATTGTGCCCCTGGGCAAGGCACTTGCAGTACATGGTCACTTTCCACGGGTGTGCAGTATGTCCACGGATGCAGTAATATTAGATTACAAACACTCCGTTATAGGAATAATCATCAAAACTTTTATTAGTCAAGCACCGGGTACAATGCGATGCTTTATTAATCGACATTTTGCTCCTGCTGATTTTTATTACCTGGTAAACACATGTGTGGACATCACTGCCCATGATGGATTACAACTAATCCATGGCGACTGTACTGTAATCCTGATTGCCCACATGGGGCACGGTGGCACTGTGTACTAAGGTTTATTGCAGGTCGAGAGCTGTCAAACAAGATAAAATGAGATAAATTCTTAGTTTGTTAATAAAATGTTTGTAATTAGCAATTTTTCAGATAATCAAATGAACTTGTTATAAAATATTTTTTGCTGACAATCAGATGAACTTGTTATAAAATATATTTTGCTGACAAAATGGCAGTCAACAGTGTTATTGTGTACTGAGCTGTACGAGTGGTAAGGGCAAAGGGCAAACAATTCTCAGGATGAAAAATCTGCCATGAAGTGCTGCAAAGCGTCCTCACCCTTATTTAAAAGTGCAGAAAGGCCATATTGTTTCTTTAGTGCTTCCAGCATTTACTTTTTTATCTGTTCTGTGAACTGTAAGTTTCCCTTTCAGAAGAATTATGTTTTTCCAGTTTAATTGGTAGACACTCTCCAATAAATTATTATAAAATCCTTATGTACAGTGAACATTTCTCTGTGTGGAAACACTATGAGGTGGAACAATTGTTCCTTATTTCAGTGAATGAGTTCTATTTTACTTGCACATTTACAATAGGTCCCGGGTAATCAGTTCTCTGAAGTGCATTCAGTATTTGCCGCCGTGGACTGGTCACTTTCCACGGATGGACAATATTCCACAGACGCAATAATATTAGATTCCAAACACTAATTATAGTAACAATCATCAAAAATTTAATTAAAGAACTACCGGGTACAACCCTGGTGCTTCATTAATTAAAATTTTGTTGATGATCAATATATTCATTTGGCATCCCCTACAGGGCACATTTATGATCAGATCGGTTTGAAACTTTGTATGCTTGTTTGGGGTTACCTCTAGATGGGAGCTACCGATTTTCTTTGATTTCTGTCAAAAACTGTTGCTGCTGGCAACGACCTTCGATGAACTTAGTTCAGTTATGCATTAATATTTCCCTTCGGCACACCCTGCAGGGCACATTTTTGGTCGGATCGCTTTGAAACTTGGTGTACTTGTTTGGGTTGACCTCTAGATGGGAGCTATCCGTTTTCTCCCATTTTCGTAAAAAAATGTTGCCGCGGCCAACGTTCTTAGAACTTAGTTTAGTCAGATCTCAATATTTCCCTTTGGCACAGCCTACATGGAACCTTTATGATCGGATTGCATTGAAACCAGGTAGTTTAGTCAGGCACCAATATATTGCTTCGGCACATCCTGCAGGGCACATTTATGATCAGATCGCTTTGAAGCTTGGTGTGCTTATTTGGGGTAACCTCCAGCTGGGAGCTACATATTTTCTTCCATTTCCGCCAAAAAATGTTGCCCCTGGCAATGACCTTTGAACTTAGTTTAGTCAGGCATCAATATATTGCTTCGGCACATCCTGCAGGGCACATTTATGATCAGATCGTTTTGAAGCTTGGTGTGCTTGTTTGGGGTGACCTCTAGATGGGAGCTATCGATCTTCTTCCATTTCCGTCAAAAAAATGTTGCAGCTGGCAACGACCTTTGAAAAAAGTTGAGTCGGCCCTCAGTATTTCCCTTTGGCACATCCTACATTTCTACCTGGAACATTTATGATTGGATTGCATTGAAACATGATACTATGTTTGTTTGGGGTACCTTCAGATTGGAGCTATCGATTTTCTTCGATTTCCATCAAAACAATGTTACCGTTGGCAATGACCTTTGAACTTAGTTTCGTCAGACCTCAATATTTCCCTTTGGCAGCCCATACAGGGCACATTTATGATCGGATCACTTTGAAACTTGTTATGCTTGTTTGGGGTGATCTCTAGATAGGAGTTATTGATTTTCTTCCGTGTCTGTCAAAAAATGTTGCTGTTGGCAACAAGCTTTGATGAACTTAGTGCAGTTATGCATCAATAATTCCCTTTGACACACTCTGCAGGACACATTTATGATTGGATCGCTTGCAAATTTAGTGTGCTTGTTTGGGGTTACATCTAGATGGGAGCTATCGATTTTCTCCCATTTCCGTAAAAAAATGTTGCCGCGGCCAACGTTCTTAGAACTTAGTTTAGTCAGATCTCAATATTTCCCTTTGGCACAGCCTACAGGGAACCTTTATGGTCGGATTGCATTGAAACTAGGTAGTTTAGTCAGGCATCAATATATTGCTTCGGCACATCCTGCAGGGCACATTTATAATCAGATCGCTTTGAAGCTTGGTGTGCTTATTTGGGGTAACCTCCAGCTGGGAGCTACATATTTTCTTCCATTTCCGTCAAAAAATGTTGCCACTGGCAATGACCTTTGAACTTAGTTTAGTCAGGCATCAATATATTGCTTCGGCACATCCTGCAGGGCACATTTATGATCAGATCGTTTTGAAGCTTGGTGTGCTTGTTTGGGATGACCTCTAGATGGGAGCTATCGATCTTCTTCCATTTCCGTCAAAAAAATGTTGCAGCTGGCCACGACCTTTGAAAAAAGTTGAGTCGGCCCTCAATATTTCCCTTTGGCACATCCTACATTTCTACCTGGAACATTTATGATTGGATTGCATTGAAACATGATACTATGTTTGTTTGGGGTACCTTTAGATTGGAGCTATCGATTTTCTTCGATTTCCATCAAAAAAATGTTACCATTGGCAATGACCTTTGAACTTATTTTCGTCAGACCTCAATATTTCCCTTTGGCAGCCCATACAGGGCACATTTATGATCGGATCACTTTGAAACTTGTTATGCTTGTTTGGGGTGAACTCTAGATAGGAGTTAATGATTTTCTTCCGTGTCCGTCAAAAAATGTTGCTGTTGGCAACAAGCTGTGATGAACTTAGTGCAGTTATGAATCAATAATTCCCTTTGACACACTCTGCAGGACACATTTATGATTGGATCGCTTGGAAACTTAGTGTGCTTGTTTGGGGTGACATCTATATGGGAGCTGTCGATTTTCTTCCATTTCGGTCGAAAAATGTTGTCTCTGGCAACGACCTTTGAACTTAGTTTAGTCAGACCTCAGTATTTCCCTTTGGCACACTATTCAGAGCACATTTATGATTGGATCACTTTGAAACTTGGTGTGAGTGTTTGTGGTGACTTCTAGATGTGAGCTATTGATTTTTGTTCATTTCCATAAAACAGTATTGTCGTTATCACCAGCCTTTGAACTCAGTGCATTTGTGCAGCAACTTATCCCTTTTGCATTCTCTGCAGGGTATATTTATGAATTTCCATGAAAAAGAAAAAAAAAAAAACATTGCCACAAGCAATGACCTTCAAACTTAGTGCATGCTGCATTAACATTTTCCATTGGCATGCCTCAGAGGGCGCATTCAATCATTATCAGGTTGTTTTGAAACTTTGATTTTTTATTCAGGGTGACAAAGATAGGAGCTATCAATTTTCTTTTCATTTCCATCAAAAACTGTTGCTGTTATCAACAATCTTTGAATTTATTGCATTTGTGCATCAACATTCTTCTTCGACATGGCCTACAGGGCACAGTTATGGTAGGATTGTTTTTGAAATTGGTGAGCTAATTAGGAAAGACCTCTGGATAAGAGCTATTGATTGGCATTCATTTCTGTGAAAAAAGTTTCCGTTTACAATAACCTCTGAACTTACTGCATTTGTGTATCAACATTCTTCCTTTAGCCAGTCTTACAGATTACATTTAAAAATGCATGGATTGCTCTGACGTTGTGCACACAATGCTGTTATGTTGAAGTTTCACCAATTATCATTGGTACCAATGATTCCCCGCGGGAACCCCGGGAAGTGAAGCAGTGCTTGTTCACTGTGGTAAACAAGCTCTTTTTCACTGGTAAAATAAGACCCTGTCACTAATGCTTGGGGTGCGAGTCCTCTAAAATAGGCAACATGGGGTATAAACGATTGACAGACATTGACTGTATCTCCATGTTGTGGCCATGAAGAGCCATTGTGCAGAAGTATGTGACCTTAAACACCAATAAATAAATGGTATGAATGATCTTCAATTTTGCCATTTCACTTATAACTTACCAATTTAAAGTTTGTCAAATTGAGCTACATTGTCATCGACACTTTCATTATTTCTTGTAAACGCATGGGTGGACATCACGGCCCTCACATGGATTAAGTTCAGTCCACTACGACTACACTGTATCATTGAAATGAATGATTGGATAAAACTGACTTCATACTTTTCTTGTGGTAATGATATAGCCATGTTTACTGATAGTGACCTGAAATAACAATGAACATAAATATAAATATACAATTTGAAATATTACATTTTGAAATTCGTGTGACCACAGTAATTGGCGTGTAATAATTTAATCATTTGCCCCGCCACTGCGTTTGATTGGTTGAAAGCATACAGCGTGAAAGTCGTCAAAATCGTATAAACCAAATCACGTAATGATTTGGAATGTCTACACGTTCGCACATCCGATCAAACTTTGAAAACTCTGGAAGCCCTGCCCACTCAATCCAATTGTCACCGTGAGGGCTTGACGGCAGACTGATTGATGGATAACAAGCTTGTAAACAAAGATCAATGATCGATTTTTCATCGCCTCCAGTCAGCGAGAATATAACGATAATTTCTCGGGAACAATTGAATTAATAAAATATATCGAAGTGGGAGACGAATAAAAGATCATACATCCAAACATGATTTTGGGGGAACTTAAAAAAAATGTTTTTAATGATATTGTTGCGTGACTTGCTAAATAGCTGTCGTCTGCGATCGAAAACCAAAACAACAAACAATTTGACAATGATTGACGTGACCTGTTTGTGGCATACTTTCCTGAGTTTGACTGTTGTCTTTTGCGAAAATTAAAAGTTTTTCGTTCACGTAGACATAGTTTTTATATTTTAATATTTCAGCCGGATTAAATTATAAGAAATAACTGTTGTTTTCCTTCGGTTTATGCGATATAAACCGAAAATTTTCAGCACAAGCTTAATCATAACTCGCTACGCGAGTTATGAAGCTTGTGCTGAAAGTTTTCGGTTTATATCGCATAAACCGAAGGAAAACAACAGTTATTTCTTAAATAAACTGTAAAAAGGGTCTATTTTATCAAGAATGAAAAAATTAAATGTGATAGTTCTTTTGGTTATCCTGCAGCTTATTTTGACTCACAGTGTAAGTTATTATTTTTTTGTTGTCTAATGTTGAATCCTTTATTGTATAAATATATACATACATGTATATCTAGTCAACAAAATCATTTTGTTTACAAAACTTAAATTATGTAGAAAAAAACGTGTCCTATATATGTTATTTTTGTCTGTATATATTCTGATACATTATATGAGTGAAAAAATATTTTTATATGAATTGTCTCGACCACAAATATTTTTCTTTTGATTTTCTGAAATCCATTTTACAGAATAAAAAAATCTTTTCATCACAGCAATAGTCCGTTTATTTTTTGAATTCGTAGCAGTTTTTTCATGCAAATACTGGTGTAGTCATTAGCTTAACTTGTCAAAGTCAAGATAAACTATTGCCGTCAAGCGTGCGGGTGTCTGTTAGTCTGTGAGTCTGTTCACATTTCCTTTAGCACAGGCTTCACCCCGCAGTTCTTGTCCGATCGTAACAAAATTTCATATGCGGGTTTGAGATCATATCTACTGAGATGAGAACGTCCCCATTTGGTCGCGATCGGTCAACCATGATGGCTGCCCGAGCCCAAAACCCCAAAACCTTTAGCACAGTCTATAGGTCGTATTTATAATACAATATATATTGTAACCTGGTGAGATGACTCTGTATAATGCCCAGATGAGAACGCCCCCTTTTGGTCATAATCTGTCAACCAGTGGGTTTATTGTGACAAAATACAGAACGGGGGCCACCGAATCCGCCACAATCGTGGGATTGGAACCGATGACCTATCGGCTTGCAACTTAGTTTATATCCATTACTTGTGTAAGTATAACAAAATCAAAAAGGTTTCAGAAAACAAAAACCCCCAGGTAAGCTTATTTTTACTCAAAGTGTGTCTGAAATTATTTGCCGATAAAACAAAACCAAACAGACACAAAAGCATTGACTTTTCAAGGTTTAACTGTAAAGTAGCTCATTTGAAAATATTGATAGAAATCATTGGCCTTGTTTGCTAGCTTGGTTGCGAGTTGCTATTCAGTATTGGTAGAAAGAGAACACTTTGTTCTTATAAAAGTAAGAAATTACTATTTTGGATGGATCAGCCCCTTCACATCATAATGTCGGAAGAGTTTTCAAGTTTATGTACTTTTAACTGTAATTTATTAACCCTTTACCTAACATGAAAAGCAGACGACACTTGCAAAAAATATTCTTGAATAACTAATTATTTTCATTTTTTGTCTCAAAAACATAGGTTATGACCCCTCTTTGGAACGAGCTCGACGAGCTCGTTCCAATGAGGGGTCATAACCTAAGTTTTTGAGACAAAAATAAAAAAAATAATGAAAATTAATTGGCGATTTTTGAGAATAGCGCTGGCCGGTTTTGGCCGTTACGTTGGTTAAAGAGTTAAACAATGCCTTTGTACTTGTAATAAGCCAATATGGGGAATAATCTTTAAAAATCTTTTTCTTCAGAACCACCAGTCAGAATCTTTTAATGTTTGGTATACATCATTGATATGAGGGTCAGATTCAAGATTATTCCTCGGTTAATATTTGGGCTTCCTATGATGGGCTGGTGTTCAACCGATGATCGGAATCGGCCACCCCAATCGGCCGTTTGTCGGCAATCGGATGACAACAGCAACAGCTCTTCGAATATCGGTTCAACCGATTGTTGTCAAGCATTTTTCTGTGATGATTCATTAACCATGTTTTATTATCTTCTGCAATAAATGATGTCAATGACACCATTCAATTAAGTTGAGAAACAACCACAATGTGTATTCTTAAATTTCGGGAGCGCGGTGGCTCAGTAGGTAGAGGTGCAGGCTGCAAGCCGAGAGGTCCTCGGTTCGAATTCCACCTGCGGCAACCGCGTTGTGTCCTTCACTTCATCTCCATTGCCCGCGTGGGGGCACGATGACGCCGTGTACTAAGGCGTACTGCACGTCAATGTTACGCATGTCTTCAACCAATCTAACCCTGCCTGTGCTGCAGTGCGGAGTTACGATGTTGGGGAGCTGGCAGCTGCTCGTCGTTGCTCGGTGGTTCTCTCCGGGTACACCGGCTTCCTCCACCCGTAAAACTGTCACGGTCATGATTAGCCATTGTGCATAAATATGTGACCTTAAACATCTATAAATATAAATAAATTCTTAAATTTCTCTAGACGCCTCTTTACGGGATATACAAGTTAAACGACATGTAAAGCTTACAATTGAGCGTACTTGCGGCAATCGCCAGTTCATTCCGGAAAAGTGAAGGTTGCACTCCATTGACTCAGGTCGCAGTAAAATGTGCCCAAGTGTGAGCGTCTGGTCATTTTACTGCGTCAACGTCGTTTAACACTGAAATATGTTCAATTTAATTTGATGTAGTTCTTTAAAGCCTCGACTCGTCTGGTAGTGCACAGTATTACAATCGGAATCGGCCGATTGTGAGCTCAAATAACCGGTATTCGATTAGAGGCCATTTTTGGTAATCGGTTGAACACTATGATGGGCCCGAATTTTAACTTGGGCAATATGAAGAAATTTCTTTAAAAATTTTCCTTTTCAGATCCACCAGTCAGAATGCTTTCATATTTGGTATACAACACCTCTAGTGAGGTTAGATTCAACTTTGTTCAAATCGAGTGCCTGGGCTAATATTTGGGCTCCCTTTGGTAGCCCAAATTTTAACTTGGTGCAATATGAGGAAATTTCGGAATTGGCCATGTAGCTGAAGAATTAGAAATTTTGTATTCTGTACCCTCTAGACGTGTGTAACCCAGATTAATCCACATAGGTTGTATCAAGGGGCTTCATAGGGGAGCTTCACATTTTACTTTACGATATACTCAAGAAAAGGCATGATGCTCAGACTATTTTTGTCACTCCCGAGGGGCCCAAGGATTGACAATGTATCCTATGGAGATGGATTGCTTGATGTAGACTCATTCCTGGACTCTGTTTATATCGTGTTCTGTTCAAGGTGAGCGCTTCAGGCCCATTGGGGCCTCTAGTTTGGTATGCAGCTTCCTAAGGACCAATGGAATAATTTGGACCAAAGAAACTGCTATCGGTTTTGTCATGGTCTGCCGTATGGAGATGCCCATTTTAACACTGTTGACAATGGGAAAATGCCAAGTCATTATCTTTCTTGTTCTACATTAACTAAGTATTCTTCTTCAGTGATAGCGCGGCTGCTCAGTAGGCAGAGATGCAGACTGCAAGCCGTTGTGTCCTTGGGCATGACACTTAATCCTAAATGCCCACGTGGGGGCACGGTGCCGTTGTGTACTGAGGCGTACTGAACGTCGATAGTGCACTTTTCTTCAACCAATGCTAACACTGCTTGTGTGGAGTTAGTGCGATGGAGAGTCTGACAGTTGCTCGCCGTTTCTCTGTGGTTCTCTCCGGGTACTCCGGCTTCCTCCACCCATACAACTGTCCGAGTCCGACACGAGGTGGCCCTGGCTGTCGAAAGTGGCATTAAACCCCAATAAATAAATATATTCTTCTTCGGAATCTTTGGGCCAAGTCTAAAGTAACTTGGTATAAATCTTTGGTGGAGTTTACCAAAAAGTTACTATGCCCTTTGAGTGGTGTTAATGCAGCTCAGTAGGTCAAAATTTTGGCTCCCTGTGGAAGGATGCCAATTTTGGGCTCCACTCAAAATTTCTACAAAAACAAATGGCCTTTGATTGTGTCATGGTAAATCAAAATGAAAGTGTCAATGACACTGTAGCTCAACTTGTCAAGACAAAGACATGTACATGTATAGTATGTGACACAGCAATGACAAACATCTAGGTAATGACCTGATAACAAAAGTACATATAAAGTATTGTAATGGTCTAAATACTGACAGTTGCCTGTAACAAATGTATAGGTAAAGTATTGTAAAGGTGGGTGACAGTCAGATGCTAAACTAGAAAAAAATCTTTGAGTCCCAGAGTGGGTCTGACTGAACCCCAAAATATTTGTTCTCATTGCACAGTGATAACAAAGGCACCCCAAAACACACTCGTTCCTGTCCCAAGGTGAAGATAAAAGTGCCCAAGAAGTTTTGTGAAGATCTGTTCATAAATACGAGCTGTATAGAACTTGTGACAAAAAACTGATTGGACCTAATTTCGGTACAAAATGGCCACTGGCAGCCATCTTGAATTTTGGACCCAGAAACCCTCATTCTCATCCCAAGGTGATAACAAAGGAACCCAAGAAGTTTTGTGAAGATCGGTTCATAAATACAGCCTCTACCCTGAGCCGTATTGACATGTGTGCTTACATTGTGTAAGTAGCACTGAATAAATCAAAGTTCATCTAATTTGCATAATTTCTGCACGAAAAAAAAACCCTTAGAATATGTGATGTATTCCATGTTACTAAACATTCATACAAAAATTTATTCAAATCAGAACTTTCATACAGAAGTTCTGTACAAAAGACTGATTGCACTAATTTTGGTACAAAATGGCTGCTGGTGGCCATCTTGAATTTCGGACCACACCCAAAAACACTCACTCTCATCTCACGGTGATAACAAAGGTACCCAAGAAGTTTCGTAAAGATTGGTTCATAAATATGGCCTCTAGTCTGAGCTGTATAGAAGTTGTGTACAAAAAACTGATTAGACCTAATTTCGGTACAAAATGGCCACTGGCAGCCATCTTGAATTTTAGACCGCACCCAGAAACACTCGTTCTCGTCCCAAGGTGATAACAAAGGTACCCAAGACATTTCGTGAAGATCAGTTCATAAATACAGACTCTAGTCTGAGCCGTATTGACATGTGTACTTACTGTGTGTAAGTCGCACTGAAAAAATCAAAGTTCATCTAATTTGCATAATTTCTGCACGAGAAAAAAACCCGTATTATATGTGATGTATCCCTTGGTACTAAACATTCACACAAAAAATTATTCAAATCAGCGCTTTCATATGGAAGTTCTGTGCAAAAATCTGATTGCACCTAATTTTGTACAAAATGGCTGCCATCGGCCATCTTGAATTTCGGACCGGACCCCAAAACACTCGTTCTCGTCCCACGGTGATACCAAAGGTACCCAAGAAGTTTCGTAAAGATCGGTTCATAAATACGGCCTCTAGCCCGAGCCGTATTGGCATTTGCACTTACAGTGCTGAAAGTAACCCCAAAAAACATCAAAATTAGTCTAATTTGCACAATTTATGCACGAGAAAAAAACCTGTATTATATGTGATGTATCCCATGGTACTGAACATTCATACAAAAAATTATTCAAATCAGAGCTTTCATATAGAAGTTCTGTACAAAAAACAGATTTCTGCATCGTCGGTACAAAATGGCGGCTGGCAGCCATCTTGAATTTCGGACCGCACCGAAAAACACTCGTTCTCGTCCCACGGTCATAACAAAGGTACCCAAGAAGTTTCGTAAAGATCGGTTCATAAATACGGCCTCTAGCCCGAGCCATAGCAGCTTGGCACTTACAGCTCTGAAAGTAACACTAAATAAATCAAAGTCAGTCTAATTTGCATAATTTACGCACGAAAAAAAACCCCGTATTATATGTGATGTATCCCATGGTACTAAACATTTATACAAAACTTTATTCAAATCAGAACTTTCATACAGAAGTTCTGTACAAAAAACTGATTTTTGCATCATCGGTACAAAATGGCCACTGGCAGCCATCTTGAATTTCGGACCACACCTAAAAACACTCGTTCCCGTCCCAGGGTCATAACAAAGGTACACAAGAAGTTTCGTAAAGATCGGTTCATAAATACGACCTCTAGCCCGAGCCATAGCAAATTGTTGACGTACGGACAGACGGACAGACGGACGGACGGACAGACGGACGACGGACGACGGGCCATGACAATAGCTCAAATTTGACTTCGTCAAAGTTGAGCTAAAAATGCTCTTGATGTCTATCACTTACTGACACACTCGTCTCTTTTGACAGCTTGAGCCAGATGAGCGTTTAGGCTCACATGAGCCTGTAAGTTTTTATTTGGGGGGGGGGGGGGGGTTGCTTGCCACTGATTTGTATCGAAACATTTCCTTCATGTCATAACCTCAACCAGATATGTAAAGACCAATCACCAATCATGACGTTCTTGTATAACCGCCTTACATGTCTAGGCCGCATTCCACGCGTGGCGTAACTGTGTGTAGCACATCATCCTCAATGTCTGTATTGTATCGGGTAACGTTGAACATACAGCAATATCGTGGTTCTGTTATAATAGTTTGTGCGGTAGCAAATCAGCCATTTTCGACTCAATGACGACGTCTTTTTCTAGGTCTCTGGTTGTGTAGCTTCCTCTAGGTGACGTCCCGAATAACTTTCACCATTTTTTTATCATCTTTATCAAGGCTGATCTTCTGTTAGGTGAGATATATGGAGAAATAGACTCCATTAGTAATACCCTCATATATAATACCCATATAATAATATAATAATTTATCATATGATTCGTCCGTTTTGTTCACTTTAAAACATTTGATGTTTTGTTTTCATATTAATCAGTGATAAATAAAGCCTTCCGTCAATTTGATTGGTCAGTTTCAAAACAAGACAATTTCATTGGCTGAACAAAATACAACTGGGCCACATTTTCATAATTTGCATAATTAGAGTGTGGGGGCTTTCATTGGTCAATTTCAAATCTGGACAATTTGATTGGCTAAACAAAATACAACTGGGTCAGATTTGCATAATTTCAGTAGGGAGAATTTACGTTATCTGTCATATTCAGGGTAGGTTATATTGTGTTAATCTTTTACCTACAATAAAAACGCCATTCATTTTTTTTTATATTTTCACTTTTGGCTTCCAAAAACATAGGTTATGACCCCTCATTGGAACGAGCTCGTTCCAATGAGGGGTCATAACCTATGTTTTGGAAGCAAAAAATGAAAATATTTAGTTATACGAGGATGTTTTTTCCAAGTGCCGACCGCAACTCAAGTTAGGTGACAGGTTAAAAGGGTCATACTAAGTGGCTAATTTGTGCGTGTGTGTGTGTGTCATATGATAAATAGAATATGAAATGAGTGTTTTTCTCATATAATATTTATGAAACTCGTCCGAATTTTCCGTTTGGGATCGCCAGAGGCTCGCCAAAACGGAAAATTCTTAGACTCGTTTCATAAATATTATATGAGAAAAACACTCATTCAATATCCTCTATATATATAGTAATACCTCCGTAATGCCTCATAGCAAGTTTTGAGCGCTGATTCGAGTATCCATTGACCCACTAATTTTAGAAAGAACACACACCCACCAATCCATTATACATCAAACCAATGCAGATCAAATTTGAAACTGGACGTTTCAATCTTTATAGCCGCGTATTTCCCTGTAAAACGATGATGGTGCCGAGAAGAGTTTATAGGCAAAGGGACAGTGATGATGTTTGTGAGTCAATTGCTGGTTTTGATTGCCCACTGCGGTGTGTAGCGGAAGCTGGGCAGGCGAAAAGTAACAAAAATCAGCAGGGAGAAAATGAATGTCAGACTTTTCAGCAGATTGACACGTAGGCCAACATGTAAACGAAATTGGTGCTCTGGTAACATTTGTTGACGACACGTTTTTCGTTTCTCTCTAAAGTAATTAGCATCAAGTGTCTCTCTTGCACAATGCTGCTGAAAGTGAACTTTAACCCTTCAAACAAATATTCCAGTCCACTGACCTCCAGTGTAGTTACAGTACGTGGAGAGTGGATTGTAACTAAATAACCCGGGGAGTGGAGTTATCACTCAAAGTAGCACCTTCAGTTTCTGCACATGTGGATAAAAAATGCAAGCAATGTTTCAGTCAGTGGACCACCGGGTTAAACCCGGAGGTCCACTGACTGAAACATTGCTTGTATTTTGGCTGGAACTTTGTTTGTACTTGTTATGCTTTGCAACATATTTGCAATTAATGCTTGAGTGGAATCTCCACTCTGCGGGTGATTTAGTGATAATACACTCTCCACGTACTGTATGGCTTCGATTGCTTTATGATTAAACCACGTCAGCTAACTGCACAAAAAGGTTGGGAAAGAAGATATATTCGCTGGGACTCAAAATGCATATCCTGCCATGGATGACGACACACGGACAGGAAATATGAAAATTCCTCTCAACTGAATTGGTCTGCGACTGCGACAACCACTCTTTTTAGATCTTTATGCAACGATTACCGCGCGTATTCAAAGTGACGCGATACAATACATACATTGAGAAATGTTCTTGGTGCACCACGCGTGAAATCTAGATTACGCCTAAGAACGTCATGTAAGAACGTAACTGATTGGACATTACGAACCTGAATGACACAATGGCGAGAATGAAATGCTCGACACGAAACCATGTCAAACAAGAAGAAAGTTATCAGACTGCCGACGGTGATATTTTTCTTTAGAAATATCAGCTGCATCCACTAAATTCAAGTTTTAATGGTGGTATAAGTACAGAACACAGCTCGGGTAGAGTACGAGGAATATGAATAAACGGCCCCTGATTGAGTTTTACCTGTATTTCACGCGCGCCTTTGACGCTCATGAAATACAGGAAAAACTCCAACTCAGGTCGTTGATTCCAGTCCCCGGTACTCCACCTTCGTCGTGTTCTGTCTTAGCACCTGCAGCATATGTCCCCAGCGGAGGGCATTTCTTTTAGCTATAGCTAGGTTGTGATGTCATAAACCTCTTTGTATTCAAGAATTGAATCAATTGTATTTTCCCAGTTGATAACATTTTTTACTTTATGTGGTAATATTAGTGTAACATAATGTTCCCCGCGTTATACCGTTGTATCTATAGCGGTACTTGTGAACTACTCACAGATGATCATGATTCACACCATTGCTCTGAATGGTACTCATTGGTTATTACCACGAAGTGAGTTTCTGAGATGGTGCATTGAAGTCGAGACCGCCGCTCTGGGCATATATTGCCCCATTATCGTTGAAGTTTACAGTTGCGTTTCTGCTGTGTGTTTCTTTGCCTTTTTCAAGTTTAACGCATGGCAGGCCTGTATAAAAATATCATCATGGCAAAAAATGGCCTTGCCAAATTGTTTCGTTCAGTTGGTGATTTATTTAACATTTAATTACTGTCATCAAAAACGGTAGCCTTGACATGTGTAATCGGTTTTGGAGGAGTGCAAGAAACCACGTTCTCTTTCTGAATCGAATGGTCGCACGTGCGGTTGTTATCCTCAATTCAGATTTGTATTTGACTGGACGTTTTTACTTGTATGGGGGAAAGTACCTTCTTGTTGTAAGATTTTGTAACGTACTGCTGCTGACACTATATACAGTCACAGTAATATCGTCGCCTGAGTGCTAGAATGTTCTATGTCCCCTATGGGACATACAGTTAAAACTAGAAGTCCTGTCACGAACTGTGCGCTTATCTAGGCTTAATTGCGCGTAGAAATTGCGCGCAATTGCCATATAGAATGGCACCCAAAGCACGGCAAGTTCTCCTGGTTACGCATAGAAAAAACAGGCAATGTTTCTGCCAGTGGACCTCCGGGTTACCCGGAGGTCCATTGGCTGAAACTTTGCTTATGCACAGGCTATATGTACAGAATTTGATAGCCTTACTATGGCCATAATGCGTAGATTAACGCGCAAATCTACGTGCTATTTGTTCGCATTTCTTGGCAGGACTTCTAGTTTTAACTGTAGAACATTCTAGCACTCAGGTGACGATATGTCGGAATAAGATACAGTGTAACTTCACTGTCTGCATGTTCTGTTGAATCTTCATTACCAAACATGAGACCCAGGATTCCATCCCTACGATATGGTCTGCTGGCTGTCAAAAAAAATTGCGGAAGCTTTTGTATCGGCGAATGAATGATGACTCCTTTTTCGACTTATCTCACGTCCATATTGAAATCCTCAAGAATGAATGTCGGAATGTTCTATGGCATTATTTGCAGTAACTTTTCTTGTTCTGGTAGGAATATTTACATTGAAGAATTTTGATTCTTATAGACAGAAAACACTAGCACTGTAACATTCCCATATTGGATATGAGAGTTGGATCATTTGGTACTAATATCACCAGGCTAAAATGTGGAGTCTGGAAACAATGGGTTAATTCCGATACTTTGAGAATAACGGATTTATAAATTAATGAATTGATGGATTGACACATTAAGATGTTTTTCACTCATACAATCCATAACAATGCCCATTTGATCAATACAAGAGTCTACATGTTATTTTCACAGCCATCAATGTCGATTGTTTTATTTTAATAATGCTTCTTGGAAATTGTACATAAAAAAGCATGGTAACTCTGTATATTTGGTAATTCGGATAACCGGTTGCAAGTACGTTATGCGGTGAGTTTGGTAACCACTCCCGTCAACACTTTATATTACATGTACGCAGCAGTCAAGTTAATAAATTTGTTACATTGTAAAGACTTTTAGTCTCAGTACAGTACGTGGAGAGTGGATTGTAACTAAATCACCCGGGGAGTGGCGTTATCACCCAAACTATCACCTTCTGTTTCTGCACATGTGGGCCAAAAAATACAAGCAATGTTTCAGTCAATGGACCTCCGGGTATAACCCGGAGGTCCATTGGCTGGAACTTTGCTTGTGCTTAATATACTTTGCAACAAATTTGCAATTATTGCTTGGGTGGAATCTCCACTCTGCTGGTGACTTAGTGATAATACACTGTCCACGTACTGTATGTTTAGAAGTGAAATCCCAGTACCAAATATCTTAGCGACCAGTTCCTCCGGTCATACTCAACTGAGTTCGTGAAAGAGGTTGTGCCTCAGCACTCTAAGCTTTTGGCGTTTAGTGTATTATTACACTGTGCGCCTGCCATGTTTGTGGTCAGGAGAGCTGCATTTGTTGTATATTCGAATGTAGACACAGATATTCTGGATTGAGGCCACCTGATACTGCCGAAGCTCAGTATAAATTATGTTTGCTACTAAGGTGTTTTCACACTACTGCAGTGCGTCCAACGCGTGCGATGCGTCCAACGCATCGAGCTGAAAATTAATAATATATCTACAGGACCTTTCACACTACTGCGATGCGTCCGACGCGTCCGATACGTTCGACGTAGCGATCGCCCTGTATCCATTCCAACGATTTTCGCAGATCTGATATGGTATGTGTTAATGGCATAACGCTCAGTTCAGTTCGGGGGGGGGGGGGGGGGGAGGGTGGGGTGGGGGGTGGGCGGTGGCTCAGTTGGTAGAGGTGCAGGCTGCAAGCCGAGAGGTCCTCGGTTCGAATCCCACCTGCGGCAACCGCGTTGTGTCCTTGGGCAAGATACTTCACCCCCATTGCCCATGTGGGGGCACGGTGACGCTGTGTACTAAGGCGTACTGCACGTCGATGGTGCACCTGTCTTCAACCAATGCTAACCCTGCTTGTGTGGAGTTCGTATGTTGGGGAGCTGACAGTTGCTCGCCGTTGCTCGGTGGTTCTCTCCGGGTACTCCGGCTTCCTCCACCCGTAAAACTGTCATGGTCATGATTAGCCATTGTGCAGAAATATGTGACCTTAAACACCAATAAATAAATAAATAAATAAATAAATAAATAAATAAATAAATAAATAAATAGTTCAGTTCGGATGAACTTACGAGATCGATGAGTTTGTTTGTATCTATTCTGGTTTCATATTCACCCAACCCAGTTGATTTGGGTTGATTTTTAACCCAACTGATTTTAGAGTGCCTTCTAATAATTCACCCTTCTCATTGCGCCATGGAAAGTAAAGTAATAAATGGGCATGAACAATTTTTTTTTCTTGATTTGTCTTCACAGACGACTGATGAGATCTAATCATCGCAATTGTTTGTTTTTTTTCTCCAGTATGCAGTCATTTTTCAAAGTGGTATTCTCTGAAGTAGTATTATCTGGGTTTTCTTGTAAATCATGATCATCCTCGTTGTCAGGGCAAAGCCAGCCTAAATATAGGGGCAATGGGCCTCATATTTAATAATATTGTAAGTTCAAAATATATTCAGCATCAAGGCGAAAGCCCTACGTGAATTTCACTTCTCTGTGAAGCTGGACATGGAAAACACACACGTGGTGTATATCCAGCTTCAGCGCAGGGACCCAGGGGAGAAACGGTATGTTAGATAAGGTCTAATCTCATTTAATTTATACAGTAGTCGCGAGTCTTACGAGACGTAATCGGTTGGTGGCAGGATATCGTCACGGCCAATTGAGAAACGAGATTCTAAAAGATAGAAATGTCTGTCATGACAATAACTGGCAGAAACGAATCGATTCTCTCGACAAGTGAAATCACCGTTAAGTCACGCGCGAGATGACTTGTATTGATTCTGCCTCGATATACGTCATCTCCCACCGTTTTGACAGATGGACAGATGAGCGTCTGTCCACCTGACAGTTTAGGGTAAAAAGTATATATACCTTGAAGAGTAGAGCATTAGACACAAACTTGGGGTCACACACACGTTGGTGAAGTCCAGGGCAGGCGGACTCTGTTTCCTGGCATAGGGGTACCTTCGATCACAGGACCCTGAACGGCTGGAATCGGCAGACAGGGCATTCCACGATTGATTTAGCTAAGGTTGATAGGCGTCTACAGTGCCAAATTCGTTGAGAAGGAAAAACAAGGTGAAACGTTAAAGTTTAGATTGTCGAGTAGCAGGTATCAGCCTGCAATAGTCAGAAGTGTAGGTTAATTGTATTGTGCGTATTAACCCTTTGAAGCGTCAGACTGATTGCGTTGTGAGTAGTCTGTTTTGCTGACGAAGCATCGTAATACCGACTGGAGATCGGTGTGAGTGATAATTTCGCCCTAGCACAAAAAGGGGCATTTGTGAATCGTTTTTTCAACCAGGTACAGTGAACATTTCAATAGGACTTTCACGGAGGACTTTCAAAAGGCACGTAAGGTATGAGTAGACAATATCTGACCCAAATCAGAAGTACGGTGTCTTTATAGATGACGAACATTGCTGGTCGGAACCCTCCGACAGCCAGAGGTACAGTTACGCGCAGACGTTGACATTTGAGCCTAAGCGGATGAAGCTCTTATGGCGAGCTCACGGTAATAACATTTCAGATTTGTGAAGCTCTTATGGCGAGCTCACGGTAGTAACATTTCCAGTGTGTAGACTATAGTGCCAGTACAGCGCTATAGGATGACTATATAATTGTTGAGAATTGTTTAACCCTAGCAACCCATTTTCTGTGAAAAGAATCGAATTGTTGATTGTTGAAATATTGAAACGGCTTTATTTTTATGTGTAAATTAAAGAATCGTTGTTACTTTAAATCATTCTTTCCATTACACAGCCTGAAGTGATTAGGAATCACACCTAACGGAAATCGAACCTATTTCAGGCCAATTTGGCAGAGAAGGAATCACAGCGTCGGTCTAACTCAGCTCCCAGCGCCGAGTTCGCGACACTTGGATTCCAACCCTCCACGTTGGTCTAATTTTCCCGCAATTTCATCAGCGGGACTAAATAACCCCACGTCAGCCCAGGCCTTACGGGGCCTCAGGTGTCCTGACACTCGTCGTAAGGTAGGATGTATTGTAGTTTGATGAAAATTCTGCAAGGCACATGTTCTTCATAAAGTTAATTTGGACTCGCTGAGTGAGTATCCGTCAAGAAGACCTTTAACATCTGGGCCATCATCATTCATGTTGGTGATGACAGCCATGGATTTGAAGGGTCTACTATAATTTCCCTACATTTTTTTTTCAAATAAATTGGGAGCGCGGTGGCACATTGGTAGACTGTTGGACTTCTATGCTAGAGGTCCCGAGTTCAATCTCCGTCCGGGACGACCCCCGTTGTGTCCTTGGGCAAGGCACTTTATCCCGCTTGCCTACAAGGGGGGGGGGGGGGGGGGGCACGATGACGCCGTGTACTAAGGCGTACTGCACATCGATAGTGCACATGTCTTCAACCGCTGTAACCCTGCTTGAGTGGATCTTGAACAGAGTTGGAATGTTGGGGAGCTGACAGTTGCTCATCGCTGCTCGGTGGTTCTCTCCGCTCTCCGAGTACTCCGGCTTCCTCCACCTGTAAAACTTTCACGGTCACGGTTAGCTATTGTGCATAAGTATGTGACCTTAAACACCAATAAATAAATAAATAAATAAATAAATAAATAAATAAATAAATAAATAAATAAATAAATTCGTTGGATCAATCACAACTTCTCTGGGCCAACAATACAGCGGTAAAGACAGCAGTGTACATAGCTTCCTAATCAATTATGTCTGTGTGTGAAAAATGTATGTGCCACATTCTTCATTTTTTGCTTTGTTCCAAGATGTGGTCAACTTTCACCCATTGTCGTCGCTGGTAGAGTGCTGGAAGCCCATATTTGGGCTGTATTCTGAATTCAGGCACCACGACTTAACGGCTTCAGATTCAGTAGACGTGCTTCATATTATCTGGCAAGTGAAATTATTTAGTCCAAAAAGATTTACCTTGTTACAGGCACTCTCACATAAATTATAACAATTCAAAGACGTGAAGAAAAAAATTTACGATCAAAAGTAATTTAGCACTCTACCAGTTAAGAACGCCTCAAAGTGGTTTCTTTCTGGTTTGCATATATATGAAGACAAATGCATCACACAAAAATAGACGTTGGTCACAAATTGCGTCTCAAGGTTTGAAACTCAACCCTTCATCTGGATTTCTGTTCTCGTTGTTTGCTCATCTGACCGAAAGTCAGGGTGACATATATTCATCACTCTTCGTCCGTCGTAAAGGCGGTGTTTGAGTCTTCTCCTCCAAAACCACTCGGCCGATTCCAAACATTTTCATGTGGATTGTGGTTGAGGTATGCCATTTCAATTTTTGTTGCAATCAGTATGCTGGTCCTCGTTGGAGGGGTGGAGGAAATTGTCCCAAATTTTGTTAAAAATCTCATTATCAGATGTATGAAATTTGTTGATATTTGATATTCAGTTTCCTTTGGAGGAACACACTAAAATTTGATCAAGGGAAGTTTGAGGGGCAATATATTGGCCCAACCCCAAATTTTTATTTTCAGAACTGATGGGTCGATATGACGCAGGTTTGGTATGCGGTGTTATTGGGCCATAAATACTTGATTGATGCGAACAAAAATTTTTCGCCTAACAATGGGAAACCCGGGAGCTGAAAACAGAAACATTTTCAAACGCTCATTTTCCACAATTTCAAGGAGAAGAGTCTTGTTATTGGGTGTGAAGCATCATTAGGGCCAATAAAATCAAACGGACCAAAGGAATTGCTGTGTTGGAGGGTGCCATTTAAAAAAAATAACTTCTCCAAAACCACCATTCTGAATCTTTTGATATTTGAAGTACAGCACTTTATTTATTTATTTTTTTTTTTTTGGGGGGGGGGGGGGGGGGGCAGTTTGTTCAAATAAATCCCTAGTTCATACTTGGGTTCCATATTAGAGCCCAAATTTTAACTTTGTGCAACATGAGGAATATTCTTCAAAAAGAGCTTCCGATCCACCTGTTAGAAGCTTTTGATATTTGATACACAGCATCGTTGGTTGGGGTGGCGATGTTGCTGGGGATATATTCCAGTTTGTTCATATGAATTCCTTGGGTTTATATTTTAGCTTTTCATGGGAGTCCAAATTTTAACTTAGTGCAATATGAGGAAAACTCTTCAAACATTTTTTTATTCAGATCAGGGCTGGGAGCAGTTAAGTTTTTCCTTAACGCGTTAACGCGTTAAAGAAATTCACGTTAACGTGTTAAAAATGGTTAAAATGCTCGAAAAGAACAACAAACCCAATTTCAACTCAATTTGAATGTTTGAACGAAATTTTATGTGCTGAAAGCATAAAACCATAGTCCATAGGCGCAACATAATCTAAAAGGGGAATTCTGAAGAGTTTTCGTGCAGGAAAATAATATCAGATGCCGTTTCTCTCAGCAGCGACATGCGGCGGTGCTCAAAAACTAAACCAAAAGCAGAAAATAGTCTCTCTGTCGAGGCGGAAGTTACCGGCACTGCTAAATAGCGCTTTGCTAGTTTGGCTAATCTGGGAAAGACTGTCTCTCGATTCTTCCACCAGACTAGTGGATCATCGGCGACGGACAGTGACCTTGACCTTTCATACTCCGCTATCTCATCATCAATGACTGCCCTTTCGCAGTTTTCACTGGACTCACGCCCGTCTCCAATGAGTTCTTCTAAGAATGACTTCTTAATCTTCGCCGGTGGTTCATCATTTGAGACAGAAACTGTAACATTTCCCGGTTCTATTTCGACAGGGCACATTTTAGTTACTTCTTCTTTATTGGTAGTTTTAACTGAGTCAGAGACAGTGGTCGGAACAAAAGAAAGTTTTTTGAATCGGGGGTCCAGCCCTGGACCCCCGATTCAAAAAAACTTTCTTTTGTTCCGACCACTGTTTCTTAAAAACTTGAGACAATGAGAAAAGAAACTAACGTGTGTATTTTCTAATATATGACGAATTATAATGGCGCCATGTTATAAAATCATATAGTCATAAATTTACACGGGGGAATTTAAGGGGGTGGCACATGGCGCCCCCCCCCCCCCTCCTATCGGCCAGACAAAACACAGAACCCTTGAAATAGCTAAATTAGGTGGTTTAATCAATTTTAAATGCACAAATTAGGCTTTGGGACAGGATGGCACATGTTATCCTAAAACCTAAAATCCTGGATCCGCTTCTGAATTTAACGTATTAACTGACGTTAAGAGAATTGTAACACGTTAAAATATTTTAACACGTTTAACGCGTTAACAGTTAACTTCTCCCAGCCCTGATTCAGATCCACCATTCAGAAACTTTTGATATTTGCTATACGATTATATGGTTTGTGGGTTTAAATTTTGAAATTTTTAACATCAGTGTGTGGAGGATTAAGTTGGTCGGCTTCTGCTTCACATTAGACTTGCAGGCTGTGGTCAAACCCCTCCCAGGCTCCTTCTCTGAGAACTCGATTGTCATTGCAAGTCCATTTTACCCCAAATAACGCTTTCATAGATTTCTTGCCAGTGCTGTGATCGACGTCCTCGAACCGATGCACATTATTCATAACATATTTGTCTTGTCCCACTTTTCTGCAAACATAATATCAAGCCTGCGTCCCATGATACTTAGAATGAAATATTCAAAGGGGAACGTCACAGAATGATTACAAAGTCCCAAGTCAGATTAAAATTAATAAGAGTCGAAGAATTACGCAAGACACGTTCACGACAATGACATTTTTTCCGTTGTGGGGGAGAGAAATAAGCACACACAGGGCTTCGTATGACTAACCACCCACACACAAAAGGTACACCCACAGGTCAGAGATGATCCAATTTGTGTCAGTCGTGCATGTGTTCTTCGAAGGATGCAAAAGTATGGAACGAAGGAGCTGTTGTTACTCAGTGCTGGAAATGAACAGAATTGACGTGTGCAGTTTTAAGCTCCCGTGAAATCAGAGACAGGAGTAAATTGCACCCGTAAAATGTTAGTATATGAATTTTCGAGGAAATACTGTCACCAAACACCAGAACCTTAACCCTTTTAACTCTGGTGGTATCTTCCATGCCAGTTCAATGGCAGCAATTAGAAGAGTCAATATTCATTATTTGGGGTAGACCAATCAATATTTTCAACGTGCAGCCTTGGGCTGCACGTTGAAAATATTGATTGGTCTACTCCACACATTTACTGAACAGCCATCCTATTCAGTGACGTTATGACGTACGTTGTTCCTGGCTGGAAAAGCGGCCGTTCAGGTTCAAAGGGTTAAATGTATAAGGAATTGCTGAATTATGACAGTAACTTGCCACTGGCCACGGAGTGCTGCTTTCTCAAATCAACACACATTTTTTTGCTCTCACAGTATATTAGTGCTCCACAATATTTTTCGCCAGGTGCATTTTTTAGGTCCCGTAAAATGGAAAACACTGGTGCTGACGGGAGCAATTGCATTTACACCCATCTCATTTCCAGGACTGGTTACTGAATTGGTTTCCGGCTGGCAAAATAACTCCATTTGTGGTTACGAGATAAAGACACATCGGATTGCATGTAAAAAAAAAAAATCCATCACACAGCATGTTCTACGGATAATGTTTAATTGCATGGACCATAAAGATTCTTTGTAACTGTAATTTGGCATCGCAGACGAAATATCATAAAGAAATCCTTAAGTCTGAAGAGGAAGACATTGACGACATTCATGTTGAAGTGCTATACCCACAGAACGATATTCTGAAAAGCATATCTGAACATAAAGATTAAAGAAGTCCCTATCATATTTATTACAGAAGGTATTAATTTAATGTGTATTTTATACCAATGCAACATTTTTTGTGAGTAATGCTGTAGGTTATACTTGAACAGTATTTTTTTTCTACTATGCAGTCAAGTTCTATTGCTCTTATCGCGTGATGAGAATGGCGCCTCCATTTCAAAAAGAAAACCATGAAAATTTGTATGCATTTTGGTCTCTTTTTTCCCGAAAGTGATATGCTGAGCCAAGATGAAACAATTTCAAGCATTAATGTTGTACAATTAAAATGGCAATGATGAGTGCGATAACTGCCAGTTCGTCGGTATCAATCAAAATCTATCTGACAACGAATGGTTCAGTTCAGCGCGAGCGAGCGAGCTTGACTTTACACTGAAACACTTGTGAATATGATAGGGTGGAACCCAAAAACTATCAAGTAAACAAAGATACGTGTAACAGAGACTATTTTTTTTACCTATCATCCAACATATTGTACTTGAACATTAATAACTTTGAATGTATTTCTGCCGAGTGTACCGTTAACTATCTGCATTCTGGCGTGAAGATATGGAAAATTCAAGTGAATTCCTATGTAGTTGCACGATGGGAAATTTGTATTTTTAAACTTTTATACTTCCACATCAGTGTGCAGAGGGTTAACCTAAAGATCATATATCACAGAGGAACATTGTAATATGATATTACAAGTTAATGATACGTTCTCCCAGAAGTTGTCTAAAGGATGTTGCATAGGAATAAACGACTGGCTAAACTTGACTTCGTCCCCTTTTGCGGTCCTGAGAAAGACAAAGATAAATAAATAATGATACGTTCTTTTGAAGCGATGTCTACAAGGTGTCAGGCCAGTGCATTCTATTTCAAGCACCCACCTAATAGAGCAATCACACAATGTATGGCATCGATAAATGTTGGTCCCGAATGTTTGCTTCATGTTCTTTACCAAGTTCGCTTTACTGTGGAAGAAAATGGTGATCGTTAACCCTTTACCCAACGAATCGGCCGCATCCACCCGCGTAATATGCAAATTCAGCAGTTGAAAAATAATTATTTTTCAAAAAATTTCAACAAAACCATATCATGTGACCCCTCGTTGGAACGAGCTCGTCGAGCTCGTTCCAACGAGGGGTCACATGATATGGTTTTGTTGAATTTTTTTGAAAAATTAAAAAAAATTATATTTAAAATAATTAATTTTGGTATCGTCTGCGTTGGGTAAAGGGTTAAACGTCTTTTGTTTAACCCTTTATCAAACACGGATAGGAGGCGTTAGAAATAAAAATTCTTGAATAACATAAAACTTTCACTTTTACCTCAAAAACATAGCAAGTAGGAGAAAAGTTTGGATTCCGTGACCATTTTGTCCGACATAAGGTTTGAAGTTGTTTATTGGATAATTTGAGAGAACTGTATAAAATGGAAATGGGGCACACCTCAAAACAATTTGAGCAAAATTGGCCACGTGGCCAAATCCGAGATGGCTGCCATAGGGAGAAAATAGGGCTGCCCCATCCTAAAATTTGAAAGTGCTTTTTCATAATTCGTGTGTTCAGAATTAAATGGAAAGGGGTTATACCTTGCGAAAGTTTTGGGGAATACACTAGGGAGCCAAATACAAGATGACCGCCATGAAATAAGGCGTTAATATGTGTGCCGAAATAAATCTCTCCGACGCAAGTTTTGAAAGTGATTTTTTTGGATAATTTTTGGGCGTTGAATAGCTGGAATATCGAACCAGTGTGTAAAAAGTGATCTAGGTGGCCAATCTGAGATGGTCGCCAATAGTATAGCTTGTGGTTTCATCCCCGCTTTGCCGGACAGCAGAAGGGACACCATAAGTCTTGTTACACGTGACCAGTGACATCATATGGGTAGTTGTGGAAGGCCACGTGAGCGGTCATGTTGTGACGTTACCACGATGCTATGTGGTATTGCTGCCCATGAAACGCGTGTTGTTAGGGTGGCACGTTTGTTTCCGTTGTCCATTTTATTTACAACTTCATGACAATCCCGACAACACGCGCTGTGCACTAACACCACATCTCACCTTGGTATGGACGCTTGTGCGCGCTACCATAACAACCCAAATAACGTAACTGGTCACGTGAGTTACGTCACTTCTGAGGTCCGGCAAACTGGGAATTAAAGCTATTGCAGTATAGGGGTGCTAATATACCTTCTGACAGGTGGGAGATCTACGTTTTGGATAGTGGCACGGTCGACATCCAGAAGCTGTCGTTTGGTACCCGGTTCGAACGGATGTCTCTCAAATCTATCAACGCCTTGTCTATTTGGGACTGTTCGTGCCCCTGAACCTTAAATATCTAAAGGCGATCTACGATAACGCACTGCAAAGATAATTTATTTACATGCACAGAGAAATTAAATTACTACATTTTACTTACAAATTCATCAGTCTGAAATATATTTATGCCATGGTTACCTATTCTACAATATATGAAAAGCCTATGACATAAATTTTAGCTTTACACACCAACCGTGGGGAACACGCCAGCAATGGGATTTCAATAGTTAAAATTTACACCTACAGTGGAACTACATCCAAGTTGACCTTTGGTGACGTCGAATTGAATGCAACTTGTCTAAATTTATCTCACATTGCCCCAGGAAGAGTGAAAAGAAAGCGACAATTATTTATTACGTTTTTAAATGAGTTTACCCCAAAAGACACCAAAACTTAACAAACATGCATTGTCTCATGTTAATAAAGCATCCATGACTCGAAATGGTATGTTATTATGCTATTAAAATGAAAAAGGCCCAGTTTCATTTTCCATTTCGTTTCGGCGATAAAATTGACAGCGGAAGTACCGCCGACCGATGCTCGTGTAAACAAAAACAGATTCGTACGTATGTACGTCTGGTGCTCAGTAAAATCAAGAAAAATAATAGCGACTCTTAATAATCTGACGATCATGGTATAAATCAAATATATCCAAAGTAGCTTGGTGTACCAAATGTTCACCACTCGTGGTGAAGTGGTGTTAACCGCGCGCCAAAGGCTCGCGGTTTACACCACTTCACCACTCGTGGTGAACATTTGATACACAAAGCTACTTTGGGTATATTCTATATATAGTTTACATGCAGTTGCAGTTCGCACTATTAGCGCTCGCGTTTTCTCCCACAGCTTGCTGTGACCTTCGGGTTAAGCTTTGGCCACCGTCTCAAGGCGGATTTGATTCTTGTATTTATGATAATGTTTATGCACGTTTCCGACGATACGATTTCCACAGGGTTAAATCCACAGTCACGTGGACTCACTTTGCTTAAAGTTCTTCTTAACATGCGCCCTCGTCGGATTCTTCAGGCACTTGCTGGTTTAACTGCCACAGTTCATTTACAAATTTGGTGGTCTTGCCCCTGCAGTGTTAACTTGGCCTCCACCTACCAATCGACTGCTGTAGCAAAATTCACGTACAATTTTCTCACGATGTATTACCAACAGCTCTTTTCCGCAAAACAACTGGGACACTAAATCTCTGTCTCACGAGCTCAACCAGCTCGCCACATGTCTTTGCTGTTCACCACTTTTGGCTAGTGCATGTGAATCCTCCGCGGTTTATCGCTGTCCACTGACGCGTCTTTGTGGTCCTTCACAACGAGTTCCTCTGAAGAATGGGACATTGCCTATCTTGGTTCTATTTCTCAAATACATATAGTTTGGAAAGGAATTAATTTTAGTAATAGTTGTAGTTTTTTGAAAACGGAGATACCCAGTTAGATTCGTGCACTTTAAAGTGGACTTTTTTAAAAGTTCTGAGTCTTCGACATTCCCCGACCTTAGCTGACGACATGTACTGGTGCCTTGCGATATTTGCATTTCTGTCTTAAAGAAAATAACTGTCCTTCTCAATTAGAACACTATTAGCACAGTTTTGTTTGCTTGTACATCATAGCTTTGGAACTCACCAACACACCATCTACCAGATCACAACACATGCGAGACGAAATTTGCTAATGGCCATTTCGTCTCAGCTGTTGGGTATTCATTACATCATTTAAACGAATGTGGACATTATATGTAACTGAACTGTTTGCTATTTATCGCCACGATTCTCAAACTGACATATACCGATTGAGCCCTCACATATCTTGCTGTTTATAAACATCCTCGCCACGATTCTCAAACTGACATATACCGATTAAGCCTTCACATATCTTGCTGTTTATAAACAAGTAGGTAGGATATGTATGAAACGACGCTCACTGGCCGGACCCCGCAGTGGGACCGATGAAGGGAGTAGTAGAAGATGTATGAAACGGGCCCTATTGGACTGACCCCGGCCCGGACCCCACAGCGGGACCGATGGAGGGAGTAGTAGGAGATGTACCCAAACGGCCCCCATTGGCCGGGAGAGGGGGAGGGGAAGGGGGAGGATGGGATTCTGCTAACCCCCGACGTTTCCCAAAAAGGGATTATGTAAGTAGGATACCTAGAAACAGGGTTGATGATTTTCCCCAATAAGCTAAAGAGCCAAGAGAGTAATTGCTCTATGAGCAATTGCTCGAACGACTCGAAACCCATCGAGCAAATGAGCTAACGAATAATTGCTCGTTCGAGTGACTCGGACATACGACTCTTCGACTCATTTCAGAAAAAAGGATTCTGTAGCCACAGGCATATCCTAAAAAGGGATTCTATTGGGATTCCAAAAAAGGGGATTCCATAAATGGGATTCCGTTTTATCTCGAGTGACTGGCACATACTGCTCGAACGACTCGAATCCCATCGAGCAAATGTAATTGCTCGTTCGAGTGACTCGGACATTCGACTCTTCGACTCATTTCAGAAAATAGGGGTGCCTAAGACCAGACGTTTTTTTAAAAAAAGAGAAAAAGAAAAAACAAGAAGGGATTCCGTAAGTAGGATTTTCCCAAATAAGCTAAAAAGCCAAGCGAGTAATTGCTCCATGGGCAATTGCTCGAACGAATCGAAGCCCATCGAGCAAATGAGCTATAGAGCAATTGCTCGATCGAGTGACTCGCAGATACTGCTCTACAACTCATTTCGGTATTTTAGGATACCTAGGGTCTGGGTAGCCTTCTAGGCTACCCAGGACATACCTACCCCAAATTCCCCTTATAAGTAATCGAGCAATGACTGAAAAGTCACTGCTCGAACGACTCGAATCCCATCGAGCAAATAAGCTATCGAGCAATTGCTCGTTCGAGTGACTCGCACATGCGACTCTTTGCCCCATTTCGGTATTTGAGGATACCTATGACCGGGTATTGTATTATTTGAGGATACCTATCGAGGATATTTTTCTGGAGAATCGCTTTTTTGCCGTATGAGGCCATGAGGGCTATGAGAAAAACCCACAATGAGGTCTAATTTACTATCCCTCTTAACCTCATTTCTTTTGAGGCCATGAGGGCCATGAAAAAATCCCTCAATGAGGCCTAATTTACTATCCCTCTTAGCCTCATTTCGGTATTTGAGGATACCTATGGCCTGGTATTGTATTATTTGAGGATACCTATCGAGGATACCTTTTGGAGAATCCCCTTTTTAGTCGTATGGGGCAGTGAGGGCTAGAGAAAATCCCTAAGTGAGGTCTAATTTACTATCCCTCTTAACCTCATTTCTTTTGAGGCCATGAGGGCCATGAAAAATCCCTCATTGAGGCCTAATTTACTATTCCTCTTAGCCTCATTTCGGTATTTGAGGATACCTATGGCCTGGTATTATACTATTTGAGGATACCTATCGAGGATATTTTCTGGAGAACCCCTTTTTGTCGTATGAGGCCATGAGGGCCCTGAGAAAACCTCAATGAGGTCTAATTTACTGTCCCTCATAGCCTGATTTCTTTTGAGGCCGCGGGGGCCATGAAAAAATCCATCCATGAGGCCTAATTTACTATCCCTCTTGGGCCTCATCTCGGTATTTAACAGCCGTAGCCCCTGGGACCCCAATTTCAGCACCCCTTTTTGGAAAACGTTTGGCCTTTTTAGTCGTATGAGGCCATGAGGGCTATTGAAAGGTATGGCGGTCCTATAGCACGACATGCTGCAAAATATTCTTGAAGAATCCATATCGAATATAGTCGGGTTTTTTTTGGTGACTTGAGGACTGGTGGGAACTAGTGGGGTCTGGTGGGGACTATTTGGGACTGGTGGGGACTAGCAGGCTAATTGTCGTAAAAACCTGTGGTTTCTACAACCGGATCTCCACGTCTCCTACTATTCTCTTCATCGGCCCCCCCCTGTGGGGTCCCCCATGAGATCCTGCCAAACAGGGCCGATCCATACATTTCCTACTACTTAAACATCACAATATTAGCTAATTTCTCTCCATTCAGCTCATGAACATACGAACACATTAAATGTTAATCTAAGGTATTTACAAAAAACAAATACATTCTGTGGTGACATTTCTTAACTCCTTGACAAGAAACCACATGCTATACTACTGGTGGCCATCTAGTGTACTTGTTGCTCACTGATGCGAGTTATACCGTCATGGCAATTATGTCACCTATTGTCGCCCTATTTCGTGACGGCTATCTTATATTTGGCTCCCTAGTGTATTGCCCCAAAACTTTCGCAAGGTATGCCCCTTTCCATCTTATTTAGCTCACGCGAATTATGAAAACACCCCTTCAAATCGTGGATTAGGAACAATACTCTCCACACTCCTATTTTCCTCCTATACCATGTCGGCCACCTGGATTTGGCCACCAAGTGGATTTTGCCCAAACCCTTGCGTGATATACCTTTTTCCATTTTATTCAGCACCTTCGAATTATCCGAGAAACACCTTCAAAAACTCTGTTGGAAAATTGTCTCGGGACCCCCGATTTTTCTTCTACTACGCTTATTATCTCACCTTAGAACAAGCCCAACGAGCACGTTCCAGTAAAAGGTTATAAGCTATGATTTTGAGACAATAAAATGAAAAACAAACATCGCTTGTTGGTTTTGACCGTCACGAATTTTTATTTTAGGGGTAGAATTCTAAATAAAGGGCATGTGTTGAAACTGACGCCTTGCAAATTGAAATGTATTTTTAGTATGAGGTATATAATAGCCTTATATATATTTTTTTTTTGTTGGGGGGGGGGGGGGGGGCAGCTGAATTGAAAGTACTATCCGCGGAGTTTGAACCTGATGCATAGGAATAAATTACCATAGGAATTATGGGAGACTGCGCCCTCGAAAAATGTGATATTTTTTATGGCATTTTTACATGGAGTTCTCCCGATAAAAATGAGACAAGACGAGACACATTATTTTTTTCACTTTTTAGAAAAAGATTAAGTGCTCAAAGGATAGACAGGTGGGGACAGTGACGAAATTCACCTTTTGGGCCCACTGGATTGCTGGATAGGGATAATCATTTCCGCATTCAGTTTTCCATCAACTTTTCCAGGTTGAATCGTTGCAGGTAGTAGTGAATTGTTATTATACGACTAGTGTTGACTGGTTGTAGTGGATTCAGAAAATGTGTTGTTTCAAATTGTCGCTGACAAAATGTGGGAAGACATTTCGGAGCTGTTTTTTCACACTTCGAAATTTATCAACACTCTTTACACTAAAACAGAGCAAACATTCACAACGCCCAAACAAATAAATAAGACACAACACCTTATGCATCGTGGGCAGCGAGGAGTCGGTCTATCTGATACTGGGTAAGTAATTTCAACAGAGAGGCCCTTATATACTGAGTCAAAAAAGAAAGTATAATAGAAACAAATGTGAAAAAATAGCATAAAGGATGAAATATAATAGTTCTAATGTTGCATGTTTGTGGACAAGAAGTCGATCAAAGAGTTTAATGACATGTTGTTGTTGTTCACCCAACCGTATACAATTTTGCTACGGAATTCAAAATAGCACATGCTACACGAGAATGTCAAATTGAATGGGTGACCGGCGGTTTTCTTTGTGTTATGTTGTGCTAGAGAGCCTGGGTTATTGAGCTAGTTTTTGTCTTCCGACATTTTAAAAAATGTCAAGGTTAACCGAAAATCAGAGGTTGCGTGCCATTAGTATGCATGAAGCTGGGATACCTCCAGATAGCTCGCTGCTGAGCTCGGAGTCAATGTGGCCACTATTTACCGTCTCATTGGAAGGTATAGAACCACTGGATCTACTGCCGACTAGCCGCGTTCAGGTCGATCAAGAGTTACGACCCCTGCCTAAGACCGACATGTCAGGACGTCTCACTTGCGGGATCGCTTTCCTTCCAGCGACGAGGACAGCAGCAATTACTCCTGGTGGAACTAATAATAGAAGCAGTGCACAAACTGTCCGCAACAGACTCGCTGAACACAGCATCCGAAGCAGGCGTCCATACCACGGACCAATCCCTACCCAACGTCATCGTACCATCAGAATGGAATGGGCATGTCAGCATGTTCGCTGGACTCAGCAGCACTGGAGCACAGTTCTTTTTAGTGATGAATCACAATTTTGTCTACGGCATGCTGATGGTAGGGCAAGAGTTTATTGCCGAGGAGGAGAACGGTTTTCTGATGCCAGCGTGCGGGAATGCGACCGTTTCGGCGGGGGTAGTGTAATGGTTTGGGCAGGAATTTCCTTGCACCATCGAACGCAGTTGATCTTCATCGATGGTAATCTGAATGGACAGCGATGTAGGGACGAAATTCTTAACGCTGTTGTTGTCCCGTTGTTCAGCGCTAACGTCGGATTGCAGTTATTCCAGCAAGACAACGCCCGATGCCATGTGTCGCGTATCTGTCGTGACTTTCTTGAGGAGCAGAGCATAGAACTTCTTCCCTGGCCCCACCTTCGCTAGATTTGTCGCCAATCGAGCATCTTTGGGATCAATTAGACCGTTGGGTACGACTTCATGACGTTAAGCAATTTACGTAATGTTCTAAGGCAGGAGTGGAACGCAATACCACAGGGTGACATCCAGAGACTTATCAGGTCCATGCGCCGTCGATGTCTTGCCATCCAAGAGGCAAACGGTGGACATACACACTATTGACTGCATGTGTGGACTTTCCATTTCACCCCATGTATGAATTGCGACGTCGTGACGTGACGCTGGTAACAATAAGATGAAATTATGCAAATTCATACAGCTAGACTCGAAATATGAATTTACAATAATTTGTTTGGGATTAAAGTCGATAATACTAAAAAAATGCTCCTCAAAGTTTATTATACTTTCTTTTTTGACTCAGTATATATTTAAAGTTTACTTCTCTCTAAATCTTTTATGACATTTGTATGAAAAGCAACAAAAAACTTTGCGCAATTCCATGACAACTTGAAATTCTTGTTTGCACTCTGAATATAATAATTATGTTTCGTGCCATGGATGGACTTCGGAGCAAAATTGCAAAGATTTTGCAGCTGACGGTAAACACCTTATTATCATTACGCGTCAAATGCATCGTCTTTACTAAAGCAGTGCAATCACTGATAAGATGTTGAACAGTTTCACTGAAATCTCTGCATATCCGACATTTTGAGTTCAATAGCTGGATTTCGGAAGAAAATCCCGGAGAATTTTCCGACTTTGAACTCAAAATTCGCAATTTCCTCGAATCCCTGAGCGAAATGGCTGGCATTGTATTCACAACAGGTTGAACGTGTTCATAGTTCCTCGTATTTTCGTCGCCTGCAAATGACCGGCGAACTTAATTTAAATTCAATTGACTTCCCGTTTTGCTAGATCTGTATCAGTCTCAACTTCCCTTCGAATCCCAGAAATTATTATCCAGGCTCTCTGGACCTCTCACCGGCCCAGGCCTGGCATTCTTAAAAATGCAGGAGGGCTAAAAATCGCCCCCTCGTATTGTCTAGGGGAGCAATTTGCTCTCCTCAAGCTTACAAAAGCTAAAAGTTGCAAAATGAAGATTTACTTTTAATGATTCTGCCTAGTGGGCTTTGTACATTTTATTCGGTGCTGCTAACAAGGTAGTCTCTGTGAGACGGCTACACTACCCCTCCCATACCTCCGGGCCTAAGCAAGGCCCGGAGGTGTGGGAGAGGCAGTGTGGCCGTCTCTTACATAGACCACTAACACAGCAGAGATCTGAAAAGATGTGGGTTTTAGGAATAGGCTGTTGTGGTAATCATTATTTTCTAAGGCCAGGAGGGACAGTTTTCGCCCTCCTTAATTTTTTAAGGCGAGCAGGAGGCGAGCGAATAAATCGCTCTCCTCAAAATGCCAGGCCTGTCGGCCATGCCTATATCATAAAAGCAGAGCACAGAAACCGATGAGGGCACGTTCCCCAGCTTGTCCCAGAAGTAGTTGATAGAGAGAAGGGGGAGCGTGGTGGCTCAGTGGTTAGGGCATTGGACTTCAACTCGAAAGGTACAGGACGGTTCGATCTCCGCTAGGGGTAACTGTGTTGTGTCCTTGGGTAAGGCACTGACTTAATCCCGACTACCCACGTGGGGACACGGTGGCGCTGTGTACTCAGGCGTGCTGCACGTAGTAGCTGCACTTGTCTTCAACCAATGCTGATCCCGCTTGTACGGAGTTAGTACGTTGGGAGAGTCTGGCAGTTGCGCGCCCTTGCTCGGTGGTTCTCTCCGGGTGTTCCGCCTTCCTCCACCTCTAAAACTGTCCGACACGAGGTGACCTTGGCTGTGTTAAACCCAAATAAGATGGAATCATTTGATTTGTCTCTACTGCGGCCTTCAAAGACGAGAAAATGCACATTTTGGGCTCCATATTTCACAAATTTGCCCGCCGGATAGAAACAATTTGTAAAATATACAGCCCAAACTCTGCATTTTTCTCAGTGAAGACTGCAGAGGTGCGCTAGTCCCGAACACTGCTTTATGTATTGCATTCCTACCATGCCACTAATATAAGGTACATGGGCCACAACTGATATATATCAGTGCGTGGAAGCCCTCGTGTGACCGTGACCTCCCCAGCCCCCAATTCGAAATGCTTCAGACAAGAAAAAGAGTCAATATAATTAAGAACAAGAAATAGGAGAGAGAGCGGAATAGCAAGCTCATCAAAACAATAAGGAAAACAGGAAGTCAAGTTCCGATGTAATCTGGAAATGGGTAAATAAAACTAACAAAGTAAATGCCGCACAGAGTATTTATTTATTTGTTTATTGATTTATCCCTTTACTTAACATGAAAAGTAGACGACACTTGCCAACAAAATTCTTGAATAACTATTTTTTTTTCATTTTTTGTCTCAATAACATGTTATGACCCCTCATTGGAACGAGCTCGACAAGCTCGTTCCAACGAGGGGTCATAACCTATGCTTTTGAGACAAAAAAAAATGAAAATTAATTGGCGATTTTTGAGAATAGCGTTGACCATTTTGGCCGTTACGTTGGGTAAAGGGTTAACGACACTTTCGACAGCCAGATTCACCTCGTGTCGGACAGTTTTACGGGTGGAGGATGCCCGAATACCCAGAGAGACCCACCGAGAAACGGCTAGTAACTGTTAGACTCCCCAACGTACCAACTCCACAAACGCAGGGTTAGCATTGGCTGAAGACAGGTGCACCGTCGACATGCAGGACGCCATAGTACACAGCACTACCGTGCCCCTACATGGGCAATCGGGATTGAGTGACTTGCCCAAGGACAGAACGCACTTACCCTCCCACAAAGTATTAGGATGGATGGCAAAAGCACTGATGACTAGGACAGCACTGCAGAAGTAATGGTAAAGTATTCGGGGGAGGGGGGGGGGGTGATAGAAGATGGGCGGGGGGGGGGGGGTAGGGGCACTCTAAAATATAAAATGGGAAATGCAGAAGATCTCGCTGATTTACTGTACAAGGAAACTGACCCGAAAAACGTACAAAATACAGCCACGAAGTTGATGAATGGCGAAGCAGCAGGTACTAACGCAATTTCCAATGCGTTTTCGAAAAGATGGCGGATCCACTATATGAGCAGCCCGCAATGTTATTTAACATGGCTATCACAACAATGAGTCTACATTTCTGAACTTGTGACATCCTCTTCAGAAATAATGCAGCCGGCCGTTTTCACTGATCGACCAGCTGTTGAGTTCATCGTGTTTTTCCTTCAATTATTGCCCACACTGTGCACTGTGTGTAGTTCGAATGAAATTTTCGAGTGGCCTCCCTTCATCTACTTGAACGGTGATTTTAAAAAAAAAAGAATGAAGCTGGGACGGAGTTCTTTTGAAAACAAATGTAGTGTTTGATATTCAGAGAGGTGGCGACAGAGGGTGGGTGTGTGCGTGTGTGTGTGTGGGGGGGGGGGGGATGGGCATCTCCCCAATCCTGGCCAAAATGTCCTATAGTTGGAAATTCGGAGGGCAAGTCAAGAGCAGTTGGAAATTCCATCTATCTGGATTTCAGAGCTTCTTTGGTGATGCTGATGTCTCCTTTACTTCCCAAAATTCCAACTCGATTTCAAATCGGCCAAAATTCCAACTGTTACTTTTACAACTACATTGTACGCAATATCGAGCTTCATAAGTATGCATGATTACAATCGGTACAAGATGTCTATAGTACGTTTACTTATCGTAATAAAAATAATCCTCGAAATGCACTTCAAGAAAATCGCATCATGTAAAATCCTTATCCTGAGTTAATTCCATCATTCACAGTTACAAAATGATGATACATCGAAAATTGATCATTCCTGCAAAAGATCAGATTTAAGGTTAGGAGAGCGTGAATTTCCCAAAGTTTTCAGCTTGAGCATTTGTTAAGCACATATTAAATTCCCAGAATAATACCAAATGATAATAATAACCTGATAATTCTATCATAAATGTGTTGGCATTTCAGTTACTAGAATCAATTTTATGCCCCCTTTCATGGCTTCATTTTCAAAAATTTTCTCTCAGTTGTGAATTTCGAACTGGGAGGAGGGACCGGGAGGGCGTGCCACGTCCCTGTTGATATTCCACATATTCACAGAACGAGAGGCTCAGCCTCGAGGTCTATCTTTCTGCGATGGCATGAGTGCCGTATTGACGAATGCATTTACACATCATGACCTGCTGTGTTTATTACACGCCTCTATGATATTGAATCCATTAATTTAAAAATTCGGTCTTATTTGTAGAATTTGACAGTTCTGACATCTGCTTCAAATAAAAACAAAAACAAAATTCAGGTGTGATTGGCAAAGAAGTGTTACATATTGATACGTAACCAAAAATATATAAATGAAAATTGTGTCCAAATATTAAGAAATTAGCTGCCGTTATCTGAGAGATATTCGCTTCGAAGTCAGAACTTGGGTGTTATAAAATCAGTCCCCATTGATAGAATAAATTTAATTTCGTTAATATTGGTGGATTTGAACAAAAATATTTTTCAGGTGACATTCGATTTATCGGCTATCACCGCAACTTCCGAATTGATCTATGTCAGAATGCGACGTTTCGGTTGACCGATTACGAAAATGGGCGGAGTTTAGTTTTTTTTTGTGGATCCATGACGTCAGGTGGAAAAATAGTGCGTCAGCGGAAACCCGTATGGAACACGTGTACCGTACGGATTTGTAAATTTGGAAGTGGAGGAAAGATAACAGGCGTGTGATAAATGAGGTTACTTAATGTTACAGGTCACAAATGTATACTGAGTTTCAAACAAACGGAAAATAATTGAAACTGCATTTTAGGACATCAAATGGGGCACAGAAGCTCAGGAGGTAGAGGTGCAGGCTGCAATCCGAGAGGTCCTTGGTTCGAATCCCACCTGCGGCAACCGCGTTGTGCCCTTGGGCAAAACACTTTACCCCATTGTCCATGCGGGGCACGGGGGCAGGGCGGCGTTGTGTACCAAGATGTACTGCACGTCGATGGTACATCTGTCTTCAACCAATGCTAACCCTGCTTGTGTGGAGTTAGTATGTTGGGGAGCTGACAGTTGCTCGCCGTTGCTCGGTGGTTCTCTCCGGATAATTCGGCTTCCTCCACCCTTAAAACTGTCATGGTCATGATTAGCCATTGTGCAGAAATATGTGACCTTAGAACACCAATAAATAAATAAATAAATAAATAATAAATAAATAAATAAATAAATAAATAAATAAATAAATAAATAAATAAATAAATAAATAAATAAGACCCCAAATCCAATGTTACATGAATACCAGTATCACCCCAAAATATTTAAGCGCCGGATAACTTTAATTCAGTTATTCAATAGCGTAACTGAAGCCAAACACTGGGCAGTTGTTCGAGTACTGCACGGCCGGTGTGACAGGAATGGAAGTCCGTAGGAAAATTAGTCCCTCTGGACTATTATTCCGCGGAATTATAGTCCAAGGTCTAACATTTCTAGGAAGAGTAGTCCGCCGGACTACTATTCTTAGAAATGTTAGACCTAGGACTATAATTCCGCGGAATAATAATCCAGAGGGACTAACGTTCCTACGGACTTCCATTCCTTTTACACCGGCATAAAGATACATGTTACACAATGATGTTGCCTTGAGAAACAAAATTAATGGCTGTAAATTGTATTGAACTGCCATATCCCGTGGCACCGCACTTGCAGCAACCCTATATAACAAGCGACTAACTCTCGTATGAAGATATGTGGGCTATCAGAAAATACCTCACCGAGGTCTAACTTCAAGTCTCTCACATAATTATCTGGGTATCGAACGGCCGTGGCACCCCACTTTCAACCTAATAATCGATCTGTCATCGACTCAAGCCCGGACTGATAACATATTCCATTTACGAAGGCATGCCTTGATGATGTAGTTGGAATACCAGTCAGTTTTTTATTATTGGGGATTAACAACACTTTCGACAGACAGGGTCACCTCGCGTCGGACAGTTTTACGGGTGGAGGAAGTCTGAGTACCCGGAGTAAATCATCGAGCAGCGGCGAGCAATTGTCAGAATCTCTAACGTACTCCGCATAAGCATGTTAGCATTGGTTGAAGACAAGCGCACCATCGCCGTGCAGTACGCCTTTGTCCACAGCGCCACCATGCCCCCCCCCCCCCCCCCCCCCTCGTCGTGGGCAATCACGATTAAGTGCCTCGCCCAAGGACACAACACAGTTATCCCTGGTGGGATCAAACCGTGGACCTTTCGGTTTGAAGTCTAATGCCGTAGCCATCGAGCTCCCTTATTCGTCCGTTGGGATTATTGTTAAAAAATAAAACACTTCATGGAAACTCGTGTGAGGATGTGAATAAAATATACATATCGTGTAGTCATGGTGCAGTTTCTTATTCAATTAACACGTTTGGAACCGATACTCCAAATTGTTCTTGCTGGGTCCTCAACAGGTCGAATAGCTTACTACAGAACACGATATGTCTAACTGACAAATTGTGAGACATATGTCTGAGTACGAAGTCTAATTTTGTTAGAAAGTACTTGCTTGCCAGAAAGAGGGAATCGATATCTCCAATTCAGACAAAAATCTACCAACAGCCATGGGGGGTGGGGGGGGGGGGGGGCACATGCCCCCCCCCCCAAAAAAAGAAATATAGGGAACATCAGGGAAGACATTTTAATATCTAGCACTTTACTTGATTCTGAGTCCGTTTGTGTACATAAGTTGTGAAAGGCATCAATAATTAGTCCACATTGTGGCCTAATTATTGATGCCTTTCATAACTTATAAATTATGGACACAAACGAACTCAGAGTCAAGGAAATTGTCTGTTGTTTTTCTCGAATTTCAAAATTTTTCAAGAAGGAAGGCTCTCCCACCCCCCTCCAATTAGATGAGGGCGCACCACTTGTGCTCGCCCACATCTTCCTGCTGCAGCGAATCATATTCGGTATGCCCACCTAGATATTAATCTTGCCCCCCCCCCCCCCCCCCCCCAACTTTGATATCCTGGCTACGCGTCTGCTACCAACAGGAAGAGTTATTGGGGCGGGGGGGGGGGGGGACTCTCCACATGCCACCCCTTAGCGACTCCCTTAGCTATCCCGATCATCTCATTTACTTGTAAATTAGATGGTCAAGATAACCAGGGGCGTTGCTAAGGGGTTCTGAATAGGGCTGCACGGTATATCGATAAACTGATATATACCGGTATTCAAAGCAATATCGATTGAAACCGGTGTAATTACAAAAATGTCGGTTTATCGTCATTATTTATTTATCCACAATTTAATTTTCAAGATGTCTTGAGTTTTTTTAACTGTAGCCCCAAACGAATAATATTATCCCTTTATCCAAGGAATCGTCTGCTTGCGCCCTCGTAATATACAAAATCAGCAGTTGAAAAAATAAATTTAAAAAATTTCAAGAAAACTATATCATGTGACCCTTCATTGGAACGAGCTCGTTGAGCTCGTTCCAATGAGGGGTCACATGATATAGTTTTGTTGAAACCTTTGGGGGAAATCTGATAAATTAATTTTGAAAATAATAAATTTTGATATCGTCTGCGTTGGGTAAAGGTTTTTCGAACCGCATCATCAAGGCATGCTAATTCGTTCCGACTGTGATGCCTCGAGTCTCGATTGTGGTACTTGTGTTCATATATCTGAACAGTTTTCGATATACCGGTATACCGCGGTATTTTTTTTGAATACCGATACCGGTATTCAGTTTTGAATATCGTGCAGCCCTAGTTCTGAAAGGCATTTCGGAATTTCCTCATGTAGCCGAGCATCCGTAAAAGTTGAAAAAATAAGACAGCAAACAGCAAGTACGGAGTACGGGGGGGGGGGGGGGGGGGGGGGGGGGGGAGTCAACTAGGGCCTATCAGACTTGGAGTTTTTTTAAATAAAGTGTTTCAGGAACGTCATACCCCGTACTCTATCTGAGTTGTGTTCTGTATTTAAACCGCAGTGAAATTTAAATTAAGTGAATGAAACTTAGATTCGTGAAGAGAAATATCGCCTTCCGCAGAATGTTTGCTTTCTTGTATGACACTGGTTTGTGTCGAAGCATTTCATTCACATCATAATTAAACTTTTTTTTCGGTTCATGCGTTTTCAGATAAAACGATTGGTTCACACGATTCTGTTTTTTCTTTTCATAACTCAATGAACCGAAAAAAACACAATTAGGTCCGCCCCCAGCCACGCCCCTAAAATACCAGTCTTCGGAGTTACAACATGGTGTTAAATCAATAAAAGTTAGATCACTGGCACGTTCTAAATGTGAAAAAGAAAAAGAAAATTTATATTACTAATTTATCACCATGGAATTATTTATAAAATATTTAAATGACCGTGGTGGGTCAATTTTTCTTTTTCTTCACAACTGTATTTATTTGACATTTCAATTTTTACGCACACTGAGTGATCGTCTGCGTTCATCGTTTTACCCAAATCGATTGTGAACAATGGCTGGTCACGACGAATACGGCAATTTTGACATTGCTAATTTGAATAAAATTTTTGGAAATCAAAATGATTTTATATTTGAGGAAGAATATTTGGCTTTATATCTAACTCCACTTTTACAAACTGTGTTTTTCAGTTCTCGGGAAACGGTCAAAACCAAAATACAATGTAATACTGATGGCCTACTTCCACCTACCACGGAACGTAACTTTTACGTGAAGTGAACCGTTGAATGAAATTTGAAGGAGGCGTGGCTTATGACGTTTTCTTTGCATTACGTAATTCATTGGTCAATAAAAAATTTAATGACAAAAGTGCATTTGACTTGGAAGGTGTGTCAATTGCTACCTGCATTTCAATAATATGCGCCCTCTTTTATGCCAGAAAAATAATATGTCTACCAGTTTTAGTTTTTAAGTCTTTGTTCGCTGAAGTAGAGGGCGACTAACACTATTTATTTATTTGGGTCGCGAACGTTTAATTATAAGGAATGATCGTTTCTTTTTGTCTATTTCTTGAGTTATGAACCCCAAAAAACAAAGTCCAAACTGTGTAAATGGGCGTATATTTCTTGAGTTATGAACCCCAAAAAACAAAGTCCAAACTGTGTAAATGGGCCCATTTACCGCAGTTTGGACTTTGTTTTTGGGGGTTCATAACTCAAGAAATAGACAAAAAGAAACGATCATTCCTTAAATAACTTCAATTAGATGCGTAACGACCAGTCAGACGCGCATTCATGTCATAACGTCAATCACATTCGTAACGACCAATCAGATGTTTTCTTACAAGAGGTTCTTACGCTAGGTCGCATTCGACGCACAGCTTATAAAGCACAGTTCCAGGCCTTTGAATTCTTTCCAAACAACAGCTGTAAACGCCGAGCCCAAATACGTTAATTGTGCCCAAATTATACGGCGTTTGAAACTTTCCCCAATGTTTTGCGTTTCGGCTATAGACACCTTTCGCGTAATGAACGAACACTGATCGCAATTTTCTCATGTTGCGCGACGATGAATGATTTGATTGCCAGTAAGAGATGGAAATTTTGGCCGCATGGCGATTTAAGTTTCAGGACATAATCTTAGAGTGAACCCCCAAAGAGGGAGAAATGCTCTCAAACTTTTTTGCAATATGATATACATGCGTGTTTTAAGGAGAAATCGTAATCGTAACCACGGACAAGGGAAACGACAGCTGATAGGAAGAAAATAAATTCCAGTGATGCAATACCACATTCGTAATTCTCCTCAGTCGTCGTTCATTGTGCGAAATGTCTCTATTCATAGTTTGGCATGTTTCCCCGATGCTTGCAATATAGCTTAAAGCTCACGTGTCGAATCAAAGAAACACAAAACACAGTGTTCGCCAGATATATACTACTCAAAGTTTGCTAAGCACCAAGTACATCCAACTACCTATAGTTGAAATGTTGTAATGAAAAGTCTATATAGTTTTTATTTAATTATATCTTTAACGATTTAAGTACAGAAATTAAGATTTTATTTGTGTTTGACATTATTTTTTAGCTTTTGAATACGATAACCATGGAAAATGGATATTTTTGGTAAAAGAGGAAATTTTTCAATGTGCCAAAAAGTTGACGGAGCGAACTGGTTTGACTTCAATATCGAGTATGAGACCCATTACTGTTAATTACAGCTTGTCAGCGCCTTCTGATCCACCCAGTCAGGTCCATGGTGGTCCTTTATGGGATGTTGTTCCATTTTTGGACCAGCATGGCACCAAGCTCCTGGATACTTCTTAGCTGGACTGGACGGACTGAAATTGCAAGCTGCAACTCATTCCAGACATGTTCGAATGGATTGAGGTCAGGGGACCTTGCTGGCCATCCCATACGCTCAATCCCCTCCCTCTGTCAGTACTCCTCGACAGCATGGGCAACACGAGGACGGGCATTGTCGTCCATCAGAATAAATCTATCACCCACTGCGCCTGCACATAATCTGACGTGGACATCCAGGATCTCATCAATATACCGTTGTGCAGTCAATGTACCACGTTCAATGACACAGAGCTCTGTACGTCCATCCCAGCTGATGCCGTTCCAGACCATGATTGATCCTCCATCATAGCGGTCATGCTCAGCAATGTTGGCTGCACGGAATCGCTCTCCTGGTCTTCTCCATACCCTAGAACGCCTATCTGCGTGGTCTAGGCAGTACCTTGACTCATCTGTAAAAAAGGCAGGTCACCAATCTTCTCTGGTCCATCCAACGTGGTTGGTCCATGGCCCATTCATATCGTGCCTGGCGGTGGTTCTGGGACAGCGGAATGCGAATACATGGTCTTCTCGATCGGAGACCACCTTCGTGCAACCTTTCCCGGATAGTCTGCGTCGAAACATTTACCCCGGATGCATTCTGAAGGTCACTGCGAAGCTGGGTTGCTATGACAAAGCGGTTCCTACGGGCCTGAATGATCAAAAATCGTTCTTCAGCTGCTGATGTTGCCCAGTCTCTGCCATCACCATGCCGTCTTAATGGTGTGCCACACTGCTGAAATCTTGCCCATGCTCTTGTGATCACCGTATGGTGCACACCAAGGGCTTCAACAACCTGATGATGGGTAGCCCCTTGCTCCACCATCCCTACAGCCCGCCACATTTCTGCTTCAGACAAATGTCTTCTTACATTTGCATTTGCCATATTCAATCAGTAAATCACAAGGGTTTGTGTTGAACTGAAGACTGAATACCCTACACATATCATGTACATGTAGACAAGTCACGAAAACATCATGACAATCAAGGAGTACATGCTTTCCATGACTGTCACGAACAGTCTGCCTGTCAAGAGAGCTAATACAAACACTGGGGACCATCTCAATACATTCCTCAATCATACCCATCAAAAATATCGCAAATATGTCACAAGCAAATTTCACAATGATGTGTCAAATATTTGGTGCTCAGCAAACTTTGAGTGGTATATAACACTGTTGACGTCGATTACTTTTCCATGGCGAACTTTGTATGAGCAAGTATAATTAAAACTTGAGATGATTTTGGATCGACACTGCGTCGCCTGAATGCTAGAACGTTCTATGTCCCATAGGGGACATAGAACATTCTAGCACTCAGGCGACTACTGGGAAACTAAGAAGCCTTCTCGAGTAATCTTTAGCTCAAAGAAGGGAACTAGTGATAATGGGGACGACCTACAACAGAGTGGTGAAAAATGTCCTTCTAAGTGTGTGTGTGTGGGGATGGGTGGGGAAACTAAAACCTAAAAGAGACGTAAAGAAGAAGACAATGCCATGCATGCCACAATACTGTGGATCCGTGTTTACCGTTGTGGCCAAATTAGACAAATCTAGAGACATGCACAGTTCTCGACGTCTGTATTGTATCGGATTACTTTGAATTTGAACAACAATCGTACTCTTGTGTTGGATTCGCTCACAAAATTACTGTCACAATTTTTTCTGTATTGATAATTCTAAGCCTTGACATTATTTCTTGAGAAGGTTTGGAATTATTAATAAATGAAAAAGGGATAAATTTGCGATGATGGGCAATTGACAATACCCGGCAGCAGTTTTCCGATGGATGGGTTTATATGTGGGCAAGTCGCCTCCTAGCCACCGAACAACTTCGGACCTGTGTCTGAGATGAAGAAAAGATGCCACAGTGCTTTAAAAACTGCAAAAAGGGATGCAAGGTAAGCCCATCCCTCAAAGTACACAGTCGTCCTATTCGATACGCATACAGGTATGTTTCCGAAACGATGGATGTATTGTGTTTGCGAAAACATTTAACAAACATTTCATTTTCATTCTTTAAAGCCATTATGCATGCCTTAGCCTATTTAATAAAATATACTTTAATATTTCTCAACATTTCCTACTTTTTGAATGGAATATTAAACTCTTCTGTACATTTAGTGTAAACAGCCACCAAGGGCGCCATTAGTATCTGAGAGCAGGGGCATCAAAAAGGACACTTGGCACTGGGTATGAGTTAAGACTAGGAGTTTAACCCTTTACCCAACGTAACCGACCAGACCTATTCTCAAACATCCCCAATTAATTTTCATTATTTTTTTAATTTTTTGTCTCAAAAACATAGGTTATGACCCCTCGTTGGAACTAGCTCGAATTTTTTTTGCAAGTGTCGTCTGCTTTTCATGTTAGGTAAAGGGTTAAAACATAACCGAAATTGTATTGTGACAATAAACAACATTAACATTCTATATATACTGAGTCAAAAAAAGAAAGTATAATAGAAACAAATGTGAAAAAATAGCATAATATAATAGTTCTAATGTTGCATGTTTGTGGACAAGAAGTCGTGCAAAGAGTTTAATGACATGTTGTTGTCCACCAAACCGTATACAATTTTGCTACGGATTTCAAAATAGCACGTGGTACCCGAGAATGTCAAATTGAATGGGTGACCGACGATTTTCTTTCTGTTCTGATGTGCGAGGGAGAATGGGTTATTGAGAAAACACGCTAGTTTTTGTCTTCCGACATTTTAAAAAATGCCAAGGTTAACAGAAAATCAGAGGCTGCGTGCCATTGGTATGCATGAGGCTGGGATACCTGCAGATGAGTTCACCACTTACCGTCTCATTGGAAGGTATAGAACCACTGAATCTACTACCGACCGACCGCGTTCAGGTCGACCAAGAGTTACGACCCCTGAACATAACCGACACATCAGGACGTCTCACTTGCGGGATCACTTCCTTTCGGCCACGACGACAGCAGCAAATACTCCTGGTAGAACTAACAATAGAATCCGTGCACAAACTGTCCGCAACAGACTCGCTGAACACGGCAACCGAAGTAGGCGTCCATACCACGGACCAATCCTTACCCAACGTCATCGAACCATCAGAATGGAATGGGAATGTCAGTGTGTTTGCTGGACTTAGAGCGTTCGAGTACAGTTCTTTTTAGTGATGAATCACGAGTTTGTCCACGGCGTGCAGATGGCGCAGATGGTAGGGCAAGAGGGTATCGCCGACGAGGATAATGGTTTTCTAATGCCCGCGTGAGGGAATGCGACCGTTTCGGCGGGGGTAGTGTAATGGGTTGGACAGGAATTTCCTTGCACCATCGAACACAGTTGAACTTCATCTATGGTAATCTGAATGGACAGCGATATAGGGACGAAATTCTTAACGCTGTTGTTGTCCCGTTGCTCAACGCTAACGTCGGATTGTAGTTATTCCAGCAAGACAATGCCCGATGTCATCTGGCGCGTGTCTGTGGTGACTTTATTGAGGAGCAGAGCATTCAACTTCGTCCCTGGCCCCCACTTTCGCCAGATTTGTCGCCAATCGAGCATTTTTGGGATCAATTGGACCGTCGGGTACGACTTCATGATCTTCAGACGTTAGGCGATTTACGTTAATGTTCTAAGGCAGGAGTGGACGCAATACCACATCGCGACATCTAGAGACTCATCAGGTCCATGCGCCGTCGATGTCTTGTCATCCAAGAGGCAAACGATGGACATACACGCTATTGACTTCATGTGTGGACTTTTCATTTCACCCCATGTCTGAATTGCGACGTCCTGAAGTGACGCTGGCAACAGTAAGAACAACATGAAATTATGCAAAGTCATACAGCAACACTCGAAATATGAATTTACAATAATTTGTTTGGGATTAAAGTCGATAATACTAAAATAATTGCTCCTCAAAGTATATTATACTTTCTTTTTGGACTCAGTATATATATCGTCCCTTAAGAGGAACAAGGCGCCATCAGCAATGCTAAACCATTGCAGATGGCACACTATTCCACTCAAGAGGTGACATAAAGCTTTAGACTTGAAATCACCCTATTTTATAGCTTCTTCGTTCGATGATTATCGACCATACACCGTGATTCGATACACACCCACACAGGCATTGATATACGTAAAATACGTTAGAAAGGAATGCCCAAGAGTTTCTCATACATATATCTAGTGTTTTTGAGTGGATACCGAAAATTATCTCATTCGTGACCGAGACAAATGGTTATTATCGCTCGCGCTTCACTCAAAAACACTAGATTTTCTTTTTATTATACGCTTTTTATAAGACTCTGATCATTCCTATCGATAATTCCACTCGTTTCAACCTTCAATTGATGCATAACAGTAAACTGTCGAAGCGAATTGGTACGCGGAAGTGATTTGATCGATACTTGGAACAGGAAGCTTCTTGCGATCTGATTTAGTTGGCGAGTTTCATGCATCAATTCAAGTTGAATTCGTGCTGGAAATGCTCGGTATCCCCTCAAAAACACTAGATTTTCTTTTCATTATACGTTTTTAGAACAAATTGATCATTTCCGGTGATAATTTGACTCGTATTCACCTTGAAGTGATGCTTTGAAAGCCGCCATTTTGATTGATACCGTAAACTGGTGCACTGCTGGCGAAAAAAAAAACTGCTGGGTTTATGTGGAACTCACAACGGAAATTCGTTTTCACTAGTTTATTGTATCGAAAAATGTAACTGTTATTGATTTTGTAACAAAACAAAAAGTAATAATTCATTGTATGTAATAACAAATAACTCGAAGAATCCGACATGTGGCCAAAGAGCCACATGGAAATCAGTTATCCGTAACACTAATATACAGGTCGTCTTTTCATCAGTACCATCACAATAGCCGTCATTCTCCTGACATAACCCTTCTTTGTGTGCTGGAATTGTACCAGTGTGGCCGTAGTCTCAAAGGCAGGAACGTAGCCAGGATTCTATACTAGGGGGTGCCCTAGGCTAACTAGGTGTTTTTTTTTTGGGGGGGGGGGGAAATACATTTTATTTATTTATTTATTATATTTGAAAGGCCGTTGTTTGGGGTTTCACAGGGGTCCCCTAGTCCTTACTTGAGCCCTCCGGTCGTTGTCCCCCCCCTCACATCCCTGAAGGGAAGGGGCAACGACCAAAGGGAGAGAGAGAATCGAGGCATTTGAAGCGTGTGTAGTCCCTATATTGGAAAGCTTAATTTGAACAAATTTGGGAATCATCCTTCCAAGGATGTCAAATATGCATTCTTTTGGGGCAGTTGTTTTGGAAAAGATTTTTCAATGTTTCCCCCATGACCTACAGTGTTAACCCTTTACCTAACGAATCGTCCGCATCCGCCTGCGTAATATACAAACTGATCAGTTGAAAAAATTAAATTTTTCAAAATATTTCAACAAAACCGTATCATGTGACCCATCATTGGAACGAGCTCATTGAGCTCGTTCCATTGAGGACTCACATGATATGGTTTTGTTGAATTTTTTGGAAAAATGTAAAAAAAATGATATTTAAAATAATAAATTTTGATATCGTCGGCGTTGGGTAAAGGGTTAAAAAGGCAGATCCCCATGTGGAGCTCCCTAATAAAACCGGGTAGGAGTTTCTTATCATTCTGTTTATGCTTTTTCTGAGGGTGTTTCATACCAAAAATAAATTGCCTGTGGTGTGTTGTACTGACCAAAAGCCTGCAGGTGTTCACACGAGAAAATCAGCGTATTTATTTTTTTATTGGTGTTTAAGGTCACATATTTTTGCAGAATGGCTAAACCACAACCTGAGTATCAACTCAAGACCAGGAGTGAACGTTAATAAGCCATGTTGCCCATTTTAGAGGGTGTTTGCACCTCCCAAGCATTGGTGACTGGGTCCTATTTTACCAGTAAAACAGAACCTGTTTACCGCAGTGAAATCAGCGTAAGTTTTTAGAATAATTCAAGTGAATGTCACCCACTTATGGTGGGTTCCATTCGAAAGCTCCTTCAAATCGTCTCAGGGTTGTGGACAATTGAAAATTCGGGCCGGGCCAAAATATTGTCCCTCCAAGTACCACGGAAAATAGTGTCTCTCAAACCTCGCTTGGACAAACTGTAGTGCACACATCATAAGTAAGCTGAATAGCAAATATCAGTTAATTCCATCCATGGGATAATGAGAAGATTTTTTTTAAATTTGGGGGGATTCTCCTCTACTCCTTTACTACGAAAAGCAGAAAATTAAATTGCGATGTCATAACAACCAATTCCCTCAAATTTAGCTGAGATCGGTCCAGAGGTTTAGGCGAAGTCATGAATACCACGGACGGACGGACGGACAGACGGACGGACGGACGGACGAGGTGATCACAATAGCTCAAACTGACTTCAACCATGTGAGCTAAATAAGTGAGAGAAAAAAAAAGAAGTGGAAGAAAGAGAAAAGGGACCCATGCAAAAACAGTAGTCTGTGTTTTACACAGACTAACAATTGTTCGCAATTCCTTGAGAAACGAACGAAAAGTACAAAATCACAGAAACACTCTATAATGGAAGGCACCAGTTACATTCTCCTAGTTGAGAATGCTCTTCGTCATGATGGCTAAGTCACATTGGTCTGGCTGTTGCCGATGCCTGAGCAAGTAGTGACGACTGTACGCAATCAATCAGTGTTGGTATTTTTGCAATTCCCCGCAAGACCTCAATAGCACCATCTCTGGAAATAAAATAACGTGTGAGACGATCAAGGGTAGTTCTAAGTTCAGAATCAAGATATATATTATCAACATATTGCAAACATATTTTTAGAAGTTCCCTGGATTTCCAGATTCACGCCACGTAGGTTATTGGTGAATTCATATTATCGCTACAGTGAAGTGATCTGGGTCGTAGTATCCCGTCGAGTAAGCCCATTGCCGGTTCGCCATCTTTGACGTTAATGATATGCAAGGTCAGAGGTCGCTTCGGGTAAACACTTCGATCAGACTATCTATCTGTCAAGACTGTCATGCATGCGATAGAAACAAACAAAATGTTTCGCTTGAAACGAGAAAATGTGCGTTTTCGATTTAATACTAATAAAGATAGAAAAAATAACATACTTTCAACACTTCATTTAACGGACAGGGAAAAATAATATATTGATGAATACCGCAATGAACCCCTTTCCATAAGCGAAGGCAGACTCGACATCATGTTTTTTGTGTTGACGAGTGACAAAATGGCAGGTAAATCACTCAAACGACACAAAGATGTCTGCGTGACAATTCAAACCCTGAGTATTCAAACAACCAATCAATACAAATATTTTGAAGCATAACACACAGATGTTCCAGCTGAAAGAGGTTGGGAAGGGGGCGTGGTCCCTAAAAGGTGAAAATCGTCTGCTAGTAGCAGTGTCGCGTGTCTAAATGAATAATATTTTGTCCATATACAGTGCAAGTCAAAATGAGTTGAACAATAACCACTACCGGTATAAACTATAGATGTAATGTTTCCTATACTAAAAACACAAGAATCGGACATAAAAATATATAAATTATTCTTTTGACCATTTTCTCCTTCAACTCAAACTTACATGGAATTTGTCTTATTACAAAACACCCACAAAGTGGAAGATCCACAAAGGGCCAAGGAAAGGAAATTCTGACCGCGGGGGGTAATTATGTGCCCCCTCCCTTTCAGAAATGTCGGGATATTGCACATATGATAAAAAGGCATCTGCAGCGAGTGCCGAAGACACGATCGATCAAGGAGTGTTTGGAGTGTGTGTGTGTGTGTGTGTGGGGGGGGGGGGGGGGGGATCTCCCCCAACAAAATTTTGAAATCAGTTATTAAATGGAGTATTCTGGCGGCTTTTGGGATAAAAAATCACGTTATTTTTTGGCCTTAAAATTTCCAAGTTCATCAATGAGTATCCAATGACCTAGAGCTATAGCTATTGACTGCACAATTCTTGAAGTGATAACTTGATTACGTCAAGTTGATTTAATAAAGTTATTACTTCAAGAATCATGCAGTTCAGAATTGCAGCCGTCGGTCAAGTGCATAGCTTCATTCACGATACAACTCCCTTCTTAACTGTGACACATGAGTCAAAACCTTGGGGGAGGGGGACTTGGTCAAACATGGCCTGCAAGCTTGTTGTTTTGGAACGCCCTTTGAAAGGACGTACCGAACCAAAAACAAACAAAACATACAGTCTTTTGGGCCATGTTTGGACTAGAGGGTGGTGGTGGGTGGGGGTGAACAGGCGTAATCAAGAATCTTTGACTCCTGAGCCAACTGCCCCGTCCCAAGTTGCAGGCTCTGGGGTTAATACCTCGGGCCCCCACCCTCTCCCCGGTCTCGGATCCATGACCAAAATGTGCATACATGGATATTGATTGCAGAACACATAGGGTGATTTTGTACTTGTCCTCTAAATAGGTGGATATGCATATATTTCCAACATATTCTTGCCAGTTTTATAGAAAGTTTGGGACTGAACCACCCGATAACTAACTTTATCAGTGCTCCTTAAACTGCAGATTTGCTTGGTGAGTTGCAAGTTTTTACTGGCTGTCAAGTTTGGTCAGTGGTTGATGCTCATGTGCGTAGTTTTGCATAAAAAAAATTCCAGCCAGCGAACCTCCGAGTGGAATTCAGAAATCACTTGACTTACAGTACGAGTACGAGTCGAAATAAGTTGTAGAATAACCACTATAAACTACTAGTATGCATATTCAACTACACCAATAACACAAGAACCTGGAATTGTTTTCGGGAAAGCTCTCACAGAAAGCTTTCCGGAAAATGATTTCGGGTTCTTGTGGAATTGGTGTAATGGCAGTGGGCTAGTGATACAACTTATTTTGATTCATACAGTATTTGTAGACTTGAACATATGCTTCTACCTTGTACCATGCATTTATACTCATAAGAAGTCTTTTTTCCAGACATTTCATACTTAGCTATTAAATAAACAATTATTCATTAACAGATTAATTCTACTAAAAATTATTGGACTGTAGCCATAGACACATTTCAATATTTCGTGATTAGGCCTAAAAAATAAAAAATCTGTTTCTCAGGCCCTCTCGCATGGTCCTTTTGGCTGCCGCATGCTCTCTTTTTAAAACCAATCCAAACTTAAAAAAATCAAAATCAAATGGTTTATGTCTGATATTTTACCCAAGTTAATAAAATTGTCCCTTGAGTGCAAGAAGGCTTTGCAATGCTTTAGCATTGCAAAGCCTTCTTGCACTCAAGGGATGTAAAACACCAATACCCATGCTATTCTGTAGGTTATGAGGCCTAAAACATAAAACAAACCAAGAACATGAACTTTTTAATGGTAAAGAAATAATTACAAAAATAAAAAATAAAATAAAAAAACGCCCGCCCGCATGCAATTTTACAAAAAATGGCCTGAGAAACAGAAGATCTACTTTGTGAGGCCTTACAAAACAAATTTAAAATAAGAAATTTTGACTTGCTGAAATAATCTACAATTGTAGAACTCTGATCACAAAAAGGCAGTACAATATATTTTGTACTTTACTTTTTAAACCTTTACCCACATTAAAACTGGAAATTTCAATTTCAAATTTTCAGACTTACACAAAAAGCCTCAAGCAAATCGAATCATGTGACCCTCGGAGGAACAATCTTGTTCCGATGATAGATCACATTATGTGGTTTGTATAAAACTTTTTGAAAAACATGTTTACCTACTAAATTCATGAATTATGAGTGTAGTTAATAATAATAATAATAAATAATTTTATATAGCGTAAAACCATCTAGGGTGCTCTAAAACGCTTTACAATAAGATGACCTAAGAGTCAATCCATATAGAAAACTGAGTTAAATAAATATGTTTTAAGTTGTCGTTTGAAAATAGGTAAGCTTGTCTGTGATCTGACCGGGGGAGGTACCTTATTCCATAGTCGTGGACCTGCAACTTTGAAAGCCTGTTCGGTCGCAAACACAGACTAAACAAAATATATAGTCAGTGAAAGGTGGTTAGATGAACGCAAACTTCGACCAGGTACACGACGGGTGATAAACTCTCTCAAGTAGGCAGGCGCCAGACCATTGACACATTTAAATATTAACAAGAGGATTTTGAATTGAATTCTACTTTTCACTGGAAGCCAGTGGAGACTTTTCGGGACGGGTGAGATGCGGTCGTAAGGCTTAACACCACTAATAATTCGAGCAGCCGTGTTCTGGATTCTCTGCAACAGAATCCAGTTGCAGTCAATTTGTTAGGTAAAGGGTTAGACAGTGACGTGTGTGGATTATGCAGATTCTCATCAATCCTTGAGAAAAAAAAATTAACAGTACCAGAAGGGTAAATTCCCAAAACTGATGGGTCTGATTTTTTGGCATATCAAAGCTATGTCAACCAAAAAAGATGAGGTTTCCTGAAGTAATATTCTTTCGTGGACATTATAAATTACATTTGGAATGTCTATGCATTAGAAAATTTAATACTATAGGAATTCCTATGAATTAACTCTCTTAGTCCAAAACATTTAAAAAAAGGTTACAGATTACATGTACCTTATCACTCAAAAAGTCAACATAGGTTGTAACATAACTACAATAAATTACGAATCCTGATGCCTCTGCTTCTATCTTGATAAAAAACAAGAATCTTACATCATTTTCTGGTAAGCTCTCTGTTAGAGATTCACAAAAAGGATGTCCGATTCTTGTGTTATTAGTATAGGAAACATTACATCTATAGTTTAGACTGCTATTGTTTATTCTTCAACTCATTTTGACATGTACTGTATATGGACAAAATATTATTTAGACACGCGACACTGCTACTTGCAGACGATTTTCACCTTTTTGGGACCACGCCCCCTCCCCAACCTCTTCCAGCTAGAACATCTGTGTGTTATGCTTGAAAATGTTTGTATTGGTTGGTTGTTTGGATTCTCAAAGTTTGAATTGTTACTCATGCACTCATCTTCGTGTCGTTTGAGTGATCTATCTGTCGTTTTGTCACTCGTCAACAAAAAAACAATCATGATGCCGAATCTGCCTTCCCTTATCTGGTTGAGTGCTAGAAGCCACTATCAGGGCTTTCAAAAAAGTGAGGGTACCAGAGAAAAAGCAAACAATTTTCTTGCTCTGGTTTCATATTCAGTCAAACACAAATAATATTTTGTTTATATAAATTTGTTTTATTACAAATTATTGGAGAGTGCCTAACAGGCACTCTCCAATAATTTGTAATAAAACAAATTTTGAATAACAAATCCCGACCACCTAAAAAAATCTAGCCCTCAGCCAGTTATGGGAAGGGCTTCATTGCGGTATTCATTTGACGAAAAATCAATATTATTTTGTTTTGTCCATTAAATGGGGTGTTCAAAGTATGTTATTTTTGCTATCTTTATTAGTATTAAATCGAAAACGCACATTTTCTCGTTTCAAGCGAAACATTCTGTTTGTTTCTATCGCATGTATGACAGTCTTGACAGATAGTCTGATCGAAGTGTTTACCCGAAGCAACCTCTGACCTTGCATATTATTAAGGTCAAAGATGGCGAATCGGCAATGGGCTTGTTGAGGAGGTCAGATCGCCGGATCAAACGAGCTGCCGCACTCTAGCGATAAAAGGTTTATTATATGACTTATTGTTCAACATCGCATGTCAACGCAAGCACTAACAATTCCCCCAACCTTTTTTTTGGTAAATTGGACTGAAGTAAAAAAGAACTATTTTTGTTTGCACTTATTTTTGTAACAAGTGCACGCTTCCAGGGAATCATCCGATGCTCTTGAATACGATAAAAAAATAACATCAAAACTATCAAAACGATAAAAAAAAACCCAGACCGTCGTTCGAGCGCATCCATTCCAGCTCGGAGTAAAGTATTCTCTACGACCGGAACAGCTAATTATGCGAATAATTCTAAAGTGATACGGAATCGGATTTCACACTGTGGTTTTTTCCGGGGACCACGAAAAGATCGTCAAACAGTAGTGATATTTAGCGGTTAAATTAGATACTCGGCAGTCATATAATAATATTTCGAAAGATATTTCATTTCGCGAAATCAAAATCTTTGTTTGTTTGTTGGGGTTTAAAGACACTTTTAACATCCCGTGTCACATAGTGTCGGACAGTTTTACGAGAGGATGAAGCCGAAGTACCCGGATAAAACCACTGCGCAACGCATAGGAAAAAAAAAATAACAACAAAAAACATCACAAGCAGTTAGCCGCGCCAGATCAAAATAACACCAGGGAATATTTCAACCATCTTACGAACGTGACTTTCATATCTGACCTCGCTATTCACAAAAGACGTCCTTCAAATTTTATTAGTTTTTCAATATTTTACCGACAAATTTAGCTTGTGACTTCTCATGGGAACGATCTCGTTCCACTGATGCTTCATTAGCTATGTTCGTTCTAGAGGCAAAAATGAATTTATTCAAGATTTTTGTATGCAAGTGTAGTCTTCTAGTATTGGAGTTTAAGCTCACATATTTCTGCACAATACCTAATAGTGACCGCAACAAGGAGATTAAGTTTATAAAGACAATCGTTTATATCCATGTTGCCCACTTAGACGACTTCCACCCCAAGCATTGGTTACTGGGTCATATTTTACCAGTACAACTGAGCTTGTTTACCATAGTAAATAAGCACTGCTTCACCTCTCGGGATTCCCATGTGGGTCTCGTCGTTAGAAATATGGTTAACGTACTACGCGAGTCAAAATATGCAGTATTCATTATTTATTGGAATTTAAGGTCACATATTTATGCTCAATGGCTAATCAGGACCGTGACAGTTTTACGGGTGGAGGAAGCCGGAGTACCCGGAGAGAACCACCGAGCAACGACTAGCATCCGCAGTGCCAGCTCCCCAACATCGTAACTCCGCACTGCAGCATAGGCAAGGTTAGATTGGTTGAAGACATGCGTGTCAGGGCAAAGCCAGCCTAAATATAGGGACAAGGGGCCTCATATTTAAAGATACTGTAAGTTCAAAATATATTCCGCATCAAGGCGAAAAACCTACATGAATTTCACTTCTCTGTAAAGCTGGAAAAACACACGTGGTGTATATCCAGCTTTAGCGCAGGGACCCAGGGGAGAAACGGTATGTTAGATAAGGTCTGATCTCATTTAATTTATACAGTAGTCGGAGTTTTACGAGACGTAATCGGTTTTCGTCACGGCCAATTGAGAAACGAGATTTTAAAACGATAGAAATGCCTGTCGTGTCGTCACCTGATCATTAGTTATAGCAATGCGTGTCAGGAACGAATCATCGTTAAGTCACGCGTGAGATGACTTGTATTGATTCTGCCTCGATATACGTCATCTCCCACCGTTTTGACAGGTGGACAGATGAGCGTCGGTCCACCTGACAGTTTAGGGTAAAAAGTATATATATACCTGGAAGGGCAGAGCATTAGACACACACTTGGGGTCACACACGCGTTGGTGAAGTCCAGGACAGGCGGACTCTGTTTCCTGGCATAAGGGTACCTTCGATCACAGGACCCTGAAACGGCTGGAATCGCCAGAGAGGGCATTCCATGATTGATTTAGTTTAAAGTTGATAGGCGGCTACGGGGCCGAATTCGTGAGAAGGAACACCCCAGGTGGAACGTATAAGTTTAGATTGTCGAGTAGCAGGTATCGTCCTGCAATAGTCAGAAGTGTAGGTTAATTGTATTGTGCGTATTAACCCTTTGAAGCGTCAGCCTGATTGCGTTCTGAGTAGTTTATTTTGCTGTCGGAACATCGTAATACCGACTGGAGATCGGTGTGAGTGACAATTTCGCCCTAGCACAAAAAGGGGCATCTGTGAATCGTGAATTCAACCAGGAACGGTGGATATTTCAATAGGACTTTCACGGAGGACTTTCAAAAGGCACATAAGGTATGAGTAGACAATATCTGACCCAAATCAGAAGTACGGTGGTTTATAGATGACGAACATTGCTGGTCGGAACCCTCCGACAGTCAGAGGTACAGTTACGCGCAGACGTTGACATTTGAGCCTAAGCGGGTGAAGCTCTTATGGCGAGCTCACAGTAATAACATTTCAGATTTGTGAAGCTCTTATGGCGAGCTCACGGTAGTAACATTTCCAGTGTGTAGACAATAGTGCCAGAACAGGGCTATAGAATGACTATATGATTGTTTAGAATTATTTAACCGTAGTGACCCATTTTCTGTGAAAAGAATTGAATTGTTGATTGTTGAAATATTGAAACGGCTTTATTTTTATGTGTAAATAAAAGAATCGTTGTTACTTTAAATCATTCTTTCCATTATACAGCCTGAAGTGATTAGGAATCACACCTAACGGAAATCGAACCTATTTCAGGACAATTTGGCAGAGAAGGAATCACGGCGTCGGTCTAACTCAGCTCTCTGCGCCGAGTTCGCGACACTTGGATTCCGACCCTCCACGTTGGTCTAATTTTCCCGCAACTTCATCAGCGGGACTAAATAACCCCACGTCAGCCCAGGCCTTACGGGGCCTCAGGAGTCCCTGACATTGATTGGCGAGCGCTACCAGGATATTTCTAAAAGGTAAAAAATGGCTATATGGAAATTTTGTTTTATTTTAATGGCGGTTCTGTTTAGGTTTTGACGCGTTCGGTCAGTTGATGCCGTTCAAGGGTTTAATATCGCAATACAGTAGTCCCCAAAAGGATACTTAATAGCCACTATAACTGCGGTAGGTTTCAGAATATTTGGTGCGTTTAATTACGTTAAATTACAGAGGTAAATTAAGATTAATTGCCATATTTTTTTTTTTCTTTTCCTTCTTCGTTCTTTCTGACGAGTGTTGAAGATAGAAAGAAAAAATCAAAATGGATGTTGTTACACCCCTCGCCCAACTGGTATCATTAGGCAAGGAAATGGGCCTTGAGGGGGCAGAACTTCATAAGTTCGTTAAAGATGAGCAGAAACGTGAGGCCAAGGAGATTGCTTTACGTAATGACGCAAGAGAGAGAGAAGCCCAATTAGAACGAGAGCGTGAGAAAGACGCAAGAGAGGCGAGGGAGAGAGAAGCCCAATTAGAACGAGAGCGTGAGAAAGACGCAAGAGAGGCGAGGGAGAGAGAAGCCCAATTAGAACGAGAGCGTGAGAAAGACGCAAGAGAGGCGAAAGAGAGAGAGATTCAATTAGCAAATGAGGCGAGAGAGAGGGAAGCCCAATTAGCAAGGGAGGCAAGGGAGGCAGAGCGAGAGCTCGAACAACAGAGGCACGAGAGAGAATTAGAGCTCCTCAGAGCAAGGGCCGATGTGGAGAATGAAAGTCGGCGCTCAGGGGATGGGAGTGCAGGGGTAGCAATTCATGCCCCACGCCCCCATCTCGCTCATTTCAATGAAAACACAGATGACTTGGACTCGTACTTGGAGAGGTTCGAGCGTTTTGCCTCCAGTCAAATGTGGCCAGAAGACACATGGGCTATGTGCTTGAGCCCTTTGTTGTCAGGTAAAGCCCTCGAGGCTTATACCAGTATGCCTCCTGCACTTCTTAACGACTACAGTGAGCTGAAGAATGCCATCCTTCGGAGATACCAGCTCACTGAAGAAGGATTCCGGACCAAGTTCCGAGAAATTAAGCAGGAGAAGGGAGAAACAGTACCTCAGTATTTTGCCCGAGCTAGGCGGTACTTTGACCGCTGGACTGATCTCGCAGAAGTGAATGAGTCGTATGGAGCCCTGCGAGATCTATTTCTCCGAGAGCAGTTTTTAACTACATGCTCCAAGGAATTGGGCCTGTTCATCAAGGAAAGGGGTCCGCCCACCTATGATGAGATGGCAACTGTGGAAGAACGCTACATCGAGGCCCACGGTGGGAGTGTAAACGCACCCAAATTGGCTAGGGGTGGGGCAAACGGGTTGGCAATGGCACCCGTAAGGCAACACCACCCCGACCCTCCTGCGTCGCAGACCAGCCGGAAGGGGAGCGCTCCCAAGGACACCACTTGTTTTATCTGCAACAAGCGGGGTCATATTGCCAGGGACTGCTGGCAGAAGCAGGTAAGGACCACTGGGAACATTAGACCACCTCAGCAGGGGGCCGGGAACGCAGCGCCAAGGGGTTGGAAGTACGGTGACCGCGTAGATCCAGGGCCCAGTAGGCAGACGGCAGCGTTCTGTCAAACTATCGGTCCAGAACACAGTCCCCTCCGGGAATGTATACAAGAGGGAGAATTAAGGCTGGAAGGCGGGAAGGTTGTCCCGATAATAAGTGGCATGTGTGAGAGGCTCACAACTTCGCAGGAGAAGGTTGATATGCCAGTGTACCCAGGGTATGTGGGACAAAGGGAGATCCGTGTGCTCCGGGATTCTGGGTGCTCCTCTGCAGCGGTTAGAAGGCAACTGGTTGACGACAAGCAATTGTTGGGTCGTGACCATTTGTGTATTTTGATAGATGGGACCGTTAGAAGGTTCCCCATCGCGAGGATAACGGTGGATACCCCATTTTATCGTGGCGAAGTGGAAGCCATGTGCATTGAATCACCTGTGTATGACCTGGTCATAGGTAATATCCCAGGGGTGAGGGCAAGCCCTGATGAGTTATGGTCCAGGGGTAGGGGGCCAAGTTATGGCCCAACGAGGGCAAAGGAAGTTCAAGTCGGTGGGCAAGGACCCCCGGCGGTTGCACTCGGTAACGTACCGAGTAAGGAAGGGAAGGTTCCCAGGGGGAACCAGTCCGATGGTCCAGGGGATGGCCCCTACACGACGAAATGTCGCAAAGTTTCAAGGGAGACGACTCCTGTCCAATTAGGGAGAAGGGGCCGCAGGCGGTCCAGGCTAAACGCCAAACGGCGAGGGAACCCAATGGGGTCATTGGGGAAAGACCCTCAAGCAAATTTATGTGGGGGAGTTGAGCTCCCCCAGAAGTCGGTGTCACCTGTGTGGAGAGGGGAGGCCAGACCCACGCAAATGGCTGGGCAAACTCCTCCAGAATTGAGAGGGCACGGGTCAACACAAGTTGAGTGTGTCAAAGTGGATGGGACCGCTAAGGTGGGCGCCCAGGTGACCGAGAAAAGGGTCCACAAATCAAAGGAGAAGCATCCTAGGTGGCGGAGACCACGTAGAGAGTGCCGGGGGCGCACAGCGCCCAATGTGCGCAAGAAGTCGTCGCAATGGACCGGGGGGTCGACGGCACAAGGGCCAAGGACGGCCAGTGTCGTTCGAACGACGGTAATCGCCGGGACGAGTGAGCCTGGGGGATATAGCGCCAAGGGAAGCTCTTGGGAATGCGACAACGACAGGGTATGGGGACCCTGGTGGAATACCCGTAGAAATGACGGGGCGAGAAGTAGAGGTGTGTCAAGGGTTACCCAAGGGGATACTGGGAACCGGGCCCCTACCAATGGTCGGTGGTTATGAAGAAGCAATAGTTGGGTGGCTGTGGGCCTGGTGTCTGGGACGGGGGCTCCAGTCGCAAATATTTTTGTGGGTGAGGTGATGAGTTTCGTAAACCCGGTGTTAAGGCCCGGAAGAAATTTTCTTATTTTTTAGTATTTTTATTGCTCTGACTGCTGACTAGAGTTGGTTGTGAGTACGAATGTGAGATACACTGCCCTGTCTGTCGCGTGTGCGTGGATGGGGAGCATGTGTGTCGAGTTTTGTAAGTGTGGGATACACTAACCCCGTCTGTCGCAAAGGCGCGGTCGGGAAATCTGTGTGTTGAATGTGTGAGTGTGTGAGGCACAATTTTAACCCCTTGGTCGAGCTTTGCGAGGGTGAGGCTCAACATAATGCAGGGGTCGTTTGCCCCTTCACAAGACATAGGGGAATGGGAGGCGAAGTTACACTCCGTTGGAATTAACCCATCTGACGCAAAGGCGCGGACGGTGTTACTCGTCGGAGTGAGTGCCAAGTGAACTGTTTGCAAAATGGGCGAACGTGTATAAAAATGTGTATGTTTAGGTGTAAATATATAGTATTACAGTGATAGAGAGTGCTGCAAATCTAAGGATAAGGCTACTCCCCATATCATATGTAAACCCGCAAGACGGGAACATGTGGTAGCGAGTGTGTCGTGGGAATCGACATGGCCGACGCATGAACCCGGTCATGACCCCCCACGACCACTAGGGTAAGTTTTGTAGTCTTGAACATGATGGTAGATCGTAAAAAGGCGTGAGAGGCGAGCGTGCGTGGCTTTGCCCCTTGTGTTTTAAGAGATACGCAGGGTGTTTCTCTCGGGAAGGGAGTTGTCAGGGCAAAGCCAGCCTAAATATAGGGACAAGGGGCCTCATATTTAAAGATACTGTAAGTTCAAAATATATTCCGCATCAAGGCGAAAAACCTACATGAATTTCACTTCTCTGTAAAGCTGGAAAAACACACGTGGTGTATATCCAGCTTTAGCGCAGGGACCCAGGGGAGAAACGGTATGTTAGATAAGGTCTGATCTCATTTAATTTATACAGTAGTCGGAGTCTTACGAGACGTAATCGGTTTTCGTCACGGCCAACTGAGATTTTAAAACGATAGAAATGCCTGTCGTGTCGTCACCTGATCATTAGTTATAGCAATGCGTGTCAGGAACGAATCATCGTTAAGTCACGCGTGAGATGACTTGTATTGATTCTGCCTCGATATACGTCATCTCCCACCGTTTTGACAGGTGGACAGATGAGCGTCGGTCCACCTGACAGTTTAGGGTAAAAAGTATATATATACCTGGAAGGGCAGAGCATTAGACACACACTTGGGGTCACACACGCGTTGGTGAAGTTCAGGACAGGCGGACTCTGTTTCCTGGCATAAGGGTACCTTCGATCACAGGACCCTGAAACGGCTGGAATCGCCAGAGAGGGCATTCCATGATTGATTTAGTTTAAAGTTGATAGGCGGCTACGGGGCCGAATTCGTGAGAAGGAACACCCCAGGTGGAACGTATAAGTTTAGATTGTCGAGTAGCAGGTATCGTCCTGCAATAGTCAGAAGTGTAGGTTAATTGTATTGTGCGTATTAACCCTTTGAAGCGTCAGCCTGATTGCGTTCTGAGTAGTTTATTTTGCTGTCGGAACATCGTAATACCGACTGGAGATCGGTGTGAGTGACAATTTCGCCCTAGCACAAAAAGGGGCATCTGTGAATCGTGAATTCAACCAGGAACGGTGGATATTTCAATAGGACTTTCACGGAGGACTTTCAAAAGGCACATAAGGTATGAGTAGACAATATCTGACCCAAATCAGAAGTACGGTGGTTTATAGATGACGAACATTGCTGGTCGGAACCCTCCGACAGCCAGAGGTACAGTTACGCGCAGACGTTGACATTTGAGCCTAAGCGGGTGAAGCTCTTATGGCGAGCTCACAGTAATAACATTTCAGATTTGTGAAGCTCTTATGGCGAGCTCACGGTAGTAACATTTCCAGTGTGTAGACTATAGTGCCAGTACAGGGCTATAGAATGACTATATGATTGTTTAGAATTATTTAACCGTAGTGACCCATTTTCTGTGAAAAGAATTGAATTGTTGATTGTTGAAATATTGAAACGGCTTTATTTTTATGTGTAAATAAAAGAATCGTTGTTACTTTAAATCATTCTTTCCATTATACAGCCTGAAGTGATTAGGAATCACACCTAACGGAAATCGAACCTATTTCAGGACAATTTGGCAGAGAAGGAATCACGGCGTCGGTCTAACTCAGCTCTCTGCGCCGAGTTCGCGACACTTGGATTCAGACCCTCCACGTTGGTCTAATTTTCCCGCAACTTCATCAGCGGGACTAAATAACCCCACGTCAGCCCAGGCCTTACGGGGCCTCAGGAGTCCCTGACAATGCGCATCATCGACGTGCAGTACGCCTTAGTACACGGCGTCATCGTGCCCCAATGTGGACAATCGGGGTTAAGTGCCTTGCCCAAGGACACAACGCTGGAGTCCGAATCGATCGCTCAGACGGTCCCCCATCCGAGGACTAACCGGGCTCGACGTTGCTTAACTTCGGTGATCTGACGAGAACCGGTTACCGCAACGCCACCGTGCCCCCAGAATATGCAGTGAAAACAGTATGTACATGTGGAGGGTGAATTATCAAAGGACTATGCGATTCTCAAATTTCGCATTGAATCAAATCAGGCGGAGCATTTCTAATGGACTCGAATGTCCAGTCGGATCTCACGGCTCGTCAAATCGTAAATATTGTCGGGGGCGGACACTGAGCCAAGAAAAGTTACCAGGGAATGCACCAAGGGGTACTCAGACCAGGAGAAATATTTGATTTTGCGATTTGAACGAACATGGCCTCCTTGCATCTGAGCGATAAATGACAGTTCACATAGAGGATATTTCAATGCCATTTGGCATCATCCTCATCGATCATTCGACAAATATGCTTCTACCGGGGTGGGGAAGGACCCATCGGGAAGATCATAGTTCGACCCCATTTAGATTTTTGAAATTAAGGAAACGCTGTTACCTTTCATCTGAGCGATCAATGGCAGACTTGACTGCTGGTAAATCGAAATGTCCTCTATGTGGACTGCCAATGGCAGTCCACAAAGAGAACATTTCAATACACCGGATGTCTATGCAATCAGATCCATTTCGCTTTTTGGTCATTTGCACTAAATTTCACGTACCAACAAGTGTTGGGCTGCATCAAGTTTGGGGGCCCCGGAGGGGACCATACGGCCAGTCCGCCTCTGAATATTGCACCTTCCTGCAACCATTAATAATTCCATTCTCCACTAAAATAATGTATTCAACGTCGGTTTGGGGAAGTTTATCAAAAAGCGGATACTCAGGATGGAATCAAAGTACTTTCTGAAGTGGAACATCCATGAACAGGAGACCTGACGATGATACAGTAAGTTTTCAAGAAGACATTCTTGGTACGATTCTGAAAACATCTCATAGTTCAATTAGTTGAATTTTTACTTGTGCTTTTTATGTTGTAGCCTATCATAGGATATGAAGTTTGCCTTGGTAGATACTCCTGCGTGCTAATTCACTTGGTAGATACTCCTGCGTGCTAATTCACTCACACATAGGTCATAAAATTCGGTGTTTTTGTGGTGGTGATTTCAGGTGAGTGTTGAGAGCCTTCCAAGAAAGAAACTTAGGGGAGAACGATGAGCGTGTGAGCAACCGCCCATCTCTTACGGAAGTACCTGCAAGTATGACTTACTTCATCAATTCATTCGATGTCTGTAGTGGTAGAAACCCCAAAAGGTTCATTATAATTCGCATACCATGTACTTTGATTGCACGGTTGTCAGATTTTATACCAAACTTCACTATCTCTGGTAAATAAGCAACCTTGAGGAGAAAATAAAATAATTTTGAGTTGAAAAATAATCTTCGCGGAATTAATGCTGACTGCATATACCGAGAACAACAGACAAAAGAAAAACTGCAAAATAAGCTATTCACAAATACGCCAGTCAATTTTTTTTTTTCATTTTTTTGTCTCAAAACATTGCTTATGGTCTCTCACTGAAAGGTGATAGTTGAACTGGTCCCGATGAAAGGGGCGATGGGTGTGTGTGTGTGTGTGTGTGTGTGTGTGAGGGTGTGTGTGTGTGTGTGTGTGTGTGTGTGTGTGTGGTGTGTGTGTGTGTGTGTGTGTGTGTGGGGGGGGGGGGGGGTCACAAGATATGTTTTAAGGGCATAAAATTAAAAGTTTTAGTTATTCGAGAATTTTATTGTAAGAGGCGTCTTATTCGAGTTAGGTAAAAGATTCAGTACAAATCGTCCCGTCAGTTCCAATGTGTTCTATGTGCCTTCTGGCACATAGAACACATTGGAACTCAGGGGACCAAATGTTCCATTTTGATCATCAAAGTATGCCATCGTCGAAGTCATGCCTTGATGAAGTAGTTGGAATATTAATCAGTCAGATTGGGAGCGCGGTGGCGTCGCGGTAACCGGTTCTCATCGGAAACAACGTCGAGCGCGGTTAGTAGTTGGATGGGTGACCATTTCAGCGACTGATTCGCACTCCCGCGTTGTGTCCTTCAGCAAGGCACTTAACCCCGATTACCTACATGGGGGTACGATGACGCTGTGTACTAAGGCGTACTGCACGTCGATGGTGCGCATGTCTTCAACCAATCTAACTCTGCCTGTGCCGCGGTGCAGAGTTCAGAGTTACGATGTTGGAGAGCCGACAGCTGCTCGTCGTTGCTCGGTGGTTCTCTCCGGGTACTCCGGCTTCCTCCACCCGTCAAACTGTCACCGACATGATTTGACCCTAGCTGCTAATGTGCCGTTAAACCCTAAAAAAACAGTCAGTTAAAAAAAAGTTAAAAACTCAAGTGGTTTCGGGAAATCCCAAGTGAATAAATAAAATATACAAGTAGTAGCACTGACGCAACTTCTTATTAAATTAACACGTACCGCCAGGAAACTCCAAATTGTCATGCTCGCCCCTAGCAACCTTGACCCTTTACCCAACGTAACGATCAAAACCGACCAGGGCTACTTACAAAAATCACCATTCAATTTGCACTATTTTTTTTTATTTTTGTCTCAAAATCATAGCTTATCACCCCTCGTTGGAAGGAGCTCGTTCCAATGAGGGGGTCATAAGCTATGTTCTTGAGACAAAAAATGAAAATATTTAGTTATTCAAGAATTTGGTTTGCAAGTGTCGTCTGCTTTTCGTACCTCCATTTGTATGACCGACTGTGTGCGCGACACAAGTCCAAGTATCAAATCTATTCTTTTTAACCCTTTGAACTCTAGTAGTATCTTCCATGCCAGTTCAATGGCAGCAATTAGAAGAGTCCATATTCATTATTTGGGATAAATCAATCAATATTTTCAACGTGTAGCCTTGGGTGTGCACGCTGAAAATATTGATTGGTCTACCCCACACATTAACTGAACAGGCATCCTATTTAATGACGTTATATCGTATCACGTTGCTGGCTGGAAAAACGACCGATAGGGTTCAAAGGGTTAAGAAAGTACGCGATTACTGTCAAGAGAGAATTGATAACTTAGACTTCAGTCCTGACGAAAATGTCCCCGACTGAAGAAATTATTGGGGGTGTGTTTCCCGTCCTCAGCGACGCGCCTGAAAGGATCGATGCATTAATTTTTCAAGCGATTTATCTTTGTAAAACTTGGTGTAGTTGTTGTATTCTCTACGATTAACTCTGGATGTATTCGTTGTCCAATTTATCTAATTTAGCTCTGCAGCTGCCCTGAAAAGTCTGAGAACAATGAGTGAAGGTCAACTACACAATTAAATTCGCATTTGAAGAATATTGGCTCTGCATATGCCGGGTCTGCTGAACCGCTTTCAACTCCTCTTAATAAATAATGGCAACTACAGTACGTGGAGAGTGGGTTGTAACTAAGCCACCCGTGGAGTGGAGTAATCACCCAAAGTATCAGTTTCAAATTCTGTACACATGGAGAAAAAACACAAGAAATGTTTCAGCCAATGGACCTCCGGGTTTAATCCGGAGGTCCATTGCCTGGAACTTTGCTTGTGATTGTTATGCTTTGCAACAAATTTGCAATTATTGATCGGGTGGAATTTCCACTCTGTGGGTGATTGAGTGATAATACACTCTCTGTACACTCTCCACGTATTGTATGAGAGATACAACGATAGAAGGGTCAGCTGTATACTACTTACTAGTCTGTCTGTATTCTGTCTAAATCGTGAAAAGTTTGCTATTCCTCTCGTTATTTGACACAATAAATCCGTATTATCAATACCAGATTTTAACATATCACACATGCATGCCATCAATTCTTGAAGACCCCCCTGAAAAACACGAAAGAAAAAATATATAAACGAGATTTTTGACGTACGCCTTCTCAATTTCCATGCTCTCGCTTTTTGATGGTGCTTCGAATTTGTTTATTTAGAACTATATCATCTTCCATCGCGAAACTGTATTCTTGCATCCTTAGAAAATACTCTCCGCGAAAAAGACGATTAGTTGTCACAGTTCTACAACATACACGCAAATATAGATGTTGAACCAATCTGGAACCAGGAGATATCGGAAGATAGTAGCGTAGCCATAGAGGGCCTGGAGTGTGGGGGGGGGGGGGGGGGGGGGGGGGGTCTTGGCCTCCTAAAATTTTTGCCGCCACCCCAAACACTGGCCAAATGCAACTTTCACATAACATATAAGTAGTATATCAGTGGCTTTTCAGGCATGGCTTGGGGGACCTTGGTGGAAGAGACGTCATGTCACGTGACGCAGTGGGGCCATTTTGTGTTGTCAAGTTAACCCGTGGAAGCGGCCATGTTGAAACGTCATTAGCATAGTGATACATGGTGTTAGTGCACATGAGTGCCTATGTGCTACCTGCAATCTGTACACATTGTGACACAATGTCTACTAGAACACAAGCACATTACTTCAATCTCCAGACCCACGTTCGTTGGAATCCCTTTTTAAACAATTGTCGAGTTGTTTGTGGTAATTTTACAAAGTAAAGATGGATTCTGCTGGAATCCGAACCAGCAAACTACTCTAGTTCAATCAAACTTACCCACCCCCCCCCACCCCCACTCCCGGGAGTCCTCTCGGTACTATAGCAATAGTGCTATTCTTATATATCCAAAAAGCGGTCTTTGCCAAGTCCGTTTCGGTGATTTGGAGGGATTGTCGGGTTGTTTGTGGTAATTCTACGAAGTAAACGAACCGGAAAACTACTCCTAGTCAATCGAACGTACCCTATAACACTACGTGCTACTCTTATAAGCCCCTAAAATGGGGGCATCCGTAGGAAATTAAGCTGTTTTGGTGATTTGGAGGGCTTGTTGGGTTTATTTGGGCAATTAGAGTTACTCCTGTACAAAGAAACACACCCGCGGAACATACCCCTGTCCTATTGTAGGCCCTTGGGTAACATGCAACCACATGCTAGGATAGAAACCAGGGTGGCGGCCTCCAGTATACAAAATGGACGACGGAAACATGTATCACCCCAATAACACGCGCTGCGCATGCGCACTAACACCAGATATTACTATGGGAATGCCGTCACAACATGGCCGCTCACGCGGATTACCATGACAACACAAAAATGGTGCCACATGACGTAATTTCCGAGGTCCCCCAAACCATGCCTGAAAAAGCCCGACATCCTACTCATATAGAGCCCTAAAATGGTCTCCAGTGTAGGGCTACACACTCTATAAATGCCCCAGATCCGCTCTTAGAGCACTGTATTTTTCAATATATTCTCGGGGTGGGAGGCCTAGTCCTAACTAGGGCGCTCCGTCTGTGACCCCCTCCTCCCACTTCCATTCAAGGAAAGTTGGAGGAGGGAGGAACACCCGGATGGCCCTACTCTTGAATAAGACAGGCCTCCAGCAAACCTTCACAACGGCCTTCCAAATATCATGTATGGTCGCCAAAACTTGGCTAGGGCACCCCCTATAATAGAATCCTGGCTAAGCGCCTGCCCGGAAGAGGCTGTCTGAACAGGCTGTCTGAACTCTGGTGCGAACATAAATATCACTGCCTTGGGATCACCATCCGTATTTGGTACTGTCCGCACTCCTGAATGGGTTAGTTACCTCAATTATGAAAAGGGTATGATGGTATGGTGGTTCTATGATGGTTCATTGAAAATAATTTACTGAAATATTTAAAAATCTAGAAAGAATTTGACTCTCATCAAGCGTATAAATTAACCATTACCATAATTTAAGTTGTTCCGTTTGTCGTGACGTGCCATATCTTCCTACACGGATCCAATCGACTTCAAAATCTTCTGGTGTATGTAAGTTTTATCCGATATACGTTTTTACGTTATTTTACGAAATTCGGCGTCACATCCTGGGCTATTCTGTACACAGATGTGAGTCGCCATTAAAAGTCTCAGGGGGAGATACACGCGGAATAACTATAAAATGCAACGGACCCGACCGACTGCAGACTCTACAAGTGTGTGCATTTCTATCCAATATAATCTAAATCGACATGCTTGGTTGCAATATTTTGCGTTATTTTACGAAAGTCGGCGTCGCATCCTGATTTATTCTGTATGCAGACATGAGTAGTCATTATAAGTCTCAGGGATGATACACGCGGAATAACTCTAAAAGGCAAAGCCCGAGAGTTAAATGTTATTTGTTTATTTATTTATTTGTTTTAAGGTCACATACAGTTAAACAATAGAAGTCTTGTCACGAACTGTGCGCTTATCTAGGCTTAATTGCCCGTAGGAATTGCGCGCAATCGACCACATCGAATGGCATCCAAAGCACGGCAGGTTCTCCTGGTTACTCATAGCAAACACAGGCAAAGTTTCTGCCAACGGACCTTCGGGTTACCCGGAGGTCCATTGGCTGAAACATTGCTTGTGCACAGGCCATATGTACAGAATTTGATAGCCTTACTATGGTCATAACGCGTAGATTAATGCGCAGATCGACGTGCTATTTGTGCGCATTTCATAACAGTACTTCTTGTTTTAACTGTACGTCTACACAACAATGAGTAATCTTCACCGCATCATGGAGAGATAGTCAAGTTTAGTGAATCGTTTATACACATGCTGCCCATTTTAGAGATCATAATTAGCCATTGTGCCGGAATGTGACCTTAAACACCAATAAACAGAGGACTTCCATCCCAAGCATTGGTGACTGGGTCCTATTTACCCAGTAAAATAGAGCTTGTTTACCACAGTAAACAAGCACTGCTTCACTTTCTGGAGTTCCCGGAGGGTGTAAATTTGGTTACGAAAAATCATGGATGGGTACGCTTACCTCTGAGAACTAAGACATAGTCGGGTTGCGATGTGTTTGATCTTTTGGGAATGCCACCTACGACAAAACCCGTTTGCAGATCAACTCGCTTTTTACTAACATCATTTTGTCAAGTCGCGTGCAAGATGTATATTACTATCGCGTTCTTTGGGGGAGTGGTGTGTTTCGGGGATTGAGGTTTGGCGAGGGGTCGTCGGTCGGTTTGCGGGGAATCAGAGGTCAAATAAAACTCAAATTTCTTTTCAGTTTGTGGCTGGGGGGAGTCTTTAAAAAACTCAAATGAATGGAATACCACCTACAACAAAGCCTGTAAAAACGCTGGTGAAAGCACTGTTTTAGTTTTAAATGGGTTCAAACAGAGAATAATAATCAAAAGTTCAAACTGATCGGGAAAATATTATAAAAAGACAGCTTCTGTGTTTTTATTCTATTCTAAAGGAAAATGTCTGAAGTTTGTGCAATGATGCGCACATCGATTGACATTTCGAAATTTCAGTTTTTATCATATTTAGGCTTTCCCAAACCAAGTTTGGGAGAGACTATTGATATTCTTCTTTTTCAAAATTTTTCTTCTCTATTTTTTTTTTGATTTTGATTTTGATTTTTTTTTTTTTTTTTTTTTTCATCCCTGAATTTTGTCTGTTGAACTGCTCGAAAACAAAGCTGTACGATTTTGACCAAATTTGGCACACTTATGTGATGTCATAAAATCTAGTGAAATGCGGTATCGTCATATCTGTGAAAACGCGTGTTTTCAAAATATTCTGCCAAAACCTTCAAAATTTCACCATTTTTCGAATGTCTCAAAATTGTTTACAGTTATTTAGCTCAAATTTTCCACACATTTAGAGCATAATATGATACACCACAATCACCACTCAGATCTTTCAACCTTAACCCTCACTGACCAAAAATGACATGAATATAGAATTTTTCTTCAAAATTGACCAACTTCAAGGGCAAATTTCTCTAATAACAAGGTTGTTGTAACAATTATTTTGGTTTGGATAGATGCAACAATGATTGCGGAAGAAAGTTACTGTTTACTTTTTAATCTCAGATTTAACCCTCAAGCACAATGAGGGTGAGAATAAGAGTACCGTTTGAAAATGCCAAAATTAGACAAATTTGGTTGCTTTTTCCATCATTTTGGAAAAGGGTTAATTTCAAACACTTTTCGTGTACGTATTCACAATTGACTACCGAGCATATTTGCTGTTGTAAGTTTGGTTGTAAAGTTTAACCCTATCCCATTCTGGTTGCATAAAAGTAGGTACCGTCCAAAAAAACTCCAATTTTTTCAGAAGTTGGTAAGTTTAGGTGACGATTTACTCCATTTTTAATTGCTTGAGCTCTGAATGTTTTCTATAGCTGCTTGCAGCAGTCAAAGTATGACAAATTTTGTTCTATATGTTATTATTAAAAGTTTAACCCTTATAGATTTGAGACTTCCCATAAGGGTACTGTCGGAATATTTGTTATTTTCGCCAACTTCAAAAGCAAATTTTTCTAATTACAAGGTAGTTGTAATAATTATTTTGGTATTTCTAGATGCAACAATGATTGTGGAAGAAAGTTACTGTTTACTTCGTAATCTCAGATTTAACCCTCTAGCACAATGAGGGCGAGAATAAGAGTACCGTTTGAAAATGCCAAAATTAGCCATTTTTGGTTGCCTTTTCTATCATTTTGGAATGGGTTAATTTCAAACACTTTTCATGTACGTATTCACAATTGACTATCGATCATATTTGCTGTCGTTAGTTTGGTTGTAAAGTTTGCAGATTTGAGACTTCCCATAAGGGTACTGTCAGAATAATTGTTATTTTCGCCAACGTTTACATGCACTTTCTCAGTGCTGGAGCCATATTGTCTCAAAACCTTTTTCATGAGAGGATTGGGCCTTCATCCAAGAACAATTTTGCTGTTATATATTTTATTCAAAGTTTTAACCTTCACCCAGTTTTCGGGCCTTGAATTTGAGTGCCCTGAAATTCTTCATAAAATTGGCTAATTTGGAGCTCACTTTTTTTCCATTTTCGAAAGGAATATCGAAAAATGATTTACATGTTCGTATTTACAATTGCCTACCGAGCATATATGCTGTTGTAAGTTTGGTTGTAAAGTTTAACCCTATGCTCGTTCTGTTTGCATAACGATAGGTGCAGTCCCTAAAAACTCTCGTTTACAGAATTTGGTAAGTTTAAGTGACGATTTACTCCATTCCTAATTGATTGAGCGCTGAACATTTTCTATGGCTGTATGCAGCAGTCATAGTATGACAACTTTTGTTTTATATGTCAGTATTAAAAGTTTAACCGTTGGCAGATTCGAGACTGCCCATATGGGTATGGTCGGAATAATTTTAATTTTCATAAAATCACTGAATATTGATAAGCGTGCAGTGGTAGTTTGGAATAGAATATCCGAAAATGCTTTCGAAATTCGGATTCACAGTTCAATTCCAAGAATATTTTCTGTTATAAGGTTGCTGTAAAGTTTAACGCAATCCCTGTCTCAGATGCATAATGGTAGATGCTGACGAAAAAAACTCATTTTTTCAGAATTTCGTAGGTTTAAGTGACAATTTACTCCATTCCTAATTCATTGAGCGCTGAATGTTTTCTATGCCTGCATGCAGCAAGAATAGCATGACAACTTCTGTTTTATACGTCATTATCAAAAGTTTAACCCTTGGCATATTTCCCATGGAGTTCCCATGTGGGTATAGTCGGAATAATTGTTATTTTCGTAAAATCAATCCCTGAATATATTGGTAACCGTGCAGTGGCCTTTCAGTTGTGCTACATGAAGCCGCAAATAGTGAAGGTTGAACAGTTCATCAAATAGACAAATATAATACCTAACTCAGCCGGTGACAGGTAAATAATGAATGGAAAAGTCGTTGACTTGAGAATAAAGCAGGGACGAATCGTGCCCTCGGTTTCCACCTGATCCATGGTGTTTCCACGCGGTCTCGGCACTTGACAAAGATACTAAACTGTCGGGCAGGGACAGTAGCAAACATTCTGAGAATTTCAAGTTACTGCCTTGCATGTTCGGGACATAACTGGAATATATCCGACATTGTATCTGCCGGATATATTCCAATTATGTCCCGATCACTTCAACCCGACTGTCCGCATGGGGGCACCATGACGCCGTGTACTAAGGCATACTGCATGTCGATGGTGCGCATGTCTTCAGCCAATCTAACCCTGCCTGTGCTACAGTGCTGAGGCACTATGTTGGGGAGCTGGCAGCTGCTCGTCATTGCTCGGTGGTTCTCTCTGGGTACTCCGGCTTCCTCCATCCATACAACTGTCACCGACATAATATGACCTTGGCTGTTAATGTGTCGTTAAAACCTAATAAATAAATAAATAAATAAATAAATAAATAAATAAATAAATAAATAAATTCAGTACCAGTTTTGCTCATACAAATATTAGTACCGTCAGACAAAATTCATTTTCTGATTAATTTCGTATTTTTCTGTACTCCCCTTCCCTGAGTAAGATTGGTATACCTTTTCAATCTCAGATTTAAAACCTCAAGCACAATGAGAGTGAGAACAAGTATACCATTTGGAAATACCCAAATTATCCAACTTTGGTTACTCTCTACTATCATTTTGGAATGGGTTAATTTGAGACACTTTGCTTTGCTATATGCAGAGATGTTTAATCAATAAATCCGGCTTTAGTTATGTTCTGAGACTTAATGAAACATGTGCTTTGGCCACTTAAAAATAGCACTGTCTGCAAAAAATGACTCTGAATGAATACTCACTTGTCCAAAAACAAAAAGGAAAGAGCTCTTTGAGCTTTTCATAACTGCTTTCAAAAATCAATGGGGAAAAAATTGTGTGCTATATGTTTTGGTGTTCCGTGTTATCCAACACCAGTTTGGCCGTACAAATATGAATACCGCCAGGAAAGAAAGCACATTTTCTCAGTGGTAGACTGTTTGACTTCTATGATAGAGGTCCCGAGTTTGATCCCTATCTGGGACGACCCACGTAATGTCCTTGGGCAAGGCACTTTATCCCGGTTGCCAACATGGGGGCACGATGATGCCATGTACTAAGGCGTACTGCATGTCAATGGTGCACATGTCTTCAACCGCTGGTACCCTGCTTCAGCGGAGCTTGAACATAATTAGAATGTTGAGCTGACCGTTGCTCGTCGATGCTCGGTGGTTCTCTCTGGGTCCTCTGACTTCCCCCGTCCGTAAAACTGTCACGGTCACGATTAGCCATTGTGGATAAGTATGTGGCCGTAAACACCAATAAATAAATACCGTCAGAGAAACCCTCTGTTAAATCCTTCTGTCAATAAATAGCAAAGTAGTAATGTAATGCAAGAAATATTAACAAGCTGTTCAACATCCCTTTAATCAACTCATTTTGACTTGAACTGTACCATCACTGTGTATACTAGCTCTCTAGATGGTTTAAACCATATCAAATAAACAACTAATTTGTGTGTGACAGTAACTCATATTACATGTATTTCATTGTATCTGAAACAGATATATTGGAAAAAATGTAAAATCATGGAGTAGTAAGCTTACCCTCGTTTGTTGACAAATCCCACACATTCACAAACAGACAAAATGATAGAGAATAAATTAATTATTGATATCTAAGGTCACTTTCAGCATCTACAGCTATATCATGACCATAATATAGGTATTTATTCAAGTCCAGGTATTCATTGCATAGGCGTACAGGGCAATTTTTCCAGGGGGGGGGGGGGATGAACCCCTTTAGCCCGAAAAAGTTGAATCTCAGGAAGAAATGCCAAATGTGGGTACGGGAGGGAGGGGGGTCTCCCTCCCATTGAGTACCCGGAGAGAACCACCGAGCAATGGCAAGCGACTCAGACTCCCCAACATACTAACTCCATAAAAGCAGGATTAGGATTGGTTGAAGACAAGTGCACCCTCAAAGTACCCTTAGTACACATCGCCATCATGCCCCCCCCCCCACGTTGAAAATTAAATTGTGATGAAGTGTCTTGCTCAAGGATACAATGTGGTTGCCGCAGGCGGGATTCGAACCGAGGACTTCTTGGATTGCAACAATCGTCTCTACCTTCTGAGCCACCGTGCTCCCGTAATATGCAGTAAAAAAGCTCTTTATGTGTACTTGTATGATTATAAATGAATAATATTAACGTGGATACTGTTCCACTGAATCAACTTATACAGTATAATTGTAAGTTTACTTGCAACTTCTAAGTGATGAGATAGGAAAACAACATTTTGTGTGGAAAATCAAAATGTTTTGTAATTTCTGGCAACTAAATTGTCCGATATTTTCTGGCATATTGGCCGAAAAATCGGCTCCTTCCTGACTCAGGGGTGAGTTGGGGCACAGTCCTTCATGAAACCCCGGCCCGTACTCCCATAATTCATATGTACTATTTTTTTCCAAAGCGCAAAGGACATCGCTTGTTTTGCTTTCTATGAAAATATTCTGTACTTATTGAAGAGCAAATTTTGTGTTAAATGTTTTGGTGTCCTGATGTATCTCAAATATCTTTTTTGGCTGCATAAAAACTAGTAGCATCACAAAAACTTTGATTTCCACTAAATTTTCGGTTTTCAAAACTGATCGATTGTTTTGTGTACAATACAGCTTGCCTTTTCACATTAAAAAGTTGGGAAAGCCCGTAATTTGTCCAACAAATTACAATTCTCTAGTTTTATATGAAATTACCATACCCTAAGTGTTTAAATAACAGACAACTTTAGAAAAGTAAGGGGAGCTAACTTTTCTGTAAATCGCTTCCAATGACGAAAATTGTCAGCCGTGCTTTATTTCTCATCCATTCAACGTACTCTAGGCGAAGCAACATTTATTATATGACTATCACACATAGCTCTTCAGTTCCACTGCATTTTGCCAACAAATCTGGTTCGACGGAAAACAAGAGTGCCATCTCTTCCAAATCCATACCAAGCCGGTTTCAGACGAGGCTCACTTGACGTCCTGACGTACGCAGATTCAGATTCAGATAATTTTATTCACGGTAAACATAAACGGTTCCAAATACATTATAAGTTATCACCAGCAACATGTATGGTATATGGAGATTTAATACCTGCATGTCGGTTTTTAAACACGCGGGCGAGGTGTTTAAATGAGACATCCAGGTATTAAATCTCCATATACCATACATGTTGGCAGAGATAACGTTTTCGTCCCGTTTGAAACACAATACAAGCATAGTGGAAATAAATTCTCACCTCCACAATCACTTGGACCAAATTCGTCATAATTATTTTGTTTTTATAATCGCAGAAGACAACAGATAGAGTTACATCCCTTGGGTCGTTAAGGAAACGAGTAAACAGTATTTTGTTGACATATCGTTCCCTGAGTTCCAACGTGTTCTATGTGCAAAGAACACATTGGTACTCAGAGGACGAATTATTTGCTCTTATTTTATTTTTATGATTGAATTGTCGTAAATCTGATGATATTTGTGACTATTTTCGGGTTTTTTGGTTCGATTTTTATTTCGAGGCGAGCAAAATCGGAAAGCTTTCTTTTTTACCATATACCCCCGATGTTTCGCGTGCGCGTAATGCCGCTTATACCCTGGATGTTGCACGCTCTCATATACCTTGGATGTTGAGTGCATCCTTTGCTATGGCTATTTGTCCAAGGCATTCTGACTAATCAAAAGACCGAATTTATCGTGATATCAGGACCAAAACGGTTACAAATATAGAGATTTCACAAGTATAACAGATCATATACCATAGGAGGCGACAAAGCCAGATTGGCTGTCTACCTGTCACCACGTAAAGAGGAAATAGAGACAAAAACAGACTGTGGCCAAATGGATCAGATTTAGAACAATTTATGTGGTTACAGGTTACAATGCTACAAACGGAAATTAAAAAAAAATGAATACCTTAACGCTGACCACTCTGGACAAACAGTTCATAATGCCCATTTTGTTTACATATCAGGAGCAATATTCAATTTTCAAATACCCACTGTCATATAATAAACAAATTATTACAACAGTCAGTCTGGATCATCACATTCCGCCTCACCGACAAGACCCGATCAATCAGATCGAACATGACGCCTACGGAGACTTGTTTGATCGGGTCTCGTCATCTTGATAGAATTTTGCAACCCAAAGCAATTGACTGGTGTAACAATATGTATGTACAATACCTATTGATATGCAGGTCATCGAGCAGAAGAATAATAAATAACCCCTATGTGAACACTGTTTAAATTATACATATAAGAGTAAGACCAGGAACCGATACAATAAAACTTGACCATTGTATTTTCTACTTATTAATACAACTGACTAAAATGAATCATTTGCGTTTTAAAAGATATACCAATTTGCCAACTGGAATATTGGACCTTAGGGGAATTGGTCCTTGGAAATATCGGTACCTCGGAGTATATGGCCTTCGGATGCTAGGTACGTAACCTATTTGAATGTGTGAAGGTTTTACCTTTCATCATAAAGAGAATGGTGGGATCACTGAATGTCAGTTATTTTCAGTATAACCATCTATTTCTCAACAAGAACAAACCATTCAAAGATATAGTTTTTAACTATGATGTTTTGTCGGGCTATATACGATCTATAAACTTTTTTCGATCAACTGTGAAATATGCTATTTATTTTATTTCGTAACACTTTAAGATTTTACGAATCTGGAGAACAGGTTTAGAATGCAACGTTTCGAATATGTGAAGGTTTAACCCTTTACCGAACATGAAAAGCAGACGACACTTGCAAACAAAGTTCTTGAATAACTAATTTTTGTGTCTCAAAAACATAGGTTATGGCCCCTCATTGGAACGAGCTCGATGAGCTCGTTCCAAAGAGGGGTCATAACCTATGTTTTTGAGACAAAAAATGAAAATATAATGAAAATTAATTGGCGATTTTTGGCCGTTACGTTGGGTAAAGGGTTAACCATTTAACTCACAATCTCGCAATTTTGGGAATCTCTGAGATAGGTTCAGGTGCGTAGACAGGATTCTATAATGGGATGCCTTAGCCAATTTTGCTCTGTGTGTGTGGGGGGGGGGGGGGGGGGGGAGGATGATATTTGAACGGACGTTTACCTGTGGGGGCAACGACCTGAGGAACCTAGTTAGTACTAGCCTCCCCAACGCCCCTGAGAAACTTTTGTAGCTTTTGGTGCTTTCATAGCGAATCTGAGGCATTTGTAGCGTGTGTAACCCCTATATAGGCGACCACTTTGGAGGTCTATGATTCATGGAACTTGCATTGGGCCAATGTTTGGGGCGAGGGAGCAAAAATGTGAGGAAGGCCAAGGCCCCCAGGCCACCCGTTGTTACCCAATAGCACTCCGAAGGTTCGATACTCCGAAGATCTGATACACCGACCGTCTGCAAGACCATCGGACCTTTGGAGTAACGGACCTTCAGAGTATTGGACCTTCGGAGAATCGGGCCTTCGGAGTATTCAACCTTCAGATGATTGGGTAGTCGGAATATCGGACCTTCGAAATATTGTGCCGTCAAAATATAGGACCTTGGAGCATTTGGCCATCGAAATATCGCACCCTCGGAGGATTAGGTCGTCGGAGTAACGAGCCATCCGAGTATTGGGACATCGGAATATCGGTCCTTCTGTGTAATGGACCTTCGAGCTAATGGGTCTTCGGAATAAAGGGCAGACGCATTCGAATCGTGTATATTAGGACCTATCCAATCTGTAAAAATTGGATAGGTCCTAATATTTAGTACAAGTCGAATAAAATACAATAAATAAAAAGATCTTTTAACCCTTTGACACTTTTGAACGTCTTATGATGTAGGAAATCAAACAGCGCGTTTATACATCAGATATTTGCATCTAAGTACTTAATTCTACGAACTGCACCTCAGAAGAAATCAGCGACACTTGTCTTTTTCAAAATTCCCGTATGCCATAGAATTAAGAAAGGACGCTGGTTTTGTTTACATTGGCATGGCGACGGTTCGAACCCACGCCGAGAGCGTTTCCTTCGGCACCAACCGCCTAGCGAAACTATACTGAACCACGCACACCACTCGGCTACCGACAGATCCCAAAAATGGAATGCTAGTTGACCAAGTATATACGAGGCCAATACAGATCACACGGAATACTCAATTATTTAATTGTTTAATTATTATAATTATATAATTGAGTATTTCGTGTGATCTGTACTGGCCTCGTATACACTTGGTTAACTAGCATTCCCTTTTTGGGGTCTGTCCGTGGCCGAGTGGTGTTCGTGAAGCGCGTTTATACTTTGTGATCATTTGTTTTGTTATTATTTTTCTATTTTTTATTTTCTCCCGAATAGTGCTCAGTGACAGCCGTTGAGCCAAATATTATCGCAGCTTAAAATACTAATATAATCCTGCTGTCAAGACTTCTTAACTGGTTGAGTGCTAGAAGCCACTATCAGGACTTTAAAAAAATATCAGGATACCAGAGCAAAAGCCAACACTTTTCTTGCTTATATTTCATATTCAGTCAAACACAAATAATATTGTGTTTATATAAATTTGTTTTATTACAAATTATTGGAGAGTGCCTGTGGGCACTCTCCAATAATTTGTAATAAAACAATTTTTGAATAACAAATTCAGACTACCGAAAATAATCTAGCCTTCAACCAGATAATCACTAATGCGAAAATATCTTGTTATTTGCACTTTCCGCGACGTTTGACGTCAATTTTGAAAAACGCTGAAGAAACTGAATTCCCAGTGACGTTTGAACGTCGTGATAAGTAAAGTCTCAGAGGGTTAAAGAAAAAGCACAAAAGCACAGGCGAACTTCCAGCTCACGAACCACATACTCTCAAAGATGATACATGAGGTGAAAAGTCACAACTGATTCCGTCTCATCTAAGTTTATTTGGAAGAGAACTCTCAACCCTACCTTCTTACTAAAAAAATTGTTCACGTCACAAAATTGACATAAAGAACATATTGAATTACTATAAATCACCACTTAAATAGTCCACCGCGAATCTCATATTTCGGATCGAATCGAATCAGGAGAGAATCTCGACTTGAATCGAATCTCGAATCGAATCCTACAACTACAAAAACGACAGACATTGCACGTTCTTGCAGCCCTAAATGCGGCCTTCTTCGCTCAAGAGTTGTATTCAATGGCGACTCTCTGTTGAGGCAAGTTAATCAAAAAGCGGAATATTCCAGAAACGGAATCTAATTAGTATGACCGTGGGGAATAACCGTCGGTATCTGCTGTGTAACTCTCGTGTTCAATTGATGGCTCGAAGACAAATTAAAGACATAACAATTTAATAGCGAATCTGGTATTCCAAATGTCTAACAGCAATGAACATTTAACAACTGGACTTGTTGGATATCCGAATAATATTACAGCTATAGCTCGTGGGGTTGCCCAATAATATGAGCGGGATTGCCCAATAATAATATGAAGTAGAGTAATGTTTGGAAGAATGATGGAGAAACATAAAGAAATTGATCGAATTTTAAATGGAATACCGAGTGATGAAAGACGCAATATTACAAGGCAAATGGATTAATCACTCAACTCTTGTAATCAATGTTGTACATAAAACTGCATATAGTGCAAGCAGTGGCGGCGCTACGGGGGGGGGGGGGGGAGGGGGGAGGCTTTGCCCCCCCCCCCCCCCCCCAGTTGCCCCCACCCCAACCATCTCGCATGCATTTCCATCCACCCTCACACACAAACACATTCAGTCACTCTCTCACACACACACACACACCTCTCTTTTTTATTCCCAATAATTTCCCATACACACTTAGCCCAAAGCCTCAGGCTAGCTGATGAACACATCCAGGCAGTAGAGATTTAAAGAGGCATGTCTATCCATATCCCTTGTCTAAAAAAATTCATGGATTTCGCATTATGACAGACGGGCATTATCTCCCTTGCACTGTTCAATTATTTGAAGTCTCTCTCTCTCTCTCTCTCTCTCTCTCTCTCTCACACGCACAGACCCACCAGACGCGGATCCAGGATTTTTTGAAAGGAGGACCGCTAATTACCTTTACATTTAGTCGAAACTTGAACCCAAAGTCCGTAATATAATTGTTTGGTTTGGTACGTCCACAGGACGTACCAAACCAAAAAAGTATATTACGGACTTTGGGTCCAAGTTTGGACTACCTCATAACAAAGTAATGATATGATCCTTTACGTATTTGCCCCCCTTCATGGGAGTCTGCCCCCCCCCCTAGTTGCCCCTACAAAAAAATTTCTGGCGCCGCCACTGAGTGCAAGCCCTTGAAAGGCGAACAGAAATGGTTTATATCCGGGTACAGAGATCGACAACTTGTAACCCATCACGTAAAATATTAACTGGAATTTGTAGATTTTTTAAACCAGAAGTGGTTGAACACAAATAAAATCCGGCTGTCTGTCGAAAGAGAGATTATTACCATTATGTGGATGTACAAAATATGTATCCGAGTCGAGCTCCGGGTTCTAAGGGCATATCACGACGGGTCGAAGATGAGTCGTAATCTACCCTTAGAACCCGGAGCGAGACTCGGATACATATTTTGTACATCCACATAATGGTAATAATCATTTTATCTTACAATATACTGGGATAACTCAAGAATGTAGACGAATATATAACGAACTATTTATTCGTACGGATGAAGAAAAAGAAAAAAAAACAGAACTCACGCGAAAGAAACGTGCCTGTATCCGACCCTCTGATACAAACATCTCGTGTATCAGGGGGTCGGAGTTAATACAGACAAAATACATGTTGATTGTAAGATAAAATACAATAAATGAGTCATGTCACTACAAGTTGGCGAGAAATAAATATTAAAGTAAGCTTCCATCGCGTATTGATCCGATGCCTTATTAGCTTACTGACTTGAGCTTAAACAAATAATGGATGGGGAAACACCGAATTGAGGCAACTTGTTAGCAACTGCTACGAGAGAGGCTTGCTGTCACATGGCGGATAAAGAGACATGCTAAGTTTGAAACAATTGAAATTAAATGGGATACAATACGAATAGTGGAGATTATCAGTGCAATATAACAGCAGTAAACTCGTCTTTTGTATCAAAAGTCTGCCATGTTCTGCACATGCCCCGGCGATATTAGTTTCGGCATTGTAACACTCTTGAATTATTCTCCTATCATCAGGTCTCCAGCAGGAGACCTGATGATAGAAGAATAGTTTAAGAGGAAACATATATAGAACATGGAGAATACCTGAACGATTCGAAGATTTCCGAATCTGTCGATGTCGTCTCGAATTCCGAAGCAGGGATAAAACACCTTGGGAGGGGGGTGGGGTGGGGGATGGGTGAAGTTATTGCCCAGGTAATAATTCATAGTCAGTGAAAAGTATCGATAACGAAAGGATTTAGGTAATGGACCACCTGGTTTAACCTTTAGCTATCACATACTGCATCTTGCTAATAATAATAACACTTTGGCCGGCCGCTGATTTGTCGCGGTTCTCCTATGAGGCGGCCTTGGTTACCCCTGTACTCCCAAACTGCCTCACTATTCCCACGCTTCTTCTCTCCTCCCAACACTCGGAGGCGAACTGCTTGATGACATCCCTTGCCCCATTCTTCCCAATCTCTCCGATTACCATATTAACCCTCTCCTTTGAGTCGCCCACTAACCACATGTCCTTCATTCTCCCATCCCACTTCCCCATTATACTCCCAGTGAATCTTATTCTTTTAGACTGGTATTTTGGGCATTCTAGAAGAAAGTGTTCCAGGGTCTCCACCACGCCCAAATTACACATCTTGCACTCCTTTTCACTGTTTTTCGAAAATTTTCCTCTCAGCTCCAGGGACCGCGATCTCAGCTTGAACAACAGTGACCCCCAAAGGTGCCATCAAGGTACTCTTCAAAACCAGGCTTCTCTTTATCACGCAGGCCACCCAAAGACCCCTTTGATTTGACCCCCTCTCGCCAATTACGGTTACAATCCTCCATGACCCTTTCTCTGATGATTTTTTTACCCTGGTTTGCCCCAACGTCTAGGTCCGAGATATCCAATGAGTAGTTCTCTATTAGCTCCATCACTTGGACCATCCACCCCGTCTTGATATTTGAGTTGAAAGTTCTCAGGAACATTACTTTACACCACACCATCGGCTGTCGGGGAGATTTACCAAATAATTAAGATAACCGAGTTTCAATAGGTCTATCCTGTCCTTGATCCTCATCCACCCAAGCTCACCTCTGATTGCTTCTAGCGCTGCGGCATTACTCGACCCTGTTATCCATCGGCCTACACTGTTCTGTAGGATTTCCAAGCTCTTAACAGCCGTCTGGTTTAGGGGTACAACTTCCGTACCGTATGTTATACTTGGCAGCCCCACCATTTCCCAAATGGTTTTCCCCACGAAAACCTTATTGAAACTGTTTCTCCCTATAAGTTTCATTTGGTTAAGGATTCGCTTCCCCTTCAGAATCAATTTATTTGTGTGGTTTCGGTAGATGCCTCTTCCTGTGATGTTTATATTTACCCCCAGATACTCGTAGTCACTTGTCTCTCCTATACACTAAGAAGCTTTCTGCTACCTTCCGGAATACAGAATTCCCCCACTCTCCACCTTCGAGTGGGGTCCACTTTGCGGCCCACAGGTATAACTTTGCTCTTGCTTTCATTAAGTTTGAGTCCCTATTTGCTCCCATATTTTCCAACAATTCCCAGCATTTGCGCTAGCCCCTCTTCGCTTTCTGACACTAACACCATATCGTCTGCAAGTAGTCACTTGTCTCCCCTACACTAAGAAGCTTGCTGCTACCTTCCGGAATGCAGAATTCCCCCACTCTCCACCTTCGAGTGGGGTCCACTTTGCGGCCCACAGGTATAACTTTGCTCTTGCTTTCATTAAGTTCGAGTCTCCATTTGCTCCCATATTTTCCAACAATTCCCAGCATTTGCGCTAGCCCCTCTTCGCTTTCTGACACTAACACCACATCGTCTGCAAAAAATAGCCATGGGATCTTCAAGTCCCCGACTGCAACCCCCTCGTCGCTAAGCAGGAGTTCATCTCCTAAACCTTTGATATACAGTGAAAAAAGAATCGGCGCAAAGATACATCCCTGTTTTAGGCCTATCTCCATAGGCACACGTTTTGTTGTAATGTTTCCCAGGCTAAGTTCACTCTGTACATCTTTATATAATGCTTTCATAATTCCAACAAACTCACCTCCCAAGCCCAGAGCCTCCAGCTTGCGCCACATGCCCTCCCCCATACTCTATCGTATGCCCTTTTAACATCTAAAAAGGCCATAAATATCTTTTTCTTTTTTGCTTTCGCGGATTCTATCATTTGGGATAGCGTGAAAAGATGGTCAGTGACTCTCCTTCCCTTCCTGAAGGCATTCTGGATTTCTCCCCAAAAACCCTTCTCTTCAATCACCTCCTCTTTTCTCCCATACAGGACTTTACAGAAAACTTTTCCAATGTTGCTGCAGACAGAGATCCCTCGATAGTTATCCAACACGTCTTTTTCCCCCTTTTTGTGAATAAATATCACTCTGCTTTCTCTCCACTCCTTTGGGACCTCTTGTTTTTCTATTGCTAAATTGAATAGGGCAGTTAGGCTTTCCAAGAGTTCCTCTCCCCCTTTTTTGATAAACTCATTAGGAATTTCGTCCACCCCTCCCGCTTTTCCATCCCTTAATTTTGAGATCACCTTTCGCACCTCCTCCGTTTTAATTTCGCTGCACACGAAGTTCAATAGATTTACCTCGACCTGTTTTGGACACTCAGGTGGGCTCCCCATGTCCCATCGCTTGTCGTTTACCTTTTCCCAGTGCCTGACTAGTTCTAATGCGATTTGATCTTGCTCGTCTCTTACTCTGCCATCTACTTTAATACTCTGTGGGTTACTTCCTTTGTTACGTTTATTCACCTATTTCCAAAATATGTTCGAACTCGACCCACCCCCCCCCCCCCCCTGTCGTTCTTATCGTCCTAATAAGACTGCTATTTCGCACGCACTCTGCGATTGTCGTCTTTAATCTTATTTACTTTATTTCGTGCTTGTTGGTATTCTTCCTCTGCTACCATGACCTCGTTGCTTTCCGCCCCCTTAAGTTTTCTACTTCTCCTGTAGGCAGCACATTTAGCTTTTCTACCCTTTATGGCCCTTTTCAGTTCTTCGTTCACTCTGTACCCAAGTTCCCGTGTTGACACCCTAATCTTTCCTACACTTTCCTTCCCTGCCTCCACTAGACTCGCAACTATGGCATCGGCCATCTTCTGGACACTGCCCCCCTTGTGTACGGTTGCAAGCTTTGGTTTCAGGTTTTCTTCGAACACCCAGTCGGCATCCTTTTTGAGTTCCCAAATCTCCCTGAAGCTTCCTTTGCTTTTGACTAGGTTTTGGCCCTGATCGTCACTGTAATCAAGTTGTGATCACTATCCACCTCCATTTTACCCTCATCATCCACTTCTACCCCTATCACCTCCCTCCATAAAATAATATCTGTGAGAATGTAGTCGATTATTGATTTTCTGTCGTTCCTTTCCCAGGTCCATCTCCCCTTACACCTCGCGTCCATGTTCAGAATCTTCAGGCCGAGCTCATTAGTGAAGTTCAACAGCTTTCTTCCATTCCTGTTGACTTTCTTGTCCCCACCCTCTATGCCTTTTTCCTTATCACCTATGTGTCCATTAAAGTCCGTATTTCTCAGCCAACCATAATCAAGGAGAAAGTTTCCCTGCTCGGCTGATCTATGTCGAAGGAGTGTCCAACTTTTAGCACCCCCATATTTGTTATGGAAAGGTCTGATCGCTATAAATTATTTTGAATGATTCTTGTTTCATTATTCCGAAGCTGAAAATAAAAGCTCAGCACTTTAGTTAACATGGGTCGGAAGCAACACCTGCAAAATCTTGAACTTAAATTTTTCAGTTTTTGCCTCAAAAATATTGTTTATAACCCGTCATTTAAAAGATGCAAAAACTGAAAACATAAGACAATTTGATGATTTTGGTGTTTTTTATGAATCGTGCTGACTGGTTATAACCTTTAAGTTAGGTAAGGTGTGAAAAAAAACAAGTCATAACTGTCTCTGACTATTTTCCAAACAGTTTACTCCCTGGGTAGCATTTATGCCGAGTTGCCCCGAAATAGGACGAAAATTAACAATGTTCCTGTTATATATAAAACACATGTTCCCGGACAAGCCACCACGAACTGGCGGTACACTTTGTCAGCAGTAGCCTGTACACTGAGTTCAGCAAGAAGAAGGTCCTTGAAGATTTGTCTAAGACAGTAAACATGTATTGACCCCACTTCTTGCCAGCCATTTCGTCAATCTATCTCATAACCAGTCATACAAAAGACACCCCCTTATTTTCTATCACGCGAAATTTACTTCACTGTATCATCGCCGCAGTAAGCTTTGTTTGAAGGTTCTTTTCTTGTTAAAAACACATATTTATCGCCCTTTTAACCCTTTACCTAACATGAAAAGCAGACGACACATGCAAAACAAATTCTTGAATAACTAATATTTTTCATTTTTTTGTCTCAAAAACATAGGTTATGACCCCTCATTGGAACGAGCTCAATGAGCTCGTTCCAAAGTGGGGTCGTAATCTATGTTTTTGAGACAAAAAAATGAAAAAAATAATGAAAATTAATTGGCGATTTTTGAGAATCGCGCTGGCCGGTTTTGGCCGTTACGTTAGGTAAATGGTTAAGAGTATAAGGGTGCTAACTGCAATGCTTCCGCATTGCAGTTAGCACCCTTATGCTTTTAAGAGATGTGATAATCCTTCGAGCGAATTCGTTCACATGAAGAGTTTCAGGAAATGGTATTTTATGGAACAAAATGTCTCAGAAGTAAGATTCCTTATATTTCCACGTTGATGAGTCTACTGGGGGAAATAACAGTGTCAGCCGAGACATAAAACTGATTGGATTTAAACAATTACATTTTATGATCTTCGTGGACATTAAAGCTCACGAGCCACAGTATCTGTGTGATGGAGAAACATAAAGAAATTGATCGAATTTTAAATGGAATACCGAGTGATGAAAGACGCAATATTACAAGGCAAATGGATTAATCAGAAGTTATTGGATTTCTCAGTAAATTCTGCAGGAAAATACCGAATATTTTCGCCTTGGAAAAGGTTTGAATATGTCAGAAAACTATAATAAATGAGTTTAAATTAGAAGATTGACTTCAATTATGCTTTTTTATGTTTTGTTCAGAAAGTAGTAATTTTAAAATTAGGCTTCATTCATCTTCCTTAAACAGTGATTTTATGGTTGATATAAATCTCCATCAAACATTCGCAGTTGGTATCAATTTTTCAAGCCATTACGGGGCATCTGGAATAAACCTAACCTGGCATTCAATTACCAAAATAATACCAAAGGACATTTACTCGCGAGATTCCAGCAATAATTAATCAAGGTATAGGTCGCTGATAAATATGGTTTGAATAAGTGATCTAAAAACACTGGCCATTTGAAGCCCTTTTCCTGGATGTTTTTCTTTCCCGATAAATATATTTGCAGAAAACCGAATGAAACCTCTTTGGATTTTGAGGCTATTTTCTTTTAAGCGGTCAGACAAAACGTCATCAAGTACACATCCAATCATTGTGTGCTGGCCATACTGAGATATAGCTGCTAATGTGCTGAGTAAAACCAGGCCTGGCATTCTGAAAAATGCAGGAGGGCAAAAAATCGCTCCCCTCAATCAGCTTAGGAGAGCAATTAGCTTTACACAGCATTTTAAGTATCCAGTTGAACGAACTCATTGAAACTGAAACCAACAGACTATTACATCAGTGATTTTATTAACTGTACTAAGGTAAAGCGAAATCTCTTAGACATCCAGATGTCTCACTCAACAACCGAACACACACTTGACAAGACCTGTGTGTGTACCCAGACCTGTTGTCCAAGAAAGTCATGCGCCTACCACTACCACCTTCAACCCCCCAGGGGGGGGGGGGGTTGAAGGTGGTAGTGGAGGCGTATGACTTTCTTGGACAACAGGTCTGTTTGAATCTACAGTCACATCCTGGTGCAAGTGCTTCAAGTGACAGGATAGTAGTAATGGTAGTATATTATAGTGTCAATATTCCTAATTACCCCCAAAACTGTGATGTCAGTTGTTGAACTTGAAACTGACAGGAAAAAAAAATATTGCTGTGACCCATTTTGCTTTAAATGTTTGCAACTGTGTTTGGGTATGGTTGCAGCCATTACCTTTTACCCCTAAACCACTTTCAAAATGAAATTACGTGATGTTATGCGACTTCGAAGTTAAATTACATTTTTGCTTTACAACAAAAATTTAATGTGAGCATAATACATGTAATCTCAATCATCCCAGACCAAAATATTTAGGAGGGCAATTTTTCGCTCTCCTTAATTCTTTCAGGAGGGCAGTAAGGAGAGCTAAAAAATCGCTCTCCTGAAATTGCCAAGCCTGTAAAACTGAGGTGTCGTATTGTTTCATGGAATTCATTGGAGAGAATGGTTCTGACAAAAACAATTTGTGCACTTTTAATAGTCATATTTGCCGCTATTTTTGTTTTAACCCTTCACCTAACGTAACGGCCAAAACCGACCAGCGCTATTCTCAAAAACCAGTTAATTTTTATTATTTTTTCATTTTTTGTCTCAAAAACATAGGTTATGACCCATCGCTGGAACGAGCTCGTTCCAATGAGGGGTCATAACCTATGTTTTGGAAGTTATTCAAGAATTTTTTTTTGCAAGTGTCGTCTGCCTTTCGTGGTCGGTAAAGGGTTAATGGGGAATACAGAACTGATAAACAACACTTTCCCTATTTCCCGATAAATTCTGTTTTTTGATTAGTTGTAATGCCTTGGGCAAATAGCCATGGCAAAGGGTGCGCCAAACATCCAAGGTATATGAGAGCGTGCAACATCCAGGGTGTAAGCGCACGCGAAACATCGGGGGTATATGGTTTCAATGAAAGCTTTTTGCTTCCGCTCGCCTCACTATAGAACTCGAATAAAAAACCCCGAAAAATAGTCACAAATATAATCAGATTTCCGACAATACAATCATAAAAATAAAATACAAGCAAATAATTCGTCCCCTGAATACCAATGTGTTCTATGTTATCTAATTGTTGAAGACCCCAAAATCTCTGCTGAAATCATTGGAACTGACTTAAAACGAGTCGAGGAATGGTCCAACCGATGGTTAGTAAATTTTAATCCAGCCAAAACAGAGTCCCTGTTAATAACTCGTAAAACTAATCAGCCGAGTCACCCCATTCTTCACATGTTTGAGACTGATATCAACGAGGTCAGTTACCACAAACATCTAGGACTAACATTTGGTAATCGAGGATCATGGTCCTCTGATATTGCAGAAATGACCAAAAAAGCCTGGAAGCGTGTGGTTATCTTGAGACGGTTCAAATACAGACTCGATCGGAAAAGCCTGGAGCAAATTTATTTTGCTTATGTTCGCCAAATACTTGAGTATGCCGATACTGTATGGGACAACTGTACCGCCACTGAAGCTGATGATCTAGAAAAAATACAGATCGAAGCAGCACGACTTGTGACAGGGGGTACCAAGAGCACTAGCAAATCTCGACTCTATTTGGAAACTGGCTGGGAAACTCTAGAAACAAGACGAACAAATCACAAACTCCAGCAGTATTTTAAAATGTATCATGGCCTTGTACCCCAATATATGTCCAACTTAATCCCCCCCCCACCTCTGAGACTCATAATTATACTCGACGCGACAGCCTTGTAGCTCCACGTTGTCGAACAAACGCGTACCACGTGTCATTTCTTCCTTCTACCACACGATTATGGAATAGCGTACCACTTGAAGTTAGAGAAAATACCTCCGTCTCAAGCTTCAAGAGTTACCTGAATCGTAACAGACATCGGGTTCCCACCTACTTTTACAATCATACCTCGCGTCGTGCACAAATTCTCCACTGCCGTCTACGTCTTAATTGCCGTAATCTTAACAGTGACCTACACAACAACTTCCTCTTCGATAGTCCCCTGTGTGTATGTGGTGACCGCGAAACTACTGGCCATTACTTCTTCCATTGTCCCATGTACATCCACACGCGAATGCAAACATTGGGTTCCATACCCCACTTGATTACAACCGACATCTTGCTTTATGGTTGTGAATATTACGACTTGCCAACCAACAAGTTCATATTCCAGCAGGTCCACAAATTTATTCTTCAGAGTAAACGTTTCCAGTAGCTCAGACCACGAGACCGTGACTATTCTAACGCCCCAATCACTGCATGCCACGTCACCCGGGCACCAATTTTTCTTTGGGTCATTCTGTAATTTTGTCATTTTTTCTTCCTCTCTCTTTATCTCCCTTCAGTTTGCTCGATCACTCACTTGTCTTCGAGCAGTTTGTACACCATTTTTTTTAATCATGCCAAAGAACATAAAACACTTCCGTACCAGCCATTAAATACGAAAGGTTTACAATGTATCGGAGACAGCCTTGTATAAGCTAAACAAGTTTACTGCTGAATCCACTTCAGTTTATGTACTTTTGTGTTAATACGTAATCTGTTCTTCAACATATTTTCTGAAATAAATATTGTTTAAACTAAACACATTGGAACTCAGGGGACGATATGTCAACAAAATACATTTTACTCGTTTCCTTAGCGACCCAAGGGATGTAACTCTATCTGTTGTCTTCAGCGATTATAAAAACAAAATTATTATCACGAATTTGGTTCAAATAATTGTGGAGCTGAGAAATGCGTCCACAAATTTATTTCCACTAAGTTGTATTGTGTTTCAAACGGGACAAGAAAGTTATCTCCGCCAACATGTATGGTATATGGAGATTTAATATCTGGATGTCTCATTTAAACACCTCGCCTGCGGCTCGGTGTTTAAAATCCGACATCCAGGTATTAAATCTCTATATACCATACATGTTGGCGGAGATAACTTATATAGTCTTTGTCTATCGAAATTACACACTAACGTTGTAATATGTAAACCCGTTGTGAACTTTCAATTGGTATTTAGAAGTATCGGGTTTTAATGCGTGGCATTTTTGACGGACACTCTTCGGACACGTTAGGTCAAATATGATGTGGTCAAACACATGGGATGACGAATATGTATGTCAGCCATTGAATAATACACGCGCTGCTAAAAATATTGCTGGATTTCATTTCAAACGTTTTTTATGTGGTAATCAACAGAAAAAATGACACTTTGGTCAGCGATACGTCTGTCAGAGGTCACATCGGTCGCCATTTTGGACAAGTGTTTCTGATATGGGACGCAAATATATCTAGGCCATCTGTGCACCACGTCCTCGTGTTTTTTTTGAGATTCCGTCCTTCTCCTCGATAGTCCCCATGAATTGAAAGAATATCGTACAGAAATACCAAATTTGACCGTCTTGAAAACATTGCAAGAAACAAGATTAATGGTGGCCAGAAATATTCCTTGTTATTTTCATGAAAGAGGGCATATATCTAGAGTCGTGCCAATATTCGATATTCGAAAACCAATTCGACTCGACGCGCATATTCGAGTCGAAGTCGAGTCAAAATCGGAGAGCCGAATGTGGAATTTTCGAATATGGTTCACTGGAGCAACGCAGGAACTGTTTTGATTTATAATCGACACAATATGACCTCAGGTATTAAAGTGTCATAAAACACCAACAATCCAATAATGCCTATCAAACCAAACTATTGTCGCGCATGTTCAGTAGTAATGCCACATCCTTGCTTATCATTGGGCGATATAGCAATCTATCACCTTGCGACGTCATTGTCGTGGTGATATGTAGTGCATCGTGCGTATGCGCACACGTATATCTGAAATGGCACGTGCCTATCGGTGCCAATTATAGGAGATTCCAACTCCTTGAGCCTTGGACCTTATTAGTATGTGATATTGACTTCTTGCCCTTTTGGCAGGTTTCCATGCAGTTTCTCATCTGTCGTCATACGTCATGTAACCGGAAGGGATGGGGTGAGGTTGCATGGTAGCCCGCGTGAGCGGCCATCTTTTGACGTCATTCCCATGGTGACACGTGGTCCCACTGCGCATGCGCAGCGCGTGTTTCTAAGGTGAGAAACTCTTCCGCCTTCTTGCTATGGAGTCCAATGGCCTTCTTGTTGGACAGGGTCGGGAGTACATCAAATCACCACAAACAACCCAACAACGTCAGAAACCTACCCCAATGGACCTTTTGTAGGACCGAATCCACACCGAAACTTACCCAAACGGACCTTTGTGAGTTTCGCCCCACACGAGTACAAGATGCCTATAGGGATAGGCGTCAATGAGGCCCTAACTCATAGCTCTCACGGCTCCCCATGCCCTCTTAGCCCCACCCCATGGCTTCCCTGACTCATAGCCCTCGCCTCATGGCCTCATCCTGCCCTTATAGCGCTCTAGTTAACATCTCCCTTGTGGGGATAAGAGACCTATGAGGCCTCACCTCACACCTTTCTTATCCTTATCTCGGTTCGAGTGATCATTGGTGATCACCTATGGTCATCTCCCCGTATGAGGATAAGAGGGGTGTGAGATGAAGCCCGGGTCACTGGGTGGATGAGGATGGGGCTTCTGTGAGGAGAGGGAGGGCGACTGTGTCATTCTTGGCCAGGGTGTCTAGGGCAGGTTCATTTGGAAGGGTCCAAGGATCGCCTCACAACTGATGACTGTGGTGATCATTTGTGATCATTCTTCCCGTATGAGGATAAGAGGAGTGTGTGAGGCCTCACCTCACACCCCTCTTTTCCTCATCTCGGTTCAAATGATCACTAGTGATCGCATGTGGTGATCACTAATGATCATTCTCCCCGTATGAGGATAAGAGGGATGTGAGGTGAGGCCTCTGTTACGAGGTAGAAGCAGTAGTAGCAGCGGGTAGCCCCCCGGGGATATGTATTGTTGGTGTTTTATGACACTTTAATAGTTGAGGTGGGAGCGCGGTGGCTCAGTGGTAGACTGTTGGACTTCTATGCTAGAGGTCCCGAGTTCGATCCCCGTCCAGGTTGACCCGCGTTGTGTCCTTGGACAAGGCACTTTATCCCGGTTGCCAACATGGGGGCACGATGACGCCGTGTACTAAGGCGCACTGCACGTCGATGGTGCACATGTCTTCAACCGCTGTAACCCTGCTTGAGCGGAGCTTAAACAGTTAGAATGTTGAGGAGCTGACAGTTGCTCGTCGATGCTCGGTGATGCTCGGTGGTTCTCTCCGGGTACTCCGGCTTCCTCCACCCGCAGAACTGTCACGGTCACGATTTACCATTGTGCATAAGTATATGACGTTAATTATTTATTTATTTATTTATTTATGTTTAAGGTAACATTTGTATGCACAATGGCTAATCATGACCGTGACAATTTTACGGGTGGAGGAAGCCGGAGTACCCGGAGAGAACCACCGAGCAACGACGAGCAGCTGCCAGCTCCCCAACATCGTAACTCCGCACCTCAGCACAGGCAGGGTTAGATTGGTTGAAGACATGCGTACCATCGACGTGCAGTACGCCTTAGTACACGGCGTCATCGTGCCCCCACATGGGCAATGGGGGTGAAGTGTCTTGCCCAAGGACACAACGCGGCTGCCGCAGGTGGGATTCGAACCGAGGACCTCTCGGCTTGCAGCCCGCACCTCTACCTACTGAGCCACCGCGCCCCCATATGACGTTAAACACCAATAAATAAAAAAATAATAAATAATAGCTGAGGGCATATTCTGTCGAAGATAGTTTTGCGTGTGGAGGAAGCCGGAGTACCCGGGGAGTACCACCGAGCGGCGGCGATTAACTATCAACTCTACAACGTACTAATCCCAGATGAACAGGGGTAGCGTCGGTTGTAGACATATGTGCTATCAACGTGCGATACGCCTCAGCACATGTCGCAACCATGCTCCCAAGCGGGCAATTGGTATTAAGTGAGTTGCCCAAGAACACAATGCAAGTAACCCCGGCCAGGCATCAAACTCACAACCTTCCGGTCTTAAGACCAACGCTCTAACCACTGAGCAGCCGTGCTCCCGATAATCATGACTGAATGTCACCGCGCGCATTACTTGCAGATTACTTCATTTTTCACACTGACAAAAATTGTAACAATGGGTGATTGTTGTCACAAAACTGGTGAGCGAGGTTTTTTTGTTACAGAAATGGACGATGTTTGTAACAAAAGTGGTGAGCTCATTTTATAACAAAAGTGGTTGCTTTTGTAACAAAAGTGGTTAGCTGTAACAAAAGTGGGCAAGTGTTGTAACAAAAGTGGTGAGCTGTAACAAAAGTGGTTTGTTGTAACAAAAGTGGTTGCCGCATGCGTTTCATGGGTGAATTTTGCTATTAATTCACAAGACCGTGTAATTTGTTTATCTTCAGCAAAATGGGGCCTATACCCTTAACTGGCACATACCGGTTTTACCCTTAGCATTCTCATACTATAACACGGATTTCTTTAATGAAACTATTTTTTATTTTCTTCCATCAAAATACAAAAAAAAAATTAATTACAAACAGGAATTTAATTTGTGTTTCTGTCTGCACGAAATAAAAATAGGAATGTTTGTCTCGCCGTTTCGGCTCTAATGGAAGTTAATAGCCACAGTTCGGCAATAACCTGAGGGGTCACATGTTACTGAATTAAGGGTAAACGCTCGGATAGTTTCATAGCGATTCATCATTGCTGAGTGGTCACTTTTGCATTCCGGGATTTAAATTTCACTATTTTTATTTAAATTACAGCAATTCAGTTTTATTTCTATACCATATTATAGTCCATTACTTATGTTTTCTCCGCTTTGGCGAAGCGCGTGCTGTATGTTTGTTCAATGCAGATGTTGGTCCAACATCTTGGTCAGAGATGGCACTAGCATTAACCAACGGACGTGACGACTCTTACCTATTCCCAGTTCTTTATTCGACTTTCGTTATCAACCAATTTTATCGCTTGATAACGAATGTCGAATAAGGAACTGAGGATAAGTAACGATTGTCACGTCCCCTATTAACAACGTACACCAAGTTTTTTTTTGAGAAAACAAAATGCTTTATTTCTGGTTTTTCCTGACTTGCTATGTCATCGGTGAAGAACTGTTAAGTTTAAAAAAAAAACATTCAGAGATTGCTTAACCCTTTACCCAACGTAACGGAAAAAAACGACCAGCGTTATTCTCAAAAATCGCCAATTAATTTTCATTATTTTTTTCATTTTTTGTCTCAAAAACATAGGTTATGACCCCTCGTTGGAACGAGCTCGTTCCAATGAGGGGTCATAACCTATGTTTTTGAGACAAAAAATGACACAAATTAGTTTTTCAAGAATTTTTTTTGCAAGTGTCGTCTGCTTTTCATGTTAGGTAAAGGGTTAATATCTTTAGGGTATGTTTTGTGTAATAAATTTCGCTGAATAAAGTTTCGACTGTAGCACACGAAGTCGCTGTCTCCATACATATGATAGTTTCTGTCACTGCTGAGAAAAGGGGCGACCTAATTTAATATTGGACAGGTTATTCTGCCAATTACGTTGTCGAAACTTGGTTGCACAAAACCTTCGTTTTTCGATACCAAAGTCTATAGTTTACCTCATTGCTTGCTACTGGTGGATATTCCTGCCCAAGGCAAGGAATAGTTGCCAGCGAAAGAATTATAATTGGAGCACTTCTGTATATCCAATTCTCCATTGTATATTGTACTAGCGGGTGAATACCCGGCGTTGCATGGGAGAAGATGGTTATATCAATATACCGTCAGATATGATCGGCTCAGCCGTTTTCAAAATAGAAGATCAAGGTCACCAACACCAATTTCAAGGTCAAGGTCACTCCGCACGGGCACCCCGATAAAGTTAAAATGATCGATGGGTCAATATACCCGCACATATGAAATTTTAGCCCAATTGGCCCAGCCGTTTTCGAAATAAAAGGTCAAGGTCACCAATTTCAAGGTCAAGGTCACCCCGCACGGGCACCCCGATAAAGTCAAAATGATCGATGGGCCAATATACCCGCACATATGAAATTTTAGCGCTATCGGCTCAGCCGTTTTCAAAATAAAAGGTCAAGGTCATCAATTTCAAGGTCAAGGTCAGCCCGCACGGGCACGGCACCCATCCCATGTTACTCGCAGGGACGAATTACCCCGTGTACAAAATTTGAGATTGATCGGTCGAGAAACGGAGGAGTTCACCCGGAACAATGAGAGAGAGAGAGAGAGAGAGAGAGAGAGAGAGAGAGAGAGAGAGAGAGAGAGAGAGAGAGAGAGAGAGAGAGACAGAGAGAGAGAGAGAGAGAGAGAGACAGAGATACAGACATTCGCATTTATATATTAGATTATCTGTTTGACCAATAATTTCTTGTGTTAAGTTTAATTTTACATCAGATCTAGTCATAGCAGCCATGGCGAGATGTGATGAAAAATATTTTAAAAAATACTCAGCGGGTTGAGAGATAATACAGTTAAAACTAGAAGTCCTGTCATGAAATGCACACAAATAGCACGTTGATCTGCGCGTTAATCTACGCGATATGACCATAGTAAGGCTATAAAATTCTGTACATATGTCCTGTGCACAAGCAATGTTTCAGCCAATGGACCTCCGGGTAACCCGGAGGTCCATTGGCTGAAACATTGCCTATGTTTGCTATGAGTAACCAGGAGAATCTGCCGTGCTTTAGATGCTATTCGATATGGCAATTGCGCGCAATTCCTACGCGCAATTAAGCCAAGATAAACGCACAGTTCGTGACAGGACTTCTGGTTTTGACTGTTGGAATACATGTATGTTCTTCGTTTCGTCTGTACATAAACTACCCGTACATACCTGATCTTCCATACTTGTGGACAGGTTGGATATCAGGCATGCAGCGTTGCACAATATTTGTTGGTTTCGCGGGGCACTTTTCATTGCCCGGTGTAAACTTCTACCCGATGTAAAATCTTCCTACAACAGAATGATGAACAATTTGAAATTCGTTTATTTATTACTGACAAGTAGACAGTCTCAGCCGTGCAGACACAGATGCAACGGTGTGGCAGTTTGGGGACAGATACTTTCAATATATTCCACAGAGAGGTTCTGTTCAAAATACATCATAGCTCATGGAAAGTTGGGTCTGATTTTTGTACCTATTCGTCAATACTTTTGGAAGTTAACGTATGTTATCAATAAATATGGTATATACGACTTGCCTAGTTACATATTTGCGCCTAGATAGATCTTCACTACGCAAGCTTTTAACGCACATTCCTGCTTCCTGACATAAGACAAATGAGTGGGGGGTGGGGTGCGTAGGGCTGGCGGGCATGTGGTACGTACCCCCAAACATAGTTCAGAAATGAGTTTAACACTTTAACTGACTAAGTGGCCAGTTTGACAAGACTTGACCCTTTTACCTAACGAATCGGCAGCACCCATCCTCGTAATATTCAAACTGAGCAGTTGAAAAAAATATTTTTTAGCAATTTCCAACAAAACCATATCATATGACCCCGCACTGGAACGAGTTCAAGCTCGTTCCAATCAGGGGCCACATAATATGGTTTCGTTGAAATATTTTTTGAAAAAAATAATATTTGAAATAATAAATTTGATATCGTGTGCGTTGGATAAAGGGTTAATCCGTTATCGATCAAATCAGCCGAAATATTTATGCACAGAAAGGAAATAACATCTGTTATTGTTTTCGGTAATTATTTTTTTCTTTCTTCCCAAACTTTGCAAAACTAAAACCCTAAAAGAGGTGGGGCAAATTTTTAAAAACTTTGCACACTTGTAAGACAATGGGTTGCAGATCTTAGATCTGTTTGAAAATGAGCCACCTCAAGTCAATAACTAGTCACATAAAAACACGATAGTGGCTACATCATGCATCTCATTTCCACAAAATGTTCTCTGTAGGTGGATATCACGTGTTCTTGGTTTCATTAGAAAAATTGGGTCAAAACAGATCACATCAAAGAAAAACATTCTCAAAATCGATAAAAACGTCATGTTTTGCCGTCTTTGCTGATGGAAAAGACTGGATGCACAATGTGGCATCAATCGCGTCCACATTGATGCCACATTGCTCATCCAATTTCCGCGACTTCACTCATCGGGTGAATATCAATGAGTGTTTGCACCCTTTAGAAAATGGATCATGTCGGGTCCAATAACATGTAACCAGGTCACATGAAAGAAACCCCTCCTAGACAAAATGGAAGCCACATTGGTCATCCGATTTTCACCAGTGTTACTCAGTGGCTGTACTAATACGTGTCATCTTGTCCTTTCCAGAAATAGGTCACCACGGGTTGGAAACCGAGTCACCAACTCGAAATAAACCTTGCGAATAGAGAGAAAAAACCCGTTGACTCGATAGATTCTACATTTTACATCCAATTTTCACCAAATTCTCTCAGTAGGTGAATAATATTTTCGACGTCCACGATAAAGGCCGCAATATTCATATGTCTACGATTTCAAGATTCGTTTCGAAAATGACTCGCAACGAGTCGAAAACTATATCAGCAGGACATAGACAGAACGACATTCGCGTTCGAACTGTCATTTTTTACCGCACAAGATCAATTTGGGCGGAGGGATAATATTGGACGAGAAGCCGAATGCGTGTGCTGTTCTGTATTTTTTGCACGCCTACAGTTTACTTAAAAATTATTAATCGATTTTGGCGGAGGGATAATATTTAACTCGAAGCCATCGGCTTCTTGTTCAATATTATCCCTCCGTCGAAATCGATCAGTAAAAAATGTCATATCGAACGCGTATGCTTTTCTGTATTTATTGCACACCGCCTACAGTTTACTGAAATTATATCAAAAACACAAATTATTGCCAAAAATAACCCAAACTTAATAAAGAAATAGTTAAATAGTACGCGCACGTGATCCATACTGTTCAAGGACAATACACAAAAACATATGTTTCGCTTCGATTTTTGCAGAAAAGACGCGTATGTTATGAAATAAAAGCATAGGCGTGCAATAAATATCACATAAAAATCTTCCAGAAACGAAAGAAAAAATTCAGAAAAAGTTCGAATTTCCATTCTACTTCCTCTCAGTTCTCTTAGGTTTTGTGCATCCATAAGTTCTAGATTCCTTTCGAGCGTTGTTGGGTCGAAACATAGACCCTCGGGTCACATCATTATTTCGTTTCCCAAGCATTTCCTCGTCTGTATGACCGACGTCGCCATTTTGTCAAATGATTTCTATATTTAGCTTTCATTGAGGAAATTAAACAGTTGATAGGCTGCTTTTCAACTGAAGCGAACACATGTAATCCACGTTGGCAAGTCACACGAAAATGGAAGCCCCAGTTTGGCTTAAAATCATGAGCTGTCGACCTAAACCACGCTTAAATTAACATTTGTAAATTCTAGACGAAACAGAAGATAACGTTTTTCACTTTGCCATTCTGTTCAACTGGTAACTTTTTGTTACATTCTGCTTTAAAATTCTGTTTTAATGCAGACTGCATCAACAGTTGCACCTGAATCGAAATATTTCATGTAGTACCATATTAAGCAAAATTTAAAAAGTTTAATTCGATCTTTCAAGTTTTTGTGACACCAAATTCAAACCCAACTACAACCAGGGTTGAAGAACACGAAACTGGAGGAAGATTTCATAACATAAATTTAGCCTACCGAGATACCTGGCACTACATTCATAAACCTTTCTCTTTATATTCACATTTATGGGTTTTTCTTTTTTTTTGTTTCAAACATGTCAAAAAATCACTTCTCTCCACTGTGACACATCCGTTGAGGAGCGTATTTATTTTTAACAGCATATTTTTTTTAAGGAGCGGCGTATTTACATTTCAAACTGAGAGATAGGGTTCCTTCTGGCGAACAATGGGTATATCCCTCCTTTCACCCACTCGAGGTCATATAACGAGAATCGGAATAAACCAACTGACGTGACAACCGTTACTTATTTTCAGTTTCTTATTCGACATTCGCCATCAACCCATTTTATCGGGTAATAACGGATGTCGTATAAGGAACTGGGAATAAGTAACTGTTATCATGTCCCTATAAACCAAAGGGAACAGAGTGAGGAAAACCTTACAGAAACTATTGGGACCACATTATTCGTCCAACTTTCACCACATTTCATCAATGGGCGTTTGTGAATACATTTTCGGTACATTCTGATAATTTTGATCTTTTCTAATGGAACAAAAGCTAGGTCACAAGATGGAATCCAAAAACCTTGTAGACACGACAGTGGGTACATAATACATCCGAGTGCCATCACATCTACTCAATAGATGCACACCCATGACTTCTCGAGTGTTCTGAAAATTGGTAGAACAGGAGCAAAAACCAGGTCACTGCGTCACATCAAAGAAACAATTTTGGACATATATAGTGTCTATTTTACTTTTCCACCTTCCACCAAATTTACTCAATAACTGTACATCAGCCAGTTCTTCGTTCCTTTCAAAATTGTATAAACTAGATAACTTCGTTGCAGAAGAAAAATACGAAGACACAACAGAGGTTCATCCGGTTTGCACCGAATTTACCCAGCAAGTGTATTTCTACATTAATTCCAGACATTAGTTGCTAGAAGAGTCATGAAAATATTTTTATTACGCACCTGTTCTATGTAATCCTCATCAACAGCGACACTAAATCATATGGAAAATGAAAATCCGTTCCACACATATGTGCGGAACGGAAATCGTTGACGGACTATTTTTAAATTGAAGCGAAATTTCTCTGGAATTTTCTACAAATCGTGCAACGCAATGACAATTTGAATCGCTAGCGATAGCTGAAAATCGTCCCCAGAGTTCCAATGTGTTCTATGTGCCAGTAGGCAGTAGTGTGTCGTTCTGTGTATTTCCAGTATTGCAACTACAGCTTACCTGTAATATTCTGTGTTTATGCCAGTCAGAGCCCGTTGATAAAAATGCTAGGGTTTTCAACGATACTTCTTGCATCTGCAAAGATATTTTGAAATATATGATATCTCTTCGAAATAATTGTTTTTATTCGAGAAAGCCTCTTTCTGTATTTGTTTTGAGACCCTCCCCCACGTCAATGGATACTCACCAGAATATATGGGCGTATCACTTTTGATTAGTGACTCTTATTTGGGGAGGGTGAGATATCTCTACTCTGGCAACTACATTTTGTCAATAGAATAACTTTCCGTGCAATAGAGCCATGCGAGTCTCAAATTTCGGGTCGAATCGAATCTCGACTCGAATCTTACGACTCTTCAAATTGTAAATATTGTACCTTCTTACAGACTTTCAACCGTAAGTATTGCCAGTCTAACTCATGTATTGTACTTGACGCCGACTCGTCTCTTTGGGCAAGTCATTCAAAAAGCGGAATATACCAGGGTAGAATCAAAGTAGTTTCAGAAACGGAAACTCCTTGAGCTCCTCTTCTATCATCACATCAGGTGACCTCATGAAAGAAAAAGCGTTCAAGAGGAAACACTTGGTGAGATTTTGAGAGCATCTGGACGACTCGTAAATTTCAGAAATAGCTCCTCTAGATCTAGAATTGGATGAAATCAAACCATTGGGACGATTTCGAATCGAATCGAATTTCGCAGTTTTGCAGGGCTTACTTTCCAACTCTCACTTTAATCGAATCTGCGTTTCCCGTGGGAACTCCGGAAATGAATTATTTTATTTTGTTAACTTTTATTTTTTTATTGACACTTTCAACACGATGTGCATGAATTTTTGCGCAAAGAATGAAAAGGAAGTGGACGACCAAATTATTACTGAACCTCCCAACAAACCCGAATGATTTCGCCCATTTCGCAGTTGACATTATTGGTTGAAATGATATCTTTCAGGGTGCCAGTGTTGAAACGATTAATATTTCCCAACTCTGCTATTTCCCAATTTAAAGTGATTTCCCATTGAGTCTGTTTGATAAACAATAAATTGTTACCAAGCCTCATTTATGTTTTTTGAAATTTGATTACAGCTGTTGGGTACACTGAAGGGAATGTTGTGGAGAGGATGGTAAGCAGATTTTAGTTGTGTCGGCAAAGGTAGTTTTCATAATGTATACTCAGTGTAGACATTTTAAACTAATAATATAAATAAATGTTTAAAAATCCACAGAGGTGTGTTTTAACCGATAATCTATAGGGGATATCTCACCTTTTCATCTTCTGACACCGTGAGTGAGAGAATTCTAGGCAATGCATTCTTCTCGTTTTCCACAATAGCATTGTGTGTTCCCGGGTGTTCCACAATAAGACTAAGGGTAGAAACAGCAAGCACGGCTACGTTATCACTAGGAGAAGTGCACATACTCAGAATAGTCTGCAATGCACCATCTTCGAGCGCTACAACAAATCAGGTGTTTTTATCATTAACCAATGTAATATGCCACCATCAACTATAGCTTTCTGACCATTTCAGGAACTTCAGGTTTAAACGTTGAATCGAGGTTAAAAAAAAATCATTAAAAACATTTTGTTGAAGTTTTAAAATCAGCCTTGATTTTTATCCTGTTCTATATTATTTCAGAAGGCATATAATCCCAAAATAAAGGTACTTTGCCTTTTTCTCGGCAGTCGAATCGAAGGAACCTTGCTAATGAAACTGAAAGACTCACTTTTTACACGTGGGGTCGAGGATAGGGGATTAAACGATGTATGGATCCTTGCACGCACCACAACTTATTTCCCCAAACCCACATAGTCTACACCTAAAAGCCTTACAGGTTCATACGAACACGCATCCCTTTTAAATAATATATCTTGAATAGAATGTTTAATAGATTTCGTTAGAAACGTTGATATATAGAGGGGCTTCCCCTCCCATCAACAATTCAAAAGTGTGTGGAACGATCTTTTTACTCCTGTTTTCTTACAAGATATAGTCCCCTGAGTGCAAAAAGGAGCCACCTGCAATGCTTTGGCGCCTTGTTGCACTCGAGGCGCGATATATACAAAGTTGAAAATTGCAGAAATAATTGCAATTTTACCAATTGGAATCAAGGAAAGAGTGTCTTGTAGACATCTACTTTTCATAATAAATAAGGATGCACCGAACCTCATTAAGTATAGTGTTTATGACCACGAAATATCCCCCAGCTCAGTATTAAACACGCAGGTGACAACAAGCAGGGGCGTGTTTAGTTTAGTACTATGATGGTGATAGAAAGTGTATTTTACCCGTGGTGTAAACATCTAAATTGTTCTGGAGCAATACAAACCGAACTACCAATGCACGTTGAGCAAAACTTAGGACCTTTCCAGAAACAGCTAATAATAGAAAATGCTATCTTACACTAAACAGTTTTGGTGGGCGCTTACACGTCAAAGCTTAGAACTGTTTTCCAGGTATTGGAGTGGATATTAAGCCTTATGTACCCATACAGCCACAAACTGCTACGTTTTCATTGCTTTGAAAAGTTGCCCTAAGTGTTTCCTTCCTTGAGAACTATAGGGATAGGCTGACAGTATTCTGACAATATTATTACATCGATATGTGTTGCATGTACAAAATCACTGGAAATAATCCGAGGCTTTAAGGATAAAAGAACGGGAAAGGCTGACAAAAAAGGACATTCGTGTGTAAACGAGTTGCACGTGCTTCACCTCGTTTATTTTGAGGTAAGATACCGATCGGGGTTCCATATGTTCGATATGTCCTCGTCATAATATATTTGTTTCATCTGTTTTAATGCTGTTGCAGGCGTGTCATATATCTATTTCAATGGTCTCACGATAGTAGTAGGAGATGTGGTAAACGTCCCTCGGACGTCGCCCAGGACATTGGAAGTGAAGTCATGTCACGTGACCTAGTTACATCATGTTTGGTTGTCATTCGCACTAAGACCACGAATCACTATGGGGATGGCGCCACAATAGGGGACGTTTCATCGCTCTCCTACTATTCGCGATATTTAGACAGTTAGTTTAGGTAATTTTTGAGTAGGAATTTCTGGTTTTATGTTTTTGAAAGCAGATAATTACTTCCGCTCAAGTAACTGAAATAAATATACTTGCTATATGTTGGATTTTTTAATCCATAAATATTGGGTAGGGGCTTTTGCGGGATTCAGAATCCATTGAGGAGGGCGGGTGTAGGGGGCAAAACCCTATCAAGTCTGAACAAACTGCGTCATCAAAAGATCAGTGACGCCTGACAATTTTTAAGACACCACATTTCTATTGAGATCCTTGGAACTGTGGGTCTTAAAACATTCCTGGCCACCAGCTCTCTCAAACCATGTGAAAACAATTCAATGGCAGATTAGTAATCACTTGTATATTTATTGGAACAAAGTACGCACAGGCAAAAGCATTTTCTATTGAAACGTTTTACGTCGTCGAAATGTTGTATTTAAAAAATACAGTTTGAACCCCAATAGGTTTCATACTTGACATAAAAATACAGAATTTAATTTAGACCAAGTGCTGAGCTTGGGAGATGGATAAACTGACTGACGATAATACTAATTATCCATGTATATTCCAGGGTGTATGGGAATTTACACTGGTTCCAAAACTGATACACCCCGAGGCGCAGCTGAAGGGTGTATCGGTTTTTAAACCAGTGGACACTTTCATACACCCTGGAAGATATATGGATAAAGAATTTATTTTCTCATTTAGTTGCTTCAAATTGAATAAAAAATTCAATTCAGTAGAATAGGAAAATAACCTATTATATTTTGTTTGACAGAGCTCTACGAGCTCTGTCAAACAAAATGTAATGGTTTATATCTTTAGTTATCTTCAAGATGAGGTGTATCAAAGATAATTCAGTCAATAATATGCTGTTCAGAATAATCAGTGAGTACCTTGCCATGATGAAGTACAAATACATGCTCAGTCTTTTAACAATGTAACAAAACAACAGAAGAAAGCCAACAAATACTGTCCAAATGGCATTTTGAGAGAGAAAAAGAATACTTAATAACTCTGCATTGAAATATAGTTCCATGAGTGACCTAATTTTTTGTCATAAGTAAAACAAATTTAAAGGTATTATTTGGATTTTTTTGTTTTCAGTGAACTTGACTGTTAATTTTAATACATATGCCATTATTATAAACTATTTTTATGAACTTTCAAAAAAAAAAAAATCACATTGCCTGCATATTCATGTTTTTACACCGGGCTAAACCACTGTGTTTATATTTCAAGTGGGTGAAGGTATTATTTACATCGTATCGGTCAGCCAATCAAATCACAAGAATCACAAAAATCGCCTTCGAATTAAAACAAAATTAAAAAAATATTGCCTATAACCTCTTAATGTAACTTGCTCGTTGAACTTGCTCCAATGATTGGGGGGGGGGGGGGGGGGGGGGGTGGAGGGGGGGGTGGGGGTGGGGTGTTCAGGGAGTGGAGGCGTATAAATTATATTATGTATTTGAGGACAAAAAAACTTTTTTAGTCATTTGATATTAAGAAATATTTTTGAAAAATCCCTCTTCTATTCATATTAGTTAAAGGGTTAAGTTTCAAATATAATAGGCTTAACCTTCTGCGCACTGATGTTAAAGTCGCAATTTCGTCCCATAATGCAACTAGGAATTTAACCAATTCAGTTTTGTTTGTCAGAACTAAATGTGCCCTGCCAAACAAGACTGAATTGGTTAAACTCCAATAGTTGCTTTGTGCGAAAAAATTGCAGGAAGAACTTTTCATATTTCGACATCAGTTTGCCGATGGTTAATGAAGATAAGTGTCATTTGACTATTAAGTGACAACTTGCAAGGAATTTTAACCCTTTACCCAACGTAACGGCCAAAACCGGCCAGCGCTATTCACAAAAAAACGCCATTTAATTTTCATTGTTTTTTCATTTTTTGTCTCAAAAACATAGGTAATGACCCCTCTTTGGAACGAGCTCGTCGAGCTCGTTCCAATGAGGGGTCATAACCTATGTTTTTGAAACAAAAAAATGAACAAAATTAATTATTCAAGAATTTTGTTTGCAAGTGTCGTCTGCTTTTCATTTTAGGTAAAGGGTTAAACAATTTCTCCTCGAAGCAATTATGGCTGTTGAAAAACAGCCTTGACATCATTTGATGGAAAATCCAAGATCATTGGTAATCAAGAAAACTCTCAACAGACTGATTCTATTTGTTCACACCTTGAGAGGTAAGTAGGGGATAAACTGACAAAAGTATGTTTTAAGCCGCTCATCTTTTGGTTGTAGCTAAAAATGGAGCCTTAGATATCGCTTCGCACTTGCTTGTGTTTTTGTTCTTTTTTCTGACGAGACGAGATTTGTTTCTTGGAGTTCTATCACACACACAGCCCGTCATATAAATGGACGGCTGTGATACCCGATTCGGATAAATGACCAGTTTGGAGTGCGGTACGTGTTAACGAAATAAAAATTTGCGTCACGACTACAACACGTACATTTTATTTAATTTTATTCACAAATAAATTTCCCTGAAGCCATAAGTTGTTAAAACTATAATCTCGACCAATATTCCAACTACATAATCAAGGTATGCCTTGTTACAACCGATAATGTTACAACGCCGCATAATGTTACACCAACGCATAATGTTACAAAAAATGTAGTAAACAACCGATAATGTTATAAACTCCGCATAATGTTATAACTTTTTTCAACCCGTTATGTTATAAAAATCGACGCATAATGTTATAACTTTTTTCAACCCGTTTTGTTACAACAAATTAACCGATAATGTTATCACTTCAATAAACAAATCTTTGGTAATTTATACTGTCATGGCATCAGTTTCAGGTGGAGCCCGTCGGTTTCTATTTGAGGGAACTCTTCAGTTCCCAGTGTGGAATTGGACCATTCTGACTTTAAATAATATATACCATTATTGTAATAAACCCATTTCTGTTATAAATTACGCGTTCATTATATGGTCGGACATTAGGTAAGTTGGTAAGGATACTATCCTACATTTAAGGATACTAAACCCACGGAATCCCCCTTTTCGTCGTATGAAGCAATGAAAGCTATGAAAATGAGCACGATGTGCGCAAAATCATATGTCCCAAAATGAAAGCTATGAAAATGAGCGCAACGAGTACCTCTTCATACGTCTCATACCCTCATTAAAGATACTATCCTACCTTTATTTGGGAGTGTTTTCTGGAGTGTTTGGATCAGTTTTCTGAAGATTGTCGGATTGTTTGGATTAATTCGATATCTGTTGTCGGGTTGTTAGGGGTGAGACGGAGCACGTGTCTCCATTACAACACGCGCTGCGCATACGCACTCCTACCACCTATTATCATGACAATGACGTCACAACATGGTCACCCACGTGCACTATCATGACAACCCAACATGACCGCCCATTCACGTGACATGACGTCACTTCCCCCGGCCCTGCCCCGGGGTCCTACAAGATGGCTCATTTTCAACATACGTAACTACTCAACACCATCACCAACACCGCCACAACACCAACATCATCACAACTCCTCCTCCACAGCCTCCTCCTCCTTCTCCCTATACTGCCTGTTCTAGTGATTCCGCCTTTTCCAGAACCTGTAATCCCAAATTCATCACTTCTAATTCTTCCACCATCTCCACCATCTATATTATCATACCGTCTAGCACTACTAGTCTAGTCACATTGTGCCTTCTCACATAAGCATATATGACAAAAAAGGGATTCTGTAGTATCCTCGAATAAAACAATACCGGGTCATAGGTATCCGCAAACACCCGTATGTGCCTATGTGCTAGGGCACATTGTGCCACATTGTGCCTTTTCACTCACATAAGCACATATAAGCACATATCGGCACATAAAGTATGTGCCAGGGCACATGGGTCACACTGTGCCTTTTCACATAAGCATATATGACAAAAAAGGGATTCTCTAGTAGGTATCCTCGAATAAAACAATACCGGGTCATAGGTATCCTCAAATACCCGTATGTGCCAATGTGCTAGGGCACATTGTGTCACATTGTGCCTTTTCACATAAGCACATATAAGCAAATATCGGCACATAAAGCATTTGCCTCTGTGCTAGGGCACATTGTGCCTTTTCACATAAGCACATATGACAAAAAGGGGTGCCGAAGGTCATATGTGTTTCAAAGAAAGGGGTGCCGGAATTGGGGTGCCAGGGGATATTGCCATTGGATATAGAGGCGATGGGAATCGGATACAACTTCGTTGTAATAAGGGGAGATAACTTGTACGATTAAGTATAGGTTATGGGAAATCAAGCAATCTGATTGGTTAGTTATAATTTATATAAATGACTAGATCATTTATATAAATTATAACAAACCAATCAGATTGCTAAATGAAACAACAAGAGTACTTGGAACTAACAATAATAGACTAGAATAGTTAAATATAGTAATAATATGCAAAGCTGTTCCAACTAATAGGCTCTTCTACGCTACTGGAGTATCTCTGGAACAAAGGAACATGACCAGATAGGCGAAAACTATTGCATATATAGATAGAAGCAGAGAATTCTGAAAGAATTCGAAATAGTAAAACTTGTCGGGTTGTTTGTGGTAATTCTACGAATCTGGAAATTACTCTTCTACAAAGGAGCATACCCTCCGAACATACCCCTGTCTTGTTAGAAGGTTTTGGGTCACATAGCAACCACGTGCTACCATAGAAACCAAGATGGCGGCCTCCAGTATACAAAATGGACGACGAAAACACTATCACCCTAACAACGCGCTGCGCATGCGCACTCACACCACGTATCCTTATGGAGATGACGTCACAAGATGACCGCTCACGCGGGTTACCATAACAACCAAACATGGCGTCATCAGGTCACGTGACATGACGTCACATATGAGATCCCCCATGAGATCCCCTCAAGGAGCCCCGTTTCATCCCTCTCCTACTAATGCTCTGGTTAAGGCGAGGAGATATTCCCCCCCCCCCAACTCAATCGTGTGACGTCATTACCATGATCATCCAGTACCCAACATGGTGAAGGCGGGGGTGGTGGGGGAGGGGTGCTATTTTATCCGGTTGGTACGTTTACCAACATGCGTAGTCTCCGCTTCCAGAAATATAGTGTACCATAGTCCCCTGACGCCTTTAGGGACGGGCAAATGCCTCTGTTTCGGCTTGTTTTGGGCATCTAAAACTCATTTGTCGCATATTTCTTAGTCATAAGAATATCTTATTGTTCATTAATTTGAAATTTTAACAACTAACAGTGAACAAACATGAGGTGGAGTTAAAAGAGGTCAAAAAGTTGGATAGAGCGACGTACATATGGAGGATGTGGCGGGTTGGTAGTGTCACACGGAACAAGAATAAGATGCGAGACTGGGTAGGAAGAGGAATGGGGTTTAGGGGGACTGGAACGGGTGGGCAGGGATCAGGCCGAGAAAGAGAGGAGATCATGAATTAGTACATCAGAGTGATTGTGCAGAGAAGGCTACCTGAGAATGCTATAAGGGAGTAGTGCTAGACGGTATGATAATATAGATGGTGGAGGTGTTGGAAGAAGTAGAAGTGATGAATTTGGGATTACAGGTTCTGGAAAAGGAGGAATCACTAGAACAGGCAGTATATGGAGAAGGAGGAGGCTGTGGAGGAGGAGTTGTGTTGATGTTGGTGTTGTGGCGGTGTGGGTGATGGTGTTGAGTAGTTATGTATGTTGAACATGAGTCATTTTGTAGGACCCCGGGGCAGGACCGGGGGAAGTGACGTCATGTCACGTGACTGCGCGGTCATGTTGGGTTGTCATGATAGTGCACGTGGGTGGCCATGTTGTGACGTCATTGTCATGATAATACGTGGTAGGAGTGCGTATGCGCAGTGCGTGTTGTTATGGGGACACGTGCTCCGTCTCACCCCTAACAACCCGACAATAGATATCGAATTAATCCAAACAACCCAACAATCTTCAGAAAACTGACCCAAACACTCCAGAAAACACTCCCAAATAAAGGTAGGGTAGTATCTTTAATGAGGGTATGAGACGTATGAAGAGGTACTCATTGCGCTCATTTTCATAGCTTTCATTTTGAGACGTATGATTTTGCGCGCATCGTGCTCATTTTCATAGCTTTCATTGCTTCATACGACGAAAAGGGGGATTCCGTGGATTTAGTATCCTTAAAATATAGGATAGTATCTTACCTAACGTCCGACCATATAATGGACGCGTAATTTATCACAGAAATGGGTTTATTACAATAATGGTATATATGTTATTTAAAGTCAGAATGGCCCAATTCTACACTGGGGACTGAAGAGTTCCCTCAAATACAGACCGACGGGCTCCACCTGAAACTGATGCCATGACAGTATAAATTACCAAAGATTTGTTTATTTGAATTTATAACATTATCGGGTGATTTGTTGTAACATAACGGGTTGAAAAAAGTTATAATATTATGCGTCGATTTTTATAACATAACGGGTTGAAAAAAGTTATAACATTATGCGGAGTTTCTAACATTATCGGTTGTTTACTACATTTTTTTGTAACATTATGCGTTGGTGTAACATTATGCGGCGTTGTAACATTATCGGTTGTAACATGCCTTCGACGAAGGCATTCCTTGATGATGTAGCTGGAATATTTTGTCAGTCGATACTTGAGCCATCACGGTCTGAACAAATCCTCCAATCGACGCTCCTTAAACTGGTGTTTCAAACCTGAATACCGAAAAATTATCTTATTTCTCAACAGTAGATTCGAGTGAAACGAATGACATCTTCGTCGGTGGTCACTTGAACATTTCACCTACAACTTATAACACGACGTGAATACAAGGGCAAAGTCTTGTTTTGGAATCGAAGAAAAATCAGCGAAAAACAGATCACAAATCTCAACAGAGCTGCAATATTACCGTTTTCTGTTGCCATTCTCTTACTTACTTTGTCAAATATTCATCAACAATCAACGTTTCTCTTCGTAATATTTGTCTTTCGGTTTAAAACAGTGATGGCGCTAAGGGAAGTTGGGGAATATACCCCCTCCACCGGGGAGATCTAGCCTCCTCCCATTGGGAAACTGCCTCTTTATTGTGGGTTTGTAGGATGAACCTAGCCCCCCCCCCCCTCCCTTGTCAAGGAGCACACGCCCCCTTGTCGGGGAAATACAGGCGCCACCACTGGTTCGAAGTTATTCATGAAAAATGAAACATTTTCCTCCCCTGATACTACTTAGACAGGGCGTGATATGAGGACGTACTCGGTCAGTAAATCGCCCTGAATCCTCACTTCACACTCCCGTATTCAAATCAGAGAGTTCTCTGAATAGTCCAAGGTCATATATAAAAGAAATCCCAATCCCCACACCTGGTGTTTGTCCTTTCTGTGTTGTAGTACAGTTAAAACTAGAAGTCATGTCATGAAATGCGCACAAATAGCACGTCGATCTTCGCGTTAATCTACGCGTTATGGCCATAGTAAGGCAATCAAATTATGTACATATGGCCTGTGCACAAGCAATGTTTCAGCCAATGGACCTCCGGGTATCCCGGAGGTCCATTGGCAGAAACATTGCCTGTGTTTGCTATGAGTAACCAGGAAAATCTGTCGTTCTTTGGATGCCATTCGATATGGCAATTGCGCGCAATTCATACGCGCAATTAAGCCTAGATACGCGCACGGTTCGTGACAGGACTTCTAATTTTAACTGTAGAACTATAGGACAATGGGGTCTGTCGGTGGCCGAGTGGTGTGCGTGGTTCAGTATAGTTTCGCTAGGCGGTTGGTGCCGAAGGAAACTCTCTCGGCGTGGGTTCGAACCCCCTCCATGCCAATGTATAGGACAATGGTTTTACAGAAGTCCTCATTTGACATCCAGGACATGTATATGTGTGCGATTTGTTTGTGAAATATAGTTATTTTTTAAATTGTCTATGGCATGTTTCGCTTTGTTTTTCCATTTAAATATGCAATGCACATTCACCATATGGATACAGGAGAGCCAAGATAATAAAAACGTTCACCATACCTTTTGTCTTGAGTTCAGGAGATTTACAGAAGATCATTAATGCGCTGATTCCGGCGATAGATGTGTCTTCTTCGAATTCACGACCATCGTTCAATATACTATAAAAATAAATAATTGGAGATAAGGCTTTTGGGCCTTGGTTTGGTGACCTAGCTTGAGGAGACGGGAAGTGATGTCATACCAAAATATACATGATAGGAGTCACCAATTGAGCGACCATGTCATTGTGAAGGTGATAAACTGACACAATGCACATGTTAGGAACGTTTTGTTAGGATAATAGGTGTTTCCATCGTCCATTTTTTGAAGACAATCGTTTCGCGGTGTTCCAAAAATCGGCGATTTCGCTGCATTTTCGTAACTGCAAATGGCAAAACCAATCGCTATAACGTCAACACTGGCAATTCGAACTTTTCTAATCTTTCAGTAACGAATCGAATCGAATTTCCGCGGTAATTTCGAAACGAATCGAATCAAATACTCGAACCTTCGCTGGGTCCTAATCTAGGGCCCTGTGAAGCTTCGAAATTCGATTCGGCTCGAAATCGTCCCAAATGATTTGTTACAAATTGCACTGATTCGGAATTTTCAAATCTTCGAAACTATGTCAAAATCGGCTACCAAGTGTCTCTTCTTGAACCCTTCTGCTATCACCTGACGTCGCTTGAGAACCATATGGTTGTATCTTCCAGTAGAAGATAGAACCTTATGGTTCTCACACGATGACCAGGTCACCGGTAAAGGAGACCCGATGGCAGTAGAAGAGTTCAAGAAGGTTCCGCTTTCGAAACTACTCCGTTCTAGAATATTTCTATTTTTTGATTGACTCACCCAACCGACGAGTCTCCGTTGAATACAGTACTTGAGTGGAGACTGACAATATTTACGTTTGTAAGAAGGTGCAATATTTACAACTTCAAGAGACTTGAGATCAGGGACGTGGCTAGAGGTTTCCGATTGGGGGGGGGGGGGTGTAGGCTAGTTAATTTCCAACTAGGGGGAGGGACCGGGAGGGGGAACCCCCTCCCGGTCCATCCCCCTAGTTGGAAATTCACTATCGAGAAAGCTTTTGAAAATGAAACCACGAAAGGGGGCATAACATTGATTCTCGTAACTTCTCGTAACTGAAATGCCAACACCTTTATGATAGAATTATCAGGTTCCTTACTATTCTGGGAATTGAATGTGTGCTAAACAAAATGCTCATGCTAAAAACTTTGAGCAATTCACACTGTCCTAACATTTAATCAGATCTTATGCAGGAATGATCAATTTTCAATGTTTCATCATTTTGTAACTGAGAATGATGGAATTAACTCAGGAGAACGATTTTACATGATGCGATTTTCTTGAAGTTCATTTCGAGGATTTTTTTTTTATTACGATACGTAAACGTACTATAGAAATCTCGTACCGACGGACATCATGCATAGTTATCAAGCTCGATATTGCATACATTGTAGTTGTAAATAGTAACAGTTAGAATTTTTGCCGATTTGAAACAGAATTGGATTTTGGGAAGTGAAGGAGACAGCATCGCCAAAGAAGCTCTAAAATCCAGATAAATGGAATTTCCAACTACTCATGACTTGCCCTCCGAATTTCCAACTGTAAGAAATTTTGGCCAGGATTGGGGGGGGGGGGGGTGACACACCCCCACACTTCCCCTGTCGTCACATCCAAGCGTGAGATTCGTTTTGAAATTCTCTGCTGGATTTGCTTAGGGCTTCGATTCTACCCTAACTCTTAGAAGCCGGGAGTCGAGTTTTCTTGCCTGTGATGTAATACTGCAGGTAATCTGGTTGTGACGGATCGGCTATCTTTCGGCAGGGGGAGAATTAAACACTGAACAGGTGCTTCTAGTCAAGTGTCGTCTGCCTGAATAGGCAGACGACATTTGACTAGAAGCACCTGAGTTACAATAAGTTTTTCGCGGTATGTCATGTTCAATAAATTCATTCTGATTCCCCGTCTTCTAAGAGTTAAATGCGTAAGGTCCTACCTGCTCACCACTTTCGCTTTCTATCCAGTACAACAAAACTGAGATAAGAACATTTTCTCTGAAACAACCGACTTTACAATATTCTGAAGGCAAGAATAGCTTGAATGACCGTGCAATCTGGGTTCAAAGTGGTAGTGCCCCTGAATTTCAACTAGCTAAATCCCTTCCCATACAAATAGAGAAAACGTTAGCATGTACACCGTAAGCGAAAATTACAGTTTTCATAATTTCTTCTTTGTCATCATAATCTGATACGAATGAAACCACATATTTTAGTACGGCTCTCTTTCACTCTCTTTTATTCGAAGTGTTGCCTTGAAGTTGAATATCAAAGTCTAGAATTTAAAAAACAAACAAACAATATTTCTTCAATAAATTCCATTTGCACTTAACACTTCCAAAGGCTTCAATCAGGGATGTTTGAAGGCAAACGCGCACACAAATGCAATGTGTTAACGCGGCAAGGATTCCTTCCACTGCCTTTTGAGAGAGCGGAATCTCGATTGCCTGACATGAGGCAGCAGTTTTGTGAAAGTTTCCGATAAAGGTACTTATGGAGAAGACCATGCTTTCAAGCTGCCAGTCCAATTTTGTAAGGAATTCGACGCTGTTATGGCCTGGAACGTCTAACCCTTATATAGTCCATCGCCCATGTCTCGGTAAATTGACTTTTCTGGAATATTTCAGCAGGTCGAAAAAGCAAACCTTCGGTTCGGTTTTTCGACCTGCTGAAATACTCCAGACGAATGAATTTAAAAGTACCATAAACATTCATTTTCTTTGAACCAACGCCAGATGTGTTTCTCAACTGAAAATGAATTTGGCCGAATCTTTAATGACATTACAATACTGTTAAACATGTTTGTGCACTAAATACCCATTTGATTGTTGTGGTGCAATAAACTGTCATTATTATTATTATATAACAATATTCGCGACAGATCACCGAAGTTAAGCAACGTCGAGCCCTGTTAATCCTCGGATGGGTGACCGTCTGATCGATCGATTCGGACTCCAGCCTTGTGTCCCTGGGCAAGGCACTCAACCCGATTGTCCACATGGGGGCACGATGCCGCCGTGTACTAGGACGTTGGTGCGCATGTCTTCAACCAATCTAACCCTATCTGTGCTGCAGTGCGAAGTTACGATGTTGGGCAGCTGGCAGCTGCTCGTCGTTGCTCGGTGGTTCTTTCCGGGTACTCCGGCTTCCTCCACCCGTAAAACTGCCACGGTCATGATTAGCCATTGTGCATAAGTATGTGACCTTAAACACCAATAAATAAATAAATAAATAAATAAATAAATAAATATATATAACTGTATACCCAGACATGCCTATAAAGTTTCCCGCCTGAAATTTATCAGCTGATATAAGTTGTAGCCTTTCACTACAAGTAAATTTTCATCTTATTTTTGTCTGCTAATTAAAACAAGCTTTGACATCAATGGCCTTGCGAATCTCAAATTTCGGTTCGAATCCAATCCCGATTCGAATCAGGCAGAGGACAAACACAGGCACCCCCCCCCCCCACACACACACACTCATGACTCACGCATACCATCGCATAGGCGTAACTCAAATAGTACTCCCCCCCCCCACACACACACACAAAGACATATGTATATATACATACAGTGCTAGCTGGAGACGTGGTAAAGAAGTTATGTCACCATAATTTCACCTAACTCGCCTAGTTGGTCGATCAGAGCAGAGTTTTTGAACGATCCCTTATGCTGATTGTATCGTAAATGAACTGACCGACCACAAGAAAGACAACTGAACAACCGGACAACCGAAGACGAATCCCACCTCGTCCATGTGACTTAGGTATTTTAATTTCGGGTATATCTTGCACACGTTGTCCATAAACTCCTGTACTTGGGGCAGACAAAAAGAACAAGTAGTTCATCTTAAACGAGGTTGCTGGAACAGTGCTTGCAATATCGTTGATCGCGTGGGAAGGGACTTGAACTGTGAGTTCACAGGTTTTGGGGTCCTTTAAGTAATATCGCCTTATACTCGCCAGATTCACAATTAATATTATCAATCGAGCTGGAGGTATTTCGTGAATTTGAACAACCTGTGGCGTGTGTTGGTTGCGGCGAGATGTTAAAGCACTTAGCAGGTTGTTCAAATTCACGTTGGCAACTTACATTTGCACCCTGTCTCTCTTGTCGTTCCAGGGTATGCAAAGATTTACGCTTCAGAGAATACAAAGAACTTGAAGTACCTGATGGAACAATAGGCTTTGTGTTCAAGTGTCGTCACTTGAATACCTCTGGCCCATTGAGTGAGTATATCTGAGTCCGTGCGTTTCGTTTGAACAAAGGACAGGGTGTGAATAGCTACCAATCGAGCTGGAGGTATTTCATGAATTTAAACAACGGCGACGTGTTACAGCACGGGACAAGTTGTTCAAATTCATGAAATACCGAAACCGAGGATGTTAACCCTTTAAGGGGACGTCCAACCTAACTTTGGTCAAATTTCATGTAATTTTCTTTCAAGTCTAAAAAAGGCCCAAAATGAATAACCCCAATAAATTATATGCCAAAATGCTTGGAATGAAACATAGAACATGTGGAAACTGAAATTTGCCATGGAACTGCTGCCATGTGTAAATAGCACCACCTGAAAGTCTGCTATGGCATAAGTAAGAGAACAAAATTTTTACAATAAAATACCTCAAAATAAAATAACAGCTGTATTCTATAAACATTTAAGTACATACTCGAAGAAATCTTTTCCTAATTCATGAAAGTAATGAAGATTGAGACCAAATGTTATAAGTGGAGTGCTCACTGATTGAAGGCAGACATTTTCTTTTGTTTATGTTTTGATTTGGGGAGTTCAACAAAGGTCAACTTGAAGAAGTCCAGCAGAAGAAGTATGGAAGGACAAAAGAGTGTCTCCCAATATCAAGATGTATGTGTTACTGTAATGGTTTGGAAAGAAAATATGATATTCTCCTATGTAGAATGCACTGCAAAGTCATACATTGTAGTTGAATAAATATATTTACAAACCCCTTGCACTGTAACCCCTTTTATCCCATGCATCAATTTGATAGTGATTAAATTGTTAAATTTGTCTGGTTTATCAATAAGTACATTAGCTTTGTTTAACTCTTGGACACCAATACACTCATGATATCTGTTGGAGAAGAAATAAGGGTAACTGTAACCTGTCACTGCAATAAACCATCTAATGTACTTAAAAGTACATTGTTATTCAAAACACATCAAATCAACCTTACATAACCATTATTGCATGTACTTTCCCCAAGGAGGCTTACTGACATATTGAGATCAGAAGGGCACATCCAGAGGGTCTCACATATTTTTTTCAAGAACGCAGTACACAAAGCAATCCCCAAAAGATGACAAGTGAGCTCCATTTGACACAGAAAATTTTGGGGTGGGGGGGGGGGGGGGGGGGGTGGGGCTCTCTTCCTTGTATGACTCTACCTCCGGCACTCAAGGCATATGCCTTTTTTCTCAAAGTTTAACTCTTTTTTCTTTTTGAAGATCCTGGCCACACATGTTCCAAACACTATCAGACAGGTAAACCTCCAAATAAGTGTATCTGCAAAAATCATGTTACATTGCAAAACATTCTTTTTAGAGTTTTAGTTCTGGACCTTTCATGCTTCTTACTTCCAACTATAACACTTAATTTATTGATTCATGGGTGAATAGAAAAGTCCTGCCATAATCAACATTTTGAGTTCCATAAGCCTTCAAAACAGCTCCAATAAAAGTGTCAAACATCAGATTGGTGGCTTTATACAGAATATTCATTAGGTTGTTGCTTGATAATAGGAACAAAATCTTCACAAGAAAATTCTGCAGCAATACAATTGAGGGTATTAGCAGGCACTCTGCAACAAATTGTAACAAATCAACTAGTTATAAACAAAATTTTCTAACTCAAAAGAGTGAAAAAGTACCACAACTCTGAAAAAATGTGGGAAGAAACACATGCTACAGCAGCTACACAGGCATTGTTTCTCCATGATGCTCGATCACAAAACCAAATATCCTTCAAATTGGAGTAGCAATGGTTGAGATACAAGGGGGAATGTTGGTACATGCAATGATGAATGGGTAAGACTAAGATTAAGAGGACAGGGGGTCACCACTGCACGACCCTAGATGCACCTTTGATTTTCCAACTTCCACTAAGTTCCAGGTCTGGGGCATAATAATCGTAACACACCCAACTTATCAGTTCATAATTTCAGTTAAATAAAAGAAATTATCAATTTGAATTAAATAATAGATGATGTAAAAATATTTGGCTTCCTTCGCCTTCTCGTACTATTTAATTACCACAAACAATATCAGTTTGATGCCGACAAACGAAACTGAACGCATGTGGTTTGAGTAAAAAGTAACTCTGCATGAATAATGAAGAAATTGCGAATATTTCGTGTATTTCATTTATTTAAAAGCCAATTGCAGCTAATATTGACCGTGCATTCGATAATTCGTTTCGGTTTTGACCACACGGCCACGCTGACACTCCGTGACAGCGGTTATGTTTATTGTGATATGCAAATTGGGGGATGGTTTCCGGTGAAGGAGATTTGTCACATTTGTCAGTGTAAAACGATAAAAAAAACACTGATCGACGCTTGTATTACTATGGTTGGTTGGAAGAAAAAACTAAATTCTCAGCATCGTCCAAGCGCACCTTATTTAAAAGCACGAATGCATCATTTTCAACCCATCTTCAATCGGTCCTTTGCAGACATCAAACATACCCGTCTTCAAATTCCATGGTTACTAGGACGTAAATAACTTCGCAGCGACAGGGGGAAATTAACACACTCAATATAGTTCCAGGTCACTTGGAATATACTTCGTGAAAAAGTGATTTCTGAAGCATTCTGCTTACTTTGTTATGAATATTGCCTTATTTTATGTGTATCGTCCCGATTTTATACACTCGGTTATTTTTTTTACAAGTGGTTCATGTTGTCTTTCTAGTGCGCAATAATTCAGATTTTTTGTCAACAAAAAAGTTCAGACGGCCTGTAAACACGAGAGGGAATTTCGAACCATATTTTGCAGTTATGACATTAACAGCTCAAGTACTTGCTGTCACCTGTTTGCAAATACGCTCATACATTGTCTCGAACAAATAAAGGGCGTGATCACGTCCTTGCATTCTTACGATTGCCCAAATTGAGTATTTCTGCAAGAACCACATCGTAATCACATGACCAGAAAAACATCGTTGAAACATGGCCACATCCGGAACATCAAAAATTTGTGTTGGTGTTATTACATTCAAACGTCAAAACCCACCAGAGTGTGTGTCAAAAAAATGCTTTCTCCGAGTCTGTAGTATGTTATCATTATATTGAGGACAAGGCTTTCGAATTACCGATTATTTTGTGGTTTTACCGGTTCGTTACTTATGCCATTTGCAAATTAATCTTCTTCAAAATCATAAAATTCACTTTTTTTCCTGAAAAAAAATATATGTACCTTTTCTATGCACTTTACTCATTATTTTGATATATAATTTGCCTTTCCATACTTCTCTTATCTGTTTCTGAGGCATTGGGAAAAATGTCAAAAAATTGACCAAAGTTAGGTTGGACGACCCCTTAACCAACGTAACGGCCAAAACCGGCCAGCGCTATTCTCAAAAAATCGCCAATTAATTTTCATTATATTTTCATTTTTTGTCTCAAAAACATAGGTTATGACCCCTCGTTGGAACGAGCTCGTCGAGCTCGTTCCAATGAGGTGTCATAACCTATGTTTTTGAGACAAAAAAATTAGTTAATCAAGATTTTTTTTTGCAAGTGTGTTCTGCTTTTCACGTTAGGTAAAGGGTTAACTTACTTACATCCTGTCCTTTGTTCCACCAACAAAATGCCCGAAATCGGGTGAACTCAGTGGTTCCGAGGTATTCACGTGACGTCATTTGAACACCTCATCTATAGTTCTATCAGGTATTTCAAGTTGCTTGCCTGCACCGAAAAGACAATTCAGCTGATGCGTTATGTGCAATAAGCCATCAAATCAAATCAATTTATCTGTTTATTAAACATATCATCTTAGTTGCAGCGTGTCATGGCCGCACGGAACAGTGTATGTCGATATACCGGTAATTATAATAATTCTTTGGCCTTCCGTTGATTTGCACGGGTTCTCTTAGAGGGAGCCAACATCGACACAGTCCCTCGTCGGTTGTACCTCCCCAACTCACCCTCCATATCTCCCAGAATTCAGTCAAAAGCCGTTTCATAATTCCACCCACTGGCGCTTTCTCGATCTCCCCAGCTATAAAAATTGACCCTTTTCCTCATGTCATTTCTCATCCACTTATCCTTCTTATTTTCATCTCATTTTTTCCATTAGTTTCCCAGGGAGTCTTGTTCCACTGGGCAAATATTTGGGAAATGTTCCAGAGTCTCCGTTACTCCCGAGTTACACATTTGGCACGCTCTCTCCTCGCCTTTCCCGATTCTCCCCTCAACTCCAGTGGCTTGGATCTGACCTTGAACAACAATGACCCCCCCCTCCCCCTCCACCAAACGATCCATCTAGGTGCTCCTCAAAAGCTGGCGCATTTTGTTTTATATAAATCGTGCTCTTGGTCCTAATTCCAGCTCGCCTGTTTCTATTGCAATCCTGGAGCACCCTTCCCCTACTTCAGCCCCATTCCAGATCTTCAGTTTATATAGAGGAATTCTCCATTAGCTTCCTCGCTTGCTTCAACCACTCTGTCTGAATTGTAGAGTTCCATATATGGTTAAACGTCATTTTACACCATCTGCTGTTTGGGAGATTTTCCAGATAATTCAGGTAGCATAATTTCCCCATATCTATTCTATCCTTTACCGGCATCGAACCCGAGTTGCCCTCTGGTAGCTTCCAGTGTGGCTGCGTTACTAGATCCGGTTAACCCTTTACCTAACGTAACGGCCAAAACCGGCCAGCGCTATTTTCAAAAATCGCCAATTAATTTTCATTATTTTTTCATTTTTTGTCTCTAAAACATAGGTTATGACCCTTCCTTGGAACGAGCTCATCGAGATCGTTCCAATGAGGGGTCATAACCTATGTTTTTGAGACAAAAAATGAAAATAATAGTTATTCAAGAATTTTTTTGCATGTGTCGTCTGCTTTTCATGTTAGGTAAAGGGTTAACAGGCCAGAAAATAAGCAGTCTGACATTTGCAGAATGAGGACCCCAGAGGGTGAATTTGATGATGCTATCCTGTACAGTGGGCCAATTTATCCTCTGGGTACCTCTTTCTGTTTAGTTTTGAGACCCTGATTCAGATTGAGGTTCACAGATGGTAAATTTAGTGATGCTACCCTGCTATGCAAGGTCGCATCACTAAATTCACCCTCTGGGGACCTCATTTTGCAGATGACAGTCTGCTTATTTTCTGGCTTGAGGGTTAACCATCGACCTGCATCATTTTGTAGTATCTCCAAGTTCCTCAGTACTGTTTTGATTTAGAGGGATCACATCTGGACACTTTATCAAATTTTTATTTTTTCTGATAAATAGGACAGTAGTTGTATGTCTCGTATGTTTCAGGGGCCAGTTGGACGTCATAGTCACGTGACCCAGTGGCGCCCTATTGTGTTGTTATGGTAACCCGCGTGAGCGGCCATCTTGTGACGTCATCTCCATAGTGATACGTGATGTTAGTGCGCATGCGCAGCGCGTGTTGTTAGGGTGATACGTGTTTCCGTCGTCCATTTTGTATACTGGAGGCCGCCATCTTGGTTTCTATGGTAGCACGTGGTTGCTATGTTACCCAAAGGCCTATAAAAAGAAAGGGGTATGTTCAGAGGGTGTGTTCGATTGAACAGGAGTAATTTCCCGATTCGTAGAATTACCACAAACAACCCGACAATCCTTCCAAATCACCAGAAACTTTATTTGATATGAATTCTTCAAGAATCCTATTTAGGACAGCGAAACCGTAGATTTTAATAGTAGCACTAAGTGCTATAGTACCTAGGTACCTAGGGGGTACCGGGGTGTGTTCGATTGAAGTTGAGGATTTTCCCAGAATCCCTTTTTGGATCCCTATCCCATGACGTTTTCTCCAATAAATTGTATAAGAGTAGCACGTAGTGCTATAGGACAAATTTACACAGTCTCCTCTGTTTCTACTTGGAACTATATTTTTTATGAATTCCTACGCTCTGTTTTTAGTAACATCTTTAACTGACCCCTAACTAATTGTTACAGTCTATATTTAGTAATTTCTTTAAATGACCCCTTATCTACATGATTTTAAACAAAAAAATTTAATGAGGATCAAGATATTTTTACTCTAACCAATCAGAGCGAAGTTAATCCACCAATCAGATTAGTATATTCTCATTGTGTTTCATTTCCATTAACTTCTATACTAATTTTCTAAATTTCCCAACTTTAACCTATAATCCTACAAACACAAACGCCCATCGAGAATGAAAATATCGATAAAAAAACGTTGCGACGTCGTGACGTTTTCAAAAACGTCCGTCACGTAGATATAAATTCCGGAGAAGAGTAACGTCGCGCCATTCTGTTTCGATCCTTCGAACTGAACACATCGCTAGAGAGTTTTCTATAGCAAATTTGCTTTCGCCAAAACTTTATGAAGATGGAGTCTGATGCCGCTACTGCCGTTACCAGGACTGACGTTTATGCCTGTCAAGAGTGTGGGAAGACCTTTACTGCAAGAACGAATCGAGGTCGCCATCGCAGAAATACCCATGGAGAGAAGAAGACTTACGACTGCACCAACTGTAGCAAGACCTTTACCAGGAAAGAGAAGCTGGATCAACACCTGAAGAAATGTTTGGAGATCTATACATACATGGGATGCGGCCAGGAGTTTAACCAACTACTTCATTTTAACCGCCACCAGAGTGTCACCCACCGACCAGTTCCTGTACCAGCTAAAAGGAAGACAGATGAACCGAAGAGAGGACCAACCAAACAACCAGGGACCACGACGACCACCCGTTACGACGTTGACCCGATTGATTTTGACAAGAATACGATGTCTGAAGAAGAGAGCGATGAAATTTTGAATGTGTACGAAGATAGCTGGAGTTCTATTAGAACTCGCCATATGATGAACAGAAGAGTCCAGGACCAGTATAACTGCCGAATCAACGATGTGAACCTGAAGATGATGAATGATGAATTGATGACTACCGTATTTTTGCAACAACACTTAAGATTTAAAATTAATCTTAGTTTTGGTTTTATCCTGCGACACAATGAAACGAATGAACTGAAGTGTTACCATCCATCATAAAACAACGCCCGGGTACTTGATGTTCCACAACTAGTATGCTGCCAAGAAGTCTTTGAAGAATTCCTTCATGATGTCATGGAAGAAGATATCCTGGAATGTGCCAAGTTAAAAGGACAGACATCAAATGACTTCTGGAGAGAGTTACGAACGTGACCTTTTATGTGAATAAGCTGAAAGATCACCCAATTGGAATGGTAGAAGATCTTCCCGATTATATTCTCCAGAACAAAGCAGTGAATGTTTTGGTGAAAGATAAACGTCACCAGTTTACCTACGAAGACAACCTGTATATCTTCCGATGTTTTGCTTTATGGGGTGGTTACACAACAGACAACCTCAACTATAAAACATATGCCATGTACAACAAATATTCAAAGAAGCCAAAGAATGAATTCCGTGGAGTAACTTTAGCCGAATTACCCGACTTGGAGAAATGTATTGAAGTAAACATTCAAGTATATGAACTTGTCAAGAATGATGATGATGTCCAAATTATTGCCAAATTAGTCCAGAGATGTCACAGAAAGTTTGAGAATACCGTGTTTGTGAATGTGTACAAGAACCATTTTAGCTGCATCATCGATATAGATCAATACTGCAAATCTTTTGAATGCCGTAAATGCGGCAAATTATGGAAAAATGGATTTCTACTCAACCGTCACGAGAAAACATGTACAGATGAAGTGAATTACCAGTATGTTGGCGGTGTATACCATCCACCCAGTCCGTATTTGATCTGTTAAAAGATGAAGGTATAGAAGTTCCCGAAGAGAAGAAGTTTTATCCATACCGTGCAACCTTTGATTTTGAAAGTTACGTTGTCAAATCCAGTCTACCTATCGACAGTGATAAACTGATATGGGAAGCAGAACACCGACCATTGAGCGTGAGCATATGTAGTAATGTTCCAGAATACCAAGAACCGAAGTGTTTTATGACAAATGGAAATTCTCAAGAATTTGTTGAAGAAATGATGACATACCTCACAGATATATCATCTCATTGCCATCAAGTGATGCAGACCTATCATGCGTGGACCTTATTTAAACTCAGACAGAAAATTGATGAAACGCTGGAAGCGGAAGCCAGAGCTACTGGAGACGATACACCCAAGATGCACCCCTTACAAAAGTTGGAGAAGAAATTTCAAGAATACCTGCAAGAAATGCCTGTCAACGGATTCAACTCTGGAAAATACGACATGAATGTAGTCAAGCGTGAACTGATGGCATACCCGAAGAGACAGAATCCACTCAAGTTTGCAGTGAAGAACTCTAATAACTACATGTGCGTCTCGACAGAATCTTTCAAGTTTGTTGATATTTGCAACTACCTCGCTCCAGGATTCAGTTATGACAAGTTTTTGAAAGCATTTGGCTGTTCCGTGACAAAGGGATTTTTACCATATGAATGGATCGACAGCGTGGACAAATTGGATCAGGACCACCTACCAGACCATGAAGCCTTCTACAGTTCTCTCAAGAAAGAAAATATATCCAATGAAGAATACCAGTACTGCCAGCATGTATGGAACGACCTGGAGATGACAACTTTCCGTGAATTTCTGATCTGGTATAATAACCGAGATGTAAACCATTCCTTGAAGCAGTTGACAAGCAGTTTGCTTTCTACCAAGAACGCCACATCGATATGTTTAAAGATGGGATCAGTGTTCCGGGCCTTACGTTGAAATACATGTTCCAGGCCATGAATGATGACACCTACTTCACGTTATTTAACCAGAAAAACAAAGACCTGCATCACTTAGTGAAAGATAATATCGTTGGTGGATCTTCAATCATCTTCAACCGATACCACGAGAAAGATGTTACCCGAATCAGAGAAACAAAATATGGCGAAGAAGCAAAACCATGTGGAAGTATTATAGGCTTTGATGCGAATGCGTTATATCTTTGGTGCCTAATACAAGAGATGCCAACGGGTTGGAGTATTAGACATCGTGGAGAAAACCAGTTTAAACCAAAACATCCTATGAAGTATGGTAAAATGGCCGAACAATGGTTAGAGTTTCTATCGATGAGATGACATCCACATCAGACATCAGTTTAACGGAGCTGAAAAAATGATTGGTCGAAGACAGTTTCCTGTTGATGGATGGTGCAAAGAGACACAGACTGTATACCAATTCCATGGCTGCTTCTAGCACGGACGTACCTGCATGAAAAATAAGAATGGCCTTCCTATCCTCCACAATGAAGTCAGAGGTAAACCCATGACAGAACTGCTACAAGACACCCGTACCAGTGCAAACTACATCACCGATTTGGGCTATAGACTTGTTGAAATCTGGGAGTGTGAGTAGAGAGAGATGAAGAAGACCGATGCCACACTCAAAGCCTTCCTGAAAGAGAACTTTTCAGACAAAATAGATGGTGCAATGATAGATGAAGAAGTACTGAAGAAAGTGAAGTCCGGTGAACTGTTTGGTTTGGTTGAATGTGATATACATGTACTAGATCATCTGAAAGAGTACTTTGAAGAGATGACACCTATCTTCAAGAATACAGATATTCCATAGATGATATTGGTGAACACATGAAGTCCTTTGCTGAGAAGAATGGAATGATGAAGAAACCCCGTAGAAGTTTGATCGGAAGCTATGTAGCAGAAGAAATGTTGTTTGCAACCCCTTTGCCGCAGTGGCACCTCCAGCATGGTATTGAAGTTGACCACGTCTGTCAAGTTATCCAATATAAATCAAGAAGATGTTTTTAAAAAATTGGAGATGAAGTATCTGAAGCAAAAAGACAAGGAGATGTTGACCCTGAAAAGTCGATAGTTGCCGACACCATGAAGCTGTTGGGAAATTCTGGATATGGCAAAACCGTTACCAACAAAGAAAAGCATCGACGTGTGTGCTATTGCGACGATGAAGAAGTCGCCAAAGCTGTAAATGACATGTCCTTCAGAGCCTTAAATCCATTAGATGGAACTTTATATGAAGTCGAACTCAACAAGAAGACCATCAAGTTGGATCTGCCACTTCACATCGGATTCTTTGTTTACCAGTATGCGAAACTCCGGATGATTCAGTTCTATTATGATGTCATCGATACTTCTATCAACCGCCAAGATTTCGAATATGCTGAAATGGACACAGATTCTGCATATCTATGTACCTCGACACCATCCATAGATGAATTAGTGAAACCAGAGAAGAGAGTAGAATTTTACAAAGAGAATTACAAGTGGTTTCCATCAGAGTGTTGTGATTTCCACAAAGATGATTATGTGAAAACCAAATTAGAAGGCAAAGAATGGTTGTCACCCTCATGTTGCCAAGAAAGAAAGCGTTTTGACGGGAGAACTCCAGGCTTGTTCAAGGTAGAATGACAAGGAACCAGCATCGTTGGACTGTGTAGTAAAACATATTATTGTTTCGGTGCCACCAATAAATTTAGTTGTAAAGGAATCAGCAAACGCCACAATGATTTGACGAAAGACAAATATTTGGAAGTTTTGAAGACTCAACAAAGTGGATCCGGCATCAACCGAGGATATGTTATGAATGACAACACTATGTATATTTACCAGCAGAGCAGAGATAGACTGTCGTATTTCTACCCAAAACGAAGAGTTTTAGAAAATGGAGTTAGCACCAAACCACTAGATATTTAAAGAAGAAATAATTGAGTGAGTGTCATATTTTCTACAACCAGAACAAAGTCTAGCTTTTGCCCATAAAAAGTCCTGTTTAGTTGACCGAAATATTCCTAAAAGCCGAAATGGATTTTATGTGGTCTACTCAATCATGTTAGGCTCACCAAATTTTTTCTAATGTCCAATATGGCAGTTTTTTCTCTAAAGTCCTATATGGCATTCTCTAAAGTCCTAAATGGCAGTCTTCATAAAGTCCTATATGGCAAGTCCTCATAAAGTCCTATATAGCAGTTTTTCTCTCTAATTAAAAACTCCTTTATGGCAGTCTTCATAAAGTCCTATATGACATTCTCGAAGTCCTTTATGGCAGTCCTCGTAAAGTCCTATATGGCAGTATTTTTCTCTAAGTAAAAAGTCCTATATGGCAGTCCTAAAAAAAATCCTAAATGGCAAGTCTTACAAGCAATACATTTTTCTGGCGTAAAGATTTCTCAATTGTTTTATTTATTCTAATACAGAGAGTTTTTTTCAACAGTATCATCATCATGTTGTAATTTCCTGGTATACTTTAGGCTAACCCTATTGGAAGTGGAGAATACTTCTTTATTCCAAACTTTTTAGTTTCATTCACAACTTTTTAGTTCCAATTATTTTTTAAAAATGTTGTTTCATGGTATCTTTTAGGTTACCCTTATTGGAACCAGAAGATACACATTTTGTTTTTGTAACAAACTTTTTAGTTTCATTCAAAACTTTTTAGTTCCATTTATTTAAAAAAAATGTTGATTTGTGGTATCTTTTAGGTTACCCCTATTGGAACCGGATGATACACATTTTATTATTTTTATAACAAACTTTTTAGTTTCGTTTAAAACTTTTGTTTCATTTTAAAAAAAGTTGATTCCTGGTGTCTTTTAGGCTACCCCTATTTTATAACCAAAGGAATAAATCATCATCATCATCATCATCATTATTACTAAGAAATTCTCTATTGTGAATATTTAAAAAAAATGAGAAATTTTTATGACAGAAAACTGAATTTCTAAGTTGGACATGTTGTTTTCTTTTGTTTTTTAATGAACAAAAAAAAAATTCCCCCAAAGAGGGTACGAACTGTAGGGGGTGGGAATGCACTCGAGCTATTTGATTTATCTCCATTGGACAGAGGTTTGTAGCTTGACCTGCCCCAAGCCTGTATAAAATGCAGAGGGCCATAGTTCAAGGATCAAGATTGCAGTTTGATCGCCAAACTGACCAATCAGATCGAAGTTAATCAACCAATCAGGTTAGTATATTCCCATTGTGTTTCTTTCCCATTGACTTCTATACTAATCTTCTAAATTTTCCAACTTTAACCTATAATCCTATAATCCTATAGGAAACAAACTCAAACCCCCAATCAAGAATCAAAAAGTCGATCAAAATTTGTTGAACTGGGATGATGTTTTCAAAACATCCGTCAAGGATATATAAGATTAGGCAAAGCATGGACTTGGCATCATTCACGATCGAACCATTGACCAGAGAAGATGTTCCGAATTGGCACCAAGCAGACTTATGCTAACGTCACCCAGTACCAGGGTGAACTGAAGATTCATCTCAGAAGATGCTTTGAGGGAAAAGACCAGAAACCTTTTCCCACTAAGACTGGTATTGCTATATTGTTAGAAGAATGGAATGCCTTGAAGTCCCAAATAGAAGAAGTAGATGCAGCCATCAAAACCCAACAAACAACTTTAACTGAAGTTCTTGAAGACACTAAACCTACTAACCATGACGACTTCAAAAAAACAATTCAAGAACCACCTTTGAAGAAAAAGATCGCAGTGAGAATAACCCAACCACGACCATTGATCGTTGATGAAATTGATAGTGAACTCAGGCAAGTTCGCTTTCAACATGAACTTTGCTTGGCATATGCTCATTATGTCGAAGAGAACATTGACACTGTAATGAAGAAAAATGCTATGGATGTACAGTCGATCATCCAAGTCAGATTCAGCATAATGTATGCCTAATGATGTCTGAAGAAGAGAAGATTATAACATGTTTTAGTGAAGCACTTGAAAGATTTAGTTAACAAGAATGATGTCCATCTACTGTGGCACCATAATACTTCTGGAATGAATCCACCACCAGTACAGAAAGAGTATGAAGATACGTTCGAGAAACCTCTCACAAATGAACAGAGACGTTGTATTATGGACTTGGTGATTGAATTCATGACCTTCAAGAAACCACTCAGTCTGAAGGTGTAAATAGATTTTGTAAATCGGGTTATTCAAAACATTCAAGATATTATATCACCTGTTCCAAGTCACATCATTTAGTGTTATAGTGAATGGCAACCATTATACAATACTTTACCCCAAGTAGAATGAATTCGCAGAGGGTCTCCCTCAAGAATTAAAATCTGATAGTTTAGTCATATTGGATGATCTGATGCTCGATGCAGATATGTCTAGATTATTTACTAAAGGTAGTCATCACCGTAAGATTAGTGTGATGTACATTGTTCAAAATTTATTCGACAAAAATAAAGTCCATAGGATTGTAGCTCAATAGTCATTATATGATCTTGTTTAAAAATCCTATGGATCGTTCTCAGATCTCACACTTGGCAGCACAGATGTATCCTGGTCATTCCAAGTTTCTGAGAGAAGTTTTCGAAGATGCCACTTCGACACCATATGGTTACCTTTTAATAGATCTCAAACAAGATACTCCTGAACACATGAGATTAAGAAATCAAATTTTTTCCTGGGGAAACCCAATATGTGTACCTCCGAAAAATATAAAAGGGGAGCAACGATTCTGACTCAAGTCAGAAGTATGTCTGACCGTCTCAAGCGCAACATCACTCTTCTCAAGCTTTTTTATTAAATCGAAACCCACACTCGTTAATTCCATACTAAAACATGCAGACAAAGAATTGATTACTTGTTTGTGTGACTGTGCCTCGAATATACTGAAGGGAGCAGTCCCTCTGACCAAAGCTCAGAGAACCGAACTCGTTCGTCAGTAACAACTAGTGAGGGCAGTGGCAAATAAAGGTACCTCTGACAAAAAGAGGAGACAAATATTGCAGAAAGGGGGATTCTTGGGGGCATTGCTGTCTCCTGTACTATTGGGTGCTGGTAAAGGTATTTTTGGATGATGGAATATGCAAAGAAGATGGCTTTGGTAGAACCAAGGTTATTGGAAAGTCTACAAGAGAGTCCAAGACAACAGAATGAACTGGCTGTTTCATCACTGGATAGAGAAATGAGAGATATTCTCGACGCCCCTTTTCTTTCGGCTGATGAAAAGATGACTCAATATAATCAAATTTTACAAAGATACTTGACATTTCAACAAAAGGTAATGGCTCCTCGACCTATTAAAGTCGAATTCGAGAAAGATAATAAAGACGAAGGCATTCTCGATTCTGTACCTATGACAATGAAGAGAAAGGGAAAGTTGTTGTTGAATCGTATTAGAAGTGACCCAAATATATCTTGGAATGAGAAGGGCGAACTAGTCTACAAAGATCAAACAGTGGTAGGGTCGAATGTAACAGATCTTCTAAACGATTTACTTAGAAGACGAAAATCTTTCCGACCAAAGGGATGGGAAGTGTTGGCCGTAGCTTTGAGAGATAGTAACATACCCGAAGAATTGATTGGTCATAAAGAACGTTGGGATTTTATGAAACAGGCACCGATAAAGTCGGAACGTAAACAACGAAAGAAAACAGAAACGCCAAAGTGGACCGAAAAAGGGTATAAATAGAGTTGAACAAGGCAGTCATGTAACCGTTATACTATGATTCTGAAGCGCCTGGTAGTTTTGGTGATGTAGACTCTCTTCGTAGAGCGTCCAAGAAAAAAACTAAACAAGTTGTGTAAAATGGTTAGAGACTCAAGACACATACACTCTTCACAAACCTGTTCGTCCTACATTTCCTAGAAGGAAGGTGATAGTTAGTGGTACAGATGCACAATGGAAAGCTGACTTGGTAGATGTTTCAAACATCAGTAAATTCAACAAAACTCAAAATTTGTGTTGACATGTATAGATGTGTTTAGTAAATATGCTTGGGCCATACCCCTCAAAAACAAACTTGGTGATTCCATAGTAAAAGCTTTTACTAAAATTTTCAAACAAGGTCGTAAACCAGAAAAATTACAAATTGATCAAGGCAAAGAATTTCTAAACAGAAAATTTCAGAATTTTCTCAAAGATCACAAAGTCGAATTTTTCACTATACAAAATGTGGAAACAAAATGTTCCATATTAGAAAGATTCAATAGAACTTAGAAAACCAAGATGTGGAAATATTTTACCAAGAACGATACACTAACTTTTCCACTTCAAAACTTGGCGAAATCATATAATCTTTCTCATCATCGTAGTATAGGGATGGCTCCCATTGCCGTGAACTTTGAAATTCAAGAAGAGGTTTGGCAAAGGTTGTATGGTCAACCCATAAACACAAGACACCAAAGTACAAAGTGGGAGACAGAGTGAGAATCAGTAAAGTTAAGAAAACTTTTGAGAAAGGTTATTTGCCCAATTGGACCAAAGAGTTATTCACAGTGGGAGCCATCAAGAAAGGACATCCTGTCACATACATCTTACAAGATGGGGAAGTATTGAAAGGGTCGTTCTACACTGAAGAGCTTCAGCGAGTTTCACAAGAAACTATTTACAAAATCGAACACGTACTCAAGAAACGTGGTCGAGGTAAAAACAGAGAACTGTTCGTAAAGTGGTTGGGATATCCCACTTCATTCAATTCGTGGATCAAGCAGAGTCAGCTCACCTATAAAAGGAAGTGAACCTCTGAGGTTTCTTCAAAATGGAAGAAGGATCAAAGGGTTCTTGACCTCTGTTTGGAAAAAAGAATTCCAAGGAGCGAGATCACTTACTTTTCACAAATAAGCATTTTGTATATCATCATCATCACCAGTGTCGTTAATCTCACTCTCGAGAATACAGACAGCAAGTTGTGGACTGCTCTCTTGAGTAGTAGCATAGGATATTTGTTACCTAATCCAACCATTAAGAAAACGAAATGTTTTATTTGACTCTACCAAGTAATAGTTCTATGAACGTGTTTCCTGAAAACACGTTGACAACGTACACCACTCAGTTATCACAACCAGTGAATCTCACGGGAGAAAGGGAAGTTGGTCTGGCAGAGATTCAGTATCCAAATACTTGGTTCAATATTCGTGGAGAAGAAACTTCTGTTACAGTGTTCTGGTCTTCGAAAAAGAATTACCGACTTACGCTCAAGGAAGGTCGTTATTCGGAACCCACTGATGTGATACGGGCTATCAATGGTGTTAAAGAACTACTCTTGCCTCGTCACGATAAGGTAGCTTTTGAATTGGATGAAGTGACTGGCAAAGTTCGTATCACGGTACGTGATGGAGTCGTGGTCACATTGAGCCCTACTCTTCAAAATATGTTGGGATTTAATGAGTGTGTTTTTAAATCAGGAACTTACAATTCTTCCAGAGTTGCCGATGTCAACCAAGGATTTTATTCACTCGATGTATACTGTGACTTGGTTCGTGACCAAGTCGTAGAAGATACAAGAATACCACTTCTTCGTATCGTACCCGTACGTGGAAAATATGGGAATATCAGCTCTAAAACTTTTGAGAATGTGTATTATGAACCAGTGGAACGAAAAACTTCCAGTACCCTCCAGGTGTATATAAGGGGTGACACAGGAGCCATAGTACCATTCGAGTTCGGGAAAGTGACAGTGACACTTCGTTTCAGAAATCGTAGATCGCTTCATTTCACACAAACATGACTTACTATTGTAAGTTCAAATTACACGAAGAATATTACACGAACAAGCTGGGGACGGTCTACCAGCTTTTTCTGGAGCTCAAATACAGAGAGGATATGGTTTGGGAAGTATATTGGGAGGACTGAAGAATATGGTGTTACCTTTATTGAAAACTACAACCAGGACCGCGGGGAAACAGCTCCTCGTGAGAAAAGGAGCGGCCTTAGCCGAAGATGTCATTGAAGGGAAAAATGTAAAAAAGGCAGCAATCAAAAGAGTCAAAGAGGCTGGCGCAGGAGCTTGGAATAAAGTGATTGGTGGGTCGAAACTACCCGGCAGGAAAGGTATAAAAAGGCCCTCACCACGCAAAAATCGCCAATCGACAAAAAGAAGAACTGTACAGACCCAAGACTTTCTCGCTGCATGATGTCTCTCATTAATGAAAAATCTTGTGAGTGTGTCAACATCGAACTCGACTTGTTTTCTATACCACCAACACAGACTAGTGTGGAACATGGGAAATGGTTAGAACATAGGCCTTTGGCGACTATAGGAAACAGTGGTCCAACAGATTTCCACATTGCAGGATCAGGAGATGATTATTTGAATTTGGCACAGACATACTTGTGTGTTAAAGCAAAGGTTGTGGATTCCAATGGGGTATCAATTGCGCCCGATGCCAATGTGGGTCCAGTCAATTTATGGATGCATTCCTTATTTAATCAAATCGATATCAGCTTGAATGAAAAACTGGTATCTCCTTCCAACAGCACTTATAACTACAGAGCTTTCATATAAACGTTGTTGAGTTATGGATGCCAAGACGTCACAACTGACTAATGCATTATGGTACAATGATACGGCCGGACACATGGAAGATTTGACAGATGATAACAAGGGATTTCTTCTTCAAAAAGAAATTTATAGAGAAAAGTAAAATCGTGGACATGACTGGGAGACTACATTTGGACATGTTTTTCCAAACTCGTTATTTGCTGAATGGAGTTAATGTTCATGTTAAAATGAATAGAGCCAAAGATACTTTCGCATTGATGGCCGATGCCGATACATACAAGATCAAAATTCTAGATGTATCCATGTTTGTACGCAAAGAGAGACTCCAATCATTCGTGAGAATCAGGGCTGGGAAGAGTTAAAATTTCCCTTAACACGTTAACGTGTTAAATATTTATGCGTAAACATGTTAAATGACGTTAAATGTTAAAATTAACAAAATTGTGGTATAACAGACCAATTCCGGCCATTTTTGCTGATTTGATCTTGAATCTGATTGAACTTACGTACACTATTAACCCTTTTAACTCCAGTGGTATCTCCCATCCAGTTCAATGGCAGCAAATAGAAGAGTCCATATTCATTATTTGGGGTAGACCAATCAATAGTTTCAACGTGCAGCCTTGGGGCTGCACGTTGAAAATACTGATTGGTCTACCTCGCAGATTCACTGAACAGCCGACCTATAATATAATGGAGTTATGAAGTGTCATGTTCCTGGCCAGGAAAGCGGCCGCCTGGATTCAAATGGTCAATATTGTTCTCTCGACAATGCGGCACAGTTTCAGTTAACTGAGTGAGACGAAAAAAATAAATGCCCTATATAGATACACACGATGAGTACAAAATCATTCCTGATGCACCCTAACAAACTTCAAAGTTAAATGTTAATAACTTAGTTAAAAATTGTTTAACTTTGTTAAAATAATTTAACACGTTAACGTTTGAAACGTTAACTGCTCCCAGCCCTGGTGAGAATGGCTCACGAGAAAGCACTTACAAAAGCAACTGCAACATATTCCATCGACCCTGTGGAAACCAAGGTGTTTTCAGTGCCGAAAGGAAATCTGAACATTACACAAGAAAATTTATTTTTTGGCCATCTACCTAAACGCATCGTGGTGGGATGTGTAGACAACGATGCTTTCAATGGAAACTTTTCAAAGAATCCATATAATTTCAAGAACTACAAAATCAATTACTTGGCTTTGTACGTGGATGGGAACAGATTCCAGCCAAACCATTACAACCTATATTCGAACAACAAGAAGTGGCGAGATGTTATGCGACCCTGTTCCAAGGGACTGGACAAATGCATGAGAATGAAGGAAACCACATCAGCCGAGAAGAATACATAAATGGATACACCCTATTCGTATTCGACCTGACTCCAGATCTATCACATGGACAACACCTTCGATCTGGTGAAGAGAGGAACCTTGAGACTAGAAGTCCATTTTGAAAACCCATTACCAACCACAATCAACGTACTGGTGCATGCAGAATTCCAGAACATCATAGAAGTGGATAAGAATAGACAAGTAATCTTCGATTGCTTAACATGAACACGTTGCAGTTAAAGAATGCACTTCGATCAGACAGTTGTTTGAAGAGAATATGTTTGGGTGTATTTGCAAGAAACTTATTACCAAGAAGATTACCAGATCACAGACCAGTGGCTTTGATAGCCAACACGGATCCAGACCACAGAAAAGGAGAACATTGGGTGGCTCTCTTTGTGGGTCACCACAACGCAGAGTACTTTGATTCCTATGGATTACCACCACAAGACAGACAATTCGAGAATTTCCTGAAGAAGAATTCCAGATATTGGAAGTATAATACAAAACGCCTTCACGGACCATTACCAGTGTGTGGACAATACTGCCTGTTTTACTTGAAACATCGCTGTCGCGGTGTACCGATGGAAACCATATCCAACATGTTTACGACTGATCTAATGGATAATGATGTGTTGGTTAATGGCGGCATAGAGGAAACCAGCCACTAGATGTCGCTGTATTGAAGAAAAACTATAAAAAGGGTGCACTTGGTGTTCAGCTCATTTGTGTTTCGACAGCCAAAGAAGAAGGATGTCTACTAATGTGACCGCCTTCAAACTTAACAACGATTTACAGATTCAACTGTTCAAGAACGACGTTGGGTTCCAGTTTACCACGAGAGATTGGGAACAAGTGACCAAAGCAGTGGATATTGCAAAGAAGAGAAGCCTTGAAATAGGAACCCAAACCAAAGAGAGAAAGAAAACTAAAGAAGAATGAAGATAGAAAGGATTGAAGAATGTTCACTAGTCCATGTTTGATCAGGATGGCACTGAATGATTATCAATCAAGAAACCAAGAAACAAGAAATCCAAGAGACTTTGTAGAGAGAATGAGCGTTTCATTCGAAACGTATTTTCGTGATGTTCCACCATCAGTACTGGAGCAGTTATTACGTGGAGAAGAGAAAATAAGAAGAACACCAGAACAAAGACCGCCAAAACACATCAAGTATGCATTGGAAGAAAATCGTCTCAAAACCTTTCAATTCATATTACAAAGTGAAAGTGTGAAAACCCCGAATGAACTGACAAAAGCTGGATTCTTTTATTTGGGGACAGGAGACAGAACTCAATGTTTTCATTGTGGTATTATTGTTCGTTTCTGGGAAACAGAAGATGATGTTATAGAACACAGAAAATATTCTCCAGACTGTTATACATTCATAATTTACCACCTGAATTCATGGACGTTGAAAAAGTTCAAGAAGAAGAAATGGCCATCAAAGAAGAAGAAATGGACACATCATTTCAAGAAGAAGATTCACGGAGGACAAAATGTAGTGTGTGTTTATTAGCTGAGGCCAATGTCGCTCCGCGACCATGTAACCATTTGTGCCTGTGCAAAGACTGTTGTAAACCACCGAGAAGATGTCCAATCTGCAGAAAGACTGTTTATGAATATCTGACAATCTAAATACCATAAAAAAGATGTATTATTGTTGTTGAATAAAAGAAATTAAATTGTAAAAATTGTGTTGTTATTTTTTAACAAACCCAAAAAGGTATCCTCAAATACCGAAATGAGGCTAAGAGGGATAGTAAATTAGACCTCATACGTAAGAAAAAAGGATTCCCTTAGCTTAACATATGGGTAGATCCTCACACGAGTGGAACTTGAAGTTAGCTTCCTGGCCTTCATGTACACATATGGGCTCTACTTTTATAATTTAAATAACTGTTAGAAGAACCAAAGGATTCTGGGTAAATTTGTCCTATAGCACTACGTGCTACTCTTATACAATTTATTGGGAAAAAACGTCATGGGATAGGGATCCCAAAAGGCATTCTGGGAAAATCCTCCACTTCAATCGAACACCCCCCCCCCCCCCACTCGGTACCCCCTTGGTACTATAGCACTACGTGCTACTATTAAAATCTACGGTTTCGCGGTCCTAAATAGGATTCTTGAAGAATTCATATCAAATAAAGTCGTTTTTGGTGATTTGGAGGGATTGTCGGGTTGTTTGTGGTAATTCTACGAATCGGGAAATTACTCCTGTTCAATCGAACACACCCTCTGAACATACCCCTGTCCTGTTGTAGGACTTTGGGTAACATAGCAACCACGTGCTACCATAGAAACCAAGATGACGGCCTCCAGTATACAAAATAGACGACTGAAACACGTATCACCCTAACAACACGCGCTGCGCATGCGTACTAACACCACGTATCACTATGGAGATGACGTTACAAGATGGCCGCTCACGCGGGTTACCATGACAACACAACATGGCGCCACTGGGTCACGTGACTATGACGTCACATGAGATCCCCCGATGAGATCCCCCAACTGGCTCCTGAAACATACGAGACATACTACTTAGGACAAGTTTGATTAATATCTCCACTGTCAGGTTTAAGTGTGTTCCCGTTGTTTAACATTTTACCCCAACTACACCATATCAAAATTTGTTATTTTAATTATCCTTTTCAAATTTAAAAAAAATCTCAACATCACCATACCGTGTGACCCCTCGGTGGAACGAGCTCGGTGAGATCGTTCTGTCGAGGAGTCACATGGTATGGTTTTGTTGAAATATTTTGGAAAATATTTTTTTTCATATGATCAATTTGTAACTTACGCGTATAGACAGGGGTAGACAGGATCCATTCGTTAGGTAAAGGGTTCAAAGGCGATTTTCATTGTAAATATATTAGAGCGCGGTGGTTCAGTGGTAGACTGTTGGAGCTCTATACTAGAGGTCCCGAGTTCGATCCCCGTCCGGGACGACCCGCGTTGTGTCCTTGGGCAAGGCACTTTATCCCGATTGCCTCCATGGGGGCACGATGACGCCATGTACTAAGGCGTACTGCACGTCGATGGTGCACATGTCTTCAGCTGCTGTAACCCTGCTTGAGCGGAGCTTGAACAGAGTTAGAATGTTGAGGAGCTGACAGTTGCTCGTCGATGCTCGGTGGTTCTCTCCAGGTACTCCGGGTTCCTCCACCCGTAAAACTGTCACGGTCACGACTAGCCATTGTGCATAAGTATGTGACCTTAAACAACAATAAATAAATAATAATTAAATTATAAATATGTTAGAAATAAATAAAATGTTAGATTGGAACTTTTGTATATTAGTGGACTTGGAAGTTGCGATGGTACGACATGTCACTCATTAGGAAAGCAACTTGTTTCTTGGTCCATTACAAATCACCACGTTTAGACGTGTTGTGAACGATATTTCCCATTATGAGCTATTTGATCGTGATTATTCGGTAAATTGTAACCTCCATTGGTAATTGAAAAACTCAAACCATAGGTGTCCATGCTTTGTGAAAATCAGTAACTATAGTCACATGGCAGTCTTTATACGGCAGCATCCGGAGCGCGGTGACAAGTCAGTGGTAGATTGTTGGACTTCTATGCTAGAGCTCAATTTGTAAATTACGCGGATAGACAAGGGTAGACAGGATCCATTCGTTAGATAAAGGGTTCAAAGGAGATTTTCATTGTAAGTATGTTAGAGCGCGGTGGTTCAGTGGTAGACTGTTGGACCTCTATACTAGAGGTCCCGAGTTCGATCCCCGTCCGGGACGACTCGCGTTGTGTCCTTGGGCAAGGCACTTTATACCAGTTGCGTACATGGGGGCATGATTACGCCGTGTACTAAGGCGTACCGCACGTCGATGGTGCACATGTCTTCCACCGCTGTAACCCTGCTTGAGCGGAGCTTTAACAGAGTTAGAATGTTGAGGAGCTGACAGCTGCATGTCGATGTTCGGTGGTTCTCTCCGGGTACTCCGGCTTCCTCCACCCGTAAAACTGTCACGTAACGCTTAGCCATTGTGCATACGTATGTGACCTTAAACACCAATAAATAAATATAAATAAATAAATAATACGGCAGCATCATTAGCGCACAGATGCATCTGAAGGTTCCATCTTGATTAGTTCTTTTTATGTATTTGAGAATACCGTCGTCAGACAGGCCTTTTCCACCATACCATACCATCTCTGACTAATATCGCCATGAAAACCGACTTTCGATAAAGTTATCTCCCTTGATATTATTAGACGGGCGAGGAAGGTCCAATTAAGAAGCGGGTAGTTGTTGAGAAAACACTTATGACATCAGTAGAAAATAAAGCCAAGTTTCCTTTTGTTATTTTTAATAAACGAAAACAAGAGACATCTCTTGGAGCTGTCTGTTGTTTTCGTTTATTAAAAGTTAGAAAGGAAATCCTTGGCTTTTTATGGCATGCTAATTAGCAGAAATTACTTTATAGATAATACGTCATTGAAAACATCTATCAGTATCACAACTACGAAAACTAAGTGCCCACAATGGCTCTTTGTTTAGCGAACGTGTCTTTATAGTAATTTGCAGATTTTCATTCTTCCCAGAAAAAAACTAGCGACTCTTACCTCCTAAATTTTTATTTATTTATGATTTATTTATTGGTGTTTAAGGTCACATATTTGTTCACATGGGTAATCATGACCATAACAGTTTTACTAGTGGAGGAAGCCGGTGTACCCGGAGAGAACCACCGAGCAACGGTGAGCAAGCAACTGTCAGCTCCCCAACATACTAACTCCACACACGCAGGGTTAGCATTAGTTGAAGACAGGTGCACCATCGACGTGAAGTTCGCCTTAGTACACAACGCCGCCGTGCCTCCGCGTGGGCAATGGGGGTGAAGTGTCTTGCCCAAGGACACAACGCGGTTGCCGCAGGTGGGATTCGAACCGAGGAACTCTCGGCTTGCAGCCTGCACCTCTACCTCCCGAGCCACCGCCCCCCCCTTCCTAAATCTTTATATTAATGGAAAGGGCAGTGTCTGGGTTATATGTTACGATGTGCGCACAGTTGATATAATGAGCAGAAAAAAGTTAGAGAACCTCAAAGGATGAGGAAAACGCCGTTTTCTTATTTTTAAATGGGGTTAACCCTTTAGCAACGCAGACGATATCAAAATTTATTATTTTAAATATCATTTTTTCAAAAAATTTCTTCAACAAAACCATATCATGTGACCCCCTCGTTGGAACAAGCTCGTTCCAACGAGGGGTCACATGATATGGTTTTGTTGAAATTTTTTGAAAAATAATATTTTTTCAACTGCTGAATTTGCATATTACGCGGGTGGATGCGGGCGATTCGTTGGGTAAAGGGTTAAACAGAGAATAATAGTCAAACGTTCAAATTGATTGGGGGAAAATTGTAATATGTCAGCTTCTGTATTTTTTTTTTACTGCTCTACGAGAAAATGCACGAAGTTTGTGAAATGATGCGCACATCGTTGATGGTTACAATACACTAAATGGAGGCAAAAGCGCCCTCCAACGGATTTTACCTCAACATTTAATGAAGCATAAAATGAAGGAGATCAGCTGATTGGGGCAATATTTATTGATTTTGAAACCCTCAATAAAAATGCCACAGTGTCTCTTTTAGAAAAGACTAAAAATATTGGCACTGACTGTCCTTTCAAAATTGTGAGAGTTGATATATTAGGTGAGGGGAACAACTAAAATATGCCTTTTCAATTGAGCATGAAACTGGACGGTATTTGGGAAATCGTCAAATTTGAACACAGAAAACACACGGTGACATATATTTTTTTCCTGTTCATTTTTTTAATGAGATGATATACTAAGTGGATTCAGGACTGTTTTCCCCCAAATGACCTTGATGATCTTAGGAGGCAGGAAATTGTTAACACTGTCGCCAGTGCAAATCTTTTAGTGTATTGCAACCTGATACAACTTCGCTAAGCCTAACATTTCGAAATTCCAATTTTTATATGAAATTCCCATACCCTTCATGTCACACTTACTGAGAGCTTTAGAAAATCAAATGAGCTAACTTTCCGGTAAATCCCATCCAATGATGAAAATGGTCAGCTATGTAAGACGTCACTGCACTTTTCTTTTGTTTTGCATTGCTTTAACGTGAAGTACAGTACGTGGAGAGTGTAGTATCGCTAAATCACCCGCAGAGTGGAGATTCCACCCGAGCAATAATTGAAAATTTGTTGCAAATCATAACAATCAAAAGCAAAGTTCCAGCTAATGGACCTCCGGGTTAAACCCGGAGGTCCATTGGCTGAAACATTGCTTACGTTTTCTGTCCATATGTACAGAATTTGAAAGTGATACTTTGGGTGATTACTCCACTCCACGGGTGATTTAGTTACAATCCACTCTTCACGTACTGTAAATAAGTGCGCACACTAGACATTTTCGTGTATTGACATAATTAATTTATCATTCCTCAGAAAGCTCAGAGTTACTCTGGATTCTCCTTGAATCAAGTGTTTGTTACAAAAAATGGCGAAATGGATCTAAAAAGAACGAGCAATTCTGACTTATATAATGAAAAAGTTAACCTTAATGGATCTGTGTAAATGCGTTGTTTTGACTTCAAGTTGGTATGATGGCCTTCCGTTATTGGAATTTACACTTATCGCATCTTTCTAACATGCGATCAGCTATAAATTATCAATGTTGGAGCAACCTGACCAATACATTACACTTTTTTACTACCAACACTGTCAGAGACTTAATTTGCAAAGAGTAATTTTGAAAATAAGTTATCTTTTTCGCCGACGAAGATTCTTGCTTTTGGCTCATTTACCAACGTTTAGATTAATGACAGCAGTCACAAATGGATTGATTTATAAGGGAATGTCTAGATGTTTGACTTTTAGACATCCCCGCCTTGTTTGAAGTATAGACATAATATAGCAGGAGAAAATCCCATCAATCAATTTTGTTCGAAAAGCATGTTGCAAAGTGTAGCACCAGGATCACCCCATTGCGATTTTTTTTCAGAAACTATTGGAAAATTTCGTTTACGAAAAGGTAATGAAAACTGCTGTCACGAGTATGTTTTTCATTTCAACACTTTTAGTGTAAAAACGAAAACGAAAATATGTATAGAATCTGAAAAACGTATTCTGTGTATCATATTCCACACAGTTTTAGATCATTTGCTTGTTTCTTTATTGGGGTTTAACCCTTTACCTAACATGAATAGCAGACGACACTTGCAAAAGAAATAAAAAAATATTGAATAACTAATTTTTTTCATTTTTGTCTCACAATCATAGGTAATGACCCCTCGTTGGAACGAACTCGACGAGCTCGTTCCAATGAGGGGCCAAAACCTATGTTTTTGAGACAAAAAATGAAAAAATAATGAAAATTAATTGGCGATTTTTTTAATAGCGCTGGCCGGTTTTGGCCGTTACGTTGGGTAAAGGGTTAACGGCACCTTCAACAACCAGGGTCACATCGTATCGGTAAATGTTTCTAGAGGAAGCCAGACTACCCAGAGAGAACCAACGGGCACCGAGCAATTAATATAACTAATTCAACTGTGCTTTAATATTTACAAATTTGACTTTTCCCCACTCCCGTATTGCTAATATTCGTTTTGAAAGTGGTAGGTCCAGAGTCGTAACATTAGCGGAAAGTGATACTTTAACATTTATACATGCGGGGTTGTTCTCACTTTACTAGCAGTAAAGTTGCGGCAGATTTAATATCGTCCCTTGAGTGGCCTAAGGCGCCATCTGCAATGCTTTAGTACTGCAGATGACCCCTTCTTCCTCTCAAGAGACGTTGCAATAAATGTTTTTGTTTCTCTTTGTAGATTGTTCTTAGTGTGGTTATTCTGCAGCAAACCCAGTTAACAGGCAGTGCTCTGTGGCAAAGCGCTGGCAAATGAATAACACTATCGTGATGTTCTACTCACGTCAAGTGCAAAGCACTTCCCTTCTACGTTTCTGTATGACACGCTGATTCATGGCTTGACCCAAGATGAAGAAACATGATGTGCTCAACTCTTACGAAATTGAATACATATATTTAAAACTCGGGTAAACATACTACCTGCACAATGCTTTTATTGCTCCGGATTCCGCCAGCAGTATGTGTAATGGCTGATGCTGTGACAAGGTGTGTAAACCATTTATTACTTCTTTCTTAAATAAATCAAAAAGTGAAAAATAATGATGTCAAGACTTTGTACATGAAATATAATTATTAATGAGCAAACTAAATTGTAAATGAGCAGACAAAACAATATAAGCCCAGTCGATAGCTAGGATACGCAAAGATAGCGATACACGAGGCAACTTGTGAAAGCAACATGTCGCGACAACAAATGCTTTTTCCACGTGACATGATACACGAGAATTGATTTACTTCAACATGTTTCCTCAAACTGCAGAATCTCCGCTGGCCTTCGGGTTGGAAGATAGTTGAAGCACAAGAAACGGTCAGGGCAGTGATCACACAGCGACATATTCATCGAAACGAGAGACTATAGCGAGTCATGGTATATTTACCGATATACGATTGTAACCTTTCTCACACTGGGACGAACCAGGGTAGCATTGTAAATTTCTGCGCCTCCACTTCTATCGAGCTTCCGTCGCCCCTGTTCTCTTCCATTTTTCACATTCCAGCTGACAAGAGTAACCACGGACTGTGGCTTCATTCATGGGCATCTTGTGATGACATTAAATGCTAGGGTACAATGTATGAGTAGTGTGGTTGCCCAATAGCTGAAGGTTGACGTCAGTGGATGTGGTTGAATTTGTGTGGAAGGATTTCATGCCACCTGGTGAGTTCTATCATTGAGTCACTCCCCCGGCGGAGTGACGTTTGGTGGTGAGTCATGTTTATTCTTGGTGATTGAAAATTGGCCTCACAAATTGATGTTTCAAAATGGGGCCTAAATTAACCAAAAGACAAAGTGTTTTTGGTATTTTTCGAAAGTTAATCATATGTGCCCTATCCATTTCCCCCGATACACCCCTCCCTGTATTAGACCGTATTTTATCATCGCGGTAATTTGCTCAACGGCATTTTGTCATCGCGGTATTTTATCGCCCAGCACTTTGTCGTCCCAGAATATTATCGCCATGACAAGATGACCCGCGGCATAGTGTCGCCCTGTAAAATGTCGTGGAAACAAAATGTTTGTTTAATTTTAAGCATGTGCAGACAGATGCCAATATTGTTAATACTAACAAGTTGCCAGTTCTTCGTCGGTGATTTCTTAGATATCAAGCACCCTTTTATTCCTTTATTTTGATATACTGGCAGGTTAGCGATGTACAATCCTGGGTGCGATTGGTAGAAATCTATCAATACATGACAGTTTAAATTCGTAAAAGCGCTTGAATAATTCCCTATTTGAAATATTTCGTGTATTTTTTAACGTCGTCAAAGCACAACGAAATCACGTGATTCAGTTCTAAGCTTTCATCGGCTGTTTCGAGCAACATGTCCTCTGAAAGTTGAACAGTGCTCCAGTTTCAAGCAATTTGTCAACAAAAACATTTTGAAAACAACAGCCTATGCTATTCGAGGCAATAGGCGGAAGCAACAGGTGGCTTGTCATGATCTGCCATGACACCTATTTTGATACCCAAGTACCACAAACCACAAATTTGTTTTTCCTCTCAAAGCCTCCAGAGTCACGGATACTGGTGGGTCCGGGGACTCTGTAGCCACCCCCCTCCGCGTCGGGGAAATCCTGACGCCACCCCTGGAGTGAACATTTGATAGTGCATCTTACTTTTCTTAAAAAGGATTAACCCTTTACCCAACGTAACGGCCAAAACCGGCCAGCGCTATTCTCAAAAATCGCCAATTTATTTTCATTATTTTTTTCATTTAATTTCATTTTAGGTCTCAAAAACATAGGTTATGACCACTCATTGGAACGAGCTCGTCGAGCTCGTTCCAATGAGAGATCATAACCTATGTTTTTAAGACAAAAAATAAAAAAAAAATACTTATTCAAGAATTTGTTTTTGCAAGTGTCGTCTGCTTTTCATGTTAGGTAAAGGAATCAAAATCACTCAGGGGAAGAATCCATATCAAAAGTGTTTCAGTTGTAATAGTCACACTCTTCTCACTACATACTTGTATGTTAGCCCAACCACTGCTAGGCTCTTTCTTAACATGAGGCATTAGCTATAATCGTTATTTTGTATGTCTAATAAATCAGAACTCCTAATGCAGACAGTGTTCAAATCTGTAACGCGTAAACAGGCGCGTAGCCACGATTCTATAATAGGGAGTGCCCTTGCCAGTATTTTTTTTTTTTTGGGGGGGGGGGGGGTGAGGGGGGCAAAGGTGATATTTAAAAAGCCGTTATGTGGGGTTTCGAGGGCCTCTCCTAGTCCCATCCAAGGAAGGAAGTGGGAGGAGTTGGTAACGGCCTGGTTAGGAGTAGCCGCCAACCCCTTAGACACTTTTGCAAAATTTAGTGCTTTAAGGGCAAAACTGGGGCATTTATGGAGTGTGTAACCCCTATATTGAGGACCATTTTGGGGGCTGTATGTGTCTGACAGTTGCATTGGTCCAATATTTTGTGGGCAGCGACTATTTGATGGGGAAGGGGGTCAGCCCCTCCCTCCCCCGTAGCTATGCCACTGCACTTAGAGTTGCATCGTGTGCTCGAATGGCAATGTTGTAGCTTACAAGATGACGCAGTCGGGAAGTTAGATCGTTCAACGTGGTAGGTATAAACGGAAATTTGACAGCTGACGTGCAGTCGACTTAATCAACAAGGAATATGGACTTAGTATCATAAGACACTGAACACCACAGACTTAATTAGAAACTGATCCTCTCAACAAAGGATTCTGAAAAGTAGTAGAAGAGCGATGGATCCCCCCCCCCCCCCCCCCCCCATTGGCCGAACCTACCCCGGACCTAGGAAGTGACGTCATAGCCACGTGACCCAGTGGCGCCATGTTGTGTTGCCATGGTAGCCCACGTGAGCGGCCATCTTGTGATGGACTCCCATAGTGATACGTGGTGTTAGTGCGCATGCGCAGCGTGTGTTGTTAGGTTGATACGTGTTTCCGTCGGCCATTTTGTATACTGGAGGCCGCCATCTTGGTTTCTGTGGTAGCACGTGGTTGCTATGCTACCCAAAGGCCTACAATCAGACATGGGGTATGTTCGTATGGTATGCTCAATTGAATAAGAGTAATTTTCCGATTCGCAGAATTACCCAAATAAACACGACAATCCCTTTAAATAATCCAAAACGACTTTATTTAATATGAAACCCCAGCTTGGGCATATAATAGTAGTACGTAGTGCTATCAGACGAATTCTTTTGTATGAGAGTCCTTCTCTGGTTCTGATTTCAGCAGAATCTTTGAATACATCGTAGAATTACCACAAACAACCCGATAATTGTTTACTTGGCTCTGATTTCCCACTAAATTCTCGGTTTCGACCTGTGTATCTACAAGCTCTCTTGACTTCCCCCATCTCCTGATAAAGTATTCCGAAGCCCCTAGACGTATTTATGTTCTATTGTACACATTACATGTAGCACATAGGCACATACGGGTATTTAAGTATACCTATGACCGGGTTCCTATACAGCTCCTGTATGGCTCCTAGCTCCTATATGACTCATAGCTCGTATACAGGAAGTCTTACAAACGGCTTCCAACCTATCTCCAACTATATGTCCTATGAGTTGGCTCTATTGTAGCCATCCAATAATATGTATAGTCTTTTAACATCCGTGTATTCTTGTGTCATTACTACCATAAGTATTCCGACGTCCCTAGACGTGTTTATGTTCTATTGTACACATTACATGTAGCACATGCTGGATGTGCCGAAATGGGCGTATGTGAAAATGCGCAATGTGACATATTGTGCACTAACACATAGCGGCATGCGATAAAAAGGGGTTCCGAACGACAGACGTTTTTTTTCAAAAAAAAAGAAAAAAAAAGAAAAAGGGATTCCATGGAACTTGAGTGTTTGGTGGAATGTGCTTGTTTGTTATTACACATTGTGTCACAATGCGTACACATTACAGGTAATATATAGAATGTGCCGATATATGCTGAGGTGATAATGCACAATGTGCGCACATCACATAGGCACATGTGGGTATTTGAGGATACCTATGATTTTGTACTATTTGAGGATAACTATGATATTGCACTATTGGAGGATACGTGTTGTAGAAACCTTACATCCGGATACTCCATGCTATATCCGGGTACTTCTGTTTGGCAAGGTACAAAAAGTGTGCAAGCTCGGCTTAAACCTCATTTGTGTCCAGATCATCGTCGTGTGAAGATATGTTACCAGTTCGTTGCAGATACAGTTCTAAGTTATTTTCGAGATCGGATAATGCTCTTATTCAATCGAACATACCCTACTAACAAACCCCTGTCCTATTGTAGGCCTTTGGGTAACATAGCAACAAAGTGCTACCATAGAAACCAAGATGATGGGCTCCAGTATAGAAAATGGCCGAAGGAAACACGCATAGACCTAACAATACGCGCTGCGCATGCGCACTAACACCACGTATCACTATAGGATGACGTCACAAGATGGCCGCGCACGCAGGCTACCTTGACAACACAACAAGGCGCCACTGGGTCACGTGACTATGACGTCACATCCTAGTGTCGGGGTAGATCCGGCCAATGGGAGACGATCCATCGCTCTCCTACTACTAACAAATCTGCATTTTAACTAGTCAGAATCGACATGTAAATTTCTATTTTTTTCTTTTTTGTTTGAAAAGAAGGTAATTTTTTTATGAGGCTCCATTTAACTATTTGTTGGTATTTTAGCGGAAACTTGGAAAAAACTAAACGAGCAAGAGCTCGTTTGCTCAATAGGCTAATCCAGCCGCGGGGAAATTGATTCACCCAATTTCTGAAATCAGTTTTGGTCACTGTGATTTAACTGAAGAACACAGAGATGGAAGTGTCAATCCTAGTGGTGTTTCTGGAGAGATTTAATTTATCATTAAACCCCTAATATAATATACGAACATTCTGGATTAACTCGCAATGGAAAGCGCTGTCTAACCTCGTCTGTGGGTCTTCCGACGTCCACTTCATTTCATCTCATAACTTTATTAATATTGACCAGCTGTCATAAAGCGCCCATACAATCATCCTAATCACGTGCAATTTGACAGGCAATAACCAATATCTTATTTTGTACGACACAAAGTCTTGACGATGTAGACATGTCTGTGGAAATATGACTCTTCATTCACATAGATGGTAATAGATTAGGTTTCTAATAGGTCATGAAATATAAACCGTAATAATGATCGTATCTAATAATAATTCGATTAGACACAGTTTTACGCAAAACTTGTGGAAAAGGATAATCCACCTACTCACTGGTCTGAACTTGGTCGCAAATGAAGGCGTCGCGAAGATGACGAATTTGGGGTGTTGGCCAGGTTGTGTTGGCTCAAGTCCCGGTTGACTAATGTTCCAACTACATCATCAAGGCATGCCTTCATCGAATTGGAATTATAGTTAAAAAACTCAAGGACTTCTTAGAAATTTATTTGTGAATAAACACAATTTACAGTAGTAGTCTTGGCGCGACTTCTTATTCTATTAACAGGTACTTTACCGGCTCTCCAAATTGGTCATTCCGGGCCCCCAACCGGCCAATTCAGGTACTACAGGCCCCCATTTGTATGACCGCGTTTCAAATGCAGTATTTTGAGAAAGTACACGATTACTCACAAGAGAGAATTGATATCTTAGACTGTAAAATGTCACGATTGGAAAAATAATTTGGGTGTCCGAATTTATTTATTTATTTATTGGTGTTTAAGGTCACATATTTCTGCACAATGGCTAATCATGACCACGACTGTTTTACGGGTGGAGGAAGCCGGAGTACCCGGAGAGAACCACCGAGCAACGACGAGCAACGGTCAGCTCCCCAACATACTGACTCCACACGCAGGGTTAGCATTGGTTGAAGACAGGTGCACCATCGACGAGCAGTACGCCTTAGTACACAACGTCACCGTGCCCCCACGTGGGCAATGGGGGTGAAGTGCGTGGGCAATGGGGGTGAAGTGTCTTGCCCAAGGACACAACGCGATTGCCGCAGGTGGGATTCGAACCGAGGACCTCTCGGCTTGCAGCCTGCCCCTCCACTAACTGAGCCACTGCTACCCCTAGATGTCCGAAAATGTGTGCATTTTGAGCGTATCTGAACAGGGGAGGTAATTTGATGCGAAATATCCACGGCCGTGAAAATGAGAAGTTTTGAAATTCCTACAAAAAACAAGTATCTCCGGCAGAATAACTGTAATGGGACCTTGTAGTACGGCCGCCGGTCACCTTTCCACGGATGGGCGATATTTCCACGGACGCAATAATATTTGATTCCAAACACAAATTTCAGGAATAATCATCAAAAATTTAATTAATGAAGCACTGTATACAACCCGATGCTTCATTAATTAAAATTTTGCTGCTGATGATTTTTATTACTTGGTAAACGTATGCGTGGACATTACTACCCACGCATGGATTACGACCAGTCCGCGGCGGCTGCACTGTACGTGTATTCCCGACGTCAGGTACAGTGCTCCTGTGGCCACGGCACGAGGAATGCTTTTCTGAACACAAAATGTTTATACCCAATCGATCAGTATCCTAGAATTTAATATGATGTACTGAAGATGAAGGAAAGATGGCGGAGTAGCAACATGGGGATGGTGACGAATTTGTTGCTAAGTAGTGAAAGAGGATAAAGGAGCATTGTGACATAAAGATGCTTGTATCCGCGTACAGGGAAATCAGACGGGAAAGTGGCTGAGTGGATTGCTGAAGGATGAATCGCATACATGTGTGATGATAGCTTTCCCTTCTAGGAATGTCACACAGCAGTGAATGGCAAAAGATTAAAAATAAAATGAATAATATTTCGTGGAGTGTAGGGCGCGGCGAATTACGATATTTCTCTCGAATCGAATCTCGAATCGAATCAAGCAAAAGGTTCGAAACCGAATCGAATTTCGAATCGAATCCACTTTTCAATTGTTACGATCCTACGGCCAACTTGTGCTCTTTATCTCCGACGAAAAAAGCCATTCACCGCCCTTTGAGTGTACATGGCGCCTTGGTGCACTTAACCCTTTACCCATCGCAGACGATATCAAAATTCATTATTTTAAATACCCCTTTTTTAAAAGATTTTCAAAAAATTTCAACAAAACCATATCATGTGACTCATCATTGGAACGAGCTCGACGAGCTCGTTCCAACGAGGGGTCACATGATATGTTTTTGTTGAAATGTTTTGAAAAATAATATTTTTTTAACTGCTGAATTTGCATATTACGCGGGCGGATGCAGCCGATTCGTTGGGTAAAGGATTAATAGGCGATATATTGTGCAAACGAGCCGTAACGCAATCTTCACTATCGCTTCAAATGTTATTTTCTGAATTTTCCGACTGAATTTATGCTATCTACTCAGACTGGTTACATTCAATGTATCCATCAGAAAACTGCAGGGTGAGTTGTTCAGAAGTTGACAACAAAGTTATTATTTATTTATTTATTGATGTTTAAGGTCACATATTTATGCACAATGGCTAATCATGACTGTGACAGTTTTACGGGTGGAGGAAGCCGGAGTACCCGGAGAGAACCACCGAGCAACGACGAGCAGCTGCCAGCTCCCCAACATCGTAACTCCGCACTGCAGCACATGCAGGGTTAGATTGGTTGAAGACATGCGCACCATCGACGTGCAGTGCGCCTTAGTACACGGCGTCATCGTGCCCCCACGCGGGCAATGGGGATGAAGTGTCTTGCCCAAGGACACAACGCGGTTGCCGCAGGTGGGATTCGAACCGAGGACCTCTCGGCTTGTAGCCTGCACCTCTACCTACTGAGCCACCGCGTTCCCTGACAACAAAGAATTGTATCAATATTGTTATGTATCAGTGTTAATATCGAAACGTATTTCATCAGAAAAAGTGAGGAGTCTCCCACAAAAACACACAGCTTCACTTCATTGATTCGAATAGAGAAATACATTATTTTTTCAACATTCATAATGATAATAATAATTATCATTCATACGTAAAGTACAGCCACCGTGGATTGGACATAATCCACGCGTGGGCAGTGATGGCCACGCACATGTTTACGGGCAATAAAAATCATCATCAGCAAAATTTTAATTAATGAAGCACCGGGTTGTACCCGGTGCTTCATTAATTAAATTTTTGATGATTATTTCTCTAATTAGTATTTGTAATCTAATATTACTGCGTCCATGGAAATACTACCCACCCGTGGAAAGCGATCAGTCCACGGCGGACGTACTGTAGATGTACCTTGAGAATGTGCATCCCACCAAAGCACGTAGTAGAATTTATTTATTTATTGATGTTTTAAGGTCACATATCTCTGCACAATGGCTAATCATGACTACGACAGTTTTACGGGCGGAGGAAGCCGGATTACCCGTAGAGAACCACCGAGCAACGGCGTGCAACTGTCAGCTCCCCAACATACTAACTCCACACAAGCAGGGTTAGCATTGGTTGAAGACAGGTGCACCATCGACGTGCAGTACACCTTAGTACACAGCGTCACCGTGCCCCACGTGGGCAATGGGGGTGAATTGTCTTGGCGAAGGACACAACGCGATTGCCGCAGGTGGGATTCGAACAGAGAACCGCTCGGCTTGCAGCCTGCACCTCTACCAACTGAGCCACAGCGCCCCCAGCACGCAGTAGAAAAAAAATATTTCTAATGTTTAAGAGTAAATAAAGAACTCGATACTTGGCCAATATTTGCCGGGCTAAATAATTATCATCAATGGTTATTTCCTCAGGTTGAACACTGAAGCTTACCAGAGTAAGATGATCATCTGTTCGTGATAGTGCCACAATGGTCTGCACTCCTCCTAATTCAACAAACTGAAAAATACAGCATATATATCTGTCAATAATGAATTTCAGCACTGGGCGTCATGAATGTTATCTTCAAGGTGATCTATTTAGAATGATACAATGGTGGAGATGTAGTTAGTTTTAAAAGGGTTGGAATACAAGTGTGTAACTTATTTGAGTTCCTCTCATTTGACATACAATAACAAACATGCATAATTACATAAACGGCATTCAGATAGATGTATCATGAACCAAATATGTTTTTAACAGGGTTTAATCCTGGGAACGGGAATTTTCTGGTTCTTGTTTTTGAAAGTCAGTCAAGATACCAGGAATTTTCCGGTTGTCATTTCTGAATATCTGTCCTGATACCAGGAGAGATTTATAGGAGAGGACCGGGAATCAAAGTTTGCGTTCCGCAACCTTTGATTCCCGATTCTAGTCTATGAATATCCAGGGCATTAGGACAGATGTTTAGAACCGGTAACCGGGAAATTGCCGTTTACGAGATTAAACCATAGCTCTAACGGTGATGCTCGCCTCGAAAGAAACTGATATTCGCCGTAATCTCATAAACAATAATACGCAATTATTGATACCATGGTCAATGAATTTCCCGGTTATCGTAATTGACTTTCATAACCTGGAACCGCAGAGCTGTGAAATCCCATTCCCGGTATGAAACCTTAGTTTTTAGGTATCAGTAACTAAATAAGTTTTTTTTAGTGAGCTGTTTCAAGAGATAGGAATAGAATCACCATAGTCTTGAAGATGTGACCTGGAAGTTGAAACTTAAGATGACATATGGTTACCATACTATAATATAGGATAACAAGCGTACCACGGGACGCGAAAACGGTCGCCACGAACCGTCCTCGATCCTTCAGCCCGAGAAGCGCACTTTGGTTCTCTCAAGGGATGACATTTTCTACTAACCAAGATTATATGCTATTTTCTCATCATTTTTAGACCTATAGCTCCAAACTCTCGGGCCACCAGTCTAATTTTGTTCGAAATTCGACGTTGTTGTGTGTCAGGGCAAAGCCAGCCTAAATATAGGGGCAAGGGGCCTCATATTTAAAGATATTGTAAGTTCAAAATATATTCCGCATCAAGGGGAAAAACCCACGTGAATTTCACTTCTCTGTAAAGCTGGACATAGAAAAAACACACGTGGTGTATATCCAGCTTTAGCGCAGGGACCCAGGGGAGAAACGGTATGTTAGATAAGGTCTAATCTCGTTTAGTTTCTACAGTAGTCGGAGTCTTACGAGACGTAATCGGTTGGTGTCAAGATATCGTCACGGTCAATTAAGAAACGAGATTCTAAAACGATAGAAATGTCTATCGTATCGTCACCTAACAATCATGGCAAGAACGAATCGGTTTTCTCGACAAGTGAAGTCAGCGTTAAGTCACGCGTGAGATGACTTGTATTGATTCTGCCTCGATATACGTCATCTCCCACCGTTTTGACAGGTGGACAGATGAGCGTCGGTCCACCTGACAGTTTAGGGTAAAAAGTATATATATACCTGGAAGAGCAGAGCATTAGACACACACTTGGGGTCACACACGCGTTGGTGAAGTCCAGGACAGGCGGACTCTGTTTCCTGGCATAAGGGTACCTTCGATCACAGGACCCTGAAACGGCTGGAATCGCCAGAGAGGGCATTCCATGATTGATTTAGCTTAACGTTGATAGGCGGCTACGGGGCCGAATTCGTGAGAAGGAACACCCCAGGTGTTACGATAAAGTTTAGATTGTCGAGTAGCAGGTATCGGCCTGCAATAGTCAGAAGTGTAGGTTAATTGTATTGTGCGTATTAACCCTTTGAAGCGTCAGACTGATTGCGTTCTGAGTAGTTTGTTTTGCTGTCAAAACATCGTAATACCGACTGGAGATCGGCGTGAGTGACAATTTCGCCCTAGCACAAAAAGGGGCATTTGTGAATCGTGAATTCAACCAGGAACGGTGGATATTTCAATAGAACTTTCACGGAGGACTTTCAAAAGGCACATAAGGTATGAGTAGACAATATCTGACCCAAATCAGAAGTACGGTGGTTTATAGATGACGAACATTGCTGGTCGGAACCCTCCGACAGCCAGAGGTACAGTTACGCGCAGACGTCGACATTTGAGCCTAAGCGGGTGAAGCTCTTATGGCGAGCTCACAGTAATAACATTTCAGACTTGTGAAGCTCTTATGGCGAGCTCACGGTAGTAACATTTCCAGTGTGTAGACTATAGTGCCAGTACAGGGCTATAGAATGACTATATGATTGTTTAGAATTATTTAACCGTAGTGACCCATTTTCTGTGAAAAGAATTGAATTGTCGATTGTTGAAATATTGAAACGGATTTATTTTTATGTGTAAATAAAAGAATCGTTGTTACTTTAAATCATTCTTTCCATTATACAGCCTGAAGTGATTAGGAATCACACCTAACGGAAATCGAACCTATTTCAGGCCAATTTGGCAGAGAAGGAATCACGGCGTCGGTCTAACTCAGCTCTCTGCGCCGAGTTCGCGACACTTGGATTCCGACCCTCCACGTTGGTCTAATTTTCCCGCAACTTCATCAGCGGGACTAAATAACCCCACGTCAGCCCAGGCCTTACGGGGCCTCAGGTGTTCCCTGACATTGATTGGCGAGGCTACCAGGATATTTCTAAAAGGTAAAAAATGGCTATATGGAAATTTTCTTTTATTTTAACGGCGGTTCTGTTTAGGTTTTGACGCGTTCGGTCAGTTGATGCCGTTCAAGGGTTTAATATCGCAATACAGTAGTCCCCAAAATGATACTTAATAGCCACTATAACTGCGGTAGGTTTCAGAATATTTGGTGCGTTTAATTACGTTAAATTACAGAAGTAAATTAGGATCAATTGCCATATTTTTTTTTCTTTCTTTCTTTTCCTTCTTCATTCTTTCTGACGAGTGTTGAAGATAGAAAGAAAAAATCAAAATGGATGTTGTTACACCCCTCGCCCAACTGGTATCATTAGGCAAGGAAATGGGCCTTGAGGGAGCTGAACTTCAGAAGTTCGTTAAAGATGAGCAGAAACGTGAGGCCAAGGAGATTGCCTTACGCAATGACGCAAGGGAGAGAGAGGCCCAAGCAGTAAGGGAGGCAAAAGAGCGAGAGATTCAATTAGAACGAGAGCGTGAGAAAGACGCAAGAGAGGCGAAAGAGAGAGAGATTCAATTAGCAAATGAGGCGAGAGAGAGGGAAGCCCAATTAGCAAGGGAGGCAAGGGAGGCAGAACGGGAGCTCGAACAACAGAGGCACGAGAGAGAATTAGAGCTCCTCAGAGCAAGGGCCGATGTGGAGAATGAAAGTCGGCGCTCAGGGGATGGGAGTGCAGGGGTAGCAATTCATGCCCCACGCCCCCATCTCGCTCATTTCAATGAAAACACAGATGACTTGGACTCGTACTTGGAGAGGTTCGAGCGTTTTGCCTCCAGTCAAATGTGGCCAGAAGACACATGGGCTATGTGCTTGAGCCCTTTGTTGTCAGGCAAAGCCCTCGAGGCTTATACCAGTATGCCTCCTGCACTTCTTAACGACTACAGTGAGCTGAAGAATGCCATCCTTCGGAGATACCAGCTCACTGAAGAAGGATTCCGGACCAAGTTCCGAGAGATTAAGCAGGAGAAGGGAGAAACAGTGCCTCAGTATTTTGCCCGAGCTAGGCGGTACTTTGACCGCTGGACTGATCTCGCAGAAGTGAATGAGTCATATGGAGCCCTGCGAGATCTATTTCTCCGGGAGCAGTTTCTAACTACATGCTCCAAGGAGTTGGGCCTGTACATCAAGGAAAGGGGTCCGCCCACCTATGATGAGATGGCAACTGTGGCAGAACGCTACATCGAGGCCCACGGTGGGAGTGTAAACGCACCCAAATTGGCTAGGGGTGGGGCAAACGGGTTGGCAATGGCACCCGTAAGGCAACACCACCCCGACCCTCCTGCGTCGCAGGCCAGCCGGAAGGGGAGCGCTCCCAAGGACACCACTTGTTTTATCTGCAACAAGCGGGGTCATATTGCCAGGGACTGCTGGCAGAAGCAGGTAAGGACCACTGGGAACATTAGACCACCTCAGCAGGGGGCCGGGAACGCCACGCCAAGGGGTTGGAAGCAAGGTGACCGCGTAGATCCAGGGCCCAGTAGACAGACGGCAGCGTTCTGTCAAACTATCGGTCCAGAACACAGTCCCCTCCGGGAATGTATACAAGAGGGAGAATTGAGGCTGGAAGGCGGGAAGGTCGTCCCGATAATAAGTGGCATGTGTGAGAGGCTCACAACTTCGCAGGAGAAGGTTGATATGCCAGTGTACCCAGGGTATGTGGGACAAAGGGAGATCCGTCTGCTCCGGGATTCTGGGTGCTCCTCTGCAGCGGTTAGAAGGCAACTGGTTGACGACAAGCAATTGTTGGGGCGTGACCATTTGTGTATTTTGATAGATGGGACCGTTAGAAGGTTCCCCATCGCGAGGATAACTGTGGATACCCCATTTTATTGTGGCGAATTGGAAGCCATGTGCATTGAATCACCTGTGTATGACCTGGTCATAGGTAATATCCCAGGGGTGAGGGCAAGCCCTGATGAGTTATGGTCCGGGGGTAGGGGGCCAAGTGATGGCCCAACGAGGGCAAAGGAAGTTCAAGTCGGTGGGCAAGGACCCCCGGCGGTTGCACTCGGTAACGTACCGAGTAAGGAAGGGAAGGTTCCCAGGGGGAACCAGTCCGATGGTCCGGGGGATGGCCCCTACACGACGAAATGTCGCAAAGTTTCAAGAGGGACGACTCCTGTCCAATTAGGGAGAAGGGGCCGCAGGCAGTCCAGGCTAAACGCCAAACGGCGAGGGAACCCAATGGGGTCATTGGGGAAAGACCCTCAAGCAAATTTATGTGGGGGAGTTGAGCTCCCCCAGAAGTCGGTGTCACCTGTGTGGAGAGGGGAGGCCAGACCCACGCAAATGGCTGGGCAAACTCCTCCAGAATTGAGAGGGCACGGGTCAACACAAGTTGAGTGTGTCAAAGTGGATGGGACCGCTAAGGTGGGCGCCCAGGGGACCGAGAAAAGGGTCCACAAATCAAAGGAGAAGCATCCTAGGTGGCGGAGACCACGTAGAGAGTGCCGGGGGCGCACAGCGCCCAATGTGCTCAAGAAGTCGTCGCAATGGACCGGGGGGTCGACGGCACAAGGGCCAAGGACGGCCAGTGTCGTTCGAACGACGGTAACCGCCGGGACGAGTGAGCCTGAGGGATATAGCGCCAAGGGAAGCTCTTGGGAATGCGACAATGGCAGGGTATGGGGACCCTGGTGGAATACCCGTAGAAATAACGGGGCGAGAAGTAGGGGTGTGTCAAGGGTTACCCAAGTGGATACTGGGAACCGGGCCCCTACCAATGGTCGGTGGTTATAAAGAAGCAATAGTTGGGTGGCTGTGGGCCTGGTGTCTGGGACGGGGGCTCCAGTCGCAAATATTTTTGTGAGTGAGGTGATGGGCTTCGTAAACTCGGTATTAAGGCCCGGAAGAAATTTTCTTATTTTTAGTATTATTGTTGCTCTGACTGCCGACTAGAGTTGGTTGTGAGTGCGAATGTGAGATACACTGCCCTGTCTGTCGCGTGTGCGTGGACGGGGAGCCTGTGTGTCGAGTTTTGTAAGTGTGGGATACACTAACCCCGTCTGTCGCAAAGGCGCGGTCGGGAAATCTGTGTGTTGAATGTGTGAGTGTGTGAGGCACAATTTTAATCCCCTGGTTGAGCTTTGCGAGGGTGAGGCTCAACATAATGCAGGGGTCGTTTGCCCCTTCACAAGACATAGGGGAACGGGAGGCGAAGTTACACTCCGTTGGAATTAACCCATCTGACGCAAAGGCGCGGACGGTGTTACTCGTCGGAGTGAGTGCCAAGTGAACTGTTTGCAAAATGGGCGAACGTGTATAAAAATGTGTATGTTTGGGTGTAAATATATAGTATTACAGAGAGAGAGAGTGCTGCAAATCTAAGAATAAGGCTACTCTCCATATGTAAACCCGCAAGACGGGAGCATGTGGTAGCGTGTGTGTCGTGGGAATCGGTATGGCCGACGCATGAGCCCGGTCATGAACCCCACGACCACTAGGGCACAGTTTTGTAGTCTTAAACATGATGGGTAGATTGTAAAAGGGTGTGAGAGGCGAGCGTGCGTGGCTTTGTCCCTTGCGTTTTAAGAGATACACAGGGTGTTTCTCTCGGGAAGGGAGTTGTCAGGGCAAAGCCAGCCTAAATATAGGGGCAAGGGGCCTCATATTTAAAGATATTGTAAGTTCAAAATATATTCCGCATCAAGGCGAAAAACCCACGTGAATTTCACTTCTCTGTAAAGCTGGACATAGAAAAAACACACGTGGTGTATATCCAGCTTTAGCGCAGGGACCCAGGGGAGAAACGGTATGTTAGATAAGGTCTAATCTCGTTTAGTTTCTACAGTAGTCGGAGTCTTACGAGACGTAATCGGTTGGTGTCAAGATATCGTCACGGTCAATTAAGAAACGAGATTCTAAAACGATAGAAATGTCTATCGTATCGTCACCTAACAATCATGGCAAGAACGAATCGGTTTTCTCGACAAGTGAAGTCAGCGTTAAGTCACGCGTGAGATGACTTGTATTGATTCTGCCTCGATATACGTCATCTCCCACCGTTTTGACAGGTGGACAGATGAGCGTCGGTCCACCTGACAGTTTAGGGTAAAAAGTATATATATACCTGGAAGAGCAGAGCATTAGACACACACTTGGGGTCACACACGCGTTGGTGAAGTCCAGGACAGGCGGACTCTGTTTCCTGGCATAAGGGTACCTTCGATCACAGGACCCTGAAACGGCTGGAATCGCCAGAGAGGGCATTCCATGATTGATTTAGCTTAACGTTGATAGGCGGCTACGGGGCCGAATTCGTGAGAAGGAACACCCCAGGTGTTACGATAAAGTTTAGATTGTCGAGTAGCAGGTATCGGCCTGCAATAATCAGAAGTGTAGGTTAATTGTATTGTGCGTATTAACCCTCTGAAGCGTCAGACTGATTGCGTTCTGAGTAGTTTGTTTTGCTGTCAAAACATCGTAATACCGACTGGAGATCGGCGTGAGTGACAATTTCGCCCTAGCACAAAAAGGGGCATTTGTGAATCGTGAATTCAACCAGGAGCGGTGGATATTTCAATAGGACTTTCACGGAGGACTTTCAAAAGGCACATAAGGTATGAGTAGACAATATCTGACCCAAATCAGAAGTACGGTGGTTTATAGATGACGAACATTGCTGGTCGGAACCCTCCGACAGCCAGAGGTACAGTTACGCGCAGACGTCGACATTTGAGCCTAAGCGGGTGAAGCTCTTATGGCGAGCTCACAGTAATAACATTTCAGACTTGTGAAGCTCTTATGGCGAGCTCACGGTAGTAACATTTCCAGTGTGTAGACTATAGTGCCAGTACAGGGCTATAGAATGACTATATGATTGTTTAGAATTATTTAACCGTAGTGACCCATTTTCTGTGAAAAGAATTGAATTGTCGATTGTTGAAATATTGAAACGGATTTATTTTTATGTGTAAATAAAAGAATCGTTGTTACTTTAAATCATTCTTTCCATTATACAGCCTGAAGTGATTGGGAATCACACCTAACGGAAATCGAACCTATTTCAGGCCAATTTGGCAGAGAAGGAATCACGGCGTCGGTCTAACTCAGCTCTCTGCGCCGAGTTCGCGACACTTGGATTCCGACCCTCCACGTTGGTCTAATTTTCCCGCAACTTCATCAGCGGGACTAAATAACCCCACGTCAGCCCAGGCCTTACGGGGCCTCAGGTGTTCCCTGACATTGTGGGCGGTTTGCTTATCCGCTTTGTGTGGAAAGCCGACGAGTGCTGATGTAATGTGATGTGCCTTTACTTAGGTTACCACCGTGCTGTACAGCTTAACCTGCTAAAAAAACAATCTTGAGACTTTGTCACACAGCACATTAAATGTGAAGAGAAAAAAAATTGACTGTTATCAGAGACCTGGTTTGAATTTTTCACGAAATGGATATGATGCATAAGTTCAATTGGCGTCAAGACCATGCCACTCCGGTTTTATGATGTTTCACATTTTTTGTCTCACACTCCTGTTTTCACTTGGGTAAGATCTTTACAGGGAAGAGAGTTGTTCCGTGAGTATTTTGCGAAATAATCTGGTTTTATATTTCAATTCTCCCAAGTGTGGTTTTTAAACTGCGAAAAACTCCATAGTCAATTCTGTAATTTCTACAACACCGTCTTCAGTACCCTGTTCGTGCAGTTCAATTAATCTTAGTTTGAAAATGGGTAATTTTGTTTTTAAATTAATGGCTTGTGACTAGCTTTTACACTATTTCATTCTATCTCCATCCCTCTTTGTGAAGAATTATAAGCAAAACATTTAACTACGATGATGAAACCATCCAGTTGCCTCTTCCATTGGAATGAATCAGTTTTCAAAAATAGGGATCACAATGGTCCAAACAATTACACAGCCACTGCCATAAGTAGTAAACTTTGAAAACTTTACAATAAAAAGTAAATTAGAAAAACTTGGGTTGGTTCCAGAAAACTCGTGGACTTTCATAAGGCCTTTGGTTTAGTTGGTCGATCGATTTATTTGGAGAATTGAACCATATTGGCATATATAGTGAAATTTTCGAAACGCTGAAATGAATGGGGTATATTATATCGTCTACGCTTTTCAAAATCTTCATAGTTGATATTAGTTGCGAATTCGGTGAAACATGCTGCCAGGCATGCCTAGAAGAACATTCTATAAATCAGAAAAAAAACATTCTTTAAATAATCTCTTATTCGCGGATGACCTAGTTATGCTTTGTCTCGCGGTATATCGCGATGCCTCGGTAAAGATCAATTAGGGTTCTGCAAATATTCGACATTCGAATCGCATATTCGGGTCGAATTCGAGTCGAAATCGGAGATCCGCACATGGAATGTTTGAATATGGTAAACGAAAGCAATGCAGTAATTGTTGAGTTTTAAAACTATAATCCCGACTGACTAATATTCCAACTACATCATCAAGGCATGCCTTCGTCGAGGGCATGCCTTGATGATGTAGTTGGAATATTTTATCTTACAATCAACATGTATTTTGTCTGTATTAACTCTGCAACTGTCATGTATCCGACCCCCTGATACAGATGTTTGTATCAGTGGGTCGGATACAGGCACGTTCCTTTCGCGTGAGTTCCATTTTTTTCTTTTTGTTTATACGTACGAATAAATAGTTCATTATATATTCGTATAGATTCTTGACTTATCCCCAATATATTGAAAGATAAAATGATTATTACCATTATGTGGATGTACAAAATATGTATCCGAGTCTCGCTCCGGGTTCTAAGGGTAGATCACGACTCGTCTTCGACTCGTCGTCATCTGCCCTTAGAACCCGGAGCTCGACTCGGATACATATTTTGTACATCCACATAATGGTAATAATCTCTATTTATCAGTCCAAACCTGATCCACCATAGTCGGCACAAAACAAGTTTACATCCCACCTTATCTTCGCGGCGCACCTTGTCCCAATATGTGACATGGGCCACGAACAGAAACATGTTAGATCGTCTATATTCGTTCTATTCGAAAATGTTGGGTTCATATTCTATTGGATTCGATTTTCGATTCGAGTAAAAATGCTGTATTCGTGTAACCTTAACTGGAAAATGTGTTCAAATTGATAAACTTTCTATTAATATCGAAAAAAGCAAAGTGCACGAAATTCCGAAAAAATGTGTGAAATTACTACCAAAATTTCATATTACTAACAAAGTAGCTGAGAATGTGAAAAAATAGAACTATCTTGGTATTACTTTCTGTGCTAACGACAAACTTCATATGAGAAAGTAAAAATGATATAAACGGAAAAGGCATGGGGGTATTATTATTCACCGGTTAAATCTTTGCTAGAACATCCATTTGACTCTGTGGTATTATGAAACATATTGTTTGACAGACTGTAATAACATTTGTATTGCACGAATGCAGTGGTGGCGCCAGGATTTCTAAACAATTGGGCTTGTGCGCCTCACGAGAGGAGGCAGAGATCGGGGGCTGGGAGTATTTGACCTCTACGACGGGTCGGGGCTGTATGGAATCCCTGCTTATCTCCCCTTAGTTCCTCCCTTTGATGGACGTGAAATCTGGGAATCTCACATGTACCTGGATAGATCTGGGCGTATTCCTGACAAGCATACATTTTTAAGAAAACACGTGGCACTACGAAGACGTCATCAAATCATGCTTTGTGTGCAGAACTAGAAGATTTTCTGTACTTCATGAAGCAATTTTACGCGCGTCCAGACATATAACATTAAATTGTCCAAAACATTAAAACTACAAACAAGAATTCTCTGAGTTAAAAGGTAACCGGTATGTGTGATAATATTTGTATCTTCAAAGCACAACCCAGAGAGCTGAGCATCGCTTTATCCGGGCGCGTCGCGAAGATTATCAATTGGGGAACACTTTATTTGTCCTTGATGATGTAGTTGGAATATTATTCAGTCGAGATCATAGTTGAAAAGCTGAAATGTGCAGTTAAAACTAGAAGTCCTGTCATGAAATGCGCACAAATAGCACGCTGATCTGCGCGTTAATCTACGCGTTATGACCATAGTAAGGCCATAAAATTCTGTACATATGGCCGATGGTCAAGCAATGTTTCACCCAATGGACCTCCGGGTAACCCGGAGGTTCATTGGCAGAAACATTGCCTGTATTTACTATGAGTAACCAGAATAACCTGCCGTGCTTCGGATGGCATTCGATATGGCAATTGCGCGCAATTCCTACGCACAATTAAGCCTAGATAAGCGCACAGTTCGTGACAGGACTTCTAGTTTTAACTGTATCAGTGAATAAAGAAAATATATGTGTAGTGGCCGTGACGCAAATTCTTATTCGATTAACACACACTGTACCGGTACTCCTATTTGGTCATGCTGGGACCCCATCCGGCCGTATCAGATACTACGGACCTCCAGTTGTATGACTGACTCTGTGTGTGACACAAGACCGAGTATTGAATTTAGTCTTTTGAAAGACATATGATTACAAGCAAGAGAGAATTGATGTCTTGATACCAATCTTTACGAAAATATCCCGACCGGAAAATTATTGGGGATGTCAAACCTCCTACACCACAATTGTTACGCCCCTGCCTATATTGAGCGACCGTTTAGACGCAAATGGACTTATTCCTATCACGCGCGAAAATAAATAACCGAAAACTCCAGGAGAGCCTTGTCAGTGAGTTCTCGCCAGATACTGCGCCAAGAGATCTGACATGAAAAAACGTGGACCATATAGATTGCTAAATGTAAATTGTGACTTAGAACCATGTGTAAATCAGGTTAAGAACTTCCTATTGCATTTGTTTGTTAACACCATGAATTAAGCATAGTAAAGGAAGCGAAATACCAAAGCATAAACGACCGCAGATACCGGAAGACAAAAACCCCGACTATGCCAAACGTATACCGTAGAAGTAGAATATGAGGAGTAATTTATCATTGTAAGCCCGTTTTAGAAGAAGGCACTCGAGAAGATGAAACTGGAAAAGGAAATTTTAGAACACGAACGAAAGAAATAAATTCCTGACAATTATGAGCAACAAAAAGATCCCAAAACATGCAACACCATCTGTAACATGATTTGGTAACTTTCTGAATCACGAGGAAGTAGCTTGATCGTAAACAGGTGCTTTTGTGTAAACTATTAACTTATCTTGGTATTTTATCTTATCCGCATTTCTTGTTAGTATTGTGGGTTTTTGTATTGACATCGGCCTCGTGTTGGTATGTTATGTCATTAAAACCTATCTCATCTTTCTACATGTTTGTTAGGATCGAATCCAGTACCGAATCAGACAGTGGATTTCAAATTTGATCGAATCGAATCTTATGGCTCTTCATGTTGTAACTAATGACAGTCTCCACTCAAGTAATATTTTCGATGGCGACTCATCTATTTGGGTAAAAAAAAAATATAAAAAGCGGAATATTCTAATATTCCAGAATGGAATCAAAGTAATTTCGGGTGCGGAACCTGCTTGAACTCTTCTTCTATCATCAGGTCTCCTATGCAGGAGACCTGATGATAGAAGGAGAGTTCAAGAGGAAACACGTAGAATTTTGAGAACATTTCGAGGATTCGAATATTTCCGAATCAGTGCGACTGGAATTGAATCTATCGAATCATAGGAACGATTTCGAATCGAATCGAATTTCAAAACTTAACAGTACCTTGTTTGTTTTTCTTCATCTGTTTGTTCAGAGAGGCACCCTTCGTATTAATTTGTGTGACCTAACAAATGATTCTAAGTCTCTACAACTAAACCCCTATACGCACACATTCGATGATGTGAAGGTTGTTGCGAACCGCATTCGGCATGACCAAATCGATCGATACGATAGAGAATACAGACAACGCCTTTTATCCACCATTGCAATTTGGACATAGTATAAACAGCTCGATGCATCAGAAATAATAATCGACAAGCAGGCCGATCCATCCCATGGCGAGTAGCCCCGCGCACTCGGCGGAACATTTCTAGTTGAATTGCATTACAAGGGGGACAATCAAAAATTGAATTTCTAGGTGGGCACGACGCGGACACGGGCACGGAATTGGAAGAATTGCACACTCATCACTAAAACAATAGATGACAGTACGTTTGACACTGTATATTAGACTAACTGGAGTTCATTAAAACCGTTGACAGGATGGAAATTAGATACAAGGTTGCGAAAAGTGAAACTCTGAAAAAGATTTGAGATAGACCATTCGCACAGCAAGTGGTTAAACAGCTGGTTACAACGACCGTAACTCGCTCCGCATTTCCATGAAAGAAGTTACTTATGAAAGAAGAATGTTTCGTCAGAAAACTTCAAGCGAAACACGCTCTGGATATTTTCTACTCAGCACACATTTGTGCATTGAGATTTGAAATATGGAATCTCGATTATTATTTCACAATGCATTTCTACATATTACATATTTTAATTTCTATTTGATGACACATGCCTTTGAATAAATTTTCTTAAACAGTGTTTACAAACTCTTAAGTTCGTTGTAGAATCCCATGATTCATTGCTGTCCGACCGAATAAATTTTAGAACAATTTGGCATAGAATAAATAATGGAAAACAGAGAAACAGCTGTTGAATGTTAACTGGTAGAGTGCTGGAAGCCCATATTTGGGATTTATTCTGAAGTGCATGTACCGCGGCTCGAAAGCTCATATTCAGCGGATGTGCTTTGTATTATCTTTGAAGTGATATTATTTAGTCTGTGAGGGTTTGCCTTGTTACATTTTATGGGAGAGTGCCCATAGGCACTCCCCCATAAATTGTAACAAAGCAAAGACATGTATGCAAAACAATTGATGACATCATATATATTAGCACTCTGCCAGTTAATCTATTCAAATCATTAAGCATTTGTCTTAATGAATAATTTAACGAGAGAGAAAAATTGATTGACGAAAAACTACTGAAGGCTAACGAAGAAAATTATATCGAGTGTCTCTCGGAGATTTTACGGATCGAAATGTCCAGTACACCAAAGAATGAAATAAACAAATAGTCTGAAGATGGATGGTGTGCTAAAATATTTTGAAGAGTTGCCATCAAACACTGAAGTATTTATCTAAACAAACATAATAATGCATATGTTAGGAAATCAAAAGCTATTATTTCGCTAGTAAATTTGTTTATCCAATCAAATGAAGTTACTAAGAGACACAGACTCCGCAATATTAGGTTCAGGATGGCTGAAAAGCACCCAAGATTAATTTAATATTAGGTGCCCGTCAGCCATTTTGTTTTATCATTATATCCACACGCCTCAGCTTTTAATTTACACGTACGTACATGCTGCAGCGCAGTCATTCAGAAGACCCACCATATAAAATAGCCCCGTCGTAAAAACATTGCATTCGATTGAATGAAACTGTTATAATAAAATGCCAAACCAGCCCAAAACATTGGCGGTTATAGAACAAGTCACGAGTGATTTATTAGAATGCGGAAGCAAAATTACTCCCCTTGTTGCGTATGAAAAAATCGTCTGCTTTTGTTTACATTTTTCGAGAAGTGCGCATCATTTAACTATTCGTTGAGTTAACTTCCCCAATGACATTTTAGCATGCCATGCATAATAAATACGTTACAGGGCGTTTAGTTGGCAGATACAGTGTCATATACGGCTCAGAGAAAACAATATTAGGTTCGGCTTCGCCTCACCTAATATTGTTTTCTCTTCGCCGTATATGACACTGTATCTGCCAACTAAACACTTTGTAACTTATAATGTCGAACGTGGGGACACAGCGGAGCTGTATACTAAGACTTACTGCACGTCGTCGGCGCACTTTCCTTCAACCAAAGGTAACTCAACTTTTGCAGAGTTAGTAAGTTGGAGGGTGTGACGGTTGCTCGTTGCTGCACGGTGGTTCTCCCCTGGTACTCCAGCTTCCTCCATCCCATAAAACTAATAAAACGCGCTTTCGCCCTGGCTATTGCAAGTGAAGTGTCGTTAATGCAAAAAACAAAAAAAACCAAAAAACAAAAACGAACAAACAATGTCGAGCGTGGATGATTTGATGACTTGTTAAACGACAAGCTGGCACTCTGGACAGTATTGTGTTTTCAAGTAAAAAAGGGGAAACACGCTGTCCATAAAACCCAGCGCAAAATAACATATTTTCTAGCATTTATTCTACAACTGGTACAGTATATCAAACATACTTCCGCTAGAACTTCGTGAAAACAATTTTTAACACTTTAACTGTCACAGATAGCAGACGAAACTTGCAAAACAGTTTCTTGAATAGCTGAAAATGTTATTTTTCGCCTAAAATACATAGCTCACTGGAACGGGATCAGGTGACAAGATATGTTTTGGTGGGATTTAAAAAAAAATAAGTTGATTGTCGATTTTGTGAATGTCACTGGACGGTTGAACCCCTAATATTAGGTAAAGGGTTCATTCAAATTCCAGTGTGTTGTAATCCATGTTGCTGCTCCATTTGAGCCTGAACCTCAGCATATTTCCAAAAGTTGAGATGAAAATATTCGGAACATTTTCATTTTGTAGTGTCCGTCAAGAACGGGCATAACTTAGCATCCGCTCTGGTAATCTAAACCTGTCATAATTCCAAGGACCACAAAAGGCCAGTGGTGCTGACACTAATTTATTGACGCACAGATAATCGGTTCAGATAAAACACAACCCTGTCAACTCAACCAAGATTGAACCACGTGGAAACATATTTCTTTGTGAGTTTTGCACCTGCAAATATGCACATAATTTGTTCAGGATTTGGACTTTGATGGCGATTGTATTGGATTACTGGGAGATGGTAGGCCAGGGAATACATGGTCAGTTCCACTGGGAATTTGGCTGCCTGTTTCGCGTTTTTTTAGTTGCGAATAGGGCAGAAATTCGGCCCCTCAGTGCGCCTGGATTAACCCTTTAACCTTTTACCCCTTTACCCAACGTAATGTCAAAACCGGCCAGCGCTATTCACAAAAATCACCAATTAATTTTCATTATTTTTTTCATTTTTTGTCTCAAAAACATAGGTTATGACCCCTCTTTGGAACGAGCTCGTCGAGCTTGTTCCAAAGAGGGGTCATAACCTATGTTTTTGAGACAAAAACGAAAGAAATTAGTTATTCGAGAATTTTGTTTACAAGTGTCGTCTGCTTTTCATGTTAGGTAAAGGGTTAAACCCAAAAGACCGCCTTTTCGGACCAGGATCGTGTTACGATCTGAATTCATTAAGTAGATAGCTGCTCAGTGACTGTGTGTGGTTGACATATCAAGATTTTCAACGTACAGCCCCAAGGCTGCACGTTGAAAATTTTGACTGGTCCTCCCCCAATAACGAATATAGACTCTACTAGTTGGTGGATCTGAACTGTCCAGGAATATGTCATCAAGCCCCAAAGGGATTCCTGTTTTAACTATTTTTCTGAATTTCGGTTTGTCAGTGCAAGGTTAACACAAAAACTAATGTTAGACATCAGCTACTTACTGTAATGACATCAGACTGTTTTCTGCACAGCATTGACAAGCCTCTAGCCGATTCGTACAGGTATTTCTGAAAATATACACATCCATAGGTGTTAATATAGTATTATCTGTAAATTCATTTACTAGAGACGTATGTTTTGATGCCGCAACTGCCCTTCTTCATCACATTTTTACCACCAGAAATAACCTCGTATGTCACTTACCTTCTGGACAATGGTCTATGGAAAAATAACGACGTGAAATATTTATGCTCAAACGGAAACTCAAATTCTATAACAAGAAATCTCTTTAAGACAACAAAGTAACTCTTCCAAACTTAAAACTAGGGCCACGCGAATCTCAAATTTCGAGTCAAATTGAATCCCGAATCGATCCAGTTAGAAGATTCCGAATCGAATCGAATCTAGCTGCTCTTCAAGTTGCAAATATTGCACCTTCTTACAACCATAAATATTATCAAACATGGTATTCAACGGCGACTCGTCCATTTGGGCAAATCAACCAAAAAGGTGGAATATTCCAGAACAGTACCAAAGAAATTTCGGAAGCGGAACTTCCGTGATCCCTTCTTCTATGCAGGAGACATGGGCCATGTTCTATAAAGTTTTTACAATTGTGTTTTCTAGAATTGTATTTTCAAGTTTTGTGACCTTTGCAATGAACCATTAGCATTTTCAAAGATGTGGCAATTTGCCAGTTGACAAATTGCCATATCTTTTAAAATGATGATTCATTTTAGTCAGTTATATTAATAGGTAGAAAATACAATTGTAAAAGTTTTATAGTATTGGGTCCGAATGATAGAAGTGTTCAAGAGGAGACACCTGGTAGAATTATTTTGTGCACATCTCTACGATTCGAAAATTTACGACCCAACGCGACTCGAATCGAATCGTCGGAACGATTTCAAATCGAATCGAATTTGAAGATTTGCGGGGTCCTACCTAAAACTCACATTTAAAGGTCATTTTACTAACTTTACACGCTATAAACTAAAGTGTTAAAAACTACACTTGAAGTGCTGTGTTTAACACTTACTAAGTGCTGAACTAGCACTTTGTTCAAGTGTAGATATCCCATAACTTGACAGGTGTTACAATAATACCACTTGACAAGTGTAATGTCGCGACACTTAAAAGGAAACAACGCAGATGACGCGGATCAGGCTCGAACTCTCGAGCCTGATCCGCGTCATCTGCGTTGTGTCCTTTTAAGTATGTACCCACCAAGCGCAAATCAAATTATGGACGATTCTGGAAGAACCACCAATGCTAGACACATGAGAAGTGCCATCCATTCAAGTTTCAGATGTCTGACGATTGTAATGTCTAAGTGCTTAAAGCATTGCACTTTGAGTGTTAAAATCAAACCCTAAGAGTTAGAATGGGTCTAACACCTTGAAAGTGCCAGTTTTAACACTTTAGTTTTTAGTGTGTACATTTAACTTTTTTATTCTAAGTCACAGTACAAAATACTTTTCAGGATAGACCACTTTACTTTGGCCAAATGGCTTCGTTTTGAAAAGGTTAATTGATCAATGTTTGCTATTCAGTGTGGACTCTTGTAGAGTGTATCCCGTTACCAAAGAGAGGGAGCGGCACACTTGCATTTCAATTTTCTCATTTATAATTTTTATTTCCCAAATTCCCGAAGAATAAGATACAACGCGCTATTCTATTTTCATTATAAGGAAGAGAGGGCCACTCAAGCCCACCAGAAGACAAAGCAGAAGAACATAAAAAAAACTTTTTGTACACTCTGAGATTTAATTTCCGGCTTTCCATGACACTTGATGCCGTCAGTTAACCTTTACCTAACATACCGACCCAAACCGTCCAGCACTGTTCACAAAAATCACCATTTAATTGTCATTTGTTTTCATTTTGTTGTCGTAAAAACATAGCTCATGTCCCTCATTGGAATGAGCTCGTTGAGATCGTTCCAATGAGGGGTCTTAAGCTATGTTTTTGACGCCAAAAATGAAAACATTTAGTTATTCAAGAATTTTGTTTGCAAGTGTCGTCTGCCATTCGCTTCTTAATGTAATGTTTCTTCTAAAAAATTTAAGTTCCTTTTTACTATTTTCTACTTCATTCAACACAGTTTCATTTAATCCGCCCGAATCTTCTAGTTTAGCAGTTTGTTCTATCAATATTCGTTCTTCTCTTGACCTAGTACGTTTAAGTTAGATTACTGGAGAGTGCCTATGGGATTTCTCTTAACAGAGAATGCTAATAGGCTTTCTCCAGTGATCTGAATCAGTTTATATATGTATAATCAAAGTACTTTTAACACTGGCGACGAGTTGACGAGTTAACCTTTACCTAACACGAAAAGCAGACGACACTTGCAAATAAAATTCTTGAAGCACTAATTTTTTTTATTTTTTTTTGCGTCAAGAACATAGCTTATGACCTTAGCTCGTTCCAATGAGGGGTCATAAGCTATGTTTTTGTGACGAAAAATGAAAAGTAATAAAAATTGAATGGTGAATTTTGTGAATAGCGCTGGCCGATTTTGGCCTGTTACGTTAGGTAAAGGGTTAAGCATATGTTAAGGTTCTAATCAGAGCGCCAACAAAGAATCCTGTATGTTGACGCTGCTATACGCCACATAGCTCTTATCTCTCCGACACTGTATAGCATCGACCTCCACTCCACGTTAAGAGGATTCATGCCTTCTGTATTTAGGACATATTTTAAGAAATAGGGATCAAAAAGCAGTTTTCTCTTTCACTTTATTTGACAATCTTCCATTATTTCAATTATGAATGGCCCATCTTTTGGTAGTCCGTATCCCAGATGGGAACCTTGCAAACAATGTGTGTAAAGTATTTTTGGTACGTTTCTGTGGTAACCTTTTGCGCTGATTCCGAAACCGATGGATGCCACTCTGTCGTCACCCTTGGGCACATTGAGATATTTAACCTTTTTCAGACCTGCTCAATATTTTGTTCTAGTGACATTTGTTTACATCTAGTTTATATATGTTGACGAGACACCAAATATGCAATTTTATCATGCCACCTGTTTAATATGACCAACCAACGTGCTCTAATAGCATCGATGGACCATGCGATATTAGGTAGGTTATTCAATGGAAAACTGGCTATAGGATTGAATCCATACACTGCCAGTGATCGTGTATGAGCCCATACACAGCCTCTGCTGGGCGCCATTTTGCTTCCGAATTAATTTTCCAACCTTAAGTTTTCACCTATTTTCGTGCAAATAAAAGAATGCAACATTTTCGACACACGTAACTTGATCGTCGTCTTATAATTTATTATTTAATTCGTTTGGTGGAATGATAAATACGTTACAGGACGTTTGCTTGCCAGCTATAGCGTCATGTGAGGCTCAGCGCGATCAATATTAATCTCACTTCGCCTCACATGATGCCATACCTGACAAGTAAACGTCCTGTAACTTATAATCTCCAGCTTTTGTTTGTTTTGGTACTTTAGTTGGGTAAAAAAAAGTGGAAATTTGTGGCCAAAATGACTAAATTTTTGGATTTTAGTATTTGTCTAGATTAAAACACAGCATTAGGGCGTGTGAATTATTTTATTATAGTTACTTGGGTTCCCTTAACCATTTATTCTGAATTAGATTGACGTCGCACTCCTTTGTACGCATTCACATCGAAAACCACCAGAAAATTAGAAATTTAATTGAAAATGATATGTTGAATTCTGAGGGCAAAATGTTGCTATACATTTGGTTTATGTTTTCGTAATTTAAGGCAAACTCATTTTGCTCTCTTTTTTATTAGGTGGGATCAAATATCGTGCAAATGTTTACATGTTGGCGGGAACAGAGGCCAGTTTTACGTCCCCTAAATATTACGTTTTGAAACAAAGTTCCTTGATCGGTCTTTGCATATCAAACCACAAGGAAGCTGACGTTATAATGTGCCAGCAGGTCGTGCATGTTTCCAAAATAGCTGGCATCAACATAGCCAATATACTATCAGATGACACAAGCGTCTTTGTTATATTGGCCCATTTCTATTGGAAAGATAACATCAGCATTTCACTTACAGTACAACCGCCGTGGAGTGGTCACTTTCCACGTGTGGGAAATATTTCCACGTACGCAATAAAAGTAGATTTCAAACACTAATTTTAGAAATAATTATCAAAAATTTAATTAATGTAGCACCGGGTACAACCCGGTGCTTCATTAATTAATTTTTTGCTGCTTATGACTTTTATTACCTGGTCAACGCATGCGTGGACATCACTGCCCCCGTGTGGATCACGACCAATCCACGGCAACTGTACTGTACGATGGAATCAACAAGTGGCGATAGAAGAGTAATAGATCTGAAGGAGACTCTACGAAAATACATAGAGTTTAAGCCAAATCTAGTTGTGTCGCAAGCGATCTCCCGTTATGACACTGTTACCCACTGCTTGGAGTAGGGAAGACAACAACCATTAAATATTTGAGTAATGCCACTCTGGATCAAATAGGCAAATCGGATGCAGCTTTGGATACAGTTTGTCAACGGGCGACTATGCTCATTAGTTGCTTCTGTGGCTATCCATTGAAAGCCTTGTCAGATACCAGATTTAAGGTCTGCTCTAACAAACCAGCAAAAGCACAGACAAATGCACCGGAATTATTCACTCCATCACCAACAAGTGAATCATTCTCAGAAAATGCCAACGAGCACATTTTCAATCCATGCTTTGGTACGCTGATCCATTAAGTAAATCCCCAGAGACAATGTTTGGGTGGACTCGGGATGGCCGAGGAAGCCATTGCTTCCAATTGGTATTCCTGATCGAATAAACCCAATACCTATGCAGCCCGTAATGCAGGTTGGTAAGGTAATCAAGTGTAGTTGTATCTCTGGGAAATCGCACAGCTGCACAGGTGGGTTGCAGTTCTTTATGCCATTGTGGGAACAGTTTTTAGAGTGCCGTAACCAGCACACGTTGATCTCTATAGAAACGTACGACGTGGATGACTCGGGCGATAATCTACAGTCTGGGTAATAAATCAGAAATCTGTTGGTGGGTAAAATCAAGTTCAATCTTTAGATCCATCTTACTTTATGCACGTACAATACAATAAGGTTCGTTAGCAGCAATCAGTGAAATCCACTTATTTTTGCAAATCTTCGCCACATTTCGTGTTATATAATAGTTCGTTGTTGGACTCGCTCTAGAGCATTAGGGATCTGAATGGGAATAAATGGTCACATTTATCCATAAAAAATAAAAAAACACACATCACACACTTTATTGTTGTAGTTTTTCTTGACAAATACTAAAGTAAAAAAAAAATTGTTATTTTTCGGCCAAAATTCATCCAAGTTTCACCTTTTTATCCAACAAAAGTACCCAAACACATAAAATCTGGCAATAAACGCAGCGTTTGTGCAATTGTTGCAGTATCACCAACATGCATAACCTAAACAAAGTTGGAATGTCACATTGACTAAATTGTGTAGGTCTGCAACGGGTTTATCTCAATTTACCCAAGAGTTACAGAGTAGCATCAATCGGATTCGAAGTCAGCGGAAAAGTTACCCTAATACGCCAAGAACATGCTTTACACATCTTTTTTTGCAGGGTATCACTCCCCGAAAAAGGACTTTCCGTGGCTGGTCTAGGAGTAGAAATATCTAATAGAAGTCTTAAGTTAAAAATTCTGACAAAAGCCTGTGAGGGCGTCGACCGCCTCTCCACGATACTTCTGCCTATGCCACTATATTTGCGAAGCTATAACTTAATCCACTCACAACCCTCGCGCCCTGGATGGTATCCTCTCACACAGTGATGTATAGTGCGAAATGGGTAAATCCTTTCAACATTTGTGGGGAGGTTCAGTATAACTTTAATCCCACAGTGCTATTATTATACATCCTCACCACCTATTTCTTCTTCCTTCGGTCGTCTGCTCGTCTACAGCAATTTCTTCACGCAAAAAATTATGCCTTCCAAGCTGAAAGGATCAACCCCCCCCCCCCTGATTTAGAATAAACGTATTTACGGCTAAACGTTCGATGCTTTCAACAAACATAATTATTTACATTAATAAGTATTAAAAACTCTCGCGAGTAGCGATTTTCAATTGAAAAAAGGATATAAAAATCCCCATGTTGCACTAGAAATCTTCGAAATGTTGCGTAACTCATGTCACAATAACATCCAGGGTAAGTTTGGCTGCAACTGACTTTTCTAGTCATCTTGCGAAACGGTCTGAACCATACTAGTTTTGTGTGCTATGTCACTATTAGTGGCCGTGGTACGGGGGGGGGGGGGGGGACAAACGTAAATTTTGATCCACCCCCTTTCCAAAATCAATCACACACACACCCATCAACACACCACACTGCTCATCTCTTCAGTTTAACAAACTCTAATCCATTGGCTGATTTATACTTCAGAGTTGATAATGCAAGACCTGTCACGCCCACCAAAGGCGCCAACGGTCGTCATGCCATATACTAGAGGAAGACTTAATAGCTACTGAAATATCTTTAAAGCCGGAGCATTAACCATTTATCCAGAATGCAATGCTACAGATTTATAAATTGAGAATAAATGTCTATTATTGTAAAGAAAACTCCCTCAGCCCACTGAGCCAATCTGGATCCCTGTTATGCTTCCTATCTTCAGGCAAATCTTCATGTGAAAGTTGCAAGATCGTATTCGCGCTTTTTTCAAATTCAATGCCCCCCTTCCCCCAAAAATGAAAAAGTGCAGATTTACCTCAACAGCAACCAGAAGATTTCAATCTATGATTGCCCCACGTGGGGGCACGGTGGTGCTGTGTACTAAGGCATACTGCACGTCGATGGTGCACTTGTCTTCAACCAATGCTAACCCTATTAAGTGGAGTTCGCACGTTGGGGAGTCTGGCAGTTGCTCGACATAACTCGGAGGTTCTCTCCGGGTACTCCGGCTTCCTGCACCCGTAAAACTGTCTGACTCGGGGTGACCCTGACTGTCGAAAGTGTCGTTAAACCCCAATAAATAAATAAATAAATAAATAAATAAATAAATAAATAAATAAATTCTATGATTTCTCATTGCATTTAGATATCTTAGGCTTCCGAATGGGTTCTAAATCCACGCAGATGTCTACGGTATCTGAATGCAATGCTGTGATCCTAGAAAAGTCCTTTGCGGACCTGCCCCTCTTCATAGGCAACCTGTCCTTACTTGTCCCAAGTGAAACACTTTCTGGTGCCGCCACTTGTCAGCATCTGTTGTTATATCATAAGCGCATCACAAGCATACAGTCGCGTTTCCATCTATGCCTATGCTGCCGACTTTAGCGGATTTCCAACTCAGGTGTTGTTTACCGGATCCTATATTACAAGTATAGTAGAAACTGTTTACGCAGTAAACACAAAATGTTCCACCTTCTCGGAGTTGCGCAGGATTGCACTAAGTTATTAAAGTTGAGGGACGTAGGAAGGGTTGGGGAAGGGGAAACCCAAACATGGGAGAGCCACGGGAAACAATAAACAGAAAGAATCCAATGAGTTTAAAGTGTTTTTGTGAGAATGTGATGCAGGATGATGAGAACAACTCGTCTTTCCAGGTCCAAAGTCCTGCGAGGTGAGAATGTGATGCAGGATAATGAGAACAACTTGTCTTTCCAGTTCCAAAATCCTGCGAGGAGGCCCCTAGCAACGCCTCTAATGCGATGGGAGATCCCCGTTCATGCCCTCTACTTCTAGCCATCAACCGTCGGTGATATCCCCCAGTCATCAAGGTTACTTTCAACCACCCAGAAGTCAAACTCATTCCTACGTCGCCCGTAGTATTGATTTTTGCTATACTAATCACGTTTTGCTAAGGATACATCCTACCCATCTACATATTGGTTCATAAACGTCAAATGTGTACAGTTATATGTTTGTTAATTAGGGGTTGGTGGCACTTTGAACAGCTTCAATCACATCTTGTCGGATAATTTTACGGATGGACGGTGCTGGAGTACCTGGATAGAAGTTAGAGATCACTGGGTACTGGTGAGTAACTTCCGGGCTCTTGGAACCATCCAGGCACAAGCAGAGTTACCAATGGCTTGAGGTGAGTGTAAAATTGACGTGGTGTACATCTACGGTCGACGTGTTGTATGTCCATGGTACACTTGCCTTCAACCAAGGCTAACCCTGTTTGTGCCAGGAAAATAAATTGGAGAGTACGATATTTACTCAATATTGTCTAGTGCTTCTCTCGGGGTACTCCGGCTTCCTTCTCCCGTAAAACTGTACAACATAACAAGACCCAGATTTTTTAAAATGCCATTACACCCAAATAAATAAACAAACAAAACAATGCATTCATTTAACTTTCTTGTATAAATATGTCGATGAATAGAAGGTAATGCTTAGCAAAATGTGAGTAGAAAAGATTGATTATAACAATTGTATTGAAGATTTGAAGAAACAGCCAGTTCCCACATACACCTTACGTTATTGCCAACAGGGAACTAAGCTGTCTACACGTAGTTTCTGCTCTGTTTTCTAAACTGTTTGCAAACATGCCGGCCATCAAATCAACTCTGAACGTTTTGTCCGCGGATTTTCTTTAGTTTTGGACGATAGTTTCAAAGGTTACAGGAAATACTCACTAAACGGAATTGAGAAAACGACTTCACCCTTTACTTCACGCAACGGAAAAATCCAATCACCGCTTTATATTCACAAAAAAGCTCAACCTTCAAATTGTGTTATTCTTCCATGCCATGTATCCAAAACATAACTGATTCTCTCCAATGGAACGAGCTCGATATAAGCTGTTTTGTGGAAAAAAAGAAAGTTTTAGTTACGCAAGACAGTTTTGGCTAATATCGTCTGCTGGCGATGAACGACAAGAGGTAAATTATTATCAGACACACATCGTTCGTTAACTCTTAACCCGTTGAGTATTTTCAAGATATTTTGCATCAAATCTAGTCATGGCTGCTCTGAAGCAGCCATGACTAGATTTGATGAAAAATTAATCTAAATATAACAAAAAATCATTGATGATAAATCCATTCAATTTACAGGGGGAAATTTGATTACATGTCCACAAATTATACTTATTTTAGTGACAGAGACGCCCCTGTGTTTGGCAGGAATATCAATGCAAGGAGCTAAGCACATGCGTTCTGTGTACTTTTCAACGGTCAGCTTCGTCTGAAAATATAACACGGGTTTTCAAGTTCAAGGAAGCAGAATAGGCTCGAATAAGTTCAACTTTTCGGTCAGAGTTGAGATTTGAAAGTGCATCATGCAGCACAATTGAATTGGGGTATTGGGATCTGGCTTTCATATGGAGCTCATCGTTAACGATACGCAATGGCTTTCTGAGACCCCATTGTAGCCATATTTTTTATTATTCCTCCAAGTAATCCAAGTGTCATTAAGTTGAATGTATATTGTATAACTGATTTAACCCTTTATCCAACGAATCGCCCGCGTAATATGCAAATTCAGCAGCTATAAAAATATTATTTTTCGAAAAATTTCAACAAAACCATATCATGTGACCCGTCTCTGGAACGAGCTCGTCGAGCTCGTTCCAAAGAGGGATCACATGATATGATTTTGTTGAAAGTTGTTAAAAAAAATTAAAAAATGATATTTAAAATAATAAATTTGGATATCGTCTGCGTTGAGTAAAGGGTTAACACATTTTAGTTGGATTCAGCATCACTTCAACACAACGACAAGGAAAAGCATGAGAATTTGGGAAACCAGTGAAATTTGTGAAGATGAAACCATAGATGTATACTATTGGAAAAGATCGTCACGACAAGCCATTTTAGAGTTCGGCGCTGAACCACGTAAACCAATAGTCAACGTGAAACCATTTTATTGTTTGACGTTGAACTACAAAACCCATATGGTTCGACGTTGAACTAAGGCTAAGTTCAACTGACACCAGGGTGGATCTGTATCACTTGTGACTAAACCTTAACCCTTTACCCAACGAATCGCCCGCATCCGCCCGCGTAATATGCAAATTCAGCAGCTGAAGAAATATTATTTTTCGAAAAATTTCAACAAAACCATATCATCTGACCCCTCGTCGAGCTCGTTCCAAAGAGGGGTCACATGATATGGTTTTGTTGAAATTTTTTTACAAAATTTAAAAAATGGTATTTAAAATAATAAATTTTGAAATCTTCTGCGTTGGGTAAAGGGTTAAACTGATCCTAATTTCATGTATTACTCATGCGAGTGTTGCTCAATGATTGTTGTTTGTATTATTTTATTCACATTCAGTGAACCCGGGCATTATTGGTTTGAAATTAAAAGACACTTATTCTACAAATGGTGAGTTTTTTGTTCCTATAAACATATCAAATATCTTTCGGAATGAGTCTGATTTAAAATTCATATCGAGAAATAAAAATTGTTCTACCGTGCAATTCGTCCAAACTCAGATGGCAAGGTTTACCCAAAAGAAAACTGCTGGGCGAGTTGTACCTGGGACGCAGGACTAATACTCGAGTTGTCTCCCTTCATATTTGAATTCTCTGATTCAATTTTGCGAGCTTTCTTTCACCAAAACACAGAAACAGAAGGTTCTTTGCATTGATAATAAATTATTTGAAATATTTAATATTTTATATGAAGGAAATGTCACGGGAATCACATATTTTGCCAAAGGAATATATCAACTTCAGAAATGCTGAAGCGCTCCCCCTTTTGATCAGCAACTTGTTGGATCATACGACAATTTAGTTGTTTTTGGACCTTTCATGTTAGCATGGTGCTAAAAGTTTTACCACAGGTTATCTATGACTGTATCATTAAAAAATCTAATTATCGATTTTATAGCGAAAATAATAAAATACACCTTCTTTATAAAGTGTATTTTATTACATTGGATATAATATCAATCATTGCTTTTTAACTCTTTGCATGATACTTGCGGATATTCCTGCCCAGCACAGGGTTTCTCTTGTCACTGATATGAGTATAATTTCGGCATATTTATAAACATATTTTCCCCTGTAAATTGAATAGATTTTTTCACCAATGATTTCTTGTTATATTTAGATTATTTTTTCATCAACACTAGTCATGGCTGCTTTACAGCAGCCATGACTAGATTTGATGAAAACATATCTTGAAAATACTCAGCGGGTTAAGAGTTAATGATGAAAGTGTCGATCACTCGTGGTTTAACATTGAACCATAAATCGTTCAGTGTCTCACCAAAATGGTTCATCATGGAACCATTATTTTTTCAATGTTAAACTACATTTCAGGTCTGCATTGAACCTTAAATTAATCCAATGCTTGATCTATACTGTGGTTAAATGTTAAATCAACCAGAGGGTGCTGCACCACGAAACTACGTTCGTGATAAATGTTGAACCAACTTTTCTTACAGTGTACTCTGGGAACTATGAACCGTTGGCCAGCGAACCTAGTCCCCGTTGAACTAAATAAATTTTCCCACTATTCCTAGACCCTCGACCAATTGGAGGCTGTTGTATATTTTGTTTGCTGCTATCGGATTTAACTTGTAGTCAATGAATAATTAGGATGTTTTCGAGACATTAAAAAAATTTAACCAAGTTAATAACGTTTAACTTTGAAGATTATAATTGTATAATATGTGGCATTGAGTCGTTATCTTGTGTTTATCCAAGCCGGATCGCACGTACTGATGACGTCGAATATTGCGCCATTTGACGAAAGTGAAGAACACGAATAATTTAGATGTCCGTCAATTATAGACGACCTATTGATTTGGGGGAGAGACCATGAAGCCCTCCTATCAACGTTGGCGAAGATGGCCCGCCGATATTTGGCGATACAGCAATATCAGCTTCATCCGAACGCCTATTTTCCATGTAAGGACTTGTATTCGAGCAACGGCGGATGTCTCTTTCTACGGCCGCGGCGACTGCATTCTTAAATTAAAACATCGCTGAATGTTAGAATTTACGATAACATGAGAGAGCTATCTTACCTACTCGTCCCCTGAGTTCCAGTGTGTTCTATGTGCCAGTTCAATTATATTCAAATTCAAATCAATAAAAATGGCCGAAGTTATTAAAATTTTGTTCATTTTAACATTTAACTCCATTTAACTCGTTAACGCAGAATTATTTAACGTGTTAAGGAAAATTTCAACTCCTCCCAGCCCTGGACATAAGCTGAGAAAACAGTGTCAATATTGGCTACACCAATTTAGCTAAACCAGATTTCGATATTGCGACACCGTATGAATTCCTCTACGTTTCGCAAGATATCTGAAAAATGGTGTTCTGAGAACTGTCACACTTTACCTTTTACAATTCTATGACATGCGCAGTCCGTGTAAAAGGTAGAAAACTGACACCTCACAAGAGCTTTAGATCAGATTTAGATTTAAAGAACTCACTGGAAACCTTTGGAAAATATATTTTTAATTTTGCAAAAAGTAATTCTCATTTTGCAGTTCAGTTATGTGAGTCAGATCAGCTGTGTTCATAGAAAAGGCGCGACACAAGTTGAGAATTCAAAAAATAATATTTGATAATGTTGTTTTGGATCGATTCGGTGCAGAATCGTTCGTAACAAGTCGTGAAATATTATTTTATCGACTTCGTCGCTTTTATGTCGAGCACTTGCGATTACAGAAATGGATGTGTTCTGTTATGTTATGAAAGAAGAACGTTTTAAAGCATGCATTAGATTATCAATATGGCTTTAACACTTACGCTGCCGAAGGCGACTATTGTCACATATTTTATCATATGACTATGACATTTTTACCCTAAATATCACTACTGTTTGACGATGTTTTCCAAACTGTTGTATCACACCGGGTGAGATTTTTTCCGGATCAAAAGTCCATATCACACTCTTACGGAAATCAAAAATCCATATCACACTCCCACGGAAATATCCGAGAGTTTCCGTGAATAGTTTTCGTAACTTGGGAAGTCTTTGTTGTTTCGTCTGCTATTTTGTAACCGGCTTTTCACGGCATATTAATTAAAACGGCAAATTTGGGTAAATTTGACATCGAAACAATGTCATATGATAAACATATCATCATAACAGTGTGTTGATCCGTGTCGTCGCATCACGTCTCGTTGAGGTGGCCAGATTTTCGGATCACACGAGCTGCCTGCGGCAGCTCGTGATCCGAAAATCTGGCCACCTCAACTCGACGTGATACAACGACACGGATCAACACTCTGTTATGATAATATCTATTTATGATGATTATCTGTACGTTCTGGTGTGCGCAGATCAAACCTACAATCTGATTATTAATCAGATGATAGAGTTTAAAGTTTGTCATAAATTTTATTAAACTTCCTCGCATACAGGCGTTCATAGGGGTCCTCCATATATGAATTAAAGTGGGCGAGGCAGTAAAAACGTTAAACCGCTTAAAGCATATTTTGTTAATTAAGTGCAGCAAGGCACCATCTGCAATGCGAAGGCACAGCAGACTGCGCATTGCTGCACTCAAGGGATGATTTGTATCCATGGTCAACTTTTCTCGTCATTCACATCGACTTGCGAAAAGGTTATCTCCCCCGATTGCTAAGAACTGGCTGGCAAAAATTAACACGAATTGAATGGGGAATTTTTATATTTCTCAAAATTTTATAAAACCTATGAAAGTTATATTCGCTCTGCGCATTAATCCTTCAAGAACAATATATATGCTCTCAGTTGGTGATATTATCGAGCGATTTTCATTCGACCAATTTTTTGCTAACGTTGATTTAAAATGCTACTGTTATTTCCTGTATAATTCCATGTAAAAGAATAGAAAATTTCATTTTCGTCAACGTTTAGCGGTTAATATATTGTTTTGCTTCATATTAGCAATGCTGTGCGCAACCTGGCATATAATATAGATATTGTCCTATCTAACCATATAAAAATACACAAGCTGACATTTGCCCATTTTTTCCCCTTTGATGTTAAAACCAAGAAAAATTTTATTGTAGTAAAAATAGTTAAAACCGCAGTCCACAATATCAGATAGGTTTCCGCGTGAGTGCAAATGAAAAGGTGCGGTAACCCCTTAGCGTCTTAATTAATTTCTGGTCAACCAGTAAAAAAAAATCCTCGTATAACTAAACATTCATTTTTTTGGCTTCCAAAACATAGGTTATGACCCCTCATTGGAACGAGCACGACGCGCTCGTTCCAATGAGGGTATGTTTTAGAAGCAAAAAATAAAAATATAAAAAAATTGAATGCCGATTTTCGTGTACAGCGCTGACCGGTTCATTCTCAGCTGATTTCTCCGTTGCCGACAACTATTCCCTGGCGATCAAGATTTCATTCACATCTTTCAGAGGTTCAATGTCAATTGGATGACAGCTAGACTCCAGTTTTTACAAGGGGAGATAACCTTCCAAAGAGTCAATATCTATGAAGATAAAAGTTGAGGATGCTCCCTCCCCTAAACGCTCCTACCCACAGAACATATGACAGCATTGCTGCTGATGCTACCCATGGCTTGATCCTGTCCCTACCGACTCACGACGAGAGCTTTATAATCACAGCAACAAAATCTAAATCACTTAATCCATCAACACAATGCATGTAAAAGACATGCATTCTCTTGAATCATTCAACTCGGTTTTTAAAACATACCTTTTCCATAAGGCATTTTGCAATCACGTACAGCCATAGAGCTCCATGTGTGGATTTAAGGCTATAAAATGATTATTTTTATTTTGAAATTATTATTATTGTTATTTTAAAAAAGTACGTAAGTTCTAACGCATATGCACATCTTAGCTGCAGCTTCGAACTCACCAGCTCTAGTGGAAGATGAGGTTTGTATGTAACTCGATCCCCCCACATTGTGCAGATTCTTAGAAATTGAATAGGTGTGATTGAGTTCTATAATTAAACACAATTACTAAGGTTCTAAATGAGTTGTTCTTTTTGCAGGTGGCACACACATATACAGTTCAGTCGCCGTGGACTGGTCACTTTCTTCGGTCGGGCAACATTTTCACCGACGCAATAATATTTGATTCCAAACACTAATTATATAATTATAGGAAAAATTATCAAATATTTAATTAATGGAGCACCGGGTACAACCCGATGCTTCATTAATTAAAATTTTGCTAATGATAATTTTTATTACATGGTAAATGCATGCGTGAACATTACTTCCCACGCGTGGATTACGGCCAGTCCACGGCGAATGCACTGTGCATACTTCATTTAATAGTCTATTTCTTCTGGTGACCCTTATCGGTAGGTCAATTCTGAAGACTGCACCATGTGGATATTTATAGCGTGTTAATGACTATCATTACAAATTTCATTGTCCTGAAGCGGTCCTACATGCGCTGCCCAATTATCCGTGAAGTGTGTATTTTGATGTTGACGTTGAGTCTGTATTTCTGTTTTGTTACTTGGGGCTGTAGAGTGATATACGTTGAGGCTGATATGCAGTACAGGTAAAAAAAATGCTGAAAAACAGCCCCGTGGGAGAATTTCACCCAGATAAGTAGAGCTCTAAGCGTAGACTTTAAGATGCACAGGCAACATCTCAGCTAATGGACCTTCAGAATGTCCATCACTGAAAAACGTGATGTATTTTTAAATAGTTTTACAGAGGCGCCATTAAGTACATTTTTTTTAGAAATTGACTGTACTCACTTTAGCAGCCCATATTGGCCCTCTGCACACTGATGTCAAAATATCAACATTTCAACCTGAGGATTTTTCCCAAAATGCAACTGGGAGTTTAACCATTTATACCCTTTTTGGCAGCCCTCATTGAGCTCAAAATTTACCTGTTTTGTGCTCGGTTTTCAGAGGAGTAACAATAACACTCTGTTAGTATACCGTGCAAAAAGACGGCTCTATTCCGGATCCTTTACAAACATTTCCATCTAACCCCACCTGAACAATCGCAAGCTGCTTCTGTTCACCACAGTAGGTGATAACTGAGAATTCAAGCATCAACGTACATGTACTTGTACGTGTACACGTACATCGATGTACACCTCCATAGGATTTAGTGTTAAAATCGTGTACAGGTACACGATTTTAACGTTTTTAGGGTGATGTTAGAATCCGCTTTACCGATTCAAACATCACTAAATTGTATCCTAGAGTGAAAAAAAAATGCGTGAAATTTTACGTACTTGTACATGTACCGTCTGATCTGAAATCGGCAAATGGGTTTCCCCCATAGGATTCAGTGTTAAATCGCGAGCAAAAAACGTGTTGTCGTTTCTAAAATCATCATCTTGCTGATTCTAAATCGTCTGCGTCTGTACACGATTTTAACACTGAATCCCTATGGAGGCGTACACGGAAATCCATTTGCGTATTTTACGTCGGAAATCGAATCGTGTACGGTACACGGAAAAGAGGTGATTGTTGAATCCGCAAACCCACTGCCACGTTTTTGATTGATATATATAGGAGAGAAAAAAAAATATATAAATAAATAGTTATTTAAAAAATAAATATATCAAATCGAATAGATAATAAAAAATAAATACGTAAATCATGAGCGATTCTCAGACTATTAGAGTAAGGTTTCTTTTTAAAATGCTGATGAGAGCCTACGCATTCTGCGTGAACGAACAACTAGGTCGTCTCTTGTTAGAACGATGCGTTGGATGTCGGGATCACCTAGACTTCGATCACGAGAATCATTCGTGTCTGTGGATGGAAAGGGAAGATATGGTCATCAAGTATTTCGAACCGGCGTTCGAACGCGTTCAAATTGATGAAGTGATCGCGTTTTGGAAGAGATTACTCTTCTGTAAGGATCAAAGCAAGCCCACAGTTTCAGAAGAACAGAAATTGGCGCGTAAAAGTCTGACTTTAGAAGATAAGGGATGCGTCATGAAACTATTGTTCAATGAAGCATACGTCTAAGTGTCTCGTTGATATGAAATAAGGGAGAAAAGAAAATAAATACACACATAAATTTTTTTATCTTATATTAGAAGAAAAAAAAAAAAAAAATGAGAACCAGAAATAAATTGTATCCCACGTTAGATGACGACGAGGATGAGAAGCCGATCAGCGTTTTGCCGACGGCACCGTTGCTAGAAAAAAAAAAGAAAGAGGAGAGAGGTATCGCATCGATCAAATCAGTAGAACCCAAGAGTATCTAACTCGAGAGAGAGATTCTCGTCATTCTCTCAAGAAGAAGTATTCGCGTTTCGTGAAATTCGTCAACGCGATCGACACGACACTCATCACGATTTCCATGGGTTTACACGCGGCCGGCATTGGATTGTTGTCGACCGCGGTCGGCATTCCGATCATGTTGACCGTAGAAGGAGTGGCTCTCGCCGCCGGATTGTTTAGCACGCTCGGCAACTTTTTGAGTAGGAAATTATATCTGAAGGCGAGGAAACGAAGATTCGCGTCTTGGCTGACTCCAAGATCGACACGATATCCGAAATGATCTCTATGGCGTTGAAAGACGGTAGGATATCGGACGGAGAATACTTTGCGATATTGAGTGAGAAAACGAAATACGATGCCATGAAAGAAGCCATGAGAATCAAGACTCGTCAGATCATCAAGGAAGAGATGAAGGATTCTCTCGTGGAAAAGGGGAGGAAAGAGGCCAGGGAGGAATTCAGTAAGATGATAGTACTCAAGAGCAGCGATTCAAAAAAACAAAATACATATATAATAAGAACAGAATTAATTAATTATTAAATTTATATATAAAATAAAAAACGAAATTAATTTAAATAACTCTTAAAAAAATGTATTGCGTAAAGTGTAAGAGAGTTACCGAGATGAGTAATTCTCAAGAAGTACGAACTAAAAACGACAGACAGATGCTTCGCGGAATTTGTGATGTGTGTGGTTCTGTCAAGACTCGATTCATCAAAATAAAGAACGCGAGCAAAGGTAAAGGCATCGTGAATAAAATGATCAATAATCTACCTTTCGAAATGCATCTGCCCGGTCACAGTTTCACGGGACCCGGAACGAAATTGAACAAGAGACTCAACGCCGATCTGACACCCAAATCTTGGAGCAAACCTGTGAATAGGGTTGACGCGGCCATGTATGATCATGATCTGTGCTACGCCGGACATCCCGACACCAAGACTTGCAACGACGTCTGCGATAAAAACATGTTGGGGAAATTGAGAGGCATATCAAATCCGACCAGGAGAGAGAAGATAGAACGTTCGCTGGTCGGCAATCTGATAGGTGCAAAACGTCGATTCGGATGAGGCGTTCAAAAAAAAAAGCGCATCGGAAAAGAAGAAGAAACGTTTATTGACGAGTGAATTGGCCGAGGAGTAACACAAACCCATAGTGCGTAAATTTCAAAAGAGAAGGGTGTTCGTGAAGGGTTTGGATGATATTTGGTCTGCAGACTTGGTCGACATGAGATCGTTTTCGAGGTGGAATGAGGACGTCAAATATCTATTGACGGTCATCGACGTGTTTTCCAAATACGGTTGGATCAGAGCTTTGAAGAATAAATCGGGACCTTGCGTCGCCGAGGCTCTGAAGAGCGTGTTCGACTCGTCTTCTCAAAAACCGAGTAAATTGTGGGTGGATAAGGGAAAGGAATTCTACAACAAGCACGTTCATCGATTGGTCGACCTCTACTCGATCGAAAATGAAGAGAAAGCCAGCGTGGTGGAACGTTGGAATTGAACGATGAAGGAAAAGATGCACAGATACTTCACGGCGAATTCGACCAAGAAATACATATACGCTCTGAACGGTCTGGTCAAAGATTACAACAACACGCGACACAGGTCGATCAAGATGACTCCCGTGGAAGCTAGCGATCCTCGAAACGAAAAACGGGTCTACGCGAATCTATATCCTGAGACATCTAAGATCAGGAAGAAGTCTAGAACGCCGAAATTTGTGGTCGGTGATCAAGTGAGAATCTACGCTTATAAGAAGCACTTCGAAAAGGGTTATACTCCTTGATGGACCTCGGAAATATTTCACACCAATCCGGTGACTTACGAAATCGAAGCTTTGGATGGAGAAGAGATCATCGGAAAGTTTTACGAACAACAATTACAGAAGACAAAGTTTTGATAAAGAAAACAAATTTTTTTTTATTCACTTTCTTTAACATTTTCTTGTTTACACACATATATATAAGAGAGAAAAATAATAATAAAAAATAATTAAAAACTATTTTTAGATAAAGAAAGCAAGTTAATTAATAAACAAAAAAAAAAACTAAAAATCCTTTAAAATGACAAATATACTAGATATAGCACAAAGCATAGTGAAAGATGAAAGTATTCAAGAATATGAGGTTCACGAATACGAACCGGTAACCGGAACGAATTTGAACAATGCCGGAGAGATAAGAATCAGCGTCGAAACTCAAGATCTATTCATACATCCTAGCGAGAGTTACATAGTGGTGCAGGGACGTCTCACCAAGGAAGATGGGAGCGACTACGCCGACGACGACACGGTTACTCTAGCCAATAATGGCATCATGCATCTATTCAGTAATATAAAATACATGCTATCCAGACAAGAGATAGAATCTGTGTTTCATCCCGGTCAGGCCACCATGATGTTCGGACTCTTGACGTATCCTGATGATTTTTCGAAATCCAGAGGACTTAATCAGTTGTGGGTGAAAGACACCGTTGGCCCTGCTAGCGCCGGCGCCGGCGCCGCCTTGATATTCGACTACGTCGTCAAGACGTCCAGACCTAAAGGAACGTTTTTGTTCAGGATACCTTTGAAACACATCTTCGGATTCGCGGACGATTACAACAAGATCATGTACGGATTCAAACACAATCTGACATTGATTCGAAAAGGAGACGACGATGCAATAGTGAGACTCACTGCGACCAATGCGGGTAAGATAACTCTACACAAGATATCGTGGTTCGTTCCGCACGTGGAGCCTTCGATTGTGGAAAAAGCACATCTCTACAAGATCATAGAATCCAAGAGTAAATTACCCGTGGTTTTAGAATGAGACAGTGCGACATGGCTAGCATTCCACCCTCCATGAATCACTTCGATTGGAGATTGACTGTGAAATCCGCTTCCAAGAGACCGCGTTTCATCGTGGTTGCATTTCAGACCGATAGGGACGGGTCTCAGGAAAAGAATGCGTCGCTGTTCGATCACTGCCATTTGAGAAACATGCAAGTGTTTCTGAACGCCACGAGATATCGAGCAATCGATTACAATGCGTCGTTCGACAAGAACGATTTCTGCAGACTGTACGGCGACGCCGCTGATTTTAGAAAGAAGTATCACGGTCTAGACGAATTGATGAGCAATCCTAACATATCTCCCGGCGAATACAAGTCGATGTATCCCATATTCGTATTCGACGTCAGTAAACAGAGTGAACGACTCAAGAGTAGCGTCTTAGACATTCAGATCAAGATGCAATTCGATAGGAACGTTCCGAGAAAAACCGAAGCCTTCGCCCTGGTCCTGTCAGACAGAGAATTACGATTCAAATCAGATGGAAATAAGATGTCGATCATTCGATGAGAGACAAGTGTGAAAAAAAAAATATATAAATAAAAATTAAAAAAATTATTATAAAAATGAATGATAAAGAAAGAGAATACTTCAGAAGAAACAGACGTGGTTTGATTAAAAATATTTCGCAAGATTCATTAGCAATAATTCAGTACCAGTAATGTGATCTAGAGTGATTGAACATCTTTCTAAATCTCATTACTTTTTTTTTTTGTTTTTTTGTTTTTAATAAATCACACATTATTTTTTTTTTAATTCATTATTTTCCACGCGTTCACTGTTTGTTGGAAGGAACTAGTTCGATCAGTAGACTCACTACGGAAGGGGCGGCTTCGGGATTATTGGTTTTCATAACGAAATTAATCCTGTCTCCGGCGTTCACTTTGAGAGGCGTGCCGAACGTGCTAACATTCGTGTGTTGATTCTCAGTCTTTTCACCGCTGTATCTCTTATCACTCTCTACTCCATTCACCATGAGATTGACGACCGCTCTGTTATTCAAATCCGAGGAAGCCAGACTCATTCGAAGGATTTCACCTCCCAGCGGCATGGGATATCCCACCTGACCATGTTTCGATCCGCTACCTCCATTTCCGAAAGACCACTCAGCTTTTCCTTCATCTAAGGTGCCGGCCTCCTCGGCCCACACAGTGGTCAATTGTCTAGCATATTTGACTTTCTCCACCACCGAAATCAGGGTGCAGGCATCCGTCATGTTCACGGGATCCGGTAGATTCGTGAGCGCGTGTCCACCCATGTCTAGTTTACCTTCCATTATGTCACCCTTTCTCCATACTGAGTTGTCGTCCACGTACTTTCTGCTGACCGCGCTGGAATCGAATTCGGGATTGTGACTGAGTCCGAATAAATTCTTACCGTTCATGTCGATACCACCCTCCATGGTTCCGCCAGATTGTTTGTTCAGGTAGAGATCATCCACTTGCGATTCTAGGTATTCTTGTGATCGTATCATGGCAGAATCCACATAGCTCTTGTTGACCGCGGTTGAGTCTGCATCCATGTCGTCGACCTTCGACAGATTCAATATCTTGTTGAATCCCGCATTCAGATCCGATTTCATTTCTCGTCTGTCAGACTTTCTCTGTTCCAGATCTACGTAGTGTTTGGTTGCCACGTCCTTGGGATTCGTGGGAGTGGCCATGTTCATTATCTTGTTAGAATTGGCATTCAATTCCGAGTGCATCGTTTTCTGAACGTAGCTATTTCTCAGGTGTTCGCTGAATCTCGCGTGAGAGTCGTCCGCGTATTTCTTGGTTGCAGCATCGGTGGGATCTATGGGATTCGCGACGTTCACCAAACGTTTGGATTTCAGATAGAGATTGTCGGTTATGGTTTTATCCACGTAATTATCTAGCATGATTCGTTCGAAATCAGCGTTCCCCCTGTCAACGTATTTTTTAGTCGCAGCATCTGCGAGATCTATCAGCTCGGGAAGATTGTAGAGCTTCTTATTGTTCATGTTCAAAGGTTCTTCTCGAGCTTCGTATCTCCGAATGTAATGTTTGTCCAAGTTGGCAACGTCGTAACCATCGTCGATTTCGAACGTCTTCCTCTTCTTTCTTAGGTTGACTTTTTCGTCGTCACTTCTACCAAATTTATCGACTGGCATGTTGTTGTGGGATTTTTTGTTTTTTAGAAAAAATATATTCAAAACGTAGTTTATTAAAAATGAACTATGTTATTTTTATTTTTCGTTTTTATTCGATTAAAATTTTTTAAAATAATTTTTTTCTCTTTATATATACTATAAAAAAATCTCTCTCTAATGTAAATCATTGAGAATGTTTTGAAACCGATCTCCTTCAGACCATCTCTTGAGAACGTAGAGACACAGGTGACTGCAAAACACTTGATCTGGTGATTGCACTTGTTCCGTGTTGTAACGAACCATCGATTTGTTGAAATAGTTCTTTATTTCTTTTGGTGGTGAGATTCCGTAGCTGTCGAAATAATAATTTTTCTTCTTCCCGTTCTTGATCCACGCCATCCAGTGAGTGCCTTCACCCGATGAATCGTCTAGTTTTAAAATTCCGCATTCCGATTGTCGAGGTCTTCTCTTCGGCAAGGCATCTCTGGAAAACACACCTAGAAAATCTTTGATTTTCAAATCTTTTGCCGCATTCAACAGATCGATGTTGGATAGGGGTTCGTTAGGTAAGACGACACCTTCTACGGATATCTTTATTTTCTTATTCATAAATGCGTATATATTTTTTTTATTTTATTTTTCTTTATTTATTTTATTATAATTCACTAAAAATGATGTTATTTTTTTTTTTTTTATTTTTCTTTTTAAACTTACTCTCTCGATGGCTCTATCGATTTCTATAATTTTGAATCCATCTAATTCCTCTTGATTTTCTGGAATCCTATCATCCACAATCATATCTGGAATCTTATCATCCACAATCATATCTGGAATCCAATCATCCACATTCATATCGTCTCTAATTAGATCCACAGTCCAATGTCCGAGTGCCAAAGTGTTTATTTTATCGTCTAACACGAATCTCTTATCGTCGTCGGCCATCAGCGAAATCTTGTTGACTATTTCGGTATACAAGTCGTGATTTTCGCTTCGAATCGATTTCATAGTCTTATACACCGTACCACTTCCTAACATACAATCTTTATACTCTTGGAAAGAGATGTTTTTCTTCACCACGCACGCTTTAACTCCTTTGCACTTCTTGATCTCTTCATCTTCTAGGCGATAAGCATACAGTTTGGGTCTCAAGCCCACAAATTCGACGATTTGTTTACCGCCGCTCTCATCCTTAAATTTATCCAACACCTTCTTGTTGTCATTCGATTGAATGTTGGACGGGTGATCGATGGGATAATTGCTCGGCCATGTCCTGAGATATATCTCAGTAGACATCTTTCGTCTCTATCTCATAAACTAAACTGTCCGTGTCGGTGAACAGTAGTTTGGCTTTATCACCAAATTTTCGTTTGACGTAATCGTAGTGAAACTCGTACATCAATCGCTTGCTGATATCTAAGATGATCGGTCTGAGATAATACGGTTTGTCGAACTTCAGGTGCATCTTTTGCATGTGAACGGACACTAGATTTTTGTCGAATATGGTTCGGTGTTTGTAATTGGGTTTTGCCACTAATTTTTTAGCTCTTTTCTCAGACGTGATGAGTCGAACGTCGGTTCTCTTCCTGATGTTTTCCATCGATTTACCGTACACGCAGTCGTTCATGAGTTTGAAGAAATCTTTTTCGAAATCGTTCTCAGCTCAAATTCTGAGATTCGTGTTGAGATCGATGTATTTTTTCATCCAAGGCTCTTCGGCGAATCGAATGATGGGATGTATGTCGACTAATTTCATCCCGTAATCAACGTACTGTTTCAAATTCTCGCTGTAGACGACGTAGTTACGTTTGTTAAATAAATTGGGAATGAGTTTTTCCTCGTCTCCTTCGTTCGGTTCCATTCGTTCGGGAGCCAGCAGATAATCGTTGTGTGGATCGTGTAATTCTTCCGGATAGTTCAAATCGACTTCTAAAATGCAAGGATAGTCTCTCCATTTTTGCATCTCTTCCGGTTCCTTCACCCATTCGAAATTTCCAATTGGTAAAGGATGACTCATAGCCCAACCGTACAGATTATTAGCGTCCCAATACTGTATGTATTTAGTCAACCATTTCGAATCGAAACCTTCTTTCATGTAGGGATTGTTAGCTTTAGAATATCTGTGGGAGATCATCGAGATGCCACCTCTCGCAGCCCTTTCGAACATGAGCAACATGTTCACGTTGGATAATAATTCCAATTGGACTTCGGTGGTCTTCAACAGAGCATCCCACGCCAGACCGGGTGCGGTGAAATACCAAATGGGATCCAGATCGTAATTTCGATGACAGACGTCTCAAAAATTTTTGAACACGTCTGCCAAGAGCAGAACGTCGGTCTTCAGATAGAGATCATGATAATTTCTCATGGTTTTCATATCGAATGATTTCCACACGTTTTTGGCGTGTTCGTAATTCTCATCGGAAATGTCGGATTCGTATGATTTTGAATAAAAATCTTCTTTCGAAGGTAGTGCGGTGTCTTCGAATCTCTTTAGATCATTCATGTAATCGTAAGGATAGACTCCTTTCCTCAACATGACATCTACTCGTTCTACGAAATGTTCGCTCGTGATTTTAAATTTATCCTTGCTCATGTTATCGACTAATTTTTCCAGAGCGGTCGACATGAATTTAAAACTGTCAATGAAACATATGCCTCTACGAATGGATTTCGTTTTTTCTTCCAACGTATTTCCATCGATTACTCTTTTCTTCTCCATGAGCTTCCATTTCGTGAAGGAAATGTATCTTTCTTCGCTGTTCACGATGCAATTTAATTATTCGTGTGAGGTGCTGAGATTTTTCACGAACAGATGACTGTCGTAACCCGAGAGATTGTGAAACATCACCGGATAGAAAGCGGCATCTCGATATTTTAAATTACACTTGCTGTGAGCCAGACCGCGATACAGACCCGTGTAATGATCGTGGTCTCTGACCTTCTTATTTTCCTCCGAATTCTCGTTGAACGATTGTCTGCATATGTGACATTCGGTGGCTCGGTTATTTTTGTCCTGCTGCTTTCGCGTGATGATCATTTTTGACAGAGTTTTAAATTTGTCGTATAACATTTGAATTTTCAATTCTAACTCTTCCACGAACCTTTGGGCCATGTCGTCATCTTCATACTGTTTCGTGTAGGTGAAGGGACCCATGTCATGTTGCGAGTCGAAAGCGCATTTCACGTAAATGCTATAGCCCGAAGGTATGTGTTTTTGATATCTTTCGACGTAATTTTGAAGAGCGTTGGGTTGACAGGAACTCATTTTCGTGGTGAAACATTCGAAATTGGCATACACGACGAATGGTACTTTTAACCTTCTATTATGATTTTCAAACTTCACGATGGTGTTAGGTTTGGGCATTTCGACAGCGACACCTTGATTTTCGTTGCAATATTCCTGATGTTTCGCTAACGATTTTTCGCTGTGAAACGCGTTCATGCAGTTGCAACATAAAGATATCTTTCCTTTATGTTTATTATTTTGTCTCGACAGTAATTGGCTCGGATGTTTAACCCAACAATAATGATGATTGTCACCATTCGAAATCAATAATAAAATAATTGTCTTTTCTCTTTCGAGATACAAAGTCTGTCTGAGAGGATAGATCGTTTGTTTTTCGTCGTCGTATCCCAAGACGTTCACCACTATGGTGGGATTTTGAACCTCGAAATGTTCGATGTGTTTTAACTGCATTGGAAAAGTCACTCCAGTCCAATCGAGATTTTTAGAAGTCACCTCGTAAGAAGAAACTCTTTCGATGTTCATTTTGACAGGGTATAAAGCGGAGGTGACTGCCCATTTAAAACACTGATCATCTTTATTTTTCACGTTGATCACGGTGTGTTTTTTAGCTAGGAAATACGGTCATTTCACGTAGGAAGACCCTTTCAACAAATCGTTTTTAGTTATGTGAATTTCGAGTTTCAACACCTCATCAAACGTCCAATTACTACCTTCATGTTGATAATTCGCGAGAGACGTCAACATCTTGTCTTTCCTCTTTTCAAAAACGTCTGATAAATCTGAACCTCGAAATACAGGTTCGACGTTAGATCTGAAATATGCATTTTTCACAATGCTCTTGCCGGACTTCATGTTGATTTTATTCATCACGCAATGGAGTATCATCTTAATTTTTAGTCCCACGTTCATGTATTTGCGAAACAAATCCAATACTTTTTTCTTCACCCGTTCCATGAACAATTTCAGATCGATTTTCTTCAACGAGGGAACCACGTCGAAAGTTTTAAAAATGCCTTTGATTGCACTCTCCCGTTCTATGGACTTCGATTGAAATAGTTCCACGGCAAGTCGTCCTAGATATTCTTTTCCTTTCCCTTCGTCTATTGTTTGTCGAATTTCGCTCAATATATCTCGTTTGCCTAGAATCTGAAGTGCATCACTTGTTTTCGTTTTAGTTTTTCTTTTCTTTTCTTAGGAAACTTGAAGTTCTTCAACGGCTTTTCGTTTAGTTGTCTTCTTATTTTTCACAATCGAAATGTTTTCGGTTTTTTTCGACGTCGGCATTTCGATTCCTTTTACTATCTTTTTCTTCTGCTTCTCATTTTTCACAACCGATGCATTTTTTGACGTCGTTGCTATTGGCATTTCGTTTGCCTTTCCATTGTTTCGCAAATATTCCTGTATGACTTCAATTTTTTTTGATTTAGTTCTATGATTTCTGAAATGTGAAATTTTTAATAGTTTACAAATCTCGTTTAACTGAGGTATGGTTTTCTCATTTAAATTTTTCCATTTTTTGATCTGTTTGCTCCATTTGTAAGAATATTTTTTTTTCTTTCTGAATTTTGTATTTAAATAATTTGTTTATAAAGTTTTGTTTTTCTTTAATGTGAAAAATATTTTTTTGATGAAATTAATCAATTTTTTTTATGTTCCTTAACGTGAAAAAAATTGAATTAATACGAGAAAAAAGGATGTTAAAATTTAACTTTTATATATATATAAAGAGAAAAAAACAAAACTTTTTAAACAAATTATTTAAATACAAAAATTTAAAATATACATTATTTGCAAGAATTCGTAAAACAAAAAAACCCAAATAATCGATCATGATGACAACATCCATGACGGAATCTCGACATAAACGTCGATGTTGTTTAATAAATCGTTATTCTCCAAAAAACCAAGAAGAAAAAAATCGTAATTTATACTTACGCATTTCGAAAGAAAACGATACGATTTGCGATAGAAAATCGAATTGTAATACTATTAGCAAACAAAAATTAATCAACAATGTCGTTCGAACTATTAAAAAAGAAGAAGAGGGTTCAAGACAAATAGAACTCTTATGACTTTTACGCGAAGTCTTGCACGAGGTTCAAAACAAATTTCCGCAAAGCAGACGCGTGTTCATGTCACCTGATTCCTTCTCAATAGATGATGATAACTGCAAGATGCAAAGGCTAATTTTTAAACGTTCAAAGTCTTGCACGTTCTAAAACTCATCTGCTTCTTTCATGAATCGAATCAAATCTTCTAAAGTCAAGAATTGAGATTACGTCTTGTTTGCGTGATTCAATGTATTGTACATTTGTTCCTTCGTGTATCCGGATTGTAAAATACCCCTTAATAAACTCTCATTTTTATTTCTTTCCCATTCTTCGTCTTCAATTTTAATCAATCCCAATGACTGGATCTTCTTCAAATAATCGCAACGACCTTTGGTATTATTTATGTGTTCTAGTAAAGGTCTGTCGTGAGGTTCCCAATTCATTAAATGTATGTTGCAACAAAAACATTTAACTCTGTCGCTTTTACCCACATAAATGAAACCCACAGCGGCTAAATCTTCGGGTTTTTGAGCAAGATGCAAAGGCCAATTTTTAAATGTTTGAAGTCTTGCACGTTCTAAACTATAATTCGGATGTTCGGACTTGATCATTGTTTTTTACCTCAAAATTGGGTTTGTAAGAATATTTTTTTTTTTCGAATTTTGTATTAATGATAATTTGTTAAAAAGTTTTACAAATTGTTTATAATATGTTTTAATTCCTTCAAAAAGAATTAATCAATTATATGTTCTAAACGTGAAAAAAAAATTGAATTAATACGAAAAAAAAAAAGAAAAAAGGGTGTTAAAATTTAACTTTTATTATTTATATATAAAGAGAAACTTTTTTAACAAATTATTATTTAAATACAAAATTTAAAATATACATTATTTGCAAGAATTCATAAAAACCAAATAATCGATCATGACAACAACACCTAAAAGATGTGAATTGAAACAAGTTGAAATATATAAGCTATCAGATACTTATATCTATACATTAGAACACGATCCCATCGAATTGAACGTGGTTAAGATGGTGGACTTAGAGTGCTGCGACAACGGATATATGATGTGTTTGAAATTAGATGAAGCCATGCTCGATTTGTTTTACGAATACCAAAGCGATCTGCTGAATAATATCATCACCAAATACAGAAAACCCTCATATAAGAATGATTTGACGATGTTCTATGGAAAAAAAATATTTCCAATGATCTCACTCGAACTCGTGGATAAATTGGGTGGTGAGAGCATGTTCACCGATGTAGAAAAACTCAAAAGAGTAAAGATAAACATTCAAGACATTTTGGTAAATAGAAAAATAATGCATGTCACCATGCTAATAACAGACTTGGAAATATAAACAATAGAGAGATTGATTTTTAGCGAAGAAAAAGGAAAAAAAAAGTAATGAGATCATCTTTAGATCTCATTATTTTTTTTTTGTTTTCCTTCTTCACTATTACCATATATTATAATAACGTTTCCTTTTTTCTTAAATTTCAGCGTCGATTCTTCTTTTCTTTTTTTTGTAATATGATACGTTTTTATAACAACACATTTGTTTATCCGAATCATAATTATGAACGAATGTTGTGCATCTCTTGGTAACACTCGCATCATTACCATTCTCTTCAGAAGGTAGTGGTGACGGTGGAAAGCGTCTCATTCTTTTCATTTCCAACCGTCTATCCTGCTGTTTATCTAACTCTTTCATCAGTTCTTTCCTTAGATATCCATCATTAGCGTCTAACCATTTTTCCACATCTTTTTTTTCGCACTCTGTCTCGCGATATTCATCATTATCGTCTAATTGTTTCTCCACCTTTTTATCCATTTTATATATTATTTTATACTTTCTATGATTTATATTTTATATAATCATATAATTTTATATTATAATAACATATTCAAAATCGGTATATTCTTAAACGGCGAATTCTCACCGAGCAACAAACCCTTGCCGAGTCGCTCAACATTCTGTCCACTCTTCAGATAGAGACTGTTTCCTCTCAAAGAGTTGCCACCTCTAACGGGTTCTAGATACAATCCTTTACCGCTGTCGTCTATGTGGACGCGACACACGGCTCCTCCCTTCTTCAAAAACAGTCCACTGCCACCCATTAATTTCTCAACTGCCGAACTAGCGAGTCCCGTGAGAGCTCCCACGCCGAGAGTCTTTCCAAGAAAGGGTAGTGCCTTTGCGGCGAAGGGTAATGCTTTTGCAGCGATTCCTGCAAATAGCGGTAGAAAACCACCTTTCATTCTCAAATTGTATCTCAATTGAGCGGGACTCAATCTCACCATCAACCCTCTTCCATCGCAAATCGCTTTCTCCATCCTTTTGATTTGACTTCTGGTCCAGGCAATCGAATCCTGACCACCTCTCGTCAGATCTTCGTGAGTGAATTTGAATCTCACCGCCTCGCCTCGAGTTGTTAACGCTTTCTTAAGTTTCTTCCTCTGTCCTGCGGATATGTTGTCATAATTCATTTTTTAAAAATATATTTACTTCAATTGTTTCTTGTTTAATAATAATTATTTATATTAAAATAATTTTGTAAAATTAATATTGCGTTTATTTATTTTTGTTATCTATATATATACACAATATTTTTTTTTTTTGCTTTTATATTTCTCTTATGTGAAATCGTATCGTCACCCTCTCTCCGCGAAGATCTAACAGTTCACCATTTTGATCCGTCAACGTGGTTTTGAGACTATACAACGTGTCTAAAATCACTGGTAGATAAACTAAATTTTGAGGTCGCTCCATGATCTTATAACCCGGCGACACGTTTGGAAAGAAGGAATAGATCGTCGGTTGAGCACTACCATTCACGTAGCTTCCAGCAATCATGTCCACGTTCACCAAAATGCTATTGACTGCGAGAATGTCGACCGTATTTTCAGATGCCGCGTGGCCTCGATACATCTTTCGATCGAATCCCAACATCTTGCCTATAGAATCGTCCGTGTTGAAATCCACTCGAAAATTATCTTTCAAATCCAACATCGCCTGTAAGGTATTAGGATTGAGAGCGAGTCTGATCTTGTTGCTTCCCTTTCCATCCGTCTTCATTCGCGTCTGAATGTAATTGTTCAAATCATCTATGTCATAACTCCCTTTGGGAATTCGAATCTCCAACCAATCTACTCCGACGGAATACTTGAACGAGTTATTCTTTTCGGTGACGTTGGGAAAGGAATAATAAGTCTCCAGATTCACCAACGCCATCTCGTATCTTTTCTCACTATTCAATTCGATGGAAGGTTCGAATTTCGTAGCGAATCGAGTCGAATCACCACTCACATGATTTGAATAGATTGTTTTGCAGCCGTATTCTCGGCTATCCGTTCTAACAATTTTCCTTGTTCCAACATTATATTTTAATTTATTTTTTAATTTTTTTCTAAACTAATTATTTGAAGATTTATTATTTTCTAAATGTTTTTTTTTATTTTCACGCTTTATCTTACTATCATCAGAAACATAAAACTTGTCGAATCCGCACCGATATTTTCCCCGATTAAATTCGCTTGTCAAATCGATCACGACGAAATTGTAAAGTCCTCCATCCCAAACCCTCTTGCAGAATCTCCTGAATTCCGCCACGTTCATGTCGTTTGCGACGTGGTCGCCATAGGTGTGATTGAGATTCTTGAGATCTTGGCGAAAGAGACATAGAAAATTAGCGTTCTCCCTTATCGTCTGTCTGGGCAATCGAAAATAATTCTGCGACAGGTAGAAACAGTCCACGTTGCTGTGTCGACCCCTAATGTAATACGATTCGCATCAGTTCTGTCTCTCCAAAAGCAGATGGTCGAAAATCATGAGATTCTTATCTTCCGATTTCAATTCTCTAGGATCCGGAACGTTGCAAGCGTTCTCATAAAATCGACACTCTACGTTCGAATATGCATTTCTCTTCATCAGCTCCATCGCCGCACCATCCAAAATGGTCGAAAGTGGAGCTTCACTCTTGTCGAATTCCTCCCTACTGTCAAAGATTCTGGCTATGACGTCCTTGGGCAATCTACGATCCATGCACTCTCGAAGCAATCTGTATTCGGGTTGAACAAAACTTAGTTGTTTTAATATTATTATTTATTTATATCACACCGTCGCGAGTTCTCTTCAATCCTGATCCACTCGTCATTTTGGCTAAATCTTGTATGGGTACCACAGCATCCTTAAAATCTTTCCAACTTTTCGGCGTTCGCTCTAACGCAGCTCGCTTCGCCGGCGGACTGATCAACTTGTCGATCAACGCGTCGGCTGCTCTCTTGCCAGCCACAGAAGCTCTCCTACCACTGGCTTCAGAAGCGGCTTTCTTACCAGCATCCAAAGCCGTCTTCTTACCGACCTCAAAAGCGGTCGATGCGAGTTTTCTACCCGCATCGCTCGTGAACGCTCGCATTATAGAATCGACGATGCCAGAACCACCTTGAACGTAAGTTCTGACGTATCCCCTGTTCTTTATCACCAACATATTTTTATTTTATAATATATTTTGTTTTTTCACTGGTAAATCGTTTTGTTGTTTAAATACTTTTATTATTCTAGTGTAAAAATTTACTGTTTTATTTTTGTTTGTTTGTTTGTTTCTCTCTACTTATTATATACACATCAATCCTTCAATTCGTTCATCATCCTTTTATAATGGTTTTTATTCAAAACCTTCTGTCTTAACAATTCGTCAGATATAGTAACTATCTGATTATCCAATCCTGTGTTACCAGCCCGTCTGCTCGCCATCAACGAACTCGATCTCTGAGACAGAGCATCAGAATCGCTCGGAAGAAAAGTGGTTTTCACCCCTTTGCCAGTCACCGATTCGACGAACTTCTTATTCATATCCCATATGGGTTTCACCACTTTCGTCCACTTGTAACCTCTGTTGGCTTTGGGTCTCGTCTCTCTGGCATCGTTATTTCTCTTCATGGCGTGGGTCTGAACCAGAATGTCGCCGTAATTGTCGAAATCCTGTTCCGTGTAATCACTAGGCTTGTCGTAAAGGAGCAATCTGCGCAGTCCATCAGTCAATTCGTATCTGTTCGAACCCACGATCAATTCATCATCACCTATTTCTACTTCTGTGTCACCAACAAAAGTTCTCCCCTCCGAATCCTTATAAAATCCATACAACAGATCTCTCTTACCGTCATCCTCAGACGACGTGACGCTATCAGTGGTGATAGTCGAAGCTGTATCGTCAGACTCGCTCAAATCTGTTTGAATTCCCGTGGGAACGTAATCTGGTGTAGATTGAACGGAATGCCGATTTCCAAAACTATCGGGCAACGAACTCATTCACAAAGAACTCTCTTTTATGGGTCTCAATTCTTCGACTATCTCCTTCCTGCTTCGCTCTTGACACTCCGTCACGGGTTTAAATATTTTTGTGGCTTCGCGTTTGAGTTCCATCTCACCAAGACGTCTGCTTCTGTCAGCCGACTGAATGCCCTTCTTAGCACTTTCATACTCCACTAAAATTCGATCTCGGCGCCTAGAATCCATGTGTAAAAACATTTTTCGTTTTTAATTGTTAATGTTCCTTTAAGTATGCTAATGCGAGTTATTTTATTATTTTCAAAATTAAAATGTATAATTATATTTTTATGTTTTTAAGTTAATAAAAATCTTTCTGTCTTTAATATAATAACTAAAAATTCACATCTCAACTCAGTATTGATTGAATTGGGAAAGTTTAATAAACGTTTTAAGTACATGACAAACCGGTTTCTGATTTAACGCATTTGAGAGTAATTTACGTTTGTTAAAAGGAATTCCATTCACATATCAAAAAAAGCATTCACTTAGTGTCGAATTAAGAGAGAACTTTTATGACAGTTAAAAACATTCTAGCACATAAAAGAAACTGGATTTTTCTAATTTAACGTTAAAGGGATTCATTCATTCATTCATTCATTCATTCATTCATTCATTCAAATCTCTGATCGTTATCACGAATATATTAAAAATTTACAACTCAAAACCTAATTGAGTGGAAAATGCGTTGTATTATACATTATTAAAACGATCCATTAAAACGAAAAACCTTCATTCACGCCACAACAAAAAACATGAGCAACATTTTTCATTCAAATATTCCATTACTCTAATTGTCTCTAAACTCAATTTCTCTTCGTTACATCGAAACAAAACACGAATGTCTATTTTACAGATCATATTTTATAGTCGACTCTTTTTGAACGGATGCCTTTCATTCACGCAACTCCTTTTTAAAACTGACGCTCATATTTATAGTCTACTCTTTTGAACGAAAACCTCATTCAGTCACAACAATAACATGTGTTAGTTTTACTTCAGGAAACGTGGCAGTGGGTTTGCGGATTCAACAATCACCTCTTTTCCGTGTACCGTACACGATTCGATTTCAGACGTAAAATCCGCAAATGGATTTCCGTGTACGCCTCCATAGGGATTCAGTGTTAAAATCGTGTACAGACGCGGACGATTTAGAATCAGCAAGATGATGATTTAGAAACGACAACACGTTTTTTGCTCGCGATTTAACACTGAATCCTATGGGGGAAACCCATTTGCCGATTTCAGATCAGACGGTACATGTACAAGTACGTAAAATTTCACGCGTTTTTTTCACTCTAGGATACAATTTAGTGATGTTTGAATCGGTAAAGCGGATTCTAACATCACCCTAAAAACGTTAAAATCGTGTACCTGCACACGATTTTAACACTAAATCCTATGGAGGTGTACATCGATGTACGTGTACACGTACACGTACATGTACGTTGATGCTTGAATTCTCAATTATCACCTACTCACCACCTCCATGCTTCATGAGATGAACTATTAAATTTTCTAAAAAGGAATTGACAAACAGCACAATGGTCTTTTAACACATCTTAACCCTTAGCCATACAGCCTCAAACTGCCCCTTTTGTATTGTTCCGGAAAGGTTGTCGAAAATGTATGCTTCCTGGGGAACTCGACTGGTGGGATACTTTATATTTTTACTAGGGCTGCACGATATTCAAAACTGAATACCGGTATCGGTATTCAAAAAAAAAATACCGCGGTATACCGGTATATCGAAAACTGTTCAGATATATGAACACAAGTACCACAATCGAGACTCGAGGCATCACAGTCGGAACGAATTAGCATGCCTTGATGATGCGGTTCGAAAAACCTTTACCCAACGCAGACGATATCAAAATTTATTATTTTCAAAATTAGTTTATCAGATTTCCCCCAAAGGTTTCAACAAAACGATATCATGTGACCCCCTCATTGGAACGAGCTCAACCAGCTCGTTCCCATGAGGGTTCACATGATATAGTTTTGTTGACATTTTTTAAATTTATTTTTTCAACTACTGATTTTGTGTATTACGAGGGCTCAAGCAGACGATTCCTTGGATAAAGGAATAATATTATTCATTCGGGGCTACAGTTAAAAAAACTCAAGACATCTTGAAAATTAAATTGTGGATAAATAAATAATGACGATAAACCGACATTTTTGTAATTACACCGGTATTCAATCGATATTGCTTTGAATACCGGTATATATCGGTTTATCGATATACCGTGCAGCTTTAGTTTTTACATCATTGTTGGCTGCCGCCTGTACAGGTAGCCAACAATAACGAAGAAGTACCGTTAAGCCATCTGCAGCTGTCTACATATATATACGGCAATTACTAACGTAAAATCAATCTGTGGACTTTAGAGTCAGATGAGAAAGAAATTTATATATTTCAGGCCAACTGTTGCTCAGAATTAGCCATGACGTTGTGGGACGTCGTTGTTCTAATACACCACTCTAGAATGTGACTGCAATTACCCTAGGGTCAGTAATTGCCGAGACAAAACGTCGAGACAAAAACCTTTTGGATCTAATCAAAATTAATGTTCTGTGCTGTTGACAAGAAGAGAAACTCATCTTTCCCAATTAATTTCTCAGCGTGGGACACTCGGACGTTCAACACCGAAGGAAATGCATTATTTATCATTGTATGGTAACCTTGTACGTTTCAGAACAAAGAACATTTTGTATTTCGGAATGGGTAACGAAATTATTTCACGAGTGGGGACAAATATTTTCAGAATTTATACTCCAGCAGTGGCGCAGATAGCTTTTTGTAATAGCGGGACATGACGATAAAAGCTCTGACAGAATTAGTATATGTACTCAGTGACGTAGCCACGTGGGGTGGGAGAGGGGTGGGGAGGTGGCCCCCCCTTAAAGTTTTTTCTGCCCCCCCCCCAAATTAGCCCAATGCAAGTTTCACACAACATAGCCCCCAAAATGGTATCCAGTATAGGGGCTACACGCGCTACAAATGCCTCAGATTCGCTCTTAGAGCACTACATTTTGCAACATTTTCTCGTGTGTGTGTGTGTATGTGGAGGGGGGGGGGGGGTGGGGGGCTGTTCTAACTAGGACTCTCCGCAGGGAAGTGGGAGGATGGGGTAACGACGACTGGACGATCCGAGAGAAGGACCCCGAAACCTCACAAAACGGCCTTTCAAGTATCATCTTTGCCCACTCCCACCCCACCTCATAAACAAAAAAACTGGCTAGGGCACCCTTATTACAGAATCCTCGCTTCGCGTCTCTGTGTAGTGCGTCGCCGCGGTGGCAGGCACTGACGCTAATTTCTGTCCGGAATTTCATTACCTTTGCCACGATATAAAGTGAGGATATATTCTCACCCAAGTGGGCACGTTTTGGAAAATAGATGTTTGAAAGACTTGACAACGATCAATTACTTTCGCCGCCCGTTTCAATATCGTGTATCTACAAAAACATTTTTAGACAAGCCTACACAATTTCCGAGACCCTGTCACCCGACCTGCGTGCATGGTTATACGCTCCTGTTTTCTTGAGTGAAATAATTTCGCCACCCGCTCAAAAAAATAGTCTATATCCTCTTCATTACTTGCATTTGACTGAAAAATAAAGCGAACAAATAAATACGAGAAAACCCCCTTGACCACCACCAGATTGAAAAACAACTATAAAACTATGATCGCAAAAGCGGTCTCTTTCTCACCAACAGGGCTGGGAGCAGTTAACGTTTCAAGCGTTAACGTGTTAAATTATTTTAACAACATTAAACAAATTTAACCAAATTAATAACGTTTAACTTTAATTGTATAATATGTAGCATTGCGTCGTTATCTTGTGTTTACCCAAGCCGGATCGCGCGTGCCGATGACGTCGAATTTTGCGCCATTTGACGAAATAGAAGGACACGAATAATTTAGATGTCCGTAGCCCTCCTACCAACGTTGGCGAAGTTGGCCCGCCGATATTTGACGATACAGCAACATCAACTTCATCCGAATGCCTATTTTCCATGTAAGGACTGGTATTCGAGCAACGACGGATGTCTCTTTCTCAGTATACGGCCGCAGCGATTGTATTCTTAAATGAAAACATCGCTGAATGTTAGAATTTACGATAACCTGAGAGAACTATCTTAACTATTTATTTATTTATTTATTGGTGTTTAAGGTCACATACTTATGCACAATGGCTAATCGTGACCGTGACAGTTTTACGGGTGGAGGAAGCCGGAGTACCCGGAGAGAACCACCGAGCAACGACGAGCAGCTGTCAGCTCTCCAACATCGTAACTCTGAACTCTGCACCGCAGCACAGGCAGGGTTAGATTGGTTGAAGACATGCGCACCAGCGACGTGCAGTACGCCTCAGTACACAGCGTCATCGTGCCCCCATGTAGGCAATCGGGGTGAAGTGTCTTGCCCAAGGACACAACGCGGTTGCCGCAGGTGGGATTCGAACAACTATCTTAACTACTCGTCCCCTGAATTCCAATGTGTTCTATCTGCCAGTAGGCACATAGAACACATTGGAACTCAAGAGACGAACCGTGCGTAAGTTCAATTATATTCAAATTCAAATCTATAAAAGTGGCCGAAGTTATTAACATTTTGTTCATTTTAACATTTAAGGTCATTTAACTCGTTAATGCAGAATTATTTAACACGTTGACGTGTTAAGGAAAATTTTAACTCCTCCCAGCCCTGCTCACCAGTGGGTCGAGATTTCACAAATAAAACTTTACGAAATGAAGGTAAAATCAAGAAAATCGAACGACAATTCAACCTGAGATTTTTTTCGATAGGAAAAGCAGACGACACTTGGAAACAAAATTCTTGAATAACTATTTTTCATTTTTTGTGTCAAAAACATGGCTTATGCCCCCTCCCCCTCTCATTAGAACGAGCACAACATAGTTTTTACGGAAGATCGCATCAATAGCTGCAGTAAAGAACCAAGCTACGTTTAAAAATCGACTCATTTCTATATTTCAAACATCATCCTCGAAATGGCAACCGGTGAAGTAAGGACTCTGAAACTCCGAACGCCTTATTGCCACAAATTCATGCTGGCCAACAGGAGCAGAAAAATTGTTAAAAAGACATCTATACAATCGAAACCTAACTACACTTAAAATATTATCAAAATGCAGTGGAAGGACTGGGAGAAGGATGCCAAAACTGCTACCGCAATTTATTACGGTATAAACCTTCGTATTTTCAGTAACGATATCTGCTGTTGGGCAAATGAACACAGCTACATGTACAGGGGCGGACTGGGCATGAAACGTTACGGGGAAATGAACCAAGGCGGATCCCGGACTCGGAGAAAATTTAAAGTGATCAATGGCAGTTCATCAGAGGACGTTGTGACGGCATTTTTGTATCATCTTCATCTTCATCACTTATTCGAAAGAATGGTATCAATACGGGGGGGGGGGGGGGGGGGGGGAGGGGTCCATAGTTCGGTCCAATGGGAGAAAACTTTGATTTTTCAATTTAAAAGAACGCCGTTTTCTTGCACCTGAGCTATCAGTGAATAGCAGACTGAACAGCTGGTGTTTCGAAATGTTCCCTATGTGGACTGCCATTCCACAGAGAACATTTCAATATACCGGCACACTGTGCAACCAGATCTATTTCGCCTGTTGGGCGTTTTCACGAAATTTCTGGCACCAAGAGGTATTGGGCTGAATCAGTTTTGGGGGCCCTCATGGGTCATGAAACAGGGGGCCCACCGGGCATTTACCTGGTGGACCATACGGCTAGTCCGCCTCTGTACATGTGGGGATTGATAACTGGTTTAACATCATTGCACCAGAAGGCTGTTTAATAGTCATGGAGAGACCAATTAATATTTTGAACCTGCAGCCTTATGGCTGCAGGTTCAAAATATTAATTAGCCTTTTAAAGAACCCCCCTCTTCTAAGACAAATAATCTTCTGACGTGGACGATGCCATTTTTATAATCGGAAATTGAAGAGTTAAATAAGCTCGTTCTAAAAAATGACGCTGGTTTGTTTATTTACCTATTTACTGACGTTTTCTGGAACTTGCAACAGCCAGGGCCATATCGTGTCGGACGGACAAACAGTGATCGTAGCGGGCGCATAACTGCCGGAGTCTCCAGCTTACTACTAATCACACACAGAGTTGGCATCAGTTGAAAACATGTACACAATCGACGTTCAGTACGCCTAGACACACAACGTCACCGGGCTCTCACATGGGCAACTGGGGTTTTTTATTGGGTTTTAATAGCACTTAGGGCAGCCAGGATCACCTCGTGTAGGACAATTTTACAGGTGGGGGAAGCCGAGTACGCTGAGAAAACCACCGAGCAGCGGCAATCAACTGTCACACTCGCAACGCACTAACTCCGTACATGCAGGGTTAGCATTGGTTGAAGGGGCGTGCTCCGTCGACGTGCAGTGCGCGTTAGTGCACAGCGCCAACATGCCCCCATGTGGGCAATCGGGATTCAGTGTCTTGCCGAAGGATACAGCGCAAATACGCAGATCGGATGAACCTACGACATTCGACCTGACTCAGGTCTATAGTATTTCGTACCATTACACTTTACGCAGTCATAATTCATTTTAATTACGTTGACAGTCCAGGTAGCTGACTGCTAGTCATTTTACTTTCTTTTAAACAGTGTTAACATTAACATTTTACAACATTAGGTCTATTGTGAAGTGAAATATCAAATCGGATAGCGCGTCTTCATTGCTTAGCACTCTTAAATTGTTTGAATCTACATTATAATTGGGAAACCTTGGAGGATAAATCCACTAATATTGCTCCTCTCGTTTCTTTATCATTGGTGATACCAGATCCTAGCATTTATTCGTGAAACCTTCTCCATGAACTCCGAAGAATCAATATCATAGCTGATATCATCAATAAAAAATTGATAACATTTCTTGCATTTCTTGCAAAATATAAGTACGCTTTGGCAGTATATGTTCTAAATATAATTTATTTGGGGTTAACGGCACTTTCTACAGGTAGGGTCACCTCCTGACGGACAATTGAAGGGGGGGGGGGGAAGCTGGAGTACCCGGAGAAAACCACCGAACTGCGACGAGCAACTATCACACCCCCCAACGCACTACCAACGCACAAGCAGGGTTAGCATTGGTTGAAGACAAGTGCACCATCGACGTGAACTACGCCTATTAGTACTGAGCGGCACAGTGCCCTCACCCCCCCCCCCCCCCCCCCACGAGATGTTCAAAATAATGGTGCGAATGGATTTCATTATCATATACAACATGCTACCGTAATTACAAAAGCGGACCGAGAATTCCGACCAGATCGCGATTACCCCGGAGGTCCTTTGGCTGAAACATTGCTTGTGCAGAGGACATATGTACAGAATTCGATAGCCTTATTATGGTCATAACGCGTAGATTAACGCGCAGATCAACGTGCTATTTGTGCGCATTTCACGACGGGACTTCTAGTTTTAACTGTATGTTCCAGCCATGTGAGAAAACTTCCACCACAAGCGCCAGTACATATCTAATGATGTTATTCGCGCGTGTGTTTCTGTTTCGTCGGACTCAAAAGTATCTTTTTGTCAAAAATATGCGACATACAAACTTAACCCACTCATGCATGGCCAGTGACCGTCCCACCAGATCCTAAGATTCCAAGACGACGTACAAAACAGAAGACAGTACTTAACACAAAGCCGAGGGAAAGACCGTGATTATCGAAAAGGAGTGCAGATTTATTCAATCTCCAAGTGCATCACAAATGGTATCCTAAGTCGATTTCTTAATGTTTTGGTTGATATACGCTTGTTGGTGGTGAATGATTTATTGCTTAGTCTCTTACAGGCCATCTTTGTTTCAAAAGGTTGCGCTTGGTCTCATGGATGCAAAGACCTTAGCCTCCACGTTCTCGTGTCACGGAAGGTCATTTTGAACATGGGCTTTGAATTATTTTCAAAATTATTGGCACCTGCTTTCCATTTATGCAACTCTGATAACCTCCTTCTTGTCATTTTCACGTGCAGTGAATTAAAATTGTCAACACAAGCTTAAGGGCTGCACGTTGAAAATATTGATTGGTCTATCCCTACAACGTCGATGAGCAGCCACTTGCTTTATGAAATTAGGACTTCTAACCTGGCCCGGAAAATCGGAATTACGAGTTCTAAGTATTTATTTATTTATTTATTTATTTATTTATTTATTTATTATTTATTTATTTATTTATCGGGGTTTAAACGGTTCAAAAGTTTAAGAGTTCATTATGAAAAGAGTTTTTTTAGTCTTCTCTTACTTTTTGTGCGTCTGCTGATAAGCTCTCTGTTTTTCTGTTGTTCACAGGTTTGCTTTGTATTTTTTCCCACTTGTGTTTTGTTCCTCGAGGAAGAAAGTAATATTGTGTTTTGTCTTGAATTTTGTGTTGTTCGAACCTTAATACATCAGGCGAACACATCTTGAATACGTGGAGGAAGACAAAACAATTGCAACAGGTTAATATTCTACGGACGTTTTATCATTATATTCATTGAACCAAAGAATGTTCGAGAATTACGATTGATTCACTTCATGTATTGGATCTGTCAGTGGCTCATCAAGATATCTCGTCTGCGGCGGAATTTGATAGAATATTCTCATCGGGATTATGTGGGGATATCCGTTATGGATGAAACCAGAGTGAAGGCGATCGTATCAATCTTATTCGATGACAATAACCTTTTTGTGGCTTAACAATCCATTTAACGTAGAACACACTTATACGTCCACTTTGATGGATCCAGCAGACATTGTTTTACAGAAAGAAAGCTGATATGGTTCACGCAGGAATGTTTTAACAAAAAAAAAACATTTATCACAATCGGTGAGTTGCCATGCACAGCACAAGATGAATGAAATACTACTAGAACAAAGTAGTGGTGGACAACTAACAGATATACATAAGTTCGAGAGTGCACCGGAAAGATTAGCACATTCAACCATGGGCTACCGGGTTTTACCCAATGGTTGATGCTCTGAAAGTTTGCTTGCGCTCTAGCAGCCTTTCCCCCGGAAAATGCAAACAACTGTAGAATGAAAGATCCATCACGAGGCTGAATGTAAAGTTCGAATTTTTGATAATGTATCAAGAATCATCCACTTGAAGTAACATGGGAGTGAAATATTTAGAACAACTGCGCATTACCGTTACTACTTTAGTAGCAACGTGTAGGGCGCGGTTGTTTTAAACAACCTCTTATACGTTAATTCGAGTGGATGACTGCACTCAAAGTGTGAGGGGATGCATAGCAAAGTGGACACCAAAACGCGAGTAGCCAGGTGCGTAACCAGGGGAGGTACGACGGGTGCGAATTCACCTCCCATAAAATTGGAGTCCCCACTTGAGGGACTATCTCCAATTTATGTTTTGAATTTTGTTGTTAACCCTTTGAGACTTTAATTATTCTGACGTTCAAACGTCACTGGGAATTCAGTTTCTTCAACGTTTTTCAAAATGCGACGTCAAACGTCGGAAAGTACAAAAAGATATTTTTAACATTAGTGATTAATTGGTTGAGGGCTAGATTATTTTTGGTGGTCTGAATTTGTTATTCAAAACTTGTTTTATTACAAATTATTGGAGAGTGCCCTCAGGCACTCTCCAATAATTTGTAATAAAACAAATTTATATAAACAAACTATTATTTGTGTTTGACTGAATATGAAATATAAGCAAGGGAAATGTTGGCTTTTGCTCTGGTATCCTCATTTTTTGAAAGCCCTGATTGTGGCTTCTTGCACTTAACCAGTTAAGAAGTCTTGATGGCAGGATTATTTTAGTTTTTTAAGCTGCGATAACATTGTCACTGAGCACAATTCGGGAGAAAATAGGAATTGAGGTTAAAACTTTAAAAAATCGAAAAATAATAACAAAACAAATGACCACAAAGTATCAAGGCGCTGTTTGATTTCGTACGTCATAAGACGTACAAAAGTATCAACGCGCTGTTTGATTTCGGACGTCATAAGACGTACAAAAGTATCAAAGGGTTTTAAAATGGGGCAATCTCACTTGTTTTAAAACAAATGTTTATTCTCGTTTACATGTAGTTTCTGTGAAACGCTTGGAGACTATTCAAAATGCCCAGGCGTTTCACAGAAAATAGTTGTACAGTTCTGGTGTTTAGAGGCCTTATATGTTACACCGAGCTTATCCCTTTTTAATTTCTGCCAAATCACATATTAAAATAATAATATACACACTTGGAAATTAATTAAACGCCCTCTGTTCTTTTCGCAGTGGTGTTAATAGAAGCTGTCATTTCTTTCATGCTATCTTTGAGATGGCCAAAAGTGATTGTTTGCGGAAAGAATGGTCTATTAACAAATGAAAGACAACACAATGATGAACATATGCAGAATTTTAATGTCGCTAATTACACATATCTGTCACTAATGTTTTTGATGGAAAAATGTTCTTTCGACAAGTATGATGCTGGAACGGTCCATGGTGAAACAATGCCGGTAATTGCTGACAAAAAATGTAACTTGTGATCTCCTAAACACAATAGCAGTGCCTGGCGACAGTAGTGAGTGTATCCACCACGTGCCCGGATGACAGCCTGAACCCTCCTCCCAGTGCTACCAGTGAGCCTTCCGAAACGGTCTAGAGGTAACTGCTGTCATTCCTCATCGGCAGCTTCCAAATCGGCCAAATTCTGTACAGGCGGATCCCTTGCTTGCACACGACGTCAAAGAAAGTACCAAATGTGTTCTAAAGGATTCAAATCGGGGCTCATTGCAGGCCAAGGTAGTGTTGTATTGTTCTGAAGGAATGTTCTCACAGCATGGGAACGATGTGACCGTGCATTTTCGTCCATGAATACAGGGCGAGTAGCCAACGGGTGGCTGTCAAAATGAGGCACTACAACCAGTTTGAGAATGTCCAGTATGTACTGATGACCACTGGGATTCCCACGTACACTCACCATATCAAGTTTACAATCACGCGAGAGGCATCCCCAGATCATTACTGATACTCCACCATAAGGAACAGTAGGTCTGATGTTCCTGGGCAAGTAAGCAATATTTCTATGCCTCCACACTCTCATGCGACCATCTGTGACGTGAAGCAGTAACCTACTCTTGTCTGACCAATGGACTCTCCTCCACGTCCTGAGTTTCCAATATCTTTGGTGCTGGTTGGATAGAGCTGGACGATTGATGACCCTTCTGGACCTCATATCCAGTGCTTTTGGACGGTTTCGAACAGTTCTGTTGTACAAACGCCTGTTGGGAAGCCAAAGGCGTTTCGAAACACCACTTGAAGCAAGCAAAGGGTTCACGCCTAACGAGGCATGCCAGCCTCCGATCTTCACGAGAAAGGGTCTTTCGGCGCTGTACAGGCCTTGGTCGGTCCTTAACAACGTTGGTTTGTTGATTTTTTTCGGACAAGTCTGCTGATGACAGAATGACTATAGACAAGTTGCATTCCAATAGCTTTGAAGGACATGCATGTTGCATGCATACCAACGATTTGCCATCTTAGCGCCTCTGACAATCTCCTCCTTGCCATGTCAACATTTGCTGATACAAGAAGTGACAAATTTTCTTGTTTTATACCCAGATATTGCATGTAGATTATAGTATTTTTAGTGACATTCGTGGGCAGTATGCTTCACGTGGACGTGGTGATGTGTTTCGGGTACGCCATCGATCAGATACATCATGTTTCACGAGATGAAATGTACTGCAGGACATAGCAATCATTAAAACATAATAATCAGTAACAGCAGCTTCACTGTCATGAAACATTTCAGGAGGTGCTTAATTAAGTTCCAGGTGTATATAAAGGTATAATATATATCTGGAAATATGTCTATCAACTTTATTGATCTAGTTTGTATGTAATTTGTAACTTTTCGCATGCAATAGTGCACAGTGCTTATATTTTAGATACTAAATTTTACATAATAATTTACCAGATGCCACCACAGAGATCCACTGGATATTCATGTTTCACAAATTTCACCGCCCAGGCGAACCACATCCACCATGGCTGAGCCCACCATCGTCGATTGCCCCTTAGCGCACTTCCGCAATAAAAACCCTGGCTACGAGCCTGAAAGCTGTAGTTAACTCTTAGAAGCCGGTTGTCGAGTTTTCTTGCCTGTGATGTAATACGGCAGGTAATCTTGGCAATGACGGCTTGGCTATCTTTGGGCTGGGAGAGAATTAAACACTGAGCAGGTACTTCTATTCAAGTGTCGTCTGCCTGAATAGGCAGACGACCCTTGACTAGAAGCACCTGCTTTACTGTAAGTTTTTCACGGTATGTCATGTTCAATAAATTCATTCTCATTCCCTTCTTCTAAGAGTTAAACAAAACGCAGATGTTTAAATAAGACTTAGATACTGAGACGATGTTTTTCTTCCATTTGTTACTACTATACAGTGGTCTTGTTAAGAAAGTTCAATACCAATTTGATTGTATTACTTATGCTTTGAGGGCGCGCGGTGGCTCAGTAGGTAGAGGTGCAGGCTGCAAGCTTAGAGGTCCTCGGTTCGAATCCCACCTGCGGCAACCGCGTTGTGTCCTTGGGCAAGACACTTCATCTCCATTGCCCATCTGGGGGCACGATGACGCCGTGTACTAAGGCGTACTGCACGTCGATGGTATGCATGTCTTCAACCAATCTAACCCTGCATGTGCTGCAGTGCGGAGTTACGATGTTGGGGAGCTGGCCGCTGCTCGTCGTTGCTCGGTGGTTCTCTCCGGGTACTCCGGCTTCCTCCACCCGTAAAACTGTCTCGGTCATGATTAGCCATTGTGCATAAATATGTGACCTTAAACATCAATAAATAAATAAATAATAAATACTTATGCTTTGAAAAACATAAGGAGAAGCATACATTTCGATAGCAGTATTTAACAAACAAATTAAGATTTATTTCAAAGGAATGCAACTATATTCTTATGAACTATAAACATGTGAACATCGTGTCTGTGTTGCTTTCCAACACATGCGTATTGCGTATGGTTGAAATTAAGTGATAACACACTATATTAAAAGCATTGGTGACAGAAAGGCGTCATTCAAATCTTGGTTTTATGGAAAAAAATATGAAACATCCATCTGTGTTGTAGAAATAATACGAGACGGATCATTGCTTTAGTTCATTAGAGATGAAGAGCTGTTTTCAGAGACTGACGTGTTAATGTTTGGGTTCCTTCTGGATATACGCCTGAATAGTCACATCAGCATATAACCCCGTGTTATGGAACTCGTGCTCAAAATGTGCCAGAACTATTAAATACAGTTAAAACTAGAAGTCCTGTCACGAAATGCGTACAAATAGCACGTCGATCTGCGCGTTAATCCACGCGTTATGACCATAGTAAGGCTATCACATTCTGTACATATGGCCCGTGCACAAGTCATGTTTCAGCCAATGGACCTCCGGGTAAACCGGAGGTCCATTGGCAGAAACATTGCCTGTGTTTGCTATGAGTAACCGGGAGAACCTCTCGTGCTTTGGATACCATTCGATATGGCAATTGCGCGCAATTCCTACGCGCAATTAAGCCTAGATAAACGCACAATTCTTGACAGGACTTATAGTTTTTACTGTATGCTAAAACCGTTCTGATAAATTAGCAATTGGCGAATACGTTTATGAGCACGTTGGTGAGGTTCAGGTCTAACTTACTGGATGTGTTCGCTAATTGCATCACAAACTGGGGCGATTTCAAGATTCTATTTATCATCTGATCCACAAACCAGATGAAAAAAGAGCCTACATGGATTGAGAAACAGACAGCGCTTTCTATAATTTGTTAAATTATGTTAAAAAATAATCCCCAATTATGTAGATATTTAAGGCAATCAGTAACAAGTTTGGTGAAGCAACGGTTCAAAACATGAAAGCTCTCAGGCCACCACTCTAATTCTGAAAAGAATTCGACGCTGTTATTGGCTGTTTGTTTACCCTCTTTCGTGCAGTTTCCCCGCAGACGACCTTTGTTGCAATGTGATGTTCCTTCACTCAAAGAGTTATACAGATATTCTTTTGTGCTCTTGTTATAGATATTCCAATCAGCAATTATTCAATTTTTCTTTAACCCTTTACCCAACGCAGACGATTTCAAAATTTATTCTTTTAAATATCATTTTTTAAATTTTTTCCAAAAATTTCAACAAAACCATATCATGTGACCCCTCTTTGGAACGAGCTCGACGAGCTCGTTCCAAAGAGGGGTCACATGATATGGTTTTGTTGGAATTTTTCGAAAAATAATATTTTTTCAGCAGCTGAATTTGCAAATTACGCGGGCGGATGCGGGCGATTCGTTGGGTAAAGGGTTAAACCACCAAGATAAAAACACAATTTGTGGAACTGCGCGGCGTTATCATAAAACTACGTTTTCGGTGAGTCTTCATTCCTAATGGTAAGTTATAAAAAATTCAGTCAAATAAGCCTTGAATAAGCAACATTTCTAGCACTTATTCAAAAAAATGAATGTCTATGATATTTGTTAGACTCAGTGGTCTGGAATATATCACCTGGGCGGAAAAGCGAACAGTTGGTTCGCTTTTCCAACTCGTTGAAATATTGCAGACAAGTTGATCTGAACCATTTAGGGGTCAGACTGATTCTAGAAAATAACAGCGCCAAATTCCTTGCAGAATTAGACTGGCGGCATGAGAGCTTTAAATACATGATGTCACGGGATGTGCTTTAAACAGGCACCCAGATTTCAAGTTTCCCTTAAGCGTATTCGTGTGGTTACATCAGTACTTTTCTAAGTTGATATCCTGTCACTGTCTGTCTCAGGTTCCACTCCACAGTTTTCCCGGCATTTCCAAAAATGACATGCCATACTCTCCCTTCAAACGCGAACATTCTTTAACTTATTTATCTAACCCATAACATGTATTACATTTTCCAAAATCCATCAAAAACATACAACACTCTGATTAAGTAGAAATAAACAATCTAAATGTGGGTGAAATAATTTACTCTCAAATGCAAGGCCTCAACCTTGAAAATTGCATGAAAAAATATCGAAACCAGTCATTTTCAGGCACCAAGCAGTCCCAAAAGCAGAATTTTTCACACTACCCCCACTTACCTACCCCTGGAGCATAGCACCCCATGTCTAAAAAATGCCAAACAATTTTTATGTTTCCATTTCATTTTTTAGTTATATGCCTGGTAACAACGCCCTGCAAAAATATTATTTTAAAAAGTAGTCAATTTTTCGAAGCCACTGTTTCCTATAATTCCTCTGGTAATTTACCCATATGCATCAGACTCCAACTCTGTGACCAAAACTTTAAAATCTCTTGTCCAACAAATAGCCTAATGTAATCATATATGTGATTCTAAAAATACATCTCCAATTTACATGGCATTAGTTTCAAAATTTGCCTTTAGTTTAGAATTTTAGCAGTACTGCGAAACTGTAGAGCGGAGCCTCAGGTTAAAGTGACATCGTTGACATGCGCAGATTTTCGAGGTCACAATTTTCCAACGCGAAGTGAAATCTCTTGTGCCTTTACGCTGAACACTCTGGGAAAATATTCCTGAATTTCTTTTTTTTTACACTCCAGGTACTGTATTCAATTTTTAAATATCCAATTTCATAAAATACAGTCGAATAAAAATTCAGCCGGCACAGCGGCTAACTTGGAAATATTTATCAACAGCAAGCACCCGATTGCGTGATGTGGATATCACCAGGACTGAGAGTTGGTAACTTGAACTGACCACGCATAAATTCTACCCATCGTAGAATTCAGCACTTCGTGAGCTTCATTTATCACTACTCGTTGTCAAGGTGATAGCTTGAATTTACGATTTTGTGGGTTAAAAGTGTATATATTTTTGATACTCACTCGGGCTAAATATAAAGCGTGAAGATGGGTATATGACGGACCCCGAAAAATATACTTGTCACGTAAACAGACCAGTACAAATAATTCAGGCTAAATATAAAGTGTGAAGATAAGTATATGACGGACCCCGAAAAATATATTTGTCACGTAAACAGAAAAGTACAAATAATTCAGGCTAAATATAAAGCGTGAAGATGGGTATATGACGGACCCCGAAAAATATATATGTCTCGTAAACAGACCAGTACAAATAATTCAGGCTAAATATAAAGTGTGAAGATAGGTGTATGACGGACCCCGAAAATATATTTGTCACATAAACAGACCAGTACAAATAATTCAGGCTAAATATAAAGCGTGAAGATAGGTATATGACGGACCCCGCAAAATATCTTTGTCACGTAAACAGACCAGTACAAACAATTCAGGCTAAATATAAAGCGTGAAGATAGGTATATGACGGACCCCGAAAAATATATTTGTCACGTAAACAGGCCAGTACAAACAATTCATGCGCTGCTAATTAAGCATGGACTTTTTTGACCATTAGTGCGAGTTTACTGAACGCCATATGAGCTGTCTGAATAAAGATTAAAAGGAAGAGAGACCAGTGGTCTCGTGTAGTATCCTCTGTGTAATTATGTCCGATAGAATGAGTATTTGTTGTAAAAATAGTACATCCCACAGGTTCTGGCCACGTACGCATATTACCCATCTGGTCTGTCACAAATGTCGACATATATCGAAAATACGAGACTTTCAAAGGAACTTAAAAGTGAATTTTAAATTAAGATAGATCAACACGGCTAAGTTCAAGAGAAGCAATTAAACTGACAATTAATGTCCTCGTGATCGAATAAGAGAGTCGGGGGGGGGGGGGGTTCTCGAAAAATCCATTCCAGGCTAAAGGCGTGTAAGAGTGTGGGTCATAGGCGAGGAGCTGGGGATAGAGGAGGTGTTATAGGCAGAAGAGGCGCCGCATCTGTTCGAAAGTATAGGCACGTTGTAATGTAAGGGGAGCCACAGAGTTCATATTTAGAATAGGAACAGTCGCGAGCCAAGTCGGTGGCCATATATAAGTTTAGGATCACTAGTAGGAAGTACGAACTCAGGGAGCTCACTAGTGTTGGCATTTAGATAGACAGAATTACCTGTTGTAGAAGGCAATCCATACGTAGACAGAGCAGGCTTTGCCTGTATGAACATTATTCTGAGATAAATGGAGGGGAGCACTTAACTCCCTAAGTGGCGACTGCTTGAATGAAAAGTGGTAAAGTGACATTCCGTCGCATGTTAGAGTAAAGGCGTCTTGTAAAGTAACAATACGTTAGTGGCCGTGCGACGGTAGTGATAGAGTGAAGTTCCAGTTGTATTTTTTGCGAAAGGCGACCAGAGTCCAAGGACACTACATCGAGCAGGGGAGACGCCATCAGTGACAAGGAAGAACCAACCAGCGACCACAAAGAACGCAGGTCCGCCTGCAAAGTGACTCAAAAACTGTGTGGGTGGGGTGTGATTGACGTTTCTGTTATTCATTGGATTTTATGTAAATTACAAATTACCATATTTTTCTTTTTGTATTAGAATTGTTAATTTCAGTGAATCCCTCTTGATTTATGTTTTTTGAGGAAACGTCATTGATCCCTTCAGATAAGCATCACCCCAACAAAAATGAAACGGGCGGGTTCGTCACAGTGAGACATACGTTCGCGCACGGATTCGGGAGACACTCCTTGAGTTTTGACTGAATATGCGGCGAGAATCTGTCCCCCCTGCAACCGTTCACGCCCCGGTTTCCGACACTCACTCAGCCCTGCATGGTTTGTTATAAAAATAATATTGTGACAAATAAATAATTGCGTGGTGGCCGAGTGGATAAGTGCGCTGGCCTCTCATGCCAGAGATCCCGGGATCGATCCTCGGTCGGGGAAAGTTCTCGAGGTGACCGAACACTCTCTGTCAGCGTCAATTATGGGGTTGATGCTGTCACAGCGTGCCGTCCTATAGGGTGGAGACTTAAAATGCCTGCCCTCTGTGAGAAGAGACACACACTCCGTGTAGACTAAAGATCCCTTCGCAGTATTCGAGAAGAGCGAGGCCACGAAGTTGCCGCTACGGGGGTCATCCCACATACCTGCGCCATTGGGCCAAGGAGAGGCGTTCCATAATTTGCTTGCGAATACTTATAAAACAAATAAGCTTAAAACTAAAACAATTAATACTCTTTGCATATTAATTGACTGATAATATAAAACAATTTTTGCAAACTCCTACCTACACGTTAGACAAAGGGTTAAGATTCACCAGAATGATAATTCTAACCACTGTGTATCTAAAATGCGAATACTTATAAAACAAATAAGCTTAAAACTAAAACAATTAATACTCTTTGCATATTAATTGACTGACAATATAATACAATTTTTGCAAACTCCTACCTACACGTTAGACAAAAGGTTAAGATTCACCAGAATGATAATTCTAACCACTATGTATCTAAAATTGAGATCGACTTTGAATTAAATACAATCAAAATACCAGAATGCCATTCAGCGAATGAAGAGATTTTCACAAAGGAGAAACTAGGATCACTATTGCAATTAAAGTCTTCGTACAACAGAGGTGGCAAAACAATTACTCTTTGATCTGTCATTCTACTCCATTGATGGAAAGACTCATAGAGTAGCTGAAAGAATGTTATTGATCACTCACTGAAAATGCGATGGTGCAACCCAATAATTGTAAAATAAACCCTTCTGTCTGTAAAATGGTAACTCGCGGAATATTTTTTTATTTGAACGTGATCCTTGTGTATTTACGGAGCTTTTCATATACTATTAAAAAAGTAGGGGATATTTGATAAAAGTGGGATATATGAAGAAATATATTTATATTTTCATCAAAAAGACAGTTGAGGCATTGCACTGTAACATCTGGTGAATGATTTCAGCGATAGTTGGGTGTTTGACAAGCACCCATTCCACGCACTGAGCTGTAGAAGACATGGACGGTAAGTCAGAGAAGTTACCACATTCAGTCCAAGGCCTCAATACCTTGGAAATCCTCCTCGGTTCGCGAGACAAGCGCGGATCCGACGTGGCATACTCCTCACCAAACGTCCAGTATAAGCTTGACTGGTGTTATTCCATTCTTACTGCAGTCCAGCGGCGAGTTCCTGGACACTGGTAGGGGGCTGTCAGTGACGTTGTCGTAGGCGCCTGCCAAGCATATCCCTGACGTGCTCGATCGGTGAAAGCTCTGGACTTAGTACTGGCCAAGGCAGTGTAGTGTTGCTCTGCTCCTGTAGTGTTGCTCAGGCTAGGTAGACAGTATTACCTGCTGTAGAAGGCAAGCCATACGTAGACAGAGCAGGCTTTGCCTGTATGAACATTATTCTGAGATAGATAAATGGAGGGGAGCAAAGGGGCCCTGTGTGCTCTTGCATTGTCAGCTTGGAAAATGAGTCGAGGGCCGTGACGTCGCGCAAATAGCACCACATGAGCTGCTTGCATGTTGTCACGGTAGTACTGCCCTGTGACACGCCCTTGGATGACATGTAATGCTGTTCTGCTTGTCATGGTTATGCCTCCCCACACCATAGCCGATCCACCACCAAAACGATCGTACTGCCTTAACGTTACGTCGTGGTATCGTTCGTTCCGCCGCCATCACACTCTGTTTCGCCTGTCGTGGTAGTCGTTACCGAACCTCTATTCATCGGAAAACATGACGTTGCTCCATCGACGATTGTCCCAGCGCTGTCGTGCTCCACACCAATTACGCCATGCTGCGAAGTGACATTCAGTCAAACGTGGTATTAATAATTCAATGTCGTCGATCGTACAAATTTCAGTTGTGCAGGCGATTTCGGATAGTCTGGACGGGATTCCGAATCGATCGCTCAGACGATCACACATCCAAGGACCAACCGGGCTCGACGTTGCTTAACTTCAGGGATCTGACGAGAACCGGTTACCGCAACGCCACCGCGCCCCCTGTCATCACAACAGGGGAAGGTAAATTGTGAAAAGATTCCGCTACAGAAATATCCTGCAATTTTGATTTTTCAAACAGTAATTGTATTACCTTCTAAGATGAAACAGGATTTGGAGAACATGTTATGCCTATATAAACGCACCCCAATAAAAAACATTCAGTTTTAACACAAACCTTTGAAACCGGTGCATGTGCTTCTAGGATTGAACAACACATAGAATGAAATAGTATTTCAAATTCGTGTACATTAACTCTTTACCCAACGAATCACCCGAATCCGCTCGCGTAATATGCAAATTCTGCAGCTGAAAAAATATTATTTTTCGAAACATTTCAACAAAACTATATCATGTGACCCCTCTTTGGAACGAGCTCGTCGAGCTCGTTCCACAGAGGCGTCACATGATATGGTTTTGTTGAAATGTTTTGAAAAAATTTAAAAAATGATATTTAAAATAATAAATTTTTAAATCGTCTGCGTTGGGTAAAGGGTTACAAAACTTCACACAATAATAAATGAGAAACTTATCTCCTTTGTGAATTGTCCGTTTGGAGGAAGCCGACGGTATCTTCCTTTTGAAATATGAAAGGTTGCCACTTTTTAAATGTCTGGTAAGATTTACAGCAAGGTAAAAATACTATTTATCAATTTAAAAAAATATGATTCACCCGCATCAACATAAAAAGAGTCGCATAAGCAAACTATACCGCATGAGTTGAATTCGATTGCTGAAAATGAAATCCTCGAGTTGAGACTGAAGATTGTCGGATTCCACAGTTGTAAGAAGCTATACAATATACAAAGCTTTGCCTCTTGAAAAACCGTCGCCTGGGTGCTAGAATGTTCTATGTCGCCTGTGGGACATAGAACATTCTAGCACTCAGCCGACGAAACAGTAATATTCGTTTTGAGATTCGATTCGAAATCATCTGGCTTAATATCCGATTACAGATTCGAGTCCACCAAAACTTAAGATTCACGGGCTCTACTGTAAACTGAAAATGCGAAAGAATGGGAAAGGCGACTTGTGGGGAAAACAGAAGACGCGAATTGTGGCGACACCGTGGCTCTATTGACTTTGGGGTATGCAAGCAATTGAAATACCCGGTTGAACAATAGACAAGACGTTCAAGCGACGTCATTTGAATACATTTTGTCCAGAGAGTATATCTGAATCCTTGCGTTTTGTCGATCGAACAAAGGACATGGTGAAACTTTGTTACCAACTTCGAAGTCGGTATTTCATGAATTTGAACAACCTGCCCCATGCTATGTGACCTCGCCACAACGCGGCTCGGCGTCAATCAACGCACAGGGCAGGTTCTTGAAATTCACGAAACATCTCCAGGTCGATTGGAAACTATTATAAAAACATCTTACATCGCGTTAGTTGTGAGCAATATGCGAACTCGTGATTTATTTGTGTGAGCTGAAGAAGACCACGGGGAAGAAAACTTCGAAAAGAGTGTTTGTTTCAATATCGGCATGATGAATAAATCATAACTATTCGCAAAAAACGACAAGGATCATTCAGCCAAATTAACAGAAGGGGGCGGGGGGGGGGGGGGGGGTAGTAGGCTATGTTCTATGTTAATAGAACAGATATTTCAACCAATTCAAAAGACAAAAGCTAACGAAAAAAGAGATTTTTGAAATATCGATTCGAACTCTATCCCAGTAATCTGTTAAAACCAGAAAAAATAAGTTAACAGACATTTTGACTGGAATTTATGAATTTAGACTGTTGGCGCTGTTAAATGTTATCTTAGTAAATAGTGTTGAAGTCGTAGAGACAGCTTTTGTTTACTGTAGAGAGCATCTTTCTGTCTTCATTGAAAACAGAAGTGGAGTAAACATGCAACGTAACTTTTCATTTCCTCATTCATCTTTCTAACAGTGTTTAAGAGTTTTGTAACTACTTATTTCATCGTGAGGCCACAACATAACCAGGGCGGCTATACGTGCGACAAGATAACTGATTCAAAGGGTACCTAGCTATTGCGATCTGAACGACTGACCTTGACTTTACCTTCACTTACTCATTACAACTCTTCCGAATTGTGTTTATAAGTGCTTGGAGATGATATAAATTATTTATTAGACAGAAGTGTCTATTATCACGCTCGGTCTATTTGACTTTAAACCCAGCTCATCTGACGCTAATGTCATCCAATATGAACCAAGCCAGAGTTGTTCCCCTTGGTGCGTCGTTATTAGGCTGAATGAATTTGTTTGCGTCGAAACCGTTACTCGTTGAATATAATCGAGAAAAAATATAAATTATAACAGAGTGGTCTGGAGGGGAGTTTTCTGAATAACGAGGACTTAATGCCAGCCATGAGTGAGGAATGTGTAGAGGAAGAGAATAAAGAAGAGAGCTGTACAGACAAATCAACGCAAACTTAACATACAGAGTCGTAAGTAGAGATTGTTGATAGTTAGAGAAGAGATAGTTCAACTATCCGAAAGGGCGTGGTTTTCCTAGTGCAAGACGTTCTGAAAGTGAACTAGGACAAGAGGAAACTTCGGAAATTGTGAAAAGAATAAAAAACAATAACACTGTCGGAAAATTGTAACAGATCTGAGACCATTTTCCAATTATTTGTTTCGGTTTGATAAATGAGGAGGGATTTGCTTGGTTAATTTCACATCGGTCGAGATATCAGCCCGAGGTAACTTCATATCAGTCTGAGACCAAAGGTCGAAAGCTGTTGTGAAGTTACGAGTAATAACCTTTAACCCTTTACCTAACATGAAAAGCAGACGACACTTGCAAAACAAAATTATTGAATAACTAATTTTTTTAATTTTTTGTCTCAAAAACATAGGTTATGACCCCCTCATTGGAACGAGCTCGTCGAGCTCGTTCCAATGAGGGGGTCATAACCTATGTATTTGAGAAAAAAATGAAAAAATAATGAAAATTAATTGGCGATTTTTGAGAACAGCGCTGGTTGGACCAGAACTGGTCGGTTTTGGCCGTTATGTTGGGTAAAGGGTTAATAACCTCTAAGTGAAGTCGGTGAATAATCTAACCAACATGCAGCAGGTCTTGCGTTGGGTTGGTGTCACATGCACTAGTCGTGATATCCCAGAATTTAACATATTCAATAAAATATATATTATGCTATCAACAATGAAATAACACAAGCAACGCGTGAAACAGCGACTAGCTTACCTATCTTTCTCAAACATACGGCAGAATTGCGTTCAATTCTGATAGCTACCGCCATTTCAAGACCTACTTTGACAAAAATTAGATTCGATTCTTGTTTTTCTTCAATTTTACATCGCAAAGCGAAAACGTCATCTAGCGCCTAAAGTGTATCTCTGTTTATTCGCGTGTAATGAACATTTTTATGCATGCCGATTGGGTTATAAATTATCTCTTCTACTTCAGCTTTCGAAGAGAAAAAATCACCAAAATCTAAAGTAGAATAGATAGTTTGTTGATCAGTCGACATATGAATATTCTCTGCACGAATAAACAGTCTCGAAATCGCGGTAACTGTGTGAATTGAACACAATTCTGTCTTTGAGCAAGACAGGTACGTTCCTCACTGTTTCACACTGTGTAAAAAATTCCGGCATGGGAAGTTTCATACCCTGTATTTTTAAGTGTTGTTGATCGTATAATATATATTTTCAGTGGCGTAGATAAAGGGGGGCCAGGGGGCGGAGGCTCCCCCCCCCCCCCACCAGAAGTTTTGTCGGAAATTTTTTGTGACCATTTTTAGGAGGATTTATGCCTAATAACATTAAAATGTTGGCTTTGGGGATAAAAACATGTCATTTGGGGTAAATTTTGGGTAAAAAAGACCAATTTTCAGTACATTTGCAGTAAACAATAGATAATTTCTGTTTGTTTGGGTTTTTGTTGTTGTTTCACTGTCGGAAAATTTTCGATCTGTCGGAAAATTTTGGGCTTGCCCCTCCGCCAGCGAAAAGCTATCTACGCCACTGTATATTTTATTGAGTATGTTAAATTCGGATAACATGACGAGAGCCTGTTGTTGATGTTGGTTAGCTGACAGTGCCTATAAATTTAATTTACCTTTTTCCTGTATTGATCGCGCCTCTTCACAAGTGTGCTATTTTCCTTACTACAGTACAGCGATCACAAAAGCGAACAGAGAATTTCGACCGGATCGCGACTGGAGCGCGATCCGGTCGAAATTCTCAGTCCGCATTTCCTCCAACCACACAGCTTATTCATTTATTGGGTTTAACGACACTTTCGACAGCCAGGCAATCGTCACCTCATGTCGGACAGCTGGACATTTTCAATTATTGGTTGGGTAGAATCTCCACTCTGCGGGTGATTTAGTGATAACACACTCTCCACGTACTGTAGCCGTCTATCCCTGGGTGAAGAAGATAACACTAACAGCAGATATAATAGAATATAACCCTTTGAACTCGCAGGACCGATTTTTCGGCTCAATGCATAACTTCGCCCCATTTTTGTCTTATTTTGAGAGGTCTGGAGTAACCGGAAAGAACCACCTAGCAACGGCGAGAAACTGTCAGGCTCCCCAACGTACTAACTGCGCACAAGCAGGGTTAGCAATGGTCGAAGACAAGTGCACCATTGAAGTGAAATGTGCCTTTATACACAGCACCACCTTACCCCCACGTGGGCAAGCGGGCTTAAGTTCTTTGCCCAAGGACACAGCGCCCCTGGTGGGGATTGAACAGTGGACCTTTCGTTTTGAAGCCCAAATGCTTCCACGTTGTGGAATCCAACCCGCCGAAACAGAAAAATGAGAACATTCAATCAGAGACGCTATTTTCGTATGTTTTTTCTTGAAGCGGTCTTAATTTATTTACGAAATATCAACTCACTGGCGGAAGTGTGTCGCGACCAGGACGCGAAAGACACCACTTTTGTGATCCCAGTACTGTATATTGATATGACACAGAAAATCACCGAATACTTGCAGTATCCACCTCTGTAGATACACTATCAGGACACACAGCCCCATCGGGGGTATCGGTTCCAGACGTCGTAAAAGATCTACGGAGCCTGAATATCATCACTCATCACGATATGCAAATTGGAGGTGCCGCTACGGGAGTCCTCGCACATACAGTACGTGGAGAATGGATTGTAACTAAACCTCCCGTGCAGTGGAGTAATCACCCAACGTATCACTTTCAAATTATGTACATATGGACAGAAAACGTAAGCAATGTTTCAGCCAATGGGCCTCCGGGTTCAACCCGGAGGTCCATTGGCTGGAACTTTGCTTTTGATTGTTATGATTTGCAACAAATTTTCAATTATTGCTTGGGTGGAATCTCCACTCTGCGGGTGATTTAGTGATAACACACTCTCCACGTACTGTAGCCTTCTATCCCTGGGTGAAGAAGATAACACAAACAACAGATATAATAGAATATAACCCTTTGAACTCGCAAGACCGATTTTTCGCATAACTTCGCCCCATTTTTGTCTTATTATAAGAGGTCTACACACGGGGCATTGTTGGTAAAATACTAACTGCAGTCTAAAACCGGATGGCTGCAAACTGCAGTTATTATTTTATCCTCCCTGTATATTGATACTGGACAGACCCATTCCATTGTAAGTGTAAACAAAGGCAATACCATTCCAGGAAACGAGGGTTCAAAGGGTAGAGGCCAGGTCTTGTAGAATAATAACCTCACGTTAAAAAATAAACAAAGACAGAAGTGGATTTTAGAAACAATGGCTTTATCGTTTCAACAACCGTTTAGCGAACAAATCTCCACTCCCACAAAAAAAACATCCTTTTTCTGTATTTCTTAAGGTGCACTATAACACAATAGTAAAGAACCAAAGAGGGAAGGTTTATAGTACTGAAGGAGGCGTTGAATGGTGTCGTTCATTATTTTGTGACCACTGCAAACAGCTTCTCAATACTGCTGGTGTTGGTCCATCAATTCTGGCTCGCTGGAAAAAAGAGTCTGAATTGTTCCAGAGCCATATGGCACCTGCCTCAAACAAACCTCACGCGATGTGACTGATGCGCGCACATATTTGAGGCAATAATTTTCGCTTCACAGCTTCGAACTTTTTTCACATGGGTCAAATTCTAAACTAAGGGTATGTGTTGAAACTTATGGCATGTAAACTGGAGATGTATTTTTAGAATCAAATATATGGTAACATTAGGCTGATGGATATGAATAAATTACCATAGGAAACGTTCCCTTCGAAAAGGTTTCTATTTTCTAGATATCATTTTCACACAGAATTGTTCCGTGGCATGTAGCTAAAAAAACTAAATAGGAACATTTAGTTTTTTCTCACATTTTACAAATGGGGAGTGATATGCTCTAGGGGTAAGTAGGCGGGGCAAGGGCAAACATTTGCTTTTGAGGCTTCTGGGTGGTTGGAAATGGTTGGTTTCGGCATTTTTTCATGTAATTGTCCTGGCCGAAGTCTTGCATTTGACAGTGAATTAATTGTTCCTCCAGCATAAAATTAGTTTGTTTATACTTTGTCAAATGATAACAAGTCAAGAGTTTGTTGAAGCCTGCAAATGTTTATCACATAATTAACCCATAAGTACCCTATATAGACAGAAAGTGCCACATTTACAGTTAAAACTAGAAGTCCTGTCGCGAACTGTGCGCTTATCTAGGCTTAATTTCGCGTAGGAATTGCGCACAATTGCCATATCGAAAGGCATCCAAAGTATGGCAGGTTCTCCTGTTTACTCATAGCAAGCACAGGCAATGTTTCTGCCAATGGACCTCCGGGTTACCCGGAGGTCCATTGGCTGAAACATTGCTTGTGCACAGGCCATATGTACAGAATTTGGTAGCCTTACTATGGTCATAACGCGTAAATTAACGCGCAGATCGACGTGCTATCTGTGCGCATTTCATGACAGGACTTCTAGTTTTAACTGTTTTTTGCTTTGAAAAAGTGGCCCAAAGTGTATTGTTCTATGAGAACTCTACTGCCAGGCTTGATTTATCTTGACAGTGTTTTTACATCCTTGTTGGCTGCCTGTACAGTAATACAGAAATATTGTTAAGTCATCTGCAGCTTTGTACATGCATGCATTCTAGTTATTATAATAAAGCTAATCTGAGGATTAAACTACAAATAGAAACAAGAAGAATGTTACCAAGATAACACATGCTCCCCCCCCCCCCTTGTGACCTTCACCTTGCAGATGCGGCGGAAACTATTATACGCGACACACCTTCTGACTGTCCTTAACATTTGTAAAAAGTTAAACAATTGTACTATGATCCGTTTCTGAGTTATGGCTGAGACACGAATATTGACCGATTTTTAGTGTGACCTTGAAATGTGACCTGACCTTGAAGGTACGAACCCGGCTATGGTATGTGACACATCCTCCCATGGTTCTTTATAATTGTGTGAAGTTTGATTTCTGTAGCCCTAATAGTTTTGGAGTTATGCTTGAGACACGATTTGTGACCCTGAACATATGAAGGTCAATTGTGACCTTCACCTTGCAGATGCGGCGGAAACTATTATACGCGACACACTTTTGAATGTCCTTAACATTTGTAAAAAGTTTAACAATTGTACTATGATTCATTTCTGAGTAATGGCAGAGACACGAATATTGACAGATTTTTAGTGTGACCTTGAAATGTGACCTTGAAGGTACGAACCCGGCTAGGGTGTGTGACACATCCTCCCATAGTCCTTTATAATTATGTGAAGTTTGATGACTGTGGCCCTAACAGTTTTCGAGTTATTGGCTCGGACACACACACACACACACACACACACACACACACACACACACACACACACACACACACACACACACACACACACACACACACACACACACACACACACACACACACACACACACACGAACACACTGACACACACACGGACGGACGGACGGACACACGCACACTTCAACCACTATATGCCACCCGACTTAAGTCGGGGGCATAAAAACAGTTCCACTTCTCCCTGATAGTTACCACCTTCCAGAAGTTGGAAGATTCTGACACGAACATTATGTCTATGTACTATGGGAAGGTAGCCTTTTTATGAGAATCACTCTGAGTGCATCCCAAGGGACCTCAGGACTAACTCTGATGGTAACCTGAACAAACAGATCTTTTCCTGGGGAAAAAGGACTCATTCCTGTAGGTAGCTTTACGTAAAGGAATTTGGTATGATAGAGAGTGTCTAAGTCTCAAATTCCTTATGCTTTCTTTATTGATTGCTAATATTACATTTCTTTTGATTTCTTTATTGATTGCTGATATTTGATGATGTATTTTATAAACCAATGATAGTCGGGCATTTTTCCTTCTATCATGTAATTCAGGCCAATTTAGGGATTTGAGCATGTCGAATACACTCGTGGTATTATGAAAGCTGTGAAACATAGCGGGCAGCCCGTCGTTGAATTATTTCAGTGTTATTAGTGTCCTTTTGTAGGAACGGGTCCGATACCGAACAAGCATATTCCCTGGTGGGACGTACTAGAGATTTATATGCCTGTTCTTTGACTGGTATTGGACAGACCCGCAAGTTTCCTTGCAAAAAAACCCTGATATCCTGGTGGCTTTGTTGTGTATATCTGTAATATGTGTAATAGTATCCCATCCGCGATCGGGGATCTTCTCCGATGTATTCAACCATGACGTTGTACTTGTTATAACCATATTTCGTACTTTTTTTCTGTGTCAAAACCCCACATCTCGAGGATTTCTTCTCGAAAAAATGAAATTGATTTTAGAACCATCAAATTTTACGCATATAAACTGAAATTGTCCAACATAATAAGAAACAAATTACAATTAGGAACACCCCCTCTCAAATTTTAAAGATTTCATAGGTGCGGTGGGTGGCTCCGACGGCCTCATTGGCATCGGGCCTAATCTATATTCCATTGAAACGAAAATGATAAATATAGAATATACCCATAGTAGCGTGGTGTACCAAATGTTCACCACGAGTAGTGAAGTGGTGTTAACCGCGAGCCTTCGGCGCGCGGTTAACACAACTTAATAAGAATAATAATAATAATATACTACTACTACTACTACTACTGCTACTACTACTACTACTACTACTACTACTACTAATAATAATAATAATAATAATAATTGATTTTCTAGAGCGTAAAACCACAAATAGTGCTCTAAACGCTTGACAGAAATAAATACACTTTTCTGAAATAAAGAATGACATCTGTTTTGGTTGCCTCTTGGAGAGATTCAGGAGAATGCTTCAGTAAATAGGAAAGTTTTAAGATTTCTTTTGAAGACATCGATAGTTTCTGAAATTCTCGAGTTTCTGAAGTTCACGAGTGGTGAACATTTGGTACACCAAGCTACTTTGGGTATATTTTATTTATACCATGATCGTCAGATTATTAAGAGTCGCTATTTTTTTTTCTCGATTTTACTGAGCAGCAGCCGAACATACGTGCAAATTTGTTTTTTGTTTACATGAGCACGGTGGGCGGTACTTCCGCTGTCAATTTTATCACCGAAACGAAATAAAAAAAGAAACAGGGCCTTTTTCATTTTAATAACATAATAACATACTATTTCGAGTTATGGGTGCTTTATTAACACGAGGCAATGCATGTTTGTTATTTTTTGGTGTTTTATGTGGTAAACTCATTTAAAAACGTAATAAATAATTGCCAGTTTCATTTCACTCTTCACGAGCCGACGTGCGATAAATTAAGACAAGTTCGCATTCAGGTCAACGTTACCAAAGGTCAACTTGGATGTAGTTCCACTGCAGGTGTAAATTTTAACTACAGAAAACCTATTGCTGGCGTGTTCACCACAGTTGGTGTATAAAGCTACAATTTATGTCATAGGCTTTTCATATATATCAGAATAGGTAACCATAGTATAAAAGAAAATATACGATGTAAAGGATACACCCAATCATTTGGCGATGAATCGAAAGCCTTTCTAATTCCACCCCTCTCAGTCGTTTGTAGAGTCCACATTACGGTAACAATATTTTTACCAAAAGAAAAGAAATATATGTCCATTTTCAAGCCATGGATGAATATCCCAGCGCCCCATTCTTGCGTTGACAAAACTGTGGGGGGGTGGGGGGGGGGGTGGGGGGTGGGGGCGAAAGAAAGGACAACGTGAGAAAAAAGAAAAAATGGACAGTGGAAGGAAAAATAGAGAGAATGCCACAATATCGAACAGAAGGAAGTTTAGCCACAAATATACTGATCAAATAGACACATACGCATAACAGAATCAATATATTTCATCATAATCGGACAATGAACCAAACAGATCAATTGGGCAAATAAATACGAATAAACGCTAATACCGCAATTGATATATATAAACAATTTAACATTGTTTATTGTTAAATTGTTTATATATATCAATTGCGGTATTAGCAACAATTTAACATTGTTTATTGCCCATAGTTCAAAATTATAACCTATAACAAAACTCAACATGTGTACTGACTTATCCAGTCTCAGATGGAATCGTCAACAAGGCGATATGCTATCAGCTGTGCCGTAAACAATGCGAAAACATGCTTTGGTTACATCCGGGAACTTTCTAAAGGTGGGTCCCACCCACGGCTTTGTTGACAGTACCAGATGTGCCGCTTCAATTAATGGTTACACTCAGATACTTAGCTCACTGAACATTGTCGAAGAAACTGGCCATGCAACGTGTACATTTATAATAATATGATCTGTTTTGAAATGTATGAACTTATTTTCACTTTCAAGAAATTCAACTCGTCCCTCTGCCAGGCTGCTTGCTAAAGTGGAGGCTCCTATCATCATGGACATCCAAATTGAACCTGTCAATGTCCATGACAGATTGACTATTTACAGGCTTCCACTGAAAGGACTGGGTGTGGGGGGGGGGGGGGGGGGGGCGCAAGAGGTGTGAAAATTACGTTTCAAAAGAAAACATATTTATCAGTTGCTTAAAAATTGAGAGGTGAATGGTTAACCCTTTTCCTAACGTAACGACATTAATCAGTCAGCGTTATTAACGAAGATCACTATTTAAGTTTTATTCATTTTTTTAAGTTCTTGCGAAAAAAATTGCTTATAACCCCAATTGGAGCGCTCTCAATGAGCTCGTTCCAATCATGGGTCATAAACTGTGTTTTTGAGGTAAGGCCAAAACGTATTAGTTATTCAAGAATTATTCGTGCAAGTGTCGTTTTACATTCGTGTTAGGTACAGGGTTAAAGAAATTAATGACTAATATTTATACAAGCAAAATAAGCTCATAAATCACATTTGCCGATTGGAATGATTTATGGAGAATCTCTAAGAAAACACGAATAAAATATTTATTTTAATCTCCGTGTGTCGAATTCAGGATGCGGCGACGTCTTCCGAAATTGGTTGCTAAATTTGACGGATACCAAACCAATGGGAGATTACTTTCCAATGCATTGGTTTCCTGTTACGTCAATTTAATATCCTCACCCCCAGGCTTTTGTCAGAAAAGTGATGTTCTCTCTTCCAAAATTAAGATTGTTCAACTTACACTGTACACGATGCGCTATAATCAACAGTCAAGAGTCAGTGAAGTTTTGTATATTTTCGATTTTGGCTCTTTTTGATATCACTTTTTAAAATTTTGTAATAAAAAATGTGGTGATGCTGGAGGACATCCGTGGGCGTAACTAATTGAGGGGGGGGGGGGGGGTAAGAAGTTACAAAAGGAAACCAGACTTTTTATAGAAAGCTAATTAGAAACAACTACTTCACACAAAATCCTTCATTAAGAATATTTATCTTACAATCAACATGTATTTTGTCTGTGTTAACTCCACAACTGTCGTGTATCCGACCACCTAATACAGATGTTTGTATCAGGGGGTCGGATACAAGCACGTTCGTTTCGTGTGAGTTCCATATTTTTTTTTCTTTTTGTTCATCCGAACGAATAAATACTTCGTTATATATTCGTCTACATTCTTGACTTATCCCCAATATATTGTAAGATAAAATGATTATTACCATTATGTGGATGTACAAAATATGTATCCGAGTCTCGCTCCGGGTTCTAAAGGTAGATCACGACTCGTCTTCGACTCGTCGTGATCTGGCCTTAGAACCCGGAGCTCGACTCGGATACATATTTTGTGCATCCACATAATGGTAATAATCTCTATTTATCAGTAATTTGCAACTTTTTTTAATCTTCCAAGGAAAATCTCACCTCGTAGACTTTTATATTAATGGAAAGGACAGTGCCTGTATACAGTACGTGGAAAGTGTATTATCACTAAATCACCCGCTGCGTGGAAATTCCACCCGAGCAATAATTGCAAATTTGTTGCAAAGCATAACCAGCACCAGCAATGTTTCAGCCAATGGACCTCCGGGTTAAACCCGGAGGTCCATTGGCTGATACATTGCTTGTGTTTTTTGCCGATATAAACAAAATTTTAAAGTTATAGCTTGGGTGATAACTCTACTCCGCGGGTGATTTAGTTACAATCCACTCTCCACGTACTGTATATGTCACGATACGCACACTGTTGATATTATGAACAGAAAAGGTACAGAACTTCAAAAGATGGGAAAAACGCCGTTTTCCTATTTTTAAATCGGTTTCAACCGAGAATAATAGGCAAACATTCAAACTCATTGGGAAAAAATTGTAAAAAGCCAGCTTCTGTATTTTATACAACTCTGACGGAAAATGTTTGAAGTCTGTGATATGATACGCACATCGATCATACAAATTCGTTAATATTTCGAAATTTCAATTTTTGTATGAAATTCCCGCACTCTTAGTGTTAACCCTCTGATACTTTTGTACGTGTTATTACGTATGAAATGTTTTGTTTAATTTAACCCTTTGATACTTTTGTACGTGTTATTGCGTACGAAGGGGAGCGCGGTGGCTCAGTAGGTAGAGGTGCAGGCTGCAAGCCGAGAGGTCCTCGGTTCGAATCCCACCTGCGGCAACCGCGTTGTGTCCTTGGGCAAGACACTTCATCTCCATTGCCCGCGTGGGGGCATGATGACGCCGTGTACTAAGGCGTACTGCACGTCGATGGTACGCATGTCTTCAACCAATCTAACCCTGCCTGTGCTGCAGTGCGGAGTTACGATGATGGGGAGCTGGCAGCTGCTCGTCGTTGCTCGGTGGTTCTCTCCGGGTACTCCGGCTTCCTCCACCCGTAAAACTGTCACGGTCATGATTAGCCATTGTGCATAAATATGTGACCTTAAAAACGTCAATAAATAAATTGCGTACGAAATCTTTTGTTTAATTTAAATGTGTCCAAATTTTACTAATTTTTTGACAAGAGATTTAGTGTCCTGGACAGGAATATCTGCCAGTAGCATGCAAGAAGTTTCATTGTTAAAAAACCTTCAAATGAATACAAAATAAATCCGCCTTCTTTGCTGCAAATTATATACTTTAGGAGGATACCATTTGGAGGTTCGATGTTGAAATGGTTAACCAATTCAAAGCCATCGGTAAGGACAATTAGCTCCATAGGAATGTTGGATAAGATTACTACTGACCCATCCCCCCTGATTATACAATTTGGGAGTTCAGATTTGAAATATGGGTTAAAAAATGCAAAGGCATTGGTAAGGATGATTCACAATACTTTAACCCTTTACCTAACATGAAAAGCAGACGACACTTGCAAAAAAAATTCTTGAATAACTAATTTTTTTAATTTTTTGTCTCAAAAACATAGGTTATGACCCCTCGATGGAACGAGCTCGCCGAGTTCGTTCCAACGAGGGGTCATAACCTATGTTTTTGAGACAAAAAATAATGAAAATTAATTGGCGATTTTTGAGAATAGCGCAGGCCGGTTTGGCCGTTACGTTGGGTAAAGGGTTAACCATTCAGCCCTATAAGGGCTAGTTGTTGAATACTCCTTGAATAAATAAAAGTTCTCATTTTTGCCTTAAAGGCATAGTTTATGGTTCCCGCATCTGAACGAGCTGGGTGAGCTCGTTCCACTGAGCGACCATAAGCTATGTTTGTAGGAACAATTGAAAAAATAATAAAATTTAAGTGTCGACTTTTGTGAATTATGCTGGCGGGATGTGGACGTTACGGTGGGTTTTGGGTTAAATCTTCTAGATATGCCGCACAACAGAAATTACGATCTTGGAAAAAAGTCTTGGTGGGGAGAAAGTTAACGCTGACTGGAAAAATCAGGAGACTAGCGCTGTTAAGAGGGTGGAATATTTCCCTTCTGTGGTCTGGAAAGCTTTGAATTCTCCGCTAATGAACCATCGGAATCGCATTATAGGCAATTTTCTATAGACGAATTCTACAGTTCGATAGAATGTCATCCAAATAGAATTACCAAACAGTTGTATCGGGAAGAATTGACATCTATTTATTTAATACGATTTACCCTTAATGGGGGTATGAATGATAGCACTGCCAATTCAAATAACCGATTAAATTATACACCAGTCTTACGAGATAATGGACTTTTCTGATTTCCCATTTGACCCTTCAGCAGACAACTAGAAAAAAATATCTATTTACGTCTGTCTTATTTCATACGGTGGGTGAAGGATGGCTCATTGATAAGTGCGCCCAACATCGTGCGATCATTACAGGCACATTAAGGCGACTTGAACAAAGTTCACCCCATTTTTTTCAGGCAATCTGTTTTCAGGTAACTTTTTGAGTTTTGTTGGAAAGAGAAGGACAAGTAGTGATATGACCATTGTTAGTGAATTTATTTTTATTACTTTCCAAAGTATGATTTACTGGGATTTCCAGGCTTGCTTATAAACGATAACTTCACAAGTGAATTATGCATTCAACAATTGTGTCATGTATCCGTGCGCGCAAACGAAGACGCTTTGTCGTGGATGTCATAGGGACTTCATCGTTTTTTGTTTTTTTTTTAACCCTTTATCTAATATGAAAAGAGGTCGACACTTGCAAAAAAAATTCTTGAATAGCTATTATTTTCATTTTTTTTGGTCTCTAAAACATAGGTTATGACCACTCATTGGAACGAGCTCGTCGAGCTCGTTCCAATGAGGGGTCATAACTTATGTTTTTGAGACAAAAAATGAAAGAATAATGAAATTTAATTGGCTATTTTTGAGAATAGCGCGGGCTGGTTTTGGCCGTTACGTTAGGTAAAGGGTTAAATAATACAAATATCGTTAATAATGAAAAGTAATAAAGAGAGTAATCGCTTGACTGGACTGGTAATGTGAAATAATTCATTCGAGGCGAGGGACTATATCGTAAAACACTCGTGCGCATTCGCGCACTCGTTTTTGTACAACATCCCTCACCTCTCATGAATTATTTCACGTAACCAGTCCAGTCAAGCGATTACTCTCTATACATTCACTATTTATTTATTTATTTATTTATTTATTTATTTATTTATTTATTTGGGAGTGCGGTGGCTCAGTGGTTATAGCATTGGACTTCAAGCCGAAAGGTACATTGCTCGATCCCGACTAGGGGAAACTGCGTTGTGTCCTTGGTCAAGGCACTTAATACTGATTGCTCACTTGGGGGCAAAAAATCAATGGCGCCTGTCAATTAGAGTCAAACAAAAAATTAAACGATTCGACTTTTTGTCATCTGTTTTAAAAATGATTTTTAAAAGATTAGTGTACGGAACCGTCTCTCTCACTATTGGACGAGGGGTGTAGTATTGCTGGCACGTTTCGACTCCCTTTTTCCGGATCTAATGCAGGATCTCATACGTGACGTCACATGTCACGTGACCAGTGACGCCATGCTGGAGTGCCATGGTAGTCTTAGTCGGCGTCCATGTTGTGACGCCATTACAATGGGATACGTGGTGACACTGCGCATGCGCATCATGTGTTTTTAACATGACACGTGGTTCGATAAATTGGAGAACGTCGAATAACCCCGAACAAATCGACAACTACCTAAAAGTACCGAAACGGACTTCATGTGGCTCTGATTCTCATTGGCTCATATTTTTCCATTCATAACCTGACTAGAACGTAGTGCTATGGGACCGAGAGATTTTCAAAATGTGTGCAACTTATACAGAGTTATCTTCCTTGTGTACAACAATGTCATGTATGGCTCCTAAGAATAAGCCTGAAAGTCAATCGAGCATTGACTGCATCCTTCCACTACTGATGGTTTGTACCATAGCTACCACTATTTATTTCGCCAATCACTGTTCGCGCCTGTACAGGGTTATTTCCTTTGTGCACAACGAAGATCTGCATGGTTCTTTCGAACAAGTCCTACGACCAAGTCCAAGAGTCATGTTATCGAGCAATTGCTCAAAGGAGGGACTCTATATACGAATCCCATCCTCATAATGGAAAAATGGATTCAAAAAGAAGAGACGTATCCTAGGAAGGGATTCTGTGAATGGGATTATGTAACAGTATTGCCTTGGCTTCTAGTACTACTATCTCCAGTCCAATAGCTGATGCCAGTCTCCCCAGCCCTGGTCCACAAGTGCACTTACACTGTTAGTTGTTTGGTTGTTACTACCATTGCGTGGATCTAAAAATATTTAACCCTTTACCCAACGAATCGGCCGCATCCGCCCGCGTAATATGCAAACTCAGTATTTGAAAAAATATTATTTTTCAAAAAATTTCAACAAAACCATATCATGTGACCCCTCGTTGGAATGAGCTCGTCGAGCTCGTTCCAACGAGGGGTCACATGATATGGTTTTGTTGAAATTTTTTGAAAAATTTGAAAAAATTATATTTAAAATAATAAATTTTGATATCGTCTGCGTTGAGTAAAGGGTTAAATACCAAAAAGAACAGTGACTGGAACAGGTTATTCTCCGACGGCTCGAATAAGCAAATGAGCTATCAAGCAATTGCTCGAAAGAGTGACTCCACGTGTGACACAACACATATCCTCATCTCAGAAAAAGGGGTGTCGACGTTCTGTGGGTCGTACGATAGCGTGTCAAAAGTGGGATGCTATAGCTGGGGTGCTTGGAAATATTTTCCCCCATTGCTATAACCTTCCACAACTGATGGTTTGTACCATGGCTACCACTCTCTGTCATCAGTACTGCCATCAGACAGTGTATCTTGTTATACGGAGTTATCTTCCTTGTATATAATGAAGGCCCGTATGGTTGCAACAAATAAATTCAAGAGTCAGTTGAGAAGTGATAAGAGCAGGCATTGTGTCAAGGTGATAGCTCAAAGTTGCGATTTTCTTGTTTAAAAGTGTAAATATTTTCGATAATCTTTCTGAATGGGTTAAACATAAAACGTAAAAATAGGTATATGGCGGACCCCGAAAACAGATCGGCAATAATTCAAATTCTGCTAATTAGGCATGAAAATTTAATGTTCATTATGGCGCATTTGTTGAACGCCACATGGGCTATCTGATAACAGATCAGTACTAAGAGAGACAATATTCTCCCCTGGTTATCATTATCAGGGTAATTAAAGCCAGTCAAAATCTAATTTTTGGAAACCAGTGCATCTCATATGTTCTGGACACACACCCATATTACGCATCTATCCTGTCTCCGAAATGTCAAAAGATACCAAAATGCGAGTCTTTCAAAGGAATTTTAAAGCGAGTGTTAAATTAAGATAGATCTAAGCGGCCAAGTTTAAGAGAAGCGATTAACTGAGAATAAATGTTCTGGCTATCTAAATAAAAATCGGGGGATTTCTCGAAAAATTCATTCCAGCCAATTCCAGTCGGAAGGGGTGTGAGGCTGTGGGTAGTTGCGAGTAGATGGTGAGGTCCCATGCCATAGGTTAGAGGAGGTGCCGCATCGGTGCGAAAGTATAGGCACATTGTTCTGTAAGGGAGTCACAGAGCTCATATTTAGAATAGGAGCAGTCGCGGCCCAAGTCGGTGGCCATGTGTGAGAATAGGGTCAGAAACACGAAGTACGAGCCCAGGGAGCTATATGCATTTAGGTAAACGGAATTACCTGTTTTGGAAGGTAAGCCATACGTAGGCAGAGTAGGCTTTGCCTGTATGAACATTATCCTGAGATAGACATAGGGGAGAAATTAACCCCATTGGTGGCGACTGCTTGTGTGAAAAGCGTCAAGTAAAGTGACAATAAGCTAGTGGCCGTGCGACGGCAGTAGTGGAGAGACATTCCGCCACCTGTTAGAGCAGAGGCGTCCGATAAAGTGACAATACGCTAGTGGCCGTGCGACGGCAGTGAAAGGGTGAAGAGAAGAGGCGACCAAGGAAACAATACCGAAAAGGAGGAAAAACCAGCGACAACAGAGAATGCGGGCCCGCAAGTGACTCAAAAACTGTGGGTAGGTGGCGATTGATTGTTTGTATTCTTATTCTTATGGATTCCATGTAAGTCACCGATTATCATATTTATTTTTCTCATATATGTATTAAAATTGTTGTTTTCAGTGAATCCCTGTTGATTTATACTTTTCGAGGAAAAGTTATCAACCCCTTCAGGATAAGAACCACCCCAACAAAAAGTGAAACGGGCGGGTTCGTCACGGTGAGACATACGTTCACGCACGGATTCAGGCAACACTCCTTGAGTTTGGCTGAATACGCGGCGTGAATCTATTTCCCCCATCAACGACAGAACCGCGGTTTCCGACACATTGTTCAGTCGACTCAAATCTCCATTGAGCAGATAAGCTATCGAGCAATTGCTCAAAAGAATTATTCCAAATACGACCGCGGCAAATCAGCGAAAAGCCAAAGAAATTATTAATCCTTATGTCGGAAACAAATGACTCGACCTGAAAAGATTCTTGCCTAGAAACTACTGCTTAGGTAAAACATGTTCCCGATTACTACTATACACAACGTCAGTGTCAGGGCACTCGCTGCACAATTTCGTAACAAAACTCGACTTGATGGTGTTAATGGAGGTGGGGGCGGAGGTGAAAAGGGTGAACTTTCCACCAGGAATTACCAATGCACAGCATCACCGCATGACCTTCGGGACCAGCAGTGTGGCTTTACGTCGCAAATTTCAATCTGAATTTTCATGTCCTCACTCGTATACCGAACACAAAACTCCTTCTGCGAATATTAGATGGGCATTGTGGTTATGCGGATCATGTGTCTCGTCATTTCGTTCTCTTGAACGACAAATGTCGCATGAAAACAACTAATACGTCGGAATATGTATGCTTTATAGCCGTTTGAGGCGTGAAAATTCGTTTCGACTTCTAATCGGCCAGCAGATTTGATTCGATTCGAGTGATAACAGAATCAACCACCAACACTCGGCGCTGTGTGAACCGGCCGAAGAACTCGGGCAGTCGCTACGCATTGCGCGGTGACGGTCCCAAATCTTCGGTCGTACTGTACTGCCGCCATGGACTGGTCACTTTCCACGGACGGGCAATATTTCTACGGACGCAATAACAGAAGAATCCAGACTCAAATTATACGAATAATCATCAAAAATTTAACCCGGTGCTTCATTGATTAAAATTTTGCTGATGATGATTTTTATTATCTGGTAAACGCTTGCGTGGACATCACTACCTACGCGTTTATTACGACCAGTCCACAGCGACTTACTGTATTGCAAAATTGGGACCGTGTCAGCAAAAATCAAACGGAAATGGAATCTTGGGTTCAATGTCCTTGTATTCTTTTTCTACAGACGAGATTCTACAGTACGTGGAGAGTGGATTGTAACAAAATCACCCGCGGAGTGGAGTTATCACCCAAGCTATAACTTTCAAATTTTGTATATATCGACAAAAAACACAAGTAATGTTTCAGCCAATGGACCTCCGGGTTTAACCCGGAGGTCCATTGGCTGAAACTTTGCTGGTGCTGGTTATGCTTTGCAACAAATTTGCAATTATTGCTCGGGTGGAATCTCCACTCTTCGGGTGATTTAGTGAAATACACTCTCCACGTACTGTATAGTGTTGTGGGGTCAGAGAATTTTGACCGGATCGCGACTCAGTCAAATTCTCTGTCCGTTTTTGTTATCGCAGAACTGTATATTTGTTTACACTATCAATTACTAGTCTACAATATGTAGACTATACGTCATCGTTGTGATACCATTCGATCCGATGAGAAACCGTTCTTTGATTATTGGCGTTTAGCAACACTTTCAAGAGCCAGGATCTTAACGTGTAGGGTTGTTTCAGGGGTAGAGGAAGCCGGAGTGCCCAGACAGAACCACCCAGTGGCGTAGGAACTGGGGGGGGGGGGGGGGGGGGGGGGAGGGGGGTATTTACCCCCCCCCCCCCCCCCCCCACAAAAAAAATATCCAAAACTTTGTAAATCATATCTAGTATCTACACAAAAATAACCACATGCATCTGCATATTCTACATCATACATGCGCACATAAAAACTGTATGATCTACACCATTTGCAGTGCAGAGAAAAGTTTGTAGCCGATGTCACTGACTGATTTGACACTCAACAGGTTAATATCTTCCTCTCTGACACTCATTCTCTTTTAACCCTTTTACCAACGTAACGGCCAAAGCCGGTCAGCGCTATTCTCAAAAATCGCCAATTTATTTTCATGATTTTTTCATTTTTTGTCTCAAAAACATAGGTTATGACCCCTCATTGGAACGAGCTCGTCTAGCTCGTTCCGATGAGGGGCCATAACCTATGTTTTGAAAAAAAAAAAAAAAAAAATAGTTATTCAAGAATTTTTTTTGCAAGTGTCGTCTGCTTTTCATGTGAGGTAAAGGGAAAAACACCAAAAATTAACTGCAACGATGCCTTGATTTTTTCACTTGAGAAGCGAGGAAATGAGCTCAGTAGTTCATATTTTACAAATTTTCCTGGAACCCCCTCCTGCACTCTCCCCCGCGTTCGGCTACGCAGAGCGGGCCGCTAATGGCGGCCGAGCTGTCCCCTACAAGCTCCCATTTACAATACCCCCCCCCCCCCCCCCCAATATTATAAGCTTCCTACGCCCCTGGAACCACCGAACAGCGGCGAGTGAAGAAAATCTGAATGTAATATGCGTGGATTACGACCAGCCCCCGACGACTGTGCTGTACCAGTGATAGATACTCTTCCATGCCCTCGAAAGCGTACAGCACCACAAGTTTGTATGAGATGACTTTGTGTTCGGATTTATTTGACAGCAGCTTTTGCATAAAATCCGAATTAAGTTGTCGTTGTATTAAGGTGTATTCCACACACTAATAAAATTTCCGTATTCGTCGAAAACGAGACATGCTGTTAAATTGGTTTCCACTGTTATAGTGTTGGTAAAATGAAGATGAATGTGACGTTTGCGGTTTTGTGATCATTATAAACTTCTGTATAACGTGTCTATCTATGCAATTGATCAATACACCATGGTAATCCATCGAAAAGAGACTAAAACGAACAGAAATGCATTGCGTTGAAATCTTTGTTAATAGATATCTCAAGGGAATAGGAAGGTAGGATTGGCCCACAATGTCGGCACTAACTATTTCTGGTGGAGGTAGATAGCCTTAAATATCCCATAAAGACTGGAAATGCAAGGCATCGCTAGTTTGTGATCCCATTATGTTTTTTACCCCAAAAGCTGTAATTTCCCAGGGCGTCGCAATGATAACCGGCAGGAAGCGTGCATGGCTGTTAATTTTCGTCACTGGAAGAGATTTACAGGAAAGTTAACTTCCCCTTACCTTTCTAAATCTGTTAGTAAATTTAAATTAAACAAAAGATTTCGTACGTAATAACACGTACAAAAGTATCAAAGGGTTAAATTAAACAAAAGATTTCGTACGTAATAACACGTACAAAAGTATCAAGGGGTTAAACTAAACAAAAGATTTCGTACGTAATAACACGTACAAAAGTATCAAAGGGTTAAACTAAACAAAAGATTTCGTATGTAAATTTACCCCTTTGGAAATTGAATGGACTTTTTGACCAATTATTTCTGGAGTTACATTTAGATTAATTTTTCATCAAATCTGATCATAGCCACTTTTTAGCAGACATTACCAGATATGATGAAAATATTTTTGAAAAGACTCAGCGGGTTTAGAGTTAACCCCACCTCTCAAAAGGACTACGACATTACATTATTGTTGATCCTTTTATTGGTTTATTATGTACTGGCCGGATTGCCGGCTCTGTGAGCTTAACCCTTTGAACGCCAGCGGCCCTTTTTCCGGACAGGAACATGAAACGTCATGACGTCATTATATACGATGGCTGTTCAGTAAATATTGTTGGGGTAGACCAATCAGTATTTTCAACGTACAGCCCAAGGCTGCACGTTGAAAATATTGATGGGTCTACCCCAAATAATGAATATGGGCTCTTCTCATTGCTGTCATTGAACTGGCATGGAAGATGCCACTAGAGTTCAAGGGTTAAAGACATAAGCGACTATTTTTCGTATACGGAGAAACTCATTTCTATAAATATCACCCTAAGATTCGAGTTTGTCCAGTCAAACACACCTTCAGCATGTCGAGTCTACTCTTCTCGACTGGCTGAAAATTTGAACGCAATAGCATTAAAATTCCTTCTTTTAATGAAAAAAAATATTGTGCGCGAAATTCTTCGAGATATCCTCTGCAACTCCTGACAATTTCAGCCTCGCAGTGCAAACAGTCTCAACGGAGTACATTACATCTCATCCCGTGTGTTATCTTACCATCGAACGCTACCATTTTAAAAAAAAATAACCCTTTGAACCCGAGCGGCCGCTTTTCCGGCCAGGAACATGATACGTCATAACGTCATTAACCCTTTACCTAACGAATCGCACGCAACCGCCCGCGTAATATGCAAATTCAGCAGTTGAAAAAATATTATTTTTCAAAATATTTCAACAAAACCATATCATGTGACCCCTCGTTGGAACGAGCTCGTCGAGCTCGTTCCAACGAGGAGTCACATGATATGGTTTGGTTGAAATTTTTTGAAAAATTTGAAAAAAATGATATTTAAAATAATAAATTTTGATATCGTCGGCGTTGGATAAAGGGTTAAATTGGATGGCTGTTCAGTAAATGTGTGGGGTAGAACAATCAATATTTTCATTTAAATATTGATTGGTCTACCCTGCATAATGAATATGGACTCTTCTAATTGCTGTCATTGAACTGGCATGGAAGATACCACCAGGGTTCAAACCGTTAATAAATACATAACGGATTGAAAGATTCACAAGTATAAAGCTTTGTAACAACTTTTTCTGGGCAAGCGGTTTTGGCGTGTGAGCGAGTATTTCATTACCATGTACTTGTCATCTGGACTGGAAGTTTGAAAAGTGTTTTGGTGGGCTTCCCTTTGATAATAAATCCCCACTTCCTTTAAATTGTGTACCAGGGTTTTTTGTACTCTGACATTGTTAAACTATTAGCATGTAAAGATATGGATCCCATATTGGGTACGTATTTCTACAATATTGAGCGTACCTTTCAATCTTAATAAGTTACAAGAACTTAAGCGAGTTAAAGAAACCCAATGCAAGTTATCCGTTGTAATCTGAGATTATATTTAACAAGAGAGTTCCCACGGAAAGCGCGGATCCTCGGATCAATAACCTTTCCAATGGAAGATTTCTGAAGGAAACAAAGACAGGAACTGATATTCAACAAATCAAAACAGTTCACAGACCTCCAATGTCGGACAATTTAAACGTATTCATAGTCGGATCAGTTACGGATTGATAGGCTTGGCCTGACTAATACCCTTTGAGATATCTGGGCACCTACACGTTGGGTACGTTTCTCTATCACACACCTATTAAGGTAAAACACGAGATTTCCACTGTTCTGCCTGTACGATAAAAATAAAGTTGTATCGCCCATGTGGTGATACAAAATACGTTCGATTTCGTTCCCAACGTCTAAATAAAATACCCGTCTAAATAAATCACGTCAATCATTGGTCGAATCCACCGGAGTCGAGATCGCTTGGAAATTGCAAGTTTCTTATCTAGATTTGTTTACCCGGGATGTTTGAACAATCATATTCGAGTCAAAAATTTACAAAATAAAAATAACATTCTGACTGATTGTTCCTTGACAAATACGTTCCACAACTGGTCATTTTATTATGGAGTGTGCTAAACTTGTTAGCCATTTAAAAACTTTTTGTTGTATTATTCCCAGCAGTTTAGGAAATATCTGAAGTTCAATCATCGTAACCGTGACACTGATCGGTGTCATTTGATTTCGACCAATTGAATGCCGTAAAAATTAAAAAGCCAACTGGGGTTTTGTTGGCAACGAAAGAAACGTAGCAATTGTCAAGTTAAAAAGTGCTTGTAGTTCAATTTTCGTGTAGACTGGTTGTTACATGGGAGGTGTGCGTTAAATGCAGAACTGCACATACGTTTGCATGTGTTAAAAATTACCACACTCGATTGCTTTGGCCCAGGATATCACGAGAGTCTTCGGCTCTCGTGATATCCTGGACCAAAGCAATCTCGTACGATAATTCTTAACCCATCCAAACGTATGTGCAGTTCTGTATGTTTATGATACTTTATCTTACGAGTCAGAAAAATACAGCCAGCGTAATTACTCAAAATTATGAGCAATGTTTTTCATTGCTCTGACCACGTGTTAGCTAAGGTCTCTCTTCGTTAAATGTTTGAGTGCTAGAAGCCACTATCAGCGCTTTAATATGAAAAGCAGGTACCCAGCCTAAAGGTGTCATATTCTGAGGATGTGCTTCATATTATCTTAGATATGAAATTACTTAGTCTATTTGGGTTTACCTTGTTAAAATTATAGTACAGTGCCTCTTGGCACTCTCCCATAAATTGTAACAAGGCAAAGACACAAAAACAAAATTGGTTGACCAAAAATAAGTTAGCACTCTACCAGTTAAGAACTCGTAGAAAACTAAGGGACCAACTGGTATGGGTTTGAAGGGGAAGGTTACTGTAATTCATTGGGTAAAAATGGGTGGGGGCGTTTTCATGCTGAGACAGGCAGAAGCAAGAATCCTGGGACATGCCCCATCTCCAACCTCACACTCCGGGAAACACGATAATTTGTATACTGCCTGAGAAGCCTTTTCAGACAACCTAAATGAAAAAAATCAAATATCTGAAGGGATGTTTTGACATTATTTCTCAAACTTGTTCTTTTTTCACTTTCATCATAAATACATGCAGCCAGTCTTCGAAACAACCTTCGGATCATTTATTTTTTTATATATATAAATGGATATTTTTGCTTCCGATAATACTGGCTCATCTGATTTCATTACATCCAACCTACAAACTTCGGTTCTCGTCAGATCACCGAAGTTAAGCAACGTCGAGCCCGGTTAGTCCTTGGATGGGTGACCGTCTGAGCGATCGATTCGGACTCCCGCTTTGTGTCCTTGGTCAAGGCACTTAATCCCGATTGTCCACATGTGGGCACGATGACGCCGCGTACTAAAGCGTACTGCACGTCGATGGTACGCATGTCTTCAACCAATCTAATCCTGCCTGTGCCGCAATGCGGAGTTACGATGTTGGGGAGCTGGCAGCTGCACGTCGTTGCTCGTTGGTTCTCTCCGGGTACTCCGGCTTCCTCCACCCATAAAACTGCCACGGTCATGATTAGCCATTGTGCATAAGTATATGACCTTAAACACCAATAAATAATAATAATAACCTACAAACTTCCGAAAACGATGGACCCTTGCCCGTCGATGAGCACTGAGACTCGAGGGCGGCCAAACACAACGGGTAAATCGGAAATAACCACATTACATTCTGATTTTCATCACTCATCGATGTTAGGTGGTTCTCTCTGGGTACTCAGGCTTCCCCTACCCATAAAACTGCCCTACACGTTATCTTAAGATCCTGGCAGTTGAAAGTGTTGCTAAACTCCAACAAACAAACAAACAAACAAACAAACAAACAAACAAACAAACAAACAAACAAACAAACAAACAAACAAACAAACAAACAAACAAACGGATTCTCATCTAATTGAATGATATCGCAACGATGACATATAGTCTGCATAATGTAGACTAGTAATTGAAGTAAACAAATATACAGTCCTGCGACCACAAAAGCCGGCAGAGAATTGCGATCGGATCGCGACTGGGTCGCGATCAGGTTGAAATTCTCTAACGCTTGCCTCCCCACAAAACTATGGAATCTCACCTGTAGAAAAAGAATATAAGGAGATTGAATCCAAGATGCCATTTCCGTTTGATTTTTGCTGACAGTCCTAATTCTGCAGAACAGTAGAGTTATCGTAGACTGGTCGTGATCCACGCGTGGGTAGTGATGTCCATGCAAGCGTTTACCAGGTTATAAAAAATCATCATCAGTAAAATTTTAATTAATGAAGCACCGGGTTGTACCCGGTGCTTCATTAATTAAATTTTTGATGATTATTCCTATAATTAGTGTTTTGACTCTAATATTATTGCGTCCGTGGAAATATTGCCCACCCGTGGAAAGTGACCAGTTCACGGTGATGTACTGTATATACTTTATTTTCGAAATCTCGGCCAATTGGTGCATATGTCGCGATCGGATCGCGATCTTATCACGACAAAGACGACTTTTGTGGTTACAGTACTGTTGAGTGCCTCATCTGTGAGAAAAATGGGATGAAGATCAAATCGACGGTCTGCAATTAGAAAGGTCCTTTGAAAAAAGTGAAGTTTATCTCTCTTATTGCGGAAATGCATACAGTAAAATTTAGAACATTGTATTTCGATCAATCGAGTATGTTAGATGTACTCGTCGTCTCTGAAACCACCACTTAGGGTAATGGTCCAAAACGACGAGTGCTATTCACAAAAATCGTCATTATCCCCTGTCGCCCGTCCGTCCGTCTGCCGTCACTCCTCCTTTACATTTTTTTCATGGGATTTTTATAAAACTGTGTGAAATATCAGTATGAAGTGGAGGTTTGTGTCAAGGTGATAGCTAAAAGTTGCGATTGTCTTGTTTAAAAGTGTAAGTATTTTCGATATCTTTCTGACTGGGTTAAATATAAAACGTAAAGATAGGTATACAACCGACCCCGAAAACCGATTTGTCATTTAAACAGATCAGCAATAAGTCAAGCGCTGCAAATGAAGTATGAAATTTAATGTCCATTATGTCGCATTTGTTGAACGCCACATGGGCTATCCGATAACTGATTAAAAGAGTATTCTCCTGCAAGTCATTATCTATGTACTTATGGCCAGTTCATGGGTAATTGTTGGAAACACATTACATCGCATCGCGCATGTTCTGGACACACACCCATATTACGCATCTTGCCTGTCCCCGTAAATGTTAAAAGATACCAAAATGTGTCTTTCAAAGGAACTTTAAAGCGAATATTAAATTAAGATAGATCTAAGCGGACAATTTCAAGAGAAGCGATTTACTTGAGAATTAATGTTCTTGCTATGGGGGTGGGGGGGGGGGGGGTGTTCTCGAAAAATTCATTCCAGTCTGAAGGAGCGTAAGACTGTGAGTCGTTGCGAGTAGATAGGGATGTCCCACGCTATAGGTTAGACGAGGTGCCGCATCGATGCGAAAGTGTAGGTACGTTGTGTATGGGAGCCACAGAGCTCATATTTAGAAGTCGCGGGCCAAGCCGATGCCCATATATGAGAATAGGATCAGAAATACGAAGTACTAGCTCAGGGAGCTAATTTGCATTTAGGTAAACGGCATTACCTGTTTTAGAAGGCAAGCCATACATAGGCAGAGTTGGCTTTGCCTGTATGAACATTATTCTGAGATAGACGTAGGGGAGAGTTTAACCCCATTGGTGGCGACTGATTGCGTGAAAAGCGTCAAGTAAAGTGACAATAAGCTGGTGGCCGTGCGACGGCAGTGGTAGAGTGACATCCCGTCACTTGTTGGAGGAAAGGCGTCCCGATAAAGAGACAATACGTTAGTGGCCGTGTGACGGCAGTGAAAGGGTGAAGTGAAGAGGCAACTAAAGAAGAAATACCACCGAAAAGGGGGAAAAACCAGCGACAACAGAGAATGCGGGCCCGCAAGTGACTCAAAAACTGTGTGGGTAGGGGGTGATTGACGTTTTGTTTATCATATTCATTGGATTCCATGTAAGTAACAAAGTACCATATTTATTTATATGTATATGTGTTAAATTTGTTGTTTTCAGTGAACCACTGTTGATTTATGCTTTTCGAGGAATAGTTGTTAACCCCTTCAGGATAAGAACCACCCCAACAAAAGTGAAACGGGCGGGTTTGTCACGGTGAGACAAACGTTCACGCACGGGTTCCGGCGACACTCCTTGAGTTTTGGCTGAATACGCGGCGTGAATCTATTTCTTCCAGTAACGACAAAGCCCGGTTTCCGACAGTGCGCATGTGGGCAGTAATTTTTGAATCGACAAATTTTGCGCAGGTACGACCCTTGGTAATAGTTAAATTTACAGCAAAAATGCTTGTGCATTTAACTCCTCCTACATTTTTCAAATGATTTTTACGAAACTTGGTGTGAAGTATCAGTATGAAGTGTAGCTGTGGGCACGAAGTTTTGATTCGACAGATTTTGCGCAGTTACATCCTTTGTTTACTTGGTTCACTCCTACATATTCTGAGATATCGATCCAAAATTGGCACCAAGAGATGACATTGCATTAATCCTTCAACCATTAACCCTTCAACCAATAATTTCTACAAAATTACAGTGTCAATTCTCAAATGCTCATTTTATGCATGTTATAGACAGAAAAGTCGACGGGAGACATGGAAGTCGTTAGACTATATTGTTCAAATTGTATCATCCTTTCAGTTTCTGTCTCAAAACGGAAACTTATCTCCCCTCACTGGAAGACGATCGTTCGAATCAGGGGGTCATAAGCTATGTTTTTGAGGTAAACAATGGTTTGTTTGTTATTCAACAAATGTGTTTGCCGAAGGACTCGGAACAGGCGGCTCGGGTCGGGATCGAACCATCAGCCTTTCGGTTTAAAGTTCAATGTTCTAACAAATGATCCACCGCGCCCCCTCACGGGGCAGTGGGACACGCTTATAGAAGATTCCTGCATACCGTTGGCGGTACATACATATGATTTCACGCATCTTTGCATTTGAACATGACTATGCTTAGGGTCCCGAAAAATCTCGAGAATTTGGCATTTGTACGTAAAGAACGCATGCTCCCCTGCCAACCCCTCCCAAGAAAAAGAAAACAAAAAAGGAAACAGACAAAAAATTGTAACAAACAAGAGGCCCCAGGGGGCCTTAGGCGCTCATCGAATGTTCCATACTGTTAAGACACAAATTTTATCAAAAGCTTTTCTTAAGGTTCTACAAAGTCAATCTATACTCTCTGTGGAGCTAAAACATCAACAGGACTGAACGGGACAATGCTGCTGATCAAATATCAAAAGATTCTGCATGATGGTTCTGAAGAAGATTTTTAAAGAATTTTCCTTGAATTGCACAAAGTAAACATTCACACCCCCATAGTGAGGTCCAATATTGATCGAGGGACTCAATTTGAACAAACTTGAATCAGAACCTTACTAAGATGCTACATACCAAATATCAAAAGATTTTGCCCACTGGTTCGGGAGAAGATTTTTAACGAATTTTTTCTTAAATTGCACTAAGTGAAAATGCACGGCCCATAGGGAGCCCCAATATTGATCGAGGGACTCGATTTGAACAAACGTGAATCATACCCATGCCAAGATGCTGCATACCAAATATCAAAAGATTCTGACCACTGGTTCTAGAGAAGAAAATTTTTGAACATTTTTTCTTAAATTGCACCAAGTAAAAATCCACGCCCCCATAGGTAGCCACAATATTGATCGAGGAACTCGATTTGAACAAACTTGAATCAGACTCATACCAAGTTGCTGCATACCAAATATCGAAAGATTCTGCCCATTGGTTCTGGAGAAGAAGATTTTTCCTTAAATTGCACTAAGGAAAAATTCATGCCCCTATAGGGAGCCGCAATATTGATCAAGGGACTCGATTTGAACAAACTTGAATCAGACCCACTCCAAGATGCTGCATACAAAATATCAAAAGATTCTGCCCATTAGTTCTGGAGAAGAAGATTTTAAAATTTTTTTCTTAAATTGCACTAAGTAAAAATTCACACCCCCATAGTGAGCCCCAATATTGGTTGTGGGACTCGATTTGAACAAACTTGAATCAGACCCATACCAAGATGCTGCATACCAAATATAAAAATATTCTGCCTATTGGTTCTGGAGAAGAAGATTTTTAAAGAATTTTTCTTAAATTGCACTAAGTAAAAATTCACTCCCCCATATTGAGCCCCAATTTTGGTTGAGGGACTCGATTTGAACCAATGTGAATCAGAACCATACCAAGATGCTGCATACCAAGTATCAAAAGATTCTGCCCACTGGTTCTGGAGAAGAAGATTTTTTAATACTTTTTCTATAATTCATACGGTGCTATCAGAGTTATGCCCCATACAGAGCCCCCAAGGGACGTGGCCATTTCGTTTGAACAAACATGAATTGCCATATAGTAATGAACATCCACATGAAGTTTCGTAAAAATCGGGCCAGTGGTTTCAGATGAGAAGTCGTTTGAAAAATTGTAAATTGCACCAAGTTGAAATTCAAATTCCCATAATGAGCCTTAATATGAACAAAGGGACTCAATTTGTACAAACTTGAATCAAGCCCGTACTAGAATGTCGTATACCAGATATCAAAAGACTCTGCATGCTGGTTTGGAGAAGAAGATTTCTAAAGAATTAGACTTGAATTGCACAAAATAAAAATTCATGCCCCCATATTGAGCCCAAATATTGATCGGGGGAGGGGGGTCTCAATTTAAACAAATTTGAATCAAACCCATATTAGCATCCTGCATATCAAATATCAAAAGATTCTGCCCGCTGGTTCTGGAGAAGATTTTTAAAGAATTTTTCTTGAACTGTACTAAGTAAAAATGCACGCTCCCATAGTGAGCCCCAATATTGATCAAAAGACTCAATTTGAACAAAGTGAATCCAACCCATACCAAGATGCGGCATACCAAATATCTAAAGATTCTGCCAACTGGTTCTGGTGAAGAAGATTGTTAAAGATTTTTTCTTAAATTGCACTAAGTAAAAATTCACACCCCCATAGTGATCCCCAATATTGAACAGGGGATTCAATTTGAACAGACTTGAATCAGACCCATACCAAGATGCTGTATACCAAATATCAAAAGATTCTGCCCATCGGTTCCGGAAAAGAAGATTTTTAAAGAAATTTTCTTAAATTGCACTAAGTAAAAATTCACACCCCTTTAGTGAGTCCCAATATTGATCGAGGGACTCAATTTGAACAAACTTGAATCAGACCCATATCCAGATGCTGCATACCGAATATCAAAAGATTCTGCCCTTTGGTTCTGGAGAAGATTTTTAAAGAATTTTTCTTAAATTGCACTAAGTAAAAATTCAAGCCCCCATAGTGAGCCCCAATATTGGTTGAGGGACTCGATTTGAACAAACTTGAATCAGACCCATACCAAGATGCTGCATACCAAGTATCAAAAGATTCTGCCCACTGGTTCTGGAGAAGATTTTTTAATAATTTTTCTATAATTCATACGGTGCTTTCAGAGTTATGCCCCATACAAAGCCCCCAAAGGACGTGGCCATTTCATTTGAACAAACTTGAATTGCCATATAGTAATGAACATCCACATGAAGTTTCGTGAAAATCGGACCAGTGGTTGCAGAGGAGAAAAATGTTCACGACGACGGACGACGACGAACGACGGACGGCAAGTGATAAGTTAAGCTCCCTTCGGTGAGCTAAAAACCCCTCAAAACACAAAAAGACTGCACTAAAAAAATATCCCTGCCTGTCGGAATACGATTTGTTCTTCAAAGATTCCATCCTTCCTTTAGTACAAAATTCAAAATTAAAAACAAATTCTCGAAATTATTAAGATGAATGATGGCATGGCATTTTGTACCCACTGCCCATTCATTTTTGAAAGCTTTTGATAAGTTTTTTTTCTGCGGCAACCCCGTTGTGTCCTTGGGCAAGACACTTCATCCAAGCTGCCCATGTGCACTCAGTCGTTCTGAACGTCAATGGTGCACTTGTCTTCAACCAATGCTAACATTGCCTGTGTGGAGTTAGTACGTTGGGGAGTCTGACAGTTGCTCGCCGTTGCTCGGTGGTTCTCTATGGATAATCCGGCTTCCTCCACCCGTAAAAATGTGCGACACGAGCTGACCCTGGCTGACAAAAGTGTCGTTAAACCCCAATAAATAAATAAATAAATAAATAAATAAATAAATAAATAAATAAATAAATAAATAGATCTGGAGAAGTTTTTTATGATATGTTACATGTAGAATAAATATAGGAGGATAATGGGAGCGTTTTAGATTTCCGGACAATGATTCTACGGTTGAATATTCTATCCTTTCCCTTGGAGGTAAGGTCGCAAGCGTTATTCAGCAGAACTTCCACTTCATTAGACGTTAGAATCACAAACTACAAGCCCGTCATTATCACCCGTTAACAAGTTTTCCGTACATCGAGATGGAATAATTGGATAATTTCTGAAAACCCTCTTCCAGATGACTTACAATTTACTGTTTATTAAAATCCAGTGTGCCAAATATTTCACAGCATTGAGATGCCTGAGGCCCAAAAAGTTCTTTATGTCGAAAATAATGTTATTACACCTCATACACCATGCTGTACAAAATCATTCTAAATTAGTGATATTATCGTATCGTCCCTGAAGTGCAACAAGACGCATCTGCATTGCTGATATGGCGTAAATTACTTGTCAGCTACTCACAAAACGATTAGTTTTGCATTCACGTGATCCAGAAAAAAGACCGATATCCCTTCCCGCTAGTCTGGGATATACTTTTGAACACCAACAATCAAAAATACATGCATTCATATCACTTATTTGATGGCCATGCGAAACTTCGAAATTCTATTCGATTCGTCGTCGCTATGATTCTAGTCAAGACGCGCTGATTCAGAATTTTCGAATCGTCGAGATGTTCTCAAAATCATACAATGTGCCTTCTCTTAAACTCTGCTTCTATCATCAGGTCTCCTATAGAGGATAACCTCCCCCCTCCTGTAGAGGAGACTTGATTATAGAAGAAGAGTTCAAGAAGGTTCCGCCTTTGAAACTACATTGATTCCGTTCTGGAATATTCCGCCTTTTTATTATTCTGCCCAAATAGAAGAGTCACTGTTGCATACAATACTTAGTTTAAACAATATTTACCCAATGCGTAAGTTGTGTGAATACAAAGAAATCAGTTGAATATACAATTAAATATACAATTAAATTCCGTTGTCATACTAGATTCGTAAATGGGATTCTACAGTAAGCGTAGTGTTTATGATGGCCGTCTCCCTTTCAAGTATATAATTTTGATGTTTGATGGGTTGTTGATAGCAATATTGTTTAAACCACAACTGAACGAGGAGAAACAATGAGAAGAGTGAGATAAGAAGTTTTGGGAACAGAGAGGACAAAGAAGCAAACTTAGTACCAAGTATTGTATGGGTGGCCAATCCAAGATACTGACATATTGACGTGCAGCCTCAAGAAACATTGCCGGGCTAACATGTCTCTTGACACCATCATCCGACTACCAACTTCCCCAAGCTGCTGAAAGTCTTCCGGAAGGGTTGAGGTACTTTCCAAAAGAAACGGCAATAAGAGGGAGAAAGAAAAAGAAAGCTCCCTCCCTTTCATAACCTTTCTTTTTTCAGTAGTGTAACCCTTTACCTAACATGAAAAGCAGACGACACTTGCAAAAATAATTCTTGAATAACTAATTTTGTTCATTTTTTGTCTCAAAAACATAGGTTATGACCCCTCGTTGGAACGAGCTCGACGAGCTCGTTCCAACGAGGGGTCATAACCTATGTTTTTGAGACAAAAAATGAAAAAAATAATGAAAATTAATTGGCGATTTTTGAGAATAGCGCTGGCCGGTTTTGGCCGTTACGTTGGGTAAAGGGATATACATGCTATCGATGTTCGGTGAAGGCTCTGATTTGACAATGTATCAGGTATGCTGTGTAGTTTCAAGCAGGGTGGTGTTTTAAAATTAAGTCGTTTCTGAAATTCAGTTCTAGGTTGTATGCTGATACTGTCTATAAAACTAATAGTATGATATATAGTTCCTAAACTGAGAGCTCGAGCGGACGTTCGCAACAGGAAACCGGGGCATCTGGAGGCTGGTGTCACACCTCAGTTAGCAACATTGTACTCTCATTGTTATGTATCGGTATTCTGTCATTCTGGGTAACCCCACAATGAGTCTTCGACGTGCTCGTACCAGTGAAGCGTTTACTGAGGAGGATATATTTCTCTACAATGACGGTTCTCGCTGCTATTCAGATATTTGGTCCATGTAAGAGGGTGAATACGTTGAATGCGAATGGAAGTTTACTAATTGTCTGATCTCGCGCATTTAACCCTTTACCTAACGTAACGGCCAAAACCGGCCAGCTCTATTCTCAAAAACCGCCAAATAATTTTCATTATTTTTTTCATTTTTTGTCTCAAAAACATAGGTTATGACCCCTCGTTGGAACGAGCTCGACGAGCTCGTTCCAACGAGGGGTCATAACCTATGTTTTTGAGACAAAAAATGAAACAAATTAGTTATTCAAGAATTATTTTTGCAAGCCTTGTCGTCTGCTTTTCAGGTTAGGTAAAGGGTTAAATATAAAAACATTCCAAGAGGTAGTGGTGATCTGTGGTCTTACGTTCATCACACCTACAACACATAGAGTTGAAGATGTGATTCTCGAACGGGTGGGCACTAAGACCACTGCATCAAAGCCTTAACCTACAAATCGCAGCTTTAACCTACAATGGTGGATTTGGGCACATCTTGATGGGGATTGATTAAAGAACGACGGCTGGAGCTTATTAGCAGTATTTAAGAATTGTTTGAAACTATTCAAAGAGGAATTTTCTCCTGCAGGGATGGGTAGGCTATTCCATTCGTTTGTCATGTTCGGAATAACTGAGGACTGGTAGTGATTAGTCTGGCAAAAGGGAACGCGGTGATTTTGACTCGAGCGCAGGCTATGAACTAAGAGAACAGGGAGTTGGCGGTACCTTATTATAAATATAACTGGGAGTCAGGTGGTGGCACTTCTTGAAGAATTGAATGATTTGGTGCTTCCGGCTTATTTCTTGGAGTGTGTTCCAACAGGTTTCGGAATACAGTGATAATTTAGTGTATCACCAGTAACTATCCTTGCTGCTGCTATTTGGATTGTCTCCAGGTCGCATGCTCTAGTTTGCGTACAATTGTCTCAGACACAATCAGCGTATTCTAATAGAGGTTGAATAAATGCGAAATATTTTTTTCCAGTCTTCTACGGTACAGTGTAAATTTATGTGCCCTCAACATACACACGCCTGGCCAAGCTTTGGAGCACACGTGATCGATATGGTCATCCTATGTGTATGTTCTATTCAAGATCAAGCCAAGATGTTTATGTTTTGTAAATTCTGATTTTTGCCCCCCCCCCCTCCTCCCCGCCGCCCCCGGGAAGAGTGGCGGGCTGTGCATTTTTGTTCCTTTTCGGGCATAATCATACTCTCAGTTTTGGAGGTGTTAAACTCAACTAACCCTTTTTTAGCTCAGTGTTCGATCGTTGCCAAGTCTTGATTGATTAAGATCAACGCTCTTTCAGTATTTTAGACTACAACACACTAAAAACTAAAGTGTTAAAACTCACACTTTCAAGGTGTTAAACCCATTCTAACTCTTAGGGTTTGATTTTAGCACTCAAAGTGCAATGCTTTAAGCACTTAGACATTACAATAGTCAGACATCTGAAACTTGAATGGATCGCACTTCCCATGTATCTAGCATTGGTGGTTCTTCCAGAATCGTCCATAATTTGATTTGCGCTTGGTGGGTACATAATTAAAAGGACACAACGCAGATGACGCGGATCAGGCTCGAGAGTTCGAACCTGATCCGCGTCATCTGCGTTGTTTCATTTTAAGTGTCGCGACATTACACTTGTCAAGTGGTATTATTGTAACACCTGTCAAGTTCTGGGATATCTACACTTGAACAAAGTGCTAGTTCAGCACTTAGTAAGTGTTAAATACAGCACTTCAAGTGTAGTTTTTAACACTAGTTTTTAGCGTGAAGGTACAGGGAGGTGTCATCTATAAGTAGTTTCTCGATTATGTCATTATTGTAAATGAGGAATAATGGCGGCACATGGATGGATGCCTGAGGGACACCAGACTTAATTGGTCTCCATGATGAGGATTCTGAGCCAATGAGCACGCACTGGGACTCCCTAGACAAGTATAATTTTAAAAAAGTAGTAAGTTCCCAGTAGTTCCAATTAATACAATGCTTGATTAGAGGCTGGCAATATTTAGGTTGACAGAAGATGACAGCAATATTAACAACTAAATTAGCGTTGAGGTTTGATTAGAATTCAATTCGATTCGAAATTTTCTGCCTGGTTTCATTCGACCTGAAATTTGAGATTCGTTCGACCCAAATGTATTGGCCCGATTTGACCTCTGGATAGATTACCCGGTTATCAATTCATTGAATGTTTAATCGTTTCATACTCAAATTTTTCTTAGGTTCGTAAATGAATGTACGTGTCATTGTCCATACCATAGGTGAACGAGTTCCAAAGGGTCTTTTTCTTTACTCCAAGTACACAATATCCTCTTTTACTGTTATCTGTTTTGGGAGACTTTTTGTTTTTTGGTGCCTTCAGTCAAAAACATGGAAGCGGGAACGATTTTTTTAACTAAAGTAAAACACACAATTATTCGCAGACAAGAGTTTTGCCTAAACCCGTGTATGAGTTGTGACGTGGCAACAGGTGTTTTTCATCAACGTTCGAATTAAATCAAAACACAATTTCGATTCGTGTTCTTTTTCCCCCTATAAAAGCTTAATTTGTGAAAAAGGAAGCAATAGAAGAAAGAGAAAAGGAAAAGAAAAGTGGAAAAGCAGAAAAAATTCATCATTCTCTTCCAACAATAATCTTCCCCTGAATGAAAACTGTGTGTGTTTTCCAAGTTTCGAAAAATGTGTATCCATTTCCAGGTCAGTAACATACCTCGAATCGGGGGACGTAAGCGCGTGTGTGTGTGTGGCTGTGTGTGTGCGGGGGTGGGGTTGGGGGGTACGTGCCCCTAACTATTTCTGGTTAACAAGAAGGAGGGTATACAGACTTTTTCGTTATGACTGAAGGTTCCCTCGTTTGATGGGTCACTCCTACGGCCCTTAAAGTCGACAGAAATGAAGATTATTGGCTCCGTATTTAACGCTTTACCCAACGTAACGGCCCAAACCGACCAGCGCTATTCTCAAAAATCGCCAGTTAATTTTCATTTTTTGTCCCCAAAACATAGGTTATGACCCCTCGTTGGAACGAGCTCGTCGAGCTCGTTCCAACGAGGGGTCATAACCTATGTTTTGGAGACAAAAATTGAAAAAAGTTAGTTATTCAAGAATTTTTTTTGCACGTGTCGTCTGCTTTTCATGTTAGGTAAATGGTCAACAAATGTCCCCTCAGACCGAAACATGGTTTCGGCACGATGAGTAAATGTATTAAAAACGGGGCAAAAATTCTGTATTTTTCTCAGTGGAGTGGTGCGTGGGTACTAAACATATCGTTGTGAATTGTATTGCTACCATTTCACGTGGGTAATTACTGACATGTATCATTATGTGGGTGCCCTTGTATGACAGCGCCCCCCCCCCCATACACACATATTCGAAATACCCGATTTCATGCAAACAAACAGATAACTAGTTAATCCTTTACCTGACGTAACTGGGAAAACCGGACAGGGTTATTCACAAAAATCACCATTCAATTTTCATTATTTTTCAAATTTTTCGTCTAAAATATATAACTTATGACCCCCTCATTGGAACGAGCTCGTTGAGCTCGTTCTAATGAGGGGTCATAAGCTATGGTTTTTACAAAAAACAGTTCTTCAAGAATTTTGTTTGCATGTATCGTCTTCCTTTCAAGTTAGGTAAAGGGTCAACAAGCTTTGGCAAACTTTTAAATTGTGAACAATAAACTGATCACCAATAGACAGTGCACAAAAACTAAAACCTACACGAAGATCCATACACCTGTTAGAGGTACAATATACCCCAGGATTCTTTGATTACTACCCCTCAAATTCACCTCTCTTTTCTTCTGTCTTGCCGGCTTAAAAGACGAGGATGGCGATGGGAATCGTCAGACCTAATTCATTATGTCAAGGATTTTGTGCGTAAAAATCAAATGGTATGCTAATTCACACAGGATATTGTGTGTGATAACAGAATAAAATGGATAAGGATTTTCAAATGTTTTCGTCAAATCAGTACTAAAAATGCAAATTTGAAAGGAAATTCCAATAAGTTTGAAATTCTGATAGAGATCTTCAATTACCGGTTAAATAGATGCTGAAATCCCGCGAAGTCACATTTCCTTTCAGCGTTAACTCACTCGAAGCAACAGTTCCTGTGACTATTCCGCATAATTTCATGTTTCAGAACGTTAATGTCGAGAAACAACCTCGCTCAGGATTCAGCTGTCAACTTATTCGTTGAGGGTAGTGTATGACAACTAAAACCAACGGAAGTGTACTTCATTGGGCTTGCAGCCAGCCTTGATAACGTCCTCAATAGAACTTGAATTTGTCACCTCACCGCCCTCTTGGCAAATGGCAAATCAGTAAAGCAGAATTCAATTTGTTCAGAACATATGATAAACCGACAGTACCATTAGCTGTGTTGCCTACAAGTATATCATTTTGTCGTCACGATATGACGACAGGTACTTTGTGATGTTAAGCACCAATGAATAAATAAACAAATAAACCGGCATCCTCAACTACCAAGATATGCAAGAGATTCAGTTTCAGAGCATAAATGATGCTTTGGCATCTTCTGTGCGACAACAATTGCAATAGATACCTTAAATTACTAAAAAAATTTATTGCTTTCCTGAGTGTGATTTACTGGGATTTCCGGGTTTGATTATAAACGATAACTTCACAAGTGAATTATGCAATCAACAATTGGGCCATGTATCCGTGCGCACAAGCGAAGACGCTTTGCCGTGGGTGTAATGGGGACTTCATTGTTTTTTGTTTTTTTAACCCTTTACCTAACATAAAAAGCAGACGGCACTTGCGAAAAAAATCTTGAATAACTATTATTTTCATTTTTTGTCTCAAAAACATAGCTTATGACCCCTCATTGGAACGAGATCAACGAGCTCGTTCCAATGAGGGGTCGTAACCTATGTTTTAGAAACAAAAAATGAAAAAATAATTAAAATTAATTGGCGATTTTTGAGAATAGCGCTGGCCGATTTTGTCCGTTACGTTAGGTAAAGGGTTAAATAATATAATTATCGTTAATAATGAAAAGTAATAAACAGAGTAATCGCTTGACTGGATTGGTTACGTGAAATAATTCATTTGAGGCGAGGGACTATATTGTAAAATACTCGTGCGCATTCGTGTTTGTACAACGTTCCTCACCTCTCATGAATTATTTCACGCAACCAGTCCAGTCGAGCGATTACTCTCTATCTATTTTATGCTTCCAAATCATTCTTTATGACCTCTAAGTGAAACGATCTCGTTGAGCTCGTTGCAATAAGGAGTCACAAGCTATGTTTTGGGATAAAAATTGAAAAATAAAATTGGAACGGTGAGCTTTGTGAATATAGCCATCCCGTTATGAAAATCGACTTTCAATAAAGTTGTGGCTTCTAAAGTCTATTAAACGATCGGGGAAGGTCCAATTGAAAAGCAAGGAATTGTTGAGGAAACATCTATGACATCAGTAGACAATAAAGCCAAGTTTCCTTTTGTTACACGTTTAATAGACGAAAACAACAGACAGCTCTCGAAGCCTATAACCCTTTACTGCCACGCCCACTTTAGCCATATATGGAGGATCTCTATGTACGCCTGTATGCGAGACCGTTTAATAACATTTATGACATACTTGAAACTCTATCATCTGATTAATTGTTGGAAAGGGCTCACTGAGCCCTTTCCAACAATTGATCAGATGGTAGGTTAGATTTGCGCATACTAGAACGTACATATAATCATTATAAAATAGGAGACAGTATTCGCTTTCGGCAGTGAAAGTGTGAAAGCCAATAGAAATGAAGATTTTTGACTCCATATTTAACAAATTTCCCCTCAGACCGAAACATGATTTCGACCCGATGAGTAAATCTATTAAATAGGGAGAAACAAAGCAAACTTAGCTTTTTTGTGGTAAGCCAACCAGAAAGCAACAACTTCACAGGTAATCCATCATTAAGAATATCTATCAATATCACAAAACCAACACTAAGTAACTGTCATGTTTGGCCTGGCGCGTGGTCAGGATATCAAAGTTGGGGGAGGGGGAGGGGGGTAAGAGTAATATCTAAGGGGGCTAGTTCGGCGATCTGGACGTAGCGGCTACCCCCTATGAAGGATGGGGGGGGGGGGGGCAGACGCTACATTCAGGTCGCTGAACTACTAGGGGGCATACAAAATAGGATGGGGGATGACTAAAATTGCACCCCCGGGCTACGCCACTGACTTTGACTATTTGTTTAGCAAATATGCTTTTACAGTGTTTTGCGAGTTTTCTTCTTCCCAGATCACAAATCTGCAAACCAAACCTCCCACACTTTTATATTAAAGGAGAGGGCAATGTCTATATTACATGTCACGTCCGCACAGTGTTGAAATAATGAACAGAAAATAGTTACATAACATTAAAAGATGGTAAAAACGCATCTTTCTTATTTTTGATGGGTTTCAACAGAGAATAATAGTGAAGCGTTCATACTGATCGAGAACAAAACTGTAAAAAGCCAGCTTCAATATTTTTATACGACTCTATAGGAAAGTGCCCAAGTTTGTGAAATGATGCGCACTTCAATGATATAAATTCGTTAACATTTGGAATTTTCATTTTTTATATGAAATTCATATATCCTTAGTGTTAAATTTAATGACAGTGTTATGAAATTAAGAAGAGCTAACTGGTTTGACATTGCTTGGGAAGACCTCATGCACCCCCTGCACAGACCCCTGAAATAGACTAAAAAAAAAATGTTTCGTCTATTCCAGTTCCTAACAAATCTGGAAATTGACGGTAAATAGATTTTCAACTGTAATTTGTCTTGCCGGCACCGTTCCAATGAGGTTTACATTCTATGTTTTCGACACAAAATAAGGAAAAAAATTAGTTATTCAAGAATTTTGTTTGGAAGTGTCAACGTGATAGCCAAAAGTTGCGATTTTGTTGTATAAAAGTGTAAATATTTTCGATAATATTTCTGCCTGGGTTAAATAATGTAAAGCGTAAAGATAGGTATGTGACGGACTCCGAAAACAGATTTGTCAAACTCTGCTAATTAGGCATGAAATTTAATGTCCATTATGGCGCACGTGTTGAACGCCATATGCGCTATCTGATAACAGATCAACAGTAAGAGAGACAATATTCTCTTCTGTATCGTTATCTGGGTAATTAAGACCAGTTAAACTGTAATCGTTGGAAACCAGTGCATCACATATGTTCTGGACACACACCCATATTACGCATCTATCCTGTCTCCGAAATGTCAAAAGATACCAAAATGCGAGTCTTTCCAAGGAACTTTAAAGCGAATGTTAAATTAAGATCGATCTAAGCGGCCAAGGTCAAGAGAAGCGATTAACTGAGAATAAATGTTCTGGCTATCTAAATAAAAATTGGGGGATTTCTCGAAAAATTCATTCCAGCCAATTCCAGTCGAAAGGTGTGTAAGGCTGTGGGTCGTTGAGAGTAGATGGGGAGGTCCCATGCTATAGGTTAGAGAAACTGCCGCATCGGTGCGAAAGTAAAGGCACATTGTGATGTAGGGGGAGCCACAGAGCTCATATTTAGAATAGGAGCAGTCGCGGGCCAAGTCGGTGGAGAATAGGATCAGGAACAGGAAGTACGAGCTCAGGGAGCTATATGCACTTAGGTAAACGGCATTACCTGGTTTAGAAGACAAGACAAACAGAGGCAGTTGGCCTGAGCCTCTCAGAGAAGGTCCGTTTTTAGCCTTGGCCGTCGAGAGTCATAGGCACCGAACTTGAAAGTTCGCGTATTGTCGTAACCCTGTGAGGGTTGTAAGGAACCGATTGTAGTTTGTTAACGGTTGTGAACCGTGGTGGCATAGTAGCCAAAGAAGTAAAAGCTGTAACGTTGAGGTCTAGAGACCGTATTAAGAGCTCGAGTAAGCGCTGGAATAGCTCGCGAAATAAGATAGTTTTAGGCGATGCGAGAATTGGTGATGTTGAGAACATTTTGCAGAATATTATTATGTAAGCTTTGTTAAGTATATATCTGAAGGCGAAGAATAACTTAACCCCGTGAGAGCCAGGCAAGGCGCAAAGTGATCGTGAACTGTGGTAGACGCCGATCGAATTGTGATTGAACTATGAGAACGCTGATGGAGTCACACAAGCAGAGCATTATATGAGTTAAGCCCGACTGACGGCGAAGTTAACCCTGCGAAGAGGAAGCAACGAGAAGTGAAGATGAAGTGAGGTTGATCCAGCGGACACAGCTAGCTGCGGGAGACTTCGAGGGCCCTAAAGAATAAACTTTTATTCGCGTAATTAGTGTATTCTTATGGATAATTTTGTGAGTAATTTGTTTCATATTTTATTTCTTCGTACATGTAAATAAATAATCTTTTCAGTGAATTATCGTTGATCACCCTTTGGCGTTGTAAGCCACGGGCACCTTCAGGAATCCTAAAAGTCCCAAGCGGATAGGGCGCTGATAAGGTGGCAAGGTTTACGTTCCAACTGGGGTTCAGACGATAGTCACTGGCTGTCGGCTGAACACTGATAAGAACATAAATTTCCCTCCATCACTTAACCCCTGTAATCCTACGACATCGTCTACCTTTCGTGTTAGGTAAAGGGTTAATGGCATGGTAGTAATAAAATACATAAGGCTATGCTTGGGACTCACCTACCTCGATATCGTGAAAAATGCACAAGTTTGGTTCCATATTTAACCCTTTACCTAACACGAAAAGAAAACGACACTTGTAAATAAAATTCATGAAGCACTAATTTTTTTGCGTCAAAAACATAGCTTAGGATCCCTCATTGGAACGAGCTCGTTGAGCTCGTTCCAATGTGGGGCCATAAGCTATGTTTTGTGACAACAAATGAAAAGGTAATAAAAATTGAATCGTGGATTTTGTGAATAGCGCTGGTCGGTTTTGGTCGTTACGTTGGGTAAAGGGTTAACAGAATTTAACAATGTTTAGGTCCGATGGGGAAATTTGTTACATATACAGCCAAAAATAATGTTCAATTGTTTTGACTTCAAAGGCCGTATAGAAACAAATCAATCTTCGGTCACATTTTAAGAGTAAAGAGTACGTCTCCCCCCCCCCCTTCCTACTAATTCCCAATAAGATTGCAGTGGTCCATGAGCTGAATACCTGACGGTATCTTCCATGATTGTTTCTTAGAAATCCCGTTGTTGTCCATTAGTACTAATGATCACTATCAACACGTATCCTGGTCTGAAATCAGTCGCTATTAAACGAGCTTTTAGCTAGACGACCATTTAAATGTCTTGGCAAGTGGTCTAGCAGGCAATTTTCATTACGAGTCGTCACAAATTATGTGGAACGAAGGAGGCAAACGCAGACACATTCTTGTGACATCATTAATTTGGTATCTCAATAGATAATTTAGTTTCCATGCACGAAAGTACATGAAAAAAGACACGATAATGTAAAAATGTTTGACAGCACAGTGGACTCAGTCGATTAATACGCATTTAAGCAAAGAATGCGTGTCTTCGGTAACTTGAAAATCACGTTTTCCCTAAACCATAGTGGAAGTTTTGGCAAAAATATGTTCACAGGTTCCAGATGTTGCATATTTTGATGTTAGGCTGCAATATCTGGGGTTATTCAACTGCAGTTCACTGAAACGTAGTGCATGGACCTGTTAACTTCTAGTACTCTAGTAGAGCAACAGAATTTTCTCCAATTACTCAGTTTTTCTATTGTTTAACTATGAATTTAACAAAATATATCTTGTTTGACAGAGCTCTGTCAAAGAAGGTATAATTGGTTAAATATCAAACTGCATTATGGGAAATATTTGCTGCTGAAAACGTTGCCATTTTGACATCAGAGTGCAGAGAGCTACGCACAGCAGAAGATGATACCCCCTCCCCATCCTTCACAAAAAAAAAAAAAAATTAAAATAAAAATAAATAAATAAAATAATGCATAAAAAGAGAACCGTGGATGACGTCAGGTCTCTGGCTGCCCGCCCTTAAACAAACATAAACTACTGGGAAAAGGCTCAGATTTGCTACTACTGACAATATTACACGGTACGAAAATTACAAAGTCTATTATATTTTTTATATAAACTGTGATAAACAGAACTATTATAAACAAATAACATTCTCATTTTTAGATTTCCTGACTGTTAGTCTGTGAAGCATCACACAAAGAGGGTCATTTCTTGGTCAAAAACATTAATCCATTGGATATTATTCGTGCCGTGAAAGTTGCTATTTTTGTTGGCACGAATTTTAGCCAATGAGAGGACGGGATATTTTTAAGCACGGAAATGGATGTCTTGGTGTGATACTTCACAAATGGAGAGTAAAAATAGTGCAAAAACGAGACCAACTACAACACAATTTAAGAGAAAGACTGAAAACAAAATGAATAAAGTCAGTCTTTATCGCAAAACCAAAATTTCAAGAAGCAAATTTTCCCCATAATACAACTAGGCATTTAACCAATTCAGTCTTTTCCATAAGGTCCACCAGATAAAGGGACCAAAGTATTAAATGGAGAAATTGCTCTTTTAAAAGCTTTCGTCCAATGGCCTTCATCTGTTTTGCTAGCTTCAGAAAATACTGCATACTCGATTGAATGCAAATTTCACAATGAAGGCAGAGATAGAACGTTAGACGTCGAATCACCCATTACACAATTCTAGCTTCAGAGAATGCAATTTCTATTGTTCTTCGTGTTAACCCTTTACCTAACGTAACGGCCAAAACCGGCCAGCGCTATTCTCAAAAATCGCCAATTAATTTTCATTATTTTTTTCATTTTTTGTCTCAAAAACATAGGTTATGACCCCTCGTTGGAACGAGCTCGTCGAGCTCGTTCCAACGAGGGGTCATAACCTATGTTTTTGAGACAAAAAATGAAAAAAATTAGTTATTCAAGAATTATTTTTGCAAGTGTCGTCTGCTTTTCACGTTAGGTAAAGGGTTAAATCCCGGCGTGTGTAAAAAGATGAACTGTAAAACCGAGAACTTAATTTATTGTTTGGTATGTAAGGTTTGTCAGTCAGTGGTCCCGAGAGGACCGCTCACGAGAGATTAACTGAACACTTCAGGGACATTAGGTTGCACGACCATATGCCCAGTTACAATAACTTTTCCAGACCGGGACATTCTTTGAAAGACGCTTACTTCAGTATTCTTGCGAAAGTAAATGGGAGTAAGCAACTCAGACTCGTACGTGAAGATTACTGGTGTGTGAAATTGAAAACGCAGAAGGCGCTGGGATTTAACATGATGAACAACAGAAATTACTTTCTCTGACGCTAGAATTGCGTAACGGGTGATTCGACGTCTAACGTTCTTTCTCTGTATTCATTGTGAAATTTGCATTCAACCAAGTATGTAGTATTTTCTGAAGCTAGCAAAACTGATGCAAGCCTTTGGCCGGAAGCTTTTAATAGAGCAATTTCTCCAATTCAGTCATGTTTGACAAACCTCAGTGAGCTCTGTCAAACAAGACTGAAATGGTTAAATTTCCAATTGTATCATGAGAAAAATCTGCATCTAGAAATTTCAACATCAGTTATTTATTTATTTATTTAATTATTTATTTATTTATTTACGTATTGGGGTTTAACGACACTACAGCTAGGGTCTCCTCGTGTCGGAGAGTTTTATGGGTGGAGGAAGCCGGAGTACCATGAGAGAACTAGTGATGTACCAATGATCAAAAGGCGTTGTGAACCGATGACCGATGATTTGAGACCATAATCGGAGATACCGATGCCGATTCCAATGAATGTTACAATAAATTGATACCAATGAATGTTACAATAAATTCATCGAGTGACTGATCATCACTGATGCTGTCAAACACTTGGGATAATGCAGTGGCTAAACGCGAGTGACAAGCACCGATTGCCATCGAATAGTTTATACACATCGCTTCTTGAAGTAGTGTCACATTGATTGATCAAAGAGGCTTAGATTCTGCACTCAACCAGCAGTCCTTCACATATGCAAAATACTACAATAGCAAAAAGTTGATCTTGTAAAATAGTTTACGATCTCAATTTGCTCCTGTAAAAAAACAAACAAACTGTGCTGAGGTAACCCGACCGACCCTAAAAAATTATGCAGTCCCTAAAAATTTTATCGAGCAAAAGTCGCTCATTTAGTTCATTGTAACCTTAAATTTCCATCCGACTTTAGGCCTAACTGTGAATTTGAAACCGATTCTGGAGTTCAAGCTTTCAAAATTACGTGTAGAAGTAAATAAACCGGACAGTATATATACATGAGAGGCAAGTTCAAGTTCAGCAAAGGAAATCGCATTTGATAAAATGCTGAACTTTTTACAATGGTTCGGCGTTGGTGCCGACAAGTCATGAATATTAATAAATATCGTGTTGAGTTTCGTGTATTGACACGGAAGCCACAAATTTTGGCCTGCAGTCTTAAAATGTCATTGGTGCAAGTATAGTGTACAGCCGTTTTTTTAAAATTCCGTTCAAACGTATACATAGAAATTAGTGACAATAGCCAGCAGATGCGTAGATATTGCATTTAAGTGAAGTACCGTATGTGGTCATTTTGGCAATTATTTATTTCTGCCAGAAAACACGTTGCGCTTTCAATGTCAAGCCAAATGGAGAGATTTTTGTCATTGGTCATTTCAGGGAAAGTTTATTTAATATGTAAATACGATTGCAACAATTAAATCAACCGTACATGCGTAGGCCTATCCATTTTTTTTTTTTGGGGGGGGGGGGGGGGGGGGCTCATTGATGAATTGAGGTAAGTGTTGAACCGATCCCGATAGGTCGTTATCAGCCGATAGCCAATGTAATCGATAGATCACTAGAGAGCCCCATCAAACAACAGCGATCAACTGCCAAATTCCCCCAAAGTACCAACTCCACACAAGCAGGGTTAGCATTTGTTGAAAACAAGTGCACCATCGACATGCAGTACCCCTTAGTACACGGCATCACCGTGCCGCCATGTGGGCAATCGGGATTAAGTGCCATGCCCAAGGACACAACGCAGTTACCCCTAGCGGGGATCGAACCGTGGACCTTCCGGTTCGAAGTCCAATTCCGAAACCACTGAGTCGCCGCGCTCCCTTCAACATCATTGTGTTGACGATTAACGCTTTACCTAACATGAAAAGCAGACGACACTTGCAAAAAAAAATTCTTGAATAACTAATTTTTTTTCATTTTTGTCTCAAAAACATAGGTTATGACCCTTCATTGGAACGAGCTCGACGAGCTCGTTCCAATGAGGGGTCATAACCTATGTTTTTGAGACAAAAAATGAAAAAAATAACGAAAATTAATTGGCAATGTTTGAGAATAACGCTGACCGGTTTTGGCCGTTACGTTGCGTAAAGGTTAACTTCAACGATTGTGTCATGGACCCTTAAGGAATGGAGCGAAAGTTTTGTGCAGTTTTGTTTTTCAAATAAAATTATGTGTTGTAAAAGCCGTTAGAAAGAATTATCGACACGTTTTACATTATCAAGCCTTCAGATTGGTATAATTTGGGCACAACAGAGCAAACTCGAACCCACCGGTGTGCACTCACAATGGTCCTGTCTGGTGCGAGGGAAAAAGCCCAATTTTATTTTCAATTTTTGGCATATGTTTGCGCTGCTGATAATTTTTCACTTGACGCCTGCACACACGAGATGCGATTCGGGCGTTCACAGCGTTGGGAGAAAATAATTAATAACGATTTTTTTGCTCATTTTTGCATTTTCGGTAAAGGGTTTGGGAATTTTTGGTTTGCTATAGAATAAAAATACAGAAGGCAGCGAGAGTGGAATGTGGGGAAGAGGAATCAATGACTCGAGTTGGGGTTTTTCAGGTGTTTCACGCTTAAACACTAGCTGAGTTGTGTTCTGTATTTACTTCACGATTAATTTGAATTAACCCTTTGTACACTGGTGGAATCGTTCATGTTAGTTCAATGACATCAATTGGAAGAGTCTGTTTTAGTCATTTGGGGGTAGACCAATTAATATTTTCAACGTGCAGCCATGGGGCTGCACGTTAAAAATATTGATTGGTCTTCCCTACACATTATGACGTATCATGTTCCTGGGCCGGAAAATGGGCCGCTCGGTATCAACGGGTTAAGTAAACGAAAATTAGAGTTTTGAAGAAAAATATCACCGTCAGCGGTTTTTTTTCTCTCCCTTCAATACCACTAATCGCACAAACAACAAACACTTATGTGGTATATCACACGACAGACTGCAATACTGATTTATTTACAAAAATAAATAACGAAAACAACAATTCTAACATAGGCCTATGGTACATTAATCACCTATTGTCCTTAACTTGAATGTCACTCAAGTTAAGACTCGTCTAAACACTACCCTTAGGCGTACCCCTTAAATTTAACTGAACTTCCACACAGTATTGCGTTGTCGTGCTGAATGAACCAAGTAGTCCAGACACATTAGACATAAAAATGAGAAAGTAAGGAAAAAAATCGGAGAAAGCTGATTTTTTTATATGTTTCCGGGACACACATTGCGGATAAAGTGTGAAAAGTCCCCGCGAATCCGAGTTGAGCTTTTTAGTTATAGCGTTTTTTTGATGAAAAAAATTTTTTTAAAAAAATTCGACCCAGCTCCATATTTCTCATTCTTATTCGCCTTAGTAGGGTGAGAATCATAAATATCGTGCTGAATTATATTGAGAATACATATCCCCAACAGAAAATGCCAACTTTGTACCAATCCTCACACTCAATGGTGAAATATTCACGAAAATGTACAAAATTACGAAAAAAAAATTATTGTTTTCATACACACAACGGTACACAACGTCCATTAAATCAAATCTACGACTACTTTGGGAGTTAAATTATATATCAAAAATTGCAGAAAAGCAGTGACTTTATAATGATATATAACAATAGTCATTTATTCCATAATGAACTGGTGAAACCTGTGAAATATTAACCATACCCCTAAACTCAAATTCAAACGGCATCGACTTTTCTCATTCAAATACCGTATTATAGCATCATTGTTTCAATTTCCATGTTCGATTAAATCACACAATGTGGTGTTCGCCTACACTCAAGATGCATTGGTATGTAATGTGTGCACGCCCTTGATGTGTATATATCAAAGCAGTGGAGATTGTGTCTTCGTCAGATAAGTTGACAAAAGTTTTCGTTAGACTCGGCGGCTTCCATATGATTATGTCATATTTAGGGGCAATTGGTTCGATCATGGCTGGTAGCGGCTTGGATGAACTTTGGGGGACTGTTTATGCTGGTAGGTCAATCCATCATTTGGTCAGTGGTCATGCATATTCAAGAGCAGTTCGTGCCCATTTGCTAACACAAATTGCCATTACAAAACTTGTGTTTGAAGAAAGCCGAACACTAGATAACATAGACTGCACAGAAGTCAATGAAATATTCTGTGGACTTGCCAGAGGTGACTGTACAACAGCTGACGCTGTCAATCAAGAAAGTGTCAACCATCTACTGTCAAAATTACACGAACTGCTCCAGAATGCGTCCGTAGGACGCACAGGAAAGCTTTGGGTACAATACTACGAGCAAATAGGTTTTCTCCAGTTGTTCTTGAGAGCAGAGCGCACAGGCGACTGGGAACTCCACACTTATTGTGTTCGCAATATGATTCCAGTATTTCACGCAGGTGGTCATTTTGCATACGCAAAAAGTTCTCATCACAATTTGCAGCAGATGAATGAGCTAACAGAAAAAATGCAACAGGATGATTTGAAGTTGTTCACTGAGAAAGGTTACTTTACCATAAGGCGCTCAGATAAATTCTGGGACGGGATATATTCTGATCAGACCATAGAGCAGTGTTTAATGAGAATGTTCAAGCTCCCTGGTGGTCTCACACATGGCAGGGGAATAACCGATAGCACTGTTGCGAAATGGGTACATGGACTACCTCTTTGCCTTCCGATATGTAATGCTCTCGAAAATTTTGTTCATGTTCACACTGGTCATGGCGAACAACATCGGGATCTCCGTCAAAGTTCACAATTGACTGATGCCAATGATATCACCAAATTATTGAACTGGCTCAGAGTGCATTCCCCTTTTCAGAATAGAGATCCACTACAATTAGTCTCTATAGTGACCGGGCTTGTGGCCGACGAAACTGTGAACTGTGACCAAGTTCGCAAAATTGGTGAATGTTGCGTATCGAATGTTGTAAGCAAAACGTTCAACAGCATCAAACTACGACGTGTTGACACTGTGAAGTCTTTCGCATCGATGGCAAATAGCATCAAAGTCCGTGGAAGTAAGGTAGTGATTGACCCCACAATTCTGTTCAACCGCATCACATGTGTTATTCAGTCACAAGCAGAGATGGAAGACTATCTCAAATATGAACTCGCCCCGAAACCACCAGCATTGTTTGATTCTGCTGGAATGAGGAAGACACAGAAAAGCACGCTCGGTAAGATCCTCAAAACATACGGTTCCGAGCAAACTAAAATCCCAGAACATTCTCTGTTTGTTGTAGATGGTGGATTTTTATTGAGGGCAGTTGTATGGTCTAAACAGTCGTCATATAAGGACATATGTACATCATATTCCAATTATCTAGTGAGACATTTTGGGGCGAACGTCGTGGTTGTTTTTGATGGTTATGCTTGTACAATGTCGACAAAGGGCATGGAACAAGCCCGTAGATCTAAAGAAAGGTATTCCATTGATATCAATATTTCACCCGAGTTACCAGCCACCACACCCCAATCCGATTTCCTTGCAAATGCCAAGAACAAAACCCAACTGATCGATCTTCTAATGCAGGAGCTATCTGCTATCAATATTCAGTCTAAGCAGGCCGAGGCTGATGCTGATGTACTGATAGCCGAAACTGCACTTGACATCGCTCAAGATGACAACAATGTTGTCGTTGTGGGAACAGACACAGACTTGTTAGTCATTCTTACCTCTCGAGTTCAACCGGGATGTAATATTCACATGATGTATTCCATTACCCCAAACTTACTAGTTTCAGTTAGTGAAATAGCAACCAAAATGGGTGACCGTAGAAGCAACCTCCTTGTAGCACATTCTATAAGTGGTTGTGACACTACTTCTGCACTCTTTCGAGTTGGTAAGAAGAAAGTATTCAGTACAATTGTCTCCGATGTTACTAGCGACTCACAACAGTATGTCAACACAATTTTGGCGGATGACAGTACACCAAGTGCAGTAGCCGCTGCCGGGGAACAACTTCTCCTGATCTTATACGGGAGTAAAACTGTTTCCTCTCTCGACCAATATAGATATGTCACTTACAAGCGTTATGTAGCAAAATCTAAACTGAATAAACCCATCGACCTAGCCTCACTCCCACCAAGCAGCGATGCTGCACAACAACATGTCTACAGATGTTATCTCCAGGTCCAACAATGGCTGGGCACTTCGCTTCCTCCGACGGATTGGGGGTGGTCGCTAGACAATGGACTTCTTGTACCGACTGCAGCCACAAAGCCATGTGCCCCCGATAACCTACTGAATCTGATCAGTTGTGGTTGCAAGAGTGCTTGTACAAAAAGGTGTGGGTGTAAGAAGGCAGGACTCTCTTGCTCAGGTTTGTGTAATTGCAGTTCGGATTCTTGTAACAACCACAGAAACACTGTCCTGTCGGACATTTCTGAGTTCGATGAATAATATGTATATAGGTCATGTCATTTCTGTATATAGCGTTGATAATAGTCAATGTAACTTAATCCATGTTGATTGATTTGTACATTCTGTAAATATTATTTATTGATTTTTGTACATTCTGTAAATATTATTTATTGATCTAATGCTGCCAGACACAGACGTGTCTGTTCGGTCCCAAGCCCGAAAATAGTTGAGTTCTCATGCTGACGAATTTTATGCCAAAAGGGGAACTCGGCCAGAAGCAGAGGGGGTCTTCCATAATGTCTATTTTGTAAGCAATGATAAAAGTCTTCAAATGGTGGTGGATTTTTTATCGTCTGTCCAACTAACATCCCGTTCTGTACTACGACCCTTTGGGCAAATCCGTTAGGAAAATCGTCATTTTTTGCGTAAATCCGATACTTTTTTGTGAATTTTCAATAATTTTTCGCAGAAATTGTCACAGAATGCACATTTTCCTCTAGGTAAATGTATATTAGACATTATGTAGCTCGAAATACGCGTAAACAAAAAATACAGTTGGATCAATTCGAGGTTACAAAGTTCGTGCGATTTTTTTTTTTTTTTTCAAACGCGTTTTCGAAAAAAGGCTGTAGAAAAAAAAGCTCAACTGGGATTTTAGGGGACTTTTGTCTAATCGTTCAGTGACATGTACTCGACATTCCCTGAAAAAATCAGCTTTCTCCGATTTTTTTCCCTAGTGAAACCTAATGTTCTTGGGCTAAAGCAGAAGAAGCACGGACAACACTGTCCGTGACACAATGACCTTCTACTCCACGGACTGTGCGATCAGAAACACTCAACAAGGAGAAAATATTTCTGGTCTAATTCCCTCCGGTCTGCCGACAATAAATATATTTGTTCTTCTGGCGTGACACTGTTGTCTTTGTGTCGAAGAATTTTATTCATGTAATAATGTCAACGTCATAAATATCTTTATCATATAATCACCATCAAATAGCTCGTCACGGAAAATATCATTCACAACACGTAATGAGGGAATGACGTCAGAAGTCAGCCTCGACGTCGTAACTTTGTAAGTGATTTCGTTTCGGAAGCAGAATTGAATTAATCCTCTCTTAGGCCAAACAAAATTAAATAATTGATTCTGAGGTATTTTTAAAAAAATGAATGAGTGAAGGCGGTTTTTACTTTTATTTTTTATTCCTGATATAATGGCCGCCGATGCCTAAAATCAATCCAGTTGTGAGAGACTAAAATTAAATACTAGAGCTTCCATGTTGATTTCACTGATAGTTTTTTTTAACAGTGATCATTCAGCATAAAATCAATATAGAAAAACTAAAATGGAGATAAAAAATAAGGAGTTTTTTAACTGGTTGAGAGCTAGAAGCCACAATAAGGCCATTGGAAAAAAATGTGGGCACCAGTGCAAAAGCCAACATTTTCCTTGCCTATGTTTATTCAGTCAAACGTAAATAATAGGTTGTTTATACAAATTTGTTCTATTACAAATTATTGGAGAGTACCTGTTTGTATGAACAAAATAAATATTTATTTATCTGATATATCTAGTTGAAGGCTAGATTATTTTTGGTGGTCTGAATTTATTCATCAAAGATTGTCAAAAAATGTTTTAATACAAATTATTGGAGAGTTCCAATCGCTAAAAGCACACCCTATGATAGTTTTATACATTTTGAATTTTGCCTCCGAAATGACGAACGCGGTCTGACAAAACAAATGCGCCACTGCCTGAGAATCAAAAGATTAGTTTTCTTTATCCTTACTGTAAAACTATTTCTTGAATAACTAAAATCTCTTTTTTAGCTGAAAGGTCGTTCCAATTAGGTCCATGAGGTATGTATTTGGTAAAGAAGGAGAAAATAATACAATTAAATGGCGATTTTCGTGAATAGCTTTGCTGGTTTCCGTTGCTTTATAGATAAAAAGGTTAATAAATGAATGAGAAGGGTTTTGAAGTTATCTGCCGAACACTAAGTAATCCTTCTTCTTTTCCCAAGACAGGCCTTTTTCTAAACTGATTTACGTGTAAGTAATACTCACGGCAATGGGTGATCTGGATTTTGTCACGAACTCTGTCACCGGTCTGCATATCTCACAAACTCTTTCTGGATCGTCTATTCCCAACTGCGGTAAAGGTACCTGTAACATATAAGACTCGTTCATGAACGAAGTGTTGACACTAAATGGAAAATGCAAAAGTGACTCCTCCACACGAACCCCATGAAGCTGGATACGCAACAAGCGATCTAGTTCGGGTATGAGCCACACGATTTCTGTAACCCGGCTGAAAAAGTTAAGGTGTGGACTTCAGAAAGATGATATTTAATTTAGATTGATGAATAAACAATTTTCTAACATTTAGTTGGTCTATGAATACTTTAGACCTGTTTGTATACTGCGGAATCGAAGGTGAAACACAATGTTCACGATTGAAGTTTCAACCGAAATGATTGCGAAAAAAACATCCTAAAAGGACTCCTCCCGTTATGACAACATTATTAAGACACACATTAAGGACACGTATCAAATTTGGATCCAAAGAGAGCGCATTTGGAACATAAATGTTCATTTAAAAAGTGGGAAAGAACCGTGTAAGGAAATTGTGAAAATGTGTATACGTAACGAATTTACCCTGCTAACTTACACTATATCCACTTAGAACAAAGAACTATTTCATCAGCAGGGTTGATGAAACAAAGGTGACTCTGTATTAACTGGGCTGATGTTCGGAATGTATCTATTCTTTGTCTAGCCAGGTAAAGTAGAATATTCCGAGTTTTGACGGAAAAAGTGAGTCTGGTTCTCAATTTGTATTTCCCGCGGCATGAACGAAAGGGACTAGATGGTTTCTTTCAAATTTCACTGCACTATGAATGTCCAACACTCTTTTTAATTCTTCAGTGAATAAGCTTCAATTCACACTTCGTATTCTCTCTTTTTCAACACGTTCCTCTCGCGTTTCTGGGCAGACCATGAAGTTTTAAGCTGGATTACATCCGATCCAGCCAAGCTATCCAGAACATCTCGAGGAACATATCCGGCCTACACGATTTGCCGCGGATCTGGCTTCATGGGGTTGTTTGTGGCTTGATAATCTGGGATCATATCAGCCAGTACTTACCTTTCATTACCTACATTGCCAGTAGCCAATCTTATGAAACGTTGTGTTTTTTAATACCTTTCACCAGGGCTGGGAGCAGTTAACGTTTCAAACGTTAACGTGTTAAATTATTTTAACAACATTAAAAACATTTGACCAAGTTAATAACGTTTGACTTTGAAGATTATAATTGTATAATATGTAGCATTGCGTCGTTATCTTGTATTTACACAAGCCGGATCATGATATAGTTTTGTTGAAATGTTTGAAAATTTTCGGGGCAACAGTTAAAAAAACTTAAGACTTCTTGAAAATTAAACTGTTGGTAAATAAATAATGACGATAAACCGATATTTTTGTAATTACACACGTTCAACGCCATTCAGACTAATCGATTCCAACTTTAATCCTTTTTTTCCACTTTGCCTCCTAAACATAGTTTATGCCATTTCATTGGAATTGCAGACGGTCGATTGAGAGAACATATTGATCACTGCACGAAGTTGAGTATGAGAGTAGGCCCATATGCCTCTCAAACATAGCCAATGACACCCTCATTGGAACGAGCTCATGGAACAACAAAAGTGCATGCCCAGCTTTTATCTTCAAATTAGTGGGAAAAAGGGCTCGTTATCTCCCCTGAAATTGTCGTTTTGGGGATTGGAAATTAGCATTACGGAGATGGAAATGTTTTACAATTCCTTATATTAAATAAAATGTTCAAAAGTTATATTATGGAAGCGCATGGCATCTGAAAGTTCAATGTAATTTCTTTATAGTGATTGTTGAATGATGCCAGTTTACCATCTGAGTTTTGTTTCCCTGTCGTTTGTAAAATGTACTTTTTTTCTCCAGTGCAATCGTGCTAAAAATGTTTAAAAACAGTGTTTCCGTTGACTGTTGGTCTTCTGTGTACGCGTTTTGGTTTGACAGTTGACTGGGAAACGCATCAATTCGGAAAATATTATCTTGTGTCTACTGTCTATCTATCAGACACATGTCTTGCCTTTTGTTCCTTTAATGTCCAAAATTCTGTAAAATCTGATAAGTCTATTGCTGTCAATGTTTTCAATAAAATTTATACCGGATATATTTCAGAAAGAAATTACAGAGGTGTTATATCAGATAGCTTAAAATAAATTTTCCGGTGGGACCTCTGCTCTAGTTTGCGCCAATGTTGTTTTATCAAATAATAATGTTGTGGGGAAAAGGAGAATATATAGGTGGTCGGGTTTCTTTTTAATTCACAGGCTGCTTTCCCACCACAAAAATAGACAACTTCCCTCACAAGCAGCAACTACACCTACCGTGATTCTGGCCATTCTCGCAGGCTGCTGTCCCACTACCACTCCTGTCTGATCCGGAATAAATAAAAGACAACTTACTGCGGAAACAGCAACTACACCTACGGTGTGGCAAGCCACCGTCACAGGCTGCTACCCCACCGCCGACCCCTACCGATCCCCATCTCTGCCGAACTAGCACCAACCACCCAGGGAAGGGCCAATGGGTGGGTGGGGATATGACTCAACCTCATTTCCTTTCAGACACAGAGAAGACACATCACATACCGACACCGGCAAGGCAGAAACAACAGACCACGCCCGTCGGAAGGTAAGACGGAACTACGGCACCACCGACGCAACAGCTCCGACGACCAAAGCTCCACTTACGAAATAGATCACGAGATCCATAGACACAACCACCGCGATGACCAATGCCACATCTACTGAACAGACCAACGAACTAACAGAAGAGCCTGAGACAGACCACCTGCCGAGGACAGCTCCAACGAACGACATACAATAAGTGGCAGACTACAGTTAAAACTAGAGGTCCTGTCACGAACTGTGCGCTTATCTAGGCTTAATTGCGCGTAGGAATAGCGCGCAATTTCCATATCGAATGGCATCCAAAGCACGGTAGGTTCCCCTGGTTACTCATAGCAAACACAGGCAATGTTTCTGCCAATGGACCTCCGGGTTACCCGGAGGTCCATTGGCTGAAACATTGCTTGTGCACAGGCCATATGAACAGAATTCGATAGCCTTATTATGGGCTTAACGCGTATATTAACGCGCAGATCGACGTGCTAGTTGTGCGCATTTCATCACAGGACTTCTAGTTTTAATTGTATACTAACCTGAAGACTCTTCAGATCACTTCACCATGAAGACAGACAGGAAACCTTAACAAACGCACATGACTGTTTTTTTTTCTTCTTTTTTTTCTTTCCCACTAACCGTTATGGAATCAATATTATAACTGTTATGGATCTTATCATCCTTCACTTCATCCCCGGAGGTGGTTACCCATCCTTAGGGGTCCTGCGTCCCGCTAATGACACTTTTGTCCCCGCCAAATGGGATAACAAGCAGGCCTGTCCCCGAACCAGGAAAGTTCGGTTCTTTTGGTGCTGCCCTGAGAGGGTCCGTTTGTAGAAGTTGGTTGACGATTATCTATCCGCCAAAGCCGAAACTGTTCTTTCTCATCGAAATCAACCAGAGGCAGACTATACGAAACTGATCTGCATAGAAAAATGGGCGAGTCTATTGTATATCGTCGGTGACTCAGTAATAATTTAATCCTACAGCTGAATATTGCAAAATGGGAGAGTTTATTGTGCATTGTGTGGTGGTTCAATAATAATTTTATCCTACAGCCCTATCGTGCATTCTGGGCAGGCTTGGTAATAATTTAACTCTAAATTATACTGGCCCTCCTTCCAGTTTATTGTGTTGTCTACCCAAAGACCGCAGGGGCGCGGTGGCTCAATAGGTAGAGGTGCAGGCTGCAAGCCCAGAGGTCCTCAGTTCGAATCCCACCTGCGGCAATCGCGTTGTGTCCTTGGGCAAGACACTTCACCCCCGTTGCCCACGTGGGGGCACGGTGATGCTGTCTACAAAGGCGTACTGCACGTCGATGGTGCACCTGTCTTCAACCAATGCTAGCCCTGCTTATGTGGAGTTAGTATGTTGGGGAGCTGACAGTTGCTCGCCGTTGCTCGGTGGTTCTCTCCGGATACTCCGGCTTCCTCCATCCATAAAACTGTCGTGGTCATGATTAGCCATTGTACAGAAATATGTGACCTTAAACACCAATATATAAATAAATTAATAACCCAAAGACCGCCAAAACCTAACTTTTCACAAAAAATTATAGACATTCAAATTGAAAGAGTAAATTCTAAAAATAATACAGATTCCAAAGAAAATAACATTGTAATCAGTTTTGGAGACTGAACACTGGTAATTTGGTTCTAATTCTCGACAGATAATCTATTGCCAAGGCAACTAAAATCACATATATTACCTTTTCTTTGCAACATTTATTGCAAAAAACCCTTCCGCATTGCCTACAATGATGTTTTCTTCTTATCTGATTAAATTTATTGTTACATAAAACACAAGAACTGACTTCTTCATCACCAATCCACCTGAAATAAAAATCGATGGTAAAAGTTACGAATTAACAGATACGTTTCTGTTGTGACTGAATGAAAAAAAATTGCATTGCCGTAGAACAGAAATCAAATCCAATTGACATTAAATGAAAATTTATGTAACCTGCTTTTAGTGAGTATTCCGACATTCTAAGAGAAGTACTTGATGCAGTCTAGAAGCTGACTGAACTTCATCAAAGTAGATAATGACGTATTAGAGATGTTACTGTGTTAACCCTTTATCCAACGTAACGGAAAAAACGGCCAGAGCTATTCACGAAAAATACCTTTCAATTTTCATTATTTTTATCATCTTTTGTCTCAAAAACATAGCTTATAACCCTCATTGGAACGAGCTCGTTCAAATGAGGTATCATAAGCTATGTTTTTGAAGCAAAAACTGAAAAATTCAGTTATTCAAGAATTTTGTTTGCACGTGTCGTCTGCTTTTCGTGTTAGATAAAGGGTTAAGGATTTATGATTTTGTATGAATTATTTATTTATTTGAGAAATTTGATAATCATTTAGAAATTTTGTAATAACTCATACTCAGGCGCGATGGTAGCAAATAAAAAGGGGTAGATCTGAAAAACGAAAATCAAATTCACCAATACACGTTATACAACATCATACAATTATGGACTTTTGTGGTAGTGAATAAAGAGAGGATATGGAATGAGTGCTTTTCTCATATAATATTTATGAAACGAGTCTTAGAATTTTCTAAGATATGGAATGAGTGTTTTTCTCATATAATATTTATGAAACGAGTCTAAGAATTTTCCGTTTTGGCGAGCCTCTGGCGAGCCCAAACGGAACATTCGGACGAGTTTCATAAATATTATATGAGAAAACACTCATTTCATATTCTATTTATCACATGACACACACACGCACAAATTAGCCACTTTGTAGGACTTTTTAACCCATCACCTAACTTGAGTTGCAGACGGCACTTGGAAAAAACTTCCTCGTATAACTAAAAATGTTTCACTTTTTGCTTCCAAAACATAGGTTATGACACCTCATTGGAACGAGCTCGTTGAGCTCGTTCCAATGAGGTGTCATAACCTATGTTTTGGAAACAAAAAGTGAAAATATAAAAAAGTGAATGGCGTTTTTCTTGTAGGTAAAAGATTAACACAATATAACCCACCCTAAATAGGACAGATAACGTAAATTCTCCCTACTGAAATTATGCAAATGTCACCCAGTTGTATTTTGTTTAGCCAATCAAATTGTCTAGTTTTGAACTTGACCAATGAAATTGACGGAAGGCTTTATTTATCACTGATTAATATGAAAACAATATATCAAATGTTTAAAGTGAACAAACCAGACGAGTCATATGATAAGATGTGATATGAACCTAAAAAAACTTAGGCGTTAGCCGAGGTCAATAAAAGTTTTTTAGGTCCATATCACATCATATTTACCACCACAAAAGTCCATAACTGTTTTATTATATACACTATCCTAAAAATATCAGTCTTATTCGTCAAATAAAAATTCCATTATATCAACCAGAAATATTTTTATTTAACAATAAAATAGTTATCATCTGCAGAATAACATAAACATAAATTGTCAAGGTGATAGATTAAAGTTGCGATTTTCTTGTTTAAAAGTGTAAATATTTTCGATAATCTTTCTCTCTCGGGCTAAATGTAAAGCGTAAAGACAGGGATATGACGGACCCCGAAAACCGATTTGTCACTTAAAGAGACCAGCAAAAATTCAAGCGCTGCTAATAAAGCGTAAAATTTTATGTCCATTGCCGCGGGTCTGGGGAACCCATTTAGTAGCTATCTGATAAAGATTAAGAGATGTAAGAGAGACAGTATTCTCCTGTAGTCATTACTGTGTAATTATGGCTAGTTAATAGGTGATTGTGTAAAAACAGTACATCGCATATCCTCTGGACACACACCCATATTACGTAGCTAGCCTGTCACAGAATGTCAAAAGATACCAAATGTGGGTCTTTCAAAGGAACTTTAAAGCGAATATTAAATTAAGATAGATCTAAGCGGCCCAATTTCAAGAGAAGCAATTAAAATGAGAATTAATGTTCTGGCTATGGAAATAAAAATCGGTTTTTTTTTCGAAAAAATTCACTCCAGTCTGAAGGTGTGTAAAGCTGTGGGTCGTTGCAAGTAGATGGGGGTGTCCCATGCTATAGGTTAGAGGAGGTGCCGCATCGGTGCGAAAGTATAGGCACTTGGTGATGTAGGGGTGCCACAGAGCTCATATTAAGAATAGGATCGGGCCAAGTCGGTGGCCATATATGAGAATAGGATCAGAAACACGAAGTACGAGCTCAGGGAGCTATTCGCATTTAGGTAAACGGCATTACCTGTTGTAGTGAAGAGGCAACCAAAGAAGAAATACAAGCGAAAAGGAGGAAAACCCAGCGACAACAGAGAATGCGGGCCCGCAAGTGACTCAAAAACTGTGTGGGTAAGGGGTGATTAACGTTTTGTTTTTCATATTCATTGGATTCCATGTAAGTCACAAATTACCAAATTTATTTATATGTATATGTATTAAAATTGTTGTTTTCAGTGAACCCCTGTTGATTTATGCTTTTTGACAAAAAGTCACTGACCCTTTCAGGATAAGAACTACCCCAACAACAGTGAAACGGGCAGGTTCGTTACGGTGAGACATACGTTCACGCACGGATTCAGACGACACTCCTTGAGTTTTGGCTGAATACACGGCGTGAATCTATTTCTTCCAGCAGCGACAAAGCCCGGTTTCCAAAATCTGGCGAGGCTAACACCAGGATCTTCCTAAAAGGTAACAACTGGAAAACTCAAAATCAATAGGATCACTCAATGACAATTTTAATACATGCTTCAGTTTTAATGTCCATACAGGTTTCTGCATTGAAATGTTAATATTTTTCATAAGTTGTGCAGGGGCTGATCATAGGTTAAATTAGCTTAAATTCGATCGGCGAATTAAAAATGACGGTGGTGGAAATTCTCACGTAATAATAGAACGCAGTGCAGGATAGGGAATAATTAACCCTTTAACTCAAAAAAAAATTTTTTTTTAGTGTGAAATTTGTACTGATAAATTTCAATAATGGATACCCCAAGCTTGGAACAATGGATTGGTATGGGGGAGCGGTTGGGCTTCGCGGGTAGTGAGTTGCAAAAATTTGTGAAAGATAAACAAAAGCGCGTGGCGAAAGAAATGACCGCAGAGTTAGAGCGTCAGGTTACGTTGAAGCGCGAGGAGGCAGTCTTACGGGCAGCCGAACGTGAGAAAGAAATACAGGTAGAGCGAGAAAGACACACACCCATATTACTGATAGAGAGGCTGCGTTATATTGAGAAAGAGCTAAAAGAGCTGAAAGAGAAGCTGCGTTAGAACGCGGAAGGGGAATGAGAGAGGCAGCACTGAGAAAGAAAGAAATACAGGTTGAGCGAGAAAGAGCTAATAGGGAGGCTGCGTTAGAGCGTGAAAGAGCTGATAGAGAAGCCGCGTAAGAGCGTGAAAGGAGAGAGAGCGCATGAGGAAGCTGAAAGGGTGCGTGAGGATGCTGAAAGAGAACATGAGAGGGAAATGGAAATTTTAAGGGCTGGGGCGCATTTGCCCGGAGCTAATGGTAGACAGGGTGGAGGATGTTCCGTGGGAAACGTGAGGGAACCTTATCCCCAGTTACCCAAGTTCAATGAACAGACTGACGACACTGACCCGTACTTACAGAGGTTCGAAAGATTTGACTCAAGTCATGGTTGGCCGGATGGCGCCTGAGGTGTCAGTCTTAGCTGCTGGCGGGCAAGTCACTATAAGTATATGTGAGCATGCCCCCTGACCAAGCTAATGACTACGGTGAGCTGAAAAAGGCTATACTCAAGAGGTACCAGCTAGCCGGGGAGGGTTTCAGGATGACATTCCGAGAATGTAAGGCTGAGAAGGGTGAAAGTGTGTACCAGTTTGTGTCAAGGGCCACGAGGCATTTCGAAAGGTGGGTCGAATTATCTGGAAATGAACAGTCGTTTCCCTCCCTGAAAGACTTACTTATCAGGGAGCAGTTTATGTCATCGTGTGCCCCCAAGATGACATTGTTTGTTAAGGAGAGGAAGCCAAGTAGCGTGGAGGAAATGACTAGGGTGGCCAAGCACTATTTGGAGGCTCATGGGGGAGGTCTAACTCGAGCAGGAATGGGAGTAACGTGGTTGCAAAGGCATCCGTTAGGAACCCAAGCCCCGAGCCGGAAAATTCCAGGGGGAATCAGAGAGGGTCAGGGCCCAGGGACACCACATGGTTTGTGTGTAATAAAGAAGGGGCACCTGGCCAGAGACTATTGGCGTAAGGCTATGACGGGGAGATCAAACGGGTGCCCAGCAAAGAATGGGAGGAGGGACCCGTCCTAGATCAGTAGTGGCAGGAGAAGTAATTCGATACAGCCTGTGGAGTGAAGGTAGACGGCGGCATTCTGCCAAACAATTCGGTCAGAGAGGAGTCCACTGCACCAAGCACTGGAGGCTGGGCAGCTCAGACTGGAAGGGGGGGGGCAGGTACTGCCCATTATTAGTGGCCTGTGCGAGGGATACCCCTCCCTTGGTAAAAAATGAGGAGATGCCGGTTTACCCAGAGTATGTGGGTGACCGAGAAGTCCGTATGCTTCGGACACAGGGTGCAGTAGCGTGGCAGTAAAGAGGGAACTCGTTAGCGACGGAAAGCTAACGGTCACAACCACATGTGCGTGTTAATAGATGGGACGATTAGGAGGTTCCCCCTTGCGAGGGTGAAGGTGGATACCCTTTCTATAGCGGTGAGGTAGAGGCAATGTGTATTGAGGCGCCCATCTATGACCTCGTGCTTGGGAACATACCCGGGGTATGTTTTGAACCCGACAAGACATGTTCGGAGAGGAAAGCACCCAAAAGGGCATCGAGGGCGGTCACCCGAGAAAGAGCGGCCGGTGAAATCACTACAGGGACCAGTGGAGTCGAGTAAGGATGCACAGGTAGAGTGCACAATGGAGGCCCAAAGGCTAACCCTTCGACGAGGGAGGTCAAGGGAGTGGCTGAACAGAAGCAGCAATGTGTGTGGACAAGAGAGGGCATAATAAGGATCGGTACGGCAGTAGACCAAAGGTTAGGAACTTTTGGGTCGGTTAAAAGGTGACCGTGCTCCGGCCGACACAGTAAGGTAGACCGCGGCTACAGCATACGCTGTAATAAAAATAATGGGCAACGATCATTACCGAGTAGACATTGATGGATGTGGAGTGGTTTACCACGCAAGGTTTTTGCGGAGATGCCAAAATATAAGGGACACTGAAGGGACACCTCATGACCTCAAAAGAAATGAGGCTATGAGGGATAGTAAATGAGGCCTTCACAAAAAGGGTTCCATGGGTCGTGGTCATTGGATATAGAGGTGATGAGAATCGGATAGGACTTCGCTGTAATAAGGGGAGCTAACTCTGTACGGTTAAATACAGGGTATGGGAAATCAAGCAAGCTGATTGGTTAGTTAGCGTCAGGAAAGTGAAGTGATTGGGTGATCTAGATAAATGAAACAATAGGAGTACTCGGAATAGGGTCAGACCTAACAAGAACAGACCAGAACAGCTAAATATAGTAATAATAAGCAAAGCTGTTCCAGCTGATAGGCTCTTCTACTCTACTGGGGTATACTCCAGGACAAAGGAAAATGGTCAGGTAGACGAAAACTATTGCATTGATAGAAGCAGGGAATTCAGAAAGAATTCGAAATAGTACAACTTGTCGGGTTGTTTGTGGTAATTCTGCAAATCGGGAAAATACTCCTATTCAATCGAACACACCCTCCGAACATACCCCTGTCTTGTTGTAGGCCTTTGGGTAACATAGTAACCGACGAGCTCGTTCCAAGGAGGAGTCATAACCTATATTTGTGAGACAAAAAATGAAAAAAATAATGAAAATTAATTGGCGATTTTTGTGAATAGCGCTGGTCGGTTTTGGCCGTTACGTTGGGTAAAGGGTTAACGACAATAACAGCCAAGGTTATGTCGTACCCGGCAGTTTTACGGATGGAGGAATCCGGGATGCCTGGAGAGAACAACTGAGTAACTGTCGGGCTCTCCAACTAACTAACTCTGAAGAAGCAAGGGTATCAACAGTTGAAGATGTGTGTACAATCGACGTACAGTGCGCTTTAGCACACTTTGCCATTGTGCTCCCGCTCACTGGAGTATTAGGGATTAGGTGCCATGCCCAAGGACACAACACAGGATCTCACAAGAGACTGGTTCGAACATACGACCTTTCGATCTGAAGTCAAATGCTCTTGCCAATGAGCCATCCCGCAGACATATGAAGAGTTTAACTATTTGAGTGCTGGAAGCCCATATTTGGGCTTTATTCTAATATTTGTTTCATATTAATATTTAATATTTGTCCAAAAATCAACGAAGTTGGAAATGTTTCAGCAACAATTCCAATAGTTGGATAATCGAAGCATTGTTGTAACAGAGGGTTTTTTCGAATGTGGTATTACATTGCTGTGGAAATTCCAACCGCTGACTCCCACAGACTGATTGAACAACGCAAGATTTTCCGACTACTCAGCGGCCTCGAGGTTAATTCCACAAAGTACAATTTCAAGGTATTGCGGACAGGGCTGGGGGGGAGTTAAAATTTTCCTTAACGCGTTAACGTGTTAAATAATCCTGCGTTGACGAGTTAAATGACGTTAAATGTTAAAATGAACAAAATTTTAATAACTTCGGCCATTTTTATTACGTAGAGAAAACTGTAGTTAATAAAGTTCTCGCAGGTTATCGTAAATTCTAACATTCAGCGATGTTTTCATTTAAAAATACAATCGCCGCGGCCGTATCCATAGAAAGAGACAATAAACTTATATACAGCCAAATATCGGTGGGCCAACTTCGCCAACGTTGGTAGAAGGGCTTCATGGTTTCTCCACCAAATCAATGATGGGTCGCCTATAATTGACGGACATCTGAATTATTCGTGTTCTTCAATTTCGTCAAATGACGTAAAATTCGACGTCATCGGCACGCGCGATCCGGCTTGGGTAAACACAAGATATAATCTTCAAAGTTAAACGTTATTAACTTTGTTAAATTTCTTTAACGTTGTTAAAATAATTTAACACGTTAACGTTTGAAAGGTTAACTGCTCCCAGGCCTGATTGTGGATTCAGGAATGAGCAGTATTTTATTTTCCAATGGTAATAATCATCATAAAAATTGTATGTTACTGAAGGCCTGTCAAGTTTCTAAATTCTAGTTTGAGAAAGATTTTTGTTGTTAACCCTTTACCCAACGTAACGGCCAAAACCGACCAGCGCTATTCTTAAAAATCGCCAATTAATTTTCATTATTTTTTTCATTTTTTTGTCTCAAAAACATAGGTTATGACCCCTTGTTGGAACGAGCTCGTCGAGCTCGTTCCAACGAGGGGTCATAACCTATGTTTTTGAGACAAAAAATGAAAAAATTTAGTTATTCAAGAATTATTTTTGCAAGTGTCGTCTGCTTTTCAGGTTAGGTAAAGAGTTAACTTAAAAGTCGTTTGATTGATTGTAATTGTTCTGAGTTTTCCATTCAGTCTTCTCAATCCTTTATTGCAACTTTGTCAATTGAAGGCCTAAACAAACCCAAGACAGATACATTTTTACACGTCGTAGTTTTGCAAATTAATTTAGCATCCAATGTACATGACGTAGCCTGTCAGGCTACTGCAGTATACAGACATTCGTAACAACATGCTTACATCAGAGTTTTCATTTAGTTTATTGGATGATACTTGTTTCATTTTGTAGCAAGCATTTAGCAAACCGTGTCTTCAATTATACCAGAAATTGCAGAAATACAAACAGTTGGTCAGTTTGGTGCTTACAGTAGTCACAAGCAGTTGATTTACAATCAAAACTAGAAGTCCTGTCACGAAATACGCACACATAGCACGTCGATCTGCGCGTTACTCTACGCGCTCTGACACAGTAAGGCTATCAAATCCCGTACATGTGGCCTGTGCACAAGCATTCTTTCAGCCAATGGACCCCCGGGTAACCCGGATGTCCATTGGCAAAAACATTGTCTGTGTTTGCTATGAGTAACCAGGAGAACCTGCGGTGCTTTTGATGCCATTCGATATGGCGATTGCGCGCAATTCCTACGTGCAATTAAGCCTAGATAAGCGCACAGTTCGTGACTGGACTTCTAGTTTTAACTGTATGTGGCCAGTATACAGGGCACATTATGCGACTCAGACTGTAGTTTGTGTTAGGACTCAAAAGTCAAAATGTGCCCCCCTGTGAGGCTGTGCTCTGGAATTTTGAAAGTTACCAAAATTGTGCACAGGTTTCTTTGGCACTGCACTCTCACGAAAAACAAATATAGCCAGACTGAAATATTTGTTTTATATTTGGTATTCTTGAATTAACATGTCACACGTGACATACTGGCTGAGGTAGTTAGCTAACTCATTACTCATACTTTGTAAGCATAATGAATGGTTGTTAGTCATTGAGTTCATTTCAAGATAAGTGTGCTCATTGCACAGCATGACCTCATGTTTGAGATGACAAATTAATAGATTATTGGTTGAATACTGATTTTTTTAGCATTCTCCATACATGTACATTCATGTAATTAACACAATGCCTTTTCGGAATGCAGACAGGGCCCACTTACAGGCTACAGTACCACAATAATTTGTTATTTTGCGCTGTCTCAACCCTTTACCTAATATGAAAAAGCAGTCGTCACTTGCAAAACAAATTCTTGAATAACTAATTTTTTTCATTTTTTGTCTCAAAAACATAGGTTATAACCCCCTCGTTGGAACGAGCTCGTCGAGCTCGTTCCAACGAGGGGGTCATAACCTATGTTTTTGAGACAAAAAATGAAAAAAAATAATAAAAATTAATTGGCGATTTTTGAGAATAGCGCTGGCATTTTTTGGCCGTTACGTTGGGTAAAGGATTAAAACCCATATTGTGTATATTGACATTTAGCTGCAGTCACTTAAACTGCCTGGAAATATTCTCAGAATGCTCTAAAAGCTACCGGTACAGTCACTCGGATTCAACATTTTAAAAATCGGCCCTGGTGCTGGGGGGGGGGGGGGGGGGCTGGCGGGCACCCCTTTTAGTATCCACCCCTAGTTGGAATTTCCATAGATCTGCACCCCCCCCCCCCTTATTGAAAACCACCTAGCTACGTCCCTGCGCGCGGACCACCGAATTTAACCCGGTGGTCCATAAGTTGAAGCATTATAAGTTTTTTTCTCAGCTAGTTTTATGTTGTGTAAAAAAGTGTTGGTATGAAATCCATCCACAATTTTTGAAAAGTGAAGCATTCTTGTTGTACTCCGGTCTTACACCACCCTACACCAATTGTTTTCTGTCAGTGACAAAAGATTATGTATCCGGAAGATGTACAAAGACTTAAAGATAACAGTTAAGGCGTGGCAAGAGGGGACAAGATGATACAGAACAAAACAAATAGGTAGGGAGGATCGGTAATAATTTACAACCCTATATGGCAGTAGTATTAAATTATTACCGAACCTCCCTATGAATACAACATTTAGTTCGCAACGTTTTCTGTAATAAGGGTTAAGGCTTGTGTAATCAGTACAGCTTTATTCGGGAATACCACCCCAAATATGTAATATGACGTCATGAAAAAAGAATAGAAAATCAATAACATCACTTATCGCCAAATAAATAGCGGGGATTTGTCATCAACAAATGCAAGCATTTCGAACTTTTATGGGGTGGGGGTGAGGTGAAGTGGAGTTGGGTGGGGTGGGATGGGATGGAGTTTTATTTTGGTGGAGGGTACGCGGTAGTAGAGGCGCACCCACATATTGGTGAAAATTTGTTAAATATGGAGCCAAAAAGCAGCATTCTACAAAATTTTAATGGCAAAAGAAACGGGAAATCAAACGAAGGAGTCTTCGGTCACATCTCTAGAGTAAAACGAGTCAGTGTAAACCCTTCCTGCTAATTCCCAGTAAGATTGTAATGACGGATTGGTAAATATAATGGTATCCCAATCTCTCAGTTTTTTCCCCTCCCTTTCCCTCCCTCCCTCCCTCTCTCTCTCTCTTCCACTACTTCCAATTTCTTGACATCGTTGGGGAGGGAGTACGTGCTCCCTGTATCCCCCAGTTCATATGTCCCCGAACAAATGACAAAGTATTCCAAAATTGACCGACTTTGATGAAAAATTGATGAAAAAAAATATCCCTTCAGTGAGAGGCATCACCTCGATTTGACGAATGTGAACTTTGGCGATGAGAACACGTCAGCCGGTCCATCAACAACGGCCGGATAAACATCTTGTCCTTCAAGTTTTATTCTACCGAATCCGTCCATTTCACCGATGACTGAATTTCCACCGCATCTGCTCGAATCCACTTGTTTCTAATTATTAATCACACAGAAAATATTAAACTGCATAAAAATTTAGTCACGAACTGAAGTAGATGAAAACAGTTTCGCTTTATCAGAGATACAACACGCCCCTTCCTGGCCAGATAAATCAAAAACAAACAACGGAGTATAAACACGAAGCGACAATAATTATGATAATTAATATGTATATACACGTTACACTGATATGTCTGATCTGACTTTTCACACTGTAATCTCATTCCCGTCATCTAATATTTGCACCCGTCTCCGCTATCGTTCACAACTCGTAGTATTTGCATCAGTTGGACCTATTTGCACAGGCAATCCATTAACTGTACACCGGAATTCTTCAATCATCGTGGCGTGTTGAAACACTGACAGCACACACGCCGCCCTATGAATTAAAAAACTACAAAACAGCCTGTAATCGGAAATGTTTTAAAGTTGGTAAAGTTACTAAAACCTGCTAAGCAAAAGTGTTAGTTAACTCGTAGAAGCCGGGAGTCGAGTTTTCTTGCCTGTGATGTAATAGGAAGGTAAAATGGTTGTGATGGTTCGGCTATCTTGGGGCTGGGGGAGAATTAAACACTGAGCAGGTGCTTCTAGTCAAGTGTCGTCTGCCTGACTAGGCAGACGACACTTGACTAGAAGCACCTGCTTTACTGAAAGTTTTTCGCGGTATGCCATGTTCAATAAATTCATTCTGATTCCCCGGCTTCTAAGAGTTATAGTAACAGTGGGGAATGTAAATCACCCGAATAAACGGTGTGTGAGTCTCAAATTTCCACTTTCCTGGCTAGCAGAGCTGAATTGCCACCCTAAACCGGAAGAACTTATGGCCGATCGGAAAACAGATGCGCACGGGTTGTGGAGAGGTATGTGAGGGATGTGCTTCCCTCGACGGCGGATTCTGGTGTGTCCTCGTTAAAATGCTTGAAAACTTATGGCCGATCGGCAAACAGATGCGCACGGGTTGTGGAGAGGTATGTGAGGGATGTGCTTCCCTCGACGGCGGATTCTGGTGTGTCCTCGTTAAAATGCTTGAAAACAGGGTGGAAAATCTCGCTCTCCGTTTGTACACTAGCTTGATTATACCCAGGAAAATAGGCTATTCTACACGATGATTGTAAGTTTTAACCCTTTACCCAATGTAACGGTCAAAACCGGTCAGTGCTATTCTCAAAAATCGCCAATTAATTTTCATTAAGTTTTCATTTTTTGTCTCAAACCATAGGTTATGACCCCTCTTTGGAACGAGCTCGTCGAGCTCGTTCCAACGAGGGGTCATAACCTATGTTTTTGAGACAAAAAATGAAAAAAAAAAAAGTTATTCAAGAATTTTGTTTGCAAGTGTCGTCTGCTTTTCATGTTAGGTAAAATGTTAACAGGATGCTGGTGTAATATGAGTAAGGATTGTAATTGACAGCCCTTAAATTTTTTCCTGATCCGCAAGAATCGGCTTTAGAATTTTTAGTTCTTAAAGATTTAGAATTTGAGAACATTTATGAATGCAATCAGTATATAAACCATAGTAAAAACCAAACCCCGTATCTATATATTTACCCTCTTAGGGCCAAGTTGCAAACATTGGTGAAATGTTTGTCTCACATGTAGAAGACATGTTCTAACATACCGACTTTTGTTGGACTTGCTGTGTTAGAAATCCTGGCAGTGGTTTCTAGTGAAGTCTTGGCTGCCTGTACAGGCAGCCAAGACTTTACTAGAAATCACCGCTGATTCAAAGTTTTACCATATTAGGAGAGAGCAAGAATACATGGAATTCTCCAGGCATCTGAAGGCGATTTCAGAATCCATGGCACGTATCACATAAACATTTGGCAAGGAGCAAAGTCGATTCTTATTATTTTCCACGCGATGAATTTTAAGCCCTGTTTGGGAACGCCCATCTTTCATGCGTAACAGGTGCCCATATCCGAATGGAGGTTGTGTGTATATTTATAGTCCGTGAAGACCCTCATTTCATCCTATCAGGCCAAACAAAACAGTCCACCAGACCATCACCTGATATCGACAGTGCGCTGCTCGCATGCACTTCTTGTTCCCGTCTGGACCAGTGGCGGTCAAATATGAGGTGGGGGCGACGTGCCCAAGTGGTACTCCTCGGAGACGGCAAAACATGTCAAAATATGAAAAACATGTCAATAAAGCTATGTAATCCAGATGAAACCAGCCACCAAAATACACTAAAATGCACGGGGATAGCGTGGAACCTATAAAATTTTGTCCCGGGCGACAGCCTATGTTTGTCCGCCACTGTGTCGGCCAGGGCTGGGAGGAGTTAAAATTTTCCTTAACACGTTAATGTGATAAATAATTCTGCGTTAACGAGCTAAATGACGTTAAATGTTAAAATAAACAAAATTTCAATAACTTCTTCCATTTTTATTACGTACAGTTCGTCTCTTAGAACACATTGGAACTCAGGGGACGAGTAGTTAATATAGTTCTCTCGGGTTCAGCGATGTTTTCATTTAAGAATACAATCGCTGCGGCCGTATCCAGAGAAAAAGACATCCGCCATTGGTCGAATACCAGTCCTTACATGGAAAATAGGCATTCGGATGAAGCTGATATTGCTGTATCGCCAGATATCGGCGGGCCAACTTCGCCAACGTTGGTAGGGGGTGGGGGCTTCATGGTTTCTCCACCAAATCAATGGGTCGCCTATAATTGACGGACATCTGTATTATTCGTGTTCTTCAAATTCGTCAAATGGCGTAAAATTCGACGTGATCGGCACGCTCGATCCGGCTTGCGTAAACACAAGATAACGACGCAATGTTACATATTATACAATTATAATCTTCAAAGTTAAACGTTATTAACTTGGTTAAATTTCTTTTACGTTGTTAAAATAATTTAACACGTTGACGTTTGAAACGTCAACTGCTCCCAGCCCTGGTGTCGGCATATCGATTCTCTTATTAGGGACGGGTCTTCTCGCACCAGCTTAGCCATATTCTAATCCAGCCTCGAGGCAGGCTGCATAGTCAATCGACCCAGAACCGCCCCAAATATTTGGACCACTAACTCCCAACTTTTGACCCGATGGTATACGGTAATATGTGTACTTGGTGCTTTCACAACCAAAAGAAAAACTCCCTCTTGAAATCAAAATTGGAAGACACTGGACGAAAAAGAAAATATATCACAAATTTATAGAAACGGTCTCAGAAGTGGTGAGCGGACAGACCCACGTTGGACACTGACACGTCGGAAATCTACAGGACACGCGATTCGTTGAGTCCGCCGCTGCTTCAGGGAGTGCGACTGCTCTGCATTTATATCCTGATAAAGTTCGATTACTTTTTCGCTTCCCATTCCCAGATGACATGAAGATGTGCGATAAAATATCACTTGGCACCTTGCATTCTTCGGGTGATAGTGTGGATTTTTGAAAAATTCTACCAATTTATTATACTACCCTGGTTGTAAAATTTGTTTAGCAGACAAACGAGACATGTGAAAGAGATGGTGGTTATTGTTAAAAGTCGGACTGTCCGATGTCCTAACGCATTTTTTCCGTTTGTACGATAATCCGTTCTCACTAAAAATAATTGCCAGTTGCCAAGGAGATTACTCCACAAAATGTTTTTCATAAACTTTTCAACTTAAGAGGTAGATACATGTAAGTTCTCTTAATACGGGGTACGAGATCAAACACTTTCCACTGGAGCCTAACGAGACAAAGCATCTACGCTTGCCACACGTGGAATAGTTTTGATATCCACTGAAGATGTGAAGACATTCTCTTTTTACAGTACAGCTGCCTTACTTGTCGTATTCCACGCGTGGGCAGCGATGTCCACGTATGCATTTACCAGGTAATAAAAATCATCATCGGCAAAAATTTAATAAAATTTATTAATATTTGATGATTATTTCCAAATGCAACAAAATACTGCATTTTGATTGGCTGAGAGGTACGGTGTAACTTGCAACCCACAGTAGCGTTTTTTTTTACACCGTGGTTAACTACAGTGTAAAAACAAGAATACACAATAGCAGGCTATATGGCTAAAAAAAGTACCCATTTTAAATCATTAATTCATACCTTCTGCTCGGTTATGTTAGAACAAAAATAAAAATTCAGGAAATTTAATATTTATGTGTAAGAAAATATTACAGATATGGATGTCATTGGAACTGGCTCATTGAGCCAGTTCCAATGACATCCATATTTGTCTGGTTTTATTAAGAAACTTACAAAGTACAAATTTTCTGTCAGTTTTTCCCATAATTTAGGTTATAGTATTAAGTACACCAAAATTCTTGGAAATAAATCCGTTATCCTTGCGTTTTCCAGGGAGTATGGGAACTTACATCGGTCTGGGAACTCATACACCCTTCGGCTTTGCCTCAGGGCGTATGAGTTCCCAAACCGGTGTAAATTCCCATACACCCTGGAAAACACAAGGATAACTAATAGTATTCCTATAATTAGTGTTTGGAATCAATATTACTGCATCCATGGAAATATTACCCACCCGTGGAAAGTGACCAGTCCACTGCGAATGTACTGCATTTAACCCTTTCTCTATATAATAGAAATATGTGAAAAGCATCTATAACAACAAAGTTTTATAATATTTTGCCTACAAAGCATACTTAGGCCAAAATAAAAAAAGGGTTTTGATTCCCAGGCAATCCCTCACTGAATTCGAACCCCCTCATTGGATATTTTTATTGACTTTCAGCGACTTCCAATATTAGTACAAACTCAGGGAGACGCGAAACGTTTTACATTTTTTGATTGATGCATATTTATTTAGTTGCGTCTCCAATATGTTTGCCTTGTTACAATTTATGGGAGAGTGCCTTTAGGCACGCTAGGCACTCTCCCATAAACTGTAAGGAGGCAAACCCCCCATAGATCAAATACTTTTACTTCAAAGATAATATGAAGAGCATCGAAAGAATAAGAAGCCTTTGAATTGTCGAATCTACAGATTTTTAGAAAAATATGTAATTTTTCAAATTAAAAATGAATTTATTTGTATAAATATGCACTTGCTATATTTCTGTGTGAAAAAGTCCAGCCAATATCCTCTCTATGTTTGCTCACTTTTTTGCAAAAAATCCCTCACTGATTTGATAAAAAAAAAATAGCCTGAGAATCAATTTATTGTTTTGCTTTCTTATTAGGCTTCTCATTATTGGGACGAGCGCGTTCCAATAAAGGTAATGAGCTCGGCGTTTGAGACAAAAATTGAGAGATAGATAGATAGGCAGATGCTTATTTAATGAATAATATGATATGCTGGTTTACAGGTTTAAATGAAACACATAATTACAGAAAAAGCATATATACCGTAGGGAGATGGTAGAACCAGATTAGCTGTCCATCTGCCATCCCCCAACAAGTATTTCTATCAACACTGCATACGGAAACAAATTTTTGTGTGTGGCAAATATTCAGTTACAGGCGATTGTTAATTGTTATTCACAACTGTTGCTGCCTATCTGGATTGATATGACTTGGTAGTTGAGACAGCACAAGAAGCAGACGAGATGATCAGACAAAGTATGAAATACAAATAGACGAATGCTCTGATGTGATGAAGATTTAAAGAAATTGAAAGATATTATACACTTGAAACAATATTTTGTGTAGCAAGCCAAAGGCAAAGTAAAGAGTTAACCCTTTACCTAACGTAACGGTCAAAACCGGCCAGCGCTATTCTCAAAAATCGCCTATTAATTTTCATTATTTTTTTTCATTTTTTGTCTCAAAAACATAGGTTATGACCCCTCGTTGGAACGAGCTCGTCGAGCTCGTTCCAACGAGGGGTCATAACCTATGTTTTTGAGACAAAAAATGAAAAAAATTAGTTATTCAAGAATTAATTTTGCAAGTGTCGTCTGCTTTTCATGTTAGGTAAAGGGTTAAACATCGTTTATATTACCAATAGTAATAATATTCAGTGTGTGTAATGTAGTGGCGTAGCCACGGGGTGGGGTGGTGGAGGGAGGTACATGCCCCCAAATTTCAGTCATGCCTCCTCCCTCATGTTCACCCATTTTAGAAACACCAGGCAAGATATTTTAATATCCATAGCAATTTACTTGATTCTGAGTCCGTTTGTGTCCATAAGTTATAAGTTGTGAAAGGCATCAATAATTAGGCCCCAACTTGTCAGTTCACATTGTGGCCTAATTATTTATGCCTTTCACAACTTACAAATTATGGACACAAACAGACTCAGAGTCAAGGAAACTGTGTTTTTTTGTCTCGAAATTCAAAAGTTTTCCCTCCAGTGAAAGGGGGGCATCCCTCTTGTGTTCGCCCACATCTTGTTGCCGCATGGTTCGGATGATGCAGCGCATCATATTCTGTGTGCCCCCTAGATATTACTCTTGTCCCCCACCCTCTAACTTTAATATCCTGGCTAGGCGCCAGGTGTAAAGCTACAATTACATCTTTCGTTGACCTTTCAAAGTTGCGAATTATGCAGCACCCGGGAAGCCACCACCCCTCCCCATGTGAGGAGAGATACATGTTGAGTGAAAATGTAGTGCGAAAATATTGTTAATTGCTCAGTGAAAAGTCAGCATCTTTTGCCACTCACATTTTCCAAATGGAGATCCAAGCGAATCATCATGCGCCGGTGGAGTCCGCATTTCGAACTATGGTGGGTGTGGGAAGGTCATAGAAGGGGACCCACGTACAGATATATGTCAGTGGTGTCTCATGTGCCCTAATGCACAACTTATGTTCAACACTAACACCCCTCTACATCAATGTTTCGTCCCGGTGGAAAAATTTAATTTAACTAATATTTTTATTACAAAACAAAAATTATGCTTTAAGTTTCCATCAGATATTGAACAAGTAACAAAGCGAAAACTTCATAAATAGTACACAAATTAACAAAGCAAAAAAACGGAACAAACTTTTTTCCAGATACGGATTTCAGACTTTTTTTGGATGCGTAAGCCAGATCTGCTACTGTTGATTGCAAGGTTATTATGGCGTGCACGAGGTAGGAGATTGTGGGTTTGTTGCTTGCCATTGCTAGTGCGTTGTGTCCTTGAGCAAGACTCTTAATCTCACATGCTCTAATTGGAGCCCTTAGCGGCATACACACTAAAAACTAAAGTGTTAAAAACTGCACTTGAAGTGTTGTATTTAACACTTACTAAGTGCTGAACTAGCACTTTGTTCAAGGGTAGGTATCCCAGAACTTGACAGGTATTACAATAATACCACTTGACAAGTATATTGTCGCGACACTTAAAAGGAAACAACGCAGATGACGCGGATCAGGCTCGAGCCTGATCCACGTCATCTGCGTTGTGTCCTTTTAATTATGTACCCACCAAGCGCAAATCAAATTATGGACGATTATGGAAGAACCACTAATGCTAGACACATGGGAAGTGCCATCCATTCAAGTTTCAGATGTCTGACGATTGTAATGTCTAAGTGCTTAAAGCATTGCACTTTGAGTGTTAAAATCAAACCCTAAGAGTTAGAATGGGTTTAACACCTTGAAAGTGTCAGTTTTAACACTTTAGTTTTTAGTGTGTAGTGTATCAAGACGTACATGTATGATGTTACTTCCATCAAGATGATAACGCCCGGCCGAATCGACAACTAATTTCTTTGGTGTTTGCTTAGTAAGCTGAAAACGTCTGACAGTTACTTGCAGCCACCTTGTTGGTCTCATTGGATACTTCTCCTTCGCCCATGAAAATGTCGGATACCATGTCACTGGGCAAACGTGTCATTAAAGCCCAAATAAGGAAACAAATTACCAATATTAGTGTTGGAAATAAATAAATACATAATTAAATAAATAAATAAATAAATAAATAAATAAATAAATAAATAAATAAATAAATAAATAAATAAATAAATAAATAAATAAATAAATAAATAAAGTACTGCATCAGCCTCATCTACGGCCACTGCTGGTTGTATATTGGAGAAACTGTTGTTGTGCAGTCTATAAATCCATTTTTTTGGGCGATCCTGGAAAAAGTAGGAGCACGCTGGATTTTACCTTCTTCGATGCAGAAAGGTTTCTCCTATAACATATCCAAATGCTGCTAAAATCCGCTTGGGGAAATGTTGTACTGTGCTCCAAAGGGAACCACCCTTTTTGGCAATTTTCAACATTTTTCTGGCCAGCGTTTGCAAAAAGTTGGATTTTCTCGAGTCAGTTTGCATGTTTCTGGGAAAAATGAACGAAGTAATCATCTTCATGGATCACATTTGTTAAAGTAAGTATCCCTGGACGATTAGGACGAGAGGTATCTATAAATGTTTCACCAACAATGGAAATCACTCGGCCTAACGAAGTAGTTGACCATAAACAGGCACTTCCACACACCTGCTAATTGAACCTATCCTCATGCGTTCTATTAAGAGTCAAGGCGATCTGACTAGGAGTAGGGTTTTTTTCCCCGATTCTGTCCGTCTTCAGTTGATTCTTGGCATTCATAGGTGTGCTAAAATACACAGTGCAATGTCGGCAATCACAAACGCCAAACATGTTACAAGTGAACAGCACGTTGATATGAGTACCGCCCGAATCAAGAGGGGTTATTCAGACACTGAGTATTCGTGAATGGTAAGACGTTCAAGAACCCTTTGATTTAAATGGAAATCGTTTCCGATCACTCTTTACTGGGCTGATTGCTGGAGACAAGGACCAAATAAGATGCTATGAAATCGAATCTATGGGCCATTGTATTTATGAAACTCATGACTGTCAGAACTTCTTGCAGACGCAAATCAAATGAAGCATGCAGGTCAAAGCATTGGATCATCTCAGTTAAGGTATTAAGATCGACAACCAGAAAATTCTGATAAATCCGACGATCCTGTTTTAATGCTCTATCGTCATCGCTCAAGGAGACGCGAATGAGGAACATTTTTTTTTTAATATTAGCGCCCAGCAATCCCAATGCCTTCATTTAACGCTTTACCTACATGAAAAGCAGACGACACTTCCAAAACAAATTCTTGAAAAACTAATTTTTTTCATTTTTTGTATCAAAATCATAGTTTATGACCCATCATTGGAACGAGCTCGACGAGCTCGTTCCAATGAGGGGTCATAACCTATGTTTTTGAGAAAAAAAAATGAAAAAATAATGAAAATTAATTGGCGATTTTTGAGAATAGCGCTGGCCGGTTTTTGCCGTTACGTTGGGTAAAGGGTTAAAATGAAGCAACACGAAAACATGTGAAAGCTCGACCAGCAAATGCGATGACCAGGCATGCCGACCCTTCAGGTAACCCTACTACTATCTTCGGTAGTGGTGCTCTTTTGCACGAGGCAAAGTTGTTGAAGAAAAATTCACACGCACATGCCAATACACCACTTATGTTAGATCGAAATATGGGAAGTGTTGTATAGTCTTTAGTGGCTATGAGGACGGATCATCGATAAAAGACCCCGAACATCAAGGAAGATCTGTGAAAACGTGTCGATATACGACTCGCTGTATATCAAGGAGTCCACACTGATCAGCAAGTATTTCTTACGGATGCAGAGAACAAAACGCACTTTATTGAATTTTTGAGTTCTTCTCTCGAAAAGGGCGGTCCTAGTACCCTTATTAGTACCGGCGAAGCCGAAACAACTTTTGGTGCACCTTTGGAGAATCGATATGGCAAACACATTACAAACTTACAAACTTGGGATGTTGTTTCCTCAATTAGTCAAGTTGTAAAATTACACATCCTTTTTCCCCATGCATGGAGCGGCTGTGACACCACCTTGGCAACTTTCGGGTTGGGAAATGTAAGTGATGTTTCCTCTACCCCTGAACACGTTGGTACAGCGGATCTCAGTTTCTTCCAAATGCTGTAAGGAGTGGCTGGGGAATCACTTATCAGGCGTCGTTACGTCAAGTTCATGCAGATGGTATTCTCTTGCAAAGGCCCTAAAGAACCACGGCCCCCCTCCCCCACAGGGTGAGCGCTGCTTCTTTCCATTCTTTGCGTGTTCATCTGCAGACTGTCCGTTGGGATTCGTTGTTCAATGATGTTTTGGACCGACGGACTGGGGTTGGAAGCTCCAAAATACTGAACTTGTGTCTGTGATGACTGATAGGAAAGCGCTCTTATTGCAAGATGACAAGCAGATACCAATACCTGTTCCTGTCACAACCATGGTCTGAAGAGTTCGACAGCTTGTGGGGAATGTAGGGGTGACGCTTGTCAGAATGCTGTTGAAGTTGTGGTCGATGATTCTGAGAATCCAGAATGATGTTGATTCTTTAACCCTGGCTATCCTTCAAACTCAAGCCAATTCGCAGCCATCTCCGAATTCTTTTTTCCGCACAAAATCCTTGATATCGTAGCCGTGTGCCGTAATTCTTCTGAGTTCATAGTATAAGTTGGATATCCTCACGGTGTTTGACGGCACGCGTCGTCTATACAAATTTTTCACGTTTTTCCTGGAATTAGCATTCACTTTGGCGGACATCTGCAGACTCGTTCCGGTGTGACAGGAATGGAAGTCCGGAGGAAAATTAATCCCTCTGGACTATTATTCCGCGGAATTATAGTCCTAGGTCTAACATTTCTAGGAATAGTAGTCCGCCGGACTACTATTCCTAGAAACGTTAGACCTAGGACTATAATTCCGCGGAATAATAGTCCAGAGGGACTAACGTTCCTACGGACTATAATTCCTGTCACACCGGGTCTTTGACCTCAATGGTGTCTTGGCGAGTTTCAGTAGTAGTTTGGGCGTAAATCTAGTTTGAAAGTTTCATTGAAGTAGACCAAGTTTCGAAGTTTTGACGGCCATCTTGTCTAAAAAAAAATCCCCAAAGCGGATTTTAGCAGACTTTTTTTGTTGTTCAGGAAATGTCCCTCTTTCGAATGATACAAAATCCCGCTTACTACCATTTTGTATGGATCGAACGCTTTATCGACTGCGCAATTAGTTCAGTTGAACTGCAGTCAGCAAACTCTCAGGTAAATCAAATTAAGTTACGAAATATATCGGTAGTCTCAGAGCTAAAAATGCAATTAGTAGGTGTCATAACGGTTCATGCTAATCTTATAATGAAAATATTAGCAACACATGGCTTTTATCCAATTTTTTCAACAAATTTCAAAAGAAACCATATTGTGTGGCCCTTCATTGGAACGAGCTCGACGAGCTCGTTCCAATGAGGGTCACATGATATGGTTTTGTTGAAACTCTTTGAAAAATAATATTTATTCAACTGCCGAATTTGCATATTACGCGTGTGGATGCTCCCGATTCGTTAGGTAAAGGGTTAAGTCACGTAAGGTAACGGTAGTCTCATAACGTAAGAGCAGTAAGTTGGTCGCGTAACTGTTCATGCTGATACCATAATGAAAACATTGTGAATTGTAAGCAACACATGGCTTTGATGTTCAAGCTTTGCAGAGGTAAAATGAATATTTGTTTTTTAAAAAGTCGATATTTTGCAACTTTAAAATTCATTTTTTTTTAAATATTTATTGTGAACGAAACTTTTAAAATCTGCAACAATTTAAATTTTGCTGTTTATCATAAAACATTTTCCCAAGATGAACATATTCAGTGGAATTCTATTTGTTTTTCAATATGTCCTCAATTTCTAAGTCTTTCTCCTTCGTTTGGTGATTTTTCTTTCTCCTAATTTATTCTTTCTCTCTCTCAAATTAAGTAAAAAAAAAAAACAGGCGGAGTTCTTTTATTTCACCCTCTAGAGAATTTACCTCCATTTTTTTACTATCATTTTTTATGTTTTCATTATGAAAATTTGGTGTTAAAATTTCTATCAGTTTTGTATATGTCGACTGTAATATTTTCATTTTCGACTTTTTTTCCGGATCCGAATTTCACTATCACCCAAAATGACGGAATCCGGATCCGGAAGATGTTTGTCCCAAGCTTACAAGTAGTGTGAGATTCGACAATCTGAAACCATTTGCGATTCTATATCTCATAACCTTACCCCACCCATCCGCGTTTGTTTTGGAGCTAAATTCTTTTCTGAAGGGGTAAATGACTTTAAGTTTTAAAAGGGTAATTACGACTTTGAGTCCCTAAAAACAATTTATTTGCTTAATTTCCAAACATTCAATAAAGTTATTTGCTTTATGGTTCATAACTCTTCGGACCGACGTCGTCTCTTCGTAGCTACGTGCGCCTCCTTGGATCGGGTTCACAGGCCTCGGTTTTGTTCCATGGTTTTATTTTCTCTCACAGCGTAAAACTTTTACGCTTGGCATACATCACAATTCACTTGGGTCTTATACTTAAGCTCTTTTCACGAGGTTGATGTTGCCTTCTTACCTCATGCCGCCAAAACCTGAATGTTTAGGGCAAGAATTTCATCAACATTCCTATTCGCATTTGCAATACTGCCGCAACTAATAAACAATCGACAATATCTATTGCAGCTTTCTCAGCTCTCGAAACAACTCCATCATAACACTTTGACGCTCGTGGTTGCTGACTACAACTAACCCTTTGAACTATAGTGGTATCTCCCATACCAGTTCAATGGCAGCAATTAGAAGAGTCCATATACATTATTTGTGGTAGACCAATCAGTAATTTCAACGTGCAGCCTCGGGCTGCACGTTGAAAATACTGATTGGTTTACCCCACAATATTTATTGAACAGCCATCCTATATAATGACGTTATGACGTACCATGTTCCTGGTCGGAAAAGGGGCAGCTGGTGTTCAAAGGGTTAAGTCCCCCAACAGCCTTGACTACGACTAGTGTTCATGATCCTCAGCGATCATGACTGTGCCCCAAATCGCTTGCGGGGATTTTTTTCACTTCCACAATGAAGTCCTCCCACCGCGTTTTAATTCCACGGGGACAACTGAGTATTCGATGTATCTACCGTATACACACACACAAGAAACGGATGATAAATTAGAATTCCGTATCTCCTGTGAAATTCTACGTGTTATTGAATTTTTGTCAGACCCTTCTTGGAACTAGGATAGGTTTTGCGTTTTCCTACGTAAACATCCGCGTCAGTACACTGCAAAACATATAGGTTCTCTTTAGAACCAAAACTGGTTCTAATCTTGTCCCTGAGATGGAACCAGTTCTGTTTAAACAGTATTTATTTCAAATCAAATAAATTTATAAAGATTAACATTAAATATTAACAAAATTAAACATAAATTGAGGGGGTTTCAGCCGTAAGTTTACAGCTTATACGAGGATGTCTCAAATCATTATTTAGCAAAGGAGATATGAACAGTTGGCATATCGAACCAGTTTTGGTTCTATACAGAACCAAAACTGGTTCGATATGCCAACTGTTCATATCTCTTTTGTTTCAAAATGTTTGGCGACTGCGTTGAATATGCTCCAAGTTTACTGCTGAATCTACTTCAGTTCATGTAATATTCTGTTAATATTGAATGCTAATCTTGGTAAATTTATTTGATTTGAAATAAATACTGTTTATACAGAACTGGTTCCATATCAGGGACACGATTAGAACCAGTTTTGGTTCTAAAGAGAACCTATATATTTTGCAGTGTAGTTGCTTGTTTATCATTAAAGTACTTCTGCTGCACGTTCAAGTCTGGGTAAAAGATGCCATTCTAATTTAAAATGACTATTTGATAGAGCGATTTCAAGTGCAGTTTTTGCCAGACCACATTGAGATTATTAGATCCCTGACTAATATCGTCACCAAAATCGACGAAAGGGGTCCAGTTTATAGAAGCAAGTAATTACTGAGAAAACACCTATGTCCAATGACATAAGTAGCAAATAAAGCCAAGTTTCATTTTGTTATTTTTAATAAACGAATACAACAGACAGCTCACGGATCTGTCTGTTGTTTTTGTTTATTAAAAGTAACAAAAACGCAACATGGTTTTTTTATGGCAAGCAAATTAGAAACTTCTAGTTCACGCATAATCCGTCATTAAGATTACCTACCAATATCACATCTTCAACAATAAGCGTCCACTGCCTCTTTGTTTAGCGAATGTCTTTTTACAGATATTTACAAGTTTTTATTTTTCCAAGAAAAAAATTATCAATCTCTCAGATTGGCCGCTAGGTGGCGGATGCCGGTGTGACAGGAATGGAAGTCCGTAGGAAAATTAGTCCCTCTGGACTATTATTCCGCGGAATTATGGTCCTAGGTCTAACATTTCTAGGAATAGTAGTCCGCCGGACTACTATTCCTAGAAATGTTAGACCTAGGACTATAATTTCGCGGAATAATAGTCCAGAGGGACTAACGTTCTTACGGACTTCCATTCCTTTTACACCGGGATGTCTGGAAAAAAATTGGTCTCCCAAAAAAGTGATTTTGTTCACTATTTAACCCTTTTCCCAACGTAACGGCCAAAACCGGCCAGCACTATTCTCAAAAATCGCCAATTAATTTTCACTATTTTTTTCATTTTTTGTCTCAAAAACATAGGTTATGACCCCTCGTTGGAACGAGCTCGTCGAGCTCGTTCCAACGAGGGGTCATAACCTATGTTTTTGAGACAAAAAATGAAAAAAAATTAGTTATTCAAGAATTTTTTTTGCAAATGTCGTCTGCTTTTCACGTTAGGTAAAGGGTTAATACTTGATATGTTATAAATCATCTCATGTGCCACAAGGAGTGGGAGCTCCCTGCTATTAACAGAAAGGGGTTTCTTGGAGGTAACAAAGGTGATTGAAAAAACTTGCAGAAACTGGCTATTTACCTTTTCTTATAACCTTTCACCGTGCATTTGTTGACATTTCAGTGACATTAATCTTTTGATCCAATGTGAAATGTGATCGCTTTCTACTTTGATTTCGCACCTTTGATTGACTCTGACCAACATTACGAGACTTGTATATTAACCCTTTACCTAACGAATCGCCCGCTTCCGCAGGGGTAATATGCAATTGAGCTGTTGAAAAAATTAAACTTTTCAAAATATTTCAACAAAACCATATCATGTGACCCCTCATTGGAACGAGCTCAATGAGCTCGTTCCAATGAGGGGTCACATGGTATGGTTTTGTTGCAATTTTTTTAAAAACTTAAAAAAATGATATTTAAAATAATAAATTTTGATATCCTCTGCGTTGGGTAAAGGGTTAATAGAAAGGACAGTGTCTGTATTATATTCCACAGTGCACAAACTATTGATATAAAGGACAGAACAAAGTCACATAACATCTAACGATGGCGAAAACGCCGTTTTCTTATTTTTAAATAGGTTTCACCAGAGAAAATTAGTGACATTTTCAAACTGTTTGGGGAAAAAGTTGTAAAAAAATAAGTTCTGTATTTTTATAATACTCTCCAGGAAAATGCCCGAAGTTCGTGAAAAGATGCACATATCGATGATACAAATGTGATAACATTTCGAAATTTAAATTTTTATTTGAAATTTCCAAACCCTAAGTGTTAAATTCAGGGCTGGTTAGCGTTTCAAACGTTAACGTGGTAAATTATTTTAACAACGTTAAAAAAATTTAACCAAGTTAATAACGTTTAACTTTGAAGATTATAATTGTATAATATGTAGCATTGCGGCGTCTTTATCTTGTGATTACCCAAGCCGGATCGCGCGTCCCGAATTTTGCGCCATTTGACGAAATTGAAGAACACGAATAATTTAGATGTCCGTAGCCCTCCTACCAACATTGGCGAAGTTGGCCAGCCGATAGTTGACGATACAGCAATATCAGCTTCGTCCGAATGCCTATTTTCCATGTAAGGACTGGCATTCGAGCAACGGCGGATGTCTCTTTCTAAGGATATGGCCGCAGCGATTGTATTCTTAAATGAAAACATCGCTGAATGTTAGAATTTACGATAACCTGAGAGAACTATCTTAACTACTTGTCCCCTGAGTTCCAATGTGTTCTATGTGCCGGTAGGAACATAGAACACATTGGAACTCAAGAGACGAACTGTGCGTAAGTTCAATTATATTCAAATTCAAATCAATAAAATGGCCGAAGTTATTAAAATTTTGTTCATTTTAACATTTAACGTCATTTACCTCGTTAACGCAGAATTTTTTAATACGTTAACGTGTTAAGGAAAATTTTTTAACTCCTCCCAGCCCTGATTAAATTCACTAACTGCTTTCGGAGCATTGACAAAAGTATAAGTTATTAAATGTTCTCCAAGTTTTACTTCCGTGGACTATCATTAAGAGTTCATAAGGCAAAATCTTATTTATTTGGGTTTAACTACACGTTCGGCAGTCAGGATCGCCTCGTGTCGGACAGGTTTAAAGGTGGAAGAAACCGGAGAACTCAGAGAGAATCACCGAGCGGTGGAGAGCAACCGCAAGATACCCCAACGTACTAACTCGGCACAAGCAGGTTCAGCATTAGTTGAAGGCAAGTGCACAATCGATGTTCAGTACGCCTTTGTACACAGTGCCACCGTGCCACACATGGGCAATCGGGATTAAGTGCCTTGCCCAAAGACGGAACGCAGTTACCGCTGGTCAGGAACGAACCGTGGACCTTTAGGTTTTAATTCAATTCTCCAAACGCTGAGCCACCACGCTCCCACGCCAAATAGATATCAAAGCTGATCCCAGTTGAAAGAAGTGAGCAAGGAAATGTCGTAAACTCTTCGTTCGCAAATAAACGCACGGTTTTATCCCTTTACCTGGCGTTACTGACATCACCGACCAGCGTTATACGCACAAATCGCCATGAACTATTAGCCTGAAGGTAACGTTTGGCCTCTCATTAGAACGAACTCTTTAGATCGTTTCTAATGTGGGGACGATGAGCTTTGTTTTTGAGGCAAAATATGAAATGTCATGGTCATACGAGATGTGTTTTGGAAGGCAAGTAGTGTTGGGTAAATGTTTAAGCCTGGGATAGAGGAAGTGTTTTAAGACCTTGTTAATCAATTTTCGCAATATATATGTTTCTTGGTTCACTGTTTTATGAGCTATTTCCAGCTTTTATAATAACACAAGCCAGACGTTTGTAACAAGAATGCAAAAGGAAACGACAATGAACATTTTACGGGATTCTTAATTGATTGGAGAGACGAAGTAATGAAAGAGATATATTTAAAGGAAACATATTGTTTTTGAGTAGGTATTAGAAATAATGTGAGTGACTGTTAAGGAAATAGAAGTTTTCACAAGAGGCTGAAAGCCTCTAGCTGAAACTTTCATTTCCTTACAGTCACGAATAAGATAATTGTGCTGCCTACTGAAAAAACGGGTGGTATGCTACTATCCCTTTAAATCTTGGTGGTATCTTCCATGTCAGCTCAATGGCAGCAGTTGGAAGAGTCCCTACACATTATTTGGGGGCAGACCAATTAATATTTTCAACGTGCATTCTTGGGGCTGCACGTTGAAAATATTAATTGGTCAGCAAACATATTCAGTTAGTAGACATCCCTCTTAATGAAATTATGACGTATCATGTTTTTTTGCCAGAAAAGCGGCCTCTCGGGTTCAAAGGGTTAATTATATGCGTTGTAATGTTTAAAATGTAACTAAAACATTTTGAATTTATAACGCAATGTGCGTCACTTCCGCTGGAAGAATATCTTTTCTGATAATTCGAAACAAATTACAGCCAATATTTGATCCTCACAAGATATTTCCAGAAAGATTTGCATTTAAACTAACATTGAAACTAACATTGCGCTTTCAACAGAAGAGATAAAAACTGATTAAGATAGGGTACACGCTAAAAACTAAAGTGTTCAAAACTACACTTGAAGTGCTGTATTTAACACTTTCTGAGTGCTGAACTAGCACTTTGTTCAAGTGCAGATATCCCAGAACTTGACAGGTGTTGACAATGATACCACTTGACAAGTGTCATGTCGCGACACTTAAAAGGAAACAACGCAGATGACGCGTATCAGGCTCGAACTCTCGAGCCGGATTCGCGTCATCTGCGTTGTGTCCTTTTAATAATGTACCCACCAAGCGCAAATCAAATTATAAACAATTCTGGAAGAACCACCAATGCTAGACACATGGGAAGTGCCATCCATTCAAGTTTCAGTTGTCTGACGATTGTAATGTCTAAGTGCTTAAAGCATATCACTTTGAGTGTTAAAATCAAACCCTAAGAGTTAGAATAGGTTTAACACCTTGAAAGTGTCAGTTTTAACACTTTAGTTTTTAGTGTGTAGTTTTGGGCATTCGACTGGTGGTCGGGGCTATTACTACCAAACTTGGAAGACTGATAGACTTCTTAAAATCACGACGAAAGATGAGGCAATATATTTCCTGCCAGACATTGGTTGCTTTTTCAAGACGTGTGTGTGTGTGGGGAGGGGGGGGGGGGTGCGGGGGGGGGGGGGTAATAAAGTCTTGATCCCTCCAGTCGGAGGGGATTACCCACTCCAGTTTCTTCCCAAGCTTAGCATTTTCCATTTTTGTATGTAGCTTTCGAAGCACAAAGTCTAATATGAGAGAGGTATTAGTGTATGCGAAGGATGTCCTCTGTAAAAAATAATGAAAATCAAGTAACCATTGGAGACTTCTGATAACAGTATTGACGCCATGGCTGACAATTTTTGTCATTCGCCAAACATAGAACCGAAGTGTACATTTTATCAAGGTGATAGCTAAAAGTTGCGATTTTGTTGTATAAAAGTGTATATATCTTTGATAATTTTTCTCGTTCAGGCCAAGGTATAAGAATGTGCGTTTATATAACGGACCCCGAAAACCGATTTGTCAGACCAGCAATAATTCAACCGCTGCAAACGAAGTAATAAATTTAATGTCCATTATGGCGCATTTGTCGAACGCCACATGGGCTATCTGATAACTGATCAAAGGAGTATTTTTCGGTAATCATTATCTGTGTAATTATGACCACTGAATAGGTTGTTGTTGTAGAAAACAGTACATCGCATATGTTCTGGACACACACCCGTATTACGCAGCTGGCCTGTCTCCGAAATGTCAAAAGATACCAAAATGCGAGTCTTTCAAAGGAACTTAAAAGCGAGTATTCAATTAAGATAGATCTAAGCGGCCGAGTTCAAGAGAAGCTATTAAACTGAGAATGAATGTTCTGGCTATCTAAATAAAAATCGGGGGATTTCTAAATAAATTCATTCCAGCCAATTCCAGCCGGAAGGTGTGTAAGGCTGTGGGTCTGTCAGAGCAAAGCCAGCCTAAATATAGGGGTAAGGGGCCTCATATATAAAGATATTGTAAGTTCAAAAGATATTCCGCATCAAGGCGAAAAACCTACGTGAATTTCACTTCTCTGTGAAGCTGGACATGAAAAGAACACACGTGGTGTGTATCCAGCTTCAGCGCAGGGACCCAGGGGATAAACAGTATGTTAGATAAGGTCTTATCTCATTTAAGTTATACAGTAGTCGCGAGTCTTACGAGACTTAATCGGTTGGTGGCAGGATATCGTCACGGCCAATTGAGAAACGAGATTCTAAAAGATAGAAATGTCTATCGTGTCGTCACCTGATCATTAGTATAGATTGAGTGGCAGGAACGAATCGGTTCTCTCGACAAGTGAAATCACCGTTAAGTCACGCGCGAGATGACTTGTATTGATTCTGCCTCGATATACGTCATCTCCCACCGTTTTAGCAGATGGACAGATGAGCGTCTGTCCACTTGACAGTTTAGGGTAAAAAGTATATATACCTTGAAGAGCAGAGCATTAGACACACACTTGGGGTCACACACACGTTGGTGAAGTCCAGGGCAGGCGGACTCTGTTTCCTGGCATAAGGGTACCTTCGATCACAGGACCCTGAAACGGCTGGAATCGCCAGACAGGGCATTCCACGATTGATTTAGCTTGAGGTTGATAGGCGGCTACAGTGCCAAATTCGTTGAGAAGGAAAACCCAAGGTGAAACGTTAAAGTTTAGATTGTCGAGTAGCAGGTATCAGCCTGCAATAGTCAGAAGTGTAGGTTAATTGTATTGTGTGTATTAACCCTTTGAAGCGTCAGACTGATTGCGTTGGGAGTAGTTTGTTTTGCTGTCGAAGCATCGTAATACCGACTGGAGATCGGTGTGAGTGACAATTTCGCCCTAGCACAGAAAGTGGCGTTTGTGAATCGTGAATTCAACCAGGAACAGTGAACATTTCAATAGGACTTTCACGGAGGATTTTCAAAAGGCACATAAGGTATGAGTAGACAATATCTGACCCAAATCAGAAGAACCGTGGCTTTATAGATGACAAACATTGCTGGTCGGAACCCTCCGACAGCCAGAGGTACAGTTACGCGCAGACGTTGACATTTGAGCCTAAGCGGGTGAAGCTCTTATGGCGAGCTCACAGTAATAACATTTCAGATTTGTGAAGCTCTTATGGCGAGCTCTCCGTAACATAATTTCAGATTTGTGAAGCTCTTATGGCGAGCTCACGGTAGTAACATTTCCAATGTGTAGACTATAGTGCCAGTACAGGGCTATAGAATGACTATATGATTGTTGAGAATTATTTAACCCTAGCAACCCATTTTCTGTGAAAAGAATCGAATTGTTGATTGTTGAAATATTGAAACGGCTTTATTTTTATGTGTAAATAAAAGAATCGTTGTTACTTTAAATCATTCTTTCCACTACGCAGCCTGAAGTGATTAGGAATCACACCTAACGGAAATCGAACATATTTCAGGCCAATTTGGCAGAGAAGGAATCACGGCGTTGGTCTAACTCAGCTCCCAGCGCCGAGTTCGCGACACTTGGATTCCAACCCTCCACGTTGGTCTAAATTTCCCGCAATTTCATCAGCGGGACTATATAACCCCACGTCAGCCCAGGCCTTACAGCGGCCTCTGGTGTCCTTACAGGGTCGTTGCGAATAGATGGGGAGGTCCCATGCTATAGGTCAGAGGAGGTGCCGCATCGGTGCGAAAGAATAGGCACTTAGTGACGTAGGGGAGCCACAAAGCTCATATTTAGACTAGGAGCAGTCGCGGGCCAAGTCGGTGGCCACACATGGAATAGGATCAGAAACACGAAGTACGAGCTCAGGGAGCTAATCTGCATTTAGGTAAACGGCATTACCTGTTTTAGAAGGCAAGCCATACGTTGACTAAGTAGGCTTTGCCTGTATGAACATTGTACTGAAACAAACGTAAATGGGAGTTTAACCCATTGGTGGCGACTGCTTGTGTGAAAAGCGTCAAGTAAAGTGACAATAAGCTAGTGGCCGTGCTGCGGCAGTAGGAGAGTGACATTCCGTCACCTGTTAGAGCAGAGGCGTCCGATAAAGTGACAATATGCTAGTGGCCGTGAGACGGCAGTGAAAGGGCGAAGTGAAGAGGCGACCAAGGAACCATTACCAGCGAAGAGGAGGAAAAACCAGCGACAACAGATAATGCGGGCCCGCAAGTGACTCAAAAACTGTGGATAGTGGGTGATTGATGTTTTTGTATTCTTACTCTTGTGGATCCCATGTTAGTCACAAATTATCATATTTATTTTTTTTATATATGTATTAAAATTGTTGTTTTCAGTGAACCCCTGTTGATTTATGCTTTTCGAGGAAAAGTTATTAACCCCTTCAGGATAAGAACCACCCCAACAAAAGTGAAACGGGCGGGTTCGTCGCGGTGAAACATACGTTCACGCACGGATTCAGGCGACACTCATTGAGTTTGGCTGAATACGCGGCGTGAATCTATTTCTTCCAGCAACGACAAAGCTCCGGTTTCCGACACACTTAGTGTTGGAAGGTGTTTTTCTGTAGACATTTTTAATGGCGGATTATCTGCGAACCAGTTGCTCCAGTTGACTTGCTATAAAAAGAAGAGAGCTATCTGTTGTTTTCGTTTATGAAAATGGACAAAAGGAAACTTGACTTTATTTTCTACCGATGCCGTAGGTGTTTCCTCAACAATTACTTGCTTCTTAATTGGACCTTCCTCGCTTATGCAATAATTTAAGGGAGATACCTTTATGAAAAGTCAATTTTCATGACGGTATGAGTTAGGGATGCATATAAAATGTTTGGTGACTGAGTTTTTTTGGAAAACTCTGACGAACTGTGATGAAATTTTGGGGAGAAACCGAGGTCAAAGATGGGCTGAGTATACAGGTTTTCAGGCGATTTGGAATTGGCAGACATATATTCAACATAATAGTGCCAAAAATCATCTAGGGGTGCTGGGATATCGTCTTAAAAATTCCAATTTGTACGGGTGGGGAGTCCGACCGATACGATCTGGGCTTCAACATTTTATTTCTTTGGATGTGGTACCAAAAAATTAACTCACAGTCTTTCCCCCCAAGCCTGGACGATAGAACCTGACCACCACAAGTCTTACGGGAGGATGGTTCTTCATGTATACAGGGGAGTATGTTTAACCCTTTACCCAACGTAACGGCCTAAACTGGTCAGCGATATTCTAAAAAATCACCAATTAATTTTCATTATTTTTTCATTTTTTGTCTAAAAAAACATAGGTTATGACCCCTCGTTGGAACGAGCTCGTCGAGCTTGTTCCAATGAGGGGTCATAACCTATGTTTTGGGGGCAAAATATGAAAACAATTAGTTAATCAAGAATGTTTTTTTGCAAGTGTCGTCTGCTTTTCATGTTAGGTAAAAGGTTAATCAAAATGGCATGCTGCAGGTTCGTAAATGCATATTACGTAACAACAATTTCGAATTAGCTCTTCTTATGCTGGTTCAGTAACATAAACACAAGATGTTTCCATATAGAATTAAATGCATTGTTGCATGTCAACTTTTCAATTTATCAGCCCAAAGACAGTAAACACCCGCCTGTCAAATGACAGTGGATATCAGCGGGAAGTTATTGTGTCTTTAGAATTGAAATTGAATATTGTCTGTCTAAACACATGCTCCGTCCATCACTATTTTGTCAATTCTTTATTAAATATTTATGTTTAATTATACCACCGAGTACGCGATGAAAATGACAAATGAGTTAAACTGTTTTTGAAGTGGAAACTTGTAATTTCAACGTAATATTAGACATCATTTTTTTTCTTCTGTCCGCGGCATGTTGTGTAACTCTAGGAATTCTCAGCGAATCCAAAACACAATCCAATAATGAAAGAGTTCCACGATATACAGATAAAAAGGATCTCACTTTGTTAACCATTTACCTAACGAATCGACCGCATCCGCTCGAGTAATATACAAATTGAGAAGTCGAAAAGTAAAAAAAAATCAACAAAATCATATCATGTGAACCCTTATTAGAACGAGCTAACTTCAATTGGTGTGTGTGTGTGTGTGTGGGTGTGTGTGTGTGTGTGGAGGGGGGGGGGCACATTATATGGTTTTGTAGAACTTTTTTGAAACATTTGGAAAAAAACCACTATTTAAAAAAATAAATTTTGATATCGTCTGCGTTGGGTAAAGGGTTAACCTTTTCTACTTTGAATGCTCAAATGTTTACGTGAAGAAAATACAGTTAAAACTAGAAGAAGTCCTGTCATGAAATGCGCACAAATAGCACGTTGATCTGTGCGTTAATCTGCGCGTTATGACCACAGTAATGCCATCAAATTCTGTACATTTGGCCTGTGCACAAGCAATGTTTCAGCCAATGGACCTCCGGGTAACCCAATTCGATATGGCAATTGCGCGCAACTCCTACGCGCATTTAAGCCTAGATAAACGCACAGTTCGTGACAGGACTTCTAGTTTTAACTGTATGGATGTTTAGGTAAAGGCAACGTAATGAATAGCAGTCGATAAGAATGACAGCTTAGGATGTATCCAGATAACACTACAGACCCTCTGCATTCATGTTGAATGATTTTGAAAAAAAGAAATTAAACCACCCAGGGTACTGATTTTGCTATTGACATTGAGATAAATGTCTAAGGTACAAAATTGGGAGGGGGAAATTAATTTTCAGTTCCATTATAACCCCTAGAAACAATGAGGCCGCCTTTCGGATCCAGGATCGTCATACGACCTGAATTAGAAAGTAGACAGCTGCTCAGTGAATTTGTGCGGTAGACCAATCAAGATTTGAAAAGAGCAGCCCCAAGGCTTCACGTTGAAAATATTAATTGGTCTCCCCCAAATTACGAATATTGACTCCACTACTAGTTTCTGGCTCTGAACAGATATGGAATATACTATCAGTGGTTAAAGGATTAACAAATTTTCTGAATATGAGAAAAGATATTCTTATTAAATTTTCACTTATTTTCTAAGGCAACAACCGTCGATTGGGACACGGAAATGACAACCATAACTAACGTAGTGCATCTGTTGGTACATTACAAGAAGACAATATCCAATACCCCTATGCTTTTTGCACTTGCGACACAACTCTTCAGAACATGAGACAGCCATCTCACGTGAACATCACATGGTAAATGTTTTCTTAAATTATTTGTGTACATCTTTTTTAACCACGACATTCTACCAAAATATCATAAAACGGAAAATTTCCCTGGAAAACATTTTCTACCTGTTTTCTTTTGGTCACATTGGCTAGTATTTTGATTGATGATTTCTTCAGCGACTTCAAGTTTCGATTTTTTTCAATAGGTAATGTTTGTCTTTGAGCAACCCTGTGGATTTTCTAAATACAGCATCACACGTGACCTCAAAATATTTCAATACAAACCAATATGAGGTGTGACAGTATTAAATATTTGAATCAGAGTTACCCGCCTTGAACAGTTGCACAGAAATGATGCAGTCTGCGAAACTGAGCAGCCTTGAGAAAAAATATTGATTTAAAAAACCTTTGTAGCATTTTACTGAAATCTTACATCATTGTTGAATATTGCCGAGAAGAAAACAGAAGCGGGTGTTTTAATTAATTTGGGGGCCTAAAAAATACAATTGACGGTTGGTGTATTTTTGTTAGCAATTCCCCAAGACCGGGTAGTTTCCTTCCTGTCAGTTTTTCTTTCTTATTTGCTGCATGGCCCCCTGTTTTGAGGAATGAAAAACTGTCTTGTTGATGAAAATATAAATATATTTCCTCATATATCTCACTTTTATCAAATATCCCCTACTTTTTTGTGATAGTATATGTGACTCTGGCAGAAATTAAACAGCGATAAGCTTGGCGTAATACACAGGTCCTGGAACCAGGGACGCCGGAAGCACGAGGGCAGAGGGGCAGCTGCACTCCCTGACCTCGGACCACGGGGCCGAGAGGGTCAGACAAGGCCCTTCCCAGGGTCGTCACTCAATTTTTTTCAATGATTTATTCGCAAATGAAAGTTGAAATGCACTCCAAATCCGTTCCTGGAGCTTTCAAAGCTCAATGGGGGAGTTTGGGAGGAGGTGCCACCTCCCGATGCTTCGGCATGGCATGGCGGGGCTGCTAGTGCGAGTAAATGCCCTTTTCCCGTGGTTTGATCCTCTGACCCGAAGTTCTTCCGGCGCCCCTGTCTGTGACTACCAGGACCATGCAACTAGTTTCTGTGAAATGGCTTGGCACTTTCATACTTTTTATAGCCGAGGCTGTAAAAAGTATCAAACTAATGCCAAGACGTTTCATAGAAGCTACATGCAAACGATAACATTTATATAAAAAAAATTTCCCCGGTACATCGTAGTAAGATGTATGGGGGTATGAGAGGTCGCCCCATATTATCAAAACTTTCCAGTCACAAATGGGAGATCGTCCCTCAAGTGGAACTCCGATTTTGTGGGGAACTGCGTTTGCTCCCGCCGCACCTCCCCTACTACAGTTAAAACTAAAAGCCCTGTCACGAACTGTGCGCTTATCTAGGCTTAATTGCGCGTAGGAATGGCATCCAATGCACGACAGGTTCTCCTGGTTACTCATAGCAAACACAGGCAATGTTTCTGCCAATGGACCTCCGGGTTACCCGGAGGTCCATTGGCTGAAACATTGCTTGTGCACAGGCCATATTTACATGGTTTGATAGCTTTACCATGGTCATAACGTGTAGATTAACGCGCAGATCGACGTGCTATCTGTGCGCATTTCATGACAGGACTTCTAGTTTTAACTGCATGCGCATGACTGTCTCAGGCGAATGGGTCAATATGTTTGCATTTGTAGAACATTTTCGCTACAATTTTATCGTACAACGGCTGATGGGGCTGTAACATTATATTATATTATTATAGATGCCTCTTGCAGATTTATCGTCCGATACGCCATTAAACTTGTCAGAAGCCCAGTGTTCACCAACGCAAAGTATATGAATAACGGTATTCAACGTGTTAAGAGAGTATTTATATCAAGTACCCGACAAAATGGACAAACATTGGTATCCCTAAAGCTCATCGCACACTCTGGTAATTAAAAAATCTGACAAGTTTCCGCTTCTTATATTTGATTTATAATTATAACGGCGCGAAGTAATATTTATCTTGGACGAGTGTTTTTCACAAATTAATACACTTAATAACACGAAATGTAGCAACAATTATTTTTATAGAAGCCTCATTGACGCTCGCTCCGCAAATAAAACGCCCCATTATGTCGGGAGATAAATGGGAGTGAAGTATTGGATTTTCCATGAAGAAAAAACATAAAGGATTGGAGTTTATTTTGCAGTTTTCATTACTTATTCACGTTCCCACTCATTTTGTATAAATGTTCTAAATTACGTTCGATGATTTCGCGTCTCTGGAATCAATGGATTACTTTTTGCTAACAATAATTTCGAGGGCTGAATATGTGTGATTATTTCTTTGGTTCCTTTCTACACTGATCAAACATTGATATCAAATTATTTTTTCTCAGTTTCCAGTCTTTTGCTATCATATGATTTCTTGCAGTTCGTTATATAAACACGTGTTTTACCACAGTCTCAGCTGGACTTCTAATTGTTTCAAACCCATTCTTTCCATACATGTCTTCTTGGAGATCGGAAATCGATGTGAAGGTATGGGGACGGGTATGGGTAGGTTTTTTAAAAAAAAAAAATTTATTAGGGTTTAACGACACATTAACAGCCAGGGTCATATCATGTCGGTGACAGTTTTACGGGTGGAGGAAGCCGGAGTACCCGGAGAGAACCACCGAGCAACGACGAGCAGCTGTCAGCTCTCCAACATCGTAACTCTGAACTCTGCACCGCGGCACAGGCAGGGTTAGATTGGTTGAAGACATGCGCACCATCGACGTGCAGTACGCCTTAGTACACAGCGTCACCGTGCCCCCATGTAGGCAATCGGGGTTAAGTGCCTTGCCCAAGGACACAACGCGGGAGCACGAATCAGTCGCTGAAATGGTCACCCATCCAACTACTAACCGCGCTCGACGTTGCTTAACTTCGGTGATCTGACGAGAACCGGTTACCGCGACGCCACCACGCCCCTATATGGGTAGATAATCAACCCCAAACTCTCAAGCTACCAGTCTAATTAGGTAAGAAATTCGACGCTATTGTGGCTTGACACTGGTCTGGCCTTCAGATAGGTCATCACCCATGAGATTCACTCGTCTGGAACATTGCATTTGGTTGGCAAAGAGAACCTCCGGTTCGCTTTACCGACCAACTGATTGATATATCGTCGTGTGAGAACCATAAGGTTCTATCTTCCGCTGGAAGATAGAACCTTATGGTTCTCACGCGACGATATTCTGGACAACTGAATCTGAAAAAATTCATAAAGATTTATTTTCTGTGATTAAAGCTAGAAACACTGCTCTGTCGAAACTTTATTTGATCGCCAATCAGAAATGAAAACTCTCCACAGCCGTAGTGGTATGTTTACACTGGATAGTTTGATAGTTTCACATATTGTGCTAATATCTTGATATTTTCAAAGGAATTAAATACTTGATTGAATATCTGTAACTGGGGCAGGAAAGAATACTTGTATATCTTTGTAATAAAGGCACACCACATTACACAAACCGTCGCTTGAGCCAAATTTCCACAAAAATGTGCAAACAATAGCCCACAACAGCGTTGACGTCCAACCAGAATTAGACTGATGGTCTGAGTGCTTGTGGTGGGTATGGGTAGATAAGCCATGCAATGAAGATCAACAATAAAAAAAAATCCAATTGCATGAACGCACGAGCGATCACAGCGAATTGAATTTCTCCAGCCATTCGTGGGAGAAGAACAACCTCGAATAATGTACGCAAACTCCACTTTCGTCCGCCTGTGATAATAAATTACGAAGAATATCGAAAATGGTATTGCATTCTACCGAAACTTCCGCGAATATTAGGTCAGGATTGGTATGGATTCATGTCCTTTTTGAAAATCTTTTCAATTTCTCGCCTTCAAATGACTTTATTTAAACGCAAAGAATGTTTTCATGCAAAACGATATGTGAAACATAGGGGTACTTTTGCAATAATGGAAACTGTGGTTTTGTGAAACGGTCCATGTTTTCTTTTAAACTACCAGCTTATTGTCCGTGTAACTGTACTAGTACCATTACCAACTCTAGGACCAAGACAAGGTCGTTGAGTAACCCAGTATTTGATAATGGGGTGTTGTTATCCACGATAACCTTTTGTGCAACGTAACGATACTTAAAAAAAGGAAAAACACACCAAGGATAAATCGGGATGGTTTGAGCGGATCGGGTTGGCCCTGTGTCAAACAAGTTGACATTAACCATTTGTTTAGTTTTAACAGAAATAATTCCACAAGTTTGAAGGATTAGTTTCCATCCGCGCACGTAAATTACGCAAGTAGAATTTGACTACAGAGTCTTTTTTTCGTAACAAAGTGTATCAATCCCAGCGATACTTCTCTGCGTAGAATGAAAAAAACAACTATTTGAAAAAAAACCAATTCTATTGAATAGCTGACATGTTTAATATAGTATTTGGGGAGCTGAATTAGGAAAAAAAAATATCTCATACGGTTCTTTTCTTCGTCTTTGAACTCAAACGTTTGTATCACGCAATGGAACAAATCGTCCCTTGAGTTCCAATGTGTTCTATGTGCCCACTGGCACATAGAACACATTGGAACTCAGGAGATGACATGCTCTGAACTCATCAGAGTACACTACTTTATGGAAGAGTGATAACGATTGACATCCCAACTGTAGTCTGCAGCCAGCGTGCTGTGTCGAAATACTTGTCCATGGTATTTTCATTTTTTTAGAACTGTGAATCGGATGCATCATGAGTTGATCATTCAACCTTTTTCTCCATGACCTCATGTGTCTTGAAACAACATTGTTTCATCTTTCAATAAGTTCATCTGCATTGGGTGGAATCATACCAGAAAATAAGTGGTCAGACAAGGCCAATGTCAGGTACAAAAAGACCAATGTCAGACTGGGGTTTAAAATCATCAGTCAAAATGTCTGATGCCAAAATTATTAATGAAGTTCAGTGATCAGAACATCATGCATGCTGGAAATCATGCACATAACTAGCAAGCATACAATTAATGATTATTGTGATTTCTGGTCCTGGCAAGTTGGGAAATGTGAAGAAAGTATTAACAGCAAGTGAAAAAATACGATTTGATATGGCCATACATGTATCTAAATTATGTTTGAAGAGTAATTCAGTTCCAATTCAGAATGAAACCAATCATACCTTGTTTGGCAGGGCTCATTGAGCCCTGCCAAACAAGGTATGGTTGGATGAATTCTGAGCAGTTTTAAGATGAAGGTCCATGTACACCCAAAACACATTATTTTGAATACTCAAACTCCATTTTGTAATATATCAGATGTCATTCTCAAATGACAGGCTTGATTCATTTGGTGCCTGACATTTTGTCTGGAAGCGCAATGAAAATTATTTTCATGCTTGGGTGGAATGTAAGATTTATTGTCAGGAGAGGCGGATCGAACGACCTCTTATACACTGTGTGCCACTGACTAAGTTAGACGAAACTAACTAAATGTATTTATATTGTTAGCGTCCAGTGACTCTTAGACGAAACTAACTAAATGTATTCATATTCTTACCGTTCATATTCTCTTAACAGCAAGAAGGCACGTAAAGGTATTGGCAAACAATCGTTTTGTTTTCCAATTGCTTTCTGAAAAATGGGCTGACCGATTTAGCCTACACCTATTTTACCTCGATATTCATTTGTTAACATTCCCAGAACCATGGTCCTTTTAAGAAGATCATACCCAGCTTTGCACTTCAAGTGACTGGTTCAAGTGGACGGCTATCTCCCCTCATCAACTATCTGAACCCATCAGCTAATTGCTTCGCAGATAATCGGCCAAGATGTGAGGAACGTAATCGGAATCATACAAAAATTTGGGCATCAAAGGAACAAAGGTCAAGGTTTGGGTCTGATAGATATTTCCACTAGACAGTAGACACAAGATCCTATTTTTCGAATTGATACGCTTCCAAGACATCTGTCAAACTAGAAAGCATACATAGATGACCAAAAGTCGAGGGAAAAACTATTTTTAAACATTTTTAGCATGATTGCACTGGAGAAGCCAGCACATTCTGTAAGTGACTAAGGAACAAAACTCAGATGGTAAACTGGCACCATTCAACAATCACTATAAAGAAAATATATTGAACCTTCAGATGCCATGCGCTTCCATAATGTAACTTTTGAACATTTTATTTAATCTTAGGAATTGTAAAACTTTCCAATTTCCAAAATACTAATCTTCAGTCCTCAAAACGACATTTTCAGGGGAGATAACCAGACCGTTTCCCCACTGATCTGAAGGTAAAGGCTGGCAATGAATCAGTCTTTGTGTTCTTTGACTTCTACTATACAATACCGTGATACAGCATATTACTGAAAAGGCCACCTCGGCATTTTAGATCGTCAGCAGAAACAAAGACTGCTAAAAAGTGAGCTGCAGTACTCCAGGTGACCTTTATACTAACACACAGGGGTTTCGCGAGGGTGGCCGATTGGGAGGGGGAGGATATTGTTGTAAACCTGATTTGTCCCGACTGGGATGACTGAAAGTCCCGACTGACTAATGTTCTATCTACACCATCAAGGTATGCTTCGACGAAGGCATGCCTTGATGATATAGCTGGAATATTAGTCAGGTGGGATAACAGTTAAACAACTGAAGGTCCTCAGATTTGTTGGAAATTTATTAGTGAATAATTAAAGTATACGTGTAGTAGTCGTGACACAACATCTTATTCGGTTTATCCTTTATCTAACATGAAAAGCAGACGACACTTGCAAAAAGTTCTTTTTTCTGGTAACAGTCCCTCTTTGTAAAGAACACAACACTTATAGTGGATCAAACTATGGTTCATTAACCCTTTACCTAACATGAAAAGCAGACAACACTTGTAAAACAAATTCTTGAATAACTAATTTTTTTCATTTTTTTCTCAAAAACCTAGGTTATGACCCCTCATTGGAGCGAGATCGACGAACTCTTTCCAATGAGGGTTCATAACCTATGTTTTTGAGACAAAAAAATGAAAAAATAATGAAAATTAATTGGCGATTTTTGAGAATAGCGCTGGTCGGTTTTGGCCGTTACGTTGGGTAAAGGGTTAATGACCTCTAAGTGAAGTCGATGAATAATCTAACCAACTTGCAGCAGGACTTGCGTTGGGTTGATGTCACATGCACTTGTCGTGTTATCCCAAATTTTAACATATTCAATAAAATATATATTATGCTATCAACAATGAAATAAAACGAGCAACGCGTGAAACAGCGACTTGCTTACCTATCTTTCTCAAACATACGGCAGAATTGCGTTCAATTCTGATAGCTTGTCCTTTCGAGGATAACTATATTTTTTCATTTTTTCTCTCAAAAACATAGGTTATGACCCTCATTGGAACGGGCTCGATGAGCTCGTTCCAACGAGGGGTCATAACCTATGTTTTTGAGACAAAAAAAAAATGCTAAAGATAATGAAAATTAATTGGCGAAAATTGAGACTAGCGCTGGTCGGTTTTGACCGTTACGTTGGGTAAAGGGTTAATACGTACTCTAAATAGGTCATGCCAGACCCCTAAATAGGTCATACCAGGCCCCTAACAGTCCAAATCGGGTACTACAGATCTCTATTTATATGGCTAACCGGATGTATGACACAAGTTCAAGTACCAAATTCAGTCTTTTAAAAAGTTTATGTTTAATAGCAAGCAGGAATTGATATCTAGACTTCAATCCGGACGACAATGTCCAGGCTGGAAAATTATTGGTGGGGGGAGGGGGTCACTTCTTACACCCCCACAGTTACACCCCTGCTGACGCATGCAAACATACCGGTCGTACTTTGCTCTACTAAAGCCTAAAAAAGTCTTTGAAATATGTTATCCTAAAATGGTTGTCAGCGGAAGGTTAAAGAAACCCCTTCTCCTGCGGCCGCAATTGCACGTACTCCACGAGCTTGTATACTCAGGAGGACAAAAGTAAAACGTGACTGGAAGTTTACGCGGATAGAGTGTACCGATTTTCCAATTCGATGTAGAATGTTAACTGTTTTGGTACCTTTAATCTTCTTGGATAAGTATAACACAGCAATGTTTTCCTCCATTTTCTGATAAAATGTTCCTGTCTTAGTCCTTTCCAGTGTGCAGCAAGACAGGACATAATCAGTGTGAAAAATATTCAGGACTGAGCTGGGATTTACTGCACCGACAGATATGTCTCTACGCTCAAACTATTGCGTGGTATTATGTAGACAACCTTTATTATTAATTAAAACATTTGGAGCGTTTAATTCAGTCCGTAAATGTTAATGTTGTTTGTAGGTTTTTGACGATGAGGTGCTAAGCTTCTAGCTAAAAATAAATGGCATTTTCGGGTTTTATGGCCCTGAGAAGAGAACAGCGATGCTCCTCGTAGAAAATTTTCCAAAAAGAGTTAATCGGGTGATCGAACCCATTAAAGTGGTAAACACGATCATCCAATAACACCCCGGAAGTAGACCCAGGTGCACAGATTTATATTCTAGCGCGAAACCTGAATGTTCACCTTTGGCCGTCTCTTTACATTTCATACGTTACACATCGACAAAATGTTTTGAAACGTTTCAATAAAATTGTATGATTGTACGCTTCAAAATCTTCCTGTCACTACGCGCTGTGTTTTGGAACAAACTCTCCTCAAGCCAAGCATTGTTTCAGCAATGTAATTCGAGGACATAGAGGAAACGCTGTTTGTTTGCAGTCCATTCAGGCACGTTTATCGAGATTGAATCAAGTGATAAATCTTATCTTCACCTCGACTTCAGATTTAACTCCAGTTGTAAATTTCGCTTTAACACTTTACCCAACGCACGCGATATCACAATTTTTCGTTTTAATTATTTTTTTCCATTTTTTCAAAAATGTCAAGAAGACCAGATCGCGTGACCCTTTATTTGGAACGAGCGAGGCGAGCTCGTTCCAATGATGGATCACTTGAAATAGTTTTGTTGAAATGTTTTGAAAATTGTACTCTGTTTGTAAATTACTAGGACGGATCACGAAATGAGACACAGAAGCGAGACCATTAGAGATCGCAGATATACGGAACAAGAATTGCGGTCGACGTCCTAACAGATCAGCAAACTAGTATGGTGAGACGCGGCATCACGAAAAAAACCTACACACGGTAGCTTTAATCTTGAGAACTTTGGCTACCGACAGAAACATTCTCTTTGTCCTGGAACATGTGGTGGGAATGTTTTTAGCTTCACACGACGTCACTAGAATGCAACAAAGAAGAAAATTTAGATTTATATTCGGGAGGGACCTGCACGAAGTTAGGTAATCTTAAAATAATTTAAATTTCTCTCAGTGACCATATATCTTAAACCAGCAGGTAATCAATGATGATAAAATGTCTTTGCACTCCATCCACTAATCTTTATACAACCAGATTACTGTAATGTCAGCGAAAAACATCGCATTCAATAAGCCACTCACCACCTCATGATGTAGTAAAGTTAATCACCGTGGTAGCTCCTTCTATCAGTGATGTTTGATGATGCGAAAGATTTTATGTTGCAGTCACGGCATAACAACATCCACATCATCAAACGAAAACCTAGCACGAAAGCCATAAACACGTTATTAACATTCAATTCTCATCACTTGTTTTTGTTAATAATAACTAAAATATTTTTAAAATATTTAATTTGCATTGCCACAAAAATCTGCATACCATCAACATATTCATTTTTAGCAGACACAACGGTATATTCTTTAAAAATCGATCGGCGATGGTGAAGCATCGGAATATTGAAAACCTTCCGAGAATTTTTTGTTGCTTTTTAGCCTTGTCTATTTAAGCAACCATTGCCCCCCTTCCCCCACCCCTGAAAGTGGCGGAAGGTTGGACATTTTTCTCTATGTGACTGATTACTAATCCGGTTAAAAATGATCAGTGGTTCCATTCCGAGATCGACATAATGGTTTTATATCTCCAGCTTTGTACCACTGTTTCTCTCCGAACTTGGTTTGAGAACACGGCTCGATTTTAGGTTTTAAATTTTGAGACCATTAACTCGTTTTTTTGAGACAGGCCACACTTCCTGTAAACGTACACACATTCTTTAAATTTAACCCTTTACCCAACGTAACGGCCAAAACCGGCCAGCGCTATTCATAAAAATCACCATTCAATTTTCATTATTTTTTCATTTTTTGTCTCAAAACCATCGCTTATGACCCCTCATTGGAACGAGCTCACTGAGCTCGTTCCAATGAGGGGTCATAAGCTATGGTTTTGACGCAAAAAGTCCAAAAAATTAGTCATTCAAGAATTTTATTTGCAAGTGTCGTCTGCTTTTCGTGTTAGGTAAAGGGTTAAAAGGACAATAAGCCGGGAATTTGAACAAAATAAGTTGACCATTTGACAAAAACACAATTGTCGTCATGCAAAAACACCCTTACATTTTCTATATCATTCGTAAGAAAGCGCTCGTGTCGATTAAATAAATTAACTTGAAGATGAGAAATTGATCATTTTTCTCAAAAAGGCCATGCGGGATATTTTCATTCAGACCCAGTCAGACGATCACTCACGGAAAATTCCCTGTGATATCATTTTCCATATTCGTCGAAATTAGCTTTCTTAGGACAAAGGTAAATTTGTTGACACGCGTTTCTATTTATAACGTACGCGCCCATGCAATCTATTTCGGATTGCCGTTGTTGATACAAGTATTGTGAGTTTATTGGAAGAATAACTGCGCTTTGTTTAAAATAATACAACGTTTTTTGATCTGATAATGCCCCATTATTGCTAAAATAATACACATTTTTTGTCCGTGCTGATCATTCATTCGGACAGCAGCGAGGTAAAGGTGGAAACCATATGTATTCGACAAATATGTGTAGCAGATGAGATTTTATATTTCTTTTAAAAATCATTATATAGCTGTATTTTATTTTCGTCAACGGAGCCCCTCTTTTAGTATCTGAAAATCAGTCGTGGTTTGTGAAGGACTTTGTGGACTGTCGTAACAGGCTTTCATGGTTTTGGCGGGTATCGGCAGATCACGTGACAAGAAATGTTGAATGGGTTGTTGTTTTCACATCTTAAAAAAATTCATTGTATTTATGTAATTTGCCATTTCTTAAATCTTCAGTACATTGATCATCCTTTTTGGTTAGTATATACAGTTAAAACTAGAAGTCCTGTCATGAAATGAGGGTAAATAGCACGTCGCGTTAATTTGCGCGTTATGACCATAGTAAGGCTATCAAATTCTGTACATAAGGCCTGTGCACAAACAATGTTTCAGCCAATGGACCTCCGGGTAACCCGGAGGTCCATTGACAGAAACATTGCCTGTGTTTGCTATGCGTAACCAGGAGAACCTGCCGTGCTTTGTATGCCATTCGGTATGACAACAGCGCGCAATTCCTACGCGCAATTAAGCCTAGATAAGCGCACAGTTCGTGACAGGACTTCTAGTTTTAACTGTATTACGCTTGATCTATTTATTTCGAATTGTGTTTCGTTTATTTATTTCGAATTCAGTGTCGATTTGTGGAATTTTCATTGTTTTGACAACGCTGTTTTGTCCTGTCGTACTTTCGTTTCAAAATACTGACTGACAAATCGACTTGACTAAATCGAATTCACAAAATCCAATGCATGAATGGTTATGGGTATTGTTTTTACAGCAGACTTGCACAGCACAGAGAGAATGGTGATGGAAGTGGTGTAACATCGTCTGGGAGAGCAGAGTTTGAACGGGACTCAGATCCACAATCTGGTAAGATATTATGTTCATTGGAGTAAGTTGTGTTTGTATATATAATTTTGGCGGGTACAGTATTGATGTGCGTTGTTATTTTGTTTTTAATTTAACGAAGAAGGACTTATTCAAGATAAAGGGGATTTTGAGTGTTTTGGAGAAGTGTTAACCTTTTATCTCTGTCATCGCTAAATTAGTTCAAGCCTTACTTGATTCTGGCTAAAACACCAGACACAGGTGAAGCTTGAACCCAGTTCGACGATGTAGTACTTGGTATCTGCACATCAACACTTGGAACGCCTTTGGATGTTCATACTGATCACTCACATTGTTGTATTTATTATGATTAGGAAGTAAACAGTCTATTATCTAATCTGTTTATGTCATGTTGATTTGAACAGAAATTTGATGAATGGTGTTATAATATCATTATTATGCTGGTAATACTACCTTATTTACAGCTGAAATGATTGTTTACAATTTGTACAATGGTGTATTATTTTTGTATTTCAGAGTTCCTTCTCATTACTGTTATTCAATAAATCATTGCAGTAAATGCTGAGTTAGTTGTGGCACAGTCCAGGAGGACGTTGCCATGTTTCTACGTGATGCCCAAACTTATATTTTGTTTCATATGTCTCAGCGATTTTCTTTAGATCACTTTCAGCCATCTTCGTTTTTTATTCGCAATGTCATTTCTTTTGAAAATTCTTCTTAAAGTTTTTTTTACTTATAGATTTAAGTAATTTCTAGTTGCTTCTGATATCTAACCCTTTACATACAGTATTTTTTGAAACTAGTGTCTTATTGTGCCTTAAAGTGCCAGTAAAATGAAATTGTTTTTTTGTTTTGCACTGTGAATGCCACCAAGTACCATTTTACGCGATCCAAAACATAAACACCACTACAAACACATGAAGTATGTTTGCCAAATGCCTGTGTGTCAATCCTCTGTGAAATTTCAAGTCTCAAAAACCAAATCGCAGTGGTATTTACAATGCAGTATGGTACTAGCCAATTTGGCGTGTTACTTTCGACCGCCAAAGGTGAAATAAATACTTTTACACCCAATCCATTGTTCTTTTTAAAGGTGTTTTTCTCATCTTTACCGAAATACTTTGACGAAGTCCACCCTCAACGTACTATTTAATAAGACATACAATAATTGCCATTGAATATCTTCCCTTCATACTGCCAAGCTGATCCAATGGGAAATTGTCTAAAACCAATAGGAACGGAATGCGACATTTCTTCTAACAAATTAATGATTAATTGGACTTGCTAATGCAACTCTGGAACGTTCGTGATCTTCAAACAATTGGGGCAGTGTTGTCGCTGTCGTGTGCCAATTACACTAAAATACTGCATTTTAGTACCCAAAATATACATGGGTACGTCTCAAAGGATTGTGGTTTATTTCTTCAGTGCGTTGTTTTCGATAACATCGCTGTCTGACAACATAGGCGAGACAAATTTTACGCCTGTCAAGTAATCTGTAGGTAACATATAGAATATACCCATAGTAGCTTGGTGTACCAAATGTTCACCACGAGTGGTGAAGTGGTGTTAACCGCGAGCCTTCGGAACATTTGGTACACCAAGCTACTTTGGGTATATTTTATTTATACCATGATCGTCAGATTATTAAGAGTCGCCATTACTTTTTCTCGATTTTACTGAGCAGCGGCCGTACATACGTGCGAATGTGTTTTTGTTTACATGAGCATCGGTGGGCGGTACTTACGCTGTCAATTGTATCACCGAAACTAAATAGAAAAAGAAACAGGGCATTTTTAATTTTAATAACATAATAACATATTATTTCGAGTTATGGATGTTTTATTAACATGAGACAGTGCATGTTTGTTAAGTTTTTGTGTTTTATGGGGTAAACTCATTTGAAAACGTAATAAATAATTGCCACTTTCATTTCACTCTTCGCGAGGCGACGTGCGATAAATTTAGACAAGTTTGCATTCAGGTCGACGTCACCAAAGGTCAACTCGTATGTAGTTCCACTGGAGGTGTTCATTTTTACCACTGAAGTCCCATTGCTGGCGTGTTCACCACAGTTGGTGTATAAAGGTTAAATTTAGGTCATAGGCTTTTCATATATAGTAGAATAGGTAATCATGGTATAAAGCAGGGTACAATCATTGTTCTTTATCTGTTAACAGTTTATCTATTTAATCTAATGCTTATAAAAACATTTCTTTGTTATCTAGTCTTATTTATCTTACTCAATCTTTTTTATAATCTTTCTGTAAGATACTAAATTATTTCCTAATACTTTATTAGTATTATTTTGAATGAATAAACTGAGAGAAAATAATAACCCATGGAATGTTATTTATTTATTTTATTGGGGTTTAAGGTCACATACTTATGCACAATGGCTAATCGTGACCGTGACAGTCCTACGGGTGAAGGAAGCCGGAGTACCCGGAGAGAACCACCGAGCTACGACGAGCAACTGTTCAAGCTCCACTCAAGCAGGGTTAGATTGGTCGAAGACATGTGCACCTTCGACGTGCAGTACGCCTTAGTACACGGCGCCGTCGTGCCCCCATGTAGGCAATCGGGATAAAGTGCCTTACCCAAGGACACAACGCGGGTCGTCCCAGACGGGAATCGTTCTCGGGACCTTTAGCCTAGAAGTCCAACAGTCTACCACTGAGACACTGCGCTCTCATCCATGGAATTATTTTGTAAACGTTAGAAGTAGCTTTTTACATTTATATCATCTTTATTTTGTAGTTGTTTGCAACTAACATACTTAAAAGAGACAGGTAACACTAAATAAAAATATCGTACTTTTGAGTGAAACAAGGCGCCATCTGCGATGCCAAAGCATTGCAGATGGCGACTTGTTGCACTCCAGGGACGACACCTGGTTAATTTCTTCTCATTTACGATCCAATTCCAGTTGGCACTAAAGTCTTTCACTTGGCTCCAAAAACCTTATTTGGCACCGAACAGAATTCCACTTGGCACCAAAACATTTCAGGCCAGCATGAGCCAACGTGAGCAGTGAAACAGGATATGTCGACATGAAAATGATGCCGGTGAATTGATACAACCGTCGAAATATAAAACATACATTTCCATTGTCTTAAAAATGTTGGGAACTGGAATTGGAAATATAAATTAACACTATATTATACAGGTCTACTCGAGAGATCTTTCTGATCTGTATTGAAGTATTACCGCCACAAACATCAAAATTCAGATCTCCGCTTTGAGAAATGTCTTGAAACAATTTGCGAGAAAACTGCATGCGGGATGTGTTGTGCAGGGTTTACACTAACGTTACTTCAAAGAGTTATAAAACTGAAGACTCTTGTCTCGTTACATTATAAAATTGTAGAGCAAATCAAAGCATTTAACTCTAGAAAAGTCACATAAGAATACGCACCCAAATTTTTATCCTTTCACTAGTGGAAAATGCATATCGTAAACTAACATCTGAAATTTGACCCCATTATTCTTTCTGAGTCCGTAATTTGATTGAGAGAGAGCCGGTCGTCTCTTATAATTGCCGGAAGCTGGTCAATTAGAATATGTCTGTATCCACGCTACGCGCGATTTCCCTTCTCTCTTGTGAACTCTTACGTCGCCTGAGTCACCGAGTCATCCTGTAAATTCGATCCTGGCAAATGGACCGAGATCGAAAATGACATTTTGTGTTGTTTTTCTTCAAACAAAACGGGTTTGGAGAATGTTTTCACTTCCAACGATGGCAGAAGTTACAATGGAGATGAACATCTCTTGTTTCGTTGGACATTCGGGAATTTGACTATGGGGTTAACTCACCCCTTCGGGACTCGTTACCAAATGTTTTTCCATATTCAAATTCCCCCATGTCTAACTCACCAAGAGCCGTTTATCTCCTAAATAAATAAATAAATAAACAAACAAACAAACAAAAACGCTCTCCAACCATCAGTCAAATTCTTAAAGGAATGTGGTGCTTCATGACCTTATACATGTACCAGACTATTACTGAAATGGTCCATCGTCTATTTTTAGATTCAAAATCGGATGAAAAATTTCATTTCATCTGAAAAGAGCGAACGAAAGGTTCGCTTTTCCGGCCAACTGATTATTCCATGAGATTGCATCTAAAAGACCATGAATATTTATTTTCTTTGAATGAACGCCAGACATATTTCTCAAACGACACTTGCTTGGACCGAAAAGTATTAGATACGTTTGTTTACTGAATTATGAATAGAGACTCAACACAGCTGTAGTTTTGTGATTACGCCGTGTGCAGTTAAAACTAGACGTTTTGTCATGAACTGCGCACAAATAGCACGTCCATCTGCGCGTTAATCTACGCGTTATGAGCATAGTAAGGCTATCAAATTCTGTACATATGGCCTGTGCACAAGTAATGTTTCAGCCAATGGACCTCCGGGAAACCCGGAGGTCCATTGTCAGAAACATTGCCTGTGTTTGCTAGGAGTAACCAGGATAACCTGCCGTGCTTTGGATGTCATTCGATGTGGCAATTGCGCGCAATTAAGCCTAGATAAGCGCACAGTTCGTGTCGGGACTTCTAGTTTTAACTGTAGTTCTACAAGTTGTGTTATCATTATTGATGTTTTCAAGGTGAATTAAATACTTATTCAATGGGATATTATAATTGGAACACGAAATAATACACGTGTAGCTATCTGAGTAACGGACATCACATTACCCCAGCGGTAATGTGCGAGGAGATTTCACGAAAAGATGTCAAATAAACGGCCCACAACAGCGTCGATTTCCTAAAAGAATTTGACTGGTGGTTTGGGAACTTGTAGATAGTTGTAATTGCCAATTGAAAGTGTCTGGACTAAAAGCGCAAAGCAAGCTATTCCACAATTAAACATTGGTAGTGTTTTTAAAATGCCGGGAGCAAGTACCTCTCTTTTATTACCAAAAGTCCGGGTCTTCAAATAGCTGTTATTGAACAGTTCCTGAATGGAAATGACAAGTGAGTCCTCTCTAAAGAACTATCCTAGAGCCAGAAGAAGAAAACACATACATACTGTGCCATGAAACCATTGGTGAACCCTTTGGATCCTGATGGTATATTTCATGCCAGTTTAACTAGAGTCTTTATTCGTTACATGGGGAGGACCAATCAAGATTTTCAACGTGCAGCCTTGGGGCTGCACGTTAAAAATGCTGATTGGTCTACCACGCATTTCACTGAGAAACTATCAACTTTATGAATTCAGGCCCTATCACGATCCTAAACCGGAAAAGTTGCCTTTCTGGTCCAAGTGGTTAATGCGACGACCATTTGAAAGCGAAGAAGATATATGTTCTTGAATTCAAGAATGTCTGGCAGCGAGTAATAATAATAATAATAATAATAATAATAATAATAATAATAATAATAATAATAATAATAATAATAATAAATAATAATAAGTAAAAAAAAAAAAAAAAAAAATAATAATAATAACAATAACAATAATAATAATAATAATAATAATAATAATAATAATAATAATAATAATAATGATAATATAATAATAATAATAATAATAAATAATAATAATATTAATAATAATAATAAATAATAATAATAATAATAATGATAATAATAATAATAATAATAATAATAATAATAATCAAATGTAGTTTAAAGCCGAAGTATCCACAAATATGTGCTGACGGGCTTTACATGAAAATATAATTGAAAGGTAATGGTCGGCCTGAACAAACAATATCCGTTTGGTGCAAACATAAATCCGTGAGTGAGATATCAACAATTAACATGCTTAAAAATTTATGCACTGCTGCATGGCTCCGGAGTTTTTATCTTCCTGATGAAACACACCTGATTGATCGGGGAATGCCAGTTGAAAGAGGTGAGTTTTCAGGCTCCTCCGAAAGCAAGACAGCCTTTGCGAAACCCTCAGGTGACCAGAAGTATCAAATGTGGAGTAGTTATGGAGACATTATCTAAATATGAACTGGAGTCCAACTGCTGTATATTATTAGTTACACAGTTTGTCAGTCAGTGACCTGATATGGTATATACGATGTCAGTATCAGCGAAGCTCGAGCCCAATAGGTAATTAACGGACACTGTATATACTAGCTGTCTAAGTAATATCCTTTACCGATTCCCTTTTCTATATGCCGATGAAACGGAACTTTCCCCTGCGATGAGTAATGAATCCACTGCGATGAGTAACTTGTTTAACATGGAACGGTTTTCGTCTATCGACATTTTAAAAGATGAATAAACAAAAGTGAGATGGAAATCACTTTCAATTACATTTCTCTGTTTGCAGTTCTGAATTTACCTTTGCCCGAGTAACGCAGTGGGGCCAGGCCTCCCACAAATTTTAAAACGTTGCTTTTGACTCGCAGTCTGACATTAATTGATCTACTAATGATTTCATTTCGAGTCAGCAAGGAGTGTTTCGTGGGCCGAAATTCAGTTTCGTGGCGCCTTTAACAAAGTATGCCCTTGACCGATAAGAGGTAGTGAATTAAACGGCAACACGAGACAAAATAATTAATCTGGGTTTTGTAAACTTGACGTACAATTCTTTTCATCAGGTTTGCCGTATTGTTAGTTTGCCTGCGTTTTTTTTATATATTCGTCGAACACGTTAATCGATAAATAAGTCCTCGTCGATTTCTGTAATCTGTATATTAACATGTTCTCTTTCATCTCGGGGTACTGTATATTTTAAAGTGAATCCCTTATATTTTCCTATGGATGAAGACGGAGCTTCAAAAGTCATGAATTTGAACTCAGTTCAAATTTATACTCATTGGAGCGTCGTCGTCATCACACGAATGCCAGGTAAGTGCCCCCACACAATGAGTTGCGCCAGGCCTCCTACATAATTCAGATTAGTACTGATGTACGCATTTAATACTTAGTCTAACGGTTATACTGTACGTGGAGAGTAGATTGTAACTAAATCACCCGGTGAGTGGAGTTATAACCCAAAGCATCACTTTCAAATTCTGTACACGTGGACAAAAAAAAACACAAGCAAAGTTCCAGCCAATGGACCTCCGGGTATAACCCGGAGGTCCATTGGCTGGAACTTTTCTGGTGCTTGTTATGCTTTGCAACATATTTGTAATTATTGCTTGGGTGGAATCTCCACTCTGCGGGTTATTTAGTGACACTACATTCTCCACGAACTGTAATTAGTGTTTCACAGAAACAAAAGAAACGATACTTCCCGATACTTATATTTAAGAATAACTAATTTATGGCTGAAAAAAATATCACTTAAATTTTTGTGTAAAAAGATCAGTTTCTTTCCAACTATCAAACTGAAGGCATAATAATGAAAATCTTGCTTACAAAATGCTCAAACGTGGCGTTTTTATACAAGAAGGTGCATTTGTGTGGACCTTCGCGTGGTAAGATTATTCTGTCCTTAAATCAATCAGGGCAAAATCCCGCAGTACTTCCGAAAAACCCGTTGCCCCGCTCAGCACATGCACAAGACATTCAAACCGGTGATTGACAAAAAGGAAGACCGCTTCACATAATGAAAATAAACGATAGGGCAGCTGGGTTTCACTCCTTCAAAGAAATGTTTGCCAAGGAGGTTTGAATATCACTATAATATCTCAGCCCGTAGTTCGTAACACAAAAGTGATAGCATGCTCCCCTGGCTCCCCACGGGGGAGGGGGATTGTGGTGAAGTGTGGTGTTGGGTGGTGTTACTATCTAGGACATCTATTCTATTTTTTCATTTTAAAAAAAACATTGCGTTCTGCCATACTATTTGGGTGCCCCGCGTGGAGAGTGTTGATTAATTATAATATGCAAAACCTCATACAGTACGTGGAGAGTGGATTGTAACAAAATCACCCGCGGAGTGGAGTTATCACACACAGTATCACTTTCAAATTCTGTACATATGGACAAAAAACACAAGCAATGTTTCAGCCAATGGACCTCCGGGTTTAACCTGGAGGTCCATTGACTGAAACTTCGCTGTGCTTGTTATGCTTTGCAATAGATTTACAATTATTGCTTGGGTGGAATCTCCACTCTGCGGGTGATTTAGTGATAATATTTAGTGATAATACACTCTCCACGTACTGTATGTAAATACTAGAGCTGTGCAGGCATTTACATTGTTCATAAAAAACACAAGCAATGTTTCAGCCAATGGACCTCCGGGTTTAACCCGGAGGTCCATTGACTGGAACTTCGCTGTGCTTGTTATGCTTTGCAACAGATTTACAATTATTGCTTGGGTGGAATCTCCACTCTGTGGGTGATTTAGTGTTAATACACTCTCCACGTACTGTATGTAAATACTAGAGCTGAACAGGCATTTACATTGTTCATAAAAATTCAGCCCAAGGCTGCATATTTCGAACAAGTCTGGACTTAAAGTGGACTCAAGATCCGCACCATGATGTATTCAGAAAGCAAGTTAAGAGCAGGTTAAGTAACCTAATGCACGGAACACGAGACCCTATTTAAAGGAGATCTCGGGTGCCGGTACTGGGTACATTATTATTATAAGATGAAGACATCATTTTATTTTTCTTCGTCACTTTACGACCCAATACATCATAGAACTTTGTACTGCCTAATAATTATCAAGTCGTTTTTGTCTTGTATCCTCGTCAATACAACTATTAATCCCTCAACAGCTGTGATCCTTATTTGCTCGTCCATGTCGTCAATGTGACACTATCATACGCCTTAAAAATCGTTTTAAATACACGGTCTGCTGTCGAGAATTTTTTTTTTTTTGCTTCGTCTGAGGAGCGACAGGAAGACAGCATTTTCTGCTATGTCGCATCCTTGCAGTGTATCAAAATTGCGTTTGATTGAATTAACATTTGTACTTTTTATGTAATTGATATACTGTGAATAAAAGTTTCATTTCATTTCATTTCATATGAGTTTTACTTAAATTGCAGAATTTGTAAAAATGAACGTTCTAAATCGAACTCAGACTCAAGTCTTTACTTAAGATCTTGAGTCTGTTAGGAAGGTGACTTAACTCTTTCAACCTTGAGAGGTATATTAAACAATACCACCTTTTGAAATTAGGTGAATCTCTCTTACATTTCTGGGAACGTTCAATAAAAAATTAATCATACAGCCTTGTAGGGCTGTATGATTAAATTTTACTGATCCACTTCAGCGATTTGTTGTTCATTATGCTGTTCGCAAACTGAACCATGAGTTTTTTCAGCACGTAAAATTATGTGTAGCGTTTGAAAAGGTTAAAGGTTACCTTAACCTTTTGAACCCCGGTGCTGTCGTCCACGTCAGATTAATGGGTGCAATTAAAAAGAGTCAATATTCATTACCTTGAGATAGACCATTCAATACTTTCAACGTGCACGTTGACAATATTGATTGGTTACACCACAAACTGAGCATCTTTCTTGAGAAATTATAACGTGTGATGTTCCTGGATCCGAAAATGGCCTTTGGCGTTCAAATGGTTAAATCAAAGAACTATGAACATTTATTGGGAAAATGGTAAAAACTTTTAACTCTGCTAAGTTTTTACTTGTGTTTTATCAAATTATCGATTTGAGTCAAAATCTCAGCTGAGTCCACGTTGCATTCAGTCGATAATCTTGAGACTGCACTTAATTTTCTTTTCAAAATATGGGTATTTTGGTACATAACGTCGTTGAGGCTGTGCATTCTATATAACATTAACTGCACACACAGGGAATTTCAAAACTTTTTCTCCACTTACCGAACGAATCGGTCGTATCCGCCCGCGTAATATGCAAATTCAGCAGTTGAAAAAATATTATTTTTAAAAAAATTTCAACAAAACCATATCTTGTGACACCTCGTTGGAACGAGCTCTTCGAGCTCGTTCCAACGAGGGGCCATATGATATGGTTTTGTTGAAATTTTTTGAAACATTTGAAAAAATGATATTTAAAATAATAACTTTGGATATCGTCTGCGTTGGGTAAAGGGTTAAGTAGAAGGAGATGCAGGAATCAATCACAGAAAACGCTAAAGTCTAAACGAGCCAATAGAAAACCACGCCCCTTTGTGATTGTCACTGTACAGGCTCAGCCAATCAGAGTGCAGGAAGACGTCACGTGCACCCGTCAAATTTCATTCAATGCTTCTGATCAAAGCTGAATGTAAATATGAAGAGGATTTAATGTTTGTGACAAGACTTTTCTGACAGTCTGCGCATTTACATATTAAATGAAACGGATAATTAATTTTAAAGTGTTTGATCAAAAAGCCTATTAGAAAAACATGCAAGGTATGCTCATCCCATCATAAAAATCCCAGTTTTCATGGCCAAGAAAATGCTTCCCTTGATGCGATTCTCTATAACATTCCCCCCCCCCCCCCCCCTAATTTGGTAAAGCTGTTCAGGCATTTAACACTGAGAGAGATGGGAACTTCATATAAAAACTTATTTTTTTTAATATTCGTGTATTTTTATCATCGATGTGCGCATCATTTCACAAACTATAGTTCTTTTCCTGTGGCGTAGTATAAGCAAATAAAAGTTATCTTGTTACACTTTTTTCCCAATTAATTTGAACATTGGACTATTGTTCCCAGTAGAAACCCATTTAAAAAAATAGAAAACTGCCTTTTCAGTTTGGTGATCTATAACTTTTTTTTATATTCATTGTATCAACAGTGCTAAAAGTCTGTCAGAGGTGGTTTTCCAATTTTTTTCCTCCGATGAATTAAAACTTCCAAATTGCTATGAAAACACATACTCGGACTGTACAATAACGCAGAGATGGATGAGAAATTACATAGTAATTGCGTTAATTGGTGTCGCGATTTCACACCTCATTGTCATTCATCCACACACACCAAGTCTTAGAAATTTCACACCTCACCACCACATTCACTGCCTTCTTAATTGGATTTCGTCTCGCAAGTTCAATAATCTCAAGGGAGATAATTTTTGCGTAAGATATTATTTTAATCAATATTGCTGGGTGTGTATACAAAACAATCTCACAAAATCACGAAAGAACTGCAATTCCATTCTAAACGTTTTAACCCTTTACCCAACGTAACGGCCAAAACCGGCCAGCGCTATTCTCAAAAATCGTCAATTAATTTTCAAAATATTTTCATTTTTTGTCTCAAAAACATAGGTTATGACCCCTCGTTGGAACGAGCTCGTCGAGCTCGTTCCAACGAGGGGTCATAACCTATGTTTTTGAGACAAAAAATGAAAAAAATTAGTTATTCAAGAATTTTTTTTGCAAGTGTCGTCTGCTTTTCATGTTAGGTAAAGGGTTAACCTTTTATCCAAAAAGAATTATCATAACAGGCCTATTCCCCCTCCGTTGTACAAGTTTTGTGGAAAAAATCAGCAGTTCTTCAGTACCCTCCTTTACGCACCCATCCCTCTGTAAAAGTGGTATACACGCTGTTATCCGATTAGCCACAGAAATACCCCATGGGAAGGGGATACGCGACTCTGTATTACTCACCCAAAAATGTGAGATAGAATGGTGCAGTCTTGGGAAAAATAACCTCCTGGAGCAACTTGAAAAGTTTCAGCACGCCGAAGGCAGGGACAATGAGGGATTTGAAATCCATTGCGACTCGAATAACTTATGAATCGACGGGAGTCGGAAGCGAGTATCAGTAATGTTATTTGGTTCGAGTGCGCGGTGGGGCAGTGGGTTCAGGACCTCGAGCTGGATGGCAACTTGGAATTGTGCACAACTACAAAAATTCTGTGTTTTATTTAGAAACGTAGGCATATGTATGGTAGTGCCGAAATCGAAATTTGACGGTTGTTTTAGAAGAAAGACAAGTTCCTCACAAACAATGAGGACCACTCACAAACAATGAGGACCCACTCATAAACAATGAGGACCCCTCACAAACAATGAGGACCCACTCACAAACAATGTTGACTTTGTGAGGGACTCACAAAAATGAAGACCCATTCACAAACAATGAGGACCCACTCACAAACAATGAGGACCCCTCATAAACAATGAGAAGTATGTGAGGGACTCACAAACAATGAGGACCCACTCACAAACAATGAGGATCGACCCACTTAAAACAACGAAGAGCCACTCACAAACAATGAGGGGCCCCTCACAAACAGTGAGGAGTCCGTCACAAATAGTGAGGAGTCACTCACGGAGAGTGAGTTCCCTCCCAAATGATTCCTCCCATCCTCCTTCAAGAAAATCTGATACTTCAAACATAGTGAATTTAATGGGCTGGGGCGGGGGATGAGGTAAAGTAACCTCTCTGATAGCTATCCCTTAATAAGTCATTCCCTCATAACGCTTTTTCTTCTTAGAAACATTTTCTGTCCCACAACACCTTTAAGGCTACTTCGAACATGCCTACGGGTCAGGGACAGTGGCCCACACATTGCGTAGCCCTAGTTGAATAAAGCATATGCCCATGTTACGAAATTGATAACGCCCCCAGTGCGTGTTCATTCCTCCAATAAGGAGATTATAAACAATAAACGAAATATTTTCAACGATATGAGTTTTATTTCAGCTATAAAAAATATTACATGATTTTTGACATTTTTATTTCGGCAACAAACATAGTACAGTCCTTTTCACAATACCATAGGATAATAAAAATCTTCTGGGACTTTCTCTAATCGTCATCTATTTCTATCGACACATCTAAAAAATAAATAAAGGATCAAAAATATATTTTCGTTTCTCAATTGCGAATTTTTCGGCTTCGCTCATTCCGAAACCCTCATCGCGCCGAAGTCGCTGAGCAGTTTCTTTTATTTTTCTGTTGATCGGATGCCGTTTGAACATCCGTACTCGGTTCATCCCCCTGAAAAACCTTTTACAGACAGAATCTCTCACACTGTCTTCCAGAGATTCCCTGACGGACTCGTCTTCGGGCAAGCCAGTCTACATACGACGCTTTCAACTCCTGAAATTCTTCCGCATTATCCTCATATGCTCTTCGAATAAAATCGTCCACAGTACTGTTTTCGTCTGCTTCATCTTCTGAGTATTCGCTTCCAGTAGTTGTACCGATATCTTCCGCCCCCGAATGTGCGCTCTCCTCAGAATCCGAGAAGATGTCACCTTCTTCCAATTCATGGCCTTCACCTCCCATTTTTATTTGGGAACAGTACTCCATACGATGTCTCGATAAGCCATCTGTTCGAAAAAAGAGCTTTCCACAAGACTCGCACACTGGCACATCTCAACAGCGTACGTGTAAATTAACAACTGACGCAAGCCCACTGACAACATTGTATTTAAAAGCGTGATGATGAAATGATGAATTATGGGACAGCTAGGAGAGAGAGGCTAGTTAACCCTATCCCCACCACAGTCCATTAAATACACTATGTTTGAAGTATCGGATTTTCTTGTATGAGGATGAGTGGGTCCTCATTGTTTGTGAGTTGGTCCTAAGTGTTTGTGAGTGGGTTCTCATTGTTTGTGAGAGGTCCTCATTGTTTGTGAGGAACTCCTCACTGTTTATGAGGACTTTATGAGGGACTCACATAGCAATTAAAATTATCTGCTAACTCCTTTGAAGTTGCTCTAGGAGGTTATTTTTCCCAAGTCTGCACCTATCTCGCATTTTTGGGTGGGTAATGTAGAGTCGCGTATCCCCTTCCCATGGAGTACTGAAGAACTGCTGATTTTCTCCACAAATCTTGTACAACGGAAGGGGACTAGGTTTGTTATGATAATTGTTTTTTGAATAATGGTCAAAACGTTTAGAATAGAATGGTAGTTCTTTCATGTTTTTGTGAGATTTGTTTGGATAAAGTTGGGATTTTTATGATGGGATGAGCATACCTTGAGTGTTTTCTAACATGCTTTTTGATCAAACACTTTAAAATTAATTATCCGTTTCATTTAATATGTAAGTGCGCAGACTGCCAAAAAGGTTTTGTCACAAACAAGAAATTCTCTTCATATTTACTTTCAGTCTTGAACGGAAACATTGAATGAAATTTGACGGGTGCACGTGATAATTCCCTGCACTCTGATTGGCTGAGCCTGAAAATACAAAGGGGCGTGATTTTCTATTGGCTCGTTAACACTTTATCGCTTTCTATGACACATTTCCAAGAAGTCACAAGGGCTCTCTCCTCAATATGAGCAGCTTTCTTTATTACTTGAGTTTAACAATTAAAGGCAATTTTTGTGACCACCTTTGAAAAAGATGGTGGCTGGACATTATTTTTACTTGATTTTGTCAATTTTATTAAGAAAAAGGTAGCGGAACACGTTTAACACAATGGAACAGGTTCAGTCCATTATTGAACTCAATTGGTATTGTTTGCAACAACAGTTTTACCTCAGTGTGTTTGAGAAGCGACAGACCGCCATGAATAAGTTGCTTTATCGATGGATGGCATATACATGTATAGTAGGTTTGTATTTTTCTCAAACTGACACGCCATTTTGTTTTTCGAGAAATTTTGAGAAGCGTTTTTATAAATAAATTTAAATACTTTAAAATTAATTACCCATTTCACAGGTTCCTTAACGAAATTTATTGCAGACCAACAGCTTTTCAATTGTTGGTATTTAAAAATGTTACGCCATTTGAATTTAATTTAAGGGGACGCCCAACCTAACTTTGGTCAAATTTCATGTAATTTTCTTTCAAGTCTAAAAAAGGCTCAAAATGAATAACCCCAATAAATTATATACCAAAATACTTGGAATGAAACATAGAACATGCGGAAACTGAAATGTGTCATGGAACTGCTGCCATGTGTAAATAACACCACCTGAAAGTCTGCTATGGCATAAGTAAGAGAACAAAATTTTTACAATAATAATAACAGTTGTCTTCTCGAAACATTGAAGTACATACTCGAAGAAGTCTTTTCCTAATTCATGAAAGTAATAAAGATTGAGACCAAATGTTATAAGTGGAGCGCTCACTGATTGAAGGCAGACATTTTCTTTTGTTTATGTTTTGAATTGGGGAGTTCAACAAAGGTCAACTTGAAAGAGTCCACCAGAAGAAGTGTGGAAGGACAAAAGAGTGTCTCCCAATATAAAGATGTATGTGTCACTGTGGTGGTTTGGAAAGAACTGTGATATTCTCCTATGTAAACTGCACTGCAAAGTCATACATTGTAGTTGAATAAATATATTTACAAACCACTTGCACTGTAATGTAACCCCTTTTATCCCATGCATCAATTTGATAGTGATTAAATTGTTAAATTTGTCTGGTTTATCAATAAGTATATTAGCTTTGTTTAACTCTTGGACACCAATACACTCACGATATCTGTTGGAGAAGAAATAAGGGTAACTATAACCTGTCACTGCAATAAACCATCTAAAGTACTTAAAAGTACATTGTTATTCAAAACACATCAAATCAACCTTACATAACCATTATTGCATGTACTTTCTCCAAGGAGGCTTATTGGCATACTGAGATCAGAAGGGCACATCCAGAGGGTCTCACTTATTTTTGTCAAGAACGCAGTACACAAAGCAATCCCCAAAAGGTGACAAATGAGCTCGATTTGACACAAAAAATTTCCCGGGGGGGGGGGGGGGGGGGGGGCTCTTCCTTGTATGACTCTACCTCCGTCACTCAAGGCATATGCCTTTTTTCTCAAGGTTCAACTTTTTTTTTCTTTTTGAAGATCCTGGCCACACATGTTCCAAACAGGTAACCCTCCAAATAAGTGTATCTGCAAAAATCATGTTACATTGCAAAACATTCTTTTTAGACTTAAGTTCTGGACCTTTCTTACTTCCAACTATAACACTTAATTTATCGATTAATGGGTGAATAGAAAAGTCCTGCCATAATCAACATTTTGAGTTCCATAAGCCTTCATAACAGCTCCGATAAAAGTGTCAAACATCAGATTGGTGGCTTAAAACAGAATATTCATTAGGTTGTTGCTTGATAAGTAATAGTAACAAAATCTTCACCAGAAATATTTGTAGCAATACAATTGAGTGTATCAGCAGGCACTTTCCAACAAATTGTAACAAATCAACTAGTTATAAACAAAATTTTCAAACTCAAAAGAGTGAAAAAGTACAACTCTGAAAATATGTGGGAAGAAACACATGCTACAGCAGCTAAACAGTCATCGTTTCCCCATGATGCTCGATCACAACACCAAATATCCTTGGAGTAGCGGTGGTTGAGATACAGGGAGAATGTTGGTATATGTAATGATGTGTGGGTAAGAGGACAGAGGTCACCACTGCACGGCCCTAGATGCACCTTTGATTTTCCAACTTCCAGGTCTGGGGCATATAATCGCAACTCACCCACCTTATCAATTCATAATTTCAGTAAAATAAAAGGAATTATCAATTTTAATTAATTTATAGATGATGGGAAATATTTGGCTTCTTTCGCCTTCTCGTACTATTAATTACCACAAACAATATCAGTTTGATGCCCACAAACGAAACTGAACGCATGTGGTCTGGTTAAAAAGTAACTCGGCATGGATAATGAAGAAATTGCAAATATTTCGTGTATTTCATTTGTTTAAAGCCAATTGCAGCTAATTTTGACCGTGGATTCGATAATTCGTTTCGGTTTTGACCACACGGTCACGCTGACAGCGGTTATGTTTATTGTGATATGCAAATTGGAAGATAGTTTCCGGTGAAGGAGATTTGTCACATTTGTAAAACGATGGCAAAAGACACTGATCGACGCTTGTGTTAGTGTGGTTGGTTGCAAGAAAAAACTAAATTCTCAGCATCGTCCAAGCGCACCTTATTTAAAAACGCGAATGCATCATTTTCAACCCATCTTCAATCGGTCCTTTGCAGACATCAAAAACAGCCGCGAAAAATTCCATGGTCACTAGGAAGTGAATAACTTCACAACATCTGGGGAAATCAACACGCTCAATATAGTTCCAGGTCACTTGGAATATACTTCGTGAAAAAGTGATTTCTGAAGCATTCTGTTTACTTTGTTATGAATATTGCCTTATTTCATGTGTATCGTCCCGATTTAAAACACTCGGTTATTCTTTTACAAGTGGTTCATGTTGTCTTTCTAGTGTGGAATAATTCAGATGTTTTGTCAACAAAAAAGTTCAGACAGCCTGTCAACACGAGAGGGAATTTCGAACCATATTTTGCAGTTATTCATAACATTAACAGCTCAAGTATTTGCTGTCACCTGTTTGCAAATCCGCTCATACATTGTCTCGAACAAATAAAGGGCGTGATCCCGTTCTTGCATTCTTACGATTGCCCAAATTGAGTATTTCTGCCAGAACCACATCGTAATCACATGACCGGAATAAACATCATTGAAACATCGCCACATCCGGGACATCCAAAATTTGTGTTGGTGTTATTACATTCAAACATCAAAACCCACCTGAGTGTGTGTCAAAAAAATGCTTTCTCCGAGTCTGTAGTATGTTATTATTATATTGAGGACAAGGCTTTCGAATTACCAATTATTTTGTGGTTTTACCGGTTCGTTACTTATGCCATTGGCAAATTAATCTTCTTCAAAATCATAAAATTCACTTTTTTTCCTGAAAAAAATTATATGTACCTTTTCTATGTACTTTACTCATTATTTTGATATATAATTTGCCTTTCCTTACTTCTCTTATCTGTTTCTGAGGCATTGGGAAAATGTCAAAAAATTGACCAAAGTTAGGTTGGACAACCCCTGAAAATTAATTATCCATTTCATAGATTCTTTGACGAAAATTATTAATATATTATAGTAAATGATCATACATCATTCAAATTCAATACAAATCACCGTGTTCCGTTCTGCAGCACTCAGTTATACCAGACATCCTTCATTTCTATAGTCTCAAGTGACTGGAATAATATCCCATCAGATGTACGAAATAATAATTCTGTATATCAGTTTAAGATGTTTTCAAACAAGGACAAGCGCCGACCACCCTCCTTCTTCGGTGGAGCGAAATCGCACTGAGCTCAGATCTATCATTGTAGATTACGACTTGGATGCAGTTTGCTTAATGCACAATTCTTCTGTAATCACCTTTCCAATTCACCTTATTGTTGATGTGGGGAACTGGAGACAACAAGACATTTCTTATTGGTTTGTCCGCTCTATACTCTGTTACGTAACAACACGTTAGGTATGCTTTCCTAGTGTGTAGATTTTGATGCCTTGTTATTTGGTTCCACACGTCTTAATACAAAAGAGAACCATATGGTTTTTGAAGCAGTCCATGACTATACAGTTAAAACTAGAAGTCATGTCATGAAATGCGCACAGATAGCACATTGATCTGCGCGTTGATCTACGCGTTGTGACCACACCACAGTAAGGCTATCAAATTCTATACATACGGCCTGTGCACAAGCAATGTTTCAGCCAATGGACCTCTGGGTAACCCGGAGGTCCATTAGCAGAAAAATTGCCTGCGTTTGCTATGAGTAATCAGGAGAACCTGCCATGATTTGGATGCCATTCGACATGGCAATTGCACGCAATTCCTACGCGCAATTAAGCGCACATTTCGTGACAGGACTTCTAGTTTTAACGGTATCTTACAAACTGGCCGCTTTACCACATAAGTTATCTTTATTCCCTCTGTTACTGGAAGATCACCTGTGTGAGGAAATATGCCCCCCCCCTTTCCTGGCTTATAAGGACATTCATAATCTGCTCGCTAGCTCAGTGATATGTCAGTGCTGCCCTGCAGTCAAACTTGTGAATGTTTGGTGATCATCTTCTTTTTTCGACTCTTTCTCTCTCATTTATAGAAAATCTAGTGTGACGTGTATTTTTTCCATATCATTCCTGTAATCAGTGTGTGAAGCCATCACACCAATATGTTACGTGCAGAAGAGAATGTGAACATACCTGATACCTCTGTCATCATTCAACTATTTTTGTAATTTTATTCTATCTGGAAACGACCTCGAAAAAGCTTAAAGCTGACTGTCGGATCCAATTTATTGTACCGATGTGCATACATTACAGGTTTAATGGAAATACATATTGTTTAAACCAAACTGATAGGGGGACTACGTCATAGCAATTAAAATTTAAGAGAGGGGAGGGGTTATGACGTCATAGCAATTAAAATTATCTGCCAACTCTTTTCATTTGTTAGGCGGACTACGTCACAGCAATTAAAATTATTAAAATATTTTTTTTTTAAAAATGTGACCGCAGCCTTTTCTCCTTCGCCCCTCCCCATAACCTCATTTAACTCCCCTTGCCGGAGGAGGTTCATACCTTCTCCGAAACCTTCTCCGGTCAATCCACATCGATTCGTGCATCTCCTACTATTCCTTTGTTTCGGCCGCTGAGTATCGAGGTCATATGTTTTCGACCTCAGGGAATACACAAGATTTGCCTTTCTCCCTGTAAGAATATTCTTCTTATTCCAGTCGACAGTAATGAAGATATCTTAGAAGGGGGTGGGGGGGGGGGGTGGGGTGGGGGGGGGGGACAAGACTAAAATTTCCGACAGACATACATGTACAAAAGCTTCCAACAGTCTTCAAATTGCACACCCACAGTAAATCTTTATGACGTTAACCATTTCGGACAGGGTTTGCAAACGGTACTGGGAACGATACCCGCGGTGCACGGCCTTTTAATCAGTACCAATTCCAATCCTTCAGAACAGACGGTTCCGGTACTCGTAGTTATTATAAGTGAGTGTGATACACGAGTAACACGACAAAATCTACGCGGGCAGTAAAGTGTTAATTGAATGTTCCCATAACGTTAGAACCTCAAAGAATAGAGTCCCGCCACCCGTTTGAAACGGACTGCGGGATGTCTGATACAGTTAAAACTAGAAGTCCTGTCATGAAATGCGCACAAATAGCACGTCGATCTGCGCGTTAATCTTCGCGTTATGACCATAGTAAGGCTATCAAATTATGTGCATATGGCCTGTGCACAAGCAATGTTTCAGCCAATGGACCTCTAGGTAACCCGGAGGTCCATTGGCAGAAACATTGCCTGTGTTTGCTATGAGTAACCAGGAGAACATGCAATGATTTGGATGCCATTCGATATGGCAATTGCGCGCAATTCCTACGCGCAATTAAGCCTAGATAAGCTCATAGTTCGTGACAGGACTTCTAGTTTTAACTGTAGGTGAAGTCTATATAGTCTACTTCAAATTATTACTGTGACTTATTATTAGGGTGCCCATTGATTCCAAGTTCGAACACGCGGGGTTGCAGACAATGATGAAAATTACTGCAAACAACGAGTTGGAAATGCATTTTTTCTGCTTTTAAATTTAAATTGGTAATAAAGATGTGTCAGTTCAAAAAATAGTAAATACTACAAGAATCAGACACAGCATGTGACTGTGACTTTGGCAACTTGGAAATCACGCGCAGTTGATCCACTGTTCACAACTTGGTAGTTTGCGCTTGTAATCCCCCCCATCCCCACCTGCCACCGTGTTTCTGACAATCCGTGATCGTCATTTGTGGCAGCCTGGCAGGTAGGTCCATAGTGATAGATATATTTTCAGTTTTTCAGCCTAAATAACAAGTATTTATTGATTGAATTTGACCCCCAAAATCACAGTTCACTCTTTTTTACCGATTAGAGTTTCCTCGAATCAACTACGATCGACTTTCGTCGAGCTCGTTCCAAAGAGGGTCACATGATATGGTTTTGTTGTGATTTTTTGAAAAAATTTAAAAAATGATATTTAAAATAATAAATTTTGAAATCGTCTGCGTTGGGTAAAGGGTTAACACTAAAATGGACATCGAGATCAGTGATGATTCCATCCTGCGGCCCTTCTGATCCGTAGGATTAAATTATTACCGAACCTCCCTACAAATGCAAGATAGACTCTTCCATTTCACGGTTATGTCTCGGTTTGTCGGTTCACTAACTTTCAATAATTCTCGATCCGCCCGCAAGCGAATTAATTATTTTCTCGGTTTGCCCGCAAAAAGCAAGCTTCACATTCTATCCATGTTTTCACTATCGTTGTAGCCTGTACGGATTTGCTTTGTTACAATTTATGGGAGAGTGCCTGTAGGAACGCTACCATGAATCGGAACAAGGCAAATACATGTGTACAAATTTTGAAGACCGAGAATAATTTTGCAACTACCAGTTAAGGGCCTATATAAGTAATGAAATTTCGTTTATTTTGAAAATTCTCACCTCCGATATTCCTTCAATTCAAATTAAATATACACAAAAAATGCATCAAAATGAAGGTTGGGATGTATAGAACACGAAACACACGTGTAATCAATTCATAGAGTCGACTGAAGGCACCACTGGTTCCTGGAAGTCTGTTGCCGTATTCGCATCAGAACTGATAATTTAATAATATTTCACGAAAACAGCTTGTGGCCAAATGTGCTTTACATATCCAAGAACAAAGCTAGGGGATCAAAATTCTTCAAAACACGGCGACAGAGCTGCATTGGGGAAAATTCCAACGCCTTTGCTTTTGTTTACGTATGGGTATACTTTCGATTTCCGGCCGACGTCATCGGACAGAAAAAGCATGTAAAACAACGCCGTCTAAAATCAAATAATGAAAAAGATCGCCTTCATACAGTATACTGTTATTAGATAGAGATTGCACAGTTGCCATATTCAATGCAAGATATCATGATACCTGTTGAACTTTCTTAGAATTACGATTTTGTTTTTTGATGGAAATTCGTGGTAACGAGTGATTTGCGCATGTCTGTCGAGCATGGAAACCATCTTCAATAAAAAATGCAGACAGTGTTGTCCTTTTCCAAAATGCAGACATGTCGCTATATTCGAAAGTGTTTTGAATGCCTAGCTTTGTTCTTGGATATATGAAGCACATTTGGCCACAAGTTGTTCTGATGAAATATTATTTTATTATCAGTTCTGGTGCGAATACGGTAGCAGACTTCCAGGAACCAGTTGAGCCTACAGTCGACTCTACGAGTTGATTACATATGTGTTTCGTGTTCTATACATCCCAACCTTCATTTTGATGCATAATTTGTGTATATTTAATCCGAATTTAAGGAATATGAGAGGTGAGAATTTCAAAATAAACAAAATGACATTACTTATATAGGCCCTTAATGCATACAGATATGCACACAGAGGGGGGCTTTTTGCTAACCGTTTGATCCCCCAAAATAAAATATAAAAAATAAAATCCCCCTCAACCCCAGTTTAAATAAAATTCCGATGATAATCTAAGTATGGATTTTTTATGGTCTTATGTCTATATATTTTTAGGAAACTTTTATCAATGAAGTGGGAGCGCGGTGGCTCAGTAGGTAGAGGTGCAGGCTGCAAGCCGAGAGGTCCTCGGTTCGAATCCCACCTGCGGCAACCGCGTTGTGTCCTTGGGCAAGACACTTCATCTCCATTGCCCGCGTGGGGGCACGATGACGCCGTGTACTGAGGCGTACTGCACGTCGATGGTACGCATGTCTTCAACCAATCTAACCCTGCCTGTGCTGCAGTGCGGAGTTACGATGTTGGGGAGCTGGCAGCTGCTCGTCGTTGCTCGGTGGTTCTCCTCGGGTACTCCGGCTTCCCCCACCCGTAAAACTGTCACGGTCATGATTAGCCATTGTGCATAAATATGTGACCTTAAACATCAATAAATAAATAAATAAATATCAATGAAGTCTCTTCAAAAAATATATTGTATTTATTTGAACTAGACCGTAACAATAATCCGACTTAATCATCTCCAGCAGATGTTGTTTTAGCAGTCAACATGCAACACTTCATGACTCCTACTTACAGTACGTGGAGAGTGGATTGTAACTAAATCACCCGCGGAGTGGAGTTATCACCCAAGCTATAACTTTCAAATTTTGTATATATCGGCAAAAAACACAAGCAATATTTCAGCCAATGGACCTCCGGGTTTTACCCGGAGGTCCATTGGCTGAAACATTGCCGGTGTTGGTTATGCTTTGCAACAAATTTGCAATTATTGCTCGGGTGGAATTTCCACTCTGCTGGTGATTTAGTGATAATACACTTTCCACGTACTGTAGAAAGCAATAGGAGTCGGCAGATCGAGATCCCCCCTCCCATATTACTGTGTTCAGTAGTGTAGAAAATGATGCCGTTCAGAGCGCCAGGGGTGAAATGTTAAATCAGTTTTAATTCTGTCTTCCATCCGTTTCTCTGTCCACTTTTATAACGGTAGTACAGAAGATGAGCTCAATTGTGAATTGCATCCTCTATGAGAAGTGAGAAATGCATCATCGTTAAAAATAATCCAAGCGCAGGAGGTATCAAACAGCCAGAGATTAAACAGACAATGCAAACAATACAGACGTGCGTTTTAGCTATTCTTGAGCGTTCGATCCAATCTTATTTATTTTTGTCTGAAAAATTCCAATATAAATACGATTTGAAGTAAGGAAAATGAGAGGTTCCCCATATCTTAACGCGTACGAGATAAAATCGAAACATTGTGAAGTCTCCGATCGGATGACTTTGAGTTCCGGAGTAGACTAATGTGGCTCCACATTAAATCAGTACACGTTCTATCTGTTCCGAAAGCTCAATGTTACGAAAATTCCATCGAGATTTTATCGAATGCAATGGATCAGATGAACGTTGCTATCTAAGAGGCTTATTTTGAAGTTTGACTTCCTATCTGAATCTCTTGATTTTCGAAGTTCAGGAAACTGTCTATTTTCCAGGAAACTATTTTTAAAATGGAAAAATATTAATTTAGAAGATTTGCAGAATGTTGTCTAGAAACCTATTTTTTTACATATTCAGCTATATACGACCAAAGCTGACACGATCAAGTCAAAATGATGTTCTTTACTCGCGGAGTTCATTGCATTAAGTAAACCGTCAGGCCACCAGTTCTAATCAGAATTCAACGCTGTTATGGACTGTCTGTTTACCCCTTTTCGTGGAAATTTGCGCCCAGACGACCGTTGATGTAATGTGACATGTCTATACTAACAAAGATATACAAGTATTCTTTCCCGCCCCAGTTATAGACATTTCTGTCCATATGTTTTTAATTCCCCTTGGAAACATTAAGATATTAACATAACAGGTAGAACTGCTCGGCGTAATCATAAAATTACGAGTGTGGTTGGTCTTCATTTCTGATTGTATGGTCATAAAAAATGTGGATCAAATCAAGAAAGGATTGAGCAATATTTCTTGACTGACAGAATGTTAATCTTTATGACGTTTTTCAGATTCAACCATCTGGAATATATCAGTTGGTCGGAAAAGCGAACCATAGGTTCGCTTTTCCAACCAAGTGAAATATTCAAGGCGACTGAATCTAAACATAGTAGATGGGCTATTTGATTGCTAGTCTGGTTCTAGGCATAACAGAATTAGACTGGTAGCTCAAGAGCTTGTCCATTAAGCTCGAGAGAAGATTTATTTATTTATTAGGGTTTAACGACAAATTAACAGCCATGGTCACATCATGTCGGTGACAGTTTTACTGGTGGAGGAAGCCGGAGTACCCGGAGAGAACCACCGAGCAACGACGAGCAGCTGTCAGCTCTCCAACATCGTAACTCTGAACTCTGCACCGCCGCACAGGCAGGGTTAGATTGGTTGAAGACATGCGCACCACCAACGTGCAGTACGCCTTAGTACACAACGCCATCGTGCCCCCATGTAGGCAATCGGGGTAAAGTGCTTTGCCCAAGGACACAACGCGGGAGCACGAATCAGTCGCTGAAGTGGTCACCCATCCAACAACTGACCGCGCTCGACGTTGCTTAACTTCGGTGATCTGACGAGAACCGGTTACCGCGACGCCACCGCGCCCCCTCGAGATACGATACAATACAGTATCGTGATTACAAAAATGGGCAGGAAATTTGGGTCAAATCGCGCCTGTGTCGTGACCTAGTTGACATTGTACGTCCGCCCTCCCCATCAAAACGTTGTGGAAGAATTTGATTTTCGAAATTCGACCTAGTTTTCTTAGTTATTTTGTTTTTGAAAAATTCGACCTGTGTCGTAAGTATGCCACGACCAGAATGCAATCTAATCGAGAGAGAGGCTGCTTTTGCAATCACAGTGCGCCATTATTTGACACACTTTACACTAGTGAGTTACTCACAGCTTTACACGAGACCAGATAATAATACACCACATTTTCGTAATAATTTTTGGACAAATGATAAAAATTAAAATGTGAAAAAACAAATTGAAAATTATTTGAAATGCAAATTGTTTCAAATTTATATGTTATGAAGTTGCCTATGGCCTGATTATGTCATCTTATTTAGAAAAAATAGATCACAAACAAACCAACAGTTAATTAGATGTGTAAAAGCACTGTTAGGGGCAGTTTTGGATCATTCGTACGAAATACGAGAGAGAAATATAAGACAGATGGGATATAATGTGAGTAAAGACCGGATAGTCTAGTAACTTAACAGCAAACTTTAGCCATACTGGAACGGAGAGTGCTTGCCAGTTTTTGCTACTTCATAGAGTTGTGCTTCTTCATTTATTTATTTATTTATTTATTGATGTTTAAGGTCACATACTGATGCATAATGGCTAATCGTGACCGTGACAGTTTTGCGGGTGGAGGAAGCCGGAGTACCCGGAGAGAACCACCGAACAACGACGAGAAACTGTCAGCCCCTCAACATTCTAACTCTGTTAAGCTCCGCTCAAGCAGGGTTACAGTGGTTGAAGACATGTGCACCATCGACGTGCAGTACGCCTTAGTACACGGCGCCATTGTGCCCCCATGTAGGCAACCGGGATAAAGTGCCTTGCCCAAGGACACAACGCGGGTCGTCCCGGACGTGGGTCGAACTCGGGACCTCTAGCATAGAAGTCCAACAGTCTACCAATGAGCCACCGTGCTCACCGTGCTTCTTCATACGAGTAAAACGAAACACATATCCTACCACAATTTGTCCTGTTTCTGGTAAGGTTTCCAAGATGGCTGCCAAGTTTGATCACTCTGCATCGTATTATTCGCACTGATGAACCCATCGCAAAGACGATAATGTCCCACAATAATTTAGATGCTTTTGCAAAGATGGCTGACGTATAGCTGTCGCCAATATCAAGAAGACTGGACTTCATTTCAAAATCGTGGTTGCTCTTCATAGTTGTAGATTCTCAAAGTATGTCAAGTTAAGTAAAGCACAAAAATTATATTTATATAATTATAATTAAAAAAAAACAAAGAAAAATGAACAAAATTCTTCTGTGTTGCTGAAATATGACTTTCAAACATATTTTTGAACATGCCTCCCACCGTTCACACAAAGGCATCACTCGTCCCGGTAATGCTATCGACAAGGAACTAGGGCCCTGCGAAGCATCGAAATTCGATTCGATTCGATTCGAAATGTTCCCCATGATTCGATTTGATATCAATCGTGCCGATTCGAAAATTTTCTAATCGTTCAGGAGATGTTCTCAAAATCCCACAAAATCGTACAAAGTGTCTACCTTTGAACTCTTCTTCTATCATCAGGTCTCCTGTTTACAGGAGACCTGATGATAGAAGGAGAATTCAAGTAGGTTCCGCATCCAAAACTACATTGATTCCGTTCTGGAATATTCCGATTTTAGTTTGATTTGCACCAGTCGCCGTTGTACACAATATCTGAGTGGAGACTGACAATATTAACGGCTGTAAGAAGGTGCAATGTCCATAATTTGGTAAGTGGTGAGATTTGATTCGAGATTCGATTCGGTTCGAAATCTGATGCCTGATTCGATTCGACATTCGATTCGTCCCACACTTGGAGATTTGCAGGGCCTATAAGTAATATTACTAGAGTGTCTTGAATGTAAGCATCCGATTTCAATTACTCCCATCCCTTCCACTTTTCCAATCCCGGTTGGTAACATTTGGAGTGGTAACTACAAAATTACAACTTATAGGCAAGAACTTGTGTTGGAACTAGGGAATATCGACTGAACTCCTTCAACTGAACAATATTATAATGTTTGGTCTAACAGCCTTAAAAAATAAGCTACATTCCAGTCAGAAGTGTGAATTCTATCAATCTGAAATCCAACCTTTCGCGATGAGATTCTCTGGATTTCCAACTTTTCGAATCTCAGATGGACCTTGGATGCACACCAGCCTCATCATATCTGCCACTGATGCCGAGATACAATGATATAGGCCCAGTATCGACCAATTCGTTCACCTATTTTGATTAATAATTGAAAAATAACGATCATTCAATATAAATCAATTGACTAGTCAATGTTGTTAGTAAAGTCCAGACCTTTCGCCAATCCCAACCTCTGATTGGAAATATCCAGATTTAGAGATTACTTACAACACTTTTAAGTATAACCTTTGACTGAAACCACATACCTTTCCCAAACCACCCGTTTTTCTTACTGATACATTCTCCTTCAGACGACATTTATACACAACTCTAGGCCATAATGCTCAAGTCACATTAATGTTTTCCACCTAGCCCCACGCCACCGGAATTTCTTATCCTCCACGTTCTGAAACTTGCAATCTTGCGACCCAGTTTTTATTCGTCATTTTTTTGGAGTGGAAGTGGGTTATGGAGAAACACATCCCCAATACCGTCACCTCGGCGTGCCTGGTAAGAATAAATCAATAATTGAACAAAAGCACACTGACACTGAAACTTTCTAATTCAAGGTGCCACAACACTCTTCATGCATCATATAAATGCAGAAGAGTTGAATAATGTATGATTTTTTATATGTGAATAGTGTGATTATAAACCAGATATAGACAGAACGCGATGTATGTTTGAATTGGTGGATGTTTTACGTGACGAGTTTGAATGTTGTAGTCATTACACCATTCCAACGAGTTATGTAAAACTTTGTTTATTACACATCTCATGCATTAAAATTCATTTAAATAAACAAATTTTAATTCGGATGTTCAAACCCGAAATTAAGGAGTCCGTTTGTTTTGTTTGAAGCTGTACTGATCAATTGGATCGACAAATAATCAAAACCACCTTTTGGGAACCAGAGCATGATTGCTGAAATTCATATCGCCGTTTCTCTTCGCTGGTAACCATTTGGCGGCTAATTACTGTTAGTAAAAGAACAAATTATGCAGATTTGCAAAACAGCTGGGAGAAACTTTGTAAAAAGAAGTTCGAAGCATGTCAAAAGATCCGAAGATTTACCGAAATAAAGTTGACCAATTTAGATATAACGGGATCCGCAGACAAGACGGCCACGGGACTGGGTTAATGTTGTGGTTGGAAATGATTGTTTTTTTTTAATATTATTTAATTTTTGGTTAACTAATTTTTTTGTGAACCGACTTTATTTTGCTTTGAACGTTTTCATTTTCACACTACGCGACAGACGACTGATACATGTAATTGTATAACGAAATTTGGAAACTTTTCGAAGCGTAACTAATGACTCGACAGGAAACGAACTAGCATAAACGGCACTGGGGAAACAGTTCGGGCTTGTACCGCACCAGATCAATACAGAAACATATATGTCATACCGGCGATTCCGTTAAATACAAGGGTTTAAAGTTTATGATGCGTAATAAATAAATATTTCATTTGACGACTATTGATCTACATAAACAATTTGAATGATGATTCAAAGTCAGATAAACAACAGAGAAAATTTAACAAGACCTCGGAAGTGACATACTACAGTGCAGACCGGTGTGCCACATGGGTTGTGCTAGATAGAAGTCATAACATAGCGAATGATGGTGAAGTGCCTGAAGATGTTGACCCGAAAATGTTCCCACTTAACAAATATTTTTCGGACCAGAATACTCATGTTCAATTGAACACACCTCTTGAACCCTAAACTTGTCTCCACCATTCTTCCCCATAGAAACCAGGTCCAATTTTAGAAATGAAGATGGCGGCCCCATCTACCATAACGCACTACCCTTAAAATATGTGCTGCGCATGCACACTAGCACCACGTATGCCCAAGGTAATAACCTTAAACACGGAAACTCACCTTCACCTTAAAAACCTCGCTTTTAAGCCTTTGGAACCTGATGGTATATTACATATCAGTTCAGGGCCATCAACTAGTAGAGTCTATATTCGTCACCCACGGGACGATCAATCACTATTTTCAAAGTGCAGCCTTGAGGCTGCACGTTGAAAATCTTGACTGGTCTACCACACAAATTCAGTATAAACTTTAGAAATAAGTATAAAACACAAACACTCTTGTTTGCCGACTAGCCTGTCGTGTGGCTGGTATATATTAACGTATTATCGTATATTATCATAACAATCAACATTTCAAACAGTACATTCTAAACATTTGTTTCCTACACATTTGTACCTGCATTTTGCAATTTGCCAGTATATGTTTTTATATATATATATTTTTTATATATGTTTTATATATTTTTCTTAAAACAGTCTCCCTCAAACGATGACCCTGACCGCCCAGGAAAAACCAGAGATAAAAAACCCCCGTAGTGGTCAAAAATGCTCTAGAAACCTGTGTCCAAAAGCTGAGATAATACTATTATCTCTATCAACGCCATCTCGGGAGGATTCACTTGGACTTGTGACATTACTGAATTACAAAATAATAAATGTAGGCCCTAATGATGAAAAAGAATGGATATGTCACCCAAAAACAGAAATCCAAAATCCAAAATAAGACGTGTGAGACCAGCGAAGCACAGGCTAGAAATGACTCAAACACTTGAATTCCTCTCAATCTCAAAACAACCGTTATGTCCCAATTCTCCAATCAGCCATTGGTTGAACCAACCCACGTGACCCTATACTGATTAATCCAACGTTCAGACAACACTTTTCCGCTATTCTACGAAACGCGGAAAAGGACATGTCTAAACTTTAGAAATAAGTATAAAACACAAACACTCTTGTTTGCCGACTAGCCTGTCGTGTGGCTGGTATAGAAAACTTACAAAGAACGGGAGCCATGAAAATGTGGCAATAAGCGATAATTATAGAAACTTGAAGTATAATTTAAAGTCGTAAACTCTGGGAAACCTGAAGTCTGTAATGTACAGAATCGGTGACATATCCATCCTTACTTGTATCACTTCTCCACCTGCCATGTCGTTTCCAACAACGATCCTTCACCCCAGCGTTTGCCGCCGCTGTGGCACCACCGGATCGTAAAGAATGGAGACCTAAATTTGCATTAGGAAGTACCAACTTTAGCCTTTCTAGAAGAACTTCTCTGGTTCTCGTGTAACTGAGACTCTTGTTCTTGTATACCAGACAACACTTATCATTCGACCTAAATAACGGCCGGAAAAGAAATGCATCTGTGCCCAGCCGCAGATCGGCTAATCTTATATACCTCAAAAGCATACTATACGGACAAGCAGATGTCACACCTCTGGCAATTAGCACCTCATTACCTTGTCTATATTGATCAGTTTTAGATTGTCGGATATACAACAACAAGAAGTCTTCTTTCAAAATTACATCACTGCAAGTAAGGGAAATTAATTCGTTAAATCTAAGAAACCCCGAAAAACTCAACACTAACATGGTGAGGTCTCGAACGACCATTAAATCTTCAGAGTCTTTAAAAATGTCACATAGTTCAATCAAACTGTCAGATGTAACAGAATCTTTTTTATGAACTGGAACAGAACGAAGTCTCTTTGCTGCTTCCTGTAACTCCACGACAAAAGAATTGGCCGTAGGATCCAAAAAATTGTTAAGTTTATGCGCCCATTTAATCCCATACACAGCACTGTTTATAACGTTATGAGAGGCCCCCGAATCAAGTAAATGAGTCATGAAAAGGGCAACTTGTACTGGTTGTGTTGGTAAAGCATTGAAAGAATGTTCAAAACAAAATTGTTCCCACCTCCTGAAACTGCTGAAGTATTTTTCCACTGTTGCCGAACTCCTGGATTTCAAAAGATACATGGACATATTGTCAGCCAACCTGGACATGTCAGCGGTCATAACTATACCACTCACCACCATAGCTGTTTCCACATTTTTCTTCAAGTTTAATCCTAAAAAGAACAAACAGAACAATCTCCGATCAATGAAAATCTATCTTATATGCCAATAACCTGAAACGTAAATGTTTCTCAACAAAAATTCCGTTTCTCCCTTTTCCCCTGTAAGTTACTCCTGTAGTCGGTAACACCCTGAAATTCTTAATAGCATGTGAGTACTTGGCATCTTTACAACCAATGAAAACCCAAAATGGAGCAGATTTCCACTCTGGTACAATGAGAGTACCCCGACCTTTGTCTTTATCCAATTTATGTAAAGCTTTCAAAACGAACTTAGGCGGTGGGACCAACCAATTATTTTCACCACCCCAGTACTGTTTAAAGGCGTCAACACCCTCTGTACCCGGGCACCAAATCCGAGAATTAAACCGTTTACATTTAGTGTTATAATGATAAGCAAATCTATCTATTGTATGCGGCCCCCAGTCCCTATCAATTTCTTTGAACAACCAATACTGAATACCCCAGTCATCACAATCCTTCTGTCTGCTAAGTTTATCCGCCTCTTTATTTTGGCACCTAGGAATCCATTTTGGGACTAGTTTAATCTGATTGTCAGCACAAACACTCTCTATGGATAATGCAACAGCTTGCAAATCTGTCTTTTTACTACCAACATTAATTATGTTTGTAACATTCTTATTGTCTGTTAACACTCTTACCTGTTGTCCACTAAGCAAATTCGAGGAATGCCTCACCAACCTGTGAACAGCCTCAAGTTCTCGCCATGTAGAACTCAACAATCTTTCCTCATCTGTCCAACTTCCGAAAACCTTTTCCGGATTGTCATAAGGGGAGCCGCCCCTCAAAAATATAACCTCAGGAGCCCCTCTCCTGGCACAAGAACTTTCAGTGTCTTGCCAAATACCGGCCGAACAACCAGCCTCATTATCAGCCTTTATAAAAGATCCCTTCTCCGAAATATCTGACATTTCCCATTCTGAAATTGTTCCATCAGAGGCCCCACCTCTGATCAACTCCTCATTAAGGACTCCCACACAAGGGTATACAACACCACCATAACCAACCCCGGAAGCATCAGTTGTCAGCTCATACGTGCTGTCTTCACAATTACTGACTCTCTCTAAGGAAATGCCCCTTAGTCTCAGACCTTTACAATTCTCCCCCCAGTAAAACAACTCATCCATTGCTTCTTTAGAAATTTGAACTGGGGCATTCCAACCTGCCCTTGCCATAATACAAGCATATAAACCTCTTGTTTTTAATCTAACAATGTCACCAAACACAAACTGTGTTGAAATAATCTGACCTACGACCTTGGCCACAGACCTTGCTTTTACCAGACCTCCAGCACGACCTACTTCCTTCAATAAACTATCAATTCCTTCCACCATTCTGAACTCCCTCTCTGAAGTAATAGACACAGTACCTTGTTGAGTGTCCCAGTCTAAACCTAACCAAGTTACCTTCTGAGATGGATCCCAAATGCACTTTTCATTGGAAAACAAAAAACCCAAATCAATCAAAATTGACTTTGCTTGAATACTGTTATAACAGGCTTTCTCATAATTACTGGCAGATCCAATGCCGTCATCCAAATACAACACCACCGGAATTTGTTGTTGCCTTAAATATTTGACCACTTCTCTCAGAACCTTAGTAAAAATATAACTAGCAGTGGAAATTCCGAAAGGAAGGACACGGAAAACAAAATAGGAAACTATGCCATTGAAACTCCAGGCAAAACCAAGATACTTTCTATCCGATGGAAAAATGTCGATATGATGATATGCTGATTTGAAATCAAAAATGAATAAATAATCTCCAATTTCTGCCATTTGTCCAAAAACGGACGCATCTTCAAACTTAAATTTAAATTTATATAAACAAGGATTGAGATGTCTACAATCAAGAACTAACCGTGGTTTTCCAGTCCGACTGAAAGCCACCGTTAAAGGGTTAACCAAGAAAGGAATTTCCTTGACCTCTTCAATACAATTTAAACTAATTAATTTTTGTAACTCATCGTTGACAAAATTAGAATTCTGTAATGCTGATCTATTATTTTGTAATTGAACTGAAGCTGGAATTTCCAACAACGGGATTTTATAACCATGCAAAATTATATCAAGCACGCTCTCGCTCGAGGTGATATTTCGCCAAACTGAATAACGGGACTTCAGACGACCAAAAGGTGACACTTGTTTGTCACGTAAACATCGCGAGTGACCCTCACTCGTCTCTATTATTAATTCCCGATTACCATAATTTTGTTTGCCAAAGGGTTCACCCCCGTGAACCATAATTTCAAGACCTTTATCATTAGTTATATGTGTTTTAACCTTTGAACCAAGATTGACTTGGCAATTATCAAAACTAAAACTACTACTTAACTTAAGCTGTTTCTGGTTTTTGAAAGTGGGGCATTCGCCCCTCCAGTGCCCAGCAACCCCACATGCGAAGCAATTTCCTGGTTTGTAAGTGGATACAGGATTTTTTGAAACAGACTCTGAAGCTTTGTATGGAGTGGATCTGAAGCCTTTTCTGAATTTTTTCAAACGATCAGTTTTAATTTTTCTTGAAGCGCGATTTTGTGCTCTCCACATCTTCTTTTCATCCTCCGAATCATCTGCCAGTGGATTTGCTACATACTCCTCGACAACCTTCCATCCAAACTCTGACGAATCTGCTAATTTTATAAGTTTCTGTCTTTTTTCTATTAAGGCCATACCTTCACAAAGGTGCTCTTTTGACTTCACAACCTCATTGAATGTGATTTTATCCGCTGATAAGCTACTATGTGCTTGCTGTAACGTCGAATAAACTCTTGAATTGTGTTTATGTTGATCTTCACAACTTTTCTTCGTGAATTTGTATGATTCTCCGAGCTGTTGCTGGATAGAAACTAACTGAGCATTTGAAATATCTTTGTTGGATGAATTTATACTCTGCTCAAAGCTTACTAATCTATTGTCCAACAAAGACTTCATACTGTCCAAAAGTTTATTTTGAGAGGTAGAAACTGCTTTCTCAACTTCTGCTGCAATAACTTTTTGCGTATTTTCGTCCATGATATTCAATATGTCAGCCAAAAATCCAAAATAAGACGTGTGAGACCAGAGAAGCACAGGCTAGAAATGACTCAAACACTTGAATTCCTCTCAATCTCAAAACAACCGTTATGTCCCAATTCTCCAATCAGCCATTGGTTGAACCAACCCACGTGACCCTATACTGATTAATCCAACGTTCAGACAACACTTTTCCGCTATTCTACGAAACGCGGAAAAGGACATTTAACCTTTTGATGCTTTTGTACGTGCTATTACGTACGAAATCAACCAGCACGTTGATACTTTGTGGTCATTTGTTTTGTTATTATTTTTCTTCGATTTTTTAAAGTTCTAACCTCAAATTCCTATTTTCTCCCGAATAGTGCTCAGTGATAACCGTTGAGCCAAATGTTATCGCAGCTTAAAATACTAATATGAAAATACGTGACACGTAATGGTGCACACCCAATATTGTTAATTTCGGTAAATATTGCAGGCCCTAAGCAAGATTTTTCAGGAAAGAGATGGTATATATCGCAGAAATAGCAGCAGTTATGTGAAATATAACAATTTGCCAAAACGTGTTGTACAGCGACATGCAATAAACACAGAACCACACACGTATGTTCATATGTTAATGTGGCGACAAATATGGCAATCGGGAAATTTTGAAAGATTGCGGAGGGATCAAACTTGAGACAAGCTATAGTAAAACAAACCTTCATTTTTTAAACTGACAAAAGATCATAATTCACTGACAAATTGGTTCATTAGAGTTTAACAACACTTTCAAAAACCACGACTATATTATGAGCTGGATTGTACGTCAATTTCAATAACTAAGGTTATTATATCACGTTGTTAGTTCCCAAGATCCTTCCCATCCTTCAATACCTAGACGAGCAAAAGAGTCGTACGTGAAGTCACTCGTTCAGGCAATTACTCATTTGTTCGATTCTGGTCGTTCGAGCAATCTGAGATGGTTAGCAAGTCTGTACTAATGCTAGTAATGGTACAAGGCTGCAAGAGTGGAAGAAGACTACAGGTTTTGGTGACTACTGTAAAAGATAATCATAGGGCAGACGATGGCAATATTGGGAAAATCAGTAATAGTAGTGTTGGAGATATGAAGATCATGGAGAGGTCTAGAACTGGGCAGATGCTAGGAGCTAAATTATCATCAGGTATATATAGTACTACGTCATCATGTCATAGGTATCCTCCTATACCCCGATGAGCATTAAGAGTCGTAAAAGAAATTGCTCTTTCGGTACTCATTTGCTCAATGAGATTTGAGTCGTTCGAGCAATGACTTTTTCAGTAATTGCTCAAAAGCTTATTCGCTCGATAAGATTCGAGTCATGCGGATAATACCTATCCCTGTTTGATTGTATTTTGGGTTTGAGGATCATAGAGGACTTCGCTATACACAGGGAAGGCAAAAACTGAGACGTCCAAGACAAAATAGACTGTTGGGATAGGCAGAAATGGGGCCAGTAAAAGGCAAAACGGGACAGGAAATAGAAGGATAAACCACAGAATATATCGGGATAGAAAAAATACCGAGACTTTGGTGCACATTCGAAACAATAAAGTTACTCTTATACAAAGGAATGCGTCTATTGTTGGGCAAAAAGAAGAATTCTAGGGGACAACAGATAGAAACCTAATACTTAGTGGGAAATCCGCACTAGTAAAAGAACTGTTGGATTTATTTGGGTAATTTTACAAAGTATTCGAACCAATACAATTACTGATACCAGAAAACGCACCTTAAAGTACTGCATGCTACTCTTTCAAGTCCAAAATTGAGGAATCCGTGCCAAATAAAGTTGTTTTGATGGTTTAGAGGGTTTGTCTGGATGTTCGTGGTAATTCGATTTATTCTAGTTCACATAAAATGTATCCACATGAGACCTCTCATCATTCATTTAGCACTAAGTGCTACTATTATAAGCCCTAGATGGGGGTTTGGTAGTTTGGGTAGTTTGGGATTATTTAGAGGGATTGTCAGGTTGTTTGTTGTAATTAAATTTACTCCTATTCAATCGAACACACCCTCCGAACACACCCCTTTCGTATTAGAAGGTTTTGGGTCACATAGCAACCATGTGCTACCACAGAAACCAAGATGGCGGTCTCAGATATACAAAATGGACGACATACACTCGTCTCCCCTCAACAGCATGCACACTAGGACCACGTATCACTATGGGGATGTTGTCACAAGATGGCACTCATGCGGGCTACCATTGACAACCAAAAATGAAGTAACTGGGCCATGTCACATGAGATACGGCCAATGTGGGTCGATCGTGTACATGATTTACTACTAACATCAAGCCGAGAGATACACGGTTCGATCCCCAGCAGGGGTAACTGCGTTGTGTCATTGGGCAAGGCACTTAATCACGATTTCCCAAGTGGGGGCACAGTGGCGCAGCCATGGGGGCACATCCCCCCCCCAAAAAAAATAATTCCGATTGGATTTATTACGTTCAAGGTCACTGTGACCTTGACCTTTGACCTAGCGAGTCCAAGATAAATAGGGGTCTTCCACTCACCTAGGCCAACCTACCTATGAAGTTTCAAGAATGTGGGTTCAAGTGTAGTCAAGTTATCATCCAGAAACCAATTGTTTACAATTTACTATGTTGAAGGTCACTGTGGCCTTGACCTTTCACCTAGCGAGTCCGAAATAAATACGGTTCTTCCTCTCACCGATGCCAACCTTCCTATGAAGTTTCATGAATGTGAGTTTAACCATAGACAAGTTATCATTCGGAAATCAATTGTTTACAATTTACTATGTTCATAGTCACTGTGACCTTGACATTTGACCAAGCAAGTCCAAAATAAATAGGGTTCTTCCACTCACCGATGCCAACCTACCTATGGAGCTTCATGAATGTGGGTCGAACCATTATCAAGTTATCATCCGGAAACCAATTGTTTACGCCCGCCCGCCATTCACCAAACTATATGTCGAACCTGACTTCGTCACAACTTGACTAAACAAGAGGTCTCAAAGGGCTTTAATCGCTCACCTGCCAACGTGATTCAAAGAAGTTTTTGGGGTCACATTCAGTTATACATGGTTCATCAACACTACAAAGGAATGAAGGCATGAAAGGCAAATTTTATGGAAAAACACGAAGGAATCGATTTGAACAAACCTGAACCTATCATGCTCCCCATGCCACCCCACCCCTATCCGTAGAGAGCCCAAATAATAAGCCAGGGACACAAATTTAACAAACTTGAACCTGATCCCCCTTGAGATGAAGGAGGTTTTTAAAGAAATGTCCTCACATTGCATTAAGTTAATCTTTGGGTCCCAATGGAGAGGCCAAATACTAACTGAGGCACCCGATTTGTACAAACTTGAATCCGACCCTCTTAGAGATGTCGTATACCAAATACGGAAGCATTCATACCAAATATGAAAGATTTTTAAAGAAATTTCCTCATATTTCACTAAGTTAAAATTCGGGCTCCTACTGGGAGCCCGATTATTAAACCATGGACTCGATTTGAACAAACTTGAATCTGATTGACACCTCCAACCCCCTCCCCAGATATGTTATATACCAAATATCAAAATATTCTAAATGATGGTTCTGGAGTAGAAGATTTTTTTTTTTTTTTTTTTAAAGTATGGGTGCTATCAGAGTAATGCCCCTTGTGAGCGCGGCAAGGTTATTTGTACAAACTTGAATTGACATACAAGGAACATGCACACCAAATTTGGTTCAATTTGGTCCAGTAGTTTGGGAGGAGAAGTCGATAATGTAAAGTTTACGATGGACGACGACGGACGGCAAGTGATAAGTTAAGTTCCCTTCGGTGAGCTAAAATTCATCCATACGCCCCCCCCCCCCCCCCTCCAATTTCACCCATGAAGGGAACATTAGGCAAGAAATTTTATTATGGAGATATTTATACTTGCAGGATGTATAGGGGGAGGGGTGCGTAATAGCAGATATATGTGTGATATCCGACCTATCTCAATTTAATGACACCAATGTTGTCAGTTATTTGTCAGACTCGAGACAAAAACGTCGCCGGTGTTCCGTCGCCGGATTTACGAAATAACCTCGCCGTTATTTGGTAATTTATCCATTTCTTCTGGTCCGGATTCGCTATTTAAAATTGATGAATCTCTTAGGGCGATAGGAAAACGAAGGAATCGTTAACAAAAGTAAGACGTTAATATTATTTGATACGCAATTGCTGCCAGTTTAAAAAGCATTTTGTCTTTATTTTGTGTGATATCATTAGGCATACTTATTTAATTCTCTTCAATTAGTTTCCTATTTTTAGTGGAATTTTTCAACAACAAAAAACCTTGACTTTTGGTATGGCAAGGGCCGGTTTTTGCTAAAAAAGTTATTTCTGGACGGGTTTTGATATTTGGTATGTAGCTTGACGCAAAATAGGGCGTGTCAGCGCTTTTTCTCAAGAGTTATGGCCCTTTGTTAAAATCTACTAATTTTGAGCTTGATAGCACGATACTTCAACAAACGTCAACCGATTTGACAGATATTTGGCACATGGGTTTCAAGGAACAATGTCTTGGTCGAGTTCGAAAATCTATGCGGACCATTTCATGGAGTTGTTGTGTTGACGTTTGTTTCGTGATTGATCATAATACAATGATTCATAAGGATTATTATTGTCCTCACACAAGGTGAAGGGGAAATAAATTTGAAAAAAGAGTTTCAATGTGGCCTAATTATTGATGCCATTCACACGTCCACATATCCTTAAATAAACTGGTTTTGCATCCATTGCACCCCCCCTCCCCTCAGTCCCCTGCCCACCCCACGTAGCACATGATGTCAAATTTCCTTCCACATACTGATGACTGTGATGTGGTAAAAAATAGCGCTCAATGAATGTGACCCCCCACTCCTTTTCATCAACAACTATGATATAATTCATAAATTAATTGATGTTGACACAAAACAAACATCTTGCGACAATACTATCACAAATGGGAAATTTATACTGATGTGGTAAAATTTAAAAAAAAAAATAGCCCTCAATGAATATGCCCCCCCCCCACACACAATATACACCTCTTCAACAAAAACATGATATAATTCATACGTTAATTAATGCTGACACAAAACAAACAACTTGTGGTATTAAATATCCTACTTGTGATCGTTTTTAAATTACATTCAGGCTTCTGAAGACATTTCACATCATGTGTTTGGTGAATCATTTGTAATTTTTGTAAAAAACAAAAAGCCAGTTTTCTCAGTTAAGGCACCTAGAGTCATTGGTATGGTACTGACAAAACATAAAACATTGCTTGTTTCAGCAGTATGACCAGTACTGCCCATGTGGTATATCATAGCACTGTTAAAATGCCTAAAAGCATTCAATATTGATTTTGTGGTGCTTTGCTTGAGCAGCAAGTATCCATTAGGGTACTTTCACAACCTTGGATTTAATTCCCACAAACACCCATTCTGATAAAAAGAGTGAAATTGTGGTATATATGTCTCCAAGGAGGATGAATGAGATATTTGCTAAAAAAATTGTTTTTTTTTAATGTTTAATATACATGTATTTGTGTGTGAATGGAAGGGGGGGGGGGGGGAGTGTGAAATATAGTCAGCTGCCAGTTATTGAAAATGTACAACCAGGCAAATGAAAAGCAAAGAAACACTCTGTCTGATGGACAGACAGACATGCAGTTACACAAATTGAAAGTCTACACAGAAATAAAAATTGACATACAATGGAAAATTATGTTAGAAGAGCCAGGACAAGATTGTCAAATGGAAGAAACCTCAATGGACCCTGAGTGCTGCAGTACCAAAGCAAATCATAGGAACCTGAGAGTGTATGAGATTGACTGCACAGTTTTTCCAATTGTTTCTCATCAACTGAGGCTTCAATATGGGTCGGTGGGAGGTAGGGACTTGATACAGACACTGTAGTTTTGTGCTGTAACATGGGAACCGTGACAACATCGCTCGAACTAAACAAAATTTGATCGCATCACTTTAATTTTGGGATTCAAATATCTTTGTCAAGTATAACCCTCAGAGAACTTGTTCCGACCTAAAAACAGAGGGTCGTGCATCAAATAAGAGGAAAAATTTAGTACTAGACTACTTTATTAGTACTAGACTGCTTTATTGGTAGCTGTGCACAAATGACATTCATTCACATTTGCAACTTTACTGTGTTATATTTTCCACTATACCCCAACCCCAAATTTGTGTTCCAAAATACTCTTTCAATGAAGAAATTATTTTCTAACATTTTTTAACCCTTCACCAAATATAACGGTCAAAAGCTGCTGGTGCAATTCACAAGTATTGCCAATCCATGTTCATTATTTTCTCGGTTTTTTTTGTGTCAAAAAGATAGCTTATGACCCCTCATTGGAATGAGGTCATTCCAATGGTGTAAAAAGTCATGTTTTTGACGCAAAAAATTAGTGAGTCAATAAGTTTGTGGGCAAAGGTAATCAGCTTTTCATGTTAAGTAAAGGGTTAACAGCATAATTCAGACAAACATCTAAATACCAGTAAATAAAAGTGCTATATGGGCTTTCTGGCTCTGGGTTTGAATGGTGATTTGGAAGGGGGTTGGAAGATTGGAACCCCCCTCTGCCCCTAGTACTATGATGAGGAACCATGGTTTAATTACATTTATTTATACATGTGTACACATAGGGTAAAATTGGTTGTTGGAGGCTACACTTGCTCAAGATGTGAATTTGCTTGCAATATATAGCCCTTACTGACAAAAACATATTTTTCAAAACAATAAAAAAGTACTGTAAGGTGTGTGGTACCCCAATGCATTTTTAAATGTGAAATAATCTCTCAAAATAATAATTAAATCAGGTTTGGAAGCCAAATTATGTATTTCCTTAATCAACCCCAATCCTACCAAAGATACATTTTACCTCTTTCCCGTGACAAAAGAGTCATTTCTGCATCAGAATTCAACGTTTGGCTTCCACCGAGTTAAAAACACAGGAAATTTGTTGTTTTAAAGAAAACTGTCCAAACTGTGTCAAATGGCTTAAAAACTGCTGTTGCCTCCAATACATTTTTCTACCTTGTTACCTAAAGAGTAAGCTGAGAGGTAAGGAATTCATCTAGCTTTTCTTTGAAAACTGACCTAATCCCAAAATAAAACTAAAATCTGCATCAGCATGCAATACTTTGAGGAAAAATTTGTCTCATTTAACCATATACCAAGACAAAGAGTGGTGTTCCAACCCCACAAGACAATATGAATGTCAATTTTGATTCAAAAATTGGGGTTGCAGCTATATAATTCACCAATATCAATAGACAGTACCATTTTATCCAAACAACTGATGTCAAATTTTCTTCTACATGTACATACTGATGTGGCAAAATATAGCCCTGAAGGTGTCCCCTAGTATACCCCTTTTTATCAAAAACTAAAATTCATAAATTAATTGATGTTGATGCAAAACAAACCTCTTGTGATATTAAATTTCCCATTTGTGATAGTTTTTAAATCACATTCTGGCTTCTGAAGATATGTCACAATGCATTTGATGGATATTTTGTCACTCTTGTGAAAAAAGCCTCACTTTCTCAGTTAAGGGACCTAGAGTCATTGGTATGGCACTGACAAATTAAACACTGATTTTTTCCAATGCTATGGCCAGCTGAGCACTGCTCCTATGGTATCTCATAGCACTGTTAAAATGCCTAAAACCATCAAATATTGATTTTGTAGTGATGTGCGTGTCCCACAAGTACATGTACCCACAAGGGCTCATTTACAACCTTTGATTTAATCCCTACACGCACCCATTCTGATAAAAAGAGTGAAATTATGGAAAATACATGTATGCATAGTTCCCAGTGAGGATGACTCAGATATTTGCTTCAGAAATGTAGTGCTCTTGAATGTTTTAATATATTTGTGTATGTGTGTGTATGAGAGGGGGGGGGGGGGGGGGGTCAATTGCCAGTTATTGAAAATGTGGAACTGTGCAAATGAAAAACAAACCAACACTTTGTATGATGGACAGACAGACATGCAATCACATATCTTGAAAGTGACAGGCGACATGTACAGAGGAATGGTATGATGGACAGACAGACATGTAATCACATATTTTGAAAGTGACAGTCTGCATGTACATAGGAATACTGACTGACATACAATGAAAAATATAGTGAGAAGAGCCAGGACAGGGTTGTCAAATAGAAAAAAAACTCAGTGGACCCTGAATGCTGCAGTACTAAAGCAAATCATAGGAAACTGAGAGTGTATGCTGTTAACTTTCTCATCAGCTGAGGGGTTCAGTATGGGTGGTAGAGGGACAATTGTTAATGTAGTTTTGTGCTAAAACATGGGGACCCTGACAACACTAGTATCAGACTACTATATTGGTATGTGCACAAAAGCCATTCATTTACATTTGCAACTTTGTTACTTTTCCCAATGTACCCCACCCCCTTTCCCCAAATTTATGTTCCAAAATAGTCTGTGAATGAAGAAACTGGTTTTTAACATTTTTCATTACTCACTCATTGTAATGGCCAAAACAGGCTAGCACCATTCACGAAAACTGCCATTCAATGTTCATTATTTTTGCATCAAAAATATAGCTTATGACCCCTCATTGGAATGAGCTAGTTCAGCTCATTCCAGTGGAAGGGATGGGGGGTCATAGCTATGTTTTTGACGCAAAAAATAACAAGAAATTAGTTATTCAAAAGTGCTATCTTCTTTTCATGTAAGGTAAAGGGTTAACATCATAATATGGAGAAAGCTTCTATTAATCACTCATTCAATGTAATGGCCAAAACCGGCTAGCACCATTCACCAAAACTGCCATTCAATAATTATTTTTGCATTTTGTGGCATAAAAAACAAGGCTTATGACCCCCTCATTGGAGTGAGCTTGTTCAGCTCATTCCAGTGGGGGTGGGGGTGGGTGGGGTGGGGGTTCATAGCTATGTTTTTGACCCAAAAAATGAAAAGAAATTAGTTATTCAAAAGTGGTATCTTCTTTTCATGTACATGTAAGGTAAAGGGTTATCATAGTATGGTTTGTTTGTTGCTGGTTAACGTCACATATTTATGCACAATGGCTAATCGTGACACAACATGGAGATGAAGTCAAGTTTAGTCAATCGTTGATCTACATGTTGCCCATTTTAGAGGACTTTCACCACAAGCATTAGTGACTGGGTCCTATTTTACTAGTAAAGCGGAACTGGTTTACCACAGTAAACAAGTGCTGCTTACTTCCCGGGGTTCCCACGGGGAATCATAATATGGAGAAAACTTCTATTATACGAGTGAATACAAGTGAAATATGGGTTTTCTGGCTGAGTGTTTGGATGGTAATTTGGGAGAGGATTGGAATATAATTGGAATCCCCTCTATAACAAGTACTATGAGGGGAAACCATGGTTTAATTAAATGTGTTAATAGGTAAAATAGGTGGTTAATGGTTATATGTGTTTTTGGTATTTGCTGGAGGTTATAGTGTGCTACTCAGTTCTGGATGCCACACTTGCTCAAGGTGCATTTAACTGCATTATTTTTGGCAATATATGGCCTTTATTGCTGACTGTGACAAAAATATAACATTTCAAAAAATAAAACAGTATTATTCGTTCTGTGTTTCTTGAATGAACATTTAAATGTGAAATACGTGTAATATCCAAAAAATAATAATTAAATCAGTGTTGGAAGCCAAAATACATGTACATTTACATGTATGTATTTCCTATAATCAACCCCAAACCTTCCAAAGGGTAACCTACAAAACTTTTACCTGACAACCCCCCCACCCCTCCCCGCCCCTCCCCACCCAATCATTTCTCACACAATGCGCAAAAATGCCCCCCCCCCTCCATGTTTTTTTCAGGTGAACAGAAATTCCTCCCTCCATAATTTCTGGTGAACCAAAATCACCCCCCCCCCTGCCCACTAATTTGTTAGAAGTATATTTAAAGCCATACAAAAATGTCCAAAACTTTTTACCACTCGAGGCCGAGCACTTCCTTAAACTCCAATAAAAAAATAAATAACTGTCCTGATAAATAGTTACTGAGGCATGTTTTCTTGTAAATGAGTGTTTATGTAATTTACAAATTAAATACATAAGTTTTTAAATCCTCTTGGACTGCCTTTTAACCTTTTGGTGTAAAAGGCTGGGAGGGGTATTTTTGTACTGCTCTTAAAACTGCTCTTAAAATAATGTGGGAGATTGTGGTACTACCCTCAAAATCTGTAGGGGGGGGGGGGGGGTGGGATTTTGCTAAGTGTGTAAAAATGATTGGGAGGGATTTTAGCTTCATTCTAATCCTTCCAAAGATACATTTTACCTTTTTCATTTGATAAAAGAGTCATTTCTACTTGAGAATTCACTGCTTTCTTTGAAAACTACCCAATCCCAAAGTAAAACTAAAATCTGCATCAGCAGACAATAGTGTGGGGAAAAATCTGTCTCATTCCACTCCACACAAAACAAAAAGAATGTCAATTTTGTTTTAAAAACTGGTGTTGCAGCTATATAAATCACCACTATCAATAAATAGTATCATTTTATCCTAACAAATGGTGTCAAATTTTCTTCTACATGTACATATTGATGTGGTAAAATATAGCCCTGAATGTGTCCCCTAGACCCCCAGCATACCCACTTTCATCCCAAACTATGATATAATTCATAAATTAATTGATGTTGACACAAAACAAACTTCTTATGATATTAAATTTCCCATTTGTGATAGTTTTTAAATCACATTCTGGCTTCTGAAGATATGTCACAATGTGTTTGATGAATATTTTGTCACTCTTGTGAAAAAAGCCTCACTTTCTCAGTTAAGGGACCTAGATTCATTGGTATGGCACTGACAAATTAAACACTGATTTTTTCCAATGCTATGGCCAGCTGAGCACTGCTCCTATGGTATCTCATAGCACTGTTAAAATGCCTAAAACCATCAAATATTGATTTCGTAGTGATGTGCGTGTCCCACAAGTACATGTACCCACAAGGGCTCATTTACAACCTTCGATTTAATCCCTACACGCACCCATTCTGATAAAAAGAGTGAAATTATGGAAAATACATGTATGCATAGTTCCCAGTGAGGATGACTCAGATATTTGCTTCAGAAATGTAGTGCTCTTTAATGTTTTAATATATTTGTGTATGTGTGTGTATGAGAGGGGGGGGGGGGTCAATTGCCAGTTATTGAAAATGTGGAACTGTGCAAATGAAAAACAAACCAACACTTTGTATGATGGACAGACAGACATGCAATCACATATCTTGAAAGTGACAGGCTACATGTACAGAGGAATGGTATGATGGACAGACAGACATGCAATCACATATTTTGAAAGTGACAGTCTGCATGTACATAGGAATACTGACTGACATACAATGAAAAATATAGTGAGAAGAGCCAGGACAGGGTTGTCAAATAGAAAAAAAACTCAGTGGACCCTGAGTGCTGCAGTACTAAAGCAAATCATAGGAAACTGAGAGTGTATGCTGTTAACTTTCTCATCAGCTGAGGGGTTCAGTATGGGTGGCAGAGGGACAATTGTTAATGTAGTTTTGTGCTAAAACATGGGGACCCTGACAACACTAGTATCAGACTACTATATTGGTATGTGCACAAAAGCCATTCATTTACATTTGCAACTTTGTTACTTTTCCCAATGTACCCCACCCCCTTTCCCCAAATTTATGTTCCAAAATAGTCTGTGAATGAAGAAACTGGTTTTTAACATTTTTCATTACTCACTCATTGTAATGGCCAAAACAGGCTAGCACCATTCACGAAAACTGCCATTCAATGTTCATTATTTTTGCATCAAAAATATAGCTTATGACCCCTCATTGGAATGAGCCAGTTCAGCTCATTCCAGTGGAAGGGATGGGGGGTCATAGCTATGTTTTTGACGTAAAAAATAACAAGAAATTAGTTATTCAAAAGTGCTATCTTCTTTTCATGTAAGGTAAAGGGTTAACATCATAATATGGAGAAAGCTTCTATTAATCACTCATTCAATGTAATGGCCAAAACCGGATAGCACCATTCACCAAAATTGCCATTCAATAATTATTTTTGCATTTTGTGGCATAAAAAACATAGCTTATGACCCCCTCATTGGAGTGAGCTTGTTCAGCTCATTCCAGTGGGGGTGGGGGGTGGGTGGGGTGGGGGTTCATACCTATGTTTTTGACCCAAAAAATGAAAAGAAATTAGTTATTCAAAAGTGGTATCTTCTTTTCATGTACATGTAAGGTAAAGGGTTATCATAGTATGGTTTGTTTGTTGCTGGTTAACGTCACATATTTATGCACAATGGCTAATCGTGACACAACATGGAGATGAAGTCAAGTTTAGTCAATCGTTGATCTACATGTTGCCCATTTTAGAGGACTTTCACCCCAAGCATTAGTGACTGGGTCCTATTTTACTAGTAAAGCGGAACTGGTTTACCACAGTAAACAAGTGCTGCTTACTTCCCGGGGTTCCCACGGGGAATCATAATATGGAGAAAACTTCTATTATACCAGTGAATACAAGTGAAATATGGGTTTTCTGGCTGAGTGTTTGGATAGTAATTTGGGAGAGGATTGGAATATAATTGGAATCCCCTCTATAACAAGTACTATGAGGGGAAACCATGGTTTAATTAAATGTGTTAATAGGTAAAATAGGTGGTTAATGGTTATATGTGTTTTTGGTATTTGCTGGAGGTTATAGTGTGCTACTCAGTTCTGGATGCCACACTTGCTCAAGGTGCATTTAACTGCATTATTTTTGGCAATATATGGCCTTTATTGCTGACTGTGACAAAAATATAACATTTCAAAAAATAAAACAGTATTATTCGTTCTGTGTTTCTTGAATGAACATTTAAATGTGAAATACGTGTAATATCCAAAAAATAATAATTAAATCAGTGTTGGAAGCCAAAATACATGTACATTTACATGTATGTATTTCCTATAATCAACCCCAAACCTTCCAAAGGGTAACCTACAAAACTTTTACCTGACAACCCCCCCCCACCCCTCCCCACCCCTCCCCACCCAATCATTTCTCACACAATGCGCAAAAATGCCCCCCCCCCCCCCTCCATGTTTTTTTCAGGTGAACAGAAATTCCTCCCTCCATAATTTCTGGTGAACCAAAATCACCCCCCCCGCCCACTAATTTGTTAGAAGTATATTTAAAGCCATACAAAAATGTCCAAAACTTTTTACCACTCGAGGCCGAGCACTTCCTTAAACTCCAATAAAAAAATAAATAACTGTCCTGATAAATAGTTACTGAGGCATGTTTTCTTGTAAATGAGTGTTTATGTAATTTACAAATTAAATACATAAGTTTTTAAATCCTCTTGGACTGCCTTTTAACCTTTTGGTGTAAAAGGCTGGGAGGGGTATTTTTGTACTGCTCTTAAAATAATGTGGGAGATTGTGGTACTACCCTCAAAATCTGTAGGGGGGGGGGGGGGGATTTTGCTAAGTGTGTAAAAATGATTGGGAGGGATTTTAGCTTCATTCTAATCCTTCCAAAGATACATTTTACCTTTTTCATTTGATAAAAGAGTCATTTCTGTTTGAGAATTCACTGCTTTCTTTGAAAACTACCCCAATCCCAAAGTAAAACTAAAATCTGCCTCAGCAGACAATAGTGTGGGGAAGAATCTGTCTCATTCCACTCCACACAAAACAAAAAGAATGTCAATTTTGTTTTAAAAACTGGTGTTGCAGCTATATAAATCACCACTATCAATAAATAGTATCATTTTATCCTAACAAATGGTGTCAAATTTTCTTCTACATGTACATATTGATGTGGTAAAATATAGCCCTGAATGTGTCCCCTAGACCCCCAGCATACCCACTTTCATCCCAAACTATGATATAATTCATAAATTAATTGATGTTGACACAAAACAAACTTCTTATGATATTAAATTTCTCATTTGCGATAGTTTTCAAATCACATTCTGGCTTCTGAAGATATTTCACAATGTGTTTGAATATTTTCCAATTCTTGTAAAAAATTTTTTTTTTAAAAATCCCTCAGATTTCTTAATTAAGGCACCTAGATCATTGGTATGTCTCTGACAAAACATTACACATTGATTGTTTTCCAACAGCATAACAGTGCAGCTCATGTGGTATCTCATAGCACCACAAAAATGCCTAAAACCATCAAATATTGCTTCTGTGGTGTGGTGCTTATGCTGCAAATACCCATAAAGGCACTTTCACAACCTTGGATTTAATCCGTACAGACACTCATGGTACATTATAAAAAAAGAGTAAAATTAAGAAAAATACAATGTACATGTATGTTTTCCAGAGAGGATGAATCAGATATTCAAAAAGATAGTGCTCTTTAATGTTTAATATATTTGTGTATGTGTGTGTGAGTGTGTGTGAGGTGGAGGGGGTACAGTATGAAAAATAGTCAGGAGCCAGTTACTGAAAATGTACATGTACAACCGGATAAATGAAAAGCAAAGAATCGCGGTCTGTGATGGACAGTTCTTGGACAACTTGCACCCTGGACGATTCATACCACAATTAGGGGGTACGAATTGTCTTGACAATAAGGTACAAATTGTCTAGACAAAAGGTACGAATTGTCCCAGTAAAAGTTATGAATTGTCTCCTTTTTGGTACAAGTTGTCTTGTCTCAAGTAAGTGTACTAAACTGTCTCATGTATTAACCAAGCCAGAAAATAAGCAGCCTGTCATCTGCATAATGAGGTCCCCAGAGGGTGAATTTAATGATGGTACCCTGCACAGCAGGGTAGCATCACTAAATTTACCCTCTGTGAACCTCAATATGAATCAGGGTCTCAAAACTAAACAGAAAGAGGTGCCCAGAGGATAAATTGGCCCACTATATGGGATAGCATCATCAAATTCACCCTCTGTGAACCTCATTCTGTGAATGTCAGACTGCTTATTTTCAGTCCTGGTATTAACTATTTAAATGTTTTTGACTCATGTTTTGGCTGAGTGAAATGAAAATGAAAAGTCGACGGAGTGATAGTAATACAAACATAAACATATGCATGAAGCAACCAATCAAAACATGATTTATGCACAGAAATGAAACGTCAATGGGTGAGCCATCGCTTAACAGCATAAGTGAAAAAGCAATCTCCAGTGTTATCAACTTCGGGTCTGTATGTGGTAAAAGAAAATTGTTAGTAGATAGTAATGGATGTAGTTTTACAGTTAAAACACTATTTTGTTTAATGAAGCCACAATAATTCTTTAAATTGGTGAAGATCTAACAATAAATAATTTTATGACGTCCCAAATAATAAGTTAAAAAGCGTGTCGCCTTAATAATTTAATTAATTTAATTCTGAGCTCCCTCAATAGAGCATTTTCTTTTTGCCGTCGTGACGATGAATCTTTTAAGTGTCTACTTGCTTTTTACTTTAAGTAATGAAATTTGATATTCTATGTCTTTTTAAAATAATAGAAATGACATCGCCTTTTTTTATCCTTTCTCCAAGTTGATAATCCTCTCCCAACCCCATCTCCATAAATATTTTTTCAGAGGGGGTTAATTAAACAGGGTATGAATTTGCAGAAGCGGATACAAATTGTCTAGAGTGGGTACGAACTGTCAGATACTGCCCAGAGGAGGGGTACAAATTGTCCTGGGAAAAGGCACGAATTGTCCAGGCATCGGGGTACAAATTGTCCAGCAAAAGGTACCAATTGCCAGAGGTACGAATGGTCCAGGCTATGAGTTCCCAACTCACTGATGGATGGATGGACAGACAGAAATGCCGTCACACATTTTGTAATAAATTAAATTTCAGTTTCTTTTGAATGCTAAAACAAACTAGAATTAGTAGAAATGAAATATTTTCTCTGGAATCAGTGTGCAAATGTTATTTAGAGGTCGGTTCTGGGGAGGTTGGTATTTAGGCTTTTTAAACGTTTTTTTGCCATTTTTGGAGAAACATACATGTACTAATTATCAGAATCCCCACCTCCAGATGTTGGTCAGACGAGGAGGGCGACGACATTGATTAGTTTGAGGATAAATTCAGTTCTATTCTGGTTGCAAAGCCTAAAGCATCCAGGAATTAAAACATTGTTTACCAAAACACAGAAGAAGTGTAATTTAAATGGGAGTTCTGAGTGGTTCTGGTATTTAGCCTTTAGGAGAACACGTCGGATCACAAAATTGACTGGCCGCTACACTGTTATTCTGACAGTCTTAAACTGACATTGTATTGTAGTCCAGGCACATTAGACATAAAAATGAGAAAGTAAGGAAAAAAATCGGAGAAAGCTGATTTTTTTATATGTTTCCGGGACACACATTGCGGATAAAGTGTGAAAAGCCCCCTCTAATCCGAGTTCAGCTTTAGTTATAGCGTTTTTTTGATGAAAAAAAAAATTAAAAAAAAAATTAGACCCAGCTCCATATTTCTCATTCTTATTCGCCTTAGTAGGGTGAGAATCATAAATATCGTGCTGAATTATATTGAGAATACATATCCCCAACAGAAAATGCCAACTTTGTACCAATCCTCACACTCAATGGTGAAATATTCACGAAAATGTACAAAATTACGAAAAAAAATTTATTGTTTTCATACACACAACGGTACACAACGTCCATTAAATCAAATCTACGACTACTTTGGGAGTTAAATTATATATCAAACATTGCAGAAAAGCAGTGGCTTTATAATGATATATAACAATAGTCATTTATTCCATAATGAACTGGTGAAATGTGTGAAATATTAACCATACCCCCTAAACTCAAATTCAAACGGCATCGACTTTTCTCATTCAAATACCGTATTTTAGCATCATTGCTCTCATGTTTGCACAAACTGAATGTGAGAAACAGGGACTGAACGTTTGTCCAGTGACGTTTGACCAACCACTTTATATCAAAGCAGTGGAGATTGTGTCTTCGTCAGATAAGTTGACAAAAGTTTTCGTTAGACTCGGCGGCTTCCATATGATTATGTCATATTTAGGGGCAATTGGTTCGATCATGGCTGGTAGCGGCTTGGATGAACCTTGGGGGACTGTTTATGCTGGTGGGTCAATCCATCATTTGATCAGTGGTCATACATATTCAAGAGCAGTTCGTGCCCATTTGCTAACACAAATTGCCATTACAAAACTTGTGTTTGAAGAAAGCCGAACACTAGATAACATAGACTGCACAGAAGTCAATGAAATATTCTGTGGACTTGCCAGAGGTGACTGTACAACAGCTGACGCTGTCAATCAAGAAAGTGTCAACCATCTACTGTCAAAATTACACGAACTGCTCCAGAATGCGTCCGTAGGACGCACGGGAAAGCTTTGGGTACAATACTACGAGCAAATAGGTCTTCTCCAGTTGTTCTTGAGAGCAGAGCGCACAGGCGACTGGGAACTCCACACATATTGTGTTCGCAATATGATTCCAGTATTTCACGCAGGTGGTCATTTTGCATATGCAAAAAGTTCTCACCTCTATTTGCAGCAGATGAATGAGCTAACAGAAATAATGCAACAGGATGATTTGAAGTTGTTCACTGAGAAAGGTTACTTTACCATAAGGCGCTCAGATAAATTCTGGGACGGGATATATTCTGATCAGACCACAGAGCGGTGTTTAATGAGAATGTTCAAGCTCCCTGGTGGTCTCACACATGGCAGGGGAATAACCGATAGCACTGTTGCGAAATGGGTACATGGACTACCTCTTTGCCTTCCGATATGTAATGCTCTCGAAAATTTTGTTCATGTTCACACTGGTCATGGCGAACAACATCGGGATCTCCGTCAAAGTTCACAATTGACAGATGCCAATGATATCATCAAATTATTGAACTGGCTCAGAGTGCATTCCCCCTTTCAGAATAGAGATCCACTACAATTAGTCTCTATAGCGACCGGGCTTGTGGCCGACGAAACTGTGAACTGTGACCAAGTTCGCAAAATTGGTGAATGTTGCGTATCGAATGTTGTAAGCAAAACGTTCAACAGCATCAAACTACGACGTGTTGACACAGTGAAGTCTTTCGCATCGATGGCAAATAGCATCAAAGTCCGTGGAAGTAAGGTAGTGATTGACCCCACAATTCTGTTCAACCGCATCACATGTGTTATTCAGTCACAAGCAGAGATGGAAGAGTATCTCAAATATGAACTCGCCCCGAAACCACCAGCATTGTTTGATTCTGCTGGAATGAGGAAGACACAGAAAAGCACGCTCGGTAAGATCCTCAAAACATACGGTTGCGAGCAAACTAAAATCCCAGAACATTCTCTGTTTGTTGTAGATGGTGGATTTTTATTGAGGGCAGTTGTATGGCCTAAACAGTCGTCATATAAGGACATATGTACATCATATTCCAATTATCTAGTGAGACATTTTGGGGCGAACGTCGTGGTTGTTTTTGATGGTTATGATTGTACAATGTCGACAAAGGGCATGGAACAAGCCCGTAGATCTAAAGACAGGTATTCCATTGATATCAATATCTCACCCGACTTACCAGCCACCACACCCCAATCCGATTTCCTTGCAAATGCCAAGAACAAAACCCAACTGATCGATCTTCTAATGCAGGAGCTATCTGCTATCAATATTCAGTCCAAGCAGGCCGAGGCTGATGCTGATGTACTGATAGCCGAAACTGCACTTGACATCGCTCAAGATGACAACAATGTTGTCGTTGTGGGAACAGACACAGACTTGTTAGTCATTCTTACCTCTCGAGTTCAACCGGGATGTAATATTCACATGATGTATTCCATTACCCCAAACTTACTAGTTTCAGTTAGTGAAATAGCAACCAAAATGGGTGACCATAGAAGCAACCTCCTTGTAGCACATTCTATAAGTGGTTGTGACACTACTTCTGCACTCTTTCGAGTTGGTAAGAAGAAAGTATTCAGTACAATTGTCTCCGATGTTACTAGCGACTCACAACAGTATGTCAACACAATTTTGGCGGATGACAGTACACCAAGTGCAGGAGCCGCTGCCGGGGAATAACTTCTCCTGATCTTATACGGGAGTAAAACTGTTTCCTCTCTCGACCAATATAGATATGTCACTTACAAGCGTTATGTAGCAAAATCTAAACTGAATAAACCCATCGACCTAGCCTCACTCCCACCAAGCAGCGATGCTGCACAACATGTCTACAGATGTTATCTCCAGGTCCAACAATGGCTGGGCACTTCGCTTCCTCCGACGGATTGGGGGTGGTCGCTAGACAATGGACTTCTTGTACCGACTGCAGCCACAAAGCCATGTGCCCCCGATAACCTACTGAATCTGATCACTTGTGGTTGCAAGAGTGCTTGTACAAAAAGGTGTGGGTGTAAGAAGGCAGGACTCTCTTGCTCAGGTTTGTGTAATTGCAGTTCGGATTCTTGTAACAACCACAGAAACACTGTCCTGTCGGAAATTTCTGAGTTCGATGAATAATATGTATATAGGTCATGTCATTTCTGTATATAGCGTTGATAATAGTCAATGTAACTTAATCCATGTTGATTGATTTGTACATTCTGTAAATATTATTTATTGATTTTTGTACATTCTGTAAATATTATTTATTGATCTAATGCTGCCAGACACAGACGTGTCTGTTCGGTCTCAAGCCCGAAAATAGTTGAGTTCTCATGCTGACGAATTTTATGCCAAAAGGGGAACTCGGCCAGAAGCAGAGGGGGTCTTCCATAATGTCTATTTTGTAAGCAATGATAAAAGTCTTCAAATGGTGGTGGATTTTTTATCGTCTGTCCAACTAACATCCCGTTCTGTACAACGACCCTTTGGGCGAATCCGTTAGGAAAATCGTCATTTTTTGCGTAAATCCGATACTTTTTTTGTGAATTTTCAATAATTTTTCGCAGAAATTGTCACAGAATGCACATTTTCCTCTAGGTAAATGTATATTAGACATTATGTAGTTCGAAATAAGCGTAAACAAAAAATACAGTTGGATCAATTCGAGGTTACAAAGTTCGTGCGATTTTTTTTTATTTTTTTCAAACGCGTTTTCGAAAAAAGGCTGTAGAAAAAAAAACTCAACTGGGATTTTAGGGGACTTTTGTCTAATCGTTCAGTGACATGTACTCGACATTCCCTGAAAAAATCAGCTTTCTCTGATTTTTTTCCCTAGTGAAACCTAATGTTCTTGGGCTATTGTATCACTGGTAAAAATAGTTCATAGACTAGAGCCAGTGAATTTGTGAAGAAAAATCTTGGAAATAAACGAATATCGCTGTTCGCGTGCATGTCTGTTTCTGTAAAATTTGACTACAAGACTGCATGCCCGTGTTTTGAAAACAAAGATTTCCCCAGACCGTACGTCAACAAAACTTGAATTCATCCGAACTCCGGCTGTTTCTAAGGAAATCGGGTTCCCCACAAATGAAAAAGGCCCACTAAAAGTGTCAATAAATCACTGGTTTTATTTTTTTATTCGTTGTCAACTTTTTGTGAAGTGTACGTTCTCAATTAAAATTGAAACTGGGCTTTTGAATCTGACGAAACCGGCAACGGACGACATTGGCACTTCAAACTTTCAAACAATACCTAACTCGCCAACAACCACCTAACTTCGAAAGTAACTTCATTACTTAATTATTTCTCATAGTTTCCAGCATTCTGCGACAATATATTTTACATAATGCCTTTTGAAAAGCCCAAAACAATTAGATAACCGTTACAATGATTCTGGATTTTTTGCCAGTGGGAGAGCCACGCCGCCAGATGGCACCCCAACCTCTGTTGCATGGTATATAGAAAAATTATAAAATCATGGATACGTACTTGGGTTACCTATGTGCGCCCACGCCACTGCGTGGGTGTGCACTAATATAATCCTGCTGTCAAGACTTCTTAACTGGTTGAGTGCTAGAAGCTACTATCAGGGCTTTCAATAATGAGGATACCAATGCAAAAGCAAACACTCTACTTGCTTATATTTCATTTCAGTCAAACATAAATAATATTTTGTTTATATAAATTTGTTTTATTACAAATTATTGGAGAGTGCCTATAGGCACTCTCCAATAATTTGTGATCAAACAAGTTTTAAATAACAAATTCAGACCACCAAAAATAATCTAGCCATCAATCAGATAATCACTAATGTGAAAAATATTTTGTTATTGGTACATTCCGACGTTTGACGTCGCATTTTAAAAAAAAACGTTGAAGAAACTGAATTGCCAGTGGCGCTTGAACGCCAGGATAATTAAAGTCTCAAGGGGTTAAGCAACTATATACTTTATGAGTTTGGGCCTTACGACGATCCTGGATCGGACAAGCATCCTTTCGGGTTCAAACATTTAAAATATTGAGCTCGTTCCAATTAGGGTCATAAGCTATAGCTATTATAGAATGTTTTGGGCAAGTATGTTGATTATGTTCGTGTTAGATAACAGATTAAATGCAAAACACTTTGATGTGAGAAATAAGGGAACGGCGATTGTTGGCATTTTTGAAGAAGAAAAGTCTGATTACTAACGTCATAGTTCATAGAATTTTCACGTATTCTGTTGGATTGGTCGCCTTATGATCTTCAGACAATCATAGTTTCTATCTCACATAGACCCGATTATTTCCGGAACGCTTAATATTCTTTGACGCAAAAATCTGAAGAATTGCTTGTCTGATTTTTCCTCGGATTTTCATTTCTTATTACTCAGGTCGTCAAGACGTATTCCAGAAGTCGAACAAATATAATGACAGAAATCGCTGTTGCCAATTAGATTTCCCCAGGAACAATTAATTAACCATCTTTGTATATGAATAGGTCTTTTGATAGTTCATATGGCTATCGATTTTGCCATTACTTTATTACTGGCGCGATCTGCCACCTCTCAATAGCAGCGTCTGACCCCGTCTGTTTCCACGAGTCAAGTAATATTTCATTCAATTTTCTTGATAAAATGTATTCTGAAAACGAGCCTGTACTATACCTAACATACTTCGGCCTGTAGATTAAGTTATTTTTGATTTATAGGGTAATATCATAAATTCGATTCCGTGATAGCTGATTATTTTGAAGGTAGTCATCAAATCAGATGTCTTTGAAACCATTACAAAAATAGGGAACGGATATGATCACTACAGTATTTAGGATAAGCAAAATTAATCTTTTGATGCTCAGGCAGCGGCGCATTCATTCGTTTTTTCCGTCCGCGTTCGTCATCGCGATTTGAGATGCATATTTCGTATACAGTTAAAACTAGAAGTCCTGTCAAGAAATGCGCACAAATGGCACGTTCATCTGCGCGTTAATCTACGCGTTATGACCACACCACAGTAAGGCTATCAAATTCTGTACATACGGCCTGTGCACAAGCAATGTTTCAGCCAATGGACCTCTGGGTAACCCGGAGGTCCATTAGAAGAAAAATTGCCTGTGTTTGCTATGAGTAATCAGGAGAACCTGCCATGATTTGGATGCCATTCGACATGGCAATTGCACGCAATTCCTACGCGCAATTAAGCCCAGATAAGCGCACAGTTCGTGACAGGACTTCTAGTTTTAACGGTATCTTACAAACTGGCCGCTTTACCACATAAGTTATCTTTATTCCCTCTGTTACTGGAAGATCACCTGAGGTTAATCTACGCGTTATGACCATAAGAAGGCTATCCAATTCTGTACATATGACCTGTGCACAAGCAATGTTTCAGCCAATGGACCTCCGGGTAACCCGGAGGTCCATTGGCAGAAGCATTGTCTGTGTTTGCTATGAGTAACCAGGAGAACGTGTCGTGCTTTGGATGCCATTCGATATGGCAATTGCGCGCAATTCCTACGCGTAATTAAGCCTAGATAAGCGCACAGTTCGTGACAGGACTTCCAGTTTTAACTGTACATTGATACAATATTGTTATTCTCTTCGCGAAATGCGACACGTTTCTCATATATATTTACAAAATAAATATTTATTTGACTGGTTGAGGGTCAGATTATTTTTGGTGGTCTGAATGTGTTCATCAAAATTGGTCAAAAACTGTTTATTACAAATTATTGGAGAGTGCCAACAGGCACTCTCAGATAATTTGTAATAGAACACATTTGTATAAACAAACTGTTATTTACGTTTGACTGAATACAAAACATGGGCAAGGAAAATGTTGGCTTTTGCAGTGGTACCCTCATTTTTTGTTTGTGTCTTCTAACACTCAACCTGTGAAAAAACTCATTATTTTTTATCTCCATTTTAGATAGGCATCGGCGCCCATTCCACCATGAAAAAAAAAAATAAAAAGAAAAAACGCCCTCCTCATCCATTTTTTAAAAAAAAATTGCCTGAGAATCAATTATTTAATTTTGTTTGGCCTTATGATTTCATTTACGGAATACACCTGATTGAGATGGATTCTTGTTGAAGAAAATCGGGTTTTCTCCTACGCGTTGTAACGTCAAGTACTATATTTAATGCATTTAGTTAGTGGGGTTCAGCGACACTTTCGACAGCCCATGTCGCCTCGTGAAGGACAGTTTTATGGGTGGAGGAAGCCGGAGTACCCAATTGGGTTCATATTCACTCACCTCAGTTGAGTTCACGTTTAATCCAACTGATTTCATTCAGTGTGAACGATATGCATTGCAGGTGCAGGAACAAAACTCAAATGGAAAATCCTATCGGAAAAAAACCCTATAAAAACACGTGCAAACAAAAATTTGCACTGATAGACAAAAAAAAAAATTCTTTAATTTTAACCCTTAGGTTAGAGAACTTTTATTTAGATGCAATTCCAATTAAAGAACAGTTTTTGTTATTTTTTTTGTTAATTTACACGTACATGTGATATTTATTGAACTCAGTTTGAAATTACCCAAGCATTCAACAACACTATCACACTGCAAATATTTTCTGCATAAGGCTAAAGAAAATTAATCTTTTGATTCTCAGGTACCGGCGCATTCGTTCGACCCGCGTTCGTCATATTTATTTTGGAGGTAAAATTCAAAATGTATGAAACTATTACAGGGTGCGATTTTAGCGGTATCACATCGCGATTTGCGATGCAATATGTCGTGTACATTGATACAGTATTGTTATTCTCTTCGCGAAATGCGACACGATTCTCATATGTATGTACAAAATACATATTCATTTAACTGATTGGGGGCTAGATTAGTTTTTGGGGTGGGCTAAATTTGTTCATCAAAAATTGTTTTCTTACATATTATTGGAGAGTGCCAACAGGCACTCTCCAATAATTTGTAATAGAACAAATTTGTATAAACAAACTATTATTTACGTTTGACTGAATACGAAACATGGGTATGGAAAATGATGGCTTTTGCACTGGTACCCTCATTTTTTGAAAGGTCTGATTGTGGCTTCTAGCATGCAAACTGTTAAAAAAACTCCTTATTATTTTTTATCTCTATTTTAGTTGTTCTATATTGATTTTGTGTTGCATGATCGCTGTTACTAAAGATTATTACCATTATGTGAATGTACAAAATATGTATCCGAGTCAAGCTCCGGGTTCTAAGGGCGGATCACGATGAGTCGAAGACGAGTCGTGATCTACCCTTAGAACCCTGAGCGAGACACGGATACATATCTTGTACATCCACATAATGATAATCATCATTTTATGTTACAATATATTGGGGATAAGTCAAGAATGTAGACGAATATATTACGAACTATTTATTTGTACGGATGAACAAAAAGAAAAAAATGGAACTCACGCGAAAGGAACGTATCCGACCCCCTGATACAAACATCTGTATCAGGGGGGTCGGATACACGACAGTTGCGGAGTTAATACAGACAAAATACATGTTGATTGTAAGATAAAAAAAAAACTATCAGTGAAATCAACATGGAAGCTCTAGTATATAATTTTAGGCTCTCACAACTGGATTTTAGGCATCAGCGACCATTCCGTTAGGAATAAAAAATAAAAATAAAAACCGCCCGCCATCATTCGTTTTAAAACAAAAATGCCTGAGAATCAATTTTGTAATTTTGTTTGGCTTAATACATATTTTTAAAAATTATTTTTGGTCGCCATGAAGACTGTCTTTCAGAAATATATAACAAATATGGAAATGTCATGACTTTGTACATTTGTTCAAACCTGACAAATATAAAGGCCGTTATAATCAGCACATTGAGCTTGTGCCAAATGCATATTGTAAGGTTTCACTTACATATATCTTTATGATCAGATATCTTGTTAACATTTTTCAAAAGATAATAAGTTTAGTTTTTTTTTAAATATTGTCATGGACAAAGCATTAACAACAAACGACTCAAGAAACAACATTGTTTTACATTTTTGTCCATATATATGTACTATATCAAGTGCCACTTGAGTGCAAATTGTAAGTTGTATTTCCTCAAAAACTCGTGGGTTAAATGTTTGCTATTTTCATTTATTTATTTTTATTTTAAACCTAAACAATGAATTTTCGAAGTCGAAAAAGGGGCATAATTCTGACAAATATTGTCGGACCGCACCCCGATTCGAACGTGACCTGCATCTTATGTAGATACACCAGCATACCAATGTTCATTGATTTGGCCAACCGCAACTAAAGTTATCATCGGGAAACCAAAAAGAAAAAATGAATTTTCGAAGTCGAAAAAGGGGCATAACTCTGGCAGAAATTATTATACCGCTCCCCGAATCGAACATGACCTGTAATTTATGTTAACACACCTACATACCAAATTTCATGTGAATTGGCCAACTATATCTAACGCTATCATCGGGAAACCAAAGTGGGGCGGACGGACGGACACCGGCTGATTTAATAGTCGGGGGACAAAAATGCAAGCCATTTTTGTTGGAAATTGCGTGTAATTAGTTTTCTGGCTAGAACTTCTAAACGACATTCTCGATTTCAATAATGTGTAGTATAACATATCATACGGGTTTTTCTCTTGCACACGTTATCCAAATTAAACGAACATAAGGTTTTTTTCAGTCATATTTGTATTTATCATATGACTCGTCCGTTTTGTTCACTTTAAAACATTTGATATTTTGTTTTCATATTAATCAGTGATAAATAAAGCCTTCTGTCAATTTCATTGGTCAATTTCAAAACTAGACAGTTTGATTGGTTGAACAAAATACAACTAGGCCACATTTTCCTAATTTGCATAATTACAGTTGGGAGCTTTCATTGGTCAATTTCAAAACCGGACAATTTGAGTGGCTAAACAAAATACAACTGGGTCACATTTACATAATTTCAGAAGGGAGAATTTACGTTATCTGTCCTATTTAGGGTGGGTGGGTTATATTGTATTAATCTTTTACCTACAAGAAAACTCCATTCATTTGTTTTTATATTTTCACTTTTTGCTTCCAAAACATAGGTTATGACCCCTCATTGGAACGAGCTCGACGAGCTCGTTCCAATGAGGGGTCATAACCTATGTTTTGGAAGCAAAAAATGAATTTTTTTTAGTTCTACGAGGATGTTTTTTCAAAGTGCCGTCTGCAACTTAAGTTAGGTGATGGATTAAAAAGTCAAACTAAGTGGCTAATTTGTGCGTGTGTGTGTCATATGATAAACAGAATATGAAATGAGTGTTTTTCTCATAACATATTTATGAATTTCGTCCGAAATTTCCGTTTGGGCTCGCCAGAGGCTCGCCAAAACGGAACATTCTTAGACTCGTTTCATAAATATCATATGAGAAAAACACTCATTCCATATCCTCTATATATTGTATTGGCGTGTCCTAGAACTTCTAAACGACATTTTCCGATTTCAATAATGTTTGGTATGGAGGATTAGCAGCATATATACAAGATAAATAACATAGCATAACGGTTTTATCAGTCATATTTGTACATATTATGTTTGTCTGTTCTGTTACCACCTTATGTCGGAGACACTTCGAAGATGTTGTTTCTAATTTTTACCAGTGATCGGATGTTACATAAAAGTGATGTATGTAATTTACTTAGATTTTGGTAAAATCTAAGCAAGATCTCGAGCAATGGGCGTTGCACTTGTTCCATCTCATTCTATACTGAGTTGAAAAACAGGTCCGATCTGACGATTTCAGGCTGATTTTTCACTGTTATCAGTGATATATAACACTTGTTTTTTCATAATTTATTTTCATATCACAACCTGTTTCTGAGAGATATTTTGGTTCTGTGATTTCAATCTTTTTACATCCATCAGACATAAGTCCACAATTTGATGCTACCCCAACCGTGAGAGAGTATTGTCGCTGGCGATCGGCGTTGCACTTGTTCCCATGGGTATTTTTCCTTGCGGTTTGTTTCCGTAAAATGACCATTAGGGCCTTGAAAACCTCAAATTTCGGTTCGAATCGACTCTCGAATCGAATCACGCCTTTGATGTCGAATTGAATCGAATCTCGAATCGCATCTAATCACTTATCAAGCTGTGAATATTGCACCTTTTCACAGCCATAAAAATTGTCAGTCTCCACTGAGATATTGTGTGCAACGGCGTCTCGTGCAAGTCAAGCTAAATTAGGAATATTCCATGACGGAATCAATGTAATTTCAGATGCGGGATTCAGATTTCGAATCGAATCTAATCTCAAATCGAATCTCACCGCTTATTAAGTTTTGGATATTGCACCTTCTTACAGCCGTAAAAACTGTTACACTCCACTCAAATATTGTTGGCAACGGCGACTCCTGCAAATCAAGCGAAAATCGGAATATTCCAGAACGGAATCAATTTCGGAGGCCGAACCACCTTGAACTCTTCTACTATCATCAGGTCTCCTGTACAGGAGACCTGATGATAGAAGAAGAGTTCAAGAGGAGGACATTTTGTAGGACTTTGTAGGATTTTGAGATTATCTTTACAACGAGTCGAAGCTTCGCAACGCCATAATAATATAATAACAATAATAACACTTTGGCCAGCCGCTGATTTGTCGCGATTCTCGGACGAGAAGGCCTTGGTTACCCCTGTACTCCCAACTGCCTCCCTATTCCCATGCTTCTCCTCTCCTCCCAACACTCGTAGACGAACTGCTTGATGACATCCCTTGCCCCATTCTTCCCAGTCTCTCCGATTAGCATATTAACCATACTGACTATGATGTCGTCGTGTGAGAACCACAAGGCTCTATCTTCGACTGGAAGATAGAACCTTATGGTTCTCACGCGAAGGTGTACTGTGAAAGAGAAAGATGTAGACTGACGTGTACACTATTTCACTATTTCACCAAACAACAGTTTTTTTATTTCCTATTCGACAAACAAAGCCAGTTTACACTAGGATAGAGTGAGAGGAAGCGGGGGAAATTATATGGTTTAAAAACAGTGGCCTCGACATGTCTGATCAGTTTTCGATGAGTGCAGGTAAAAATGTCCACTTTCTAAATCGAATGGTCGCACGTGCGGTTGTTACCCACAACACAGATTTGTATTTGCTATAGACGTTTTTACTTGTATTGTGGAAAATAAATTCTTGTTGTAAGATAAAGTGCATGAAAAATAAATCTGGCACGATAAATTGGAATACAAATGAAATATTCCAATAATTATAAAGAGACAAAAAATTTACATTCTTTGGGGTTCTCTTGAGAAAGCTGGACAAACGTATGATCTAGCAAATTAGGACAACTTTTATTTTAGACGTTTACATGGATATGGGGTGGGGGTGAAACAAATTTTGGGACTTGAAACTAGAGTTGCAGTACACATTTGGGGAATGTTAGTCGAAAACTGTCATAGAACTTGTAAAGTAACTCCCCAACCAATTGGGATTCGTTGATATTAATAGATTGATGATATGACACATTATTGTGAAAATGGCATAGAAGTGAATATGGGACTGAAAATTGTGCCAAAGGTGGAGTGGTACTACAGTATTTTGCTATATATGTATCCCTCGATTCTCAACAGAAACATTTTGATGATGTAGTATACATGAACTTTGTACTACTCAATGAATTCGTAGCTTCTCGTTAACTATGTCATTTCAAATACAACATTTACCAATGCAATCCAGGTCAAAGGCAGACGCACCATCTTCATTGTGTGACTTGATATATAGCTGTACAAGCTCTCATGTTACCAAATTATGTAAGGTATTCTACGTAGTTATGACCTGGAACGAGTCTACCCGTAAATAATCCATCGTCTGCATTTAGATTCAATCGTCTGGAATAGTTTAGTTGGCCAGAAAAGCGAACCTACGGTTCGCTTTTCGGACCAACTGAAATATTCCAGACGATATATAACCTAGATATAAAGCTGCACGTTTTTCAATGCTAAAAAGTATTTTATCTAAAAATGCCTATTATTGCTGAAATAATGCACAGTTGTTTTTCGTGGCGGTCATTATTCGAACAACAGAAAGTTAAAACTAGAAATCACGTGTAATTAGAAATGATGTCAGAGGGATTTGATCACGAAAGAATATCTGTGAATCTTTGTGAGTAAAGAGATGTCATATTAAATAAGCGATTGTCTGTGCACAAACACCACAAAAGTGGGAAAACAAATAGTCCACAACAGAGTGGAATTTCGAACAGAATTAGACTGGTCTCTTAGAGCTTGGATATGCTTCTGCTCTCTTATTGACAGAAGGCGAATGCATAATACTGTTAATACCATGGCATATAGCCTCTCATTGGAACGAGTTCGTTCAAATGAGGGTCCAAAACCTATATCTGTATTGGTGTCGAAGACATAAAATTTTTTAGTTATTCAAGAAGTTTTTGTCAAGGTGTCGTCATTTATTTGTCTTGCACGAAGGGTGAATATTTTAGTTTATTATATTCCAAATCTATTTTACTCTTCGCAAACAAAGGTCAGGGAACGTAGGGTCCTACGAACCTCATATTTCGGGTCGAATCGAATCTCGAATCGAATCAGTCATCCGATTGCGAATCGAATCGAATCTCGAATCGAATCTCACCGCTTATCAAGTTATGGATATTGCACCTTCTGAGAGCCGTAAATATTGTCAGTCTCCACTCAAATATTGTGTGCAACGGCGACTCGTGCAAATCAAGCTAAAATCGGAATATTCAAGAACGGAATCAAAGTAATTTCGGATGCGGAACCTACTTAAACTCTTCTTCTATCATCAGGTCTCCTGTACAGGAGACCTGATGATAGAAGAAAAGTTCAAGAGGAGACACTTTGTAAGATTTTGAGAACATCTCCTCAACGATTCGAAAAGTTTCGAATCGGCGCGATTTAAATCGATTCGAATCGAATTATATGGGCAATTTCGAATCGAGTCAAATTTCGAAGCTTCGCAGGGCCCAAGGGGTACAGTTATTCCAGTAATTCAGAACACTTATAAAGTTACATGTATAACTACGAGCAAAAATTTAATTCTTCATGCACGTAATCTTGTTATATGGTCTTCACGTGACAAAACCTTTTAAACTCAATCTTCCAAATTAGATTTTCTAACATTCCTCCAAAGACTGACATGTTTATAGTTTTTATCGGATATTACAACAGAACGCAGATTCAATTTACTTCCGAAGTTCGATCGTCGACTTCTTGTGACTTTATAACAGGACAACCTGATGTTCATATTTTTTATGCGACCTCTTAGTACGAACTTCATATATCAATGAGAAAAATGAGGTAAAGCACTCTGTTATTAACCATTTTCACATAATTGTCATAATTCGAAAATTGCCAGGAGCACAGCAGCGATTTTTCCTCGTAATGCCAGCAGGAATTTAACAAATTCATTCTTGTTCTATAGAACTGAATGAGCTCCGTCAAAAGAGATTCACACTAAAAACTAAAGTGTTAAAAACTACACTTGAAGTGCTGTGTTTAACACTTACTAAGTGCTGAACTAGCACTTTGTTCAAGTGTAGTTATCCCAGAACTTGACAGGTGTTGACAATAATACCACTTGACAAGTGTAATGTCGCGACACTTAAAAGGAAACAACGCTGATCCGCGTCATCTGCGTTGTGTCCTTTTAATTATGTACCCACCATGCGCAAATCAAATTATGGACGATTCTGGAAGAACCAACCAATGCTAGACACATGAAAAATGCCATCCATTAAAGTTTCAGATGTCTGACGATTGTAATGTATAAGTGCTTAAAATATTGCACTTTGAGTGTTAAAATCAAACCCTAAGAGTTAGAATGGGGTTAACACCTTGAATATGTCAGTTTTAACACTTTAGGTTTTAGTGTGTTGGACTGGTTAAATTCCAAGTTGCATTATGGGAATAGTTAACAGGTTGATATTTTGACGTCAGTGTTCAAAGTGTTAAAATTCTGAACTGTTTACGCGAGCATCTGAATATATCAGGATGGAATTTTCAAACACCACAAAACTGAATGCACAGAACTGAATTATATAAATTTCAAATGAAATCTTTGAATCGAGGTTAATGAACACTGAATGAGCTTGAAAATTACATTCAAACAAAATTAGGAAACAGGGTTTTTAACTGTTCACCTAAAGTAACTGCCATATAGAACAGCGCTATTTCCGAAAGTCATTATTGAATTTTTGTTTCATTGTTTCAAGTTTGCCATATTTGCCACCAAATATAACTAATGCTCCTTTGATGGAGCAAGCGCGACGAGCTTGTTGGACTAAGGGCGTCATCAGCATTTTTGGGCAAAAATTAAAGTATTTTAGTTATAACTGATTTTTCCCCGAATGTCGCTCGTTAGTCGTTTTAGTTACACAGTAGAGCAAACAATGAAAAGTTCCAGCCGCCCATACAGGTCTTAAAATGTAATAAGATATAGGGCTGCACGGTATATCTATAAACCAATATATATCGGCATTCAAACCAATATCGACTGAATACCGGTGTAATTACAAAAAATATCGGTTTATCGTCATTATTTATTTACCCACAATTTAATTTTCAAGATGTTTTTTAACTGTAGCCCCGAATGAATAATATTATCCCTTTATCCAAGGAATCGTCTGATTGTGCCCTCGTAATATACAAATTCAGCAGTTGAAAAAATAAATTTAAAAAATTTCAACAAAACTATATCATGTGAGGGGTCACATAATATAGTTTTGTTGAAATCTTTGGGGAAAATCTGATAAATTAATTTTGAAAATAATAAATTTTGATATCGTCTGCGTTGGGTAAAGGGTTTTCGAATCGCATCATCAAGGCAGGCTAATTCGTTCCGACTGTGATGCCTCGAGTCTCGATTGTGGTACTTGTGTTCATATATCCGAACAGTTTTCGATATACCGGTATACCGCGGTATTTTTTGGAATACCGATACCGGTATTCACCTTTGAATATCGTGCAGCCCTAATAAGATATAATCTCAACTGATTTATTTTCGCCGTATCTGATTTTTAATGAGCATCCCTCCAGTGTTGTAGTGCTTTCATGAACACAAAAAGCACAACAACCAAGGACGTACAATCTGCTTTTAAGCGTTGTACAGATAAAACTGGAAGTCCTGTCATGAAATGCGCACAAACAGCACGTCTATCTGCGCGGTAATCTACGCGTTATGAGCATAGTAAGGCTATCAAATTCTGTACATATGGCCTGTGCACAAGCAATGTTTCAGCCAATGGACTTCCGGGTAACCCGGAAGTCCATTGGCAGAAACATTGCATGTGTTTGCCAGGAGAACCTGCCGTGCTTTGGATGTCATTCGATGTGGCAATTGAGCGCAGTTCATACGCGTAATTAAGCGTAGATAAGCACACAATTCGTGGCAGGACTTCTAGCTTTAACTGTAAGCATTATCACCGTTTATATACGCCAATGATGCTGACGTAATAGATCGCCTTCTCCATTTTTGGGCTGCGATCGCAAGAAAGATTCTGTTTACCAAGATTGTGACCTTGTTGCTCGACACTTATTCACCGGGTGACATTCAACAGTGCTTTCTTCTTAGGGTGAAGGGGCGCGGACAGAGAATTTCGACCAGATTGAGACTCAGACGCGATCGGGTCAAATTATTTTGTCCACCTATGTAATCGCCCTTCTGAAACCTACTGTGCGCATCAATATTACTCATCAGCTGCAGAGAGACTGACATGACAAGTGATTATTCTTGTATTGCCTTATGATAACAGGGTTAATTTGCGCATGCGCAATCATTTTCTTTCTTCGGTGAAATTGAAAGGTTTGGAAAATTTTGAGCGTTGAGGTAATTATCAAATTAAATAACAAAGCTGATTTAAATTACCCATCCTCCCCTCCCATTTGCAGTTACTGCTGGTGGCTTTATTGTTTCTTTCAAATCCTGATGGTACTGTTGGGGTGTATGAGTGTTTCATAGAGCTGACAATTGATTACAGTTACGTTCGGCACGGCACAGCTGCTGCTTTGGTTCATGTGGTGTTTAGTGAGAACGGCGTATTACGCGGATGAAAATGACTTTGTGAAACCGCTGATTTACACAGGGTTTCCAAATTGAACATTGTAGTAAAACTTCCATGCTGTATGCCGTGTCCAAAAATTCGCCAAACCAATAAAAATACAGTTTTCCTTATTTCGTCTTAAATTATCTGTTATAACGCATTTTACACTGTTTCCGGAGTGGAAAAACTGTAGCTATTCAACGATTCTTTATCAGATAATGCTAACTGTGGACCCTACGAAGCTTCGAGATTCGATTCGATTTCGAATCTTAAGTTGGTATTCGGTTTGATTCGAAAACATCTACTCGATTCGTTTCCTCTCGAATTTTCTTTACATTTTCGTCTCGCAAAACCTATAGTTTAGATGGAAATTGTACATAAATAATGTTTAAATAAAAGACTGAGTGTAACTTCCGCTACATTAACATAAAGAACATCTGTACTTATGCCAGTAGCCATGCTAATTCCAATATCACTAGTCCCCACCAATATTAACTGGTTGAGTGCTGGAAGCCACTATCATGGCTTCGAAGTAAAGTCAGGGTACCATGCTAAAGTTTATATATTTTATGTTCATACCTCACAGCTACCGCCAAAAATTAATTGTTATTTCATCTGTAGATATTTGTTGAATGAAAAATTAGTGGAGAGTGCTTTAGAGCACTCTCCACTAATTTTTAATGCAACAAATGTTAGGAAAGAGTTTATTACTACCAAAAATAATTCAGCACTCATCCAGTTAAATGCAAAGTTAAAGTTTAGAAGCAATGTCGACGACGACCTATAATTCTGACAGGTTAATTTTCCGACTTCTTGATCAAGGCATGCCTTCGACGAAGACACGCCTTGATGGTGTGGTTGGATTATTTTATCAGTCGGAACTTCAGCCTTCACAGTCGGAACAAATCACGTTTATGGCATCCCCAACCCTCATCGGTCATCTTCAGGACGCTTTTGATTCGATACGAGGTTCGATTCGATTCAGTCGAGTAACAGGCGTGATTCGATTCGAAATTCGATTCAAATCGCAAGTGTGTGATCCACAGCGCCTTGTACTGACTGGAGTTCAGCCATTATTTGCGATAGTATAGTTTTGATGTCTGATATTCTCACCCGTAATGGGAAAAGACAATGTAGTGTCTGGTTGGTAAGAAAGTCTGAACCGTGCCAATTGCGCCGTGTCCTTGAATACTTGTCCCTGCTTGTTCTTCTGCAAGGACGGGAGTAACACTCCATCTTCGACAATTGTTACTTGGACTCAAGCCAGGCATTTACCGGTTTATATATAGTACATTAACACACCTGGCACGTGCTGCTGGCTATCCAGTTTATCCCCGTAACATGCTTCCATTTCTCGCAAAATCGTCTCACTGAGAACCAAACGCTGCGATTAAGTGGCAAAAAGCCTTGGCCAAAGACTCATTCTGAGTGAGCCTTCTGTCGTAATGCCCTTCGTTTGGTATTGAAACAGTATGCATATGCTTGGAATTAAGGGGTCGTCCAACAAAAAGTTCGGCACTTTTTTGAAATTTTCACCAATACCCAAAATACTGATAACAGAAGTAAATAAAGTCATATTATTTGGCAAAATAATGGGTAGAGTAATGGGAAATGGAATATATTCACTTTCTCACGAAAAACCTTTTTTATTTATTAATTTGATGACAGAGAAAAGTCCAGTGGCATATGTAAGCAACAGCAAAAAATCACGAATGGAGTGGTAATTCCAATGACTGCGTTTCATATAAAAGACTTCGAACTCCAGACTCGAAGAAAGCATATTTTACCATTTCTTCCCTGATGTGTTACAAACGCTCAGGAGAAAATGCACGAAAACGAAATAAGGTTCGACTGAAAAAAAAACACATGGGAAATCGGTCACATAACGGTGGCAAATCGTGAACTTCAGCAAAATATTGTTTTCAAAGATCTGAGAACTACAAAAACGATCACACTCTCCTCAAGTCTGCAAGATGATGAAATTGAAACCGCTCAATACATTCACAGGGGAAATTGCATTAAGAGTATCTTACTGAGAGAATATCTCGAAAATGCAGGGCAACTTTTCAATTTCCTTATCAAGGGATGCCATTTTTAGAAATGGATCACTACCTCTGTTTCGAAATATTATAATTTTGTTGCTGTCGATACGTAAAATATAAAATGGATAATTAGGTTTAAAACACAAATATATCCACACAAACATTAATGGTAATCGTAATGACCGTGTTTGTACGAAAATATGATGTGATTGAAGGGCGATCTTTTTTTATAACATAGCTCCCGATATTCGATTTTCATGTTTGCTGGCTACCAAAATGAGTTTAAAATATAAGGACAACAACGCGTTTAGCTGTCCATCTGAAGTGAAATTTTGAAACATCGTAAAATTACTTTTCTTTACCACACCGTTATATTCAGTGCCAAATTCATCTATACAGTTAAAACTAGAAGGTCTGTCACGAACTGTTCGCTTATCTAGGCTTAAATGCGCGTAGGAATTGCGCGCAATTGCCATATCGAATAGCATCCAAAGCACGGTAGGTTCTCCTGGTTACTCATATCAAACGCAGGCAATGTTTCTGCCAATGGACCTCCGGGTCACCAGGAGGTCCATTGGCTGAAACATTGCTTGTGCACAGGCCATATTTACAGAATGTGCTAGCCTTACTATGGTCATAACCCGTAGATTAACGAGCAGATCGACGTGCTATCTGTGCGCATTTCATGACAGGACTTCTAGTTTTAACTGTACCGGTCTTATCGCCTTTTGCGCCAAAACCCTTGTATTATGAAATTGGTACCACCGAAATCGCATGTCAACATGTATCGATAACATAAACATTCCCTCGTGGTTGGATTACCGAAATGAGGCCCACACGCTTATGAAATTACAGATGAATGGACGCATTAACTGAAATAATCGTAGTGTTGTTCATGCCCTTCATTGGCTGCACATCAAATTCGATTCAGTCAACAAATAAGCTATCATTGTTATAAAATCGACCGGATCTGGTAACAGGCAACCTTCCCATACACTTACTGAATGGACTATAGTTTCAAAACAAATTACTCAAAGAAAAGCATAGAATGAACAGTCACACACTCTAAATCAAATCAGTTGGTTGATACAAATTTTCTTAATATGGGACTGTCAGTTTTGATGATTTTTCCAATCTTTGTTGCCATAGTTCCCTGAGCATTCAAATGACTGTTATGGTTACTAAACACCCCAGAAATCACACACACGATACTAAATAAATAAATTAGGATGTTTGTTCCGTTAGTTTACAAATGAAGTCATTTTTAGGAATTTGATAAAAAATATTACACCGTCTTCAACATAATTATGAGGTATAATTAATACAAAAGTTCACATTGTACATTCTTCATTTTTAATTGATGGAGTCACTTGCGCCTCCATTCCTGTTGCTTTGAACAGTATGGTATGGACCCTGCGGAACTTTCTTCATCATATCAAAACCAAAACAAACTTGCAGCATTTTGGAAATTGTAGATACCATGGATTGGAATTTGACTTACTGTTAATTCTTATCATGAATGAGAAAAAGATTTCAGTGAGTCTGTCCTAGAAGGATTGCAAAGCACAACTATTCAGTAATTTTAAGGTTTTTATTCCAAAGTTTGGTCTCTTTCTTATGCCATAGTAAACTTTCAGGCAGTGGTCCCAACCACATGGCAGCAATTTCATGGTCAATTTCAGTTTCCACGTGTTCTATGTTTCTCTCCAAACATTTTGGGAGATCATTTATTGAGTTACACAAGAAGTCTTGTCATGAAATGCGCACAAATAGCACGTCGATCTGCGTGTTAATCTACGCGTTATGAGCATAGTAAGGCTATCAAAGTCTGTACACATGGCCTGTGCACAAGCAGTGTTTCAGCCAATGGACCTCCGGGTAACCCGGAGGTCCATTGGCAGAAACATTGCCTGTGTTTGCTATGAGTAACCAGGTGAACCTGCCGTGCTTTGGATGCCATTCGGTATGGCAATTGCGTGCAATTCCTACGCGCAATTAAGCCTAGATAAACGCACGGTTCGTGACAGGACTTCTAGTTTTAACTGTACTTCTTTCTGGCCATTATTGGAATTTGGATGACTTTGGACAAAATGTCCTGAATTTGACCAAAGGTAAGTTGTGCGACCCTTTAATTGAATTGTAGAATACTACTTGGGGTATACATCAACGGTAAACGTGGGCTGAGAACCAGTTTACCTCGTCACACTCTGATTCAACTATTTCATATTATTTAATTGAACTATAGACTGTGTGTGGGTTACTACTGGATGTGTACATCAACGGTGAACGTGGACTGAGAACCAGTTTACCTCGACACACTCTGATTCAACTATTTCATAATTATTGATTGCAATACTGTGGTCGTAAAACGGACTCCTCCGTCACGTCACAATCAATTCGCGACACACTTACATCAGTGGAGCGAGATTTCATGATTTCATGCATGTAATAACCCATTCTGTATTTGTAGGGGGGGGGGGGGGGGGGGCGTCCTCAATTTGGAAATTACACGCAAAATCCGCCGGCACTCAACACCCATATTCGATTTGAGCGTCCTGTTAGAAATGCACGCTTATGCATAAAAAGTCCTAACACACGGTGTGTGTCCTCTCTGTGTTGTAGTAGAATTACATCACGGACGCCGTGGACTGGTCACATTCTACGGGTGGGTAATATTTCCACGAACGCTCTAATATTAGATTCCGAACACTAATTACAGGAATTATCATCAACAATTTAATTAATGAAGCACCGGGTACCACCCGATGCTTCATTAATTAACATTTTGCTGCTGATGATTTTTATTACATGCGTTGACATCACTAGCCACGCGTGGAATATGACCAATCCACGTCGAGTGTATTGTAGGACAACAGTTATACAATAGTCCTCACTTCACACCGGACATGGGAGCGTGGTGGTTCAGAGGTTAAGCATTGAACTTCAGGCGTCATATAAGCATGGGAAATTTGATTTGTTTACTTTGAAATTCCCACATCTGCTATTCCATAAATTCAAATTAAATTTTCACGCATTATACATCAAAATGACCGTTATGATGTATAGAATATGAAAAATATATGAAGTCAACATACAATGTTCACAACAGGCATCGATGGTGTCTGAAAGTCTGCTACCCTATTCGTACCAGACCTGATAATAAAATAATATTTCAGGAGGACAACTCGTGGCCAATCCAAAAAAGAGATAGACATTCAAAACAGTTTAACATGCAGCGACAGTGCTACATTTGGGGAAAGGCCAACTCTGTCTGCATTTTGTATTGAAGAAGACTTCTTCCACCCGTAAAACTGGCCGACACGACGTGACCACCATAGCTGTTGAAAGTGTCGTTAAACCTCAATAACACATATAACCAAACAAAACTTGACATCATGCACATGTAAGGGTGTGTGTGTATAGGTATGTGTGTGGGGAGGATCCGTATGTGTGGTGTTGTGAGTGTAAAAATCTAGTGCCCCGCCCGCCGTCTCAGCTATCAGTCGAAATAAATTGAATCATTTTGTCACCTAAAATGCCAGCTTTGACATCGATTTTTCGTGACCTCGTTAATATCAATATTATGGCCAGCATCAATGTGAAGTGCTTGTAAAATCAGTGACATTTTCATTTTATCCTGATTTAAGTACATATCGATAAAAAACACAAGCAATGTTCCAGCCAATGGACCTCCGGGTTTAACCCGGAGGTCCATTGGTTGAAACTTTACTTGTGCTGGTTATGCTTTTCAATTATTGTTTTGCTAGCCTGTAGATTATTTCGCTTGGTAATGTAGTTTGACGTTCAATAACTGATACGATGGTTTTTGTTGGTAACACAGAATTATATACACTGGGCTTACCTGCCTGTAGAAGTCTTTGATAACGTTATCCGTATGATACGAGACAGCATAATCATAAAACTAATCAATTTATCTCCTTTTCCATTGATAAATTTTAAACGAAGGTTTACACTTTGGGAGATGATATTCAATTTGCAATATGAATACTATATGGTATTTCCATTTCTGTTTCTCTGAAGCGGAAATCGCTATAATATTTCAAGACGATTGTGTCAAAACACGTGGGATCAGATGAAAGAATTACGTCAACTCCACGAGGGAAGTGTGTTTTGTCTGTGCCAAGATAAGGAAGACCTAATATAATTAAAACGAACGAACCCGTCCTAACTTGTGAATTTCTACATCGAATATAATTTCCCTTTTTCAATTGAACATTTTGTTTCAGCTCCGCTGAGCAAAAGGCATAGAACAGATTGCGGCCATGATGACAGCTTCCTTCGTTTTCCAGCAAACGGCGGAGGGTCATTGAAGGCTATTTTGCCTAAACAAAAAAGTAAAACACCCGCCGCCAACTTTTATATTTTTCTAAACTTTCATGGCTGACAATTTTTGTCAATAAAAGAGATTTATAGGAAAGTTAGCTCCCCTTAATTTCCTATTTTATCAAAAAATTTAGCATCAAGTGTATGGGAATTTCCGAAACGATAGCGAATTTGTATCATCGCTTTGCGCATCATTTCACAAACTGTAGGCATTTTCCTTTGAAATAGTATAAAAATACAGTAGCTGGCTTTTTTCAATATTCCCCCCCCCCTAAGTCAGGTTGAAGACTTCACTATTATTCTCTTTTGAAAGCCATTTAAAAATAAGAAAATTACGTTTTCACCACCTTTTGATGTTCTGTATCTTTTTTGTCTGTTTATTATGTCAAACATGTGCTCAACGAGACATATAAAAAACACTAACATCACTTTGGAGGGCATTGTGGTTTATTAACGGCCCAACAAATGTGAATAACTGCCTGGCAGCTTATAAAAGGCCCGAGTCGAAGTCGAGGGCCGTTAATAAGCTGAAGGGCTGTTATTCACACCTGTTGGGCCATTAATAAACCACAAGCCCCGACAAAGTCATGTTATTACTATTATTACCACTGCGATTCGGAAAAGGGTTTGACCCTGTACCTAACATGACAGCTACAAACAGCCAATTGGTCTTCATTCAATTCGCTTGGTTGAGACATTTTTTACGTTTTAAATTTTGGCAGATGATATTATCGCCTGTTCTCAAACAAACTGGTATCACATGATTATCACGTGATCAGCATCGGCACTCTTTCAGTTGCAACGAAGTTAGGAAACTTAAAAACAGACCCTTTATTTACCGCATATAAGTCAGGAATAAAGACGTAAATTGTCTGCAGACTTTCTAACTATATACAGCTGCTTGTTCTTATGGGACTAATTTTGCTGGACATTTTACATATTTAATAATTTAAAAAAAATCACATTGTTTACTAGTTGAAAGCATTTCTGGAAACTGTTTCCATTTTCGAGTGTACGACAGCGAGGAAAAAAGTCACTTGACGTGTCGGGCTGTTAATGAGATGTTCAAGTCATTAACGGCCCGACACATCACGTGGCTTTTTTAGTTGAGCGTTACGTTCTTGTAACGCCCTGTTAAACTGTGTTAATGTACTAGGGAACGCCCCATAAACTGGTAATAATACAGACACTATTCTATCCCTCAATATAAAAGTCTAGGAGGTGAGATTTGCTAATTTGTTTCTTGGGAAAAATTTACTGTAAAAATACATTCACTAAGCATTTATTTATAGGTGTTTAAGGTTTCATACTTATTCACTAGGCAAAGGGTCAACGTTGACATTTAATGCAGGGAGCTGATACTGATAGATATTGTTAATGACAGATTATGTCTGAAGTAGTTGCTTTTGATAAGCTTGTCATAAAAAGCCAAGCTTTCTTTCGTTTCTTTTAAGAAACGAAAACAACAGACAGCTCCTAGAGCTGTCTGTTGGTTTCGTAATAAAAGCAACAAAAGGAAACCTGACGTTATGTTCTACAGACGCGTGCGTCCAATAATTTCAAGGGCAATAACTTTATCGAAAGTTGATTTTCATGACGATATAAGTCAGGGATAATTAGTCATATTTTTGTCGGGTCTTGAATAAAAATACCGACGTTCTCAATTCTAGAGAAGTCTTGACTGCCTTTGCGGTAGACAAGAGTTGACTGAAATCTGTTGCTGAATCACACGTGTTTCTGCCCAGAAATTGTTTAATTTCTTACTTAACACAGACGACACTTGGAAAAATCAGTTCTTGAATAACATTAAGTTTCCATATTCGTCTCAAAAACAGTGCTTATCACAATTCATTGAAAAGGCGGCGATGAGCTCGGTCCAATGAGAGGTCATTAGTTATAAAATAGTGGCAAAAATTGCACAAAAAACACTTGGGGAGTATCACCGTTGCGTTAGGTGGGGGGTTAGATTATTTATTCATTCAATCCGTTCAACCCTCGTTTACTGGAATGGTATCGCCTTTGTGTACACTTACAGTGAGATGGGTCAGTCCAATACCAATATGCAGGGAGGATGAAATAATAACTGCAGTCTGCAGCCATCCGGTTGCAGACTGCAGTTATTATTTTAACGTCAATGCCCCGAGTATAGACCTCTTATAATAAGACAAAAATGGGACGAAATTATGCCTTGGACCCGCAAATCGGCCTTGCGAGTTTAAAGGGTTAAAAAACTGTTCATCTAACGTCAATTTAGTAGTTATCTCCCATTATTAATTGTTTATCTTTTTTGGCAAGTCTTGGTTTCTGGAACAAATCGCTACAAATAAGCAGATTTTCAAAGTTTCCTCCGGGTGTCTTTCTCAATAAACACTTTTGTGAAAAGAAGGGTTGTGATTGCCGCCTTGAAAAAGGCAACCGAGACATCCCAATTTTTCGGGCGAAGCTAAATTATGGCAATTACGAATCGAACCTGAAATTTATTTGACATTTATCACTGAGGCATGTTAAAACACTATTTTGTTTAAAAAAAAAAAAAAAAAAACACACACAAAAAAAAAAAACAAAACAAAACAAAAAGAACCCAACAAGAGCGTTTGTCCTTGGTTGGTTTCGATGTTCAGCACCTGTTCTTCCTATGGAGCAAACAGACTATTTCAACAAACTAAATGTCAAAATCTAAGAGCTGGGTCAGATATTGTTTTCTCTGCCTGACCATTTGTAATGCACATATTTACAACTTTAAATGAACTTGAGCTGGTAGGTCGTTTGATTTTGGTTTTACGGTTCGGTTCCGTTTTTTGTGGAAAACCGGAAAATCGCACCGCCAGGCCTAGCAAAAACCGGACATGAGATTTTACTCTGTTTGTGCATCCACTGATCAAACTATCTTACTGGGGTGGGGGGGGGGGGGGGCAGGACTAATGGCGCCGATGGACGCTCGTTACTTAGTTTATCCGACAAAGGGGATACTACGCCGTGTTCTGATTATCGAGTTTTCTCCCGGCTCAAATCAAGTCCTGAGTTAATATTCGAGGATGTCAAGTGGTCCTGAGATTTTAGCACTTTGGATAATGGAGAAACCGATAAAATATCTTATTTCCGGACTGCTCCAAATGCACCCATATTAACACCCTTGAAAAGATGCCTTACAGCTCTAATCAAATCAAATCAGCGAGGCCTTATCTTAGGGTTTCCTGAACATCTACCGTGCGGTCGTTGTGGACTGGCTACTACCCACAGATGGGCAATATTTTCACGGACGCAATCATATTAGATTCTGAACACTAATTATAGGAATAATCATCAAAGATTTAATTAATGAAGCACCGGGCACACCCTGATGCTTCATTAATTAAAATTTTGCTGATGATGATTTTTATTACCTGGTAAACGCATGCGTGGACATCACTGTCCAAGCGTGGATTTCGACCAGTCCACGGCGACTGTACTGCAAGATTTGAACACTGTGAGTAAAGAAGAAATGCTTAAGCAATTTCTCCCACATTACTGATGTAAATCGTTTAAGATTTGATTTGTAACATCTGTGTAAGAATGCTTGACAAGTTTGTTTAAATCAAGCCCTTGGGGTCCTACTTAAGAGTGACATACTTATAGACTGATTTTAACACTTTGAGTAATGGAAACATGTTTAAACATTTTCCTTTCCCAAAGTAATAATCGAAATGGATTAATGTTTAATTTATGTAAGGGTTTCGTACAAATTTGTTCGAATTGAGCCATTGAGGTCGAATGAAAAGGTGGCATCGAACATGGAATAGAAAAATAAAAAAAATAAAAATAAAGGGGACAAAAATCGTTTGCCTTTGCACTGTGTTCACTACATCTGAGCGGCTTTTATTGCTTTTATTGGTGGGAAGTTTTCGAAGTAGTTTGAATGAAAGCTAACATGACACACTGGATGTGGTGTGGGGTGTTATTAATGTAATGATAATGAAAAATGTTAAGTGGGGGGAGTTCCACCATGTGGAGACGGGGATATACAGTGATCGACCAGAAAACTCTACCCCACTTTAATTCAAAACTGGCCGATGTCGTGAAGCATATATAAACCATTATAAATCGCATCTATTCTCGTTAAATGAGGGTGGGCAAACAATTTTATGAGTTAGCCATAAAGCGGTTTTGGCCTTTTTCTTAGAGGCAAATGGTTATTCAAGCACGCCATCATTCTCGCCTTAATTCATTTGGAGATGAGCGCCCCTTCACTAGTCGAAAAATTGCTCAGTTTCAAACATTATATATCGTTACGAATTGCAGATTACCACTAGATCACTTGTTCGGTATGATTACAAGCAAGGCAACCACTCGCATTCTGCGGAAACAACGAATTGGATGTACACGTATGAAGCTAAAAATAAAACTTCATTTTTTACACGCATAACAGGATGAGGTGTAAAAACATTCTTCAAGATAACCCCCTTTTAAAAATATTTCTAGATGTCACTGCATGCCAACTTTCTTGCTGATAAAACTGGAACCCTACGAATCCCAATTTTCGGATCAATTCGAATCCCGCAAATCAAATCAGTCAGAGGAGATCGAATCGAATCAAATCTAGAATGGAATCTCACGACTTTTCAAGTTATAAATATTTCACTTTCTTACAACCGTGAATATTGCCAGTGTCTCCATTCAAGTATTGTGTACCGAATGTCGACTCGTCAGTTTGGGTAAGTCCAAAAAAGCGAAACATTTCAGAACGGAATCAGAGTAGTTTCGGAAACGGGATTTCCTTGAACTTTTCTTGTGTTATCCGGGGTCAATACTATAAAACTTTTACAATTGTATTTTTCAGAATTGTATTTTCTACCCGTCACTATAAATCACTGAGATAAATCATTAGCGTTTCAAATGACGTAGCAATTTACCGATAGGTAAATTGCTACGTCTTTTGAAGTGCTAAGGATCCACTTCTGTCAGTTATTTCCATAAACAGAAAATACAATTCGTGAAAATACAATTGTAAATTTTTTATAGTTTTGACCCCAGATAATACAAGAAAAGTTCAAGAGGAGACACTCGGTAGGGTTTTGAGAACATCTCGACGGTTCGAAAATTTCCGAATCAGCGTAAATCTTATCGAATCGAATCATCGGGGAGACTCGGAATCTAATTTCGAAGCTTCACAGGGCCCTCATTGGAATGTCTACTTGCATTACTTGTCCGGTTATAAATATCAAGGAAAGCTACGCCCTGCTCGCCTGGCAGGTACAGTTATGGGGACACGTACTCGTTTTATATTTGAAGTGAAAACGTCTGATTGACTCTTTCCGAACGAAAATCAAATATCCGGTGGGCATTATTCAAAAAATCGCCGTTCAAATTTTATTAGTTTGTTCCATTTTTGCCCGTTTCCATCACAACATAACTTATGACCCTTCATTGGAAGAAGCCCGTCAAGCTTGTTAGAATGAGATGTCATTAGCTATGTTTGTGGGGCAAAAATGAAAATGAGTTCTTTAAGGGTTTTATTTGCAAGTGTCGTTTTCAAATACTGTTAAGACCTGTTTACATGACGTCCGATACTCCTTAAGTTAATAATTGAAACTTTTATCCATGCTCATTGTGAACGTTTTTTGCCCAAGAAGCTTATGTAATGTTTTTGGTACACTTCCTGAGCTAATGTGAGTATGAGTGTGCAAATCCGGATACTCCCTGTGTAAACGCTATTTTTTCTAAACGTGAACGCTAAATGGTTTGCGCCTTGTCCTTTTATACCTTGGTTCACAAAGGAAATCGCAGACTATCACATCAAATAATCCTATAAAATCCTGAACAAAATGGCTCGCCCAAAACCACGTGACAAAAGTCTACAACCGCGGAGCTCAGACGACTGTGATTCAGAAAAGATCCAGAATTAACCTTTTGAACACTGGTGGTATCTTCCATGCCATTTAAATGGCAGAAATTGGAAGTGTCCATATCCATTATTTGGGGGTAGAGCAATTAATATTTTCAACGTGCGGCTTACAATTGTTCTACCACTCACGTTCACTCAGTAGCCATTCTACTTAATGAAATTATGACGTATCGTGTTCCTGGACCGGAAAAGCGACCTCTCCTGTTGAAAGAGTTAAACATAAATCTAAAAATTGCATTAAAACACAGATTGATTTTGACATTTGCTCCGCGTGCAAATAAAAAATATGTAGTCTCGACACTTAGTACGTCTGACAAAGTGTTGCCATTGCCATGTGTCCATACCGGACGAGTCAGTAAGGGAGAAAATGTGAGAACACAGCACAGATTCGATGAACTCTTCTCATTTGTCACCCTAATTTTTGTTTTTTTCTGACGCAATAGGCTTTGAAACGTATTCTCTTGTACACTAAAATGACCAATCAGAAGTTAGGCTGAACCCATTGGAGATATTTACAGACACGGCATTTTGTGGTGAGTGGTGTCGTATAAACTACTGCGGATTTTTTTCCAATATATTGAGGATATGAAATGAGTGTTTTTCCCATATAATATTTATGAAACGAGTTTAAGAATTTTCCGTTTGAGCGAGCCTCTGGCGAGCCCAAACGGAAAATTCGGACGAGTTTCATAAATATTATATGAGAAAAACACTCATTTCATATTCTATTTATCATATGACACACACACGCACAAATTAGCCACTTAGTCTAACTTTTTAACCCATCACCTAACTTGAGTTGCAGACGGCACTTGGAAAAAACATCCTCGTACAACTAAAAATTTTCATTTTTTGCTTCCAAAACATAGGTTATGACCCCTCATTGAAACGAGCTCGACACGCTAGTTCCAATGAGGGGTCATAACCTATGTTTTGGAAGCAAAAAGTGAAAATATAAAAAAAAATGAATGGCGTTTTTCTTGTATTGCGCGAGACGGTTTTTACCGTTACGTAAGGTAAAAGATTAATACAATATAACCCACCCTAAATAGGACAGATAACGCAAATTCTCCCTACTGAAATTATGCAAATGTGACCCAGTTGTATTTTGCTTAGCCAATCAAATTGTCCAGTTTTGAAATTGACCAATGAAAGCTCCCAACTCTAATTATGCAAATTATGAAAAGGTGGCCCAGTTGTTTTTTGTTCAGCCAATGAAATTGTCTAGTTTTGAAATTGACCAACGAAATTGACGGAGGGCTTTATTTATCACTGATTAATATGAAAACAAAATATCAAATGTTTTAAAGTGAACAAAACGGACGAGTCATAAGATAAAATTACTAACTAACGTTTTTAACACAAAGAAAAAAACGCCCAAAACCGAGGGTTTTTCCTGAAACCGAACCGAAACGACATCTGAAAAATCAAAGCCTCTCAGTTCAAATCAAAATGTAGTTGAATTGCGGATAGATAATACGTGACGGTATACGATACGAAGAGTCGTTACTACAGCCACAGTTAGTAAATCTTCAACCATTCCAGGAATGATGCAATACTTTGCGTACATCTATGGTACCCAGGTGCAAAGGAATTCAAGGTGGCTCTAACACTGTTTAATTTTCACCAACATAAAGGAACTCTTATACCAATACAACATTAGTGCTTCTATAACTCACAAATCGTAAAATTAGGTTTCCGGAAAGTATGTGGGCAGGCCCTGCAAAGCTTCGGAATTCGATTCGATTCGAAATAGTCCCCGTGATTCGATTCGATTTCAATCGCACCGATTCGAAAATTTTACAATCGTTGAAATGTTCTCAAAATCCTACAAGGAGTCTCCTCTTGAACTCTTCTTCTGTCATCAGGTCTCCTGTACAGGAGACCTGATGACAGAAGAAGAGGTCCAGTTGGCTTCGCCCCCGAAATTGATTCCGTTCTGGAATATTCTGATTTTCGCTTGATTTGCACAAGTCGCCGTTGCCCACAATATTTGAGTGGAGACTGACAATATTTACGGCTGTAAGAAGGTGCAATATCCACAACTTAATAAGCGGTGAGATTCGATTCGAGATTCGATTCGATTCGAAATCTGATGACTGATTCGTTTCGACCCGAAAATTGAGGTTCGCAGGGCTCAAGTGTGGAGACGCACTTCCTTCCACTGATGGTGTCACGAGAGTCTGTTAGTTCCTCAACTGTGAGAATGTGACCCTCAGTCAGAAAATCTTTCTCGCATCTCTCAAAGCATCGGTTAAAATGAACACTATTTCCCGAGTTTTTTTAGAGGCATGGGATAGAGGGAGGACAAAAATCCCGACCTAATGCGATCAACCACTACCAGCGACATGTCATTTCCCAGAGTGCGACCGGATGTGTTCTCTCTGCTCATGTTGTGTGACACGGTGGTAGAGGTGAGATGGAACTCATTAATTCCGATTATCACTGTACGTTATCGACCTGTTCTTAACTCCAGAGATACGGCGAAATATATAAAGAGATTTCATTGCAGTGCTAAAATTATGGGAACGAGAGAAACTTTCTTCTCATTTATTTTCTCATAGCCTCAGATGAAACTTAACGGATGGGTATTCCTCGTGGAATAAGTGGTGACAATGGTGTTTGAGTCGTTACCATAGGAACGAATATATAGGTAAAAAAGAGGCTTTGTATTTGACAGTTCTTACCGTCTGCTCTATTTCTCTGTCAAGCGCAAATCGTGGAAGTCTGTTGAAGAGATGGGAGTGTCTAAAATGACGTCGTCTGCTCATCGTATTTCTGGAGGAGTACAGAGATTTTGAGAGTCGCATAAGTTTTTTTGAGAACGGATGTTGGAAAATGATTATAAGACAATACCTTCATCTATGGATATTGTTCGTTGTCGTACTTTTTATTCACAAAGGTGAGTAAAAAGAATTTAGTTATAAACTTTCTACTTTTGGAAGGCAAACACGGTGGGGAACAGGGTCTTAGCGAAGATGGCTGATTGGAGGAGGGGGGGGGGGGGGTGTAAACCTGAATGGTCCCGACTGTGATAATTCATGTCCCGACTGATAAAATATCCCAACTATATCATCAAGGCATGCCTTCGTCGAAGGCATGCCTTGATGATGTAGCTGGAATATTAGTAAGTCGGGATTAAAGATAAAAAACTGAACAGTTCTTGAAAATTTATTTGTGAATAAATATATGTAGTAGTCATGACTCAGGGGCTTCCCAAATTCTTATTTAAATAGCACGTACCTTATTTGAAATAGGTCATGCTGTGCCCTCGAGTCGTGTAGGCCTACAACAGGCCTACATTTGTATGACCGACTGTGTGTGTGACATTATTCCAAATATTAAATCTGGTCCGGAAGAAAGTCCGTGGTTACTATGAAGAGAGAATTGATATCTTAGTCTCCAATCTAAGCGAAAGTATCATTCGGGAAAGATTATTGGGTTTCGCACCCCCTACAATCCATTTAGTTAAGCTCCTGACTGTGGGCACCTCCCTTTGGGTTATGTTGGACAAATTGCAAATTAAATTATTGACCTCCCCCCCCCCCCCCCCCCCCCGTCAAATAATGTTAGCATTTCAACTTTGCCCTACACAGAAGAGCGCCATTCAGTTTTGAAAAAAAAATCAGTCTTTTATAAAGCTTTGCGGGTGACCCTTCTCTAGAATCGAAGCTAACCGAGCTGGTTCCAGCCAGTGTTGGACGCTGCTGTTTCGAAATAATCATTTTGGGAACGATAGTAGTTTTGTCGTCTGCAGTGTGTTCAAGACAAAAAAGGAATAATCTTGGCTCGATCTGGCAGTTATATACACAACATCCTGATCCTACTGGAGGGATTCACCCCACCCATCCCTGCCACGAAACCAGCAAATAATACACCCTGTGCTTAATAAAGTGTGCGTAAAGACTAAACAGACAGACAAACAAACAAGCGTCACAGTCAGCACCTCTTTGCATAGAAAATCGTTCTTTTGTTACAACACCCTCCTATCATCCGCCCTAAACTGCACACAGCAAAGTTGCACCCTCCTAATTTATAGCCTGAATTGCTGTAAATGGTACAATATACCCAACAGCCTGTTGACTGCTGGACCAAAATGAAATAGATGAATATCAAAGTAGGGAATATAAAATAGTACCAAGTTCAGTCATTTTTCTGAGGTGCAGACACTGAAGAATTTTTATGACAATGTGACCGTATCAGGTCAAGCTAATCTTGATAACATGAAATAATAAAAAAAACGTCAAAAACAAACGAACGTGATTTACAGTGATAGTCCCTGTTTGAAAGACGGTGAGGTGAAATGTGTAGACTATCTGAATATCCTCCCTTAAAAGCAGAAAGGTGTCATCCGCAATGCTTGAGCATTGGAGTTCGTACTTTTATGCTGAAAGGAGGAGATATGGATGCATATGGTACTGTGGTGATCACAAAAGCGGATAGAATTTCGATTGGATCACGACCCAGTCCCGATTCTATCGAAATTCTCTACCCGCTTTTCTCTTTACAATACTATAAAATCGCCTCTGTCCAGTAGAAATATGAGAATGTGATATCTTCGTTTGTTTTCCTTGATCCCGTTTTTGATTTCACAGTATTTTATTTGATGAAATCTCGGCCCCCTGGTTTACAAGTGTCGCAACCAGATCAAGATCTGATCGAGAAAGAAGGAACTTTTGGGAGCACAGTACTGCATCTATAGGTACGATTACAATGTATTTCTTGATATTATTTCAATTTTAAATTATTTTATTCAGTATTAATTTTCTAGAGAGAAAAGATTCGGCCACGACACGTAAACCAAATTATGATTTACCATTTTCCACAGAAGAATGTACAAAAGTTATGGAACACCTTCATGTGTGGAGTACACATGTTGAACTCTGTCGCCTTTCCTAGTTTATCAATTACAATCTATCATTAATATTGGGGTTGACCCCCACCCCCTGCCTAATAACGTTTCCATTTCCACTCTGTCCTGTACAGAGGATTGTCACTTAGTTTTTGAAAAAAAACATTCTGTCTATTTTTAAACTTTTGCGTATGACCCTTTTCTGGAACCGGAGCTAACCGAGCTGGTTCTGGGTGGAGTCAGAAACTACAGTTTCTAAATAGTTCGTTTGGGAACGCTAGTAGTTCTATCATCTGCAGTGTGTTCAAGACAAAAAAGGAATGATCTTTGCTCGGTCTGGCAGTTAGATACACAACTTATCTACCCCGTATTTTTGGCAAGATAATTTCCCTTCTTTGAAAATAGGCAAACCTTCCGGAAATAAAAAAAATATCTTCGGCCACGAAAAAGGAACTTCCAGGAGAAATATACAATACGTATCTGATGATTAACTCTTTATCCGGTCACATTATCAAAAGTTACTATTTTAACCCTTTGAACTCTAGTGGTATCTTCCTTAACAGTTCAATGGCAGCAATTATAAGAGTCCATATTCATTATTTGAGGAAGTCCAATCAATATTTTCAACGTGCAGCCTCGAGGCTGCACGTTGAAAATATTGCTTGGTCTACCCCACACATTTACTGAACAGCCATCCTATTTAATGACGTTATGACGCATCATGTTCCTTTCCGGAAAAATGCTCGCTCGGGTCCAGAGGGTTAATTAATTTTTTTTTTACTTTTTTCAAACTATTACAACAAAACCAAATGGTGTTCTCCCTCATTGGAACGGCGAGCTCGCTCCTTTGAGGGATCAAATGATAAGAGTTTATTGAAATGTTTTGAAAAATAGTTCTTTTTCAATTACTCAGGTCGTAAATTACACTGTCGTATGCCACCGATTCGTGGGTTAAAGGGTTACCGTTTACCCTGGAGATCGCGTTTATTATCAAGTCTTTTACACAGGTATTATTTATTGCGATTTTCTGCACTTCTGGCATGCACAGAATATTATTTATTTATTTATTGGTGTTTAAGGTCACATATTTCTGCACAATGGCTAATCATGATCACGACAGTTTTACGGGTGGAGGAAGCCGGAGTACCCGGAGAGAACCACCGAGCAACGGCGACCAACTGTCAGCTCCCCAACATACTAGCTCCACACAAGCAGGGTTAGCATTGGTTAAAGACAGGTGCACCATCGATGTGCAGTACGCCTTAGTGCACAGCGTCACCGTGCCCCCACATGGGCAATGGGGGTGAAGTGTCTTGCCCAAGGACACAACGCGGTTGCCGCAGGTGGGATTCGAACCGAGGACCTCTCGGCTTGCAGCCTGCACCCCTGCCTACTGAGCCATCGCCCCCCCCCCCCCCACACACACACATGCACATTATAACACTATCATCTGATTAATGGCTAGAAAGATAACAGAGATTTCTTTCCAAGATCACATTTTTAGAGTTACTGGTATGTTATAAATTTTATTAAACTTCATCACATACAGGTGTATATGCATGTCCCCCATATATGGTCTATATATGGTAAAATGGGCGTGATAGTATAAAAGTTAATATTACTGACACATGAAATATCTGACAGAATTTTTTTTCAGAAAAGCTGATGAAGCTTTCGCGATTTGTTATCAAGCCAAGACATTGTTAATTAACAGCAGCCATCAATTGATTTGGTATTTTTAAAGAACATTATCGATACAGAAGTTATTCGATTAGTAAATTAGATCACGGCCTTTAGAGTTTAAAGCACAGGGGAACCTTATAAAAATTTGAAAGAATGTTCACACAGTTTGTCTTGCCCATTCATTTTATTGCCGTTACATTTGTATAAAAATATCCGAAATAGTAAACAGCTTAAAGTTGCTGAATACTCATAACCTACTACGTAATTTATTGTTCATAATATAAAGCCATGGCTGCTTTAAAGCAGCCGTGACGTGGTTTATTAAAAAAGTTTAGTCTTGCTTCAGGAAATCAATGGTAAACACGCTACACTTCTATTTGGAAGGGCAAACTTTGTTTACGGGAACCAGCAGCATACCTCTGCTACTTGGTAACAGAGCCAATTTGCTCTGCGTAAGAAACTACGCCCTGGCATGCAAAGAGAGTTGAAACCGACTGTCTGAGATTTTTTTTATTTGGGTCATGAGCTGTCGGAACGTCACTAGACGTTTTGTTTATAATACCTGTTAGGAATAAAATTGACCTTTCTTATATAATCCCACCAACTGAACTTGCGTTACCAGGTAATCGAGAAACGTACGTGTACCGAGATGTGCAGAAATGCAAGACGTGCAGAAAGAAAAAACTGAATAAAATTAACAGTTGTAATTCATATTGCCTTTTAAACCTTTGAACCCTAGAGGTCGCTTTTGCGGTCAAGGAACATGCATGCAACGTAATAATTTCACCAAAAAGAAGGCTGCTAAGTGAGGATGTGATGTAGGCCAATCAATATTTTCAATGTGCAGCCCAAAGGCTGCACGTTGAAAATATTGAATGATCTACCCCAAAATAAAAAAAACTCTCCCAATAGCCGCCATAGAACATACATAGAAAATACCATAAGAGTTCAAAGGCCTTAGATAATCTTTTACGAATAGTAACGAACGCACGGACAGATGTGCAATAACAAGATTCCCGTGTAGGCAAACGCGAGGAAATTCTGCCCCGGCTGTGAATCTGTTAAAGTGCCAGTGCCTTTTGATAGCCTCTAGTTCATTGTGTCAAACACGTAGTCCGAATCTGGAAACGGCGAGAGAGAGAGAGAGAGAGAGAGAGAGAGAGAGAGAGAGAGAGAGAGAGAGAGAATATGAGAGGAAGGGTAACCGGAAACATGACAGGCATCCACCTTTTTTTGAACCAAATATGTACAATTTTCCGGGAGGTCGCATCCCCGGAAAGTTCCTGAAATTTGACTGCAAACGTCGCCATTTCCTCGAATCCTTGCTAGAAATAAAAGAAATCAGATTTTTGTTGCATTTTGATTGTATCGCATTTCGTCTGTAAACTGGGTTCCCACTCAAACGAAAAGTCGCTGAATTTCAGCCCCATCCTTGAGAAGTCAGCCCCTTCCTTGAGAAGTGTTTTGAATTTGTTTCAATCCTTAAAAAGTATTTAATATTCCTCCACCTTCTTTAAAACGTACTTGAATTAAATTTACCTGTAACATCTGAGACAAGACGTTTCATGATAACCCACGTCAAACTGGTGTGTAGATTTTAGACCACTGCAGTTTATTTCATTCATTTCTGTCTGTAATCTGATAATATGTTGTGGTGTAATACACTGCTGGAAAGGGCTCAGAGAGCCCTTTCCAGCAGTGTGTTACATCACAGCATTTGATCATAATGCCATCATAACAGTAAATTTTATCATCATTACAATATAGATGACCGTTCTGAGGAAGCTGACAAATGACAATAATAATAATAATATTGTATAAAGCGTAAAATCACAAAGTGCTCTGAAACGCTGTACAGTTAAATAAACAATGAGCTCGTGACTATCAAGGCAATATACAGACTGAGAAAGGCGTGAAGGCCAGCAGGTTACATAATGTCAAAAGCCTCTCTGAAAAGATGTGATTTTAATTTTGTTTGAATTGGTTGAGATCTTTCGATCCCTGAACCTGAACTGGTAAATTATTCCAAAGTGCAGGTCCAGCGAAAGAGAAAGCTCTGTTATTTACAAAAGTGGACCAAGAGAAGGGCATCTGAATCTTGACGTGTGAGGAGGAGTGCATGTTCCTTTCAGGTTTTTTAATTGCCAGAAGGTCTCGTGAGTACTTAGGTGCCGAGCCACGAATGCATTTAAATACCAAAACCAAAATTTTGAAAATAATCCTCTGTCGTACAGGGAGCCAGTGCAATTTTTTTAGTAGTGGTGTTATATGATCATAGCGTTTAGAGCTTGTGATGATACGTGCGGCTGTATTTTGAATATTCTGTAGTTTTGAAATATATGACTGTGGCAACCCAATAAGAAGTGAGTTGGAAAAATCCAAGTGGGATGAAATAAAAGCATGAGCTACAGTTCAAGTAAAGATGTTTTTCGAAGATCCAGTAATGTAGTTGAACGAAAAAATGGTCGCCTTATTTTAGGCGAACGGCAGGCAAATGAAATGAGCGTTTTACCAATATGTACAGTGTTGATAGTTCATAAAAATCATCGTCAAATTCCTTGAGAAATGTTTAACTGGTTCTTGAATTGGATTCCCTGATATCAGTGGGAACCGTGATAAATAACTAGCGCCTTTTATTCCAATCCAATGAGCAGCGTGTGTTGCTATGTCCGGGCGAGACAGACTCCGCCTCCCTCCGCATCTCCAGAATACTACCCCAGCACTTCCGCCCTCTCAATGGCCCTGTTTTCTGTAAGTATATATATTGAGTCTTGAGACAACCAGTTATGCGATCTATACACTAAAAACTAAAGTGCGAAAACTGACACTTTCAAGGTGTTAAACCCATTCTAACTCTTAGGGTTTGATTTTAACACTCAATGTGCAATGCTTTAAGCACTTGGACATTACAATCGTCAGACATCTGAAACTTGAATGGATGGCACTTCCCATGTGTCTAGCATTGGTGGTTCTTCCAGAATCGTCCATAATTTGTTTTGCGCTTGGTGGGTACATAATTAAAAGGACACAACGCAGATGACGCGGATCAGGCTCGAGAGTTCGAGCCTGATCCGCGTCATCTGCGTTGTTTCCTTTTAAGTGTCGCGACATTACACTTGTCAAGTGGTATTATTGTAACACCCGTCAAGTTCTGGGATATCTACACTTGAATAAAATGCTAGTTCAGCACTTAGTAAGTGTTAAATACAGCACTTCAAGTGTAGTTTTAACACTTTAGTTTTTAGCGTGTATAGCGTAATAAAGAAATCGTTCAAAACTGCTACACTCTATCCTCCATGTTAACCAGTTTATATTCTGGATAACATGAATGTGTGCAAGATGCTTCTAAAGTATGCTGTTTTAATTATATGTTGACGTGAAATGATCTTTCGTTATTATTGGCCTTTAGTCTGGTTTATCGAAGGTAGAATTAGCAATAAAAGATTTCAGTTGCAAAATTTGCTCTTGTAATTTGGAACGAAGTGCGAAAAATGCGAATTATCAGATGCTCATTTGGCGGTGGATTAACTAAACTTTTCCAGAGGCTTTCACGTATATTTAACCTGTAACTTTCCATTGCACAGACAAGGCAAGTAATGAAACAAAAAAGGAAATGTTCGCACTCCAAGTGGGGCGAAAAATGATCAAATCGCCGGTATTATTGTTCACCTAAACCATGTTAAACCATACCGAACGTAAGTGCAGAAAACTGCAAGCGCTATTCACAACAATCACCATTCAAATGTTATTTTTCAATTTTTCTTGCCTCAGAAATAAAAAAAAATACCTAAGTCAGTAAGGGCTTCCCGTGTGCACAATGACTAAATAACTATTATGGCCATAACCCCTTTCTGGGAACCCACACGGTTCGCTCGTCAAACTGAGCGGTCCTAAGCTATGTTCATAAGGAAAAAGGTAATGGTAATATTTGTAGTTATTCAAGAATATTTTTACAACTATCGTCTTATATTCGTGTTAGGAAAAGGGTTAACTGAATGTTAACTTTGCTTGCGAAAATTTATAATCAATGGGAATTGTCACGAATTCAGAATTTGGTTAATTCGTTGTACTTTAAGGATGAAATAATACTCGGCTCATAAAGATATGTTTGACAACACTCGTCTATAAATAAAGTTCTGTTAAACAAAATATAAAGGTTAAATTGGCGGTCAGGAAAAAAACTTTCCACACCACTCGCCTAGCGAAACGCTTCGCAAAAATTGTCCGTCAGGAAATGTTAAGTTGTATATATATTTATCTGATAACCATAGAGTATAACAACCGTTGTATATACTTGAAGTATATACAACGGGTGTTGTATATAATTATAATTTATGCGAACGACCTCTGACCTCTTTCAATTCCATTTTCATTCATTCATTTATGAAACATCGTTATATCACAGGGCAGGTTTTAATTGTACGCTTATTGCACTTTGTCAAAATCCTCTGATGGTGTCATTTCTTATTTATTTTGCTTCAATAAAGGCAACCTAAAATTTTGCTTCAAAACATTGTAGAAATTACTTGAATGTTAATAGTAATTAGTATGCGGCGACTGCGAACGATTTATAGTCACGGCCTCGATCAAAAGTACTCGCGGAACTGCGCTAATTAAAAGTTCGTCTGCTCTACCTGAAAAAAAAAACACTTCGTAAAAATTGTAAACAAACGCAAAATTATTTGTTATATTGGGACTACAGCATAAAACACGGAAGAAAACTGGAACTATGTCAAAAAAAGAATAACTCTACTGAAACACCGTTTGTTACTGTTAGTAAAATAGTTGAAATTTATTTTGTTCCAGCGCAGTTACATGATGCAAGAAGTGCAATCGCACTTTACAATCGCCGTCATCGATTTTGTAATGTAAGGGACACAACTCTATGCGTCTTAACCTATTTCTTTTGTCTCGTAGACTGGTTTTCTTTGGAGGCCCGTGGGAAGCATATATAAGTCGTGTAGACGCACCAGACGGGTGTCTGTTTGTTATCAGATAAAAACAATAAACATATAGTGTGTTTTTATATCTGTGTTATACAACTCGTTGAAATATGGTTTATTTTTTCTCGGCGAAGCCTCGAAAAAATAAACCATATTTCAACTCGTTGAATAACACAGATATAAAAACACACTATATGTTTATTGTCTATATATAACACTGTTTTGCGGCATAAACCTTTTACCCATCTCGAATAGCAGGCCAACAGTTTTCTTGAATGACAAAAAATTTAATGCTTGATCCTTCGGTGAAACGAGCTCTTCGATTTCTTTCAATGAGGGGTCGGAAGTTATGTTATGGAGACAAAAAAATGAAAATATTATAATTTGAATGGTGGTTTTGTGAATTGCTCTAGCCACTGTTTACCGTCACATTAGGTAAAGGGTTAAACTGACTAAAACAAAAACACTTGTAAGCCTTATAAATTTTGACAGCACTCGTCCAAACTTGGTGGGAAGGTCGTAAGTTAATTTTCTTGGTTTGGTACTTTCATGTCTCTTTACGTGACACGATAACAGACGACACTTGCGAATTGTTCTTTTCAATAACTAAACAAATGACCCTCGTTATCATAAGCTATGTTTTGAGGACTTCTAGAAACTGAAAGAGTAATAAATCAGTTACGTATGAACTATATCTAAACTTAACATACTGTCTTACCGACATTTACCGTCTAGGCTTGAAACTGCGCTGGAAATGAACCGTATCACCCGGGGCATGGCGCCATCGAAACAAAAATGAGTTCCTTGATATCATCCGGTGTGATAAGAAATTCTTGCAGCAACCTGAATACGCACAAGTTTGACAGCTATATATTTGATACACCCTTTTGCAGCTATGGACAATAATACTACAGAAGACGCACACCACTGTTGTATTGTGTGCTCTATCTACAGTTTTTTTAACCCTTTACCTGACATGAGAAGCAGACGACACTTGCTAGCAAAATTCTTGAATAACTGCCTTTTTCATTTTTTGTCTCAAAAACATAGGTTATGACCCCTCATTGGAACGAGCTCGACGAGCTCGTTCCAATGAGGGGTCATAACCTGTGTTTTAGAGACAAAAAATGAAAAAAATAATGAAAATTAATTGGCGATTTTTGAGAATAGCGCTGGCCGGTTTTGGCGGTTATGTTGGATAAAGGGTTAAGTGAATGGGGCATTTTAATTATCAACAACGGCGCTAAAAACATGGCAGGCAACTTTTATATTGTGTACCGCCGATAAAATATTCTGATTATGTAACATCTTTGGTGCGATTCAAAAAATTATCCGTCATATAAAACTATTTTTACTCACTTGGATGCGCACGCCTGAAACTTTGAGACGTAACCACTATCAAATTAACTTTTGAGGTTTGTGGGAGAAAAATTGAACTTTCGTTTTCGACAAAAATGTTTTTCAGCCCGATAGACGGACATACTGTCAAATAGTTCATAGCATGCTCTTTAAAATGGTACTGATTAGAATACTTATCGGTAAAATCCGCTTTTCGTCGTTCGATTTCTGCTCAGATTTTAAGATTTTATTTGTTGGCATTATTGCCTTATAAATTCACGAAACTACACTGATGGACGTCACTCAAAAGTTAAAACATACTTTAAATGCTGATGGAAAAAAATAGATGGGTATACTTTTGAAGATAGCGGAAATAACTTTTATTGGATGGAACAAATATTTTGGGTGTGGTACTGTTTTAATTGTTCAATTTAACTTTTAAAAAAACTTTTTTTTGTATTTTTGTTCCATCGGGGAAGACAGCACTCAAGACGGCGATCCCCCACACACAAAGTTCTGGGCGTCTTGCAGCACATGTCATATCTAAAGACTGGACAATACTATTAGTTATCCTTGTGTTTTCCAGGGTGTATGGGAATTTACACCGGTTTGGTAACTCATGCGCCCTGAGGCGAAGCCGAAGGTTGTATGAGCTCCCAGACCATGTAAACTGCCATACACCCTGGAAAACACAAGGATAACGGATTTATTTCCAAGAATTTTGGTGTACTTAATACGTTAACCTACATTGTGGGCAAAAACTGACAGAACATTTGTACTTTGTAAGTTTCTTAATAAAACCGGGCAAACATGGATGTCATTGGAACTGGCTCAATGAGCCAGTTCCAATGACATCCATATCTGTAATATTTGTTGCATATAAATATTAAATGTCCAGTATTTTTATTTTTGTTCTAACATAACTGAGCAGAAGTTATGAATTAATAATTAAAAGTGGGTACTTTTTTAGCCATATAGCCTGCTATTGTGTATTCTTGTTTTTACACCGTGGTTAACAACGGTGTGAAAAAGCCACTGTGGATTGCAAGTGACACCGTAGCTCTCAGCCAATCAAAACGCAGTATTTTGTATCATATGGAAATAAAGTAATTTATTGTTGATCTTACGGTGTGATATTTATTTATTTATTGTTGTATAAGGTCCCTTTCGGCATCTTGGGCTGTGTCATGGCCGTGATATGATTACGGAGTCAACTATAGCCTATCGTTTATACCTATGCTACTCAATTAAGATAAATTTCACCCTAGGCGTTGGTTTCATGTTCTATTTTACCAGTAAAACAGAACTTATTTACCATATTGAACGTCAATGTTCCACTTCCAGGGTTCCGGGAATATAAATGGAATATCAACACTCATGTGTTTAAAAACATGCAAACGAGATGACAGTGTGTACTTGTGATCGGTAAACATTTTTCTGTGGTTGTTATTATTCTAACAAATAATGCCTGCCCGCCCGTCTGCCTTCCCTGTCCGTCCGTCCGTCCGTCCGTCCGAATGATTAAAGTTCCATATGGATTCGGATCGCATCAGCTGTATTTTTAGACCGGCAAAACATTTGTTGTTATCAAAATCGGAATGTAGTTGCGTTCAGTCTTTTGAGGATTCCATAATGTGTGATTTAAACTTTCTGGTAACGTTTTTCTTCTTGTTTTGCGCATCTCACTTCTGTTGTTTTTTCACACACTTACTTTTATATGTCCCTCTCTGTCCAGTTTTTAATTTCTCAGTGCTCCTTTCCTTAACACTCTTTACTTCGCCTTATTAAATTGTTCACAATAGTTATGGTTTTTCAGAATTGCTTGCTCTACTGTTACACTTGAACATTGTTATTGTTCCAGTTACGAAGAGGAGAGTGCATAACAAACCATAGTACTTTTGCAACCGAATCAGACGTATTTTACGAATATTCCTCTTAAAATTAAATCTTAAAGATAGTGTAAATCCAAATTGAGATTAGTCTGTAAATATACTAAAATATATCAGATTCGTTTATTTCGACCCGCGAATGTCGTTTAAAAATAATAATACAATAATAAAAATAGTAATAAAAATAAATAAATAGATAAATAAATTAAAAAATAGGAATTTTATTCAAAGATGCGAAGAGTTTATCATACGCGGAATCTATGCCATCTGAGAAATCTATTTCATCTATATGTACATGTATAAGGTTATGTGCATATACGTATGTCCCTGATGATACCATAGAAGTGGACTTAGAGAACTGTAAAAGTTCTGAGTATATGATATAATCAAACAGATATTAGGGTTCTCAATGCTATTTTTGCTGCATGTGTTGTACACCGGATGTCATTATTATTGAAATTGGAGATGAATATCAACCGATTAGTGTTGGTTTGAGAAGAAAAGAAAATGTATCGTAACTAGCTATTATATCTGTACGAAGCGAAACAATAATTAATCATTACAGCCGTTTATAGAATACTACAAAGCAGGAAACGAAACCAATACCAACAAATATATTCTCATACGCTAGCTAAGGCTATGCATTCGGCCGTAGTATCCACATACTGTGTGGTCACACTGCAAACTGTTCAATAAACGATTTCACAATGTGAAGTTGTGTCTAATGAACGTGGCATTTAGATTACAAAGCCCCCCCCCCCCCCCAAAAAAAAAAAAACAAACAAAAAAACAAAAACATACCATTGTTTTTAAAGGACGGCCATTTGTGGTGAACCCAAAATTATATATACCATTGCTGTTTCTTCACTTCGTCTACAAGCACAGATGACCCGTTACGAATTCTTCATTGCAGCTCTGCTTTTGTAATAGACAGAAATAACATATTACCATGATTTAAGAGATTCGCAAACAGTTAATGGTTTAACAGTCTAGCAATCTGTTATCTTCCAGGAGAGAGAGAGAGAGAGAGAGGGAGAGAGAGAGAAAGAGAGAGAGAGAGAGAGAGAGAGAGAGAGAGAGAGAGAGAGAGAGAGAGAGAGAGAGAGGCCGGCCGTTTGGGACATTCATGAGGTTATAAAACTCTCACTTTAAGAATCCGGTAAGGGGACATATTTGAATAAACAGCAAAGGGTTAAAAAAGGATTGCAAATTACTTTGTCTAACAACACTACACTCACACTGACTCTTACAAACAAAGTAGTCTATTTTACTATAAATTATATTTTATATATGTCGTAGGATTACTGGGGTTAAATTGATGTTCGAAATGATGGAGGAAAATTTATGTTCTTATCAGTGCTCAGCCGACAGCCAGTGACTGTCGTGTGAACCCCAGTTCGAACGTAAACCTTGCCACCTTATCAATGCCCTGTCCGCTTGGGACTGTTAGGATTCCTGAAGGTGCCTGTGGCTTACACCGCCAAAAGGTGATCAACGATAATTCACTGAAAAGATTATTTATTTACATGTACGAAGAAACAAAATATGAAACAAATTACTCACAAAATTATCCATAAGAATACATTAATTACGCGGATAAAAGTTTATTCTTTAGGGCCCTCGACGTCTCCCACAGCAAGCTGTGTCCGCTGGATCAACCTCACATTATCTTCATTTTCTCACGGTTTGTGATACATACAAAGTGTCTATTCACTTCTCGTTGCTTCCTCCTCGCAGGGTTAACTTCAAGTCATTGGGGCTTAACACATATAATGTTCTGCTTGTGTGACTCTATCAGCGTTCTCGCAGTTCAATCACAATTCAATCGGCGTCTACCACAGTTCACGATCACTTTGCGCCTTGCCTGGCTCTCACGGGGTTAAGTTATTCTGCTCCTTCAGTTATATACTTAACAAAGCTTACATAAAAATATTCTGTAAAGTGTTCTCAACATCACCAAAATCTCGCACCGCCTAAAACTATCTTATCTCGCGAGCTATTCAAGCGCTTACTCAAGCTCTTAATACGGTTTCTAGACATCAACGTTACAGCTTTTACTTCTTTGGCTGCTATGCCACCGTTAACAAACTACTATCGGTTCCTTACAGCACTCACAAAGTTACGACAATACGCGGACTTTCAATCTCTGTGCCCATGACATTCGACGGCCAAGGCTAAACTTGGACCTTCTCTGAGTGCCCTCAGGCCAACTGCCCACCTCAGGATTCTGCTTCACTATTTATACAGTCGGAACGCAAAGTTTAAACATATTGATTCTGATTTAACAAGTGCTTTTAGCGGGGGAGGAATTCGCTAGAATTGTGCACTTGGTGATACCTTCCTGAAATTTGGCATGATGTAAGGGTAGGCATCAGAGATTTCAAAATCGATCGGCTACAAGTTGGCACCATCCTCTAGCCACCACTAGCAGCGAAATCCAAAATGGCCGCCAAGCGGATCGAAAAAAAGCTATTTTCGCCGATCGCACAACTGAAGCTCCAAACCTAACACCATACATGTGCTGTAATTGATGTGAATGATGGAGTGAAGCCCTTGGAACAAGTTGGGGGGAAGATTAATGGATAATGGGATCAGAATTTCCGTCGATGTGTGCGTCTGTGTGTCTGACTGTCAGTATGATCGTCCGTCCGTAGATAAATTAGTGTTGAATGTTTCTCGGGAATGCAATGGTCAAATGAACATGGTATGAGAGATTCCTGTCAACACATGAACAAGGGTACTCGATAGTATGCAGCAGTGGGGATACTTGGACATTTGATAATCCAATTAAAGTGACAGTCTATTCTCAACTTCCGGCATTTTCGATAGATTTATTTTCTAAGAAAATAAAACTATCAAATTTCTAGAGGAGTTCTGGTTCAATCTCAACACCATAGCGACACGTCTGCCAGCAAGGGCAGTGCTGGAATGAACTCGGGATGCATTAGTTCCCGTTGTTAATTATACAATGTTATCTTGCCAGTATAGAACATTGGCAAAATGGGACTAGAAGGGGTGAGTGTATGTTTGCAGTCATTCGAGGTACAGGAATATTTTTTGACTACAAGTAGTATTCTTCATTTTCGGCCAGTTAAGATGTGGTGTGTTCCAAGTCAGGATTAATGTTGCCGACACTTAATGCCCATCCCTCATGGTATGCTACTTTACCAGGGATATAGAGATATAGCCACCACTGGGAGCCAAAACATGACCTTTGATGTCGATGAGTGGTCGAAATGTTTTAGCGAATAACTTATCGAAATATGATCCGGTATGGCAATTTGATACCTTACGTTAGATTTATTAGATCAACTCAGGTATGGATTCATTGAGACATGAGTGCGCTACAAGATGAAGGATTTCCAAGTTGATTTGCTATGGAGTAGGAACTGACTAGTCACATGTGGCCTATGGCCAGAGAAAGACAAGGATACCATAGATGAACACACGGGTGAACGAAGGTATCAACTGTTGTACAGAGGCAAAATAGTTGGGGATATTGTATCATGCTATGCATGAATTAACACCGTCTTGTGCAGTAAATAACAGACTATTTTCCGAAATCTAAAACTGTATTCCTATACCCCGGACAATGTAGCAAGCCACATGGGATGAACATTTGTTAGCAAAATCAACTCAACTAGAAACATGACATGTGTTAACTGGCCGAAAATGGAAAAAAAAATACCAGAATAGGAGATGACTGGTCCTAACATGACAGTATACTACTCAATATTGTTACAACAGCCACCTTCACACTTACACAAAGGTGTGCACCTTAATCCAGCTTTCAAGCATTTGCAATTGCCCTTGCAGGCCTTGGCACAACTACAGTGGAGCATCAGTGCACATGCAGCACTTGCGTCTCCTAGGTGAGTCCAAAATGGGACCAGAATATTGAGACGTGGATTCCACTCCCATCCGTACTGTGATGGGTCTGGCACACATAAGTGTTTCTGCAGAGCACGATGCCAAATGAAAGATGACACAAGAATTACCCTTTTTACATGTTGATACAGAGCTGCTTTGGTGGGCGGGATGTTTTCCATAGACTTAAGGCCATGTGTGAACATATGCCGTCTCGCATCATTGACACGTGTACTGACACAACTGTTACTGTACATCTGTATGGTGAGTTTTTCGATATGCTGCATATGAGGGGAATCCTCTGAAAAGACTTGCGGATTCTCAGTCAATTCTATCATCATTTCAGTTGATGCGGGAAAATTCATCCATGCATTCCATCCTGTCTTCTTCCCAATGCCGAGCATGCTGGATGTTACATCACAACCTGTGAAGGCGTGGAAGAAAGTCAGGGCCTTACAGTAATCAGGTCCAAGTTGTGAAGCTATCTCATGAATTGGCATATCTTTATATGCCTTTCCAATTCCAAACCCAATCCACAGCTCACTGAGTCCAAGGTCACGGAATGTTGCGAAATGGTGCAAAGACAGAATGACGACATCAGAATCAACCGTGCGAAGAAAAGCTATTTTGTGACCTTGTGAGACTGCATGGTTGAGATGAAGCATCATGCGCGTGTCTGCTTCCTCGTGGTTCGATGGAGATATGTCACATAAGCTAACATCCTTATTGCATAGTACATATTCTCCTGATGTCGTTAACAACTGGTACTCGGATGTTGATGTTAATTTCAGCAGTTCAGCAGACAGGAACTTGAAAAATTCGTCTTTATTCTCACTAACTTTCAAGAATGCCTGCCAATTCTTCCCTTTAGGTAAAGGGACGTTCTCGGACACCCGTATCAACCTAACTGCTGTCTCACCGAGGCGTTTTGCTCGCGTCTGATTCTTCAAACTGCCTTCGGGGTAACAGTCATAGATCGCATCAACCCTTGTGGTGTTCGTGTTAATCAGAGATTCGATGTATGGCAATAATTGCAATCGAGCATATTCTCCAAACAGATCCGCTTTCTGTGGTTTGATTACATGGACTACAGCAGGCATATCCAAGATGACAACTGAAGCTTGTCTAGCTGCTGAATTCTTCCCTTGTGCAGGAATAGCTGGTAAACAATTGAGAATTTGAGATTTTGTCCCACTCCGTAGCTTACCTCTATCGGATAATGCTGGCGGATCACGTGCATTCTCGTGCATGAAAAACTCATCCATGTTTGAATCAGGCCGGGCTTGCAGTGAAACGAACATCTGGGTAACTATTGCGGCAGTTGCTTTACTTGACATGAGTTTGTCTCGGCCTTTGTCCAGGTTGGCTGGGGGTGGGTTAAGGAAGGTATATATATTTGCCTTGGGAATAACATCATTCAGGGGTACGGTGCATTCCACAAGCCTTTCCTTCAAGAAAGTGGAATATAAATGCTTGCCCCTTTCGGGTAATGACCGTAAACTCTTACTAACTTCGGGGTCCATATATTCACCAGTATCTAATGTCACCAGCTGACCACTAGTTTCATCATAAGGGTTGATAATGAGTCCCTGATTCACCAGATCGAGGAGAGATTTCAATTGATTCAGAAATTTTTTCTGCTCTGATACCGAACTTTCCGGGTGTTCCGTGTTATCTGATGATGTTGTGTGGAAACTTGCATATTCATACTCATCTATAACACGCAGAACTTCTGACCTTGAAAGCTCAATAACGACTTTCTCTTCAGCCTGGCCATAGAGACCTTTTGGACCACTGTCTTCTTTGAGTAGTTGGATACTATGTTCTTGGCTCTGATCTAAACCCATCATACTGAACTTCCTCTCACTACGCTGGACCACAAAATGGCCTTCCATGAATTTGTTGTGGATTGAAGGATGCCGCCTGGGTAGCTGAGACATGTCTCTCAGAAATACGGGGACCCACCGACAATAATTTGTATGTCCTAGGGCAAAAAAGTAACTGCACAACTCATCGATAGAACACAGTGTACCAGGCCAGTTACCGATTCGTTGGTTCCGAACGAATTGACAGCTTGTCAAGAGAAAGTTCCGAACGATTTCACCCCAATAGCGCGCAGTTGGAGATTGTGAAAGAATCCTCTGTTCCCACATTTCAAATGACTCATGGGGCCCAGTCTGCTGACAGTAAATCTCATAAGCATTCTTTCTGAGGATCTCAAGCCAAGCTAGAGTGAGAAGATATGCCTGTCGCGTCCTCTTGACATGTTTCCCACCAAGTAGGGATGATGCTACACCGGGTGTGAATATCTTTGCGAGGTGAAACATTCGCTCCCAACCAGAACCACCCATAAGCTTACCACCAGCTTCTTGGGTGCACATTTCAAGATGCAGGAATCCAATCATACACACCATTCGATCCTCACCTATCTCCTCTGGGAACAGCCATTGACATTTTTTCTGCCTGGCATACAACGGACAGTCACCTTCAATGACAGGTATCTGGCCGGGGTTTACGAAAGCAGTAGCTTCCCTGACCACATACATAGCATGCTTCTGCATACTGAGTGAGTCCGCTTTCTGCTCACTGAAAACAGGGAATACCCCAATAACTGCACGAGGTTTGACATTGTCTTGATCTTCATGTTTTGAAAAGAAGCCTGAAAAGGTCACAGGGACTTCATCAAGCTGCCAGCTGCCATCAACCTTCCCTTTATTGCTGATCTGTGACACATGAGACAACCAGTCATTCTCTCCCACGTTCAAATCTGCATATTCATTGGGCCGTACATTACATTCATCTGGAGATTCAAGCCTGATGTCCCCACCAAAGTCTTCAACGAAAGGAACAAATGCATAGTCGTCTGGGAGTTCAATTTGTGTGTCTTCTGGAACATCTAAACTCAGTGGTGGGGGATCAGTACCCACATTGTCCCTGCTCAGTTGACCAATGAGTGTGATGGACGTACCATGCATATCAGATCTACCAGATACATCAATGTTATCAGTGGTTCCTATCGAGAAAACATTACGTTTGCAGTTAGCTGGGACTACAACACCTTCGTTCTTGAACCGCAGTGAAACAGCTCTCGCGAAACTCCTGCGAACATCCATTACGCGATCATAAGAGACAGAGAGTCCCATTTGATGAAAATCTCTGATAAGATTTTTCATACGATCATGGGCATGCAACTTCAAACCCACATAAAGAGGCATTGGAGTTTCTCTGTCACGTCTCTGGTGAACATTTTGTGCATGTTCGGAGCGTTTCGCTGAATTGCTGATCAACATCTGTGAAATAGTACAAGCCACTCGAGTCTTGGCATTAACAGTCTCATCATCGCCTAAGTTCTGTATACTACATGTGCCCTCAAGTAGAACTCTAAGAAGAGTCAGGAGTGAGTTGGGTACAGGCTCGCTCAAGCAATAAGATGAAAATGATCCCGTGAAAGGAGCTTGAGATATGAGTATGTGTTTACGCAGAAGAAGACCCACATCAACTATCTTTTTTGCCTCTTCCTCAGACACTATACGAGTTAAAGATTCGGACAACAAGGAGCCAACTCGAAACCTACTTGAAATAAACACATCTCTACCCTGTGTGAAGGCGTCCCAGCCATCGCCCAATTTCTGCAACAAATGTTCTTTGAATCGAGTGGAATGTATTTCTTCACTAAGCCAATCAGAACCGACTTGCTTCAACCTCCGACTGTACAGATTCTTGAGATCGACAAGCTTCATCGCGGAATCGTTGTGTTCAACAAATGTTATGAGCTCTGCCATAACGAGAGGGTCATAGGGCAGGCCTGACGCGGAATGTTCGGCGTTCTTCGACTTTTTAGATTTAGCCGCTCGTGCTTCATTGGCAAGCTTACAATAACAGGTTTTGTGATAGTAAAGATCACTAGCAGCGGAATCAAATGCTGCATTGACCCGAGAAAAAACAACCCAGTTCTCGGCTTCCTTTGCCATAATTTTGAGTTTATTGTTATCAGACATTGATCTGCAAATAGGCTCACTGCTGTCACCTTCGCGTTTGTGACAATAAACACACTGGGGCAGTTTCCTGTCACAGCCAGATTCAAAACTTGTCCGTGTTCTTTTAGGACTCAGCGTGGAGCAGGATGCCACTGCCTCATTTCGCTCTCGCTTGTGTAGCACGCGCTGTACGATGTGAGTCCGAATACTGTCACGGCATGTCTTATGATATATTGCCTTATTCGTCAACAGTGACATCGACATACACTCATCACTCTCTCTCATCAAACAATCAATGGTCAAATTATATGGAAGCTCAACGCCATTATCTAGGAAGCGCGTTATGTCTTCCTCAATAGCTTTATAGGCGTCATGAAAACGAGATTCTCTATACGGACGCATCAATTTCTTGGAACTGTCTTGCTGGCAAAAGCAACAACGTTCCCAGTCAGTACTAGTCCGTACACGAAGAGGATTCTCACTCATTCTGTGAATGATTTTTGTGAACAATCGCGTTCTCGAATTAATTTCGACAGACAAATCAGAATTGCTTGCGGAATTACGCCAAACAAGAGATTGTATGGCAAAGAGACTGCTTCATAAAGAGCGTTGTTTCTCCGGGATCAGCGTCATTCAGGTTTGCCTGAATGACGCTGATCCCGGAGAAACAACGCTCTTTTCAAGTTCCAAGAAATTGATGCGTCCGTATAGAGAATCTCGTTTTATTCTACATCATCTCCCACGTCTGTTTCCAACACGTGCGTGGATCAGAGTTCACTTTCGCGCCCTTACAATCGGATGTATAGTCGGTAGACCGTCGAAAAGGAGGTTCCCTTCAGCCGCTGGCGGCCATTTTGGATTGTGCCGCTACTGGTCGCCACCGGTCGGTGTCAACTTGTAGCCGATCGTTTTTGAGAACCTCATAGCCTACACTAACAGTGTGCCAAATTTCAAGAAGGTATCACCAAGTGCACAATTCACCTGTATGTGACGAATTCCTCCCCCGCTATTTGTAATTCGATATGGATAGAGATATTGATGCGTATTTTGTTTGAGTTCGACTCGCTTGACATTTCGTGGACACTTTTATTATTAATAGATCGTGTTCTGTGATGTCTGGCAACATACTTCTTTGATCAGTTATCAGATATAATGGACATTAAATTTCATACTTAATTACAAGAGTTCGAGTGACAAATCGGTTTTCGGGGTCCGTCATATACCTATCTTTACGCTTTACATTTAACCCAGGTAGAAATATTATCGAAAGTATCTACACTTTTAAACAAGAAAATCGCTACTTTTAGCTATCACCTTGACAATATAGGACGATATCATTCAGAAATACAGGGTTGAACGGATTACCTGATACCAAGTGTGGTGGTCAAAGATCGTCGATGAATTTGTTTTATGGAAACGGGAGCTTTTCCATCGCGGGTACCTCACCAATGCAGAAGCCACTACAGAAGCTGCAATATTGTCTGTGCAATGAAAATTACTACAGATACAATCTCATCAAAAAATATTTGTTATGAAATATGCAGCGCTGTGATCTTTTGTGGGTGAGATCGTGATCTGGTCGCCACACTTGCACCAGTCCATCGAAATTTTACGAATTATAGCAAAATCAGAGCCGAATAATAATAATAATAATAATAATAAAAAACGAAAATAGCATCCCAGTTTCAATATTCTCGCATTCCGTTTTCGACAAGTCAGATTCGAGTGTTGTGTGGGGAAAGTGGACGGATAAGTTGGTGAAAATTTGGTCGAAATTCTCTGTCTGCTGTTGTAACCAAAATGCTTTATTGACAGCAAATCCGCGTAAAATGGTAAGTAAACTGGTCAGAGATACTTGTTAAGATCCTAGTCTATGACTGCATGTTTCGGTGATGGAGATGATGAGAAATTTTTTCGGCCACCAAAATCTGCAGAATTAAACAATATTCAATATTGTTAAACACACTTTAATGATATTATGCGCACTATCTTAACCCCCTGCACTCTGATGTCGGATTTACTCACTTTTTCATCTGTGGTTATCCATGGTTATCTCTCCTACAGTTGTCAAAGGTTCAATAATTTATATTTTGATTGACAGAGCTCTCTGAGCTCTGTCAATCAAAATATAAATTGTTGAACCTTTGTCAACACAAGGAGAAAAAGTCAAGATTTGGAAATTTGAGATTCTAACCTCAGAGTGAAGGGGGTTAAGTAACAGTAGTTATCAATTCCTCAGTTCCTTCATTAAAACAAGGTTGACAATTTTCGTTATTGGAAGAGATTTACGAGATAGTAAGGTCCCCTTAATTTCCAAGAGCTCTTAGTAAATTTTACACTAAAACACTACGGGTATGTCAATTACATTTGATAAATGAAATTTTGAGATGTTATCGAATTTCGATCATCGAAGTGAGCATCATTTTACAAACTTATGGCATTTTCTAAAGCGTAGAATAAAAACATAGAAGTCGGCTTTTTACAATTTTTTTTTCTATCAATTTGAACGTTGTTTTACGATTATTCTCTGTTCAAACCCGTTTAAAAATAAGAAAACCGTCCCCCGAGTTCCAATGTGTTCTATGTGCCAGTAGGCACGCACAGTTAAAACTAGAAGTCCTGTCACGAACTGTGCGCTTATCTAGGCTTAATTGCGCTTACGAATTGCGAGCAATTGTCATATCGAATGGCATCCAAAGCACGGCAGGTCCTCCTGGTTACTCGAATCAAACACAGGCAATGTTTCTGCCAATGGACCTCCGTATTACACGGAGGTCCATTGGCTGAAACATTGCTTGTGCACAGGCCATTTGTACAGAATTTGATAGCCATACTATGGTCATGACGCGTAGATTAACGCGCAGATCAACGTGCTATTTGTGCGCACTTCATGACAGGACTTATAGTTTTAACTGTAGAACACACTGGAACTGAAGGGACGAAAAGCCGTTTTCACCATTTTTTGATGTTCTGTAACTTTTTTATCTTAATTATATAATAGCGTTGGAAACCGATGAATATAATACAGACACTGTCTTTTTAATTAATATAAAAGTCTAGGAGGTGGAATTTCCTAGTTGTTTTTTTCCCGGGAAGAATAAAAACTTGCAAATGGCTGTAAAATCAAATTCGATAAACAAACAGCCAAAGTAGATCTGTGCTTAGTGTTGATAGGTGTGATACTGCTAGATATTCGTAATGACGGCTTATCTGTGAACTAGTTGCAACTAATTAGCTCGAGGAGCTGTCTGTTGTTTTCGTTTATTAAGAGTAACAAAAGGAAACTTGATTTTTTTTTCTTCTCATGTCATAGGCGTTTTCTCAACAATTACTTGCTTCTTAATTGGACCTTCCTCGCGCGTCTAATGAACTTTAGGGAGATAACTTTATCGAAAGTCGTTTTTTATGACGACATAAGACAGGGACGCAAAAAGGTTCTAACCAAGGGTATGTCACAGAAAAAAACATCCGGAAGGGTACTACACCCGTCTTTATTTTAAAGATCCACATTTTTGCTTTCTTAAAAATGAACAATCATCGAAAGGCACAATATAGTAAGTGGCGATCAGTACAATCGTTGCACAACCATTCTCTTCTATCTTTTCATGACTCGTTTTACCAGTAACATCGATCACTGAAAACTGTTTGGAATCATTGTCACAGGCTACATTATCAGAAAATGTCAAAACAATCTTGAAGTTGTTATCCTGTCATTTGACAATTAAAGAATTGAATAATTTATTTTATTTCTAAATGAAACAAGATACTGCATTTTGATTGGCCGGGAGGTACGGTGCAATCTGCAGTAGCTTTTTTACACCGTGGTTAGCCACGGTGTGAAAACAGCTACCGTGGATTGGAAGTTAAAAAACAAGAATACACAATTGAGCCAGTTCCAATGACATCCATATTCGTCTGCTTTTATTAAGAAACATACAAAGTACAAATTTTCTATCAATTTTTTCCCACAATGCAGGTTAAAGTATTAAGAACATCAAAATTCATGGACATAAATCCGTTATCCTTGCCTCGCCTCATAGTGTAGGAGTTCCCAAACCGGTGTAAATTCCCATACACCCTGGAAAACACAAGGATAACTAATAGTATTTTTCACTGGACCATCTCGTTGAATTTGTAAAATAACAAATTCCCACACGGATCCATTCTGCAACAAGGCAGAAGGCAGACAATGTCACATGCGACTTTTTGAATTCCATCCCAACCTTCATTGTACCATCATCAAACCTCTTAGGCCTCGATAACCACTAAATACTCCCTTGTTAACGTTCAACTATGTAATGAACCACTGAAAATATTCTCATCGCTTGCTCACTTATACTTTCTAACAGGATATTGGGCCTTGACATACACACACTTTTTTACAGATGGAGGTAGGTCATAAATTATTGGAAGAGGAGAAATACTCTCACCCTCAAGCTTCATGCAATTATAGACGAAACAGCTCTTGTAGTTGAGTACGAGAATGTAGTCGAAATATCGAGCGCCTGTCGCACCTTCATGCAAATAGAAGCGCGAAAATACTGCAGCTGTATTCCGTGGTGCGGAATACACCTGTGGTATTTTTCATCTTCTCTCTTATGTTTCATGTAGATATCAGCGAGGCATCGAGGCTTGTGCGTTTTTCATGCATTCATAAGGCTTCACCTAACGTAGTGAATGTGGATGGTTTATTATGCCCCCCTCCCTCTCCAGCACACACCAAGCGGTGGCTCGCATACGGGCCCCAACTAAAAGATTATTCGTTCCACAGAAAACATTTATTTCATGTGGATAATGATGTCTTTGATGCACTGAGTAAAATTGGCTCCATATCTCTGTTAACAAAATACTACCCCAGGCCGAATATGTGGAGTTCATCTCGACGTCTCCATCTGCATCTTCCATTGATTTTGGCAAAACGAGGGGCAAACCGAAGAAGTGAATCAGTAATTTTATAAATTGATAACGGAGAAAACGTGATTGCTTTTCAGTTTATTTGTTTTTAAAATATTCAATTTTAGCAACGCAAATGTTATTACATGCAGCCTGCTTTCCAATAAAGAAAATACAAAAAAACAGCGGTGTCTTGTCAAAGAGGAATCGTTTGACAAACGAAATGTGTCTTTGAACTTAATAATTACACTTCGTTCGAACGAAGTTTTGTGAGTTCTTGAGTGCACAGAATACTCATAAAATACCGTCGAGATACAGTAGTAGCCAACATAAATTTGTCTGTCAGCTGTATGTAGCATCCAATGCTAACTTTTTTTTCATTCGGACAGACACTTTCTTGATAAAAGATTCCATTAAATATCTGGATTCTTGTAAACATAAATATCGAGAACAATACCAATTTAATTGACTTCAACCGTAAATTTTACCGTAATGATTGTTACTGATCAAAGTTTCGTAATATATAAACTAATAGAGGAGTGCTCATATACAGTGTAGCAGTATCTTTTAACCCTTTACCCAACGCAGACGATATCAAAATTTATTATTTTAAATATAATTTTTTTAAATTTTCAAAAAATTTCAACAAACCATATCATGTGACCCCTCGTTGGAACGAGCTCGGCGAGCTCGTTCCAACGAGGGGTCACATGATATGGTTTTGTTGAAATTTTTTGAAAAATAATATTTTTTCAACTGCTGAATTTGCATATTACGCGGGCGGGTGCGGGCGATTCGTTGGGTAAAGGGTTAAACAGACTCATTCAACTATTTAATTCCCGCTTTTGCAAAAATGGTGTCGTCCTTTACCAAAGGTGCCTTGTCTTAGAAGACTCAGTTTTAAGATTCACTAATTGATATCGTTAACCTGCAGCCATATCGCTGCAGGTTAGGTTAAAGATATTAATTGGTCAAACCTGCAGCCTTCTCGTGTAATGAAGTGAAACGAAGTATCAGCTCCTCCGTGTTTGCCCAAGATGTTCCAATTTCTAAAGGTACTTAAATCCGGTGTTTTCGCCGTAATACTTTACGGCAGAAGTGGATGAAACATATTTTAATTGTTATAAATAACCCTCTCCGGGAAGAACAATAAAAAATTGTAAATATATCAATATTAACAGAATAAGCTTTAAGAGTAGACATGTTAATGAAGACAAAAGTATTTATGACGAAAATAAGTGATAAGACGCCTGTAAGGAAAACAGCAGAGGTCTCCGGGTGATTCAAAAAGAAGAACCAGGAATAGGACGATAATGCCACATCACAGCACTGATAAATTAAATCAGCACATCATCACTCAATACAACGAAACAATACATCTGGATTTCCGATACTTTTACCGTATTCCTAACGGCAATGTTGTGCAGTGTTGTAGCCCGAAACGGCGTCGCGGTTGTGTTGATTTGTTGTATTGCATGATGATTTACTGATTCAACTGGCAACAACATTGTAGTGGGGTAGCATCCCTAATCTCTATACAACTGGATTGCTGGAACGCTGATTGGTCACATACTGAAAAGTGTTTCCCCCGCCGCCATCTTGGGGTTGGGCGGGAAGTTGTTATAAATGAACAATGCTCAACAGAGTAAAGTTTTTTAGAACACGGACGCCTCGGAGTCTCCGATTGCTTCTTAAAGAATGTACTTTGATGTATGCGGAAACTGAATATATTGATGATGTACAAATTTTTCGCGATAATGCAAAATGAATATTTACAATATATTTTAGTTATTATTCACAAAAACAAGTTCCGAGATTGGAAACTTTATATTAGTTATTCATGTAAGGTAAACGCTATTGCGTTTGATGAAGTGAAAGCTGTTACGCAACAGCGTAACAGCTTTCACGTCATCAAACGTCATGGCTTGGGAGAAGTTATTACTTTGATTGATGTTAAATTACAACCCGTGTAAAGATACACGGATATAACTTATATCTAAAGGTTGCATGGATAATTGAACCTACAGAGCAAGGAATGGTTGGTGGGCATGAGTGCTACGATGCAGTACCACTTGAAGACGATATGTGCCTGCATCGATGTGTGTATTTACATATATACATCCACACACAAGTCTTGGAGTTCCACCAACCACACACTTTCGGTCACGTGTATTTATGTGGGGTGTGTATATGTATCCGTGGGGAGGGCTGTGATTTGGATCACTTTAATGATTACTAGTGACCACGAATAAGTATACGAATGTGTGTATATTTATGACCGATTCAACACATGTTTTCTCAAATGTTAAAATAATAACCCACATACCTATATACATACATCTGGCCTCTCCATATCTTATATTTTGTATTTAACTCGAAAAAAACCTCATGTACTTTGTACATAACATTGTCTGAGTGAATAAAAGAAATTGAATTGACGCCATCTTGAGGAAGGAAGGCAGTTTGAGTGGCGACGTTTTTCGCTGACGTTCCAGCAATCCAGCTTGTATAGAGATCAGTGGGCACCCTTCACCTTCTCCATCTCTCCTTGATTCATCTTGAGCCGCATATTTTCTTTCATCCTTTTCTCTTAAGGTCTTTTGAAATATGAATAGTTTGAAATCAGTTTTCATTTTAACTTAAGGCTGAAGTATGAAAAAATCGAGGGAAGATGAAAATAATGTTCACATATTGTGTATATCAATATTATGAAATAAACATATGAATTTCGTAAGATAGATACGGTGCCAGTCAAAATAGCTTTGAAGTTAACAACATCAAAACAATAATTCTAGCTCTTCCTTCGCAAACAACACTGCTTCCTAACTGTTTATTAGATTATTTATCATCTTGAGGGTACTTTCCAGCTAATAGTGTTACGTTTACCAAACATTATTTAATCTATTGACACTAATTGTTTATGTAAATGACAAGATATCGATCTGCATAAAGACACAACGGATACCTCGGATACCTTATTTTCCCTGCGCGTAATTTACAACTATAAATTGTCTGTTGATATTAACCCTGTACCCAACGCACTCAACATCAAAATTTATTAGTTCAAAAATGATTTTTCAATTAAAACAAATTCAGCAAAACCATATCAGGTGACCCCTCATTGGGACGAGCTCGTTTTGCATGGGGAGCACTGGCGAAGCGAGACCGGTTCTCGGTTAATCCTTGGATGGGTGACCATTCGGCGATTGATTCGGGTGCTTCCCTTGGTAGTGGCTGGTGTGCGATCGGCGATGTTTGAGTGTGTGATTCTGCGACGTTGCATCACATGCCAGCTGTGGACGTTGGGAATGTTCACCAGTACTACGCATTCCTCACCGCACCAATGTGCAAAATAGGGACCTGTTGAGGTGCTTGCCTTGTATGCCCGTCTGTGGAGCACCGGCAGTATGCTCCGTTGAGTTGAGCCGAGAAGGTCATAGAATGAACTGAGTGTGTGAACACCTGTGATACAGGGTAATAATGTAAGTCAGAGAGCACTGCGGTGGATTCTAGACGTTAACATTGCATTATTATTATTATTATTATTATTATTATTATGATATACAGTACGTGGAGAGTGGATTGTAACTAAATGACCCGCGGAGTGGAGTTATCACCCAACCTATAACTTTCAAATTTTGTACTTATCGACAAAAACACAAGCACTGTTTCAGCCAATGGACCTCCGGGTTTAACCCGGAGGTCCATTGACTGAAACTTTGCTTGTGCTGGTTATGTTTTGCAACAAATTTGCAATTATTGCTTGGGTGGGATCTCCACTCTGTGGGTGATTTAGTGATAATACACTCTCCACGTACTGTATGCTTGTGTTGACATTTTTCGAAAAATACTTTTTTCAACTGCTCATTTTGTGTATTACGCGTGTGGATGCGACAGATTTGTTTGGTAAAGGGTTAACAATGCACATGGTTTAGACAATACGTCGATGCAGATGCTTTTTAATTTATAAAATTAATAACGAAATGGACTTTTAATTGCATTGTTTTATTACAATCATCCTCTTATACAGTACAACCACGGTGGACTTGTCGTAATGCACGCGTGGACAGTGATGTCCACGTATGCGCTTACCAGGTAATAAAAATCAACAGCAGCAAAAAATTTTTAATTTATGAAGCACCGGGGTTGTACCCGGTGCTTCATTAATTAAATTTTTGATGATTATTCCTATAATTAGTTTTTGAAATCTAATATTATTGCATCCGTGGAAACATTGCCCACCCCTGGAAAATGACCAGTCCACGGTGGCCTTACTGTATCTGTGCTTTTGTGGGGGGTCGTTCCTAGTTTATGAAATACGAATTGTCTGTTGTTTAAAATACACAAAACGATGAATCCAAATGCTCCCTGAGGATTGCTGCCGAGCAGTTTCAGATGTCATACATTGTAATTTCATCGTATCCGTCTTGCAGTCGTGTTTGCACTGTTATCACAGCCAACCACACCACATCCATAATTTAACGTACAAGTTAACATCTCAATCATAACAATATTATTGAGAGGACCGATGACTTTGGCTGCGACTTCGTGATGCCACTCCGGAAATAAGGTGCACAGTAACAACCATCATTGGACTGAGTACGAGGGTTACGCCACAGATAACTTCATTATTGTCCCGGGTCATTCTACTACCACAGTCTTTTGTTTGGTACTAGTTATTTTTGAACAGACTGGCACTGCTGCATTTTGTACCGAGGCTTCGCCCCCGTCCAAAATGGAATTAACTGACACCTTTGATACCGTATTAGACCACACTGTAACAAAAACACCGTAAAATTACGATAGACGTACTGGCAACCAGCTATCGTTACCTCTTCCTTATACTTTACGGTAATGACTGTTTCTGCTTAAAGTTTCTTCAGGGGCGCGGTGGCGTTGCGGTAACCGGTTCTCGTCAGATCACCGAAGTTAAGCAACGTCGAGCCCGGTTAGTTCGGGTGACCATCTGAGCGATCGATTCGGACTCCCGCGTTGTGTCCTTGGGCAAGGCACTTAATCCCGATTGTCCACATGGGGGCACGACGACGCCGTGTACTAAGGCATAATGCACGTCGATGGTGTGCTTACGTACAGTGGGTCATTTTTTTTAGAACGCATCACAGTAGCCATGACTAGATTTGATGAAAAATATATTGAAATATAACTTATCTCCTACAAGTATCTGGGAATTTCATTGGTTCAAAGACGTTACATGCAGACTGCATAAAACCACATACTGCCTGTCAACATCAATATACGCTGACAGCTATGGGTAATCTCCCCTTTGTTCATTGATTATTCAAAATGGCGACAGCCGATAAACGCTTCAAGTTGAAAGATTGAGTGTTGGAAGACCTCATTTGGTCTGAAGTGCAGGTCAGGTAACTTAAAAGGCTTTATATTCTGTGGATGTGTGTCATCTTACCTTCGAAATGAAACTGTTTGGTATGTATGAATTTGCCTTGTTACAATTTATGGGAGAGTGCCTGTCTCCCATAAATTGTAACAAGGCAAAGACATGTGAACACATTGTGAGAATTCTCTCATTTAATTTTGATCGCTGTTGTTATTAGTTCTGTGCATCGATACAGCAGTCGGTAAGATATATTCATTACACAGTTTGTTGGTGGCCTAATTTGGTATATATGGTGTCAGTTAATTCCATATAAGGCTCGACCTTCGCTCTCATCCAATATGAAATTAACTGACACCATATATACCATATTAGGCCACCAACAAACTGTGTAACTAATAATATATACTTAACAGGTTGAGTTAATACAGCATTTTCACCGTAATACTTTACGGTAGAAGTAATAGCAGCTGGTTGGCAGTATGTTTACCGTATTTTAACGGTAATATTTTACTGTGCACTAAGAAACTGTAAATAATAATATCATTATAACATAAGTATGAATATGCCTTGATCATAAAGTCGAACACAGCTGTGAGTGCGTCATTCTTCAATTTGATTTACAAATCAAACAAGTGCACTGGCATGTTTCCCAATATTCTACTCTATAATTACCAGAACAATCAGACCGCCTTAATAAGTACCTGTAAAAACACGATTAAATCCATTTTATTGGATTGTTTCTCTTGCAATCTTTGAACATTCCATTTTGTTTGGTGAATCATTAATAGAGAGACCATACTGTGGATGTAAACTATGGTAGGTATTGTCCGTTTAAAACTAAATGCAGTGGCAGGATTTCACAAATACCACTCATACTTCCTGCTTAGAAATGCTGCCCGCAATAACGAGAAGTGCTACATATATTTCATTCTGAAGTGTCATATTTATCAGTATTTGTCATATGGTAGCAGATCAATTTCTTTTTATACCCCTCTTGTTTTAAAACAATAATGTGTGTTACTTAAAGTGCAGTTTTGCAACGTCGAGTACCCTATATTTATATTTCCAGGAGTCCTTGAAATAGCATGAACAACCCGGTGTTCCTGTTCACACTGTATGCGAACAACGTTATCGTAAAAAGTAAATTAACATGGACAGTTCAGATGAACATCTCTGCGGATTAATAAATGAAATTTTACGACACGGAGCAGTATGAATTATTAGCACCGTGACTTGTTTGTCAAAGATGGTTTCATATCTACAATCCAAGCGTTACAGACATTGTTCCCTCTTACCCTCTGAGTACAATCGATTATAAGGTCGTCAAGCTAAGTGTCCACCCGTTGGGGTTTTATATCTTCTGAAAAGAAGATCAATTCAAAATCTGTTTATACCAGGATATCTTCACGCCTGGACAACTTCCCCGTCCTAATTTTTTCAACTTTCACACGAGAACCCATCTTATTAGTATTCTTTACTGTGACTCAAGTGGTGGAGTGGATTATTTCAACATGTTGGTGTAACAAGTTATTACTTTCCAAAGCGTGATTTACTGGGATTTCCGGGTTTGATTGTAAATGATAACTTCACGAGTGAATTATGCAATCAACAATTGGGCCATGTATCCGTCATGGGAAGACGCATTGCCCTGTGTGTAATGGGGACTTCATTGTTTTTTGTTTTTTCAACCCTTTACTTAACATGAAAAAAATTGCAAAAAAATTTCTTGAATAACTATTATTTTCATTTTTTGTCTTAAAAACATAAGTTATGACCCCTCATTGGAACGAGCTCGACGAGCTCGTTCCAGTGAGGGGTCATAACCTATGTTTTTGAGACAAAAAATTAAAACAATTAGGGTTAAATAATATAATTATTGTTAATAATGAGAAGTAATAAACAGAGTAATCGATTGAGTGGACTGGTTATGTGAAATAATTCATTCGAGGCGAGGGACTATATTGTAAAACACTCATACGCATTCGCGCACTCGTGTTTGTACAACGTCCCTCACCTCTCATGAATAATTTCACGTAACCAGTCCAGTCAAGCGATTACTCTCTATTAAAACGCTTCATATGTATAGATGCGCTTCATATTATCTTTAAAGTGAAATTATTTCGTCTGGAAGGATTAGCCTTATCACCAGGCAAAGACATGTGAACATATGTTGATGAACCAAAATAATTTAGCACTCTACCAGTTAAAACTTTACCTAACACGAAAGGCAGACGACACTTGTATTTTTTTGTTTGTTTAAATAGTATTTATTTCAGTGCGTAGACACAGGGGCGGGGGGGGGGGGGGGTCGAAACAAATGCCAGGATACAAGGTCCGGGTGGGTGGGTGGGTGGGTGGGTCCGCGCCCCTAACTGCAGTTTTTGCCGGTGTCATGCAATTTTTTGCCAATATCACTTTGCATACAAGTGATTACAACCAAAGTGAATTCAAGTGCTCAGATTCATAACTTAGAACAGAATAGAGCATTGATAATGTGTTAGGGGCTCCATGTTAGAATTTTTCCCCATGTTTTACACTTCATTAGGGGGTGGGTCCTGTTCTGGGTCTGGCAAAAATTTGCAAAACAAAAAAGTGATTCCCAGCTATTTGGTCATGATTTTCACTCCTTTATATTTCTACTAAGGCAGCCTGTCACTTATTAGTGCTTTGTAGCTCCTATTATTTGATTCTTCTGTAAGCCTCAGGCTGCCCCACACCATTGGTCTAGTGTACTTCCATGTATGGAATAATTGGAAAGATTGATGAATAAAAATCTTGATTGTGGAAAAACGTGTATAATTTCAAGGTAAATATGATTCTAGTGACACTAACATAAAAAAATAAATAAAAGGCAATTCATCTCAGACAAGCCACCCTGGCATGGGTCAAGGAACTTCAGTATTAGGTCTCTCTCAGACCAGCTGTACAAACTAAACATTTAACCGAAAAGTAATGAAATGAAAAACAACTATTTCTTGCGGACAGTTGAAGATATCCAGGTGGGAAAAATATATTTTGGGCAGCTCTTCTTGGTGGTGGGATTCGACTGGTGTCTGAACAACATAGACATGTTGTACATCGGGGTAAGGGTTGTGTTGCTTGGAACATGAATGGGTGTACATCTGCAATTCAGTTGGTGGAGGCGGGTTCCAGTGGTTACCTGGGGGTCTGATGCTGCATTTCCATTGTGGCTTTATATGCAGAGATACTGTTTTGGGGCCATCTGTGGCTAGGGATGCCTTGGATGCCCAAGAGAAGGGCTGGGATATCGGACAAGTTGGTTTGCGGCACCTTTCATGTTTGGGAAAAGTATTTATTTATTTATTTTTTTGGATTTAGGTAATTCGAATACTTCGTTAAACAGATTTTATAAATTGGGGGTGGGTTCCCAATTGTCTTTGAGGAAAAACTGTGCGGGAGTGGTGGGTGTCCAAGACATGACTGGCAAATATTTGCATTCCGGGGGTGGTGGGTCCCCAAAATTGAAAATGTAAAAATTTCCACCTTGTATCCGTAATTTTTTGGCCTGACCCCCCCCCCCCCACCCTAGTAGACACAGAAAATAAAGTGCAAAAAATAAAATAAGGATGACATTTGTGGTAAGGTAAGATATATGGAAGTGGGCCCAGCAGCAATCTTAATGCTAATTCGAGTTTACACTCTGGGAGTCGCATTGGTGCACTTGCAGCTACAAGCGTATGTTGGGTATGATGTAGTTGGGTGATGTGTGAATGGTACCACAATCATTCGCTCACATTCTTAGGATTTCTGGCGGACCATCACTGTGTGTGCGGGTGTGCGACGGCCTGACATGGTTTCGGGGGTGGGGGGGGGGGGGGGACGATGACTTACCTCAAAACCAAATCATCATGATGCGTGACCACTGGCCCTGGCCTCCAGAGGGCGATGTATGAATGTGTGAATCCATATGGTCTATACCACCTTTTAGAGTAACTGTATGAAGGACTTCGGGAGATGACTTACATGTGCTACAAGCTTCCTGTCAAATCCCTCCATCATTCGTTAATCTGATTACTGTTAATATATGTTATATTTTGAACTATTGCACTAGCACTGTTACTCTTCTGGTATTCAATTCTGTAACATATAGCATATTCCTTCAATAAATATTGTTTAAACTAATTTGAGCTGTTGTTTCCACATAGTACATTACACTATGGCGAAATATTTCTATATGGATTGAAGTTATCTGCACTGCCTGTCGTGAACTAGACAAAGAATTCTGTCAAGTTGTAGATGACACTTTCAAACAAAATTCTTGAAAAACTAATTGTTTTCATTTTATGCGTGAAAACACAACTTATTACCCCTCATTGGAACGAGCTCAACGTGCTCGTTCCAATGAGGGAGCATAAGCTATGTTTTTTGTAGAAAATATAATGAAAATTGAATGGTGTTTTTGTGCTCTGACCGGTTTTGGTCGTTACGTTGGGTAAAGGGTTAACAATTTACCCAACGTGACGGCCAAAACTGGCCAGCGCTATTCTCAAAATTCGCCAATTAATTTTCGGGTTATTCCCACTTAGCCGGTTGCGCGAAAGTAATTAACACCAAACACGGGAAAGTAAACTTGCTATAGTCCGTATCACTGATTTGTTCTCACTCAGCCTGTTTGGATTGATTTAATGATAATTAATCATTAATGTTTGAGTCGGTGCTTTTATTCTGCAATAATTATTTTTTAATATGCTTAGCATTATATTTTCATTTTTTGTCTCAAAAACATAGGTTATGACCTCTCGTTGGAACGAGCTCGTTCTAGTGAGGGGTCATAACCTATGTTTTTGAGACAAAAAATGAAAAAAAATAGTTATTCAAGAATTACTGTTTTTTGCAAGTGTCGTCTGCTTTTCATGTTGGGAATGGGTTAAATAATAAGTTCTGATACAACATTACGTAGGAATACTTTGCGGTTTCGGAAAACTGTTGACGAATATTTTGGAAATGAATACCTGAAAATAATGAAAACAAGATTTATAATTTCTGTTCTCCCAACATTCTAACAGTACGATATTTTAGAACTTTAAACACTGTGCTAAAATATGTCAATGTAATACCAGAATCAGAGGGTATGACATTTTGTAAGGTTATTGTTACTAAAATTGCTGCATGTTAATGATTCTGAACTACTCGGGGCAGGAATAATACCCCAACCTGCGCACCTCCGAAGATGGACTAAATAATGATTCGAAAGTGATTGGAAATAGCTTTAGCATTTTGTATGCATAATCAAAACTCTGTAAATACCTTAAATGGTGATGAGTAAGAAGATCAGTGGATGAGAGGATCTCCGTTCCCATTCACAAGTAGTCCTATAAACAAATAAATTACTTCGAAAGTGATTAAACAGAATAATTATGGTGTAATTTGGCATGTCACAGATTTTGAAGTATCAAATTGATTCTTGCTTTTCAGTGGTAGTTGGTGGGTGGTGAAATATCTTGACATTGGCATCTTATTCCACCCGTCACGCGATGTCAAAGTCAGTGTGCCTTAACTCGTCCCTCACACTCGCAGTAAACTATAACCTCGTCATAAACAGTTATTTGCTTTAACACTCACGCCGCGAATGGTATGTTCTTATGCACTTTTGTTGACGGGGAAATGGACGAGTCTATTTTGTATTAGCCGGCTGGTTCAGTAATAATTCAACCCTACAGCCCTTTAGGCTGTAGGGTTAAATTAATACTAATCCTCCTCAATTTTCTACTCATTTTGTTGATTCCTTATGAACGGTTTATTTTTTCTTTTTAAAAAAATATTTTGCATTACCCGTCAAAGGGATTAAATCTGGTGCCTGCAGGTATCTCGTAACGTTTTTATTTATCACTCTCCACGTCTGATTCCGTTATCTCAAACTGTTTTCATAGCAAAATTTGTAACACGGTTAAGTTATTTAATTTTCATAATTTAAAAATGGGGAATAATAATAAAAATCTTTGAAAAAATTCAAAAGAAATAAATTTGGAGAGAAATAGAAAGGTGGACGGAAAGAGCTAAAATATTACCTCCACAGCGATGGCGGAGAAAAAGTAATAGAATATTTTCCTGCCGGGGTGGGAGTAGGGTGGTGCGGGGTGAAAATGTATCCGTTGCGAGAATGATATCGTGATACACCGGTGTGTGCCTTTCTTGCACAAAACGTAAAATCACTTACGGTTTCAGACGCCCCCGCTTGAAACAAAAACAAATAATAACCGAATCCGATCCTAATCCGAATCCAGAAAAGGTGTTTGCCGCCACAAAAACGACAATTTTCGTAACGTTATTACAGGTGTCGCACTTGCTTCAACAAGGGAGGAACACATGTCAGCCATGTGATAAATGTTTATTCTGCTACGATTGCCGGGCGTATGCAACGTTACGCAATACAATACAGTCATTGGGAAATGTGCTAGATGCACCAAGCGTGGAATTTGGATTACGCGTACGAACGTCATGTAAGAAAGCATCTGATTGGCCGTCACGCGTTGGGTAACGTTATGACGTGAATGAACTACTTCCCCACAAAAACGATGTCAAGCATGACAGTTATCAGACCGCCGAAGTTGCATTTCTTTAAACATATCAGCTTCATTCATGTAATTCCCGTTTGATCGTGGTATAAATACCGAGCACAGCGCGGGTAGAGTACAGGGGACAACAATCAACGTGCGTGAAATACAAAAAGAACTCCGCCTCGGGTCGTTAATTCCAGTCCCCCCGTACTCCGCCATACATTATACTGATTAATTTTATACTGGGAGGGTGGGGGGTGGGGGGGGGCGGCTTTGTTTTAAGAACAAATAAATCGACCCTTGAGTAAAAGAGGCGCCATCTGCATTTCTAGAGCACTGCAAATTGGGCATCGGTCCTCTCAAGGAACGAAATGAAATTTTCACTGTCGTCACTGTCGCGCTCATATAAAGTCTGGTTTTATAAAAGGTGCTCTTCTGATGTCATTGGATCTACGAAATTCATTTATCACGGGTTGCGCTCAAAATTACACTCACTATCCATAAAATGCAGTTAATCTAAAAATATTAGCAAGACAAAAATGTTCCGCATATATGGCGGCAACATTTTGTTTATTGCAACCTGAAAAATAAATTTTAATTAATAGAGATTTTTCAGTATAGCACTTGATTTTTTGAGAAAGGGTTTTTCACACAAAATAATATTTCACAGTTTCAAAGTATGCTCCAGATAATTATTAAAAAAAAACTTAGGGAATTTGTTGTTTCAAACACTGTTGAAAAGTGACAATTATATACACTGCATTTGTATTACACGCGCTTTTGATGATAAGCCCCACGCAGCATAAGTATTAGGTACTTGAAATTTTTGACGTGAACAAAAGGATGTTTTCTTCTCACGTGAAGATGAGCAGGTGGAAATAAACAGTATGATTACTCTAGACAATTGAGGCTGTTCATGTTTTGGTTTTGATTGTCTTGAAATCGATAATTCAAACGATGGCTGCTCATTTTAAAATAATTTGTGCGTTGCTTCACATCCTCATTGCCGTGGGACATATTAACCCTTTGAACATGAGGCGGCCCTTTTTCAGGCCAGGAACATGATACGTCATAACGTCATTAAATAGGATGGCTGTTCAGTAAATGTGTGGGGTAGATCAATCAATATTTTCAACGTGCAGCCCGGAGGCTGCACGTTGAAAATATTGATTGGCCTACCTCAAATAATGAATAGGGACTCTTCTAATTGCTGCCATTGAACTGGCAAGGCATATGCCACCATAGTTCACAAGTTTAACCCTTCCTTACGTGATTTACAGAAAAAGCACCTTATATTTGGTTCCGCGCAACATTATACAGTGCAACACTATGCGACAGGTAATTTTGCCACAGCGACAGAAATTCTCATTTTTATAAAAGTTAAAAGTATGTTATTGGCGGTTAGAATTCTATATGAATTATCAGGTTTGTACACTAAAACATTTAGGAGAGTTCTTTGCGTGTTCGATTAGAGACTTCTAAAAGGTATTTTTACAATTGTCCTTTGCTAGTCGTGTGGGGAAGGAGTTGAAAACTTTTACCTCAGATGAAATAGCTATTTAAGGTCCTCCAAAAGACTAGAAAAAATTGAGTTCCTTCGCAAAAAACGAAAAACAAATTGAAACCTTTCATTTATTTGATAATCGTTTACAAGTATCCTTTGCTAGTCGTGTGGGGGGAAGGGAAAGAACACTTTTGCTTTGGATGAAATAGCTATTTGAGGTCTTCCAAGTAACTAGAAAATATTCGCATCACTATTCACAAAAACCGCCCAAATATGAAACGTTTTAATTTATTAATAATATAAATTATTGTGATAAATTGACGGTAACATGGTCTGAGGTTCACTGCTCGGGGCTTATGTTCAAACGATATGCGAAGCGTCGAGGTTGAACATACGCTCCGAGCCGCAAACCTCAGACCATGTTACCGTCAATTTATCACAATAACGTATATGTTCCAACACGACCCTACCCACAGCCCAAAACCTACATCGTGAAACAGGAGAGGTTTATTTACTGAACTAGTGATCGTTAAAAATTGCCTTGTTCAAGGCAACTTTTAACGATCACAAGTTTAGTAAATAAGCCTCTCGTGTACACCACGACTGCAGTGAATAAATAATCCCTAAATCAGATGAACTCATTCCATCTTAGTTCAAAGCGTAAATTTATTTGTAATTTAAACAACACTTCGTTCGTAACACTGTCTGTTGCACGTGTGGAAAATCTAGAAAAATGAAGCGGTTTGCAAGTCACTCCGCTGATGAAACAATTACGAAACGGGCTACGTCATTTCAAATATTTCGCGTGGTGACGTCAGCTACTGGAGCTGTAAACATAAAAGAAACTACGCCAGCTCTTATCTAATCAGAGGGCAAGAATTTTACTCTTATTGAAACACTTTTTAGTAAGTGTCTTTTGCTAGTCGTGTGGAGAAAGGAATTGAACTTTTTACATGGGATAAAATTCCTCCAAGAAACTGGAAAATATCCGTATCGGATTTCACAAAAAAACGCCCAAAAATAAAACTTTGTAATTATTTAATATTTTTTTACAATAATACAAGTGTTCGTTTCTGGTTGTGTGATAGAAGGAGTTCACCACTTTAACCTCGGGAGAAATAGTTATTTGAGGTCCTTCAACAAAGTAAAAAATATGTGCCCTCGCTATTCACAAAAACCGCCCAAGCATGAAACTTTTGAATTGTTTAATATTTTTTTCTTGAATCCTTTGCTATGAAGCAATTGATTGAACACTTTTACCTTGGAAGAAATGGCCATTTGATGTCCGTATTTATGGTCAAATTGAGAAAGTGGTGTAAAAATTAAGATGATGCTAATTTCATCAACGGAAACGAGGCAAAAGTCTCTGTGAGAAGACGAAATTTGTCAAGTATTCAACCAATCCATCATTAGTATTAACTGGCAGTGAAATAGAATAGAATCCACGTAACTGGATATCTCTTAATTGAATAACCATGTTAATTGAATAGAACTTCCTAACACAAATCAATTTATAAATTTAACCTGCCAATCTGCTTTTTGTATATTGCCAGGGCTGGGAGCAGTTAACGTTTCAAACGTTAACGTGTTAAATTATTCAACAACGTTAAAAAAATTTAACCAAGTTAGTAACGTTTAACCTTGAAGATTATAATTGTGTAATATGCAGCATTGCGCCGTTATCTTGTGCTTACCCAAGCCGGATCGCGCGTGCCTATAACGTCGAATTTTGCGCCATTTGACGAAACTGAAGAACACGAATAATTTAGATGTCCGTGGCCCTCCTACCAACGTTGGCGAAGTTGGCCCGCCGATATTTGACGACACAAGAATATCAGCTTCGTCCGAATGCCTGTTTTCCATGTAAGGACTGATATTCGAGCAACGGCGGATGTCTCTTTCTAAGGATACGGCCGCAGCGATTGTATTCTTAAATGAAAACATCGCTGAATGTTAGAATTTACTATAACCTGAGAGAAGTATCTTAACTACTCGTCCCCTGAGTTTCAATGTGTTCTATGTGCCATTAGGCACATAGAATACATTGGAATTCAAGAGACGAACTGTGCGTAAGTTCAATTATATTCAAATTCAAATCAATACAAATGGCCGAAGTTATTAAAATTATGTTCATTTTAAGATTTAACGTCATTTGACTCGTTAACGCAGAATTATTTAACACTTTAACGTGTTGACGAAAATTTTAACTACTCCCAGCCCTGTATATTGCTTAAAAAGTAATCTCCTGTTAATTGAATGATATATCTCGGGATATGTCCAGAAACGATCTTGACAGTCACCGAATGCATATTATTTATAGACCAATCTGGCCACAGTACATCCAAGATATAAGATATTATAGAATAAGTACTGAGATTAGTTCCAGAATACATCACCGTTTCTGAATAAGACACAAGGCTGGAAATCCAGGTTGAAAGTGTTGATTGGTCTACCCCTCACTTTAAAATGGCAGACATCCTACTTAATGAAAGTATGACATATCACGTTCTTGGACCGGAAAAGGGATAATTTCTGATGCAGTGAATGAAAAAAAATTGAATCTCCACATCCAAATTTTACTCAGAAATATATTGACTGAGAATCGACGTGCGGAAAATGGTTTCATGGCAGCTACTCGGTAATAATATTTTCACACTAAAAACTAAAGTGTTAAAACTGACACTTTCAAGGTGTTAAACCCATTCTAACTCTTAGGGTTTGGTTTTAACACTCACAGTGCAATGCTTTAAGCACTTAGTCATTCCAATCGCCAGACATCTGAAACTTGAATGGATGACACTTCCCATGTGTCTAGCATTGGTGGTTCTTCCAGAATCGTCCATAATTTGATTTGCGATTGGTGGGTACATAATTAAAAGGACACAACGCAGATGACGCGGATCAGGCTCGAGAGTTCGAGCCTGATCCGCGTCATCTGCGTTGTTTCCTTTTGAGTGTCGCGACATTACACTTGTCAAGTGGTATTATTGTAACACCTTCCAAGTTCTGGATATCTACACTTGAACAAAGTGCTAGTTCAGCACTTAGTGTTAAATTCAGCACTTCAAGTGTAGTTTTTAACACTGTAGTTTTTAGCGTGTTGGAACAGCTTAATTAACTCTTTGTCTAACACAACTATTAACGCACTTACCACACTCTCCACGAAAAAAAAATAACACCAGAAACAAACAAAAAGACAAAAAGAACCCTAGGTAAAAAAAACTTCACTAACTACAAATCTTCATTTCGTTTAATTAGGCTTTTCCCTCTGGAAAAGACTATTGTTTTTCTGCGGATTATTATTAGGCTTTTCCCTCTGGAAAAGACTATTGTTTTGTACGGATTATTATTTTTTTTTTTTTTTTTTTTTTTTTTTTTTTGGGGTTTTTTTTTTTTTTTTTTTTTTTCCACACATTTTTGTCCGTACGATTCAGAAGCCATTTTCGAACCGATTTTCACACAATTTGGCATACGCATAGAGTGGCAAAAAATCTAAAAATGTACCGAAGCGGAATTTTCGATTTAACCCTTATTTCGCCAGAATTGGCAAAAAACTGCCAAAATTGGGGTTTATCGGCACTTTCTCGAAACACGTCTTTAGGATTTTTTTTAAACATCCATCATTACTAGACATACCTATGACACAACCTTTGATACACACGACATATTTGGCGATGCATATGGTAACCCTCTACAGGCTGCCAAACATCGAAATTTTGATGAAATGGGCCGGTTTCAGACCCCCACAACACCCAAACGATACCCGAGTGGTAAACATAACTTCCTTTATTGGAAGTGGAATTCAACGAAGATCATTTTTGTAAGTAATAAGGGTGTTCAGAAAACCAAGTGTTAACCCGTTTTGGGCTGGTTAAACAGCAATACCCCAAAAAAGCTCAAAACTTCATGTTTTCTGTGGATTTCTCTAAACGAGTCTTGTAGATTTTCAAGAAAAATTGGTCACTCTCAGGTCTTGGTGTGACATTACAAGTTGCATGGATAAAATATTCCGGTCAGCATTAGTTAACCCTCCCCGAGCTGCTAAACGTAAAAATTGTGATAAAATGGGCTGTTTTTAGACACCAACAGCACCCAAACGATATACCACAGAGAAAGGGGCCTTCATTTATCGGACGCAAAATTGATCGGAAAATATTTTTGAAAGTGGTAAGGGTATTCAAAATTTGACGTCTTAACCCATTTGGGGCTGGTTAAAGAGAGATACCCATTAAAATCTTAAAATACCCGTTTTCTGTGGATTTCTCTAACAACATCTTGTAGGTTTTCAAGAAAAATCGTCTATTTGCAGGTCTTGGTGTGACATTACAAGTCGCATGAACAAAATATTCCGGTCAGCATTAGTTAACCCTCCCTGGGCTGCTGAAGGTCAAAATTGCGATAAAATGGGCTGTTTTTGAACACCAACAGCACCCAAAGGGTACACCACAAAGAAAAGTGCCTTTTTTATCGCGCGTACAATTTGTATGGAAACATTTTTGTAAGTAGTAAGGGTATTCAAAAGTCGACGTCTTAACCCATTTTGGGCAGGCTAAAGAGAGATATCCCTTGAAAGCTTAAAATTCCCATTTTCTGTGAATTTCCCTAACGGTAACTTGTAGGGTTTCAAGACAAATTGACTATTCGTAGGTGTTTATGTGACATTAAAAGTTGCATGGACAAAATACTCCGGTGAGCGTTTTTTAACCATCTACAAGCTGCCAAGCATCGTAATGTTGTTAACATGGGACTGTTTTCAGACACGCACAGCACCTAATGTATACATGAGAGATAAACATAATCTCCTTTGTTTGAAGTGGAATTCACAGAGGACCATTTTTGTAAGTAATAAAGGTATTCAAAAAGCCAAGCGTTAACCCCTGTTGGGGAGGTTAACAGGGATACCCATCAAAAGCTTAAAAATCGTTTTCCCTGGATTTCTTTACAAACATTTTGTGGGGTTTTCAAGAGAAAATGGCCGTTGATAGGTCTTGGTGTCATATGACCAGTTGCATGGATCAATTATTCTGGTAGGCATTTGTTAACCCTTCATGGGCTTTTACCGGACGCAAAACTGATAGGGAAACATTGATATTGATATTAACCCATTCTACCATTAATGATGGATTTTACCTAAACATTTTTTTATCAAAACCAAACCGAATCATTTGAGACTACTATACTCACCTTTCTCATAACATCAATGAAAGAACTTTTGTGAGACAGTTAAAAACAGTTCATCAGACACTGTGGGGGTCAAGAAAAATCATGGAATCTAATGGTGTTTAAGGTTTGTAAGTAGTAAGGGTATTTAAAAGAATGAAACTTAACCCATTTTGAACTGGATAAGGAGAGATGCCCCTTAAACGCTTAAAATTTACATTTTCGTGGATTTCGCTAACTGCTTGTTGGGGATTTTCAAGAACAATTTGACATTGGCAGGTCTTACAAATTGCATAGATAGAATATTCCGCTAGTCGTTTGTTAATCCCTCTACAGGCTGCTAAACGTCAAAATTTTAATAAAATCGGCTGTTTTTGGGCAGCAAAATGGGTATGCAATAGATGAACATGACCTCTTTTATCAGATTTAGAATTCCTGGGGGATAATGTATGATAGTATTAAGGGTATTCAAGGGAGCGCGGTGGCTCAGTGGTAGGCTGTTGTACTTCTATGCTAGAGGTCCCGAGTTCGATCCCCGTCCGGGACGACTCACGTTGTGTCCTTGGGCAAGGCACTTTGGGCCGGTTGCCGACATGGGGGCACGATGTCCCCGTGTACTAAGGCATACTGCACGTCGATGGTACACATGTCTTCAACCTCTGTAACCCTGCCTGAGCGGAGCCTGAACAGAGTGAGAATGTTGAGGAGCTGACAGTTGCTCGTCGATGCTTGGTGGTTCTCTCCGGGTACTCCGGCTTCCTCCACCTCTAAAACTGTCACGGTCACGATTAGCCATTGTGCAGAAGTATGTGACCTTAAACACCAATAAATAAATAAATAAATAAATAAATAAATAAATAAATAAATAAATAAATAAATAAGGGTATTCAAAAAACCAAGCTTTAACCCTGTTTTGTCGGATTAAAGACAGACAGCCCATGCCGTGTACGCTGCCTACATTACTTGTAAAATTGACACCCCCCACTAAATCTTCTGCGAGGTGCGGTTTCGGACCCGACCACCTGACGGTTCTGACCACATCAAATAACACACCTTCGTTGTATTTAGCAGCAAGAAATTTCCCCAAGAAGCAAAGACAAAAATACGTCTGCGGAAAATAATGGCAAATATTTTATTTAGCCTGTATTTTGTCCGTATAGAAAATTTCTCACCCACATATACCTAAAAATGATTCAATGATACAATTGGACATATTTCTCTCATAAAACGTGAAAAAACACTTGATTTATTGCATTTTAGGATTGCGCATGTATATTCTTAGAAGATTCTCTGTCTGTTATTAAACTACGGCGTGTCTTTGATCTCATTTGGGACGATCAGTGATTAACACCTTTTCGACAAGAGCCATCGAAATAGAAAATAAAAAAATAATCAAATTTCATTAAAACCTTTTACAGAATCGTGTTTTTCAGAAAATGCTTTCGCGATTGCGTGTGTCGTTTTCAAAATTCGGATCAGTAAGCACGAAATTATAAATATGTTGTTGTCAATAACAAAATTGAAAGCATGTCCGTCAAACTTGCATGACGTCAGAACTCGACTCGGGTAAAATACTGCGGTGTGGTGAAAGGACGAGAGTAAGAAACGCTGATATCGCAGTAAGCTTTAAAATGTCCATGGAATGGTCCTAAAATCAAGTTTATATTTGCAGCTTTATTGCAAATAAGTTTCCCGTTGTTTCTTGTTGAAATGTTATTTCCATCAAGGCCAAGTACCAGTGGGATAGGACACCTGCCCCATGAACAACTGCCTGCTATTAAAATTAATTAGCGGGGACATCCCCCCCCCACATCATGCTGTTTATTTTACCTAGGACACCTGCCCCCTGTTGTTTTTTTTCCTAGGACACATCCCCCCCCCCCCCTACTGTTAGATTAGATTAAACATATTTTATTTGCCATTTGACAATGCAAATCAGGATTGGAGGACAAGTGCTTACCACTTAGAAGCCCTTCCGTAACTGTACGGTGACTAATAATTTACAATATGGCAGAACGTATTCCATAAATAACAGAATCTAGCAAAATCAAAATATTATAAACTTTATAGACAAACACAAATTAAACTGAGAGAAAGAGAGAGAGAGGGAGAGAGAGAGAGAGAGAGAGAGAGAGAGAGAGAGAGAGAGAGAGAGATAAAAAATAAATAGAATATAAAGAAAACATGAAATACAACAAGAGATCCAGTGATGATGCCCGCCACCCACCCATTTGCATTCTGTAGTATCTTGGCCGTAATGGGAGTCTAAATTAACATCTTGATTACAGCCACTGAGCATAGGTTTTCACTTCTGGTGATGTTCACACAACTGTTTTTTCACCAAGTACACCTGCCCTGCACCCGTTTGTTTGCTAACGGGCCCCTATCCATTGACCTTTCTATTTTTAGAAGCACCCGGGCCGACGGGGAGAGGGCGTTGTTGGGCGCATGGCTAGATTTTGCTATAAAATGGGGTTGAAGGAAGGTACCCTCAAATCTGGGGCGAAAGTGGCGAAAATGACAAAAGGCTACTTCAACGTTTAGTAACGGTATAAACTACAGTCGATCTGGGCGATGTACAGACGAAAAATCATACCTTGGAGCCGGTTAGGCAATTTGGCACAAAAAACTCCGACTTCATGCTCAATCGCTGCTCTACAGTAGTCTACAACAGTCCTCAAGTCCATTCCAAACTGATAGAGTCGGGACGAATAGTACTCTCACTTTCCACGCGATGCGTGGTGTTCTTCACGCGGCCTCGACACTCGCAACAGATGCCAAAATGTCGGCCAGGGTGCGTAGAACAAGTTCTGAAAATTAGATGTCGCTGCCTTCAGCGGTCTAGACACGCTTCATGTTTGTGAGAAGTGCAATTTTAATGTCTAATTGGCAAATTTTCGTTAATCGTTACCCGCCAAAAAACCTTCTCACCGCCGATTTCTTTTCACTTCAACTTCCGACGATTATCTAAGGTTTAAAGATAGTGTCAGGATACCCCTCCCCCGTCGCTCTTTTGGAGCTGGTTAGGCAATGTGGCACCGAAACCTGGGACGTTATGCTCAATCGCAGCTCTACAGTCGTCTACAACACTGCCGGTGTCCATTCGAAACTGATAGAGTCGGGACGAATAGTACTCTCACATTCCAAGCGATGCGTGGTGTTTTCCACGCGGTCCGGACACTCCAAACAGATCCCAAAATGTCGGCCAGGGTTCGTAGAACAAGTTCTGAAAATTTCAAGTAGCTGCCTCCAGCGGTATGAACACCGTTCGTGTATGTCTGAAGTGCTATTTTAATGTCCAATATGCAAATCTTCGTCAATCTTTTCCTGCCTGCCAGAAACCCAATCACCGCCAATTTCTCTTGACTTTAAACTTCCGAGATTCTCGTAGGTTTAAAGGTTGTGTTGGGATCCCTGGTGGCTGTCTTAAAGAAGCAACTTCCATTTACAGTCAACTCTCCACCAGTCACACACAATTGTAACATTTAAGTGGACTTACTCCAGCGAGGAGGCACTGAAGGATTCTGCGCCCATTCCCGACGTCTTTTTTCGAACTGGTTTGAAAGGAAGGACCAAATTCAAACAATTACCTCCTCTCTCCAAAACACCATATCTCAGCCAATTCTAGTTAGGCTTTTCCCTCTGGAAAAGACTATTGTTTTTGTACGGATTATTATTTTTTTTTTTTTTTTTTTTTTTTTTTTTTTTTTGGGGGGTTTTTTTTTTTTTTTTTTTTTTGCCACACATTTTTGTCCGTACGATTCAGAAGCCATTTTCGAACCGATTTTCACACAATTTGGCACACGCATAGAGTGGCAAAAAATCTAAAAATGTACCGAAGCGGAATTTTCGATTTAACCCTTATTTCGCCAGAATTGGCAAAAAACTGCCAAAATTGGGGTTTATCGGCACTTTCTCGAAACACGTCTTTAGGATTTTTTTTAAACATCCATCATTACTAGACCTACCTATGACACAACCTTTGATACACACGACATATTTGGCGATGCATATGGTAACCCCCCACAGGCTGCCAAACATCGAAATTTTGATGAAATGGGCCGGTTTCAGACCCCCACAACACCCAAACGATACCCGAGTGGTAAACATAACTTCCTTTATTGGAAGTGGAATTCACCGAAGATCATTTTTGTAAGTAATAAGGGTGTTCAGAAAACCAAGTGTTAACCCGTTTTGGGCTGGTTAAACAGCAATACCCCCAAAAAGCTCAAAACTTCATGTTTTCCGTGGATTTCTCTAATCGAGTCTTGTAGATTTTCAAGAAAAATTGGTCACTCTCAGGTCTTGGGGTGACATTACAAGTTGCATGGATAAAATATTCCGGTCAGCATTAGTTAACCCTCCCCGAGCTGCTAAACGTAAAAATTGTGATAAAATGGGCTGTTTTTAGACACCAACAGCACCCAAACGATATACCACAGAGAAAGGAGCCTTCATTTATCGGACGCAAAATTGATCGGAAAATATTTTTGAAAGTGGTAAGGGTATTCAAAATTTGACGTCTTAACCCATTTGGGGCTGGTTAAAGAGAGATACCCATTAAAATCTTAATATACCCGTTTTCTGTGGATTTCTCTAACAACATCTTGTAGGTTTTCAAGAAAAATCGTCTATTTGCAGGTCTTGGTGTGACATTACCAGTCGCATGAACAAAATATTCCGGTCAGCATTAGTTAACCCTCCCCGGGCTGCTGAAGGTCAAAATTGCGATAAAATGGGCTGTTTTTGCACACCAACAGCACCCAAAGGGTACACCACAAAGAAAAGTGCCTTTTTTATCGCGCGTACAATTTATATGGAAACATTTTTGTAAGTAGTAAGGGTATTCAAAAGTCGACGTCTTAACCCATTTTGGGCAGGCTAAAGACAGATATCCCTTGAAAGCTTTAAATTCCCATTTTCTGTGAATTTCCCTAACGGTAACTTGTAGGGTTTCAAGACAAATTGACTATTCGTAGGTGTTTATGTGACATTAAAAGCTGCATGGACAAAATACTCCGGTGAGCGTTTTTTAACCATCTACAAGCTGCCAAGCATCGTAATGTTGTTAACATGGGGCTGTTTTCAGACACGCACAGCACCTAATGTATACATGAGAGATAAACATAATCACAGAGGACCATTTTTGTAAGTAATAAAGGTATTCAAAGAGCCAAGCGTTAACCCCTGTTGGGGAGGTGAACAGGGATACCCATCAAAAGCTTAAAAATCGTTTTCCCTGGATTTCTTTACAAACATTTTGTGGGGTTTTCAAGAGAAAATGGCCGTTGATAGGTCTTGGTGTCATATGACCAGTTGCATGGATCAATTATTCTGGTAGGCATTCGTTAACCCTTCATGGGCTTTTACCGGACGCAAAACTGATAGGGAAACATTGATATTGATATTAACCCATTCTACCATTAATGATGGGTTTTACCTAAACATTTTTTTATCAAAACCAAACCGAATCATTTGAGACTACTATACTCACCGTTCTCATAACATCAATGAAGGAACTTTTGTGAGACAGTGAAAAACAATTCATCAGACACTGTGGGGGTCAAGAAAAATCATGGAATCTAATTGGTGTTTAAGGTTTGTAAGTAGTAAGGGTATTTAAAGAATGAAACTTAACCCATTTTGAACTGGATAAGGAGAGATGCCCCTTAAACGCTTAAAATTTACATTTTCGTGGATTTCGCTAACTGCTTGTTGGGGATTTTCAAGAACAATTTGACATTGGCAGGTCTTACAAATTGCATAGATAGAATATTCCGCTAGTCGTTTGTTAATCCCTCTACAGGCTGCTAAACGTCAAAATTTTAATAAAATCGGCTGTTTTCGGGCAGCAAAATGGGTATGCAATAGATAAACATGACCTCTTTTATCAGATTTAGAATTCCTGGGGGATAATGTATGATAGTATTAAGGGTATTCAAGGGAGCGCGGTGGCTCAGTGGTAGACTGTTGTACTTCTATGCTAGAGGTCCCGAGTTCGATCCCCGTCCGGGACGACTCACGTTGTGTCCTTGGGCAAGGCACTTTGGCCCGGTTGCCGACATGGGGGCACGATGTCCCCGTGTACTAAGGCGTACTGCACGTCGATGGTACACATGTCTTCAACCTCTGTAACCCTGCCTGAGCGGAGCCTGAACAGAGTGAGAATGTTGAGGAGCTGACAGTTGCTCGTCGATGCTTGGTGGTTCTCTCCGGGTACTCCGGCTTCCTCCACCTCTAAAACTGTCACGGTCACCATTAGCCATTGTGCAGAAGTATGTGACCTTAAACACCAATAAATAAATAAATAAATAAATAAATAAATAAATAAATAAATAAATAAATAAATAAATAAATAAGGGTATTCAAAAAACCAAGCCTTAACCCTGTTTTGTCGGATTAAAGACAGACAGCCCATGCCGTGTACGCTGCCTACATTACTTGTAAAATCGACACCCCCCACTAAATCTTCTGCGAGGTGCGGTTTCGGATCCGACCACCTGACGGTTCTGACCACATCAAATAACACACCTTCGTTGTATTTAGCAGCAAGAAATGTCCCCAAGAAGCAAAGACAAAAATACGTCTGCGGAAAATAATGGCAAATATTTTATTTAGCCTGTATTTTGTCCGTATAGAAAATTTCTCACCCACATATACCTAAAAATGATTCAATGATACAATTGGACATATTTCTCTCATAAAACGTGAAAAAACACTTGATTTATTGCATTTTAGGATTGCGCATGTATATTCTTAGAAGATTCTCTGTCTGTTATTAAACTACGGCGTGTCTTTGATCTCATTTGGGACGATCAGTGATTAGCACCTTTTCGACAAGAGCCATCGAAGTAGAAAATAAAAAAAATAATCAAATTTCATTAAAACCTTTTACAGAATCGTGTTTTTCAGAAAATGCTTTCGCGATTGCGTGTGTCGTTTTCAAAATTCGGATCAGTAAGCACGGAATTATAAATATGTTGTTGTCAATAACAAAATTGAAAGCATGTCCGTCAAACTTGCATGACGTCAGAACTCGACTCGGGTAAAATACTGCGGTGTGGTGAAAGGACGAGAGTAAGAAACGCTGATATCGCAGTAGGCTTTAAAATGTCCATGGAATGGTCCTAAAATCAAGTTTATATTTGCAGCTTTATTGCAAATAAGTTTCCGGTGTTTCTTGTTGAAATGTTATTTCCATCAAGGCCAAGTACAAGTGGGATAGGACACCTGCCCCATGAACAACTGCCTGCTATTAAAATTAATTAGCGGGGACACCCCCCCCCCCCCCCCCCCATGCTGTTTATTTTACCTAGGACACCTGCCCCCTGCTGTTTTTTTACCTAGGACACATGCCCCCCCCCCCCCTACTGTTAGATTAGATTAAACATATTTTATTTGCCATTTGACAATGCAAATCAGGATTGGAGGACAAGTGCTTACCACTTAGAAGCCCTTTCGTTCCTGTACGGTGACTAATAATTTACAATATGGCAGAACGTATTCCATAAATAACAGAATCTAGCAAAATCAAAATATTATAAACATTATAGACAAACACAAATTAAACGGAGAGAGAGAGAGAGAGAGAGAGAGAGAGAGAGAGAGAGAGAGAGAGATCAAAAAAATAAATAGAATATAAAGAAAACATGAAATACAACATTAGATCCAGTGATGATGCCCGCCACCCACCCATTTGCATTCTGTAGTATCTTGGCCGTAATGGGAGTCTAAATTAACATCTTGATTACAGCCACTGAGCATAGGTTTTCACTTCTGGTGATGTTCACACAACTGTTTTTTCACCAAGTACACCTGCCCTGCACCCGTTTGTTTGCTAACGGGCCCCTACCCATTGACCTTTCTATTTTTAGAAGCACCCGGGCCGACGGGGAGAGGGCGTTGTTGGGAGCATGGCTAGATTTTGCTATAAAATGGGGTTGAAGGAAGGTACCCTCAAATCTGGGGCGAAAGTGGCGAAAATGACAAAAGGCTACTTCAACGTATAGTAACGGTATAAACTACAGTCGATCTGGGCGATGTACAGACGAAAAATCATACCTTGGAGCCGGTTAGGCAATTTGGCACAAAAAACTCCGACTTCATGCTCAATCGCTACTCTACAGTAGTCTACAGCAGTCCTCAAGTCCATTCCAACCTGATAGAGTCGGGACGAATAGTACTCTCACTTTCCACGCGATGCGTGGTGTTCTTCACGCGGCCTCGACACTCGCAACAGATGCCAAAATGTCGGCCAGGGTGCGTAGAACAAGTTCTGAAAATTAGATGTCGCTGCCTTCAGCGGTCTAGACACGCTTCATGTTTGTGAGAAGTGCAATTTTAATGTCTAATTGGCAAATTTTCGTTAATCGTTACCCGCCAAAAAACCTACTCACCGCCGATTTCTTTTCACTTCAACTTCTGACGATTATCTAAGGTTTAAAGATAGTGTCAGGATACCCCTCCCCCGCCGCTCTTTTGGAGCTGGTTAGGCAATGTGGCACCGAAACCTGGGACGTTATGCTCAATCGCAGCTCTACAGTCGTCTACAACACTGCCGGTGTCCATTCGAAACTGATAGAGTCGGGACGAATAGTACTCTCACATTCCAAGCGATGCGTGGTGTTTTCCACGCGGTCCGGACACTCCAAACAGGTATCCGGACAAAATACCCTCGGACAAAATACCCTTAGGACATAATACCCTAAAAAAAAATACCCTTAGGACATAATACCCTCAATGGGTAGGACAAAATACCCTCGGACAAAATACCCTCAAACCAAATGTATATAAAGTTGGATTTTTGGTGTTGGGGGGGGGGGGGGGGTAATTGCATCTAAGGCACTAGCCGGTGATTTGTTTGAAATAACAAGTACCAATATTTTTAATTTTTTTTATTAACCCTTTACCTAACGTAACGGCCAAACCGGCCAGCACTATTCTCAAAAATCGCCAATTAATTTTCACTGCTTTTTCATTTTTTGTCTCAAAAACATAGGTTATGACCCCTCGTTGGAACGAGCTCGTTGAGCTCGTTCCAACTAGGGGTCATAACCTATGTTTTTGAGACAAAAAATTAGTTATTCAAGAATTATTTTTGCAAGTGTCGTCTGCTTTTCAGGTTAGGTAAAGGGTTAAACTTAATAGATATGAAGCACAATACCAATGGCAGATGGCAACTGAATATGAAGCACAATATAAATGGCAGATAGCACAGAACATGAAACAAATATGAGGGTATTTTGTCCGAGGGTATTTTGTCCTACCCATTGAGGGTATTATGTCCAAAGGGTATTTTTTTGAGAGTATTATGTCCTAAGGGTAGAACAAGTTCTGAAAATTTCAAGTCGCTGCCTCCAGCGGTCTGAACACCGTTCGTGTATGTCTGAAGTGCTATTTTAATGTCCAATATGCAAATCTTCGTCAATCTTTTCCTGCCTGCCAGAAACCCAATCACCGCCAATTTCTCTTGACTTTAAACTTCTGAGATTCTCGTAGGTTTAAAGGTAGTGTTGGGATCCCTGGTGGCTGTCTTAAAGAAGCAACTTCCATTTACAGTCAACTCTCCACCAGTCACACACAATTGTAACATTCAAGTGGACTTACTCCAGCGAGGAGGCACTGAAGGATTCTGCCCATTCCCGACGTCTTTTTTCGAACTGGCTTGAAAGGAAGGACCAAATTCAAACAATTACCTCCTCTCTCCAAAACACCATATCTCAGCCAATTCTAGGCAGATTTCCATGAAATTTTCACTCCTTGTTCATGAATCGTTGTGGCATCACTTTCCAAGAAGAGCGACATGAATTTCGCATTTCGTCACGTCGAATTGGAAAAGAGCGTATGCGCAGGGATTTCTCTGAAAACATCTTGGAAGATTTTAAAGAAAAAATGGCCATTTGCAGTTCTTAGTGTGACATTACAAGTTGCATGGAAAAATATTCCTGTTAGTACTTGTTAACCCTCTACAAGCTGCCAGACATCAATATTTTGGATACATTTGAGATAAAATGGACCATTTTCAAATATACACAGCACTCAGTGGGTATGTGTGAAACAAACATAACTCCTTTTGTGGGTCATTAACTTGTCGGACGACGATATTGATATTAACCCACTCCACCGTTAATGATGGTTTTTACCTAAACAATTTTCTTATCAACTGAGTCATTTGAGACGAACGAAATGGTTTGACGCGCCGAAGGCGCGCAGGGACGATTTGGAGGACAAGCCCCTTTCGACCCTCGTTAGCTGTTTGTTGTTGTTGTAGGATGTCAAGGCGCGGTTGAGGAGGAAAAGGAAGGAGGGAGGTGGCTTAACCCCGTCTAGGCTTCTTCCGGCTCTTTTTCTTTGGAGTTGGTTGAGATTGTGATGTGGAAGTCGACGATGTTGAGTTTAGTGTTGAGTTTGGTGAATGGATTGCGTCTAATTCCTTTTTGAGATCTGCCTTGGATTGTTCCCTGAACTCGTGGGTTTCGGAGGCGATTCGGTTTCCCAACTCAACTGCTCGCCTTCCCATCTATATTATTCTCCTTAATTCTTCGGCGGTGACTGCAGACTTAGGTGGATGTGTTGCTGAGATTGACACACCCGGGATGTCCGGTAGAGAAGGAAGTGGGGAGTGAGGGGTGGGAGGTGGTGAAAAGGCAACCTCCGGTTCCTCCTCAGTCTCCACCAGACGTTCCTCATCCAACAGTACCGGCTCAGGAGCTGGCAGTTGGTTGGGTGTACTAGTGGGACTAGGAGGGGAACTGACAGCTGCCTCCAGGACCTCCATCCTCTCGCTCACCTCTTTCTTCCTATTCCGGAAGGCCTCCAGGCGCCTGGAATCCCGGCGCTTGGTGGACGGACTCTTCTTCTTCTTGCTCTTCTTCTTTTCAGGGCCAGGTCCAGGCTTCTTCGGGTGAGGACCAGTCTGAGAGGGGTTCCTCTCACAAAAGGTGCTACCTCTCACCGAAGAAGGTGTGGCGGTGTTGTGCTCTTCAATGACGAACTCCAAGTTCAGATGGACTCTCTTGCCTGTCTCCCGGACAGTCCAGGTGACAGGGCAAGAGATGCCCAGAGCTGCTATTGTTCTCTTCAGTCGCGCTGGTAGTTCCAGTGTTTCCATAATTATGGTGTTAATTAGGATCGAGCCAAGTCATTTGAGACTACTATACTCACCTTTCTCATAACATCAATGAAGGAACTTCAGTGAGACAGTTAAAAACAATTCATCAGACACTGTAGGGTTATGAAGAATCATGGAATCTCATCGGGAAAAGCCATGATTCTCCAGAATCATAAAGTCTAGTTTTTTTTTGGGTTTTTTTTTTTTTTTTTTTTTTTTCCACACAATTTGTCCGTACGATTCAGAAGCCATTTTCGAACCGATTTTCACGAAATTTTGCACACGCATAGAGGGGCACAAAATCTAAAAATGTACCGAAGCGGAATTTTCGATTTAACCCTTATTTCGTCAGAATTGGCAAAACACTGCCAAAATTGGGGTTTATCGGCACTTTCTCGAAACACGTCTTGTAGATTTTTTTTTATACATTCGTCATTGCTAGCCCTGCCTGTCACACGCTCTTTGATACACACGACATATCTGGCGATGCATATGGTAACCCTCCACAGGCTGCCAAACATCGAAATTCTGATGAAATAGGCCAGTTTCAGGCCCTCACTGCACCCAAACAATACACGAGAGATAAACATAACTTCCTTTATTGTGAGTGGAATTCACCGAGGATCATTTTTGTCAGTAATAGGGGTGTTCAAAAAACCAAGCGTTAACCCATTTTGGGCTGGTTAAACAGCAATACCCCCATAAAGCTCAAAAATTTGTATTTTCCATGGATTTCTCTAAACGAGTCTTGTAGATTTTCAAGAAAAATTTGTCACTCCCAGGCCTTGGTGTGACAATAGAAGTTGCATGGACCAAATACTGCGGTGAGCATTTGTTAACCCTCCACGGGCTGCTAAATGTCAAAATTGTGATAAAATGGGCTGTTTTCGGACGCCAACAGCACCCACTTGGTGTACCACCGAGAAAGGTTCCTTCTTTTATCGGACGCAAAATTGATGGGGAAACATTTTTGATAGTGGTAAGGGTATTCAAAAGTCGAAGTCTTAACCCATTTTGGACTGGTTAAAGAGAGATACCCCTTAAAAGCTTAAATTTCTCATTTTCTGTGGATTTCTCTAAAAGCAACTTGTAGGTTTTCAGGAAAAAATGACTATTCGCAGGTCTTTGTGTGACATTACAAGTTGCATAGACAAAAAATTCCGGTGAGCATTTATTAACCCTCTACAGGCTGCTAAGCATCGTAATTTTGTTGAAATAGGCTGTTTTCAGACGCGCACAGCACCCAATGCATACCCGAGAGATAAACATAATCTACTTTGTTGGAAGTGGAATTCACAGAGGACCAAATTTGTTAGTAATAAGGGTATTCAAAAAACCAAGCATTAACCCCTTTTGGGATGGTTAATAGCAATAGCTTAAAAAATCATGTTTTCCATGAATTTCTTTACAAACGTCTCGTAGGGTTTCAAGAGAAAATGGCCGTTGATAGGTCTTAGGGTCACATTACCAGTTGCATGGATAAAATATTCAGGTAAGCATTTATTAACCCTCCATGAGCTGCTAAATGTCAAAATTTCGAAAAACATAGTATGTTTTTGGACACCAACAACATCAAATGGGAATACTGCAGAGAAACATAACTTCTTTTACCGGACGCAAAACTGATAGGGAAAAATTTTAGTAAGTAGTAAGGGTATTCAAAAATTGAGGTCTTAACCCATTTTCGCCCGGTTAAGGAGATGTACCCCTTAAAAGCTTAAAATTCCCATTTTCTGTGGATTTCTCCAAAAAATCTTGAAAGTATTCAAGAGAAATTGACCATTTGCAGGTCTTGGAGTGACATTACAAGTTGCATCAACAAAAGATTCCGGTAAGCGTTTGTTAACCCTCCAGACGCAGCAAATTTTGAGAAAATGGGCTGTACTTGGCCACCCATTACACCCAATGTGTACCTGTGAGTTGAACATAACCACCTTCATTGGAAGTGGGATTCACCGAGGATCATTTTTCTATGTAATGAAGGTATTCATAAAACCAAGCATTAACCCGTTTAGAACTGGTTACAGGGTGATATACCCCTCAAAAGGTTAAAAATTCATGTTATCTGAGGATTTCTCTAAAAACATCACATAGATTTTCAAGAAAAAATGGCCATTCTCAGATCTTAGTGTGAATTACAAGTTGCATGTACAAAATATTCCAGTAAGCATTTGTTAACCCTATGCTGGTTCTCAAACATCAAAATGTTGAAAAAGTGGGCTGTGTTTGCATACCCGCAGCACCCAAAGTTAAGAGGAGAAATAAACATAAGTGGAAGTAGAATTCACTGAGAATTATTTTTATAAGTAATAAGCGTATTAAAAAAACAACCCTTAACCCGTTTTGGGATGGATAAACAATTATACCCATCAACAGCTTAAAATTCATGTTCTCCCTGGATTTCTCTGAAAACATCTCGTAGATTTTTAAGTAAAAATGGCCATTCATAGATTTTGGTGTGAAATTACAAGTTGCATGAATAAATATTCCTGTTAGCACTTGTTAACACTTAAGGAAGTGCCAGAGATCAACATTTTGGATACATTTGAGATAAAACGGACCATTTTCAAATAGATACAGCACTCAGTGGGTAGGTGTCAAAGAAGCATAACTCCTTTTGTCGGTCATTAACTTATTGGACGACGATATTGATATTAACCCTCTCCACCGTTAATGATGGTTTTTACCTAAACAATTTTTTTTATCAAACTGAGTCATTTGAGACTTCTATACTCACCTTTTTCATGACATCAATGAAGGATCATCAGTGAGACAGTAAAAAGCAATTCATCATACACCGTGGGGTCATGACAAATCATGGAATCTCATCGGGAAAAGCCATGATTCTCCAGAATCATAAAGTCTAGTTAAAACACAGCTTTTTAGTCATTCGTGGAATCGATGTTGTCGAACCCGCTTCAAGGCAGGTTATAAGATTTGTCTTGGAGGTCAGACATATTACAAGCCCCATCGCCTCCGAATTACTAATACAGATAAGAATCCCTCGAGTATCCTTGTATAAAAGATCACGTCATTCTGACACGATATTGTGTTGGTCACATTGACTTACACATTCCTTTTCGTTAGAGGATAACATGCGACCAGAATAGTTCTCTGTCAATGTTCGTTGACAATCGAACACATTCTACAAAATTGTACTGACTTTAATGGCATCAGAAGGTGGCGATTTTATAGTGTTCCGTCCCCGAGAGAACTATTTTACACAATCAGTTCTCACATGATTCTCTTGTTTCTCGAAGAAATCAACCTTTTCAATAAGTCTTAATTATTTTTAATCCCTTAACGACATCTCATATACAAAAAGGTTTTTCCCACCTGGAATCAATACTATAAACTTTTACAATTGTATTTTCCCAAATTGTATTTTCTACAAGTGAATATACACGAAGGAAATGAATCAATATCTTACCTCCTACCAGTATCTGGGCATTTCAGTGGTTCAAAGACGTCACATGCAGACTGCATATAAAACCATATACTGCCTGTCAACGTCAATATACGCTGACAGCTATGGGTAATCTCCCCTTTGTTCAATGATTATTCAAAATGGCGGCAGCCGATAAACGCTTCAAGTTGAAAGATTGAGTGTTGGAAGCCCATATTTGGTCTGAAGTTCAGGTTAGGCAACTTAAAAGGCTTCATATTCTGTGGATGTGTGTCATGTTACCTTCGAAATGAAACTGTTTGGTGTGTATGAATTTGTCTTGTTACAATTTATGGGAGAGGCACTCTCCCATAAATTGTAACAAGGCAAAGACACGTGAACACATAGTGAAAATTCTCTCATTTAATTTTGATCGCTGTTGTTATTAGTTCTGTGCATCAATGTAGCAGTCGGTAAGATATATTCGTTACACAGTTTGTTGGTGGCCCAATATGGTATATATGGTGTCAGTTAATTCCATATTGGACTCGAGCTTCACTCTCATCCAATATGAAATTAACTGACACCATATATACCATATTAGGCCACCAACAAACTGTGTAACTAATATTAGCATTTCAAAAGATATGGCAATTTGCCAACTGGCAAATTGCCACATCTTTGAAAATGCTAATGGTTCATTTCAATTAGTTATTTTCATAAATAGAATATACAATTCTAAAAAATACTTATGTTAAAGTTTTATAGTATTGGCCACTGGTTGATTTACATAGTACTCATTCACATTTTGGTGAAATTATTCACAACTGTATTCATATTTTCTTGCATTGTCGCGCTAATGTTCTTTTTGCATGTTTATAAACAAATAATTCACTTTCTGATGATAACCTTCAATTGTACACAACAATGTGTCTCCGCGATATAGCCCCAGCTAATGTAGCGTTAAGCACCAATAAATAAATTAACAAATAACTTGGAGGCCAACACTGAAAAAATAATAATAGTTCAACTGCGATATTTGTGAATAACGCTTACAGGATAAACACATTACGTTGTGTAAAGGGTTAGAAATGGGTAATTTGTTCGAGTGGTACTAACCCACCTCTTCACTTCTCACCCCCAATCATCAAATTCCTCATAAAATATTTACACTTACATAGCTGATGGAATACACACACAGAACGACACCCGCGCGTGAATGTGAATGGGTTAATCGATATGACACATGTACCAGCACAGAAGGATAACACGAGAGATTGGTCTGTAAACACCAAGAATTCGGTGACTGTTCAGATCGTTTCTTACATGCCTTCCTGTCTATACAAACAATTGTTAGAAGGACACTCAGCAATTTATTTGACATTTGACAACTACCAACAAAAAGAGCACATTTTATCGCTAACCACATTTGCGAGGGGAACCCGTGTTACTATTTCGTCCACTGAGTTCCAATGTGTTCTATGTGCCGACTGGCACATAGAACAGATTGGAACTCAGGGGACGATTTTTAGCTATCGCTAGTGATTCAAATTGTAATTGTGGTACAGATTTGTAGAAAATTCCAGTGAAATTGCGCTTCTATTAAAAAATAGTCCGTCAACGATTCCCGGAGTTTCATTCTCCACATAGTGTAGTGTTGCTGTAGATGGGGCTTTCATAGAGCAGGCATGTAATAAAAAGGCATATCACTAAAGATGAAACACACTTCTCATAAAATGAATGGTCGATGCAAGTATTTATGTAGCGTTTCCGATACACAAATACAAACACATATCGTGTATATTCCCTTTCGAAACACAATGCGCTATCGCGTTTATCTATAAATGTTTGTTAGTACATGTAACAATCAAATTAGACGAGTTGCCTCTTAACCCTTCTAAAATAGGTGTGCAAATGACTTCGGTCTAAAATGCAATTCATCTAATTTTAGAATATTCTCAACCAGGCCTATCCGAGAAATGGGAGTGTTGACTCAGAGCTTCGTGAGGGCCCGCCACCTCGATTCTTTGGTGGTTGTATTATGGTGTAAAAATACATTGGTAATGAAATGTGCCCAATGTGTCCCCTCCAAGGTTCGTACGTCCCTGCTCCGTTCAAATCATAGTGTCGTCAACTGAAGTAAAGGTTGCATCGACCGTTCATCACACATCTCCAATCTTAGCAATTTATAAAACAACGAAGAAAGAAAAAACTACCAACTCACTATCTTGTTATATGATATATGTATAATCTTCACTTAGCAAAACTTTAACTTTCGTATATTTGACACGCACCGTATTTTTACGACTAAACAGAACTGACGTAAAATTTTACAGCCTATGTTGCCAAACTAACAAGCTTTTGACCACGGTCTTGTGTTAGGAAGGATTTAAAATTCCTGTTTGTGAAAATGGAGCCACTCATTACCTTTCTGAAGGTCTCCACAAAAACAGGAGTAGTCCCCTAAAAAGGTGTTAAAGAGGCCACAAACAATGCGCATGGAGACACCGACATTCTAGGTCCTATACTTTCAGAGTCCGATTAACGTAGTCTATGGAAATGCGGAGTTTTAAAATAAAATCTTGGTCGATACTGAATACTAATGTACAGCTTCCCCAACACAACCACGGAGCAGGGTATCCACCTAGATTAGTTTAAAGGCCAGTAGTGTTAGCTACGGGTTGCACAAGGAGACCTCAGGAGCATAGCAGAATTTTTATAAAAGGCCGTTGTGGGGGCCTCCGCTAGTCCTAACTAGGACCCTCCGGTCTTTACATTCTGCTGCCACTTCCCCGAAGGGAAGTGTCAGGCGGGCTAACGACCGGAGGGTCCTAGTTAGGGCAAGCCCCTCCCTCTCTCGAAAAAGGTTTGGCAAAAATCGGTCCTTTAAGAACGAACCTCAGACATTTGTAGCGTGTGTACTCTCGAGTGCCTAATATTAGTACAGTGCGAAATAATAGTACAGGGTGGAAAATTTCTGAAAATTAATAATAGTATAGGGTTGAATAATAGTATAGGGTGGAACATTCCAAGATGTGAGCCAGCCACGATGCTGAGAGTCGTTTTTTTATAACACAGATGTCTGATGCTCTTGAAGTGGTGAAGGGCTAAATTACATTCAGCATAATTGTCACATGAATTTGATAACAGGCACCCTCCCATAAATTGCACCAAAGCAAAACCCTATAGACTAATTAATTCTGTTTCAGCAATGGCATGAAGCACATCCACTGTGTGCTAGGTCTTAAAGTTATGGTAACAGTACTTCAGAATAAAGCCCAATTATATGCTTGCAGATCTCTACCAGTTAACATTTCCATTGCATCCTGTGTTTGCTTGTACATGTTCCTTACTAGTTTGTTTTGGCGAACTTCTTGAGATAAGTGGCTGCTCTGCACATTCAGTTGCTGAAAATTAATAATCACACAGGGCCAAATAAGGATCATACAGGCGGGAATTTTGTTCGAAAAAGAATAATCATACTTGTATGATTATTAGTCACTCAAGAGTAGCTCTGTATTGGGGGCCATTTTAGGGCTCTATGTCATGTGAAAGTTGGTCTCTTCTGTTCTCGCGCTTTATGACGCACTCAACGCGATAAGTAAAGTTGTTTCAAAACTGGAGTGGAAGTGGAATTCGAGGTTGAGCTATGTATGGCTCTACAAATAAACTAGACATAAAATCGAAAAATGCCCGGAGGGTCGACTGAGACTTCTCACGGATGCACAAACTGGACGCCTTCAAAGGTCTGAACATTCGAACAATAAATTCTATGCGAAAAAACATATTTACAATAGTACAGTTCATGCCATCGGAAAACGAATAAGATTTGAATGCCAATATTTTTTTTCAGGAAATCAATATACCACGTATAAAATTGTTAGAAAGTATGTCAGTGGTATTTGAGTTTCATCGAAGTTAAAACAATTAGAAGCCCACGGTAAACTTATCTCCGCGATGCAAGAACGGAAATAGTTATTTCAGTATGAAAAACATTGAATAATTCCATAGCCACGGGGTTGTGTTTACAAGCGCTGTTTTATTCATTCTGTGGATGCAACGTTGTCTGAATGAACAACAGATAAACAACGAAGTTAAAGCTGAGGTCATCTTTGTCACTCGGTTAACCCTATCTCTGTCACCGCGGCCGATTCGAGCCCTTCCTCTCTGTTTCTATACGTCTCTGGCGATCTCATTAACTCCACGTCTCTGCCTCTGTCATACCCCGATGCCTCTCTCTCTCTCCCTCGAGAGAGAGAGAGAGAGAGAGAGAGAGAGAGAGAGAGAGAGAGAGAGAGAGAAAGAGAGAGACAGAGACAGAGACAGAGACAGAGACAGACAGACAGACAGACAGACAGACAGAGAGTTTTAGTTTTCGAATCAACAACGGTGACAGAAACAGGGATAATGATATATGTAGAGAGATAAAGAAATGCTAATCTACTCCCATTCCGGTCCTATAACAATATGAGCGCCAAAGTCGATTGTTCGAAAAGACTGTACTCTGTTTTTCTTTTTCAGAACGTGGTTCTGGGTTGAAATGGTACGCAAATCTTAACTACAGTTGCGTTAATGATCTGCGCACACGTCCTGGCCAAATTTCTTTTTTTTCTGTTGAAACTTTTATCGTCCAATTAAAACACTTAACCTCTCTTGTGTAAAGTATTTACAAACATTCGAATATTGACCATTCTGTAAATGACGGACCTTGGAAATCAGTTTAAACATGCACACAGTGGCGGTAGAACTAAAATGAAAATGGATGTCCGTGTGTGTATGTGAGATTGTGTGTGTATATATGAGAGATGGGACGGATGGTAGCAGTTATATGTTTTTGAGGCAAGAAAATTACATTTGTGGTTATTTGAAAAAAACCTTTCACCAAACGTCTTCTGCTAAATGTGTTGGCCAAAGGACTTAATAATAATAATTAAATATTGATTAAAATCATTCATGGGTAATTTATTTATTCATCGAAAATGTAACGGGGGTGGGGGAGGGGGGAGATATATGGTTCGTCCGAAAAAATGAGGCCCTCCCTCCATCTCCACCGCACTGCGTGCCCACAACTGAGGTTTTCATGCATGTAGATGTTCTGACAAGTGAACAAATTTACTATATAAATGTGTTCATTTTGTTTGTTTTTTTCTAATATTATCTCTCTTACCAAGGACGTAGAGTGTTTTTCGAAAAAGGTTATTGACAAGTAACCCAAACAGTACAAAGGGCATCTTTAATTAATAACCGTCCGTCTAGACTTGAGTGGAGAAGGAATTAACAAAAATCAAATGAATATTGAATAAAATACGAAACGAATCGTTTGAGAAAGGATTTCCGGTGTTGAATTATTGTGATATGCAGGCATTCTGAGAACAGCGGAATCCTCATATCAAAATGATATCACTGTTATGAAGGTAAATTTGTTTTAAACCCATTACCTAACACGAAAAGCAGACGACACTTGCAAATAAAATACTTAAATAACTAATTTTTTTTTATTTTTTATCTCAAAAACATAGCCCATGACCCCTCATTGGAACGAGCTCAACGAGCTCGTTCCAATGAGGGGTCATAAGCTATGTTTTTGTAATAAAAATGAAAACATAATGAAAATTGGATAGTATTTATTGTGAATAGCGCTGGCCGGTTTTCCCGTTACATTGGGTAAAGGATTGAACTGACAGTTCGTAACCTAACCAGTCGACTGACGAGCAAAAAAAAAAAAAAAAAGAAAAGGTCTCGTGATTCACAATCAAGGCGCAACAAAATATATAGAGAGAAGTTCACTACTCGAATTCGAGTACGATTTTTATCCTCGAGTGGGGCGCGCGGAAAATTATTTCGCGAGGCGTTATGCGTGAAATAATCCGCGCCGTCCACGAGAGGATAAAGTCGTACGCGAATCCGAACAGTGAAGTTTTGTATTTATTTTATTTTCTCCTTATTTGTTTTCCCAAAACAATCCTTTATAATTAATTAATTAATTCCGTGGTTACTTTCAAAACATGTCAATATGAAAAAAAATAGTCCGTCATCGCTGAGAGAGGAATACGATGCTGACAGTGGATTATCATTTTAGGCGTGTGAGTGGGAATACGATTTGTTTTGGGGGAAGAAAAACGAATTAAAATAAAATAAGAAAATATTACAGAAAAATAAACTCCTCTGATGGCAGTTGTTAGTGACATACGATACCAAGGATTGTCGCTGTTCTAACCTTCAATACAAATATCCATTGAGTGATTTAATTTGATGTTAACCTCTACAGTGGTAGGCTTCTGCCGATATGAAAAAGTTTCCTCCCAATATTTTTTCCATGTTCTGAGGAATATCACACGAAACACCAACGATCTTTCATTTCAAAGACCACAGAATGCCACCAACTGAGCGTTTACCATTGGTTCTAAAGTATTTGTATTGAGTGAGTGAAAAATCTACCCACATGGTGTCCTATTTAAGCGCCACTATTCATCAATTGTAAAGAGATAAGCTAAGATTACCGTTAAGTGGATATGATCCTGTTATTAATTACAAATTTTGTCAGTTACCAAATTATAAGTTATATGGTGTGTACAGCTGGCTGATACATTTCCATACAAGGCGATGAGAGATCACATCAGGTGTGGCAGTGTCGAACCTAACACGAACACTCAGAGCCTTTTATGAATATATATCAGCCAGCTAAACGCCATGTAACATTTGAACAAAGAACGACCGGCCTTTTGTTTTTTAGAAACCGCTATTAACAGTAACGCGCAGAATCAGCCCAAAATGGCACCGGTACGTATCCATGGTCACAGTAAACTATCGCCACTGTTCGAAGTGCGATATTTGATTACAAAATGAAACTTATCGCTACAAGCATATTTGAAATAGCCTTGTATGCATTTACTGTCATTACCACATAAGAAGGGTTAACAAAGCACTTTAAATGTTCAAAAAATCACCTTTAATCTATTGAGTAAATTGAAAAGAAAATGTTTGCTTCAGCATAAAAAATCGATTGAGTCGAAACACAACAAAGAAGGTTTGGGGCTACAAATAAGATTTTCTGTCCAAGTTTTTAAGTATTTAAGGTTTTAAAGTATGGCTTTACTTAAATTCTCTTATTTTGTTTTAATTTAAAGTTTGAAAACTCGAAGAGAGTGGAAATGCATCACAATAGTAATGGGGGCTACTCACAAGATATCAAATATTATTATGCCTCAAACTTAGTTTGTCCAATCAGATCGCTGGAATACCATCTAAGGGTTCCGCCGTATCAGGTCACTCACCCGATATTATTTGATATCAGGTGAGTGGCAGCCATTACTATTTTGATCAAATTGATGCATTTCGACTAGCTTCGAACTTTCAAAATTTGACTTAAAACAAAATAAGACAATTTAAGTACCAAATATATATTTTCAAGGTACCGTATTTATGATTTAAAACATTAAATATCTAAAAAAAAAATAGAAAATATTATTTGCAGTCCCAAAAGGTCTTTGTTCTTTTTGCAGCTCCATAATGACTATAGTTTGTCGATTTGACATGAACTCTCATCGCCTTGTGTGGACATCAGTCAGCAACACGCCAGCTACACACCACGTAACTTATATTATCATGCCACCTGTTTGACCAATCAACGTGCTCTAATAGCATCAATGGACTATGCGATATTAGGTTCAATGGAGAACCGGCTATCGGATTGCGTCAATACACTGCCATTGACCGTGTGTGAGCCCATACACCCCCTGTGCTGGGCGCCATTTTGTTTCCAAATAACTTTCCCACCTCAAGTTTTCACCTATTGGTGCAAATAAAAGACAGTTTCCAGATAAATATTCCAAATGAAGCGATTCGGATCTTTTAATTTATTATTTAATTCGTTTGGTGGCATGATAAATACGTTACTTGACGTTTAATTGCCAGGTATAGCGTCATGTGAGGCTCAGCGCGATCAATATTAATCACACTTCGCCTAACATGTCGCCATACCTGGCAAGTAAATGATATATCCAAATTCCATATTGGGTGGGAGAGAAGCGCGAGCTTCTGTCTCACCCAGTATGAAATTTACAGACCCCGAATATGCCATATTAGGTTAATACAATCTGTGTAACGAATATATCGTACCAATTACTTTTCTTATGTACTGAATTGGCATCTTCCGTCATCAAATGATGCAAATGTTGCCAGTGTTACGTCAAGTGTTTATCTCCTGCCGCCATTTCGAAAGATAAATAAACAAAGGGGCGATCACTCTAAGTGTTGGCCATGTATAGATCTCAATACATCGCGTATGGTGTACACCGCTTGCATGCGACGTTTTAAATCCAATGAACTTCTCAAAAAGATTTAGGAATTTGAATATTACAATATCTTCGGTTTTCCCGAGTCTCAAGTTTTCTAGTATGACAATGCTCGTTCATATAGTTTGCATGCAGCGATGGGCGCCGTCCTTGAAAAACTGGCGTTTGGATGGTGTTGCAATAGAACGAATCTGGATCTCGTCCCAGTGAAGCCCGTGTAGGATCATATAAGTAGCAGAATGATTACTAGATATTTCCCTAGCGCAATGTTCCCCAGCGCAAAAATACAACTGGCCTGAACAATATATGTAAGTAGAGATCCCATTACTCACCTGAATAATAATGTCTTATAGAAAGGTTTGTATACTGAGGCATCTTGAGTATGTAAGCAGGAAGCGATCATGTCTCACAACAATTGCGGTCAGGAATATTACCCAGACAAAATGAAATTATTATACATAAATAGCAACTTGATTCTAAACGACAGTAAATGTTCAATCGGTGAATACATACAGACCCGTGGTCACAACAGTGAACAGAATATTTCGTTCACAAAGCGAGCCAGTCGGGATCCCTCGAAATTAGCTTTCCACTTTTTATCCACAGCATTGTAGGATCTCAGAGGTCAGAAATGAAAGACGAGTTCATTGAAGATGCTATTTTCCTTTGTTTTTCATGATCAGGTCTTGATTTCGCTAATTTTATTTTTATCAACTCGACCCACTGATTCATAAGTATGTCGCTCACAGGCAGCAATGTACAGTACAGTCTCAGGGGGTTGGTCGTAATCCACGCGTGGATCGTGATGTCCATGCATGCGTTTGCCAGGTAATAAAAATCATCATCAGCAAAATTTTAATTAATGAAGCACCGGGTTTTACAACCCGGTGCTTCATTAATTAAATTTGTGATGATTATTCCTATAATTAGTCTAATCTAATATTATTGCGTCCATGGAGATATTGCCCACACGTGGAAAGTGACCAGTCTACGGCGACCGTACTGAACAAAACTTACCTTATAGATGGTGTTCTCAAGCCTCCCACGTGTCAATTTCAAAGTCATGTTGATAATAAGGGTAGTTACCAATACCAAAGTTTTAGCCTCAAAAGAACGTCTGACAAATTTGGAAGACGATATCTTGAAAATAATATTCGATGAGTCTGAATTGTAACCTTTTTCCTGCACTCACCGAAATTAACCCTTTACCTAACCTGAAAAGCAGACGACACTTGCAAAAATAATTCTTGAATAACTAATTTTTTCATTTTTTGTCTCAAAAACATAGGTTATGACCCCTCGTTGGAACGAGCTCGACGAGCTCGTTCCAACGAGGGGTCATAACCTATGTTTTTGAGACAAAAAATGAAAAAAATAATGAAAATTAATTGGCGATTTTTGAGAATAGCGCTGGCCGGTTTTGGCCGTTACATTAGGTAAAGGAACCCGGATTTATGTATTATTATTGGTGTTTAAGGTCACATGAGGACTGAATATTCTCAGCCAACGTTTATTTCAAATAAATCGACGCCGTTACATAATTAATTATGACGATGACATCCTTGGTTTGGGATAGAAGAGAGCACGAAATCTATTGTATGCGTAATTTATTGGCAAAAGCGATATTTCAGAGCGATGGGAGTAGGAGGGGCATGTGCCTCCTATCCTACCCGCACAATCCAGCGGGAGAATACCGTACTTCTTTGTGAAAAAGATGAGATAAAATATGTACCTCATTGTTCTAAGACACCGTATACGTGAATACGGCCAGGTTGTTATCTACCTACACGTGAAAGTCCGAAGTTGTTAGCATTTACTTTATTCGGATATGCTTTTCACCTCACATCTTTTGGATGGTCTCAATTTTGACCCATCTTTACTTTTATAGCATTTTGCAGTGTTTCCTCGCTTCCAATGGTCTTTCCCAATTGACTCCTGCCTGGTCCCACAAGATGGTCAGGGACTCCCACCCATATATTTTTGTGCTTTTTGCTCGCATGCAGATCGAATTTGGAGCGAGGACCGATAATATCCATGTGACGTTTCAGACTTATCTTACAGCGGGGTGACATTGTCTGCTTTCCAGTGTCGGAAAACGAGCCCCGCTACTGATTGTTGATCAAAACAAGAATGCACGAAAACCTTCGTCCAAAACCGAAGAATTGCATTGACAACGGAACCTTTCAAAATCACACGGTTCTCGCCGAAGCTAATGGCACACCAATATCTTGTCAATGAATACTGACGATTCATCAAGTTTTAGAGCGTAGTGTTATAAAGTCACGTTTCGGGCTCCCCTCATCGCAATAGCCTACGTGGGTGTCAGTTCTATGAACAAATTGCCCGGGAGCGCAGTGGCTCAGGGGTTAGTGCATTGAACTTCAAATCGAAAAGTCCACGGTATGACCCTGCCCCGTGGTAACTGCGCTGCGTCCTTGGGCGAGACATTTCATCGCGATTGCCCACGTGGTGGCAGGGTGGCGCTATGTACTAAGACGTACTACACATCGATGGTGCACTTGCCTTCAACCGTTGCTAACCCCACTTGTGCAGGTTTAGTACGCTGGGGAGTCAGATAATTGCTCGCCGCTGCTCTGCAAGTCTCTCCGGATACCCGGGCTCCCAGGGGGCGCGGTGGCGTTGGGGTAACCGATTCTCGTCAGATCACCGAAGTTAAGCAACGTCGAGCCCGGTTAATCCTCGGATGGATGACCGTCTGAGCGATAGAGCTGTAGGTTAACCGAAACCGAACCGAGGTTTTTAGTTTCTTTAAAAAACCGAAACCGAAACCGTCGACATCCCGTAATCTAAGGTTTTTCGTTTTTTATTAAATACTCTCTTGCTGCAGAAATTCACAGAATGTAGCCATCCCAGAGTAGTGAGAGTACCCAGACACTGCCAATGGCAGTGTCTGGGTACTCTCACTACTCTGGGAAGGCGACATTCTGTGCATTTCCGACATTTCAGTTTAGTTGTGTTTGCAGCTTTCCTCAAGTTGCGTGTAGGTGTCAGACCTCGAAAAATGGCCACGCACAATAAAAGTTCTGTATATTTAGGTAATTATTATATTGGCCTTCCTGATTCTTCATGTATTACAGCTTATTTCGGGCATTCATTGAGTTTCACTCAATTTCACTACCATTCAGTTATGACTCCGGAGATAAGAATGAGTTTTATTGAATTTTACTTGGCCTCATGAACAAACCGAAAACCGAACCGAACCGAGGTTTTTCTCCACCTGAAAAACCAAAACCGAAACCGAACAAGAAATTTAAAAACCTACAGCTCTACTGAGCGATCGATTCGGACTCCCGCGCTGTTTCCTTGGGCAAGGCACTTAACCCCCATTGTCCAAATGGGACACGATGACGCCGTGTACTAAGGCGTACTGTACGTCGATGGTGCGCATGTCTTCAACCAATCTAACCCTGTCTGTGCTGCAGTGCGGAGTTACGGTGTTTGGGAGCTGACAGCTGCTCGTCGTTGCTCGGTGGTTCTCTCCGGGTACTTCGACTTCCTCCACCCGTAAAACTGTCACGGTTATGATTAGCCATTGTGCATAAGTATGTGACCTTAAACACCAATAATAATACATAAATCCGGGCTCCCGCCACCGGTAAAATTATAAAACACGATGTTACCCTAGCTGTCGACAGGATTATTAAACTACAATAAACGAAGAAAGAAACAAAGAACTTGCCCCCTGGGATGAATAACGTGTGCGCGACATGCCCATATCGAATGAAATCAAACAACCTGAAAATTTGACAATGGGTTTTAATAAAATTTAGACTGAAACCGAATAAAACTGATTTTGGGCGACATAGAGTACGGCCGCCTTGGACTGGTCACTTTCCACGCCTGGGAAATATGTCCCCGGATGCAATAATATTAGATTTCAAATACTAAGTGGAGGAATAATTATCAAAAATTTAATTAATGAAGCATCGGGTACAACCCGGTGCTTCATTAATTAAAATTTTTGCGGGTGATGATGTGGACATCACCGCCAGAGCGTGAATTACGACCTGTCCACGGAGACTGTATTGTACAAATAACAAAAAGAAGAGAAGAAAGAATCTGCACTTAGAGATGCGACGTGCATCCAATAAGTGGATAGATATGGGTCTTATGTTGCTCGTACTCTGCTCGCACGAGCCTTTTCAGGGCCACCTAACCTACCACCAGTTTCCGAATGAGATTTCGCCAGTGTGCGTTTTCGTGTTGGGGAGCTGACAGCTGCTCGTCGTTGCTCGGTGGTTCTCTCCGGGTACTTCGGCTTCCTCCACCCGCAAAACTGTCACGGTTATGATTAGCCATTGTGCATAAGTATGTGACCTTAACCACCAATGATAATAAATAAATCCGGGCTCGTTAGTTTCTCTTTATTTAGTTTTGAGATCGCGATTCATTGATTCAAATGTGTCGTACTAGATCGCATCCTGATCGCTGAAGTGACCGCTGTTGCGATCACAATACCGTACGTCACAACATACAAATATTTAACCAGCAATAACGACCAGTCCACCTATACGGTCCACCAGTCCATCCAGGGCCCCCAAGATTGATGCAGCACAACACCTGTGGTAGGATTTTCCATAGCGGTTAAGGTTGTTGGCGTGGCACCGGGCAGCGAGACCGAAGTCGTTCTCGCTATTCGTTGTCACTGGTTTTGCCAGAACATGGCTGGTGGTTTGTATGGAAACATCACAACAGGGGCGCGTCCTTAGAGCGCGCCCCTGTTACGGTGTTTCCCACAAACGCATACACGCTTTCTCACGCCAGAAAAAAATACCAGTGGTCTCTGTAGGTACCTGCTTAAGTAGAAAATAGGTGGATTAGATAAATAACAAACAAAAATGTACAATACTTATTATAAGCGTGCGATACGTATTTACAAGTAGTAGTTGATAAAAAGCACAGTCATCTATTATTCATCTATTCAATTCGTCTAGTCGAGTTATATAACAAGCCATTAGCCATTTTCACAAAGCAATTACTGAAAATGTCAAAACGTTAGCACTTCAGTGCAGAAAATATACAAATGTGTAGAATTATCTCGAAAACTCGTATTCATGAAACCATCAGTACTAATTAAGGAGCAGTTTCTGTCTATGTTAAACAGGTATCTGAACACAACAGAAAAAAGGAAGTGCCATTCTCATTCGGCATGAATCGTAAACTGTAACAAGCAACAAGACGAATCCTAGTTAACTCTGCACCGCAGCTGTTCATGTCACAGTCCAATTCTGTAAAGAATTCGACGCCGTTATGTCCGGGAAGGATTCTAGCCCTTAAATAACCATCGCCTATGTTTTAGATTCAATCGTCTAGAATATTTGGTCGGAAAAGTGAAACTGGTAAAAAAAATCCAGACTATTCATATTTCAATAGAAGTTATTAGAAAAGGATGAATCAAGAATAATGTTTGGAGATGGTGAATATAGACAAAACTACATGTATGTTTCAATGAGTCGTTTTGTATTCAATGAGTCAGATGTGCGTAGGAAGAAAACGTCGAGACCGAAGGTCGAGACGTTTTCTTTCTACGCACATCTGACGAATTGAATACAAAACGACTCATTGAAACATACATGTGGTTTTGTATTTATTACATGACCCAAGCACCTACTGACCTAATTTTCTTTTCTATCAACGGTGGTAAACACCATGCACTTTATGCAGTCGCATTGCATAAAAAAAGTCCCGATTGGAACAGGTTGGTGTGCAATACGGAATTCCGTATTGCACAGCCGTATTGCACGCCGTATTGCATAAGAGAGACTGCATGGGCATGTAATAAAATTCCATGCTACAGTACAAGCTCTCAGACCACCAGCCTAATTCAGTGAGGAATTCGACGATGTTATGGAACCAGTCAAGCCCTTAAATAGTACATCGCTTATGCCAGCGTTCAATCATCCAGGATATTTCAGTTGGTCTGAAAAGCAAACCTGCGGTTCGCTTCTCCGACCAACTGATATATTCAAGAAGATTGAATCTGGAAAAAAACCCATAAACATTCATCTTCTTGAATTAACGCAAGAAACGTTTCTCAGCCGAGAAATGATTTGACCGCATCTTCATTGACATTACAATATTGTCATTGTCTGTACTTTAGACATGTTTGTAATTAAATACTATGAATGGAGGCATACCACAATGGTAGTTTTATGATTACGCAAAAGTTCCACCTGTCATGTTAATATCTTGATGTTGGTCCAAGGCGAAATAAATATTTATTGATTAAAATATTTATAACTGGACCACGAATGAATGTCTGTACATTTTGAGAGCAAACGGACACCACATTGCATCAACGGTAGACTGCACGCAAACTTTACGAAAAGTAGATAAACAAACAACCCATAACAGCGTCGGATTCCTTAAGGAATTATATTGGTGCCTGAGAGCTTGCAGTGTACCCAACATGACTACTTACAAATACAGTTCTTGAATAGCTGAACATTTTCACGACTGGCCCCCAAAAGATATCTTATGACCCCTCGAAGAGCTCGATCTAATGATGGATAGTAAACTATGTTATGGCGGCAAACATATAAATTAACCCTTTGAACCCGAGCGACCGTTTTTCCGGTCAGGAACATGATTCGCCATAACGTCATTAAATAGGATGACTGTTCAGTAAATGTCTGGGGTAGACCAATCAACATTTTCAACGTGCAGCCCCGAGGCTGCACGTTGAAAATATTGATTGGTCTACCCCATATAATGAATATGGACTCTTCTAATTGCTGCCATTGAACTGGCATGGAAGATACCACTAGAATTCAAAGGGTTAATACTCCAAGAAATATGAGGAATCGTGCACTGTACCCTTTTACCCATGTTGCTCGCAAAGTTGACACACCACTTAATCAGTTGTGAAGCAGGGTATCAAACCGGACCACGTGACGTCATCAAATTAACATTCTAAAATGGAGGGAAACTACAATGCTCGTGAAAAAAGCCGAAGACAATGTTCTCCATTGTTTATTCTCTATTGATGCTATGAGATCCCTATCCGGCATAGGTTTTTGGAAAGATCTCTGTGAATGTTTTCCAAGGATCAGCGTCAGAGCCTGGTGCGTCTGAGTGTGGTACCTTCAGCGTGGGAAATAAGGGCTACTCTTTCTTGAACTGGACGTGTAACACAGTCGAGTAGCTGTAGACTAAATGAGTTGTCACTAGCGTAAATAGCTTAACTGGTAGAGTGCTGGAAGCGCATATTTGGGCTTTATTCTTAAGTGCAAGTACCATAAGTTAAAGGCTTCATAATTTGTAGACGTGCTTCATATTATATTATTGAAGCGAAATTATTTCATCTGTGTGGATTTGCCTCTGGGCACTCTCCTATCAATTGTAACAAGGCAAAAACATGTGAACAAATTTTGAATACCAAAAATAATTTAGCTCTCTACCAGTTAAAGAATTTAGCCTAACTATAGGTCCATTTGTGTAAGCCCTAGACATGGTATGAAAGCCTGAGTGCAACAAACCTTGTGGACATGTACATGAAAGCCGAGGGCAGTTAATAACAGATGTAACCAACTAGAAACCTTACAGAAAGGGAGATGGAAGTATCTGAAAGCTCCTGAAATAGACCTCACCCATAGAAACTTAGAAGAGTAGTTCCGTTAAGGCAGAGAACTTCACAAGAAAACTCCAGAACAGGCAGCCTATCGCAGGGAAGTCAGATGCATGACATCAACGGTCATCTGCGCGCAAATGTCGACAAAAAATGGGTAAACAAACTGGATATAACAGCATCGAATTGCGAACATAATTAGACTGGTGTCCTGAGAGCTCAAGTCTATATGTCAAAAAAGCATTCTATCTCAGGCGCTGTATTCGTTAGTTTCTCTTTATTTAGTTTTGAGATCACGATTCATTGGTACAAATGTGTCGCTACTAGATCGCAACCCGATCGCTGAAGTGACCGCTGTTGCGATCATAGTACCGTACGTCACAACATAATAATATTTAACCAGCAATAACGGCCACCTGTATGGTTCACCGGTCCACTCAGGGCCCCCAAAATTGATGAAATATAGTGAAAATGACCAAAAGGGGAAGTGGATCTTATTGCATAGACTGTCGGTTTGTCGAAATGCCCTCTATTTGGACTGCTATTGACATTTCACATAGAGGGAATTCGAGATACCAGTAGTCTAGTCTGCCAATGACTGGCCAGATGCAAGGAAACATCGTTCGTTCGGTTCGAAATATCAAAAAAAAAAAAAATTCTTTGAGCCGAATTATGATTTGCGCGATGAGTCTGGGGCCCTCATTGGTGCAACCATTCTTACCAAATGAGCGATAAATATGATACAAAAATGCCACCGAAATGCCTTCCATGTGGACCGCCACCGATCGCCCAGATGCAAGGAAGCAGCGTTCTTTCAGTTCGAAATATCGAAATTTTGTCTGGGTCCGGGTCCCCATGGTACATTTCCTGGCAGCTTTTTTGGCCCAGTCCGCCCCGAAACAAAGTCGCAACAATACGTCCCCTGAGTTCCAATGTGTTCTATGTGCCTGTAGGCACATAGAACACATTGGAACTCAAGAGACGAATATTAACCAGCAATACATATCATCAAACGATCTAGCAAACAAAATCCCAGACGTGTTAGTTACCATGTTTACAAACGTTATCGCATTATATTAATGAAGTGTCTGAGAAAAGAAATTCCGAATGCACAGACCTAATTTGAAAACTGCGTTTCTTACCGGTTTATTTAACACTATGAGCTTGACAAAGAATAAACCACACGAACCGTTAATTAATGTTAGCTTCCGAGACAGTAAATGGCACATAGGTTAAATTTTCGATTAGACCAACTCACAGTGGGACCAATTTCACAGCTTGTAGTTTAATGGAAAACATTTAGAAATCGATAAAACAAAGGTAATTTCACAAGACTTCTTCTGGTCGTGACATCTTTAAGTGACGTCATTATCTTTTCGTGTGATCCTCTATTTCCTGATAGCTTTCTCAAGTTGATATATTACTGCATGGGAATAAAGCTTGGAGATTTAGAGGGAAATTGAAATATACCAATTTAACCACGTTCCAGCAAGGTGTCATGTTCTTGGTGTTTACGTATTTGTGATTCAACGTCTTCGGAATTTGATCTCCCTACAGTTAAAACTAGAAGTCCTGTCACGAACTGTGCGCTTATGTAGGCTTAATTGCGCGTAGGAACTGTCGATTGGCATCCAAAGCACGACAGGTTCTCCTGGTTACTCATAGCAAACACATAGCAAACACAGGCAATGTTTCTGCCAATGGACCTCCGGGTTACCCGGAGGTCCATTGGCTGAAACATTGCTTGTGCACAGGCCATATTTACAGAATTTGATAGCCTTACTATGGTCATAACGCGTAGATTAACGCTCAGATCGACGTGCTATTTGTACCCTTTCACGACAGGACTTCTGGTTTAAACTGTAGATTGTTTTTGCATTTACCACAACTGGATTTTTTTTTAAAAAACACTCTCTGGGTTTTACACTAGAAGACAGTTGTTCGTGGCAGAGAACGCACAGTGAACTGTCGTGGTGACTGGAATGCACCTATTTCTCGCTTCACCAATTTACTTTACTGACGTACTTATAGAATGAGAACGATTTTTACGATCTGTTAGGATAATCCCCTTGAAGTCTCCACTAGAGGTAATTTGATCTTCTTTTTGATGAGTAGATTAGCTAATGGTTGAAGGTGGGGATTTGGCGAAAATCACCAAACAGGTGTAGCAACGTACCAACCGGGCAGTTAACATGAAGGTGAAAAATCAGTGTTTTTCTAAAAAAGACAGAAAACAGACAGCCTTTTTCATCCCAATCTAGTCAGCCAATCATTCACAGAACAAAATCCATATTCGTTGAAATTAGCGTTCTTAGAAGGACATAGGTGAAGTTTGTGTATATGTGTTTCTCTTTATAGCATATGCTTCCATGCAAACTATTTCGGATTGCAATGTCGATAGACGTTCTATAGCATAATGAAACTTCGCTTTGTTTCAAATATTGCGTTTTTTTATTTTTTAATGTGCATTTATTGCTAATATAATGCACAACTGGTGTTCGTGGGGGGTCCGTCCTCTGGTCAGTCGTAAAGCTAAAATTGGAAACAACACGTATATCTTCTCAATGTCATATTTCTGAAAATTCGTCTGCATTGAAATGTTTTTTAATTGCAGATTTAAACAATTTCGCATTGCTTCTTACGTCTTACACTTTCTATACATTTTTTCCCCACATGCTCTTTAACATACAAGCAAAATCTGATATTCGATATTGGTGTTAACCCTTTGAATCCATGTTTCCTCGAATTGTATCGCATTTGTGTACACTTATGGAGAGATCAATATACAGAGAGGATAAAATAATAACTGCAGCCTGCAGACGTCTGGCTGCAGACTACAGTTATTATTTTAGCATCAATATCCCGCGAAAAGACCTCTTATAATAAGTTAAAAATGGCACGAAAATATGCCTTGGCCCGAAAAATCGTCCTTACGTGTTCAAAGGGTTAAATTAGCTGCTTTTCAGAATTTACTGGAATATGCGAGTCACGTTTCCAATATCGTTGTTTGATTTAGCAAAACATGATAAGTTTGATCTTCTAGAGAAAGAACCATAAAAATGGGAGAGGATTCGTAGTTCCAGACAGAGCGACATAGCTTTTCTGTCCATAGAACAATAATCTCTTGAACTCAGTTGTTTAACCCTTGTGTCTCCAAAACATAGGTTATGACTCCTCGCTGGAACGATCTCGTCGAGCTCGTTCCAACGAGGGGTCATAACCTATGTTTTTGAGACAAAAAATGAAAAAAAAATAGTTATTCGAGAATTTTGTTTGCAAGTGTCGTCTTCTTTCCATGTTAGGTAAAGGGTTAAAGGGTGGGTGTCTGCGACTGGATGAAAAAATGGCAAATTAGGGTGGTAAGTACCAAAAAATGACAATCAAAAATTCAACCTAATGTCTTGCAATGTTTTCCGCCCCACCATCCTGGATTATCCGGAATAAAACATCTTGAAATATTAGAGGAGCTGGCAGGAAATCAGAAGAATAAGCTTTAATTGGAATAAACCTCACAATGAAATTTTCGACAGTAGATTAGAAGTGAATGCGAAGAAATAGATGGATCAATGTCCTAAGCGGATGGGTTCCCTGAAAGAATCTGAAGTGATTTCCTTTGAAAAGATGTTGTTTAGAATCAATGTTAAGTCGTCTATGTTTATTGGTCAATATACATCCTACATAATTTCAGATGTTGACATTTCATCCTCTTCTGATAACCAGTAACGTAAACTTTCTGTCGCCCAAATCTGAACCCAATAAATTCTGTACAAAAAGAACCTTATGTTGTTTATGCAGTTCGACGAAATCGCTTGCCTTGGCTCAGTAAATGAAACAGAAAATGATAATGTGCGAGAATTTTCCTCTTAATGTAATCTCTTCTGAATATCAAATTCAAGCATATTATCGATTCGCTTCATTTATTCAATCTGAATCAGTAATTTTTAAAAATATATTTTATTGGTTTAATCAAGAGACTGTTTTCGAAATATTGGGCCCATTGCCACCCTCACATGCAAAACACTAAGATTAAATACGTAGCCAGATTTCTTTAGCGGACTGCAGAACTGTATTATGCATTTAATACAACACATATGTCCATGTGAGTTGCGAAGATGACCTACTGGGAGTGTAAACCTGATTTGTCCCGACTGTGATGGCTGAAGCCCTGACTGATCAAATACTCCTACTACATCATCAAGGGATGCCTTCAGAATTATAGCGTGTGACGTAAGTCTAAGTAGCAAAACTAGTCTCGTAAGAAGGTGATTGATAACAAGCAAGGGCGAAACGATATCAAAGACTCCAATACAGATGAAAATGGACTGACCGGAAAAAATATTGGTTGTTTGCGACTGTGTTTTTACTGTATAAGTTTTTATTCTTTCCGGGAAAAAAAATAGCAAATCTTACCTTCTACAGTTAAAACTAGAAGTCCTGTCACGATCTGTGCGCTTATCTAAGCTTAATTGCGAGTAGAAATTGCGCGCAATTGCCATATCGAATGACACCCAAAGCATGGCAGGTTCTCCTGGTTATTCATAGCAAACACAGGCAATGTTTCTGCCAATGGACCTCCGGGTTACTCGGAGGTCCATTGGCTGAAACGTTGCTTATGCACAGGCTATATGTACAGAATTTGATAGTCTTACTATAATCATAACGCGTAGATTAACGCGCAAATCGACGTGTTATTTGTGCGCATTTCTTGACAGGACTTCTAGTTTTAACTGTAGACATTTGTATTAATGAAAAGAATAGTATCTGTGTTATATATCACGATGCACAAACTGTTGATATAATGAACAGAAAAAAGCTGCAGTATATCAAAAATGGCTACAACGCTGTTTTCCTATATTTTTGAATGGATTTAAACAGAGAATAATAGTCAAACGTTTAACCCTTTACCTAACATGAAAAGCAGACGATACTTGCAAAAAAAATTCTTGAATAACTAATTTTTTTCATTTTTTGTCTCAAAAACATAGGTTATGACCCCTCGTTGGAACGAGCTCGACGAGCTCGTTCCAACGAGGGGTCATAACCTATGTTTTTGAGACAAAAAATGAAAATATTTTGAAAATTAATTGGCGATTTTTGAGAATAGCGCTGGCCGGTTTTGACCGTTACGTTGGGTAAAGGGTTAAACTGATGGGAAGAAAATTTTTTCTAAAAAGCCACCTTCTGTATGCTTATACTGCTCTACGAGAAAATGCTGGAAGCTTGTGAAATGATGCGCACACCGTTCATACAGCTTCGTTAATATTTCAATATTTCAATTTTTGTACGAAATTTCCATATCTTAGTATAAAATGTACTGACAACTTTAGAAAATTAAGGGTGGGGGGGGGGGGGGGGGTGGGGGCTAACTTTCCTGTAAATCTCTTCCAATGACGAAAATTGCCAGCTATTTATACCTATAGCCTGGCAATTGCAAACACCGATTAAACTTTCGGTGGCCTGCCTACGATGTTAAATGCTCCAGATTTTCAAGCTTCCAAAATGGTATCAAATTCGCTATCTATACCCTCCCGACGATCACAGACCTGAATGTGGAACTAAAACAGTTAAACTTGCTATTCTAATGGTGGGAAAAAGAAAATATAGATAACCGTAATTCCCATCTTGTAATAAATTTAAAGCCAATATGGAATGAACAGAACACGATTTTCACTTTGATTGTCGAAAGATATTACTCATTATGGAAGTAAAATCCTTCGCTATAACATATTTAGTGCATTTTTGGCGCCACGTACTGAACAAATATTGAATACCAACGCGGTTCTTCAATAAAACCGATGCAATGCTGATGGACTTAGAATTTCCAACGCTATCATTCTTGAGTCACTGTTTATTTTTGCATGATAACTTCAGAAATATTATATGCTGAATTTTTAAACATACAGTACAACGGTATCGTTCTCGATCAGATCCTGGTTTAGTCCACGAATAAAATATTGCGAAATTTAGACTGAATAAAGAAAAGCAAACAAAACGGGCATTTGAGAGGCAATGTTTTTTGCGGTTTTGCTTCTAGGAATGTGAGATTCTGCAATGTTGTTAGACAGAAAGAGGAGAGACATGTTCGACCAGGAACCAATCCTATACAACTTTTACAATTGTATTCTCTAGAATTGTATTTTCTGCCTATTAATGTAACGGCTCTATCTCAAAATGTCGAAAAAATTAAAATCTGTACCGGTGTGACAGGAATGATAGTCCGTAGGAACGATAGTCCCTCTGGACTATTATTCCGCGGAATTATAGTCCTAGGTCTAACATTTCTAGGAATAGTAGTCCGGCGGACTACTATTCCTAGAAATGTTAGACCTAGGACTATAATTCCGCGGAATAATAGTCCAGAGGGACTAATTTTCATACGGACTATCATTCCTGTCACACCGGTGTGTTTACACAAGAGAACAATAGGCTTAAGGCCATAGTCTATATCTAATTAGGATCGGATGTTGTGTGGGAAGGGTCTATATCCGTGGGGAATAACAATGGGTATCTGTTGTGTAATTCTCACTGACGTTGGAATGATTTGTAAAGCTTGAGAAGCGCGTCTTTGTTTGCTCCCCAATTTTTTCCTCTGATTAGAAGCTGCGAGCTGAACAGAGTTTATACCACACTTTACTGCCTATCCATATCTACTATGGCACGACTTCATGTGTCTCTTCTGGGGTCGTCTTTGTCGAAGAGTACGCGAATGTGGTCTGCAGATGACCCTCAAATAGTTTTGCGGATAATACCGTGTCCCCAGGTCTCGGCGCTAACAAAAGTGAACGACAAAAATTTAACATTGATTCGGTGGATGTCGAGATTCCTTTATACTATAACAAGATTTGGGTAAAACTGCTTCAATTTTGATATTTTTTTAGTGATGAATTATGATGAATTATGCATCATTGCATCTTTCTAGAATGTGTGGTGCGCCGAACACGAAAAAATATTATCTCATAGATTATATGCAAGTTTTGAATCAATGTTTGATATCAATAGACGCCGGGATAAAACAAGATTTGTCAATCGATTCTGATGCAAAAGTATCCACTTAAAATTTAACCCTTTACCTAACATGAAAAGCAGACGACACTTGCCAAAAAAATTCTTGAATAACTAATTTGTTTCATTTTTTGTCTCACAAACATAGGTTATGACCCCTGATTGGAACGAGCGCGACTAGCTGGATCCAACGAGGGATCATAACCTATGTTTTTGAGACAACAAATGAAAAAATTATGAAAATTAAATGTCGTTTTTTGAGAATCGCGCCGGCCGGCTTTGGCCGTTACGTTGGGTAAATTGTTAAGAATCGTGGTGTCGTGCATGTCAATAAGACCAGTGACAGAAGAAAAATTAATAGGAGGCACTTGTTAGGATTTTGAGAATATCTCGACGATTAGGAAATTTCCGATTCACCAGGACTCTAATCGAATCGAATCGAGACTAAGGGGAATCGATTCGAATGTCGAAGCTCCGCAAAATCCTAATATTTAGTTTAGTTTAAACAATATTTATTTCCAGTTCTCAAATATATTCAATTATATCAGTTATAGTAAGTGTGGATCCAACAGTAAGTTATAAGCTTATACGAGGTTGTTTCCACCAGGAGAACACTTGAACATAATACTGTCGAGAAGACAGGTACACATACAATCAAGATTACCGTCCAAATGCATGATGAATTATTCATTACACTTTCAAGTTATAGTTATGATTTGATAGTAGGTTTGGTACAAGGGGAAATAAAAGATAATTGCATATGTTGTTAACTAAATAATGAAGATAAGAAGAAAATGGGAAGAAATGGTAGAAAAGGGTTTTTGTTTAACCCTTTACCTAACGTGAAAAGCAGACGACACTTGCAAAAATAATTCTTGAATAACTAATTTTTTTCATTTTTTGTCTCAAAAACATAGGTTATGACCCCTCGTTGGAACGAGCTCGACGAGCTCGTTCCAACGAGGGGTCATAACCTATGTTTTTGAGACAAAAAATGAAAAAAATAATGAAAATTAATTGACGATTTTTCAGAATAGCGCTGGCCGTTTTTGGTCGTTACGTTAGGCAAAGGGTTAAATAGGTATTAATAACTGCATGCTGCAGAACCACCTCCGTTCCGTACTTTATTCAGTTGAGGTATCTGGATAATTGTTGGTTTTTACGATAGGTTCCCTTAGGTAAATAACTTTCAATAATGTTTATCAAGAAGTATTGACTGCTGATTCAGGGCAGAAACATAAGAATAAGCATGTCAGAATGAGACAATAGTATTCAAATAGGCACGTGTATTTACGTAGGAGAGAAGTATCACGAATTTAAAAAAAACTAGATGTACTTTTCTACCATTTGCAGTGCAGACAAGAACTACAATCCAGCCAATACAGGTCCAAGGGTCACATAGTTTAACTCCCACCCGCTCAGGGAGAGTTAGGTATTCCGTGATAGACAAAACTGACAGCCATTTGTATGTAAAGTATCAGGAATGGAGTGGTTCAGCAATCTAGCTAGTGATTTTACTGGATAACTACAGCACTTGGGGAGCGAATTGCAACCAAACCAACCACAGAGCGGAACTATCATCCGATGTGTCACTTCAAGTTCTGTACATTACGACATGCAGCACAAGCAATACTCCGGCCAACGGGACTCCGGGTTCAACCCGGAGGACCGTCGGCCGGAGCTTTGCCTGTTCTTACCGTGCTTTGCAACCGATTTGCAACTATTGCTTGGGCGGAATTTCCACTCCACGGGCGATCCACCCACAATACACCCTCCACGCAATATAAGTATAGAGAAGACCGCTATTTGAAAATACTGTAACGTGGCGTCCTCTGCTCTCGTGACTTTTTGGGATCGAAGCAACCCATGTTAACACCATGGTAGAAGTGGCCATGGGAGAAGAAGGATCTGGGTCAAAAACGCAGCAAGGCACCATTATTTCGATTGATACTGCTTTTTCGGTAACTCGATCTCGAGAAGCAACGATGTTGAGTGTCCATATTTATCGAAGCAGTCCATCCTCCGACCTTTTATGGTTATTCAAACATTAAGTGAAGCGCTCAGATTTAAGAATAAACTGATGCACCGCTTCAAATATAATTCGATTATCGCAAGCACTAGAAAACTCACACCTGTATTACAGTCAAACATGAAAGGAAGTGTATCACTTCTTATTCGATTATAGCTTGGACATTTTAGAAGAAAATGTTCAGGTGTCTCGCGTTCACCGCATATTCAGTTTGGCGAGATGGTCAGGTGGTTCACAAAGAGGTGTTCATTAAGATGACTGCACCGTAATCGTAGTCTGCAGTGATATACCTGCGCTTTACGGGATCTCGAATTGTAAAAGAATGGTGGTGCTCGGCGGATGTTCTGATTTAGATAGCTTTTGAAATATGTAATGAGGCTATTTTCTCTGATGTTGACAGAGCAAATTCTTCCCTAATATTTGATTGCAGTGAAAGCAAAACAATATCAGAGACACAATTTAATATCTTTTTCATTATTACTGTAAGAGATCACTTTAAGAGGTCGTGCTATGAAAAATACAAAAAAGATACTTTGGAAAGAATCGTTCAACGGTATCTCTGATCCAATATTTTCCAGAATTCTGGAGTGCATTATTGCAGAAGCATGAAGGAAGAATTATTTGGGAATGCGTCTATTTCGTTTGGCTGAGCATATGACACGCCGATGCTACACACGCTTTCAATGTAGACTACTATTCAAACCGGGTTGATTAAAAACTTTCCCAACTGCTTACAATTGCTCCTTATCCAATTATGTTTACTTCCGTTTATTGCCATAATAACACTTTCTGACCCGGCGTAGCTATTGTATGTGTATTCAAAACATTTAAGATCCCGACTCACTTTTCTATTGATTATTTTGCCGTCGTTATCGCACAATCGCCCCCCGCCCCCCCCCCCCCAAAAAAAAAAGAAGAAAAGAACGAGTCTGTACTGCAACAGTCAATCCGAGCGAACCTATCGTTCCATGCGTAACTTTTTACCGAGAGATGCCGTCAGGTCTATTCTATTCACAAAAATCGCTGTTAAAATTTTATTGGTTTTTATGCAAGCAAAACATAGTTCACAGCCTCTTTGAAACGAGCTCGTTGAACTCATTACAATAAGGGGTTGTAAGCTATGTTTCTGAGGGAGAAATTGGGGCAGCACACTGACAACTCTGATTTGGCTACCACACAAATTCGCTGAGTAAACATTTATTTTTTGAAACTGGAACGTGGTACGATCCAGGCTAATACTTCATTGGGGATTTTATGAAGGCCCTCATGGCCTCGTACGATAAAAATGGGATGCCGAAGGTCAGCGGTTGTTAGGTTGGGACGTGGTCTTTCTATACCCCGGGATGAAGATGTGCGGGATGATAGATTATACCTCAGTCAGGGTTTATTTTATGGCCTTCATATGATGAAAATGGGGGGGGGGGGGGGGCGTGCTGGAGATGAGTGGTTTTTAGGTAGGGGTGTTTAACTTTAGGTTACCGACATAGGCCAGGGTGAGCTAACAAGGTTGCAGTAGTGCTGCAAGTAAATAGTATTTGTATAGAGCTGCAAGCAGGGGGGGGGGGGGGGGTGAAAGACTACAGCAATGGTGAAAACGATAGAGGCTGATCATAGGTCATGGTGGTAGCCATGGTACAAACTACAGTTACAACTGGAAGTCCTGTCAAGAACTGGGCGCTTGTCTAGGCTTAATTGCGCGTAAGAATTGCGCGCAATTGCAATATCGACAAGTTCTCCTGGTTACTCATAGCAAACATAGGCAATGTTTCTGCCAATGGACCTCCGGGTTACCCGGAGGTCCATTGGCTGAAACATTGCTTGTGCACAGGCCATATGTATAGAATTTGATAGCCTTACTATGGTCAGATTAACGCGCAGATTAGCGCGCAGATCGACGTGGTATTTGTGCGCATTTCATGACAGGACTTCTAGTTTTAACTATATACCATCAGAAGGGAAGGTTCTAGTATTGGATAAGTATAGAAGAAGCTGCTGATCACGGGACAGATAGTTGAAGACATGGTGGAAGCCGATGGTTACATTACCAGAAGCTGTATAGGAGCATGGAATCCAACTTACGTAATCCCACTTATGTAATCCTATTATGAATCCCTGTAGAAATCAATTTTGGGAAACATCTGTGGTTGCCGAATCCATTTTTGCAAGATGGAGTTAAGGGTCGTAAGAGTATTTACTCCAAGACGCAGTTACTCCGATTACTCTAAAGACACAGGAACCATACAGGCCGACGTTATATTGAAGGGGATAACTCTATATAGGTAGCTACAGACTACAGGAAATTGAGCCGTTTGCTTGGTGGAGAGCAAAGGAACAACTAAGACCAAACAGTGCGCATGGATGGTTAGAATATGGTCAGCAATAGGTGGAATATATCCAGGAATAGGTGAAAGGGAGCAGGAAAACGAGGATTTGGGGGAAAACCCGAACCGGCAAAAGTACTCCAAAACAATTGAACGCACCCCTCGAACACAGCCCGACTAAATTACAGGACTTTGGATCCCATAGTGGTCGTATGTGATCGGCCTGCACAGGCAAACACGAGGATTTGGGGGACGTTACCGTGTTGTTTGTGGTAATTAGATATCCCCACCCGAATGGAACACATCCCCGTTCTGTTAGTGAATAAGGTCACATTGCAACGAGTCGCTACCATCAAACGAACATGGCGGTCTCCAATATACAAAATGGACGATGGAAACACGTGCCACTCTAACATCACGTGCCGCGCATGCGCACTGACGCCACGTGTCACTGTGGTAATGACATCACAACATGGCCGCACACGTGGGCTATCGTGGCAACCCAACATGACGAAACTAGTCACTTCACTATCACGTCACTTCCGAGGTACGGGGCGAGGTCCGCAAAAATGGTTCCGTCGGGTACGTAATATAAGGCTCACATCACACATAATTACTCCAAGCAGTTATTATTATTATGGTGTCCGACTTCCACAAGTATATATATGTGCTCCTCTGAGAAGGTATCAGTTAATGAAACCAAAGGCCACCTTGGCTGATAGGTTGCCTGTGCAATGTTAACCTTTTAGCATGTGAATTATGTCGTGGGTAAAAGTCCCACACTGCAGCTGTGTCGCGATAGACAGGGTCGACGTGAAGACGACCGATTGAAGGTGGGGATGTAAACCTGATTTGTTCCGACTATGATGGCTTTAGTCCCACTGATAAAATATCCCAACAACAGCAACAACAACAACAACAACACCACCAACAACATACAAGCATACCTTCTTCGATGGCATGCCTTTATGGTGTAGTTGGAATATTTGTCAGTGGGGATTATTGTTAAAAACCTCAAGACTTCAAGGAAATTAATTTGTGGATAAATGATACATACAAGTAGCAAATCACGAATCTGCTACCAGTTCTGTCCAATTATATTAACGACTGTGTGTGTAACGTAAGTACAAGTATCAAATCTAGTCTCTAAAGAAATCACATGATTACTGTCTAAGATTCCAATCCAGACGAAAATGTCCCGATAGGAACAATTATTGGAGAAGGGTAGAGGGGTGACTCACACGGAGCGTTGATAGAGTATCACAGCCAAGTTCTGTGAAATGTTTTCCTAACATCCTTGACTCGTTTTGGAAATATTTTTGCAACTGAAAATGGTCGCCTTTTCGTTGCGTGTATAGCGGATATGGAATGAGTGTTTTTCTCATATAATATTTTTGAAACGAGTCTAAGAAGTTTCCGTTTTGGCGAGCCTCTGCCGAGCCCAAACGGAAAATTCGGACGAGTTTCATAAATATTATATGAGAAAAACACTCATTTCATATTCAATTTATCATGTGACACACACACGCACAAAGAAGCCACTTAGTATGACTTTCTAACCCATCACCTAACTTGAGTTGCAGACGGCACTTGGAAAAAAACATCCTCGTATAACTAATAATTTTCATTTTTTGCTTCCAAAACATAGGTTATGACCCCTCATTGGAACGAGCTCGTCGAGCTCGTTCCAATGAGGGGTCACAACCTATGTTTTGGAAGCAAAAAGTGAAAATATAAAAAAGAAATGAATGGCGTTTTTCTTGCAGGTAAATGATTAATACAATAAAACCCACCCTAAATAGGACAGATAACGTAAATTCTCCCTACTGAAATTATGCAAATGTGACCCAGTTGTATTTTGCTTAGCCAATCAAATTGTCCAGTTTTGAAATTGACCAAGGAAATTGACGGAAGGCTTTATTTATCACTGATTAATATGAAAACAAAATATCAAATGTTTTAAAGTGAACAAAACGGACGAGTCATATGATAAAGTCAAATAGCATTAATCTGGAGCCTTGATAATATTTCCACATCAAATCTCTGTTGTGTCGTAAGATGGGCTTACTGATCAACTGAGCAAATGTATATGTTTTACTAAATATAAAATTATTTGTATAATTTCCTGAATTCAAACTGTTGGTTGCTGACACTTTTGATATTATGCGCCTGTTGACAAACTGTTGGTTGTGGATACAGGCCTGAAAATAAGGAGTCTGACATTTGCAGAATGAGGTCTCCAGAGGGTGAATTTGATGATGCTATCCCATACAGTGGGCCACTGTATCCTCTGGGTACCTCTTTCTGATTAGTTTTGAAACCCTGATTCAGATTGAAGTTCACAGAGGGTAAATTTAGTGATGCTACCCTGCTGTGCAGGGTAGCATCACTAAATTCAACCTCTGGGGACCTCATTTTGCAGATGACAGTCTGCTTATTTTCTGGCTTTGTGGATAGTTTTGATATTGCGCAGTCGGAACTGAAATGACACTTTTGCTTTTAAGTTGTTTTCTTGGGTTTCAACGGTCGGAGTAATATCACGACTAGTTTCCTGGAAAGGTTGTAACACCCTCTACTTACTAACATGATTTTGATCTCGAAACATATTTGTTGAATGAAAGCCTACCTTCAACCTGTTGAACGCCTTAGCTCATCTTACAGCTGTAAATATTGACGACAATAGTTCACATCTCGGATTCGACTACGATTTTTATCCTAGAGTCTGGCACACGGATACATTCATATCATGCTCATGTATCCGCGCGATTCACGATAGGTTAAAATCGTACTCGAATCTGAGCAGTGAACGTTTGTGTTCATTTTATTTTGTCCTTATTTGTTTTCCCAAAACAATCCTTTATAATTGATTCAACTCAACCGATTTGTAAATTCTAAACAATAAAAAAAACTATTCAGTCATCGTTAAGAGTGGAATATGATGCTGGGAGTGGAATACCATTTTCGGCGAATTGGAGTGAGAATACAATTTGTTGTAGGGGAAGAAAAACGAATGAAAATAAAATAAATTGTCAGTCTCCACGCACGTATTATATTCAATGGCGATTCGTCTATTTGGTCAAGTCAAATAAAAAAAATTGCGAAAATATTCCAGAACGGAATCGAAATAGTTTCGGAAGCAGAACCTCCTCGAACTTTTCTTCTGCCATCGGGTTTCCTGTGCAGGAGCCCTGATGACTGAAGAAGAGTTCGAGATGAGTCACTCGGTTGGATTTCTAGAACATCTCGATGATTCGACAATTTCGGAATCGGCCGGCTTCTAATCGATTGAAATCTAATCATAGGGACAATGTCGAATCGAATCGAATTTCGAAGCTTCACATGGCTCCATTCATGTCATGCTCACGTATTGGACCCACTCTACGAATGGCCCCCATCATGCAGTGCAGTATATCTTGACATTTATTGTTATCACAATTCTGATTTGCCGGCCGCAGAAAAATCCCAAGACCCAAAGACTTATAAATCGACAGACGAACTGATACACGTGAGAATTACGCAAACGGTTAATGTCTATTGAATCGTCGTCATACAAAGGTCACACTTAGAAACTTAATGATAAATTCCTCCCCCGCGACACTCTGCCTATCATGCAAGCGGTATAATATATACATGACTTAATACAAAACTGATTGATGATCGGAAATCCTGCTGAATGGCGCGGTGTGTGCGGTGACACGCTAATATGGAATACGGATCGATTGTTTTTTTTTATGTGAGCACGAATAGCTGAAGACGTTATTCAAAAAACAAAACCAAGTGCTAAAACGAAACGGACAATTATTCCATGACAGAAAACCGGTGACTATTTACAATCAAAATATCTGTTAACGCCGAAGAATAAAAGACTTTTTCATAACAGTCATGGTTTACACACGAAGCAGCTGTGATAAAAAGCTCGTATCAGAACGCGTCTACTGATTTGTTAGTGCACTGCGTTTAATCAAAAAATACATGCGGGTTTCATTACCCTTGAACAAAATAATGAACCGGAACAGAAAGAAATCGATAGCAGGAAAACCAAAAAATCCACGACCGATGTCCTGCTCTGATGACCATGATAAGATTTACTTCGCTGCCCTTTGCTAGTATCTGTTCACTTCGTTCCCAGTTCATTCGGCCTTAGCTCACTTCGGCACCCAAAGGCCTTTTTCGGTGCTAGGCATTTCGGCTTCTAACTCATTTCGGCCCCCGTGTCATTTCGGCTTACAGGAATAAACAACGTCGCACAAACAAAATTCAACTTATACCCTTTTACATACATGTTTCTTCTCACTATTCATAATACATTTCACATATTCATAACAACTTTTATTACATTTTTTCATACATTTGGTACACTCATACAAGCCATTATGTACAATATTCACAATATTTTTACGCTTTTAATCAGAATGCACAGTGTAGAGTACAGTCACCGTGGAGTGGTTGTAACTCACGCGTACGCGGTAATGTCCATGTATCCGTTTACCAGTTAATAAACATCATCAGCAGCAAAATTTTAATTAATGAAGCACCGGACTGTACCTGGTGTTTCATTGATTAAATGTCTGATGTTTATTCCTGTAATTAATGTTTGGAATCGTCAGATGAAAGACAGTGTTAACCCTTCGAGTAGACCAGGCATGTCCCCATATACTTGCATTGCTTATCACAGGGTAGGGCCTGGAGGACTGAAAGGGGTTGTTGGATCTTGGTCACCGCGGTTTCTATGAGTTTTCTCTGACAAATCAAGAAAAGACTCGTTTTATATATATGAATGATATGATGAGTATATTGCTATAGAGTAAATAATACATGCAAAATATAGGATAATACGTTGTGTTACCCTCTCCGCAGAAGTCATTTGTTTTCTGGGCAGCGCTGCACACTCCTCGCGATCACGGGATTGTCAAAGTATTTCCACGCGGTTTGTCGACAATTTTAAGCTTCCCATGAAGAACTGTTTTTCGTAATACGCTGGTTCTGAAGCCTTGAACATATTGTTTACCCGTGGAAAGCGATCATGGTTACCGCACAACGTATTTTGACTAGGGTTATATAAGAAGACCGGTTCGAGTCCCACCTGCGGCAACCGCGTTGTGTCCTTGGGCAAGACACTTCACCCCCATTGCCCATGTGGGAGCACGATGACGCCGTGTACTAAGGCGTACTGCACGTCGATGGTACGCATGTCTTCAACCAATCTAACCCCGCCTGTGCTGCAGTGTGGAGTTACGATGTTGGGGAGCTGGCAGCTGCTCGTCGTTGCTCGGTGGTTCTCTCCGGGTACTCCGGCTTCCTCCACCCGTAAAACTGTCACGGTCATGATTAGCCATTGTGCATAAATATGTGACCTTATACATCAATAAATAAATAAATATAAGAAGACCGACTAAAATGAACAAATATATGTTATAATATCTACAGATAGGCGTCACTAGGAATACTTGCATTACTTGGTATCTCCATCATATGGCACCTGGGTGGCAAACATGTTGCTCACCTCACACATAAACTCTGCTGTTCGCAATTCTTCGTTCTCATACTTATCCCTTAGTGGCTAAGTGTGTTGGGATTGTGATAATTAGGTGTTGGGGACGAAGCGACTTGAGACCTAAATGACTAAGGCTGACTTGACTATGGCGAAATGATTTGGGGGCTGAAGTGAAATGCATTACCCATTGCCGACTTGTTTAAGTGCAAACGTGTGGGTGGAAGTCTTATCTACAACCAGGGAAATTACACAAATCGTGTTTGAATGGATGAAATGTTTTGAATCCGATGGTATAGCACAAGATGCTCTTCCGGCTGTCATACTATCCATGTGCTGTCAGCGACGCAATTTAGCTCGAACGAATGAGCAATTTTGCAGTATTGTGTAAAACTGTTTCGACTGTGAGAGGAATCGACCTTCCTAAATACCAGCGTGCCTAAAGTGACTTGACGCACCTCTTCCCTCTACTGTTGACGCTAGGATGACCTATCCGCCACGATTTTCGATCATTAATAAGAAAACAGAAAACAAACCCTCCAACCGCCAGCAATATGTGTTTGTTTTCAGCTGAACTTATAAAAGTTAATTCGAATTTCAGTATTTTAAAAAACAACTTTCATTTAACATACTTTATGGATATGAGCTTATTTTTCGTCATATTGCTTTTATTTATTGCAGAGCACATGTTGCACGCTACAGTAAATGCCACCAACGTAATTTATGGGGAAATATTTCAGGTCTAGTAAATACCATCTGATGAGGCGAAAGTTTTTGATTGAAATATATACCGATTATCATGATAATGTGCATGTCCTGTGATTTGTCTTCAGATTCGCGGTGGTGTCCAGAACGGGATCTTAACAAGCCGGCTTTGCCGGCGAGTTGTGATCCCATTCTGGACACCACCAATAATCTGATGCAAATCACAGGACATGCACATTATCATGATAATTAATTTATCTAACAATTCTGTCATATAAACAGATTAAATCTTAAATTATTAATACAGTTTTGGGACATAATGTTGGGAGAGAAAAAGTTTTAAAAACCCCATATTTTGGGGAGCAAAATTGTTGTGCACTTTAACAAACAAGGAGTAACCACACAGTCACCTCAAATTTTCAAAGTTGCATGCGTTGTTAAATTATTCACTCTCAATTTCACATCCTATTGAATTTACAAGTGTGTAATATTTAATTGTGCATTTTCTATTTATCGTGGGGGGGGGGGGGGGGAGGGGTCATTGGCTATTAATAGTTAATAGTTCTGTCGCTAATTGTAAGGCATTTTGTTTTGTTTGGGAAGCGATCAGCTGAGTCGATCACTGAAACGCACAAAGAATGTATTCATGCGCCTGTTCTGATAGCCCGTTGTGTTCCCGGAAACGAGTCGTCTGTTTGATGCGGAGTCAGAATGAGTCATCCGTATGATACAGAATCAGAACACACTGTGTGATATACGTACCGTTTCTCGTGGTTTTCAAGCCAAAATGTATATGATTGTTAGAAGAAAGTTCAGAACAAATGAGTCACGTTATTAACAATTAAATATAAAACTGTCAGTTAAGTTTAGTGTCACAATACAGACACGCAATATTTAATTTAGTTGTAGATCTGTACAAACAATGAATTGAGGGTGCTTTAAAAATTGGTTACCTTAATATTTTCATTCAACCCTTTTACAGGTAATCCCGTCTCTGGATTTCAGTGCTCACACTGGACCGAAACTGTTTGGTTACACATTTGTAGCCACTTGGGGTATTTTAGTGCCCAAAACAGTGTTTTGGTGCCAAAACGCTAATGGGAGGGGAGGTGTACCACGCTACTGATCCAAGTAAATTGATCAAGTTTTGAAAAATGAAGCGGCAGTTATTTCAAAAATTGAGCTGATAATTGATTCAGGAAAAAATCCGAGAGAACATAAAACTTCTAACGAAATCCTCGGTAGACGAAAAGGTCGGCCACCGACGTTATATCTATGCCACTGATACAATTAATGGCTCTGCTGAATGACGTCGGCACATATACCTATTGTTGCGCAAAGACAATAACACATTAATCGACTAATTACGGTTAATCTACTGGAATTAGTGGGTCGCGAATCTCGACAAAAGGCAATTTTTAATTAGATGAATACTCCATTCCATACCGTCGCGAGTCAGTCATTTTTCTAAATAAAAACAGCCTATTGTAAATTTGATAACCAAAAGTGTTTCAATGAGGATCATACAATGCCTCATTACCACTCACTGACAATTAACGTTGAATGTTTTTCCAAACACAATTTTCCAGCACTTTAATGACAAAAGAAGTAATCATTTATTAACATATTTGTTGTGTTTGATCCGTCATCGATTGTGTTCTGCCACAGTGTCTTTCTTTCACATGTGTAAAAAACCTTTTTATGTGCAGAAATTTTAGCCAATGAAGATTTTTTGGTGCCTTATCAAATGTTTTATTGGAATTGGTTAAATTGGCACTCGACAGCGTGAACACTGCTGTTTTTTTCTAAACAAGAAACAAAAATAGTAATACTAACATCGTCTCTGATTTTTGTTCTTCTCGGTTACTGCATGCAGTTATTACTGGACTAATACGAGCAGTCTGGAGGACACATCAAAACATCTCAAGATGCTTAGATAGTGTGGAGGATAGCTGTTGGGTTAGTAACACAGAGGCAGATGGCTATGATGGGTCATAGACTTTTTGTGGTTATCTTATATGTTTTATTAAAATACATTTCTTACACAAAAGAATATTTAGTTTTGTTGTGGACATCAGTAATTTGTTTCATACCGGTGTTTTGTGCTCCATTTTGAAGTAAGTCAGGCAGACTTCCAGACTGGAGAGCAGATATAGGGAGGCGGTAATACCGAGTTATTGTTCTGGGAGTAAAAGGAAAATTCATTAGTATCGAGAGCAATAGAAATTGTGTTGTATACCATACATGTTGGCGGAGATAACGTTTTTGTCCCGTTTGAAACACAATACAAGCATAGTGGAAATAAATTTGTGGACACATTTCTCAGCTCCTCAGTCACTTGGACCAAATTCGTGATAATTATTTTGTTTTTATAATCGCAGAAGAGAACAGACAGAGTTACATCCCTTGGGTCGTTAAAAAAACGAGTAAACAGTATTTTGTTGACATGTCGTCCCCTGAGTACCAATGTGTTCTATGTGCCTACTGGCACATAGAACACATTGGTTCTCAGGGGACGAATTATTTGCTCTTATTAGGTTTTCCGAAACCCAGTTTGGGAAGGACTCTTGTTATTCTTCTTTTTCAAAATTTTTCTTCATACTATTCTTTTTAATTTTTTAAAAAAAATTTCCGCCGTCAATTTTCTCTGTTGTACTGCTCAAAAACAAGCTGTACGATTTCAACCAAATTTGGCATACTTATGTAATGTCATAAAACCTAGTAAAATGAGGTATCGCCATGTCTGCCACAACCATCAAAATATCACCATTTTTCAACACAGCTCAAAAACAAGCTGTACGATTGTCATACTTATGTAATGTTATGAATTCTAGTGATACGAGGTGTCGATACATTCGTGAAAACGCTTATTTTCAAAATTTTGTGCCAAAACCATCAAACTTTCACCATTTTTCAAAAGGATCAAAATTGTTTACAGTTATCCAGCTCAAATTTTCTGAACATTTAGAGCATAATATGCACAATGAGGGTGAGAATAAGAGTACCGTTTGAAAATGTCACAATTAAACAACTTTGGTTGCTTTTTGTCTATCATTTTAGAATGGGTTAAATTCAAACATTTTGCATGTCCCTATTCACAATTGACTACCGAGCATATTTGCTGTTGTAAGTTTGGTTGTAAAGTTGACCATTCTGGTTGCATAAAAGAAGGCACCATGCAAGAAACAAAAAAAAAAACTCACATTTTTTCAGAATTTGGTAAGTTTTAGTGACAATTTACTCCATTTCTAATTGATTGACCGCGGAATGTTTTCTATGGATGCGTGCAGCAGTCAGAGTATGAGCAATTTTGTTCTGTATGTTATCATCAAAAGTTTAACCCTTGACATATTTGAGACCTCCCATGAGGGTACTGTCGGGTACTGTCGGAATAATTGTTATTTTCGCCAACTTTTGTATGCGATTTCTCAGCACTGGAGCCATATTACCCCAAAACGTTTCCAATGAGAAGGTAGGGCATTCATCCAAGAACAATTTTGCTTTTATATGTTTTATCCAAAATGTTACCCCTCACCCAGTTGTCAGGCCTTGAATTGAAGTACGCTCATCTTGTACATGTTCATTCAAATACCAAGATTCAAGATTCCACCAAGTCTTTTATCAGGCACCCAGTCTGTGATTGATGTCCACACATTTAGTGCATACTATGATACACCAAAATCACCCCACAAATATTTCAAAATTAACCCCTACTGGCCAAAACGGATATGAATTTCAAAATTGACTAACTTCATGAGCAAATTTGTTTCACTGCAAGGCTATTGTATCAATTATTTTGGTGTTGGTGAGGATAGATGCAACAATGATTACAGAAGAAAGTTACTGTTTACTTTTAACCACAGATTTAACCCTCAAGCACAATGATGGCGAGAATGAGAGCATCATTTGAAAATGCCAAACGTAGCCAAAAACTTTGGTTGCTTATTTCTAACATTTTTGAAAGGGTTAATTTCAAGCAATTTGCTTTGCTATATGTAGAGATGCTTGATGAACAAATCCGCTCTGGTAAGTTATGTTCCAAACATATGCTTTGGCCACTTAAATAATAGTACTATCAGAAAAAAAGGATTTTTAGTGAAATTTGCAAATTTCTGTACTCATTGTCCAGAAACACGAAAGAAATAGCTCATTGTGCTTTCCATGACTGCATCAAAAATCAATGGCGAACAAATTTTGTGTTATATGTTTTTGTGTTCCGTTGTATCCAGTGCCAGCTTTGGCTGTACAAACATGAGTACCGTTAGACAAAATTTATTTCCGATTAATTTCGTACTTTTCTGTACCCTGTTTCCCTGGGCGGGAATGGAATAGTCTGTTTTTCTTTGCATATGTGGATTGTGTCTTAAAGGGAAACAAATTTTCTGTGATAAGTTCTGGTGTCACACATAATCCAACACATGTTTTGACAGCATTATCCAGAAAAAACCTTTCATTTTCATGAATTTTACTGCATTCTACGTGTGTTCTCATTTCTCCTGTCATTAAATCCAAACCCACGCAATTTTATTTCCGCTGAAATGACTATTAAAGTAGCTAACTGTTTGCCAAAATGTTTTTTTCACGTATATAGGAACACTGCTGTTCATGTTTTAGTCTCACATTTAACACTCCAGGACAATGATGGCTATAAAAAGAGTATCATTTGAAAATGACAGAATTGGCGAACTTGGTGTTATTTTTTATCATTTTGAAAATTTCAAACACATTGCTGTATGCAGTCTGCCTTTTTCACTTTAAAAAGTTGGGAAAACCTGTAATTTGTCCCACAAATTACAATTCTCTAGTTTTGTCTTGTGTTTGCACTCTTTTTTTGTAGGATTTTTGATCTTCAAGGGAAATTCAAATTGTTTAATTTCATAAAGAATGGATTATCTTGTTGTGAGCCTTTCCATTTCATGTGGTCAATCATTTCAGATGGGGAGCTGATATTATGATATCTTTTAACATACCTAAGTGGCCTGCGCTGTATATTTTCCAGGTTTTTAATTTCAAAGTCCTGATGGGGTCGTACATGGTTGAGATGTATTCCACGGTAGGTCTGACCATTGACTGATATGATCCCTGTTTTTGGTTTCGTTCGTTACTTTTAAGTTTCGGTTCAGGTCTCCCTTTGTTCGATTGGCTTTGGCAGAGATGGTCGTGATAGGTAGGCCCAGATTAAGTCATTTTGAATGGTCACTCGTATATATTTTGTAGCGTATACCTTTACAGGTGAGTGGCCTTTCAGATGGTGTATTGCGAGTGTTGTTTTTTCTTTCTTGTTAAGCTCATGAGGTTGCATGTGTCAGGATGGAAAGACATTAGCCAGTCTTCTTCCCATTGTTTGGCCCTATTTAGATCTTCCTGGTGCTTATTAGTGTCATCTTTAGTCTTATTTGTACAAAAGATGATACTGGCATCGGCAAAAAGAGGGCGCATGGTATGGTTTAGGTATTGTTGAAAGTCATCAATGTATATGACGAGCAATATGGAGCCGAGTACAGAGTCTTGGAGCTTCCGTCAGTCAATAGTTACGGAGCCATCGGGAAGGACTTTTTGTGATATGTTTGACAGAAAGTTGCTTATCCATTGTAAAGTGTGATAGTTTATTCCACAATTAGGCAATTTGTATATGATGAGTGCGTGAGAAAGTTTGTCGAAATCCTTTGCAAAGTCCGTAATTATGACACTGGTTTGAATGTTATTGTTCATGTTTTGTGCTATTTCACGGGTGAAATCAATAAGTTGAGATTCACACGAGAGTTTACAATGAAAGTCATTCTGTGTGCGGTCTAGCATTTTATTTGATTCCAAATGATCCATGATGGTGCTTTTTTTGTCGATATATACAAAATGTGAAAGTTATAGCTTGGGTGATAACTCCACTCCGCTGGTGATTTAGTTACAATCCACTCTCCACTTACTGTATGTTTCTAATAAGGTGGTGTGTTTTAGGAGGAAACATTTACATGACTTGGATCTTTTAGGAGTCTGTCGTGTGAAACATCAGATCACATAGCTTTGTGTGGTTTGATGCTGGGTTACTACTTTTTTACTCCCTTCATAATTACTTAAATTCTATCCATGACAGGATGAATGAAGGCCTATTCATGCTAAAGCAAAGCAGATGGCGCCTCGATGCACTCAGTGAATCACTTGCTTGCCGCCTGTCCTGGTACGAAGTTGGGGATCAGCAACCAAGAATATCGTAGCTTAGTATCACGAGTTTGTTAAATTAAGCCATCGATATCCTGCGATGAAATACACAGATAGCCTTTTCAACGGGATTTTACATCATATTGTTACTCTTGCACTCACACATAATCTTTACCTCATAAATACTGGTTCTGGAAATGATGACTAATGAATATCAAGCTCTTTTTGGCAAACTCTGTTGCTCTTTAAGGTCTAGTAAGGCAGGAGAACGAAAGTGTGCCACCCTATTTCCTACGAGGCCCTACTTGTAACTTTACCTCGCACAAGATGCACCCATCAGAGTGTTTCTTTTCTCTTTTTTTTGTTGATAAGAAATACCGTAAGGCCCTTGGTTGGAGCAATCTCGTTCTAGTGAAGGATCGAAAGAAAAATACGGGAAGTGTCTGAAACTATTTCTGTTGTGATAGATAAAGATAATTGTCTAGCCAGCACAGAAACGGACTACTCACCCGATTCGTTGACGTAGAGCTTATCTAGAAGGGGTCGTCCAAACAGAATGTTTGCCCAATTAGTCACAAGAGAATGTTTGAAATAATGCTGGCATTAAATATATCCTCTTGGTTGCGTGCCTACGTGTGTTCACCATTAACAGTGTAGTAAACTTGATCTAGTTGTCATGCTCTGTGCTCAAGTCTCGACTCTCTAACGCGACTCACGTTACCGCTCTATTACAGAGGTTACCTTATCTTAAAATGTTGTGGCGGAAGATTTTATTGGAGTTTTTGTTCTGTTGAGTTGTGTCGGGTTTTCTATTGCCATGCACACTGCTCCAATAACACAACTGGAAAATTTACACAAATATGTGAGAATAGATTGAGATTAATGAGAATAAGAGATGAGGCATAATTTAAGAAATTAATACCCAAACCGTCTGTACTGTTGGTAATGCGTGTGGCACAGTATTAATAACGCTAGATATTAATTCACGTATCTGAAATTTACTTTATATCTCTCCGACATTGTGTGATAGAAATGTCTGTCGCAAATTGTGTGGTTCCCATCTCCTACCTGATCAGGCCATGTGTCCGCCATTGGTTGGTTATTTGTAGGTGTCCAGTTTTAATTGTAGTTTTGCCGTTACGATGAACATCTCCAAAGTTAGAGAAATATCTTTGAAAACTAACTTGCATTTTTCTTTGTCGAATGGCGATATAAGGTTCTTAAATTGGCAATGCCCAGGTTTACTATGTACAGTTCCCATAAGGATGGCAGCATGTCAAGCAAACTATACACCTCAAAAGTTCTTGTGAACTATAGGAACGAAGCAACACTTGCAAAATATCTTCGGCCCATCCACTTGGAAGGATTGTGGTAACCACCGGAAACGCAGTGCGAGGCGACAACCCTAGACCGTGGGGTCGATTTGGAAGGCAATATTGGAAACAAAGTGTTCAACTAACATCTGAAGTGACGTAGTCCAGTGCATTCGGCAACAAGAGACTAGACTGTGCAATTCATTGACACTTCGAAAATGCGTCTTTCGCGTTGAAAAGTTGAATGAAAAAACTGACAACGATGATCACCAGCGATCGCCCTCGTCTGATTTTGCATAAAATTATCGCGAAAAGACGCCTATACGTAATCATTCCATGCGCCTAGTATCGTTTAACGTGCGAGGATGCGAAAATGCCTGCTTGTGCGTGTGATGGAGTGCATTAATGTCCCGCCCTTGATTGAGCTGTGTTAGGGTCCTGCGTATCTCAAATTCCAAATCCCGATTCGAATCAGGCAGGGGATTTTGAATCGAATGGAATATCGAATGGAATCCCCGACACTTCAAATTGTAAATATATTACACCATCGTAAATAAATATCACCAGCCTACACTCAACAATTGTATCCAACGTTGATTCTTGTGTTTGGTGCAATTAATAAAAACGGAATATTCCAGGACAGAATCAAAGTACTTTGGGAAGCGGAACCTCCTTGAACTCCTCCTGTTTCATCAGATCTTCTGTAAGGTACTTTATAGAAGTTTCAGAACATCTTGACGATTCGAAAAGTTCCCAAGTAGCGCTACTCAAATCGAATCTTCGGGATGATTTCGAATCGAATCGAATTTCGAAAGTTCGCATTGCCCTAATCTGTGTGTATCTATTTATTGTTTGTCTGCTACTCTGAACACTGGCATTGCAAACACCGTTCAAAATATCCAAGATCTATATCTCTGATCATTATGGAAGGATGTGTGCAACTGAAAAACATGAGTGAAGGACCTCTACATTGCATCCACAGAACTCTACTGACAGTGTGAACAACGCGTATTTAAAGCAAGCAATTACTTAATTTCTCCACCAGCTTTTAGTCTCTCTAATAATACCTAGACGTTTCCATGAAGTAACCAGATTACTGTTCTGGACATAACATGCTGTAAAGGGATGTTCTGGGACAATTGATTTGTTTCTTTGATACTACTACTACTCGCTACTTCACGCGACCACATGCCTAATTGATGCCAAGGCTTTTCTGTAACAGATAGAAGTTCATTTTAGAATATCTCTAATTTGCTTCTGTATTGATGTATATCAGAACATGAGATCACTATGTGGGTGGCGTTACGGTGTCTATACGAACGCCTATTTTCGTTTCATCATGTCAAGGACCTTGTTCAGTACGACAGTCGTGGACTGGTCACTTTTCACTGGTGGGCAATATTTCCACGTCTGCAATAATATTAGATTCCAAACACTATTTATCCCTTTACCTAACATGAAAAGCAGACGACACTTGCAAAAACAATTCTTGAATAACTAATTTTTTTCATTTTTTGTCTCAAAAACATAGGTTATGACCCCTCGTTGGAACGAGCTCGACGAGCTCGTTCCAACGAGGGGTCATAACCTATGTTTTTGAGACAAAAAATGAAAATATTTTGAAAATTAATTGGCGATTTTTGAGAATAGCGCTGGCCGGTTTTGGCCGTTACGTTGGGTAAAGGGTTATAGGAATAATCATCAGAAATTTAATTAATGAAGCACCGGGTACAATCCGGTGCTTCATTAATTAAAATTTTGCAGCTGATAATTATTTTTATTACCTGGAAACGCATACGTGGACATCATTGCGCACGCGTGGATTACGACCACTTCATGGGGACTGTAATGTAGCTTAGGCAATTCAGAGCTCCCCATTTCAAATAAATATTTTAAGATTCTCGTTCTAATCTTTAATGCATGTCGGAAAATATCAGCTAAGATAACATAACTGCTGGGAGGTGTTTCTCGCTTTTGACTCCCTCAATTGAAAGCGCAGCATGCCGATGTAAACGATCTTTTTGCTTATCTTGGATCTCAACACGATTCTTCAAAGATTCTTTGACAGAGAGGTGACAGGAAAAACGTCGATATGCAGGACTGTGATAAAGTGATAAGCGTTTTTTCACGATCACATCTCGATCCGATTACGATTCACTTACACACGTGGGTCGAGATTTTATAAATAAAATATTGCGAAATCAACACTGGAGGAGAAAGATGAAAGACAGAAACATCTGAGATTCAATTGCTTCACGTTTCGTTTTCGACAAGTAAGATTCTTGTGTTGTGGAAAAGAAAATGGGTACAAAGACAATAGTTCACTGCTCGGATTCGAGTACGAGTTTTATCCTCGAGTTGCGTCCATGGATGATTATTTTACGAGGCGTTAGCCGAGTGAAATAATCCTCGTGGCCCACGAGAGGATAAAATCGTACTCGAATCCGAGCAGTGAACTTAATATTATTTTATTTTCTACTTATTCGTTTTCCCAAAACAACAGTTTATAATTGATTCAACTCAACTGATTTGTAAACAATAAAAAAAAAAAAAAAAAAATAGCCCGCCATCGCTGAGAGAGGAATACGATATTGGGAGTGAAATGCCATTTTCGGCGAGTGAGGGTGGGTATATGATTTGTTTTTAGGGAAGAAAAACGAATGAAAATAAAAGAAATCCCTGTCTTATTTTGTCAAGAAAATCGATTTTAAATAAAGTTCTCTCCCTTGAAATTATTTTTGCGAGGAAGGTCGAATTTAGAGGCAAATAATTGTTGATAAAACACCTATGACATCAGTAGGAAATAAAGGGAAATTTCCTTTTGTTACTTTTAACAAACGAAAACAACAGATGGAATACTCCGTGCCTATCGTACTGTTGTTATCAGTGACTACATACAAAAGCAGAAAGTCGCCACACTGCCATGGCCAGCTTGGGGCACCGACCTTCACATTCTTGAATAGCACACTCGTGGGACGTTATTGGTATCCGACAAAGTCAACGTCCCCTGCTAAGCTTGATGAATTGAATGCTGCATTCCATCATGGGGGGAACACGTTGGGTTAGGACGACACTGTAGGGGTGATTATGGGTGTACAACGTAGTTTTAGCGACTGTCTACTGAATCAATAGTTTCATGCATTTTAAGAAAATGGCACTTGTAATTCATAGATTGACACTGATGCCACCCTGGAGATGCTTATTCGTCATCAGTCATTTCTTGCATTATTCAGATTTTTGGGGATTCAGTTTGCTCTGATAGTTTCAGAATCTAGTGACTTGATGATACCGAAGCTGCATTGTAGTGTGCTGATGGGCTTAAGGTGTTACAAGACAATGGACCACTTCAAAGACAAAAATATGCAATGCAAGAACATATGATTTAAATTTCTTTAATAATATCCGATTTGCTTGCATATGATTTATCGAAGTCTTGTTGTTATAACTCAATGAATGTTCTTTCTACCATATGAATGTTTTTGCATTACAAAAAACAACGGTGTGATTATACTGTGGTCTGTTTGTTAATATTCACATGATTGTTCACGCTAGTTTTTCCTCTGCAGTATTCGAGGGCGTGTGTACTAGCCTATGTTGAATATAATAAAACTGTTGTATGCACAAAAGTTGATGCGACTACAATTATATAAATGGCGAGACATCAGCCGCGTAAGGGTTGATATAGAATATACCAGTAGTAGCTTGGTGTACCAAATGTTAACCACGAGTGGTGAACATTTGGTACACCAAGCTACTTTGGGTATATTTTATTTATACCATGATCGTCAGATTATTGAGTCGCTATTATTTTTTCTCGATTTTACTGAGCACCAGACATTCATCGAGCGAATCTGTTTTTGTTTACACGAGCATCGGTGGGCGGTACTTCCGTTGTCAATTTTATCGCCGAAACGAAATGAAAAAAAGAAACTGAGCCTTTTTCGTTTTAATAACATAATAACATACTATTTCGAGTAATGCATGCTTTATTGACATGAGACAATGCATGTTTGTTAATTTTTGGCATCTTATGAGGTAAACCCATTAAAAACGTAATAAATAATTGACACTTCCATTTCACTCTTCGCGAGGCGACGTGTGATAAATTTTGACACGTTTGCATTCAGGTCAACGTCACCAAAGGTCAACGGGGATAGAGTTCTACTGTAGGTGTAAATTTTTACTATTGAAATCCCATTGCTGGCGTGTTCATGACGGTTGGTGTATAAAGATAAAATTTATGTCATAGGCTTTTCATGTATAGTAGAATAGGTAATCATGGTATAAATTATAATACACGAAAACACTCTAAATCACATTGTAACATTTGAAATGAATTATCTGTAGCTTTATGGGAGTATGAATGCGGGATGGTATGTTAAGTTTTGTATGAAGTGCTAGTCTCTTCATACAACTTAACACGACCATCCCACTTCCCACATTCATATTCGGTAAAGTGACAGATAATTGGTCAGTTTGAGACACACAGACTCTTGTTTTTGTACGGTTTCTTCTTCTTTTTGTTCTTCTTCTTCCTCTTCTTCTTCTCCTGTCTTCTGTCTTCTACGCACTTCCTTCTCCGCGTGATAACTCGAAAACAAATTGTCCCACCTCGCTCATGTTTGGCATACTGACAGACAGTCACGTGTTCTCGGAATCCTATGTTTTTCAGGTCACTATAGCCCTTGCGTATAGCCACTCGGCCACATGGTTTTCAAAGCTTCTAATTTCCTGTATCAGTAAATTATCCTGAAGCAATACTCTGTTATATTTATTCACACTGAAGACAATGTAAACAATGAGATTACAAAATTGGAGTTAGCTGTCAAATATTAAATGGTATCGGCTATTTTAATCAGATGTCAGTTCTTCGAACCAAGTTGAGAGAAACCCTTTGCTTTACAAGGAAATAAAGTATAAATTTTCAGTTCAATGCTTTTAACCCTCTCAAGACTTCAATGTGAGTTCCAAAGATTTCATTTCATGGAATGTGGGAATAATGATAACCCTTTCCATACTCACATTACTGCTCTAAACCTCATTCAAATAAGTGACAGAGCAAAAATGTAAATCCATTTCAGATTCCTTGATCGAACCCTTTGATTGCTGTGCACAAATATGCTTTTTCTAGTTTCTTAAAAAATGTATCTGATTCCTGTATGAATATCTTTAAATGCTATTAGCGAAAACCTATTTCTGATTTCGTTAAAAATATTTCACCCCCAAAATAAGCCTCCTATAAATTATCTTTCTATTTTGCTTAATTCTGATACTTTAACCTCTTTCACACAGACGTTAATTTACTGGATGCAGTAAATTCTGTTTATCTACTTCATTCTAATTTTTATTTGTATCACAATCATCTGTGGGTGATATGCACGATCAGTCATTTGTATTACAAATGTTTCACGCATGTCAGAGAACATGCACGTGACCAAAATGCCCAGAAGGCCCCTGATCGTGAAGATTTTATTTCCCTGATGCGAATTTTACTACATTAAAGACATTCGTGTCACAGTTCGCATTCTCCTGCACCTTCCCTTCCACCCTATCCCTGAAACCAACACTAAACGCCGAGGAACTGATTTTGATGAGGTGTCACTTTCATACCCGCAAAACTTTATCCGCACCCACAAGAGTCTCCAGAATAAGTCGTGAGTGCTTGACCTCTTAGGGTTTAGTACCAGGTCAGGGCCAAAAAGATGTCACTATCTGCTACTTCCGTTTGAGCTGTGCCTTTCATAACTAGGTTCTGAACCCACGGCAAACAAAAGTTGTCTGAACTGTATCTGATGCTTTGCTGTACACGATTGATCTATAGCATGACTACATCGATTGAATAATTCAATCTGAAATAAACCAAAACACGAGAAAGAGTGCGGCTTCCTTTGTTGCAGCTACAGTTAAAACTAGAAGTCCTGTCACGAACTGTGCACTTATCGAGGCTTAATTGCGCGAAGGAATAGCGCAATTGTCAAATCGAATGGCACCCAAAGCACGGAACGTTCTCCTAGTTGCTCATAGCAAACACAGGCAATGTTTCTGCCAATGGACCTCCGGGTTACCCGGAGGTCCATTGGCTGAAACATTGCTTGTGCACAGACCATATGTACAGAATTTGATAGCCTTACTATGGCAATAACGCGTAGATTAACGCGCAGGTCGGCGTGCTATTAGCGCGCATTTCATGACAGGACTTCTAGTTTTAACTGTATCTCTATAGAGAGTGAGATAGACGGTAAATGTTAAAAGGTGACATGGTCAGAGGTTTGCGGCCCGGAGCGTATTTTCAACCGAGACGCGAAGCTCTGACCATGTTACCGTCAGTTCATCACGATAAAGTATTTGTTCCAGTAAGACCCCACCCATAACCCCAAACCCACACCGTGAAATGAACAAGGCAACTTGAATGAACAGGGCAACATTGACGAAAACAAATTTAGCAAATAAACTCCTCGTATACCCAACGACGTCACTGGACAACAAAAAATCAATAACTTCGATTTTGGTCGAAGTTACTCCATCTCAGCTTAAATCATGAACAAATTCATGATTTGAACTGAAATGGAGTAACCTCGATCTTTTTATAAGTGGGTTGTGGGTATACATTCATAGAATGATCACTGGCCTTGAACAATACGATTTTATAGTCAGTATGCATTTTGAATCTCCTCCTACTGTTGTCATCTTTTCAAATATTTCACTTGATGACGTCAGACGGTAACATATGCCACTGGAGCCGTTAACATAGAAAAAATTAAGCGAAGTTCTCGTCCAATCAGAAGGTGAGGATTTTAATCTTATTCCAACAATTTTTTTAATTTACTTAATCCTTTCGGTGATGTAACTGTAAAGCAGCCCAATGTTGTTCACAATAATCGCCTTTCTCATTTTATTGTTGTTTTCATTTTTCTCTCACAACTATATGGTTGAGCTCGTTACAATGGAGGGTCATGCACTGTGTTTTTGAAAAAAACAAATTCGTTTGGCAAGAATTGTTTTTGGCTTTTGCAAGTATCGCCTTCTGTTCGTGTTGGGTAAAGTGTTAAATTATATGCCATAGAGTTTTCGATGTACAAGTATGATTGAAACCTTTTAATATGGAATTGATCTGATCTCCATAACACACGACTTATGCATTAAAATCATGGATCACTGACCTGATATATGCATGCCGTCCTGATGAACTTGGGGCGTCACTGTACAACTTCTGATCAATTGATAAAGGCAGAGTTTTAGGATTTTATTTTTTTCAATGTCAAGTACTCGTAACTTATTCTGTTTCAATAGGAAGTCTACACGTGTAACTCTTCACTTAACACTAACAAATGACGACACTTAAGCCAAACAAAAAATACCTTTGGTTCGAGGGCGGTTAAGTTTTCAAATCAGTGATGGAGGGGTGGGGGTGGGCTTTGAGTTTTTATTTGTTAAGTGGTTGAGGGCTGGGAAACATATTTGGTCTCAATTCCTTAAGAGCACGTACCGCAATTTAGAGGTTTCATATTCTGTGAATGTGATTCACACTATCTTTGAAGTGAACATGCATTTACCTTGTTACAAGTTAAAGTAGAATGCCAATAGGCACTCTCTCGAAATTTGTAACAAGGCAAAAACATGTGAACAAATTGTGGTAAGCAGGAAATTTAGCACTGTACCAGTTAATAAAATATATCAAATACTTTTGTAAGCGCCTTTTTGCATAATACATGTCATAATTATTTGAGTTAATAAATAACACAGCAACTGTATGACATAGTTACGGTACGTGGAAAGTGTATTATCACTAAATCACCCGCAGAGTGGAGATCCCACCCAAGCAATAATTGCAAATTTGTTGCAAAACATAACCAACACAAGCAAAGTTTCAGCCAATGGACCTCCGGGTTAAACCCGGAGGACCATTGGCTGAAACAGTGCTTGTGTTTTTGTCGGTATGTACAAAATTTGAAAGTTATAGCTTGGGTAATAACTCCACCCCTCGGGTGATTTAGTTACAATCCACTGTCCACGTACTGTATAATGCGACCGCCGTGAACCAGTCACTTTCCAGGGGTTGGCAATATATCCACGGACGCAAAAGTATTAGATTCCAAACACTAATTATGGGAATAATCATCAAAAATTTAAATAATGAAGCACCGGTTACAACGGTGCTTCATTAATTAAAATTTTGCTGATGGTTATTTTTATTACTTGGTAAACGCATGCGCGGACATCACTGTCCACGAGTGCATTACGACCAGTCCATGGCGACTGTACTGTATAATAAACAGACACTGTTTTTTAATAGTGATTTGTGGCAAACGCGAGAAACTAAATATAAATCAATCAAAAAAGATAAGTTTTAAAGTCTAACGATTTCATACTAAATTTGGAAGGCAGTGCAGGCCAATAAAACCCTTCAACAAGGGAGTTAATTTCAACGACAACGGTGCATTCGGTCGCTTTCCACCAAAACAGTTTATGCAAAAACTGTGCTCTAAATGAAGCCAGAAAGATTCTTTCTATGTCAACCTGTTATTTCTTCCCAACGTCAGTCTGTTCCTATGTTCCAATCCAATAAAAAATGTGAACTACTGGTGCGATTCACCTGGCACGGCATCCATTCAATTCTGTTGGTATAAAAGCTTTATACAAACGAACCCACGATATATCAGCGACAAATTAAAGATTACTGACTTACTGTGTGTTTAATTTCAAAATCACACAAGAGTCTTGGCGCGCCAACGGAGTCACACTGACTCACCAGACCGAGCAAAATGAACTACGTGGTTTAGGACGAAGCCACTCTAAATCGAGTGAATCATTGATAAAATGGTTAACGCTTTACCTAACGCACTCGTAGACAAAATTTGTTACATTAATTAATTTTTTTTATTACTTTCCAAAGTGTGATTTACTGGGATTTCCGGGTTTGATTATAAACGATAACTTCACAAGTGAATTATGCAATCAACAATTGGGTCATGTATCCGCGCGCACAAAGAAAGACGCTTTGCTGTGGGTGTAATGGGGACTTCATTGTTTTTTTTTGATTTTTTTAACCCTTTACCTAACAAGAAAAGCAGACGACACTTGCAAAACAAAACAAAATTCTTGAATAACTAATATTTTCCTTTTTGGCTCAAAAACATAGATTATGACCCTTCATTGGAACGAGCTCGAGGAGTTCGTTCCAATGAGGGGGTCATAACCTATGTTTAAGAGACAAAAAATGAAAAAATAATGAAAGTTAATTGGCGATTTTTTGTTGAATCTTTTTTAAAATTTGAATAGAGAGTAATCGCTTGATTGGACTGTTTACGTGAAATAATTCATTCGAGGCGAGGGACTATATTGTAAAACACTCGTGCGCATTCGCGCACTCGTGTTTGTACAACGTCCCTCACCTCTCATGAATTATTTCACGTAACAAGCAGTCCAGTCAAGCGATTACTCTCTATTCAAATTTTAAAAAAAAGATTCAACAAGACTATGCCATTTAAAAAAGGTTACTCGCAAAGTTCCTTTGAGCGCACTGTAGTACTACCTCTTGTTCAAATCCTTACTTTCCGGATTGTGCTGTCTAGCATTCGTTCATTCCTAAGTCATGCCTAGATCTGAATCCTATCTTCCACTGGTCGTACATCAGTATACATATTAACACTAGCATATTGCATAGTATACGAATAATTAATTTACAAAATGTGCTGATAAGCTTTGAATATACTGGTTACTTATTTTCACTGAATTGTCTGGTACCCTCGTCCCTGCTGGCTTTCAGATTCGGACTTTACCCTTGCATTTATGAAATCTACGGCATAGGATCAGACTACCTCTCGCACTTGACACCTCGGTATGAAGTTCAATGTTTAAGCCCGAACCAGAAGAGTCCAGCTGAATCAGGTTTCGACCACCACACACATCATTAGTAAATGCCATAGTCGATCTACGTAGAATTCACGATGTTGCTCTATTACTTGTGTTCCTTCCCTCTCTATCCATTTCTCCCCTCCCTTCTTTGTACCATATCTATATATCGGCTCTTCTTTCTGCCCCTTACTTAGGGGAAGGCAGGAAAACAGCCAATCCGGCTATGCCTTTCCCTGGGGCTATACAAAAGTAAATTAGTGAATTTTCAAACCTAATGTTCTGACGTGTATATTGTAAATGATATAAATTGTGTTTTATTTTTGTATACGTGTGAATAAGATATATATCAATATCCTGTGCCCCTTCTTTGGAACGATCTCTAAAAGCTCGTTCCAATGAGAGGTCACATGATATGATTCTGATAAAATTTAAAAAAAACACATCTTTTTTTTCAACTACGCATTTCGTAAACTTCGCAGGCGGATCTGGACGATTCGTTAAGTAAAAGGTTAACTTACCAGTTATCTGTAGAGCAATAATGTATTCAAGCTCGTTTCAGTTTTAATTAAGTCGAGTCCAAGAATGTAATTGTTCAATTTGTCGAGACGCTTTTCGTGTTTGCTTGTGTTTATTTTAGTAGGAATTGCGTTCCATTACTTTGATTGTTTATAATCGAACTCATGACTGGGAAGATGGTATAATGAAATACACTTGGGCACACGCGAAGATTCTTCATGTCACTTAAAGCATTCTTCAACAAATTTCTGTCATCGGCAATTACATGTAAACAGACATTTGAAGAACTGCAATAGAGAATTACAGACATGTACAAAGAAAATGTACGATACAAAAACGTAAAGTTACAATCCGTTTATGTCAGTATCCTACGAATATCGAATTTCGGGTAGAATCGAATCGCGAATAGATTGAGGTAAAGGATGTCGAATCAAATCGGATCTTGAATCCAATCTCACCGCTCTTCAAGATGTAGATATTGCACCTTGTTGGAACGATAAATATAGAATAAACGCATAGTGTTTTCAAGTAAAAAAAAATATTCTACGAGTAGGATTAAGAATGAAACCGACGAGCCTCTGGCGAGTCGGTTTCATTCTTAGTTCTACGAGTAGAATAATTTTTTTATTTGAAAACACTATACGTTTATTTTGTTTATCCCATAAATCATTTACCGGGCAGTCGCGGAGAAATCGTGCTGTTACTCGCTACAAAACACAGCGAAAAGTGAGGAGCACATAGGTCCTATTCGAAGACAAGCAAAATTGACCAAAATAAAAAAGGCGCAGTGATACATTTCTGTCTAAAAATAATTCCCCTACAAACCTGAGCAAAACTTGCAAAAATACTTTATTAAATGAACAATGTATAGTGTTTTCTACTGGTATTGTGTAATACTTTCAAACAGGTTTAAAGAAAACAATAATTGAACTGTTAATTATACTACACGAATGCGGTAGAGGTCAGAGGCCAACAAGTCCGTCTGCACTGTTGGAATAAATTCTTTCAGTGTTAAAAGATAGATCATGAATTGGGCCTTGCGAAGGTTCGAAGTTCAATTCGAATCGAAATCGTCGCATTGGTTCGACTCGAATCGCGGTGAGTCGTAAATTTTCGTTTCGTTGAGATGATCTCAAACTCGTACCAAACACTTACCTTTGAACTCTTCTTCCAGTATCAGGTCTCCAGTAACGGACTCCTGATGATAGGAGACGATTGCAGAGAAGCTTCGATTCTAAATATATATCCATTCCGTTTCTAGCATATTCCGCATTTTTGACTAGACAAAACATAAAGCGAACTGCAGTTGAAATCTATACCTCAAGGGTTGAATTCGATAACTGAAAATCCAATACTTGCGAGGAGAAAATAGTTTTGTCCTCACTGCTGAAGGATACACTTTCCGAACTATTTTCAGCGCACCTTACCTTTTTATGTTTCAACGTTCCACATTGGTTTTTTAAATTAATTGATTACATCTTATGTGATAAACGGGAAAATACCCATTTTAATTTCTTATGGGCGGGGGGGGGGGGTGCATACTTTATATCAGCTGGTTGATGATATAATTGCAAATCTCGGCGGCCTTTTTTCAAACCACAATATCAAGCTCACGGCCAACTGGAAACATTTTTCATAAATAATCTTTGAATCCGCAAACGTTCTCAGTGTATAATATATATATGTATAAACATTCAAAAAACTACTCTCGTGAGACCCCCCCCCCCCACCCCCAGCCCCCATATATATAAATGACTAAAAGCTGTTGAAGTGCAGCGTTGACTTATTTTGAATTCTCTCCAACGATTGTTTTTCATTGTGCCGTCTGCTTGTCGACATCTTAACTGCAAGCAAAAGTTCATTGTTATAAGTCTGCGTGTGTTCCACGATGAGGGCTTAGAACGGAGCAGTGAACTTCATTCCAACCAAACAAGCAACCTATAAAGCAATTTGTTCACCAGTCTCTTTTCCTTAAAACGTTTGCACTCGAGCAACGCCTTCCCAGACAAGAGGGAGTTTAGATACTTCTAAATCAATCTGTTAATTATAGGCCTATCGACATGAATCGACCATTCCACCGACACTGGAGAACCCAGACGTCGCATCTTCCATAAAATGCCATTGTTCACAAATTAAATCTCCTACGCTGTCGCATGCTAGGTGATAATTTGGAATGAGATACGCCGCGAGATGGCTGCTTTATACTAACATATCGCGGGATTTAAAACATAACCAATAGTGGTACACTGACAGTGTATGTTTATCGTGACACGTCGGCAGAAATCTCAAGTGGACCACAAGAAGAAGATCATTGTTAGTAATTGAATACTGTCTGCCTTTAAAACTCTTAACCTATAGAATCGACCCTCAAACTTCCTGCTAGTATGATCAGTCTCATGTTGCATACTTCTAACGTACACTGTAAAAGAATTACCACAATATTCCTGACTTCACATGTTATTTTACCAAATTTTCTTATTACCATACATATCGTCGCACATTGTGTCTGTCGCATGAGTAGCCGAGTGGAAATGTCACAAGTTACATTGCCACAACAGTACTTATACACTCTAAAAACTAAAGTGTTAAAACTGACACTTTCAAGGTGTTAAACCCATTCTAACTCTTAGGGTTTGATTTTAACACTCAAAGTGCAATGCTTTAAGCACTTAGACATTACAATCGTCAGACATCTGAAACTTGAATGGATGGCACTTCCCATGTGTCTAGCATTGGCATTGGTGGTTCTTCCAGAATCGTCCATAATTTGATTTGCGCTTTGTGGGTACATAATTAAAAGGACACAACGCAGATGACGCGGATCAGGCTCGAGAGTTCGAGCCTGATCCGCGTCATCTGCGTTGTTTCCTTTTAAGTGTCGCGACATTGCACTTGTCAAGTGGTATTATTGTCAATACCTGTCAAGTTCTGGGATATCTACACTTGAACAAAGTGCTAGTTCAGCACTTAGTAAGTGTTAAATACAGCACTTAAAGTGTAGTTTTAAAACTTTAGTTTTTAGCGTGTAAGGTGGCGCGCGTATTGTTGTAACAATATAACTTGTAAGACAGATAGTGATAAGAACATTCTCGCAAAAATGAGATTCTGATTGTCTTCATCTCCCATAGTTTTAATTTACATTCTAAAAGAAAATTTAACATTAAAACAGTCGCAAAGCGGGAGATCTGAACAGTATATTTTTTCCATGTCCATTCGGTCGAATTAGGTGCAAAACATATTGTGTTTTCTCCAGTACCCAAGCATATATTCTCGGTTTTATCACCTGACAGAAATATATCCAACTGCAAAGCAGAAAATCGAATATTTTATATGTTTTGGGAATATTTTCACTGGATGTTCACTGGATGTTGACAATAGTAAACTATATAGGGAGATGACTCACATAAGCTCCAAGCTCCACACTTCCTGTCAAATCCTTCCTTTAATTAGCAATTTGTTTAATGTCAAATATATGTTATATTGTGAGCTACGGTGGCTTGTGCTGTTACTTTTTTGTTGTTATTCATTTTTGTAACATATAGCATATTCTTTGAATAAATATTGTTTAAACTAAAACTAAACTAAAAATCCTTTTCCGAATAGTTTAGAACGCAATTTGAAAATGGAAATTACAACGCGTTGAGACCCGCTGTCGTGTTTTGTGTGTTTTGAGTGGTCACAACAAACATGCTTATTTTGACAACTGTCTGGGCTTTTCTTCAAGAAACATTTTGCGAAGAGATAATTTTCCTTGAACATTGTACGTATAAATTCTATTTTTCGGTCGGATAGCCATTTAGAGTCTATTTTGTCTGCGCTCTTGAAATCCCATTTGCCAGCAGTGTCAATGTTACAGAAGAATGCATGCATATGTTAAACAGCGCATCGTATTTTTGAGATAGTTGTTGACGCGCCAATCATTATACTCAGTTCGCCAATCTTTGTGGAGCCCAAAACACCACCCTTACAGAATTTCTTTTTTTCTAGGGTCCGTACAGAACAGTGCACTTGAATGGTCTTCATGTTTGTTTTGTGGGATGTTCCAACAGGCAGCGCCCGGTACTTTGGGATACGCACTAAAAGTTCTCGTTTGTTGACCAGTTCATGTCTTGTTCCATTCAGTATTCTATTCAATGATATGCGTGTGTGTCTGCGACTGTTCTGTGAACCTTGTCGTGGAATGTTCGCACATTCATGATTACGTTTACCTCTTCAACTGAAAACTATACTCTTCCCATTCAGGCAGATTCGCGCCTTTGCATATACCTGAGTTAACACTTTACCCAAACATAACGGACAAAACCGGCCAGCGCTATTCGCAAAAATCACAGTCTAATTTTTTTGTCTCAAAAACATAGCTTATGACCTTCGTTGGAACGAGCGCAACGAGCTCGTTCCATTGAGGGGGACATACGCTATGTATATGACTTACAAAATAAAAAAATAGTTCAAGAATTTTGTTTGCAAGTATTGCCTGCCTTTAGTGTTATGTAAAGGGTTTAAATAAAAGGCAGAAACACATGTAGTCGGTTTGGTCTCGGCTCTTCGAAGCTCTGTGGAAAGAGCTTGTTGGGGAACTGCTACAATTTGTGGTAGAAGAGTACGAAATCTCTTAGCTCCCTGTTATGAGTGCAGGTAGGGAGCGTAGTGGTTCAGTAGGTAGAGATGCGTGCTGCAAGCCGAGAGGTCTTCAGTTTGAATCCCACCTGCGGTAACCGCGTTGTGTCCTTGGACAAGACACTTAATCACAATTGCCCACATGGGGGCACGGCATCGTGTATACTAAGGCGTACTGCACGTCGATGGTGCACTTGTCTTCAACCATTGCTAACCCTGCTTGTGTGGAGTTGGTACGTTGGTGAGTCTGACAGGTGCTCGTCGTTGCTCGGTGGTTCTCTCCGGGTATTCCGGCTTCCTCCACCAGAAAAACTGTCCGACACGAGGTGACCCTGGCTGTCGAAAGTGTCGTTATATCGTTATATACAAATAAATAAATAAATAGATAAATAAATAAATAAATAAATAAATAAATAAATAAATAAATAAATAAATAAATAAATAAATAAATAAATAAAGGAACCCTACAGCTATGAATAAAAAGTGAATAACCAACAATGCAGCTTGGATATGAATTTAGGAGAACTGTGGTGATAGCGGCTTCGTCTGTACCGCCAAACACCCATTTAGATAGATGTGTACTAACGGCTGTCTTCACAAACAACATGGTGACTATGGATAATTTTATTGACGTGGTTTCCGCAAAAATAATGCTAGCCTCGTCCCAGAGCAGAGGCTTGTCACCTGAAACACAGTTCACTTCCATTTTGCGGTTACCTGCCAACTGCCAGTGAACAAAGAACATAGATTCTGAACGACGCCAAAGACGAATTTTGACGTTTCCGGCACTACTGCGGACTATTTCGCGTGGTGGGAAGATGGAGAGGAGGCGTTGGATCTTGGCGACATCCAGTTCGCTGATAGCATTGAAGCCACACAGGCCGTATGGATACGTCTTGAAAAGGAAGTTCTTTTGCGAGCGTGGTGAAGGATACTGGGTCGTGAAGATGCATTTGTTCCTGTAAAGTCAGAAAGGGGAAAGTCTAGGGTGTTGTTGAAATTACATAAAACACCACACCAGTCACCCTTACTGGGATCATCAGCCCGTACTACAAATATAGTTAGCTGGTCATCGTTGTGGTTTACGGTTTATATCCCTCAGAGAACGACACCCAGCAATCCTAACTCACTCAGATATGGTGATTTGAATAGCGTTTCCCGGAGAGGGCTCGAACGGTGCAAGGATGCACTTGGAGGATAAGGGCTAATCCCCGCCAGGCAGTAAGAAATTCCAGTGGGAAGAAAGGACCTACAGAACTCTGACCGCGAATGAACTCGCTAAGGTCTTCAACCGAGTCTTTGTTATGAGAGACATCGCTGGTGAGCATATCCACAATGGCGATAAATATGAAGGGAACGCTAACTGCCTATACAGACACAACTACCTCTATATTTGTTGCAAATGTTGATTTTTCAACCAAAATGGTAAAATGCTCCAGTGATAAATTTAAGATGTATCAACACAGTTCAGTTTTGTTTGAAGATAATTTAATAAAAATGCATGTCTTTTTGCTGGTTATATTTTTCCGATTATATATAAACTTTCATCTCCAACCACCACCATAAACTTAAACTAGACCTTTGTGTTTGACAAGGATAATCTGATGTGCTTAAGGAATATGGTTTAAGTTGAGGAACTGGTAGATATCTGAGTGCATGAACATTCTTTCAGGGAGGCAGTTACTATGGAATTTATTTCCTATATGTGTAAAAGCCTCTACAATCCATCTATGCACTAAGGAGTAATTTATGTTAATAATACACACGACGATGAACCTTAATGTTCTATGTCCATTACCACTACTATTCAAACTAAGAATATAGTTCTCTTGGATGATAATGTTCTATCTCCAAAAATACAAGCCCCATTTTAGATTAATAGTCATAGTCAAGTTTACTAGAGTTTTTTAGGATAACAGTTAGTTAGAATACTTTAACTGGTAAAGTGCTAAATTATTTTGGGTTCTGAAAATTTCTTTATGCATCATTGCCTTGTTACAATTTATGGGAGAGTGCCAAGGCACTCTCCCATAATTTGAAACAAGGCAAATTCTAACAGATAAAATAATATCACTTCAAAGATAATATGAAGCATATCCGCAGAATATGAAGCCTTTAAATTGCGGTGCCGGCACTTCAGAATAAAGCCCAAATATGGGCTTCCAGTTTTCTACTAGTTAATGAACAAATCAACCTTTAAAATATGAAAAATTGTTAACAGCTTTAAAAGCAGGGGGGGGGGGGGAGGGGAGGTCCAATCTCTGAACATCATTTTATCAAATGAAAACAATGGACATAGAACATTACGAGATTCAGCTAGCGATAAACCTGCCGATAATTCAGAATCGCCAACACAAAAGGCAGCTATTCTTTCATTTAATTGCCATCGTTCCAACGGGAAAAACATGAGTTACCCTAAGCAGAAATATGCAAATCAAGAAGCTGACTCGATGTCAATCCCGAATATCAGGCCATCTCTGTTGACATTGAATGAGATCTTGGTAGGGGCCTGCTCTTCCGTGAATTGTTCGGTAACGGTTATTGCAACTGAAGTTTATTCATACTTGATTCCAATGGAGGAATATTGATGTACAATAGTGCTTTTTCAGAACTCACACATTCACCTCTTCACTTAGTGCTTTTGCAAAATGGCTTGGTCCACTTCAAATATTACTTTATTTTACAATAGTCAAATGTTAAGTTTGACAAATTAATATCTTCCACGTGCAGCCATGCGACAGCAGGTTAACCCCCTGAACACTGATGTCAAAGTATCTATATTTCAGGCAGAAAATTTTTTCCATAATGCAACTAGAAATTTAACCAATTCGATCTCGTTTGACAGAGCTCATTGAGCTCTGTCAAACGAGATTGAATTGGTTAAATTTCTAGGTGCATTATGGGAAAAAACAGCTTCCTGAAATTTTGGTATTTTGACATCAGCGTGAAGCTGGTTAAAGATATCAATTTGTTTACTTTTGCAGATGCCAAAACAAAAACAAAAAGTCAAGGTTTGCTCTTCTGGAGTCAGAACAAAAACAAGTTCCTTTTTACGCAACCAATATTTGCAATACACGGTTACGGTATAAGCAGTGGTAAACTAATTATGGGCACAGTGGGCACAGTGCTCACAAAGGCCTGCATATCGCTGCATATCAGAATATCAAAATTTGGAAAAGCATAATTTAATTTGATTTACAATCAAAGGTTTCTGGGAAAAAACGCATAACTGAGTTTCATTTGCAAGGTAAACACCAAGAAACTAGATTTATAAGAATATTAAGCAATACATTTAGTTTGTCTAATATGGTTTGATTGGGGTTTTACATCGCTTTCAACAACTATGGTTATATGATGCCTATATCAAGACGTTGTTAGCTCCCAATATGAAGGAAGAATTACTCAAACAGATCCACTGGGTGGCCTAAGGAATCCACCAACCACTGGGGAGGAACTGACAAGCTCATCCACAAAGATACCTCAATATAAGGATAAAACAAATTCCTTATAATTTGCTACATCAGTATAGTAAAATGTTCTATGTGAACAGCCAGGCCATCGCTGCCGTGCATTAACAGCATGGCTACCAAATGTGGACCTATTATACCCGGGCCCACACAGGGTTCAAGCTATACAGTAATGTGTCTTTGTGAACTAATGTGAATCTGGTAAGTTTGGAAAAATGCATCTGATAGAGAAAATAGAAACATGTTTGAAAAAATAAAAATATGCATTGAATCAATGTGCATTACGCGTTTGGAGTTGGTGTTCGAGTGCCGAAGTTTTGTACATAAAATGTAGGGGGATGGCACCCCCCCCCCCAAATTGTCATGGAAAAAATATGCAGGAAAGGGTGGGTGGTTCAAAAAATCTGCAAAAACAGAATTCCACCTATGCTCAAGCATTTGTTTTCCGCCCCCCCCCCCCTGTCAGTGTCGGAAACTAGGCTTTGTCGCTGCTTGAAGAAATAGATTCACGCCGCGGATTAAGCCAAAACTCAAGGAGTGTCGCCTGAGCCCGTGCGTGAACGTATATCTCACCGTAACGAACCCGCCAGTTTCACTTTTCTTGGGGTGGTTCTTATCCTGAAGGGATCACTGACATTTCCTCGAAAAGCATAATTGAACAGGGGTTCACTGAAACAACAATTTTAGTACATATATATATATATATGTATATTTAAAAATGAATATGGTAATTTGTGACTTACATGGAATCCAATGAATAGGAAAAATAAAACGTCAACCACCCCCTACCCACACAGTTTTTAAGTCACTTGCGGGCCCACATACTCTGCTGTCGCTGGTTTTTCCTCCTTCTCGCTGGTGTTTGTTCTTTGGTCGCCTCTTCACTTAACCCTTTCACGGCCGTCACACGGTCACTAACGTATTGTCACTTTATCCGGACACCTTTGCTCTAACAAGTGACGGAATGTCACTCTACTACTGCCGTCGCACGGTCACTAACGTATTGTCACTTCACTATATCGCATTCCATCCAACAAGTGACGGAATGTCACTCTACTACTGCTATCGCACGGCCACTAGCTTATTGTCACTTTACTTTACGCTTTTCACTCAAGCAGTCGCCACCAATGGGGTTAAATACTCCCCTCCATTTATCTCAGAATAATGTTCATACAGGCAAAGCCTACTCTGCCTACATATGGCTTGCCTTCCAAAACAGGTAATGCCGTTTACCTAAATGCAAATACCTCCCTGGGCTCGTACTTCGTGTTTCTGATCCTATTCTCGTATATGGCCACCGACTTGGCCCTCAACTGCTCCGATTCTAAATATGAGCTCTGTGGCTCCCCTACATCACAACTTGCCTATACTTTCGCACCGATGCGGCACCTCCTCTAACCTATAGCATGGGTCATCCCCATCTAATCGCAACGACCCACAGTCTTACGCACCTTCAGACTGGAATGAATTTTTTCGAGAAACCCCCGACTTTTATTTCGATAGCCAGAACATCAATCCTCAGTTTAATTGTTTCTCTTGAACTCGGCCGCTTAGAACTATCTTAATTTCATATTCGCTTTAAAATTTCTTTGAAAGACTCGCATTTCGGCATTCCTTGACATTTCTGAGACAGGCTAGATGCATAATATGGGTGTGTGTCCAGAACATGTGCGATGTACTGTTTTCACCACCATTACCTATTAACTGGCCATAATTACACAGATAATGACTACAGGGGGGCAATGGCTTCCACCATGTTTAATCTCTTACCACATATCCCATTATAGCGTTAAACAGAAACGCGGTAATGAACATACAATTTCATGCTTAATTTGCAACGCTTGAATTATTGCTGGTCTGTTTAAATGCCAAATCGTTTTTTGGGGTCCGTCATATAAACGCACATCCTTATCCTTTGTCCCGAACGAGAACAATTATCAAAGCTTTTTACACTAATATGCAACAAAATCGAAAATTCAAGCTATCACCTTCACAATCAAAAGCACCAAGAATAATTCTAGAACATCTGAGCTTCAAGCAACCAACAGTATGCCTCTGTTTTCTTGTAATAGTTCATGTTCAGATTGTAGTTGACATTCTAGCTACCAACGCACGACTACGGTCAACTATTTTAAGTTTCTATTGCATTTTAATCCTTTACATAACAAGACTGAAAAACGACACTTGCATTTTTTTCTTAAATAACTGAGCACTTTCATTTCTGTTTGAAAAAACATAGATTATGACCCCTCATTGGATTGCGCGTGATCCACTATGGGTTCGTTCTCGAGCTATGTCTTTCAGGTGAAATTGAAAAACAAAATCTAAATAACGATTTCTGTGTGCATCTTCAGACAGATATAGCCATCTAATTTGGTAAGAATGTTGACACGCACACTATTCATGTTGTCCATTCTGTTTTAAGGTCACTTCCAGCTTATGTAGCTCCAAAAATCAATTAAGGTAATTTACAAAAAGGAAAGAAATTTTGTTTTGACACCTCCTAACGGTATCTGGTCACTTCGGCCCCAGGGCCTTTCACCGTATTTCTCGTATCGTCAGTTTGGACCTTGTTACTGAAATACGTTTTGTTCTCGTGGCTCGTTCACTTCCGCAGCCATCATCACTACAGGTTAGGATTTTTATAAGTTGGTATTTTCACTGACTCTATAAGGTAGATGTGTAATTACTTCTAAGCTGCAGTCCCATGGTTGCAAAACTGAAAATATTAGTTCGATTACCCAACAAACTACCTAACAACAGATTGCCCCCAAATTATGAAACGACAGAACTGTCTTGTAAGATACAACCATTGTGCAATAACAGGGTGAACGGGTTAATTAATGCTATAACTCGCACTGATTGTGGTGTTACAAAAGTCCGTTTTTTCAGAATCTATTAAAGCTCCCCTGAGACAAATAAAACACCGTGGTCATAAAGAACTAATTTGCTTCAGGCATACATCATTCTCCCGGGCACTGGCTGATTGGATTTTCATGTCATTCATTGATCACTGACCAGAACGATCTAATGGAACTACCAGACCAGAGGCACTTACAACAGACAAGCGGTTAACCCTATCTGAATTTATTTCTGGTGTACAGTACAGCCGCCGTGGACTGGTCACTTTCCACGGGTGGGCAATATTTCCACGGACGCAATAATAGTAGATTTTCAAACACTAATTATAGAAATAATCATCAAAGATTTAATTAATGAAGCACCGGGTACAACCCGGTGCTTCATTAATTAAATTGTTGCTGCTGATGACTGTTATTACCTAGTCAACGCATGCGTGGAGGTCACTGCCCACGTGTGGATTACGACCAATCTACGGCGACTGTACTGTAGCTAATCATCAATCCAGTCTCAATATATAGAGGATATTCACGAAAATTTGATGAATACCGAAAATATCTCGTGAGTGGCTACAAAGAAATATGAGGATCTTCACGAGCGACGCAGTCGCTCGTGAAGATCCTCATATTTCTTTGAATTTTCTTTTTATTTAATGCTCTACGACTACAAACTCTCCAATTTGTGGCCTTTATTTGCCATTAAGGCGCAAAATTTATGTGCCGAACCGGCGTCCATACAAAAATTACAACAACCAAACTCCAACCATTGGAATGTGTGAATATCCGCACAAAAAGTAGTCCCGTCTTATTTCTCCCCTAACTTTACGATTTACCAAGGCTGGCGAATTGAAATAATCGCAATGTGTTTCGAAGAAATAGAACAATAACAAAAAACACCACTTTCTTATTTTCAATAACAAGACACGTCATTTTATTTTTTTTGAACTCAATGCACTGAAGACGTGTGAAGTTGAACTGAAGAAATTTGAAAGTGATTTCGGCTTTTCGCTGGAAGGTGAATGAGAAAGTCAAACTTTGAAACCGCTGATTTAATGAATTGATTTAGTCACTGTCACTATACAATTATTCGAATTCGTTTGTATTTGGGACTCTGGAATTCATTACTGATGCGCTGACTCGTTTAAAGTACATGTGATTCGTCATCCGAACCTACGATGAAATATCGATTTCTAAATATCATTTTGATATTTCGTTTTGCCGACCGACAGGGGAATATGACTTAAATTTTCAGCGTGAATTGATGCCTGAGCATTAAATAAAACTTCTTCTTCACCCTCTCATCCAAGCATAAGCCAAACTTGAGCCTGATGTAAACTTGTTCTCACGCATTAGTCACCTTGAGTCATTTGTAAATTCTAACTTGTTAGTTGCACTGCTGAAATTAATGTCCGGTCAGATCATTTGTTTTCATGAACTCCACATCATCCTACATCATCCGAAATATTCATATTCAGGGAACACATTTTGTTGCGACCATTTACAGTTAAAACTAGAAGTCCTGTCACGAATTATCACGAATTGTGCGCTTATCTAGGCTTAATTGCGCGTAGGAATGCGCGCAATTGCCATATCGAATGGCTTCCAAAGCACGGCAGGTTCACCTGGTTACTCATAGCAAACACAGCAAATGTTTCGGCCAATAGACCTCCGGGTTACCCGGAGGTCCATTGGCTGAAGCATTGCTTGTGCACAGGCCATATGTACATAATTTGATAGCCTTACTATAAAACGCGTAGCTTAAAGCGCAGATTTGTGCGCATTTCATGAAAGGACTTCTAGTTTTAACTGTATCTAATATATAACTGCGAGCATCTCTATTTGTCTCACCCCCTCTGTCTTTCTATGCTTTTTTCAATAATTTTCAATACAGCACACCAAACCTGGTTACGATGTATTATTTAGGCCGAGGAGCAACATGGAATGGGTTTCGATCGTCTCAGGCCACGCATTATAGTGATTTAACGCGATTTGGATATATTAATTTTCGTGTGCGGTTATTGAGGACAATATTACTCATCGGAATAGAGAGATAAATTCACAAAATAATTAATATTAGTTAACCCTTTGCCTACCATGAGGCTAGACTCTGACACATGGAAAATGTGTTTTTTCTTAAATAACTAAACATTTTCATTTTTTGCTTTATAAACATATCTTATGACACCTCAATGGAACACGCTCGATGAGGCGAAAATTGAAAACAATTAAACAAGAATGAGAAACCTTTTTTGGCGTTGATCCGGGGGGGGGGGGGGGGGGGGTGCACTAAAAATTTGCAAGACGTGACGTCCTATTTTTTATTCGGCTCCTTTTTACACCCCACCCACCCACTACGTGCAATTTTTCTACTACCGGTCTCAGACACCCATCCCCCACTCTCCCATTAAAATCCAAAATAACCTTACCCCAATTGCCCACGTGGGGGCACGATGACGCTGTGTGCTGAGACGTACTGCACGCAAAGGTGCACATGTCTTCAGCCAATCTAACCCTGCCTGTGCTGTGTAGTACGCAGTATCGCTGTGCAGTGTGTAGTACAGTTGTGGGTTGTGATGTTGAAGAGCTGACAGCAGTTCGTCGTTGCTCGGTGGTTCTCTCCGGGTACTCTGGCTTCCTCCACCCGTGAACCTGTCACCGACACGATATGACCCTGGTTGTTAAAGTGTCGTTAAACACCAATAAATAAATAAATAAATAAATAAATAAATAAATAAATAAAGCAATTAATAAATAAATAACTTGGGTTGAATTTAGTGCATCAGAGAGAATTTTCCCAAAATATTGTCTGCACATTTTCTACATTTCGAACAAGACACCCACCCCCTACTAACGAGTGACATTTTCCCAGATTAAGCCCAATATTCTCACATATAAAGCCTCCTGATGTTGTATTTATATTAAGAGTGTGATGTACAACATCATCGTTAAGGTTTGAAACACAAATGATGGTAAAAATTAGCGGATATATTGATATATTTTTAAAAAGTTCAAGCAATTGCACAAGTTAGAAATGCACATTTTTGGCGCACTCAAGAGACCCACCCAAACCCACGTCACGTCTTGCAAATTTTTGGTGCCCCCCCCCCACCCCCTGGTTGATCCGCATGAAATTAATGTTCATGGTAGTTTTGATTCAAAAGGCTAGAATATTTCAGTTGGTAGAAGACCAACTGAAAAATTTCGGTCGACTAAATCTAAAAAATAGGCAAAAGACTATTTTAGAGTTCGACTTGTTCCAGGCCATAATAATGTCTCATTTATTTACGAATTTTATAGTGACTTAAGAGCTTGCGTCCACGTTATAAGTTATTGTAATGAATTGGCGGTAAGATGGTCGGAGCTTATGTTCAAACGAGACGCGAAGCGTCGAGGTTGAACATACGCTTCGAGACGCAAACCTCATACCATGTTGCCGTTAATTCATCACAATAACATATATGTTCCAATAGGCACTACCCATAGCTCAAAACCTGCATTGTGAAACACGAGAGGCTTATTCCTAAACATGTGATCGTTAAAAGTTGCCTTGTTCAAGGCAACTTTTAACGATCACAGGTTTAGTAAATAAACCTCTCTTGTATCCCACGACGGCACTGGATAAATAATCAATAAACCAGATAAACTCATTCCATCTCAGTTCAAATCGTAGATCGGTTTACAATTTAAACACTTTATCCGGAACACAGTGTGCTGCACGAGTGAAAAATCCAGAAAAAATGAAGCGGCTTACTCGTCACTTCGTCGGTGAAGCAGTTACGAAAACGGATGACGTCATTGCAAATATTTTGCATTGTGACGTCAGACGGTAAAATTTGCCACTTGAGCAGTAAACATAGAGTATACTAAGGGAGCTCTCGTTCAATCAGAGAAGGAGGATTTTAGTCTTGTTGGAACATTATAAGTTATTCTGTTTGTTGACAGGAGACATGGTCTCACTTTCCCTGCACGAAATGTATATTCAACCTCGGCTGGCGCCGAGGTTGAATATATGTTTCATGCAGGGAACGTGAGACATGTCCCCTGTCAACAAACAGAATAACGTATATGTCCCGTTCTTACGCACGCAAAATTGAATTGGAAAAAAAAAATCTTTTATTTAGAAAGCAGACGTTGTTTCGGTAAGGTGACTTTTATCATAACAGACTGGAGTGATTTCTCTTTATTCATTGTTTACGTACGCAATCAACGGGGCGAGATGCTCTCGATTCGTTTCAGTTTATGTTACAGTAAATTAATGAAAAGAGGCCTTATAATCTAATCGGTTTCATAAATAATTACCCATGTTTACATAACTAATCTTTTTGTACGTAATAACGGTACTTTTGTGTGTATTTTACTTCAGTTAAATATATTTGTCTCAGTTGATTTCAAGTGAAAAAAGACATTGCGATGAACCGTTGCTCATGGCAACGAGACGCTTTCCTTGACAGTGGACATAAGAATCGCTGACAGTAGACAAATGCGCGTGCCCGGCGACATAAAATAAAATCAACGAGGCATTGACCAATCACTGCAAGGTATTGCGGTTGGTATCGGGACATAGGTGAATATTACACTGCCGTTCATAATTCACTCAAATTGAGTAACTACAGCAAAGTAACAACTGAGTTATTTATTTATTTATTTGGGGTTTAACGACACATTTGACAGCCAGGGTCACCTCATCTCGGACAGTTGTACGGATGGAAGAAGCCGGAGTACCCGGAGAATACCACCGAGGAACAACCATAGAGTTGCAGTCTTAAGACAGTATGTAAGATTTCCACACCGTCATGGCGAAGGTTGTGAATGTTTCAGGATAAGTTTTCGTTCATTACAGATATATAGTCCCTTTCAACCCGTCACGTATTGGTAACAACCGCGGAGTTAAATGAAACTACAGAACTTATATTTTTGTGGAAAACGTTGGAAGGATATAGTCGTTACGTTACATAAAATGTTAAGCGTTGTAAGCTTAGAAAACTGTTTATGATACAGTTAGAACTAGAAGACCTGTCGTGAAATGCGCACAAATAGCACGTCGACTGGCGCGTTAATCTACGCGTTATGGCCATAGTAATGACATCAAATTCTGTACATATGGCCTGTGCACAAGCAATGTTTCAGCCAATGGACCTCTCCGGGTAACCCGGAGGTCCATTGGCAGAAACATTGCCTGTGTTTGCTATGAGTAACCAGGAGAATCTGCCGTGCTTTGGATGCCATTGGATATGGCAATTGCGCGCAATTCCCACGCGCAATTAAGCCTAGATAAGAGTACAGTTTGTGACAGGACTTCTAGTTTTAAATGTATTGCCGGTTAGGGTGGTATCGGATATCTCTTATTAGAATACACTGAACAGAGTTCAGTAAACGGATAGCATTCAGAGCCTATAATTTCAGGAGATTCATAACAAAGTCATTTGTTCATTGTTCAGATGAGCCAATGTGTTCAAACCAGCGTGCCAGTTTTCGTTAGGTTGTTACTTTATCTCTTAGTTGATATGTTCAATGATAAGTGAGGACGTTTGCCTTAATAGTGTGTTTTTTTATGCAAATCCCTCAAATTTCATTCCTTGTATTGTAGTGATTGCAATCAATGTAACGCACATTCAACGGCTTCTAGAATATTAGTTGAAGTTTAATAAAGAAATAAGATTAGTCAATCTTTTGAACGGGAGAAAACTGGGAATTTTATTATGATATGCGATAAGCTGGAGAGTTTTTGTGAATGAAAATTAGTTCCTATCCTCATATTTCATTCCGCGTATCGCAGTGTTTATAATCAACGTAACACACACTCAGCGGTGTCTACAGTATTACTTGAACTTCAAACGAAGAAGGAAGGAAAGACTGTTGGAACTGGAGCAAACATAGAATTTTATTATGATGTGCGGCAGACTGTGAGAATGTGTGAATGCAAAACAGTTCCCATTCGCAACGTCACGGACGGGTGGCATTCTTTGTCTATAACGTACGGGTGGAACTTAAATGTGCCGTGGGCAAAGTATATTTATATATTTATCATAATATTATCTTTACCTAACGTGCAAAGCAGACGACACTTGCCAAAAAAATTCTTGAATTACTGATTGTTTTCATTATTTGTCTCAAAAACATAGGTTATAACCCCTCATTGGAACGATCTCAACTAGGTTTTTGAGACAAAAAATGAAATGAAAAAATAATGAAAATTAATTGGCGATTTTTGAGAAAGGCGCTGGCCAGTTTTGGACGTTACGTTGGGTAAAGGGTTAATTTGGGAGAAACATGTTGACCACCACTCTTCTCTCTCGTTGATAAGACGTAGAGTGAAAATGCCATCATTATTAATGATTTCAGCTGAAAATGCAGGCCATCAATATTGTTTGGTCATCAATATTTCAAGATAGGGGAGAGCAACACGGTGACGTCACGAGGATTTTTTTGAAAGAAATAATGAAGATAGCTACTAGTGTGAAAGAATGGTACTTAACTCTTAGATGCCGGGGAATCAGAATGAATTAATTGAACATGACATGCCGCGAAAAACTGACAGTAAAGCAGGTGCTTCTAGTCAAGTGTCGTCTGCCTATTCAGGCAGACGACACTTGACTAGAAGCACCTGCTCAGGGTTGAATTCTCCCCCAGCCCAAAGATAGCCGAACCGTCACAGCCAGATTACCTGCAGTATTACATCACAGACAACAAAACTCGACTCCCGTCTTCAAAGGGATAATTGTCACTGAGCCGTTTTGACTTAATTTAAGTGCATTATGGCGAGTGCGGTGCTTCAGTGGTAGACTCTTGGACTTTTATGCTAGAGGTCCCGAGTTCGATCCCCGTCCGGGACGATCCGCGTTGTGTCCTTGGGCAAGGCACTTTATCCCGGTTGCCTACATGGGTGCACGATGACGCCGTACTGCACGTCGATGGTGCAAATGTCTTCAACCGCTGTAACCCTGCTTGAGCGGAGCTTCAACAGAGCTAGAATGTTGAGGAGCTGACAGTTGCTCGTCGATGCTCGGTGGTTCTCTCCGGGTCCTCCGGCTTCCCCCCACCCGTAAAACTGTCACGGTCACGCTTAGCCATTATGCATAAGTATGTGACCTTAAGCACCAATAAATAATTAAATAAATAAGTGCATTATGATGGGTGGTATAATATTCACTTACGCAGACGCAAGCTCTTAAACCGTAAGTCAAATTTCTTAAACTAATCAGACGCTGTTATGGCCTGGAACAACTCTAAACCTTGTTCTGTTATATTTGATTGGATAGTGGCAAATGCCACTATCCAACCAAATGTAACTGAGCAATGAGCCATAAACGAAGTATGATTCTTGTGATTGTGGGTCAATACGGAGGCCCCTCCAACAGAGTGTAGACGTTATAGCCCCACCCTCTAGACGGTATAGCCTTATCCTGTAGAAAAAAATCCTAAGTTTTCTCCCGTTCAAAAGACTGACTAATCTTATTTCTTTATTAACCCTTTACCTAACATGAAAAGCAGACGACACTTTCAAACAAAATTCTTGAATAACTAACTGTTTTCATTTTTTGTCTCAAAAACATAGGTTTTGATCCCTCTTTGGAACGAGGTCGATGAACTCATTCCAAAGAGGGGCCATAACCTGTTTTTGAGACAAAAAGTGAAAACAATAATGAAAATTAATTGGCGATTTTTAGGAATAGCGCATCGCCTATCCACAGTTTAATCTGCTGGAATTTTTAGTTGGTCTAAAAAACGATCTGTAGATTCACATTTCCGACCAACTGAAATACTCCAGCCGATTGAATCTAAAATTCTATGAATCAACACAAGAAAGGTTTTTCATTCGAGACTTGATTTGACCGAATGTTTAATGACATTTCCAATGCTACTGGACATGGATGTTTTCTAAATAATTATGAAGAAGGCTCACCACTGCTGTAGTGTTATAATTACTCCACGTAGTTCCAGTAATCGTGTTTATATCTTGATATTTTCAAGGCGAATTAAATACTTATTGGAATATCAATACCAGTGCATGAAAGAATATCCATATATCTGAGAGGCATCACATTACGTCAAGGGTAGTCTGCTCACAAACTCCACAAAAAGTTGGTAAACAAGTGACCCCCAACAGCGACGGGTGCGTTACGCAATATGACTGGTGGCCTGAGACATTGACGAATACGCTAAATAGTTTATACTGAAGATCTTTCCCTGCTGGTTAATTAGTTTACATTGGAAGTGTTGACTCAAAAAAAATCCGGTAGGATAAGCAGGATGTGCTGTTATTTGCGAGGTAAATGTTGGTTCGTTGATGACACTACTGGTATAAAGATTTAACCTTTGATAACATGTGGGAGCGCGGTGGCTCAGTTGGTAGAGGTGAAGGCTGCAAGCCGAGAGGTCCTCGGTTCGAATCCCACCTGCGGCAACCGCGTTGTGTCCTTGGGCAAGACACTTCATCTCCATTGCCCGCGTGGGAGCACGATGACGCCGTGTGCTAAGGCGTACTGCACGTCGATGGTACGCATGTCTTCAACCAATCTAACCCTGCCTGTGCTGCAGTGCGGAGTTACGATGTTGGGGAGCTGGCAGCTGCTCGTTGTTGCTCGGTGGTTCTCTCCGGGTACTCCGGCTTCCTCCACCCGTAAAACTGTCACGGTCATGATTAGCCATTGTGCATAAATATGTGACCTTAAACATCAATAAATAAATAAATAATTGATAACATGTGGGGAGGGTAGATTAACCTTTTGTGTGACTCACGGCGTGGAAGAGAAGCTAAACTCGTATCGGGTTTTAACCATTGAGGTATCCAGTGTTAACTCGAGAGGTAGAGTGTTAATGTTAGAGGTGTGAGAACGATGTTGTTACTGTTGCTGTGAAAACTTAGATACATAACGTAACATAACATAACATACTTTATTCATACCATATGAATAGTTATTATGTCTCAAAGTTAGTTTGTCCAATCAAAATGCTGGAATACCTTCTAAAGATTCCACCGTATCGGGTTACTCACCTGATATTAATTAATATCAGGTGAGTAGCCGCCATTACTATTTTGATGCAATTCCCCTCACTTCGAATTTTCAAAATCTGAATTAAAACAAAATAAGAGAATTTAGGTTCCGAAAATATTTTCAAGATACCGTATTTTGTGATTTAAAACATTAAATATGTAAAAAGATGGGCAGAAGATAATATTTGTAGTCTGAAAAGTTCTTTGTTTTACGACTCCTTCAGTCACTGTTTGGATCGGGATTTTTGTCTAGAGCAACTTTTGAGCCCTTTGATGATGAAAACGAACATTTGTCCAGCTCATCAATGCCAAAGGGTGCTCCTATTTTCAGAAATTGCAAAATCGGCAACATCAACATCACTATAAATAATAAATGAACAAACTTGTTTTTGAAACATTCCGATCAAACAGAATTAACAGAAAGTCGGTGTGCGTTTCAGATTCAACTTCAAAGTTCAAGTTGCGTTATTGTTATTGTTTGCTCTACAGTAAAAAGTGATTTTTAATGTTCAAAACTGCTTTATTAGTCCTTTTTAGGTAGTAACAACAGTAAATGTACGCAAGGGGCCTCCAGATTATGCCGAGTTGGCAAGCAGCACTGATCTCAGTGGCAAGCAGCGATTCGTTTCATTTGTAAACAAGTACGGCAATCGCCCTTCGCAAAGTGATGATTTGTTTACAATTACCATGGTTACACGTACCGGTGCCTGTTACTGTTCATGATTCTGCGCGGTGCTATCAATAGTGGTTCCTGAAAAATAAATTCCGGGCCGTTGTTTGTTTATGGAGAAAATTATTAATCGCTTGATTTACATGGACTTTCGACATAATAAATATGTTACATGGCGTGTAGCTGGCTGATACATTTCCACACAAGGCTCTGAGTGTTCATATCAGGTTCGGCTTCGCCGAACCTGATATGAACACTCAGAGCCTTGTATGGAAATGTATCAGCCAGCTACACGCCATGTAACTTATAATACACTTTGGTCTTTTGACCATTAGTGGAAACATAAATATATACGGGACACATGCGCCATGTACACAAAGGCCTGCAATTCTTACCACCCCAACCCAAACCTGCTATGTTAACCCTTTGACTCCTAGCTTCTAGTGTGGAAATACCCATTCTCAGTAGATGTACGAAGACAGATCAGTCCAACGCAAAATACGGAAAGGGTCGAATAACATTATTCCATCCTCATAACATTACGTTAAAAATTTCTCTTTACAACTCGGAACTTGAAAGAAATGCCCTCTGTGTGGGAAATGCATGAAGAGACAATAAAAGAAATGCCACGGGAGCAAAATCAAAACGTGCTATAAAATCAAGAAGATCCATGTACCAGTAGCTACGAGACAGCTTGGACCCGAAGAATCTATGAAATCTCAATTGAAACAAAATCAAAGAATGTTGAATGTGGTTAAATTCGTGGAATAATTGTGTACACGCTAAAAACTAGTGTTAAAAACTACACTTGAAGTGCTGTATTTAACACTTACTAAGTGCTGAACTAGCACTTTGTTCAAGTGTAGATATCCCAGAACTTGACAGGTGTTGACAATAATACCACTTGACAAGCGTATGTCGCGACACTTAAAAGGAAACAACGCAGATGACGCGGATCAGGCTCGAACTCTCGAGCCTGATCCGCGTGATCTGCGTTGTGTCCTTTTAATTATGTACCCACCAAGCGCAAATCAAATTATGGACGATTCTGGAACAATGCTAGACACATGGGAAGTGCCATCCATTCAAGTTTCAGATGTCTGACGATTGTAATGTCAAAGTGCTTAAAGCATTGCACTTTGTCTGTTAAAATCAAACCCTAAGAGTTAGAATGGGTTTAACACCTTGAAAGTGTCAGTTTTAACACTTTAGCTTTTAGTGTGTATCATCTTCATATTCATGTAAATGAATTGTTTTTTGGTGAACAATGATCGTAAATTCCCTTTAACACTTTCAAATCAATAAACTTAAGGAAAAGACTCATAGATCAAAATAAACAAGGATGGCTAGGGTAAAGTTGTGAGATCGTACCTGGATTCGGATGGCAGTCTCTGAGTGTCAACTGTAACCCTCGTCGATCGTAGCCCTCTCCCCACCATATTTTACCGTCATTACCATGACGGATTTTAACATGATAAGATGTCATTTGGGGAAATTTAAAAATAACACCACACATCAAGAAAGATGTTTTACCCTTTTCATGATGTAATAAATAATGTGAATTGAAAGTCAGACACCCCTGGTGCCACAATCACATATTTGAAAAATGTGACCAAGTTGGTATCTGTCCACAGCAATTTGTGGCATTTGAAACGCTAACGTGAGAAAGCACATGCCACAACAATGTTCCTTCTTCCTTCCTATTTGAAAGTTTCATTTCTTATCACAGCGATACTTTTTTATGGTTGCCCCCCAATGGAGAGTCGGGGAATATTTCGTCCCGTGAGTGCATCAAAGTGTCATCTGCAATGCTAAAATATTGCAGATGACATTCTGATGCACTCAAGGGTCGATTTATACTGAAACGAAACCTTTTAAACATTCTCATGGTAAAACATGAGTTTATTGCTGGTTAATTTTTCCCATTATATTCCTTGAACGGTTCATTATGTCACATTGAGGTGACTCTGTTTTGTTCTACTGTTAGCACAGACACTAAAGGCGAGACCAATAATTACATCATCAGCATTCAATTACTTGTATAATGTACGGAAGAGCAATCGATAAAGTGATAAATTAGTTATCTGATCAGATGTTGCGCAGGGAATTAACACTGCTCCCAAACCGGGTACCCCAGGGACCGTCTACTTTAAAAGCACTTGATGAATCGTCTGTCTGTTATAAATGGGTTGACAACTCACAAACGTTGTCACGAGGATTTTTCAATACTCCTGTTCTTAATCTTGAAATGTGTTGCAAGTGACCCAAGTTGTTCAGAGGCTTTCAGTGATGCGCTACTGCCTTTACCAAGACAAGTCGATTTATATGGTGTGTACGCAGCAATGTGAATATAAACAGGGACATCTAATTTCGACCAGGAGCCAATTCTATAAAAAAAAATTATAATTGTATTTTCTAGAATTGTATTTTCTACCTATTAATATAACTGACTAAAATGAATCATTAGCATTTTAAAAGATACAGCAATTTGCAAACTGAAAAATTGCCAGATCTTCGAAATTGCTAATGGTTCAATTTAACCCATTTAAAGTCATAACTAGAAAATACAATTCTAGAAAATACAATTGTAAACGTTTTATAGTATTGGCCCCAGATCGCAAATGGGGTGCGTTCTCGTCGAAATTATCTGGCCGCTTTCAACCCCACAACACTTTAGAATTTCAAAAGTCGAAAACGAAATACGAGAATATTAAATCTCAGATGCGATTTTCATTTGTTTTTCTTGAGTTGTCTTGACTTCGCAATATTTTATTTACAGAGTCTCGACCCAATTGTGTAAAGCCCCAGTCACACAGACAATGCGACCGTGATGCAACTTCTTGGCGACGAAAAAATTTGATATAATTCTTTGAAAGGTGTCTCTGAGGTAGCTGCAAGGTTTCAGAGCGGTCGCAAACCCCATTCGGCCGCAACCAGTCTTTTGAGCATGCACAAAAGACTGTCTACGACCGATTTGATCGCTCAGAGGTTTCATTCTTCTCCTAGAGGTCTCCAAGCGGTGTTATTTTAATCGTAGATTGGTATTCATTGTGCGGTGATCGGTTTTGTCTAGACAAGGGTGTTGACTTTGCAACCCAGTGGCGACCTATCTGTGATTGATCAGTGATGAAGGGTGATCGACCGGCGCTTCATCGGCGACTGGTTGTTGATCTGTTACAAAGTGGTTTCCAAGCGTGCGCCGATCATTCGCCGTTGGATTTGCAGCACGTCACCGTTTATAAAAAGACCGGTCTGTGCATTACAGCATCATTTTGTCACAAGTATTCCCATCGACGATTTTTTATTATTTCAATTATGTCCAGTCAATTGAAAGGTCGGCGACACCACTATAAACATGCTCGCAGAGATATGGTTTGATTATGAAAAACACCTTTTTTATAATCATTGTGTTTTGATCGGTGATCGATCGACTAGTCACCGACCAGTCCTCGTTCAGTTGCAACCAGTCACAGAAGATTCTCTGACTAGTCACCGATCGGTGTCAACCAATGTCAAACCTATCGTCGTTGTAACCAGTCACCGAAGATTCTATGACTAGTCACCGATCGGTCTCAACCAATGTCAAGCCTATCGCCGTATCTGCGATGAACAGTTGTCGATAAGTTACCGATCAATCACTGACAAGTTGCAAAACCTATCGCTGATTGAACGGCGATCATACCCAAATTCTAAAATATGGGTAGAAGTGGTTGCACCGGTATTAGCGATCGCCAGTCTGTCGCAAATGAAATCATTCGCCAAGAGGTTGCATCGCGGTCGCATTCTCTGTGTGACTGGGGCTTAAGTTTTGTGCGACCAGGTCGCGGGCTGGTCGTGAAGACACAGCTTTTGCGATCATTGTTCAGTATGAAAACTTGAATCATTATACCCATATATTAGTCTGATTTGAAGGCCCTGGCGAACACCATGTTTTGACTCGAATCGAATATCAAATAAAATATTCGCCGAAAATTTCGAATCGAATTTTCAACAATTTCAAGTCATTTGCATAAACAATGTAACAAAATTTGTGCAGGGTAAATCAACTCATTTTTTTCCTTTTATAGTTTTCCCAATATTAACACCCGTTGAAATTTCTCGGTTCTAGAACACATCGCGACGCGCAGGTGGACTTTATTTTTTATAAATCAGAATTTCAAATGGTTTAAAATTATTATCGTAATAGAATTTATCTTTTTTTTCTTTAACCCTTTACCAAACGCAGACTATATCAAAATTTATTATTTTAAATCTCATGTTTTAAATTTTTTCCAAAAATTTCAACAAAACCATATGATGTGACCCCTCTTCGGAACGAGCTCGACGAGCTCGTTCCAAAGAGGGGTCACATGATATGGTTTTGTTGAAAATATTCAAAAAATAATATTTTTTCAGCTGCTGAATTTGCATATTACGTTCTCAGGTGTGTGCTGATGCGGGCGATTTGTTAGGTAATGGGTTAATTTTGGAGAAGGGATCGAAATTTGAATATTTATATAACAGAATTTTTTATAGCGTAATTAAATATTAAATAACATCCATTGCTGTATCAATCCGAGATCGTCTCACTTACCGGGTTGCTATTGTTTCGGTAAAATGTGTGAAAATTAGTTAGACCAACGGGAGGCGGATTATAGTCAGTATCTAGTAGGTCTGTTCGCTTAACTCAAGTCGTGTACATTACCAACAACCAATCGGATAGGTGGGGCAGACCAGATTAACCCATAAGTGGCGTATGTTAATTAAAAATTACTTTATAAATACACCAAAAACCAGTACTATGAGACACAAAGTCCGAGTAGTTTAGTAGTCCAATTTCTCCAGCTAGAAATATTCTTTTGAAATGTTCAATTGAATTGTGTATTTTTCTGTATTTTCTTTTCCTGGGCGTAAACTTCCTCCACCCCCAGCACTCAACTGCAATATTGTGCATTCCTGGACTGATATGGAGTCTGTCATCTTGAGTAAATTAGGGTGAGAGCCAGCTTTAAACAAACTCAACCTTCTCTGCCGCCCTTCGATGTGCTTTGTAGTACGCGGTACGACCATATCAAAATGGTTCCACATGAACCGTCCGTTGTCACCTTCCACCCAAAATCTCGTAACATAGTCAGGAAACCGTTCAACACTTGAACTGAAAAGAAACGCAAACAGTCGCTGGTTTGGGAGCAGCCCCAGAATGTTATCCATAACGGTTACAAAAAGGAAAAAAATCCACCAATACGTGTTTTTGAAAGCTGGGAGTCATCCACCAGCCTATAAGGGATAGTGGATACTGAGCCTTGGCCATCTGATCTGCCTTCAGGGAAAACAGATGACGCAGCGATGGTTGGGACTCCCCCCCCCCCCAAAAAAAAAAGACAACAAAAAATAAACACACACACACACACACACACACACACACACACACACACACACACACACACACACACACACACACACACATCCACTCACAGACACACATCCGAAAGTCATTAAAAGGGTTGTTATATCTTTATTCAAATCTTTATTTATTTAAAATGTACACTCGTCCGAGCCAGGCAAGCTTGTTTGCATTTTGCATTTTCTGAAAATACCCATGACGTCTTCTACGCTTATTGGTTCGGTTAATTCATGGTCATCCCCATCTTCATGCCTTTGGTCGAAGTTGGGTTCATTGAAAATTGAGTTGTTATCTTGGACAGATTTATTTACTTTTACATTGAAATCATTCTCATATCTGTTCCCTTCTTGGGGACTATGAGCTTTCTTCAGAAGATCAACAAAAGCGCTGGCTTTTGCCTTGTCGTCCATGGCCATAGTTCCGTCGCTAGTCTTCAACGCATTATTATTGGCCGAGGATACTAAATAATGCTGCATATTTATACACTGTGAATTCAGTGAGTACTAAAAAAGAACTCGCTTTAAAATAAACTGCAAATTCTGCGAGTACTAAAAAAAGAACACACTTTAAAATAACATGTTGTATTCGTAAAAAATCACCAACACATGCAAACATATATGGAACAGACTATAGCGTGTTTACTTGGCATATTAGTTATTAATAACCTGCGACCAACCGGGAAGGTGAGATTAACCCATCAATCCAAACTAGAGAAGAAGACAATGCCTTCTGTTAATAAACATAACTTTGACACAGTTTCTTCGTCAATATTCGTCCGATTTATGTTAACAATTAAGCCATTAATTAAGAACCACGAGAGAATAGAAAAGTTTCGTTTCGGCAATCTTCGTAATTCAAATTCTGAAATTTCACTAACCAATCATTTTCAAACCATCGTGATTGTATATTTTTGTTAATGGATTTAGCAGGAGATTTAAACCAAATAAAAAAAAGAAAAGAAAACTTGTAGTATTTACGTTATTAGCATATTAATCGATTTTTAATTCTTGAATCCGATTTTTATCGGTAGAATATGACCATTGAAGTGAACACAGTGGGTAATTTCGCCGCGAAATCTCGTTGATAACGGACTTAAAACCCAGTAACTATTCGATACTATTATCCGAGCCTCAAACTCGAATGGAATTCGAATCGAATATCGGAGGTTAAATCGCATGATAAACGACTATTCGAAATTCGCATGAACCTACTGAGTTGATATACTTCTTCAAGTTGATATTCATATTTATTATATGTCTATGTAATTTAACCGCTATATATCACCACTGTTTGACGATCCTTTCCTGGTCCCCAGACAATCCACAGTGTGGAATCCGATTCCGTATCACTACAGTACGACGGACTATTTACGGATGCGTTCGAATTCGCACAATTAGCTGTTCCGGTCACAGAGAGTACTTTACTCCGAGTTGGAATGGGTGCGCTGGAACGGCGGTCCATTTTTTTTTATCGTATTCATGATATTTTTTTATCGTATTCATGCGCATCGAGGGATTCCGCGGAAGTGTGCGCCTTTTACAAAAATTAGTGTAAACAAAAATAGTTCTTTTTTACTTCAATCAAATTTACCAAAAATGGATTGGGGGAATTGTTAATGCTAGCATTGGCATGCGATGTTGATCAATATGTCATATAATAAACCTTTTATCGCTACAGTGAAGTGATCTGGGTCGTCGCATCACATCTCGTTGAGGAGGTCAGATCGCCGGATCAAACTCGCTGCCTGCGGCAACTCATTTGATCTGGCGATCTAACCTCCTCAACTCGACGTGATACTCCGACCCAGATCACTTCACTGCAGCGATAATATGTACTGACGGATTACGCGAGCTCAACGTTAATTGTGAAATTTTCTTGTCCCATGGAACAAATAAATGGATTTGAGTTTGCTTACCCTGTCCTAAAGCTTCTTAGGCTGACTACAGTGAACAGTGTGTAGTTTCGTACTCTGTACCAGAAGAGAGGGGCATTCAAATATTCGCTTGTTGGCCCGTCCAGTTGAAACTTGAAGACAAATTAACAATTAGCTGAAGTGATGCTCAGAGAGCGCATTATCCGGTGTCCACGAACTGCAGATTTATTGTTTGCCCTCATAACTTCAAAGAGTACGACCCATTCAGTCTTCATATTTAATTTAAACCATTCCCGTTGCGAATAGGAACTGATGTGAGTTTAACACGTTTAGTCGTCTACTTTTGCGTCCATCGGAACGCGAGTTGTCAACCCTCGGCTAATCAACAATTCTACTTCTGTTTAGTATTCTGTTGGTAACACTGGTCACTTGCGTCGAAATCAAAACACAAAAACTTTAGCTGCATTTTGAGGGAATATTAACGGAATAGTTAAACGAAAATATTAAACGAACATCTGTCTGTAGCCATTTACCATCCAAATAAGTTTAAACTGTATCTAAATAGCGACGAAATGCGAAAAACTGACCCTCCTCAATGCTAGAAAATCAGCGTACACTGCAAAAATATAGGTTCTCTTTACAACCAAAACTGGTTCTAATGTTGTCCCTGAGATGGAACCAGTTCTGTTTAAACAGTATTTATTTCGAATCAAATACATTTATAAAGATTAACATTAAATATTAACAGAATTAAACATAAATTGAGGGGGTTTCAGCCGTGAGTTTAAAGCTTATACGAGGTTCTCTCAAATCATTATTAAGCAAAGGAGATATAAACAGTTGGCATATCGAACCAGTTTTGGTTCTGTACAGAACCAAAACTGGTTCGATATGCCAACTGTTCATATCTCCTTTGTTTCAAAATGTTTGGCGACTGCGTTGAATAAGCTCCAAGTTTAGTGCTGAATCTACTTCAGTTCATGTAATATTCTGTTAAAATTGAATGCTTATCTTGGTAAATTTATTTGAATTGAAATAAATACTGTTTAAACAGCTCTGGTTCCATCTCAGGGACAAGATTAGAACCAGTTTTGGTTCTAAAGAGAACCTATATTTTTTTGCAGCGCAGTTTTGATCAAAATGCGTAATATTGTGATAATATTTTCTTTAGTTCAGACATGAAGAAGGAGGTAGTATGAAATATGAAAAAATACCCCCAAAACTCACCGTTTGGAGGAGTTTTCACGTTGTTTGACTTGGCGCCATCTTGAGTAGTGTTTCATCCCGTGAACGGGAATTTTCAGGTTCTCGTTTTTGAAAGTCATTCACTATACCGGGAATTTTCCGGCTGTCGTTTCTGAATATCAGTCCCGATATCCGGGGAATTCATAGGACAGAACCGGGAATCAAAGTTCGAATCCCGCAACGTTTGATTGACGATTCTAGTCTATGAATTTTCCTGGCATTAGCACTGATTTTCAGAACTGGTAACCGGGCAATACCCTTTCGCGAAATTAAAATTGACAATCGCCATGATCTCATGCATAAACTACAATACGCAATATTGATATTATAATCTATGAATTTCCCGGGCATGGTGATTGACTTTCTGGAGCCAAAGACCTGTGAAATTCCCGTTCCGGGTATTAAACCTTAATCTTGAGTGGAAGATGGAGGTGGGGAGCAGGTTGAGTTGCGTCGTTTTTACCTGACATTCCAGCAATCCAGTTGTATGGAGATCAGTGGTTTATACCTATAATGCCCATGAAGGCACTAACTTTACTACACTTTCATAAAAAGTGTTACGGCTGAATCGTCTGGTGTTTATGTATTTTTGTTTTTATATGTAACTTGCTCTTGCAAAGTGATTAAAATAAAACATGGTTTAAACATACCTGTATTGAAGTTTATCCCATAAATGGCAGTTTATTTGAACAATAAAGGCCTTGGATAAATTTTTGCTTTATTCACCTAGTACGGTGATAAATGTTCCCCGCAGGTTTAACACTGAAAGAATTTATTCCCCTAGTAGCGACGGACTTGTTGACCTCTGGCCTCTACCACATTTGTCTAGCATAATTAATAGTTCGATTGTTGATTTCTTTAAATAAATCGTTTTGAAAGTATCACAAAATGGTAGTAGAAAACACCACACACTACTCATATAATAAAGTATTTTTGCATGTTTAGCTCAAGTTTGTAGGGGAATTATTTTTTTCTAGACAGAAATGTATTACTGCGCCTTATTTATTTTTGCGAATTTTCCTGGTCGATCGAATTGGACCAATGTGCTCCTCACTTCTCGCTGTGGTTTGTAGCGAATTATAGCACGATTTTGCCGCGACTGCCCTGCAGAAGATTTATGGGATAAACAAAATAAACGTATAGTGTTTTTCAAGTAAAAAAATTATTCTACTCGTAGAATTAAGAATGAAACCGACGAGCCAGAGGCTCGTCGGTTTCATTCTTAATCCTACGAGTAGAATAATTTTTTTTACTTCAAAACACAATATGTTTATTCTATATATACTAAACACTTGACAAGTATTTGTTTCAGATAATCAGCTTTATTTTATTTTCACTTAGGAGATGTTTGTCATGTCCTGTCGAATAAGCAGCTCCATACAAACAACTGTGTGGAGCTTTGTTCAACATATCACGAATAGCCGGGCTGACATTATTGTCGAGCCGTATTCGTCATGTTTCCTTAGACGATCTAACCTTTTTAGAAAAAAAAAAAAACATTTTAACACAACCCGTTTTCATGCCCAAAGGCAAATTTCGACCACCCCATTCTCTGTCGATTGTCCCTTTTTGTATTTTATAACACGCCTATTACTTTTCCACCAGTTCCATATTTACAAATCCGTATGGAACAGACGGATTTCCGTTGACGGTCTATTTTCCTCCTGACGTCATGGATCCATCAACAGAACTAAACTCCATCTATTTTGTGCAATTGGCCAATCAAAACGCCATATTCTGACCTTGATCAATTCGGAAGCTGCCGCAATTGCCTTTTACTGAAATGTCAAATGGAAATATACTGAGTCAAAAAAGAAAGTATAGTAGAAAAAAATGTGAAAAAATAGCATAAAGTATGAAATATAATAGTTCTAATGTTGCATGTTTGTGGACAAGAAGTCGTGCAAAGAGTTTAATGATATGTTGTTGTTGTCCTCACAACCGTATACAATTTTGCTACGGATTTCAAAATAGCACGTGCTACCCGAGAATGTCAAATTGAATGGGAGACAAACAATTTTCTTTGTGTGATGTTGTGCAAGAGAGCCTGGGTTACTGAGAAAACACGCTAGTTTTTATCTTCCGACATTTTAAAAAATGCCAAGGTTAACTGAAAATCAGAGGTTGCGTGCCATTGGTATGTATGAGGCTGGGATACCTCCAGATGAGCTCGCTGCTGAGTTTGGAGTCACTGTGGCCACTATTTACCGTCTCATTAGACGGTATAATAAGACAATGTGTATGTTTGTGAGAAAAAACTATAATGAAAGGTCATTTGCAGTCGACAGTATCGGAAGAATGTGACCTTCAGAAAACGGTTGAATTCACCTCCACCCACCCATCAAAGGTGTTGCATCTTTGAGTCGTATTCTTCACTTTTGTTGCTCTAGACCCCCCCTCCCCCCCACCCTCCCCCCTCCGATGTAAAAAATAGGCACCGGCGTTGGTGAGGAACTTGACCTGAGGTGGCCCCCATTGTGGTAATGACAAAATCATCTTACAATATTCGCCCTAAAAAATGACCAACTCATTTAAACAAGGAACTATTTTACCACGTGGTAACCAAAATATAGCGCTGCTGTCTTGGGTGATTTAACCATTCGAGAAAACTGATGTATCTATGTGCACTAGATTAAAACAACATCATTGTTAACCCTTTACATAACACGAAAGAAAGACAACTCTTTCAAAATTTCTGCCACCAATAGGCACACATTCCTTGTGAAATGCAGAAGCTCAGCACACCATAAACAGTATTGGCAGGTGAGGTTAGAACATCCGACCATGTGATTTGGTAACTTAACTACTAGTTTTCAAGCCTTAGTGTTAGAAAAGGGTTGATCAGTTAGCTTTATTGACGTAATTAGTATTACGAAAAAGGTGATCTCGTCGTGTGTATAAATTGAAGTACAGCATATGCTGTGATCTGGTGCAGCCCCTAATATCTTCCTTTCTTGGTTCGCCCGAGCGTAGACAGTTACTGCCCTCAATACAGATTTGTGTTTAGTGTAAACGTTTATGTGTCATGGACAGAAAATACAATTCTATAAAATACAATTGTAAAAACCTTCATGGTATTAGTCCATGATGTATTCTGCAAGTTACATTAATGCCCAAATTTAATCATTCAGACTCATAACAATTTATCTTGCAAAACAAATTTATTGTTACTCGTCAATTTGATATTTCTTTCTTGTATGATTAAACCTTTATTACCTAACACGTCGGGTTGACGCCACTGGCAAACAAATCTTGAATAATTAAAAAGATTTGACCTTTCTTGCTTCCAAATAATAGTTTATGATCCATCATATAAGCGAGCTCACCCAGCTCGTTCCAACAGTGGCGTAGGAACCGGGGGGGGGGGGGGGGGGGGGGTAAAGGGGCTAATTTTTTTTTCCTAAAACTTTTTAAATCATATCTAGTATCTACGCGAAAATAACCACATACATCTGCATATTCTACATCATACGGGCGCACATAAAAATTGTATGATCTACACCATTGGCAGTGCATAGAAAAGTTGGTAGTCGATGTCACTGACTGATTTGACGCTCAACAGGTTAAAATCGTCCTCTCCGACATACATCCTCCTTTAACCCTTTACCCAACGTAACGGCCAAAACCGGCCAGCGCTATTCTCAAAAATCGCCAATTAATTTTCATCATTTTTTCATTTTTTTTGTCTCAAAAACATAGGTTATGAAACCTCATTGGAACGAGCTCGTCGAGCTCGTTCCAATGAGGGGTCATAACACATGTTTTGGAGACAAAAAATGAAAAAAATTAGTTATTCAAGAATATTTTTTTTGCAAGTGTCGTCTGCTTTTCATGTTAGGTAAAGGGATAAACACCAAAAATTAACAGGAACGATACCTTGATTTTTTCACTTGATAAGCGAGGAAATGAGCTCTCAGTAGTTCATATTTCACAAATTTTCCTAGTATCCCCCTCCCGCACTCTCCCCGGGTTTGGCTACGCAGAGCGGGCTGCCAAAGGCGACCGTGCTGTCCCCTACAAGCTCCCGTTTACAACACCCCCCCCCCCTAATATTATAAGCTCCCTACGCCCCCTGCGTTCCAACGAGGGTTATAAGCTATGTTTTGGAGGTAAGTATTGAAAACATGAAATTTAAATGGGAAGTTTCATAATGGGTTAACATCTGGTAGGCATTCGATAACGGTGTTCACATTTATCAATACTGAAGATAATATCCTGGATGTGGTGTAATGCATCAAAGCACAACGATCAGTGAAGTTGATACGCGACACGTTTTCAAATTACCAGAACCTTTCTCACTAAGAGATGTGCTTCTATTTCAACTGAATTACATCAACACCGGATCAAGGTTTTCGTTTTCTAAATCAAAGAAATCTCGATCACCCACCGTTTGTCACATCTAAGGTTTTTTGGTGCACTAATGTGAGCTTCGATATGCCTTTTACGAGAATCTTCCTGACTAAAGTCGACATCGTTAAATGACACCAGTGTGTAAGCTGGTGATTTTCTATTCTGGTGTAATCTAAACTCGATAGCGCTCAGTCACGAACATGCGTATTTATTATAGAGTCACTTCATTCAATGCCTGATTGTCAACAGAAAGCTCTGTGAAAATCCGCGTTACAAGAGCAATCGATGTTAGATGAACAAGTCTGACTTGTTTGTTTTGTCTTGCATCCGTTGAACTTTGGGCGTGTGTCATCAATTGAATGGTACGGTGCCGGAGCAAAGTGACGTAATCAAGTAAGGCTTACTTGAAAAAAAATAAATCGCGGGTTCGTCATTTTCAGATTCGCGGGTTCGTCATCGCCCTCGCCCTCAGTCGCTCTCATAAACCAAAACTTCTGCGAGTGGTAAACGCCCTCCTCACGGCGTAATCCGAGGACAGAGATCACAAGAATCTTGAAAACTGGAGGACTGGAAAACAGGTTTAGACAAGAAACACCAACAGGGGCTTGTGGTATACGTCCATTTATGGATATACATTCACATTAACTGCTTGTATGCTGCCTTGTCCGGGACGAGACAATAAATCTGTTACCACCGTAATAAGTATAATTTGGGTACTTTTAGTCAAATTTTCTTCTTTAAATTAAATCATCTTTTCGTCCAGTAATTTGTTTTAGTTCATTATTTCGGATTTTTCATCAAATTTCGTTCGTCTAAAACCGAATCAACTTTTCGGCCAGTGATTTGTGTTAGTTAATTTTTGTGGATTTTTCATCATGTTTAGTCATGGCTGCTATGAAGCAGCCATGACTAGACTTGATGAGAAATATGTTTAAATACTCAGCAGGCAGCGCGGTTGCCTGTGGTTAGAGCATTAGATATTAAACAGATAGGTCGTCAATTTAATCCTGACCAGTGGTAACTGCGTTGTTTCCTTAGGCAAGGCACTTGACCCCGATTGTTGGGGTGGGATGGTTTTGGTGGCAGTGGCGTTGTGTATCAAGACCAACTACACGTCGGTGGTGCACTTGCCTTCAACCGCTGCTAACTCTACAGGTGCAAAGTTAGAGACTTTTACTGTTGTTCGCAGCTGCTCGGTGACTCTCTCCGAAAACCCAGGCTATCTCCACCCGCAAAACCGTCCGATACGATGTGGCCCTCCTCACGGCGTATTCCGATGACAGAGATCACAAGAATCTTGAAAACTGAAGGAGGACTGGAAAACAGGTTTAGACAAGAAACACCAGCACGGGCTTGTTGTATACGTCTATTTATGGATATACATTCACATTAACTGCTTGTATGCTGCCTTGTCCGGGACGAGACAATAAATCTGTTACCACCGAAATAAGTATAATTTGGGTACTTTTATTCAAATTTTCTTCTTTAAATTAAATCATCTTTTCGACCAGTAATTTGTTTTAGTTCATTATTTCGGATTTTTCATCAAATTTCGTTCGTCTAAAACCGAACCAACTTTTCGGCCAGTGATTTGTGTTAGTTAATTTTTGTGGATTTTTCATCGAGTTTAGTCATGGCTGCTATGAAGCAGCCATGACTAGAGTTGATGAAAAATATGTTTAAATACTCAGCAGGCAGCGCGGTTGCCTGTGGTTAGAGCACTGGATATTAAACAGATAGGTCGTCAATTTAATCCTGACCAGTGGTAACTGCGTTGTTTTCTTTGGCAAGGCACTTGACCCCGATTGTGGGGGTGGGGTGGTTTTGGTGGCAGTGGCGCTGTGTATCAACACGTACTGCACGTCGATGGTGCACTTGCCTTCAACCGCTGTTAACTCTGTAGGTGCAGAGTTAGTTAGAGACTTTTACTATCCACCCGTAAAACTGTCCGATGCGATGTGGCCCTGGCTGATGAAAGTGTCGTTAAACCACAATAAACAAACAAACAGTTTACAGTATATTAACCCTTTACCTGACATGAAAGGCAGACGACTCTTGCAAAACAATTATTAAATAACTATTTTTTTCATTTTTTGTCTCAAAAACATAGGTTATGACCCCTCGTTGGAACGAGATCGACGAGCTCGTTCCAACGAGGCGTCATAACCTATGTTTTTGCCGATTTTTTGACAATAGCGCTGGCCGTTTTGTTGGGCAAAGGGTTAACATTTAATTCCGCATAATGGAACTCTCGCTACCTCAAATGAATGTATTGAAGAAGACATGTTACGTATTAAAATTCATAACATATCAACGAGGTATTTGCTACATTATAACAGGTTTATATGAACTGCGGATAAAGTTTATTCGATTTCCCTACAAAGCAAATAACGATCAACGGACATTTGTCACAACCAGAATTTTTAAAGGCGCTAATGAAGGGAATAATGGAAGTGCTATGCTTTTCACAATAACCGCTCTAGTCAATATCCGTATCGATTTACGATATCAGTGTGTGAATTTAAACGCAATTTTCCTTCCCATTCAGAAATAAGGTCTCATCATGACTTATATCGCCATGAAAATCATCTTTCGATAAATATGTCTCCCTAGAAAATATTAGACGGGCGAGGAAGGTCCAACTAAGAAGTAAGAAATTATTGAGAAACCATCTATGACATCAGCACAAAATAAAGCCAAGTTTCCATTTGTTACTTTTAATAAATAAAAACAACAGACAGCTCGCGGAGCTGTCTGTTGTTTTCCTGTATTAAAGGTTACAAAAGGAAACCTGACTTTTAGAGCAAGCTAACTAGAAGCTAATTAGAAGCAATTATTTCACAGACAATCCGTCCTAAAGCCTGTCTATCAGTACCACACCTGCCAACACTTAGTAAGCGTCTCTTTTGGCTCTTTATATGACGAATGTGTTCTTAAAGTAATTTGCAAATTTTTATTCATCTCATGAAAAAGATAGCAAGTCTTACCTCCTAGACTTTTATGGTAATTGAACGGGCAATACCTTTATTAATAATAATAAATAATAATAAATACAGTTTAGAGCCAATGAATCCACGTAAGTGCACTCAGGATTTACAAGTAAAATAAAGAAAACATATGCTTTGTGAAATCCCGTAATTTGGGTTATAAATTAAATTAATTCAAAATGAACTGGTTCTGGGTATAATTTTTTGAAAAGATGAATTTTAAGGCCAGTTTTGAATGATTTGTAAGTTTGTGGTGACTGCAGGCAATCAGGCAGGGTGTTCCAGAGAAAAGACCCAGCAAATGAAAAGGCCCGATCACCTGCCGTTACTAGGTCGCCTGGGTTATGGCAGAGTTTATTCGCAGATGAGGATCTCAGAGATCTTGAAGGAACATAGCACTGAACTAGATTGCTGAGGTGTGATGGTGCCAATCCATTAAGGCATTTATAGAGGGTGATAAGAAGTTTGAATGTGATGCGCTCTTGAATAGGGAGCCAATGGAGGTGGTAAAGAAGGGGTGTGATATGACATGATTTCCTCCTCCTTAAAATGACTCTCGCTGCGCAGTTTTGAACAAGCTGGAGTTTCTGCAGCAGGGACTGTTTACAACCATACAGTAGAGAATTACAGTAGTCTAAGCGCCTGGTGACAAATGTATGGATTAACTGTTTCGCGATCTCTTCGTCCACAACGCCGCGTATCCTACTAATATTTCGTAGATGGCGGTAGGATATCCGGCACACCTGTGTGACATGACTATGATATTTTTCCCTAAATACCATTACTGTTTGACGGTTTTATCCAGACTGTCGGATCACACCGGGTGAGATTTTCCCGGATCAAAAATCCATATCACACTCCTACGGAAATTGCCCAGAATTTCCGTATGAATAAAGTCGGTCTATTTATCCGTTAAACATAAACTTCGTAACTAGGGTTGCCGTTGTTTACAAAGTTTCCGTGCTCTGAAACGGCCACAAGCAAGCGAGTGACACAGTTTGATTCAAGGGAATAAGTAAATCGAGGTAAGCAAATTAAGTTACTGTTAATGTGTCAGCCATATAATAAACCTATTATCATAACAGTATGTTGATCCGTGTCGTAGTGTCACGCGAGCTGGCCACCTCAACTCGACGTGGTACTATGACACGGATCAACACACTGTTATGATAATTTGCATGTATTATACGTTACGATGCGCATACTGTTGATATAATAGATAGACAATAAAAGCGACAGAACATCAAAGATGGTGAAAACGCCGTTTTCCTATTTTTAACCCTTTACCCAACGAATCGGCCGAATCCGCCCGCGTAATATGCAAATTCAGTAGTTGAATAAAAAAATATTATTTTTCAAAAAATTTCAACAAAACCATATCATGTGACTCCTCGTTGGAACGAGCTCGTTGAGCTCGTTCCAACGAGGGTATCACATGATATGGTTTTGTTCAATTTTTTTTGAAAAATTTGAAAAAAATATATTTAAAATAATAAATTTTGATATCGTCTGCGTTGGGTAAAGGGTTAAATGGGTTTCTGCAGACATAGTTAAACGTTCAAACGGATTCGGAAAAAATTGTAAAAATCCAGCTTCTGTATTTTTATACTAATGTGCGGGAAAATTCCTAAAGTTTATGAAATGATGCGCACACCAGTCATACAACCTCGCTAACATTTCGACATTTCAATTTTTTGAGGAACTTTCCATCTCCTTATTGTTAAATTTACTGACAGCTTCAGAAAATGATGGGGAGCTAACTTTCCTGTAAATATTTTCCAATAACGAAAATTGCAATGCCTCATACGCGTCACTAGCGTCAAACGCTTTTTTTGTCTTTCGATAATGAAGAAAGGTATCATCGTATGCGTTCTGTGAATAAAAGATAAATTTATTGGTTGATTTATTTTTGCTCACTTCACGAGAGCAAATGTTGTGAGAATCCACTTCAGAGAGCCGATCAATGTCTCACGAATAACGTCATAAAATAATTTTCTATCTTACGTTCTAACGGTTGGGCTAACTGTATTGCATAGATGCAGACTGCCACAAAAATCGCATTTCAAATGAATTATATATTGGAAATGTAACGACCAGGATTCGAACATCTTCCTTGTGTACAGTAATTCAATGAACTTAATTGACAAAATTCCCAGATCGAATGTGTTTCGACATAACCTAGGGATGTTGTTTTTTCACCCATTCTTTGTCCTCAATGAAACTATTTTGTTGTTAATTACCATAACTATTAAGAAGTGTCCAGAGTCTAGGTCGAGCTGCGCTCATAAAAATACTGGTAGAGTTGATTTTCCAACGAATTGATAATAAAGCCGATATCGCAAGTTGCACCTTTTTAAAAGATCAGTTATTTATTACACGCCTGTTCTATGTTATCCCCATCTTCAGCAACTCTAAACCATGCTGAAAAAGAAAATTCGTTCCGGACACATGCGCCGAACAGAAATCGTTGACGGACTATTTTTAAATAGAAGCGAAATTTCACGGGAATTTTCCACAAATCGTGTACCGCAATTACAATTTGAACCTCTAGCGATAGCTAAAAATAGTAACACGGGTTCCCCTCGCAAATTTGGTTGGCAATAAAATGCGTTTGTTTTTTGGCTGATAGTTCGTCCCCTGAGTTCTAATGTGTTCTATGTGGTTACTGGCACATAGAACACATTAGAACTTAGTGGACAAGTTGTCAAATGAATTGTTGAGTGCCATTCTAATAATTGTTTTTATAGACGTAAAGGCGTGTAATAAACACAGAACGACACACGCGTGTGGATGGGTTAATCGATATGGCACTTGTGCCATCGCAGAAGGATAAAACTCGAGGCCTGTGGCCTCTCGCTTTATCTTTCCGGGCGGGCACTCGTGCCATATCGAAAAACCCATTCACACGCGTGTGTCGTTCTGTATGTTTACTTCCTTAATACCATGTACATTTAAAGGATGTCTGTTTGCTGGAATCTTCTGTACCCATATTTGAAAATGCACTCCTGCTTATTCTTTAACCCTTTACCTAACCTGAAAAGCAGACGAGCTCGTTCCAACGAGGGGTCATAACCTATGTTTTTGAGACAAAAAATGAAAAAAATAATGAAAATTAATTGGCGATTTTTGAGAATAGCGCTGGCCGATTTTGGCCGTTACGTTAGGTAAAGGGTTAACTCCACTCACCTGCCGAACACAAGGCTCGACAAATCTTTATGTGACGCTGAAGCCTCACTGGACGTTTCTATTGGCTTGCAGTGTCTTCCAAAATTAGTATGAAATCGAAAGACATCAAACTTTTACCTTTTTGGAGTGATGCATATTTATTAGCACCTTCGTGCAGCAAAGTCTGATTAACATACAATGTCTCTTGTGTATTATTGTAATTTTATAAGCATCCATTTTATCCTGTTCTGCAGAAAATAACTCAAATATTATGTGGACGGTGTTTATCTTAGGAAAATGATGCATGAATATAAACAAACAAACAAAAACAAATGAAGATAAAAATAAACATAAAGGCTCCCATTCATTAATATGATAATTAAATGCTCCCAAGCCATGTGAACTGTGAGCAAAATGTACAATGCTGTTTTTTCTTTATTGTATTTCTGTGTAACACACCTGTAATACGTATACTTGTACACACAAGAGCACGTACGTCTGCGTGTGAAGCACACGCGCAACGACACACACGCGCGTGCACTAGTGTTCGCACATGCCTTCATGGGTAACCATTTTAACGTTTGTACTCATTCTTGTGCGTGCGTGGGTGTTGTGGGGTGGGTGGGGGGGGGCGTGAGGTGTTAGCATGTGTAAGTGTGAGTGTGTATTCCATGGTGTCAAAGATTCGTGATTCATGAGAGTCTTCGTATGCAATCTTCACATGTTATTTTTTCGTTGACGACTCCAAACAGGACTGATTCACACATGTGTAGACAAACATATGACTTTGGGAAATAATGCTAAGTAGATTTGGACTGGGTGTAAGTGTGCAGCAGTACATCATGGGTGGTTGTGGGTCCGATCTGGCTGCTATAATTATATTTGCATTAACTTACACCAATATTTTATATAAGACAAATAAAGAATGAACCCTAAAAAACCCTAAAAAACTATACTCTAAAATGGGTTGGGTTAAAAATTAACCCAAATCAACTGGGTTGAATGAATACGAATCCAAGTGGGTTCATATTCACACAACGCAGTTGATTCGGTGGATTTTTAACCCATCTGATTTTAAAGTGTACTTGTGTAAGCGATCTGCGATCACTTTGCCTGGTTGATGCTATTTACGTGCATACAACAAACGTTTCTCAAGAAACTAAACCTTCCATTATCCCGAATCATTGCATTTTTTTTTCAAAAGCTTCAGCGCATTAACGCTAGCATTGATCTTTTTTTATTACATAAGCGTTCATTTAAATATTCATACCAGTAGTTTTCCATTACAATGAACAAATTCTATCCCGACAAAACTTCTGATGAATCGTTATACGGAAGTAATTTCCAGTCAAGTGTTCTGCAGCAAAAGTGAACAGAAAATACTTTTATTGTCGCAGGTTCTCATAAAATATTTTACCAGTAGTTATAAATATTTTATCAGTAGTTTTGAGCACATTGAGTCCAATGGGTGATAGCAGCTATTTCTTTTGCAGTGTCTTAGAATACAGAGCTGTGGCCATGAAAGCGGAGAGCGAATTTCGACCGTTATCGCGACTGGATCGACAGGATCGAAATTCTCTGTCCGCTTTCCCGACCACAGCACAGTAGCATTTCACCTGTCCGCTGCTAGTTTCGGCGGGGTAATTGCGGGATAGAGGTGACGCCCCATTATATTTCCAGTGAGAACATTTTCTTCTGATTTGGGGTTTTGAATATCGATTCGATCACCGCCGGTACAGATGCACTTTCTTTCGAGACGAGATTTGCTCCTTGGATATATGTCACACACACACAGGTCGGTCCTACAAATGAAGGCCTGTACCCTACACGAGCTGCTGGACGGGGGTGGGGGTCAAGCATGGCCACTTTGGTCACGACATGTATTTACTTATCCATAAATACATTTCCAAGAGCTCCTGGTTTATTTTAACTGTAAACCCAAATGACAAATATTCCACTACATCATCAAGGCATGCCTTGATCGCAGGTGTGCCTCGACGATGTAGGGGGAATATTTTATAAAACAGGACTTTAGCCATCACAGTCGTGGCTAATAGGGTTTACACCCCCTCCCAATAGGTCATCTTGGCGATGAATTTGGCTAGTTTCGTTTCCTTTTCTTTCTTCAGATTAATATTTCGCCTCATTTGATTCTGGAAATCTCATTCCACAATGTTTCTGAACCAGAGTGCTATCTTTTTTGTTTTTGCTATTTCAGTACCGTAGTAGATTCTAGTAAAGTGTTTTATGATAGTTATCTCCACTTTAGTGTTTTACAGAAGTAGTCTTCAGCAGTTTCAAGTACACTCAAAAATCTGTAGGGATAAAAATTAACCCAAATCAACTGAGTTGAGGGAATGTGAACCAAATTGTCGTCTAGTAGTAATTTCTAATAAACTACCTCATACCTGTAGTTTTTAGCAGCAGTTCCCGGTAAATTGTTCTATTGCAGCAGGTTGTATTTGCGTATTTTAAACCTGTGGTTTTAATAAAAACATGGACCTACCATTTTACGTGGATACTGGGGCGTGGCGACAGGGTGTGTGTGTGTGTGTGTGTGTGTGTGTGTGTGTGTGTGTGTGTGTGGGGGGGGGGGGGGGGTTACCTTTCCCCAATCCTCGCCAACATTTCCTATAGTTAAAAATTCGGAGGGCAAGTCATGAGTAGTTGGAAATTCCATCTATCTGGATTTTAGAGCTTCTTTGGTGATGCTGATGGCTCCTTTACTTCCCAAAATCCAACTCGGTTTCAAATCGGCAAAAATTCCAACTGTTACTTCATTTATTTACAAATACAGTGTACGCAATATCGAGCTTCATAAGTATGCATGATGCCAATCGGTACGAGATTTTTATAGTACGTTACTTATCGTAACAAAAAAAAAATCCTCGAAATGCACTTCAAGAAAATCACATTATGTGAAATCGTTATCCTGAGTTAATTCTATCATTCACAGTTACAAAATGATGAAACATCGAAAATTTATCATTCCTGCAAAAGATCTTATTTAATGTTAGAACAGTGTGAATTGCAAAAAGTTCTAAGCTTGAGCATTTGTTAAGCACATATTCAATTCCCAGAATAATACCAAATAATAATAACTTGATAATTCTATCATAAGTGTGTTGGCATTTCAGTTATTAGAATCAATTTTATGACCCTTTCATGGCTTCATTTTCAAATTTTTTCTCGGTAGTGAATTTCCAACTAGGGAGAGGGAGGGTTTCCCCCGGTCCCCTCCCCTAGTTGGAAATTCACTACCCTACACCCATCCAATCGGACACCTCTAGCCACGTCCCTGCGTGGATATCTGTGATTATTTCATGAGTGTATACAGGAAATTATGGTTTCCACGAGCTGCAATGCCGCTTTTTCTCATTAGGGCTATGTTCAGTGTATTTTAAGGTGTTATATAAGAAACGGAATGTTAGCTGAATGTTGAGAATAGATGAGAGATTATTTCGATGTCGTCATAACTCTAATCAAAATAATATTTTGTCACTTTTTTGCTGTCCGTCTCTATTTATGAACAACGCTTCGCAGTTTTGACCAACAAAAACTGAAAAATTTCAACACTTTTAGTTATATAACGCCATCGAAAATAACATCTCACCTATTTTCAAGCTAAATTTCCCATTGCTTATACAGCACCTTAACATTGTCCAAACTTGCATGGCTGACAATTTTCGTCATTGGAAGAGATTTACTGGAAAGTCATCTCCCTTTAATTTCCTGAAGTTGCTAGTAAATTGACACAAAGGGAATGGGGATTTCATATAAAGATTGGAATTTAGAAATGTTATCGAATTTGTATAATCGATGCGCGCATCATTCCACAAACTGCGGCATTTCCTGTAAAGTGCTACAAAAATAAGAAACTGGCTTATTACAATCTTTCCCTATCAGTTTGAATGTTTGAGTATTATTCGGGGGCGCGGTGGCTCAGTAGGTAGTGGTGCAGGCTGCAAGCCGAGAGGTCCTCGGTTCGAATCCCACCTGCGGCAACCGCGTTGTGTCCTTGGGCAAGACACTTCACCCCCATTGCCCATGTGGGGGTACGATGACGCCGTGTACTAAGGCGTACTGCACGTCGATGGTACGCATGTCTTCAACCAATCTAAGCCTTCCTGTGCTGCATTGTGGAGTTACGATGTTGGGGAGCTGGCAGCTGCTCGTCGTTGCTCGGTGGTTCTCTCCGGGTACTCCGGCTTCCTCCATCCGTAAAAACTGTCAGGGTCATGATTAGCCATTGTGCATAAATATGTGATCTTAAACATCAATAAATAAATAAATAAATAAATAAATAAATGAGTATTATTCTCTATTTAAACCCCTTTTAACCCTCTGGACTCTGGTGGTATCTTCCATGCCTGTTCAATGACAGCAATTAGAAGAGTCTATATTCATAAGTTGGGGTAGACCAATCAATATTTTCAACGTGCAGCCTCGGGGCTGCACGTTGAAAATATTGATTGGTCTACCCCACACATTCACTGAACAGCCATCCCATATAATGACGTTATGACCTATCATGTTCCTGGCAGGAGAAACGGCCGCTAGGTTTCAGGTGGTTAAAAATAAGAAAACGAAGTTTTCACCACCGTTTGGTGTTCTGTAACGTTTTTTTCTGGACACAACGCCTTCATTTTGGAGGTTTTTTTCATTCATTCAGAGATGAAGAAATTCGCGTGTGCTTGTTCCATGCAATGATTTGGAATTGAAGGCGATATTATTTTACAGTTTCAGGAATTATGTGTTCATCCTGCGATACTCACAACGAAGAACATTGTCAAAAGAGACCAGCATATCCCGAAAACTGCACAACATCGTGTACATTAGTATCACCGAGAACCAACGAATGTCTTCTTGAAGTAGAAATGAAATATTGCGTTGTTATTCGAGAGTTTGTCAACAGTAAGTATCAATCTAAATGTAAACATATTTATTATTGGTGTTTATATGGTCACTTCTAGCACCTGTGCATTTGGAATTACTGCAACACCAGTAATCAAATTTTGCCAAAAGTTTATACCAATATTTTCAAAGCATGAACAAACTGAATTTATTTACCGTATCCGTTAAATTAGTTACCTGCAAGCCCTCTGACCTTTGACTGACACTCTCCGCCATTGAAGAGATTTACGGGAATTTCGTCTCCCTTAATATCCTAAGGCTGTCACTCCATTTAACACTAAGGGTATGGGAATTTCAGATTCAAATTCAGATTCTTTATTTACGGTATACAGTACGTGGAGAGTGGATTGTAACAAAATCACCCGCGGAGTGGAGTTATCACCCACAGTATCACTTTCAAATTCTGTACATATGGACAAAAAACACAAGCAATGTTTCAGCCAATGGACCTCCGGGTTTTACCCGGAGGTCCATTGACTGGAACTTCGCTTGTGCTTGTTATGCTTTGTAACAGATTTGCAATTATTGCTTGGGTGGAATCTCCACTCTGCGGGTGATTTAGTGATAATACACTCTCCACGTACTGTACATATAAAAACGTTTTTACAGATAAATGTTTTACAGACAATGTATTCAGCATACCATGGGAAGTGACATAGCCAGATTGGCTATCTTCCTGACACTCCCGAGGAGAATAAAAATCGCAACAGACTGTGATGAAGTGATCGGACTGAAAGCAATTAGTCTAATCCCTAATGAGGGGTGGGTGTTCATATTCATTTTCATATGAAGATTGAAATTCCGAGATGATAGCGAATTTGGATAATCATTTTACAAACCTTCAGGCAATTTCCGGTAGAATACTATAAAAAAACGGAAGTTGGCTTTTGACATTTTTCCTAATGAGTTGGAAGTTTGTTATTCTCTGTTGAAACTCCCTTTAAAAGGAAGAAAACCTTTTGATGTACTGTAACTTTTTTCTCTTCATTCTATCAATAGTGAGCGCGCCGTGGTATGTAATACAGACATTGTCCTTTCTATTAATGTAAAAATCTAGGAGGTGAGATGTGCTAATTGTTTTCCTGGGGAGAATAAAAACTTGCAGATTACTGTAAAAACACATTCCCTCAACAAAGAGTCAAAGCGGACTTTTATTTGTTTGGGGAGGTGAATTCTGTTAAATATTCTTAATTACAGTTTACAGTTTATTTTTGAACTTATTCCCATGTAATATGGGGTAAAGTAATAATAAATATACAAAACATGTAAAAAATAAGAAGCATGCTGGAGGTGGTGTACCCACACAAGATAATATCATTATCAACTTTAGTCGATCGCTCCCTTGGCCCTCCCTCCCTCCCTCCTTCCTCTCCACCCTCTCCCTTCCCTCCCCTTCCACCCCTCTCTACTATTTCCATCCTTTAGGATCAATGCCCAAGTGCATTTTAGCAGAACACAATTTATACATACTCATGATGTACCCATGATTTGAGATATAAACATTTATATTGTTGAAATCAGTATGCAGTAGACCATGATGGTCTACTGTACAGTCGCCGTGGAGTGGTCGTAATCCACGCGTGGGCCATGATGTCAGTGCAAAGCCAGCCTAAATATAGGGGCAAGGGGCCTCATATATAAAGATAGTGTAAGTTCAAAAAATATTCCGCATCAAGGCGAAAAGCCTACGTGAATTTCATTTCTCTGTGAAGCTGGACATGGAAAAAACACACGTGGTGTATATCCAGCTTCAGCGTAGGGACCCAGGGGAGAAACGGTATGTTAGATAAGGTCTAATCTCATTTAAGTTATACAATTGAGAAACGAGATTCTAAAAGATAGAAATATCTGTCGTGTCGTCACCTAATCATTAGTTTTGCAATGACTGGCAGAAACGAATCGGTTTTCTCGACAAGTGAAATCACCGTTAAGTCACGCGCGAGATGACTTGTATTGATTCTGCCTCGATATACGTCATCTCCCACCGTTTTGACAGATGGACAGATGAGCGTCTGTCCACCTGACAGTTTAGGGTCTCAAGGTATATACCTTGAAGAGCAGAGCATTAGACACACACTTGGGGTCACACACACGTTGGCGAAGTCCAGGGCTCTGTTTCCTGGCATAGGGGTACCTTCGATCACAGGACCCTGAAACGGCTGGAATCGCCAGAGAGGGCATTCCACGATTGATTTAGCTTAAGGTTGATAGGCGGCTACAGTGCCAAATTCGTTGAGAAGGAAAACCCAAGGTGAAACGTTAAAGTTTAGATTGTCGAGAAGCAGGTATCAGCCTGCAATAGTCAGAAGTGTAGGTTAATTGTATTGTGCGTATTAACCCTTTGAAGGGTCAGACTGATTGCGTTGGGAGTAGTTTGTTTTGCTGTCGAAGCATCGTAATACCGACTGGAGATCGGTGTGAGTGACAATTTCGCCCTAGCACAAAAAGGGGCATTTGTGAAACGTGAATTCAACCAGGAACAGTGAATATTTCAATAGGACTTTCACGGAGGGCTTTCAAAAGGCACATAAGGTATGAGTAGACAATATCTGACCCAAATCAGAAGTACGGTGGCTTTATAGATGACGAATATTGCTGGTCGGAAACCTCCGACAGCCAGAGGTACAGTTACGCGCAGACGTTGACATTTGATCCTAAGCGGGTGAAGCTCTTATGGCGAGCTCACGGTAATAACATTTCAGATTTGTGAAGCTCTTATGGCGAGCTCACGGGAGTAACATTTCCAGTGTGTAGACTATAGTGCCAGTACAGGGCTATAGAATGACTGTATAATTGTTGAGAATTGTTTAACCCTAGCAACCCATTTTCTGTGAAAAGAATCGAATTGTTGCTTGTGGAAATATTGAAGCGGCTTTATTTTTATGTGTAAATAAAAGAATCGTTGTTGCTTTAAATCATTCTTTCCATTACACAGCCTGAAGTGATCAGGAATCACACCTAACGGAAATCGAACCTATTTCAGGCCAAATTGGCAGAGAAGGAATCACGGCGTCGGTCTAACTCAGCTCCCAGCGCCGAGTTCGCGAGACTTGGATTCCAACCCTCCACGTTGGTCTAATTTTCCCGCAATTTCATCAGCGGGACTAAATAACCCCACGTCAGCCCAGGCTTTACGGGGCCTCAGGTGTCCTGACACATGACGTCTACGTATGCGTTTACCAGGTGATAAAAAGCATCATCAGCAAAATTTTAATTAACGAAGCACCGGGTTGTACCCAGTGCTTCATTGTTTGAATGTTTGATGATTATTCCTATAATTAGTGTTTGGAATCTAATATTATTGTGTGCGTGGAAATATTGCCGGCGTGAATCTATTTCCTCCAGCAAAGACAAAGCCCAGTTTCTGACACTGAGAGCATTTGCTCTCATTGCTCGTTTCGACTCACTTCGTAGAACGGGATTCTATGGCCACAGGAAGGCCATAGAAAGGGGTTTCGTGAGTTGGATTTCATAAGTGAGATTCCTAGGTGATCCTGTGATCTCTGCCAGTCTTCAATGGAAGAGGCTAGTGATGTTAGTAGCATCAGTACAGTCGCCCTGGACTGGTCGTTATCCACGTGTGGGCAGTGATGTCCTTGCATGCGTTTACATGGTGATAAAAATAATCAGCAGAATTTTAATTAATGAAGCACCGGGTTGTACTTATTCCTTTGAAACATCCATAGTTCTGTCAATGGCATCAAACAAAATACTCTGTATCCAATTCTTCTTAAAACAGATTAAAAAACCTTTCGTAGCGTCACACTCAAAGAATGAAACCAGGAAGACTTACTTACTTACTTACTCAAAAGTTGTGACAGATTTACTCTTACCATGCTGTTGTCCGGAAATGTTTTGCTCACTCATTGTGATTCGTCACGACCACAAATAGCTCACTGGACAAGAGAGGCACTTTTCCAGCTCAAAAACATGATACCCCTTAATTCCATTAAGTAGGATTGCTGCTCAGTAAATGGGTGGGGGTTGATCAATCAATATTTTCAACATGCAACCTCCAAAACGAATTGGGTCTCTTCCAGTTGATGTTATTGAACCAACCTGGTAGATACAGAACAATTGCCGCGGATTGGTCGTAATCCACTCGTGGGCAGTGATTTCTGCGTATGCGTTTAACAGGTAATAAATCACCATCAGCAAAATTTTAATTAATGAAGCACCAGGTTGTACCCGGTGCTTCATTAATTAAATTTTTGATGATTATTCCTATAATATAGTCTTTGCAATCTAATATTATTGCGTCCGTGTAAATATTATGCACCCATAGAAAGTGATCTGTTCACGGCGACCGTGTTGTATCCATGAAATAGTTGCTTCTCCTTTTGGCGTTCTTCTTGATTTCAAAAATGCGGCCACCCGCGGCATCTGTGGCCATATCATGGCTGTTCTATCATGTGGCCACTGATGCTGCGCGTTGCCGTGGACACAATATAGATAGTAATTGTATGGGTCCTCTCATAGCCTGCTTCCCTTTGCCTGCTTCTTTTGACTGCGTTACTGCTTTTATATATAACGCACAAGTTACCTGCTGTGATATTGACCAAGGTTGTAATTCCTTTGACTGTGTTACTGCTTTTATATATAACCCGCAAGTTACCCACTGTGATATTGACCAAGGTTGTAATTCCTTTGACTGCTTTACTGCTTTTATATATAACCCACAAGTTACCCACTGTGATATTGACCAAGGTTGTAATCTATTTCCACAATGCTACTATTCACTTAACCAGATGGATTACCTCAGAGTATTAACTTTTCTTATGTTATGCATTTTTCTCATATTCTTACCTGACATCAAAGCATATATTTCACTTTTCACTGCAGTTAAAAAGCAGTGCAAAATCCTCGAAATCAAGACAATTTTTTCCTCATGTTCGGACCATCGCTTGCTCTCTTTCTTCCTCTAGGTAATTATGGCTAACACAATTTCTCTTGATGAGATCCAAAATAATGACAATTTTGATTTCCAGAAAAAACTGAACGATATTATTTCTACCGATGAAGAAGACCTCACCCTCCCATTCAATTCTCTTGACTCCGGTTGCCATTACTTTACGCCCAATAACTTTAAAGACAAAATTTCAAGCAAAATCAAAGCCCTATCTCTACTCAACATCAATTGCCGCAGCCTGAATGCAAACTTTGAAAATGTTCATAACTTATTTGTAGATCTGCAGACAAATTCCAACTTTTTCGATGTGATCGGAATGACGGAAATATTTAACGTGAAATCTGGTGTTGAGTACCGGCTTGAGGTCTATCACCCGTTAGTGTCCCGTAATCGTCCTGACGACGATGACGGGAGGAGAGGCGTAGGAATGTTCATAAATGATAGTATACCCTATAAAATACGAAATGATCTCTCAGTCTTCATACCACATGTCTTTGAATCTCTGTTTATAGAACTATCCCTCAAGAAGAAATGTATTGTAGGGACTATCTGCAGACCAAACACAGCCCCTAAGGCAGACCTTGATCTGTTCCTAGTCAAACTAACTGAATTGCTAGACTCTTTAAGCAAGGATAACATTGTAGTCTACCTCATGGATGACTTTAACATAGATCTGCTCAGTGTAAATACCCACAGCAAAACGAATACCTCTATTGACTCGCTATTTACTGCTGGTTTTCTGCCCGCTATAACAAAACCTACCAGAGTCACGGAGTTTTCCGCAACCATAATTGATCACATATTCAGCAATAATATTAAAAAGTTCACATCTGGAATCATAATTACTGACGTCAGCGATCATTTTGCAACGTTTTATGTAGATGAATTAGATAAACGCCCCCCTGTAACGCCCAATTATCGACGATCCATGAAAACTGAGAATGTCATTCGATTTAAAAGACTCTTAATGGGTTGTGATTTCTCTGATGTTACCAATGACGTTTGTCCTAATTCGGCATACAATCGGTTCCTGGATAAATTCCACGCAGTATTTGAACAAACATTTCCCCTGAAATCAACCCCCACACGAAAGAAATATATAAAACGAGAACCTTGGATGACCTCTGGCCTATTGCAATCGTCCCAAACTAAAAATAAATTGTATGTTAAAAAACTAAAATTTCCTACTATCCAAAACATATCAGAATACAAAACGTTTTGTCAGGAATACAACCGCTTGAGGCGGAAATGCAAAGCAGACTATTATAACGAAGTTCTACTTGAAAACAAACATAATATTAAAAAAACTTGGGACATCTTGCGAAAGGCCATTTACAAGTCAAATAACCACCGACAAATTCCTCCCACCTTCTTGGACGGGAATATCGAATTATCCGACCCTACTACAATTGCGGACAGATTTAACACATTCTTTGCTAATATTGGTATGAATATAAGTGCTCAAGTACCCCCGCCACAACGTCACATTTCAGAATATCTCGGCAATAGTAATAACGGGAATTCATTTTTTATAACACCTACTAATAAATATGAAATAATTACTTGCGCTAATAAATTAAAAGGCAAATCAAGTACTGATATCAATGATATGTCCACCAAACTGCTGAAGGAGATTGTATACGAGATAGCAGACCCCCTGTCACACATAATCAATCTGTCTTTCGCTGTAGGTAGGGTACCAGACAGAATGAAGATAGCCAAAATCATTCCTGCCTTTAAATCTGGAGATTCCCAACGTTTTACCAATTATCGCCCCATAAGTATTCTTCCAACATTTTCAAAAATACTTGAAAAAGTAATGTACTCACGATTATACACTTTCCTCGACGAACATAACTTTATATATAAGTATCAGTTCGGATTCAGGAAGGGTCATTCCACTGTGCATCCCATTCTGCAGTTAATAAACAGTGTATCGGAAGCAAATGATAAAACTTCAAAGGATTGTACACTCTTAGTTTTTCTTGACTTTTCAAAAGCATTTGATACCATAAATCACTCGATTCTTTTAAAGAAACTTGAATGTTACGGGGTAAGAGGTTTAGCTAACACCTGGTTTGAAGATTACCTAACAAGCCGGTGTCAGTTTGTATACTTCATGAACAGCAAGTCGGAAGTAATGGGCGTCACCATTGGGGTACCACAAGGTTCAGTTCTACGTCCGCTTCTTTCTTTATTATACATTAACGACATCAGCCACTCTACACTACTTAAGGTGTTATCTTTTGCAGACGATACCACAGCGTATACATCAAGTGGGAATCTAGATTCTTTGTTAGACGAGACCAATACTGAACTCGGTAAAATCAGTGAATGGTGTGCCGCAAATGGATTATGTCTGAATGCCAATAAAACAAAATGTATGTTGTTACACCCGCAAAACGATTCGTATCATGCCGCCAATAAAAAGGTATCTCTGAACGACTTAGACATTCCATTTGTTACCAATAGTCACGAGGAAACCTCTGTCAAATTCCTAGGGATCAACCTGGACGAAAATTTAAAATTCAAACAACATACGACCACAGTTTGCCTAAAGATGGCCAGGGTAATATTTGCCCTAAATAGGGCAAAAAGAACCCTTCCCTTGAAAGCCCTGAAAATATTGTATCTCTCACTGATACATAGCCATATGTTGTATGGTATCCTTGTCTGGGGCCATGTGTCTTCCACCAGTAGAATCTTTACACTTCAAAAAAGGCTATTCGTATCATAAATAATCGAAAATATAGCAGGCCTCTGTTTAAAAAGACAATAATCAATTCGTTCATAAACGCATATTCTTCTGGCATTACTTGCACCAATCCATTGTGTCCCGATTGTGACACCTCATAAAGTGATCTCATCCTCCCAACGACTGAAGATCGAGGATTTGTGTGGTGATTTGGAGGGTTTTATGTTCGGGATAATCTACAATTATCCTGAGCATGGGACCTTTCAAATCACTATTCATCTTTTCGGATTACTTTGAGCATTGTGTAAGTGGTTCTAATCCTAACATGGGGAAAGCTTCACTGGAAGTCTACCTGGGAGCTTTACCAATTGTGAACAATCCATTCTGTCTCGATTGTGACCCAGCGTAAAGTGATCTCATCCTCCCAACCACTGAAGATCGGAAGATTTGTATAGTGATTTGGGGGGTCTTGTGTTCGGGATAATCTACAATTATCCTGATCATGGGACCTTCCGGGTCATTATTCATCTTTTCGGATTACTTTGAGCATTGTGTAAGTGGTTTTAATCCTAATACGGGGAAAGCTTCACAGAAAGTCTTCTTAGGAGCTTTACCAATTGTGAACAACGAGGATGAAGAGTTAAATGACTTTGATGTCAGGACAGGATATCATGTTTGGGAATGGCAGGAAGACAGCCTCTCCGGCTATGCCATTTCCATGCAGTATACACCTTTTTGATTGCTACCATATTTTAATTTATGTAAACTGTATCCGAGTATGCTGCTAAATAAAGTTTCTTTTCAGTTTCATTTCATTTTCAGTTTCTAATTAGTTTGCCATAAAAAGCAAAGTTTCATCTTGACACTTTTAATAAACGAAAGAGCTGTCTGTTGTTTTCGTTTAAAAAAGCAACAAAAGGATATTTGGCTTTTGGTTCTATTGATGTCACTCCTGTACAGAAGATCTGGTGATAGAAGAAGAGTTCAACAGGAGCAACTTGGTAGGATTTTGAAAACATTTCGACGGTTCAAAAACTTCTGAATTTGATCTTCTCTAATTTCCGAACCGTCGCGAATGGAATCGAGGCGATTTCGAATCGATCGAATTTCAAAGTTTCGCAGGGCCCTAGTCTGTTTCTTTCGCATGAATCGTCTTTCAACCCTACGACTAGCTTTCGGACTGGAAGACGATTGAATAAGAAATAGACCGATCGATGGCCTCATCGTGGCATGTATACTACGCAAGAGACATTAGCGGGTGTTTGTATATTTGCTGATGAACGATTATAAAACGTCACGTGACATGGGAGGACGTCTTCAGCTGTTTCTACGGTATAGTATATTATATCAGCTGTTTCTACGGTATAGTATATTTATCGCGCCACCCACACACCCTCCACCCGCTAATGTCTCTTGCGCCACCCACACACCCTCCACCCAGCCTCAAGGCATGCACTCTTTTCATCACTTTCTGTCGCGCTCAGGATTTGCAAACGAATCAAAGAAATGGCTTTTTTAAAAATCCTTCTCTCAATAGGTCAATTGTTAGCGCACCGTCGGGACTGATTTTTCAAAATGAAAAAAAAACCCTGAAAATATTAAACAGAAAATCTGATCTACCAAAAACAAAAAAAAAATCTTTTTGATAGCTATTCTGCTATGCAGACCTGTATTATACAGGGCTGATTTCCCGGTGTTTGCCGGAATACTCTGCTGCATTCGCAGGAACTTTTGCAGAACGTTTTGTCAACAAAGCTTTAGTTGGACATAACTAATGACGTAAACAGGGAACCCCCCTCCCTCCTGGGTATTCCTTAATTATTATGTGTACTATGGTAAATACGTACCAGTTTTGCATGTGGGCATTACGCGTTTCGAGTAAAACCCAACAACATTCGTTTACATACGCTTACGGAATAATTTCTGCGAATATTCTGTACGCAAAGACACCGCGTGGATATAAACAGGTCCGAGGAGCGGGTGGGGGACCCGGGGTAGTAACCCCAGGGGCGGGATTGTGGGATGTTCCGGGCTTGGCTCGGGAGTCGAGGATTCTTGGGTCAGGCCTGCGCCCCCAAAGTTCTCACTACTGTGCCAAGCCCAGCCTCCGATTCCCTAGAGAGAATCAGCAAGATAAGTTGCCCGTCGTATTGAAATACTAGTTGTCACTCATGTAAAGAAGGAATGGGAGTGCCCAGTGGAGATGCTCAATCTGTTAATAGACTATTAGGGGGCGCGGTGGCTCAGTAGGTAGAGGTGCAGGCTGCAGATCGAGAGGTTCTCGGTTCGAATCCCACCTGCGGCAATCGCGTTGTGTCCTTGGGCAAGACACTTCACCCCCATCGCCCACGTGGGGGCACGGTGACGCGTACTGAGGCGTACTGCACGTCGATGGTGCACCTGTCTTCAACCAATGCTAACCCTGCTTGTGTGGAGTTAGTATGTTGGGGAGCTGACAGTTGTTCGCCGTTGCTCGGTGGTTGTCTCCGGGTACTCCGGCTTCCTCCACCCGTAAAACTGCCGTGGTCATGCTTAGCCATTGTGCAGAAATATGTGACCTTAAACACCAATAATTAAATATAAATAAATAGCCTATTATCTATATATATATACGCACCGACTTGGTGTTACGTGGTTTTCCTAAATATTCCTGCACATGGTCAACGTTTCTCGTCATTCACATCGACTTACGAAACGGTTATCTCCCCTGATTGCTCCGAATTCGCTGGCAAAAATTAACAATAATTGAATGGGGAATTTTTTATATTTATCAAAATTATATAAAACCTATGAAAGGTATATCCGCTCTGCGCATCAATCCTTTAAGAACAATATATATGCTCTCAGTTGGTGATATTATCGAACGATTTCATTCGACCATTTTTTTTCCTGCGTTGATTTATTATGCTACTGTTATTTCCTGTATAATTCCATGTAAAATGATAGAAAATTGCACTTTCGTCAACTTTTAGTGATTAATATATTTTTTTTGCTTCATATTGGCAATACTGTACGCATACCGGCATATAATATAGATATTGTCCTATCTAACCATATAAAATGTGCAAGCTGACATTCACCCATTTCTTTCCCTTTGATGTTAAAACCAAGACAAATTTTATTGTAGTAAAAACAGTTAAAACCGCAGTGCACAATATCAGATAGGTTTCCGCGTGAGTACAAATGAAAAGGTGCGATAACCCCAAAGCGTCTTAATTCATTTCTTGTCAACCAGTAAAACAAAATCCTCGTATAACTAAAAATTCATTTTTTTTGGCTTCCAAAACGTAGGTTATGACCCCTCATTGGAACGAGCGCGACGCGCTCGTTCCAATGAGGGGTCATAACCTATGTTTTGGAAGCAAAAAATGAAAATATAAAAAAATTGAATGCCGATTTTCGTGTGTAGCGCTGGCCGGTTCATTCTCAGCCGATTTCTCTGCTTCCGACTACTGTTCCCTGGCGAACAAGATTTCATTCACACCTTTCAGAGGTTCAATGTTAACCCTTTACCTAACACAAAAAAAGACGACACTTGCAAATAAAATTCTTGAATAACTAAATATTTTAATTTTTTTGTCTCAACAACATAGCTTATGAGCCTTTATTGGAATGAGCTCAACGAGCTCGTTGTAATGAGGGGTCATAAGCTATGTTTTTGAGACAAAAAATGAAAAAATAATGAAAATTGAATGGTGATTTTTGTAAATAGCGCTGGCTGGTGTTGGCCGTTACGCTGGGTAAAGGGTTAATTTGATTTCAAAACTCCAGTATTTACAAGGGGAGATAACCTTCCCAAGAGTCAATATCTATGACGATAAAAGTTGAGGATGCTAGCAGTCGAGCAGCCTCACGCTATTCAATTGGGACATTTTCCTCTGAGTGCCCTTTCCAAAGTTAGTACCATTATAATCTTATCAACATTTTATTACTACACAACAGAACTAGTCGGTCTTACTATTAACACATTTCAACTAACAACCACTAGTACTATAGTTGCGTAGAACTAAACGTTAAGAAGGGGGCTGTATCGCAAATGAAGCTCTGCACTTGACCAACGGTTGTAGTTTTGGACTGCATGATTCTTGAAGTGATAACTTTATTAAGTCAACTTGACGTAATAAAGTTATCACTTCAAGAATTGTGCATTCAAAAGCTGTAACTATAGGTTACTGGATTCTCATTGAACTTGCAAATTTGAAACACGCTGCTGAAAAACGTCATTTTGACGGCCAAAAAGTCTCATTTCTCATCACAAAAGCCGCCTGAAGTCTCCATTTAATAACTGATCTAAAACTTTTCTCGAGGGAGAGCCCCCACCCCCACCCCCACCCCCTCCTATCATCGCTAGTGCCTTTGGCACTCGCGACAGATGCATTTGACACCTGCATCAGTATCCCGACACTTTCGAACGGGGGCCCGCAACAGAATTCATCTCGAGGCCCGAATTTCATCTCCCCGATCCTGGATATAAAGGACCTTAGAACGTTTTTATGCAAAATCGCCAAGGGTACATGTCTTCGAATGGTGGTTGTAGATTTCATATATCGTTGAGTAACCTTCGTGATCAGGCAGAATTTTTGCGCAAGTTGCGTGCTGCATTAACAGATAAAACATCGTGGGCCCGACAGCTGGAACATACTATACTTCCCCACTAGTATGCAAGTCGTTTTCGATATATATGGATAACTGGTTGAAGCCAAACTCTCGATGCATCAATCAAATTCTATAAGAAAACCGACGCTATTTTGGGCTGTTTATCCACATTTCGAGAAGTTAGCGCTCTGACTACCCTTGATTTAATGTGGCGGACCTTTACTCTCAAAAGATGTACATATCTTATTTTGTGTTGAAGTTATAGATATAACAATCATAAGTATTTGATGCGCCCAGAAAACACCAAGATATTATTAATATAGTTGTGGAACTACGCGGCGTAATCATAAGACTGTGGGTGTGATGAGTCTTTATTCATAATATCTAGTAAACAAACTTATCAGAATTAACAGTAATGCTAAAATGGTGATGGTGATGGTGATGCTAAGACTTTCGATCAAATCCAGTCTCAATTACAAAACATTCCACACGTTTATTCATAGAAAATGAATCTTCATGGCATTTTTAGATTCGATCGGGTGGAATATTTCGATTGTTAGAAGGAATTCCTACGGATCGCTTTTCCGTTCAACTGAAATAATGAAGTCTATTGAATCTAAACATAGGACTATTCGAAGGCTAGACTGGCTCCATGCCGTAACTGCGTCGATTCCTTACATTATTTGGCTGGTGGCTTGAGAGCATGTGTTGCAGCTCTTCCAACCGGTTACGTCGGTAACGGGTTGTGATTTACTTGTTCGAAACTATTATTTGTCTAGTCCTGTTACTGATAAGGAACAAAATATCTTGTTTTGATAAAATTAAGACAATGATGTTGAAGAATGTCCAGACGACATACTATTCACAAACTACAACCAAGAAAAAAGTAGAAAACAAGAGGCGCGCATCGAAGATGCAGGCATCGAGTTATGGTGGCAATCGGGAGTGTTGCATGTCCATAACCCGGTTATCAATCATATCCCAGTTGTCAAATCTGGAACCTTTGTTCAAGTTATTGCGCTAACGAACACAAAATTCGTAAAAATTGACTGATTAACCCTTTAAACCCTAGTGGTATCTTCCATATCAGTTCAACGGCAGCAACGGGAAGAGTCCATATTCTTTATTTGGGGGTAGACCAATAAATATTTTCAACGTGCAGCCTTGGGGCTGCACGTTGAAAATATTGATTGGTCTACACCGCACCTTCACTCAAAAGTCAACCTACTTAATGAAATTATGAAGTATCATGTTACTGGGCCGGAAAAGGGGCCTCTGGAGTTCAAAGGGTTAAGGCCCATAACTCTGTAACGAAACACCGGAATGAGCCAGTTTTCGAACTCGCTTGAGATATTGTTGCAAAAGACCTGTGTTAAAAGGGACCTGTGTTGCAAATATTAATCGAATCGGAGAACGTTCGTTCAAGTTATTGCGCTAATAGTGTGGGCACGCTAGCCCGGAAACCCGGGTGCACACCGACCGTCGCCAAACCATAGGTCTTAGTTGTTAACACAACTGGACCCAAAACTCTTAGAAGGCCAAAGTGCTAATCATATCTCATGAGTGTTCCCCGTCAGCGTTCTCCATTCGTTGATCACATGAATACGAAGTTCATTTTTGAAAGTTAGTCCCTTTGCCACGCGGGTTAAGTGCAAATCTGCCAATGTAAATTCGTTACATTACTGTGCATGATAAATTGTGAGGAAGTAACTTTAAAACCCCCTGTGGAGAATTAGTTTCTAATTGGCTTCGACTTCGTGTTGTGCATGATCATCATTTTAGGTTTATGGAGTGGGATGTTGAATCTTAATAATCAAACCAAGAATGACGAGTTGAATCCTAAAATGCAATTACATTCAAATCTCAGGTTTCAACACTAAAAATCGATAGCACATGTTTGCTTCAATAAAATAAAAAAAATACGAGAGTGGGAATCTCAAAAACATCTTGTGCTAGAATTCTGAAGATAGTTCCCAATAAGACTGGCATTTCGTGAAAGATCAATAACAAGAAAGATGCTGCAAGACATAATTGATAGATGGTTGAGTAAAGGTGTTGAAAAAGAGACAGGTTTCCTTATCTCAATAGACGACTGAAGCTCATATTAACACGTTACCAAGCAGATAAAGGGAACAGGAAGTTCCGTGGCATGTCCTGTAATGAACAGAAAAACACATTTGAGATTACTGTTATCGTGGTATGATAAATACAGATTATTCAGTTGATCTGGATTTTCATTCGTCGTGTTTGATATGGTTGATCTGGATCCAATACTATGAAACTTTTACAATTGTATTTCATAGAGAATTGTATTTTCTACCTGTTAATATAACTACCTAAAAGGAATCATTAGCATTTTAAAAGATATGGCAATTTGCCATCTGGCAAATTGCCAGATCATTGAAAATGCTAATGTTCATTTTAACCCATTTAAAATCATTCCTTGAAATACAATTCTTGAAAATATAATTGTAAATTGTTTATAGTATTGGCCCCTGGTTCCGTCAACTCGACGGAATATGACAACCCAGACTGATTGACTGTTGTAATAATCTATTTATTATACAGTACGTGGAGAGTGTATTATCACTAAATCACTCGCAGAGTGGAGATTCCACTCAGGCAATAATTGCAAATTTGTTGCAATGCATAACCAGCACAAACAAAGTTTCAGACAATGGACCTCCGGGTTAAACCCGGAGGTCCATTGGCTGAAACTTTGCTTGTGTTTTTTGTCAATATGTACAGAATTTGAAAGTTATTGCTTGGGTGATAACTCCACTCCGCGGGTGATTTAATTACAATCCACTCTCCATGTACTGTATATCAATGGATATGTAAAGACAATGAATACGACGTCTGAAATGTAAACAAAAAGGAAGTAACAGGATATTATGGAATGTTTGTCCCGAGCATTCAACGCAAAAGCACTCGAATTCTTATTTCGCTTTTGTAAAATTGTCGACTTGAAAATGCTCGCGCGTCAGTCGCATCACTTCGGCCACGCTTAAGACAGGGGTGAGAAGGGTTTGGAAAAACTGAGACACTCTTTTTCCAGCGAGCCGGAATTAATGGGCAAACCACTGCGGTATTGAGAAACTATGTCTCGTGGTCATAATAATATAAAACATATTATCCTGAAATAGGTCCACAACACTGACTCAGCTTTGCTCATCAATTTTGGCTTGCTGTAAAAGAAGAGTTTCCGTTTTTCTCTCAAATCAATATCATGCTTGTCTCTAACGAGGCTGGGATGACGTCACTGGCCAGCGAAGATTTTCGAGACGATAGTTTTACAAACGCGAAGTAAAAACTCGAGTGCCTATCTACTGATCACTCTTGACAAACATTCCTTTCGAGTTCTGTTTGAAAATCCCCCACACGCGCAATTTTCAGGAAGTTACGCTACCAACGAACATTAGACATTCTGTGCTCTTGAATTTGATTCGCAATAGGGAGTTCCGGTATTATACGATATGATCACGAGATGAATATTTCCAGTTTCCGGAATTAAATATTGCCCCTCGAGTGCAACAAGGATGCTCATCGTAAGCATACTTAACTCGTGGACCCCTGAGTACGAAGTTAATCTTGAAAGGTTATTTATTCCCTGAGCCATTCGTATTAAGCGGAAATCTGCCAATGCAAATTCATTGCATTACTACTATGCATGATCGACGACTCGAATTACAGTGAGAAGAAAAAATTATGTAATCTGAACAGTTGTTTCTGGGCAAGCGTCGCCTGGTTGAACAAGGAGATGACACTTGACTAGAAACAACTGCTACTCCTTAATCCGTTGAACACGTAAGACCGATTTTTCGGCCCAAGGCATAATTTCGCCACTTTTTTGTCTCATTATAAGAGGTCTGTATACGGGATATTGATGATAAAATAATAACTGCAGTCTGAAGCCATACGGCTGCAGATTGCAGTTATTATTTTATCCTCTCTGTATATTGGTATTGGACTAACCCATCTCACTGTGAGGGTACACAAAGGCGAAACTATCCCAGGAAACGAGGGTTAAGTGTTGATAAATGGTACCACAATGAATTCAATATTGCTTTCTAGGCTATTTGATGCTAGGTATAGAAACGTCTTACCTTAAAATATTTTAAAATTACTTTCAATCACATTGTTATTTCATGTACCGGTTGATGATGAATCCTCGCCACCGAGTTTCGAAAAAATAGAAACCTGTGCGACCGGCGTTATGGCGTACGTGAACACTGTCAAATATTCTGCATGACCCCAAACTTCATAAAGTGTGGTACTGTGTTTAATTGAACAATCTGAAGCTTTGACATAGCTAGTGTACCTTACATTTCATGGAAGTTGCTTTCTACAAGAGGAGACTGCTTGAATTGACAGCGTTCCACACTGTGCCAACGGACGCACGAAATGTTGCTATTTGGCCTTTTTGCTCAACGTTTTCATTGTACTTCAAATTTGACGGCGAATTCAAGCGATTGTGCACGGAACTCGGAAACACATTGAGGGATTGAATTAGAAACAATGAATTTTTTGCCTCTGGTGATATCTGTGGAATGGACACTTGACGCAAACTGAGTTTTGCGTTTAAAATTATTGGAGTTATTTGTGAATTGTTTCTTCTCATTATTTTGAAATACGTATTGAGGTGTGGTTTCAATGTGGATACACTGCAAACAAATTTCTTAGGTATATTTGTCCAACATAATTGTCAGACAATAGCATTAGTATACTCTCTCAAATCGCCAAGAGAAGTGTTTTTTCCAATAATTAAACAAAACCCAAAAGTGGGAACAACGCTATGGTTTTATTATAAAAAAAAGTCAACATGACGGACAAACGCTGAGTTTAGGGCTAGGGCGTGCTTGGTTCTGTGACTTGGGGAGTAATGCATCGAATGAGGCTTCATCCGAAATGAATTCAACATGTTAACTTGTAGGGAGTTGAAGTTTTTTGGTGTCTATAGATACTCTCTCATTAATTGTAACAGGGCAAATCCACCTGGACTAAATAATATCACATCAAAAATTAATTGCAGCCCGTCCACAGAATATGAAACCTTTTAGCTCTTGTACCCGCACTTTGGGACAAAGCCCAAAAATGGGCTTCCATCACTCAACCATTTAATAAAGATCCACATTCACAATAAAGTACGATGTAACTTCTTCTAAGAACTACAAAACATGCAAGTAGTCACACTGTAAAGATATCCTTAAAAATACGGTAAAGGTATTGGCAACCATCTGTCGGTACTTCTACCATAAAATATTACGGAGAAAATACCGTACATGTATTTAACTACTTTTGGCAACGCTGACCTTTTTTGTCGATCTGGGGCAAAATCATGGAACCGATGTTTGGTTTTTCTCCATTACAGGAGAGGGCTGCTGAAGTGTAAAAGAGGAGCCTACAGCCGAACGACAGCAGGTCACTTAGAACGGGTGGACAATATTTTCACGGACGCAATAATATTAGATTCGAAACACTAATTATGAGAATAATCATCAAAAATTAAATTAATGAAGCACCGGGTACAACCCAGTGCTTCATTAATTACAATTTTGCTGATGGTGATTTATTACCTGTTAAACGCATACGCGGACATCACTGCCCACGAGTGGATTACGACCAATCCGCGGCAACTGTTCTATATCTACCGGGTTGGTTCAATAACATCAATTGGAAGAGACCCAATTCGTTTTGAAGGCTGCATGTTGAAAATATTGATTGATCAACCCCCACCTATTTACTAAGCAGCAATCCTACTTAATGAAATTAAGGAGATTCATGTTTTTGAACTGGAGAAGTGCCTCTCGTGTCCAGTGAGCCATTTATGGTCGTGACGAATCACAATGAGTGAGCAAGTGAATCTGTCACAACTTTGATTGTTCAACTCACAAAAAAACGCTCATAGTTACTCAAAATATAAATGAATTAAAATATATTGTGTGTTCATTTTTCAGTTGGTTTTGTTTATATATGTATTTATGAGTGTGAAGGCTTGTTCAGACTGTACTGGTCTTCCTGGTTTCATTCTTTGAGTGTGACGCTACGAGAGGCTTTTTTAATCTGTATAGAGAAGAATGGGATACAGAGTATTTTGTTTGATGCCATTGACAGAAAAATGGGTGTTTCAAAGCAATAAGTGACTATTTTACTTTTCGCCAAGAATTTCCAAGCTCATTCCTTTAGCGCATTTTATTTCGCCTATGATTCGCTGTTGTATAAATTGTACTGAAAGAGGCCCAGAGAGTTTTCGAGCCGAGGTTAGCCCCTTACGCAACACAAACAGAGGACGAAACTTGCAAAAAACAACATTCTTGAATAACTAAAAAGAGTAGTATAGGATGCACAGATCTGGCCTTTTTACCAGGACCCCGGGGTCAGACCATGATCGGGGTCATTGACCCCGCCGCCCAAATCCGTTAGGCCTCCCCGTCCCCTTTCCCCTCCCCTCTCCACACTAGACCTGGGTTATTTTTAGGCGCCCCCTCACCCTACCCACCCTGTACGTACCCTATTTTTTAGGCTATCCCTCCCAAAGCCCATTTTAGGACCCAGGCTTTCCCCACATTGTTTAGGTTTTCCCTGTATGTGGGCTCCCTCCTTCCCAAAGCCCTGTCCCTCCCAACCAAAGCCCTGGACTGTTCCTCCCTCCTTCCAAAGGCTAGCCCAAAGCTGAGGGACTTTCAAACTGAGGTGTCCTTATGAGTACTAACAAAAGAGTGCCACCACCCCCTATCCCCTCCCTGCCCCTCCCATATCTTTATTTCTTGGTAAATATCTTTAAGGTAAATGTTGTCAAGGACATGTACACGTAACGGCATACAAAATGCTTTAGACATAAAGACTACCTGCTTTGTTTAGACATGTCATAAAGGAATAATGATAGAAAATACTTGGTATGTTTGATTATGTCATAGATAAAGGTATTATGATAAAGGGCTCCTTTGTTTATAAGAAGCTTAATATGATAAAGACCATGTACACTGTTTGATTATGTCATAGATAAGATGGTGTCACGTCGCAGGTGTTTGATAACCCAGTAAAATCGCGGCGATGTCTGATTGGTCAAACAGTTGTCCAATCAGATCATCCCACACGGTGGTATGTTCCATTGGACCAATAGATAAGCGTGTTGTAAAATTATCCCACGCAGGCGCTCTCTGATTTGTCAAACAACTGTCCAATTAGATCGCCATGCAGTATTTTCTGCGTGGCGAATAGATTGAGTGATCCGGAATGTTGTCGTAAACTACTTTCGCATGCTCAACTCATAGGTAAGCTGAAAAGGAATAAACAACTCTAAATTTTCTCTCTATTAAATTTTGTTTTCACGTAAAATCAGTTTTACAAGTAATCAATTGGTTTTACAATAGTCAAAATGGATTTGCAATCAGACTTACAAATTTACAAGTAATTGTTTCAAAGCAAAAATGGTTTTACAATCAATTCAAATGGATTTACAATCAGTCAAAATGGATTTTCAATAAGTTTTTACAAGTAGCCTAAAAAATAGGGTACGTACAGGGTGGGTAGGGTGAGGGGGCGCCTAAAAATAACCCAGGTCTAGTGTGAAGAGGGGGGGGGGGGGGAGGGGACGGTGAGGCCTAACGGATTTGGGCGCCGGGGTCAATGACTCCGATCATGGTCTGACCCCGGGGTCCTATTAAAAAGGCCAGATCTGTGCATCCTATACTACTAAAAAGTTCAATTTTGAGTCTAAAAAAGTATGTCCCTCCATCGAACCGAGCCCACCGTGCTTCTTCCTACAAGGGATCATAAGCTATGTTTAAGGGGACAAACAATTGAAAAGAATCAGAATTTAAATGACGATTTCTTTTAATAACGCTGGCCGATTTCGGGAGTTACGTTAGGTAAATGTGTTGAAGTTATCGAAGTCCATCAACATTACAATACAGTCGACGTGGACTGGCCGGAATCCATGCGTGGGCAGTGATGTCCACGCATGCGTTTACCAGGTAATAAAAATCATCATCAGCAAAATTTTTATTAATGAAGCCCCGGGTTGTACCCAGTGCTTCATTGTTTGAATTCTTGATGATTATTCCTATAATTAGTGTTTGAAATCTAATTTTATTGTGTGCGTGGAAATATTGCCCGCCCGTGGAAAGTGACCAGTCCGCTGTACTGTATAAAGACTGACATTATGCGTTGATTTAGGGATAGGTTTGACTTCTGTCCTGAACAAGGGCGTGACTTGCTTCAAGAAGAAATGTGGGGCAAAGTCACTTCCAAATAAAAACCGACGCAAGACAGCACGCTGAGATTCGGGAAAAGGCACCGTTTTTAACTTCCGAAGCTCATTTCAGGATACCTAAGTATAACGAGGGACTTGAGGCACATTGGTTCAAGGCATATAGCCCTCTCATTAGAACATGTTAAATGGAGTGTCTTGATCAAGGACACCGCAGCAATGATGTCAAGATTGACCCCGCCACCTCTAGATCATCTGTTCAATGTGCTAAGCAATGATCCGTTGCTCAAAATATACTACAACAACAATAACGTGATTGCCGAAGGCGTTACCGTTCATTTTGGGGCCGATATCAGTGTTTAGCTTCCCCTCATTCATTAGTGGCCCGAGGTTCCACCCAGGGACGTCGCGACAGGGGAGTGGGGGTGGGGTGGGGGGGAGGTGTCTCCCCCCCCCCCAATATTTATCAAAACCTCAATAGTTGGAAATTCGGAGGACAAAAATATCAACAGTTAGAAATTTAAAAAAAACTACTGAATATACGGTATAATTCACTAACAAACCTATTTTCCCGACTGGAGGACCATAATAAGGAAATATTCCGACTACCGCGACTTCGGGCTGCACGTTGAAAATATCGATTGGTCTACCCTACAAATTCACTGAGCAGCCATTCTACTTTTTAAATGTATGGTGTGTCATGATCCTGGACCGGAAAAGCGGTCTTACGGGTTCAAAGGGTTAATAAAAAAGTACTTGTTGTCATGTCAAGTGCCTGTGAAATGCTCTAGAAACACAAAACTCCCACTTTCCCAAAGGCGATGTTTCAAATTTGTCCGTCAGACAGTAGGCGTATGAGCCACTGGGGACAATTCGGGCAAAGCAAGATATTGAATATTTGTACCCAAGTGCCTGTGAAATGCTCTAGAAACACAAAACTCCCACTTTCCCAAAGGCGATGTTTCAAATTTGTCCGTCAGACAGTAGGCGTATGAGCCACTGGGGACAATTCGGGCAAAGCAAGATATTGAATATTTGTATCCAACTCGAATTAAAAATGTTTCCCTACAAAAAAATCACTGAATTTGGAACTGAAAATTAGCCTTATAACTATTACCAGAACCCATGAAAACACATCTGAGCACATCAATTTTTCAAAATTTTCTAGTAGAGGACCCCAGGCCCCCTGCTAAAGATTCGCGCCTTTGGCGCTCGCAGTTTTGCGCCTACCATCCTACGGTGCTCATGGGTCGGGATTCCCAGTTAGAATTTCAAAGGGTCTAACCCCCCCCCCCGCCCCCCCCCCCCCCCCATTAAAAGGCCTCTAGCTACGTCCCTGGTTCCACCAAGCGCTCTTATTGTCTGTTGGGCTGCTAAACACCGATGAAGGTCCGACAAAGAAGTGACACGGCCAAGAAAATCGTGTTATTACTATTATCGCCAATAGGTAAAGGTAAACCGCATTACCCTATGAATATGTTAGTGCATATCTGCAGAGAGACAAATACCGTTCCATGTGGGTTTATTAAACTCCAAGTACGTCATTTATATTGGAAGATTGATGGGCTCGTGAGACTTCAGAAATTATTTTGTTAGATTTTTGCAGATGATTTTTACAGTTTCATCGAGAAATTTCCATGCGACAATAGCAACGCAACGACCGCCGCTTGGCGATAATAACTATTTTAATTCCTCAGACACCGACGGGAATTTTTGATATGTCTGGTTTTCTTATCTTCTTCGAGTTTCTGCGAATTACACCCTCTTAACCCTCTACCTAACACGAAAGGCAGACGACACTTGCAAACAAAGTTCATGAATAACTATTTTTTTTATTTTGGGAGTCAAAAACATAGCTTATGACTCCTCATTAGAACGAGCTCGTTCTAATGAGAGTCATTAGCTCGGCCTTGGGGACAAAAATATGAAAAATGAGAAACGAATGGTGATCTTTGTACGTGAATAGCGCTGACCGGTTTTGACTTTCGTTACGTTGGGTAAAGGGTTAAAACATCACATGCAAGTTGGGTATGAACTATACACAGTGATTCCGCTAAGTGAGGGTGATGTCGCCTCTGTTCTTTCGTCTTTCAAAACGACGGTAGCCGATAAATGCTTTTCATTAACCCTTTACCTAACACGAATAGCAGACGACACTTGCAAACAAAATTCTTGAATAACTATTTTTTTTTTTACTTTTTGCGTCAAAACCATAGCTTATGACCCCCTCATTGGAACGAGCTCAACGAGCTCGTTCCAATGAGGGGTCATAAGCTATGGCTTTGAGACACAAAATGAAAATTGAATGGTGATTTTTGTGAATAGAGCTGGCTGATTTTGGCCGTTACACTGCAAAAAATATAGGTTCTCTTTAGAACCAAAACTGGTTCTAACCTTGTCCCTGAGATGGAACCAGTTCTGTTTAAACAGTATTTATTTCAAATCAAATAAATTTATGAAGATTAACATTAAATATTAACAGAATTGAACATAAATTGAGGGTGGTATCAGCCGTAAGTTTAGAGCTTATACGAGGCTGTCTCAAATCATTATTAAGCAAAGGAGATATGAACAGTTGTCATATCGAACCAGTTTTGGTTCTGTTTAGAACCAATATACCCGGTATTTATATTCGCTTTGTTTCAAAATGTTTGGCGACTGCGTTGAATAAGCTCCAAGTTTACTGCTGAATCTACTTCAGTTCATGTATTATTCTGTTAAAATTGAATGCTAATCTTGGTAAATTTATTTGATTTGAAATAAATACTGTTTAAACTAAACTGGTACCATCTCAGGGACAAGATTAGAACCAGTTTTGGTTCTAAAGAGAACCTATATTTTTTGCAGAGTACGTTGGGTAAAGGATTAAACAAGTGAAACCTGCGTTACCTAATGAGTGCATCAGAGAGTCATCTGAAATGTCTCGATTTGGCGGCTCCCATTTCTCGACATCTCTAAGGCATTCGATATGGTGTGGAGAGCGGCATTGTGGAAAAAAATACTAGATTTACATATAGATGGAAAATACTTCGAGTTATTAAAAATATGAGTAACAATATAAAATCCATTGTTATGATCGATGGTCAAAAATCTAACTTTATCCCAAGTCGGGTCGGCGTAAGGCAAGGGGAAAATTTGTCGCCGATACTTTTTGCTATGTTCTTAAATGACATAGAAACATTTTTGTTCAATAAAAACTGAAGTGGGTTACGATTTGAACACCCTCCACTGTCACCGAATACATGCAGCACACAGTTTTATTTGCAGCTCCTCGTTGTGCTATACGCGGACGATATCGTTTTGCTCTCCAACACGGCAAAGGATCTGCAGTTTACATTGAATAGTTTTTTTCGAATGTTGTCTAAAATGGAAACTTGAAGTTAATTTAAATAAAACAAAAATAATACAATTTGGTACCCGCGTTGGGAAGAACGATAAATTCTATTTAGGGGGGACCGCAATTGAAATTGTCAATAATTATAAATATTTAGGCGTAACATTTTCAAAATCAGGTAAATTCTCTGCCGAAATATCCTCACGATGTACAGAAGCTAAAAAGGCAATGTACTCCATAATAAACAAAGTTCGACAAAACCAACTAACAATTGATATTATTTTAGAAATTTACGAAAAATCTGTAGTCCCAATTCTAATTTATGGTTGTGAAATATGGGGGTATGAAAACATCTCGACAACAGAGAAACTTGAACTATGGTTCTTTAAATTCATTTTAAAACTTAAAAAATCAGCTGGAAACAATTTTGTATTTGGTGACTTAGGGCTTACACCCATTGATATTAAAATTAAGATCCGTTCCCTAAATTACTGGGCTCAATTAGTATCTGGAAAGGAAAATAAAATCTCGACTATACTCTACTCAATTTTATATCTGAACCATCTGAGTGGGTTGCACACAAGTCCCTGGATTAATTACATATCTTCATTGCTTGACAAATTAGGAATGACAAACATATGGATCAATCAGAGTATTTTAAATAGGAAACATTTTACTTTCGTAATTAAACAGAGATTTCAGGATAACTTCTTACAAGAATGGAGATCAAACATAGAAAATTCTGGAAAGTACCAGTTTTATAAGGTAATTAAACTTAGCTTTGGTTTAGAAGAATACCTCCGAAAATTGCCCCCATCTTTGGCCGTCCCCCTTCTCCTTTTTCGAGTCAGAAATCATTGGCTCCCGATCGAAACCGGTAGCTGGACGGGATTAGAACTGTCCTAAAGAAAATGCAACCTATGTCAAGCTGATATTGGCGACGAATACCATTATATCCTTGTCTGTGACGAATTAAAAGAATTAAGGACTAAATACATCAACCCCTTCTACAGGCGACACCCTAGCATCTACAAAGTTCAGACTTTATTCACTAGCTCAAATACTAAACAAACTCGCAATCTAGCAAAATTTATTAGGGATTTGAAATCAATTTTACAACCTTCTCTCGGCTGACCTCATTACTTCTACCATCCCCTCCCTCCCACCACTCCCTTCCCAAGCTAAATTTACAGATTTGATAAAATTACAAGATTAAATATGTGGAAGAACAATACCATCGTCGTGCATATCATATTTATGTAATAATGGCCTTCAACAGCATTTTTCTCAATATCGCCTGTGCAAAAAAGCTTGCTAAAAACATTAAACACCTTGCATTTCTGAGATCGCCCTCCCGCAATTACAGACGCAACTTTCGCCGTAAGGAGAATACTCCTTGCCATTTTTCGTCCATAGCGTGCATTGCAGGAGGAAGAATTCTGGGGTAAATATAATGTGTCGAATCATTTTAATATGGTACATATTGCATCGCGATATATTAATAAGCATGCAGATGAAAGAAAATAATTTTAAAATTGACCCGAAAACCCTGCATGCAATATGATGCCTGTTCAACTTATCACATGAATAGCTACAATACTTACAGTTATTGGAGGCTGTGATGTAATTAATTATATGGACTGGAGCCCGATGGACTGTATCACGAAAGAAAGAGCACGTCGCGCACTTTCAGACAGGATACAGTCGATCGAATTCCTAACTAAAATGAAAAATATTGATTGATTACAAATACCATGGCGGATACGATAGAATATTTAAAAATCAGAATCCCCCTCCCCCCCCCCTCCCCACCTTCGACAGAATGCGAGTACTTGACCATTTTAAAATTAAACACCTGTTGAAACGCTCGAAAGCCAAAACATCTGTTCCCCATACATGTATCTTATATTTTGTTATTTCATGTAATAACCACCACGGACCTGCGCGATCTTGTTTTGTTTTGTATATTACTGTAAAATGTACTACGTTTACACTTTACGCCATAGGAATGGTTAAAAGTGGAGAAATAAATTGAAAATTGATTGTTTTCTTGGTACTTGTCAGATGCATGTTGATTGTTCAAGCGCTGTTTGTTGGGGAAGATTAAGACGGATTACGTTATAGTTTAGTTCTATATATTTAGTACTCTTCGAGGTGACTTTTTGACAAATTGTTCCATAATATATAGATATTTAATAAAAAGTACAGATTTTCAAAATGTCGGCTGTGGACACAAATAGAAATTACGCACAACCCATAACTATACATTTGGAAATGTTCTCTATTTGCTCAAAAGTGTGTTCTGTGAAATTTCATGTCGGTTATTCTGAGAGAAAGTGAAATAGGATTTTTCTCTGTTTGCCCAAAAGTGTTCTGTGCAGATTTCCATGTCGGTTATTCCAAGATAACAAAATACGACAGTGGTTTGGGACCAGACCTGGTATCTGTCCATTGCGGTTTCAAATTATCAAATATCATTCGTGCTTAATAGAACAGCGCGTGAATATTGGATGACAGGTCTTTGCGTTCACGGCCGGTATAGCAATAATCTGCTTTCCGTTGGGGGTAAAATAAACTCCGTACTCACCCATCCTACCCATGGCAGCTGTTTGGTTATCGAATTGCGATTGGCTTCAAGTGTTTGTGCCTTATCAGCACCGGTACAGATTTGCTGTATTTTTGTAATGTTATTTTTTCTTTGCATTTACATTATAAGTCATTCTGTTTGTTGACAGGGAACATGGTCTCACGTTCCCTGCATGAAATTTATATTCAACCGAGGCGTCTGCCGAGGTTGAATATATGTTTCATGCAGTGAACGTGAGACCATGCCTCCTGTCAAACAGAATAACGAATATGTCCCCGTTCTTACACAAGTAAAACTGAATTGGAAAAAAAATCCTTATTCAATGTGTTCGTACGCAATCAACGGGGCGAGATGCTCTCGATTCGTTTCAGTTTATGTTACAGTAAATTAATGAAAAGAGACCTTATAATCTAATCGGTTTCATAAATAATTACCCATGTTTACATAACTAATCTTTTTGTACGTAATAACGGTACTTTTGTGTGTATTTTACTTCAGTTAAATGTGTTTGTCTCAGTTGATTTCAAATGAAAAAGGACATTGCGATGAACCGTTGCTCATGGCAACGAGACGCTTCCCTTGACAGTGGACATAAGAATCGCTGACAGTAGACATGTGCGCGTGCCCGGCGACATAAAATAAAATGAACGAGGCTTTGACCAATCACTGCAAGGTATTGCGGTTGTATCGGGACATAAGCACTTGTTGTGCTCATGTAAGCATATGCCGACTTTAATGTTGACCCCCTAATAAGCATTGATGTAATTCTTTGAAAGATGGAGGAAAAGTGTAAAATTTTTAATATGAAATTGGAGTTTGACTGAACGTTTTTCTCTCCGAACTAAATAAAGTTCATCTTTAATAGATAGTTTAGTTTGGATGTCTACTCATTGCGTTTGGACTATATGCACGCTTTCTATGAACTGCGGGCAATCCGAGAAAATAATTAACCTCTACCACGCTGGTAGTGCAGCAGAATTTTCTCCAATCACTCTAATTTTCTCTTGTTACACTGTGAATTGAACCAATTATATCTTGTTTGACAGAGCTTAACTGCATTATTGGAAAAATTTGATTTTGAAAACTTTGCCATTTTGACATCACAGTGCAGAGGGTTAATTAGTGTACGGGCAGATTGAGAATCTTACTGTAATAAGAGTTATCCCGTTTGTTGTTTCTGTTTGTCGTGACGTGCCCTATCTCCTCATCCTGTACGGATCGACCTCAAAGTCGGCAGGTGTGTGTTTTTCTATCCGATACCACTAAATCGACATGTTTGGTGCAATATTTTGCATTATTCACCGAGAATCGGCAATTGTGTCGCAAAATAGATGTAGATAAAACACTTTATGATTCGGAACGTTCTATGGTATAAGGGAAGAATCTCGAAGTGCCATCTATCGAATAGAGGCGGGCTGGCCGTATGATCCACCGGGAAATTTCCACGTGGGCCCCTATTGGGAGCCCCCAGGGCCTCCAGAATCGACGCAGCCCAACATCTGATGGTGCCTGAAATTTTCTGAAAATGATCAAAAGGCGAAATGTATCAGATTGCATAGACTGTCGGTTTATCGAAATGCCCTCAATATGGACTGCCATCGCAGTCCACATAGAAAGCATTTCGATATACCAGCAGTCGTCTGTCAGTCAGATGCAAGGAGACCGCGTTGTTTCGGTTTGAAAAATCAAACTTTTCTCCCCATTGGGCCGAACTATGGTCGGCTGGATGAGACTGTGACCCCCTTTGGTGCAACCATATTTGCCGATTGAACGATAGATATGATAAAAAATGGCACCGGCATGCCCTCTATGTGGACTTCTATTGATCGCCCAGATGCAAAGAAGCGGCGTTCTTTCAGATCGAAATATTTTTATTTTGTCCGGGTCCGGATCCCTCTTGGTACATTTCCCGGCAACTTTATTTGCCCAGTTAGCCCCTGCTATCGAAAAAACCATACGTAGAATTAGACCGTCCGCTAATTATTCTAAGTCAAGGGGCCAGCAAACCGAGGCATAACCATGCATGTTCAATCCTAAAGTATTGCAGATTACGCCTTGATGTCCCCAAGAGGCGATATACGGTGTTCGTTAATTCCATAATGGGTGGGAGCTAAGCTCTCACCCATTATGGAATTAACTGACAGCCTAGGTACTATATCAGGTCGCTAACAAACCATGTGACGAATAGTGTAAGTTGCGCCCTGGAACTGGATAGTAATATAGAAGTTCTTTACTTTCGCATTCATCTGCAATTCATTCTTCTTTCGTTTCAGAAACACTGGTGAACTTCCTGAGAGCGTGTAGTCCATCGGATCTAGGAAACGGATGTGAACATAAATCTGGTAAAATACCAAAAAAGATTTGTTACGAGACGTGTAAAACGGACGGTTGTAATGGTGCTTCTGGGATAAATTACACAATTGTTAGCTGGACAGTGACTCTGTTGCTTTGTGGTGTTAATATATACATACATTTCATATCTTATTCATAATATTGCCAGTTTGCCAAACATATTAAATGTCTTCGATTTAGAAATTGCTCTCTGTCCTCGACGTTCTCAGTTTTAACCCTTTACCCAACGTAACGGCCCAAACCGGCCAGCGCTATTCTCAAAAATCGCCTATTAATTTTAATTATTTTTTCATTTTTTGTCTCAAAAACATAGGTTATGACCACTCATTGGAACGAGCTCGTCGAGCTCGTTCCAATGAGGGGTCATAACCTATGTTTTTGAGACAAAAAATGAAAAAAAATAGTTATTCAAGAATTTTTTTTGCAAGTGTCGTCTGCTTTTCATGTTAGGTAAAGGGTTAAATGCGCAGATATCAACCAACTCTTGTTAACGGAATAAAACTATCTGACACTCATTCCCGTGAATTCCCTAGAGGTGCCATTTCATGTTCACTTCTTTTAGTACAACTTATTGAATCCATCGGGTCTGTAAACGCAGAGACGAAAATTTGTTCGAAATGTGATTAGAATTAACAGCGTACGAAGAAGTACAAAGTAAAAACTTGGAGCTTCACCATCTTACCTTTTAATGCTGAACCGTTAAACCTTTAATGTTATTGTTGTTGCTTATGGTTCGACACCATGGAATTCTCCACAGAAAGAAAGTGGTAAAGTAAAGCATCGATAAATTTAGTCGGATAATTTTTCGTCTCCATCCTCTGAAGGAAAGAGCATAGATAATGCCTCACAAAGTAGAACTTCTGAGCTTAGGCCATTTTTGTAAAATTGCATGTGAGCGTTTTTTTATTTTATTTTTTATTTTTGTAAATATTTCTTTGCAATCTAAAGTTCATGTTCTTGGTTTGTTTTGTGTTTTAGGCCTCATAAGCTACAGAATAGCATGGGTGGTGGTGTATGTTGTCCCTTGTGTCCAAGAAAGTTTTACAATGCTAAAGCATTGTAAAACCTTGTCGCACTCAAGGGACAAAATTATTTATTTTATTAACTTGGGTAAAATATCAGACATAAACCATTTAAGATTTATATTTTTAGCTTTGCATTGGTTATACAAAGAGAGAATGCGGGAGCCAAAGGGACCATGCGGGAGTGCCTGAGAAACAGATGTTGATGTTTAATTTTTCAGGCCTAATTATTTTGAATTTTTTTTAGTTTCCCTTCCCTCTTATATTGGATCGGAAATTTTATCGACCAATAAGTCAGAGACACCAACACTGTGATCCTTCAGCATCTGAATTTCTTTGTTTTTTTGGTTTGCATAGAGTGAAGCGAAATATCTGTTAACCCGTTACCTAACTCAAGCAGAATACAACACTTGCAAAAAAATATTAAATATTACAAATTTCATTTTCTGCCTCAAAAACATGTATTACATGTATTACTCTGCACTGGAATAAGTTTGGTGCACAGTGGCTTAGTGGTTACGGCACTGCACTTCAAACCGAAAGGTCTCCTCGAGGCTTTCTGCCCTGTGACCTTCTGCCTCAAAAACATGTGTTACACTTAAAACTAGAAGTACTGTCATGAAATGCGCACACACAGCACATCGATCTGCACGTTAATCTACGCGTTATGACCATAGTAAGGCTATCAAATTTTGTACATATGGCCTGTGCACAAGCAATGTTTCAGCCAATGAACCTCCGGGTAACCCGGAGGTCCATTGGCAGAAACATTGCTCGTGTTTGCTATGAGTAACCAGGAGAACCTGCCGTGCTTTGCATGCCATTCGATATGACAATTGCGCGCAATTCCTACGCGCAATTAAGCCTAGATAAGCGCACAGTTCGTGACAGGACTTCTTGTTTTAACTGTATTACTCTGCACTGGAATGAGTTTGGAGCACAGTGACTTAGTGGTTACGGAACTGGACTGCAAACCGAAAGGTCCCCTCAAGGGTTACTGACTTGTGACCTTGGACATGACACTTAATCCCGACAGCCCACGTGGGGTGGGTGGGAGTTGGGTGGGTGGGTGGGTGGGTGGGCTTGGGGGGCACGGTGGCGTTCTGTGCTAAGGCGTACTGCAGTTCGATGGTACACTTGTATTCAACCTATGCTAACCCTACTTGTGCGGCTTCCTCCACCCGTAAAACTGTCCGACACTGGCTATCAAAAGGATCGGTAACGCAAGGGTCGGTAGACGAGTCCCCGTTAAATACAATACGTAAAATGAGACTGACAAGATTTACGGATGTAAAAAGGGGTAATATCTGCAACATGAAGAGTGGTGAGATTTCATTCGAGATTCGATTCGAAATCCTGTCTGATTCGATTCGAGATTCGAGTTTTTCAGGGCCCTTGCTGAAACAAGTTTCAAGCGTCGTGTGAGGTAATGTATTTATCTAACGTTCGTTAGCATGATGTCTCTACTGTTAGAAAATCATATCATCTATGGATTCTATGGCTGTGTCAGAAATTCTCGAAAAAATATGATTGAAGGTTATCTGTTTTTTTAACCCAATTACCACGACTAGAGGTCATATCTTGCATGTGCTATTAAGAAAAATCGGTGCAGCCCGATGAAAATATTGATTGGTCTACCCCACATTATGAATATGGGCTCTTCTAATTGCTGCCATTGAAGATGACACTGGAGTTCAAAGGGTTAGGGTTTCTGATGTTTTGTGAAAGTATTCCCTCGAAAATTCATACTAACATTTTACGGGCGCAATTTACTCCCGTCTCTGAATCCAAGGGAACTTAAAACTGCACCCGTCAATTTTGTTCATTTCCAGCACTGCATTGTGTCGGACAGTTTTACGGATGGGCGAAGGCGGAGTACCCGAAGAGAACCACCAAGCAGCGGAAAGCAGCTGTCAGACTCTCCAACTTACTAAGTGGGCACAGGAAGAGGTAGCAACGATTGAAGACAAGTGCACCATCGGTGTGCAGTACCTCTTAGAACACAGTGCCACCGTGCCCCAACATGGGCAGTCAAAAATAAGTGTCTAATCCAAGAACACATGTTGCCGCTCGTAAGGATCAAACCGTCATCCTTTCGGGTTAAAGTCCAATTCTCTAACCGCTGAGCCACCGCGACCCCCCCCCCCCCCCGATTGTGTTCAAAATACTCAATGGTATCTTTAATTTACAATTTATTATATATATTTTTTATCTTACAATAAATATGTACTGAGTCCGTAATGACCTAAATGCATCGTGTATCATGAGCCTGTAATACAATATCTGTAGTTTACAACTTCATTATACCTGTGCGTGCTTTGGTACAATTTGGTTACGTCACTATTTATAGAACAGTATACACGTTTTCGAAAAGCGTTTGAGAAATATCGTATAGTATTTATATCCGAAAGGGAAAACAATCTCAAAAGTATAATTTTTAAATGATTGAGCCACATTACTTTTCGATTTCTGTATCTTTTTAAAACACTGGAAGTTGAAAGAAAACTTCGTTTACAGCACATCGTCTTTTCGTACAGTTGAATAACGCGCTCATTAGCTTTATCCGGGGATCTTGAAAGATCAAGGCAGCCGTATGCAGTTTCCAGTGAAACAACAGCGTTTTATGAGCGTGAAAGCGTGAAAATGAAATATGAAACTGAAAGGCTCGTCAATAAAGTTATTGACAGTACAGCTGAGAATTGTAAGATAAATCTATCATCACCATTATGTGTGTGCACAAAATGTTGCGTCAGACTCTCGTCCTTGTTTCTAAGGCTATATATCTCGACTCGTCTTCGACTCTCGAAATATGGTCTTAGAAACAAAATGTCGACTCTGATGCAACATTTTGTACATACACATAAGAGTGATAATATATATTTATATACCATTTACCTAAAAACGCAATCGTAAAACGCAGTGTAAAGGCCATTTTATACTGGAGGCAAACGCGAACGCGACCACTGCGGATTTCCACGCGCCTTTCCGTGCGAATTATCGTTCATACTGAAAGCGGTGATTCGCGTGGAAATTCGCAGTGTTAATAAACAATCCTCCATCCAGATAGGTCATAGTACGCCCTTTGACCTCGCCATCTGATTGGCTGAATAGAATTGTTCGCACGAACAATTCCCAAAAATTCTCTCTGGGGGCAATCTCCGCGGTTTTCCGCGCGGACAAAAAATTGGACGCGTTCGTGTTCGCCTTTAGTATGAACGACTCCATTAAAATTGGTGTTAATAAAACAAATGCGACCACCGCGGTCGGAGTCGCAGTCGCGTTCGCCTCCAGTATAAAATGGCCTTAAGTATCGATAAAAACTCGGTGATAAAAGGTCTTGTATCCCCTTTGCAGAAACGATAAAAGTCAAGTGACGTCGCGAGAAACGAACAAACGTCCGAGCGCCTGACGGACTATTTCATGGGTACTGGAAATCACATGTCATTTCTTGAAAAATTGGTAATGTTTCGCGCGACGTCACGCAAACGTTGATGCAAACTAGGCGCACTGTGAACAGTGCGTCTAGTTTGCATCAACGTTTGCATAGCGCCTCGGAACGAACGCACGCGCGCGCTCCCGGTCGACTATTTCAGTGGTACTGGCAATCACAAGTCATTTCTTCAAAAGGTTGTAATCCTGCAGTGAACAGTGCGTCTAGTTTCCATCAACGTACATTCCACGTGGATTTACACGATCCAGTACATAAGCAATCCACCGTGCAATTCAATAAAACAAAAAAAAGGTGAAGGTGAATCGCCAAAATTGATAGTTACAGCGATAAAAGTTTGAAATCACATTGGGGTTTGCACGCTTTTAAAAATTATGAATGAAGTGTCGTTTTAAAAAGAATCTTACGCACTTCAAAAATATAAATCCCCAGTTGTTATCGCAAACCGTTCACCTCTCCCTTGGTCGACCTCATGAATAGAATAGAATTTGGTTTGAAACATTAAAACCCGACGGGAAAAGCAAACTTGGGCTGACTTTGGTTATTTTTGAACAGCATGTATAATTTCATTTATTTTGAAGGAATTTCCTCACGTGCCGTTGAGTTTGTGAGAAGTGCAAACGGAGTCCCATCATTTTGGTCAGTTGGGTGTGGCTTTTTGTTTGTTAGCGACTATCTTTATGCCATGATTATGGGTTTTGTAGAGTGAAGGGTAGATAAAAGTGTTATGATAGATAGATAGATAGTTTATTGGAAAAACACCGAAAACAAGGCAGATTGCATTTTACAGAACTAACAGTACAGAACAATAATGTTAAGTCTTGTACTGAATTAATAATAATTGGTTATTTACATGTTATGTGGAGGGTTTATACAATGTGTCACTCCATTAAGTAGCCATAGTGTATTTCTTCTGCTCTTGAAGAACTGAAGGTTCATATTACAGATGATATTGCATAATGGTGGGATTTCATTTTTCATAAGAAAGGTGAATTTCTCCGAACTGTCCATGTTGACGAAGTTCGGGTGTTCCCTACTTATTTTGCCAAATGAATCAATTCGGAGCCCCTCATATTCCTTACACTCCATGACAAAGTGATGTTCAGTTTCAATTTCGCCTACATTACATAAACGACATAGCCTTTCTTTGACAGGCAAGGGTGGTTGGATGTGCCTCCCTTTTTCAATCATCAGACAGTGGTTGCTTATGCGCAGCCGCGTGAACAAGTTCTTCGCTTCAACAGATGTTGTGTACAGCAAATAATTTTCCAAGTTGAATGTTTCTTTAAACTTTCTATAGGTCCGTAATTTGTTTTTTCCGACTTTTTTCTCGTCATTAAATATATCCGTAATGAAGGTATTAAAATGTTTACTTCTGAAGCTTCTGTGGATTTTGCCCGAATTCAAAAAACTTTGATTTGGTACTTGACCCCGAGGGGTATGTGCGTTGCAATCAGCTGCAATATCATACAATATCATATAAGCACATTGTTCTTGTAAACAATCTTTCATCGTGACCCGACTGATTTTGGAGGAGGTATAGCTACTCGTCACGCAAGCGCGATCCGCAGCCATACATCCCTCAAAACGAGTCTCGTCGCGATAAAATGTTCTTTACAAACACAATGTGCACGTAATACCCATCATGTATTAACAATACCATTTCGTCGATGACCACTCCGGGAAAGGAGCAAATGGTACTTTTTAATTATTCTATTTGCTGCACGCGATTTATCCCCTCTATTTTAATCATAGTTCAGCGCTTTTAAGCAAACCGTGTTCTCTCAGTCGTTGACTCTTTCACGAAACAAAAATTGCATCTTTAATTCTGCAATAATCTGAGCGGCAAGGAGTCAAACTCTGCGCAAAATACACAACATTGTAATAATGATAAAAACGTATCTCAGCCAGCGGTTAATCTGAGTTTGTTGTTAAACTTCAGATTGGATCAATTCTTGAGTGAGTTAAAGTGGAAGAAAGTGTGGCATTTATCTAATTACATGAAGTCTGTATAAATGACATTTCTATTGAGTGCTGATACTGATGGAATTGCAGAGGAATTATCAAATTATACTCTTGATATTACCCCCATTCTATAGTTTGTATTGAATCCTTGCCGCTTTGTTGAGTCTGCAATAATGTGGCTGGCATCATTTTGGTGAATTGCTGTTCTTGGTTTTCCAAATGTTGAGAACTGAAGGAGGATCACCCAGTTTTAAGACGACGTGTTTGAACCGATTGATCTGCAAACACATTTTAAGGCGGTGCAAGTTGCGGATGCCATTATGATAGCAAGAGAGTGCTATTTAACCCTTTATCTAACATGAAAAGCAGACGACACTTGCAAACAAAATTCTTGATTAACTAATTTGTTTCATTTTTTGTCTCAAAATCATAGGTTATGACCCCTCGTTGGAACGAGCTCGACGAGCTCGTTCCAACGAGGGGTGATAACCTATGTTTTTGAGACAAAAAATGAAAAAAATAATGAAAATTAATTGGCGATTGTTGAGAATAGCGCTGGCCGGTTTGGCCGTTACGTTGGATAAAGGGTTAAAGGGAGCGCCGCGACTCAGTAGGTTGAGGTGCGGGCTGCAAGCCGAGAGGTCCTCGGTTCGAATCCCACCTGCGGCAACCGCGCTGTGTCCTTGGGCAAGACACTTCACTCCCATTGCCCACGTGGAGGCACGGTGGTGTTGTCTACTAAGACGCACTGCACGTCGACGGTGCACCTGTCTTCAACCAATGCTAACCCTGCGTGTGTGGAGTTAGTATGTTTGGGAGCTGACAGCTGCTCGCCGTTGCTCGGTTATTCTCTCCTGGTATTTCGGCTTCCTCCACCCGTAAAACTGTCGTGGTCATGATTAGCCATTGTGCAGAAATATGTGACCATAAACGCCTGTAAATCATGAAATAATAATAAGGCTATTTGAATTATTATAATGATTCGCCGGTGGTTATGCTCCCAAGGCAACCATGCTGTGTTCCTCCAACATTAAGATGAGTCGTCGAGTAGAGCAAAAGCGCCATCGAGCTGTCACTCGATCGAGTAACAGCTCGATGGCGCATTTGCTCGAGGTAATTGACTGGTATAAACCATAGTTCCGATGGGTGTGATCCTTCGACAGCGATTCCAACTGAAGGAACTACTTAGTCAAAGTCATTCTCCACAACTCAGTTGTGTTTTCGGGTATAACGAGTAGTCACATTAACAAAGTAACTGTTCCCTGGAGAATTTGTGCCCTGTAGTTTACTGGGCGTAATCGTTCCACAAGAAAATAGCTATGATACTGTTGAAAAACACCACTGGTAGTAGTTGCTAGAAATTTGGTGACAACCATCAGTGGTAGAAGGAAGTAGCCCTGATAGAAGATGGTGATGCAAGCAGTAGAAGTAGAAACAGTACACGTGAGGATGGAGCGCGATGACTCAGTGGTTAGAGCACTGGAGTTTAAACAGAATGGTCGACAGTTTAAACTTGACAAACGTTATATGCGTTGTGTTCGTAGATAAAACACGTAACCACGGTTACGCTCGTTTGGTTACGGTGGCGCTGTGTGCTAAGGCGTACTACACGCTGATGGTGCACTTGCCTTCAACCGCTTCTAACACTGCTTGTACAATGAAGGTGGCGTTTACCCAAAATGGACAAATAGACGGAGGTGGAGACTAGCAGTTGCGCTGACGAAGGCCAGTACAGTAGGAATAGCAATAGTGTTAGAGGCTATGAGAATGGTATTAGAAATGGGATGAGGCAGTATTACTTGTAAAAGCCACTGGTTGTTGTAGAGAGCCCAGGTACGTTCGGAAGTATCGGTGAAACAACCGCGTTCAGTTACAATTCTTCTGCTATTCCGGTGACTACAAAATCATGAAACCGTGATAAAAGAATTTCTTTTTCATACTTGAAGCCTTTTCCATTGTACCGGTGCTTCTCTCGAAACATTCGAATAGTGCACTGAACTTATATCACACTCGTAATTTGTATTGTATTGTGGGAGTAGATCTCCTTGATTAAAACTGAACATAATGCGTGTAGACCTCTCCATACACACTACTATGTAATCATTAATAAATATGTGATAGGTGATTAGGACTACGTGCACCCACAGTTACCACGTACAGCCCAGAAATCCACCATGCTGGTCCCAGAAACGTTCAGGATTAGATAGAATAGGTTCGCTTAGACCGCCTTACAAGGCCGAAGGTATTCTCAGCAGTATGTTATTATATTATTAACCCGATGAAAGAAATTTGAAATAAAGACATGTTGTATTTTCACAACTCAGTTTGGACCGACCGACCGACCGACCAACGGCAGCATGACCAGTTTGGCTATCCTCCTGATGCACACCTTTGCAGGAGTTGTTATTACAGGAACATTATTATGGCTGCAAACAATTGGCATAAGTACTAATTTCGGTAAATGTTGTAGTTTGGAATAAATAAATAAATAAATAAATAAATAAATAAATAAATAAGCATGAAAGCAATTAAATGTCAACACTGCAGCGTCATTATTAAGCTTTGAATTTAAATATGGATTGAGAAATCGATAAGATGTGTCACTTCACTTGAAACTCTGCTGAGCCTTTGGAAGGTGAACCTGCAAACTGTACATAATGATTCTCCACTGCAATGATTTAATCCAGTGAGGCACAGGCCATTTCTACTCAGTGCAATTTGGAGATACATGTACAGTTAAAACTAGAAGTCCTGTCATGAAATGCGCACAAATAGCACGTCGATCTGCGCGTTAATCTACGCGTTACGGCCATAGTAAGGCCATCAAATTCTGTACATATGGCCTGTGCACACGCAATGTTTCAGCCAATGGACCTCCGGGTAACCAGGAGGTCCATTGGCAGAAACATTGCCTGTGTTTGCTATGAGTAACCAGGAGAACCGGCCGTGATTTGGATGTCATTCGATATGGCCATTGAGCGCAATTTCCACGCGCAATTAAGCCTAGATAAGCGCACAGTTCGTGACAGGACTTCTAGTTTTAAATGTAAGGTATAAGGCATGTAAGGGAGAAAACGATAAATTATGTAATCCATTTCATTACCACAACTCTGTAGGAAATGCGCATGAATCATAACACATGAATTAAGATAAATATCGGCTTATTAGTTTCTTAAAGTTCATTATTTTCAGTTTTCGGCGCCGAAACATATTGAAACTCAAGACAAACCGCCTACTTTCTATTGCTGATATCAGTCAGAGAAGTTTTGTTTTTGTTTCTTTTTAATTAAAGATGAACATTCATTTCTCCTCGAGGATGGTCATAACAGATCTCACAGCATGATCACAGACTGATCAGTACTCGAAGGTGTGGGCACGACCTTGTACTGTATATATATGTACAACCCATTGCTCATAAAATCAGAGACCAGCCTTTGTTAAGTGATGCTGTCACACTGCTCCTGGCCTTTCTCAACTGATCTTTAGTCATTTTGGTTTATTTGAATACAAAAAGTCACAAAAAGAAAACAAATTTTCGACCAACACATTCCTCTCATTATCGGAACACACCCCCATGATATGACTCACTGAAGATTTTTTTTCTTGACATCTCAACCTCTGTGGGTCAGTTGTTATGATTAATAGCTGAAACAATGTTTCGCTTATGATAAGAAATAAAAAAAACAACAAATATACTCAAATACACCGATGACAAAAGGCTTAAGGAAAAAAATACATGGTGAGGAAAATACGTGTAATCGGGTCCTCAGTACCCACCCACTAATACCTATAGCGTCCTGCAATTTTTTGTTCGCCCACCCCTCCCCCATCACTAAGATAAAGAATAGATCGAGACAGGAACAGACTTTAACTCGCCCCAGAAAACATGCCACCACTTTTTTTAATCCATTGCTCCATTGAAACCAAATGCCACCCTAGAAATTCACGATGGTGGGTTTCAAGTGACAAAATGGGCAACGGAAACAAGTGTTACCCGATAATTACATACGGTGCATGTGCACTAAAACCATGTAACTCCATGGTGATGACGTAAAAATCCGATCGCCGCTCATACGGCCGAACATAACAACAAAATGGCAACAATCTCGCATGCACACTACGACACCTGTTCAGAATTTGCTCCAGATAATACGGACAGATACACATAGGACATACTTCTCCCACCATTCATATTTTCAACTAACACTTGACTCACACTTTCAAAATCGTGAGTTTGAATCGCCTCTTTTACGGAATGCAAAATACGTTTTTCATTATGTAAAGTTTTGCAAAGTGTTTGAATACATAAAAAATGGTCCCCAATCTAAGTTGTATGTTGCACTGACCCCGGGTAACTGTGACATTGACAGTTGTGAGACTTTTTGTATAACGGAAATTAAAAAAAAACGGCACCTACTCATTTTCGGGAGCTCACCTTCAAAAAGCATCCTTTATTTAACTAACATTGAGTGTGGGTCTTGGAAACTATTTCTGCAACATTATCTTTACAATCCCAAAAATAATATTGACCGAGTCGCGATCTGTTCGAAATTCACTGCTCACTTTTCTATCAGCAACACTGTAGAAATCACGTTTGGAAAAAGAAACGCAAAGCACTGCATCCCGTGAGCTATTTTCGTTCATTTTTCTTAATTCAGTTTTAATTTCGCAAAATTTTATTTATGAATTCTGAATTCAGAGGTGTAAATATGCCAGAACCAGATAGAAAACTTATCGCGACCCGATCGAAATTGCTGCCGCTTTTGTTATTGCATAGGAACATTCATGAATCTTTCATTAGAAAAGGTTGAAAAATATGCTCATTACTTTTTCTGGAAGAAGTAACAATTTTCAGCAAGAATTGGCAATTTCTGATTTAAATGTGAAACATTGAAAAAATACTATTTTTCAGTTTCCTTTTTTTTCTTGCTGGCAATTTACTAACTTACCTATTCTGTTCAGCAGATATTCCACCTGTAATTAACATATTCAATATCCGCTGAAACAGAAATCTTGGTTAAAAAATTAGAAAGTTAACCCTTTGAGACTTTAATTATCCTGGCGTTCAAATGTCACTGGGAATTCAGTTTCTTCAACGTTATTCAAAATGCGACGTCAAACGTCGGAAAGTACAAATAAGATATTTTTCACATTAGTGATTATCTGGTTGAGGGCTAGATTATTTTTGGTGGTCTGAATTTGTTATTCAAAACTTTTTTTATTACAAATTATTGGAGAGTGCCCACAGGCACTCTCCAATAATTTGTAATAAAACAAATTTATATAAACAAAATATTATTTGTGTTTGACTGAATATGAAATATGAACAAGGAAAGTGTTGGCTTTTGCTCTGGTATCCTCATTTTTTGAAAGCCCTGATAGTGGCTTCTAGTTAAGAAGTCTTGACAGCAGGATTATGTTAGTATTTAAAGCTGCGATAATATTTGGCTCAACAGTTGCCACTGAGCACTATTCGGGAGAAAATAGGAATTGAGGTTAAAACTTAAAAAATCGAAAAAGAATAGCAAAACAAATGACCACAACGTATCAAGGCGCTGTTTGATTTCGTACGTCATAAGACGTACAAAAGTATCAACGCGCTGTTTGATTTCGTACGTCATAAGACGCTCATCAAAGGGTCAAACACAAACACACACAGTCGGTCATACAAAGGGAGGTCTGAGATATAATACTGGCTATTGACAGTCACTTTGGAGTACTGTACTTCAATGAAGGCATGTCTTGATGATGTTGTTGTAATATTTTATCAAGCAGGACTTCTTGAGTTAAATAAGATTTTCATCTCTTCCACACTTCTACTCACTGGGCCATCTCCGCGACCTTCCAAAAATCACGCATTTGATAAAATAAAACTATCTTGCGCAAAATGCCTATGAATCTGGAAGTGCGCTTGAGCCACTTGAAAGGGAAAACATATTTCGGTTTGGTAACCAATACGAATGAAAGAAAGGATTGGAACATTCTACTGAATTCACCAGCGTATTCGGATTTGATCGGACACTTTCAGTACTAAGTTCAAAACATTTTTGTTAGTGTTGCGAGACCCAGAGAACATACGAATGAAATGTTTCCACATCGTGTTCACCTCTATTACACAAAATATCTTCTAGCCTTCGGTGGAATTTTTTTTATGGAATAGAAAGCAAATTTCCGCTTTGCTATGGGCAAAGCAATTGACATTACGCAAATTTGTTCCCATCAATTTACAGGCGGATATCGAGTTTTCGTTCTGTACAATGCATTGTATTATCAATAAAAATGGAAGAGCTCTCAAAAGTGGTTGTTGGGAGCAATTAAGTGAAGACATTTTTTAGGTTATTAATGAAATACCAGAACGCAGTCAAATTATGCAATGTTCTTTAGTGCAGAGTTAACTCCAGGTATCAATTAAATCAATTTTCAGTTCAATAGGAAGGTTATTATAACAAGAAAAGCGCTTACTAAACAAAGGCTAGCATCAGACATGACAGCTGCGTACGGGATGTATACAGTGATTTACATGCCGTCTTCCAGTGTTGTTATTGTACAAACATTTTCTGATTGACCGTTGAAGCTTTGTATTACAAACTTGAAAAGGATACGGAACCCTTTACCTAACATGAAAAGCAGACGACACTTGCAAAAAAAAATATTGAATAACTAAATTTTTTCATTTTTTGTCTCAAAAACATAAGTTATGACCCCTCGTTGGAACGAGCTCGACGAGCTCGTTCCAACGAGGGGTCATAACCTATGTTTTTGAGACAAAAAATGAAAATATTTTGAAAATTAATTGGCGATTTTTGAGAATAGCGCTGGCCGGTTTTGGCCGTTACGTTGGGTAAAGGGTTAACAGTACCGACAACCAGCTTACGGTAGTTTCATCACGAACTTTACCGGGAAATAGAAAATTGAACTACATTTGGCAATGCCCACCCTTTTATTCGATTTTAGACCAAAACCCAGCAACTGAAATGGATTTCCCTTCATTATGCAAGTCGACTGTTCGTCTGTCTTAAACTGGAGACGGAGAAGCTGGATGCGGGAAGTTTCAAGGCGCAACCGCCACCAATCGTTTTGAATTTGAGGGTCCTATGGGCACGCTGGATCTGCTATTTATATAACTTCATTCAATTCGAACAGCGATTCGGAAATGTTCGACTTTTGCAGACACAATTCGGAAATTTTCTCAGAATGTCACATCCGGATCTACATTCCAAATGTAGACCACAAGGTCATACATAGATTCCTGTCGTATCCCCAGTTGCTCTCTCATTCTCTTCCTCACTCCCTCTCGCCTCTTGGAGACTAGGGCCATATGCTTAACACCATGTGCTATATACTATCAAAGGACTCGCCCCCATAATGACCGTATTAGAATTCACCCAGTGGCCTGATAGACCCACCGGTGGCACTGGATACAATAGACCACCACCATCGACGGCACTGCGTAGACGGCAAGAATACAGTAAGTGGTTATAAACGAATTCAGAATCACAAGCTTTGGTTTGAAAGTAAAAAAGTGGTTTGTAAGTCGTATAATTCAATGTTCAACTATTATATTTGTGTGGCCAGCAATTTATGTGCTCGACAAAGGTAAGAGGCATCGGAGAGTTCGGAGGTTATACATGTAGGTGAAATTTATAGAAAAACACACCCAATTGAGCAGAACTGTAGACAATAAGTTAACCCATTTTTGGAAAGTCCTGACTATAGATGAACAAATGTCCAAATAAGTACTGAGTTGTATTACTCAGTAATATTTTAATCCGAGCAAATGCTATAAAACTTTTACAATATTTATTTATTTATTTATTTATTGGTGTTTAGGGTCGCATACTTATGCACAATGGCAAATCGTGACCGTGACAGTTTTACGGGTGGAGGAAGTCGGAGTACCCGGAGAGAACCACCGAGCAACGACGAGCGGCTGCCAGCTTCACAACATCGTAGCTCCGCACTGCAGCACAGGCAAGGTCACTGCAGCACAGGCAAGGTTAGATTGGTTGAAGACATGCGCACCATCGACGTGCAGTACGCCTCAGTACACGGCGTCATCGTGCCCCCCATACAATTGTAAAAGTTTTATAATATTGGCCACAGGTCTGTCAGATTAAATTGTTATAAATCTTCCAGACCAATTGAGTACTAACAGGGCAGTTGGCTTAAATTATTACAAACTTCCTTTCAAATACAAAACAGACCTATCCATTTTCTATAGATAGTATTCTATAAGAGGATGCCATTCACGGTGTCAGTGTGAAAACAATAAAGTATACTCTGTTCAGCTCTGCACACGAGCTTTAATCTTAAAAATGAACATACACAAAAAAGTAAACCCTCAGCTTGCCTCGAATGACGGCATATTTAGGGTTTCTGTGTCCAACGGGGTGCCCAAAGTAGGGTTGTAACTAACAGGGAAGGGGCCCCATTAACCCTTTACCTAACATAAAGGAAGACGACGCTTGCAAACAAAAGTCTTGAATTAATCTTTTTCATTTTTGTGTGTAAAAACAAAGCTTATGACCTCTCATTGGAACGAGCATGTTCCAATGAGGGGTCATAAGCTATGTTTGTTAAAAAAAGAACAAAAATAATGAAAATTTAAAGGCGATCTTTGTGAATAGCGCTGGTTGGTTTTGTCTGTTACGTTGGGTAAAGGATTAATGTTTTCCAGTCGGGACATTTTCCTCCTGATTTGTAGTCTTAAACATCGCCTCGCGTTTGCTAGTATTACAGGGTCGCTTTCTAGATAGCTCTAAAAAGGACAATATTCCACAGTGTATTTTAACCCTTTACCTAACATGACCTATGTTTTTGACACAAAAAAAATGAAAAAATAATGAAAATAACTGGCGATTTTTGAGAATAGCGCTGGCCGATCTTGGCCGTTAGGTTGGGTGAAGGGTTAAAAATATAGAATAAAGACTTAAGGGTTAATTCTTGAGGTGATTAAGCAGTAACTGTAGTTATTGTTTCAGCAGAACCGAAAATATTAGAAAGTTTTGTATTTATCTAACAATCATTTAGATTTTGGCCCGAAAACCACGAGAAACGGTACGTATCACATAATGTGTTCTGATTCCGCACCATATGGACAATTCATTCTGATTCCGTATCATATAGACGACTCGTTTCCGACAACGCGACAGGCTATCGTAACAGGCACATGAATACATTCTATTTGCGTTTCAACGATCGACTCAGCTGGTCGCTTGAAAAACAAAACAAAATTCCTTATAGTTAGCGACAGAACTAATAAATAGAAACTGCACAATTCAATATTTCACCTACCCAATATTACACACTCGTAAATTCAAGCGGATAATCATAGGAAGTGACACTGAGAGTGAATAATTTGACAACACAACATTGAAAATTGCGGTGACCGCGTTACTCATTGTTTGTTAGAGAGCTCAACAATATAGTTCCATAAAATATGTCTTTTTTAAAAAACTGTTTCGAGCCCAACATTATTTCCCAAAACTGTATTAATAATTTAAGATTTAATCTATTTATGTGACAGAATTGTCAGATAAATGAATTATCATGAAAATGTGCATGTCCTGTGATTTGGTGGTGTCAAAAATGGGATCACAACTCGCCGGCAAAGCCGGCTCGTTGAGATTCCATTCTGGACACCACCTCGAATCTGATACAAATCACAGGACATGAACATTATCACGATAATCTGTATGTATCAGCTGGTAATAGCAAACTAGTCCTCCTCATAATTGTTACACGGTGCTTGACAAATTTTGTATTTCAAAATGGTTTCATAGCTGACAAGGAGTTATGTTTATCCACCGTTGTTACGAATAACTGTTTTGCATATAATGTTGTGTAATTTTTAAACCGGTAGTCTGGTAGACTAAGAAAGAAATATTGTTGGCTACCGTCATTGTTTGTAAATAAATGTTTTAATTCAACAAGTGATTTTATTTTGCTTATTTCTCCACGGTTATTACGCCTTACAACATTTTTGTGGAGAGTCCGGATAGACTAACTTTTTAGCTAAGTCACAATTGACCTATGTTTGATTGTTTGTTCCTCCAATAACTTGTTCCATCTGAACAACGCACTCGTGAGCCCTTTCTTTCCTTAGATTCGCAAATACAGGAACATATTTTCTGGAATCTTGCCCTTGTCTTGGCGAATCCAAGAAAAGAAAAAAAAATCCGTGAGTACATCGTTCACAAGAGGCCGAAGCCAAGGAGTCCAAGAGACCCATGGTGGAATCATCCACATCCACAGCTACGTGGTACATTTTATAAAACTTAGAAAGAGTTTTGAAATCTGAATCATCATAGTTTGTACTAAAAGTTATATTAACTCAGTTCTTTTTTATGAATATTGGACGATTTTGCAGCCGCACACACTCATTCTGTCATACCAAGGGAGATCTGAGGTTCTCAATTTTTTTCTGTTGTGGGACCAAGCCAGAAAATAAGCAGACTGACATCTGCAAAATGAGGTCCCCAGAGGGTGAATTTAGTGAACCTACCCTGCACAGCAGGATAGCATCACTAAATTTACCCTATGTGAACCTCAGTCTGAATAAGGTTCTCCAAACTAAACATCAAGAGATACACAGAGGACAAATTGACCCACTGTGTGGGATAGCATCATCAAATTCACCCTCTTGGGACCTGATTCTGCAAATGTCAGATTGCTTATTTTCAGGCCTGTGTGGGATCAGGTATTTATCCATAAATAAATTTCTAAGTACTCTTTTAACCATTTACCCAACGTAACGAACAAAACCGGACAGCGTTATTCACAAAAATCACCATTCAATTTTTATTATATTTTCATTTTTGTCTCAAAAACATAGCTTATCACCCCTCTTTAGAACGAGCTCGACGAGCTCGTTCTAATAAGGGATCATAAGCTATGTTGTTGAGGCAAAAAATGAAAAAAATAATTATTCAAGAATTTTGTTTGCAAGTGTCGTCTGCCTTTCGTGTAAGGTAAAGGGTTACTATAAGCCCGACTGATTGATATTTCATCTAGAGCACCAAGGCATTCCTCCGACGACGACATGCATCGATAATGCAGTTGGAATATTTTTTAAGTCTGGATAAACCAGGTTTACCCTCCCAATCGACCATCTTCCCGACGACTTTTACCCAAAGCTGGGATTTGGCAAAGAAAATCAATTTGAGCTAAGAAGACAAAATTCATGGTAGTTTCACCTGCAATTTCTGTTAAGCAAATTGGTTCTAGCAATCGGGAAGTATCTTAACTGTGAATACTGTTACTGTCCGCTTGCTCTTTATAGTTTACACAACCTAACGCAATGTGTTGCCATCCCTGAATTCATCTCGTCGTGAAAATCGACTTGCGACAAAGATATCTCCCCTGAAATTAATAGACGAGCAAGGAAGGTGTAATTAAGACGCATGCAGTTGTTGAAGAAACACCTATGACCTCAGTAGAAAATAAACTGAAGTTTCCTTTTGTTACTTTTAATAAACGAAAACCAAACCACAGAATCTCCCGTCTGTTGTTTGGGTTTATCAAAAGCTACAAATGGAAACTTGGCTTTTTATGGCAATCTAATCAGAAGCGACTAAGTAACTGTCGGTCCACTTTGGTTACCAAATGAGCTTTTAGAGTAATTTGCAAGTGTTTATTCTTCCCGGGAACAAATAGCAAAGCCTCCTCCTAGACTGTTATATTAATGGAAAGGACAGAGCCTGTCTTATATTTCACGATGCGCACACTTTTATTATAATGAAGAAAAAAAGTTACAGTACATCAGAAGATGGTGAAAACGCCCGTGCTCTTATTTCTGAAGGGTTTCAACCGAAAATAATAGTCAAACGTTCAAACTGATTGGGAAAAATGTAAAAATGAACAGCTTCTGTATTTTTATACTACTCTACAGGAAATGCCTGAAGTGTGTGAAAGGATTTGCATACAGGGCTGGGAGGAGTTAAAAATTTCCCTTAACACGTTCACGTGTTACATAATTCTGCGTTAACGAGTTAAATGACGTTAAATGTTAAAATGAACAAAATTTTAATAACTTCGGTCATTTTTATTGATTTGAATTTGAATATAATTGAACTTACGCACAGTTCGTCTATTGAGTTCCAATGTGTTCTATGTGCCTACTGGCACATAGAACACATTGGAACTCAGGGGGCGAGTAGTTGAGATAGTTCTCTCAGGGTATCGTAAATTCTAACATTCAGCGATGTTTTCATTTAAGAATACAATCGCTGCGGCCGTATCCTTAGAAAGAGACATCCGCCGTTGCTCGAATACCAGTCCTTACATGGAAAATCAGCTTCATTCGGATGAAGCCGATATTGCTGTATCGTCATATATCGGCGAGCCAACTTCGCCAACGTTGGTAGGAGGGCTACGGACATCTAAATTATTCGTGTTCTTCAATTTCGTCAAATGGCACAAAATTCGACGTCATCGGCACGCGCGATCCGGCTTGGGTGAACACAAGATAACGACGCAATGCTACATATTATACAATTATAATCTTCAAAGTTAAACGTTATTAACTTGGTTAAATTTTTTTAACGTTGTTAAAATGAAACGTTAACTGCTCCCAGCCCTGTTTGCATATCGATGATACAAATTTGCTAACATTGCGAAATTACAATCTTTGTATGAAATGCCTATACTCTTAGTGTTAAATTTGCTGACAACTTTAGAAAATTAAGGGGAGTTGACATTCTTGTAAATCTCTTCCAATGTCAGACACGTCGACTTTTCAGAAAACTTGACAAAAAAGATTGTTGGATTTTCATTGTAAGGAATGTCGCGAATTTTGTTTTTAGTCAGTGTGCTGTAGAATCACTCATCACTTCCATTATCGACCAGCTTACAGATATAACAGTGATGTAATATTCAGTAACGTCCATCGCATCATGTTTCGCCGCCAGCAACCACCAGTTTTTCAACACACGACGAATGACAATGCCCTCGCTATCGATTCCTGTAATTTTCAGCGAACGAAGTCAGCTGTTAACAATGATGAAAACTGTGTTTCTTTTCACCTTCGGCAATGCTCATACAATTTCTAGACACTTTAATTTGACACAAAACGGAATTTTAGCAACTTGGTCGAGAAAATTAAGTTCATCAGGAAATGTTTTCTCTATTTATTAACAAAATATAAAGCACCGCGAGTGGTCAATTTCGGTCGTGACCTTCAATCCAGACGACTTTGGTTCAATCGGAAATAGAATGGAAGTTGTTTTCGTGGAGTACTAACATTTGCAAAATCCCCCCGAGTTATCCAGTTTACGCGACGTAAGTTCCACATAGCGGTACCTGACTTTATTCCACAATACTTTCATGGGTTTTCTTAACAAAATTACAATGATTCCCTCATTAGAACTAACTCGCAGGCTCGTCTCAATGTGGGCATAATTTACAATTAGAAAAATAATTAAAAACTGGAGAGTAGTGTTGCTCGTGCACTTCGACCTCCGTTGGGGATTTCACTGGGGATCTCATAGGGCTGCACGGTATATATATAAACCGATATATACCGGTATTCAAACCAATATCGATTGAAAACCTGTGTAATTACAAAAATATCGGTTTATCGTCATTATTTATTTACCCACAATTTAATTTTCAAGATGTCTTGAGTTTTTTAAGTGTAGCCCCGAATGAATAATATTATCCCTTTATCCAAGGAAGTCTGCTTGTGCCCTCGTAATATACAAAATCAGCAGCTGAAAAAATAATTTTCAAAAAATTAAACTTAAAATTGAGCTCGTTCCAATGAGGGGTCACATGATATAGTTTTGTTGAAATCTTTGGAGAAAATCTGATAAACTAATTTTCAAAATAATAAATTTTAATATCGTCTGCGTTGGGTAAATGTTTTTCGAACCGCATCACCAAGGCATGCTAATTAGTTCGTACCTCGAGACTCGATTGTGGTACTTGTGTTCATACATGTGAACAGTTTTCGATATACCGGTATACCGCGGTATTTTTGGAATACCGATACCGGTATTTAGTTTTGTATATCGTGCAGCCCTAGGATCTCATATGAGACGTCATATCATGGTGCATTTTTGGAGTCACGTAGATTGTCATGGTAGCCTGTGAGAGCGACCTTCTTGTAACCTCATCACCATGGTGATGTGTTGTGTAGGTGACCATTGAGGCCGTCATCATGGTTTCTATGATGACATGTGGTTGCTCTGAAGTCGTGTGACCCCCAAAAGGCTGATTTAATGGGAGTATGTTCATATACCGAAATAGACCCGACTAAAACAGAAAATACCGAAACCAACCCAAATATTCGTCATCTTGTAGAGCACAGTAAGCAATGAGTTCTTAAAATGTGTCTGTGTGTGTGTGTGTTGGGGGTGGGGTGGGGTGGGGCTTGATTGCAAGAGATGACGAAGAATTACTGGAAACAACCTTATATCTACCAGGAAGTAGGGCTGCACGGTATATCGATAAACCGATATATACCGGTATTCAAACCAATATCGATTGAATACCGGTGTAATTACAAAAATATCAGTTTATCGTCATTATTTATTTACCCACAATTTAATTTTCAAGATGTCTTAAGTTTTTTTAACTGTAGCCCCGAATGAATAATATTATCCCTTTATCCAAGGAATCGTCTGTTTGTGCCCTCGTAATATACAATTTCAGCAGTTGAAAAAATAATTTTCAAAAATTTCAACAAAACTATATCATGTGACCCCTCATGAGGGGTCACATGATATAGTTTTGTTGAAATCTTTGGTGAAAATCTGATAAAATAATTTTGAAAATAATAAATTTTGATATCGTCTGCGTTGGGTAAAGATTTTTCGAACCGCATCATCAATGTATGCTAATTCGTTCCGACTGTGATGCCTCGAGTCTCGATCGTGGTACTTGTGTTCATATATCTGAACAGTTTTCAATATACTGGTATTCCGCGGTATTTTTTTGAATACCGATACCGGTATTCTGTTTTGAATATCGTGCAGGCCTACCAGGAAGCACCCAAATGAACCCTGAAATTTCCCCCAACCCCCAAGAGTACTTGGTTTCTGCTTTCGATTGATACTATCCTCCCATTCTCACCTTCCCTTCGACTCATTTGTATATTGAAGGCCAGACTATCTCATGATCTCCATAACTCGTACAAATGGGCCCAACAGTGAATAGAGATGTGACTGGAGCATGCTCTGGCCACTCCAATCTTATCCAGCAAATGGTCGCTCGAAAAGTTTACCTCTACGACTCATCTCGGCATTTAAGGATACTTATGACGGACGGTGTACTATTATGGGATATATTTCGACGGGTAATAACCCTTTACCCAACGCAGACGATATCAAAATTTATCATTTTAAATATCATTTTTTAAATTTTTTCAAAAAATTTCAATAAAACCATATCACGTGACCCCTCTTTAGAACGAGCTCGACGAGCTCGTTCCAAAGAGGGGTCACATGATATGGTTTTGTTGAAATTTTTCGAAAAATAATATTTTTTCAGCTGCTGAATTTGCATATTACGCGGACGGATGCGGGCGATTCGTTGGGTAAAGGGTTAATCTGAGGATAGCTATCCGAAGGTAGTTATAACTCCAAGCTCATGTTCGAATCCTAGCTCCCAGACCATTCATAAGTCTTCTATTGTTCCAAAACCACTACTACAAACTGGCCCATAGTCACCACTACCAGTCCGATCATCACCTTCCGCTGCTTTCGTGCATTACTATAGTTTCCCACCTCTACTCATTCTTCCGATCAATATTATTCCTTCCAGTCTTATCATTGGATTCTAGTACTACTGTCCCCTATCAATTCACTGTTGGCTGCTACTTCTCGTCTAGCCATTCATTGTCCATATCAGCTGTCCATCCCACGAGCCCCTAGTAGTAGTACAACTACTACCAATGTCTTTTACCACTACATCCACTTTCTACCACGATGAGTTATCTCCGATGACAACTGCGGCTTCTATAGCTATCAGCTCTGCCGTAAGAGTGAGACCCTATCTTCTCCCACCAGTGCTGATGTCGACCACTACTAACCAACTATTTGCTAAGCTACTAAGTACTATTTATAGCCCACAGTACTGCTATGCGTATTCGGTTCTATGCCTGTCGCCCACTATTACAGTACGGTAGCCGTGGACTCGTCACTTTACATGGGTGGGCAATAATTCCACAGACGCAATAATATTGGATTCCTCCAAACATGAATTTTTGGAATAATCATCAAAAAAATAATTAATGAAGCATCAGGTACAGCCCGTTGCTTTATTAATTAAACTTTGGCTGATGATGATTTTTATTACCTGGTAAACGCATGCGAGGACATCACTGCACACACGTGGATTACGACCAGTCCACGGCGACTGGCCGATACTACTAACATCACTAGCCTCTTCCATTGAAGGCCATACTAACTCCACTGGCAGAGATCACAGGATCATCACGTCTTGTTCGTTCAACTGTTAGTAGACCACTTTGTCTGCTGTTTCTATACTGATCGATTGCTTGCGAGACCGAAGAAGGTTTCGAAAGATCGAGGGAGGTTACCGTTGAGGAAGTCAAAAACAAATAGGTTCGCATGGAGTTCAAATAAGACGTTCACTTTCCATATTCTGGTTCTTAAGAACAGTGAATCTGTGTGGGCATTATAACTCTTGTTATGTATTTTTCGCAGAGAACATATTTGTAACAATAACACCTTGTTCACGGCCTTCGATTTTCTCCAGATGTGGTTTCCATATACCAGGTGACTATGTATTAGTGCGTGGTACAGTGTCCTCATGACATCCGTCGGCGACAAAGTCTTCACCTTATTTAGAGTAAAATTTGCATAAGTAATCTTAGAACACAGTTTATTTGCAGTACGTGATGAGTGGGTTGTAACTAAATCACAAGCGGAGTGGAATTATCACCCAAGCTATAACTTTCAAATTTTGTTCATATTCACAAAAAACACAAAAAATGTTTCAGCCAATGGACCTCCGGGTTTAACCCGGAGGTCCAATGGCTGAAACTTTGCTTGTTCTTGTTATGCTTTGCAACAAATTTGCAATCTCCACTCTGCGGGTGATTTAGTGATAATACACTCTCCACGTACTGTACGTGGTCCTTATATGTTAAGTTTTCATCAATGTGTATTCCTAGAAATGTAATCGCTTTTCAGTTTCGTCTAACCCTGCAGTACTTATTTTCTCATTATTTATAAAGATATTTGATTCAACTGGTCTTTGTCCGTAACTTTGGGTTGTGTTGAACAAAACATATTTGTTTTTTCTGGAATTTAAGGCTAGCTGGTTCGCACAACACCAATCAAAGATCTTTTCTCTATTAAAAAACTCGGACAGTATGCAAGTGTCGCTGTTGTATCATCCGCAAACAAGAGAAGATGTAATGAAGATGCTTCAGAAATGTCGTTGATATATAACAAAAACGTATAGGGCCAAGAACTGATCCCTGACGGACAGCACGCGTTATTTCAGACATTTCCGATCTGCTATCATTATAGCTAACATACTGTTGTCTACCAGACAAGTAGCTTTTGAACTGGTCGATCGCCACTCCTCTTATACCATAGTTATTCAGTTTACTTAATAAGATATCGTGCTGTAATGACTGTTTCAAAAGCCTTTGATAGGTCCAAGAAGACAGCCAGCGTGCTATCTTTACTGACCTTATTATTGCCCTGTCCAATTTGTTTTAGCAGAAGCAGCACCGGGAGGGCAGTGCGATGTTTTTTTTCGAAACCCAGACTGATTAGGATGCGAAACACCTAAAGGGCCCCCAAAATTGATTAGTCTAGTTGACATACGTTTTTCATGTACTTTTGAGAAACTTGGCACCAAGCTGATACGTTTTTAGTTCGTAAAAGTGTGTTCATCGCATGATTTTAAAATCCGAATTACTTTGGCAATTTTCATTTTGTTTGGGAATAATACCACAGCAAATGAACAATTGAAAATATATGTTAAAGTATCGCATATTAGGTCTGTTTCCTTTTTTAAAAGCTCTGTACTAAAATCTATCCAGTCTTTGCTTGTTTTGGATTAAAGGGAATTAACCACATGAAGGACTTCACAAAATGTGTCGGACTTACGAAGAAGTTGTTTATAACGGAATGATTACATGAATATTTTCGCATGTTCGAAAATAATTTGTGGAATTCTTGGGCTATATCATATGGGTCATTCATTTCCTGATTTTCTTGAACGAAGAAAGAGGGTAGTTTTGATGTCAGTTTTGTTTTTCTAATTGTTTAGTTCAAAATCTTCCAGATTTCACGAATATTAAACTTGGATTCGTTAGGTATTTTCCTGTAAAACATGGTTTTACTCTTTTTGAAACTTTATTGAAAATTCTACAGTACTTTTTGTAGTTTGGGTTATTTATATTGCTCGGGCTTTTTATTTTTTTTACTGTAAAAGTTTGCTTTGTTATTTGATGAAATTATTAATCCCTTCGTCATCCACGGTTGCCGTTTTATGCACCGCTTATTTAATCTTACTAGCTCTGGGGAAAATGCAATCTCAAATGCGTCAAGATATATATTCATTAACCCTCTACCTAACGAATCGCCCGCATCCGCCCGCATAATATGCAAACTGAGCAGTTAAAAAAATTCAAATTTTCAAAATATTTCAACAAAACCATATCATGTGACCCCTCATTGGAACGAGCTCATTGAGCTCGTTCCAATGAGGGGTCACATGATATGGTTTTGTTAAAAGTTCTGTACTAAAATCTATCCAGTCTTTGCTTGTTTTGTATTAAAGGGAATTAACCACTTGAAGGACTTCATAAAATGTGTCGGACTTACTGGAGAAACTGCAATCTCAAATGAAAAATTTAAAAAAATGATATTTAAAATAATAAATTTTGATATCGTCTGCGTTGGGTAAAGGGTTAATGTATCATAAACAAAGTCGGGGCAGCTAGATTCTATAGTTGGAGAGAAGTCGCATTCTGCAAGAATGGCTCTCAAATTTGGTAGACTCCTAGCATTAATTTTCCGTTTCAGAACGTGGAATAGTCTCAAGATGAAAGATGTCAAAATGGTCAGAAACATCGGTTATGATTATCCCTGACAATGTTTTGGTGAGGATATTATTTGAGAAAATGTAATCAATAATAGTGAATGAACTATGCGAAAGTCTTGTAGTTCTGGTGATGAAGGGGATGAAGCCCTGACTAAACATTAGATCTGTGCAGGTTTTCATTTTGAGATGAGATTCCGATTTTAAATGGTCAATATTCATGTCCCCCATTATGCTGAGAGGAATTTATCGTGTTGGTAATATTTACAATTTGTTTCAATATTTTTATATAGGGAGTCATCTGCATCATTTGATGAATTATTAACTGAATTTATATGGGCGGTGAAGTCGTATTCCACACTTGCCCAGGGTTGAGTTATCCGCCATTGTTTACAATACTGCCACCCGATTCCATTCGTACAGTAGAAGTAGATTTGTTAATTTCCATTATAGTTCGCCTTGAAAATTTTACATGTTGACTTTCGAGACGATTAAAAGTTTATGAGAAATAAATTGATGAAGAAATTAGCTTTATGGTTTTTTACAGTCTGAGATAGTGTAGGAAGTATTGTATGGTAGATAACAAATAAAGAGAAGAACATGATTAAAAAGAGAGTAATCGCTTGACTGGACTGGTTTCGTGAAATAATTCATGAGAGGTGAGGGACGTTGTACAAACACGAGTGCGCGAATAATATAGTCCCACACCTCATTGCTTTAGGGAGACCCCATAAACAATAATAGTAATATTACGTTCTTTCATTTAAGAAAAAATCGTAAAAGGTGGACTGGGAGGAGAGGCGTTCCATTCTGCATCATTTAGATTTTACCAAGGGAAAACACAGGAAAAACGTATTGTCCGTTGATAGTAGCTGGATTGATATAATTCATTGGAGCTTAACCCTTTAACCAACACGAAAGACAGGCGAAATTCGGAAACAAAATTCTTGGATAACTAAATATTTTCCTTTTTGGTCTAAAAAAAACACAACCCATGACCCCTCATCGGAGCGAGCTCAGTGTCAAAGTGATAGCTGAAATTTGCGATTTTCTTGGTTAAAAGTGGATATAATTTTGATAATCTTTCTCACTCAGGCTAAATACAAAAGCGAAAAGATGGGTATATGAAGGACCCTGAAAACCGATTTGTCACTTAAACAGACCAGTAAAGTAATTCATGCGATGCTAATTACTCATGAAATTTTATGACCATTATTGCTGGCGAACCCAATATGAGCTGTCTGATAAAAGATTAAAGCCAGTCGACTCGTGCAGTCATTACCTGTGTCATTATATCCAGTTAATAGGTAAGTAATGTAAAAACAGTACATCCCACAGATGCTGATCACAGGGTTTTCTGGAATTGCGAGGCTTTCAGGGGAACTTAAAAGCGACTATTAAATTAAAATAGATCTGAGCGGCCAGGTTCAAGAGAAGCAATTAAGATGAGAATTAATATTGTGGCGATCGAAATAAAATCGGGGGATTTCTCGAAAATTCTATTCCAGTCTGAAGGCGTGTAAGACTGTAGGTCGTAGGCGAGCGAGGAGCTGGCTGGGGATGTCCCATGCTATAGGTTAGAGGAGGTGCCGCATCGGCGCGAAAGTAGAGGCAAGTTGTAATGTTAGGGAGCCACAGAGCTCATATTTAGAATGGGAACAGTCGCGGGCCAAGTCGGTGGCCATATCTGAGTGTAGGATCAGAAATAGAAAGCACGAGACCAGGGAGCTATTTGCATTTAGGTAGACAGTATTATCTGTTGTAGAAGGCAAGCCATGCGTAGACAGAGTAGGCTTTGCCTGTACGAACATTATTCTGAGATAAATGGGTAAATGGGTGGGAGCGTTTAACCGCATTAGTGGCGACTGCTTGGGTGAAAGCGTCCAGTAAGGTAACAATAAGCTAGTGGCCGTGCGATGACAGTGCTAGAGTGACATTCCGTCACTTGTTAGAGGGAAGGCGATATAGTAAAGTGCCAATACGTTAGTGGCCGTGCGACGGCAGGGATAGCGTGACATTCCGTCACAAGTTAGAGCAAAGGCGTCCGGTAAAGTGACAATATGTTAGTAGCTGTGCGACAGCAGTGGAAGAGTGTTATGCAAAGGCAAACAAAGTGCTAACACCAGCGACAAGGAAGGGAAACCAGCGACAAGAGAGAATGCGGGCCCGAAAATGACTCAAAAACTGTTTGGGAGGGGTGTGACTGACGTTCTGTTTTTCTTATTCATTGATTTTCATGTAAGTCACAAATTACCATTTTTATTTTTATGTATATGTATTAAATTTGTTGTTTTCAGTAAACCCCTGTTGATTTATGTTTTTTGAGGGAAAGTCATTGACCCCTTCAGGATAAGAACCACCCCAACGAAACAGGCTGGTTCGTCACGGTGAGACATACGTTCACGCACGGATTAGGCAACACGCCTTTAATTTTGGCTGAATACGCAGCGTGAATTTATTTCCCCATCAGCGACAGAGCCCAGCTTCCGACACTCAGCGATGGCGCCCGCAAGAACAAACGGAGCGATTGTACCGTGCTCGCTACGATAATGGTCTATGGTCCCAGTTTTGGGACATAGGAATCTCAGTTAATTATATTGTTAGTTATTATTACAAAAATTGTTACTGTTAATTCTATTACTGCCACTGCTTGGATTTTATTATATATTGCCCATGTCAGGCAAGAAGTCCACCAGGCATGAATTCCTGCCTGACATAGGATCTGACATAAAATCTTTGTATTTTGGGGGTCTTTTTTCATAGAAGTGAGTACAATACAGAGCTGGGTTGTTGGAAAGAGCTACATTCAATACTTGCCTTGACTGTGGTAGATCAGGAGTCCTGCGGAGCACAGGAACTGTTTTTGTGTGTGTGGAGAATGGGATTGTTTTTGTTTTTATTTTTTTTGTTTGGTGGGGGGATGGGGGGGGGGGGGGTGATATTTGGTAGTTCAACAATCATAGTCAGCAAAATAATAATAATAACAACAATAACAATAACAACAACAACAATAATAACTATTATCATCATTATCATTATTATCATCATCATCACCAACACTACCACCACCACTATTATTATTGTTATTATTATTATTATTATTATTACTCGCTGTCAGACATTATTAAGCTCTGTCAAACAAGACATAAAAGAGCAAATGCCTGTAATGAATGCACTGAGGCCAAATTGGCCAATCAAATGTATTTGGTCACATTTACTGTATTCCTGAGATAAACTGCGCCTTCATTCTACCATATCCTGTCTTACAGAGCTTATGTAGCTCTGTCGAACAAGATATAATAGATTAATTGCCTGCATTGGATGTATTGAGCCCAAATTGGTCAATCAACACAAGGAATATGGTGACTGGTGGGATAATTTCTCGACGTATTACAAGATTTTTATTCAAATAAAGGAACCCTGCGGGGCACAGCGACTGTTATTTTAAGTATGGAGAATGTTGATGGGGATGCATTTGGTAGTACAACAATCACAGCAGGAAAAAACATCTGACGCACCCCCCCCCCCCCCCATACTTCCTTAAAAATTAAGAGAAGAGAGACAAAAAAAGTCCAGTTTGGGACATTCCAAGACTAGCAGAACTGGAGTTGTGCTTTTCCGAAATTCAAGGTAAGAGGAGAATAAAAAAATCGCTTTAACCCTTTACCCAACGTAACGGTCAAAACCAGCCAGCCTTATTCACAAACATCGCCAATTAATTTTTATTATTTTTTTCATTTTTTGTCTGAAAAACATAGGTTATGACCCCTCTTTGGAACGCGGTGCTTGTCGAGCTCTTCCCAAAGAGGGGTCTATGTTTTTGAGACAAAAAATGAAAAAAATCATTTATTCAAGAATTTTGTTTGCATGTGTCGTCTGCTTTTCATCTTTGGTAAAGGGTTAAAACGTTCTAACACTGGCAGCGATGAGTTGCGCTTTCTCTATTATCTAAAGGATGCACAGAACAAATCGACGTCCATTTTTTACCCCTTGAACAGAAAAAAAAGAAACAGAATTTCTGTTCTTCATAACATTACATTTGAGAATCATACAACATTTCAGTTTGAACGCGTGGGGCAACTGATATTCTCAAATAAATTTTAATTATTTAGGATGTTTCTTTGCAGGAAAGGTATATATCCCGGAAAGTAAAAATTTAATTTGTCTTTTAATTTTTGGCTTACCTGGTTTCGTTTAAAGAAATCGATGTTCAAACGTGAATATTTTAAAAAGTAATTCGACTTATTTTGTGAAATACTTGAAGACAAATGGAGAAACAAGAACTGATAATAAATGGGAGTGTGTTCGTGTAAAATAGTAAGCATTATTACCGAAAACAAATTGACATTAATAATCTCCGTCAACGATAATTTTGAATATTGTCACTTCGGTGAACAGATACAACAATATGAACTACACTTTCGTTTCCATACCATGAAAACGTCGTTAATCAACACCCCCACCCCCACCGTAAGACGGCATCAAGTCACTCAACGCGATAACTCCTCCCAATCCATGACGTTTGATGTCAAGAAAGCTGTTTAGCTGTAACGTACCTGCATTCACTTCATCAAACGTGATGGCGTTTACCTTGGATCAACACCAATAACACTACAACAACTCCAATTTCGGCACTAAATGAATTGTCAAGAATAACAAAAAATATATTTTTTGCCCAATTGTTTATTGTAGTACTGAAGAGCCACGATTTTACATATCTCTATACATTCCCACGTGGCTAGGAGATAATAGAAAAATGCATTGGACAAATAGCTATGGCAAAGGGTGCACCCAACATCCAAGGTATATGAGAGCGTGCAACATCCAGGGTTTGAGCGCACGCGAAACATCGGGGGTATATGGTTTAAATGAAATCCTTTTGCTTTTGCTCACCTCGATATAAAAATCGAACCCAAAAACCTGAAAATAGTCACAAATATCATTAGATTTCCGACAATTCGATCATATTTTGCTGCAGTAAATTAAATAGTCGAATAATTGAAAGAACATCTTGAGAAAAATAAAATAAGAGCAAATATCATCCTCTGAGTTCAAATGTGTTCTATGTGCTAAAAGGAACATAGAACACATTGGAACTCAGGGGACGATATGTCAAAAGACACACTAATTCTGGTGTGAATTTCAGTAACATAAGTTTAATCCACAAAGATACAGCTCATTACAAAACTACCTCCAATATAATACCTTCAACTGTCAATGCCAGATCTGTGAGGAACAAAGTACCTGATTTGAACTTTGGATTACTTAATACAAGATCTGTTTCTGGGAAGGAACATGATCAAAAGGACTTCATACTGGATAACAATCTCAGTGTTTTGGCTCTAACTGAAACGTGGTTGAAAGAAAATGATAGTGACAGTTCTTCCATTGAACAACTATTACCACTGGGTTTCTCCATCTTACACAACTCACGGGGGAGTCGGGGTGGCGGTGTAGCAGTCATCCACAGTGATGCCTTAAACATAAAACAGCATCTTGATTTATACAAATCTCCGCCATCTTTTGAAATGATAGACTGCCTCATGTCGAGCAACCATTCACTTCGATTACTCGTAGTTTACCGACCGCCACCACCACAATGGAACAAACTTACAATAGAACAGTTTCTAAATGAATTTTCAGAATGTCTGTCCTTCTCTGCCTTGTATGGATGTGATATCGCTCTTGCTGGTGATTTCAACATTCATGTTGACAATTTAAATGACACTTTTGCCAAGCAATTCATAAATTTGTTTGAATCATTTGGCTATTCACAACTGGTCCCCAAACCTACCCACAAGAGAGGACACACCTTGGATCTAATTCTTGTTCGTCAAAGTAACAGCACATCAGTACAAAATGTCCATGTCACAGATCCAGCATTGTCTGATCACTATGCAGTCTTGGCCGAATTGACACTAGCAACTTCAAAAACCCTCCCAAGAAAATTACTTATCGAAAATATAAATCCATATATTGATGCCTTGAAAATGGATATTAGTTCATCAATTCTGTGTTCGAACTATTTTTGTATTAGTCATGAATCATCTGAGCAATTGCTATCTTTATTTGAAGAAACTCTTAAGGGCATCATGGCTGAACATGCACCACCCAAGTCAAAAATTGTAACTCATAGGGAAAAAAGTGGAGTGGTTTACAGAAGATGTTAGAGCTGCTAAACAACAGCGTCGCAGACTTGAGCGTCTTTACAATAAAACGAAGCTTGAGGTTCACCGGCAGATGTTCTGCCACCAAAGAAATACAACTAATAAGATCATCAAAAAGGCGAAGAGGGAGTACTACAATTCGCTTATAGAGGAGTCATCTAATACAAGGGTGCTGTTCTCGCTAACCAATAGTCTCCTTGGTAAAGAACAAAAAGTCATTCTCCCAGATCATCTAAATACTGAAGAAATTCTGGAAAAATTCAGCAATTATTTCATAACGAAAATTCAAGTAATTCTGGATAGTATACCATCAGGTGAACCACCGGGGTTTGATCATCTTGACATAAAAAGTTATTTTTCTAATTTTCACTCTGTCTCAGAAGACGACATTCGAAAAATGATTTTATCATCATCCAATAAATCCAATAATCTAGATCAAATTCCAACATTTCTTTTGGAAGAGACAATTGATTATCTTCTGCCAGCCATAACATCTATTATATCTGCATCCCTACATGAGGGGTTTGTTCCAAACTCATTGAAAAAAAAACACTTGTTACACCACTCATCAAGAAACCATCTCTTGATCCTGACAAACTGAAGAATTATCGACCAGTATCGAACCTCTCTTTCCTGTCTAAATTGTTGGAAAGGGTTGTTGCTTTACAACTCAAAAATCATCTGCATGAAAATGATTTTTTAGAGCCCTTCCAGTCAGCATATAAAGCCAACCACAGTACAGAAACAGCCTCACTGTGAGTCAACAATGACATTGTTAAATCAGTGTCTGAGGGTATGGCTGTACTACTTGTTCTCTTGGATTTGTCAGCAGCATTCGACACAGTCGACCATGGAATTCTCATGCAGACATTGACACTGCATGGCATATGTGGAACTGTCTTATCATGGTTTGCATCATGTCTAGATGGTCGCAGTCAACAAATATATATCAATAAGACCGGTTCAGAAAGCAGGACGTTAAAGTGTAGTGTTCCTCAGGGCTCAGTTCTTGGACCGTTCTTGTTTACTCTGTACACTTCTTCTCTGGGTCGCCTTCTTAAAAAGCATGGCATATCATATCATCTGTACGCAGACGACACCCAACTGTACATCACATTCAACCCATCTGTTTCAAGTGACTCATTCGCCGCAGTCAATAACATGGAAACTTGCATAAATCTTGTGCGGGAATGGATGATAGACTTTAAACTGAAAATGAAAGACTCTAAAACTGAATTCTTAGTAATATCCGGGGTTCGCATGCCTACACCCCCTGTTACATCAATTCTGGTTGGAAACAACATCACTGTGAAAAGTGAATCAGCCAGGAATATTGGACTGATTATGGACTCAAATTTAAAACTAGACATCCATATCTATAAAATATGTCAAAAATGCTACTGGCAGCTTCATAATGTTGGAAGACTGCGACCTTATCTTAACCAGTCAGCACTTGAAAAACTTGTGCACTCCTTCATCACTTCACAACTAGACTATTGTAATTCAGTGTTAGTGGGGCTGTCCAAGTGCCTGATTCAGAAGCTTCAAAAAGTTCAGAATACTGCTGCTAGGATAATTACTGGTACCAAACGCTCTGAACACATAACACCTGTTTTAAGACGACTACATTGGCTTCCAGTTAAACAGAGAATTGATTTCAAAATATTGATCTTAGTATTCAAATGTATCCACAAACTGGCTCCAGTTTACCTGCAAGAGCTCCTCACTATATATAAACCAATACCCAGTCTCCGATCTAAAAACCAAATTCAACTAGTTGTACCTTTTAGCAGATCTAATCAGGCTCATGGTCCTGTGTTCTCCATCGTGGGTCCCAGATTGTGGAATTCCCTGCCAATTAGTGTCAGAATTTCAGAAACTCTCGATGTCTTCAAAAGAAATCTTAAAACTTTCCTATTCACTGAAGCATTCTCCTGAATCTCTGTAAGAGGCAACCAAAACAGCTGTGACTCTTTATTTCAGAAAAGTGTATTTATTTCTGTCAAGCGTTTTAGAACACTATTTGTGGTTTTACGCTCTAGAAAATAAATTATTATTATTATTATTAAAATACTGTTTACTCGTTTCCTTAACGACCCAATGCATGTAACTCCATCTGTTGTCTTCTGCGTTTGTGAAAACAAAACAGTTATTCACAAATTTGGTCTAACCTTTTACGGAGCGTGAGAAACGCGTCCACAAATTTTTCTCCACTGTGTTTCTATTGTGTTTCAAACGGGACCAAAACGTTATCTCCATCAACATGTATGGTATATGGAGATTTAATACGTGGATGTCTCATTTAAACACTTTGCCTGTAGCTCGGCGTTGAAAAGGCGACATTCAGGTATTAAATCTCCATATACAATACATGTTGGCGGAGATAACTTATAGTAACTGCCAGACAAAATTGTGGTCTACAAAATTCCGTTTCACATACCAATAGTGTGATATAGAATAATCTGAAAAAGACTTCCACAAATGATTGGTTGTCTTTACAATTTTCGGCGGCACAGTGCATATACAAAAAACGTTTTTTTAAAGAACTCAGTGACAGAAGAGCATAAACAAGTGATTAGAAGTTTGCAGTACACAGTGAATGGGTTGCAAGAAAAACACCAAGATCTAACTTATTATGCCCAAGCAGTTACCATATTTTCTGGGTGTACATGTAAAAAGCACAAAATTTGACAATGGATCTCGAGATTGAACCCAGTAGTCCTCTCACTGAAAGTTTTGCTTGTGATTGAAATGCTTTATTGCAGAAATGGTGACTCACATGTATTTCTCGAGAAAAGTTCTCTGTGCAAGTTTGTATGTAATACCACTCTCAATGTATTGTACTTAAATGTGAAACAGATTAAGAGAGCTTCCCAGTAAGGCATCAATACTAAGATTCCATCTATACACAGCAAAACATAGCTGGTCACTCACTGTCTGGAAGTGCCACTTTACTTCCTCCAATTTTAAATAAAAAGAAATGAACATTTTTTTCGTTAAGTTTTGTATCATAATGAACTGAATGTTCATGTTATAATGTTGAAGGCAAAAATATATTAATCCCTTTCAATAACTGACCATACACTATGTTGAATACAATTGGTCTCTTTTAACCCTTTGAACCCTAGCGGCCGCTTTTCCGGACAGGAACACGGTACGTCATAGCGTCATTAAATGGGATGGCTGCTCAGTAAATGTGTGGGGCAGACCAATCAATATTTTCAACGTGCAGCCCCGAGGCTGCACGTTGAAAATATTGATTGGTCTACTCCAAATAATGAATATGGACTCTTCCAAGTGCTTCCATTGAATAGTCGAATAATTAAATCAATAGTCGAATAACTAAATCAAACAACTCGAGAAAAATGAAATAAGAACAAATCTAATAACAAAATAACCGATATGTTTACGCGTTTCCAAGAGAAAGGGATGTAACTCTATCTGTTGCCTTTTGTGTTTGTAAAAACAAAACAATTATTCACGCGTTTGGTCCAACTGATTGCGGATCGTGCGTCCACAAATTAGTTTCTACTATGTTTGTATTGCGTTTCAAACGGGACAGAAACGTTATCTCCGCCAACATGTAAGGCATATGGAGATTTAATACCTGGATGTCTCATTTAAACACCGAACCGCAACCGACATCCAGGTATTAAATCTGCATGCATCATACATTTTGGCGGAGATAACTTATATTAATACCACTTTAGCGGGCGTTCTCTAGTATATTAACGGAGTTTAGCGAGGTGGTAAGACTCAGTAATTCATGACGCCATGCAACCGGAAGCGAGCCGTGGGCGTTAATGAAAACAAAATTGATTAACATCCCGCCGCCCGCTTCCGGTCATGGTAATAATAGTAATAACATGATTTTGTCGAGTGTCCCTGTTTATTAACGGCCCTCGAGGAATGAATAACAGCCCTCTGGCTTATTAACGGCCCTCGACTTCGTCTCGTGCCGGTAATAAACCCTCGGGCTGTTATTCATTCCTTTCGGGCCGTTAATAAACCGTAACGCTCTCCAAACTCATGTTATTGTTATATTATTATATGCTAGCCTGTGAATTATCGTAAATTGTCTAAAGGATATTTCTCGATATCCCTCAGCAGCTTCCTAAATGACGTCACGCTTCGGCGCATGAAATCGCCTTGAACGCAGCCTTGAAGGAACGATCAGCAAATCTTTGTCATTGTTTTAAAACTGTTTGCAGTCGAATTGGAATGAATATTGCACAGTAAAATGTCACGCAGCATATAATAAAAAGGAAATCTACGCTAATTTATTGAATATCTGGAATTATCGCATGCGTGTGGACCTGAAAGTTTTATTTTTTACTCGCGGAAACGCCCGCGAAAAATAAAACTTAAAAATAATAATTTCAGGTCAACATGCTTCGGCACATGACGTCGCCTGGAACGTCGCCTTGAAGGAACGACCAGCAGATCTTTGTTATTTTCTTGAAACTGTTTGCAGTCGAATTGGGATGCACATTGCGCAGTAAAATGTCACGTAGCATATAATAAAAAGAAAATCTACGCTATTTTAGTGAATATCGGGAATTATCTGATGAGTGTGGACCTGAAAGTTTTATTTTTCGCGAGCGTAGGTATCCTTCATTCAGTATGTTATAAAGGTTGTGCATATCATTTTACTTTCGTGTAACTCTATTTCAATTGGAAAAATATATAGAGGGTGGGGGATAGGGTTGGGGTGGGGGAGTACATGTCGTTGGGGAAAAAGAAAACTCGAGAGGAAAAAAAACCAAGGAGAATCATTCAATTATTTTGGGGTAGTATAATATTAAGCGGTATCGGAGGTAAGGGAGAATTAATTTGTAGAGTTTGAGATTTTGGTGATATGTGGCAATAGCGAGAGAACAAATTAGAGAACAAATTAGATACCCCCAACAGCACCCCGCGTGTCAACAAACCCGACATACAAACCCCATCTCTGGGATAATGTCCGAAACCAAGCCAGCACGTCCAGTCTGTCAGGACACGGAGCGCGACTGGATGCATCAAGCAATCTCAGAGTTGCAGAAATGTGTTTGGAATTCATGAAGCCCTGCGAGGGCGGAAGCGCCTGTTGACCATGTATTCGCGTAACTATGGCGGTTTTCTTTCATCGTGGATATTTTTGCGCTGTGTCGTCTATCGCATTCACGACTGAATAACAGGGCAATATATTATATATATTCTATGTCTGTTATAACTTTTAAACTAAACTTACACGAACTCGTCAACTAGATCCCAAATGCTCCATCGGCTTATGAGTTCGCTTTCAATGTTTTTAGGTAGATATGCTTCTCTACATGATAGTATATTTTTTTAAGACTCGTTTTGAACGTGCTTAATTTAGGAAGATCTTTTTTTTTATATTTGCATTGGTATATATGGAATTTTGCTACTATCAATATGCTGTTTTTTGACGCCCGACAGTTAAAACTAGAAGTCTTGTCATGAAATGCGCACAAATAGCACGTCGATCTGCGTCGATCTGCGTCGATCTGCGCGTTAATCTGTGTGTTATGACCATAGTAAGGCTATCAAATTCTATACATATGACCTGTGCACAAGCAATGTTTCAGCCAATGGACCTCCGGGGGTCCATTGGCAGAAACATTGCCTGAGTTTGCTATGAGTTATCAGGAGAACCTGCCGTGCTTTGGATGCCATTTGATATGGCAATTGCGCGCAATTCCTACGCGCAATTAAGCCTAGATACACGCACAGTTTGTGACAGGACTTCTAGTTTTAACTGTAAGTATCTCAGTTCCAAAAATGATATCCAGTTTTCCCAACTTGATATTAAAACCTCGTTCTTGCAAAAAATCTGTCAAGTCTTTCCAACACATTTCTGTAGCCCAGCTAGTAATAAATAAATGGCCTATGGGTTTCTCTTCCCTTTTACAAAAACTGCATTCCGAGGACTCGTTTGTGACGAATTTGGAAACAAATTTATTTAATCCCAAAATTCGATTAATTAATTTACACTGAAAACATTTTAATATGGGGTGCAATAAACCATAGTTGAGCGGGTTTCTGAATATTGCGTTCCAGTTTAATTCGGTTCCAAATTCCTGTTCCCATTTTAGCTGTGATTTACACTTCGAGATTTTTTCTGTTGATTGGGTTTTCAACAGTTTGTGACCTTTTCTGACAGTATATTTTGGAAAGTTGTGGGTCTTATTGATTGCCTGATAGATGCTGTTGTCTGCTCTGTCATTTTTATTTTTTTTTATTTGATTTTTTTATGGTGGTTATTATACTCGAAAAGCTAATGAAGTTCGAGAAATTCCCATAGATATTTTTAAAGTCTTGATTTTTTAGAGTTTGTCCGCTTGAGTCGAAAAGAATCTAATTCCATTTTTCCTCCACTATACAGCGCTGATAATCTTATCGATGTCAGTCAATTCCTTACTGTAACCTAAAGGCGATTTTATGAAATCAGCTGGTGTCCTTTGAGTTGATTCTATGTAGTGTTGCCATGAATGCAGAACTTGATGCCAAAAAGGGTAGCCCGTAGTATGTTTTTTTTAATTTTTCAATATATTTTTTTGTTTACTGAAATTTTCAGAGAAGAATAACTGAATTTATTTAATGCTCAGGCATCAATTCACGCTGAAAAATTAAGTCATATTCCCCTGTCGGTCGGCAAAACGAAATATCAAAATGATATTTAGAAATCGATATTTCATCGTAGGTTCGGATGACGAATCACATGTACTTTAAACGAGTCAGCACATCAGTAATGAATTCCAGAGTCCCAAATACAAACGAATTCGAATAATTGATAGTGACAGTGACTAAATCAATTCATTAAATCAGCGGTTTCAAAGTTTGACTTTCTCATTCACCTTCCAGCGAAAAGCCGAAATCACTTTCAAATTTCTTCAGTTCAACTTCACACGTCTTCAGTGCATTGAGTTCAAAAAAATAAAATGACGTGTCTTGTTATTGAAAATAAGAAAGTGGTGTTTTTTGTTATTGTTCTATTTCTTCGAAACACATTGCGATTATTTCAATTCGCCAGCCTTGGTAAATCGTAAAGTTAGGGGAGAAATAAGACGGGACTACTTTTTGTGCGGATATTCACACATTCCAATGGTTGGAGTTTGGTTGTTGTAATTTTTGTATGGACGCCGGTTCGGCACATAAATTTTGCGCCTTAATGGCAAATAAAGGCCACAAATGGAGAGTTTGTAGTCGTAGAGCATTAAATAAAAAGAAAATTCACGAACTGCGTCGCTCGTGAAGATCCTCATATTTCTTTGTAGCCACTCACGAGATATTTTCGGTATTCATCAAATTTTCGTGAATATCCTCTATATATACAGTGTATTTTAAGAATAACTAAAATCTGCTGTAAATATTCAAACTGCATTGGCACGAAAATGTTCACACCATGAACATATTCATTTACAGCATACATCATAGTTTTATCTTTAACCCTTTACCCAACGTAACGATCAAAACCAGCCAGCGTTAATCTCAAAAATCGCCAATTAATTTTCATTATTTTTTTCATTTTTTGTCTCAAAAACATAGGTTATGACACCTCATTGGAACGAGCTCGTTTCAATGAGGGGGTCATAACCTATGCTTTTGAGACAAAACATGAAAAAAAAAGTTTTTCAAGTGTCGTCTGCTTTTCATGTTAGGTGAAGGGTTAAAAAGCGATCGGAGATTACGAGGCGTCGGGAAACTGAAAACCTTCGAGATTTTGTGTTGGTGTTGTTGAGAATATAGCAACTTCCGCCCCACCCCGGCCCCAAAATGACGTCGCTGGAGACATTTCTCTTTGTGTCCAATGAGCGTTCCAGCAATCCAGTTGTGTAGAGACCAGTGCTCTCAGGTCGCCAAAGATCATAACCTCTTCTCGCTTCAAGCTTACAGAAATCGGGTGTGTAAGTAGGTTTGATAATCACAATGCAGCCGTATTGGGTGCTGTAAATCATGATGCGTCGAAGACATACAAGTGTTCAGTGGCTAATAGGTCCGGTGTGTCTTTTGGCAAGACATTTAAGTCTCGATTGTTCAAATGGAAGTGCAGTGGCACATTGTGTCTAGGTCCATTATGACCTTGCCTGAACTTGCACTAGTAGGACCTCAGGGTTAAGACGATACTCGTGTGAATGAGGAAATGTGTGAGGTGGAAGCGACGTCATAGTCACTTGACAAGTTACGTCTTTTTTGATCCTATACAGGCCACCCGCGGTATGTATACGTCGCAGAAGACGTGCCAAACCTGTTGGTCAGAAAGGACTCTATCTCAAGATGTAGATTAGATTTTAAAAGAACAAAAAAAAACAACATTTACTTGAGTCAAGAACGATATAAATAGACAATGAGATTTCCAAATTGATAAATGTAGTAACCTGTGGTTTAGTTTCTGGCCATATTAAGTTCAACCCACTGTTTTGAAAACAAAGCAATCATTTATGCGAACGCAAATATGAACTGTAAATCCCTGAATAATAGTATACTGCATTTATATTTGTAACTACACTATATGTACATGTATATTGTGAATAAAATATTGTATTGTATTGTACTGCACAACATGTGCAGGTTGCTTTGAATTTTATATTGGGCAGAACGACCGGGAACAAAATATGAGAACGCATTAGAAGCCATCTTCCGACACGAGGAGACCCTGGCTGTCAAAAGTATCGTTAAACTACAATAAATAAATAAATACTAGAATCCGCCGCCAAAATATTTGACAAAAAGACACACGAATTATCCACCTAAGTGAACATCTAGATATAGGTGGTTTCCAATGCTAGCGACATCGGCACCACATTCCGACAAACATATACAGCACTGTGAACTCACCCATCTGACGGTATGAAATCTACAGCTTGACGTGGAGCGAAAGAAGCGCAGATCAGATTTCAGTCAATGGACCTCCGGTTATCAAGTGCGAAATGAATGGACAAAGAGAACAATGGCTGAAACAACATTTCGTACGCTTCTTTTTCCTTTTCGCAGAATTTATGAGGATGTTGCCATTATTTTAGGGCAGAGTGTTTCCCGCCCCATGTCCTGTACATCGTAGATGCCCCTAAAAAAAACCCCCAGAATACCAGACCGTACATCAGCGCAGTCACAGAATCGATAAATATTCCTTATCACCCACCCACCTTGTTTGGTAGCAAAAGATCAGGTTAAGAGTTCACATAACCATTCTAATTAATGGACATGTTGGTTTTGATCAGAGTTTTGAAGGATGCTTAGATGGGATCGCATTTATTAGCGCACATTGTTTGGTGTGGGTGTTTCCCAATCAAAAGTGGCTTTAAATTCTGAAAAGATATAAAAAAAAGATGTAATAAGTTTGATGGGATCATTTGACACGGAATTCGAGCAACTTGTTGAAAAAATAACCTAACGCAGTATTCGAGGTACATGGGTCTGTCGAACGACTAGCAATACAAGTTGACAATTATATTAGACTGAAAACCGACAGTCATTTACAGATGATATTTTAGGGCCCGAGGAGACGGCAAATCTGTTCTCCACTTGCTTTTGTTTCGTACAGGTATTCGAAAAAACTACAATTTTTGTCGTCCAAATTTGGTAAAATTTCGATTTGTCATACCCAGAGAAATTTTCCGAATTTGGATTGCAAAAGTTGTGAATATCTGTAATGTTCAGGTTATCCTCCACAAAAACCTCACGCCTATACTTTCCCTCTTTGTTAGTTTGACAATATGTTCGTCACAATGAGCTGAACATTATCAAAGTGCCGGTGTGACAGGAATGGAAGTCCGTAGGAAAATTAGTCCCTCTGGACTATTATTCCGCGGAATTATAGTCCTAGGTCTAACATTTCTAGGAATAGTAGTCCGCCGGACTACTATTCCTAGAAATGTTAGACCTTGGACTATAATTCCGCGGAATAATAGTCCAGAGGGACTAACGTTCCTACGGACTTCCATTCCTGTCACACCGGTCACCGTAACATAATTTACCCCGAGGCCGCAAAGACTTTGTTCCGAAAACTATTATTTCTTCATAATCGGGATGGTGTGCTGGTTTTTCAGGGCTGAGTGGGGCTGGGAGAATGGGCGTCTGAGTTACGGATTTATTATTCGTCCAGTTGCAAGTTTGAGAGAATATGTGACACCATCAGTAAAATTATCTCATATTCGCATTCGCAACAGGCCTTCCACGGAGTGTCGAAGCCAGATGTTACAAAATACGGTGTGCCTCTTTAACATGTACCCAGTTAACAATACATGTTACAATTCTGTGGCATGTCAAAACCATTCAGTTCTGGGAACTAAAGAAAGGTAAATTCTGTATACAATAAGCTTGCAGTGAAACTGATATACCAATTATGCTGCAGTTGATCAGTACCAGCACGCTATCTCTGATCTCTCAGTGTGTGACTAAAACTAATCATTCCATAACACTCTGTCATAACTGGTTGAAATTCATTCCATACAAGTCTTCGTCGACCAATTTGTCTCTGATGTTCAATGAACGTGACACAAATATATATTTATTCCATCATCGTCGGAACACTGTGTGGTATACAACGCATACATTCGAAATGCAGAAAATTAATACAAAATCACAGTAGACAGACCTGGGGTGACGTGAAGTTTAGAGAGTTTTTTCCTTACTGAAATGGATCGATTATAATATAACTTATTGTTCAGAAGAGCACTACGATACTGATCAAATCTATTCGGCCGATTTACGGATATACTATCGACATTCAGATAGTATTAATGGAAGTGTTACGTGTAGACGTTGCCTAATTTCGTGCTAACTTCTTCGTGTTCACTACTAATTTATAGAAAGCTTGAAATCAGTAGTTACATCCAATATCCGTTTAGATATAAAGAAATATTCAATCCCGTCAACAGTTACTGTTAACCGATTAGTTCTGAATTCGAACTGTTTGCATGTTGACAAAATTATTCAAAATCGGTACGACGTGAAACATTTGTCGCCTCGAAGAACAGATACACCAATATGAAATACACTCTCGTTCCCACACTGTGGTTTTTCGCTGACGTTCCAGCAATCCAGTTATATGGGAATCAGTGCCTGAGAGCCTCAACAAACTACCTGTGGCTAACAAAAGTACCAACTTCTCGCTTTAAGCGTATAGCTTCATTGGGATCGCGTGGCCCAAACGCCAGAAGGGTGACATTTGGAGTCTGAAAAAAGTTATTAGCTAATTCTATTATATGACAGAACAAAACTGGTATTTTAATAGGCTAAAAATCTCGTCAAAAGTGTTGATATACTCCAGTATTGCAGATCTATTCTCTTTTTTTATCGAAATCGAGTAGATATTTCACCGTTTGTTATTGTTGGCTATAAATAGCGCGGGTAGGTTGATAAAATGATTCCAAATACATGTTTGCGATAAAAATAGAAAAGGTATTTCCAACTTGCTTCTTCCTTCACTTCCCTCATTCCAATGTTCCGGAGCAGTTCAAATATAACAATTAATTACAACATGAACAAATAAATTAATACACTTTGATTCTGATATATATATTGAAATTAAATTTATTTTGTTGCATATGAATATGCTGTTATTCTTCCAAAAATATGTAATATAGCAAGGAATTTGCAAACGATTTTTTTCCTTCATAATAATAAAACAATTGACTTCCCTTAAGATACAAGGAATTATCAACCCTAGAAAAGTAATATTCACCGAGACCGCGATGAATATTACTTTTTTCTGGGTGATGATATAACAATAACATGATTTTGAAGGCCTTTACGGTGTATTAACGGCTCAACAGAAATGGTTAACAGCCCAAGAGTTTATTAGCGGCCCGCGACGAAGTCGAGGGCCGCTAATAAGCTCAAGGGCTGTTTACTATTTCTGTTGAGCCTTTGATACACTGTAATGCCCGACAAAGTCATGTTATTTCTATTATTGCCACGTTCGTACATCAGGGACATTACAATTAAATTATATGGGAAATAAGATAAATAAATGAAGTTTGACGTTTTAGAATTAAAAAAAAACAGCGACACTATCGTCTGATTTGTTGACAAACAAACCGGGTAACATGACTATCGTCTGATCAGTCGACGGCGAAATTTGGGAAGTTAGATGATGAAATATATCTTCGAAATGCGAACTTTTGGCAAGGAGTTTAGTCATCAAAGGTGTCATCACTTACTTTGCGTGTATCGCTTCCTATATTTGATACATTATCTGTCCGCGACACAAAGGGAAACACTTGAAACAAATGTGTTAATTGTGTTTACAAATTAAAAAAATCCGAATTGAATTTCGAGCAAAATGGAAATCTGGGAAAAATATTGTTGATCGGCTGAGAGATGTGACGTCATTGTCTATATTTAGACGTGTTAGGCTGTTATAGTCAATAACGGCCCAACACGTCACATGACTTGTACTTGTTGAGCATTACGAGGTTTCAACGCCCGACAAAACATCGTTAATGTGCTAGGAACGCCCGCAAAAGTGGTAATAATTTCTTGTATCAACCTCAAGGAAAGTCAATAATTGTACAATGTTGCAATTATCTTCATTTAACCCTTCACCTACAATAAAGATTACATTTATTGTTATTCACTACCTTTTTTGAAGTGCCGTCTTCTAGTCGTGTGAGATGAAGGGCTAGAAGAAATAACACCACCTTGAAACTCACCAACCTTCACATCGACACAACCTTATTCTCATAACTGTAGCATGGCATTTCCCGGTCAATTTTGAGAGAGTAGTACCAGCCATGGCCGGGTCAAGCATTGTTCGCGAAATGTTGTAAAAATACTCCATTAGCAAACCATATTTTCAATAGTTTTACAACTTATGATAAAGGCGTATATCCCACTGTCATGCTCATTCTTTCTTAACACCCCTAACACTTTTCACTGCGCCTCATAAGATATATTTATTAGAGCAAGGGGAAAATGAGGAAATTTGATAAGCATTTTATACAGGGAAAAGGGCTAAAGAACCCGAAATGGTCATTGAATAGCATTCACAGTAATCAGGTCCTGTGACTCATTTTCGGCAAAGTCGAAACAGTCGCAATATGCCATACTGAATAAACCCCCGTATCTAGCGTAAGGCCATAACTGGCAAGAGCTATTCTCCAAAAAGGCTGTACAAATTCTATTAGTTTTTCATTTTTTCTCTCAGAAACATAGCCTTTTACATCTCACTGGAACGAGCTCGTTCAAATAAGGTATCATAAGCTATGTTTTTAGGAAAAAAATTAATGTTTTTTAAGTTGTTCATGATTTTTTTCTTACTTATGTCGACACCTATTCGTGCGCGGAACAGAGTTAATGAACTCGAACTGGTTATTGAATAGCATTCCTACAAACAAGGTCCTCTAACTCATCGTCAGTAAAGTGTCAAAACAGTCGCAATATGCCATTATTGAATTAAAAATCTTGTGAACACTTGTAGGTAATACTCCAAATACATCACATTGATGGATTGTCAAATGACATGCGGCGTCTGGCAATCGATTTCATTCTTCCATTTTCCCTGTCCCTTTAAGAGCACTTTCTGGAGTTTGTACCGTCTATAAGTGTATGGAAGTAATTATTAGAAGAGGCAGCAGATCGACAAACTGCATTACAAAAATCACTAGAATTTTAACGATATTCACGTTATCCACTATTTACTAAATGATAGGGCTGAAGCGGTTGGCTCATTTACACAACCGACTAACCGAGAGCTATAACCGGATAATATCCGATTAACCGTAGCCATTATTTCACCGAATCTGGGACCAAAACTATAGGAATTGGAAAGCAGTATTCTCAGAAACCATTCCGTCGTGTGTATACAAACGAACGTTGTCGAGTACTCGACAACGTTCGTTTGTATACATACTACGGAATAGTTTCTGCGGTTACTCAGTACTCACGGAAATTGCCGATCATTAACGAAGTCTTGAACGCCAAAGCCGATTATTTCTCAATATATACAGTGCTGCTTCGAGGTGTAATCTATTTAAAAAAAGAAGCGGCAGATTTACTACGTTTTAACCGTGGAATGACGATCACTATCGATATTTCGGATAACCGGTTGACGTTTTTTTAATCGGTTAGGTAGGTAATCGGTTTCAAACCGGTTATCAGGTTAACCATTTCAATACTACTAAATGATGCCTTCTACCATTTTAACTGAGTCAGTAACTACTATACCATGCCAGTGATATGCAAAAATTCGTTATTCAAACTTTATCATTCTTTTACAATATTTGCCTCCAAAACATAGCCGATGACCCTCAATTTCAACTACCGTTCCAATTGTTAGGCAAATGAGACAATGGACGGGAGTTGTTTTTTTTGTTGTTGTGCAAATATGCTGGGCTAAATTTAACTCAGTGCAAGTATCAATATGTTGAAAACGACTCAATGCTAGGAACCAGGGTTGGAGCTGGACTCAAAATCTTTTTTGCAATTTCTTTTGCAAAATAAAAAAAAATGCAAACACCTTTATGGGATTTTGAATTAATAGAGAAGAGAGTTCAATGCCACAAACCCTTGATGACTAAAGACAAAAGTCATAATACCGGACAAAGGGGATTAACTCAATTATAAGTACAATTACCTTTCGCAGATTTGGAACGTGATATAAAGCCTTTTTATATCTGTACAGTCGGTCAAAAATGTAAGGTCGTAAAGAAGGTTTTCTTTTTTTGACAAAAAATTTGCAAAATGGAATTTATGCTTGCAAAATGCGATTTTTTCTTGCATATTCCAAATTTGGCGAACCCTGCTGCAGTTAAAACTAGAAGTCCTCTCATGAAATGCGCACAAATAGCACGTCGATCTGCGCGTTAATCTACGCGTTATGAGCATAGTAAGGTTAGCAAATTCTGTACATATGGCCTGTGTACAAGCAATGTTTCAGCCAATGGACCTCCGGGTAACCCGGAGGTTCAGTGGCCGAAATATTGCTCGTGTTTGCTATGAGTAACCAGGAGAAACTGCCGTTCTTTGGATGTCATTCGATATGGCAATTGCGCGCAATTAAGCGTAGTTAAGTGCACAGTTCGTGACAGGACTTCTAGTTTTAACTGTAGGAACACTCAGACATGACCCGAGGAAGGTGATCTGGATGAAGTCTATGTTTAGGCAGCATGGTTTAGGTGTACACATAAATGCCATTTAAATGTACCATTGCATTGGAGGAGAAATGTTACTTAATAGTTTTTATATTTCTAGCTCATCAAGGTGAAATAATATGTACTCAAGCTGACGCCTCTTTTCAATGTGATCGTAACTGCACCAGACCATATTTGTCTGAAAACTGTCACTGGGGTTTCTTAAACAATAGTAACCCTGCCATTCATGAAATTGTAGTGTCTCTGTAGCGGTTTCCTCGGGATATCTGGGCAAACACACTCTTGATAACACAAATAACTGGTATTTTCGACCACAGTTTTTGAAAGAAACCATCATCCCAGCATGCATCAAACATGTTTGCATTGGCGTAATTAACATCTTTACAAAAGCTTCACAATTATTTCTTTTGTGACACAATATATAAAAATTCCAGTTCTCAGCTCACCTATACATGTACCACAAAAAGATAGAACTGCTGACATTTGGATTGTAGAGGTTATACCTCCCAAATATTTAGATTACAGAACAATTTTGTAATGATATAGAATGTAACTGCGCCAAGGTGTATCATAAAATAGGAATGAAAACATTTTGTCAACGGCGATTTAACGACGAGCAGACGATATAAAAAGCAAAAATCTCAAGCGAGGCTCGGTAATAATTTAATCCAACAGCTCGGCAGATTAAATTATTACTGAACCTCCCAACAAACCAGGATGGTTTCGCCCATTTCGCCTTTGACAGTATTAACTGAAATGATACCTTCCAGGGCGCCAGTGTTGAAAGAGTTAAGTTGTTGTATTTTTCAATTTTCTATTTTCACGGGAGATTGACCAGTTTATTTAACACTCCTCCAAACAAGACGATTCACTCAATTAAAAGTCTTTTCAGAATACAATATTCTTGCATTCTGACAGAAAATCAATATAATATTATTAGCTCTCTGCACACTGATGTCGAAATTTCAAAATTTCAGCCGCATACCTCTACCGATAACGTGACTAGGACTTTAAACCTTTACCCAACGTAATGGCCAAAACCGGCCAGCGCTATTCACAAAAATCGCCAATTAATTTTCATTATTTTTTTCATTTTTTGTCTCAAAAACACAGATTATGACCCCTCTTTGAAACGAGCTCGACGAGCTCGTTCCAAAGAGGGGTCATAACCTATGTTTTTGAGACAAAAAAAAAAGAAAAAAATGAGTTTTTCAAGAATTTTGTTTGCAAGTGTCGTCTGCTTTTCGTGTTAGGTAAAAGGGCTACCCAATTCATTCAGCTCTGTCAAACAGTGAATTGATTAATTTCGTAGTTGCATTATGGGAAAATCTGTTGCTCGCAGTTTCGGTATTTTGACATTGGTGTGCCGAGGTTTAAAAAAGTTATAAGTAAATCGAGATCCATATCGCCCCTGTCAATTTATTTCATAGAACGTAATCATGAACGACGCAGTACCAAACAAATTGTTGATGGTTTTAAGAATTTTTTCGCTAATATTGAATGTTATGTTTTGTGAGCAAGTTCCGACCCCTCACAACAGTTAACAGACTATCAAAATTTTAATATAACGCTGAACCCATGTTTATTTCGTCAACAACCCCTCAAGACGTCCCCCCCCCCGTGTCTGAAGAGCCTGGACATAAAATCAGCTAGTTACTGTGATGATGTCTCCACTAGAGATGGGCAATATACCGAAAAAACGAACCGATACCAATATCATGGGAATACATAAATATCGAACCGAACCAATCACTGAATACCGGAACTGTCTCAATTTTCAAATTTTTCCACATTCACTATTTATAAGGCCTTGTACAGGCTTGATAGCAGTTGAAGGGTTCTTTCTCTTGAAAAAAAGTTTCTGATTTCATTTTCAGTTTTGTTAACCCTCAGGGAGCTGGGTAATTGTCCTGAAAACTCACTAGACAATAACCTGTACATGCCCAGCTGCTTAATTGTGATTTCTAGCCAAGTGTTGGCTGCCTTAATAGGCAGCCAAAACTTGGCTAGAAATCACTGCCCACGTGATTTGTTTATTGTCAGCAGGACCTCCCGAAGATGGCATAGTCAGTGCACATGCTCTGAGATTTCAAGGCCCTCAAATAGACCTTTAAAAGTTAAGTAGTGTTTAGAAGAAGTCACAAAATTACTGTAGATATGACTGTGTTCGTAAAACAATGCCATTGTTGAGGTCGTTGGCAGTGGTATTTGTGCGGCTGTGGTAGAATGATACATGAGCAACTTATTCTGTATTTTCCTGGTGTGAATTACCCTTTGGTACTGTCAGCAAATATCAGTCAAGACCGATTCCGAATGTCGAACCGAAACCGAGGTATACCCTCTTAGAAATATCGAACCGATACCGAACTTCAAATTCCAATACGCCCATATTTAGTCACCACCAAACTTTTAAAAAGTAATTAACCCTTTACCCAACGTAACGGCCAAAAACCGACCAGCGCTGTTCTCAGAAATCGCCATTTAATTTTCATTGTTTTTTCATTTTTTGTCTCAAAAACATAGGTTATGACCCCTCGATGGAACGAGCTCGCTGAGCTCGTTACAGCGAGGGGTCATAACCTATGTTTTTGAGACAAAAAATGAAAAATACTAGTTATTCTAGAATTTTTTTGCAATTGTCGTCTGCTTTTCATGTTAGGTAAAGGGTTAAGGAAAATGCCTATCCCAAAACTCTTATAATAAACTCGTCCTTTTTAACTTTGTCAGTTCCATGGAAATGAGTATGGCTATAGTCATCACCATTTTCAAAAGATGCGATCCTCAATTGTTCAACAATTATCGACTATAAGCATTTTTCCAATATAATTTGTTTTAAAATCTTAGAGTTCTTAAAGGAACACAACATAATCTATCAGAATCAATTCGAATTTATTAACGATCACTCCATCTTTTGAATAGCGTCGCAATAATGAATGACAAGAAAATATTATACCTTAACAGTGTTTCCGGACATTTATAAACCCGTTTACACTATGACCCACTAGATCTTGTTAAAACAATCAGATCGTCCTAGCGTAGACAAATAGTGGTTCTCAAATAGTTCAAATGAGAGAAATCAGCATGTAACAACCGCGAACGTCAACGCCGACTCTTTAGGTCGCGTGTCGCAGTATTATAGGGGTTAAATTGATGTTCGAAATGATGGAGGAAAATTTATGTTCTTATCAGTGCTCAGCCGACAGCCAGTGACTGTCGTCTGAACCTCAGCCCGAACGTAAACCTTGCCACCTTATCAATGCCCTGTCCGCTTGGGACTGTTAGGATTCATGAATGGCTTACAACGCCAAAGGGTGATCGATGATAATTCACTGAAAAGATTATTTATTTACATGTACGACGAAATAAAATATGAATTACTCACAAAATTATCCATGAGAATACACTAATTGCGCGGATAAAAGTTTATTCTTTAGGGCCAGTAGACTGAAAATCTGTTTGTCTGGGCGTTGAGTGTCAGGATATTTTCCGAACGCAGTTTTTACAGATTCTACTCCTTTATCTATGTCAAAACTTCAGTTTTTGCCAGTCAGATTAACCAGTTTCCTTTCTCTCTATCTTTAACTCTATAAAAAACATTTCCAGGAGGCCAGTCTGGCCCATTTAAAACAAAACAAAAAAATGTATAAAAAACAATAAAAAACTTTTCAGATGTTTGTGACCCAATGGGGACGCCGAATTCCCTTTTTACTTTGTCCTGTCGATGCAGTTCCCGGTCAAATGCCTAGCTTTTTGACTGGGAACTGCATGGGCGGGAAGGGAGGGGCGGGTGGATTGGACATTTAGTCCTTCGGCGCGGCTCACTGGTAGCAAAATACCATTATTATTAAGTGGTATATAAAAAGTATAAAATGTTTCTCAGTAAACATCTGTGCCAGTGCGTTTTCTCAGTTTAAAATACTTACTTACTTACTTACTTACATATCTCCGCATTTTGCTAGTGTCAAGAGTGATCAATATTGGAGGTTCTGGAAATCTGACCGCTGATGAACATATCAAACATGTCTCTCGCAGTGCATTTTTTCATCTTAGAAATATTAGCAAAATTCGATTCTTCATTAATACGCAGACGTCACGACAGCTTGTCCACGCTTTTGTTACCAGTCGCCTCCGACTACTGCAACTCTCTTCTGATTGGCTCTAAAACATCTATTCTTGAAAAACTACAACACATCCAAAATTGTGCTGCACGGGTCACAACCAGAACCCAAAAGTACTGCCATATAACACCAGTATTCTCTGAGTTACACTGGCTACCCGTTAAGCAAAGAATTCAATTTAAAATTGTCCTTTTGGTGTTTAAGTGTATCTCAGGATCTGCACCATCCTACCCGCCCGATCTGCTTATCATCCACAAACCACAGAGGTCTCTTAGGTCATCAGGTCATCTCAATCTGGTTCAGCCCGTATCTATATTTACTAGTGCTGGTGATAGAGCCTTTGCGGTTGCTGGCCCAAGGCTTTGGAATTCTCTTCCAATCGACATAAAAATAATAAACCACTTGAATCACTAAAGTTTGGTACTAAAACCTACCTTTTTCGAAAGGCATTTCCTTCAGTGGTCTTCTAATTTTGGTCATAAACTGACATTACCAGAGGCGTGGGTGTGACTAAATCAGTGACGATTGCCTCGTTACTCGCCAAGTTACACTCACATACTTGTTTTGGTAAAGTTGTAGTTTGTTTTGTTTTTTTCTGTTTTTTTTATTTTGTTTTAATTCAATACCCTTTTTCTTTTAGGTTCTGTCGCTTATCGCCACGATATAGCCTTGGTTGCTGATGTGGCGTTGGGCACTAATAAATGATAATAGTGATCCATGTATCAATGGAAGTGAGAGAATGTATGTGTGTATATGTATGTATGCAGTTATTGTACAGCCATTGAGTACCTTATGTGGATTCTAGGCTTTAAAATTATTATTAAATTATTATTAATTAACAAAGCAAAAAATAAACTTCGGAGTGAAGAACTAAAAACGGATTGTATTTGTCTGGTACAATTTCGTATTCTTTATGGAATCCAAATTTGGGGTCACTCGCCTTCATCGTTCAAAATGCTCAATGTGTAGAAGAACGCTGGAAAGCTATACGCATTACAGACAACAAACAATGCAATTGACTCATTGACAGCACCCCCCCCCCCCCCTCCCTCCTTAAGAACATACAAACTATTGAAAACCTTTATTCGTTGAACTGGTTGAGGACTAAATTATTTTTGGCGGTCTGATTTTGTTGTTCAAAATTTGTTTTATTACAAATTAATGGAGTGTGCCCACAGACACTCTCCAATAATTTGTAATAAAACAAACTTATATAAACAAAACATTATTTGCGTTTGACTGAATAGGAAACATGAGTAAGGACAATATTGTCTTTTGCACTGGTGCCCTAATTTTTTTGAAAGCCCTGATAGTGGCTTCTAGCACTCAACCAGTTAAGACCGGTTTCATAGTTGGTGGCCAGCGAGTTTTAAAAATACCTTCAAACTTTACACAGACTTTATCCAAAATGAATACAAGACAATCAGGCAAGATATACATTCACCAACCCCATACGCTGTTTGCACTTTTTTCCGATATACGCTTTTCCAAGAATGTAGAATGAAATTGAACGATTGGTTCAAAATTCCACCAGAACCGAATTTTTAAAAAAATCTGACAGAGAATGCTTACTTTTTTAATAGTTTGTTGTAACCCCACCGTATGTCCTGACTGTAGTAATCTCTCCAGTAATTGGATGTTCTCTTATCCCGCACATTGTTAAATTTCACCAGACGAAAACTGATTTACCCGAGGGTCAGGTAACACAGTAGATCATGGTTCTGCCTCCGGGGTACACTTTTTGTGGTTCATGATGGTTCATGGAGATTTCTTATTCCAGGATAAGTTCTAACTTTTACAGAGTCTCTGTGTGCCGGTTGCGCCTATAATTGGTCGTATTATTATAACTTTTTTTTTTTGGGGGGGGGGGGGTTAATGACACTTTTAACAGTCAGGGTTATCGGACAGTTATATGGGTTGAGATTAAACGAGTATCCGGAGAGAAGAACCGAGCAGTGGCTAGTAACTGTCGGGCTGACCAACCTCTAAACCTAGCACAAACAGACAGAACTAGTGCTGTGTCTCATAATTCACGGTGCCAATGTGCTCACACTGGGTGGGATTAAGTGTCTTGCCAAAGGACACAGCGCAGATTGAACCGGCGACCATTTGGTTTAAAGTCGAATGTTCTAACCAATGAATCATAGTGCTCCCAGCAAATGGACGATGATTGTACACAAACTTAACATTCCTTCTCCAGTGCTATAAACCATTTACTTAACATCAGTTGCAGATGAAACTACCATAAACTACCATAAATCTTTTCTTTTTAACTCAAGTAGAATTTCGCTGCCAAAGCCCAGCCTAGGGTGAGGGACGTGACGAAGATGATCGACTGTGAAGGGGTAAACCTGATATGCCCCGCCTGTGATGGTTCATGTCCCGACTGATAAAATAGTCCAACTACATCACCAAGGCATGCCTTCGTTGAAGGCATGCCTTGATGATGCAGTTGGGATATCTCTCAGCTTGTCTACACTATAACCTGGATCAAGGTTGAATCTGATTGCTTCATTTCCCCTGCATAACACGTATACACATAGACAGGCTATATAAGGAATTCCGTAAGTGGGATTCCTATCCGACTCCGTAAAATGAGATTCAGTGTTTTAACATTTTAACACTCGAGGGTATGGAAAGGGATTAGTAACACACAATTAAACTCCTATTGCAAGAACCCGAAATGAACAAACGAAACAGGGACGAAGATGAACTAGTTGGACAGAGCTGAGTTATGAACAGATCCAACACAACAAAGGTTGAACTGTTCGAATGAAGTCGAAGTGAACGAAGATCCAACACAACCAAGATCGATGAACGAAGATCCAACACAACCATGATCGAAGTGAACGAAGATCAACACAACCAAGATCGAAGTGAACAGAACTAAACAAAGTGAACGAAGAACGAACTAGTTGGGATGGTCGATCACAACCAAGATCGAAGTGAACAGATTATAACGAACTTTATCACACTGTTTGAAATGAACTACAACCCTAATGAAAATATAACACCGTGCTAACTCTCTTGAACTCAACATAGTTTTGAACACTCTTTTTAACAAAAACACTTATGGAAATATAACCACCTTGAACTATTTTGAACTATAACCCTAATGAAGGTATATAATACTAACTCCCTTTGAACTATTTTGACCTGAATGAATTAATATATTCAAACATTAACACCATTGAACTCAACGGTTTACCTTAATGAACTCAGTAAACGTTTTGACATGATTGAACGACGTTGAACTGAATGAAATTTTGAACTACAACTATTTGAATGCAATCCTTCCAATAGGGAAGGGGAATACCTTTGAGTGTTAACAGGTTAAAACACGGAACCCCATTTTACGGAGTCGAATAGGAATCCCACTTACGGAATTCCTCATCTTGTCTGACTTTATGTATACGTGTTATTCAGGGGAAATGAAACAATCAGATTGAAACCTCGATCCAGGTTAAAGTCGAGACTGAGATAGGTATAACTAGGAAGTCAATTTACAAGTCAATATTAATGGATGAGACATGGGACAGAATAACGGTAGCCAATAGCAATGGTACAAGGCTGCAAGAGCGGTAGAAGACTATAGTATTTGGTAGTAGCTGTAGAAGCTAATGACAGGACAGATAGTTGTAGCCAAGCAGTGGCCTTGGAGCTTTGGAGATAAGATGGAATCCGTTGGTAAGACTACCTGTATAGGAGCCATATAGGAGCTATGAACCATATAGGAGCTGTATAGGAGCTGGGTCACAGGTATCCTCAAATACCGAAATGGGGCTGAGAGGGCTGGTAAATTAGACCTCATTGAGGGATTTTTTCATGGCCCTCATGGCCTCAACAGAAATGAGGCTAAGAGGGATAGCAGAAAATACCTCATTGGGGGATTTCTCATGGTCCTCATGGCCTCATACGACAAAAAAGGGGTTCTCCCAAAGGTATCCTCGAAAAGTATCCTCAAATAATACAACACCAGGCCACAGATATCCTCAAATTCCGAAATGAGGCTGAGGGATATTAAATTAGGCCTCATTGAGGGATGTTTTCATGGCCCTCATGACCTCAACCGAAATGAGGTTAAGAAGGGATAGTAAATTAGACCTCACTGGGGGATTTTCTCATAGCCCTCATTGCCTCATACGACGAAAAAGGGATTCTCCAGAAGGTATCCTCGATAGGTATCCGCTAATAGTAGGTCGCCATATCAAAGTTATCCACAAATACTGAAATGAGGCTAAGAGGGATAATAAATTAGGCCTCACTGAGGGATTTTCTCATAGCCCTCATGGCTTCATACGACTAAAAAGGGATTCTCCAGAAGGTATCCTCGATATGTATCCTCCAATAGTACGTCGCCATGTCATAGGTATCCTCAAATACTGAAATGAGTCTAAGAGGGATAGTAAATTAGGCCTCATTGAGGGATTCTTTCATAGCCCTCATTGCCTCATTGCCTCAACCGAAATGAGGTTAAGAGGGATAGTAGATTATACCTCATTGAGGGATTTTCTCATGGCCTCATACGATAAAAAAAGTATGTGGCCATTGGATGCAGAGGTGATGGGAATTGTACAGGACTTCGTTGTAATAAGGGGAGATAACTCTGCATAAATATTATTAAAAAAATCAAGCAATCTCATTGGTTAGTTAGCTGCAATAAAGTGAACTGATTGAATGATCTGGATAAATGAAAGGAGAACAAGAGTACGAGGAATAGGATCAGAACTAACCAGAACTGACCAGAAAAGCTAAATATAGTAATCAAAACTGTTCCAAATGACAGGCTCTTCTACTCTGGTGGAGTATACACAGGACAAACGAACATAGTCGGGTAGACGAGAACTACTGCATAGATGGATAGAAGCAGAGGATTCTGCAGGGTTCCGAAATAGTACAAATTGTCGGGTTGTTTGTGGTAATTCTACGAATCGGGAAATTACTCCTGTACAAAAGAACATACCCTCAGAACATACCCCTGTCTTTTTGTAAGCCTTTGGGTAAGATAGCAACCACGTGTTGCCATAGAAACCAAGATGGCGGCCTCCAGTATGCAAAATGGACGTCGGAAACACGTACCACTCTATCACGCGCTGCGCATGCGCACTAGGACACTCATCACTATGGGGATGACGTCATAAGATGGCCGCTCAACCTCGCTACCACGACAATCAAACTTGACGTAACTGGGTTACGTGACATGACGTCACGTCCGAGGTCCGGGCCGGGGTCCGGCCAACCGGGCCCGATCTCCACATGTCCTACTACCTACGATCATATTTTCGTTCTCAGTTACACAGGGACCTACTGTTGATAACTCATATGGTTTGGGTACGAACGCGATGGGAGAATTCATACACTCCCAGATTCAGATTCTTTATTCACGGTACACATACATGTAAAATGGCTACAAATAAACATATTGCACAAATGTAATGAGAAGTATACGGTGGGAAGTGGCATAGCCAGATTGGCTGTCTACCTGCCACACCCTGGAAGAAGATGGGGTGATTGCAAACAGACTGTGACTGAAAGAATGAACTGAGAGCCAATTATGTGACACATGATGGAGAATGACGATCGAATCATTACTTTTCTGAAATTAGAGTATTGGTGCTTCATTTTCGCCAGCCGAAAGACGGTGCTTCAAGGTAGGCAAGAAGCAACCTGCCAATAGGACTCCCTCCACTACTTATCATAACACCCGAGTGCGGCAACAAGTCCCATCGTGAAGTTCGTATCGTTTAGACTGCGACAAAGAGGTTGGTCATGATGTTTGGGCGTGGTGTCTACGTTAGCTGCATCATCATCGTAGGATGACGAATGTTATGGTTTATTTGTTTAGACTTTTGTTTGCAAGTTCTTAATTGTATCCTTATAGTATTTTACATAGCACCACTGTACGGAGGAAGCGCGACAGGTTGCACAAGACGAGGATTCCAGATTTAGACGCGGACCACGACTTTGACAATTTCCAAATTTATGAAGTTTACGAAGTGCAATCGGGACAGTTGGGATTGTTGCAGATGACATAAATGGAATATGAGGAAAGGAATGAGGAAGTTAAGTTGTTCTTAAGCATGCTTCTGTCGCTAATATTACGAGTTGCGTCGTCCAGAGCATTCCATAGTTTCGGGAAGGAGTATAAAAAAATTTATCCAGAGTTTGGGTCCGTGTTTTTCCTATGTATAGGAGGCCCGACTGTCCAGTTCTCCTACCAGATGGATTGTCAGTAAGTTTAAATATATCATTGAAAGACACCGGTAATCTGCCGTTCTCCCAGTCAAACACGAACGGTAGTGCATGTAGACTAAACAAATCATCAACCTTGAGTATTTGGTTTTCTTTAAACAGGGGATCTGTATGAGAATTGTACTTTTTGTTATTAATTATTCGTAATGAACGTTTTTGCAGGACAGCTAGTTTTTTGATAGCTCTTGAGTTGCCCCATGCCTGGATTCCGTATACCAAATGGCTATGTATGCGGGCGTAATACAATGTTTTCAGAGCTCCGTGGGGGAGGATACTTTTAACTTTGTTGAGACTAGGGTAATCTGGCTTCACGTTTTCCTTATTGATGGCTTCGTTTAAAATCTGCCACGTTCTTCGCATATTGTTTTTTGTTTCGTTTAGGATATCTCTATAATAGGTAGCTTTACATTGTTTTTTTACCTTGTTGAAGATTCTACAGTAGTTTTTATGGGAGCTTGGAGTTTTTTCTTGTAGAATTTTTCTTTATTGTTGGAGGATATTACAAGCCCCCCTTGTCATCCATGGCTGTTTTTTAATAAATGTTTTGTTTTGGCGAACACGTTTGAAAGCGAATGCTTTTTCATAGGCTTTCATATAGATGTTTAGAAAGGTTTCATATGACTCATTGGGACAATTCGACTGCATTACAGGATTAAAATCACTTTGCAAGATGAGTGTTTTGAATTCAACAATTCTTTCTGCATTTATTATTCTTTTTAGTGTAAAGTGTAGGGTATCTTTTGGTTTGGGTTTTTCCTCAATATAAAAAAACACCAAAATGATCTCACACGTCAGATATGACTATTCCAGGTAATGCTGGTCGTGAAACGTTATTAGAGAAGATATGATCTATCAGACTAGCAGAACGACAGGTTACTCTCGTTGGCTTGGTGATATACGGCAGAGAGCCTTGACTGAACATTAGATTAACAAATTCTTCCGTTTTAGAGTGTGCAGTAGCTTTTAGAAGGTCTAGATTAAGATCCCCCATAATATAAACTTTTTTATTTTCGGCATTTAGAACGTTTGTTATTTCATTTAATTTTGATAAGAAGAGGTTGATGTCGGCTTTAAGAGGAGTGTTGGGGCTATAAATAACGCCAATAATTCTGGGTTGGTATTTATCTTTAATTTCAATAAACAGAGATTCGAAAACATGGAGAATAAAGAACGAAGTATCATTACGAACTCTATAGGGTATTCCTTCTTTAATATATAGATCAACCCCTCCTCGACCATCATCATTCTCGTGTCTCATACGTTTAATGTCGAAGAAGTTCTTTCCTGTTTGTAGGTTATATAACATGTTTGGAAGGAATCCCAATGGGCCTTCAGGCTTTGGCAATTGAGATGGAATATTGAGAATCCTGCGTCTATTTTACAAGCCATTGACTGAAAGTCACTAGGCGAAAAGTAGTTGCAGTTGCGTGGTTTTTATATGGGGATTCAACATTTTCTGCCAAGGAACACATTTTCTCATTACAGAGCTGTATAAAGTCGTACTCCGCGTCTACCTGCACCTCGTCGAGTGTAATATTACCCGCCATAATTCACCAACATACTACCATCCTTTCTCGCTGGACAAATATACAAGACATAAATACAATATATTGTTCCAAGATGAAGATAAAAGGAGGTTAAGTCCCAAACATAGTTGAACTGTTGGAAGGGTTGAGATGATATTTCTTTTTCATTTCTAGTCACAGTCTGTTACAGTAATAGTATGTAATTGGGAGTTTGTTTAGAAACGAAATTATTCTGTACAAACAGGATAAAAACACTGTAGTTTATATACAAGTACGTCGGATGCAACATCACCCTACTTAACATCACATCAAAGTGATATGGTATCTTGGATGAATGATTGAACAAATAAATTTATAATTAAAGGACTTCACAGTAAAACAATGGATTCAATGAGGATAGAGAATGAGTGAGTGAATTTATAAAAGACGAGGTGGAATAATAATCAACATGAATGAATGAATGAATGAATGAATGAATGAATGAATGAATGAATGAATGAATGAATGAATGAATGAATGAATGAATGAATGAACTATCATCATCGAGGGGGTCATAAGCCATATTTCAGAGACAACAAAAAAAACAAAGCAAAAAAAGCAAAATCCAGAAAAACAAAAAAAGTGTACAAATCTTGAAAATTGGATAGTTGTCAATGGAGCTGGCAGTTTTGACGTTACACTTGGCAGACGGTCAATGATCAACCAGGTGAGAATTTGGGATTAAAGTTATTTCACTGGCACTAAACTGACGAACTAGCGTTGGCTGTACTTCAAGGTATAATTTCACTACTTAAAAGTTGATTTGTTAATGAATAATATTACATAATTACATCATGGAATATACACTTTAATAACTAACAATTAACAAACATAACAGCCCTTATTCGAGCACGAACAACAGACGACACTTATAAGAAGTATTATTGAGAGACTAATTTGTCTTCCATCCCTTGCGTCGAGAGCACAGCTCACGACCCCCCACTGGCACGTGCTCGTTCCAATGAGGGGTCACAAGCCATATTTCCGACGCAAGAAGTAAAGAAATCATGAATTGCAAATAGCGGGTTGATGAATAGGGCTGCCCGTTTTGGCACTACATATGGTGAAGGATTAGTGACTAACCTAAAAAGGAATAAAGAGGGTGGATCTTAAATTATCTTAATGATGCTAAATTGACGAACTAGCGCAAGAGGGCACTACAGGGTATAAATTATCTGATGAATTGTTGAAGTGCTCTTGATCAAAAATAAACGAGGTGGAGGTACTTTAATTTTTTACCCTAAACAGCAAGTCAGTCACACATCCCCACACTCGATCAGTCAAGCACCCACACATCCATCCATTCGATCGTCCACCCAGAACGAACGAACGAACGAACGAACGAACGAACGAATGAATGAGTGAACGAATGAATGAACGACTTAATGAATGATACTAGTAACACTATGAATGAATGAATGAATGAATGAATGAATGAATGAATGAATGAATGACCCTTCATCCGGCATGGATGTTATATGACACTAGTAAATAGTAAACAAGTTCTATGCTATTTGTTCCATCCGTTAAGTCAAGATACACCGCCCACGGCCCCCACTGGAACGGGCTCACTTTGATGAGGGGTCATAAGCCTTATTTTCGAGGAAAAAAAAACCTTCGTTCCAATAAGGTGTCATAAGCCACATAGCCACACCTGCTCGTTCCAATAAGGGGTCATAAGCCACATAACCACATCTCCAAGGCAACAACAAGAATGAAATCACGAAGATTCGGTGGTTATTTGTGAAAAGCGTTGGTCGGTTTTGGACGCTACGCAGAGCAAAGGGTGAATAGCCGAGTGAAAACTATTGTGGGCCAAAGTTATCTTGCTCGAACTAGCTTGACGAACTAGGGCGGAAAGCACTGCATGTGATGATGACGATCATTTGCAGAGCCGACGGTTGGTGAGTACCCAAGGAAAAACTATTGTGGGCTAAAATTATCTTGCTCGAACTTACTTAACGAACTTGCGCAGTTCGTCAATGCAGTACCAGCGAAATAACTGTCTCAGTTATTTCGCTGGTACTACATTGACGAACTAGCGTTGGCTATACTTCAAGGTATATTTTCACTGATTTGTTAATGAATAGTATTACTTAATTACATCATGGAATGTACACTTAATAACTGCTAATTAACAAACATAACAGCCCTTATTCGAGCACGAAGAACAGACGACTCTAATAAGAAAAGTTCTTGAGAGACAAATTTGTCTTCCATCCCTTGCGTCAGAAGCACAGCTCACAACCCCCACCGGCAAGCGCTTGTTGATTTGTTAATGACTAATATTACTCTTAATTACATCATGGAATGTACACTTTAATAACTGATAATTAACAAACATAACAGACCTTATTCGAGCACGAAGAACAGACGACTCCAATAAGAACAGTTCTTGAAAGACAAATTTGTCTTCCATCCCTTGCGTCAGAAGCACAGCTCACAAACCCCACCGGCACGCGTTCGTTCCATTGAGGGGGCAAAAGACACATTTCCGCCGCAAAAGTAAGGAAATCATGAACTGCAAATAGTGGGTTGATAAAAAATAAACGAGGTGGAGGTACTTTAAATTGTTACCCTAAACAGCAAGTCAGTCACACACCCACACACTCGATCAGGCAAGCACCCACACATCCATCCATCCGTCCGTCCACCCAGAATGAATGAATGAATGAATGAATGAATGAATGAATGAATGAATGAATGAATGAATGAATGAATGAATGAATGAATGAATGAATGAATGGATGAATGAATGAATGAATAGTAAACAAGTTATAGGATAACTATTTTCCTCGTCCCTTATGTCGAGATATAGCACCCACGACCCCACTAGAACAGGCGCAATTTGGTGGGTCATAAGCCATCTTTTCTCGAGACTCCCCCCCCCCCCTTAAAAAAAAATTCTGATTTGCCTCATCTTTAGGTATGCAAGCACTAAATATTTTCCCGAAGGCGACCATAATAACAATTATGTGGAAAAAAATATGATCGCATCACTTGAAACTAAATATTCAAATACCTACATATAGTACAGACCTTCACGCAACTTTCTCTGGCCAGACAACGGGGGGGGGGGGGGGGGGGGGGGGGGGGGGGGTGGTCAGGCAACAAATAAGAGAAAAAAATTATCAGGAAGTATCAGGAAGTAAAGTACCATCGTTCTTTCACCCAATTTCTTCCGGGAATTCAAAAAAAAAAAGACACAAATAGTTGAAATGCATTTTTTAGACCCACAAAATACTTAAATCATCTCCTCTTTCTTGTTGAGTATCCAGTATTGATGTAAAAATCTAATAAAATGCTTTAACAGGTTTCTCAAGCAATACGTTTTTTTCTAGGATTCTTATTTTAGACAGCGATGCAATATCTGGAAATATTTCAAGGCAGATAACTCTAAACCACATATTTACTTCAGTGATACCTTTAACCCTAACCTAACAAGAAAAGAAGATAACGCTCGCAAATAAATAAATAAATAAATAAATAAATAAATAAATAAATAAATAAATAAATAAATAAATTTTTGCCCCCGAAACGTAGCTCATGATCCCTCACTGGATGAGCTTGTTCCAATGGAGTGTCATATGCTATTTTTAGGCAAAAAAATTTAAAAAAAATTGAATGACAAATTTTGCGAACCTATTTTATAAGGCTGGTCGGTTTTGGCCATTACCTTAGATAAAGGATTAATACATTATGAATCCGTGAAAGAGAGGAGTACATACACAGAACGATACGTGTGTCGTTCTGTGTTTAATACACGCCTTCACGTCTATAAAAACAATTATTAGAAAGTTACCCAGCAATTCATTTGAGAACTATCAACAAAAAGAATACATTTTATCGCCAAACAAATTTGCGAGGGAAACCCGTGCTACCATTTCGTTACCTGAATTCCAATGTGTTCTATGTGTCTACTGGCAGCCTACTGGCACATAGAACACATTGGAACTCAAGGGATGATTTTTAGCTCTCGCTCTCGATTCAGATTGTAATAGCGGCGTACGATTTGTAGAAAATTCCAGTGAAATTTAAAAAAAATACTCGGTTAATGATTTCCGTTCCGTATATGAGTCCGGAACGGATTTTCATTTTCCGCATGGTTTAGTGTTGCCGAAGATGGGGATTTCAAAGAACAGGCGGGTAATAAATGGTTCCGCGACATGAAGGTTGCTATTTAATAAAGATGATAAAATAGTAGTTCTCAGGCCATTCTTTATAAAATTGCATGTGGGCAAGCGGTTTTTTATTTTTTATTTTTCTAATTATTTCTTTGCCATCAAAACTTCATGTTCTTGGTTTGTTTTTCTACAGAACAGCATGGGTGGTGGTGTATTTCGTCCCTTGAGTGCAAGAAGGCTTTGCAATAGCATTGCAAGGGCGTGAAAGAAGGCTTTGCAATGCAAATCCATTGAAAAGCCTTGTGGCACTCAATGGACAAATTTATCACTTTTATTATCCTGGATAAAATATGAGATTTTAACCATTTATTTTTTATTTTTGTAAGTTTGCATTGGATATAAAACTGAGAGCTTGTGGAAGCCAAAGGGACCAAGCGGCCGGGCCTGAGAAACAGATTTTTAACTTTTTTAGGTCAAAATATGTATTATAATGAAATATTTTAAAGAATGATAGTGTTATCGTATGCTTCGGTAAACGCGAACACAGATCAACATCCATTGCAATAACAAGGGTCGTCTTCGTGTAAATTAACGAAACAACAAAAAAGTTGTTGAACTGGAACTCTAAAGGCCGCTTTTCCGGTTCCAGGAACCAGGAACATGATACGGCATAATTTCGCAAAGTGGGATGACTGCTCAGTGAATATATGTGGTAACCTATCAATATTTTTAACGTGAAACCCGGCGCGACACGTTAAAAATATTGAATGGTCTACCCTCGGGTAATGAATATGAACTTTTCCAACTGCTGCCCTTGAACTGACTTGGAAGACACCATCAGGATTCAAAGGGTTAAAAATATTCTATAAGTTAACAACAAAAAATTGGGGGGTTTTCCTACCCATTCAATTTTTGTTAGGAGATTTCCATAGATGTTTTTTCTTTAGCTATTTTATTCCGTTAAGGATTTTTCCTGTATTCAAGATGTCTATTTCTGCAATAAAAGCTGTCCTGGACTAATATTATGATTGTAATGCTTACAAGAGATTAGATTTTAATGTAGAACATGGAATGGAATGTTCTATCAGAACAGGAAGTGATTAGACACGCCTTTTTGGGATATACATCAATTCATGTTCGCTATGTCGATAATGCCTTTCAAATTATGTTCATGAACAATGTACGTTCACAAATTGTCATTTTGCTATCCGAGATTGCCTAATTTGTGTGATTATGGAAATAAGACAGCATCTCTGCATCTGAAATCGCCCTGTCATTATGTGGTGCTAGCGGGATACGTGCTGTAACAAACTACCAGGGCCTCCTATAGCGAGGACGGTCCCTCGGGCAAATGTGTTATAGCCCTTGCGAGCGCCGAAGGTGCGAGGTGATGGGGGGGGGGGGGGACTGGGGTCCTCTCCCGTTTATTTTTAAATTAGTGCTAGGAGAAGCATTCTCCTGCACTTTCTTGACAAAATCCACTCAATTATTTCCTTACAATTTGGGTAGTGTATTACCTGCATTTCTGGGTGTGTGGTGTCTTTCCTCCAAAGATAATCCGGACCACGACGATGCAAGTAAGACCGTTGAAAAACAAACAAATTGGAACAAATGTTTTTTTTCGTATGAATGCAACCTTGTCAGTAACGCAACTACATACTCTTTTCACCTCCACTCGCGTCGGAAGCCAGGACCAAAAGCCTACCCACGACTTTTCAAAACACCAAAATCCTGGGACCCGGGACAGTTGCGCCCCCACCCCTCTGGCTAGTGCAAACTACCCGTATTTAACACTTTACATAACGTAACGGCCAAAACCGGCCAGTGCTATTCACAAAAATCGCCAAATAATTTTCATTATTTTTTCATTTTTTTGTCTCAAAAACATAGGTTATGACCCCTCTTTGGAACGAGCTCGTCAAAAAATTAGTTATTCAAGAATTTTATTTTCATGTTAGGTAAAGGGTTAAAAAATCATTTTCACTAACTATTAATACTGAAGCCTCTCTCTCTCTCTCTCTCTCGCTCTGTCTCTCTCTCTCTCTCTAAAAGTCAGAAAATACTGATATTACGCATCTCTGTGCTGGGAGTTTTGTCGTCGCAATAGGTTTGAATTGCTTCGCTGCCCAGTCCTGTCGATTGAGACCATCAGAATACAACATTCATAATACTTGTTGGATGATTACTTCTGTTTGAAAAAGAGTCACAAATTCGTCACATCCAGCAGCCGACACTTCAAAGAAAAAATGTCTTGAGTAACTGTGCTTTTTTATAATTTTACCCCCAAAATACAGCTAATGGGAACGAGCTCGACGAGCTCGTTCCAATGAAGGGTCATAAGCTATGTTTTGAAGGCAAAAATAAAATAAATGATAAAATACGGAAGGCAGTCTCTGTGAATAGCGCTGGTCGGCCATTACGCTTGGTTAGAGTTAGATGATCATTTCAATATAAAACAGGTAAAATAATTATTGTCAACAATCTTACAGAAGATGAAAGTTGGAAAGCAAATGAAGTACAGTATGAGATTTCTCCTTCGCCTCTTGCAACACATATTTAACCCTTTACCTAACACAGTATTTTTAAAAAATAAATTGAATTTAACATTTTTCGAAAACAAATTTCACTGTTTTTTTTAATAAAACCATACAAATATGGATATCATTAGAACCAGCTCGATGAGCTGGCTCTAATGATATCCATATTTGTATGGTTTCATGGAGAAACTTCCGAGATATTTTAGGCTTTTGTAGGCTTATTCTGGTTAACTTTCTGGCCGTTTTTTTCCGCTGTGTTAGGTAAAGGGTTAAAAGTTCCGAAAAGACTCAAGGAGCAGAAGCACTTCTTAGTGTAAAGTGGTATTCCAGAACCTAAAACCTTGCTTGTGCTTTCTAATTTTCTATCTTCTCAAAATTACAAGAATTTGTGGGGTGGAAAATCCTCAATTCGGATGTTTTAGTACTGACCCATTCTCCGTGTAAGTTATGTTTACCTTTGGGGTTTGCCTTTAATGGAATATTTGTAGAACGAGACGATCTGTACGGCCCTCATTTGGTGGATCTCTTGTGACGTCATATTGTGGTACATTGTTTGTATCACGTGACTGTTGTGGTAGCCTGTATCAATGGCCATGTTGAAATGTCATTTTCATGGTGATGATGATGTGAGTGCGCATGCGGAGATCGAGTTGTTAGGATAAACTGCGCCTCTAGGTTGAACAGAACCCAACCAGAACCACAGGACGCCATAATCAAGTTAAATCGAGCGTAACATATAATCTCCCGGCGCTGTACGCCCTTGCTAATTTTTTATAAGACGCTCTGATTTCATGACATTTAGCTACAAAAATATTCTCCTCTGATATTGTGGACAAAAAGACAAATCGTTTTTAAAATTGGCAAGAACAGTGAAGATTCCATATCAAACGCAAATTACTTTAATATTTCCTATAATGACCATTTTCTAACAGTTTCTAAAGTTATTCATTAAATATACAAAGACAAAATATCCTTAGGTATTTAAAAATGAAAGGGGTGGGGGATGGGGTTTCTCGGTTTGCCGGCTCCTATTGTTTTCTAAATACCAGTCAGTGATGCATGTTGATTGCTAAAACAACATGTGTTGGGGAGATTAGGACGGATTAAGGTTATAGTTTTGTTCCAATTAGTACAAGAAATTATACGAAGAAAGTTTTATTGACGAATTGTATTAATATTTACACCCAATATATTCCATATTTTTTTAATTAAGAAACATAGACAAAGACAAAAAATAAAATAACATAAAATAGAAATAATATATTATATATGAATGTTTTTCAACATTTAAAGTTCCTTTTAAAGTCCCACGAGATGAGAAACTGCATCTGCGTACTGTAAAATACTTTTGATTCCCGCCAATAACTTTCTTTTTTCATTTTCTAGACCATACTTCTTTTTAGGTGGTCTTACTTTCCCGTCTGCCTGTAGCTGAAGTCTGTTATTTTGTACGGCGTACTGATCTTTCTTTATCATATCTATGAAACAATACGGGTTTGGATGTGCATGTCCCAGCTTGGACAATTTACAATGCCAGCCTTCAAAGTGATTTGTAGTCATCGGCCCGACGGTGTCAAGATGGTTCCACATCGACCTACCCGGTTTCTCAACCCACGGCTCAGTAACATAGTTAGCAAATTTCAATATGTTAGAGTTTTGAAGATCCATCTCCTCCAAGCATTCAGCCACACATCGTTTATGTCACATAACCTCACAAGGGTAAAGCAGAAGCACAGCGAACAAAGTGGTTTAAAGCTGGATTTATGGAGAAAGCGTTCTGCCGCCCAGAGCGCTGCACATACCGTCGAATACACTGCCTATAGTGAATTAAACATCCCTTTATCTGACAATGTAATACATCCAAAATAGCTGCTTGAGCTGCCGTTTCTAATATTTATAAAAAGTAAGCTGAATGCTTCAGAAAACTCTTTTTCTCGAAGTAATATTCCAAGTGAGCTGGAACTGTATTGAGCGTGTTGATTTCTCCCCGATGATGTGAAGTTATTTACTTCTAAGTAACCATGGATCTCTGTCGTGACTGACCTGATGGCTGCAAAAGGACCGATGGAAGATGGCTTGAAAATGATGCATTCGCGCTTTTAACCCTTTACCTGACATGAAAAGCAGAGGACACTTGCAAACAAAATTCTTGAATAGCTAATTGTTTTCGTTTTGTGTCTCAAAAAATAGGTTATGATCCACTCATTGGAACGAGCTCGTTCCAAAGAGGGGTCATATCCTATGTTTTTGAGACCAAAAAATGAAAAAAATAATGAAAATTAATTGACGATTTTTATGAATAGCGCGGGCCGGTTTTGCCTTTACCTTGGTTAAAGGGTTAAATAAGGTGCGATTGGGCGATGTTGTGAATTTAAGTTTTTCTTGCAAACAATCATACCAACATGAGGGCCGATCATTGTCTTTTGTCATCATTTAAACTGACAAATGTGACAAATCTCCTTTTCCGGAAATTGTCTTCCAATTTGCATATCACAATAAACATAACAGAGGTCAGCGTGGCCGTGATGGTCAAAACCCGATCGGATTCATTGACTACCCGTATTTGAAATTTAAACAAATGATATATCCGAAATATTCGTAATTTCTTCAGTATCCGTGCCGAGTTGCTAATAAACCTGACACACCAGACCGTATGCGTTCATTTTCGTTTGTTAGCATCACAGTTTCTGCAGATTTTTATGGTAATAGTACGGGAGGGCGACAAAGGGCCAAGAAGTTTCCCTTCATCTATAAATTATTTTAAATTGATTAATTCTGTTTGTATTGCAGCCAGTGAGCCTAACAATTAAAGTCAAGTAAATTAAATTATATATCAAATATTCAATTTCTACCATCAAAATTCAAGGTCAAAATAAATTAATAAACACCCAATATTCAATGCCAATTAAATCAGTAAATAAGAATTAAATTATAAAGTAAGTCCAAATGTCATCAAATAATCAGTTCGTAATTAGGAGAAAATTGTTAGTATTAAGTACAAACTTCAGCTGTTCATAATTAACACTCAAAATCAACCTCATAAATTTACTCACTTCTGTCATCGTAAATTAACCCATTTCCATAGTAATAGTATTCATTCGACGTGTTTTCTCCGCTTCGAAATTTCACATCACGCCATTTTACCCATTTAAAGTAATTATCGTAAATAAACACTTATGCCAAATAATAGTATGTAATCTTATCACCTCAAATTCCATGTAAATAATAGTTGTTATAGTCATAAACACTAAATCTTTGCTATTAATCACGTTGTTTTGTGTTAAAAGTTTTCTTAAACATCCGCATTACTGGCACATTCTTTGCTAAGAATGCTGGGAGTACCACCGCTTCTCTCAGCATGTCGTCCAAATATAGAATTTGTTGACTTTACCACAGTCTCCTTATATGGCAATTGTGGTAATAGTTTTCCACGGGTGTTGAACAACCACCGATTCTCGTTGGTTGACGTGGAGGTTTGACACTGTTTTGGTGGTCACATGCTTTAAAAGCGACGCATTCCGTTCGTGGAGGTCTTCATCATTATCGTCATCACTTCTGACTTCAGAGCGTGCATACCTAATTAACCATGGATTATTTGCCGAAGACAATTAAGGACACTTTGACGGTTCTGGACGCTAGCTCACTTCTTAACTGGGATGTCCATGTTGAGAGTGGCTGCGTTCAGCTCACCATAATGTATAAGATGAAACCCACCTCTGGGAGTGGTAGCACCTTTCGCGGGCCTGCTCGCACTGGTCCACACCAGAGGAAGGGTAAGGGATTGAGTTCACCAACCACCACTGAAACAACAAAAGAAGCAGAGATAAAGAAACAGAGAAAGAAGAAGGAATCGCCTTCAACCAAACGCCGGGACACCAGGCGAATTGAGGCGTGGCTCGAAAGGAAGAGGACAGAGACCGGGTATCAGGAGATGGAAAAGGTGATCACTGTCAACTCACCTCCAAGACCTGTAGCACCAATCCCAAGCCGTACCTCTTCACCAAAGAGGTCGGAGGGAGAGGAGATGCAGGAAGTGGAGGCAGAGGAGATGGAAGTCGTCCAATCCGTACCTGACTCTCCTATCAGCCTCAACCAATCGGGCCTCAAATCCAGTTCAACCTCGGAGTCCGAGCATGAACCTTCTGATGAAGGAGACACTAGCCTGTCAGCCTATATTGAAATCCTAGATGGACGTGCCATTGAGCGCTTCGGCGAACTCAAGCTGGAGTTTGACGGAACTGGGGATGATTATTTGGAATACCTTAAATCAACCCAGAAGGAATGGGCAAAGGAAACCTACGACGTCCTCATCAACACACCAGGACACTTGGAAGCAGCAAGGATCCGCAACCCGTTCTTCCACAGATAGCTGAAATGCAAAAACTTTGAAACAACAGCTGCCAAGCCTTCTCCATCCCAGCCACCTCCTTCCAAGAAGAAGAAGCACAAACAGAGCAAACGCCACTAAACCCGAACACTTTCCTCCTTTGACGCGCCCAGACATACTGCCAGAACTTATCCTACAGCTAAAGAGGGTCGAAAGGGGTTTGCCCCACACCGCCCCATTTCATTCTGGTGGAGGTCTTCACTGAATCATTTACCGGATTGCGAACATTCAGAATCAGACGACAAAAAAACCTCGAGAGATATTTATAAATCAAAGGTAATTTCCAAGCGAAATTGGAAAGAATACATCACCACATGCAGTGACCATGCAGTAACAATTACGCAACGTCAGAAAACCACAATTATTCGACTTTATATCGAATCCTGGCTCTGTTACTATCCGTACTACAAATACTATGTGCGTTCTATGATTGTTTGAAAGCAAACCGTACGTGGGTGATCACGCAGTAGTATTTAAAGTATTTGCTTATAGTAAATATACCGTTGTTCACGGCACTAAAACAAGTTTGGCATACACAAGAAACCCATTGGATCAATCCCAGCATAATATATTACGATAGTCAAAATTATTAAAGTGTGCACCAATATCCATAGTAAACATGACTTTGCCAGTATTTTAACAACCACCCGAATACCCAGTATTAACAATACTAACCTGGCTACATTACCATCCAGTTCGTGAATCTAAAATACCTAATGCCATCCATTTTTATTAATAAATATTTTGCTATCGTGTTATTATGTCTTTGAGTTGATTCCACATTTTATTGTCACAGTACAATATTCCCATAGAATGATACCATATTGTGTAACTAACTGTATGCCTTAATAATCTTTATGCATGTACATTTATTCTGATCTCTTGGAGCTATTATTTAGTCAGATTATTTGTACATTGAGTAAGGTTATCTTGGCATCTCGTATAATTATCCAACTCCCGTCTGATCATCTACTCCTAATTTTGGTATATCCTGGTCTAGGGAGTGTCCCAGCAATATAAAGGGGGCATTCTGGAAGAGTGACCCTAAGTCCAAAACAGATTCAGCCATTTACTATCAGAAGCCAGAAGAGAGAGAACCCTCCTGTATTGTAACAAAGAAACTATCCTGGTGACCAGTCATGAATCAGCTCATAATCTATCCACTTTTGATGAGCTGTACTTACCTCGATATTATTATTTATGGTGTATCCAAATTCAGGAGGTAATACTTACCTGAAGAACCACTATCCAATATATCTATAGGGAGAGGTGAATCAACCTTTCCCAGCACTCTACCAGTATATTATACATATATGCAAACAGAACCATAATGTATTACCATCTCTTTAACATATAATAAAGGGGGTTGAAGGGTTGCGGACGTTCAATATTCAATGGGTGACCCACGTCTCACAGTTTCATTATAACGGGTTTAGCTTCCCTGAAGGCCTGGCCCATTACATTTTGGTGGCAGAGGTGAAGGGATATAAATTAACCCAATTACAAGAACGCCACTTGATTCTATTCTAAAATATCCGAAGGGAGAATAGATCACCGATATTGGAAACTGGGTTTTCAACATGTCTTGGGTACTTAGAAATGGTAAGGCGGCACCGGTAAATGATGACAGTGAATTCCACACTGATCAGATGAGCACTACTGGTCAGTTGAGCATTTCTCAATCACAAGACTCGGTTACCAACATAGTTACTGATAATAACAATATTAATAATGGACATGTTGGTGATAGCTCTATGCAAGGTACTGACAACGTTAGAATTAGGCATGCAGAAAAGGAACTAACCTTAATGAAGGACCCAATGAATTCTAGGATGGGCATGCTCAATCAGATTACTGAACCAAGGAGAGAGGAGGCGAGATACTAATTACAACTGCAATGATAATGTCAATGGTAACAGTGTTACACATGATACTACTAACGGTATCGCAGAAGCTGAAGTGACTGTTTTTCATCGCACAATGGTCATCGGGCAGTATATACTAAACTTGACTATTATGATGGAAAATCTAGCTGGACAGATTGTGTGGCACATTTTGAAATGGTAGCCGATTTAAACAATTGGCAAAATGTAGAGAAAGCAATGAGATTAGCTACTTGTTTAAAGGGGAATGCTAGAAGCATACTAACTGATTTAAAACCTGAACAATTACGAGATTACACTCAACTGAAATTCAGCTTGACTCAAAGGTTTGAACCGAAAAATCAGTGTGAAGTATACAGAACGCAGCTAGACAGCAGACTTTGAAGGAAAGGTGAATCACTGACCGAACTTGTGCAGGATATAAAGCGATTGGTATGCTTTGCATACCCAACTGCTTCAGATGAGGTGAGAAGTAGTCTTGCCTACAAATGCTTTAGAGACTCACTCCAAGATAATGGGCTGTCTGTCAGAGTTCAGCAGAAAATGTAGAAGAAGCATTGAATTTGGCTTTAAAATATGAGGCCTTTATGGTCAGCCAAAATAAAAAAAAGTAGTGTGAAATTCAGCAGCTTACAAACTCATACAATTGATGAGTCATGCTATGACAATACATCTCGTACTAGTAACTCAGATTACATTACTCTTACACAAACAAATGCTTTGTGCCAGCTTACTGAGAGGATAGCAAAGCAAGAAGAAGAGAAACCTCCTCACAGTATGAGGGACAAGAAGTGCTTTTATTGCCAGAAACAAGGACACTATAAAAGGGATTGTAGAAAATACCGTAGGAATCAGGAAAAACTAGGAAATAAAATAACTAGAAGAAACATTGGATCCAAGCAATATAGCAATATATAGTGAATGAGAAGGGAGTTCAAACACAAGTTCAGGAAAACGGAACACGGCTGTTTCTGAGGGTCGAGGTTCAGCAGTTGAAGAGCATGTTAGATCCCAACAAATGTTTCAAATGAAAACTAACAATGATGGTTTATTTTTATCAGTTAAATTAAATGGAGAGAAAATCACTTGTCTTGCTGATGCTGATGCTACAGTGTCAGTATTGCACTCTAAAATCTATAGTAGACTATCGGAGGAATCAAGACCTTGTGGAAACCTCCGCATGGCTGATGGAAAATTGGTAATCCCCAAGGGGGCTGCAACTTTCCTACTTGATATAAATGGTGCAGTTACTTGTTGTTATATGATTGTTGCTGATATTGATTCATCAGCAATACTAGGATATGATTTTATGAAGAAAAACAACTGCTCTATTGATATCGCTGATGCAACAATAACAATCAATGGATCAGTTTTGAAATGCCACTTAGAAAGTCAACTGCAATCCACATTTAGAATTACTATAGCAGAAACTGTGATGATACCACCATCAAATGAAATGATAATACCATGTACAACAGTATCAGATTCAAACATACCATGCAGTCAAACTGCTATTGTAGAAACAGCGAGCAAAAGTTTATCAAAGAAGGGACTGTTAGTGGCGAAATGTCCAATAGACCCAAGTGAAAAAGATGTACCCTTGAGGGTCCTTAACCTATCCAATGAATCACAGATGTTGTACAGGAAAACACGTGCTGTTGAATGCAACTTGGTACATTCAAGCCTTAGAGATATTGAATATCCCATTAATGAAGTTAGTCTACACAGAGATCCATTGAAGTAAAAGGAGGTCCAAGACAATGGTTACTCATCTGAGCACTTGAGGGATGTAAATAATAATTCATCTTATGATGACCAACAAAAAGAGACTATTTGTAAATTATTACTGAAACATAATAATGTTTTTGAAAAAAAGAATAAGAATGACCTTTGTAGAACTGATGTGATATTTTATCACATTGATTCAGGAAATGCAAAACCAATAAAGCAAGCACCTAGACGAGTACCTTTAGCACAGAGAAAAGAAGTAGAAAATGAAGTAGAAAGGATGCTAGCTAATGGTGTTATCGTACCTTCTGAGTCACCACCGGCATCACCTATAGTGTTAGACCGAAAGAAAGATGGAAATATCTGTTTCTGTATCAACTATAGGAAGGTCAACAGCATCACAATAAAGAATTCATACTCTTTACCTCGCATTGATGACTCACTCGATGCTCTTCGGGGTTCAAAAATATTTTCTATGCTTGATTTACAAAGCGGATAGTGGCAAGTGAAAATGGACCCCAAAGATAAGGAAAAGACTGCATTTATAAAGTTTAATGGTCTTTTTGAATTTCAATCAATACCATTTGGCATTTGCAAAGGGGCTCAAACATTCGAGCGGCTCATGGAAATTATATTGCATAGATTACAATGGAAAACTTGTCTGCTATATATACATGTAGATAATATAGTTATTTTCTCAGATATGTTCGAGACACATTTGAAGAGACTCAATGGAGTATCAGAAAGGATAGGTACAGCTGGATTGAAGATATCCCCAAAGAAATGCCATTAATTTAACAAAAAGTTGAATTTTTAGGTCTTGTTGTATCTGAGAAAGGCATAGAGGTAGCACCAGAGAAGACTAATATAGTCAAGACCTGGCAAAACCCAGGAATGTTACCGAACTTAGAAGCTTTCTTGGCACCTGTTCTTACTACAGAAGATTTATCAAATACTTTGCTAATATAGCTGAACCCTTGACTAGACTGACCGAAAAAGAAGCAGAACTCGTTTGGAATAATGAGTGCCAGAAAGCATTTAATGCATTGAAAGGATTATTATCATCAAGCCCAATTCTAGCATACCCAGACCTCAACAAAACTTTTATTTTGGACACCGACGCCAGTGGCCACGGGATCGGATGTGTACTATCACAAAAAGATGAGGATGGGGAACATGTGATAGCATTTTACAGTAAAACCCTGAGCAAAGGTGAACAGAAGTACTGCATAATGAGGCAAGAACTATTAGCAGTAGTTACTGGTATTAGGCAATTTCACCATTATTTATACAGTGTTAAATTCTAGTTAGAAGTGATCATGGTGCATTGAATTGGATAAGACAATTCAAGAATGCTGAAGGTCAGCTGGCCAGATGGCTTGAACTGTTAGAAACCTACAATTGTGATGTTCAACACAGACCTGGAAAGCTGCATGGTAACGCTGATGGTTTATCAAGGAGACCTTGTACAATAAGGTGTGAATATTGTAACAAGAAAGAAGACAAAATCATGATAAAGGGTGAAGAGACTAACCAAGAACTTAAAACTACTAGAGCTATAAATATCACTAACAAAAATAAGTCCACGACACCTCAAATACATTGTATCAACAACATACACTCGTGTGATGGTGGCAATGACGACATGGAAAACTCAGTAGAACCTGAGACCTGGCTGAAAGCCAAAATGACTAACAAACTGAGATGTGCTCAGCTATATGATAATGTGTTATCGGTAGTTATCAGATGGAAAATGCCCGATAACTGTAAGAAACCCTTGTGGGCCGATGTGTGTCATCGATCAAAGGAACTTAAAGCTTATTGGGTACAGTGGGAGAGGATTTCTTTGATAAATGGTGTTTTATTTTGCAAATGGCAAAATTGTATTACTGGCAGAAATTCCTGGCAGTATATCGTACCAAAACATTTGGTGACAGAAATATTGAGATTATTACAAAGTGAACCAGTGTCAGGTCACTTGGGTATTACATAGGCGGCTGCAAGAGTCCGGGGACGTTTCCTCTGGGTGGATATGAAAAATGCAGTTACAAACTTTATATTTAGATGTCAGGTGTGCCAGGGAAGAAAGAATCCATCTCCGCAAATATGTGCTCTGATGAAGCAATATTTGGTGGGAGAACCACTAGAGAGAATTGCATGTGATATTCTTAGGCCCCCTGCCTGTGAGCAGTAAAGGAAACAAATGGTGACCGATTATTTTACCCGGTGGGTGGAAGCATACCCCATGAGGAATCAGGAAGCTAGTACACTAGCGTTGATATTACTAGAAGAGTTTATCTGTCGATATGGTATCCCAATGCAGATTCATACTGATCAGAGGAGGCAATTTGAATCAGAGCTTTTCACTTGTATGTGCAAAAAGCTCAATATTAACAAAACCAGGACCACATCCTATCACCCACAAAGTGATGGCCCAGTTGAAAGATTTAACAGGACTGCTGAAGATATGCTTAGTAAAGTGATTTCCAAAAGTCAAAGAGACTGGGATATTTATTTACATTTGGTTATGTTTGCATATAGGTCTTATATACATGAAAGTACTGGTGAGTGCCCCTGCATGATGATGTTAGGGAGGGAAGCCACATTGCCTATAGACCTTATATATGGTGCACCAAAACAAAATATAGTGGTAACGGAAAATGAATATGTTCAAAACCTGCAACAGAAGATGGGTAAAATTCATGGTATAGCACGGGACCGCATGCTGAAATCATGTAACCATCAAAAATCCTACTATGGTTTGAATGCTGATTTAAATGGTTATCAGGTTGGTAATGCTGTGTACTTACAAGAGAAAAGGCGATTTAAAGGTAGGAGCTCAAAATTACAATCCTACTGGGAAGGCCCTTATATTGTCACAGAAGTTGTATCTGACCTGCTCTACAAAATAAAGAGGTCAGCAAAGGCTGTTCCAAAAATAGTACATATCAATCGGTTGAAGCCATACAATGGTAAAGTATCTAGATGGTTTAACCCACTACCGGGACCAGTTACGAGGTCAAAACTGAAGTACATATAATATTATGCATAATTCATAGAAGATAAAAAGTAATTATACACTCCCCTGTAATCAACAAGGTTTTAAGGATTGTTTCTCCTGTTGTCTTTTCAGAATGGGTGATCCAGAACATCAGTGCACAGACTGTGGGAAGAGGTATTTTGAAAAGGAACGACTTAGGAGACATCAGCATGACAATATATCTATAGGGAGAGATGAATCAACCCTTCTCAGCACTCTACCAGTATATTATACATATATGCAAACAGAACCATAATGTATTACCATCTCTTTAACATCTAATAAAGGGGGTTGAAGGGTTGTGGATTTCAATATTCAACGGGCGACCCACGTCTCACAGTTTCATTATAACGTGTTTAGCTTCCCTGGAGGCCTGGTCCAGTACAATATTACTGAAATTATGAATTGATAAGGTGGGTGTATTTGTTCTAATTATTATTATTATTATTAGTCAATTTAGTGTAACTTGTGATTATACAATAGTAAGCCTGCAAATAAGCCTTAATAGTAAGTCAAGGATAAAGAAAAAAGCAATATCCTAAACCAACAGATTGGTGCAGGTCATAGTGTCCAAAAGTGAATGCAATGAATGTTGGTAATTTACTGTTTTCTCAGACTTTTTATAGAATAACTCAAAAAACTTTTCTTGACCTAAAGCATCCATGTAATGTCTTGCACGATATCATTTGTACTTGTCATGATGACAGACACACTGCAAAATTATTTGCAGGCATGTTTCTTACGTGTGTGGAAATAACGAGTATGTACTTGAATGTTTCTAGAATACAGCTGTTATTTTATTTTAAGGTATTTTATTGTAAAAACTTTGTTCTCTTACTTATGCCATAGCAGACTTCCAGACGGTGCTATCTACCACATGACAGCAGTTCCATGGCCAGTTTCAGTTTCTGAATGTTCTATGTTTCATTCCAAGCAAGTAGTAATGTATGTGGATGATGAACCAGTTCTCCCGGAGGCCTAGGCCGATGGCCTGGAACATGGGAGAATATCATGTTAATTAAAATGTTACATAAGGTAATTAACATGACATCACTTAATTAATGAATGTTTTTTTAATCACTTTAATTAATAACTGTTGTTTAATTAATTTTAATTAATGACTGTTGCATAATTAATGTAATTAATGAGTGTAATTAGGGTTGATTGTAATAATTAGTATAATAATAAATGAATTAAAAATGTTTACGTCGATTAGTACATAGTCATAATTTGGGATAGATATTATTAGATCAAAAATAATATATATAAAAATAATATTGACATATTGGACATATATATGAATGCTATCGACTGACTCTGGCCTGAACACATGCTAAGGTAAACACTGCATTGTGTCTGCGTGTATGGGTGTAATAAAAAACCAATGAAATCTCGTTAAATCAATTTTTTTTCAAACGCGAACTATGGCATGCGAGTGACAGGTGTTGATCGCTAATTCCTATTGTTCAAAAGTTATGGGTGTAATAAAAACCTCATTAAATTAGTGATCAACATGTGACTTTCTTCCAGACTCTGAGATTCAAATTTTCAAATTCATCGATTTTTTAATGGCCCAATTTCTGCGTTTTGACTGGTTCTCAAAAAATCAATCAGTCAATTTTAAAACAACCACAGTCACTCATAGCTAAATGTGTCATTTGTTTTGCAAACACGTTGTTGACAATTCGAGTTTTATTCGCATCATATCTACTACGTTGTAAGTAATCTAAATGGAAAACAAAACCTTTACCTGTGGAATTTGTGAGAAAAGATTTTCATCCAACGACCACAAAAATCGTCATGAGGCTTCTGTACACAGGGAGAGGCTGTACATGGCTGTGCTTTATGCCCCAAAACTTTCAAGAGATGAGTTAACGGATCATCTGAAAACCCACCAAGAAGGTACTTTTAACTGCCAATTTTGTGTTTCGTAACTAAAATCAACAAAAGAGAGGCAGTGTACATCGTACAGATGGTGATGTCAAGGAGTTCCAGGGCAGGTTTTGTCTGAAATCTTATACTAGGGAAGATACATTAGAAAAACTTACGGAGAAATGGCCAATTTCGAAATTTAACTGTGTGACTTGCGGTTTCAGCTGTTTCAACTTAACCCTCATAATACCACAAGTAGCAGAGATGCATAACTCGATGTTGATTGACCGGTGGAGCCACTCCTCATCAAATAAGGGGGGGGGGGGTCAAATGAGGTTATGTGGAGGGGTGAAGGAGACAATTGTGCAGTCATATGTTTAAAAATTTAATAACCTTAATTGCTATTGCATAGTCCCCCTAATAAATAGCATATATTCATTTAATATAATATATTAATAATTTTCGTTAAATAATTCATTTTTTATTCCACAAGACACTTCTCGAAAAAACAAAATGGCGGGTCAGTTTGACAGAAATACATGTATTGATTTATTCATAGCTGTCTGTTGCTTATTAAAACAGCCCTTAGGTGTTTAACAGTTAATTGTGGACCAGTGTGTTTAAAAATGACAAATTCAAGTAATGTCCGGCCATCATTTTTCTCAAAGTTGATGACAATAATCGCTTTTAAATATTGAAAAAAAATGCTAAAATTTGGGTGATAACACTACGGCCTGTGTTTAATCATAGAAAAATCACACCCGCGCTATCGTGTTTTACTAGCCTGTATGTTTTATTTTTGAATGTTTCCTGAAGAATAACCCACCCATCTAAGTAAAAGCATGAAATAGCTACCATTATCTAATTACCCATGTGGGGGAGGGGTGGGCAGTAGCGTTGTGTACTATGGCATACTACCTTGAGCCAATGATAACCCTGTGTGGAACTTTGACAGTTGCTTGCCTTTGCATGGTGGTTCTTTCTAGATTGCTTCAACTGTCGTTAAATAAATAAATGAAAAACTACAATTCTATAATAACAGACCAAGCCCCCCTTCGTTTTACTGTTACTCGATCAAAAATGGTAAAAGGATATGCGACTCTGTATTAGCCACCCAACATTGCCTGACTTGGGAAAATATAACCCACCTAGAGCTGCACCAAAGCTACGTACACTTTTCGGACTCCCGCATTGTGTCCTTGGGCAAGATAATTAAACCCAATTATCCACATGGGGGCACGATGACGCCGTGTACTAAGGTGTACTGCACGTTGATGGTTTGCATATCTTCGAACAATCTAACCCTACCTGTGTGGCAGCGTGGATTTATGACGTTGATGAGCTGGCAGTTACTCATCATTGCTCTGTGGTTCTCTTCGGGTATTCTGGTTTCCTCTACCCATAAAATTGTCACGGTTATGATTAGCCATCACGCATAAGTATATGACCTTAAATACCAATAAATAGATAAATAAATAATGAGAATTAGGATTTTAAATCTATTAAGACCTGATTAACTTATGAATTGGCGCATCTTATTTGATTCTAGCGAGTGGATTGATAGTGACTTCTGAACTTCGAGCTGGAGAACTCCGTGTTTATTTAGAATAAACTGCGAACATTTAATTATAACTTGAACTTGATGTCCGGGTGTAATGAAATAGCGTATTTTCTGCAGACATTCTGTTAAATTCTGACATAGATTTATTCGTGTAAATGCAGCTGGTTTACAGACCTGTATCATTTTTTTTTCAATTGAGTAAAAATATTTGATAGTTACTCATGTAACACGCCGATTAGAATGTTTAATGGATCTAACTGCGGAAGCCCGACCTACCCTTTGCCCATCATGATCACAACAAATGTTTCAATTGATTCTCTCTCTCTCTCTCTCTCTCTCTCTCTCTCCGTCCTCACCAACAGTCTATATCGATGATACAGTACGGGTGGAAACTAATTGCGTTCAAACTGTTGTTTTTTCTAGGTTTTTTTTACCACCCCCTTACAGCACAAATCGAAATGAAATCGGATTCATTTAACCATACTACAGCATATGTGCTAAAACGATTATTTTTGTACAAAACTCAAGACATTTCCCTCACAAATACCTATATAAAAACAAGATAATATGCGAGAATGCCTTGTGTACCAGCTTTTTGTTGATAAAATCTGTCCTGTATACATTCCCGAATATTATTAATATACCCGCTTAATAACAGCCAAATTTTTATTGGATCACAACGTTTGTATAATTGCTTAAATTTCATAAATTATGTATATTTCCTAAAGTTGGCGAATGTCAAACTTGTCGAGAAAAGCACTCTGTAGTTTAGGAGACACCACAAATAAAACAATGAAAAAATCTGAGATTTATTGCATTTATTTAAATATCGATATTAACCAGAGGACAAAACTAATCAAATTGATTAGTATCAAATTACAAATGAATATGAAATTTGCAGTAAAATGAACACCGATATATGCGGCTATTCGGAATGACACCCTATTGGTGAGAGTTTTCGCTTTTTGTTCCAGTTTCATGCTTATTGATTAGAGCTTCCACAAAGTCCATTCCACTTTTGCAGTCTTTTCCAGTGGATTTTCTTTAAAGACTGGTCCATCGCAGCTTTGCAGAGATATTGTTTTCTGGAAGAAAAATGTCCATACGTTCTTTATTTCCGATCAGGCCCCTTGGGATATTTTGATCTTCAAGGATGTTTGCCAAAATTTTCCAGACTGTTGGTTGAAAGTCTTTTCTTTTTCGCAGAAGATCATTTATTAGATCACTCATATTGGAGCCCGAAATTGTAATGCCGTTATACACGAGTTGATCTTTCTCATCCCAGGATAAATTGGGTATATTCTTTATTATCTAGAGTAACAAAAGCACCTTCTTCTTCATAGAGGCGGGTACACAGGCCATCGAGTCCGGCTAATTTTACACTGAAAAACTAGTCTTTAAGGAGTGTGGTTTGGTGTTTTCATTGCATAAGTTTGAATGGCGCTGAAAGATTTCCTTGTAGAGCATCCCTTTCTCTTCAGAACTCGATGTTGAAGATTCAGTAATTGGCCTAATACCCGGGTCTATGGGTGGGACAGCTACAGCATTCGGGGGTGTGCGTACTTCCTGTAACTGTTCATTCCCCCATGGTTCAATACACTGAATTCTCCTTGAGGGTAGGTTGGTTGAATCATCTATAGGTTTTTCCCTCAGTGATTCCCCCATCACTGGCGGTTTTACTGGCTCTAGCTTATTTGCAAGCCCCAAAATATTACCACTTGTTAATGCATTGTTCCAACTAAAAGCTGATTTCATATGCACTGGAGGAAGATAGGGTAGATGGTTACAGATAGACAGCCTGGACGTATCGGCCTCCAATATTTATTTCTATCTGTTATTTTTTACATTGGTATTTTTGTTTATTTATATGAAAAACTGTACTTCCAATACAAATACATTGAAAAGGATAAATAGAAAAATTTTTTGCGTTCTTCCATTTTCTCCTCACTCACAATTTCACGAGTGCCAGATCGCGTGTTCTTGTGTCCTCGACCCACTTCAAAAATTTCCTCCTTTCTCTGGTACCTCAATATATGGAGGCCGAAACATCTCGGGCCGAAACGTCTCGGGCCGAAACGTCCCGAGGGCGAAACGTCTCGAGGCCGAAACGTCCCAAGGCCGAAAGGTCCCAGTACCGTAGCTACACTTTGGGGATTAATATCTCCATTCGAAAAAAGCTTAAAAAACTACCCCATCCCTCCATACAATATAAACAAAGCATTATACTTAAAAAAGGCTACAGGCATATCGCCACTTGGGGGAAAATATTCACGCAGACATCCCATCTAAGATAATCGATGGCGGATGTATCAAAACAAAAACGGTTTTAAAAAGTACTTGGAGGTGGCATAACACAACCGAATACACCCAAACCGTCCCTGTCCGAACCGTCCTCTAGCAATTTGACCTAAACCGTCCTCCAATCTAACCCGCACCGTCCTCCACAGCGACCGAACCGTCCTAATAACTTTATTTGCTTTATAGCTTTATTTGTTTACAAATGCAAATTAGTAATAATTAAAATAACAAACAGTGAGTGACCATTGATTAACTCAACTCAACTTGTGTTTTCACAAACAAAAATCAAAGAACTTCTACTAAAATATAATCAAATGTAAACTAAAAAAACATGTTCTCACAATAATAGTTTCAAAGTTTATTCAACATGTTAAAACAATTATAGAAACATTCAATTTCTTTTCATTTTCTACTTATTTTCACTGGAGGACGGTTTGGGTGTATTAGCGGATGGTTTGGGTCAAAATGTAGCGGACGGTTTGGGTCAAATTGCAGAGGACAGTTTGGCGAGAGGACGGTTTGGGTGTAATTCAACACAACACGAATAACACTTAATACGATGAACCCCAGTTAAGTGACGAATTCTGCATATTATGGTTCCAGTATATATACAGTACATTTTTCATTGTATTCCAAGTCAGTTGAATAAAGCTGGGAATTCAGTACCACATGACTTGGAGCCATAAAACCAGACAATCCGAGTAAAGTGATGAGAAAAATACAGTAGCGAAATGCACTGTAAAGCCCAAAGAGGCCGAGAAAACAACAACAGCGAAAAGCACTGTAAAAGACCAAAAGAGGCTGAGAGAAGAAAAAACAGTATCGAAATGCACCGTTGCCCAAAAAACCCTCTAAACCTGCCAGGGTTTATACTTTAGAGCCCAAAGCGCGAGTTAATGATGTAGGGAGTTGATAAACTAAAAGGGGAAAAATATAGACAAATAAATAAATAAATAAATAAAAAAAAAAAAAAACGGGAGCAAAATTCACTGTAGAAAAAAACTATAGATCTGTCAAGTTCTATAATTTCCGGTCCCAAGCCCGGGTAAAGAATGAGGGGTGTTGATAATTTTAAAAAACAAAACAAAAAACAAAAAAAAAAAACAGTTGCAAAATTCACTGTAGAAAAAAAGCCGTCAATCTGCCAAGTATTATAGTTGCCCATCTTTAGCCCTGGTAAAAGATGAGGAGTGCTGATAAATTATAACCTGTTTATTTCAAGTCAATCTCTTAACCCTTCAACCAACGTAACGGCCAAAACCGGCCAGCGCTATTCTCAAAAATCGCCAATTAATTTTCATTTTTTGTCTCTAAAACATAGGTTATGATCGCTCATTGGAACGAGCTCGTCGAGCTCGTTCCAATGAGGGGTCATAACCAATGTTTTTGAGACAAAAAATGAAAAAATAGTTATTCAAGAATTTTTTTTTATAAGTGTCGTCTGCTTTTTATGTTAGGTAAAGGGTTAAGTGGCTCATTTTAGAAAAGGGTTTCCGCATAATCTGTGTCTTTCTGTCTGGTAGAAATGAGACCGCAAATGTGATTTTTTGTCAGGCATTAATCCTAAAATAATAAGAGGTTAAAATCAAGATATAACCACCATATCTGGAATAAATATATAATATAGCGTATATTTTCGCGTCTATTTGATTTACTTGCTTGCGGGTCTCCTTGCCCCTGCTTGCGAAAATTGAGACCATAAATCGGAAGTCGCGCTATACATTAAAAGTGAAATTTTAGGGGTTAAAATTAAAATATCAATATTAAAATTTTATCAATACAGTGCATATACCCAAAATCAACAGAGAGCGTTCATTTGGTGTTTTGAGAACCAGAAGTTTACTTGCGGTCTCTTTGTCCTTAGTTGCGGCAATGTGAGATCGCAAGTCGGATATCGCGCTATACATTAACAGTACAAGTTTAGGGGTTGATGTTGAAAATATGGGTACCAAACCTCGGATCTATATTTGGTATACCGGTACACCATATAACCAGATAGTGTTCATTTGGGGACTCGAACCCCAGTACTTTGCCTGCGGTCACATGCGGTCTCATTTTCTACCAGACGTCTCATTTTTGTACAATCGATCTCATTTTCTACCTGAGGTCTTATTAAGTACTACCGGATATTAAATGTCATCTGCAAAAAAAAATGGGTCGGACTTTCGAGTCGGATCGTGTTCCTTTCACTGTTGCTAAAACACTTAGCAGACCACAAAAGCATATATATCTCACATGAAACGTCGTTAATTTCGACGTAACAGCCGATGTCTTATTTCTTGATCATCAACTAGTGTCTAATTGGCGCGTGGTCCCATAGCAGCAGCATTGTATTCTTGTGCGTAGTTCACATGACGTCAATTACGACAACAGGTGCAAGTAAAGCGCATTCATGACGTCATGGTGTGAAGCGTCTGCGCCAACGAACTGATTGTCGGCTGTTTTGGGAGAATTTAGCGACAATGAATGAACCCTTTACCCAACGAATCGCCCGCATCCGCCCGCGTAATATGCAAATTCAGCAGTTGAAAAAATATTATTTTTCAAAAAATTTCAACAAAACCATATCATGTGACCCCTCGTTGGAACGAGCTCGTCGAGCTCGTCCCAACGAGGGGTCATATGATATGGATTCGTTGAATTTTTCGAAAAATTAAAAAAAATGACATTTAAAGTAAAAAATTTTGATATCGTCTGCGATGGGTAAAGGGTTAAATAAAAAATGTAAAAAAAAATTCGAAAATTCATGTGATATAAAGAATCTTTAACTCGTGATGTTTGGATATAAGATTTTTTGAAACTCGTTTGATGAATTCGATTCACAACTCGCCTAAAGGCTCGTTGTGAATCAAATTCATCAAACTCGTTTCAAAAAATCTTATATCCAAACATCACTCGTTTGAGATCCTCTCTATATGTATTACAGATTGCTTTGCTTGTATATTTAAAAACAGTGCACAGAAATGAAAATAAAGCAAAACCAAATAAAGGAGAATCACAAATATTCGTTCCAAATCCATTTTCCCTCATGTCAATTGAATCTTCCGCGGAGTAGTGATACACCATGAACTGTGTAAAAAATCGCCCCAAATATAACGCGCACGCACGCGCTAAATAAAGTACTTGTGTCAGCGCAATCCCTAAATTGCAGACACGATAACGGCAGCAAGTGATTGGAGAAAACGGTATTGGACTATCTTGACCATGGGCTGGATAATTAGCCCTTTAACCCTTTACCTAACATGAAAAGCAGACGACACTTGCAAAAAAAATTCTTGGATAACTAAAAAATATTTAACAAAATTTGTCTCAAAAATATAGGTTATGACCCCTCGTTGGAACGAGCTCGTTCCAACGAAGGGTCATAACCTATGTTTCTGAGACAAAAAACGAAAATATATAGAAAATTAATTGGCGATTTTTGAGAATAGCGCTGGCAGATTTTCGCCGTTACGTTGGGTAAAGGGTTAAACACTGGTGATATCTTCCATGTCAGTCAAGTGACAGAAATTGGAAGTGTCCATTTTCATTATATGGGGCACACCAATAAATATTTTCCATACTGAACTATTTCTATTGCCTGAGTCAGACATTAAATTTCGAGTTGTCGCCCCTGTTTTTTCACACTTGACTGCACTGGTAATTATTAAAAATCTTCGCACCTCGCTGTGTACCATCGGTGAAGTAATTAATTTACAGTCATCTCGAACGCACAAGCACTTTGGAATATGAAAACGAAATGCGATTACCAATAGTCGGCGACCATTTGTTACCTGCACATCGTATTCATATCTCGATAAACTTGTATGTTTGGAATTGAATGCAATTCACAACTTTACAGATGGCTGTCGGTCGCGTCATCTGCAAAACTGTAAATGTAAAAAATGAAAAGCAAAGACTAAAATTTGATGTGAAATGTTTTTATTATTAAAATTCAAAAACTTAAACACAACAAATAAGTAAATATTTACAAACAATTATCTTCCAAAAGCACACGCAAATCTTAAATAAGGGGATGTGAGGACTGGGAGTGGGAGGGGTGGGGTGGCGTTCTTCATATTTTAATTTTTGAATTCTTGGTTTGCAATAGTAGGGTAAAATGCATTTGAGAACAATTTTATAGCCCGAAAAAAGGATTTTTTAGGGCAGTTTCATTTTGTTTCATTTTTTTAGGGCAAGCTTGTGTTGCCCCCCCCCCCCCCCCCCCAAATATGAACATCGCCCGAAAAAATTGATTTTCACAGTGCAACTTTACAACTTTGGCTGCCCTAAAAATTGGCTCCCCAGAATCATGAGAGTGTGTGTGGGTGCTGAACTTGCTCAAAAATATATTTATTTACATAAGAACAAAAGACTGTTGTAGCACGTTTTTGGACACTGATGGTGTGGTACGCGGTGTGGCGGTGGGGCGGGGGTGTTTGAGGGGAATGTAGGAAAAAAAGTAACAGGAAAAAAAGTAACAGGAAAAAAAGAAACGGAAAAAAAGAAACAGGAAAAAAAGTAACAATTATAATAATACAACAGGAAAAAAAGTAACAGTGTTTTTTCATTATTTCATTTTTCTTTATAATAATTATAATAATAATTTTATTTTTTATTTTTTTAATTATTTTGTAATTGGAGATCATGTGTGCTATGACAATGTTGTTACAAGGATATCCATCATGCTTTCTTTGATGTACAACAATGTTCTTGAAACAAATGAACACACATTGTAATAAACACACAGCAAGTGTGGTTACTTTCAAGTATTCTCTTCTTTGATGTACAACAATGTTCTTGAAAAAATAAACACAAGCAAGTGTGGCTACTTTCATGAATTCTCTTCTTTGATGTACAACAGTGCAGTTGTATCGGGATGATGCAGACTTCAGACTGTTTTGTGGGAAACTGGATGCACTTGCATTCTTGCCAGTTTCAGATGTGCGTGATGGTATGAATCACCTCAAAGACATTGTTCCAGAAGAAGCCGAGGAACTGTTGAAGTATTTTGATGAAAATTATGTCACTGGTAGATACAGGCAACCTCGCGCCGCACCTTCAGATGTGTTGGCATCATTACGACATAGATTAACTCCTCCAGCCTATCCTCCAGCTACATGGAATGTTAATAGTGCTACGCTGGATGGCGAATCTCGTACAAATAATGCATGTGAAGGCTGGAACAACAAGTTCTACAATCTTGTTGGCCACCAGCACCCATCAGTCTGGAAAACTATCCAATGGTTTCAAAAAGAGCAAGCTCTGACCAATACAATTATTCAACAGGTGTCAGTTGGTTTGCTGCCTGTTATCCGCAAACAGAAGTCAGCTGAATCCCTGAATAGAAAACTGAAAAATCTGTGTGGTTTATATTCCCAAGGTTCACTTACTATTTCAGCTTTTCTTACTGGCATTGGCAAGAATATTAGATTACACGAGTAATGCCGCAGCGCTAGAAGCAATCAGGGGTGAGCTTGGGTGGATGAGGATCAAGGACAGGATAGACCTGTTGAAGCTCGGTTATCTTAATTATTTGGTAAATCTCCCCGACAGCCGATGGTGTAAAGTAATGTTCCTGAGAATTTTCAACTCAAATATCAAAACGGGGTGGATGGTCCAAATGAGGGAGCTAGTAGAGAACTACTCATTGGAGATCTCGGACCTGGACGTTGGGGCAAACCAGGGTAAAAAAATCGTCAGAGAAAGGGTCATGGAAGATTGTAACCGTAATTGGCGAGAGGGGGTCAAATCAAAGAGGTCTTTGGGTGGCCTGCGTGATAAAGAGAAGCCAGGTTTTGAAGAGTACCTTGATGGCACCTTTGGGGGGTCACTGTTGTTCAAGCTGAGGTCGCGATCCCTGGAGCTGAGGGGAAAAATTGGGAAAGACGGTGAAAGGGAGTGCCAGATGTGTAACTTGGACATGGTGGAGACCCCGGAACACTTTCTTCTTGAATGCCCAAAGTATCAGCCTAAAAGAATGAGATTCACGGGAAGTATAATGGGGAAGTGGGATGGGAGAATGAAGGACATGTGGTTAGTGGGAGACTCAAAGGAGAGGGTTAATATGCTAATCGGAGAGATTGGGAAGAATGGGACAAGGGATATCATCAAGCAGTTCGTCTCTGAGTGTTGGGAGGAGAGGAGAAGCGTGGGAATAGGGAGGCAGTTGGGAGTACAGGGGTAACCATGGCCTTCTCGTCCGAGAACCGCGACAAATCAGCGGCTGGCCAAAGTGTTATTATTATTATTACAAGGTGTGATAGGTAATAATCTAACTAAATCATAATTAAGTTTGTTAAATTATTTTATAACTATGTACTATGTAGTACTTATACTGATATGTAATAATCCAACTAGTTTCAAGGTGTGATATGTAATAATCTAACTAAATCATAATTAAGTTTGTTAAATTATTTTATAACTATGTACTATGTACTATGTAGTACTTATACTGATATGTAATAATCTAACTAGTTTCAATAATATAACTAAATCATAATTAAGTAATCTATCACTTTTATGAAATAAAAATAAGAAAGTGTGACTCTTTTTCCTGTTTTTTTTTTCCTACCCAAATCTGTTACTTTTTTTCCTGTTACTTTTTTACCTTATAAAAATAAGAAAGTGTTACTTTTTTCCTGTTTCTTTTTTTCCTACCCAAATCTGTTACTTTTTTTCCTGTTACTTTTTTTCCTGTTACCTTTTTTCCGATTACAGGGTTGGGGTATTCGTATTCAGTATTCGTATTCAGTCGTATTCGAATACCATTTATCAAGCATTCACATGTATTCAGTATTCATTGAATTTTATGTATTCGTATTCAAATACATTAAAATTTGAGCTGTATTCATGCAAACATTTTGAATACTTTCTATATTTTGGAATTAAAGAACCATATACTGAATAAAAGGTTTTCACAGATCAAGCCCATGGACTCCAGACAACAAATTCACACCTCATATCAATATTAAAGACTTAATAATAATTTTTGCATCGAAAGCAGACAACAGACTTAATTATCATTTAACTTGTCACAATACAACCTATTTATGTAACAATGGCCACATATCCCGATGGCTTTTTAAATTGTTGAAAACATGGAGAATAAAAAAAACACAAAAAACTTGTGTTATTGGACACAACTCAGTTATTCAATGATATTATATTCTAAAATCTTTGTATTTATTTAAAGTTTTTCTATTTATCCATTATTTCACAGTGAAAACACATATTTTTTTATTCCTGTTTAAGGTCACTTTTGTACATATCAGTATGTCTAATTATAATCGGTGAAAGCACGTAAATATTATAAAGAAAATACTACTGCTGTTAGCAAACTTTCAGCCAACAGACCTCCAGGTTTAACCATGAAGTACATTAGCTAAAACTTTACTAGTCCTTCTTATGTGGTGTCAATACAATTGATACTTAACATTCAGGAGGAAACGCCAGTCTGTGATTTTTTAGAGGTAATCCACTCACATTTTGTGATGTGTTGTCCATGGAGAGTAGTAATTACTATGACACCCATAGAGTGGATTTCCCATCAGGTAATTACTTTAGTTTTCCAACAAAGCATGGTAAGCACAATTCAAGCTTCAGCTAAAGGACCATCAGTTTAAAAATGACTTTTAACCCAACAAACAAAAAACTTAAAGGCCTTGCTATAAATACTTCTAATTTAAAACGTATTCAAGTATTCAAAAATGTATGCATGAATACATTGTAATGTATTTGTATTCGTATTCAAATACATTTGAAAATTTGTGTATTTGTATTCGTATTCATGAAATTTTAAAGTATTCGTATTCGTATTCGAATACATTTACAAAGTATTCGCTCCAAGCCTGTTTGGGGTGCATGCAACATACAAGGATGTACTACTGCAGCAAGGGTGCACTTTTGTAACATGTATGTGTAGGAAAATATTTTGGGTCGGAAATGAAAAAAGTCACAAGGCAAGTGTTTGTAGCTAATAATACTAGACTATATTGAATTGATGTGGGAGTTGGTTGGGGGGAATGGGGTAGTCCCTATGAGGCCCATAATAGACCAGTGGCGTAGCCAGGATTCTATAATTGGGAGCCAAATCATTTTTTGTGGGGGGGGGGGGGGGGCGGCAAACAATGATGTTTGTCCTCCCCTAGCCCTAACTAGGACTCTCTGTTGTCGTTACCCATCCTTCCAGTTTTCTCCCGGAAAGTGGAAGGCTAGTATAATGACCCGAGGGTCCTAGTTATGACTAGGCCTCCCACAAGAACATTTTGTAAAATCCAGTGCTCTAAGGTCGAAAACATTGTATCATATGTGGGCTTTACATTATGTGAAACTTGCATTGGATCATGTTTAGGGGGAGGGGCGTATTTTAAGGAGCCTTGGCCCTCCAAGGACCCAATGGCTACGCCTCTGTAAAAAACCTGAACGGCGCACTACTATAATGTTGAGTGAGTCAGTTACCCAATACCATATAAGCCACAAAAGTGCGGCTTACTAATATTTTTGTTGAGAAATCAAAAATACTAATTAACCCGGTGGTTCATCAACAGAAACTTTGCTGAGATTTCTTATGCTTTTAATCAGAATTTGTACATTTTTGCTGAGTGGAGAGTCAGCTCCTTGGGGGGGGGGGGGGGGGGGGGGGTGCTGGGGGTGCTGGGGGAATATACCTCTGTTTACTGAAATTTTAGAAGTTTTTTGCCTCTTTTCACTAGAGTTTGTGAGCAAAATGAAGGGTTTGGGGTTATTTTCCAAATATTTTAAGAAATTTTGTCGAAAATTTTCAAACTTCGCCATACTCTCTCGACCCCACCCCTCCCCCTTCCCCACTAAGGTAAAGTCTGGTTTCGGGCCTGGGCTCCACTCTCTTCGACATCATAAGAGAAGATAAATAATAATGAACTCATCGTTTTGTTTTTCTTGTATGTTACGAATCTTTCAACTTGGTACGTTGAAGGTAAAACATTTCTTGTAGATATAACGCGTTCAGTTCGAGGAAGTTTTTCTCCTTCTGAGAATTTTTTTCCAGTCAGTTTTTTTATGAAGACGGAGTGACCGCTCTGCCATGGCTCAGGGTTTATATTTTCAGTTATGGAAGAACTGAATTCATTCAACTATCACCTATGAAGATGTACTGGTTTTATAATAATTAGAAACCTGACATTGAGTAATTGTTAAAAAAAACAACACCCACATCAAAGTTTTTCCAATTAGCTGTCAACCTCAAGTTAACCTAATTGTTCTAAACCTGTACACCGTCAGCAAAGTTATTAATTCTAAATTGTTAAAATCACATACATTGTGTTCAATGCAAAACACTTATATTAACGAGTCAATAGAAATGATGGAGCTTTCAAGTCCTTTCATTCACGACAGTGAAGACAATATTAGCCGTGGAGAATCGTCTGTTGAAATCGCATAAATATAAAAATCACTATTTTCAAAGTGAAATGGAAACATTAAAACAAAACCATAATTGAAATATTTTTATAGAATCAAATAATTTAAAGTTTACTTTATTCCGAATGATGTACGCGGAATGCATGCTATTGATGGTTAATATATATTTTTAACTTTAAAGCTACACCAGTCGGCCTTTTTTCATAAATTCATAAGGAAATGCACACAGATAAAATAAGATATTTAAAACAAAAATGGAAACATGAAGAAGTTTGTCTAGCAATAAGTATTAAACATCACTTTAAAGAGGATGCTCTAAACTATTTGACCATATGGACGTGAATTTTATTGAGAAGCAAATATGGATTAAAAATGAAGTTTTATTGCTTTCTCCCATTGACCTCTATAGTAAATTGGATAATGAAGATAGCTCTGTTTTTCACGCATGCGCAACTACGGGGATAGAAATAGTTGTACATGAACAGGCTGCACGTTGAAAATATTAATTGGTCCACACCAAGCATTCACTTAGCAGCTACCTTACTTAATGAAATTATAAAGTATCATGTTCCTGGGCCGGAAAAAGGCCTCTCGGGTTCAAAGGGTTAGAGACCAAGAAGGGACATTTGAACCTCTCCACTTACACATGTAACTCATTTGGGTACATAAATGCCGTCAGATGTTTGTAATAATTTGTTTCATGCCAACAATACCACCGAGTTTTGATGGAAGTGAACATGTTCTGTCGATAATACGTTTTCGAGGGGATGCGGTGGCTCAGTTGGTAAAGGTGCAGGCTTCACGCCGAGAGGCCCCTGGAACGAATCCTACCTGCAACCGCGTTGTGTCATTGCACAAGACACGTCACCCCCATTGCCAACGTGGGGACACGGTGACGTTGTGTGCTCAGGCGTGTGGTGCACATGTCTTCAACCATGCTAAACCTGCTTGTGTAGAGTTAGTATGTTGGGGAGCTGACAGTTTCTCGCCGTTGTTCGGTGGTTCTCTCCGGGTACTCCGGCTTCCTCCAACCGTAAAACTGTCGAGGTCATGATTAGCCGTTGTGCAGAAAATGTGACCTTAAACACCAATAAATAAATAAATAAATAAATAAATAATACGTTTTCGAAGTGTGGTCTTACACTTCGACGAAAAATCGAGAGTATATTTTCATTTATTTCTTGAATTCTGTAAAAAACTCAGACCCCAGGCCAATCTATCCGGTCAGTCACACATTCAGCTATATTTCAGTCGCATTTTTGTTTCCGAGACGCCTGTTGTTCTCACAGAAATTTAATTTGAACACTCTATTTTCGTGCAAAACAATAAACAGAGTTGTGATCAAAAGCAATTTCCCGAACGAAGCTAGCTAAAATTTCACGACAAACACACGTTTTGGAGGCTTTTTATCTAACTGAAAATAATACATATAGTACATTCGCCGTGGACTGGCCGAAATCCACCCGTGGGCAGTGATGTCCACGCATGCGCTTGCCAGGTAATAAAAATCACCATCAGCAAAATTTTAATTAATGAAGCATCGGGTTGTACCCGGTGCTACATTGATTAAATTTTTGATGATTATTTCTATAATTAGTGTTTGGAATCTAATATTATTGCATCCGTGGAAATATTGCCCACCCGTGGAAAGTGACTGACCATTCCACGGCGGGCGTACTGTAGAGATTACGCCATATCGCTTGTTAGTTTTTGATATGCAGCTCGGTTTTCAAAGTGTGGTGCGCGAATGAAATTGAACCTACCACCGCCCGATCCTCGACGTACCCTCTGGTGCACGAAGTTCCATAATGAATCGAACCAGAACGATAAGTCAAAAGAACTTGAAAACATGTATTGCTATAACCTCTTTACAAAAAGCAACTAAACTGACAACCGCTTTTTATATTTCAGATGGACGACTCAACAGAAATAAGGGGCGATGACATATCTGGGGCAAAACAGTTTTGGTGCTAGCCGTGTGATTTCGTTTCGAGACTCAAAAGTTCGTGGCCCCGATATTCAAAGTCCCACAAGAAGCCCAGGGAAAGCGAAGAGATAGCCTCGGCGTTTGTTGCCCAGAAAACACTCGACCGGCTTGCCTAAATATGCGCAAGTTGTGGGAAAGGGTTGAAGATCAGAGGAGTAGTTGAGGGGTATTCTTCATGAGAAGTCTGTTCATTTCAAAAATTTTTCAAATACACGTGTGAATTATATCAAAAAGGTTATAACCAAGTCTCTCATCACAGAGACCACTTGGCAGGTCAAATATATATCGGCCATCAATGTCCAAACAAGTATGGTCACAAATCGCCTTTGAGAAAACATGAGAGTGATCACAACCGGAGTAAAGAAACTTTCAAGTTTCTGGACAAAGTAACGTTGTCTGTTATAACCATATTCAAGATCTTTTTCTGGCCAAAGTATGTGGACACACGTAGCGTGTTATATCCATATTCAACGTCGTTTTCGTTAGGTGGGCAAAATGAGCCAATATATCCCAAAACTTGACAACTTATTTGCCCACCTGCTCCTTTTGAATGTATACATATATATATGTGTGTGAGATAAAAATGCTGAGAAGTACAAAACGACCTCTTTAGTATATAGTATACTCTTCTGATTGATAGTTTTTGTAGAATCTCGTGCTAGCCAGAAAATAAGCAGACTGTCATATGCAAAATGAGGTCCTCAGAGGGTGAATTTGGTGATGCTACCATGCACAGCAAGGTAGCATCACTACATTTACCCTCTGTGAACCTCGATCTGAATCAGGGTATCAAAACTGAACAGAAAGAGGTACCCAGAGGATAAATTGGTCTCGTGGTGGTAAAGTATAACTTTGTTATAGAAAAGCCACCTTGTCGGTGTGAAATTTATTCAATTAACAGGAGTTTTGAATTAACAGGAGTTGGGGCATATTTTTGTATTATAGAGATAAATTGAGCACTTCTTCTGTTATATCTTATTTGACAGATCTAATAGAGCTCTTTCATACAAGATATAATTGATTAATTGATGCAATTAACAGGTCAAATTTGTAGTGAGGGTTTGCTGAATGTTTTTTTTGTGTTTGCGAGTTACAATCAATTAACCGGGTTATTCATGTAAAAGATTTCCTATCAAGTGGGCTCCACTCCAGACAGCTTTCACTGTATCAGAATACATCGGTTCAACCATGGTATATTATCGTACAATTTGGTGAACCAAGCTGGTACCATTGTATACCATGTTAGACCGTGGTACAACCACGGTATAATGTAGTTGATTCATGGTACAACTGTAGTACACCATCGTACACCATGGTCTTACCCTGGTATACCATGGGTCAACCATGGTACACCGTGGTATATACTATGGTAGAACCATAGTATATCGTGGTATAACCATGGTGTACCATGCTATACTATGAATGTACCATGGTATAACCATCGCACACGATGGCATATCATGGTACAACTATGGGATACCATGGTATAACATAGTTTTACAATGGTATACCATGGTACGCTTTATAGGAGTTGTGTTAATCTATATGATCGGGAGTTCTCTCCAATCAATCGGGTATCCTACATCTGGGGCGACCTATATTGTTTGCGAAAAATCAACGTGTTACTTATAATATCATAACATGTGGGCTTACGTCTGTCCAAATGACTTCCATGTAAGATACATGAGGTAACTTATACTACTGGTACCTTTATTCTCGGAATACACACGATGCGCAGGTAAATTAGCCACAAGATAAGGTACCGCTAACACCGGAGCAATGGAAAAATCAACGACGACATTACCCTATACTGTGTTTTATGAGCAAATGGACAAAATAACTACTTTTGTCTGGACGATCTGGGTCGAAACACTTTCCCACAGTTTTGGCAGGGATAGTCTCTTTTGAGATGCATGGTAACGATATGCTGCCTCAGGTGGTCTTTGCGGCTAAATGTCATCTGACAAACGTCACAAGTTTCTTTACTCTGGTTGTGATCACCCTCATGTTTTCTCAAAGACGATTTGTGACCACACTTGTTGGGATATTTTGCACATTGATGGCCGATATATATGTGACCTGCCAAGTGCTCTCTGTAATGAGATACTTGGTTATAACCTTTTTGACACAATTCACACGTGTATTTGAAAGTTTTGAAATGAACTGACTTCTCCTGAAGAATACGCCCCCACCCCTGTCCTCCTCTGGTCTTGGACCCTTTCCCTCAACTTGCGCATATTTAGGCAAGCCGGTCAAATGTTTTCTGGGCAACACACGTCGAAGCTATCTCTTCGCTTTTCCTGGCCTTGTTGTGGAACTTTGAATATCCGAACAACGAACTTTTGAGTCTGGTAACGAAATCACACTGCTGGCACCAAAACTATGGTGTACCAGATATGTCATCGACCCCTATTTCTATTAAGTCGTCCATCTGAAATATAAAAATAGGTGTCAGCTTAGTTGCTATATGTAAAGAGGTTCTGACAATACATGTTTTCCGGTTCTATTGACTTTTTCATTCTGGTTCGATTCATCATGGAACTTCATGCACCAGAGGATACGTCGAGGATCGGGATTCGGGCGGGGTGGGGCATGGGAATAATAGGACAAGGCAAGAAACGAAATTGCATTTCACACACAACGCCTTACACCAGAAGCATTTTGGTCGAGTTATATTGATATGCTACCCCGACGGAAGGGATATGCCTCCCGAAAATAAAGCATTTTAATGAAAGACAAGTATCATTGTGTTGACAAATATATAAATCCAAATTCTGACTGATAACGTACAGATTACTTTGAGAACGAGTATTTGTAAATTTGCCTACCGCAATAGAAAGATTACCAGCCGTTCAATCGTCTGGCCAAAAAAATATCGACCGTTAAGTGCATATTTCAGTCGCGTCTGCAAGCCGTTCACTTTGAAAGCCGAGCTGTATATAAAAAAGTAACAAATGACATTGCGTAATATCTATGTATTATTTCCTGTTAGGCCTGAAATAGTCGACGGGTTTTCGACGCGTCGAATATAATACCAGACAGGGGCGGGGCGGATCCAGAGCCTTCCCTCACATTTTCGACAGCTTTGTTTCTACCGTTCTGGTTCAGTTTCGTTGGATTTCGGATCATTTTTTGCAGTAAGTGGCAGCAAACGCTAAAATGTATACCGCCTGTTAAAAAATCGGTTAACTGAAGTAGATCGTAATCTTACAGACATACACGTACCAAATCCACCCCCAGACAAGATAATCCACAGACAGTATAATTGCTGTAAACGTCTGGTAAAGCATACAGGTGAGGTCTGTTAATCAGCTTTGGTCGTAACGACCAAAGCTGATTAATAGACCTCACCTGTATGCTTTACCAACGTTTTTTAAAGTGTGAAATCTTTCAAATACATCTGAAAAATCTTAAAAATAATCCACTCAGATGCATGGAAATGGGGTTGTTGGGCCCCTGGAATGTAAAATTTTCATACCGACGACCACCCATCGCCCGATGCAGCCCCTCCCCCCCCCCCCCACACACACACGCTTTGAAAATCGTTCCGTCGCCCCTGCCAGAGCAAAAGATGAATTAAATTCGTCGATGCCGCTTCGACTATTTCAATCAGATGCGAGTATATAAGACGCATCACCGACGAATCTCCGTCCAACTGAGACGAATCTCCGTCGGTGATGCGCCTGAAATACGTGTTTGAAATAGTCGACGGATTTTTGACGTGTCGAATCTAATACAACGTGCGGAAACAAACGAGTGCTACCGATCAGCAGACTGCAAATCATATGCTGATGAGGAAAGCACATGTCAGTCACAGGAAATACCCATCTTACGTCATTTCAGTGTTGACAGCTCGAAGTCTTGGTTCGAGATTTTTCAAAATTACTGAAGCATGAGTGAGAACGAAAATCAATTTTTCAAAATGACTGAATAAGAAGTTGATAGGTGAGTGCGAAAATCAGTTTTAAACTAACAGCATGAGGCTTGCCTACAAACTACGTTGACAGTATCAATTTTCGACGTTCGTGGTAATGTTGTTGCTACGGGTAACTATGTTGGCAAAATTTTCTCGTTCAGAAAAGCCTAGACTCTCTTTCTCCCTCTGGCTTTAATGTGTTCCCGTCTCATACTTGATTTTTTAAACCGGATTCACAAAATTTGATTCGGGCCCTCGGTTTGCTGAAGCTAACATCGGATTCAGTTGTTTGTTTATTGGGGTTTTATGACAGTTTCAATTGCCAGTGTCAAATCGTGTCAGGTAATTTTACGCGTGTGTGTGTGGGGGTGGGGGGGGGGGGGGGCGTAGAGGACCACCGAGCAATCGGCGAGTAACTGCCGAACTCCTCAACGTGCTAACAAGGGTAAGCATGCGGTTGAAGGCAGGCGTAGCATTGACGTGCCGCGCGCCTTTTTGTGTTTTTAGGTGGGGGATGAGGGCTAAACACGCTATCGCACGGCTAATGTCCTATTAGCAAGGATATTAGTGCGGAACATGAATCAAAAGCCGTTACTTTTATGTTTTTTTTTTTTTTGGGGGGGGGGGGTGGGGATTCCTCAGTGCTCAGCCCTTCCACCGGTCTTTAGAATAGAGGCTGATCAAAGCATTCGTGAGCATTAATTCTGCAGCCTCCAATTTCCCTCAGTGTTCTGAGACACACTAAGCTGAATCAATAATTGTGATTTTTGCAGGTATGTGTTTTTTTTTCAGTCAGAACATGTTTGTGAACATGAAAAATATTTCAGTCATTCCAGGAAAGGTGGGTGGAGGGGGGGGGGGATAAAACCCGATGCATCCCTTTGCTCAAGTAGGATCATGGCAGGCACATATAGGATATTAACGTTGGGGGTGGGGGGGGGGGGGCAAGAGCAATATCTAAGGGGCGTACTAAATATGATTTGCAGCATCATCTGAGCTGCTCAGCGGCGAGTTGGGGGCGAGCACGTGAAGGGATGTCCCCCGCTCTTGGGACGTTGCAGAGGGCCCGGGGTTAGAATTTAGAAATTCGAGACAAAAACCGCAGTTTCTTTGACGAGTCTGTTTGTGTTCATAATTAGTTAATAAGTTGTGAAAGGCAACATTAATTAGGCCACACCACCACCAAATAGAATCCGAATAAATATAACATTATAACATATTGTTACCGATTGCTTGCAACAACATGGCAAAATAGCAACCAACAGGTGAATTATTTGGTGCTGCGCTATTTCAGTCTTGAATATGTTGGTTTCCTGTATAGTTGTAAACACAACACATGTGGGTACACACTAAAGTGCACCTCCAATTAAAATGGCTCACCAGGGTTGAAGGGTTCAAATAAAGGGAATTTAAGGCTCTTGTTTTTTTCGCTCAGAATGATAGAATGGTCAAAAAGAATCATGCTCATCAACAACTGATCAAATTTATGATCGATCGGTCAATAATCTATAAGATAAAAAATAAAACGTCTCGGTGTCATTCGTATGAGAATTCCAAGTGCCCATGAAAAGATTTCTTTTTAAAAAGAAAAAGCACCAAACGGTATCTTTCACGTTTTGTGATGGAAGGGAGATAACTCTCATTTGTAGAGCGAATTATTTCACGCGAAAACATTCAACCATGTTCAAGGTCGGAGACGCGGTAACAATGGACTGTTTATTTTACATCAGCGACAGTGCAAACCCTTTTCTCTCTACTCACCTCATCAGGCATATTTCGGTAAAAAAACAACCCGATATCCACAAAGTATATCACATCTTGGAAAAAATATGGGTTGCCATTCGATATTGGCCTTTAAATTTAGGGATTCCCCAATATCGCAGTCCAGTTTCGCACTGAATAATATTAAAATAAAACCATTAAATCATGGAACCTGAAATTATGCTCCATTGAATGAGGGTGAAAACTACAAGAGCGCTTCATTCAGCAAACAGTCTATTGTAATCAAGCATGGGGACGTACTGATGTGGCGAGTGGCCCTCTTTGGCTTCGGCAAGTAGACGTGCAAAATGTCACATGAAGACCAAGTGAGTGATTTCCAACTTGTATACGTATAACTGATCAGCAGCCTACTAGCCTAGCCTTGCCAACGCTATTCAACGAAATGTACTGCTGTCTTGAATGCCACAAGGTTTTTGTCTGAAATGCATTGAATTCAGATACTGAACCCTGGAAGTCGTGAGAAATTCTAATGATCGAGAAAACAGAAAATGGGAGTAACGGAAATGGTTTCCACAGTTCATGTTGACTATTCGGATGGGCAAGTATTATTAGGGAGTGGGGGAAGGGGGTGTAATCCTGAACTATTCGGATGGGCAAGTATTATTAGGGAGTGGGGGAAGGGGGTGTAATCTTGATTTGTCCCGAGTGTGGTGGCCCAAGTCAAGACTGTCTTAATATTCCTCCTATTCCATTAACTTGTAGAGTGCTAAATTATGTTTGGTCATCTAAATTAGTTCAAGTGTCTTTGTGTTGTTACAGTCTAAGGAAGAGGGCCAGTGGGCACTCTCCTATAGATTATAACAAGGCAAATTCTTATAAACTACATAATTGTGCTTCACGGATAATACAAGGTAAACCCACAGAGTATAACTCTTTAATTTGGGGTATCTGTACCTGAGAATAAAGCACAAATAACGGCTTTCAGCACTTTACCAGTTAACCCTTTACCTAACATGAAAAGCAGACGACACTTGAAAACAAAATTCTTGAATAACTATTTTTTTTTCATTTTTTGTCTCAAAAACATAGGTTATGACCCCTGTTTGGAACGAGCTCGACGAGCTCGTTCCAAAGTGGGGTCATAACCTATGTTTTTGAGACAAAAAATGAAAAACATAATGAAAATTAATTGGCGATTTTTATGAATAGCGCTGGCCGGTTTTGGCCGTTACGTTGGGTAAAGGGTTAAGGTATGCCTTCGTCGAAAGAATGCTTTAATAAGGTAGATCGAATATTAGTAAGTCGGGACTGTAGTTAAAAAACTCCAGACTTTCTAGCAAAAGTTTATTTGTGGAAAAATAAATTATGCATACATCTAGCAGTCGCGACATAACTTCTTATTTAATCAACACGGACCTTACCGGTACTCCAAACATCACGAATCGGTTACTACAGACCTCGATTTGTATGATCGACTGTGTGGGTATATATGTGTGTTACACAAGTCGAAGTATGAAATCTGTTTTTTTAACCCCTTGAACTCGAGAGGCCTACACACTAAAAACTAAAGTGTTAAAACTGACACTTCCAAGGTGTTAAACCCATTCTAACTCTTAGGGTTTGATTTTAACACTCAAAGTGCAATGCTTTAAGCACTTAGACATTACAATCGGCAGACATCTGAAACTTGAATGGCTGGCACTTCCCATGTGTCTAGCATTGGTGGTTCTTCCAGAATCGTCCATAATTTGATTTGCGCTTGGTGGGTACATAATTAAAAGGACCCAACGCAGATGACGCGGATCAGGCTCGACAGCTCGTCATCTGCGTTGTTTCCTTTTAAGTGTCGCGACATTACACTTGTCAAGTGGTATTATTGTCAACACCTGTCAAGTTCTGGGATATCTACACTTGAACAAAGTACAAAGTGCTAGTTCAGCACTTAGTAAATGTTAAATACAGCACTTCAAGTGTAGTTTTTAAGACTTTAGTTTTTAGCGTGTAGGAACATGATACATCATAATTTCATTGAGAAGAATGACTGCAAAATGAATGTGTAGGGTAGACCAATCAATATTTTCAACGTGCAGCCTTAAGTCTGGTTTAACCACCCCCCCCCCCCCCCCCCCTCAAATAATGAATATTGACTCATCCAATTGCTGCCATTGAACTGACATGGAAGATACCACCAGAGTTAAAAGGGCTAAGGAAGAGCATGCCTACAGATAGAGAGAATTGACATCTTAGATTCCAGTCCTGACGGAAATGTTCCGACTAGAAAGAACTAATGACGATAGAGGTGAGACCCCCTCCCCCCTCTCTTACCAACGCCCTAAACATAGCGCGCAACGCTGACGTTAATGACTGTTGAATAATGTATGCGGACACTAACCAATTAGGAATAAAGTATTTATATGCATGTCCTCGTTTCTTGTGTCACTTCTACGAAAACACAGTCTCTTCATTTCCCACTTCAAAGGTCAGCAAAACTTTTTCTCCAATTATAAAGTCAGCAGGGGGCGCGGTGGCTCAGTAGGTAGAGGTGCAGACTGCAAGCCGAGAGGTCCTTGATAAAAATAAAATCTCTCCATGCGGTCTAATTTACTATCCCTCTTAGCCTCATTTCGTAGAGTCCATGAGGACCATGACAAAATCCCTCAGTGAGGTCTAATTTACTATCCCTCTTAGCCTCATCTCGATATTTAACAGCCATATCCCGTGGCACCCCAATTTCCGCACCTCTTTTTGGAAAACGTCTTGGCCAGACCTTTTTAGTCGTATGAGGCCATGAGGGCTCTGAGAAAAGCCCTCAATGAGGTCTAATTTACTATCCATCTTAGCCTCATTTCGTTTGAGGCCATGAAAACAAAATCCCTCATTGAGATCTAGTTTACTTTCCCTCTTAGCCTCATCTCGGTATTTAACAGCCATATCCCGTGGCACCCCAATCCCGTGGCATCCCAATTTCAGCACCCCTTTTTGGAAAAACGTCTGGGCTTCGGCACCCCTTTTTAGTCGTATGTGGGCTGACCCCTCCACCAGAGCGTTCACAAAACTGCAAAAGAAAGCCATCCGAATCACATCCAACAAAAACTTCAATTGTAAAGGGGAGGGTGGGGGGGGGGGGAGGGTGGTGGGGGTGAGGGGTATAATGAAGACGTGTGCTATCGTTTTCGAAAAGCGAGCTGTGTACCTTGTTAATGTTTATATACCATTATGGGACACGTCAGCATCGATCCAAAAATGCTATCAGATGTCATTTTTTTCGATTTCTCAGCCTGTGACGAGTACCTGTGATCAGGGGGTGAGCATGGGTGGATGAGGATCAAGGATAGGATAGACTTGATGAAATTCTATCTTAACTATTTGGTAAATTTCCCTGAGAATCGATAGTGTTAACCCTTTACCTAACGAATCGCCCGCATTCGCCCGCGTAATATGCAAATTGAGCAGTTGAAAAAATTAAATTTTTCAAAATATTTCAACAAAACCATATCATGTGACCCCCTCATTGGAACGAGCTCATTGAGCTCGTACCAATGAGGGGTCACATGATATGGTTTTGTTGAAATTCTTTGAAAAATTTAAAAAAATGATATTTAAAATAATAAATTTTGATATCGTCTGCGTTGGGTAAAGGGTTAATTAATGTTCCAGAATATTTACAGTTCTAATATCCAGACAGTGTGTAATTTGGGAGTAATTGAGACCCTGGAATACTTTCGCTTAGAATGTCCAAACTATTATTCTGACAGAATAAGATTTATCGGAGTTTAATGAGGACTTGGGAGGGCAGAATGAAGGATATGCGTTCACAAAACTTTTACAACTGTATCTTCTAGAACTGTATTTTCTAGTCATGACCTTTAATGGGTTAAATTGAACGATTAGCATTTTCAAAGATCTGGCAATTTGACAGTTGGCGAATTACCATATTTAAAAGAGTAATGATTCATGTTAGTCAGTTATATTAATAGGTAGAAAATTCTAGAAAATACAATTGTATACTATTGGCTCCTGGAGAGGGTTAGTATGCTTATGCGAGAAATCGAAAAAAATGAATTACGGTATAAGTAGTAGGAGATGTATGAAACGGACCCCATTGGCAGGACCCCGGAAGTGACGTCATAGTCACGTGACGTGGTGACGTCATGTTGTGTTGTCATGGTAACCCGCGTGAGCGGCCATCTTGTGACGTCATCTCCATAGTGATACTTGGTGTGAGTGCACATGCGCAGCGCGTATTGTTAGGGTGACACGTGTTTCCGTCGGTCATTTTGTATACTGGAGGCCGCCATCTTGGTTTCTATAGTAGCACGTGATTGCTATGTTACGCAATTGTTCTGCAATAGGACGGGGTATGTTCGGAGGGTGTGTTCCTTTGTAGAAGAGTAATTTCCCGATTTGTAGAATTACCACAAACAACCCGACAATCCTTCCAAATCACCAAAATCTACCCGAACTTTTACTATTTCGAATTCTTTCAGAATTCTCTGCTTTTATCTATATATGCAATAGTTATCGTTTATCTGGCCATGTTCCTTTATTCTAGAGTATACTCCAGTAGCGTAGAAGAGCCTATCAACTGGAACAGTTTACCTTATTATTGCTATATTTAGCTATTTCTGGTCTATTCTTGTTAGTTCTGACCCTATTCCAAGTCCTCTTGTTGTATCATTTATATAACTAACCAATCAGATTGCTTGATTTCCCATAGTCTGTATGCAGGGTTATCTCCCTTGTGTATAACAAAAGCAGTCCCAAAGCCAATAAGCTATCGAGCAGTTACAGATAAGTCATTGCTCGAACGACTCTAAGCCCATCGAGCAAATGAGTTATCGAGCAATTGCTCGATCGAGTGACTCCTCGAACGACTCTTCGACTCATTTCAGTATTTTAGGATACCCATGATCCGGTATTGTATTATTTGAGGATACCTATCCCAAATATCCCTTATAAGCTAAAGAGCCAAGAGAGTAATTGCTCCATGAGCAATTGCTCGAACGACTCGAAGCTCATCGAGCAAATGAGCCTTAGAGCAATTGCTCGATCGAGTGACTCGACATACTGCTCGAACGACTCGAAGGCCATCGAGCAAATGAGCTATCGAGTAATTGCTCGTTCGAGTGACTCCTCGAACGACTCTACGACTCATGTCAGAAAAAGGGATTCTAGGACCTAAAGGGATTCCGTAAGTAGGGCTTTTTCCCAAATAAGCCAAAGAGCCAAGAGAGTAATTGCTCCATGAGCAATTGCTCGAACGACTCGAAGCTCATCGAGCAAATGAGCCTTAGATCAAATGCTCGATCGAGTGACTCCTCGAACGACTCATTTCAGTATTGGGGATACTTGTTGGACTTTACATCCGGGTACTTCTGTTGAGAAAGGTATAAAAGGGGTGTTGGTACGAAAATAAATTCATTTGTGTTCTGACCGTCGTCGAGTGAAGACATGTCACCAATTCGTTGCAGATACTGTTCCAAGTTATTTTCAAGATCGAATAATGCTCGAAGACACGAGAAGAACCATCATCGGCTCCACTGCAGATATTGTGATAAAGAATTCTCCAGGAGCTTCACGCGTAAGAGGCATGAAGAACATTACTGTCCAAGAAGAACAGAAGAGCAGAGAGATACTGGACTGACTGACCAGAATAAAGCACTTTTAGAATTTTTACGGGATGCTGACAAGGTGGAAATCGATGCCGTTCTACGTGCTGCTGATGAAGATTTTGATTACCTGTTTATGTAAATGTGCTACCAACATCCTCGAAGATAAGATACCACTGAATTTAGCTGAATTTGATGACCTGCGAAAATACGAACATGTATTGAAGCTGCTAGCAGATGATGGAATTTCTCCAGATATAAAAAGATGTATACTACGAAAGAGTTGCTTTCTCTCGGCGCTTATCAACACAGTCCTAGCTCTGAAAAAAGTATAAAAGGGGTGTTGGTGTGAAAATAAACTCATTTGTTCTACGACCACGAAAGAGTGAAGACATGGCGATACATAACTGCGAGTACTGTGGAAGAACATTTTCTCGAAAATTTAACATGAAGAGGCACAAAGAAGAAGTTTGCCCAAACCGACAAACGGAAAAATCGAGCAACACTACAAGATTAGAAAGAAATCTAGATACACTGCGAATCCTATCTGATGCGGATCGATATGAAGCCAAGACTATGCTGAAGATGGCTAGTGATGATTTGATACAATGTATATGTGATTGTGCTTCAAACATCTTGACGGGCGCAGTACCTATAACCAAATCTGAGAGAGCTAAGCTGATTCCACACAAGTACGAAATAAGGAGAATTGCCTCACCAACGAGAGAACTATCTTATCGGAAAAGAAGACGGATCATACAGAAAAGAGGATTTTTAGGAAAGTTGATCAAACCCGTCATCAATGCACTGTCCGATATCCTATAAAAGGGTCGTGCTCATAAGAAATTTGCTATTTGTAATCTGACCTTCGAAGAGAGCGGACACAATGCAATCCAGCTATGCACTAAAACACTGGTCAAGAGATTCGGACTCTGATGAATCGTCGGAACTATCAGAAGATATGGAATATGAAGAAGAAGAAGACGAAGATGAAGACGTTTCTATGATGGAAGTGTCTTTGACAAATACCAAAACGATTTTGACAACCTCATGAACAAATATATCGAAGATGGAATGGATAGTGAAGATGCAGTTGAAACAGGAAACAGAGCACTTCAAAAGAGTGTTAGAGAAGCCATTAGTGAGAAATACATTCATACCCTTGTGTACATTCGAAATTTTTGCAACGACTCAATTCACAAGAAAATTCAAGAAACTGCCAAGCGTCTTCGTGAAGAAGAGGACTTTGACTTTGAAGAATCCCAGAAATATGCTTTGGAAAAGCGAAGATTTCTGTTCGACAACCTTATGACAAACTACTCATTCCGAGTAGATGAAGACGAAGAAGAAGAAGACGATTAGAAAAGTACAAAAGGAGTGTTGGTGTGAAAATAAATTCATTTACGTTTTGAACGTCGAAGAGTGAAGATGTCTGTGTCAACAACGGTGCTCAGATTCAAAGATGACTTACATATACAGATCTTCAAGAATGATGCTGGATTAAAGTTGACTTCCCAGGAACTGACACAAGTGAATCGTGTGGTAAATGCAGCCGAGAGAAAAAATCTAGACATGGATGATGATGGAAAGAAACAAAGATGTGTGGATACTGGCCGATCAGTAAACAAAAGAATAAAGACAGAAGAACTGACTCCCAATACAAACAGGAACGAAGTTACTACTGCGAACAAAGTTTCTACAGAAACAAAGAAAGATGTTTCCATTAAGAACGAAGTTTTTACTGAAGACAAGAAAAAGATGCCACCTCCCACAAAGAAAGAAGATTCCACTAAGAACGAAGTTTCTACTGAAGTCAAGAAAAAGATGCCAGCTCCCATAAAGAATGAAGTTACCACCAAGAACGAAGTTTCTACTGAAGTCAAGAAAGATGTTTCCACTCAAAACACGAATGAAGTTACTACTGAAGCTAAGAAAGATGTTTCCACTCAAACCACAAATGAAATTACTACTAAGAAGACTGAAGTTACTACTATGAAACAGCTAGAGAAAGAGGAACCCAAAGATGCCAGACAGGAAATTAAAGCAACCAACAAAGCCAAGTTATCAAATGAAAGAATGTGTTTTATCAAGAACCTAGCCATGCGATGGGAAGAAGCTCCAACCCACAAGAAGATGAAATGGTTAGCCCATGCAAGAAGAACTGCAAAGAGAAATGCCTTGAGACATTGAATTGTATACTTGAATAAAAATGAAATGTTATATATATCGTTGTTTGTTTTTTTTATCTACTACCCCAACAGAAGTACCCGGATGTAAAGTCCAACAAGTATCCCCAATACTGAAATGAGTCTAAGAGTCGTTCGAGGAGTCACTCGATCGAGCATTTGCTCTAAGGCTCATTTGCTCGATGAGCTTCGAGTCGTTCGAGCAAATTGCTCATGGAGCAATTACTCTCTTGGCTCTTTGGCTTATTTGGGAAAAAGCCCTACTTACGGAATCCCTTTAGGCCCTAGAATCCTTTTTTTTCTGACATGAGTCGTAGAGTCGTGCGAGAAGTCACTCGAACGAGCAATTACTCGATAGCTCATTTGCTCGATGGCCTTCGAGTCGTTCGAGCAGTATGTCGAGTCACTCGATCGAGCAATTGCTCTAAGGCTCATTTGCTCGATGAGCTTCGAGTCGTTCGAGCAATTGCTCATGGAGCAATTACTCTCTTGGCTCTTTAGCTTATAAGGGATATTTGGGATAGGTATCTTCAAATAATACAATACCGGGTCATGGGTATCCTCAAATACTGAAATGAGTCGAAGAGTCGTTCAAGGAGTCACTCGATCGAGCAATTGCTCGATAGCTCATTTGCTCGGGGACTTGGGACTGCTTTTGTTATACACAAGGGAGATAACCCTGCATACAGACTATGGGAAATCAAGCAATCTGATTGGTTAGTTATATAAATGAAACAACAAGAGGACTTGGAATAGGGTCAGAACTAACAAGAATAGACCAGAAATAGCTAAATATAGCAATAATAAGGTAAACTGTTCCAGTTGATAGGCTCTTCTACGCTACTGGAGTATACTCTAGAATAAAGGAACATGGCCAGATAAACGATAACTATTGCATATATAGATAAAAGTAGAGAATTCTGAAAGAATTCGAAATAGTAAAAGTTCGGGTAGATTTTGGTGATTTGGAAGGATTGTCGGGTTGTTTGTGGTAATTCTACAAATCGGGAAATTACTCTTCTACAAAGGAACACACCCTCCGAACATACCCCGTCCTATTGCAGAACAATTGCGTAACATAGCAATCACGTGCTACTATAGAAACCAAGATGGCGGCTTCCAGTATACAAAATGGCCGACGGAAACACGTGTCACCCTAACAACACGCGCTGCGCATGCGCACTCAACCACGTATCAATGTGGAGATGACGTCACAAGATGGCCGCTCACGCGGGTTACCATGGCAACACAACATGACGTCACCACGTTACGTAACTATGACGTCACTTCCGGGGTCCTGCCCGGGGTCCTGCCAATGGGGCCCGTTTCATACATCTCCTACTACTGGTATATCAGTAAACAGTTCGACATGGGTGTTGGGAGGAGGGAAGAGGAGTGATGAGAAGCCGAACAGGGATATTCTAGGCTTTCTGTCCCGAGAATCGCAACAAATCAGCGGCGGAAAAAAATAATAAAATTTGAATGGAGATTTTAGCGAATAGTGCTACACACCAAATCTGTTTTCACTCGCAAGGGTCGCTAAATTAGAGAAACGACCGTTTCGTTCCGCCAAAGGTTATGAATACGGCCATTTGCAGGACTGATTTTCCGTTCGTGCAGAAATAGATTCTTCCAGATGTGAGTTAAAGGTTAACGCACACTATGACGGCATTCGTCACTGACAGCGGGGAAGAAATCGATTTAATTTAACCCTTTACCCAACGTAACGGCCAAAACCGGCCAGCGCTATTCACAAAAATCGCCAATTAATTTTCAATATATTTTCATTTTTTGTCTCAAAAACATAGGTTATGACCGAGCTCGTTCCATCGAGGGGTCATAACCTATGTTTTTGAGACACAAAATGAAAAAAATAGTTATTAAAGAATTTTTTTTGCATGTGTCGTCTGCTTTTCATGTTAGGTAAATGGTTAATCATTTTATATATCACGTGAAAAATCGGGCGCGTTACTCTGTACAGAATGTACAAAATATCAGTCTGACAATAAGATTCACAAGGAGTAGCCATGATGAAGAAGTGGGATGGGAAAATGAAGGATGTGTGGTTGTTGGGAGATTCGGGGGAGAGGGTTAGTATACTCATCGGTGAAACTGAGAAGAATGAGGTTGGAGATATCATCAAAGAGTTCGTTTCTGTGTGTTGGGATGAGAGAAGAGGCGAGATAAGGGGTAGGAGTTGGGGCATTTGTAAGGGAAATCAAGGCTTTCTCACGCGTCAAATGAGCGACTATTATTATTAGGTATGGTTGGCTCCCTTGATATGCCTGACTTCTCACAACCAAAGCAAAATTCCGTAAAGTTTTCAACATTAATTTTGAAATCAGCAACCTTCTGTGATGGCCGAGTGGTATTGGGAGCCCCTGGAATTGGGGAAGACAGGAGCTCCGGACCCACCGTGGTTCGGACCGGGTTATACATTTTGATTTTCAGGTCCAAAACTCGCCAAATCCTTGATCTTTTGGAAGGCTTTCATCTCACACCAAACTTTTAGGACCCGGCACAAGGAGTTGAGCCCTGCAGGGAAGTACTGCAAATACGGGACACATTTTTCGTTTTACTTGAAGGAATGGGTGAAGTATTATAAAACACAATGCTAACAATGCATGCAGGCCAAATAAACCCTTTACCTAACATGAAAAGCAGACGACACTTGCAAAAACAATTCTTGAGTAACTAATTTTTTTCATTTTTTGTCTCAAAAACATAGGTTATGACCCCTCGTTGGAACGAGCTCGACGAGCTCGTTCCAACGAGGGGTCATAACCTATGTTTTTGAGACAAAAAATTAAAAAATAATGAAAATTAACTGCCGAGTTTTGAGAATAGCGCTGACCGTTTTTGGCCGTTACGTTGTGTAAAGGGTTAACAGATATGTTGATCATGCTTTTACACGAGCAGTCAGCTGATCGAATGACTGTATTTCGCTAGTTGTCGAATTTGAAATTAGGTTAATTTGGCAGCATTTCGAATTTGGCGAACAAGTAAAGATCCTGGGGAGATTTCGAAATTACGGTACAATATTTCCTCTTATCGCCGGACCGAACCAGCATCAGTTCGTTGTCAACACCCCCCCCCCCCCCCCATAAAAAAACCCCAAAACAAAATGGGTTATACAGTTATTTTTAGCGCGGTCTGAAAAAAGATCATGCAAATTTTTCGTTATGGACAATCGGATTGATTGTTTGATTGCTTGTTTATTGGGATTAAATGACACTTTCAACAGCTAGGATCAGATCGTGTCTGAGAGTTTTACGGGTGGAGGAAGTCGGAGTTCCCGTACAGAACAATCGAGCAATTGTTTGGCTTCTTGATAGTGAAAAATCGTCAGGATGATTGGAGAAACCAATGGCATTTTATTTTTATTTTTCGCCCTGATTGCATAGATTTTTCGTTGAGCTGTTGACAGTGTTGTCGAGAAAATACCCGCATGCAAACCACGTCTTGACAATTGTGTTGTTTATAAACAGGGAAATATGTGCTCACATCACGTGTAAATCGCTCCCGTGTTTACATAGGGGGAAGATTCCCCGGATGATAACCCATAATGAAAATGGAATGGAGTAATATAGGAAAGGTCTATTATTGATGCCTTTCACAACTTACAAATTTTTGACACAATCGGACACAGAGTCAAGGAAATTGCGTTTATTTGTCTCAAATTACAAAAATCTTTCCTGGGGAGGCCTCCTATCCAGCGAGAGGGGTGTCCCCCTCTTGTGCTCGCTCCCATCTCGCCGCTACGTGGCTCGGATGATGCTGCGCATCCTATTCTCTATGCCCCCTAAGTAGTTCAGCGATCTGAACGTAGAGGCTACGCCCTATGTAGGGGGACCCCGTAGCCCTACGTTCAGATTGCTGAACTACCCCCTCCCCCTGCCCCCCTAGATATTACTCTTGCTCCCTAACTGTGATATCCTGGCTACGCGCCTGGGCCTACCTTATGCCTGCATTAGAATCTTATAGCATTTCCATAAGTTGCTATTTTTACTTTCATTTGATATTCGATATTTTTATTTGATACAAGGATGTTCTGTGTAAAAATACACGGTCTAAACATAACTTCATAAGGATACATAGGGGGCCTAACCATATTCAGATTCAAAAGGTGATTTTTTTTCTGTTTCAGAATATTGATTTAAACATTTTTCCCCAAACACTTTCTAGCACCAATAATGCACTTTCTAATAATTCTACACGGATACAAGTAAAACTTTGTTTATTTTTTATAGGCCTATGATATTCAGATCATAATTCGTCTTCCCCACAGGTGATTTCCGATCCAATATTTTGATGCACCAATTGGCGATAAACAATATGACGTCATAGATCCACTATTATTGCGTCATTTTTTGTGACAAGATGGATAAACTTACAAGGCGCTTGCATTCTCACAGATCGTCAAAATGCACGTCTAAATTATGTGCGATAGCCGTATCTATTGCCCTTCTTGGAATGGCCTGTTTAGTATTTGTAATATTTGCCATACAAATGTCGACTTCCAGAACAAATGCTTATATTCTGACATCAATGTTTGCCATATTTATGTTGATCCAGACAATTTTCTTCGTGGTGATGTGGAAACGAAGTGAAAGTGAAACACCCGCTAGTGGCAGTTCACAGACTCGTTCAGTGTTGGGAGAAACAAGAGAAATTGAATGGTGTGATAATGACAACAGCAACACCGTTACACCGATAGTTTCCGTGTAATTCTAACATCTCGATAGGCATGTAAGTTATAACCGTCAACATTTGTTTTTTTTTTTATTAATTTCGATATTTTTTTACTAGTATTATATAGTAATACTATTGTCCTTTCCATAAGTTGCATAACCCCCCAATGGTAAATAAATTCGGGAATAATACCAAATCAAGAAAATATCTTTTAGTTTTCAGCTCCCGATTACGTGTAATATATTTAACTTCGCCGTCGTTACGTTTCTGTGATTTTAGCTCGCTCGAAAATTATATGATATGAACGAATTTGTGAATTCTCTATGGGAATTTGTGTGTATTTTCGGAAGAGCGTCTATTTTGCAACAATGCACAAGTGACGTAACTGGGACCGTCCATTTGAGAACAGGTAAATTTGAATTTTCACGGCTTGCCTTTGCAGAAGGCGTGTTTTGACGAAGTTGAAATATCAGTTCGTCGTGATGATGGTTCAAAATAAAACTCAAGTCTTGTTCAAAACTCCTTAGTGAATTAGTGTATAAATAAAATATACATGTATTGTAGTCGTGACGTAATACGTGCCGTACCAGTTTTCCAAATTTGTCATTCTTGCCGACAACTGCCCTCAGTATGTTGCTACAGACCTCCGAGGCTCCATTTAGGCTTTGATTGTTTGTGTGACAGTGACACGGGTACAGGCGAAAACAGCACTGCGTGAAATCCGGGGCCCGTTACTTTCGGTTTGGCACAGGAGTCCGGATTTCTTGGGTTTGGACTGCCCCCATCCAAATATGGCCTAAAAGACCTTGTTTTAATTTTTTACCTTGGCACGTCCTTTGAATTCGGACCCCCCCCCCCCACCCCCACACACACATACACAAGATTCTGATTTCTGCGTCAAATAATAAAGAAGGAGGGGTATCGTGAATCCAGGTTGGATAGATTCCAGGGCCGAGGAAAGGGTGGGGTTGGGGTGTTATTGCTTTTAATGTTTAGAAGTCACTGCTAAACAACAAGAAAACCATGAGATAGTTGGGAGGGGAGATGTATCCTCTCATTTTTAACTGCTCTATTTTCCACAAATTTATTAGAGAACCACAGGCTAAATACTCAAAACGAAACACAGAAAAAGGCAGAATTTAAATGAATTAATTTCGCCATCGGAACTGGTGCCGTTCTCGCCATAATCAATTGGTGCCGTTTTCGCTCACTCGGTGCCCTTCACTCCAGGTGCCGTTTTCACACAGTGCCGTTTTCGCTATAACCCGACACAAGTCCAAGTAACCAATTTTCTTTTAAGAAAGTATATAACTAATAGCACGAGAGAATTGGCATCTTCGAATACAACCCTGACGAATACGTATAATCACTAGAAAGCTTATTGGAAAATTGTAGGGGGGGGGGGGGGGCGTCACGAATACGTCACTTCGTGATCACGCTGCCCCCCCCCCCCCCCCCCCCCGCCATTTCTCAGCAAGCACCTGATAAATCTTCTGAGGGAAAATCACTAGGCAAAGTTGATCAGAGAATTTATATAATATTAATCATATTTCGACTTCACTGATTATACCCAGCACAGGCGTATATAGACCAACGGGCCAACTTTTTTCCCATGGCTGCGGGGGTGGGGGGGGGGGGGGGGGGGCTGGAAGATTTTGCCCGAAAAGTAACTACGTGCGTAGCCCTGGTGTGGATGTTCGTGAGCGTGTCTTCTCCTACTGGTGGGATTAAGGGAACCCTCCCCGGGAACATTTAACAATCTGATCTGCTTGAGGGTTTCTAGAGAACCCAGACTACCTTTCGAACCTTATAATTGGAAGAAAAGACGATCGCTTTTGTAGAGGTGCCTGGCTGAATGTGTTCGAGCGGTCTCGTCTGGTATCAGTCAACTGCAATAAAACATTATATGCTTCTCGGGATTCAGCTGGAGTAAATACGTGTAATGTAAGGCCTGTGTGCCCATGGCATTAGATGATCGAACCCTACAGATCGATGAGGCTTTAACACTATTCACGTCGGTCGATATACTATTAATAACAGTTTGGCTGGCCGCTGATTTGCCGTGGTTCTCAGTTGAGAAGGTTTTGGTTACTCATGTGCTTCCAACTGCCTCCCGATTCCCACGCATCTTTCCTTCCAATACTGAGACGAACTGCTTGAAGACACTCTGTACCCCCATTCTTCACAATCCCTCCAATAAGCATACTAACCATCGCATTTGTGTCAACCACAAACCACGTCCTTTATTCTCCCATCCCACGTCCTCATTATACTACTCCCAGTGAACTTTGATCCAGAAGATTGAGATTTTGGACTTCCTAATAAAACGTATTCCAAGGTCACCACTACGCCCAAGTTACACATTTGGCGCTCTTTTTCCACCGTCTTTCCCAATTCCCCCTAATCTCCAGTGATCGCGACCTCAGCTTGAACAACAGTGACCAACCCTCCCCTTACGAGGGTGCCATTGTTAATGTACTCTTCAAAACCTGTCTTCTCTTTGTCACGCAGGCCACACAAAGACAAAGACCTCTTTCTTTTGACCTACTCTCGCCAATTTTGGTTACAATCCCCATGACTCTTTCTCTAACGGTTTTTTTTTACCTTTGGTTGTCTCTATTTCTGAGTTCGATACATCGTTTGGATAAATCCCTACAAACCTCTACCATTACTGCAGGTAATTATAACGAAATTTATAAAAACTCTAAGCTATGAATTATTATCTCGACTGTCTAATATTTCTATATACCTGTGTTACTTCCACTGGGTCCAGTGGCGGCTCAAAGGTGTCTCCCCTCTGGATATACTTTAGCAAGGGGCGTCATATATACCCAAGACCTAAGGTGGGATGCTAATAGAATTATAGATGGCGGCGGGGAGTATCCCCGGGAAAATTGGAAAAAAAGATTTCAATCCCCGAGGGCTTTTTGGCCACTAAATAAACTATGTTCCCATTCAGCCTGCAACATTTTTCAGTGGGTAGGTAGATAGTGTGACATTTTATATAATAAAATCAATCAGTAACTGGAGCTTTCGGCCACTTGGCCTTATTTGCCACATTGTGGGGACCTAGTTAGGGGGACCTAAGAAGTGAGTCACAGTAATGTGACCCAATTTAACTCATGTTAGATTGTCATGGTACCCCGCGGAAGCGGCCATCTTGTGACGTCATCTCCATAGTGACACGTGGTCTTAGTGTGCATGCGCAGCGCGTGTTGTTAGGGTGAGAGTACTTCTGTCGGACATTTTTGTCTGATGGAGGCCGCCATCTTGGTTTCTAAGGTAGCACGTACGTTCCTTTGTATAAGAGTAGTTTTACTTTGTAGAATTACCACAAACAAGCCGACAATCTCTCCAAATCACCAAAATGCGCCCAAAACAACCGTAACGGACTTGTACTCCCCCATCTAGGGTTTTTAGTAGTAGCACGTAGTGCTATAGGATCGAGAGTATGTTCTATTACACTAAAGTACTACTCCAGACTTTCCAAGAACCCTATTTTTGTGCCTATTACAGATACTACTCTAACACTAGCAGTATGTCTAACCCAAACTAGCTCAAGTTCGTTTCCTCGTCCAAGTCTTATAATCACCAGTGCTTGGTTTCCCATAACATGTATGCAGAGTTATCTTCAGTGTGTATAACGAAAGCCTATATGATTCTTATAGCCACGAATCCATCGAAGAGTTACTGAAAAGTCATTGCTCAAGCGACTGGAATCCCATCGAGCAAATGAGCTATAGAACAATTGCTCGTTCGAGTGACTCGAACATACTTTCTTCGACTCATTTAGGTATTTGAGGAAAGCCAGTATACAAAATGCCCGACGGAACAGCGTATCACCCTAACAACACGAGCTGCGCATTGCGCACTAAGACCACGTATCACTATGAAATGACGCCACAAGATGACCGCTCACGCGGGCTAGCACATCAACCAAACTTGACGTAACTGGGTCACGGGACTAACTTGACGTAACTGGGTCACGCGACTATGACGTCCTTCCTAGGTTTCCCATTAAGCCCCCCCCCCCCCCCCCCCCCCCCTTATGGCACGATCTCCACATGTAGTACTGATGATGTTACATAAATGCACAGTACATCATGCAGGTAGACTTTCAGAAATACAGTTAAAATTAGCGTCCTGCGTGATGAAGCTCATATTTTTTATAATTGTTGATAAAGACGAAGTGACCGAACACCCATGATATCAATCACTTCTATTACACGTGGAACGACAGTCCCCCCACCTTCCCAACACTTAATTATAAATTTGATAATTTTTTGCCCACGGGGCGCCTGAAGCTTAAGCGCGCACACTGATAATATGGTAAATTTTCTGGATACGATCCCGTCAGACATGCATTCACTGTCATAGTATGAAACATCAGTGATGCAACAAATCCCGAAACCCAAACTAAATGCCAAATGACACTTCACTATTAATTCTATTATCATATGATACTTGTTAACCCTTTACCCAACGTAACTAACGGCCAAAACCGGCCAGCGCTATTCTCAAAAATCGCCAATTCAATTTCAAAATATTTTCATTTTTTGTCTCAAAAACATAGGTTATGACCCCTCGTTGGAACGAGCTCGTCGAGCTCGTTCCAACGAGGGGTCATAACCTATGTTTTTGAGACAAAAAATGAACAAAATTTAGTTATTCAAGAATTTTTTTTGCAAGTGTCGTCTGCTTTTCATGTTAGGTAAAGGGTTAAACATATATTGGCCTATACAACAGAACCAATTGTCGCAAATGTGAGTAGAGTTTTACGTTGTAATACCATCACGCTGATTGTTTCATCAAAATTATTGTGATGTGTATCGTAAAAATTACGACAGATTTGATGGCCGGCGAAAAGACTGGACATGATCAGTCATTGATGGTTGACTTTTTGTGTGATATCTTCCTTGCCTTTAGCGCTGCAAAATCTTCAGTCTACAGTGTCCACGTCAAGTCGTTTAATTCCCGATGACTCAATAGCTGTCATCGCGCGGCCGCCTAATCTGTCGCGGCACACAGTGGATTTGACATCGGTTTTTATAAGAATGAGGAACTTCTATTATTAAATATAGATACTCCCAACAGGTATCAGGGAACTAAAAATTTGAATTAGAGTTACCCGCCTTGAATTAGAGTTACCCCGCCTTGAAAGGTTGCACTCGGAAATGAAGCAATTGTTACGGAATTTAGTAAAAAGTCTATCGATCTGCGATCGTAAATTCTGACTCCAAGCGTTGTGATCACTGAGAGAACTACGGAGCCCCACCAACCGCGAAGTCCCATCAGCCCGTGGCGTTTTGTGATTCCTTACCAGACGATACCAGACACAGGCTCCAGATTCTGGGTTCAGGTTGGTTACCTCACGAGCTAGTCGTGTTCAGCACAACGAAGACCAGTTTACCAGTTATCTACGATTTTTATTAACAAATAAAACTCAACTGCCAATCGTTTTCTCTGGTATAAAGTAAAATTCACAATGTTCATTCAAAGTTCATACCTTATAGCAACAGTGGCGGCATCCATCTTACTTCTTGTAGGTAGGTACTTGCTCGTCGGGAGCCCAGAGACAACTTCCCAAACATCCAGGAATCGGTGCTTTTATCCACTAGATTTTTGATGCCAAACCTGATCACGCGACTACCAGTCAGCGGAATAGTTAGGGAAAGTTCCCGTGACGTGGCAGTCACCATTGTTAGACGCTTGTACTGCTATGCAGACTGTCGGCAATCTGCATGCAATCTATCGAGTGGTTGTTCCACAAACACATTCCGCCGGGGTTCTGTTGACCGGGGGAATTGTGTGATAGAATTTACAGTTCTGCAACTTTAGCATTATGTAATGCCCGTTTGTTCTGGGAGTGTGCTTTATGGGTTGATGACAGCTATTACAGTTCAAATACTACCAATTCGGAGATTTCCGCCCGTGATATTTATCAACTAAAAACGCAACTACCGGCGTTATCTCTGATCAGCTCTTCCACTGAGTGTAGGTCAGTCGGTCGAGTGTAAGTCGGAGTATTTCTTATCAGTTTATCCAATTCTACGAATATCGGCTCTGAGGAAAATTAACAGAAATAATATGAGTCCCATTCAAACTAATAGAAAAATGTCCTGTTTTTTCTATAATTTCCATGGAAGAACTATAGCTCTTCTTTCGAGCTTGCTTAACTTCTGTGGGCCAACTTCGCAACACAATCTCTAAAAATAAAATGCCTTTGGAAAATATATTGTTTCAATAAAGGTTTGAAACATTCTATTGACATCTTGCACTATTGTTGAATATGCCTGATAAAAAGAGGGTGATTTGATGACTCTTAGACCTAAAAAAATACAATTTACTTTTTGTGTGTTTTTGTAGGGAATTGCCTGAAAAATGCACGTGACCGGTACTTCCGTTCGTGTCAGTTTTTCTCTCTTATTTGTTGCATGACCCCTGTTCTCGGGTGAGAAAAAATTGTCTGAAGAGCTATACTTGACAAAGATATTTGAATGGCAAAATTAAAGTGGTGCGATCATATTTTTTCGCCTGAACGTTACTATTGTCGCATGTGGGAAAATATTTAGTTCCGTGATACCTGTAACTTTGTTTCACTCTCGAATTCAAATTCAAAAGCTGGGCATATTGGTCTGCGTCACGCAGCGCGTTCCGTGTGGCTTGTAAGTGAAGCTAAGCGCACATGTTTGCAGTTGCGGCAATAGATCTGGGGTCCGATGTGTTATTTTTACCGGAAGCGTTTGTCAGAGAGAAAACTGATTTAGGAACTCATTGACATCGGCACATGTGTGCGGTTGCGTACGAAACTGAATTTGCTGCCGCGAATCCAATAGGCATCGGACAGAAAATGTCGGTGTTCGGCGTCCGAACGATGAGGCTCGTAGGCCCATATAAAAACAGTCCGCCTTCTTTTTTGGCATACTTCCTTTTCTTCTCTCAATTGTTTTATCGTTTCACCTCTTTTTTTTGGGTGGGGGGGGGGGGGGGCGCCTCTGGTCGCCCCCTGAACCCACTCAAACAGACCACTCCCAATGGGTGGAGCAAAATATTCTCCGCCTCGCGAGTTCCAACTATCGGTTTCTGTATTTTCCACTTATGACGACTTATCCACTGTGAGTTGATGGTATACTAGTAAAATAGATTTGAATATTTGCCACCCTCATCTGCTCGTTTCAGGCATCGTGGATGAAATTTGGCGCAGATTGAACAAATTTGAGAAAGACTGGTGCTCAATTTGAAATAACTTTTAAAACTCAACTTAGGCTAGAGAAGGAGGTGGGGTTGCAAATAAAAAATATAGATACTAGGCTGAAACAAACAGTTGTTTTAGACAACCCCTACCTCCGATCCAAACTTTGCCCCTCTTGAATTTACGTCCCACCTCCTGCACAGGATGTAATTTTGTCTGTTCGCGTTGCATTTCAAGAGGTATTTCACGATTTCTACCATAGTATGTGAAGGTTCCAGCTGTTCGTCAAATAGTGATTCGAAATTCGAAATTTCTAGACGTTGATTTTATTTATTTATTTTTTTTTTTTTGGGGGGGGTGCGTGGGGGGGGAGCCCCACTCCCGCGACAACGAACGCGCACGTCATCGAGAAAACGTGACGTTTTTTACGACATACATGTAACAATGATTATAGCTGAATTCCCTGTGACCAAGATGGGTGGCAACCGCTCCCCTCCCCCTCGTCTCATGCGCGCATGGTTCTTGGAACAAATTCAAATGACCTCCCGTTAATTAATGATATATGTTAGTTCTGGTGTAGCCGTTTAACTTTCTCCCTACATTTCACCCCCACCCCGATAGGATAAAATCTCGTGTGTTTCCCCTCTCTAAATATAAAAAAAAAACATTTGCTTTTAAAAAGCTTATTTCTGGCTCCCAAGATTGGCGGAAGATGAAAAGATACACACAGGCCATGACGGAATATCTCACCCCCTGCCTCCGCTATGTGACTTTGCATTCGATTTATATATTCTTTTTTTCTTCATATTTGAAGATTTTGTTTGTAAAGTTAAAACTTTGAGCTATAACTGAGACGTTGTAACATTTCCTCTTAGTAATGTGGAAGAGAGATAATCCACGCACACTGAAAACTACTTACGGTAAGTTTTACAAGCCTAAAATTAACCTACCCTCGCGAAGTTTGTTACAATTTTTTTTCTAACGATTATTTGAATGGTATTAAAGGCCGACGACCCAAAACATATGTAAAAAACGAACGCGAATTACTTTGGCGAAGTCCAAGTTCAATGTTATTGAACTGGTTCGGACGGGTGGGGGAGGGGAGGGGGTCGAAACATGACACGTCCTGAATAGCCATGTTAATCTTTTAAAATTTAGTTCAAGTTATATGCTCTGCCCAGACTTCAAAGAGTATGGGCTATAAATTCACTGGCAGAGAAAAATTGGAACGGGTGTTTGTATGTCACTTGGAGAGGTGGAGTGCATTTTTTGTGAGCATCGTGTACAGTGATGCCAGATCGAGGATCTGCCGCCAGCTATCTCAACCCCATACTGTCTTGAATCTGTTTCCTTGCAAGACACATATATGCGATAAACCAAAAATGCTTAGCCCATTTCCCCAAACTTGATTTCAATGCGATTCGCTTGACTTAATTATATTCTACGCAGTTCAAGGGCAGGACAGTGTCGGAGTGGACTTCAGGTGGTGGAGGTGTGTGTGTGTGGGGGGGGGGGGGGGCGGGGGGGGGTAGGTTTCATGTTGGTAAGGCGGAAATGGAAGTAAAAGCCGGTATTCTGACAGCAGCATACTTTAGAGTTTGATTTTTCGATAAGTAATCCGCGTTGGATGCAAAAACGTTACATCTGGGCGCGGTGGCTCAGTTGGTAGGGGTGCAGGCTGCAAGCCGAGAGGTACTCTGTTCGAACCCCACCTGTGGCAACCAGGTTGTGTCCTTGGGCAAGACAGTTCACCCCCATTGCCCACGTTGGGGCATGGTGGCGTTGTGTACTAAGGCCTACTGCTCCTCGTGGATGGAGCACCTGTCTTCAACCAATGTTATAACCCTGCTTGTGTGGAGCTACCATGTTGTGGAGCTAAGAGTTGCTTGCCATTGTTCGATGGTTCTCTCCGGGTAATCCGGCTTCCTCCATCCGTAAAAATGTCGTGGTCATGATTAGCCATTGTGCATAAATATGTGGCTTTAAACACCAATAACTAACTAACTAAAAACGGTACATAATTTGGTTCTTCAATCAGAAATCTGTTGAAATCAGTGTTTTGGTCTTCAGTCAGAAACCTGTTGAAATCGGTGTTTTATCGCCGAATGGGGTGGGGGATAAACCCCATATATTGAAAAAATATGGGGTTTATCCCCACCCAATCGGCGATAAACTTCGACTCTACTAAAGAATTTTCATCGAAAAGGAATTTTCAGCAGAAAAACTATTAAATCACAAGTCTGCTTTCGTGCACAATGTTTCTAAAACTGTTACAAAATTTATCAGTGTGAACTTCAAAATTTTATTTAGAAAGCCTCAACAGTTATCTACCGACGTATTTTATTCATTTTACAGAAACGGTCATCACTTTGTGATCGTAAGTTTCACTTGGGCCCGAATTTCTCAACAAACGTACCGATGTTGTGGAACGATTCAGATTTATGTTTTGATCTGTATCCAAATCCATCAAAACAAAACTCCTTGCAACAACCTCGAAACCCTCAGGTAAAAATAGATTATGCTATCCGTTACGCCATTGGTAAACAAACATGTCGGCTGCTGGCGTAAAATGACAACAACGGTGAGCTTTTGAGTGAAATCAAGGGAAAATGAAGACCCACCGATAAGGTAGTAATGCGAAAATTTTCTCCTTCATCTATTCTTTAATTTGAGTGGTTGATTATAATTGAATAACAAACAGAACAGATACGCAATATAGTCTTACGCCAAGTATGTTTTGGAAAATACTTAATACTAATAGTATTAGTATTATCAGACACGGGGTAACGAATTTATCTATTGACTTTCCGTTTTAGAAGTACAATCTATTTCATGTATGAACACACACAGCATGAGTTCTTTTATCTTCCATTGTTGAGCCATACAGGTTTCTGTGGAATTTTTGTGCAAAAGAGTTTTTGTGAAAATATGCCGATATGACTGGTATAAAAAAATTATTGAATTTCTTTTTTGTCTCAAAAACATAGCTTATGAACCCCACATTGGAGGGTACTCGACAAGCTCATTCCAATAACAAGGGGTCATGAGCTATATTTTGGAGGTAAAAAATTAAAATATAATACATGTACACTGTAAAACTGGAATGACGCGTCTTCTACGGGGTACGGACAATTTGTAGATTTTGGAACGAGGCTTCCACAGGGTATGGGAAATTTGTCAGTGTCAAGGCAGACGTATCGTGGGTTTCAATGAATATGGTCTCATACCACGTATCTATCAACCAATCAAATCAAAAAATTCACTTTAGTCAATAGATACTAAATATTACATCTCGATCATTGTTCAAGAATCAACTTATTATGGGTAGAAATTTCAAAGATCCCATCCCATGCTAACCATGTTAATTATTGTTATGGAAATCTGGTAACACAAACAAATATGTGGTACTGGAGAAAAACTAGCCACGTCAGGCCGTAGAGCATGAAAATACTTCTCAAAACACACAGTAGGAATTTACATCTAAGAGTACTAAGACCATGCTCTAAGGTGCCGAATAATAGTGTTGGCACTATTAATTTTGGAGAGAAGTGCCGACCATCACTTTTATTTGATAATGAGACATAGAGTGAAAACGCCATCACTATTATTAATATTTGATGAAAATGCAAGCCATCTCTGTTATTCAGCCATCACTATTATTTGGCACATGAGAGTACTCTTGGGAAGTTGTGTTCCTAATAAAAGTACAGGTGGGAATAAAAGTACGGGATGGAACATTTATCAAAATTAAATAAAAGTACAGACCCAAATAATAGTACAGGCCTGAGGGTGGAAATCCATTGAGGGAATGGGGGGAGTAGTGCTAGTTATTTTTATCAAAATGCCAGCATATTTTCCAGTACTATAAGTTATAATGTATATATATCAGTGCTGGAAATGAACAACAACATTGACGGGTGCAGTTTTAAGCTCCCGTGAATCCAGAGACGTGAGCAAATTGCACCCGTAAAATGTTAGTATATGAATTTTCGAGGGAATACTGTCACCAAACACCTGAAACCTTAACCCTAAACCCTTTGAACTCTTAGTGGTATCTTCCATGTCAGTTCAATGGCAGCAATTAGTAGAGTCCATATTCATTATTTGGGGTAGACCAATCAATATTTTCAACCTGCTGCCGAACGTTGAAAATATTGATTGCTCTACCCCACACATTTCCTGAACAGCCATCCTATTTAATGACGTTATGATGTATAATGTTCCTGGCCAGACAATCGCCCGATCGGGTCCAAGGGGCAACATGTATACATGTAAGGAATTTCTGAATTATGACTGTAACTTGCCATTGGCTGCAGAGTGCTGCTTTCTCAAAACAACACAAATTTATATGCACTCACTGTACATTAGTGCTCCACAATATTTTTCAACAAGTGCATTTTTTAGCTCCCGTAAAATAGAAAATACGGGTGGTGACGGGAGCAATAGCACTCGGACCCGTCTCATTTCCAGGACTGATGTATTGCAGTTTGTTTTATTAAAGAAAACTAATGGGCGTGCTCCTCAGCTGCCAGCTCCTCAACATTCTAACTCTGTTCAAGCTCCACTCAAGCAGGGTTACAGCGGTTGGAGACATTTGCACAATCGACGTGCAGTACGCCTTAGTACACGGCGTCATCGTACCCCATGTACGCAACCGGGATAAAGTGCCTTGCCCATGAACACAACGCGGGACGTCCTGGACGGGGATCAAACACGGGACCTCGAGCATAGAAGTTCAACAGTCTACCACTGAGCCACCGCGCTGAGCGCGCTCCCCAGAACGGATATTAAAATACAAAGTATCACATACATTACAGAGACAAACACCATATTCACAAAATCGACAACAAATAAATTAGACAACTCGAGGTCGTTCAGCAAAAAATATATTCATAAAATAGCAAATATCTGAGAAAGAACTTCTTCACACAAAAAAATATGCCACGCCTGGAATAGTCTCCCTAGTACAGCCGCATTGCTTGTGCAGATGCAGGCAACTGGAAAATATTCACACAACTCATTGAAAAACACTTACGGAATTGAATATACTCTGCTGAATAACTTCCATTTCGATTTTCGACATAATATTCACATTCCGCCAATAACAAAACAAAATTACAGACTGAAATTAATCCGTTTACTGGCAAAAAGGCTTAGACCCGAGAAATGATGATGATGATAATGATGATGCCATTCTGGCCAGTCATCGGTTGATTGTAGCAGGTAGCGCAAAGTGATTTTGAGTGCTGCCGCGTTACTGCTGTAACAGATCGAGGGATAAGTTCGGGACCCGAGGCTCAAACCGTCGACCTTCTCGTAAAGCGACCTATTTACCTCGAGACCGAGCCAACCAAGCTGGTTGGTAAACGGCCTTATACGTAGACCGCTGCTTTGCGATATCAATTTTTTCTATCCATGATAAAAAGGAATACCATGGGAACAAAGATCAAAGATCTGCGGAGAACAAAGAGCCGCGATGTACCACAACCTCCCTCCCCCCCCCTCCCCCACCCCAAGCGTATTTGTTTCAGGAGATCTTATAAGTTGCGAAGAAGAACAGTGTACTGGTAAGTTAATTACTGGTTTAGTGCTGGAGTGGAGGTGAGTGAGTTTCGTGTGACTGCCAGCCTGGTGGAAGCAGGGATAGCGGAGCCAGCTGGAGGGATGGGGTAGGCCTCAGTTCATTCCCATCAATTCCTTGGACTACAGTGTTCAAAATATTTCAAAATAGCAAACGAATAAGTTTTGCTAACACCCACATTATTATCATAGCGGATGTGCTCACCTAAATTGATCGTTAACCAATGACACTTTCATCTTACCCAACGTAACGGCCAAAACCGGCCAGCGCGATTCTCAAAAATCGCCAATGAATTTTTATTATTTTTTCATTTTTTGTCTCAAAAACATAGGTTATGACCCCTCGTTGGAACGAGCTCGTCGAGCTCGTTCCAACGAGGGGTCATAACCTATGTTTTTGAGACAAAAAATGAAAAAAATTAGTTATTCAAGAATTTTTTTTGCAAGTGTCGTCTGCTTTTCATGTTAGGTAAAGGGATGTTAGTGTTGGCGCTAGAGTACTACTATTTCCGCAAAATGGTGTGAAATTACCTAGGCCTATTGTGCGAGCGCGGTTGCTCAGTGGTTAGAAAATGGTACTTCAAACCGAAATGTCCAGGGTTCGACCCAGACGAGCGGTAATTGAGTTGTATCCAAACTTCTTTTTGTCGGGTAATATTAAACCCACACTGTTGCCGGTGTTGTGGATAAACGAAGCAGTTGGTGGTCCAATGTTATAATTGCCCCTGATTTCTGTAGCAATTTTATAGAGTTCTGTGTTTTAGAAATTTTACAGACAGCTGAATTTATTCCGGACAAATAGTCAAATGCATTAAAAGGCGGTAAGAGCACTCAACCAGTGATTATCTCTTAACCCGCTGAGTATTTTCTAAATATCTTCACCAAATCCAGTCATGGCTGCTTTGAAGCAGCCACGACTAGATTTGATGAACAATGCATTAAAGTTGGACTCAAGAAATCGTTTGTCAAAAGATTGGGACAAATTATGCGTGAAAATTTGGTTATTTATTTATTTATTTATTGGTGTTTAAGGTCACATACTTATGCACAATGGCTAATCGTGACCGTGACAGTTTTACGGGTGGAGGAAGCCGGAGTACCCGGAGAGAACCACCGAGCAACGACGAGCAGCTGTCAGCTCTCCAACATCGTAACTCTGAACTCTGCACCGCAGCACAGGCAAGGTTAGATTGGTTGAAGACATGCGCACCATCGACGTGCAATACGCCTCAGTACACAGCGTCATCGTGCCCCCATGTAGGCAATCGGGATGAAGTGTCTTGCCCAAGGACACAACGCGGTTGCCGCAGGTGAGATTCGAACCGAGGACCTCTCGGCTTGCAGCCTGCACCTCTACCAACTGAGCCACCGCGCCCCCAAAATTTGGTTAGGTATGCTCAAATTTTATTTATTTTAGTGGCAAGTGACTTCCTGTTCTGTGCAGGAATATCTGCCAACAGCATGTTAGGAGTAACACATTACCCAAACTCCCTCATGGAGATGATGCACCCCACAACGCAATGCAGACTCGAGACTGTTGCTTACTAGTAATCCGACCTCTCGTTCTTCGGGAGGCAGATGTACACCACAAATATTGGATAATTTGCATTTACCAACAATGCACTTTACAAAATGTCGATTGGCCGATAACGGTAAACATCGTATTTCCAATCTCTCCAGCCATACACGCAGTTACAATGAACAATTTGAGCTGGTTATAGGACTGGCTTTTTACCAACAGACCCCAAAGACCTTCTCCAATGAAGATACCCATTTACTTCATAATATAATTCGATTGGAAATGATACATGCTGACCAACAACATCGCTCCATTGACACCAATAGTTTGCCATCACATACAGCACAGATCGCTCCTACCAGGAATCGTGCAAGCTGCGCCTACGCGGCAATCTGAGAAGAACGTCACCCCGGTACCTCTTCCCTACCACAAGCAACATGTCTACAAGGACAGCTGAGAGCTGAGCTCTTTTCTACCAGGAGCAGCCAGACTGCTGGGACGCCGCGACATGCTGACCAACGGCCTCGTTCTATTACATCTTCCCTACCTGGAGCAACATGTCTGCAAGGCCAACACTGCAAAGTTTTTCCCTACCAGAAGCGGCAGCTTGCTCTGCCATAGCAACATGCTGACCAACAGCATCTCCCCCTTATCATTTCCTACTTGGAGCAACATGCCTGCAATGCCAGTACAGACAGCATGACTCTTTCCTACAGAAGCTGCCAGCTTATGGGCCGCCGCGACCTGCTGACCAACAGCGCCGCTCCATTATCTCTTTTCTATTTAGAGGAATATGTGTGATAGGCCTTTAAAGACAGTAGGCTCTGTCCTGTCGGGAGCACATGGTCGCTGACCCGACGCCTCCGACAATTCCAGGCACGGTCAGTAGTTTATGGAAGAGGACGGTTGGGTACCAACCATTATCCACGCTCTGTCTCTTCGCCAAGCTAAGCGACCACTAGAACATTTTATACAAAGTACCACAACTAACATTCTGTTCTTGAACTACCAGGTTCCAGCGTTCGAGCGTCTATGCCAACAATTGCCCGAACGATTACCTGCTACCAGTAATTGTAAAACACGGCCTTGAAATAGCGATGCGCGTTCTTAATTGACAGACCCTTGGCCTTCCTACACCCACCGAATTGGAAAGCCTTCATTCAGAAAAGAGACTGTATGAATATACCTCATATACAGTACTCCATGCCCTCCATGCAAAGAGGGTTACCCTGTACACTCCGTATACCCGTATCCCACTCCCCCAGCAGGAGTGATATTATAACTGAGATTCCTCCTAGGGACGCACTTTTGTTTTCACCCGCCCACCTACGATACACGATAATCAATACACGAACTGATATTACATAATGGCGCATGAGTCCGCGCCAGAAGCATGAAGGCAAATCAGGTTGCTGTTGTATCTCAAATATATATATATTCACTGCATCACTGTCAAATAGTAGATTAGCTGAAAATACTCTCCTCCTTGCTACACAACTCATCATTTATATCTATTCAAGGACTAACAATATTTAGGAAGTAGACTTTATGATTCTGGAGAATCATGGCTTTTCCAGATGAGATTACATGATTTTTCATGACCCCAGAGTATCTGGTGAATTGTTTTTAACTGTCTCACTAAAGTTCCTTTATTGATGTCATATGAAAGGTGGGTATAGTAGTCTCAAATGACTCAGTTTGATAAAAATCTGTTTAGGTAAAAACCATCATTAGGGGTGGATAGGGTTAATATCAATATCGTCGACGGACAAGTTAATGACCGACAAAAGGAGTTATGTTTAACACTTACCCACTGAGCGCTGTGGCTATTTGTGAATGGTCCATTTTATCTCGAATGTATCCAAAATATTGATGTCTGGTAGCTTGTAGAGGGTTAACAAGTGCTAACCGGAATATTTTTCTATGCACCTGTAATGTCACACCAGAACTGCGAATGGCCATTTTTCTTAAAAATCTACAAAATGTTTTCCGAGAAATCCAGAGAGACCCTAGACATCCAGGCCAAAACGGGTTAAGGGTTGTTTTTTGAATACCCCTATTACTTACAAAAATAATTCTCAGTGAATTCTACTTCCACTTATGTTGCTGATCTCTCCTCTTCACTTTGGGTGCTGTCGGTACGCAAACACAGCCCATTTTATCAAAATATTGATGTTTGAGAACCTGCCTAGGGTTAACAAATGTTCACTGCAATATTTTGTACATGCAACTTGTAATGTCACACTAAGATCTGAGAATGGCCAATTTTTCTTGAAAATCTACGAGATGTTTTTAGAGAAATCCTCGGATAACATGAATTTTTAACCTTTTGAGGGGTATCTCTCTGTAACCAGTCCTAAACGGGTTAATGCTAGGTTTTGTGAATACCTTCGTTACATATAAAAAAAATGATCCTCGGTGAATTCCACTTCCAATGAAGGAGGTTACGTTTATCTCGTACACATTGGGTGTTATGGGTGCCAAAGAACAGCCCATTTTCTCAAAATGTCTATGCTTGGCAGCCCCTGGAGGGTTAACAAATGCTTACCGGAATATTTTCTCCATACAACTTGTAATGTCACACCAAGACCTGCGAATGGTCAATTTTCTTGAAAACTTACTAGACTTTTGGGGAGAAATCCACAGAAAACGGGAATTTTAAGCTTTTAAGGGGTATATCTCCTTAACCAGTCGAAAATGGGTTAAGACCTCGATTTTTGGATACCCTTACTACTTTCAAAAAATTTTCCCTATCGGTTTTGCGTCCGGTAAAAGATTAAGAAGTTACGTTTCTCTGTGGCATTCTCGTTTGATGTTGTTGGTGTCCAAAAACCGATTAGTTTTCAAAATATTGACATTTAGAAGTCCACGGAGGGTTAACAAATACTTACCGCAATATTTTATCCATGCAACTGGTAATGTGACACCAAGACCTATCAATGGCCATTTTCTCTTGAAAACCGACAAGATGTTTGTAAAGAAATCCAGGGAAAACATTAATTTTTAAGCTTTTGATGGATATCGCTATTAACCACCCCACAAGAGGTTAACGCTTGGTTTTTTGAATACCCTTATTACTTACAAAAATGGTCCTGGGTAAATTCCACTTCCAACAAAGGAGATTACGTTTATTTCTTTGGTATACATTGGGTGCTGTGCGTGTCCGAATACAGCCCATTTCAACAAAATTCCGATGCTTGGCAGCCTGTAAAGGGTTAATAAAAGCTCACCGGAATATTTTGTTCATGCAACTTGTAATGTCACACAAAGACCTGCGAATAGCCAATGTTTCTTGAAAACCTACAAGATGTTTTTTTGAGAAATCCACAGAAAATGGGAATTTTAAGCTTTTAAGGGGTACCTCTCTTTAGCCTCTCCAAAATGGGTTAAGACTTCGACTTTTGAATACCCTTACAAAAATGTTTCCGTATAAATTGTGCGCTCGATAAAAGAAGGCACTTTTCTTTGTGACGAACCCATTGGGTGCTGTTGGTGTCCAAAAACAGCCCATGTTATCAGAATTTTGACTTTTAGCAGCCCATGGAGGGTTAACAAATGCTCACCGGAGTATTTTGTCCATGCAGCTTCTATTGTCACACCAAGACCTGCGCGTGGCCAATTTTTCTTGAAAATCTACAAGACTCGTTTAGAAAAATCCACAGAAAACATGCATTTTTAACCTTTTGAGGGGTATCTCTCTGAACCAGCCCAAAACGGGTTAATGCTTGGTTTTGTGAATACCTTCGTTATATCCAAAAATGATCCTCGGTGAATTCCACTTCCATTGAAGGAGGTTACGTTTATCTCGCAAGTACATTGGGTGTTATAGGTGTCCAAGAACAGCCCATTCTCTCAAAATGTCTATGTTTGGCAGCCCCTGGAGGGTTAACAACTGCTTACCGGAATATTTTGTCCATGCAACTTGTAATGTCACTCCAAGACCTGCGAATGGTCAATTTTCTTGAAAACTTACTAGATTTGTGGGGAGAAATCCACAGAAAACGGGAATTTTAAGCTTTTAAGGGGTACATCTCCTTAACCAGTCGAAAATGGGTTAAGACCTCGATTTTTGGATACCCTTACTACTTACAAAAAAATTTCCCTATCGGTTTTGCGTCCGGTAAAAGAAGTTACGTTTCTCTGTGGCATTCCCGTTTGATGTTGTTGGTGTCCAAAAGTTTTTCAAAATATTGACATTTAGCAGCCCATGGAGGGTTCACAAATACTTAACGGAATATTTTATCCATGCAACTGGTAATGTGACACCAAGACCTATCAATGGCCATTTACTCTTGAAAACATACACGATGTTTGTAGAGAAATCCAGGGAAAACATTAATTTTTAAGCTTTTGAGGGTTAAATCGAAAATTCCGCTTGGTACCTTTTTAGATTTTGTGCCCCTCTATGAGTGTACAAAATTTTGTGAAAATCGGTTCGAAAATGGCTTCTGAATCGTACGGACAAAATGTGTGGAAGAACCCCCCCCCCCCCCCCCACCCGCCCCGAAAAAAAAAAATCCGTAGAAAAAAAATAGTCTTTTCCAGAGGGAAAAGCCTAGTTAGTTGCAGAGTCCAGAATACAACGGAGCCGTGGCCAAGATATGCGTATATTGAACACGCCAACACTCTGAAATTTGGTAAGTTAAAAATTAACCTAAATCAACTTGGTTGAGCGAATATTCACTCAACCCAGTTGATTTGTTTTTTTTTACTCAACTGGTTTTAGAGTGAAATCGGCACTCTTTCGTAGTTGCGTTATACGTTTTATGGATAGTTTTCTGAACTTGTTGTTGTTGGGTTCTAGGTAAATTATGTTCCCGGTAGCACGGTGGGTATCTTTATAAATGGATCCAATTAGAATTTTCTCATTTTAAGTATACTGTATCCTTGGAGTCATGCAGACAGTCTCTCTCTGAACTGAAAAGGAGTTAATTGATGTCTTGTGGAATGTCTGTCTCTTATCGTTAAAGAACTCCGAAATACGCTTGGAGGGTGGCCGTGGGGGTAGGTATTCGGAGCTGGGATCGCGTACACATATCTAAATACATTTTTTTTCTCTGCTTCGGTGAATAAACTCATTGTAAATGCAATTTTTACTAGAGAAACAGAATTTACTGCACCCAGTAAATTTAAGTCTGTGTGAAAAGGGTTAAAGTATCAGGAATGAACTATACAGAAAGAGAATTTATGGAGGCTTATTTTCAGGAGTAAAATATTTTTAAACAAATCAGAAATGGGTTTTCGTTAACAGTATTTATACAGATATTCATACTGGAATCAGAACAATTATTTATAAGAAACCAGAAAAGGCATAAATGTGACCAGAATTCAAAGGGTTCGATACTCGAATCAGAAATGGACATTTTTGGCTCTGCCCACTAATCTGAGTGATGAAATACGTTCATAAACTTTAGAAATGCATTAAGATGTAATAATATTTCATTTCCCAGTAATTCTGAATAATACGCACTTGATGACTTTGGTGATCGCTTTCAGGCGGACCCCTAGGTGACCTCCGTGACCTTGACCCATATTTTGAATTTCCATCAAGTGTCGACTCATTTGGTGTTAGTTCCAGGCCCATTCATCATACCATGATTGAGATATGAGCATGACCCACTTTCAAAAATGTTGGCTACGCCCACTTTTTTAACATAAAAATGCATGTATGGACCTCAGGAATGCTTTGGGGAGTCAAAAAATGTGATTTCCAGCAAATATGAAAAATGCACTTAATAACCCCTAGCTGACCTCCTTGACCCTGACCTATATTTTCAATCTCCATCAAGTGTCGACTCATTTGGTGTTAGTCCCAGGTCCATTCATCATACCATGCTTGAGATACAAGCGTGACCCACTTTCAAATTTTTTGGCCACGCCCACTTTTTTAAGTAAAAATGCATGTATGAATCTCAGGAATGCTTTGGGGGCAAAAAATGTGATTTCCAGCAATTGTGAAAAATGCACTCAATGACCCCTAGGTGACCTCCATGATCTTGACCCATATTTTGAACCTCCATCGAGTGTCGAGTCATTTGGTGTTGGTCCCAGGTCTATATGTCATACCACGCCTGAGGTATGGGCGTGACATACTTTCAAAAATTTTGGCCACGCCCACTATTTTTTATATAAAAATGCATGTGTGTACATCAGGAATGCTTTGGAGGGGGGGGGGGGGGGGCAAAAAATGTGATTTCCAGCAATTATGAAAAATGCACTCAATGACCCCTAGGTGACCTCTGTGACCTTGACCCATATTTTGAACCTCCATCAAGTGTCGAGTCATTTGGTGTTGGTCCCAGGTCTATACGTCATACCACGCCTGAGGTATGGGCGTGACCCACTTTCAAAAAATTTTTGGCCACGCCCACTTTTTTACGTCAAAATGCATGTGTGTACGTCAGGAATATTTTGGAGGGTCAAAAAATGTGATTTCCTGCAATTCTGGAAAAATGCATTCAATGACCCCTAGGTGACCTCCGTGACCTTGACCCATATTTTTAATCTCCATCAAGTGCCGACTCATTTGGTGTTGGTCCCAGGTCCATACGTCATACCACGCCTGAAATATGGGCGTGACCCACTTTCAAAAATTTTGGCCACGCCCACTTTTTACGTCAAAATGTATGTGTGTACGTCAGGAATACTTTAGGAGGTCAAAAAATGTGATTTCCAGCAATTATGAAAACTGCACTCAATGATCCCTATGTGACCTCCGTGACCTTGACCCATATTTTGAACCTCGATTGAGTGTTGACTCATTTGGTGTTGGTCCAAGGTCCATAGGTCATACCACGCTTGAGATATTGGCGTGACCCATTTTCAAAATTTTTTGGCCACCCCCACTTTTTTATGTCAAAATGCATGTGTGTACGTCAGGAATACTTTAGGGGGTCAAAAAATGTGACTTCTAGCAAATCTGAAAAATGCACTCAATGACCCCTAGGTGATCTCTGTGACCTTGACCCATATTTGAATCTCCATCAAGTATCAACTCATTTGGTGTCGGTCCCAGATCCATACGTCATACCACACCTGAGATATGGGCGTGACCCACTTTCGAAAATTTTGGCCACGCCCACTTTGTTTTACGTCAAAATGCATGTGTGTACGTCAGGAATACTTTAGGGGGTCAAAAAGTGTGATTTCTAGCAATTCTGAAAAAATGCACTCAATGACCCCTAGGTGTCCTCCGTGACCTTGACCCATATTTTGAGTCTCCATCAAGTGTCGACTCATTTGGTGTTGGTCCCAGGTCCATATGTCATATCATGCCTGAGATATGGGTGTGACCCACTTTCCAAAAATTTTGCCACGCCCACTTTTTTACGACAAAATGCATGTGTGTACGTCGGGAATACTTTAGGGGATCAAAAAATATGATTTCCAGCAATTCTGAAAAATGCACTCAATGACCCTTAGTTGACCTCCGTGACCTTGACCCATATTTTGAACCACCATTGTGCATCCACTCATTTGGTGTTGGTCCCAGGTCTGTAGGTCATACCATGCCTGAGATATGGGCGTGACCCACTTTCAAAAATTTTGGCCACGCCCACTAACTTTTTTTTACATAAAAATGCATGTGTGTACATCAGGAATACTTTAGGGGGTCAAAAAATGTGATTTCCAGCAATTCTGAAAATGCATTCATTGACCCCCTAGGTGACCTCTGTGACCTTGACCCATATTTTGAATTTCCATCAAGTGTCGACTCATTTGATGTTGATCCCAGGTCCATACGCCATACCACACCTGAGATATGGGCGTGACCCACTGTCAAAATTTTTGGCCACACCCACTTTTTTACGTCAAAATGCATGTGTGTACGTCAGGAATACTTTGGGGGGGGGGGGGGGGTCAAAAATTGATTTCCTGCAATTCTGAAAAATGCACTCAATGACGCCTAGGCGACCTCCGTGACCTTGACCCATATTTTGAATTTCCATCAAGTGTCGACTCATTTGGTGTTGGTCCCAGGTCCAATACGTCATACCACGCCTGACATATGGGCGTGACCCACTTTCAAAATTTTTGGCCACGCCCACTTTTTTATGTCAAAATGCATGTGTGTACGTCAGGAATACTTTAGGGGGTCAAAAAATGTGATTTCCAGCAATTATGAAAAATGCACTCAATGACACCTAGGTGACCTCCGTGACCTTGGCCTATATTTTGAATCTCCATCAAGTGTCGACTCATTTCGTGTTGGTCCCAGGTCCATACGTCATACCATGCCTGAGATATGGGCGTGACCCACTTTCAAAAATTTTGACCACGCCCACTTTTTTTTACGTCAAAGTGCATGTGTGTACGTCAGGAATACTTTAGGGGGTCAAAAAATGTGATTTCCAGCAATTCTGAAAAAATGCACTCAATGGCCCCTAGGTGACCTCCGTGACCTTGAACCATATTTTGAACCTCCATCGAGTGTCTACTCATTTGGTGTTGGTCCCAGGTCCATACGTCATACCACGCCTGAAATATGGACGTGACCCACTTTCAAAAATTTTGGCCACACCCACTTTTTACGTCAAAATGCATGTGTGTACGTCAGGAATACTTTAGTAGGTCAAAAAATGTGATTTCCAGCAATTCTGAAAACTGCACTCAATGATCCCTATGTGACCTCCGTGACCTTGACCCATATTTTGAACCTCGATCGAGTGTTGACTCATTTGGTGTTGGTCCCAGGTCCATAGGTCATACCACGCTTGAGATATGGGCGTGACCCATTTTCAAAATTTTTTGGCCACGCCCACTTTTTTTACGTCAAAATGCATGTGTGTACGTCAGGAATACTTTAGGGGATCAAAAATCAACGAGATAGGGCAATTCGTTGTGATGAGTAGACAGAAGACCAGAAGAAGAAGAAGAAGAAGAAGAAGAAGAAGGAGAAGAAGAAGAAGAAAGAAGAAGGAAAAAAAGAAAGAAAAAGAAAACCGTGCAAAAACAATAGTCCGTGTGTTTCACACAGACTAATAATTTGTTTCGTGATTCCTTGCACTACACTCGGAATAATCCCCCGTTTCACAGCAATTTCCTTCATTCTTGAGGTATCGAGGTATCTATATCCTTGCAACTTGTCAGATGATTCAAATTGGGATCCAATAAACGAAATGACGTTGAGTAAATTTCATTACCTTTGCCTCCTGCAGAGACCACGCTCTTTTAAAAACCGTTGCAAAACCTTTTTTTATTTTTGTTTTGTTTTATGAAGTGATAGCCCTGTGATTAAACGATAGAACGTGCAATATCTTATTATCATAATTGAGTCTTAATCTAAAGAAAAACCGGATAAGGCATCCAGTATCTTCCACTGTGACTAGTAATGGCGTTTGGCTAAAATCTCGTGCGCACGATTTTTAATCTTGTGCGCACGCCTTTTTAATCTCGTGTGCATGACTTTTAATCTCGCGCGCACGACTTTTAATTTCGTGCGCACGACTTAATCTCGTGCGCACGACTTTAAATCTCGTGCAATCTCGTGCGCACAACTTCTTATTTTTTAATTTTTTTCTCGGCATGTCACCAGCAGGGCTCCGTAGTTAATATCGAATAAAAAAACCGCGAAAGTGCATTGAATTAAGAAAATGGAAATAATCAGGTAATGTGTGATTATCGGTCCTTATTTCAGCAACTGATTCGCGCTCCCGCGTTGTGTCCTCGGGCAAGACACTTAACCCTGTATAAACTCTTTCAACGCTTAGCTTCTGAATGGCGGTGAACCAACTTACATGGGGGCAAAATGACGCTTAGCTGGAATTCCAGCGGAGAATAACTAATTTTGCAGTTTTGATATTTACGTGCTATTCTCCGCTGGAAATCTAAACGATCTTCTCCTTGCAGTCGTTCGTAACAGATTTTCGGTACGAACGGTTTGGACGTGTCAAAAACACTAAATACCTACCTTGACAATGTAATTTCGATTCCAATTTGAAGATGGTCATCATCCCTTCTACAATTCTGAACAAAATGACGGCTGAGCATGGTGCATTTCATGCATAAGAGACAATTATAATCAACGAACCCCCTGTTTTTTCTCACAAAACAAAACAAACAAACTGGGGCATACTAGACAGTCGTGACGTTTTTGTTTTGCGCGTGCTGAAAATAATCAAAATATGGAACTCCGGAATTTGAAATGGACTGGCATTTCCTTATTATCTCATACAACAAAACGGGACTCTTTTCGAGCTTTGTGTTAAAATTATTTGAGGATATTCGGGAGTAACTTTTATACAAAAGAATATGATTCTTCTAAATCACTTACAGAAACATTAAAATATGTCATAAAAATAAAATGATGATCGTAAAATGCTATAAACAGTGAATATGCGAGTTCTTTGTGTCACACAGTCAGGGCCGGGGAGAGAAAATTTGGGCTAATTTGTGTGTGTGTGGGGGGGGGGGGATGGGGGAATGGCGGCGCCATGATTTCAAGTTGGGGGGGGGGGGGGAGGCTAAGTAAGATATGGGGACTAAGGTCGAGACCGAAGGCATCTCTAGAACGCCACAGGCCTGAGCTAGAGAAGGTAGTTTAGCGATTTGAACGCAGTGGCTACCTACTTGTAAGGGGGGTAGTCACTACGTTCAGATCCCGAAGTAGGGAGGACAGAGCCCCTCTCGTTTGTGTGTGTGTGGGGGGTGGGGGGGTGGGGGAGTCTGGGGGATCTCCCTATGAAAAACTTTAATATTAGGACGCCCTGGGAGCGATATCTGAGCGTTTCTCCAACAATGACATGATGTGTATTGTGTGCCGTTTGCGGGTGTGATATATGCGGGTGAAAACCACGGTCATATAGTAATTTGAAGTTTGATTTTGGGAGACGGAGGGAACTTTGGGGGGGGGGGGGGGGCGGGCGACCCGAGGCCCCTCTGTGGCTCCGCCACCGGTTAGGGGAGGATATTTCTGCGAGGGCAGATTTCAATTTAGGGGGTCCTATATATAAGTAATATACGGGGGAACAAGGTCGAGATGCTGAAGGCATCTCCCAAATGCCACAGGCCTGAGCTAGAGGAGGATGAAGAGGAGGTAGTTTAGAGCGATCTGTACGCAGTGGCTAACCGCTTGTAAGGGGCTAGTCACTATGTTCAGATCGCTGGACTTGGGAGGAGGGAGGTGTGTATGTGGGGGGAGGGGGTCTGGGGGGATCTCCCTTGAAAGAACTTTTATATTAGGACGCCCTGGGAGCGATATCTGAGCGTTTCTACAACAATGACATGATGTGTATATTGTGTACATAATGTATGAGAGAATTACAATATTTTCATCGATTTTCTGGTCGTTTAGATTTACTTCAAACGTTTTATTTACCCCTTTTTTTTATAAAACCACGAGGTGGGTGCATATGATTAAAAGATATGTTGATATGCTTTAGATCTACAGACAGCGCCAACGGATGCACGTAAACGCAATGTGGTAGTGGTGTCGGGGGGGGGGGGGGGGGGGTTGTTACGGGTTCATTTTAATAGTAAATTTCATTTTTTCGAAGTGGCTATTTCATAGGCTTCTGAGATATAGCCAATCGACTATTCCACAGGCCCCGGCGAAATAACTGCCAACAGCTAATTAGCATTTTCTCTGCCCTTGAATTAAAGAGTCGCAGAAAGCTATTAAAAATGTTTACTAAGTTCGTGTAATTCATACATTCGATTCTTTTTCCACTTCATTCATGTTAAATTGAAATGTCACAGATCGTCCCTCAGATGTCTATGGAGCCCGGGAAGTGACAGGCTTCTCTCTCTTTTTATTTCGTTTTAACGAAATATTATTTCGTTTTAACGAAATATTATTTCGAAATAACGAAATAATATTTCGAAATAACGAAATAATTATTTCGTTTTAACGAAATATTATTTCGAAATAACGAAATAATATTTCGAAATAACGAAATAATTATTTCGTTTTAACGAAATATTATTTCAAAATAACGAAATAATATTTCGAAATAACGAAATATTATTTCGTTTAAACGAAATAATATTTCGAAATAAGGAAATAATATTTCGAAATAACGAAATAATTAATTCGTTTTAACGAAATAATATTTCGAAATAACGAAATAATATTTCGAAATAACGAAATAATTAATTCGTTTTAACGAAATGAGTATCTGTAACGGCAAACAGGGCCAGATTACACCGCCTCACTACTTTTCGATTGCAAATTCTGCTTACTTAGCTAAGTAACACGGTTACGTATTCTAGCAAAATATCAATTTGACTCATTAAAATTAATGACTTCACTTTATTGTGGAATAAATTTAGTGGTATTCACTTGAAACGCGCTCCGATCAATTAACGTTATGATCTCTCCGTTTTTCGCGATATGTGTATTACCAGAGTTTTTTGGGTGTTGTTCCGTATATCATAGCGTGGTTTATCGGTGCAGAAGGAAAGTGAAGCGGCGGAAAGTCCAAGGGTATCCCCCCCTACATAGTTTCTCGCCCCTCCCCTCCTCCCTCCTAAGAAACCAGGCCCGATACCGATAGACTATAAATGGCCGACAAAAGTAGTAATGGAAAGCAGAGAACTACATTATACGATGCAAAGGCGTACAGGCCATGGTGACTCGATGGGAGGGGGGGGGGGGGGCTGCGAAGTCGGGGAAAATCAATTTTTTTCATGCAGTTTTCATAACTTTGGGGGGCAAGCTTCACTGACATACCTATAGTGTCAAACATTTAATCTATTGTCTTTAAATAAGGGATACCGCCCCATAAGACCGAACTTGGAACCAAAGTCCGTAATATTTTATTATATATTTGTTGGCGTGGTACGTCTCACAGGACGTGCCACACCAAAACATTATATTACGGACTTTGTGTGCTAGTTTGGACTACAGTCTTATCAGGATGATAACGCGTCTGATGACTTCGGATACACAGACCTAACAGTTTGAAAAAAAAAACTTTTCCCGAGAGAGCATGCCCCATGCTGTTGGGAGTGCGGGGAGAAGGGGGGGGGGGGGGGGGGGCGCCTATAAATATTTCTGTCGGAAAATAATTGTTGAATTTGTAGATTTTAGATTTTAGATTTAGATTATTTTATTTAACGGTATAGATAGAATGTGATACAATAGTTCATTGAAATACATTAACATTATCATAACTTGCATTGGAAACACATTTATAAAAAACACATTTATAAGACAAAACAAGTCAATATCTATACCGTAGGGAGATGACATAGCCAGATTGGCTGTCTACCTGCCGTCTCCCACACGTATTAGCCTAATTGTTAGCACTGTACACAAATCCAGGGGTCTGTTGTAATCTATGAAGCTGGATTTTTACACCTATTGACATCAGAAGTTAAGGACTTGGCCGGTCAGACATTGCATATTTTGTAGGATATCTTGTAGGACGAGATAACAGAGAGACAATTTGTCTTACGGTACGTGTAGAGCCGAGCATCACCACGAACATTTTGGGGGCGGACATCACACCTACTAAGTCATATAAAGGACAAGCAAAGCCTCCGCCAATGGACCCCCGTGTCAACCCGGGGGCCAATCATCCGTAATTTCTCCCACCTCCCCCATACAGCCCTGTAATCGATAATTCATTGGCCGGACGAAACCCCACCCCACGAGCGCCCCAATGACATTCCGCTCTCCGCGAATCGTAGTTGTTATTTCCTTCATGGAATTCGATATAGGAGATCTTGTAATAGTACAGCTCTGTTTTGGTGACTAAGTTGAAACTTGATTATTTACGTACTTTTGAGAATTGTAGATGTAGAATCATCTTGTGCTGTTATGCCTACATTCCTGACAATAAGGATTGTCACACTCTACGTTATTTGGATACTGGGAAATGAATTTTTGCGTTAGCAGTCTTTTGAATATTTTTCTGTTTGAGATAGTTCTTATTTCTTGGTCAAGCTCATTCCATAACTTGGGAAACGCTTGAATTGGAAGCCTGTCTAGTGCTCTTGTACGGGTTCTGCTAATGTGTAGCATTTCTGATTGTCGCGTTGCTCTCTGTGAGGTAAGTTCTGGTTGTGTGAAAAATGATTGAAATGACGAGGGGAGTCCTCCATTTTTCCAATCAAATATGAAAAGGCATGCTTGAAGTTTAAACATGTCATTAATTTTGAGTATTTTATCTTTGGCAAACAGGGGATCAGTGTGGGCATTGTATTTGGAATTATTAATAATACGAACTGAATGTTTCTGCATGATGAAAATTTTTCTAATAGTTCTGGCATTACCCCAAATATGGATTCCATATAGCATATGACTGTGGATGAGAGTAAAATATAGCGTCTGCATAGCTTTATGGGGCAGAACTTTTTTCACCTTTTTTAAGGCGTAGTTTACCCGTCCTATTTTAGAGCACAATTGCGAGATATGAGAGCTGTACGAAAGGTTATCGTCAATGTTGATACCAAGGAATTTTAGTGATTTTTCTGTTTCATTACATCCTGTTCGTTGTATCGTTTTGTCTTGTATGCGTATATTTACATTTTCGATGCCTCTCGTGTTACGAGTGGGGTTTATAAATACATATTTTGTTTTGCTTGCATTTAAAACAAGTCGATTTGCTAAGCACCAATCGCTTATTTTATTTAGTTCCTCGTTAATGTATTTGGCTAAATTACTTGCGTTAGGACCAGACGCGTAGACTGTTGTGTCATCCGCAAAAGAAAGTAGGTTTAGCAATGTCGAACGGCCAATATCGTTTATATACAGTAGAAATAGAATTGGGCCAAGTACGGAGCCTTGGGGAACTCCACATGTTATTTCGGTCATCTCAGAATTATATTCACTGTATTTTGTGTACTGAGACCTGTTGGATAGGTAACTTTTAAACCAATCGTTACAAATTCCCCTGAATCCATACCTTTCCAATTTAGTTAACAGTATGCCATGGTTTATCGTATCAAAAGCTTTTGAGAAATCTATGAAAACGGCTAATGTTATGTCTTTAGTTGGTTTATTATTTTCTATTCCAATATGTCTGAGAAATTGCATAACAGGGTGTATTGTACTGTGTTTTTTTCTGAAGCCATATTGATGCTGGTAAAGAATATCAAATGTGTTCAAATAATTGACCATTCTATTGGCCATTAACTTTTCTAGAAGTTTTGAGAAGGCTGGTAAAATACTTATTGGTCTGTAATTGTTGAATTGCCTTTCGTCCCCAGTTTTAAAGATAGGAATTACTTTGGCGATTTTCATTCTATCAGGCACAACTCCGCTGATAAAGGATTGATTGGCAATATGACCAATAATTTCAGCTAAAACAGCTATGCTATTTTTCAAGATGTAAGTCGTAATACCATCACAGTCTTCAGAGTTTTTGGCCTTCATTCGATTGGCAATATTTAGTACTTCATTGGGGGTAACAGGTGTTATGAAAAAATTATTTCGGTTTGGAGGGTCCATGTAATCTATAAAATGTTTGTCAGTTTGTTTTAGATCCTCACTAGTTCGTCTTCCTATATTTGTAAAAAAGTTATTAAATTCTAAAGCTATTTCGTACGGATCATTTGTTTTATGGTTATTCTCTTTGATAAAGGTTGAGGGTAAACCTGCCGTCCGACTTGCTTTTTTTTATTGCTTCGTTGAGTATCTTTCAAGTTCCTCTCAAATTATTTTTATTCTCATTTAATATTTTATTGAAGTACATTACTTTACTTTGCTTTTTAATTCTATTGAAGATTTTACAATAATTTTTATAATTTTTTGTATTCTGTTCCGTTGGGGATTTAATTTTTTTATTGTAAAATTTTGACTTGGTGATTGAGGAAGTCATAAGGCCCCTAGTTATCCACGGTTGTTTTCTGATGTATTTTTTTTTTAATTGGACATTTACCAAAGGAAATGCATTTTCGAAGGCAGTGGAATAAATATTCATGAAGCTCTCATATGCCGTATTTGTGCAACTGGTTTCAAGTACAGCCGTAAAATCACTTTGTGATAGAAGTGACCTAAAAGTAACCAAATTCGTAGCACTGAAGTTGCGTTTGTAGGCCATTTTCGGACAGTCTTTTTTGAGGGCTTTATTTCCAATATAGAAAGTACCAAGGTGGTCAGAGACATCTGTGATAATTATTCCAGATGAGCAATTGGATATATCATTTGAAAAAATATGATCTATTAGAGTTGCTGAATGACTGGTTATCCGGGTCGGTCTGGTGATACGAGGTATGAATCCCTGGCTCACCATAAGGTCAAGGTAATTTTGGGTTTTTGGGTGGGAACTTGTTTTCAATAGGTCAATATTAAAGTCGCCCATGATATATGCCTCTTTGTTTTCATGGTTAATTTCATCGGTTATTTCATTCAGTTTCTCGAGGAAAAGATCTATATCTGCTTTGGGTTGAGTATTGGGTCTATATATGACCCCAATTAATATTTTCGTATTGCCTACATTAATTTCGATAAATAGAGACTCGATCACATGAGGGATAAAGACAGACAAGTCATTCCGTATTGAATACATTAGACCCTCCTTAACATAAATGCCTACACCACCTCGCCCATCATCTCCCTCCGGTCGTGTTTTTTTAATGAGTGGATAATAGCCATCCAAATGATATGACATATTCGATGGTATTTTAAAAATTTCTGTTAACCCTATAATATTAAAAACGTTTACTGCCGAATCCTGTAGATTAGACAGGAGTTCATTTAGGGGGTCCCAATGGGCGCTTAGGCTTTGGCAGTTTAGATGAAACACTGAAAATCGCTCATTTGGATTGGTATTTAATAGTTTAAATTCATTTGGGGAGTAGTATTTACATTCACCGCAAGGATATCTAAATAAGGAATCTTCTTCATTAGTCATTTCACATGTTCTGTCATTATAAATTTTTATGAGATCAAATTCTGCATTCGTCTGCACCTCGTCCAATCCAAAATTACCCGCCATTACTATCGTAAGCAAGGATACCACCAAGTCCTAATGATGTATCATACCAGAATATCGAAGAAGGATATTTCATTTTCATGCTGGTAGATTTTTTATAATATTCAACTGTTTCTGTATTTGTAACTCGTTTGATTTTTGACCCTTTATTACAATTATATAAATGCAGAGAGACACTTGTGTACAGCGCTGGAAACTGCATATGCACAATGCACAATGTACAGAGAAATAAACATGAATAATAACAAAAACATATATACAAGCTTCATTCTTCTTTGCATGAGTGATTTCTAAGAAAGAACGGTGAGACTATGTCGGATGAATCTGGTGATTTTTGGAAACACAATTTGGATATTTTGGGATTTTATTTCGTGTATAAAACTGACTTCATTTTTTACAATAAGAGTGTGTACAGCACATTTACATCGTGCGTGCAGGTCGTACAACCGCCAAAACACGCCGCGGAAAATCCTCCACCCGTAGAATATTTAAGGTTACTATCAAAAGCACAGAAAATTGTAGAATCCGCCCCAACGCGATCCAGCAGCAGCCCACACCCCACGCACGATCAAAACGCACTGTTATTTATTTTACAGTGACTCGATTCGGATGGTTACAAGTCGACAGAAATCCATTTTCGTGGTATTTATCTATTCGCTGTTGGTTGACATGACTAACAGTATTTTGGGCTATCTAATGAACCTGGTTTTGAATCAAGATTGATCATTCGCATATACCGCAGCTCATGTAAGATAGCTTACATCCCAGGAAACAATTTCCGCGATCCACCTCGCCAGAAAAAAAAACAAAAAACAAAAAAAAAAAAACAAAAAAACAAAAAAAAAAAAACAAAACAAAAAAACAACAGAAGTTGACCATCACGGTCAATGATTTCACAGGATTGCAGCAGGAAAATAACCCAGTGTAAATTGGTGAGCAAAGGTTAAGATTTGCTAGCGGCCTTGGTCTCAAATTAGTAAAGTCGAAAATGGACTGTGAGTAGACATACGCAAGGGCTCTGGCAACCCAACCCCCCCCCCCCGGATTCCCACGGACCCAAAATCCATTTAAGGTTTATCAAAAGCACAGGGAATTAAATTCCACATTGCCCCACCCCCCCCCCCCCCCCCCGCTCTTCACCTTGGAATCTATGGCAGTATTTAAATTGTCTCAGCAATTAAAATATTTACAATTTTGCATGCCATTCTAGATATTAACCCATTCTCTGCCGGACGTTAACCCATCTAACCAAGAATCCCATACCACTCACTGCACGGCATTTCCTGGATGTTCTATTACCTATTCCTGCACAGCATGGATGGAACACATTGTGAAGGTCTCAACAATAGAAAATATTTACAATTATATTTGTATGAATCGAAAGCAAACAGCTCCAGAGTTTGAAATGTCAAACAATATATTGTTAGAGTTATTGACTAAAATCAGCAACTGGACAAGTTACAACTTAGGCACCCGGAGGCTCTAGAATTGTTCTCAGAGCCTCTGACCTAAAACAATGCCTCTAGGGAGCCCTCCCCCCCCATCCCCACCAATGGGAGGGGGACACCCCCTACCATACACTCTCGCACGTCTGTGTTGCATACCTTGAGTATGCCTTCGGCACACACAAAAGTACTTCCGTCCACCTCTCCTCTATGTCGGACTTTTAAATACGGCTCGCTTCGGACCTGCGGGAGAGGGCCGCCAGCCCTCATTCATCCACCTCGGTTCCACGTGCCCCAATGATGCCTGCAGCATAACTTTTGGGTCAAAATCTCCAGCACTTCTAAAAAAATGCCCGTATGCCTATGATAAAATGACGTTCCACACGGCATTTTCTGACATGTTTGCCTTCTAACCGTCATGAAGTTGTGAATCTTTTCAATTTAGTGTTGCATCGAGACCGCAGTATTGGTAGGGACGGCGGGGGTAGGGAAGGGTAGGGGGTAGGGAAGATTTCGGGGCGGCGGTGGCGCTAAGACCAGTTTTATAGTGTTCCGAAAATCTTGGTGAGCTGCAACTGTCCTCAGTTAAAACGAAATAATCATTTCATAAATGAATAAGTTAGTGCACGGGGTGATGGAGGATGCAAACATGTCAGAAAATGCTATGTTCTGTCGATATTTCCCCATGAATAATTGTTCACTTCCATTACTTACAATCAGACTCTGGATAATTAAGCCGTTTAAATCCTACCTAAAGTAACGGCCAAAACCGGCCAGCGCTATTCTCAAAAACCGCCAATTAATTTTGATTATTTTTTCATTTTTTGTCTCTAAAACATAGGTTATGACCCCTCATTGGAACGAGCTCGTCAAGCTCGTTCCAATGAGTGGTCATAACCTATGTTTTTGAGACAAACAATTAAAATAATAGTTATTCAAGAATTTTGTTTGCAAGTGTCGTCTGCTTTTCATGTTAGTTAAAGGGTTAAACAAACGTTTTGAATTTGTTTCCAAACTTTAAGGGGGAAACGTCATTTTATCATAGTCGTACGGGCAATTTTTTTTTTAGAAGGGGCTGGAACATTTTTTCCGGCATCATTGAAGGAAGTGGAAACGAGGTGGAAGACCGGGGGCTGGCGCCCTTCTTCCGCAGGCCCGAAGCCAGCCGTATTTAAAAATCCAACATAGAGGTGTGGGTTGCGGCGGGCGGGCGGGCGGGCGGGCGGGCGGGCGGGACGGCGGGCCAACTTCTGTGTGCCGAAGGCATACCCGAGGTGTCCAACACAGAGGTGGGGGAGTATATGGTAAGGACTGTCACCCTCCCGTTGGTGGGATCGGGAGCCTCCCCAGAGAAATTGTTTTAAATCTGAGGCTCTGAGAACAATTCTATTGAGTCTCCGGGTACCTGAGTTGTGACTTATCCAGCTGCTGATTTTTGTCAACAACTTTAATAATATAATTTTTGATATCTCAAAATCTGAATCTGTTTGCTTTCGATTCATACAAATTCAGCAATTATTTTCCGACAGAATGTGAAAATTTCCGACAGAAATGTTTATAGGCGGCGGCGGCGGTTCGCCCCCCCCCCTCCCAAACCCCGAATAGCATGGGGGGGGGGGGGGGGGCATGCTCTCACGGGAAATGTTTTAAAATAAACTGTTACGCCTGTGTATCCAAAGTCATCAGGCGCGTTTTCACTCTGATAAGACTGTCGTTCAAACTAGCACCCGAAGTCCGTTATATAATTTTTTGGCGTGGCCCTGCGAGACGTACCACGCCAAAAAAAAAAAAAAAATTATTACGGCCTTTGTTTCCAAGTTTGGTCTTATAGGGCGGTGTCCCTTATATGAAGATATTAGACTGGCTGTTTGAAAACTACAGGAAGGTCAATGAAGCTTGGCTCAAAATATTATGAAAACTGCCAGAAAAAAAAGATCTTCCACCCCCCCCCCCCCCCCCACCGAGCCCCCATGGCCGTACACCTATGCATCTTATAATGTCGTTCTCTGTTCTCCATTTCTACGTTTGTCGACCATTTATAGTCTATCGGTATCGGGCCCGTAATCAAAATGTTAGAAGGAGAGTAGGGACGACAAGCCATATAGGGCGGGGCACCCATAGACATTCCGTCACTTAAGTTTTTTTTTGTACCGATAAACCCTTCTATGATATACGGGATAGCACGAAAAAAAACACTGGGAATATTCCTTCATGCACATATCGCTAAAAGCAGAAAGATCATAACGTTAATTGATTGGCCGTGTTACTAGCTAAGTATGCAGAATTTGCAATCAAAAGGTAGCGAGGCCGTGTAATCTGGCCCTGCTCACCGCTACAGATACTTATTTCGTTAAAACGAAATAATTATTTCGTTAAAAACGAAATATTATTTCGTTAAAACGAAATATTATTTCGTTATTTCGAAATAATATTTCGTTTAAAACGAAATAATATTTCGTTATTTCGAAATATTATTTCGTTATTTCGAAATATTATTTCGTTAAAAACGAAATAAAATAAGAGTGAAACCTGTCACCTATCGGGCTCCATAGATATTATCATTCCAGACTCTCCAAACTGCATAAACGAACCGAATGTTGGTCCACCACCATTCAGAAGCTAAGCGTTGAAAGAGTTTATACAAGAAAATTTAATTGCAGGAAATCGGTTTCCTATCTGTCGCCCAATTCATATCCGGTGCTCCACCACTGTCAGCTACATTAGGGTCATATTGTATTTTACAAATATTTTAACCACAATTGTAACTGTACAAATGTGGATGTATTTGAAAGAACAAAAGGATCGAGGCTTAAGGAGCTGGTGCCAATGACATCCGCATTTGTATGGTTTTTTCGGCCATTACTTCAAATCTGCCATATGGACAATTTCATTATTTTTTTTTTTTTGCTGCTGTGGTGGATAAAGAGATCAAATCTCGAATGAAACTGGCTCGTCACTTCAAGAAATGCACAGTTAGCTTATTCTCAAACTAATATAAAAACTTATTGGGCAGACACTCGAATTAACCGTTATTGTAATAAATTTATTACAAAAGCGGTTGGTGGAAATACGTGCGTCAACCGTAATGGTTAAGAGTTTATTACAACAGCGGTCGTTGAAAATGTTTGCATTAAGCCATCAACCGCTATTGTAATAAGTTTATTATAATTGCGGTTGATGAAAAAGTTCGCGCCAACTGTTATGGTAACAAGTTTATTACAATAGCGCTTGATGAAAAAGTTTATATTAACCGCTATTGTAATAAGTTGATTACAATAACGGTTAAATGAAATATGTACCCCAAGCACTGTCGTTATAAACTTATTACACCAGCGGATGTATCTGCCTGGGGAAAGGTGCCCTCCTGCCCCCCCCCCCCCCCCCCCCACCCCCGCCCATCATTTCTTTCGGCTCCCCTGATTCCTTTCATATTTTATCTTTCCGTTCGATCTTTTTTTTTCTTTACATTATTCCTTACAACATCATTCCCGTTCCACCCTGCGATTTATAGTCCGGCAAATTCAAAAGACGTGTTGCTAAAGGGCACGGCGCTGATGCCAACGACAGTAGTGATAACTTTAATCCACAACACTCTAGGATTTTTTTTTATCTAATCGTAATTATGAGTCCCTTTTTATTCTCGAGCAAATCATTTGGGCTGAAACACACGGGTTCAGATTTTGCAACAAAAACATTGAGAGCGTCGAACGAATGTATGCTATTCTCAGCTGCATGTGCAATTTTTTAACCCCTCCATTTATTCTCGTTGAGTGAGCCTTCATTTTCAAGCGGTTGGATGTATCAATGAGTGTGTGTTTTGTGTGTGTGTGTGTGTGGGGGGGGGGGGGGGGGGGGGGTTAGACACAATGTCAAGCGGCTTTAACAATTGATCATTTAATAATGCACCTCAGATCAGATAAGATAAGATTTATTCAGCAAATACACCAGAACAAAGGCCGATTGCTACACACAGAATCAGCATAAACAGCATCTTAAAACACACTAATTCATATTACGACATATATAATTCATATTACAGATAAGTCCCTCTGTAATATGATTTATGTATGTCATAATATGAATTAGTGGGTTCATTTTAACGGTAAACTTCATTTTTTCGAAGTGGCCATTCTCAGGCATGCACACTGCTGAACTGTTTCGTTTCGCTCTGCAGCCCAACACCGATTCTTCAGTCAATCGTGGAATTCCTTGATGATGGAATTCACCTAAAAATTCCGGTGCCGACTCGATTAATAAGAAAGTAGATTTCTTGATATTTTGAACGTTTTACATTACAATGACCAGTACACTTTCTTTAGTAATGTGTAAACTACACACGAAGTGTTGTATATTTGTCAAACACTACGTATATATTTCATGAAGAACAACAATGCGGTCATGTTTCCAGATTCGTGCAACTGATTGGAAAAATCGCTTCGTTCGTTGAGCTTTGTTTGCAGCAATAAATATCCGACTTTAAATATAAACTGCAAACAAAGCTCAAAAGTTGAGCTAAATGACGCTGTGTACTAAGGCGTACTGCACGTCGAAGGTGAGCACGTCTTCAACCAATCTAACCCTGCCTATGCCGCGGTGCAGAGTTCAGAGTTACGATGTTGGAGAGCTGACAGCTGTTCGTCGCTGCTCGGTGGTTCTCTCCGGGTACTCCGGCTTCCTCAACCCGTAAAAACTGTCACCGACATGATATGACCCTGGCTGTTAATGTGTTGTTAAACCCTAATAAAAAACAAAAAAAAAAAACAACAAAAAAAAAAAAAAAAAAAATCGGTCGTTATGTCTTTAGATGTCGGGCATTAAAACATGCAAAACAATTGAACAAATACTTTATTTCCCGCAAAACTAACTCACCTCGTCAAAGTTTGCCCTCATCGCGTGCTCTTACATGTATTACTCGATATTCACCCGCTACGCATTTTATAGTATGACCGCGTGTTTTAATTGGGCAACAAAATTAAAAATAACCGAGTAGTCACGCAATCCGAAATGTAAACCTACTAGAAGTCAGCTGATGCTCAATAAATAATATATATGTATTAATTTTATCGATTTGACTAGCGACCTACCACCAGATACCCACTATAATAAACCACTATAATAAACTGATACACATGTTTCGCATCACATTGCGATATTATTCTCCGGACTCGGGGTTTTCAATATACCGAGTGACTTGGAGTAGCCTTATACATTCATCTATTTCCCCGTTCGAAGTAAGTTCTTTTTCCAATTTTTTTCCATCGTATTATCGAAGTCAATTGATCTCTCACTTCATCATTCACCCCTTCATCGGGAATAACTGGATGGTGAAATTGAAAATATTTTTAATCAATTATTACACAATCTTCAACATTGAGTCGTGCATCTATTTCCGTTTGTTTGTTCAACCGACATGCCGACGAAACCATTTCAAGTCTCAGGCTGTCAGCGTTGGGCGAGGTAGAGGTGGGGGTGGGGGACGGTGCGGTCGCACATTATAACAGTTTTAACACTGTTATGCTGCCACTGGAGAGAATGTGCATAGAATCAGGCCTGGCATTCTTTATGAGTGCAGGAGTGCTGCACGCCTACTGCGCGCCTAGAACAAAATGAGGAGGGGAATTTATTGCACCCCTTGATTTTCTGGAATGCCAGACCTGTTTGGGTCTGCCTTTAAAATCTACTATCATTTCGTCCCCTGAGTTCCAATGTGTTCTCTGTGCCCACGGGCACAGAGAACACATTGGAACGCAGGGGACGATTTGTTAATGTGCCACTGATTCGCAATAATCCATTCTGTGTCGCATTTCGATACATTATGAGTCTAGAAGACATGGACATGAGAATTGAATGCAACATTTTGAATAATGAGAAGACTTTTCCACTGTGTCGCTGAATGTAGTACAATTTTTCAATCACAATATTAATACCTTGAAGTGAATATAACCCAAATAGCATACAATTTTTTGCACTGAAAATTTCAAGTGCAATTGCACTTCCGAGCAATCTAAGGAGGGCAACTGTTTTGCACTCCTTGATTTTCTAGATTGCCAGGCCTGGCATAGGATATTCGCAGCCCCTTTCCAATTATCTACGGTCACAACAACTGGCCGAAAACCACTTTCTGTTTTTTTGCACATACCAGGATAGTTCCCCTTCTCTCGAATATAAGACACCTGGTCATAGCTTCTTACGCGTATTTTCAACTTTGCTTGCTTTAATTCTGACCCACACTATGGGCTGCAATGCTTGTGGGTTGCCATCCTATCAATTAACTCCAAGCACTCTGGCAGTGCAACATAATTTTCTCCAATGACTCTGTTTTTCTCGTTTAACTATGAATTTAACCAATTATATTTTGTTTGACAGAGCTCACTAACGTCTGTCAGACAAGATATATTTGGTTAAATATCAAACTGCATTGTGGGAAATATTTACTGCTGACATTTTGACATCAGAGGGCAGAGGGTTAAAGACATTTTCATGATCAATCGCAGTTCAGTGTGAGTACACTACAGTATTGAATAATAAGAGGGTGGAGTACGGAGGACTGGAATCAATTACCCGAGTTGGAGATTTTCCTAAATTTCACGAGCTCCGAGGGCGGCCCGTGTGAAATACAGGAAAAACTCCCAACAAGGGTCGTTAATTACTGCTTCACCCCGCTCAACCTGACTCGCGTTCTGTATTTCGACCACGATTAAACTTGAACAAAAGAAAAAATTACCTTCGGCGGTTTTTTACATTCTCGTGGGCGGCAGCTATTTGACGCTGTTTTGTGTCGAACATTTCATTTACGAAATAACGTCAATCAGATGTGTACCGACCAATCAGGTGCATTAGTACATGGCGTTCTGACACTTAGATTGGATTCCACGTGTGGGGCATCTAGCGCATTTTTCAGTGCAATTACTGTATCGAGTAACGTTGAATACTCGCAGCAATCGTGATTTCATGGACTCACCTTCCGTTCGGGGTTTGATTTTTGATACTAGTAGGTGTCACCATAACCAAATAAGTAGGGCTGAAACGGTTGGCTCATTTTCACAACCGACTAATCGAGAGCTATAACCGGATAATATCCGGTTAACCGTAGTCATTATTCACCGAATCTGGGATCAAAACTATAGGAATTGGAAAGCAGTATTCTCAGAAACTATTCCGTAGTGTGTATACAAACGAACGTTGTCGAGTACTCGACAACGTTCGTTTGTATACATACTACGGAATAGTTTCTGCGGTTACTCAGTACTTACGGAAATTGCCGATCATTAACAAAGTCTTGAACGCCAAAGTCGATTATTTCTAAATATATACAGCGCTGCTTCGAGATGTAATCTATCTTAAAGAAGAAGCGGCAGATTTACTACGTTTTAACCGTGGAATGACGATCACTATCGATATTTCGGATAACCGGTTGACGTTTTTTAATCGTTTAGGTAGGTAACCGGTTTCAAACCGGTTATCCGGTTAACCATTTCAGTACTGCAAATAAGTTATATATATCACTAGATCAGTACACTCTAAAATAAGTTGGGTTACAAAGTAAATTAAGAAGTAACCCAAATCAACTGGATTGAGTGTATATGAACTGATTTTCGAGTGTACGGATTGGTATTTGTAACCCTTTCTAGGCTTGTCGTCTTGAAATTACAAGAAAACGACTAGTGCCCTCTCGGGAAAAGATTCAGAAGAGCGACAGCACCCCCCCCCCCCCCCCCCCCTTCATAGTATAACAGTCATTTCGATATAATGGGGAAAGTCTGTTCCATGTGCTTTTATTAACTACTGTCCATGGATGGACCAAATGGAGCTGTTAGCTTTCAAAGATCCTTATCGGACTTTGACAAACGAGTTGATAAGATGCTATCTAAGAACCGGCAATTTAACATACAGTCAAGTACGTGGCCTGTGTACAGTGTTCAGTAGTCAAATTACCATGGCACTGTGATGGCAGTGGTTTCTAGGCAAGTCCTGGCTGCTTCTAGAGGTAGCGAATACTTGGCTGGCTAGAAATCACCGCAAAGCCATGAGTCTCCCAAGGTCTGGTGTAGAATAAAGTCTGGAAAATTATCCAGATTTTCAGGAGTTAAGAGTCGGTATGTTTCGGCGAATTTTATTGTGTGTAGACGGATTCTAAAATCTCTTAGTTTATGGTGATTTTCTGGGTGAGCATTTCTCATCAAAGTAGAGCTCGCCCGCTTTAGCCAACATTTGCCGGAACTCGGTTCCGGAACTCGGTGCCGGACCTCGGAAGTGACGTCACGTCATGTCGCGGCGCATTATGGGTGTCATCTGTATTATCGTGATAGGCCACGTGACGCCGTGTTACAAGCTTGTTCAAGTTGGATGAATGGTCGTTTCGTTGCCTCAAAAGGAATAAGATGACCTATTTTCCATTCACCTTTACTTCACTGGACCTAAGACAAATACGTAATATGAAATTTAGGCAAACCTAAAAGCGAACGAAAGTGATGCATTAGGCCTAAAGTACTGTAGGCCTACATTGACTGGTAAAGAATAGGGGACCAACAAATTTCGAGATAACTATTTTTATCTGCGTTTTGATTGGAAGATATTATTTTCCAGTGCTCTGATTGAAAGATAATTTTATCATTGCTTTGATTGGAAGATATATTTATGGCGTCGTTGTTTTCCGGAATTTATCCGAGGAGTTACGGAAATTGCTGCGTTCATTTTCATTTTTTCACAAATAGCGTGTAGCATTTATTGTTACTATTACCAACTGTTAGTAGCCACATAAATATACTGCCAAAATGTAGTATCGTTCTTCGATAAATAAATCATTTCTTCAGTTGCGAATGTCAATTTCCGCCATGCGCAAACATGTTAGCGTCCTTGTGTACCACTTCCGTTGAAAAATTTTGAAGTTGATGCCTTTGAGATTAGCTTGGCTTTGAGTTCATACAAACGGTACATATTTGTTGCCTAATAGCTTGCGAAGCAAGCGATCCTTCGGATCTCGAAGCAAGCGATCCTTTGGATCGCTTTCGGTGGATCGCTTTCGCTCGCTATTAAAACAACGTATACCCGAAATGCCCTTGGTATTAATCTATTAGTAGAGATGAGCAATATACCGAAAACACCCGAACCGATGCCGATATCATGCATGGGGATACATCATCATACCGAAAAACCGAACCGAATCAATAGTTGAATATCGACAGTAGATACCGTTCCTGCATTCGCTATTTACGAGTCTCTGTTGAGGCTTGGTAACAGTTGAAAGGTTCATGTTCATGAAAGAAGTGACCGATTTTCTTTTCAGTTTTGTTAACCCTCAAAGGACTGGGCAGCTGTCCTGAATTCCCACTGGAGTACAAGCTGTAGTCCCGTACATGTCCAATTGATTAGCAGCGATTTCTGGTTAGGTCTGACTAGAAATCACTGTCCAGGCGTTTTGTCTATTGTCAGCCTGACCTCCTAAAGATGGCTTGATCAGGGCACAAGCGCTGAGGCCGCAAAAGCCTGAAGTAGGTCTTTAAACATTAAAATGCGTTTTGAACAAGTCACAAAATTACCGTAGATATGATTTGTAGTCGTAAAAGAATGTCTCTGTTGATCTCATTGGCAGTGTCATTTATAGCGTTGTTGTAGAATGATACTACCACTTATTCTGTTTTGTCCTGATGTGAATTCCTCTTTGACACTATCAGCAAATATCAGACAGTCAGATACCAAATATCGAACCGATAGCGAGGTATATTCCCCCCAAAATACCAAACTGATACGGAACTCAAAATCCCAATACCGTCCATTTGTATCTATTAGCTGTTCCAGACCCATGATTTATTTTATAATGATACAACTTGAGTTCTGGAAAACCGATAACACTGAGGATGACGTGTTGTCATGTAAACACTGTTGGAAAAGGTCTGGTATCTATGGTATCTAAGGTCTTAAACAGGGCACACTAGAAATAAGATCATGGTGGGATCTCGAGAATGCCTTTTGTGTTTAGATATCTATTTATCTGCCTCTGATTCAGAAAGAATCCTCGTTTCCATCTAGTTTTGACCTTCTACTACTCTTGTCAAACCTATTCTAGCTACTCCAGTCCATGGTCTGTCTATGATTGGCTAATTTGGCCCTATTCCTATATACGCCTGGTTGTCCCCTAGCTATGCATGAACCTGTCCCCACCCTCAACCACGATTCAGTCAAACTGCACCATTCACCTCAGCATGCGTCTTGTTCCTTGTCCAAGTAGAGGCGAGACATCCATGAGATGTTCTTGTGTACACTGCGGGCACATCAGTGATATAACATGCAGCACACGGGCATATATATACCAGTATGTAAATATGTGCCTGCATGCAAGTGCACAATATGCTCACACAACATGCAGCCCATGGGTACACATTGTATTTGTCAGTATGTGTCTACGTGCTGGTGAAACTATACTCACAGAACACACGCAACACATTCGGCTGTTTGCGTCCTTACAACCAACAGCTTCATGGATCCTAGCCCCTATATGGCTTCTAGCTCTGATAAGCTCCAATCGCTTAGACCAGTCTCCATGGCCCCTACCACATTATATGGTCCCGAGCTCTTAGACCATCCCATGGCATTTATTACACTAAGACCAAGATTCAGTCAGATTGCCCCATTCCACTTGGGTCATATCAGTCTAGACAGTTCCTTATCCAAGTGGAGTCGAGACACCTACTAGTATGAGATGTGTTAGTGTGCAGTGTGTGCACAAACCATGCAGCACATGACGAAGATTCAGTCTGATTGCTCCATTTCACTTGGCCCATATCAGTCTAGACAGCTCCTTATCCAAGTGGAATCGAGACACCTACTAGTATGAGGTGTGCTAATGTACAGTGTGTGCACAACACATGCGGCACATGGGCACGTGTCGGGTGTGCCAAGATGTGTTTGTGTGCTAGGGCGCAATGTGCGCACAACACATGCAGCTCATATGGGTATTGGCGTCTGTTCCTTTATTCCATAACCCCTTGAATCCTAGCTTCTACATGCCACCCCATTGACGTGGTTCCTATACTACTGCTACTGACTTGTTCGCGTCCTTGGAATCTGTCTTATGATCAGCTTACACTTTCTTTATTCACTATAGTAGTCTTCTTTCACTCTGTAGCATGCCACCCCCCCCCCCCCCCCCCCCCTCCAGTATCTGTCCTGTACTGGTGTTTTCCACCATCACTACTGACTTGTAGTACAATGCTATCACATACTTGTTTACTGCATTCTACCCCTGTCTCGAGTTCAGCATTAGATTAAGCCTCACTCAGATTACTGCATCCATCAAATCTCACATCGTCAAAACAGTATCTAGACCTAGTGCACACTAGTAATTCTTTAACTGGTAGAGTGCTGGAAGCCCTATTTTGGGCTTTACTAAAAGTGACAGGCAATAACTGTCTGTAGCTACATTCTGCCTGAGGAAGCCTTTATTGTCCCTGATATGAATCAGATCTTTTATACAATACCTTGCTCTCTGACATTTAATTCGATAGTGCCTACAAGGCACTATCCAATTAAATGTAATAGAGCAGTATATGATGAGCTTTAATTTGTTGTCAGAAAAAAACTCAGCACTTTACCAGTTAACTGGTAGAGTTCTGGAAGCCCATATTTGGGCTTTATTCTGAAGTGCAGGTACTGCAACTTAAAGGCTTCAAATTCAGTGAATGTGCTTCATATTATCTTTGAAGTGATATTATTTACTCTGTTAGGTTTTGCCTTGTTACAATTTATTGGAGAGTGCCCACAGGCACTCTCCTATAAATTGTAACAAGGCAAAGACATGGGAACAAATTTTGGTGGCCACAAATAATTTAGCACTCTACCAGTTAAATAATAATAATGAACGAAGGTTTTTCCCACTCATGACTACTCGATTGCCATATACCTTTTTATTGGGATTTAACGACACTTTTGGCATCCAGGGTCACCTCGTGTCGAACAGTTTTACGGGAGGTGGAAGGCAACATTTACCAACTTCGCGCAAGCAATATTAGCATTGGCTGAAGATAAGCGCACCTTTTGACGTGCTTTATACGCTTTAGTACACAGCGCCACCATGCCCCTTTACTTAATTGCACAAATTGGACAAATTTCGCGGATCAGCCCTTTAGCCAGGACTCTGTCATTAATTTCTTAAAGAACAATCACACAAACATTTTTGTTCAGACTACACACACCACGTGGAAGAATTCCGTGGAAATGGCTGATCAATTTATACTTGCCATCAGAAAATATTTTAGCAAATATTTTCGAAGGCGGGGGTTGGAGTGGGGCACTACACCGCATACACCCTCCAAGCTTCGGGCCTATATCCAGTGTTCCCGTCTATCCAAGGTGGGGAGGTGGGGTGGGGGCACCACACCGCACACACCCTTCTAGCTTTGGGCATGTATCCAGTGGTCCAGTCAATTTATTTATTTATTGGGTTTAACGACACTTTCGGCAGCCTGGGTCACCTCGTGTCGGACAGTTTTACGGGTGGAGGAAGCCGGAGTACCAGGAAAGAACCACCGAGCAGCGGCGAGCAACTGTCATACTCCCCAACGTAACACTGCACATGCAGGGTTAGCATTGGTAGAAATCAAGTGCACCATCGACGTGAAGTACACCTTAGTACACAGCGCAACCGCGCCCTCGCGCGGGCAATCGGGATTAAATGCCTTGTTCAGGGACACAGCGCAGTTACCCCATGCAGATTGGGATCGAACCCTCAACCTTTCGGTTTGAAGTCTAGTGTCGTAACCAACGGGGCCCCGCGCACTAGTGTTCTAGTCTAAATGTTCGGTCTGTAACCTTCCACTATTAACCCTTTACCTAAGATGAAAAGCAGACGACACTTAAAAAAAAAAAATCTTGAATAACTAATTTTTTTCATTTTTTGTCTCAAAACATAGGTTATGGCCCCTCATTGGAACGAGCTCGACGAGCTCGTTCCAATGGGGGTCATAACCTATATTTTTGAGACAAAAAATGAAAAAAATAATGAAAATTAATTGGAGATATTTGAGAATAGCGCTGGCCAGTTTGGACCGTTACACTGGGTAAAGGGTCAAGTATGGTTGGTAAATATTCAAAACTCATTTGTGTCTGGATTAGACTCACTCGGAACACAGCTGTGAAAAGAATTTAGTAGGGTTTGGGGCTATATATTAACATGCAGCGTGTTATAACCCGCTATATTTAATCGATTATTTGGCCATAAATCAACATGCGTTATTATCAGTATGAGGAGTTCGTTGTATAAATTAAGTTACTGGTGTCATACAAATAATGTTTACAGTTGTGCGACAATGATTCAAATAAGCAATTTCAAGTTTAATTTTAGTCGGTGTGAATAGGACAAGTTAGTTAATAACAAACTTATGATCACGTGTGACGGAAGGCAGTACATTGATCAGTGTGTTGACTGTTCAAATATTTTTCCATATTTTCTTGTTTTCTGTCCTTGAAGAGGAATGACGGACGAGACGAGCAATATCTCATTGGATCGACTTTTTCATTTTCTAAGTTAGAAATTACAAGGTGCTGTTACTTGATTTGTGGATTGATTATCTGATATTTATTGGGTAAGTGTGTTCAATACTCGGTAGGTATATACATGTATGTGTTGTTCATGGCGAACCAGTCTGTAATAGCAAACATAGGCTAATTTTGAAAATATAGATCACTATATAGAAAGCAGTCTTGTAAATGAGACGGGTGTGAGTGCAATTGCTCCCGTCAGCACCCGTGTTTTCTATTTTACGAGAGCTAAAAAATGCAACCGTTGAAAAATATCGTGGAGCACTAATATACTGTGAAGGTATATAAATGTGTGCTGTTTTGAGAAAGCAGCAATGGGCATTCAGTGGAAAGTTACTGTCATTGTCACATAGTTATGACGTCACGCCTTTGTTAAAAGTGTGTGATATATTTCGAAGAGTTGGTTAGAGCATGTGTGATATTCAACATATATCGCCACACTTTTACCAATCAAGGAACAATAGACAGTGATTGTGTGACCTGTCAGTTCTAATACAAACACAGCCGAGAGGAAAGATTAAGGGCACCTGTGCTAAAATGTTTTGAACAGAGAAACGAGAATTTACCTGACTTTTGATTTTATTGAAAGAGTTAAGGGCCTATATAAGTAATGAAATTTCGTTTATTTTGAAAATTCTCACCTCCGATATTCCCTCAATTCAAATTAAATATACACAAAATGTGCATCAAAATGAAGGTTGGGATGTATAGAACACGAAACACATGTGTAATCAACTCATAGAGTCGACTGTAGGCACCACTGGTTCCTGGAAGTCTGCGACCGTATTCGCATCAGAACTGATAATTTAATAATATTTCACGAAAACAACTTGTGGCCAAATGTGCTTTACATATCCAAGAACAAAGCTAGGGAGACAAAATTCTTCAAAACACGGCGACAGAGTTGCATTGGGGAAAATTCCAACGCCTTTACTTTTGTTTACGTATGGGTATACTTTCGATTTCCGGCCGACGTCATCGGACAGAAAAAGCATGTAAAAACAACGCCGTCTAAAATCAAATAATGAAAAAGATCGCCTTCATACAGTATACTGTTATTAGATAGAGATTGCACAGTTGCCATATTCAATGCAAGATATCATAATACCTGTTGAAATTTCTTAGAATTACGATTTTGTTTTTTGATGGAAATTCGTGGTAACGAGTGATTTGCGCATGTCTGTCGAGTATGGAAACCATCTTCAATACAAAATGCAGACAGTGTTGTCCTTTTCCAAAATGCAGACCTATCGCTGTATTCGAAAGTGTTTTGAATGCCTAGCTTTGTTCTTGGATATACGAAGCACATTTGGCCACAAGTTGTTCTGATGAAATATTATTTTATATCAGTTCTGGTGCGAATACGGTAGCAGACTTCCAGGAACCAGTGGTGCCTACAGTCGGCTTTACGAGTTGATTACCTATGTGTTTCGTGTTCTATACACCCCAACCTTCATTTTGATGTATAATTTGTGGATATTTAATCAGAATTTAAGGAATATGAGAGGTGAGAATTTCAAAATAAACAAAATTCCATTACTTATATAGGCCCTTAAAGAAAGAAATCAACACCCGGGTGTAAATGATAAATGGAACGTTTAATTTCTCGCTCGACCTTTTGAGCGCAATGACGAAACGGAAAAAATGAAGTAATATCACTTGCTTTCCATCAATCTTCATGTGTCTTGCAAGTTTGGCTTAAGAAATTAACTAATTAAACGGGAATGGACACGTGTCAGACAAGGGTTCAGTGGAGTGTTTGATTGTTCGTGTTTTGATTGTTTGTGCAAACATCAATGTGACAAGTCGGTTACAGCACAAAAACTCGTGATATTGAACATACAATCGCTCGAGCTGGTTACTCGGACAAGTCCTCGTTAACTAACTCTCGCGATTGTATATTCAATATCACTCGTTTTCTATGCTGTAACCTATACTAATTCAGCAATTCCGTATACATTTAGCCCCTTGAACCCGATCGGCCGCTTTTCAGACCAGGAACATGATACGTCATAACGTCATTAAATAGGATGGCTGTTCAGTAAATGTGTGGGGTAGAGCAATCCGAGACTGCACGTTGAAAATATTGATCAGTCTACCCCTAAAAATGAATATGGACTCTTCTAATTACTACCATTGAACAGGCACGGAAGATGCCGCTAGAGTTCATTTAAAGGGTTAAGGTTTCTGGTGTTCAGTATGCCCTCGAAAACTCCTATGCTAACGTTTTACGGGTAAAATTTACTCCCGTCTTGGAATTCACGGGAGCTTAAAACTCCACCCGTCAATTTTGTTCATTTCCAGCACTGAGAAAGTTGCTTCACACAATGCAAATGGTGGCTGGAGACATCAGGCGAAAAAGAGAAATGGTTTGGTTCAGGTTACAATAGTTGAAAAATTGGTTCGGTCGGTCGGTCGGTCGGGATTTTTTTTTTATCTAACACAGACACGTAACCCTTTACCCAATGTAGCGACCAAAACTGGGCAGCATCATTTACAAAAATCTCCATTTAAATTTTATTACCTTTTCGGTTTTTTTTTCATCTCAAAACATAGCTTTTGACCCCTCATTGGAACGAGCTCAATGAGCTCGTTCCAGTGAGGGTCATAAGATATGTTTTGGGGGCAAGAAATAAAAATTTTTAGTTATTCAATTTTTTTGTAAAGTGTCGTCTGCTCTTTGGGTGAGATGGATGGTTGAAATGTATGGCCCATTTTCGCGGTGCACAGTATTTGAAGTTCAATATTTATTTATTTATTTTATTTATTGGTGTTTAAGGTCACATACTTTTGCAAAATGGCTAATCGTGCCCGTGGCACTTTTACGGGTGGAGGAAGCCGAAGTACCCGGAGAGACAGCCGAGCACAGACGAGCAACTGTCAGCTTCTCAACATTCTAATCCTGTTCAAGCTCCGCTCGAGCAGGGTTACAGCGGTTGAAGACATGTGCACCATCGACGTGCAGTACCTCTTAGTATACGGCGTCATCGTGACCCCATATACATGTAGGCAACACGGATAAAGTGCCTTGCAAAAGGACACAACGCGAGTCGTCCCGGACAGGGATCGAACACGGGACCTCTAGCATAGAAGTCCAACAGTCTACCACTGAGCCACCGCGCTCACCCATTTGAAGTTCAGTCCATACTATCTTCCCATATTATTTTTAATGGAGATAACATCTTTGTTAAGTGCTGATAAAAGGATTAGGGTCGACCATGAAAATTAGGTTCGTTCGAGAAACCGGAAACATTTCATTTTTTCCGCAGCCTATTATTGCTCTCAGACTGTCACTGAGGTTACTGAACATTTCTGTGAACTTGCGGTTCATAGTTATACGGACAGGGTTGTGGAGATTGGCTGTCACTGTGTTTGCTATTACAGACTGGTTCGCCATGAACAACACTTTTGTCGTATATTGTACATTCTGGGAATTTTCTTTCACATGCGCTGTGGTCAATCTCAAAGTTTTGCTATATTTTAGAATGTCTGTATGTACGTCTGTCTGTCCGCTATAGAAATGAATATGGGCCCACCCCGAGTGTCCAAAATGGGTCTACTAGGAGTACTTTTTTATGGCGGAGGTCATCGTCACGTTTAAAAAGGTGTGTGGGGTTGGGTGGGGTGTGGTGTGGGTGTAGGGGCACCAAACATTATGACCATTTTTTTACCGATATATGTCTTCAAAGGGGTCTACTAGGGGTACGTTTTTATCAGGAATCTAATGGTGAGGTTTAAAAAAGTATCGGGTGGGGGTGTAGAGGGGCACAAAAAGTTATGACCAAAAGTTTTCTTATCAGGAATCTAATGGTGAGATTTAAAAAGTATCGGGTGGCGCTGGTAATTTTTTACCAGGAATCTGATGGTGAGGTTTAAAAAAGTGCCGGGTGGGGTGGGGGTCTAGGGGGGCACCAACAGTTATGACCAAAATGTTTCTCACCGATATAGGTCTTCAAAGGGGTCTACTAGGGGTAATTTTAATACTCTTCAAAGGGGTCTACTAGGGGTAATTTTAATACTCTCCTCAGCCCGAGCAGTGACGGGTAACCCTGCTAGTTCACAATAAAAGCGGTTGGGTTTTTATACGACCGCTCACATGAGCGGGCCGTATTATGGTATTGCAATTCTCGTCCGTCCGTCTATCCGTCCGTCCGTCTGTTAGATTTTGTTTGTCCACGCGATAACTTGAAAACAATACATCCAACAGATACTGTTCATGGTTGAATAAGCACGACTAGAGGATGGTTCCTTTCGATAACCAGCATTCTGGCGTATCCAATATGGCCGGCACGGCAGCCATCTTTGCTTTTCATGGACTTTTGATTGTCCACGCGATAACTTGAAAACTATAGATCCAACTGATACTGCTTTTTATGGTTGATTAAGCATGACTAGAGGGTGGTTCCTTTCGATAACCAGCATTCTGGCATATCCAATCTGGCCACCACGGGAGCCATCTTGGATTTAAAGGGAATTTTGATTGTCCACGCAATAACCTGAGACCTATAGATCCAACAGATACTGCTTTCTTATGGTTGATTAAGCATGACTAAAGGGTGGTTCCTTTCGATAACTAGCATTCTGGCATATCCAATATGGCCGCCATGGTAGTCATCTTGGATTTTCAGGGACTTTTGATTGTCGATGTGATAATTCAACAGTTTTTTATGGTTGATTAGTCATGACTAGAGGATGGTTCCTTTCGATAACCACCATCAATGTCTGTCTATGCATCCGTTTGTCCGTCCGTCCGTCCATCCGTCTGTCCGTCCGTCCGTTAACTTTTGTTTGCCCACGCGATAACTTGAATACATCCAACAAATACTGTTTTTATGGTTGATAAGTCATGACTGGAGTGTTGTTCCTTTCGATAACAAGCATTCTGGCATGTCCAATATGGCCGTCATGGCAACCATCTGGGAGTTTGGGTGACTTTTGATTCTCCACGCAATAACTTGAAAACAATATATTCAACTTTAATGGGTCGAAAGCCCGGAATGTACAATTATTTTGGAAGGAATTATTGACCTTTTATTCAACTAAAAATTTCTTCACAAGCGCAATTTCTTCATACGCAGCCGTATATTAATCCACCGCCTGGCGGTGCACTTGTTAGTATTGTTTTGTTTTTGTTGAGATGGTTCCAGTTTAACATATTTAAATAATGGGGGCGGGGGGGGGGGGGGGGCTATTTTTATGATCTTTTAATTTAATTTACTGAGATCTTCCTCTCACCTGCTTAAGGAGTTTTCAAGAGTGGGCTAGCTACCCACACGTGGCAAATGCTGATTCATTTCCCCTGGTTTCGAGAGCTCGAGAGAGGTGACAAATATTGTATTTTCAGAGGTCGAATATCGTTTGGGGCCGATTCGTTAGATAGTGGGTTAAACAAAGGATGTACTATATTATATGAAAAAGAAAAATCTAATAGTTCACCTTACGATACTATCAGATAATGACGACTGGATCGCGACAGGGTTGCGATGTGGTCCAAATTCTCTGTCCGTTTTCCTGACAACAACACTGTTGAATCATACCTGTCAAAAAAGAAAAGAGAAAACATTACATCTCAGATTTTTTTCCATTGTTTTCCTTTATTTTGTTTTGACCTCACAATATTATATTTATTTAGGACAAAAGATTTGAATATGTCATTATATATGTGAAATAACAACATATGAAATGCCAATGTTCAAAAAGAACAACTCAAATATTTGTACCCATGGTAACCGGTATACAGAACAGCCACTGTAAACTGGTCGTCATCCCGAAATGGGCAGTGGTGTCCACGCACACGCTAAAAACTAAAGTGTTAAAAACTACACTTGAAGTGCTGTATTTAACACTTACTAAGTGCTGAACTAGCACTTTGTTCAAGTGTAGATATCCCAGAACTTGACAGGTGTTACAATAATACCTCTTGACAAGTGTAAGGCGTATTATGCACCGTCCAACGGTGTCCTCTGGTTATAGTAAGGTGTCATCTGGAGGTGGAATTTCTGCGATTACTTTATTTTTGTACGCTATCTAACCTAGTTTTATGATCCATTTCTACCAGAAGTAATTTCTGGGTCAAAATATGAAATTTTATCAGTTTCCGTATGGTACTCTACCCGATTTTTGTACATTCTATGAACTACACATACCGCTAGAGATGGGCCGAAAAACCGAATCGATACCGATATCATGGACATACCGAAAAACCGATCCGAACCAATCATTGAATACCGAAACTGCCTGAATTTTCAAATTTTCCTACACGCTAAAAACTAAAATGTTAAAAACTACACTAGAAGTGCTGTATTTAACACTTACTAAGTGCTGAACTAGCACTTTGTTCAAGTGTAGATATCCCTGAACTTGACAGGTGTTACAATAATACCACTTGACAAGTGTAATGTCGCGACACTTAAAAGGAAACAACGCAGATGACGTGGATCAGACTCGAACTCTCGAGTCTGATCCGCGTCATCTGCGTTGTGTCCTTTTAATTATGTACCCACCAAGCGCAAATCAAATTATGGACGATTCTGGAAGCACCACCAATGCTTGACACATGGGAAGTGCCATCCATTGAAGTTTCAGATGTCTGACGATTGTAATGTCCAAGTGCTTAAAGCATTGCACTTTTAGTGTTAAAATCAAACCCTAAGAGTTAGAATGGGTTTAACACCTTGAAAGTGTCAGTTTTAACACTTTACTTTTTAGTGTGCATGCGTTTACAAGGTAATAAAAACCATCAACAAAGTTTTAATTATTGAAGCACTGGGTTGTGCCCGGTGCTTCATTAACCCTTTATCCAACGCAGACGATATCAAAATTTATTATTTTAAATATCATTTTTTATATTTTTTCGAAAAATTTCAACAAAACCATTTCATCTGACCCCTCTTTGGAACGAGCTCGTCAAAAATAATATTTGTTCAGCTGCTGAAATTGCATATTACGCAGGCGGATGCGGGTGATTCGTTGGGTAAAGGGTTAATTACATTTTTGATGATTATTCATATAATTAGTATTTGGTATATTATAACACCCGTAGAAATATTTCCTACCCGTAGAAAGTGACCAGTCCACGACAGCCGTACTGATTGCAACTCGAAGACAATTTGTGCATGAGTTAGGTTAACCCTTTGCCTAACATGGAAAGCAGACGACACTTGCAAAAACTATTCTTGAAGAACTATTTTTTTCATTTTCTGTCTCAAAAACATACGTTATGATTCCTCGTTGGAAGGAGCTCGACGTGCTCGTTCCAACGAGGGTTCATACATATGTTTTTGAGAGAAAAAAATGAAAATTAATTGGCGATTTTTGAGAACAGCGCTGGCCGGTTATGGCCGTTACGTTGGGTAAAGGGTTGAGAGAAAAAAATGAAATGGTTTGCGTGATCCTAATTTTCAAGCACGACCCATTTTTTGATGAGCTGTTTGGGAAAAAAAACTATATCTATTTAAAACGATACCGGTACCTGAAGATACTTACGAGCCTTTCGACAAAACGTGCACACCGCGAATTTATATATTTTAATCCTTCACCTGATCAGGAGAACGGACGAAACTTGATAAACCAATGACTGAACATGTATAAATTCAGTTTTGTCTAAAAAATTAGCATATGAAACCCTTGTTGGAACGAGCCTGAGGCAAAAATAAACAAAGAGTAAAATTTGAATAGAGACCTATGTAGGTAGCACTCGTCGGTTTGGCTCATTATGTGGGGCTAAAAAGGTTAAGCGACTGTATGAGAAAATAAAATATTAAAATCAGTTTTTAATAAATCACGACCGGCCGAGTGGATTGATCCAATTTTTCTATGCAAGTAACCGGAACCAAACCGATGTCAATACGATACTTCTGGTAAAATGAAATTAATAAACTATACTACTCAAAGTTTGCTTAGCACCAAGTATATCCAACTACCCGTTTTACGTTTTAGTTGAAATATTGTAATGAAAAGTGTATATATTTTTTATTTCATTATATCTTTAATGATGTAGGTACAGAAATTAGGATTTTGTTTGTGTTTGACATTATTTTTTAGCTTTTGAATACGATAACCATGGAAAATGGATATTATTGGTAAAAGAGGAAAATTTTCAATTTGCCAAAAAGTTGACGGAGCGAACTGGTATGGGTTCAATCTCGACCATGAGACTCATTACTGTTAATTACAGCTTGACAACGCCTTCTCATGCTCCCACTCAGGTTCCTGGTGGTCCTTTGTGGGATGTTGTTCCATTCTTGGACCAGCATGGCACCAAGCTCCTGGACACTCCTTGGCTGGACTGGACGTGCCGAAATTGCAAGCTGCAACTCATTCCAGACATGTTTGATTGGATTGAGGTCAGTGAATCTTACTGGCCAGTCCTGCAGTCCATACCCTTTGTCGGTACTCACCGACAGCATGGGCAACATGAGGTCGGGCATTATCGTCCACCAGAATAAATCTATCACCCACTGCACCTGCAGACAATCATTCTGACGTGGACAACCAGGATCTCATCAATATACCTCTGTACAGTCAACGTACCACGTTCAAGAACACATAGCTATGTACGTCCATCCCTGCTGATGCCGCCCCAGACCATGATTCACCCTCCACCACAGCGGTCATGCTCAGCAATGTTGGCTGCATGGAATCGCTCTCCTGGTCTTATACCCTAGAACGCCTATCTGTGTGGTCTAGTGGTCTAGGCAGTACCTTGACTCATCTGTAAAAAGGATAGGTCGCCAATCTTCTCTGGCCCACCTCACGTGGTCCATGGCCCATTCATATCGTGCCTGGCGTGGTTCTGGGACAGCGGAATGCGAATACATGGTCTTCTCGATCGGAGACCACCTCCGTGCAACCTTTCCCGGATAGTCTTCGTCGAAATATTTACCCCAGATGCATTCTGAAGGTCACTGCGAAGCTGGGTTGCTGTGGCAAAGCGGTTCCTACGGGCCTGAATGATCAAAAACCGGTCTTCAGCTGCAGATGTTGCCCTGTCTCTGCCACCACCATGCCGTCTTACTGGTGTGCCATACTGCTGAAATCTTGCCCAGGCCCTGGTGATCACCGTATGGTGCACACCAAGGGCTTCACCAACCTGACGATGGGTGGCCCCTTGCTCTACCATCCCTACAGCCCGCCACGTTTCTGCTTCAGACAAATGTCTTCTTACATTTGCATTTGCCATATTCAATCATTAAATCACAAGGATTTGTGTTGAAATGAAGATTGAATACCCTACACATGTCATGTACATGTAGACAGTACACGAAAACATAATGAAAATCAAGGGGAACATACTTTCCATGACTGTCACGAAAAGTCTGCCCGACAAGAGAGCTAACGTAAACACCGGGGACCATCTCAATACATTCCTCAATCATATCCACCAAAAATATCGCAAATATGTCACAAACAAATTTCACAATGATGTGTCAAATATATATTTGGTGCTTAGCAAACTTTGAGTAGTATAGTTTCTGCAAAAATCGGAAAAAGCCTTCCCTCTTATAGGAACACATTGATGCATTTCTAAAGATGTGACGTGGGTTGGGGGGGGGGGGGTACTTGCCGGGTTCGGCGAAGGGGAGAGGGTGTTCATTCTGAATGTCTAACTGTACCTCCTTCCCGGATGCCACACATCCAACTTTTGAGAAAACCATTTGCAACCCAACCCACACCTCTTTGAGGGCGAATTTTCTAACTGCTGAAGAAACCCTTATGTTTGAGATAGATGACCATGAACTTTGGGTGCTAGAGTTGGAAATCGACCATTGAGTGCAACAAGGCGCAACCTGTAGTGTACTGTTGCACCCAATGGACGAAATAATGATTCCAGGCTGCACGTTGAACAGAGCTCAAAATAAGTGGTGTCGCGTCGCTTTTTGCTATGCAAAACTTGCAAAAAGCTACATAATGTTAAATTATGTATAGCATTTTGCAATACAAGATAATCAACTGCAGCCTATTAGGCTGCAGTTGATTATCTTGTATCGCAAAATGTAAATGAAAATTTGCAAACAAATTTGAAAACTAGTTCACTGATGCTTTACTTCTGATTGTGGAACATTCCAGGCATAACTCAGATTAACTCTCCATCAAGCATCATTAGCAACTTCATATGTAAGATGAGTTCTCTTGGTTTGAATACTTCCTGTTTTTACAACATTTTGCATAAAATGTCCATTAAAAATAACTACAAGCCCATCAAATTAAAAATCCCAACTTCCATTTTGAGAACTCTATTAAACAACCAAGACGCCATTTATAACAGTATACAAGTCCATGCAACCCTTACAGGCAGTTCAGTTATAAAGTAAATGTTTCATGTGTTGCAGATCATTTGGAAATGCCCAGAAATGGATGAAACTATTCTATCTACTTAGAAGAATTCAATATAAAACAGCATAACATAACTCTGGTATACAAACAGAGCTATGTAATTTTTACAAAATGCTATTCATTTTTTGGAAATGCGTAGCATTTTGCTACGCAAAGAAAAAAAGTTATTTTGAGCACTGACGTTGAAAATATTATTGGTCTCCCCTCAAATAATGAATATGGTCTCTTTCAATTGCTGGCATTGAACCAACTTGGAAGATACCGCCAGATATGTTGCCAGCTTCAGTGGCGGCGCCATGGAGGGGTATATGGGGGTACTTACCCCTCCACTTATTTCGCCAAGCGTAGTAAAACAATACTATCATTTTAATTTTTGTTGTATTGAACGTTGCGGTGTAAATGGTCGGTATGCTTAATCCCATATTCCCAAGTGCACTAAATCAGAGAAGTTTTGAAATTATGTTTGCCCCCCCCCCCCCCCCCCCCCCCCGTCCCCACACACACACGCTAGCTGCAAACAACAAACAAGAGTCGAGGGTCCAAATTGCAACAAGGCATGCCGCGCTTAAACGGACTGAAACATAGTGCTTAAGAATATTCGACGAATGGTAGAATCGAGAGCGTGCAAGGCATCCGTTTGGAATTCAGCTTACAGCAGTTTTAAAAAATAAATAAAATTTAATATTTTAGAAAAATTCTGAAAGGTATAACTCATTGAAATCATGCAAATATGAATATCATTGGAACCGGCTTGTTCTGCCGGTTCCAATGATATCCATATTCGCATGATTTTGTTGCGAAACAGTTAAAAATTTTCTCAACTTAGGGAGAGGACCCCCCACTCCCACCCCCGAAACCCACCCCAGCTCGGCGCTGCACAATCCCCAACTGTACTCCCTCACGTTTGTAACTCTGGCGCCGCCACTGGCCAGATTCAAGGGTTAAAATTCTTAACAATTGAAAATTTTGGTCGGGATTGGATGAGAGACTCCTCTATCCCCCACCCCTCCGTCGTCACGTCCCTGGGCACTGGAAGCAGCTACCACTTCAGGCATTGACAAATGAACGTTGGCGTCAGTTATGTCGTCTTTGAGAGGGCGCGGTGGCGTTTCGGTAACCGGTTCTCGTCAGATCACCTAGGTTAGCTGGTAGAGTGCTAGATTATTTTTCAAAGGTGATTTGATTTGTAACATGAGTATTTTTTTCAAGAAATGCCATGCTACCAGCATGGGGAGCCTTAGTTTAGCAAGATGTTCTTCATAAAAAGTTTATTACCATTTATTGGAGAGTGCCTGTTGGTAACAAAACAATTTTAAACAAACATTTTTTCTTCTGCTGCAAAGCAAACAACAAGCGGACCTGTACAGCATAAAGCCACTATAGTGGCTTTCAGTACTTTTCAATAGAGCCCTGATAGTGGCTTCTAGCACTCAACCAGTTAAGCAACGTCGAACCCGTTAGTCCTTGGATGGGTGACCGTCTGAGCGATCGATTCGGACTCCCGCGTTGTGTCCCTGGGCGAGGCACTTAAGCCGGTTGTCCACATGGGGGCACGATGACGCCGTGTACTAAGGCGCACTGCACGTCGATGGGGCGCATGTCTTCAACCAATCTAACCCTGTCTGTGCTGCAGTGCGGAGTTACAATGTTGTGGTGCTGCCATGGCAGCTGCTCATCGTTCGTTGATCGGTGGTTCTCTCCGGGTACTCCCGCTTCCTCCACCCGTAAAAACTGCCACCAACACTATATTACCTTGGCTGTTAAAGTGTCGTTAAACCTTAATAAAAAATATCGTCTTTGTTTTGAGGTGCCACAGAAAGATTGTTCGTCCACATACGTCCGCAGTAAAGAAAAACGTTCAACACTTTTTTTGCTCGTAATGGGATACGATGCATCGCATTGGTGCATGGAACTTCATGTACCGTGCCCAAGATTGTTATTTTTATGTGCCAATGGCTTGAAAAAAACAATACTACCATAATGCAAATTGCACTGGAATCAACAAAAAGCCTGCCAACCAATACACACTAAACCTATGCGATTACATTAACCCTCTGGCTCTGAACACTGAGCTCTGTCAAACAAGATATAATTGGTTAAATTCATAGTTAAACAGGAGAAAAACAGAATGATTGAAGAAAATTCTGACTTATAATCTGTAATCGTTTTTCATATTTCTGGATAACCAATAAACCATGTAGTTGAGTGTCATGGTGGAATATCTGAATCACATTTGTCCTCGAGTTGTTTGCCTGAAATGTTATTTTATTGTCAGGTCTGGTGCGAATACGGTAGAAGACTTCCAGGAACCATTTGTGCCTGCTGTCCACTCCGTGAGTTATTTGTTTATTGGTGTTTAAGGTCACATACTTATGCACAATGGCTAATCGTGACCGTGACAGTTTTACGGGTGGAGGAAGCCGGAGAGAACCACCGAGCATCGACGAGTAACTGTCAGCTCCTCAACAGTCTAACTCTGTTCAAGCTCCGCTCAAGCAGGGTTACAGCGATTGAAGACATGTGCACCATCGACGTGCAGTACGCCTTAGTATACGGCGCCATCGTGCCCCAATGTAGGCAACCGGGATAAAGTGTCTTGCCCAAGGATACAACGCGGGTTGTCCCGGACGGGGATCGAACTCGTAACCTCAAGCATAGAAGTCCAACAGTCTACCACTGAGCCACCGCGCTCCCACCCCGTGAGTTGATTGCATATATTTGTCGTGTTCTATACATCACCACCACCTTCATTTTGATGTATAATTTGTGTATATTTAATTTTAATTTATGGAATATCAGAGGTGGGAATTTCAAAGTAAACACATTTCTCTTATTTATATAGTACTTTAACCCTTTACCTAACCTGAAAAGCAGACGAAACTTGCAAAAAAATTCTTGAATAACTAATTTTTTTCATTTTATATCTCAAAAACATAGGTTATGACCCCTCGTTGGAACGAGCTCGATGAGCTCGTTCCAACGAGGGGTCATAACCTATGTTTTTGGGACAAAAAATGAAAAAAATAATGAAAATTAATTGGCGATTTTTGAGAATAACGCTGGCCGGTTTTGGCGTTACGTTGGGTAAAGGGTTAACCCCGTGTTGGGAAAGTTTGATGGAAATCAAAAACATATATTTTGGTGAGTTTTAATGTTTCTTTTATTATTATATCTTACAAAATTTTATTCTATCACAATTATTGATGCCACGTGACTCATTTCTTGAAAACAAATAAATTGAAAAAAATATATTTTGTCACAAAGAAAGCGCCTGTATATGTTTTAACACAAACACATTTTCAAGCATTTTTCGTCATTTAAAACCATCACCTCAAAAAGGGCGCTCAGTGAGCGCAGAAGATATTAATTTGTGATGCTTTATGTTTGGTTTTATCATATATACTAGTAACTGTGTAACAACATGTGTTTCTCATCTGAATCTAATCGCAGCACAAACAAGGTGATAATTCAGTACAATAGAACGACAAATTAATGAGTAAGGGTGGAACGATAATAGGTATCTGCAATGTTTTCAATCAATGGTCTCCATCGATCGCAGAGAACTCACATGGCAGATAAGGAAATTATATACACCTGGAAATTAATTACGCTGCAAACCATTTTCACAAAGAGACACAAGTTGACCACGTTGCTGTGGTAACTGGGCAAAAAACCAACATTTATCTCTTGTACAATGGTGGATACCATTATTTGCAGAAACACCATCGAATTAGAACGAGAACACAAGACATTTCCTTTCTTGCATGTTGCTGGCGGATAATCCTGCCCAGGACACGAAATCGTTTGCTATTAAAATAAATCAAATTTGAGGATATTTAACCCTTTACCCAATGTAACGGTCGAAACCGGCCAGCGCTATTCTCAAAAATCGCCAATGAATTTTCATTATTTTTTTCATTTTTTGTCTCAAAAACATAGGTTATGACCCCTCGTTGGAACGAGCTCGTCGAGCTCGTCCCAACATGGGGTCATAACCTATGTTTTTGAGACAAAAAATGAAAAAAATCAGTTATTCAAGAATTTTTTTACAAGCGTCGTCTTCTTTTCATGTTAGGTGAAGTAAAGAATTAACCAAATTATCCTCTTCTTAAGGAATAAATTCTTCTGTAAAATTTTCATAAATTTTTTATCAAATCTAGTCATTGCCCTTCAAAGCAGCCATGCCTAGATTTGATGAAACATTTTTTTAAAATTATCCAGCCGGCCAGAGGCCGAGACTCCGAGTCAGAGGTTGAAGAAAATGTTGCGAATGTTTTTAGCGGGTTTCGCTTTTGACAAAAGACCTCACTTTCAAATGTTTGCAAACGCTTAGGCATTCCACGCCGAGACCGATGTACTTTCCAGCACCACTGAATTTTTATTTTATTATTTAAATATTTGTCTCAGAAACATAGCTATTTATACCTTATTTGAACGTGCCCCTTGAGCTCGTTCCTACGGTGGGTTATAAGCTGTGTTTTTGAGGCAAAACTTTAGTTATCCTGGCTGGTTACTAATTATGTTTTGGTGCCTAACCCACATCACCAACTAAGGATATTATTAGTATCCCATGGGATACGGCTGGCTTCGGGTAGGTAAAAACCCGTACCACGTGATCAGAAACGGGGTAACGAATTTATCTATTGACTTTCCATTTTAGAAGTACAATCTATTTCATGTGTGAACACACACAGCATGAGATCTTTTATCTTCCATTGTTGAGCCATACAGGTTTCTGTGGAATTTTTGTGCAAAAGAGTTTTTGTGAAAATATGCCGATATGACTAGTATAAAAAGATTATTGAATTTCTTTTTTTCTTTTTTGTCTCAAAAACATAGCTTATGAACCCCACATTGGAGGGTACTCGACAAGCTCATTCCAATAAGGGGTCATGAGCTATATTTTGGAGATAAAAAATTAAAATATAATACATGTACACTGTAAAACTGGAATGACGCGTCTTCTACGGGGTATGGACAATTTGTAGATTTCGGAACGAGGCTTCCACTGGGTATGAGAAATTTGTCAGTGGCTGGGCGGACGTATCGTGGGTTTCAATGAATATGGTCTCATACCACGTATCTATCAACTAATCAAATCAAAAAATTCACTTTAGTCAATAGATAAAGTTCGTTACTTTTGTGATTCAAATAACAGTATGGATAGAATAATAGTACAGGGTGAAAAAATAGTGAAATGAAATAAGAGTGTTGGGGAGAGCGGTAGATCAGGATGGAATAGTATTGCCTAACTTTGGTTGTCAAACTGATTTTTAAAACATTTCAGTGTGCCAAACCCTGGATAAATTTCCCCAGAATTCTCAAATAACTGCAATTTGGTACAGTTATGGCAAAATTTAAAAACAATTAGTCTGATTTAGTGCAGCTTGATCATACCGAATGTCCATTACCCAGTTGCCACATACTCAGGGACCGATCAGGACTATTTAAAATACGCTCTAGCCTCTGAGCCTATTTTTTCAATTCATGCGCCAGATTTCAATTTACGGAGTCACACTGCTGTTTGTAACACACACTGCAAGTATGTAATAGCTCTCATCATTTTCATTTAGTACACTATAGCAAACATTAATCTTCACTGTGGTTTCTGATCAAGTCTTGGCTGCCTATTTAGGCAGCCAAGACTTGATCAGAAACCACAGTGAAGATTAATGCTTGGTAATTAAGACTTGAAGTATTAACTTAAGCACTCTACAACAATGATAAATGATAATCATATATATAATACAAGTAAGAGTGTCTCTCTCGATTATCCATCGAAAGAATATCAAAATATGATCTGAGAAGTTGCGCGCCAATTGGGAAGCCTATTTCTGAGATTTAAGAGCCAGGTCCTGATATTTCAGAACCAAATACGCACTGGCGCATGCCCAGGTCGGTCCCTGGCAGCTTGATCATACCGAATGTCCATTACCCAGATGCCACATACTCCACGGGTCAGTATTCCGACGGCTCATAGCTCAAAGGCCCAGTATCCCGAAGGTCCAATACTCTGAAGATCCGACATTCCGACAGCTTAATACTCCGAGGATTCGCTATTCCGAAAGTCCGATATTCCAACGGGATTAAATTAGGATTAGATGCAAATATAACCGACCACCGGACGAAGTGTCTCGATTTTCTTCCAAGATTATATTGTGAAAAGCAAAACTGTACTTAACACGAGTTAATTTAAACAATATTTATTTCCAACTTTCAAAAAAAAAATACACGTAACAACATATGATGTGTGTGGATCCGACAGAAAGCTCTTAGCTTATACATGGTCGTTTCCACTCATAGTACATTTATAAATAGGTGTCATATACGAGATGGATGCTGTACATCTGTTACAATGTAAATCTCCGATTTCAGACTTTACATATATGTACACATTGGTTAGTTCAGTAAGTTGTCAATAGACATCTTGATAGGAAATTGAAACAAATTTAAGAAAGTAGAACTCAAAATAGGGAGAGAGAAGAAAGAAACCAGTGAAGACTTATGACCTTGGGTGTTACATAAACTCATTGAGGTCTCTGCATAAACCCGAACAGACATCTGACCAACAGTAGGACTGTGGCAAGTACAGATAGGTCAATTCGCCCAGTCTGCATTTCCAATAGTTAATCCCGCCTCAGTTTCCCCTTCACGACGATAGATGGCTCACGTCACGGCATATGAACATTATACGCCATCTACGCCATCTACGCCATCTACGCCATTCAGGGTCGCCGTGGCAACATCAGTGTTAAGCTACGGTGGAAGAAGGGTAACACATCGCAGTCATTTAAGAGGTCAAACAAAAACATTTCTTCCAGAATATGTATGACAAACAGATTCCTGAAGACCCTGGGCCTGAGGTTCTATTTGAGGGAATGCGGTAGGTCCAATTCCCTGAATTGGAAGACTTACACAGGCAACACCGTATGTATTGATTCGAAACCGGAAATAACCCAGATAAAGTGTAAAAGGTAAACTCTCAATTACAGGGAGTACTGATTTACTTCTAGGTCCGTCAACTAAATGATAATAGTCAACGCCCTTACCCAACACAACGGAATACGGTCAGCACCGTTCAAAATATTGCCAATCACAACTTATTATACCCTCACACTCTGTCTCGGGAGCACAGCACGAAATCCCCCGCTGGTGCGAGTTCGCCAAGCCCGTCCCAACGGGGGATCAAAAACCATGCCTCCGGAACGAAAAATGAAAATTATTTGTCGTCACTCCAGCATAGATTTAACCTGAAAATTCTTCATCTGAGAGTTGTGTGGAGTAAAGCACAATGTGATTTGGAATGGTGTTTATTAGTTAATTAAATAGTTAATTAGTTAATTATGGCTCACCCCTGACCACAGGCTCCCGCAAAGGTGCTTTCACTAAAGAGGTGTCACATTATCCTTTATTACAGTTATGTAATTAAATCAATATTTGCTGGTGATGAATGTCTAGCTCCATAATTGAGATATATACACGTAGGATGGGTCTCTTTCGGTTTTGAGAATGAATTTGTGAACAGTTTCAGAAATTGTTTGATTGTCCAAGCTGCTATAAAATTCGCATCCAAACAGCAATATACTTTCATCAATTGTATAAGAGAGAAGGCCTAAAGTTTCATTCCGTATGTTGGTGTATGTGCGACAATTCAGTGAGAAATGTTCAGAGGTTTCCCTCTCACCACAGAGGCAATTAGGCGAGTACGCAAGGTGGTTCGCGTAAAGGTGATCATTAAGATTGCTGCACCGTGGACGTATTATTTACGACTAATCATGACCGTAACAGTTTTACGGGTGGAGGAAGCCGGAGTACACGGAGAGAACTACCGAGCAACGACGAGCAGTTGCCAGCTCCCCAACATCGTAACTCCGCACTGCAGCACAGGCATGGTTAGACTGGTTGAAGGCATGCGTGCCATCAACATGCAGTACGCCTTAGTACACGGCGTGTGGACAATCGGGGTTAAGTGCCTTGCCCAAGGACACAATGGGAGTCCGAATCGACCGCTCAGACGTTCACCCATCTAAGGACTAACCGGGCTCGACGTTGCTTAGCTTCGGTGATCTAACGAGAACCGGTTACCGCAACGCCTCCGCCCCTCCCCCCCCCCCTGCAGAAGTAATCTACAATAATAAATTTGTGCCTTACCAGATGTCGAGTGTGAGAAAAATTGTGGTGGTCGGCTAACATTGCGGTTTAGATAATTTTTAAACTCAACCAAGGAACAATTGTCTCTAACGCCAGCGGGTAAGTGTTTCCATAGTTTAGTTGTTGAAGGAATGAAAGATGTTTGATAATTCTTAGTTCGACAGAAGAGAATACGTCAGTTGCTAGCTGTACGCAGGTCATGAGGTTGATTAATCGATACAGGAGAGATTATATTGGATAGGTAAGGGGGCACCATACTCTGGACCATTTTGAAGTATTGAACCAGTTTGTGCGTTTTTCGTCTTGCTTCCAGCCGTTCCCACCCTGTATCAGCATAAAGAGAAACTTTACTAGCGCTTAAAGTAGCACCAGTTACGATATGTGCAGCAGCGATTTGAATACTCTCGAGTTTCATAGAGTCCTGTTCAGTTGTCTCAGACTGGGTCACCATATTCAAGTAGGGGGCGGATAAAAGCAAAGTATATTTTCTCCCATGTTTTACGATCAAGCATAAATTTAATTTTCCTAATTAGGGATATGCGTGATCACACCAGGTGCTTGTGCGCAGTTACTTCCTTTATGAGCGTATTAGCCAGTACTAACGGTGTATATCCAACAGGTTCGTGTTTCCGAGATATGGTCATCGATTCGGTCTTCAGGGGATTAAATTCAACTGACCATGTCTGCCCATTGTTCAGTTTTGGCTAGGTCGTTATTTAAGACGAGATAAGCCCTATCTGGATGACCAACGATCAAATACAAGGTCGTATCATCCGCAAATAAACGTATATCGCTTGTCAGGTCTGATGTGATATCATTGATGTATATGAGGCCAAGCAAAGGCCCAGGAATCGATCCATGGGGAACCCCTGCGGTAGCTGGCTTCCAAGATGAGGCGTCAGAGTTTACAACCACTCTTTGGAATCGCTCGTTCAAATAAGATATAAAGAAATGAAACAGGTTATCCGTAATGCCTATTCTATTCGATTTATAACTTCAACCTTTATGCCAGACCTTGACGAAAGCTTTACTGACATCACAAAATACAACCCTCACGTCTTTGCCTTCGTCAGGTGCATGACTGAATGCGTCGTAGATATCAGTGAGTTGTAGTACTGCTGAGTCATGTGGGGTAAAACCTGCCTGGAAGGTACTGGTTATATTTTTCTCATCTAAGAACTCCCACAATTGTTTGGAGACGCACCCTTCGAAGACTTTACCGAGACAGGTGAGTAAAGATATTGGACGATAGTCAGACATTAGATTAGAGGGATCTTTTTTTAGTACTGCATATGATTACGTTAGCCTTCTTCCATTGGAGAGGGAAGTATGACTGTCTGAGCAAAAGATTAAATAATCTAGTAAGGGGTCCCGTCAATAAAGTTGTACACTGCTTCAAGAGATGTGGGCTCAAGAGCGGTCCGGCCCCGACGCCTTAGATGTTTTCAAGGACTTTTGCGAGCCACGCATGTCGTTTTGACCTAATTTGAGGATAATCCAACTGGCAGAATGAAGTGGGGCGGTCTAATCCTGTTAGGTGATACGACTTAGACCCCCTCCCACCTCCACACCCTTGCCTTCACAGACAGTTGTGCGAGAGCTATGTTAAATTCGATATGTTTGTCCTGAGGGTTTTATTTGTAGTGGTTGTCATTTTAGGGCTAATATCAGGGTCCTGTTTAGGTGCCATATCGGGTTTTATTTGTAGTGGTTGTCATTTTAGGGCTAATATCACGATCCTGTTGAGGTGCCATATCGGGTTTTATTTGTAGTGGTGGTCATTTTAGGGCTAATATCACGGTCCCGTTGAGGCGCCTTGTCGCCCCTGCGTTAGATTCCATATTTACGTTATACGTGGTTTAGTGGAGGCCACTATGGGTATAGTGCAAAAAAAATGTCCTACTCAAGAGCTTTTGATTTTGACTATAAGAGACTTATTATATTTAGCACAAATTATCTAATATCAGTTCATGTAATACATGTATCCAGATCGACCCCTAAGTTTATCAAATCAAGGATCAGACCCAGGACTGGCATTCTTAAAAATGCAGGAGGGCTAAAAATCGCTCTCCTCACATGGACTAGGGGAGCGATTAGCTCTCCTCAAGCTTATATAAGCTAAAAGTGGCAAAATGAAGTTGTACTATTAATGAATTCTGCCGAGTGGACTTTGTACATTTTGTTTGGTGCTTCTAACAAGGTAGTCTCTGTCAGACGGCTACACTGCCCCTCCCACACCTCCGGGCCTTGGCAAGGCTCGGAGGTGTGGGAGGGCCAGTCTGGCCATCTCACAGAGACCCCTAAAATAGCAGTGATCTGAAACCCTGTCGGTTTTAGGAAAATGCTGTTGTGGTAATTATTATGTTCTAAGGCTAGGAGGGCTATTTTTCGCCCTCCTCAATTTTTTAAGGCGAGCAGTAGGCGAGCGAATAAATCGCTCTCCTAAAAATGCCAGGCCTGCAGACCATCGTAACTCGTTAGCAGGTTACGCTATCTAACATGGTTGTAACCTAACAGAAAAAAGTGTTGCGATGCTTTTCCGTCTTCGTTTTTGTTATACCAGCTATTCAGACTGTTCACGTATTAGGTCTCATTTCCTACTAAAAGGTAATATCTGGGGTTAGTAGTTAACCCCGGCCAAATGGCTATTTGGGGATACACTTTTATTTTGTGAGGGTATGCATTTAGTAAATAATGTTCATTCATGGTGATAGGGCAAAAATAATCTGTTGGTAGCCTTGATTCAAACTGTGCACTGTCAAGTGCATTTCAGTTGGAGGTCAAGGTCGCACGGGATTATTTAAGGACTAACCCAGATCTGTTTGGCATTTTGCAGGTGACAAATGGGACAATTTTTGTGTAAATTTGCTTTGAGAAAGCCTTTTGAAAAAATGAATAAGAACCCCATATGTTTTTTTCTTTGTTAGAATGTTCATCTTATGCTGTAAAATCCTCAGTGGGGGAATAAAATATTCCAGTAACATAGTCTTATCGTTACCGATGCACGAAAATTGGAATTGTATCCCCAAAATGAGAAAATTTTGACCATTTGGACGCATTTTTCGAGTAATCAACTGTCATTCAGCTGAGTATATTTGAGTGATATTGTAAGATTTTGATTGTGTGCAGTTTTCTCCAGAAAGGCCATACTGAGAGCTTCCAGAAACTGTACACATTGTGGGGACTGCAAAATATCCCCGGTCGTGTTAATGAGAAGCTGTGCATTTCTTGGAAAACCAACGTTTTCACCTGAATAACTGGAACGAGACCATAACAATATTTCCGTCAAAATAAATAGCAGCGACAAACGCGCGATCCCGCTTTTGTGAGATCGCGCGTTAGTTGTTGCGTTGCTGTTTATGTTGGCGGAAGGATAAGCATGTCACTCTATTCTTAGCTGCATGTAACGCAGAGGCGGCGGAACCAGGGAGGGGTCATATGGGACACATGCTCCTCCACCTTTTTCCACAGACATGTTGCGTGGTTACACAAAGAGTTAAACTTGACGCATTTAAACGTGCCAATATACAGGCACTCCTGTAATATATTATTCGAAAATCCAAACAAATATTTGGCCAATGAATCCCACCTTCAGTCTCTTCGTTTCGTTTCTTCTACTTAATCATCTTCCAACCCGAAAGCTAGCCTTCGGGTTGGAAGATGATTAAATAGAAGAAATGGATAGGACAGTGACCGCACCGCGGCATGCTCATCTAAACGAGCCACTTTTGGTTCCGCTCCACAATTTCCCAGGCATTTCCAAATATGACATGCCATACACTCTCTTCGAATGCAAATATTCTGTAGGTTAGTTATCTAACTCATAACATGTATTAAATTTCCCAAATCCACAAAAAACATATAACACTATCTGACTAAGTAAAAATAAACAATCTGAATGTGGGTGGAATAATTTATTGTCAAAGGCCAGACTTCAACCTGAAAAATTGCATGAAAAAATGCCGAAACCAGTCATTTTCAGCCACGTAGCAGCCTCAAAAGCAGAATTTTTCCACCAACCTCACCTACCCACCACTGGAACAGAGCATCCCCTGTTTCTAAAATGCAATTTTTTTTTATTTGTTTCCGTCTCATTTTTTAGTTACCAGTCTGGTAACAAACTCGTGTAAAAATTACATTTTAAAAAATAGCCAATTTTTCGAAGCCACTGTTTCCCATAATTCATCTGGTAATTCACCCCAATGTATCAGACTCCAACTTTGGGACCAAAACTTCAAATTCTCTTATCCAACAAAAAACCTAATGTAATCATATATCTGATACTAAAAATATATCTCTATTTTACATGGCCTTAGTTTCAACATATGCCCTATGTTTAGAATTTCACCCCTGAGAAATAGTGCGAAACTGTGGAGCGGAACCATAGTGAGTCAACGATACGTTTACCGAAAAAAATCGCAACTTTTCCTCCCATTGGGCTGAACTATGGTAGCCTTGACAATTTTTGCTCCTCCACTTTTATCGAGCTTCCGCCGCCTCTGATGTAATGCACAACGATTTTGTCGCGAAAGATTGTCAAATCTGACTGGCAAACATGCGGGATTAGGAATTTATATAGGATTATTTGCCGTAACCTGTAATTCGTTCCCATATTCTACAATTGACGTAACCTCCACGTACCGATAACCAAAACGTTCGTTAACGGTCTATTTCCAGGCCTGAGGACAAATATGTATGTACAAAATTACAGTTTGTTTTCACTTAGTAACAGTTGACCCACTTAAGGAATCTGTAAAATACCGTTTCATCTAACATTAGCACACCACATGTTGTGCGCCTATTTCTCCGTTTATATGTTTATCCGTTGAGTAGGGCTTTTCTTAGTCCGCCATCCGTTGAGTTTCATTTAACCCTTTACCCAACGCAGACGATATCAAAATTTATTATTTTAAATATCATTTTTTTAAATTTCTCAAAAAATTTCAACAAAACCATATCATGTGACCCCTCGTTGGAACGAGCTCGACGAGCTCGTTCCAACGAAGGGTCGCATGATATGGTTTTGTTGAATTTTTTTTAAAAAATAATATTTTTTCAACCGCTGAATTTGCATATTACGCGAGCGGATGTGGTCGATTCGTTGGGTAAAGGGTTAAAGGATATGAAATATATTTGGTACAACATAATTGATCATTGTCCGGTTTGTCATGATCTTCCCACCAAAATTCCCGTTCGAATACACGTCTATTACTTTTCCCCCGTTCCATATTTACAAACCCGTACGGAACACATGTTCCATATGGATTTCCTTTTACCGACTATTTCTGTACCTGACAAAATTCCATCAAAAGAACTAAACTCCGCTCATCTTCGTAATCGACGAAACGAAACGTCGCATTTTGACCCAGATCAATTCGAAAGCTGCGGTGACAACCCCATAAATTGAATGTCAATTGGAAAAATAACAAAGAATTTTAAAGTTTGAAATTTTTGGCTTGTGATGTTTGAATTTTTAAATTTATGGATTCTGTGTCGAAGAGGCGTGTAATAAACACTGAATGCCACGATGTGTGAATGCATTCGTCATGCCTTCGCGGAAGGATAGAAGTCGAGACTGAGTCTATCGGTCTAGATCCTTCCGCGCTGGCACTCGTTCCGTATTGAAGGTATTCACACCTCGTGACGTTCTGTCACTTTTGTGTATGTATGTAAAGATCATAGTCTGAAAAAGTTCAGGAGGATTGTGGACATATGCACTGTGCTAACTTCTGTTTCGCTCGACATCTTTTGACAAAAGGACTGATTGATAATATACCAAGTCCTAATATCATACCACTTCATCTAGGGTCAATTCTAAAATTGCCAAAAAATTTCTACTTTATAACTTTATTGTTGCAAAACTTTATGACCGAAGTTCCATCACGTGACAAAGCATATCACAAATTCTTCCAAAGAGTGAAAGACTGAATTAGTCCCCGACTGCCAACGTGAGAAGCGGGTGGGTGGCGGAGGGGGGGGGGGGGGTGGGTGTCCAAGGTCATGGTGATACAGTCGAGCCCACTTAATTGGATATTAGATATCTCTTTATTGTATATCCCTGTTAATTGAATATAATTCCCAACACAAAACTATTTACCATACCTCCAGTATAAATTTGACCAGTTAATTGAATATAGGTTTTAGAGTAAACTCCTGCTGTTAATTGAATAAAAAACCTTGTAACATGTCAAGAAATTACCCTGACTCTTCCCAGTTTTTCTTTGGTTATAGATCTATTTGGCCTCAGTATATCCAATACAGGCATTTAATCTATTATATCTTGTTTGACAGAGCTCATGGAGCTCTGTCAAACAAGATATAATAGAATAAATGCTTAGTTTATCTCTAGAATATAGGAAAGTGACACAATCCCTGTTAATTGAATACTCCTGTTAATTGAATAATTTTCATTGGCAAAGTGGCTATTCCATTAACAGGGTTCCACTGTATGTACTTCGACGTAGTGCACGCCGATGGTTCACTTGCCTTCAACCGCTGCTAACTCTGCTTAATCAGAAATAGTAAGTTCTTTAGTCTGACAGTTGTTTGCCTCTGCTATGTGGTTCTCCTTGAATACGCCGGCTTCCACCACCTGTAAAACTATCCGACACCATGTGATCCTGATTGTTGAAAGTGTCGTTAACCACCACCACCACCACCAACAAACAAACAAACAAACAAACAAACAAACAAACAAACAAACAAACAAACATCAGCTCCCATTCACAAAAGAAAAATAAAACTTTAATAAACATTGTCCTTGCATAGTTTTTCGTGCGATATTTGTGAAGAAGCAATATACATCCTCAAAGACAGTTTGTGTAGAAGCCAGTTTTAAGTGAAAACTACATCTTGGATATCGTTGTCAGGTTTACAAAAGTCATCTGAACAGTATGACACACTGGCTCACGGTCGGAGTGGGAGTAGTTGGCCATAGAATCATCTTGCAGCTCTAATCGGCCTGTCTGTAGCTCCGATATGCCCCTGAAAGCAGGGACATTTTTAGGCCAAGTGAAATGGGGGTGGGAAGACAAAATACTTTTCTGCTGCCAATGGCAGCATAACAAATATTTTATCCCCTCTCCCCACTTAATTTCACCCGTGCTGGTTTAAGTGTGTATATTCCCAATAGGTGAAGGTGTAGGGTTTTCCCGGGGAACAAGAAATTAACTTTTCATGCCAAGTGGGGCACCCTGGAACTTTTTGAATGCTAAAGTTAAGCACCCAGAGAGTGGAGATAGGATAGTGAGGGGGAGAGTAAATCAACCAGTTTGGGGGATTTAAGACATGAATGTATATGCGGTGGGCATTTTCCAGGAAAATGTGGATTAGGGCGAGTATCCCGCCCCCTCCCCCAACCCTGACTACTCCGCCGGGTAAAATGACCGTGCAACGCGGCGTTAACCCTTTACCCAACATAACGGCCAAAACCGGCCAGCTCTGTTAACAAAAATAGCCAAATTAATTTTCATTATTTTTTCATTTTTTGTCTCAAAAGCATAGGTTATGACCCCTCTTTGGAACGAGCTCGTCGAGCTCGTTCCAATGAGGGGTCATAACCTATGCTTTTGAGACAAAAAATGAAAAATATTAGTCATTCAAGAATTTCTTTTGCAAGTGTCGTCTGTTTTTCATGTTAGGTAAAGGGTTAAATGAATCTGCCATACGAATTTCGAAGCCACCGTTTCTAGCTGTGTTAGATTAAGAACACATCAAATAGCTAGTGTCCACAAGAAATATTACAATCAAAAAGCGAATGATTACCGATGTGTTATATCAGATTTGCAAATCGTCTGCACACGTGAGCTGGGTTGATTTTATAGACCACTTCTTTTCTATCGTCGTAATTTCACTTTAAAAAGAAAAGTAAATATTTTGTAATGTGTGTTTAAACTTTAAATATCTCTGACTGTGTATATATATTCAATACATTTTTCTACAAATGCCGTTTTTTATTGGGGTGCGGTAAAGGATGCAGCCAACATTGATTTAAGGGAAGTAAAATATTGAATTAAGGGATGTTGCCAACATTGATTTAAGGGAAGTAAAACATAAAACATTGATTTATTTTGTATTTTCATCTGAACGTATTTATTTTGCTCATGTAAAATTATAAAGTTTGTTAGGGAGAGTGGATAACCCTTTTTACCAAGTGACGACCATAACCACCCTGCGCTATTCACGCTTTACCAAACATGAAAAGCAGACGACACTTGCAAAAAAAAACTCTTGAATATATCATTTTTTCATTTTTTTTGTCTCAAAAACACATGTTATGACCTCTCATTGGAACGAGCTCGTTCCAAAGAGGGGTCATAACCTATGTTTTTGAGACAAAAAAAAAAAGAAAATTAATTGGCGATTTTTGTTAATAGCACTAGCCGGTTTTGACCTTTACGTTGGGTAAAGAGTTAGAACAAATTTTAATTCAAATGTTATTAACATGCCCCTGACCTCCAATTGGAAGGTCTAGTTGAGAGCTCCGCCCGTAAGGCTGTCCACACATCCAGAGCTACATCGGGGATAGACGTACGTTTTATAACAGACAGTATATAACATGGAACCATGTACACCTCAGTCTCTGTGGTCTTCATTAAACCGTACGTATACTATTAAAGTAAAGCTAGTCATTTGCCTTCGAATTTAACCCTTTACCCAACGCAGACGATATCAAAATTTGACGAGCTCGTTCCAACGAGGGGTCACATGATATGGTTTTGTTGAAATTTTTTGAAAAATAATATTTTTCAACTGCTAAATTTGCATATTACGCGGGCAGATGCGGCCGATTCGTTGGGTAAAGGGTTAAACACCTTCTAAGCTTCGTTGGGTATAGGGAATTTAAATTTAATGCATAATTGGTGTCCTGAACTGGGTGATCATAAGGCCTCAGAAAACTAATGATTTTCTGAGGATATATGACGGCCCAGTTCATGGCGCCAGTAAATTTCTGTTTGTGTGGAGAATGAGATTGGGGAATTTGGGGGTAAAAATTGAAAAAAATCATGCCTAAATACCACTGGAAAAGAGTCCTATATTCGCCCCCTGCAGACACCCAAAAGAATCCTGTACTTTGTGGGTTTTTGTGTGAACAATCCAGCATTGTGGGTTTTTTTTCCTTTCATTGTGGTGTTTACCCAACATAGCACGATTCTATCAGCGCTATTCGCCCGCACAAGGTTAAATGTCTGTATTTAGATTTAACCCCACAGTGATATATATTTTTTTTTTAAAATAGCGATTGTAATTGGGACAGTAAACTCCACACTGCATGTTTGCACAAGTGAAGTAACCCACCATGGCGAGCAACACCGACGAAACTATAACGGTAATAATCCCACAATGAAATGAATAAAAACTATACCTGCATGGAGAACGGCCACTTTCATAAGGCGAGTCCCATCCACCCATTCTTAACAGAGGTACAGTCCTTTTGGGATTTTGAAATATAGTGAGATTTAATGTTGGTGCAAAACATTCGTATCGTAATTCAAACCAAGTATCATCCATCGTTAACCCAGTTTGAATGCTCTTTGGTATAGACTGGCATGCGGAAAGGCTACCGATACAGGGATCACTCATTCTCAGGCCTGAAAATAAGCAGTCTGACATTTGCAGAATGAGGTCACCAGAGGGTGAATTTGATGATGCTATCTCATACAGTGGACCAATTTATCCTCTGGGGTACCTCTTTTTGTTTAGTTCTGAGACTCTGATTCAGATTAAGGTTCACAGAGGGTAAATTTAGTGATGCTACCCTGGGACACCATTTTGCAGATGGCAGTCTGCTTATTTTCTGGCTTGCCCATTCTTACAAGAGTTGTATCCGTAGTTGGAGTTTTAAATATAGTAACGTTTCTTGTTCCCACAAATACATTGTGTATTTACTCTCAAACATCGATGGTCCTATTTGAATGTCCTGAATTTTAAAGAGGCGATAGGCATGGGGAAAGGCGTAGGTCGCATTCGCTAATTTTTACCAGAGTTATAGCCCTTGTTGAAAATTGAATATAGAACTATTCCTTATCCACACAAACACCAAGTATCAATAAGCTGATTTGAATGTCCTTTCGTATGCTGATAGACCAGCATGGTGGAAAGGCTATCAACATAGGGCGGGTCTAATTTCCTATTTTTACCTGAGTTATACCCCTTGATTAGCTTGGAAATATGGTGGTATTTCTTGTCCATACGAACATCTTGTGTCGTAACTCAAGCATATCGTTTTGTATCACGACAGATCAGCATGGAGAGAAGTCTGAAAATATAGTTTTTGATCCATCATTGGAACGAGCTCGCCGAGCTCGTTCCAGTGAGGGGTCATAAGCTATGTGGTTGAGGCAAGAGATGAAAGATTGTGATTATTCAAGAATTTTCCTTTTTAGGTTTGTGTGTCTGCTACCCGTGTCGAGTAAAATGTGAATACTAAAATACTGCGAGATGCAGTTTTCACGAATTGACCAGACGAGACATTTTATAATTTCCAGAAAAAGCGAAACGTTTCGAACCTCTAAATCCGTGGACTACCGACCTTTCCCTCTTGGCACACAAGGAGAAGGTGTGCTTGATATCATCCGTTGAATGAATCTACCCACACTGTAAAACATTACCGTAATTCTACGGTTAACTACTGTCAGATGACTGTCTAATACAACTGTCTAGAGGCCGTTAATTAATTTTAACGGTGTTGCCGTAGAAAAACCCGCGAATTTGATCCAATAAACGTATTTCTCCCGTCACGCTATTCAGTTACGTCGCACGGCGGTAAAAATGGTGAATTATGGGATCGGCCTTGCCATATGCCACTGAAAGTCGCCATTTCCAAGAAGGATGCCCGGTGCTATTGAAGACGAACAACGACGTATTACTATCAATTTGTAAGTTTGTCGCCAAGTGTATCATGTTCATTGCAGTCTTGGACATGAAAGTCAAACAACGTCAATTTTTTATGCGTATAATTGTTTTGGTAATCATGCAGAATAGCAGACTTTTTGTACTGCGTCACCGATATTGGATGGATCTTATGGCTTGTTGCCACGAATCTCCACTAAGGCCGGCAAACCCATGTGCTTTTATTGACTCAAGGTAAAATGCGGTTAATGATGGCTGAAATTAAATTACGGACAAAATGACCGGTGGCAGTGTTCCAGCCATATGGCTGGAACACTGCCACCGATCATACTGACCGTAATTATTTTGATGGTAATTTTTACGCGAAAATAAGCCAAATGATGGTTGAAAGTTTTTACGGTCATATGTCCGGCAGCTAGTTTCCAGGCACATGACCGTACAAATAACGGCAAACCGTAAAAAAAAAAATTACTGGAACATACGCCAATTGACAGTGAAATTTGTTTTACGGTTTGCCATAACGCTTGCGGTCATATGCCTGGAAACTAGCTGCCGGTCATATGACCGTAAAAAATTACGGTAGTTTTTTACAGTGCACAAAAGTTTATATGTAAAGGCATTTCATTTGTCCTTCCCTGAATGAATTCCCGTGAACGTCTATGGCGTCTCCTATGATTTCTTTATTGTCTTTCAGTTTGAATCGGTATACTGGTAACTCGACTCACGTACAAAACAGCATGGTTATAATCAGATGGAAGATAGGGAAAGAGACATATCTATACCAAGAAAGAGTCGCCGAGAACTCATCATAGAAAAGCATTATAAAAGAATACAGATAAAACAAGGAATTGGTTCCTGTCTTGTTGTTCTCGGAGTTCCACTTCTTATTGCAGGTTGTATTCTGCTAGTAGTTTCCAAAACCGTTTCTTCGTCGGACAGCTCCTTGCACGTAGCAGGGCCCATTCTCATTACATTTTCACTGTTATTTTTCATTGTTGGAATTGTTCTTGTTAAAAACATAAATGAAGAAGACGTTAAGGCTTTTATTCCGTTGAAACTCCGTCAGTTTTGGGAAAAGCTCAGACAAGAAAGGGGAAGTAATTCACTGGCATTCCCTGTCATTGACGTACAGGAAAGCGAACTAGTGCATAAACGATCCGCATTAAAAAAGATGGAACAGGTGAAAATAAAACGACTTCCGAGGAAGGTAATGTTTTCAGATAGTAGCGCAGAAAATGAACTTTTCGAAAAGCAGACGTCAGATGACGTCATGATTGTTGCTACGAACCATTTAGAATCTTTGTGTTCAAACAGTGACCATTTGTCTTCAGACGAAAAGTCATCATCACTGGTATCACTTAGGCAATGTAAGATATACCCTGCAGATATCGGAGAAGAAAGTGATTGCTCGAACAGTCTGCGTAATTTTAGTGACTTTCACATATTTCATACGGATGTTCGAGAGCAACAGAGATCTGACTGCGATAGTGTTTTGGGGTCTGACCCAGGATTTTAAAGAACATGGCAAAGAACATTCCCCAAATCTCATTCCTTGATATTCAGTGCTTGGTGCCGTGGTGTAGAATGTCTTGTTTGGCACAATAGTAGCATGTTAGTTGCATAGGATAACGTTTTGATTATTATGTTATTCCAGAATTAATTATAACGATGAGTTAGAGGGAAAGAAAAACTGTGTAAAATAAGATATTTTCAATGATCTTCACAAATTGAAATTTGGATGGTTATTTACATACACGCTGGGTTTAGTTGTTTTTTTCAACAACGACAGTGGTGATGGCATTAAAGTTTCGAAAAATAGGTTTATTATTTTCTTCAATTTGTGCAGCTGAAGCATAGCTTATGGTCTCTCATTGGAAGAAGCTTCCACTAAGTAATTTTCAGTGAGAAATTCCAATAGCCACGTCCTTCTTGAATCAAAACCAAGAACTACCGGTTTTAAGATGCAGAATTCAATTTGTACACTCCCCTAATTGCAAATTATTCAACTGCGGCTCACTGTAGTCACAAATTCCAACCACAAATCAATATGTTGGGACATTTTTGCTACTTTTCAATCAGTACTTTGAATACTTTCTCTCCTTTTCAGTCTGTAATATTCATACTTGCGGCATTTTTTGGAAAACATCCACTGGCTGTGTATTGAAGTGAAAAATAAAATTGTTTGGTTATGCAAGAATTTATTTTTACCATTGTCGTTTTAGTTAAATAGGGAATTTACGAAACTCACTCAGTAAATAAGATCTGGATGGAACTAAAGGCTCCATCCAGACCTTATCACTAAACGAGCTTCGCATAATTTCACTGTCAGCAGGGGACTCATTCAAGATCTTCTGTTTATTTGTCTTGTTCAGTGCAGTATTTTTTTCATATTTACTTGACATCATTCATGACATGAAATTGTATAGACTCGGTTAATGTTCCCATAGAAAATGCATCGTTAGCATTAACCCGCTACATAACACGACTTACACCAGAAGCACACGACTTAGAATTTTTCATTGAGCAAAAAAAAAAAAAAAAAATCACAAAAAAAGAAAGACCATAACTCGTCAAAAAAAAAAGAAAAAAAAACAGAAAGACCATAACCCGTCATTGGAAATAGCTCGTTTAGATGCTTCCAATGAAATACCATAAGCTAAGTTTTGCAGCGAAACATTCCAAGAATAATAAAATCCGAATGGCGACTGTTTTAAAGAGGACAGGCCGGATATGGCTGCCGTGTTAGCCATCAGACAAGGGGTTAATGCTAAGAAAGTGTGGTTTATCGAACAAATCAATTCTCAATAATCAGTTTTACCAGATGCCACGCAAGTTTTCAAGCTACTTGTCTAATTTTGCAATGAATTCGACGCCGTAACAGGTCTGGAACAAGTCTAGTTCTTAACCCTTTACCTAACCTGAAAAGCAGACGACACTTGCAAAAATAATTCTTGAATAACTAATATTTTTCATTTTTTGTCTCAAAAACATAGGTTATGACCCCTCGTTGGAACGAGCTCGACGAGCTCGTTCCAACGAGGGGTCATAACCTATGTTTTTGAGACAAAAATGGAAAAAATAATGAAAATTAATTGGCGATTTTTGAGAATAGCGCTGGTCGGTTTTGGCCGTGACGTTAGGTAAAGGGTTAACTGGTAGAGTTCTCAATTATTTCTGGTTTGCAAAATTTGTTGACGCGCCTTTGCCCTGGTAAACTTTATGGGAGAGTGCCTGTTGGCACTCTCCCATAAATTCTAACAGGGCAAATCTTCACAGAAGAAATGAGTTCCATTTGAAGGAAATATGAAGCACATCCACAGAATATAAAGCTTTGAAATTGTGGTATGTGCACTTCAAACTAGAGCCCCAAAATGGGTTTCCAGCCCTCTACCAGTTAAATAGTCCATCGCCTATATTTAGATTCACTGGTCTGGAATATTTTAGTTGATCGGAAAAGAGGACCTATACGGTTCGGCTTTCCGATCAACTGATATTTGTTTAACCCTTTACACAACGTAACAGCCAAAACCGGCCAGCGCTATTCTCAAAAATCGCCAATTAATTTTCATTATTTTTTCATTTTTTGTCTCAAAACATAGGTTACCCCTCGTTGGAACGAGCTCGTCGAGCTCGTTCCAATGAGGTGTCATTCCTACGTTTTTGAAACAAAAATAAAAAAAATTAGTTATTCAAGAATTTTTTTGCAAGTGTCGTCTGCTTTTCATGGTAGGTAAAGGGTTAAGCGGAAATCCCGTTTAGACGTAAAACAGCACGACTGTCGTTGCATAAACAGAGAATGCTGAGAAGCATCACAACACGCTTTTTCCTTTGGGTTACTCTTGTGTTTCGAATAGAAGTGCGGTCTGCAATATAAGTGCGGGGTAGAAAAAATGGCCATAATTAATAAAAGTGCAGACTGGAATATAAGTGCAGGCCCATCGGAGCATGTGACATATACCCGGTACAATAGAAGTCAAAATCAGTTGTAAGATAATGGTAAGATGACCACTATAGGCAATGTCACAGTATGTGTCCTGCGTTTCCTACAATGTTAACACCTGGTTCTCACCGTTCTTGCATTATTTTTTTGGAAAGCCCACATAGAACCTGGTGCTACCAATGTAGGAAAAGTGGGACACATGTTTACAGTCAATATGGTGCAAGTGGTGATCCTGCAACTTACTTTGAATTGTACGGTTTTTAGATTCCTTACCCTTGAGGCCAAAATAAACATACCTGTACAGTTTATTATAGAGGTACAGGTAAGTAAATGCATGCGATAATGTTTTTGCTGCAGTCAAAATGCACAATTTTTCCCTCGGGTGTGTTCCACTCTGTCGAAAATTAAATAGAAGTGCAGACTGGAATAAGCATGGTGCAGGGTGGAAAATTTTCGGGAAAATAATAAACATGCGTGCATGTTTATTCCAAACACAAGAGTACCACTGTGCTATATAGCGTAACCTGCCTACAGGTTACGGTATAAGCCCTTTATTTCCAGACCTGCAGGTTCCACTTAGGGAACGTAAAATGTAGACAAGGGACGAGTATTCCTTGGCACATCAGGCCAAATATATTCACCAGCTTTCTTTTTGGAATAATGTTTTTGTTCTGCACAATTGTAGTAAACATTTCAGTAGACAATTTACTGCAGCCCGCAAATTGCGCAACAAGCAACAAATCTTGTATGTTTGTCTTCCAATCGAATGATACTTTCAATGATGTAAAAAATGGATTTCCTTTGGATACTTTTCGTATTTAAGAATCTCAGGGAGAGTGATGTCGCGCCGACTATTTATTTACTTATTTTGTATTGTGCTTCAAAAACTGTTCTTATTTATTAATTAATAAACGAAAAAAATTATACTGGTATGATTTTATTGTAATATAAGAAAATATTATGCATAGATGTACGAGGTCCAAAGTAGGACCCGACAATCGCAATGTTTCTCTAGAATCGAACTAAACAAAATGTTTAAAATCGAATCGAATCTCGAATAATGAAGAATCCACTTTTCATTTGTTACAATACTACGGCCTGCTGGTACTGTCTATGTCCGCCGTGGACCCAATATCAATCGGAATACTAGACTATAAGAAAACTGACAGGTATCATAAAGGTGATCGAAGAAGAAGAAGCCATTTATCGTCCTTCGAGTGCAACAAGGCGAAACCTACAATGCCAAGACATTGCAGATGCCGTCTTGGTGCACTTAGCCCTTCACTCAACGTAACGGCCAAAATAGGCGAGCGCTAATCTCAAAAATCGCCAATTAATTTTCATTATTTTTTTCGTTTTTTCTCTCAAAAACATAGGTTATGACCCCTCATTGGAACGAGCTCGTCGAGCTCGTTCCAATGAGGGGTCATAACCTATGTTTTTGAGACAAAAATGAAAAAGATGAGTTATTCAAGAATTCTTTCTGCAAGTGTCGTCTCCTTTTCATGTTAGGTAAAGGGCTAACGGACGATATATTGTGTAAACGAGCCCTAACGCAATCTTCACTATCGCTTCAAATGTCATTTTTTTATGAATTTTCCGAATTTTTTTGTTCTATCTAGTTAGACTGGATACATTCAGTCTTATTCATCATAAAACTGCATTGTGAGTTGTTATCTTTGGAACGTCGACAATACAGAATTTTATGAAATCCACAAGATTCGAATTCGAACCCAACCTCGAACGTTCGCCGGGCCCTATCCATATGTTTACGGGTAGTGTAAATGCGGTGAATTCAAAATGTGGGTCGAAAACTGCTGGTGTAACTGGAGAAGGGTACAGGAATATTTAATTGTCAAATAGCACTCCGTAGAGTGGGGCGAATTCACTGTTCTCTGTACAGGTGGATTGCAGAAGCAATCAATCTATGTGGCATCTCACATGATAAATATCGCCAAAATTGACGTGGGATCAGAAATATAACACAATATACCTGGTCCAGCTTGTTCAAACGAGGGGTCATAACCTATGTTTTTGAGACAAAAAATGAAAAAAATAATGAAAATTAATTCCCGATTTTTGAGAATAGCGCTGGCCGGTTTTGGCCGTTACGATGGGTAAAGGGTTAAAAAGAAGAGAGAGGAGGAAGAGAATGGATGAGAAGAGGATGGGAATGGCTGAGAGAAGAGGTCATTGAACTTGGTATAGCAGGGATGATAGATTATACCTCAATGGCGTATTTCCTCATGGCTCTCATGGCCCCCATACGACAAAACTTCCTGAAACATGGGCTTCTACGGGCAGTATCCTCCGACAAGTACTACATCGCCGTGGCGTATCCTCAAATATCCACATGAGGATATGACGAATAGTAGAGTATGCAATGAGGGATTTCCCCAAGGCGCTCATCGTCTCCTCTGGTTATTTGAAGATACGAAACGACAATGTAGTAATGGAGGATACTTGTCAAAGGATACTGTACGTCATGGTCTTCTACAGACAGTATCGCGCGAATAGTCCCCATAAGTCCACACTAGTCCCTACTCGTCCTCAATGAAAGCTACTAGTCCCAAACCATTGGTGTCCGGCAGTCCCCAAATACCCAGAAAGAGGTGGAGATATAAGGGATTATAGATTACACATCACCAATTTACCTCATGACCCTCGTGGCTTCAAATGACAAAATTGTACGAGCCATGAAAGGTAGAAACCATATAGACTATGGGATGTCACCAATCCCCACTTGTCTCCAATGTTCACCACTAGTCCCCATAACATTGATCTCCGGCAGACCACAAACCAGCAAATAGCCTCGTGCAGTATCATATGAATAGTTCCCACTCGTCCTCATTGGTAGCCACTAGTTCCCAAACAACTGGTGCCCGGCAGTTCCCAAATACCTGGATAAGGGGTGATAGATTATATCTTATTGTGGTATTACATCATACCCTCATAAATTCTCATACTCTCATAGATTCATACGACAAGACTGTCAGGATTCCTGAAACCATCGGCTATCTAGTAGCTAGGAACCATAATGCTATGCGATGGGTCAGAAGCTAGGTCATATCAGTCGCCATCATTCTAGAGCTGATACGGTTAACCGATTAATCGATTAACCAATGATCAATGTCTTGATCGATTGAAAAGTATTTGATCGGTTAACCGTTACTTTTGACCTATGGCATTATATGGGTTCACAAAGGAACAAACTTGCTCCAAAACAGGCAAACATTGTCATACTGGCTCACATCAGTTATATGAGACAGAGTAAAGCATGTCGGTTACGTACCATTATTTATTTATTGATGTTTAAGGTCACATATTTCTGCACAATGGCTAACCATGACCGTGACAGTTTTACGGGTGGAGGAAGCTGGAGTACCCAGAGAGAACCACCGAGCAACGGCGAGCAACTGTCAGCTCCCCAACATACCAACTCCACACATGCAGGGTTAGCATTGGTTGAAGACAGGTGCCCCATCGACGTGCAGTACACCTTAGTACACAGCGTCACCGTGCTCCCACGTGGGCAATGGAGGTGAAGTGTGTTGCCCAAGGACACAACGCGGTTGCCGCAGGTGGGATTCGAACCGAGGACCTCTCGGCTTGCAGCCTGCACCTCTACCAACTGAGCCACCGCGCCCCCAGTTACGTACTGACATACTTGTTCACTTGCAGGATCATTATACTGTATCAGTAGCTGGAAATGGTCATTCTCAACCACTTACCCATTGTGGGTAGCAGACGATACTTGCAAAATAAATTCACAAGTTACTAACAATTTTCTATTTTTTTCTCGAGGGGTCATGAGCTACGTTTTTGAGACAAAAATTGAAAAAATAATAAATTTGAATGGAGATTTTTGAATATAGTCCTAGTCGGTTTTGTTTGTTGCGTTGGGTAAAGGGTTCATGCTGAAAATCATCAAAGGTATGGCAGTTATTCAGATATCTATTTGGACACGTTATTAATCGGTTAACCAATGTTAATCCACGGGATTAATCGATCAAGAAAACCCCTTAACCGTTTCAGCTCTGCATCATTCCCCATCAATCCCCACTAAACCACAGAAGTCCCCAAATATCCATACTATTATGTGACAATGTGCTGCACGTGTTGAGCGCACTTTCTGCGTTAGCACATATTCGCATTCCTAAGACGTGTTCATATGTTGTATGTGATGTGCTTACATTGTTAACCCGTTACCCACCGTAACGGAAAAACCGACTAGCGCTATTCACAAATATCACCATTCAATTATTATTTTTTCATTTTTTTGTTTCAAAAACATAGCTTTTGTCCTCACATTGGAATGAGCTCAATGGGTCATAGGCTATGTTTTTGACGCCAATTGTTTAAAAAAAATCGTTATTTAAGAATTTTGTTTAGTCGTTTGCCTTTCGTGTTAGGTAAAGGTTCACTATCACATAAACGTATCTTGTGACGATCATCAAGCAGTCTCTCATACGCAATGAGCCCCAGAATAAGTTTGATCCAAGAATATAGCTTTGAATAGTTTGATAATGAGCGAGGTTTAGCTGAACGGAGCAATCTGATTGGAGATACTTAGACTTGGTCAATCAAATCAATCATTTGGGTTGAGGGACTTGAGAGTTGCTTGGACTAGATAAAACACTACAGCCAAGAACAGGTTGGAAAAGCTAAAAATAGTAATATAGCACCGGTTCTTCTCCAAGGGGCCCTTCGTCTCTATCGGAATGCACTCCGAACATCTCGAACAGTCCGTTTGACATACCCTATTTGGGTTACGACCTTATAGCACTACATACTATCCTTCATCCCTGCTCAACTACTACCCCTTCCCTGGCCCAGTCCCTTCCTCTTCACAGCACAACTTTGAAATAAAAAGTTTAGATCATCGTACAGCAATTAACGCTTTACCCAACGCAGACGATATCAAAATTCATTATTTGAAATATCATTTTTTTTAAATTTTTCAAAAAATTCCGACCAAACCATATCATGTGACCCCCTCATTGGAACGAGCTCGACGAGCTCGTTCCAAATAGGGGTCACATGATATGGTTTTATTGAAATTTCTTTAAAAATAATATTTTTTTCAGCTGCTGAATTTGCATATTAAGCGAGCGGATGTGGCGATTCGTAAGGTAAAGGGTAGCTAGATTTCTAGCCTCGAACGAGCTTATTTTATGATTTTGATATTTTATGTGCTCGTTCTCAGCTAGAAATTTAAAGGCGATTTTTCAATCGGACGTTCGTAACGGTTTTTCGGTACGAACGGTTTGGGTGTATAAAAATGACTGAATTACCTTCTTTCACAAACTTATTCCAGTTTGCAGTTCAAGTTGATCACCTCTTAAACAATTCTGCACAAAAATATTGCCCAGTTCGATGTTTGTTATTCCAAAAATGTTCGATATTCGACACAGCCCTAGCAAAATTCCAGAAGATTTCCTAATTTCACATTGGGATTTACCATCACACCGTGACGTCACAGTCAAATCCTAAACTCGGGAGCCACAAAGCGGGCCAATTTAAGAACGACATTTGAATTGGGTGGGAACTAAAAGGCAACGCAATACAAAAATGTGAATTGGCCTATTTTTCACATAAATCCTTCAGACAAACAATATTTTTTTTATTTGGCACTCCCGACATTGGTTTGAGCTGTCAGAGCAAGTGACCTCAATCAAACTCAGAAGAAAACAATGAATAATGAACACGCGAAAGTGTGAAGCACAGTGGCACGTTACAAACTATTTTTTTAATTCCCAAATAATAGTTATTAGAAAATCATACTCGACACCCACATGATAATAGTATAATATGCCGCGATTTATATACTATGATCATTGGAATGACCAGTATGATTTTCGAATAAATATTATTTGGGACATAAAAATCGTGTGTAACGTGACCCTGTGTGTGAAGTATATGAACAAATTGAAAGTTGGGGTACTCTCTTGTTCCACTTCATTCTTTTTTTTGGGGGGGGTGGGGAGGGGGCTGATTTCCTCCCCAATTACAAGGTCGGAAAGGCAACCGGTGTATGTGTGTGTGTGTGGGGGGGGGGGGGGGGGGATTTTGCTCAAAAAAATGATTCCGCGTGCATTATCGAGGCTCGTAACACCAAGGTGGGTGTGTGAAGATTGGCAGCCCTCTTCCCCCTTCTTACTGCCTGCATGTGGTCTGGGGATCTCTGCAGAGAAATTTTGAAAAATATGATGGCCTGAGATCGAATTTAGAGCCCCCCTCCCCCCGCCCACACACACAACGGCTGCCTTTCCCACCTTGTAATTGGGGAGGAAATCACTCACATTTGGGGGACAACCATTTTTTAGCAAGTCCCCCCCCCCCTCCACACACACACACGATTCGATAAAAAGCCATTTTAGGGGCTCGTCTCCAATTCCTTCCTGGTAGACAAGGGTATAAAGTTGCAAATATGTTTTTGAGCTAGCCCCCCCCCCACCCCCCCCCCCCCCCCCCCCCCCCCCCCGCCACCGCATTCGCCTAACTGATCAAAATATGTAAATATCTTTGTAACTGAATGCTGGACACATCACCATATATACACAACACACCACAAGGCCAAAAACGCATGCATGGGTCAATAACGCATGCATGGGTGTACAAAACTCCATACATTACCAGAAAGGACATTTTCCCATGCCCTTATATTGTATCGTGACATACGTTAACAACACTTGGAATTTTTTTTTTTTATTATTTTTTATTTTCATATATCAAAAGTTTGTACACAACTGCATCGTATGAAATATTTTCAGCAAAAACATATGAATGCCGGACATGTGCCCCCCCCCCCCCCCCCGGACGAGTGCCCCCTTGACATTTGCCACCCGGACATGAGCCGCCCCCCCCGGACATGCCCCCCTCATAGCAAATATGAACATGACCCCCCCCCCCTCCATTCCTGGGCAACTGCCCCCTCCCTTGTCTGTCATCATTTTATTACTGCTTATTGCGAAAAGCACTTGAACAACAGTATACAATAAAATGTTTCGTGTCGGACACCATAATAAAATGATGATAGGCAGGGTTTGGGGGGGTCAGTTGTCAGGGCAGTCGAGGGGGCGGGGGTAACCGATGTAGTAACACTGGAGCCCGTCGTAAATGGATGACACATGACCATGAATTCTTGTGGGGCGGCACGCATAGTGGGGGGGGGGGGGCACTCGTCCGGGGGGGGGGGGGGGGGTGCACATGTCCGGCATTCGCAGATAATATTTCACTCTATGCAATGCGCGAAATCTCAAGATTGTGCGGTTTCTCGTGAGTCGTTAGAAATCACATATTCTCCCATTTTCAAACTTTGCGATGAATCCACACCAGCATGAATATGTTGGTCGGAATATAGTGTGGTCATGTGTAAAAAGCCCCCAATGGGCCACACTGAACTTCCACAAGTGCCAATTTCTAATTTTTTCCGTTTGAAGCTTCAGAATCCCGACGACGAGAGTGGTAGACCCCTTTTCGTTTTAGTCATCACCTCGCCTCTATACGCGAGTGGGACAATGCGCGCGCGTGTGTGTGTGTGTGTGTGTGTGGGGGGGGGGGGGGGGGGGGGGGGTAGATCGTAGTGTGCTATACCCATACTTAAACGACCGATTGATAACTCGGAGATAAAATTGAATAAAAGTATTACCAAACATATTTAATGTTATCTTTTATAAATGAATGTCGGTCATTCCCCACCACCAGGAGATCTGTCCAACCGGAAGTTATCACCTGAATATTTACCACCCGGACAGGAGCTGAACTAAGGGCCTTATTTCCTGGTGGCGAATGCCCGGGTGGCACATCATATATAGACGGGCAAATGTTGGGGGGGGGGGGGTGAAGCTGGATTGCTGTATTTCCCTGGTGAGGGGGCCTAGGCCTATATCAGTGACCCGGCACTACCAGTGGTACAGGCCGTCGACAGGAGGTAGGAGGGGTGGGGATGTAGTAACAAGAGGCAGACGTTAATGGGCCCCCACTCGCGTCACTGCTGGAGTACAACCTCAAGCACTCCTATGCAGTTGAAATCATGTTTCTGGTGGTTATTTCAATATTACGCGAATTCCGCGTTCCCCCACTCCCTCACGCAAGAATTCATGGTCATGTGTCAAAATTAAGGAAACCTCATCTTTTGACATCCATAAAAACGATTTTGTTTTTTCCCTTCCCCCACCTACGAGAAAGGGACGCCCCTTTCGTACTCGCCTCCACTCGTCGCCATACGACTGGGTATGATGCGCACCGCCTCGCGGCTAGACATTAACACGGGGCCTAGTCCACACTTGGACCCAAAGTCCTTTATATATTATTTTGGTGTTATAAGTCCTTTGGGGCATATCACACCAAAAAATTATATTGCGGACTTCAGGTCCAAGTTTGGACTACACGAGCCCCTTTTTTCTCTCGGCCGGGGCCTGGATATTCCTCGACGGCCCTGCACTGATGAGATCGATCATTCGTTATTATCAATATAATTTCCGTTTTATTCGAGAATAAGAGTAGAATGCTCGTTGGCGATTTTATTTGAAACACAGTTTTTTATTTTGTTTTAGAACGTGTTCCGGGAAAACTGTTAAATGTTTTGATATTAACACGCTCGTATCAGCTTGTATCGGCATTTTTGTTGAAGAATCTTCTTTAAAACTTGTTACTTGACTTCGTTTCGGCTGAGTGTCCATTGCCAATTTTCAATTACCCAAAAAGTGTTCCCCCGAAACATGCACTGATTGTCGCATGAACGGGAAGAAAAACATTTTTTTTTAATGCGGTAGGTGTTATCCATGTCAATAAATATCCGATTCTTTTTCAGTGTTGTTTAGCGAGCACATGCAATGTTTTGTTTGGACCGAACGACCAGCATGTATTTACCAAGGACCAATTATCTAAACTTGTTTCTTGTTTCGTGGTATATAATGAATACAAGGTCCAGATGTGGAGCCCAGTGTGCGACAAATAAATATCCCATTATAAAAATCAGAGCACCTGGGCTCCAAATTGGAGCTAGGTAAAGGGTTAATCCTTTACCGAACTAATGGGCCACATCCGCCTGTGTAATATACAAATTCAGCAGTTAAAAAAAACATGTGACCCGCTCATTGGAACGAGCTCATTGAGCTCGTTCCAATGAGGGTTCACATCATGTGGTTTTGTTGAACTGTGTGAGAGTCACTGCTGTTACCGAAATCGCCACTTATTTGACAGATTCCTGGCCTTGAATGTCCGCTTGCCCAAGTTTGCAGCGACACCATTAAAAAAGAACAACTGTTTTTCTTCGAGTCAAGAGTCATGCTGGTGACATGTTCATGGCGTTACACAGTCTCATGTTTTTGGTGTGGTGGGGGGGGGGGGGGGTAGGACTACATTTTCGAAGCTTCCTTAACGATATTCATGAGATCGACGTATCTTGGCAGGAAATCGATCCTAAATATACCAGAGCTGTGAAATATGCAAATATTGTACGGTATCACCCCATCGATTTTGCAGGAGCAAAGTTGAAATATACGTATTTCATCGAATCAACGGAAATTTTACCCTTATCAATCGCAAATGGGCGTTACTGAGAAACAAAGCATTACCAGATACGATTGTGTTATTTTGAACACATATATCGTTTGACGGGCTATTCACAAAGTTTGTCATACAAATGTTTTTCCACAGTATATGCCTCCTAAACATTAAAAGGATACATATAACATGTGGAGATGGGCGGTATTGGAATTTTGAGTTCGGTACAAGTCAGAAAATAAGCAGACTGTCATCTGCAAAATGATGTCCCCAGAGGGTGAATTCAGTGGTGCTGCCATGCACACCAAGGTAACATCACTACATTCACCCTCTGTGAACCTCAGTCTGAATCAGGGTATCAAAACAGAACAGAAAAGAAGTACCCAGAGGATAAATTGGCCAACTGTATAGGATAGCATGATCAAATTCTTCATCTGGGGACCTCATTCTGCAAATGTCAGACGGCTTATTTTCAGGCTTGATTCGGTATACGTTTCGGTATTTTAAGGGGTATTACCTCGGTATCGGTTTGGTTTTCGATATCTGATTTGACTGAGGTTTGCTGAGAGTACCAAAGGGGAATTTACATCAGGAAAATACAGAATAAGTTGTTCTTGTATCATTCTACCACAGCGACACAAATACCACTGCCAATGAACTCAACAGTGGCATTCTTTTGTCTACACAAATCATATCTACATAATTTTGTGGCTCGTTCTAAACACACCTTAACCTTTAAAGGCCTTTTTCATGTGAATGCAATCTCAGAGCATGTACCCTGACGATGCCATCTTCACGAGGTCCTGCTGACAATTTATTATTTATTTATTGGTGCTTAACGCCACATCAGCAGCTAAGGCTATATCGTGGCGAGAAAACGATAAAAGGGAAACATGGCAATAATGAAATACAAAGATGAGTAAAAACAACTACAATAAAAATAATAAAGACAATTTAGTATGAACATTCTGCTGACAATAGACAAGGTACCTGGATAGTGATTTCTGGAGTAGTCTTGGCTGTCTGTTAAGGCAGCCAAGATTTGGCTAGAAATCACTGCTAAGCAGCTGGACAGGTCCAGGTTGTAGTCTAGTGAGAATTCAGAACAACTGCCCAGGACCACGAGGGTTAACCCTTTACCTAACATGAAAAGCAGACGACACTTACAAAAAAAAAAATATTGAATAACTTATTTTTTTCATTTTTTTTGTCTCAAAAACATAGGTTATGACCCCTCATTAGAACGAGCTCGACGAGCTCGTTCCAACGAGGGGTCATAACCTATGTTTTGGAGACAAAAAATGAAAAAATAATGAAAATTAATTCGCGATTTTTAAGAATAGTGCTGGCCGGTTTTGGTCGTTACGTTGGGTAAAAGGTTAACAATACTGAAAAGAAAATCAGCCACTTCTTTCATCAAAATGAACCAATCAACTGCCATCAAGCCGAACATTGCCTAATAAATAGTGAATGTAGGAAAATTTGAAAATTCAGACAGTTTCGGAATTCAATGATTGGTTCAGATCGGTTTTTCGGTATGTCCATGATATCGGTATCGATTCGGTTTTTCGGCCCATCTGTAGTGGCATGTGTAGTTCACAAAATGTACAAAAATCGAGAGGAGTACCCTACGGAAACTGATAAAATTTCATACTTTGTCCCAGAAATTACTTCTGGTAGAAATGGATCGTTAAACTAGGATAGATAGGGTACTAAAATAAAGTAATCGCAGAAATTCCACCTCCAGATGACACCTTACTATAAAAACTATTGCACAGCATGTTGGCTGTACCAAAATAGTGGTCCTCGAGGAAGAATAGGCCACTAGAAACCGGCGCGTGGAGTATTTTCCTTCGAGGCGGGGGTGGGGTGGGGTATTTTTTTTTTTGCAAGTCGTTAGGTAGGGGAGTGGGTGTGTACCTGAGCCCCGAGAACACATTTTATCTAAATTGTGCAATTTTTAGCTCAACTTGACAAAGTCAAGCTGAGCTATTGCCATCACTTCTCGTCCGTCGGCGAACTTACGTACGTTAGTATGTTAGTACGTTAGTACGTACGTCCACAATTTCCTTTGGCACACCTCACAGGTCGCATTTATGATCAGATCACTTTGAAACTTGGTATTCTTGTTTGGGGTGACCTCTAGATGGGAGCTATTGATTTTTTTCAATTTCCGTCATAAAATGTTGCCGCGGCCAATGTTCTTAGAACTTAGTTTAGTCAAACCTCAATATTTCCCTTTGGCACACCCTACAGGGCATATTTATGATCGGATTGCTGTGAAACCTGGCATGCTTGTTTGGGGTGACCTCTAGATGGGTGCTATTGATTTTCTTCCATTTCCGTCAAAAAATGTTGCCGCGGCTAACGTTCTTAGAACTTAGTTTAGTCAAACCTCAATATTTCCCTTTGGCACACCCTACAGGGCACATTTATGATTGGATTGCTTTGAAACCTGTCATGCTTGTTTGGGGTGACCTCTAGATGGGAGCTATCGATTTTCTTCCATTTACGTCAAAAAATGTTGCCGCGGCCAATGTTCTTAGAACTTAGTTTAGTCAGACGTCAATATTTCCCTTTGGCACACCCTACAGGGCACATTTATGATCGGATTGCTTCGAAACCCGGCATGCTTGTTTGGGGAGACCTCTAGATGGGAGCTATCGATTTTCTTCCATTTCTGTCCGTCAAAAAATGCTGCCGCTGGCAACTATCTTTGAACTTAGTTTAGTCGGGTATTAGTTTAGTAGGCATGCCCTACAGGCCCCATTTATGATCAGATCGGTTTGAAAACTTTGTATGCTTGTCTGGGGTTTCCTCTAGATGGGAGCTATCGATTTTCTTCGATTTCCGTCAAAAAATGTTGCCATTGGTAATGACCTTCGATGGACTTAAAAAAAACTTAGTGCAGTTAAGCATCAATATTTCCCTTTGACACACCCTGTAGGGCACATTTATGGATCGCTTGCAAACTTGGTGTGCTTGGGTGGTGTGACATCTATATGGGAGCTGTCAATTTTCTTTCTATTTGTCAGAAAATGTTGCCGCTGACCTTTGAACTTCGTTTAATCAGGCCTCAACATTTCCCTTTAACACACCCTTCAGGGCACATTTATGATCGGATCACTTTGAAACTTGGTATGTGTGTTCGGGGTGACCTATAGATGTGGGCTATTGCTTTTTTTCATTTCCATAAAAAAGCATTGTCGTTATCACCAGCCTTTGAACTTACTGCATTTGTGCATCAACTTATCCCTTTTGAACTCTCGGCAGGGTATATTTATGAATTTCCATACCCTGCCCCCGCCCTCTCCCCCCCCCCCCCCAAAAAAAAAAAACAAACAAAAAAACAACATTGCCACAAGCAATGACCTTCTGCTTAGTGCATTTGTGCATTAACTTCTTCCTTTGGTATGCCTCAGAGGGCACATTCATTATCATGTTGTTTTAAAACTTTGTATGCTTATGCAGGGTGACAAAGATAGGAGCTATTGATTTTCATTTCCATCAAAAACTGTTGCTGTTAGCAACAATCTTTGAATTTATTGCATTTGTGTATCAACATTCTTTGACATGGCCTACAGGCCACATCTATCATAGGATTGTTTTTTAACTTGGTGTGCTCATTAGGCAAGACCTTTAGATAAGAGTTATTGATTAGCATTCATTTCTGTGAAAAAGTTCCATTGAACATACTCCATTTGTGTGTCAACATTCTTCCTTTAGCCAGTCTCACTGTTTACATTTAAAAATTGCGTGGATTACTCTGACGTTGTGCACACACAATGCTGTTATGTTGAAATTTCATCAAATAACATAGGTACCAATGATCTTCAATTTTGCTGTTTCATTTATAACTTACCAAGTTCAAGTTTGTCAAGTTGAGCTACAGTGTCATTGACACTTTCATTTTTATTAAGCCTTTTTTCAAATCTATTTGATCATATTTGCAGTTTATTATGAGTGCCTGTGGCGAGGAAACCAATGATACATTCACTACCATAACAGTTTAGCCCCTATGTGTTAGTGTTTAAAAAAAATGGTTTCTATGAGTCATCTCATGATGGTGGGTACCAATATGAGAGAGGACATTTTTTGCATGCATTTTTTAATTTTGTTTTTTTCATGTTTCGGGTCAGATTTGCATTGGTTTTGTCCAAGAGAATATTCTTAACCCTTTACCTAACATGAAAAGATGACGACACTTGCAAACAAAATTTTTGAATAACTAATTTTTTTCTATTTTTGTCTCAAAAACATAGGTTATGTTTTTGAGACAAAAAATGAAAAAATAATGAAAATTATTTGGCGATTTTGGGGAATAGCGCTGGCCGGTTTTGGCCGTTACGTTGTGTAAAAGGTTAATTGTTTAGGATCAAATAATTAAGATTGTTATCTTCTTTTAAGCATAAGGACCAGGGCAAAGGCTTGTAAATATATACATATTCTAAGCAATACCTTTTTATTATATTTACTGAAAACAAAAACAGATAAAATCCCTTAAAATCAGTAACAATAAAGAAAAACACAACATAACAGGACGCGCGAGAGTTATGCTCTGATCCATCCTACATGAACAAGAGAATATTTTTAATCGCTGGCTCATACCGAATGGTTCAAACTGTTCTTAACTGCATCTTCACTGCATCTTCTTTCCGGCTATCACAATCAACTGTGGACTTCACAACAAAAAGTCTGTGACACCCAGCAACACATCCTGCCATATATATTGAGCAAATTTAATTTGGTCTTGAAGAATAGGTACAAAGGGTGTAAGCAGGAGACAAGACTATAAAACTTTTACAATTGTATTTTCGGGAACGGGAAGATTCGGCCCCGGGAAGATTCGGCCTTGTCTTTTTCGGCGTCGTAAAGATTCGGCCGAGGAGATTCGGCCGGGAAGATTCGGCATCGTTATTTGATATCTTTATTAAGGTTATCTGGCAGTGGTTTATGGCTTTCGCTTAATAGGGGATTACAGTTCTGTAGGAAATAAATTGTAGTAGAATTGAACCAAATTATTTTATATTTATCGTTCATTGAAAGCGGACTCATTGCCTACTATCAATAAAGGATAAATACAAAATTTAAAACTAGATTACGCGTTTATAGCTATTTATTCTTATTAAATACATAAAATTGTATCGTCTTTAAGTGCAACTTGTTTCCCGTGGAACAGTATGGGATATACAAATTAAAACCCAGATTTGCCATTTATTCGTCTGTGCAATGCTATAATAAAAGGAAATAACTTTTAAGGTTTATCTATGTGTAAGTCCTGCGTAAAACCGAAATTAATTCAACTAATTTAATTAATTTAACTAATTAAAAAATAAGATAACTTTAGTTTTACTGAGTCGGAATTTTATTGCCCTGTAATGACAAAAATGTGTTTAGTAAAGCCATACACATATGGATGTAATTTTAACAAGTTTAATGATTTGGTTGAATATATTTGTAGGAACTCACCCTCTATGTGATTATTCACACGGACGATTTGTCCGTACACACACCACTCTTCAATGAATCGGCCGTTCTCCATCTGTTGATCTCTGATATACTCTACGTACGAATTTTGTCAACATTGTTGTGTTTGTGATTGAACATAAAATCATATATAATTGGCTTCAACAAACATATCTTAAGCTCAGTAGGTAGAGGTGCAGGCTGCAAGCCGAGAGGTCCTCGGTTCGAATCCCACCTGCGGCAACCGCGTTGTATCCTTGGGCAAGACACTTCACCCCCATTGCCCATCTGGGGGCACGGTGACGTCGTGGACTAAGGCGTACTGCACGTCGATGGTGCACTTGTCTTCAACCAATACTAACCCTGCTGGTGTGGAGTTAGTATGTTGGGGAGCTGACAGTTGCTCGCCGTTGCTCGGTGGTTCTCTCCGGGTACTCCGGCTTCCTCCACCCGTAAAACTGTCATGGTCATGATTAGCCACAGTGCAGAAATATATGACCTTAAACCCCAATAAATAAATAAATAAATAAATAAATAAATAAATAAATAAATAAATAACATATCTGAAGCAATACATTTTAGAAATAAAAAAACCCAATATATATTTCCAAATAAAAAGTATAAAAAACATCAAATTTTAACAGAAATAAATGCTCCGAGGTGAGAAGATTCGGCCCTCTAAATGTGCCGAAGTGAGAAGATTCGGTCTTTTTGGGGGCCGAATCTTCCCGGCCGAATCTTCTCGGCCGAATCTTCCCGAGATCGAATCTTCTACCTGTTAATACAACCGACTAAAATGATTGATTAGCATTTTAAAAGATATGGCAATTTGCCAACTGGCAAATTGCCACGTCTTTGAAAATGCTAATGGTTCATTTCAACCCATTTAAAGTCATAACTGGAAAATACAGTTCTAGAAAATACAGTTGTGAAAGTTTTATAGTATATCCTCCAGGACTCACAGTCAAGTTGTTTTTGATTTTGGAGACTGTATTGGAGTAGTGTTCGGTCCGAATATTCGAATGTTCGCTCGAATAGCAAATGCTGTCGAATATTTGAATATATTTTTGACTATTCGAATATTCCGTGTTCCACCACACACGGAAATGGAGGTGTTAGTTTCATGCAGTTCTCAGGCGACATTATGCAGTATGTCGATCAGTGAAATTGTAAACTCCTGTAATATCATTTCCTGTGATCAAGGTCGAGCGCAGAGTGATGTGCAATGATACACACACCAAAACATTAGACAGGAGAATGCGTTGTGTTTAGTGTCCTTGACTATCATACTGTCATCTATCGAGCGGCCTGGAATTATGTGCAAACAATGCCACGCTGACACACGTTGCTCTGCAGAACAAGTATAACCACGGTGATTGTGGATATCTGCAATTATTCTGATTGATTCCCGGTCGTTACCCAAGGTAGCGGCCAAAACCGGCCAGCGCTATTTACAAAAATCGCCATTAAATTTTCATTATTTTTTTTAATTTTTTGTCTCAAAAACATAGCTTATAACCCCTCATTGGAACGAGCTCAATGAGCTCGTTCCAATGAGGCGTCATAATCTTATGTTTTTGATACAAAAAATGAAAATATTTAGTTATTCATGAATTTTGTTTGCAGGTGTCGTCTGCTTTTCTTGTTAGGTAAAGGGTTATAGTGAAAGACTTGTATCATTCTTTGACAAAGATGGCATCGGGACATAAGAAATCAGATATCTGGGCACATTTCACGCTAGACAAACAAAAGAAAGAAATAACATGTAAAGCTAACCCTGAACAAATTCTAAAGTATTGTGGCACAACTACAAATCTGTGGAACTGTTATAAAGTACTCTTTCATGTCAGGTTCTTCCATGGGGAATTGTGAGAATTTTGTTCCTGAACGTTACACAACGCGAATTTCGCCTTTATTGTAATCTCATGCTTGCTTGTGGCTGAGGCATCCATGGACTGATGGTTGGCCTAGAGAGAGACGAAATACGTCCTATAAATTTCTAATTACATAACTGGAGTGTCATATACAAAACGATATTTACAAACAACAATGATTGGATTACTAAATATAAGAGCATAATATATTTCACACTTTGCTTAATCTATCGGATACACTGAATTATCTACAAAGATGTACCCTTAATAATTTTATTATTTTTTTTATTGAACACTGGACATGGATATGATGTAACTGGGGGCGCGGTGGCGTCTCGGTAACCGGTTCTCGTCAGATCTCCGTAGTTAAGCAACGTCGAGCATGGTTAGCTGTTGGATGGGTGACCATTTCAGCGACTGATTCGCGTTCCCGCGTTGTGTCCTTGGGAAAGGCACTTAACCCTGATTGCCTACATGGGGGCACGGTGACGATGTGTACTAAGGCGCACTGCACGTCGAAGGTGCGCATGTCTTCAACCAATCTAACCCTGCATGTGCCGCGGTGCAGAGTTCAGAGTTACGATGTTGGAGAGCTGACAGCTGCTCGTCGTTGCTCGATGGTTCTCTCCGGGTACTCCGGCTTCCTCCACCCGTAAAACTGTCACCGACATGATACGACCCTGGCTGTTAATGTGTCGTTAAACCCTAAAAACAAAAAAAAAAACAAAAAAATGCTGTAGCTAACACCTGCACGCCTGTTGTCGCGATCAACAGACTGACAATCGTGTCGCACGACTCGTTAACCCTTTATCCAACGTAACGGCCAAAACCGGTCAGCGTAATCTCAAAAATCGCCAATTACTTTTCGTTATATTTTCATTGTTTTGTCTCAAAAACATAGGTTATGACCCCTCTTTGGAACGAGCTCGTCGAGCTCGTTCCAAAGAGGGGTCAGAACCTATGTTTTTGAGACAAAAAATGAAAAAAATCAGTTATTCAAGAATTTTGTTTGCAAGTGTCGTCTGGTTTTAAAGTTAGGTAATGGGTTAACGATTGTCGTGATGTTACTAGTACATTTTTGGTATGGGAACTTATCCAATCGTCACCAATTTATATAAACGACTCCGATTTAAATATAATTCTATCATAATCTGCCGTCTAATCAATTCGGACATAAATTAGACATTTTACATTGCATGCTTCGTTATTTTTCAGCTGTTGGAATGGGCTTATTTAACTCATTCGAACAGCTTGTAAAATAATGAAACATGCACCCATATTCACGCCACTTCCAAAATATGATAACCTATGATCTTAATACTGTATTTTCTGGACAATAATATTAAAATCAAAACAATACCAGCATATAGATTTATTATTTCAAGTTCCGACATTTTACAGTGGTTGGTATGAGCTGATAAGCTCTTTGCAACAACTTGTAAAATGTAAGATGCAAGCCGTTATGCACATTATTCAACCCCATTAGTAATAACTCGATATTATGCGTTTTAATCTAACATACCGCTTAGCTCTCGAGTTCTTTACAAGAGTTTACAAATACGCGTCGTCGAAGATACTCAAAATAACATCGTCATGACATTCATTTTATCACGCGGATCGCAACATTCTACTATTCCAGAAAAGGCTTAATATGTCCTTTCCAAAAACAGTAGAATATCGAGAACGCTGATTAATATAGTGCAGAAATCATACTTATTTAAACTAGTAGAATGTCGTTACTAAACACCCAAAATAGCTCAAAATATGCACTCACATGGAGGTACATCTTATAAATGTTTAATCACACAACTGGAGTTGTGTCGCTCTCCGAAAGATTCTTCACTCGGGGATGCGACGTGCATCCCATACAGTTAAAACTAGAAGTTCTGTCATGGAATACCCACAAATAACTTGTCGATCTGCGCGTTAGTCTACGCGTTATGAGCATAGTAAGGCTATCAAATTCCGTACATATGGCCTGTACACAAGCAATGTTTCAGCCAATGGACCTCCGGGTAACCCGGAGGTCCATTGGCAGAAACATTGCCTGCGTTTGCTATGAGTAACCAGGAGAACCTGCCGTGCTTTGGATATCATTCGATGTTGGAATTGCGCGCAATTCCTACGCGCTATTAAGCGTAGATAAGCGCACAATCCGTGACAGGATTTCTAGTTTTAACTGTTAGTGAATTTGAATTATCGGTGTTCTTTGGCTGTCGGCTCCATTACTTTCTGCTTCTTACTTCCTTTGCTTATTCATTTTATATTTGGTGGCGGCGGTGGAGGTGCAGATTCCTTGATTTTTGATGGTGAGGGCCGTGTTACCATGTTGATCTTTGGATGTTGAGCCTGATTGGCGAGTTGGGAACGTAGTTCGTCTTTGTTCTTCTTTAGCTCTGCCACTTGGTTATTCAGGGCATTCTTGGTCTCTTTGAACTTCTTTTCAAACATGAGCAGAGCGTTTTCCTGGAGCTGTGTGGTTAGCTCGGTTTTCGTGGGAGAGCTGTCAGTTGACTCTTCTGTGCCCACGATCTGTTGTTCCAGTTCGTGGGAGAGCTTGCTTAGATCACCTTCCTCTCTAGCGTGGGGGGTGGGGGGGGGGGGGGGGTGGTGGGGTCCAGGCTAGAGATGGTGCTGGAGAGAGAGGCATTGGGTGATTTTGGTGGTGTCTGTTGGTGTTTCTTGGCTTGCTTGAACCAAGCAGGTAGGAGAGTCAGGTGTGGTTTGGATGACCTCCATCTCCTCTTCCACCTCCTTCGTCTCCATGCCTTCCGACTTCTTCAGTGGAGAGGTCGGGGTTGTGGGGCGGGGGGGGGGGGGGTGATTCAATGGGAGTCTTCCTCACCGCCTCCTGTTTCTCTGTTCCTGCTCTTTTCTTCGCAAGCCATGCCCCCCCCCCCCCCCGGCGCCGGGCATCCCTGCGTCTGGTGGATAGATTCTTCTTCTTTCTCTTCTTCGTTTCTGATGAACCAGCCATTGGGTGAGGACCAGAGTGAGGGGAATCCTGTCACCAAAGGTACTACCTCTCCCCGATGGTGGTGTGGTGGTCTCCTGCGCTTCGAATTCCAAAGTCAGGTGGACGCTCTTGCCTCTGGAGAGTCCAGTTTAGAGGACAAGAGACGTCCGGACCTGACAGGACATTCTTCGACTTGATTGGGATTTCCAGATTGCCATAGCGGTCGGTCAATCAATCCGTCTTCACACTTTGGAGTTAAAGGTGCGAATGGTGTCGCTCTGAATGAAATGGTTTCGCGCGCCGAAGGCGCGCAGGGACGTTAGGGGACAAGCCCCTTTCGACCCTCTGTGACTGTTGAGATCTGGAAGCTACGCGTCTAGGCGTGTGGAAGGACGAAAAGGATCGAGTACTCAGCAGATGTCTTAGGCTAGATGATCAGAAAGAGTGTTGGGTTGTCTTTGTGTAGATCTTTGACTGAACCATCGGGTGAGAACCAGAGCGAGAGGGGGTCCTCTCACAAAGGTGCTACCTCTCCCCGAGGGTGCTGTGGTGTTTTTTCGGGCAAGTATAGTCTGCCACTTCGAAGATAAATCATGGAGCGATGGTGGGCCATCATTGGCAAGTATAATCTGCCTCAGACTGTGTTAATCTATTTTTCCGCTTCACAGTTGGATGTGTTTTTGGATAGAAGACAACAACGGCCCCTTTCGGGGACCACTCATAGAAAGACCAGAACTTTCCTGGTTCGGGGGCAGGCCTGCATTGAAACCTATTTGGCTGGGTCAAAAATGTGTGCTACAGAAGCTTACAAAAAGGGATAGACGCGGGGCGCAGGACCAACGCTCGCCTCCCTGGGGGTGAGTGACCACTTCTAGGGATGAAGCGAAGGATGTTCAGAGTCCATAGCGATTACTGTGTTCCATATCGGTAAAAGTTTCTATAGCGGTTATTGGGGGTGCTGGCGATCAGAAATTATCTTGGCGTACCTGCTAAAAGAAAAAGGCAGAATTAGTTGATTTTTAAGATGGACAAAAATATGTGATTGCATTTTTTGGATGGTTGTCGATCACTGGGAGCAGCTGGTACAATTCTTTTGTTCAGTTTATGATTTCCCGGATTATTTTTTTCCGCTAAGAATTGGAGGGAGGGAGGGGGTAGGCCTTTACCAAAGTACCACACCCGGGGTGTTTCCTGACCTTACCTCCTCCTGATTTAGTTGAGTCGGCGAAGACAGCTCTTCCTGGAAGAAGATCACGGATGGGCCGTTATTACTGCCTGTATGTTCACCTTCTCTTTCCCAGTATTTATTTATTTTTGGAGATTAAATTTTAGTGATTTGGTTGAGTCGGCGAAGACAGCTCTTCCTGGTAGAAGATCACGGCTGAGCCGTTATTACTGACTGTATGTTCACCTCTATCCCAGTATTTGTTAATTATTAGACATTAAATTTTAGTGATTTTAGCTGAGTCGGCGAAGACGGCTCTTCCTGGTAGAAGTTTCATGGCTGACCCGTTTTTACAGCCTGTTTACTCGCCTTCTCTTAGGTATCTTCCGGTCGAAATAGGGGGGAGGGCAGGCCTTAAGAAAAGAGCCACACCCGGGGGTGTTTCCTGCCCTAACCTCCGCGGTCTGGTTCCTACTTACACGGTTGTTACATTAAATTTTGGGGTTTTTGTCGGCTTTCGCAAATTATCTGTAGTTCTGATATTAGTTGGCTGTCGGCTAACCGGTCGTGATTTTTCGCGACTAGGGGGGTGCAGGCGGTCCTTTATGTTTGGGATTTCGGCTCTGTCGAGGAGTGTTTTGATAGGTGTATCCCAGGGAGCACGGAGGGCGACCCTGAGCGCATGATTTTGGACCTTCTGGAGTTTCCCCATATTTGTTTGATTTACAGTATGCGGAGAGTGTATTATCACTAAATCACTCGCAGAGTGGAGATTCCACCCGAGCAATAATTGCAAATTTGTTGCAAAGCATAACCAGCACTAGCAAAGTTTCAGCCAATGGACCTCCGGGTTAAACCCGGAGGTCCATTGGCTGAAACATTGCTTGTGTTTTTTGTCGATATACACAAAATTCGAAAGTTATAGCTTGGGTGAAAACTCCACTCCGCGGGTGATTTAGTTACAATCCATTCTCCACGTACTGTAGGTCTGTTAGGATCATAGCCCCATACTCGAGTACAGGGCGCACAAAGGCTTTGTATAGTTTAAGTAGAATAGTCTGGTTGGCTCTCCATGATCTACCCTTTAGCATTTTTAGTAAATTAATACGTTTGGTCGCTTTACTGGCAATATCGTTGGTGTGTTTATTGAGAGATAGGTTTTGGTCGATGGTAATGCCAAGGAATTTCGCCTCTGTGCATTCAGGGAGGACTTTGTCCAGTAGTTTTGGGTCAAAGTCACGGTTATTTTTCTTACGGGTGAACGTGATTCTTTGCGTTTTACTGGCGTGTCGCTCTCCAACTATGCGAACAAATTTATAGAGGATTTCGCGACTCTCCATCACCAAGGTGTTTCTTTGAAAACGTGGACTTTTTAACAAGCTATTGTTTGGGACCGGCGCACACCTGTTCCAACATATCTCTGGTCATTGAAACAAATCCTCAAAATGAAATATGCTATCAATACTAACCAAGACCCGCTATAAAGAAAGTATACCTTTAAACCCAACACTACAATGACAATTAATATAGGTGTAATATACTGCTGACAATAAATTAATGGAGATTAACTTGTTATTCATAAAACCATACTTTTTACAGATTCGCAGTAATGAACCATATGTAATTCAATGCGGTAATTAATCTCTTGTTTTCGTTATGTTTGTGTACACCGTAACGCAAAATTAAATGAAATAAAACACTTTATATTTTTAAATATTTTACACCGAGTCGCCCTATAACAGAACCACATAAAGAATAAACACGGTTACACCGATACTAGTACCACAGCGGATGGCTCTTCAACAAAGAGTCTCACGGCACCTCAGAGGAACGGAAAAACATATCCGGCAGGCTGAAAAAGTTTATTGCCTTACATTTACGAAACCAGATACGTGCCCTGACTACAGACATCTGTACATCCGGTTCGCAAGATTCCCATATGAGTTTGACTGCAACCGTGATCGACGAAAACTTGGAGAGTTGATCTAAATGTTCAGAAGTAAAATCTTGTCCTGGTTCACATGCTGCAGAAAACTTAGTGATGGTCTCGCGGAAGTAAATATTTAGTTTAGAGTGATCTGCCTTGAAATGCTGCACTCGGATATTGCATCATAGTCTAAAATAAGACTCCTAGAAAAAAACTTATTGCTTGAGAAAACTGTTAAAGCATTTTATTAGGTTTTTACAACAATACTGAATATTTCACAAGAAAAGGGAGATTTTCTAAGTATTTTCTGGGTCTTTAAAATTCAGTTAACTATTTGTGTATTTTTGTTGGGAATTCCCAGAAAAAAACTAAGTTCAAGGACGGTACTTCAATTCCTGGTGGATTTTCTCTCTTATTTGTTGCATGACCCCATGTTTTCTGGCCAGAGAAAGTTGTGTGAAGGTCTGTACTTTATGTAGGTATTTAAATATTGAATTTAAAGTGATGCGATCATATTTTTTTCCACATAAGTGTTGTAATGGTCGTCTATGGGAAAATATTTAGTTCTGTGAGACCTGATACAAAACAGGAATGGGGCACCTTAGTGATACAGTACAGGAATGGGGAATATCGCTGCTTGAGGTGGCAGTCGTACGCGGCGCCAGTGGAGCAAACATAAAGAAAGCTGCATCAGAAATGGACTTTCGCCTCGACATCAGTTGTTTCGATCATGTCTTGCAATACGCCATATTGAAAGGAATCGCACAGGAAGATGCAGCCACAGTTCTAAAAACTTACAAAAAGATCGGGGGGGGGGGGATGGGGTCTGACCAAAAATTCCAGACACAGGGTAGGGGTGGGTGGGTCCATTGGCCCGGAAAAAACCGTAGAAATGACCCACATTGCAAATTTTTTCCTGCACTTGAATTCATTCAAAGAATGATGTTCTTATACCTTTAAGATGATTCAGGGTGGTGAGTAGAGTATCTTAAATATGACTTGGGGAGAATGTGGGGTATAGCAAGCTCAGAAGAGTCAAAATGTTCTCAGTGAAGATTCGCAAATTCGACAACTGAAGTGGACATCAGAAACATTAACATTATTTATTTATTGGTGTTTAAGGTCACATACTTATGCACAATGGCTAATCGTGACCGTGACAGTTTTACGGGTGGAGGAAGCCGGAGTACCCGGAGAGAACCACTGAGCAACGACGAGCAGCTGTCAGCTCTCCAACATCGTAACTCTGAACTCTGCACCGCAGCACAGGCAGGGTTAGATTGGTTGAAGACATGCGCACCATCGACGTGCAGTACGCCTCAGTACACAGCGTCATCGTGCCCCCATGTAGGCAATCGGGGCGAAGTGTCTTGCCCAAGGACACAACGCGGTTGCCGCAGGTGGGATTCGAACCGAGGACCTCTCGGCTTGCAGCCTGCACCTCTACCAACTGAGCCACCGCGCCCCTAGAAACATTAACATACACTGATCAAATTTGAATAATCTGCAATTGAGTTTTATGAACACTTTTTTTCAATTCAACCAAACTGACTCATGTAGAATTATCCTACTGAATTCAGCTATTAATATACTTTAACCCTTTACCTAACGTAACGGTCAAAACCGGCCAGCATTATTCTCAAAAATCGCCAATTAATTTTCATTATTTTTTTTATTTTTTGTCTCAAAAACATAGGTTATGACCCCTCGTTGGAACGAGCTCGTCGAGCTCGTTCCAACGAGGGGTCATAACCTATGTTTTTGAGACAAAAAATGAAAAAAATTAGTTATTCAAGTTATTCAAGAATTATTTTTGCAAGTGGCATCTGCTTTTCAGGTTAGGTAAAGGGTTAACAAAATATGTCGTTGCTATATAGTCTTTAGAACCAACTCATTTGAGTTTGCCCAATCCCACAACTCATCTCTCCACATGTAAAAAAGCAAAAACTATCATATTCATTTTGATTAGTTTATATAAAATGTAAACTTACATGTAACTAACATATTCAACCATGACTTGGTTAAGAAGTTAACTTTATGAAAAATTTAAAATATTTGTAAATCGAAAATGTTGTGATAAAATAAAACCTTGAATATAAAATAAAACATGGAAAAATAAACCGAATCTCTTCAAAATCAACAAAAATAAAACAATCGTATATCTCAAACAGTTTATATAGCATTGAGGGTATTAGTTTATGCAGAACAAACTAAAATTTGGGAATGCACAATAGCATAGAAAACGGACCATTGATAATTGGCCAGGTTTCAGCAGTGTTTTGAGCTCCGGAATGAAATATGGGGGGTGGGTCCCCTCGGGAGGGGTGGACAAAATTTACAGGTTTGGGGTGCTTGGTCCCCGGCAGGCGGACATTTTTTTTTTGAGACCCTGTGTCTGTAAATTTTTTCCAGACCCCCCCCCCCCCCCCCCCCTGAGCTTGAGACATGGCACCTTAACCCTTTACCTAACATGAAAAGCAGACGAAACTTGCAAACAAAATTCTTGAATAACTAATTTTTTTTCATTTTGTGTCTCAAAAACATAGGTTATGACCCCTCTTTGAAACGAGCTCTACGAGCTCGTTCCAAAGAGGGGTCATAACTTATGTTTTTGAGACAAAAAGTGAAAAAAAAAATAATGAAAATTAATTGGCGATTTTTGTGAATAGTGCTGGCCGGTTTTGGCCGTTACGTTGGGTAAAGGGTTAAGAACGAAGCGGCCAAGCACAACTCGGAAAGTGATAAACTGACTTAAAGAAAACTAAAACAAGAATGTCCCAAAAGATGGCGAAGCACATTTTGTCAAGGTGATAACTTGAATTTTCTATTTTATTGTATAAAAGTGTATATATCTTCGATAATTTTTCTCGCTCGGGCCAAGGTATAAGAATGTGCGTTTATATGACGGACCCCGAAAACCGATTTGTCACTTAAACAGACCAGTAATAATTCAAGCGCTGCTAATTAAGTATGAAGTTAAATATCCATTATTGCGCATTTGTCGAACGCCACATGGGCTATCTAATAAAGGTTGAAAGAGCGGGAGAGACCAGTGTTCTCCTACTGTCATTATCTGTGTAATTAATGCCAGTTAATAGGTAATTATGGTGAAACACAGTACATCGCACATGTTCTGGACACACACCCATATTACGCATCTAGCCTGTCAAGAATGTCAGGAAATATCGAAATGTGGGTCTTTCAAAGGAACTTAAAAGTGAGTATTAAATTAAGATAGATCTAGGCGGTCCAAGTTCAAGATAAGCAATTAAACTGAGAATGGCTATGAAAATAAAAATCTGGGAATTTCTCGAAAAATTCATTCCAGTCATTCCAGTCTGAAGGTGCGTAATGCTGTGGGTCGTTGCGAGTAGATGGGGATGTCCCATGCTATAGGTTAGAGGGGGTGCCGCATCGGTGCGAAAGTATAGGCACGTTGTGTTGTAGGGGTGCCGCAGAGTTCATATTTAGAATAGGTGCAGTCGTGGGCCAAGTCGGTGGCCATATATGAGAATAAGATCAGAAATACGAAGTACTAGCTCAGGGAGCTATTCACATTCAGGTAAACGGCATTAACTGTTTTAGAAGGCAAGCCACACGTAGGCAGAGTAGGCTTTTCCTGTATGAACATTACTCTGAGATAAACGTAGGGGGGAGTTTAACCCCATTGGTGGCGACTGCTTGAGTGAAAAGCGTCAAGTAAAGTGACAATAAGCTAGGTGCCGTGCGACGGCATTGATAGAGTGACATTCCGTCACTCGTTGGAGGGAATGCGATATAGTGAAGTGACAATACGTTAGTGGCCGTGTGACGGCCGTGAAAGGGGGAAGTGAAGAAGCGACCAAAGAAAAACAGCGACGAGAAGGAGGAAAACCAGCGACAACAGGGAATGCGGGCCCGCAAGTGATTTGGATTCCATGTAAGTCACAAATTACCCTATTCATTTATATGTATATGTATTAAAATTGTTGTTGTCAGCGAACCTCTGTTAATTTATGCTTTTCGAGGAAAAGTTATTAACCCCTTCAGGATAAGAACCACCCCAACAGAAGTGAAGCGGGTGGGTTCGTCACGGTGAGACATACGTTCACGCACGGATTCAGGTGACACTCCTCGAGTTTTGGCTGAATACGCGGCGTGAATCTATTTCTTCCAGCAGGGATAAAGCCCCGGTTTCCGACACATGAGATGTCGAGTCGTCTTATTGCCATGAAAAAGCCGGTCATAACCGTTTTAATGGACAGGAAGAAGACGGAAGTACATAAACTCGTACAATCCCCGGGGTTTTGCGTTTAGGCATCAGCGCTTTGCAATACACTAGGGACACTGCATGTGGTATCTTTCGCGATGGGAGCTGAGAAATCTTTCATTTCTTCGATATATGCAGTGGTTATGAACCTGCTGACCCATATTATGAAGCCAGGTGACACAGACCCCGCCTTCATACAAGAAGCCAAGACGCTTTTCTCGGCCTACCTGGAACAGCGTCTGGACGACGACGGTATTCGAGAGACGATGCAAGTCGCAACTTTTCGGGACCCACGGACGAATGATCTACCTTTTATTTCCGAAGATTTTCGCAAGCAAGCACAAAAGCTTGTCCATTCGAAATAATATCTTCTTCACTGAATAAAGAATCCACACCCAGCGAGTCTCGTGACGATGATAAGCAACCAAATACTAAAGAGCTGGAAAAACTAAGGCGCAAAGAATTGAGACTAAAGACATTGTATGCTTCGACATCGTTTGACTGCGATGGATCTCCAAAACCAAAAGTAGCCAAAACGGTTGTGAATATAACTGCCAAAAAGGCATTTGACCTATATCTGGCCGAGGACGCTTCAGACCTTGATGATGATCCCCTGGCTTGGTAGCGGACTACTGAAAGCAAACACCCAGATGTTGCAAAACTAGCCAAGTTCTAACTTGGTAAAACCAGCCACAAGCGTGTCATCGGAAAGGGTGTTTTCAACTGCAGGTTTAATAGTTACCGAGAAGTGAAATCAGCTTAAACCGCAAACTGTGCAGATGCAAAATGAAAAAATAATGAAAATTAATCGGCGGTTTTGGCCGTTACGTTGGAAAAGGGTTAATTGTGTAGATTCGTGTGCTCGCTCAAGTCTGAAGTTTCAGTTTTAATTCAGGTTGTTAAATTTTTAAAAAAATTATATGAAAAAAAAACTTTTCACGAGAGTTTCACGGCAACACTGCAAGACAGTAATGTTGTCTCCAGTTTGACTTGGATCTCTTTATTTAATCGCGAGGGTGATATAAAATTAGGAACTGCTTAAACGGGAAAGGGGACAGCACTATTCTGCTAGAAAAATAGTTGGCAAAAGTTTTTAGCCATTTTTCTTAAACAGTTTCAGTATTTTGCGTAGAGAAGCAGAGAATTTTGGGGTGTCTTCAGAGGCCTAAAATGGGACTCTTTCCCAATGGCATTTTGGCATGATTTTTCCCAATTTCCCACCCCAAATTTTCCACTCTGAATCTCCATCTCCACACAAACAAAAACTTAATGCACAATCAGTGTCATGAACCGGGTAGTTATTTATTTTGATTTATTTAGGGGTTTAACGACACATTCGGCAGCCAGAATCACCTCGTGTCGGTCAGTTTTACGGGTGGAGGAAGCCGGATTACCCTGCGAGAACAGCAACGGCGAAAAACTGTCAGACTCTCTTGCGAACTAACTCCGCGCTAGCAGAGTTAGCATTGGTTGAAGCCAAATGCACCATCGACGTTCAGTACACACCGCCACTGTGCCCCCGCGTGGGCAATCAGGATGAAGTGCCCAGCACAAGGACACCACGCAGTTACCCATGGCGGGGAAGGAACCGTGAACCTTTCATTTTGAAGTTTAACCCTTTACCCAACGAATCGGCCGCATCCGCCCGCGTAATATGCAAATTCAGTCGTTGAAAAAATATTATTTTGCAAAAAATTTCAACAAAACCATATCATGTGACCCCTCGGTGGAACGAACTCGTTCCAACGAGGGGTCATATGATATGGTTTTGTTGAATTTTTTTGAAAAATTAGAAAAAATTATATTTAAAATAATAAATTTTGATATCGTCTGCGTTGGGTAAAGGGTTAATGCCGTAACCACTGAGCTACTGCGCTCCCAACTGGGATGTCATAAAGCATCAGAAAACCATTGGGTCTCTGAGGCGTAATGACCATCCAGTTCAGGACACCAATTGTGCATTAACCCTTTACCTAACGTAATGGCCAAAACCGGCCAGCGCTATACTCAAAAATCGCCTATTAATTTTCATTATTTTTTCATTTTTTGTCTCAAAAATATAGGTTATGACCTCCCGTTGGAACGAGCTCGTCGAGCTCGTTCCAACGAGGGGTCATAACCTATGTTTTTGAGACAAAAAAATGAAAAAAATTAGTTATTCAAGAATTATTTTTGCAAGTGTCGTTTGCTTTTCATGTTAGGGAAAGGGTTAAATTTAAATTTTAATTTAAATTCCGTACCAAACAAAGCTTAGAAAGTGTCTGAATTCAAAGGCGAATGGCAAGTTTTTCTTTAACCCTTTAACTAACCTGAAAAGCAGACGACAATTGCAAACAAAATTTTTGAATAACTAATGTTTTTCATTTTTTGTCTCAGAAACATAGGTTATGACCCCTCATTGGAACGACTGGGTGGTCAATAGGCCTCAGAGACCCAATGTCTCCTCGACGAGCTCGTTCCGAAGAGGGATCATAACCTGTGTTTCTGAGACAAAAAATTTAAAAAAAAATGAGTTATTCAAGAATTTTGTTTGCAAGTGTCGTCTGCTTTTCATGTTAGGTAAAGGGTTAAGGACAAGTTAAAGGTTGACCGAGATCAATTTCTTACTTGTTGGGGGGTGGTGGGGGGGGGGGGGGTGGCTACAGTTCAATAAATCATAAGATGTACATATAATTCTACATAAAATAGACTGCTCAGTGAGGTCGTTCCAAAGAAGGGGTCATAACCTGTGTTTTTGAGACAAAAAATGAAAAAATAATGAAAATTAATTGACGACTTTTCTGAATGGAGCTGGTCGGTTTTGGCCGTTACGTTGGATAAAGGGTTAATAGTGTAAGTACAGTTTAATAAAGAACACAGACAATGAGGTGACGATGATTCCATGCGAGTGTTTGTTATAAAACATACATGTAGTATACGTGCAGTTGCTAAGGTATCGCCCTTAATATTCTCTATTCGACTCGTTTGTAAAATTTCTTTGTCCTTGTATTTTCTTCCCCTCCAAAACAAATTCCCAATTTGATCTCCGATAACGCGAATTTTCCCACCGGCATGAGCCCGAACCCTTTCCCAGAAGAATCCCTGATAACATATTTTATCAGCAACTATAACATAAAATCCTTTTCGGAACGATCTCGATGAATATTTGGAAAAGAGATTATCCAAGATAATTTCTCATAAATTCAGATGATAGTTTTCTGAAAAACTATTTTCACTGGCCGCTTGTGAGAGAAATTTGGCCACGACTGTATGGTTACATCCATAAACGGTAACTGTTAACCCTTTACCCAACGTAACGGCCAAAACCGGCCAGCGCTATTCACAAAAATCGCCAATTAATTTTCATTATTTTTTACCATTTTTGTCTCAAAAACATAGGTTATGACACCTCTTTGGAACGAGCTCGACGAGCTCGTTCCAAAGAGGGGCCATAACTTATGTTTTTGAGACAAAAAATGAAAAAAAAATGGTGATTCAAGAATTTTATTTGCAAGTGTCGTCTGCTTTTCATGTTAGCTAAAGGGTTAATGGGTAGAGTGCTGGAAGCCCAAATTTGGTCTTTACTCTGGATTACAGATATCGCAACTTAAAGGCTTCCCTTCATATTATCTTTGAAGTGATATTATTTAGGCAAAACAGATGTAGCCTGTTATAATTTACTGGAGAGTGCCGTTTGGCGCTCTCCCGCAATTTGTAACAAAGCAAAGACAAGTGAATAGATTTTAATGACACCCCCCCCCCCCCCTCCTTACCATTCTACATTCTACCAGTTAGTAGTTAGTTCGCATAATTGAATAAATTGGAAATGAAAAGGCTACGTTTACCCAATGCATTCTGTTTTATATGAAAACAATGTCTCCTTGCACTGCACTGCATTCAATGCATGTTTGTTTGGTATTTACATTTTTACTGTACTGTCTTTTCAATAACTGTTCTCTGTCTTACCCAACGTGACATGACGAATGTTGCTTTATTAATTCGTCATTATAGATTCCCTCAAGCATTTTAGTGAACCCTTCCATAACAAAACCTTTTGGCTAAACCATAAACTCCAGTTGTAGCCTCGCTTAGGCAGTTAACCCTCAGAAAGGCTAAATTTTAAACTTAATCCTTTTTTGCTTCAGAATTGAAGCAAGAACGTACAATTTACCCTTTACTCAACGTAGCGATAAAAACCGACCAGCGCTATTCACAAAAATAGCCATTCAATTTTCATTATTTTTTTTCTGACCTCATTGGAACGAGCTCGTTGCATTCTACTCGTTGAGCCCGTTTCAATGATGGGTTATAAGCTATGTTTTTGACTCAAAAGAACTGAATTTTTTTAGCTGTTAAAGAGCTTTATTTGAAAGTGTCGTCTGCCTTTCGTGTTAGGTAAATGGTTAATCATGATCATTGACATTAAGTGTCTTTTTGAAGGGCTCATTGTCGTCTTTGAAAACCTTCAAATTCATTGAACAGAAAATACACAGAACAGCACACGAGTGCGAATGAGTTCATCGATATGGCACGAGTGCCAGCGCGGAAGGATAGGAAGAGGAAGAGGTAGGCCTCTCGTTTTATCCTTCCGCGATGGCACAAGTGCAATATCGTTGAACCGATTCACACGTGTGTGTCGTTCTGTGTTTATTACATGCCTTCACGTCTATAAAAGCAATTATAAGGATACTCAGAAATTTATTTGACAACGAGTCCCCAGAGTTCCAATGGAACTCGGGGTGGGGTGGGGGAGGAGGGCGAACTATCAACAAAAAGAATACATTTTATCGCCAAGCAAATTTGGGGGGAACCCATGTTACTATTTTTAACTATCGCTAGCGATTGAAATTGTAATTGCTGTGCACGATTTGTAGAAAATTCCAGTGAAATTTCGCTTCTATTCAAAAATATCCCGTCAACGATTTCCGTTCAGCACATGTGCACAGAACGCGTTGTCATTTTCTGTATGGTTTAGTGTTGCTGTAGATGGGGATTTCATGGGACAGGCGTGTAATAAACTCTTACAAACATGAGCAATAAGAAGTAATTTATTGAACAATAACATATATCAAGACTTAACGGCTAAAGGGTAGTTTTTAATCAGGAGTCGTCTGCCCGAATAAGCAGACGACACTTGACTAAAAATGACTGCACAAGTTTTACGACTTTCTTGTCAAACGCCGGGCGGGAATCTCTGCTGTACAGCATCGTGAGTAAGCAGACGTGACATTGGACTCATTGGTGTTAACTAACATATGTATTTTCAATCAAAAATATTACTCAAAATTATATCCATATAGCTGGGAAATGTATAAATAATTGATCACAAGGTCCTTGAAAATGATTTGAAAGCGTCCTTCAAAGTCATTAAATTAACTTCACCCTTAAGACAATGGACCCTGCTGTTCTTTGTTTCTACTCAAATTCTGCCTGTCCATAAAGGCATCCCAGACTCCTCTAGAAACCACAACATTACCACATCTCTTTCTGTGAAGTTCTAGTTAACTCCAAATAAGTTGTGAAGGCTCAAAGAACACTGTAGACATGTCTCTAGGCCCGACGCTAGTGGAGCGACAGGGAGGAGAGGGTTGGTGGTTCTCCCCCACCATGTCCTCCTCTGTTGGAAATTGTTGTTGTCTGTCGGAAAAAAATATTGGATGCCCGAATGTCAGCATTTACTCCGAAAGCCGCCAATTTGAGGAAAAAAACTGACCATTGGACGAAACTACAATTTTTCATATGCAAAAATACCCCTATGTTTCATATATCATCTGTATATAGGTGCCTCGTTTTTAGTTTCTGACAATCGAGCAGTCATGTCCACAAAACAACGGTATATTTTTATTTTAAAGAATTGCTTTCGTTGAACGTTTTAGACTCGTTTATTCGCTTAAAAGAAGTATATTGAGTTAGGTTTCAAGTTCGTACCGATGGTCAGCTACCAGGGAACGCTGTTGGGAATTTTTTTAACTCTCACCGACCATATTGGCAAATTTTTAGATCCCAGCTTCGGGCCCGTTTGTCACCATTTTGCAAACATGGCGTCTTATTTGACTTCTTGTCATAATCATTTTACCACCATCAAAACAAGATGATATGAAATATGGGTCGATTGCTGTCCAGTCATTGTTAGAAATGTGTAAGAAGCTAATGGCCCCACGAAATAAAAATAGATTTAGGTGGCATATGCAGTCATACTGGGTACATGTAGTTTACAATCTGTGCAAATTGATTTATGTTGTTAAAATAGATAATCCAAGACTCTTCCGAACGCGTCAGAGAAGAAGTATCACATCATAATGGTACTGATTAGGACTGATTTGATATACCGAGTGATTAACTCTTTACCAAACACTAAAAGCAGACGACACTTGCAAACAAAATTCTTGAATAACTAACTTTTTTCATTTTTGTTTCTAAAACATGGCTTATGAACCCTCATTGGAACGAGCTAAATGAGCTGTTTCCAATGAATGGTCATAAGATATGTTTTTTTGTGACAAAAAATGAAAAAGTAATGAAATTGAATGCTGAATTTTGTGAATTGGGCTGGCCGGTGTTTGTCGTTACGTTGGAAAACGGGTTAACGTGCCATAAAATAAATTGCATATTTTTTCATAGATTTACACTCGCCACGATATAGCCTTAGCTGCTGATGTGGCGTTAAGCACCAATAAATAAATAAATAATAGATTTACAGCGCCGAGCCACAAGTCCTTTCGTCACCCTGCCCGGGGCAGACACTTGTTGCCTTTCTTCAACACACATATTAATCATACTTGTGTACCCGATGTCACGAAGAGGAACCTTCATTTCATTACGTGGTGATTTTTGTGGGAAGAGCCCTTATGGGCTTATAGTTGTAACCCAATTCCTGGAACATGAAGTTTCCACACTGCTTGCAAGACTGGTCGATCATGCGAAAACTCAATTGCCGATGAACAAAGATGGAAAACGACGCTCGAGCTATCGACTGGGAATCATATTCGTTGAAAATGTATGGTGGGTTGGATTGATGTCAAAACATCGAATCTTAGAGTAGCTTGCTTGTCGCTTTCACCTGCAAATAGACCCTCATTCGGCATTATCTAACATAAAAAGTAGACGACACTTGCAAACAAAATTCTTGAATAACTCATTTTTTTCAATTTTTTGGGGTCTCAAAAACATAGGTTATGACCCCTCATTGGAACGAGCTCCACGAGCTCGTTCCAATGAGGGGTCATAACCTATGTTTTTCTGACAAAAAATGAAAAAATAATGAAAATTAATTGACAGTTTTTGAGAATAGCGCTGGCCGACTTTGGCCGTTACGTTGGGTAAAGGGTTAAGGACATTATAACCGAATTCATCAGCAATGCCAACAATAAATATCCACATTTCACATGCTATATTTGTCTCCCTCGATTACCTGCCAGAGGAAACAGCTAATTAAGTATGTGCAAAAATCAAATAGCATATTGTCAGTTTGCTAATCTCACACAATCTCTGTTTTAGACGAAAAGTGTCTTTTTCTATTGTATATTATACTATTATGGACTTTTGTTGTGGTGAATATGATGTGATATGAACCTAAAAAAAACTTATATTGACCGCAGGGACGTGGCTAGAGGTTTTCGATTGGGGAGGGGATGTAGGGTAGTGAATTTCCATCTAGAGGGAGGGACCAGGACAGGAAGGGGAAACACTCTCCTGGCCCCTCCCCTAGTTGGAAATTCACCACCGCGAAAACTTTTGAAAATGAAGCCATCATGAAAGGGGCAGGGCTGGGAGGACTTAAAATTTTCCTTAACACTTTAACGTGTTAAATAATTCTGCGTTAACGAGTTAAATGACGTTAAATGTTAAAATGACCAAAATTTTAATAACTTCGGCCATTTTTATAATGTACAGTACGTCTCTTGAGTTCCAATGTGTTCTATGTGCCTACTGGCACATAGAACACATTGGAACTCAGGGGACGAGTAGTTAATATAGTTCTCGCAGGTTATAGTAAATTCTAACATTCAGCGATGTTTTCATTTGAGAATACAATCGGTGCGGCCGTATCCATAGAAAGTGACATCCGCCATGTCTCGAATAAGGGTCCTTACATGGAAAATAGGCGTTCGGATGAAGCTGATATTGCTGTGTCGCTAAATATCGGCGCGCCAACTTCGCCAAGGTTGGTAGGAGGGCTACGAACATCTAATTTATTCGTGTTCTTCAATTTCATCAAATGGCGCAATATTCGATGTCATCGACACGCGCGATCCGGCTTGGGTAAACACTCAAGATAACGACGCAGTGCTACATATTATACAATTATAATCTTCAAAGTTAAACGTTATTAACTTGGTTAAATTTTTTTAACGTTGTTAAAATAATTTAACACGTTAACGTTTGAAACGTTAACTGCTCCCAGCCCTGGTTCAAAGGGGGCATAAAATTGATTCTAGTAACTGAAATGCCAACACATTTATGATAGAATTATCAGGTTATTATTATTTGGTATTATTCTGGAAATTGAATATGTGCTAAACAAATGCTCAAGCTTAGAACTTTGAGCAATTCACACTGTCCTAACATTAAATTAGATCCTTTGCAGGAATGATTAATTTTCGATGTTTCATCATTTTGTAACTGTGAATGATGGAATTAACTCAGGATAACGATTTTACATGATGTGATTTGCTTCAAGTGCACTTCGAAGATTTTTTTTCATTACAATAAGTAAACGTTCTATAAAAATCTAGTACCGATTGACATCATGCATTCTTATGAAGCTCGACATTGCGTACACTGTAGCTGTAAATAGTAACAGTTAGAATTTTTGCCGATTTGAAATCGAGTTGGAATTTTGGGAAGTAAAAGAGACATCAGCATCACCAAAGAAGCTCTAGAATGCAGATAGATGGAATCTTCAACTACTCATGACATGCCTTCCGAATTTCCAACTATAGGAAATAAGTAAGCCCCCCCCCCACCCCCCACCCCCAATCGCTACGTTCCTGATTGACCGAGGCGTTAAGTGTTGAGCTGAAAGGTCAGACGCTGTGTATGTCAAGTATCGATTCAGCCACGACCTTTTATGTCCGCTCTTATTTGCGAGTTTCAAATGCAAAATAACGGGTAACAGTCTCAAAAAGGAAAGAAAGAAAGAAAAAACCTGCAAATAATAATTCCGTGTTAATAAAACCATGTCGTTTATTGATGTATTTTTAAATAATTGGGGGTGGTTAAGTGGTTATGTAATGTTCCGTAAAATTGCTATTGACGTGTGCTTCAGTTAGCGAACGGTATTCCACATTGAAATCGCGGAAAGTTGCAGTCCACCTTTGATGTTTGTAAAGAAACATGAGACAACCGATTACCACGAAATAATGACGATGCGACGTATTTTATTATATTTAGTACATGAATTGTTCCTTGTATTATAGACTTCTTCTTGTGGTAATTTTCTTCGTCTGTATTTCTTGTAGGCGAAAGTGCAATTATTTCAAAACTATTATCATCATGATAATTATTCATGCATGAATCAATTTAACCCGTTCAACAATGGCGCCCTGAATGGTAGCGTCTCCTATACTTTTAATGTGCTAGTCCATCTTGTATTTGTGGAGTAGGGTATGGTAACAATTTAATCACATCACTGTAGGGTTAAACGATTAAATTATCGCAGGTAGGTGTTTACTGTGTATCAAAGTTTGCTCCAGGGAAATATTTATACATATAAGAATTGAAATGAATTATTTGTCGCTTTACCGTGGTGTGATTGTGCGATGTTAGGCTGTATGAAGTGTGTAGTATGTCTGTGGTATAGTGAGCGTTAATGACCGTGGCTCAAGTTCGTCTAGTGGTGTTATAATGCAGTTCTGACTTCAGTTGGTACCAAAACGTCTTTGGAATGAGATTGTGGTTCCTTTAAGTTGAACGCCCTCTGATCCGTGTGTTCTTTCGTGCTCGTGGATTCTCGTAGCAAACGATAACTCGGACAAGCAGCTCCTTTTTCCGATTATCAATACTTTTATTAAATCCAAAGTCTTAAGAACTTCACCAGGTTCTTACGTCAAAATTATCAAAATAGTCCAAAAGCATCAAATCTAACACACTTATTCCAATGTGTATGAACGGAAATGTACTCAGAAAGGTTCAATGTATGCTGGAGTCGTGGGAAAAAAGTATGACGGAAAGTTGCTTAATTTCGTGGTTCTTGAAATTGGACATTTTCACCGGTACACGCTAAAAACTAAAGTGTTAAAAACTACACTTGAAGTGCTGTATTTAACACTTACTAAGTGCTGAACTAGCACTTTGTTCAAGTGTAGATATCCCAGAACTTGACAGGTGTTACAATAATACCACTTGACAAGTGTAATGTCGCGACGCTTAAAAGGAAACAACGCAGATGACGCGGATCAGACTCGAACTCTCGAGCCTGATCCGCGTCATCTGTGTTGTGTCCTTTTAATTATGTACCCACCAAGCGCAAATCAAATTATGGACGATTCTGGAAGAACCACCAATGCTAGACACATGGGAAGTGCCATCCATTCAAGTTTCAGATGTCTGACGATTGTAATATCTAAGTGCTTAAAGCATTGCACTATGAGTGTTAAAATCAAACCCTAAGAGTTAGAATGGGTTTAACACCATGGAAGTGTCAGTTTTACCACTTAAGTTTTTAGTGTGTAAAGTACTGATATCGCCGGTTGTTCCGACAGTTTTAGGTGTCTGTATTAATATTTTGTTTATTAGCACAGTTTCGAAAAGATAAGTTCCAAAATTTCGACGAAACGGGCGGATTTCTGGTAAGTTTTGCCAACCAAATATCAAAATCTATGTGCTCACTTCGTCAATTCCATGTCGCTGTTAAACAAACTCGCACGAATTTATCATATTTTTTGTTGAAATATCATACATTTGATACTTTAGTGAGGCAGCTAACACACAGTCGTCATTTATAACAAACAAACAGACGCACGTCAGGCAAACGAAAACCATGACCCTGTTTCAGTTCTGTACGGGTTCAACAAAATTTGTTTTTACTAGTGCAACTTTAAAAAAGTGTTTTTGTCTGTACGGGTTATCGAAGCAGGAGCTATTATTAACGTTTGCACATACGCTATTCTGACCATCATAGGGTGGTATGTGTTCACTTCGAGACTTCGAGACCACTGGACGTCAGTTAAAATTATGTTAACGCTAGTCAGTCATATTGGAATAAATTGAAATGGCTACACGACAATACTGAATGGGATGTTTTTGTGTGATGACAGGAGCCAAAAGTGGGTCCCATTCCAGTCGGAAATAGTTACATTGCTTTCAGCTCACTTGAATTTCACTTAGGATAACTGTTGTTGTATCAATTTGTCCGTCGTCGTCCGTCCGTACGCCCTCAAGCGTGAACATTCTTGTTTGTACGGGTTCAACTTAAAAAGTGTTTTTGTCTGAATATATGGCTTTTAGACCTACCTCACTGTTCACATTTATCAATATAGTGGTATGGATATTTCATGGATCGGTTGATAGCGCAATGGGTGATTGGACTGTCAGATGGGCGAGCAGACTGCAAAATCAATGAGGTGGGAGCTTACTACTAAATATATGGCTTTTAGACCTACCTCATTGTTCAAATTATTAATAAAGTGGTTTGTCCCTATATTCCGATAAATTTTGCCTTTTGATTAGTCAGAATGCCTTGGACAAATAGCCATGACAAAGGGTGCACCCAACATCCAAGGTATATGAGAGCGTGCAACATCTAGGGTATAAGCACACGCGAAACATCGGGGTATATGGTTTAAACGAAAGCTTTCCGCGTTTGCTAGCCTCGACATAAAAATCGAACCAAAAAACCCTGAAAATAGTCACAAAGATCATCAGATTTCAGACAATTCAATCATAAAAATAAAATAAAAGTAAATAATTCTCCCCCTGAGTACTAATGTGTTCTATGTGCCAGTAGGCACATAGAACACATCGGAACTCAGGGGACGATATGTCAACAAAATACTGTTTACTCGTTTCCTTAACGACCCAAGGGATGTAACTCTTCTGTTGTCTTCTGCGATTACAAAAACAAAATAATTATCACGAATTTGGTCCAAGTGATTGTGGAGCTCAGAAATGTGTCCACAAATTTATTTCCGCTATGTTCGTATTGGGTTTCAAGCAGGACAAAAACGTTATCTCTGACAACATGTATGGTATATGGAGATTTAATACTGGATGTCTCATTTAAACACCTCGCCTGCGGCTCGGTGTTTAAAAACCGACATCCAGGTACCAAATCTCCATATACCATACATGTTGGCGGAGATAACTTATAATGGATATTTCATTTTATTCAAATATTACTGAGTAGCTTTATAATAATGCATGACCGTTTTTACCTCGACTCGAGAATACATTGACCCTTTTTGAGTACATTTCTGCACATACACAGTGTATTGGTCAATACTGGAGTGACAGTAGTTCCCTTAAGACAGTCAAAGCTTACTACTGCCCAGCCGAATAGTTCGCTTAATGAGTGCAGAATTGCTAACAGCGTACCGTTCGTAAGTGTGACAAGAGGTGTCTGTTCTGATGTTCTGCTGGCTGTATGTGACTGGCCTTAGCATCACGCGATTTAGATGAGAAATTCAGTCAGTAGATCAGGTGACATGAGGCACCCATAGCCAAAGATGTGCCTCCACCAGTCCGCCTCGATATCTTAACATTAGTCGCCAAGCTTCTATTGACGTCGGCTTGGAAGATGTCATCTGCTACAAGTCCGCGTGTTTGCTCAGTCAGAACCAACTGATACCGCTTAAACATCACGCAAAACATTAGTCAGTGTTCGAGTTCAGCAGATCAGGTATGATTTGGCAGAACAATGGAACTAGTAGTCTTCTAATTGTCAAGTTCTCATCTACTCAATATTCCAACATTCCATGAAGTCACTCCCAGAGCACAGATGAAGTTCCTACTCCAAAACTAAAGGGGTTGAGTGATGTTAGAGAGAAAACTCTAGAAACCTTCGTCAAAGCGTAGCTACTACCTTGACAGTTCGGTTTAAAATTCTCAACTACTGGAATGTACACCTGCACGCGTATCTGGCGTGTGCTTAGAACAATGAGTAATTTGATAGTAATAACATAGTTTGCAATCTCACCAGAATTTCCGCATTTCAAGGTACAGTTTAATTTAATACTTTCCGTTCTATTTGATTATATTCTACCTGCCGCGTACTTTCAGGTAGTCTTATATTATTTTATTAGAATTTACCACAGTATCTAATGACCCTTTAATGCTTTACCTAACATACAATTATCCACTTTAGGTTGAATTGCGCAACACATCATACAAAACGTAACGTAGCACTCCCACATTCACACTCAGACGAAGCGACAGATAATTCATTTCAATTGCTATAATTTAATTCAGAGTGTTTGTTTGTATTATAATGTACCCTCATTAGACAGGGGAGTTCCCGCCATTTATATCAATGCAATCACATCAACTTTTTGTGCATACGACAGTTTTATTATTTTCAACATAGGCTAATAATACTCATGCGAACAATTAGCATGAACAGCCTACGTCACTACTAAATAGCCCACCTGTAGCAATTACAGTTCAATTGCACAGTTGGACAGCGCTACATTTTTTTATTTGAAAAAAATGGAGAAAAGCAAAAACATTCATACGATAGGAACATTATTCATCGAGTTATGAAAAACTCCCCTCGACACATCTCATGCAAGCAGGTCCGACATTATTACCGAAAATTAAATTATACCGAGATGAAAGGGGTACTGCACTAAGGCATGCATGTTTTAGAACAGATTTAAAGAAATAATGAATGGTAGATATATTGTCACCACGTATCGCATATCGTCAGGGGCCTGTGTGTAGAAGCAAGCCTGAAAATAAGCAATCTGTCATTTGAATAATGGGGTCCCCAGCGGGGGAATTTGCTGATGCTAGCACATAGAGTGGGTCAATTTATCCCCTGGTACTCTTTCTGTTTAGTTTTGAGACCCTGATTCAGATTGAGGTTCACAGAGGATAAAAGCCGTGATGCTACCCTGCTGTACAGGGTAGCATCACCAAATTAACCCTCTGGGGACCTCGTTCTTCAGATGACAGTCTGCTTATTTTCAGGCTTGTGTAAAACATCGTTATATGCCCCTGGACCCACCGATCCGCCATGGTTCGTCCCTTGGTAGGAACATTGCAGAATATAAATAAGAAAGTCGTAAAATCCTCGTCTCTGAGGAACCCGATAGCTTCAGAATGTTTGCGGATGGAAATAACTAGATAGGGCTGAGTAAAGTCGAGACAGATCTGTGTTCAGTTCTTGTTGAATTTGTTTGGGTGCATATTTTAGAGCAGGAGCCCGATGGGTTCAGCCTAGCTGAGAAGCTAACCACTTGCTATGTGTATGGCGATACTCTATATAGACGCCTATTCAAAGTTATGGGCGTCTGCCGGGTACACACTGGTGGGTGGGGCCAGGAGGGCGGCTTACTGCACTCAAAAAATCCAGCTAGATCAGCCCGAAAGCTAACCTCTTGGAATCACAAGAGAATTGATAGGCACCATCCCCACAACCTTATGACATGTTTGCCAGACATTTTCAGTGGCGGGGTGTGTCAGCCAGACATAAGTAACAGCCTCCTAAAAGTGCGCTAGATCAGCTCATTTATTAACCGGATGAAACTTATTGCAAAACGTTCAGCATACTCCGTTGTATCATAAATGACTATTGCCAGACATTTTTTGTGGTGGAGAATCTCAGCCAGGCGATTTTATACTGCCCCACCCTAAAGTGTGCTAGATCAGCTCATTTACTAACCGGATGAAACCTATTGCAAAACGTTCAGTATACTCCGTTGTATCAAAAATGACTATTGCCAGACATTTTTTGTGGTGGAGTATCTCAGCCAGGCGGTTTTATACTGCCCCAACCCAAAATTCTGCTAGATCAGCTCATTTGCTAACCGAATGAAACCTATTGCAAAACGTTCAGCATACTCCGTTGTATCATAAATGACTATTGCCAGACATTTTGTGTGGTGGAGTATCTCAGCCAGGCTGTTTTATACTGCCCCACCCCAAAATTCTGCTAGATCAGCTCATTTGCTAACCGATTAAAACTTATTGCAAAATGTTCAGCATGTCCCGATGAATCAAAAATGACTTTTGCCAGACATTTCCTGTGGTGGGGAACACAAGGCAGAGAGTCTTATACCGCACCACACTAAAAGTGTGCCAGATCAGCTCATTCACTAACCAAATGAACCTATTGTAAAACGTTCAGCATACCACGATGTATCATAGTGACTACTGCCAGACATTTCCTGTGGTGGGGTGTTCTATCGAGAAGGTCTTATATACCCCAAGATCGTGCAAGTGCAATTTTTTGCCTATTCAAACTGAAAGCTATTGCAAAATATCAGGATACTTCCCAATGTAATGAATGACTGCTGCCAGAAATTTTGCGCAGAAGGGTACCATAGCTAGATGCCTGTCCTAATCGCTAAATCGATTTTTTTCAGCCCTTTACAAGTACGTATAAGTAATAGTCAGTAACTGTGTTGGAGGTGTTCATTAATTTGAACAACCTACCCATGTTCGGCGTTTGACGTCGGGCTGCGAAGCTTTGAGGTGTCATAGCACGGGTCAGGTTGCTCAAACTCATGAATATCAACAGCGAGGTTGGTAACTGTCTTGGGCCCGAATCTAAACAAAAAAAAAAAAAAACTGCACGGGACCAAGTATGGTAAGTGAGTGCAGGTATTCAAGTGACGTCACTCGGCCCCTTAGTCCTTTGTTCTATCCGATAGTTCATATCTCATACCAACTTGGAGAAGACGAAGGCATAAAGCTGTAAGTATGACAGTTCTAAACCCCTATTGCCTTTGTCTTCCCCGGGATGGTAAGAAAGATGAAATATCCACGCTGTGTTTCCTCGCGGGTCAATGTCACTCATCACACGTGGGAAGGTTGTTCAGTTAGTAACTAATACTAACTTATCATTGAACAACATTGTTCTAACTCACCCAACCAAAATGCAATTGTCCTTAGCTGGTGGCAATCAACTGGATAGAATTAATGCTTGGTAGCATTTGCATTCCTGAATTGGATTCACAATTCGTCGCCTGTGTGCTAGAATGTTTATGCTCCACTGGGACATTGAACAGTCTAGGACTCAAGCAACGAATTATAATGTTTTTTATTAGCAAATATATATGTGGCAATGTTTGTAGTAAATATCTGCCTGGTATTTTTTTTTATTATAGTGTGTTTTCCAGTATATAATTGCTACGTGACCATCATAGTTGCCGCATGTTGGGGAAGCATTTTGTTACAATTGTGCGCTCGAGCATTTTTTCTGGAAAAGCAAAGTCAAAGCCTTTGACATTGTGGAGAAAGACGGAACTGGGCGTTTCGTTGACCTCTTCATTAGTATGGGAGACAAAACACAGAGTCCTGACCTTGAAGTTGCCCCCGACTTTGTCTGCCGCATGTATGCACAGAGCAAGCCCAAAGATGTTGATGGAGCACGATACAATAAACTGATGCAAATGACTGGCAAAATTGATCAGGTAATAGGAGGTTACTCCTTTGTTTTCATTTATGTGTTTAAACTTTTGGAATGCCCTTGTTATTAGGGAAAGCTCTCCCCCACCTCATATTATGTTCGCAAGTTTTGCGTTCAGGAGTCTCTGTACTACTTGAAAATTTTGAATGACCCCCCCTCAGTCAGGGATTTATGCAATCTTTGGTAGTTTATATTATTTAAGACTAAAGGTGTTTCGAGTTTTAATTCCTGCCCTATTGTTTCAAATGTTTTATTGTAGTTGTGTCATCTGTACTGTGCTTCATTTGCCACATCCTCATGTTTTCAATTGTCTTTCGGGGGAATCCGCTATCAAATGTCAAGAAGATCAACTATGCTCTTTTACCACCTTCACATCGAAGCCTCAAAATGAAGATCATGCGAGCCCGGTATGTTGCTATTTTATGGACCCGAGCGTCGTCAGCATATCCGGATGACGGTTTGTCTGCAACAGAATATGGATGGTTCGTGAATGATGGTGTCTTGCAGCCAGTCTGGTTCTAAGGTCCTGCGATTCCAAACAGTTTGTTTAAAAGTGACACCCCAATGGCAGCCAGTGATTTGGCATTGGGAACTGACGACTTGATTAATCAGTCTCATGAAGAACTGAGTGACTCTGATGGGAAAGCATGGTCTGAGGATTTCGATTCCGACACAGAAGAGCACTAGATGTGCTCAACAGAAATTAATATTTGAAATAACTTTTGTCTTTGGTGTCCTATTGGGGCCAAGTTTGCAGCGTCGCGTTTCTCTTATATTTTAGGCGAAAACGAGACAAAGCTGTAACACGACAGTACCGTCCTCCACTTTGTCGTAGCTTTCTTGCGTTTTTCTAAGTACATTCTCTTATAAAATACTCCCTAAAAACGTAAAAAAACGACAAAGCGAAACTACGATAGTACTGTCGGTACGTCGTGTTTTCGCGTTTTAGGAAGTATTTTATATAAGAATGCACTGAGAAAAGCGCGGCAAAGCTATATTACGACAAAGTGCACGATAGTACTGCAGTATTATAGCTTTGTCGCGTTTTGCCCCATATTGCCTTCAAAACGCCACAAAGCTATATTACGACAAAGTGCAGACGGTACTGACGTATTATAGCTTTGTCGCGTTTTCGCCTAAAATATTAGAGAAACGCGACGCTGGAAACTTGGCCCCAACAGGACACCATATTTGTCTCAGGATCAAGAGAAATAATACTCACCAAATTTTTTTTTTTTATTTTCTGTTTTGCATTCTGGACTGATATTGTCTCAAAGTTTGTTATGGTAAAATATTTTCAGATTTTGCACTATACCTTCGTTTAATTATCTATCAATTTAATAGGCACATCCAAGCATGCATTCTGACTAATCTTATCACTTTTGAGGAAGACCCACTAACACTTAAAAAATAAATGAATGTGATCGAAATGACACTTTTTGGTATTCGGAAATTTTCGCTAAACGCTTGCTTTGATAGACTGATCAAGCATCGCCTTAAAATGTTAGGTAAACCATCCCTGGAAATGTCTGACAGTAGCCATTTGATACATGGGTGTATCAATGGGCTACTGCCAGACATTTTCTGTTAGCCTTACTACTTTGAAACCACAAGAAACATGGTTGTAGCCATTTGTTCATTGAGGTATTCTAAATGCTTTGCATTATGTCCCATTTGTTTACAATGGATTATCTTTCGGATGGGTAATATAAGATCTTCCGAACTGAGCACTTCACCACTAGAAATTTGTGGCAGCTATCATTTTTTACACATGAGGGTAAGCTGAACGTTTCGCAATAGGATTTATTTGGTTAGTGAATGGGCCAATCTAGCAAACTTTATGGGTGAGTCATAAAACCTTCTGACAATAGTCATTTTTGATCATCGGAGTAAGCTAATTGTTTTCCAGCAAGTTACATTTGGTTAGTAAATAAACTGATCTAGCACACTTTTAGGGTGAGGTAATATGACCAGGCTAAAATCTGGAGTCTTGGAAACAATGGGTTAACTCAGATACTTCGAGAAAAGCAAATTTATAAATTAATGATTTGATGGATTAACGCATTAAGATGTTTTCAACTCTTACAATCCATCACAATGCCTACTTGATTAATACAAGAGTCTACATGTTATTTTAACAGCTACTAAAGTTGATTGTTTTATTTTAATAATACCACTTGGAAATTGTACATATAAAAGCATGTTAACTCTGTAAATCTGGCAATTCGGATATCCGATTGCAAGAAAGTTGGACGGAGAGTTTGGTAACCGCTTCCGTCAACATTTTGTATTACATGTACGCTGCAGTCCAGTTAAGAAATTTGTTACATAGTGTAAAGACTTTTAGTCTCAGTAGTTTGTGGAGTGAGATCCCCGGTACGAAATAACTTCGCGACCAGTTCCTCCAGTCATAGTAATATAAGACATTCTGGCTGCCGTACACCACCACAGCAAACGTCTGGCAAAAGGCGTTTTTGATACATTGGGGAATGCTAAGCGTTTTGCAGTAGGTTTCAGGTGGTTAGCTCATGTAGCACAATTTAGGTCGGGGCAGTATAACACCGCCTGGCTGAGGTACTCCACCACAAAAAATGTCTAGCAATATTCATTTTTGATACCACGGAGAATGCTGAACGTTTTGCAATAGGTTTCTTTCGCTTAGCAAATGAGCTGATCTAGCACATTTTTTTAGGGTGGGGCAGTATAAAACTGTCTGGTTGGGGTACTCCACGCCAAAAAATGTCTGGCAATAGTCATTTATGATACAACGGAGTATACAGAACGTTTTGCAATAAGTTTCATCCGGTTAGTAAATGAGCTGATCTAGCACACTTTTAGGGTGGGGTAGTTTAAGATCTTCTGGTTGGGGTATCCCACCACAAAAAATGTCTGGCAGTGGTCATTCTTCATACATGGGGGTATGCTGAACTTTTTGCAATAAGGTTCACCCGGTCAGTAAATGGGCTGATCTAGCACACTTTTAGGGGGCAGTTACTTACGTCTGGCTGACACACCCCACCACTGAAAATGTCTGGCAAACATGCCACAAGGTTGTGTGGATGGTGTCTACCAATTTTCGTGTGATTTCAAGTGGTTAGCTTTCGGGCTGATCTAGCTGAATTTTTGGAGTGCGTTGAGGTGCCCCTTCTGGCCACACCCACCAGTGTGTACCCGGCAGACGCCCATAACCTTGAATGAGAGTCTATATAGAGTATCGCCATACACGTAGCAATTGGTTAGCTTCTTAGCTAGGCTGACCCCCTAGGGCTCCTGGTCTATTTGGGGCCTTTATGGACTTGAGAAAAGGAGAAGACTGGATGTTTCCCCGAAAAATGTTGAAGGAATTTTTAGAGTGCCATATTCAAAATGACCGTCATTTTTTGTCCGAAAAACGTGTTTTCCAGCGAGATATCATCAAATGTTTTCAGGTTTGATACGATTTGATAGGTAATATAATATGATTTAGCATTGTGGATGGCACCCTGTGTCACTCAATTTTAGGTGCAAAATGTCTTTGGGATTAAAATCTTGCTTTGTCCCATTTTCATGATGGTTGAGGCGATCGTGGTAACTTATCCCAAGAGATAGTTTATTCACAACGTCTACAATTTCACACACTCACATTAGTCCGTGGTTGACCATAGGGCACGGCCTTTCAGCCACATAACAATGAAGCAAGAAAGACATTGTCAGACTGCATCGTGTGTACACTGTGATCCAAAGGCACACAAGTAAAGTTCACTAACGCGGTGGAGAGCATACTAAGCAAGCAGTATTTCGGGCTTCTTCGGGGCTCCGAGGAGATCGATACTTGGGACCACTGAATATTTGTCTCCGCAGAGTGTCTATGTTTCTGTCCTCGGACAAGAGTGATGGATAGTTGAGTTGATTATCACAAAATATATTGTTGTTGCCACATAACTGCATCCGATCGATGTACCATTGTACCGTACTTGTATTTTTGTGCAATTTTGTCATAGAAACTGAATTTTCCCCAACTTTTATAACTACCACTTCAAAGCAACATAGACTCCTCAAGTAGTTCAGTGTCATCAAGGAAAAGTCCTTGCATCTTGCGTGGTTCCTTCAGTTCAAAACTATATTATGAACGTATGTGAAAACTAGTTCACCTCAACAGCACTGCATATTATGTGATAATGTCTAGCAACACGTTTATCAAATATCTGATGTTTTATGTATTGTCACACATTGCATAAATGCATGTTGGTGGAAATGGAGGCGTGGGATGCGTACCTACTCCCAACCCAATAATATTTTCAGTGGGACATTTTCGTCCCGGTTGGAGTCCTGGATGTCGTTTCGCACGTGCTTGTAATCATATACATGCTTACGAGACTAGGTTTGATACTTGGATTCATGTCGCACACACAGTCAGTCATATTACAAAGGGAAGTCTGTCGTATCCGATTCGAACTGATTTGGAGCCTAGCTTGACGGTCGCATTTTGGACGAATCTAATCTAAGATTAGGTTCTATTTGAATCATATGCGACGATCTGTGTGAATCTACTAAATCTTCCAGGAGCATTTCATACTAATCTTCATCTGAGAGCACGCATTTTACCCTTTACCTAACACGAAAGGCAGACGACATTTGCAAACAAAATTCTTGAATAACCAATTTTATTCATTTTTTGCATCAAAAACATAGCTTATGACCCCACATTGGAACGAGTGCGATGAGCTCGTTCCGTTGAGTGGTCATAAACTATTTTTTAAGACAAAAAAAAAAATGAAAAAAATGAAGAAAATTGAATGGTAATTTTTGTGAATAGTGCTGGCCGGTTTTTTTTTTCGTTACGTTAGCGAAGGGTTAATGCATCTATCAGATTCAATGCGTCGTTTGATTCATACACTCAAACTTGCGACGAATCTAATCAAATATTCCTCCGATGTTCGGTTGGGGTCGGGTACTATCATTCGCATACTGGTTTATGCTAATTAGGGAATCCTAATAACTCTTGATTTAAATTGGTTATGTTAAAATGTCCCAAAGGGCCCAGCAGGGGAAGAATTAACAACCCTGGGGGACTGTCGTAAGTATGCCGGGCAATTGATTAGATTCGATGGTACATGTAATGCGTGAGTCTGTATCAACGGGTATTAGGCGAGACGGGAAACGCATCTTCCAGTACAATTAGATAAGATTCGTCCAAAAATACGTCCGTCTGAACTGGGGGTTAGGCGCACGATTCGTCCGAATTAATAAGAAGCGGAGAACCTCACACGTCACGGCTTCTACATGTACATGCATTTGTTCACAAATGAATTTTTAAGAGCTCTGAGCTTTGTACTACATATATAAAGAACCCTTTCAGTGCGATCTCGCCCATAACCGTTATAAAATGCCGTTACGACGCTTGAAACAGTCCAGGAACTTCCCCGTGTAAGAAGAGCAAGTCAGCTGTCGATGTCGAACATATTTAGATTTCGTGCACAATACTTACTTACTTATCCACTTCGTCCCCAGTGGGACATATGGCTGCAATAAGTTTTCTCCACTTGTCACGATCTTGAGCATGGGCGCTTGCTTCACCACATGTAAGTCCTATCGCTTCCAGCTCCCATCACTGTCCTACGCCAGGTGGTCTTTGGCCTGCCCCTCTTTCTTTTCCCAACTGAGATCTATCTTAGCGCAGCTTTCGGAATTCTTTCACTGGGCAGCCGAGCCACCTTATTCTCCTCATCTTTATTTCAAGGGACAAGTTCATACAGCCTGTCTTCTTGTACGGGTCCTCATTAGAGATCTTGTTTGGCCAGTAGATGTTGCAGATTCTTCTTATAATCATACCCATGACGAAATCATCTTAAATGTGGAGAACGTTGTCAATTAGTAGACAGATTGCTTCCAACACTTCCTTCAACATCTGCTCAAACTGCTTGGTTTAATTCAGTTGGCGATTGTCGCCAGCTGGAAGGAAACACTCAAATATCGATACTCTATACAAACCACACCTGCTAGTCCATTTTCCCTGTTTAGAATGATATATGAAGCATAGGTTTATTTTTGCAGTTTGGAAATTGTGGGTTCTTCAAATGATCACCTTATTTCATTGTCCCTTCAAGTACTCTTTAACCCTTTACCTAACGTAACGTTCAAAACCGGAGGGGCTATTCACAAAGATTACCATTCAATTTTCATTATTTTTTTTTTCAATTTTTTGTCTCAAAAACATAGCTTATGACCTCTCATTGGAACGAGAGTGTTGAGCTCGTTCCAATGAGGGTCACAAGGTATGTCGTCTGCTTTTCGTGTTATGAAAGGGCTAACACGTGTCTGTGTTCTAGGAATGAGATCTTCGTAAATACGGTTCTGAGGAAGTCCCTCTCTCAGTCCTAATACGGGATGGTGAGAGTATCTCCAACGACTATTACATCGAGTTAATATGTATCCTGCATTTCTTTTGCAGTGAAGTCTCTCGTCGGGGATATGTTATTGATGCTGGAGTATTCTTTTATGTTTTAGCGAGCTACAAATAAATTCATCTCTGGTTTTCCTCATAGGGAGCTCCCGATATTCACGTGTGCGGTTTTGTTGCTGCTGGTTTCCGAAATTGCATATGCTGCTATCTCTTGTGGCATGTTGTTGGTGGACTCTTCGAATTGGTTGCATTGCTGGACTTATCGGCGGCGGTATTATTATGTAGTCAGTGTGGCGGTATTTTCTATAGTGGGTGCACTCTTCCGCTGTAAACCGGGGTAATCCATTTTATTAGTACGAGACCCCTTACGTAGGTATAACTGATATGTGCAGGCAGCCGCATTCACATAAATAACTTTGAAATCTCATTAACCCTTTAGCTAACACGAAAATCAGACGACACTTGCAAATAAAATTCTTGAAGCACTACTTTTTTGATTTTTGGAGTTAAAAACATAGCTTATGACCCCTCATTGGAACGAGCTCGCTGAGCTCGTTCCAATGAGGGGTCATAAGCTATGTTTTTAACTCCAAAAATGAAAAAGTAATAAAAATTGAATGGTGAATTTTGTGAATACCGCTGGCCTGTTTTTCCCGTTACGTTGTGGAAAGGGTTAATGTTCAGTTTTCGGCTCTAACTCATAGCTTATGACCCCTGTTGCAACGGGCTACTTAAGCTCGTTGAAATGAGGGAAAAGGGTCATAAGATATGTTTTTGATGCAGAAAAGTAAATTTTCAGTTGTCAAGAGAATAATTTACAAGTATCATCTTTTAATCATGTTGAGTGGAGTTAATCCTTTTCGTAACGAATCGGAAGCATCCACCGCGAAATATACAAATTGAGCAGTCGAAAAAATATTTTTCAGAAATTTTTAGTTTTAACAAAAGCATATCATGTGTCACCTCACTGGAATGAGCTCATCGAGCACGTTCAAATGAGTAGTCGCATGCTGTGGTTCTGTTGATTTTTTTTTTAAACAAAAATAAAAAAAATAATTTTCGAAACAATAGGTTTTGATATCGTGTGCGTTGGGTAAAGAGATAAAATAGCATGGCTTTCCATAATTTCAATTCCGTGCTTGCAATTGGTAAACAAAATGTTATGTGTGCGTCTGTAGACGTCTATAGGAAGATTTAAAAATGAAACTTGCTGGGCGATGTCAGTGCATGGTGCAAGCTGATTTGGCTGATTCGCTAGACAGCAGCGTAAATACAGGGAATTGGGCGACGCTCCGCACTAAAAACTTGTAGGAACTTTGGCAGGCTTATCATAATTTGTATAGACCTCAGCCGTGGTATATATACATACAATTGAAACGGGCAGAGATGATAGCCAGTTGTCAGTTAAAAACCAAGAAATTGCATCTTATAGCAAAAGAAACCACGTTAGGTTAGGTGAGGAGACAGCCTCATTAAATACTCGGATACAGATTATAAAATATCAGACAGAAATTAGCGATGTTATGCGAGGACGCTTGACACATTTGTTGCGTTCTGTCCGGAATTTTCTGGCCCCATCCCACCACCAGAAAAGGTTTTCTTACGCCACTGTCGCCAGGATTAATATATTCGCTACATAATATCATGATAGAGCAGACATGTATCGCCTTCGTTTTCATGGAAGCTTTTGGAACGGTTTTCCAAATCTGATGATGGCGGTTTCCCTAGCGTTGATTACACCCCTTGATATACCAGCTATAAGAAAAGGGCGCAACGTTTAATTGGTCACAGAGTAATGTTTCTTGATATCCACTGATCTTGTTCAGCCGATTCAGTTAATGACGCAGGGATAATTTCCTTGTGTTTCTAGCGGGTATGGACTGACGTTCAACCGCTATAATGCTGGAAAGTCGTGGCATTTATCTATATGTTTACGAATAGCTGATCAATTATACTTCTCCACTATCGGCAGATCAAGTTTTTCATACCCGCATGCATCTCAAAGCGATCATTCATTCGAGTCAAGCAACTGAAGTCTTGAGTTTATACATGCGTCACGCCACCACTACTTGTATTAACACTATTTGTATTTTTATACCAAGTGGACAAGTGCACGTGAATTTATCTATTGTTAAAAATAACTAGAGTGTGGAAAGGTATCCCTCATTTAATTCTGAGTTGTCAGAAGTATTTCGGGACTTGTTATGGTGTAAAAAACCGCAATTTCCTATGATGCCTATAAGTAGATAAAGAACTATAGTCTGAAGCAAATTCGGACAGATGCAAATGTAAAATATAGACACTCCTCGCCCACAAACATCCACACACACTAACCTAAACTCCACCCTCAACACGCACACAACAACACTTCGCCGACATATGGACGACTAATATATTTCTCACTTTATGCATGAACTTGTAGTCAGTACGGAGTTTAGCCGGAGACACATGGCATGCGTAACGACCGATGACATACGACACACGACAAATAACCAGAACGATTTCTGTCTCATCCATTTTCAAAGCAACAACAATGTAAATTCTTTCTACTGAATAGTGTAGAAGACATGTGGTGATGACTCGAGCAAAATAACTGGTTGACCAAAGTGCGTCCCTGACGATCCGACAGAAAAGTCGAGACGTGGTCGATTTGTAACGCCACGATTATTACAAAATAGTCGTCAAGTATACGGTGTGTTCATTTCGGTTACTTATAACGTACTCGTATTTTTCGGCTGTTATCTCACTGTCGAGGGTCGTCGGTTGTTACGCGTGCATTGTGTCTCCGGATTTGCAGGCCTCCGGATTTAAAAAAAAACACGGGCGTGTGCTTGACTGTCCCACTAGAATTAATATGGAATGCACGATTATTGCCACAGGTGCTAATGTTTAAATAAGGTTCGGTTCAGGTGAACTGGAAAGAAGTTTACAAAAGTAGCATGTTAATGCAAGATGTACGAAATATTTGTTTACTCTGTTGTGACGGAAATGTACTGTTCGCTCTTGTGATCACCATATTATAATGTGTGTATTTTGTTTTGCATAGACATGACAATGAATTCGTCACTTTAAAGAAACAATACGAAGCGATTAAAAAATACAGGTTGACCATTTAACAACACCACAATGCCAGTTATGTAAAGGTACCCTTATATTTTTATACAGTTCGATTCGATTAAATAAATTAACCCCAAGGTGAGAATTTTTCGGATATTTGAAAAACGCTGCCAGCATTTCGTCCCCTGAGTTCCAATGTGTCCTATATGCCAGTAAGCACATAGAACACATTTGAACTCAGGGGACGATTTTTCAACCCGAACTGTTAAGCCGGTCACTCACTGAAAAACTCCTTGCAGTGTCATTTTCCATATTCGTCAATGGTGAAAGATGTGTTCACGCGGGTCAATTTATGGCATACGCTTAAATGAAATCTGTTTCAGATTGCCTTATCTGTCGATAAACGTGCTGAGGGTTTCAATGGATGCATGACTGCAATTTGTTTAACCCTTTACCTAACATGAAAAGCAGACGACACTTGCAAACAAAATTCTTGAATAACTAATTTTTTTCATTTTTTGTCTCAAAAACATAGGTTATGATCCCTCATTGGAACGAGCTCGACGAGCTCGTTCCAAAGAGGGGTCATAACCTTTGTTTTTGAGACAAAAAATGAAAAATAATGAACATTAATTGGCGATTTTTGAGAATAGAGTTGGCCGGTGTTGGCCGTTACGTTGGGTAAAGGGTTAAAAAAAGTGTTATCTAATAATGCTCAATTATTTCTAAAATAGTGCGCAGTTGTTCTTCGTGGCGGTCATCATTTATTCGAACAGCAAAAAGTTAACATTAGAACCTGCGTGAATTCAGAAATGATGTCATGGGGGTTCGTTTACTTCTGATAACTTTCGGGTAACTTCGCTTGTATCTCTGCAATGTAGCGTGTGCTGAAATTTTGTCTGCATTACAGCGTTTTTAATTTCAGATTTATGTAATTTCGCGTTCCTTCGGATACTTTACACTTTTTTTTCAAACTAGCGACTTATTGTCCATACGACAATATGTGGTGAGTTATGTTATGTACAGTGTATCATTATTGAAGAAGACATGTAAAGACCGGACATCGAAGCCACGAGCCTTCCATTGTATACCTTACTAGAGAACAAAACATCAGCACGGGCGATGCAGAAAAATCAACCACTTGAATTAATTTGTGAGTGGAATGTTTAAAATAAACTGCACACTACCGCTAAACCGGTGTGGTGCACATAAGTTTTAAGTATTCCCCAGTCGTAAAATCAGATTTACGATTTCACTTAACCCTTTACCTAACATGAAAAGCAGACGACACTTGCAAATCAAATTCTTGAATAACTAATTTTTTTCATTTTTTTGTCTCAAAAACATAAGGGTCATAACCTATGTTTTTGAGACAAAAAATGAAAAAAAATAATGAAAATTAATTGGCGATTTTGAGAATAGCGCTGGCTGGTTTTGGCCGTTACGTTGGGTAAAGGGTTAAAGTACACTGCTCAATAAAGTGAGGTGGACACCAAGAAGCTGGTAAGGACAGGTAAACAGAACACCTCGTTGTATATACGGTTGGAAGTTTTAACAGTTCGTTTTGCTCTGCATCAGACTATTTCTACTGCACAATGGTATTGTTATGACAATTTATGGCAATTTAATAATACCAGTTTAATTGCACTATTCGTGGAAATAAATCATTGACACCTTTTTAAATGGTGTGCAGGCCAAACAACCCTATATCCTCGGCCTGGCGGTGCTCGTCCCTATGAAGGTCATAACCTATGATCTGGAATCGAAAACCGCGGAAAATTCCGTTGTTTTGAAAACAAGTGCGAGTACTGTGGATTATCTGGTGAACCTTTAATTGTGAACAACTGTTTGATCATAAACAGATCGACAAACGAACTAACAGTTGTGCTGTTCGAGTGCTCTCCTTTCGGTGGCAGCTAAAGAACGGACGACACTGCGACCCTAGTAAACGTTTGTTCTCATACAGGCCTCGGATGTGACGTCAGTCATAATCATGTGGCTCGGTGACATCATGCTGGGGATGTCATGTAATCCACGGAGTGATCCTGCTGTGACGTCATCACAATGGTGATACGTGGTATCAGTACGAATGTGCATCGCGTGTTGTTAGGGTGACACGTGTTTCCATGGTCCATTTTTTGCCGGTGGACGCCATCTTGGTTTCTATGGTGGCACGTGTTTACAATGTGACTGAAAGTTTTGTATAGGCGTGTTCTGATGTTGTGTTTGATTTAATATTTGCATATCTAATTACTCAAATTGATCCGATTATTACCTAAAATTTCCAAACAAACACGTAAAATCACCGCCATGGACTTCATTTATCCGGAATCCTCAAGAATCCTCTTCATAAGTGTAGCACATAGTACTACACGCCTCATTCCATTGATCTGGAGTATGGCTACTTACCACAAGCAACCCGATAAATGACTAAACAAATATGATAACTGTAGACTCCAAAGTTCTACAATATGATGGGTTTGGGATTCTGTAGATGTGTTCGATTCGACTAGACTATATTTGCTAGTCCGAGTTCTTTCACAATCTCTGGTCCTGTCCCAACCTTCGATCTCAACCTATCAGACCAGTCTCATCAAAGCCCCATCAACTATCACCGCGTATTGTGTTTAGATCCAGACGTTCGAATTTCATCATTTGATGCCATGAGAGCCATGTGGAGAGTTACGAAAAGTTGATTTGGAAAATTATTTCAAATTTCAGCAAAATTCTTAGCATTTATAAATGAATTAGTATTCCTCTCCGAGTGCACACAGCAGTAAGTGTTTCAGTATATAAATGTACGTTTACACCAAGAGATTCAACCGATACAAATGTCAGACATGCAGTATTTTTTGCATGCCAGCTGTTTACTTTGGAAAGGCATCAGTATGGATTCTTTTCATTCGTACATTCTTGACATTTCACATTCATTCTTTACATTCTTGTATGTAAAATTTTACACAGCTCAAGGCGAAAAACCCAGTTTACTGTTTCAAATCCCGGGAACCGTGATCACCTACCTTCGTTGTCCACAGCTGAATAGTAAATGCCCTGTTTAATTTACCAAGGGGAGTCGTAATTCAGTCCAGTTTTATAATCCCAATTTGTGTAGAAGAAAATCAAAAATATTAACAGAATGGAATTGAAAAAACTTCAGTATTGGATAACTGGACAAAACGACTACCGAGTCGGACCATAAAACAAAAAATCAATGTGAGAAAGTACAGTAAAGACTAGAAGTCCTATCACGAACTGTGCGCTTATCTAGGCTTAATTGCGCGAGGGAATTGCGCGCAATTGCCATTTCGAATGGCATCCAAAGCACGACAGGTTCTCCTGGTTACTCATAGAAAACACAAGCAATGTTTCTGCCAATGGACCTCCGGGTTACCCGGAGGTCCATTGCCTGAAACATTGCTTGTGCACAGGCCATATGTACATAATTTGATAGCCTTACTATGGACATAACGCGTAGATTACATTGCAGATCGACGTGCTATTTGTGCGTATTTCATGACAGGACTTCTAGTTTTAACCGTACCGTCCACCACCGTCCACTTTATTGTGATTGTACGATGGTGATCGCGGGCGGCAAAAGGTCAGGCTTGATTAAGAATGTACCGCGTGTTCTAGAAACTTCGTCGATTCGGTTGGAGTATTATAGAACAGTTCAAAATCATCGTTTGCTTTCCTTTCTAACCCGAACTCTATAATGCCTACTTATTATGCTTCTTTCTGCGATCCAGGTCACACGGACTGATGTGAGGGTATTGTAAGGCACTATGGTTTGGATGAAGTAGTCGTGAAATGTGATCGATCGAACGGTAACTTGTACTCTTTTGCATTGAACATAATACCAAATACACAGCTCCTTTCTCCGAGAAACTGATCACTTCTCTATAATGCCGATGATGTCAGATAATACGACCAAGGGTAAGGTTGCCTCTGCTAACTCAATCCAAACGTATCGACCACAACCCGTCACAAATTCATCCTACTTTAGTGATTTTCGAAATGGGTATTCTGTTTCCCGGTGGAGTGGATTCTTAAAATGAAGGAGGTTAGAACCACTTGTCCACAGCAAATGAATTATGCCGGCTTCATTCCATGCATTTGTGCACAATTGTCCAATCTTCTAAGTCTCTGTATTGTATGAGGTCTTCAACACACTCCTGTCAACTACACAACCGCAGTTAAAGCTTATAGAAACTCCCAAACCCAGTGTGGCACAAGGTGTTTCAATCTAAAGCCTGGTGCAGTGACGTGCCGAGGTACTATTTACAGCTTAACACTGAGGTGTATATTTTTAAAATTAAGTTACATGGTGCAAGCATGATAGCAAAACATATTTTTATCGAGCGGAGCTGCAAAGACCTTTAAAAATGTATCAGCGGTTGTAGGCCCTCTGCAAAGCTGGATGAATCCGTTGCCGAAAAACATCACGACTGCAAACACAATTTCTCGAGATGTTGCTCCAGGATGGATGGGCACATTAGCATGGAGAACAATGTTATGCCAATTTCAAGGTTAGCGGGCAAAGATGGAACCCGACGACGAAGATATCTCCTGATGCAATGACGAATCATGAGACGCTTCTCTGGCTACAATTCTTCAAGAGGCCGTGAAAGTAACAGGGCAAAATATTTGGTTCACGATTGGAGGGCGACCAAGGTTTTCTGGAGAAGTGGCCACACTCTAAAATGAGTTGGGTTAAAAATCAACCCAATCAAATAGGTTGAGTGAATATGAACCCAATTGGGTTCATATTCATTCAACCCAGTTGATTTGGGCGTGATTTTTAACCGAACTCATTTTTTAGAGTGCAATCATTACTAAATATATCACGAAAGCACGAATGTCTGTCGACTACACAATAAACAACCTATCTGGAAAGGAGAGTCATTAATACTGTCATGTTGCAGCCCTATAGGGCTGAGGGATTAAACTATTGCTGAACTTCCCCACAAACACGCAAATAAGCTCGCCCATTTCGTGGCAGTACAAGACGATGCCATTCGGGACGTTAGGGTTGAAATTAGCTTAGTAAAAGATTTGATATAATATGTATTGCATCAATGGCCGTGCCACGATAACAGGGGTATAGATTTTCGCTGGTTCGTCACCTGTAAGTATAATTACGAGGTACGTGTTAGAAACAGTTGTTAGATATGCGCGTACAAATAGCATTTAAATGTGATAATTACTAACTCAGCTCGTTCTTCAATGATTTTATATTTAACTTTGATGGATCATTATAACTGAATAGAAGCATACAGTTAAAACTAGAAGTCCTGCCATGAAATGTCGACCTGTGCGTTAATCTACGCGTTATGACCATAGTAAGGCTATCAAATTCTGTACATAAGGCCTGTGCACAAGCAATGTTTCAGCCAATGGACCTCCGGATAACCCGGAGGTCCATTGGCAGAAACATTGCCTGTGTTTGCTATGAGTAACCAGGAGAACCTTCCATGCTTTGGATGCCATTGGATATGACAATTGCGCGCAATTCCTATGCGCAGTTAAGCCTAGATAAGCGCACAGTTCGTGACAGGACTTCTAGTTTTAATTGTAGGAAAATTGTCTTGAGAATAGATCGAGCAATCTGTTTAGTTTATTTATTTACCAAAGACTTAAAATCCAAGTTTTCATGCCACTAGTCTAATTCTGTTCGGACGATGTTAAGGGCTGTTTGTTTACCCACTTTTTGTGGAAATTTGCGCGCAGACGACAGATGAGGTAATGTGATGTGCCTTAACTTACAAAGGCTTACAGTTATTCTTTCCTGTCGCAATTATATATATTCCAATCAATCAGTATTTAATTCCCCCTGAAAACATCACGACTTAATGTTAACATAATTTATGGACTTTTGCGGAACTATCCGGCGTAATCATAACACTGAGCATGTCGTGAGTCTTCATTTCTGATTGTAATCTTTTCAAAATGTCGATAAAATCATGTCTCGAATAAGCAACATGTCTAGCTTTGATTCAAAGAAAATGAATCTTCATGAAAATCTGCAGATTCAGTCGTTCAGAATATATCAGACGGTCGGAAGAGCGAACCAACGGAAAGTTTCCAGACGACTGAATCTAAACATTGCCGATGACTTATTTCAAAGCTAGACTAGTTCCAGTCCATAATAACGTCGCATTTCTTACAGAATTAGACTGGTGGCCCGGGAGCTTGCATAAAACCAAGAATATCCTTTGCAACACTATAACTTGGGGCCCCGAAATTCAATTCGCTTTGAATCTGATTTTACTTGATAGCGATTTCAATCGTGGAGTTTCAGAAATTTTCGAGTCGTCGAGATGCTACCAAAATCCTACAAACTGTTTCTTCTTCAACTCACCTTCTATCATGGCTCCTGCTGATGAGACTTTATGATAGCAAGGAGGCTTCGCTTACGAAATTACTTTGTTTCCGTTCTGAAATATTCCGCTTTTTGATTGATTTGCTTAAAGTGCAGCAAAACTATTGAATTGCAACTTGCGATCACCAGATTTTGTTTTAAAACTGAACGTCAGAACATGCATGTCTTTAACCCTTTACCCAACGCAGACGATATCAAAATTTATTATTTTAAAAATATTTTTTTGAAATTTTTCAAAAAAATTCAACAAAACCATATCATGTGACCCCTCGTTGGAACGAGCTCGACGAGCTCGTTCCATCGAGGGGTCACATGATATGGTTTTGTAATGTCACGAACTGTGCGCTTATCTAGGCTTAATTGCGCGTAGGGAATGCGCGCAATTGCCACATCGAATGGCATCCAAAGCACGATAGGTTCTCCTGGTTACTCATAGCAAACACAGGCAATGTTTCTGCCAATGGACCTCCGGGTTACCCGGAGGTCCATTGGCTGAAACATTGCTTATGCACAGGCCATAAGTACAGAAGTTTATAGCCTTCCCATGATCATAATGCGTAGATTAATGCGCATATCGACGTGTTATTTGTGCGCATTTCGTGACAGGGCTTCTAGTTTTAACTGTAAACTATGTCATTTTTGTCCTCACGAGTAAATCAATTTTTATTATGCGCTCAAATAATATGGATTTTAATATACCGACGGAAAAAAGAAATGCAAGTTCAGTTTTGGTAATATAATTTTTTTATCTGTAGACCAAATGGTGTAAAATTTGACTCATAGCGACTTCGATGTACTGTATAAAGAATATTTTGTTGAAATTCAGTAAATCATGAACACGAGCCATGTTGCATACCTTCAACAGATATTTCGACAAAGCGTGCATCCGGGGCACTCCCATGTGCTATGGACATGAAAACCATACCAAATCGAAGTTTTGAACACTACACATCAATTTCACAACATTTCATTTAAACTCGATTGAAAAGGAAAATGCCTCGAATCCGAAGTTGATAGGTGTAGGGCTATTGCTCTAATTATGCAGAGCCAATCGCAACGTCTCGTCTACCAGCAACTTGGGGTCCATGAGTCAACGACAGCTCGTTTAGTCAGATCCACAGGAGGATTAGCTGACCGTCCCAGCCCAGGAACGGTCAAGATAGAGGCGAGTCAGATTGTTCACACACGTGGTCGCCGAGTGTGTTCAAGAACAGTAGGACCTGGTTGCGAAAGTTCAATTTAAGTCGCTACGTTGGTCCGCAATTTACACCCAGGTGACGTTAACGTGGATTGCACTGGCTGCTGGGACATGCAAAAAGTCGGTTTCACTTGGCCCACTGGAGACATGTGTTATTCACTGACAAGTCTCGGTTCACGCTTTACAGGTCAAATGGATGACAACGTTGTTATCGACGTCGAGGTGAGTCATATTCTGACGCGTACGTTAAGGAAAACGACATATTCTGGGAAGGGTTTGTTATGGTTTGGGGGGGGGGGGGGGGTTCTGATGTCGTGAAAGCACCTCTCGTGGTCACCCAGGGCAATCTTACAGCCGTAAGATATCGGAACCATGTCCTCATGCCTCGCGTCCGTCCACTTATCCACACGCGTAATCTTACGTTGCAGCAGCATATTGCGAGGCCGCATGTTGCTAGGGTTATTCGTGACTTCCTCAACCAAAACAATGTCCCATTTCTCGAATGGCCACCCTACAGTCTAGATTTGTCCCCAATCGAGCATTTGTGGGACGAGCAGAACAGAAAGTCAAGAAGCGCGTCAACGTCCCAAACAACATCGCTCAGCTCACGCAGGCCCTCCTTCGGGGGTGGAATAACATCCCACAAAGGACCATAAACAACTTGATGGGGTCAATCGTAAGAAGAGTTAGAGCAGCGACAGAAGCCCTAGGTAGGCACACACGGTATTGATTTTGATTAGGAAATGGCGTAGGGTACCCACGTTTGAACGTTATCCACGTAAACGCCGTCTGTGTTAAGACAACAAAACTCATCAAAATGTAATCAGTAACGAAGAAATAACATCAAAATCCAAACAATGAAATAATCATCCATAAGACATTTGAAATATTCACCACAGAAAAAAAACTTGCGTTTCTTTCTTCCGCCAGTACATATTCGTTATATGCATTGACACTGCATTTGGAAAAAACACTAATTGACGGAGTACATAATCGTTCAGTGTGAAAAACAACTGAAGGGCGTGTATTGTTACCTGATGGCCCGATGCAGCAGGACCGGGGGGGGGGGTGGAGGTGAGGAACGTACACATATTTCCCATATAATAGTGCATAATTACTTCCTAGGTTTAAAAACTTGAAAACAGGCGCGAAGCCAGGATTCTATTATAGGGGGTTCCCTAGCCATTTTTTTTTTTGTGGGGGTGGGGGGGATATTTGGAATACCCCTGTGAGGGTTCGGGGGGCCTCGCCTAAGTCTAACTGTGATTCGGCAGAAGGAGGAGATACCACTTGAGTAGCCCACCGTTAAAACTAGAAGTCCTGTCAAGAACTGTGCGCTTATCTAGGCTTAACTGCGCTTAGGAATTGTGCGCAATTGCCATATCGAATGACATCCAAAGCACGGCAGGTTCTCCTGATTACTCATAGCAAACACAGGCAATGTTTCTACTAATGGACTTCCGGGTTACCCGGAGGTCCATTGGCTGAAACATTGCTTGTGCACAGGCCATATGTACAACATATGATAGCCTTACTATGGTCATAACGCGTAGAATAACGCGCAGATCGACGTGCTATTTGTGCGCATTTCATGGCAGGACTTCTAGTTTTAACTGTAGTTAGCACTAGCTCCCCCACCCCCGTGCAAATATGGCAAAATTCAGTGCTCGCTGAGTGAATCCGAGACATTTGTAGCGTGTGTAGTCCTCTATTGAAAACCATTTGAAAGCTGCATTGGGCAATTCCTTTAGGAGGGCAGCGAAAATTTTAGGAGGCCAAAGCCACCACCACCCCCCCCCTCCCACCCTACACTCCACCACTCCTTAAGGGCATTCAAATGTGCCAATATCCAGGTATTGCTGTAACACACTATCTTCAGTCGGCCCGGTCTATTTAATCCACTTAACCCTTTACCTAACACGAAAAGCAGACGACACTTGCAAACAAAATTCTTGAATAACTAATTTTTTCATTTTTTGTCCCCAAAACATAGATTATGTCCCCTCACTGAAACGAGATCGTTCCAATGAGGGGGTCATAACCTATGTTTTTGAGGCAAAAAAAACGAAAAAATAATGAACATTAATGGTTGATTTTTGTAAACTAGCGCTGGCCGGTTTTGACCGTTACGTTAGGTAAAGGGTTAAATCATTATGAATATACACATCGAACTAGAGTTTGTGGTCAACAGCTGATGTAATATATGTATGTGGAGTGACACGGAACAACGTCGTCAGGTGTTTCAAAGGGCTTGTATATTAATCAGTACCCAGGGGGAAGCCATGCCCCCATCCACACCCCAACCCTCCTAAAAATCTCATTATATTCACACACTTTTATTTCCTTTCGTCGCAGTCATCAAGACATGAGAAGCAATGAAATGGTATTTCAATCGATCAAGTTTTCATTCTTCCAAATAAGCCTAACCATCGTTGGTCCAATGTATCTTGGTGAAATTGCCACCTTGTCCCATTTTCACTGTGCTGTCCTCGCCTTCATGGAGTCTTTTCGTTTTACCCCTGACTCTAGTATCAATATTTTGTTTGTTTAGAGAACATGGTATTTTAAAATTTACAGACCTGTATAAACTCCAGATCTCTCTGTTTATGCACGACTGGTACAACAACATGCTACCCGAAAGCTTTGTGAACACTTTTAGAATTTACCAAAACCTCTCAGGAATGGACACAAGAAAGTCAGGTAAATTACATACATTAAAACCAAGAACTCAGTTCTCCGCAAACTTTCCAATTCATATTTTCCCTACACTCTAAAATCGGTTGGGTTAAAAATCAACCCAAATCGACAGGGTTGAGTGAATATGAACCCAAATTGGGTTCATATTCACTCAACCCAGTCGATTTGGGTTGATTTTTAACCCAACCGATTTAGAGTGTAGGATGTGGAATTCATTAGAACCATCGATTCAAAACTCTTCCAGATCATCATTCAAAAATTCTCTAACGGAGCAATTCTTGAATTCGTTACTCTTTTCCCGTCAGGTGTAATAAACCAGTTTGCCCCGACTTTAGGTCCTAGCTCTGTAAGGTCCTAGCTCTGCTCTCTATTAACTACCCCTAAATTGTTTCATTTTCTAAAAACGATGGAAAATTATTTTTATTTATATGGAAAGAACCATTTTAAAAATTAATCCATTCATTTTTTCTTCATTAACATAGCCGTTTTCAAGAGTGTCTCACATTTTACTTCTTTGTTTTCATTGGAAATGGCGGGAAGACAGTCCTAGTGGCTATGCCATCTCCCTGTAGTGCAACCTTGTATTTGAAATAATTGTATGTTGTTGTATTTAGTTTGTATTTGTATACATGTTGTATTACAAAATAAAATCATTCATTCATTCATTCATTCATTCAATATTCTGAAATTTCAGGGAGCATTTTTTTCCATAATACAGGATAGGATTTTACCAAATTGGTTTTGTTTGGCAGTGCTCAACGAGCTTTGTCAAACAAGACTGATTCAGTTAACCCTTTACCCAACGTAACGGTCAAAACCGGCCAGCGCTATTCACAAAAAATCACCATTCAATTTCATTATTATTTTAATTTTTGTCTCAAAACCATAGTTTATGACCCCCTCATTGGAATGAGCTCTTTAAGCTCATTCCAATGAGGGGTCATAAGCTATGGTTTTGAGGCAAAAAGCGAAAAGAAATAGTTATTCAAGAATTTTATTTGCAAGTGGCGTCTGCTTTTCGTGTTAGGCAAAGGGTTAAACTCCAAGTGGCATTGAAAGAATTTAGGAAATATTTGCAGCATAAAATATTGCTACGAAGTGCCAGAGGGTTAAACCTACCTACACTTCTCCCTTCGCTGGTGTTATGGGTAACATCAACTGCTTATTCTCCAAACGAACTGGTAAAGTTTTCATCCAGCAATCACTTTCTTATTTATGTATGTGATTAAAACGTATGACAAAACTGGGGTTTCAACTCTACTTTATAAATAACTTTTTATCACTGTATCTCGGTCATATAGTGGATACCTGATGCATGTCATCAATTAGCATTGCAGCATGCTATAACAGGTTTGAATCGATCCTCAGTACCCGGACGTTTGCCGCTTCAAAAGCAGAGCTTTGTCGATGCAGCTTTTTCGAGTGCAAAACCTCGGGTCCATTCAAAACAAAACTCATTCTTCGTAAATTAGATATTTCAAATACATCGTCTTTTGTACCCGGAAAAATTATAATCCACGTCGAAATACCCATCTCATACACATTTCTGTAAAAACTGGAGCGCACTGTCACAGTGCCGAAGCTGCGACGATTCGTGCAACGCCAATGACGTTTTAAAACTCGTTGGTGACAAAAAAACTGGTTGGTGACAAAAAAACTCGTTGGTGACAAGTCCATAAATGTGACAGAAATTTTCCGAATGACATCCACTATTGAGAGGGTGTAGACATCACGAAGATACACTTACATACCAAGCATGGTGTCATTCCATCAAGTATTTTAGGAGTTATGGTGTTTTTTAAACTCGTTGGTGACAAAAAAACTCGTTGGTGACAAAAAAAAACTCGTTGGTGACAAGTCCATAAATATGACAGAAATTATCCGCCGAATGACATGCACTACTGAGAGGGTGTAGACATCACGAAGATACACTTGCATACCAAGTATGGTGTCATTCCATCAGGTATTTTAGGAGTTATGGCGTTTTTAAACTCGTTGGTGACAGACCGACAGACCGACACTGCCACATATAGAGCTGCTCGTCGCAGCTAAAAAACAACCCCGCAAAATAAATGGGTTATATAGTCCTTTTAATTGAATTCGCCTTGTTGGTATTCGCCTTGTTGGGAACAAACCTATGTGTCATCATGTCTGCGTTGTAAGAATACGACGCCGAAGTAAAAACATGTCACCTGGGATCATACAAGAACTAGAGGCCTTACTTGACAGACATTACGTACTGTTGTTTGTTCGGGGAAGGGCTGTAGAACATTTATACACCGGGATTTGTAAAATCTCGCGCGAATGTTGACGAATTTCTTGCTACTTGAATGTTGTTACACAGTTAAAACTAGAAGTCCTGTCACGAATGCGCATAGACAGTACGTCGAACTGCGCGTTAATCTACGCGTTATGACCATAGTAAGGCTATCAAATTCTGTAATATGGCCTGTGCACAAGTAATGTTTCAGCCAATGGACCTCCGGGTAACCCAGAGGTCCATTGGGAGAAACATTGCCTGCGCGCAATTCCTACGCGCAATTAAGCTTATATAAGCGCACAGTTCGTGACAGGACTTCTAGTTTTAACTGTACCTTTAGAGAAGAGGTATCTAATATCACTTACTGCAAATTTAGATCACACGGCAAATTGTGCATCTACAGGTTATTTAACAAGTATTTACGTAAGTAGTTAGTTTGGCTAAGAATCAAATCATCAAATGAATACCGTCGATAATGAAATTCTAAGTCTGTTATGCAATGCTTTGTTGAACAGCCATTTTCCATCAAATTCGAAGCAGATTAATCAATCGAAGTTAATTATTCATATAGTTTTGGACAAATCAAGACACAAAGCTGATTACTTTATTGTTGGTGTAACAGATCGATACGAGAAGTGTGTGAGCCGAGGCTCGAACTATCGCCCTCCAGCATACAAAGTGGCCAATTTACAGCGAGACTAAGAGATCCGGACCAACCTGGCTGGTTATTAAATGGACTTTTTTCTTCGACCGCTACACTACTCTAACTATTTCGGAGAATCATCCACTGTGAATCTTACCAGATTATACCTCAGAGCGGACGAAACACCCGCAGTACTTCACCTTAGCATACACAATGCCACTAACTGCTGTAGGCTGGTCAACGGCACCAATGTAACAGAGAAATACGGGAACCGAAGCTTGTACCGTCTGCCTCTAGCACACAAAGCGACCGATTTATCATGAGACTACGAGATCCGGTAGCTTTGTGTGCTAGAGGTCGGCGGTTCGAGCCTCGACTTCCGCATTTCTCTATCAATCTGTTGCATTAGTCAATCTCTAGCATTTAAACTCACGAATTAAATAGGGTTCGAACTCTTGTTTTAAAAAGACGTTCTTTATCATGGAACATAAGTGTTGAGGTCACGCAGATTTCGAAATTAAAATTTTACTGCTTCAGAGTGTATCTTTGCTTTTGCTGTTCGTTTGTGATACACATTTAAATGGGGTCTCTTAGGTCTGTTCCAACAGTCTCTCACATAATAGCATATTACTATCTTAGTCCTTTACCCAGCACGGCTAGGGACATTTCCAAAAAAATATATTTGAATTCCCAAATATTTCACGTTTTGCCTAAAGAACGAATATAATGGCTTCTCATTGGCAATTACTCGTTGCGCTCGTTCCAATGGGGGTATTAAGCATTGTTTTGAAGGCAAAATTTGAAAAAGAATTAAGCTAGGGAACGGAATAAAGCTGGACCCGCTTCTGTACAGAATCTACGCCGCAGTCGTTACTTCGTGTCTTGTTTAATCATAAAAACGACCTGTCATTTCAGCCAGTTATTATGTGAAAAAGAGCTTATTGCATTAAAACAGCCTTCAATAGCTATGAACTGTTATGGTTATCGTTAGGTTTAGGTAGTTCGAGAGACATATGCCATTTATTTAACCATTTGCCCAACGCAAACGGTATCACAATTTCTTATTTTAATTATTGTTTAAAGTTTTCAAAAAAATTCAACAAAGCCATAAAGTTAAACCTAGAAGTCCTGTCACGAACTGTGCGCTTATCTAGGCTTAATTACGCGTAGGAATTGCGCGCAATTGTCATATTGAATCGACATCCAAAGCACGTCAGGTTCTCCTGGTTACTCATAGCAAACACAGGCAATGTTTCTGCCAATGGACCTCCGAGTTACCCGGAGGTCCATTAACGGAAACATTGCTTGTGCACAGGCCATATAAACAGAATTTGATAGCCATACTATGGTCACAACGCGTAGATTAACGCGCAGATCGACGTGCTATTTGTGCGCATTTCATAACAGGACTTCTAGTTTTAACTGTATCTTGAAAACCCTCATTGGAAAGAGCTCGTTCCCCGGTTAGTTCTCGGATGGGTGACCGTCTGAGCGATCGATTCGGACTCCCGCGTTGTGTCCTTGTGCAAGGCACTTAACCCCGATTGTCCACATGGGGGCACGATGACGCCGTGTACTAAGGCGTACTGCGCGTCGATGGTGCGCATGTCTTCAACCAATCTAACCCTGCCTGTGCTGCAGTGCGGAGTTACGATGTTGAGGAGCTGGCAGCTGCTCGTCGTTACTCGGTGGTTCTCTCCGGGTACTCCGGCTTCCTCCACCCGTAAAACTGTCACGGTCATGATTAGCCGTTGTGCATAAGTATGTGACCTTAAACACCAATAAATAAATAAATAAATAAATAGAGCGAACTCGTTCCAGAAAGGGATCAAATAATATGCTTTTGTTGAAATTTTTTGAAAAATATATTTTTTTCAGCTGCTTAGTTTGTAAATCACGGGAGTGGATACGGCTGATTCGTTAGGTAAAGACTTACAGTTATAATTAGAAGTCCTGTCACGAACTGTGCGCTTATCTAGGCTTAATTGTGCGTAGGAATTGCGCGCAATTGTCATATCAAATGGCAGCCAAAGCACGACAGGTTCTCCTGGTTACTCATTGCAAGCACGGGCAATGTTTCTGTCAATGTACCTCCGGGTTACCCGGGGGTCCATTGGCTGAAACATTGCTTGTGCACAGGCCATATGTACAGAATTTGATGGCCTTACTATGGTCATAACGCGTAGATTAACGCGCAGATCGAGGTGTTATTTGTGCGCATTTCATGACAGGACTTCTAGTTTTAACTGTAACACAACAAAATACATTTTACCAAAATTGGCACTGTTCGTCTCATAAACTGGCTGTGTGATCGTTTATACTAGGAAGGGGAAATTTCATTTCTACTGCCCACTCATAATCCCGCTCACTGACGATATAGTATTCCCATCATCTGAAATGTTAAATCCATACACAAATAGAAATGAAAATACAAAACAAATAGTTTTTATTTCAAAAAATATATTTATATTTTTATGACATGTACAAATGTTCTGTGCGTTCTGAAAATTAGTTACCCAATTTATGTGTATCATGTTCTAAACCAATCAATATCTGGTTCTATTAGAGAATATTGGTTGGGCTATCGGGTGAACATTTCTGTTTGGGGCGAGGATCAGTAATTAGACTGGTTTGTCGCGGCTCTTTTCAATTCATTGGGCTTGGTTGTGAATGTTAAATACTGCAAGACAGGCTACCACTGATTAATTAGTGTAAAGGACCGGGGTCAAGGTTACCCAATATCCCCAACGAGATGCCTCAATCTCGGACCTCAAAACCCAGTAAACAACCCCAGATACGCATTTGCTTGAACTGTGTTCTGCCGAGAGATTGCAAAGATTTTCACACTAAAGGCATGTTACCGAGTTTATCTGGTATGTTTCAACCCAAATTGCGATAAGTAATGTCTGAATCTAGTTTCTGGCAATATGTGTGGGGAACAGAAGTAACCTCTATACTACTGCGTTACCTCGGGAAACTTGGGTTGAGCATTTCCATATGCGTTACAATAATTTAAGATAAATAATCACTCTGATATATTCTGGAATTATGGTGTAAGTTTCAAAGTCCAAAGTATGCACATATACTACCTAGACAGCATGTTTTCTAGGAAATTACATTGGGTTATTTTTGGACAATTTCTTGATAATCAAATCAGTACAGAAGAAGCGTACGGTTTAACTCCTTTGACGCTGCTGACGGGTATTCCTGCCGAGGACACGAATCTCACGCCACTGAAATTAGTATAATCTGGGCATCTTTTCTTGTGTTAAATGTACATGAATTTTTCATCAAATCTAGCCATGGCTGCTTTAAAGCAGCCATGGCTATATTTTATAAAAACTATTTTGAATTTACCCAGCAGGCCAAGAGTTAAAGTCTAATAATCCCAATGATAGAACAGTGGCAATAGTGTGGCCAGAAGAAAACTTATATAATTTAAGCTAGCATTTTTATTATTGAAAGCGTGTCACTCACCCGAAATGATTCGAATATGAAGGTTACTTTGAAGAGGGCAGTGTAGCGAACCTATAGGTTATTTGACCGCAGCCAGAGTGATTTAACCCGACCACGACGCGGCGTACAATACAAACACTAACTAATAGAACAGCTGGGTGAGATTGTGGGATTTCAACGCCAAACACCTTCCACAAACCAGGTTCCCATTGGTCATATCATTCAGAATAGGCCAATCGGAGATCTGATTGTAGTAAATGTTTGGCTAAACTGTCGAAATGGTGGATCTCGCAAAATTACCGAAATATTGTAAATTTGATGTTCGTATACAAGATCTATAAAATTCGAATCGATAAAGTAGTTCCAAAATGTCCTAACGTTTAACCGATTCTAGTGAAAAAGGACTTATGCACTGTAATTACGTAAAGGTAAGTTGAGACAAACATCGATATACTGAAAGCCATTCAGCCACATCCCCCCCACACTCCTTAAAAAAACAATGTTTCTATAGTTTATTTCCACCGGGAACAGGGTCTCTTTGAAACATTTCCATCATCTGTGATGAGTATCCTCACACCCCTGGCATCTATATTGTCTCTCGATAAGTCGAAAGTCATGTAGGCCCTTCTCTTGTACAACTTCCCTCTCAGGCCCGAAGCCAGACTCTCCCCGACGACAGATTATAGAGGGTCGAACTTTTGAAAATTGCCGTCAAAATTCCTGAAAAAATTGGGAAAATCACTAAAATGACCAAATAAGCTCCATTTTGTATGCAAAGTGCATCGAAAATCAAGTAAAAGTGGGCTAAGTTTGTTTTCCAACAGAGGCGGCCATAGGGGGCAGTCCCCCCCCCCCCCCCCCCCCATTAGCTTCGGGCGAATTCTCTCTTCCGCTTTTTGGCTGCCTCATCACATTAGAAAGAGATTAATTATAAGGAGATTTATCACTGAGTCTTGAAATCTCACTTTGCATGACAGTTTAGAAAGTATCACCCCCTGGCTCATATTTGGGCGGTATTTGTAACGATGAACTGACAGATAACGAGTATCAGTCCATCCTTACAAATACCGCCTCAGTGGAAGTCAGGGGGTTGATACTTTCTTAACTGTCCTGCAAAGTGAGATTTCAAGACTCAGTTAGGTGATTTTAATAGGTCACCCATTCACACCTATTTTAGTGATTGAAAGAGGAAAAGGGAATTGTCATACTTAATCTCTGGAAATTTAGAAGCGTTATATTCATGGGTGCTTTTCACGGGATTCGGACATTTCCCCATTTGGCATGGCATTCCCTATTATAAGGCATCATATGTTATCATTTACCATTTTATGTTTTTGAGGGGCTATAGAACAAATTGTTCATCCTTGTTTCTCCCCATCCTAACCCATAACCTATATTTTTTAAAAAAAAACACATTCAGATGAAATATCCAAGGGGCCAATTTCCGTGTGGGAATTGTTCTGGGAGAAAAAAAAACACACAACCACCCATGTCTTGTTCATGTTTTGTATTTTCTGGACACTGGTGTGTTAGCCATTGATTTGCTGGTACGCTCACAGTTACAGGCCGAAAAGAGTCATAGCTTCCGTCATATTGGTGGTATTCATTTCAGTAACTACATACAACTCACCAAAAAGTCTCTCTCGTTAATGCTCAATTTTCCGACGTTTGGCAACCGTCTATCGGTTTTCAAAGACATTAGCTTTATGTTATGCGAAAAGTCAGTATGATTATGATGTACACGTTATCACGGCATTGAATATTCACTGCGCAGTTGAGTTATTATTGATGAAAAAGGACAACTGCTGATACAGTTCGGCCGCCGTATACCGGTCATTTTCCACGGGTGGTAAATATATCGACGGACGCAATAATATTAGATTCTGCACACAAATTATAGGAATAATCATCAAAAATTTAATTAATGAAGCACCGGGTACAACCCGGTGCTTCACTAATTAAAATTTTGCTGATGATGGTTTTTAGTACCTGTTAAACGCAAGTGTGGACATCACTTCCCAAGTGTGGATTACGACCAGTCCATGACGACTGTACTGTATTGGAAAGTGTTACCGTGTTTCTAGTTTTCGTGCTTGGTTTTTCGGTAAAAGCCATGACGTTCGAAGATGAGAAAGCCGTTACGCTCTGGCAGCTGCACTATACTACTGGATTTGTGGAATTTTCATTGGTCACATATAGAAAAAGGTCTCATCTGTCGCGATCTTACGGGGGGCAGTTGTTGCCATAAATAAGCAATACACAATAAAAGCAATTTTATCGAAGGTTTTCATATTTCCGACGTCTCGCATTCGCCTATTGCTTTTTAAAGAATACACTGTGATGTTTATGAAAAGTGAATATATTGATGATGAAATATTTTTGTGGCAATACAAACTGTATATTTACAACATATTTTAGTTGTAGCTGTCGACAAGAAAAGCGTAAACATTGCATCCCAGTTGCCATTTTCGTTTGTTTCTTTAATGAGTCTTGGTTTCGAAAACTATTATTAATTAATTTTCGAATCGCGCCTGTAGATAAGATCTTATAAAGAACGAGACTGCTGTGAGCGAAGCTTTCAATATGCAACCAGAGTTATACGCATGCGCCTGAAAGAAATTTATCTTCTGTCGCGACATCCCAAGCGACAGTGTATAAGGTTCCGCTCTCCAGTTTCGCACTTTTGCACAGGGTGAAATTCTAAAAATAGGGCCTATGTTGAAACTAAGGCCATGTAAAATAGAGATATATTTTTAGTATCAGATATATGATTACATTAGTCTTTTTGTTGGACAAGAGAATTTGAAGTTTTGGTCCCAAAGTTGGAGTCTGATACATTGGGGTAAATTACCAGATGAATTATGGGAAACAGTGGCTTCGAAAAATTAGCTATTTTTTCAAATGTAATTTTTACACGGGTTTGTTACCAGAGATGTAATTAAAAAATGAAACGGAAACATATAATTTTTTTTGTATTTTAGTAACAGCGGATGCTCTGCTCCAGGGGTAGGTAGGTGGGGGTGGTGGAAAAATTTTGCTTTTGAGGCTGCTGGGTGGATGAAAATGACTGATTTCGGCATTTTTTCATGCAATTTGTCAGGTTGAAGTCTTGCCTTTGACAATAAATTATTCCACCCACATTCAGATTGTTTACTTCTACTTAGGCAGATAGTGTTATATGTTTTTTTGTGGATTTGGGAAATGTAATACATGTTGTGGGTTAGATAACTAAGTTACAGAATATTTGCATTTGAAGAGAATGTATGGCATATCATTTTTGGAAATGCCTGGAAAACTGTGTAGCGAAACCTAAGGGCATGTTTATTAAGTCATCCCCTGAGATCCAATGTGTTCTATGTGCCAGCAGGCACATAGAACACATTGGAACCCAGGGGACGAAGTGGTGTAAATTATGTTCAAATACGAACAATAATCTTGAGAACATCTATCTCCGGTGCTTTGGAAATCACGTGCAGAACAAAACAAGTATTTAAATTAAGTAGGTTCGCTGTTATCTTCCTCTTTTGGTATAGGATCTTTCTCATAAACAGTAGGTGATTCTTTTGAGTTTCTTTCTGTAGTTGACACCTCTTTCAAACCCGGCTTGTCAACGAGAGGTGCAGGCGTATCCATGAATATCTCCTCGGGACATACACCACACTTCACGCAGATTCTTGTCTTATGAAAAACATGCAGACGGAGTCTATACAAAACATAGAAGAGAAAATGAGACATCGGAACAGCAACAAAGGTCATGGCGATGATGTACCCTACTGCTATAGCTGAATGCTTTGTGTAATCGATTTGTTTATAGATATACGAGCGTTCCTTATGGTCGGTACCTCCACATGACCAGTATATTACTGTAAATGTGCTGTAAATGAGGGCAAACACAGACGTGAGATATGCATGATAAAGTCGGAAAGGTGTTCTTGTTATCGAAAGATCTATTGCAATAAATATAACCGTTGTAGCGTGTGTCGTGAAGTTGATGAAGTTGATATCTTTTGCTGAAATAAAAATGAGAAAACAACAGAAGATAAATAAGATCATTTAGAGAAAATAATGAGACAAAATAAGTACGCCCACCCCCACCCCCAGTTTTATCGAGGTTACGTAATCCTCTATTGATATCCACGGTCGTTACATTCATGTCGCACCGGCGTGATGAGTGTCAATCAGTAAAGGCGGAACTAAATATGTGAGCGGCCAATAATAAAGTATTTAAGTTTTTGTCATAAATAACATAACTTATGACCCCTCATTGGAACGAGCCCATTGAGCTCGTTCCAATGAGGGGACATAAGCTATGTTTTTATGTATTTGAGGCAAAAAATGAAACTCATTAATCATTCCCGAATTTAGTTTTGGCAGTGCCGTCTACCATTCCGGTTAAGCATTGGGTTTAAATAAAAAGTAAATTTTGAATAAAAAACCTCAATTTTTATTCATCAAAAGTGTGTGTGTGCGTGTGTGTGTGTGTGTGTGTGTGGGGGGGGGGGGGGGGGGTTAGATGAAAAAGGGGAAAGGGTCATCGCCTATGACCCCCTTTTCCACACCATCGGTTTCCGCCGCCTTTCGTATCGGTCGGAAGGAGTCTCTGTCTGCGTCCCAATCGAAGTCCAAATTTGAAAAATCGTATCTCGTAATAAAACAGAAAATGCACTTCTGTTCATACCGTAGAGATGAATCTTGAACCAAAGAGATTTGAACACATTAGACTTTTGTTCTGGTTGATGACCTTTTCGTACTGTGATCGCAAAAGTGGTCTCTTGATTAGTTCGTCATACACTTACGTGGGACGAGATTTCTAATTTTAAATACATCGAAATCAAGACTGAATCAAAAAAGAAAAAAAAAGAAAAAAAAGAAACGAAATTGCATCCCGATACAATTTTCACTCATTTCTTGTTCAACGGGTGAACAAGATTCTAAAGTGTTGTAAGAATGGGATCATCACGATAGAAGGAACCGATCTTGAGTTTGGATGGAGCAGAGTTACAGAGTTACAGTAGATACCATATTACTCCGCTCGCGCATGCACTCTAAAATCAGTTGGGATAAAGATCAACCGGGTTGAGTGAATATGAACCCAATTGGGTTCATATTCACTCAACCCAGTTGATGTGGGGTAAGTTTAAACCCAACCGATTTTAGAGTGTAGTCGCGGTGCAGTGTTTGTTGTGTTTTGTGACGATAGTGGCGTCTAATTAAACTCGGTATGCCACATGCCGGAGAATCACTTCAACCGTAGTTTGGCCAGCGATTTCTCCCACTGAACAAGGCACATCCAGTCGCCATGAAAGGGCCCAAATCAACCATACACTGATACACACTGACATACACGCGGCTACTATAATAAACCTTGAAGACAGAAATATTTTGTTCTATGTCTCGGTACAATTATCGAAACTGGGAATAAATTAATACTTCGTCTTGACCACTCGCCCCTCCCCCGATCATCGTCCTCCCTTTGTAAGCAAAATGTGCCTCAGAACCAATCGTGTTAATAAATGGAGATGGATACACAGGGGGGGGGGGGGGGGATCAGAAAAAGAGAGGAAAGAGCGTGTCAAATGTTTAACTTGGGAGTAACTGAGACTCTGGAACATTTCATTCTAGAATGCCCCAAATATTTGCCCAGTAGAACAAGAATCCTTGAGAAACTAATGGAAAAATGGGATGAAAATATGAAGGATAGGCGGATGAGGAATGCCATGAGGGAAAGGGTAAATTATTATCAAGTGCTGTAGGACGCGGAACGCCCTGCATCGAACGAAAGCTTTACCCCTTGGATTGCGTTAAAAGAACTCATTAGCCGCATTAATCGACGTGCAGAATATTCGCGTCAACAAGCGCCACACTGAGAACAGGATTTCAAATTGGTATTCTGTGTAGCATACAGGGCTCTATGATCAACAGTGAAGTGGGCATTGTGGACACGAGGTCGTTTGGTCCAGCTGTTATTGCGCGTGGTTTTAAATAATCTATTTTATCTTGCAGCAGAAAAAATAAAAGCTAAGACACATGTGTCCAGGAAAACAAAACAACAATCATGGGATGATTTTTGCAACAAAACATAACTTAGGACTCCAGATTGGAACAAGCCCGTAGAAGTCTTTCCATTGGCAGATCACATACTGTGTTTTACATTAAAAAATGGATAAAGGAGAGTGAGATGTTTTGTAAATAAAAGACAGAAATTTCAAAATGTGTTTTGTACCTTTATCATATCACACCAACCAACCACATGAAGAGCGGTAAAGTTTTCTCAAAATAACAACCAGGACTGTCAATCAGTAGGCTCGTGGCCATAATTGCCCCATTAAAAAATATTGCGTCGGCTTGGCCTTTCAAGGTTATTATTTTACTATCGTTTAGGCTACTATCCTTTAGGCTAACCCTTTACTTAACATGAAAAGTAGACGACACTTGCAAAAACAATTCTTGAACTAGAGAAACAGAATTTACTGCATCCAGTAAATTCAAGTCTGTGTGAAAAGGGTTAAAGTATCAGGAATAAACTCTACAGAAAGAGAATTTATGGAGGCTTATCTTCTGGTGTAAAATATTTTTTAACAAATCAGAAATGGGTTTTCGTTAACAGTATTTACAGATATTCATACAGGAATCAGAAAATTTTTTATAAGAAACCAGAAAAGGCATATATGTGACCAGCATTCAAAGGGTTCGATACACGAATCAGAAATGGACAATTTTGGCTTTGCCCACTAATTTGAGTGATGAAATACATTCATAAACTTTAGAAATACATTAAGATGTAAATGCATTTCCCAGTCTTTCTGAATAATATGCACTTGATGACCTCATTCAGGTGGACCGTATATTGAATCTCCAGCACTTTTTAACTCAGTCGGTGTAGTCCCATGTCTACATCTACACTGAAGAATGAGCGCAACCCACTTTGAAATAATGGCTCCACCAACTTCAGATCTGTCATCTGTCATTCAGATGGAAAGGGTGAAAAAAACATAGATGAGTGCAAACTGGTTATTGTTAACCTGCATGCCAAAATGCATCGAGATAGGACGATCCGTATTTGATTTGTCGCGCTGACTAAGGGTGCACAGACTCTATGTCGGAGATATTGTCATAAAAACCTTAAAAACCCCAAGAGCTCATTTGAAGGCCTGCTCATAAAAGAGCATCTAGTGACATAAACAAGGCATACATAAAACTAGAACTTCTCTAATAAATTAATTTTAAACAGTCATAGCATTAACACAGTTAACAGTACAGTCAACTATGTCAGTATTGCATATTTTACCAGCATCCTGACAGTGTACAATTACATGTACACCGGAATTCTTCATGATCAAGTTGTTTGTTTTTATATTAACTTGGTTTGGGAATTAATTCTGTACAATGAGATTAAATAAATAGATCATGTTATTGTATGTGACAGTCACAGCTTTCTCCCTACTGCTTTTTGTGAAATTCTTTCATAGAGAAAATATTCATACAGGAATCAGAACAATTTTTCTAAGAAATCTGAAAAGGCATATATGTGCACACCATTTATAGGGTTCGATCAGGGAATAAGAAATGGACATTACTGCCGCTGCCATTTGTTTGAATGATGAGATACATGTATAATCTTCAGAACTGCATTAACTGGTATAAAATGAAATTCCTAATAGGTCAAAAAAGTATGCATTTAATGACCTCTCTTGACCGCATAGAGGTGGACCACATTTTGAACCTCCAGCAAGTTTCAACTCATTTGGTGTAGGTACCATTACTAAAGGTCATACCAAACCTGATGTATGAGTATAAACTACTTTGTAAATATTGGCTCCACCAACTCCGGATCTGCCATATTTGTAGATGATGGCAAATGTTCATATTAGCAAGGCAATGATGAAGTGCATGCATGGTACCTCTGGAAAATATATTGCAAGTAAAAAGGTTCAGTAATGTTGGAATGTAGACGTTGAAAGGCCTTAAAGACCCCCCGAGAGCCTGTCTGAAGACTTATTGGCATTGTCAAAATACCGAGGTCCCATCTATATCCATGTGTGTTTAGAACAACACTGTGAGAATGGAAATGGTTTTCATTATTCTCAATGATTTTTTCGAAGAGAGGTGCACCATCGAAGTGCAGTACGCTTTAGTACACAGCGCCACCGTGCCCCCATATTAAGATCTTCAGAGGGTTAAAATATTCGCTTTAAATATTCCATTTTAATCCTTTAACCCTTTACCCAAAGAATCGGCCGCATCCGCCCGCGTAATATGCAAATTGAGAAGTTGAAAAAATATTAGTTCCAACGAGGGGTCCCATGATATGGTTTTGTTGAAATTGTTTGGAAAATTTGAAAAAAAATGATATTTGAAATAATAAATTTTGCTATCGTCTGCGTTGGGTAAAGGGTTAAATGGGGGCGCAGTGGCTGAGTTGGCAGAGGTGCAGGCTGCAAGTCGAGCGGTCCTCACTCTGTCCTTGGGCAAGACACTTCACCCCATTGCCCACGTGTGTGCATGGTGGCGATGTGTACTAAAGCGTACTGCACATCGATGGTGCACCTGTCTTCAACCAATGCTAACCCTGCTTGTGTGGAGTTAGTATGTGGGGAATCTGATAGTTGCTCGCTGTTGCCCGGAGGTTCTCCCCAGGTACTCTGGCTTCCTCCACCCGTAAAACTGTCCTGGTCATGGTAAACCACTGTGCAGAAATATGTGACATTAAATACCAATAAATAAATAATCCTTTAAAAATGAGCTCATTCCAATGAAGGGTCATAAGCTATGTTTTTCAAGCAAAAATGAAAAAGTAATTAAAACTGAATAGACATTTCTGTGTATAAAGCTGACCGGTTTTTGCCTTTATGTTGGCTAAAGGGTTAAGAATCCCTTAGTTTGAAAAGCACACTGAAAAGGTGTCCCATTCCACATAGAATTAAATGTTTCAGAAAAGAAAGCGAAAAACATTCTGTAGCCATGAGTTATATATATATTAAAGATATTTTTTTACTCACATCGAAGTATTAAGAGGGTTAAAATCTGACCATTCAAATATTCCATTTTATTACTTTATAACTGTGATAGGTGTTTCGAGAAAGCCACACACCACTCCATCCCAAAACCTCTCAATCTTGAGTTATGATTGAGAATAAATAGATTTAAAAAAAAAATGCTTTGAAAAGTGAAGGTTTCTCTCTCTCTTCAATGATTGAGACTGAAGTTTTGTAACATGATACAACATAAATATACAGTGCTGTTCAATGTAACAAATAATTCTATCTCAGCTTTCTCTCTGGATATTTCTGTTTTAGATAATGGTTACTGCTTCAGCTAACTCATTTCCCAGTAAATGTTGTAAACATATTTTTAACATCTAGAGTCCGAAGGCCCCCACATGCCTCCAAATCATAGACGACCAATTCAGGCAGTCTATCAGTATACCAAAAACATTGAGATAGGATTGATTGTATTTGGGTTATCATGTTGACAAACAGTGCATAGAAGACATTCTGTGAATGTTATTAATTTATTGGGGTTTAATGACACTTCAACAGCTAGGCCGCCTCGTGTTGTACAGTTTTTACGGATGGAGGAAACCAGAGAACACAGAGAACCACCAAACAACAACAACAACAAGCAACTGTCTGGCTCCCCAACATGCTAACTCCACACAAGCAGGGTTAGTGCAAGTGTGTCATCGACATGCAGTATGTCTTAGTACACATCATCACTATGCCATTATGTGGGCAATGGGGGTGAAGTGTTTTTGCCTAAAGACACAAGGCACTTGCCGCAGATAGGATTCAAACTGAGAATCTCTCGGCTTGCAGCCTGCACCTCTAACTGCTTAGCCACCGTGCCCCTCTATGAATGTAATGGGAATACTTTAGAGGCTTATTTTGGGGATAAAATAGTTTTAAAGAAATAAGAAATAGGTTTTCAATGACAGTATTTATAGATATTCATTCAAAAATCAGATAATTTTTTCCAAGAAACCAGAAAAGGTATATATCTTCACAGCATTCAAGCGGACCAATCAACGGAATGCACAAGGAGGTTCAAAAATATGATTTCCAGCAATTCTGGTAATAGCCCTCGTGACTCCTGTTCGACCTTGGCCCAAATTTTGAATCTCCATCGAGTGTCAACTCGTTTGGTATTAGTCCCAGGTCCATACATCATACCATGCTTGAAATATGAGCATGACCCACTTTCACAAATTTTGGCCACACCAACTTTTTACGTAAAAATGGATGTATGGACTTCAGGAATGCTTTAGAGAGTCAAAACATGTGATTTTCAGCAATTCTGAAAAAATGCATTCAATGACCCCAGGTGACCTCCGTGACCTTGACCCACATTTTTGAACCTCCATCAAGTGTCAACTTATTTAGTGTTGGCTCCAGGTTCATGCATCACACCATGCTTGAGATATGAGCTTGACCCACTTTCAAAAAATTTGGCCACACCCACTTTTTTCATGAAAAAATGCACATCTGAATTTTGGGGAAGCATTTGGAGGTCAAAAAATGTGATTTCCAGCAATTATGAAAAATGCACTCATTGACCCCTGAGTGACCTCGGTGACCTTGACCCATATTTTGAATCTCCATCGAGTGTCGACTCATTTGCTGTTGGTCCCAGGTCCATATGTCATACCATGCTTGAGATATGAGCGTGACCCACTTTCAAAAATTTTGGCCACGCCCACTTTTTTTACTTCAAAATACATGTGTGTACGTCAGGAATGCTTTAGGGGGTCAAAAATGTGATTTCTAGCAATTATGAAAAATGCACTTAATGACCCCAGGTGACCTCTGTGACCTTGACCCATATTTTGAATCTCCATCGAGTGTCGACTCATTTGGTGTTGGTCCCAGGTCCATACGTCGTACCATGCTTGAGATATGAGCATGACCCACTTTCAAAAATTTTGGCTACACCCACTTTTTTTTTACGTCAAAATGCATGTGTGTATGTCAGGAATGCTTTAGGGGGTCAAAAAATGTGATTTCTAGCAATTATGAAAAATGCACTTAATGACCCCTAGGTGACCTCCGTGACCTTGACCCATATTTTGAATCTCCATCGAGTGTCGACTCATTTGGTGTTGGTCCCAGGTCCATATGTCATACCATGCTTGAGATATGAGCATGACCCACTTTCAAAAATTTTGGCCACACCCACTTTTTTCATGAAAAAATGCCCATCTGAATTTTGGGGAAGCATTTGGATGTCAAAAAATGTGATTTCCAGCAATTATGAAAAATGCACTCATTGACCCCTGAGTGACCTCGGTGACCATGACCCATATTTTGAATCTCCATCGAGTGTCGACTCATTTACTGTTGGTCCCAGGTCCATATGTCATACCATGCTTGAGATATGAGCGCGACCCACTTTCAAAAATTTTTGCCACGCCCACTTTTTTACGTCAAAATGCATGTGTGTATGTCAGGAATGCTTTAGGGGGTCAAAAAATGTGATTTCTAGCAATTATGAAAAATGCACTTAATGACCCCTAGGTGACCTCCATAACCTTGACCCATATTCTGAATCTCCATCGAGTGTCGAAACATTTGGTGTTGGTCCCAGGTCCATACGTCATACCATGCTTGAGATATGAGCGTGACCCACTTTCAAAAATTTTGGCCACGCCCACTTTTTTTACTTCAAAATACATGTGTGTACGTCAGGAATGCTTTAGGGGGTAAAAAAGGTGATTTCTAGCAATTATGAAAAATGCACTTAATGACCCCCAGGTGACCTCCGTGACCTTGACCCATATTTTGAATCTCCATCGAGTGTCGACTCATTTGGTGTTGGTCCCAGGTCCATACGTCATACCATGCTTGAGATATGAGCGTGACCCACTTTCAAAAATTTTGGCCACGCCCACTTTTTTTACATCAAAATGCATGTGTGTACGTCAGGAATACTTTAGAGGGTCAAAAAATGTGATTTCCAGCAATTCTGAAAAATGCACTCAATGACCCCTAGTTGACCTCCGTGACCTTGACCCATATTTTGAACCTCCATTGAATGTCGACTCATTTGGTGTTGGTCCCAGGTCTGTAGGTCATACCACGCCTGAGATATGGGCGTGACCCACTTTTAAAACAACCCTACAGACACCCCTGATACCCCAGGAATCTGAAAAACATAGGTGGCCGAGAACTTCTGGCTGTCTATCAGCATGCCAAAAATCAACGAGATAGGGCTATTCGTTTTCGAGTTATCTTGCGGACAAAAAAGTGATGAGAAGACAGAAGACAGGAGAAGAAGAAGAAGAAGAAGAAGAAGAAGAAGAAGAAGAAGAAGAAGAAGAAGAAAAAAAAAAAGAAGAAAAAAAAAAAAAGAAAAAGAAACCGTGCAAAAACAATAGTCTGTGTGTTTCACACAGACTAATAATTTTTTTTTTCATTTTTTGTCTCAAAAACATAGGTTATGACCCCTCATTGGAACGAGCTCGTTGAGCTCGTTCCAATGAGGGGTCATAACCTATGTTTTTGAGACAAAAAATGAAAATATATTGAAAATTAATATTGGCGATTTTTGAGAATAGCGCTGGCCAGTTTTGACCGTTACGTTGGGTAAAGGGTTAAGTATGCGGCCTAACATAGAACTTATCAATGGTGTCGTCCTAAACAATACAATTTACAGAAAATTGGGCTAATTTATTTTGTGTTTAAAGAAGGCTCAGTAGAAATTTAACCCTACAAACCCTACAGGGCTGTAGGATTAAATTATTGCCGATCATCCTTACCGATTTGTTGTGTATTCTGACTTCTCGTTGAATGCTGCTATTTTCCTTTCGCCCAAAATTATGCATAACGGGCTGAAAAAGTTGATAATCCATCAGATATTTGATTATCATGTGTTGCCTTATAATCAGTACTGACATGGCAGTTCAAAAACCAATTTCAGTTATTGCTTTTAAAATATCTGAACTTTATCTGCATCCGTCTCATTACATCATTTAATCTTTGAGATGAAAGGAATTTGCGTCGTTCAGGGTTATTACCTCAACATTTCTCACACCAGAACACAGCGGACCGACCATGGTTAAGCCCGATAGGAGAAATGTTTGGATTTAACCTTGAAAGACTCTATGGTGATAATGTAGGGACCATTCAAACCGTGTTCCCCGATAATTCTTTCCATCCTACCCATCGAGAGCTCAATATAATCTCGAGATCTCAACAGAATATCTCGAGATCTCGACATATGTATCTCGAGATCTCGACATATCAAGATCTCGACATAATATCTTCAGATATATCTCGACATAATATCTCGAAATATATCTCGATATTATACCTCAAGACCTCGTCATAATATCTCGAACAATATCTCGACATATATATCTCGAGATCTCGCGACAATATCTCGAAATATTGACATAGTATCTCGATATAATATCTCGAGGACTCGATATTTACCCATGCATTCTTTTGCAATGCGAATTTTATCCCTTGGAAACATTATATTTTGAAAGTTCCAAAGTGGAATTTACCCTTTGCAGTTTTGTTGCAACAGATCAGATGATTTTCTTCCAAGTGATAAATTACATTTATCACACATATTGTATTTTTTTTTTTTGTTTTTTGTCGAAATAATGTTTCCGTGTAAGAATATACAATTTTGTTCACAAAAAAGTCTACTGAAATTGTATTATCTTTTAGTCTCCAAACTGACTTATGATCCCTCAGTGGAACGAGCTCGTTGAATTCCTTCTACCGAAGGGATCATAAGCTACATTTTGGGGAAAAAATGGGAATTTTTAGTTACTCAAGAACTATGTTTGCAAGTGTCAACCCGTCGTGTTATGTACAGGGCTGATAAAATGAATGAATTTGGCCCATTGGTTTTAAAGAATAAGAAAAATTTCAAACTAGAGAAACAGAATTTTACTGCCACCAGTAAATTCAAGTCTGTGTGAAAATGGTTAAAGCAAAAAAAAATAAACAAAACAGAAAGAGAATTTATGGAGGCTTTTTTGGGTAAAATATTTTTAAAGATATCAGAAACAGGTTTATGTTAACAGCATTACACGAAATAAAATCTTTGGAACCCACATTGAAGTCTTGAGTGGGTTAAATTAAATATATTCATACAGGAAGCAGAGAAATGTTTTCCAAGAAACCAGAAAAAACATATATGTGCACTGCACTGAAAAGGTTTCATCAAGGTATCAATAAAATCTTTGAAACCCATATGGAAGTCTTGAGAGGGATAAATTTAAGGACATTCATACAGAAATCAGATAAAAAAATTCCAAGAAACCCGAAAAACATATATGTGCACAGCATTGAAAGGGTTCAACATAAAATAAAATATTTGGTAAATACTTTTTTGTCTTGAGAGGGTTAAATTAAAGATATCCATACAGGAATCAGATCATTTTTTCCTCTGTCACTTAGGGGAGTCTTCAGAGGGTTAAAAGATTTCAGAATTATTTTCATTCCCTTTAGCTTAACATAACAGAATAACGTGTGTTTTACAGGTAGATGTTGACAGAAGTTGATGGAAGAGATACAATTGGAAACTCTAACAATTTGTATAGGAAAACCTTACTGCAAAGATGCTGACTCGTCATTTTCAATACCCTCTACAGCTACAGGACATCCTGATAGAACCGGCAGCAATTTTTTTAACCAATCCATTCTACTGGTCCTAAGGATGATCATACCAAATAAGAGTTCTCTCTTCTGTGTGGTTTAGGAAGTATGGGCTTTTGAAAGCTTCTGTTTTAGCCCCTGGGGTTGCCACGGGGCTGTGTAATGTTTTATCCGGGCATCAATCAATTACGTAGGCCCCACTTATACTACATGCCAAATTTGGTTGAAATTGGCCCACCGGTTCTTGAAATAGAAATTTTGAGTGGAGCCAAAAATGGATATGCCACAACAGAGAGCACAAATATTGACTTACCAACTTTCCTTGAACAAACTACAATTTTCAACACCAAACGATGTTCAATACAAAATATCAAGGCATTCCCTCTGGTGGTTCGTGAGAAGAAGATTTTTAAGCTTTTGGGGCTTTAACCAGAGCCCAAAGATGGTGCTGTTTCATTTGAACAAAATAGAAAGAGTATACTCCATAGATGGTCTGTGCAATATATGTTTGAATTTGGCGTAGTGGTTGTGAAGAAGAAGTCAAGTTTGCAAAAGTTAACGGACGACGGGCGAGACGGACGCCGGACACCAAGTGATGGCAATAGGTCCCACTGACTTGCAGTCGGGTGAGTTAAAAATAAAAATTAAATTGTTTATCTGTGATATTTTATTCAAGCTAAAATCGATAAATTTGTCCCTTAAGTGCAAAGCCTTCTTGCACTCAAAGGACGAAATACACCACCATCGGTGCTGTTATATAGATTATGAGGCCTAAGACATAAAACAAACCAAGAACATGAACTTTTGACGGCAAAGAAATAATTATAAAAATAAAAAATAAAATAAAAAGACGCCCGTCCGCATATAATTTTCCAAAAAAATAGCCTGAGAAACAGAGGATCTACTTTGTGGGGCCTTATTCAGAATATTATTTTTAGAAAATGTCATCTTCTATTCGTATTAGATAAACAGTTAATGAGACATAAGGAACAATTCATTCAAGTCTACTTCCAAAACCAACCAATGTTACGACGTCGACGTTGACTTCAGACACCGGGCGTTTATTAGACGTGTCATTGACGTCATTACGTAATGGGCTATTCGATGTTGATTATGTGATAAATAGAGGATATGGAATGAGTGTTTTTCTCATATAATATTTATGAAACAAGTCTAAAAATTTTCCGTTTTGGCGAGCCTCTGGCGAGCCCAAACGGAAAATTCGGACGAGTTTCATAAATATTATATGAGAAAAACACTCATTTCATATTCTATTTAACAGGTGACGCACACACGCACAAATTAGCCACTTAGTATGACTTTTTAACCCATCACCTAACTTGAGTTGCAGACCGCACTTGGGCAAAACATCCTCGTATAACAAAAAAATTCATATTTTGCTTCCAAAACATAGGTTATGACCCCTCAAATAAAATATCAAATGTTTTAAAGTGAACAAAACGGACGAGTCATATGACAAATATACAGAACGACACGCGTGTGTGAATGCGGCCACTCGTTCTGTTCTTCCGCGCTGGCACTCGTGCCATATCGGTTAACCCATTCACCGACGCGTATCATTCTGTGTTTCACGCATTCACGTCAATAAAAAAACAATTATTAGAGGGACACTCGTCAATTCATTTGACAACTATCAACAAAAAGAACACATTTTATCGCAAATAAAATTTGCGAGGGGACCCAGTGTTACTACTTCGTCCCCTGGGTTCCAATGTGTTCTATGTGCCTAAATGGCACATAGAACACATTGGAACTCAGGGGACGATTTTCAGCTATCGCTAGCGATTCAAATTGTAATTGCGATGCACGATTTGCAGAAAATTCCAGTGAAATTTCGCTTCTATTTTAAAACAGTCCGTCAACGATTTCCGTTCCGCACATATGTGCGGAACAGATTTTCATTTTCCACATGGTTTAGTGTTTCTGTAAATGGGGATTTCATAAAACAGGCGTGTAATAATATTGTTTTCTTACCTCTCATTCCCCAATACAGTACAGTGACAACTGGGGCTGCCACTGTTGATACGTAATACAACATCCACTGAATCTTCAATACTGTCTTCCACCAACCAACGGCAAATTTACCTGCGGGGTAAAATAAATTCACTGAAGTATGGGTTAGGCCTCGTGTATATACGCAATATATTTATAATAAGATATTAACCCTTTACCCAAAGTACACGTGATAAAAATTTATTATTTTAGATATTATTTTTTTTTAAAATATCGACCATATCATGTGGCCCTTCATTGCAACGAGCTCATTAAGCTCGTTCCAATGGAGGTCATATGATATAGTTTGATTGAAAGTTTTTTGAAAAATAATATTTTGCCGTTTGCTCAGTTTGAAAATTACTAGGGCGGATTCTGACGATTCTTTAGGCAAGGGGTTAAAAAGAATGGTAATTCAACAAGAAAATGTAGACTTTATTTGCCTTGGCTGTGCAATAACTAAGTATGATTTGCAAACTGTATTTGGAGCTTTACAAGGTCTTTTCACATCTCCAAATTGTAACGTTACAACTGCCTATTTTATCCCCATCCCCACGGAGCGGATTGTGAATGAACTCAGCCCCAGCGATCATTATATTTAATTCCACCGCCGAAGTGTGGGTATCACAGCTCTCTTGTTTTCCTCGATGGCAAGTGGGGAACCCAGGTTCCATTACGATGCTCATACAAATTTAACTGGCACTAAATGTAAAATCGGGTCTTTCTGTCACATTTAATAGGTTTCCCAACGCATCGGCCACATCTGCCCGCGTAATATGCAAATTTAGCATCTGAAAAAGTATTATTTTTCAAAAAAATATCATCAAAACCATATCATGTGACCCCTCTTTGGAACGAGCTCGTCGAGCTCGTTCCAATGAGGGCCACATGATATGGTTTTGTTGATATTTTTTGAAAAGTTTAAAAAAATGATTTTTCAAATAATAAATTTTGATATCGTCTTCGTTGGGTAAAGGGTTAATATGTTACATAGATGAATGAGTTTTGAATTTCATGTTGCCTTATTTGACATTATGCTGATATCTTTAATCAATTTACGGGATGTTCCTGTGAAAATAATTTGAAGGTCTGTTTATTCTCAAATCGCTACTCTGCAATTTTAACTTTGGGTGATAAATACAATTCTAATTTTAATTGACAATTTCCAGTTCAGTGGCTGCTAAACTACGTTAAGATCATAAGTCATTATTACTTTATTTCGCCCATACCATTTCTTGGTACATGAGGTACAACAAATAACTGCAGTGCATGAAAAAGAGGATTACGGGAAAGAAACTGGGCAACGGGAACACTTGCGGGATAAAAAAATAGCAATAGACATTTCCTTGTCGTAGTTGCTATTGTTGGTTATCTTACAACTGTGCCGAGGAGCTGGTGGTGTTACATATCCCCCGAGCTTCCCAAATTAATGAGGTTCTCAAATTACCATTAATTCTGTATGGACACGATACTGGAGAAAGTGGTACAATTACCCAATTAGTTGCAGTTGTTCAAATTTCTTTTAAAATATGTGTGTTGGAGTGGGGGACGAAACTTTAGAAGTTGACTTCCAGGAATTCTAGGAGTGAACCTCCGACACAGTTCAACACAGTTCTGTAGTTTTCTAGAGCAGTGATTTCTCCTTACCAGATCAGTTTTAACCTTAGATATTAATAAGGAAAGACAATGCTGCGAGGTGTTTTAATTCCCTGACAGGTGGATTGATTAACTGGTAGAGTGCTGAATTATTTTTGCTTGGCAAACCTTGATCACATGTCTTTGCCTTGTTACATTTTATGGGAGAGTGCCTGCAGGCACTCTCCCATAAATTGTGACAAGGTAAATCCACATAGACTAAATAATTTCACTTCAGAGATAATTCGAAGTATATCCGGAGAATATGAAGCCTTTTTGTGGCAGGACCTGCACTTCAGAGTAAAGCCCAAATATGGGCTTCCAGCACTCTACCAGTTAAAAATTTGAATTTTCGACAACAATTCAGTGTCCTCTTCACCGCTAGCTTCTTCAAGAAAGTTTAATGCGACCGACCCATACTTAAATGGGAGCGTTCCCAAATTCTCACCTACAACAAAGAAATTAGATGATCAATAGTCTCTCCTCCTTGACTCTCATTTAGAATTGGAAATTATTTGTTGCGGGAATAGATCATCTCGTGAGAACAACAACCCCACCTAACTGTAAATGTCTGAGAGAATTCTTAGTGTGGCGAATTCGAAACGCAGTCTTGTCTCCATATTAACTGAAACCAATAGAAATTCCTTAAAACAGAGCACTGTAGTGATATTAGAGTGTCATTGTTAATCGCCTCTAGTGGAGCCAACAACGCAACCACCTGCAAAAGTACTCCTATTCAATTGAACATACCCTCCGAACGCTCACCGGCACTATTTAGTTTCATATAGCAATGTGTGATACTCTAATAAAAAGGATTCTGGAAGAATCCGAGGATTTTAGAGTTTTGAGGATACTGTCGGGTACATCTGGGTAATTAGATATACTCTCATTCAGTCGAATACAACCCCCCAAAACACCTAACACCACACACTGAGAGCGCGCACTGACACTCCGTATCACTATGGTAATAACTTCACAGCATGACTACTGGAGTCAGTTTGCTAAAATGTTGCGTTTGCTTCTTAGTGCTTTTTAGAATACGTTTTATCTGAGTGGAACTTCACAACTGGAGTATTTTCTAAGTAAAATACCCCACCTGTTCTGTTTGTTAAACTGACACCATTTAGCTCTGCCGATGTCCACCAATATAGCAGGAATGGCGAGTAAATGTCAGCTACAAGATAAACGTTTCCAGAATATGCCCCTGTATGATTATATATTCTATGTTACATTAACGTTTTCAAGTGGTATGCATATTTTTTATGTGAATCAAGCGATGGCAGAGTGGACAACACAATCAACAATACCTTCCTGGACAGGAGGGTCAGTGTTAATTTAATCCTTCAGTCCTGTAGGGACATTGGATTAAATTATGCCTGTTACTTTTTCAAAATTCAAGACATACTCACCCACCCATTTCGCTGTATACACTAGTGCATAATAAAACTATACTATCCAGGGCTCCAGGGTTAAAATGTTAACTGGTTGAGGCCCAGCTTATTTTTGGTGGTCTGAATTTGTTATTCAAAATCTGTTTTATTACAAATTATTGGAGAGTGCCCATATGCACTCTCCAATAATTTATAATAGAACCAATTTATATAAACAATATATTATTTGCGTTTGCCTGAATATGAAACATGAGTAAGGAAAACATAGGCTTTTGCTCTGATACCCTCATTTTCTGAAAGTCCTGATATTGCTTTCTAGCACTGAACCAGTTTTAAAATAGCACGCAAGCGTTGTATAAAGGCCAATATTCCTTTCTGGTGAATCTGAAAAAGATTCTGCACCACTCCAAAGTAAACAATCGACAGGAAACGAGTCACTGTATCGCACCAAAGTGAAACTGAAGATGCAGCCACGTTCGTACTGCTCGTCCATACAACAGTTTTTCCTTGACTTTGAATGAAGGAGGAAGCTACCTTTATAAATATATCTCTATGGTCATGTTGACTGTGTTTAACTCTTCACCCATGGTAACGGACACATACGAATACATTTGGCCAGCGCTATTCACAGAATTAGCCAGACAAATGTTATTATCATTTCATTTTTTGTCTCAAAAATATAGCTTATGACGTCTCATTGGAACGAGCACAACAAGAGGTCATAAGCTATATTTTTCAGACAAACATGAAACACGTTTAGTCATTCAAGAAATATTTTTGCGAGTGTCGTCTGCTGTTCGGACTGATAAAGAGTTAAAAATTATAGACTCCACAGTTTTTCAAATATTTTTTGAAAAGGGCATGAACCTGAAAATAACCCTTTGAACCCCAGCTGCCGCTTTTCCGTCCAGGAATATGATGCGTCCTAATGTCATTAAATTGGATGGCTGTTCAATAAAAGTGTGGGGTAGACCAATCAATATTTTCAACGTGCAGCCCCGAGGCTGCACGTTGAAATATTGATTGGTCTACCCTAAATAACGAATATGGACTTTTCTAGTTGGTGCCATTGCACTGGTATGGAAGATACCACTAGAGTTCATAGGGTGAATCCTCAAAATTCAGAGCGCACTTACCTTCTTTTTTTCTTATCTTGAGATATGTATAATACAAACAAGATACGGAACGAAGCACATTGCTTGTTGTGAGAAGATAAAATGACCAGTAAGTCAGGAAAATGAGGATTTTCTCTTTCTTGGAGTCCGCAATACCAGTATACAAGACCATTGCCAGAAAGAAGACGGCCGAACACGTCCGGTAAATGAGGTAGGGAACTGGATTGTTGGTCCACTGAAATTAGACAGAAGAGAAAACGAATAGAGACAGGAATGTACAAAGGAAGTTAGTTATATGCCAGTCACAAAGAGGGAGCAAAGCCAGTCTTTTCAGCATTGTACTAAGCTGTAGCGCTGTTCCGGATTATCACAGATGTGTATCATTCTAAATGGAAAGGAGCTGACTTCAGACTCCCCCCCCTCCCCCCATTATCAAATAATGGAATCTTCCCTCTACGTTTACTATCATTCTTGGGCAAAACTAATCTTAGTTGTGAGGGTGTTTAATAAATCATTTTTTGGAAACTGCTTATCTTCTTTGTTTCTCTAAAAGATGGCACTTGATCGGTTTTATTAACGGCTGATAATTAGCAATTCACTGATAGAAGTGTAATAATTCCCAATTTAGTGCCAGCACGGACGTCTTTATTGCCATCTACCATTCGTTCTAGGCGTGTTTCACACCAATGTACTCAGTCAGAATGGGCATATTTATTTCATCCCTATCTTGTAGGCGTTGAAATGTGAAAGGGGCATATGTCTATACATGGGTGAGTGTGGCAAAATCCAAGGTTTCAATCATTGTCGAGGGGAGGGGGTGGGGTCATGTTAAAGTGTTACAATGCCCCAAATTTCAATCTTTGTCGGGAGAAGCTACTCTGCATTACTTAGTGAATGAACTAGAAATACTTATTCTAGCTACGTCATTGGACCTGACGTCATTAGAAATATTTCTATTTTCTAGAGTTGGTAGCCTCCATCCCACAAATTAGGGAAACACCCTGAATAAAACTCATCCATTCACCAAATTATCGTCCATTTTCTCCACGCCCTTGATTTGGAATACGATCATTCGGTTTTGTTGTGAATTTGTTAACTCCCCCCCCCCACCCTCATTGAAAATAAAAGAAGATGAACACTGATTACCTTTTTGTATAAATGGAAAGTTAAGGCATGCTTGGGCTGTCAAACTCTCTATAAATCTTGCAGCAAAAGGCTCTATCGATAAATAGGTTATCTCCCTCGGATTCGAAGAATTCCTGGAGACCAATATAAACCACTTCCAGGTGGTATGTGGCATTCTTTGTTTAAGAGCGTGTGTTGGTTTGCTTCGTGATGCTATTGTAAAAACTATGAATATACTGAAGGAAAAGCCCTACTTCTGCGTAACGAGGTCTCATAGCTTGTTTTCACCGGCGAAGTTGTCAACGGCAATGCCCAATCACTTTGTGTGATGTGAAATGCACAAGTTTATGTTAACTTTCATGTTGCCATGCACAATTCTTCCTAGACACCGACACCTCCTCTAACAACCACCCAGGATGGGGTGGGTTGGTGGAGGAGGGCCCGTGATGTTCTTTGTAAGAAAACCTTGAAATCGTGCTTTTGGTCGTAATGTTTATAATACTGCAAATTCAAGTCGCCGTGGACTGATCATAACCCAAGCGTGGCCAGTGATGTCCACGCATGCGTTTACCAGGTAATAAAAATCATCATCAACACAATTTTAATTAATGAAGCACCGGGTTATACCCGGGGCTTAATTAATTAAATTTTTGATGATTATTCCTATAATTAGTGTTTGGAATCTAATATTATTGTGTCCGTGGAAATATTACCCACCCGTACAAAGTGTCCAAGTCCACTGCGGCTGTACTATAACTGTTGAAATCATAAAAACCGTTGACATCCCCCCTTCCCCACAAAAATGTCAGCTGTACACAGAGCAAGCAATTCTTATCACGTACATGTCCACAAATGCGTTTACCAGGTAATAACAATAATCATCAGCAAAAAGTTTAATTAATGAAGCACCGGGTTGTACCCGGTGCTTCATTAATAAAATTTTTGATGCTTATTCCTGTAATTAGTGTTTGGAATCTAATATTATTGCGCCCGCGGAAATATTGCCCACCCGTGGAAAGTGATCAGTGCACGGCGGCCGTACAGTACCAATCGAGAGTAGTTAATCCAAGAACAACAACGCATTAAAATTCTCCAAAAATAACTCTCCATTTAACATGGCGCTAGACATCAATAAGATACACTTGCATATCAAATATAATGTCATTCCTCCGAGTATTTTAAAGATTATTGGGTTTAAAAACTCGTTGATCACAGACTGGCAGACAGACCAATAGACAGAACAACAGACTGGCGGATCGACCGACCAACATTACCAGACAAAGAGCTGCTTGTCGCAGCAAAAAATACTCTGTGTACACTTATGGATAAGAAAGATAGAACTACTTTCAAAGCGGCCGTCCATTCAGTTCTCTTTTTGACGATTTTTGATCCTGTGGGGGCTTGAGGATTGAGACTATACAGGCTCTCAATGCAGATATCTTGGCCCATTGACTGTTGGTGTTGACAGGACAATAAGATGGCAAAACACACTGGGTTAGTTTGCGAAATTACACAGTAGCATTCTACATATATATCGCACACTGTATGCTAACAATTCGAGATATGTAACAGTCGAACAAGAGAAAGGACAATTTAATTTCAATCGAATGAGGATAATAAAATATTTCGTTACAAACGTCATAGCAAAAGGGTCGATATTTTGCAAATCAAAACATCACTTTCAACAAATTCCTCCAAACGCAGCTTGTTAGCGTTCCACACCCATGATAACATTCCTCGACAATCGAATCAAGCATTCTTATAAAAGTTTATATTTGGATGACTCGGGCGTGCGCCCGTTCTCTTAGAAATTGTTCAGTGTTGGATGCCTCTCCCTTTAATAGATAAAACTGCCAGAAGAGTGGTGTGTTCAACTTGTTTATTCACTATTATCAAATAATGGAATCTTCCCTCTACGTTTACTATCATTCTTGGGCAAAACTAATCTTAGTTGTGAGGGTGTTTAATTAATCATTTTTTGGAAACTGCTTATCTTCTTTGTTCCTCTAAAAGATGGCACTTGATCGGTTTTATTAACGGCTGATAATTAGCAATTCACTGATAGAAGTGTAATAATTCCCAATTTAGTGCCAGCACGGACGTCTTTATGGCCATCTACCTCTCGTTCTAGGCGTGTTTCACACCAATGTACTCAGTCAGAATGGGCATATTTATTTCATCCCTATCTTGTAGGCGTTGAAATGTGAAAGGGGCATATGTCTATACATAATACGGGCCCCTGTCGATGGCCACGACACGATATAATATTCAATAACATTAAATACGGCTCATGATATACAAGAGACCAATAGCTAATTCAATTTCAGAAATGGCAAGAAAAGAAGTACATGTACGTGTAATCCGAACTTCTCAACATATCTGTCTGGTCACAGTAGGTTGTATATTATCAATGTATTCCGGACGTTCACCTCTTTTAGTCATATGTTACTTTTGGTACCAAGTCTTACTTTTATATACACCGGATTAAAAAAAACAGTTTGCAAATGAATGGTTAAAGGGTACTTGTTGACCTCCACATTAAGACAGAGTGTACCTGTCTTAACTAGCTGACTGCTAGAAGAAGATATTTGGGCTTTATTCGGAAACGCAGGTACCACAACTTGAAGGATTCATAGCCAGTCGATGTTCTTCATATTATCTACGAAGTGAAATTATTCAGTCTGCGTGGGTTTTCCTTTTTACAATTTATGTGAGAGTGCCTTCAGGCACTCTTCCATAAATTGTAACAAGGAAAAACATGTGAATAAATGTTGACGACAGAAAACAATTTCTCTCCAACGTAACTCAGAGAAATTTGAGAACAGCATGTTCAACAGACCCAACCTTCGAAATCCAAATGGCTATTGACAGTTGTTTTAAACGCGAATAGACCACCGTGTAAATAAGAAAATGCAACAGAACTCAAAAGTTTGCAACACTTCCCGACCACACCCCACCCTCTCCAATAAAAAGAAGCAAAAACGTGGCGAGGAAGCGGCTGCAATCTTACTCGCCGTCACAACGTCTACCCCACTAATTGACAGTTATCTGCTGCTAACGACTGTTTCATTAAAATAGCATCAGTTATTAGGCAATAGCTTCTCTGTCACAAACGTAACATTGACGTCATCTTTCGAGGGTCGTATTAACAAAAGATGTAATAATCCCCCTTTAAATCATTATTCTTTGCTGGATAACATGTTTATAGATGGTAAATATCGTAGTCAAAGATATGCTATAACAGTAAATATTAGAAGACAAACTGTAATAAGAGATCAAACAATATTTCAAAATGCAACCACAGGTGTCCAATCGGAAATAATGATTGATCCAACTTGTGCTTTAAATATAGACCCTTCCTTTCAAAACCATTACAGTATCGCGTTATGTTCCTTGCTTTATCATAAGCGCATGCGACTAGAAGAGTCAAGAATCAGCATTAAGTTGTTGGTGAGTACGCGTTGCAATGCTTCTTTGCCTGCGTGCGCTATCGCGCCCGTACATCTATCGCTCACCTTATTTGGAACCGTTGCATACTTTTTTAAAATCTCAGCAGCAGAACATATCTAATAATGTTTACGCCACACTTCAGGCCTACCGGGCGTAGAGCCCATATAGGACTGAGGCGTGCCATATGAAGTATCAGATACATCCTGCTGCGATATGTTTTGGGAGCAAGAATAGTGAGGCCTGGAACTTTAGAACCTACTAATAAAATAGACACATTGATTTTGGTGCCGAAAATTGGGTACGGGGAAAATGTTTTTTCCCCATTTATTATCCCTTTGAACCTGAGAGACCGTTTTACCGGTCCAGAAAAATGACACGTCATAATTTCATGTTTTAATATAACTGCTGAGTGAATGTGTAGAGTAGACCAATTAATATTCTTAACGTGCAGCCCTAATATTATTGATATCAACTGGTCCATACCAAAATTGCTATTATTGAACTGACATGGAAGATACATGTACCACCAGGGTTCAAAGGGTTAATTTGAACTATGCCAGGGTAAAGTCAGTCTAAAAGAGAGGAGGCCCCTTCCCCCGACTTTCAAGTTCAGATATAAGTATATATTTCTTCTTTCTGTATTGTAAATACACTTGTTTTAATTAGATGATTATCCTAAGGTGAATCACAGTGGGATATTCCTTTGGCATATTACCAGTAAAGGGTAAGATGTCTCCCTGTTATCTTCGGTTAATTAATCTAGCAGTGACTGACGCTGATAGACTGATTCCAATCGATACGGCTATCAAGTATATTATTTCTCTAGATACGCTTGATAACACATGCATTGGTACATGCTGTTTTCTATCATCAGGCATGTCGCGTACCATTTTTAAGCATCTAGAAATATTGTTATCCGACATCCCAGGACAAGGTATACAGTTTGGAGAAATAGCTAGTTCAGAGAGAACTGTGTTTCGGCCAATTAGAAGACGCATAATAGGGTCTCGTGTGAGTGGGATTGCTTGGCACCCACGAAGCTCTGTTGTACGACGCCATTGTCATGTTTGGTTGACGTATGAAGGCTACAGGCCCGAAATCATAGAATAGATTACGAAGTCAAGTAAAGGCTTAGTTTAGATGCCGTTAGCGAGGATCGACTCGAACCTATCCCAAGGTGTAGGCTATTGCACTGTGGTATTAACCCTTGAAACGCAGATCGCGTAGTAGCCTGTTTTAGTATTAGAGTGTTGTGAATATCGACTCAAAGTCTCTCCGTGACAATTCGGCAAATACGGAAGCGCATTTTGAAGTTGTGGATTTTGTCATGAACTGTGTGAATTCCAAAAGGACAGGAACATTCGATGAGCGTTCTATCAAAGAACACATGTAAAATGTACGTGATATAGACTTGCAAAGCTCACTGATCGAGTGGATGAACCAAATCAAAATCAGAACTATATTGACGCCAGGTATTTAACATTGCTAGTTGGGATCTCTGACAGTCAAGGTACAGACGTGAAAGCTAAGGCTCAGTGTATGAAGCTCCTGTTGTGAGCCCGCGACAGTGACATTTCCAATGTGTACTATAGCGCCAGTACAGGGCTGTACACGCTAAAAACTAAGGTGTTAAAAACTACACTTGAAGTGCTGTATTTAACACTTACTAAGTGCTGAACTAGCACTTTGTTCAAGTGAAGATATCCCAGAACATGACAGGTGTTACAATAATACCACTTGACAAGTGTAATGTCGCGACACTTAAAAGGAAACAACGCAGATGGCGCGGATGAGGCTCGAACTCTCGAGCCTGATCCGAGTCATCTGCGTTGTGTCGTTTTAATTATGTACCCACCAAGGGCAAATCAAATTATGGACGATTCTGGAAGAACCATCAATGCTAGACACATGGGAAGTGCCATCCATTCAAGTTTCAGATGTCTGACGATTGTAATGTCTAAGTGCTTAAAGCATTGCACTTTGAGTGTTAAAATCAAACCCTAAGAGTTAGAATGGGTTTAACACCTTGAAAGTGTCAGTTTTAACACTTTAGTTTTTAGTGTGTAGATGAACTGAAATTGATGAGAAACCACATAACCCATGTGATAAATATTTCCGAAATGTTAATGTTAATCAAATTGTTGAACGTGTTAAATAATGGAAACAGTTCCTTTTAAAGGTAAATAAAGGAGCGTTATTACTTTAAACATTGTTTCCTTTGCGGAGCTGGAAGTGATTAGGAATCACACCTAACGAAGAACGAACCTATTTCGAGTTCCCATGGCAGGGAGCCGAGTTTGGCCCGTGCACGGATTCCGATCCTCTTTATTGGCTCGTCCCCCAATATTTTGAACGGCGAGGCTAAACAACCCCATGTCATCCCTCCCACGAGGATAAATGTATTGACAAACTCCCTGGTTCTGCTAACCTGAGCGCAGATTACACCAAGGCCTGGGGTGAAGCGTAATTTTTTCTTATTATTATCATTCAAGGTATTTTCATAACAATGCACTGTTATAACAGCTACTGACAGAGGAGCTAATCAGTAAACTTTTTGTATAAAATACATTCGTATGAAGAAAATAACACATACTTTCCAAAATCATTCGTCTTGAATTTAGTTCCTATAACAGCGCACCTTAATGTTAAATGCACTATTTTTGCTCGCATTATTTTGACAGAAATAAAGCACTGGCGGAGGGCTTGTGACCTCGAGGTGACGGATTCGATTCTATCGAGATACTTGTGTTGCGTCCTTGAGTTAGACACTGCACCCCACTGACTCACGGTGGAAGGGGTTTGGCCCCCAGTATTTCCCTTGCACACATGTAGGTTCGCTATCTTGGTGGGTACCGTCTAGCATCAGAGCAACAAAGTTGTGGAAACATTGCGGGATTTTTTCAACTTCCCAGGGACATTTGTAAGAATTAAAAATGAGTAGGAACTTCAAAAGTTCCCTTTTCAACCTTTTAGTATATTCAAATTAGGTTTCTGGTCCACAAAACAGTCAGTGGTTTTAATTTATTGTAAACTGTGGGTTTCAGAATAGTTTTAATTTTAAAATAAATGATCTGGCATTGCATTACTGGCATATAGGGGTGTTATGTCGTCCCCTGAGTTCCAATGTGTTCTATGTGCCAGAAGGCACATAGAACACATTGGAACTCAAGAGACGATGTGTCTACTCTCGTTTGTCCGTTTTATAAATAATAATAGTTTTTGAAGCATTCCAGACGGTTTAGTGAGGTTTTGCCACATCACGATCAGGTTTGCAGAATGGCAAACATAATCAATTTGGATTTTCCTCTTCCCTTTCTAATTCTGCCTTTAATCTCTTGAGATTCTGCTCTTGGCTCAAAAATGTTTGGCCGTAATTCTTAACTGAGAATGACAGTTTTATTTACTGCGCGTGCTTTCTTGTACATACTGGAAACTGTGTGTGTCTGATCTGCCTTTATTTCAAACGTTTTTTTTTCCGTAAGTTTTAACCGAGAATGACAGTTTTATTTACTCCGTTTGTTTCAAGTATATACTGGAAACTGCATATGCCGGGAAAAATGCATGTACTGCTTGTGTTCACGCACTTGCGTCTTTTCTGCAGAGATGAAACGATAAGAGAGCCTTCAAAAATAAACGCCGGAACATTGCGGCGTTTGTCTGTAATTAATGCAGAACCCATCAAGAGTTCAGTCTATCAGAACGCGACAATTGTTTCTAAATGAATGGACCAGAATTTTTTATTTCTGTTGTTTAATTAAGGGCAACACCCATGGGTAAGTGTTAACCTAACCAGGCAATACTGCGGAGAACACTACCCTCGGAAAATGTATACGACAGCGTGTGCATGTGCTCGATATGTCACTTTGTAAAGAGGCTCTTATATATTTCATGACTGACAATATTCGTCATCGGAAGAGATTTACAGGAAAGTTAGCTCCCCTTAATTTTCTAAAGCTATCAGGAAATTTAATACAAATTTCTGCAAAAACACTTTCGCTGAACAAAGAGCAAAAGTGGACGTTTACTTAGTTGCTTCTAATTAGCTTGCCATAAAAAACCAAGTTTCCTTTTGTAACCGTCAATAAACGAAAACAACAGACAGCTCTCGGAGCTGTCTGTTGTTTTTGTTTATTAAAAGTAACAAAGGGAAACTTCGCTCTATTTTCTACTGATATCATAGGTGTTTTCTCAACAAGTATTTGCCTCCTCTCCTAATAATTTCAGGGGAGATAACTTATCGAAAGTTGACTTTCATGACGAGACAAGTCAGGGATGCCGAATGGAGCACATTTCTATTTAAAAAACTTGATCAAGGTCGTGCGTGTGTGCGTGCTGATATGTCACAGTGTAAAAAGCTCTTATATATTTCCAGAGCAAACGCAATTTGAAACTTGTGTGATGTCGTAAATTTGTTATTTCAGTCTCTATATTTCCTAAAAGTGTAATCAATTGTATGTCAAATATGACAAATTGCTGGTATACAAACTCGAGATCAAGAATACGCGTGTTATGTAAAGAAGGAGTTTCTGTTTCCTTAAGACAAACATGCAGAGGATTCCCATTCGATATATTCTAAATCTGAGTTCAAAAATCTATAAATCTGCACTTGGATAATTTTTTTTTGTTACTATCTTTGCAATACGTAATAGATAAACGTATATCTGTTGGGTATTATTCACAGCACGAGAGTTCTAGAATGCGCTCTTTAACCCTTTAAACCCGACAGGCCGCTTTTCCGGCCCAGGATGGCGACACCGTCTGAATTTATAAAGTGGATATACTCTGCCCGTAATCCAAACTTGCACCCAAAGGCTGTAATATAATTCTTGGTGGAGTACGTCATGACGTACCACACCCAAAGCCAAAAATTATATTACGGCCTTTGAATCGGGTCCTAGTTTGGACTGCCCCCTCCGACAACCTATTCAGGACGGGCCTTCGGAATATACCGGCGGCAAATCGATCTGGGCTTCCATATTGTAATTCGCTCCTCTTCTTGATTTGGAGATTATAACTCCGCCACTGATGTGTCGCAATCGGACCTCGATCTAGTTGCGAAAGCGATCGCTTTTGTGACCATTGTCATTGTGTACATGTTGCAAAAAGACTTTGGATATTCATCTCTTTACCCAACCACAGGCACGTGCTCCCGGCCATTTGATGAAATAAAAAAAATATTGAGAATCGACCCCCTCCCCACTTTACTAACTATACACAAAGTATCACATAAGCAAATCCGGAAGTGAGAGAAACCCCCGCTTTATTTTGGAAAAAATTCATGTGTCAGTCGATTTCCGGAAGATTCCCGGAAGGTATATTATAATTTCACACCTGCATTGCCTGAATATTTCTATCCACTCATTTTCCCAGCGTTAAAATTATGTATGTAAAGTATAAATTGGAAAACGATGACTCCTTCGATGAGCTTAGTTTCGGAAGTAGTCGGCTGATACAGCCTTCATTCAGAGGAAGAAATATGGCTGGTGAGTGCATACAGGTAAGTTTCTATATTTAAGTGACATAAAGTACACCGCAAATGTGTTTTCTAGATAGCACTTGTGATAGAAGTGCCCTCAAAAACGTTGATAAATGCAAGGACAAAGTGCAGCTTATTCCACTGCAACCACAGCCGCTGCCTGTCGAGACTCGCGTATCTGAATGTATCAGACGACTACTTCCAGAACTAAACACATCGAAGTGAGTCATCGTTTTCACTAAAAATGCCATTTTATCTAATTTTTGCCGTAATACCGGATATTAAGGCCTCGAAAATGGAAATACAAAGTTGTGACATGGTGGAAATTCTCTGTCCGCTTTTGTGATCTCACTACTGCACCTCCTGACTGAAAATCTCTGTTTGTGGGAAATGTAATAGTATTCAAAGTACTGTTTTCTCGAAAATTACACAAGACAGGTATCGGCCCCAGGGCGAGTTTTCAATGTAAACTAACATACAGGCTGGGTCAATTGCAACCTTGTTGGGGGTTGTCGTTGGCTCAGTTGGTATGGTGGCAAAGCATTTATGACGAGGCGATAGGGTGCCGTAGACCCGGGATCGGCTCCCGTCGAGGCCGCCTTCCAAACAATTTCACAGTTTTCAATCCAGTGGCGCGGTGTTAGGACGATGTCTGGTGGAATTCCTGCTTGACATAGGCGATATAAATTAAATTCAAGCAGTTGCATCTTCACGGATCTTCCATTAATTGAGATATCTGTGTTTAAAAGCTGGGACCATAGACCATTATAACAGTAATCTGTTTCCAGTTGCATTGGATGCTAAGGCAAACTATCCACAGGTAAATCTCACAATAAAATACAGGGTACTTGTAGACAATTACGAATCATCAAAGAAAACAATTCCAACAATTCAGTAATTGTCAATTCTCAAATAACGGTCTCGGGACGAGTTGTAAAAGTAAACTAAGATATTGGCTGAGTCAATTGCAACCTTTTTCCGCCTTTGTAATCACACTACTGCAACTCCTCAGTGCAAATCTCTGTTTGTGGGAAATGTAAATGATGCTATCTGTATTAAGAAGGGTGATGCTAACTGTACCCCATTTCACATACGTGGGAATAACCACCGGCCATTCAAAAACACGGAGCTTGACTGTTCTATTACACGACATTGCATGTCAAGGGGTCAACCTTTTACTTCTTTTCAGGCTTTCATCATTGATTCCAAGTCCGACTAGACAAAAGCTGAGCGCTTCTCCCGGGAAACATTCTGGATCGAACAGCTATGCACGTATAGACCTCCCGGTCTCAACAGAACTTCAAATTCTATTCTTATATATAAGCAGGGACGAATCGTCTTCTCGGTTTCCACGCGATCCATGTTGTTTAAACGCGGTCTAGACACTCGACAAAGATACTTAACTGTCAATCAAGGATCGCAGTATACTAATTCCGTAAATTTCAAGCAACTGCTCTCAGCGGCCTGGGCGCATTCTTTATTTGGGTCCGACGCTACAGATTCCAAATTGAAGTTGATAGATAACATTTGAACTTTTGCAGGTGCCGCGACAAAAAATTCCAAAACATTCCACAGTACTGGTGCTGTTGAATGAATCGGATGCAGGCATCATTGCGCACATTTTACAGCCAGTTTTTCCAAAGGCTTGGCTGACACCATGTTCAGAATAGACTGGACTGAGGCTGGCACGAACAAGAACGTCGCAAATGTTTTTGGACGCTTGAAAGCCACGACTGGAGGATTGGGAAGTGTTTTGGATAAGGCTGGATCATTCTCAATAAGCGCCCAGTGTTTTCGAAGTATGTTGGAAAGATTTGAAAGATCTGGGTGAAATGTGACAAAAGGTATGCACGTGTTCTGTGTAGGTGGGAGATATCATAACAGATCGTCCCGTGCTAGTGCATCAGCTTTACTAATGGCTCTGCCAACCCGTTCTCGTTTGTAGTTACGGCTAACAAGATGAGACCGAAGATCAGAAAAAGAAGCTTCCTTGTCAGCGGACTCAGAACAGATTCTCTTGATTCTGATAGCGAGACTGTGTGGAATGTTTTTGACAACGTGCCCGGGATGGCAACTAGATGGAAGCAAATATTGGCGTGAGTCTGTACGTTTGTTATAATTATAAGCTTGTAACAATGTGGTTATTGTCAATGCGTGAGGTGGTATTAAGAAAGGCGATGCTGTCCGAAGAGAGTTCTGCAGTGAAATTGATGGACTGGTGAGGTGTGTTACAGAAGGAGACAAACTCCAAAAAATCAAATTTAGTTCCAGTCCACTTTAAATCAATATCAGCAATGAACCGGAGCCAAGATGTGGGTATGAGAAATGACGAGGAAAAGAGAAGAAGCTTCCCAAGACGAGACAAAAAAATGTACCCATGGCCGTACCACTGATCTGAAGATAATTCACGCCATTGAATTGAAAATTGTTTAACTTCAGAAGAAATGTGATAAGATCTACAAGGTACTCTCTAGGGGGGTCTAAACATGAACTTGTGTCCAACGCCTCCCTACAGGCTTCAATTCCTTAATCATGGAGTATGTTTGTTTACAGATAAACTACATCCATCGTGCACAGCAGTGTCATCTGGGAGCTCACCCAGTTCGTCTATTTTTCTGAGGTATTGAGTGGTATCTCTCAGATGGGACGGCAATTTTTCAACGAGAGATTGCAGATGGAAGTCAAGAAACTGAGAATTGGGCAGTTGTTACCAGAAATGATAGGGCGACCTGGATTCCCTGTTTTTTTTAATTTTTTGGAAGCAGGTAGAATCAAACAGCACGGGGTCTGTATGACTACATATACTCACGAGTTTCCTCGGACATGTGCCCCTCTAAACAAATAAATATATAATCCTTAAGAAACACGAGTAAAATTTATGCAGAAAATATACACTTAACAAAAAATAGTCGTCAAATATACTTTTACTTGATATATTTCAATGTATTCATCTCTTTTGAAATAAAACTATCCAAAAGCCAAATGAATATTTTTTTTCGAACCTTTTTAACCCTTTACCTAACATGAAAAGCAGACGACACTTGCAAACAAAATTCTTGAATAACTAATTTTTTTCATTTTTTGTCTCAAATACATAGGTTATGACCCCTTGTTGGAACGAGCTCGTTCCAACGAGGGGTCATAACCTATGTTTTTGAGACAAAAAATGAAAAAATAATGAAAATTAATTGGCGATTTTTGAGAATAGCGCTGGCCGGTTTTGGTCGTTACGTTGCATAAAGGGTTAACAGCATGTTTAAAACTTTGTGCCATGTCTGGGCGTGAAAAATGAGAACAGTGTCAGGGTGTTTAGCGGCGCTTGTGTCTCCTGTTGTTCTTCATTGGAGTGGATGGCTACGATAGAGAGACTGTAGCAGTTGTTATTGGTATTGTTGGACTGTTGTTGTTGTTGTTGTTGTTGTTGTTGTTGTTGTTGTTGTAGTTGGGGTACTGACCTGGATGGTATAGTCTAGTCCTACCTGCATCCGGGGTTTTATGGGCGTCTTGGGCTGCCAAAAGTGCCTTGATTTGTTCATCTTTTTCTCGATCTTTTCTGATGGCTTCTTGGATGCTCCGTTTCACTTCTTCCACTCGCTCCCTCATTTCCCTTTGTTCTTCCATAAATGAGGTAAAGACCGTCTGGATGTCCGAAAATCGCGTAGCCTGCACAGGGCTCTGGATCGGAGAAGTCGATTCAGTAGAAGACGGATGTGTTCAAGCGACCTCATCCGACACCGCGTATTGTACCAAAGATAAGTCTCTCTTTCGTCCAGGCACATTAGACATAAAAATGAGAAAGTAAGGAAAAAAATCGGAGAAAGCTGATTTTTTTATATGTTTCCGGGACACACATTGCGGATAAAGTGTGAAAAGTCCCCGCGAATCCGAGTTGAGCTTTTTTAGTTATAGCGTTTTTTTGATGAAAAAAAATTTTTAAAAAAAATTCGACCCAGCTCCATATTTCTCATTCTTATTCGCCTTAGTAGGGTGAGAATCATAAATATCGTGCTGAATTATATTGAGAATACATATCCCCAACAGAAAATGCCAACTTTGTACCAATCCTCACACTCAATGGTGAAATATTCACGAAAATGTACAAAATTACGAAAAAAAATTTATTGTTTCCATACACACAACGGTACACAACGTCCATTAAATCAAATCTACGACTACTTTAGGAGTTAAATTATATATCAAAAATTGCAGAAAAGCAGTGGCTTTATAATGATATATAACAATAGTCATTTATTCCATAATGAACTGGTGAAACGTGTGAAATATTAACCATACCCCATAAACTCAAATTCAAACGACATCGACTTTTCTCATTCAAATGCCGTATTATAGCATCATTGTTTCAATTTCCATGTTCGTTTAAATCACATAATGTGGTGTTCGCCTACACTCAAGATGCATTGGCATGTAATGTGTGCAGTGGAGATTGTGTCTTCGTCAGATAAGTTGACAAAAATTTTCGTTAGACTCGGCGGCTTCCATATGATTATGTCATATTTAGGGGCAATTGGTTCGATCATGGCTGGTAGCGGCTTGGATGAACTTTGGGGGACTGTTTATGCTGGTGGGTCAATCCATCATTTGATCAGTGCTTATGCATATTCAAGAGCAGTTCGTGCCCATTTGCTAACACAAATTGCCATTACAAAACTTGTGTTTGAAGAAAGCCGAACACTAGATAACATAGACTGCACAGAAGTCAATGAAATATTCTGTGGACTTGCCAGAGGTGACTGTACAACAGCTGACGCTGTCAATCAAGAAAGTGTCAACCATCTACTGTCAAAATTAAACGAACTGCTCCAGAATGCGTCCGTAGGACGCACAGGAAAGCTTTGGGTACAATACTACGAGCACATAGGTCTTCTCCAGTTGTTCTTGAGAGCAGAGCGCACAGGCGACTGGGAACTCCACACATATTGTGTTCGCAATATGATTCCAGTATTTCACGCAGGTGGTCATTTTGCATACGCAAAAAGTTCTCATCTCTATTTGCAGCAGATGAATGAGCTAACAGAAATAATGCAACAGGATGATTTGAAGTTGTTCACCGAGAAAGGTTACTTTACCATAAGGCGCTCAGATAAATTCTGGGACGGGATATATTCTGATCAGACCATAGAGCAGTGTTTAATGAGAATATTCAAGCTCCCTGGTAGTCTCACACATGGCAGGGGAATAACCGATAGCACTGTTGCGAAATGGGTACATGGACTACCTCTTTGCCTTCCGATATGTAATGCTCTCGAAAATTTTGTTCATGTTCACACTGGTCATGGCGAACAACATCGGGATCTCCGTCAAAGTTCACAATTGACTGATGCCAATGATATCACCAAATTATTGAACTGGCCAGAGTGCATTCCCCCTTTCAGAATAGAGATCCACTACAATTAGTCTCTATAGCGACCGGGCTTGTGGCCGACGAAACTGTGAACTGTGACCAAGTTCGCAAAATTGGTGAATGTTGCGTATCGAATGTTGTAAGCAAAACGTTCAACAGCATCAAACTACGACGTGTTGACGCTGTGAAGTCTTTCGCATCGATGGCAAATAGCATCAAAGTCCGTGGAAGTAAGGTAGTGATTGACCCCACAATTCTGTTCAACCGCATCACATGTGTTATTCAGTCACAAGCAGAGATGGAAGAGTATCTGAAATATGAACTCGCCCCGAAACCACCAGCATTGTTTGATTCTGCTGGAATGAGGAAGACACAGAAAAGCACGCTCGGTAAGATCCTCAAAACATACGGTTCCGAGCAAACTAATATCCCAGAACATGCTCTGTTTGTTGTAGATGGTGGATTTTTATTGAAGGCAGTTGTATGGCCTAAACAGTCGTCATATAAGGACATATGTACATCATATTCCAATTATCTAGTGAGACATTTTGGGGCGAACGCCGTGGTTGTTTTTGATGGTTATGCTTGTACAATGTCGACAAAGGGCATGGAACAAGCCCGTAGATCTAAAGACAGGTATTCCATTGATATCAATATCTCACCCGAGTTACCAGCCACCACACCCCAATCCGATTTCCTTGCAAATGCCAAGAACAAAACCCAACTGATCGATCTTCTAATGCAGGAGCTATCTGCTATCAATATTCAGTCCAAGCAGGCCGAGGCTGATGCTGATGTACTGATAGCCGAAACTGCACTTGACATCGCTCAAGATGACAACAATGTTGTCGTTGTGGGAACAGACACAGACTTGTTAGTCATTCTTACCTCTCGAGTTCAACCAGGGTGTAATATTCACATGATGTATTCCATTACCCCAAACTTACTAGTTTCAGTTAGTGAAATAGCAACCAAAATGGGTGACCATAGAAGCAATCTCCTTGTAGCACATTCTATAAGTGGTTGTGACACTACTTCTGACCTCTTTCGAGTTGGTAAGAAGAAAGTATTCAGTACAATTGTCTCCGATGTTACTAGCGACTCACAACAGTATGTCAACACAATTTTGGCGGATGACAATACACCAAGTCCAGTAGCCGCTGCCGGGGAACAACTTCTCCTGATCTTATACGGGAGTAAAACTGTTTCCTCTCTCGACCAATATAGATATGTCACTTACAAGCGTTATGTAGCAAAATCTAAACTGAATAAACCCATCGACCTAGCCTCACTCCCACCAAGCAGCGATGCTGCACAACAACATGTCTACAGATGTTATCTCCAGGTCCAACAATGGCTGGGCACTTCGCTTCCTCCGACGGATTGGGGGTGGTCGCTAGACAATGGACTTCTTGTACCGACTGCAGCCACAAAGCCATGTGCCCCCGATAACCTACTGAATCTGATCAGTTGTGGTTGCAAGAGTGCTTGTACAAAAAGGTGTGGGTGTAAGAAGGCAGGACTCTCTTGCTCAGGTTTGTGTAATTGCAGTTCGGATTCTTGTAACAACCACAGAAACACTGTCCTGTCGGAAATTTCTGAGTTCGATGAATAATATGTATATAGGTCATGTCATTTCTGTATATTATTTATTTATTTATTTATTGGTGTTTAAGGTCACATACTTATGCACAATGGCTAATCGTGACCGTGACAGTTTGACGGGTGGAGGAAGCCGGAGTACCCGGAGAGAACCACCGAGCAACGACGAGCAGCTGTCAGCTCTCCAACATCGTAACTCTGAACTCTGCACCGCAGCACAGGCAGGGTTAGAGTGGTTGAAGACATGCGCACCATCGACGTGCAGTACGCCTCAGTACACAGCGTCATCGTGCCCCCATGTAGGCATTCGGGGTGAAGTGTCTTGCCCAAGGACACAACGCGGTTGCCGCAGGTGGGATTCGAACCGAGGACCTCTCGGCTTGCAGCCTGCACCTCTACCAACTGAGCCACCGCGCCCCCATTTCTGTATATAGCGTTGATAATAGTCAATGTAACTTAATCCATGTTGATTGATTTGTACATTCTGTAAATATTATTTATTGATTTTTGTACATTCTGTAAATATTATTTGTTGATCTAATGCTGCCAGACACAGACGTGTCTATTCGGTCCCAAGCCCGAAAATAGTTGAGTTCTCATGCTGACGAATTTTATGCCAAAAGGGGAACTCGGCCAGAAGCAGAGGGGGTCTTCCATAATGTCTATTTTGTAAGCAATGATAAAAGTCTTCAAATGGTGGTGGATTTTTTATCGTCTGTCCAACTAACATCCCGTTCTGTACTACGACCCTTTGGGCAAATCCGTTAGGAAAATCGTCATTTTTTGCGTAAATTCGATACTTTTTTGTGAATTTTCAAAAATTTTTCGCAGAAATTGTCACAGAATGCACATTTTCCTCCAGGTAAATGTATATTAGACATTATGTAGCTCGAAATACGCGTAAACAAAAAATACAGTTGGATCAATTCGAGGTTACAAAGTTCGTGCGATTTTTTTTGATTTATTTCAAACGCGTTTTCGAAAAAAGGCTGTAGAAAAAAAAGCTCAACTGGGATTTTAGGGGACTTTTGTCTAATCGTTCAGTGACATGTACTCGACATTCCCTGAAAAAATCAGCTTTCTCCGATTTTTTTCCCTAGTGAAACCTAATGTTCTTGGGCTACTTATCCATCTCATTTTCCGAAGAAAGATGAGCTGGACTAGTTTCCGCTGGAGATTGATCTATCTTCTACTAACCCTGCGTCCTCTGTCTGCTACCCGAGTGGGGAGTGTGCCGGACTGTACATGGATCGTTGAGGGGTAACAGGTTTGTGTGTCCCTTCTGATGTCCGTCTCTTCCTCCGTCTCTTCCCTTTCCGTCTTCTTCCTTTCCAGGAACTCCGACAGTCGACGGGCATCTCAGCATCTGGCGGATGGTCCCTTCCTTCTTTTCTTCTTCAATTTTCCTTGTTTTCAGTTTCCGGTGGTTAAATCAACGAGCAAGTCTGAGTCACTTGGAGGGTGACCATTGCGGGAGAGAATCCCTGACGAACGCTACCTGCTACACCTCTCCAAGAACTCTGGTTCAGATTTTCTACCACAATCCACTGCTAGGTGAATTTTGCCCTTGCTCGCTTGGATAATCCAAGTGGTAGCTTCAGCAGCCTTCAACCATACCAGCCTCTTCTGGATTTCAAATGGTAGTTCCATTTGCTCGGTGTTTACACCTCGGATTCTAGGGTGTGAATGCGATGGTGATGAACCAATAAAACTAAGTGATGAGATGACCAACTGGTTTCGCGCGCCCAAGGCGCGCTTAGACGCTTTGGGGCAAGCCCCTCTCGACCCTCTTTAACAGTAGGTGATTCTGTCCCTGTCTGAGCGTGGTAAGAAAGGAGAGTGTCTGTGTACTCAGCAACGTTTGTTTCTTCCCCTGGTTTTCTTTTTGGCTCAGGGACGGCGAAACGATTTTTAAAGTAGGGGGGGGGGGGGGGGGGGGGGCTGGATCTGGTGATGGATGGTCGTCGGTATGAGAATTTTAAATTCCAGGCCCCAAAACCCCAATTTCCATGCATCTGAGTGGATATTTTGAGATTTTTTTTAAAAACCAAAGCTGATAAATAGACCTCACCTGTATGCTTTACCGACGCTAACAGCAATTGTATTGTCCATGGAATATGTTATCTGGGGGTGGATTTGGTACTTGTATATCTGTAAGATTACGATCTACTTCAGTTAACCGATTTTTTAACAGACTGTATATATTTCAGCGTTTGCTGCCACAAATGCAAACTATGATCCGAAATCCATCGAAACTGAACCAGTTTAAGTTGGACTTCCTCATTGGCTCCACAGGATGTGCCGCGAAGCATTTTTAGAAGATTGATAGGTTTAGTTGCTTTTGTGGCGATATTATTGGTATGATTATTGAGGGTCAAATTTTGATTGATGGTGATACCGAGGTGTCTCTGTGCATCCAGGGAGGACTTCATCCAGTAGTTTCAGGTTTTTAACAAGGTTTTCATAATTGGAGATTGCTAGCCGGGAAAAACTCAGAAGGTGTTAACCCTTTACCCAACGGAGACGATATCAAAATTTATTATTTAAAATATCATTTTTTTACATTTTTCAAAAAATTTCAACAAAACCATATCATGTGACCTCTCGTTGGAACGAGCTCGACGAGCTCGTTCCAACGAGGGGTCACATGATATGGTTTTGTTGAAATTTTTTGAAAAATAATATTTTTTCAACTGCTGAATTTGCATATTACGCGGGCGGATGCGGGCGATTCGTTGGGTAAAGGGTTAAGGTATTGATTGGGTAATGGTCAGGTGGGAATAGTGTGTATAAACAAGGTAATTCCAGAACAAGATTTTTGATGAATATGCCTTATCTACCCCTACCCCTACACCCACCCCACCCCACATACTCTGAGTTTTCCTCTCAAATAAATGAAGTATAATTTAGATTAGTCGCGTTTACAGAACCAGCACAGGATAATCCACAATTTATTTTGCAAAAGGCTATGGTTCAGCCTGAGGATACCACTATATACAGTTAACGTGTAGAATTATGAACTCATAAGCAAGTACACAGTGTGTCTGCGACATTACAAGGGTGTCACTGTGTTATTGATGCTGTGACAACCCTGTAAAATGCCACAGTTACGCTCTGTATTTTCGGGAAAGTATAATTTCATGGTGTTGTGGAGCGTGGCTGTGGGTGTGTTTGTAGTAGACAGAGTAATTCCCTTTAATCTCGATTTAAACTGGGCTTGAGTTTATCTATGAAAAATCTTTCCGTCCCTGAGAGTTCTTTCATCGTTGCATTGAATGAATGGGAAAATTTTAAAACCTGTTTTTTTCCTTTGTTACAGACGTCGATATGTTCACCCATGTAAAGTTTTCTTGAGTTTTCGTATTTAATGTGTTTTTTGTGACCAGAAACTATTTTCGGAGGTAATTACTTTTCCCATACAATATATATTTCTTCATAAATGCATATTATAGCACCCAAGTACATCTAGCTTAGAATAGTTTCAAAATGGAATGTTCTAACTTTCAAATTCAGTTTTAGGACATAAAATATTTACATATTTATTACTACCCATACGATTTTCGTTAGTTTTTCCACAGGGGCTTTTCAAGTTTTTTCATATAAAACAGTGTTTTTACCTTTTGGGGTTTTTATTTTCCGTACCCCATGTTACACACGGAATGTGATGCGACATTCATTGATATATCTTCTAGTTCCGAGAAAGTTTGCACTGCTAGTATGAAATTGCAGAGGCTATCTCGAAAAAGTTCTTGCACAACATATTTTGTATTCATTAAACGAAGCAATGTCGATATGCTAATCGCGTTCAAATTTTGAAGCGATCGAGAAGAGAAGATTCGCTTGGATGGAGGCGCGTTCGATTAGACAAACTCGAAACTGGGGTGAAAATGGAAATAGAAATGGATCTCTCTCTCTCTCTCTCTCTCTCTCTCTCTCTCTCTCTCTCTCTCTCTCTCTTCCAGCTAACGGCGTCCATCGAAACGACAATTTCACACAAAAACGATCCCCATTCTCCCATTTGCTTCTTTTCATGCATGATTTTCTCGGCATGAATTGGTCTACTCCCAAATAATGAATGTGGACTCTTCCTGTTGCTGTCATTGAATTGCCATGGACGATACCACCAGGTTCAAAAGGTTAACACCACAAATAAGTATGTTTATTTAAATATTTTCGTGTTTTTTCCATCAAAACTGGTTTGTTGTTTCAAAGAAGTCAAAAACCCGACGTATGGATGTGGGGAAGATAACCAAACCCGATTTCTCCAACTGTGATGGCCCAAGTTCCGACTTATAAAATATTCCAACTGCGTCATCAAGGAATGCCTTCGTCGAAGGATAATTAGTGGGTCGGGATTATAGTTCAAAAGTCAAGAGTTCTTGAAAACTTATTTGTGGATAAATACATATAGTAGTCGTGCGTCCTACCTTCTTTTTTGATTTGGACGTACTGTACTTCAAGTTGGTTATGCTCGGTCCCAATAGTCCGACCGGGCACTGAAGACTTCAGTCTGATCTAATCTGAGGGTAAATAAATACACTGTAAAACATATAGCCACCTAAACATGAGGTATAGGAGAATTTATTAAGCAAAAGTTTGTGAGATTGTTCAGCAGAATGTCGTACATCAAATGTCAAGGGGACAAGAGCAAAACAGATCAATATTAGACATTAATGAAACACAGAGCAATATACGCACTGGAATTACAGTTTTGTAAATATCCCTCGCTTAAAGCATCCGAGCCGAACAGGAACAACCAGGGACAAATAAACCTCCTAATTCGTTAAAGGAAAAAACCCTGGAAACCTGCGTCCGACGTCATGCAGGGAAGTGCACTTGATAAAGAATAAGCTCAATATAAAAACAAGAAAATTAAAACTTGAACGTTTGCTCCAATCGAGAGACTGTCTGGGAATGACTTCAGCGACACTCTCGCTCAAACACATTTCGTGCGTAACGCTCTGCGTATTATCACGGGTGACCGCACCGAGATCAAATCTCATCTAATAAACTAACCCAAGTCGAATCGACAAGACAATATTTTCTCGCTATTCTTCGAAACGCGAGAAAAGTACATTTGTATGACCGACTCTGTTTGTGTGTGTTTGTCAAATTATGTCTCATATATTTATTTATTTATTGGTGTTTAAGGTCACATATTTCTGCACAATGGCTGGCTAATCATGACCTCGACAGTTTTAAGGGTGGAGGAAGCCGGATTACCCGGAGAGAACCACCGAGCAACAGCGAGCAACTGTCAGCTCCCCAACATACTAAATCCACACAAGCAGGGTTAGCATTGATTGAAGACAGGTGCACCATCGACGTGCAGTACGCCTTAGTACACAACGTCACCGTGCCCCCACGTGGGCAATGGGAAATTATGTCTCATAAAATAGTACTTGATTCCTAATTGGCATCAGCGAATATGTTACTGACACTCCAATCCAAAAACACCCCTACCTCTCCTCACCCTTAGTTTAACCCTTTACCTAACACGAAAAGCAGACGCCACTTGCAAATAAAATTCTTGTAGCAGTATTGTTTTTTTAGTTTTTGCCTCAAAAACATAGCTTATGACTCCCTCATTGGAACGAGCTCGTTGAGCTCGTTCCAATGAGGGGTCATAAGGTATGTTTTTGTGAAAAAAAAATGAAAAGGTAATAAAAACTGAATGGAGAATTTTGCCGGTTTTGGCTATTACGTTGGGTAAAAGGTTAAACAATATTTATTCAACATGTTTAAAAGACATAAAGAACAACATAGCAGATGGTGGATCCGACAGAAAGCTAAAAAAACCTTATAATACAAGGTCGTTTCCACCCTCAGTTACGCACCCGACAAGACGGAATTGTGGAGGAGTATGTACTCTGACTAAATTTTAAAAGGACCTTTTAACCTATTTCTTTCTAGGAATTAGCATCAAATTGAAATACATTCACCGAACTGAAGTGATATGATTTTTTAATCTCCTAGAATGGCGATGGATTTGATCCTGAATACACTGAATTGACAATGCTTCGTTTCCGTACTATGTAACTTAGAACAAGACATAAGTGTTTTGCACCAAAGTCATTGCTTATAAGTATCATTTATGAGAACACTTTCTCCTGCCGGATCTGTGTTCACAATTTGCATTTATTGTACATAATACAATAAGATAATTGAACTATGAAGAGCTTCGCGAAATCGCCCGAGTTTTGCGTGTAACGTGTGCCGAACTCTCTCATTTTATGACCTGATTGAAAATCTTCACGAAATGCGGAACATCCTGAAATAATTTGATGAATTTCACGCAACTCGAAAAAAAAAACACTTTCATAATGACGTCAACCGACATAGAGTGTCCATCTGTTCACAATGTTTGCGCAATGTGAAGAAAACATCATGGCTGGCCTGGACAACTGGGCTTACATTTTAAGTTATTCTGACGGGTCCGGGATTCTGAGTTCTTATTTTTTTTATTTTTTTTATTTTTTTTTTTTTTGGGGGGGGGGGGGGGTGGGAGTCGGGGTCGGGATATTTTAATCACAGGTCACGATGTGAAGCATTCATCCCTCGGCATGCGTGGCGGCGAGTTAGTTTGGAGCGTGCTTTGAAAATGGAAGGTCAACCCCTCCACCCTCCCGATGGTTTCTTCGCAGGAACTGTTGTAGTAAGTGTCGAAAACCGGGCTTTGTCGTTGCTGGGGGAAATATATTCACGCCGCGCATTCAGGCAAAAGTCAAGGAGTGTCGCCTGAACACGTGCGTGAACGTATGTCTCACCGTGACAAACCCGTCCGTTTCACTTTTGTTGGGATGGTTCTTATCCTGAAGGGGTCAATGACTTTTCCTCGAAAAGCATAAATGAACATGGGTTCATGAAAACAAAAAATTTAATACATACATATATAAATAAATATGGTAATTTGTGACTCACATGGAATCCAATGAAAAAGAGAAACAAAACGTCAATCACACCCACCCACACAGTTTTCGAGTCACTTGCGGGCCGGCATTCTCTACTGTCGCTGGTTTTCCTTCCTTCCCACTGGTGTTTGGACTTTGGTCGCCTTTTCACCTTACTCCTTCATTGCCGTCGCACGGCCACTAACGTATTGTCACTTTACCGGACGCCTTTGCTCTAACATGTGACGGAATGTCACGCTATCACTGCCGTCGCACGGCCACTAATGTATTGCCACTTTGCTATATCGACTTCCCTCTAACGAGTGACGGAATGCCACACTTACACTGCCGTCGCACGGCCACTAGCTTGTTGTCAATTCACTGGACGCTTTTCACTCAAGCAGTCGACACCAATAGGGTTAAACGCCCCCCCCCCCCCTCCATCTCCATTTATCACAGAATAATGTTCATACAGACAAAGCCTACCCCGCCCATGTATGGCTTGTCTTCTACAACAGATGCAACTAGCTCTCTGAGCTCGTACTTCGTGTTTCTGATCCTTTTCTTATATGTGGCCAAACAATTTGGCCGACGACTGCCTCTATTCTAAATATGAGTTATGTGGCTCCCGTACACTACAGCGTGCCTTTACTCTCGCACCGACGCGGCACCTCCTTTAACCTATAGCACGGGACATCCCCAGCTCCTACGATCCACAGCCTTACCCGTCGTCAGACTGAAATTAATTTTTCGAGAACATCCCCCCTCCCCGAAATTTATTTCGATAGCCAGAACATCAATTCTCAGGTTAATTGCTTCTCTTGAACTTGGCCGCACAGGTCGATCTTAATTTAATATTCGTTTTGAAGTTCCTTTGAAAGTCACGCATTTAAGTATATCCTGACATTCGGTGACAGGCTAGATACGAAATATGGGGATGTGTGTCCCAAACAGGTGCAATGTACTGTTTTTACAACAATTACCTGTTAACTAGCTATAATTGCACAGATAATGACTGCAGGAAATGACTGGTCTCTCTTTCTTTTAATCTCTTATCAGACCGCCCATTAACCCTTTACCCAACGAAGACGATATCAAAATTTATCATTTTAAATATCAATTTTTTAAATTTTTAAAAAAATTTCAACAAAACCATATCATGTGACCCCTCATTGGAACGAGCTCAATGAGCTTGTTCCAATGAGGGGTCACATGATATGGTTTTGCTGAAATATTTTGAAAGATTTAATTTTTTCAACTGCTCAATTTGCATATTACGCGGACGGATGCGGGCGATTCGTTAGGTAAAGGGTTAAGGCGTTAAACAGAAATGCGGTAATGGACATACAATTCCATGCTTAATTAGCAGCGCTTGAATTATTGCTGGTCTGTTCAAGTGACAAATCGGTTTTCGGGGTCCGCCATATACCTATCTTTATGCTTTACATTTAGCCCGAGGGATAAAGATTATCAAAACAAAAAATACACTTTTAAACAAGAAAATCGCAACTTCAAGCTATAACTTTGACAGTAAGCATATGGTATGGCATACACACAGAACTACACGCGTGTGTGAATGGGTTAATCGATGTGGCACGAGTGCCAACGCGGAAGGATAGAACGAGAGTCCGCAGTGCCTTCGCGTCTATAAAAACAATTATTAGAAGGACACTGAGCAATCCATGAAACGAAAACGGTGAAATTCTTTGGTGTTCAGATTGATGAAAACCTAACCTTTAAAAACCACATCTCCAAGGTAAGCTTGAAAGTAACCAAGTCTATTTGGGTCATAAACAGAGTCAAAAAGATCTTCCCATTAAATACACTAAAGGCACTTTACTGGTCCAAAGTCATTTAATGTATGCAAGTATGGGAAGACTCACCGGTAACAAACAAGCTGTATATCTTACAAAATCGGGCTATGCGAGCAATTAACAATAAAAAGTATAACTCTCACACTGAGCCGCTTTTTAAGAGGAATAAAATACTTCAGCTCCGAGACCTGTACAAATTAAATGTCGTTCTGCTTATGCATGATTGGATCAACAAGGCATTAGATAGTCTCTATACTCTCAACCCAAACGATCGAGACAGATTTACTAGGCAAACTGATATGATACCTAGGCTCAAACCACAAACCCAATTTTCGGCAAATCTACCACTTCATACATTTCCGATAATTTGGAACGATGTTGACTCCGAGACCCAAAAATACTCGATAAACGTATTTAAAAAGAAAGTTTCCCAAAGTCGCAAGTGTCACTTGCACTAACAGAACTCACTGTGAATGTATAGAAACCCTCGAGGGCGGCTTGCAACAGCAACAGGAAACAAATTCTCCTGCCAACTGAAGTGACGATTTCTGGCCTCTTACAGAGTAACGCCACTCTTAGTATCGTTTGTTTTCTTCTCTCTTTTCATAGTTCTCTGTATATCCTATTCAGTGGGCCTATGTCTTATTATTGATGGCAAAGCCCCAACACGGGCACACGTATGTATAGTATCCATACAACAGTGGAGATGTGACCATAGCAATTTATTCATCCACTGTTGTCTCGATCTAGTATAATGATTATATATATCTCTTAGTGCAAGAATTCTGTTTCGGGTGATAAATGTAATATTGCATCTAGCTCAAAGTTTCATAATTTAATTCAAAGCCAATTTAATACACGAACGTGAGCCTCTTCGCCTTTACCTCTCCTCTCTTATCCCTCCCTGACTCACCCTTGTACTATCCAACTGTTAAGACCGCCTCATTTCCCAATACTTTCAACCTCTTTTTCTTCTTCTTTTTGTACCTTAAGATGGGTGACACAAATACAGCCAGCTGACTACGTCACCTCCTAGCAGAAAACAAATTGAAAGTGTTGAACTCAAGTCAGTGTGAATAACTCAATGTATTGATATTTAATATTATCCATCGTGTAAAAAAGTTGTACTATAATTTTTTCTGCAAATAAATTCATTCAAAATTCATTTGACAACTATCAACAAAAAGAACACATTTTATCGCCAACCAAATTTGCGGGGGGGGGGGGGGGTGGGGGTGGGGGGGGGGGGGGTTACTATTACGTCCCTGAGTTCCAATGTGTTCTATGTGTCTAACTGGCACATAGAACATATTGGAACCCAGGAGACAATTTTTTGCTCTCGGTAGTGATTCAAACTGTAATTACGATGCACAATTTGTAGAAAATTCCAGTGAAATTTCGTTATTTAAAAATAGTCCGAGGACAATTTCTGTTCGGCACATATATGCGGAACGGATTTTCATTTTCCACATAATTAAATGTTGCTGCAGATGGGCTTTTCCGGGGCTTGCCTTGAGTCGGGGCTGTTCAGCCCAGCCCCCAGGATCAGCCCCGAGGAGCACTTGCTGGGGGCTTTTTTTCAAGCCCCGACATTTTCCCCCAAAAAGCACTAACAATAATGGACAAAATGGAAAATCAGCCCCGAAAAGGCCCCGACCTCAATATGTGGGGCACTTATTTTAGGCCCCGACCATTTTACTCAAGGCGAGCCCTGCTTTTCATAGAACAGGCGCGTAATAAAATCCCTGATAACACATCGTGGACATCTTTTACCTCCAGTGGTCGGTGTCCATGCGTCGTTGCCGTAATATTGATCCCGCGGTCTCGTTTCTTCTAAACAAATATTGGCTTACAAAAAAGAGGCGCCGGATGTGTCCTGCCCCCAGATCCGCAAATGCCACCCCCCCCTGTCTGTCTGTCTGTCTGTCTGTCTGTCTCTGTCTGTCTGTCTGTCTGTCTGTCTGTCTGTCTGTCTGTCTGTCTGTCTGTCTGTCTGTCTGTCTGTCTGCCTGTCTGTCTGTCTCTCTCTCTCTCTCTCTCTCTCTCTCTCTCTCTCTCTCTCTCCCTGTGTTTGTATGGGGTCTTAACCAATTGCCCAATGTAGTAGTCATACACCAATCTCCATTCACATTTCACTACTTCAGCCACCAAAACATGAATTTTGACTGTCGAAGAGAACGAGCTTGTTCCAGTGAGGAGGTAACCAGATAAGTTGACCACCAACACCATCTTACCCTTGATGTCAGCACAATTTCCATAATTCGGTTTGTAGGTGTTGTGCATAATATAATAAGTTCGTAGTGCATAAAAAATAGAATTGGGCAAGTCTGAACGAGCATTTGCGTCGCGAAGATGACCGATTGGAAAAGTTGGGGAGCGTTTAAACCTAATTTATCCCAGCTATCATAACTCAAGTCACGCCTGATAAAATATTCCGACTACATCATCAGGCCATGCCGATTTTTTTTGTAAAGAGCAATTTTGAAACTAAGTTATCTTTTTCATCGACGAAGATTCCTGTTTTTGGTCCATTCACCAACGTTTAGGTTAATGGCAGCAGTTAGAAATTGATTGATTTATAAGAGAATGGCGCAGGGATCAAATTGTCATTATTTCTGTCCGAACTTACATGCGCCAACAAATGAGCCACCGCACTCCCATACAAGTTGGAGGGTTGGACCCTGTTAATCTTCGAAATTCCACTCGATTCGAAATCGTTCCGATGATTCTATTCAATTCGATGCGAATCCTGCTAATTCGGACATTTTTTAAATCGACGGGACGTTCTCAAAACCCCACCCAGTGCCCCTTTTGGACGCTTCTTCTGTCATCAGGTCTCCTGTTCAGGAGACCTGATGATAGAAGAAGAGTTCAAGGATCAAGGAAATTCCGCTTCCGAAATCACTTTGGTTTCATCCTAGAATCTTCCGATTTTTTGATTGACTTTCCTGAACAGACGAGTCCTCACCGACTGAAGTACTTGAGTGAAGAATGACAATATTAACGGTTGTCATTGCTCCATAACAACGTATTCACCTATAGTTGCAGTGTCAACGGCACTGATTCTTTAGAAGGGTTGTTTGTCAAGACTTATGATGAGATCAATACATTCCACAGTTACTGTAAAAAATACCCAGAATGTTGGGCTGAGTCTCGGCTTGTTGACGTTATTGATTGTGCAATAGTGCTAAACGGTACAGCTGTGGTACCAAGCCAAACGAAATCGTGTTCAAAGTCAAAACAGAACCGTTACTTGAATGGAGAAAATTTCTGCGAAACCACTGCATCGCGTTTATGTAGGCCTACAGTGTGTTGAATTAAACAGCAACCCTGAAGTTCTTCAGCTGGGATTAAATCAGCTGGTATTAAAAGTGAAACAGAATAATGATTTTGTTTATCGATCAAGACCAATCGCTGGCCACACGGAACCGCCAACATGTGATATCGAAGCAGGCCGTCAATTCTCGATGCCGGCTGCATGGGGAGCTCGTCGAAAATTTCCAACATCTTGTCGATGGATGTCGTGCTTTGGGACATGCGCTATATACCTGAGCGTGACGGCAATATGACACTTTTTATCACCTACGTCATCCATGTGGTTTTTACGCCGAGGTACTTCCACGGTATGAACCGCGGAGCACGAGCAGAGCGTCATGGAAAATGCGGATTTCATACTTTGTGGAAAGGCAATTTACATCATAAGACAGCTTACAACCAACATGTCTGATCTTGTCCTATTTACAAAAAACAATAAAGTTCATATATTTTATTGAGTTTAGTGTTTCTTTTAATACAAATGCTCAGAACAACATACGAGAGAAGCATATCAAATCTACTGACATCGCGTATTGGATGACTAAGTTGCATTCCATGTATCAGGCAACCAAACTCCCCCATTGTCCTCTGTACATTTGGCTCAATGCATTCTGGTTTGTTACGGAGTATCAGAAGCGTGCCTGGTTTCACTGCAAAGAGGCAGCACATACAGTGGACTATGCAGAAAACGACAATGTTGGGGAATCTACATATTTCACTTTAGATTATTGGCATGTACAAGTGGGCAAGGCTTTCTGGGAGCACTCCCATTCGCTGTTTGAACTGTGTATAGAGAGTGTGAGGGCAGTGGACTGATGACTGGGCCTTGAATGGCAGCTAAAGTTATGAATGTGCCAGGATAACTCGATCCGAATTTACTGTTTCAGTATTTGTGTGCACATGTAAATATTTAAGAATAACAATGACCTGATTTCAGCGTAAATAATAGAAAGCCCTGTCAGTAACCTGAACAGAATTATAGGTTATGACACGTTTTTTGTCATAATTTTGTGCATCAAACTGAGGTCGACCATCGGTGGTGTAACACGATCGTGGTGTTCCGTTTATAACCGCTCGATAGAATCAATGATGGTGTTCAGAATGCCACAGAGTACCCATGGACGGCGCATGTGTAGACGTATATGTGAAGGAAAAGACCACAAATAAAACAATGATTGAAATGAAAAATATTAGATCGAAGATATTTCGCATGTTGACAACCATGCTAACGAAATGCATTCGGCACGTGTGGAAGTAGGCCAAACTTGGATCCTAATGCCGTAAAATAATAGTTCGGTGTTTTACGAACTTCACCAAAGATTTATTTTGCGGCCATGGGGCACAAGTTTGAACTAATGTGAAAGTACATTTTTGTACAAATTCTGCATGCACTTAGGCCTTTGAAAGTATCTTAACGTACAGTACAGCCGCCGTGGATAGGTCGTAATCCAAGAATGGGCAGTGATGTCCACGCATGCGTTTATCAGGTAATAAAAATCATCATCAGCAAAATTGTAATTAATGACTCACCGAGTGATACCCGGTGCTTCATTAATAACATTTTTGATGAGGTGCAGGCTGCAAGCTGAGAGGTCCTCGGTTCGAATCCCACCTGCGGCATCCGCGTTGGGCAAGACACTTCACCCCCATTGCCCACGTGGGAGCACGGTGACGTTGTGTACTAAGGCGTAATGCACGTCGATGGTGCACCTGTCTTCAACCAATGCTAACCTTGCATGTGTGGAGTTAGTATGCTGGGGAGCTGACAATTGCTCGCCGTTGCTCGGTGGTTCTCTCTGAGTACTCCGGCTTCCTCCACCCGTAAAACTTTCGAGGTCATGATTAGCCACTGTGCAGAAATATGTGACCTTAAACACCAATAAATACCAATAAATAAATAAATAAATAAATAATTCCTATAATAAGTGTTTGGAATCTAATATTATTGTGTTTGTGGAAATATTGGCCATGCGTGGAAAGTGACCAGTCCACGGCGGTGGTACTGTATTGGTGCATTTTGATCTCAGATTATTTTAGAAATTAGATGACGTGCGTGGATAGTGACCTGCTGATCTATCAGTACCAACAGTTGTCGTAAAGCAAAGAATTTATATTTATTATCAGCCGCTTTATTTTAATTGAATGTATAATAAAACTCACTATAAATAACATGTCACACAAGCATGAGGGGGGCGGCTCCCCCTTCCACCACAATATTTGTTTCCAATCAAGGCCTTTTCATCTCGAATGGAGTCCTAGATATCAATTCACTTTTGCTTGTAATAATGCACATTATTATGAGGCAAGATTTGATACTTGGATGTGTGTCACACACAGTCGGTCAAACAAATGGAGGTCTGCAGTTCCCGAATCGGGCCGTTTGTGGCCACTCTGGAGTACCGTGTTAATTAAATAAAAAGTTGTGTCACTACTACTACATGTATCTAGAGTGTTTTTTTAACTATAATTCTGACTTACTAATATCCCATCTACATCATCAAGGCAATCATTCCGCAACGGCAAACCATGATGATGTTCAGTTAAAACTAGAAGTCCTGTCATGAAATGCGCACAAATAGCACGTCGATCTGCGAGTTAATCTACGCGTTATGACCATAGTAAGGCTATCAAATTCTGTACAGAAGCAATGTTTCAGCCACTGGACCTTCGGGTAACCCGGAGGTCCATTGGCAGAAACATTGCCTGTGTTTGATATGAGTAACCAGGTGAACCTGCCGTGCTTTGGGTGCCATTCGATATCGCAATTGCGCGCAATTCCTACGCGCAATTAAGCCTTCATAAGCGCACAGTTCATGACAGGACTTCTAGTTTGAACTGTAGGTGGAATATTTGATCAGCAGGGACCTAAACCATCACAGTCGGCACAATTCAGGTCTATACTCCACCCTTCGCGAAGCTTCATGACAGGACTTCTAGTTTGAACTGTAGGTGGAATATTTGATCAGCAGGGACCTAAACCATCACAGTCGGCACAATTCAGGTCTATACTCCACCCTTCGCGAAGCCCTTTCACACAAGTCATGTTCCGATGATTTATCTCACAATCAGGGTGTTTTTGCACTGTTACGCAACTAAAGTTTAATGTATCTGGGCCCTTGTTCCGAATCCGTATCAAGGGCCCCTGATACAAGCGCGTGATTCTGCTGTTTCCAGAACAACGGCATTAATATCATTTTTCGATCGCTTCGCGTTTTTCCCTTCAGAGAAAACAATATTAGGTGAGGCGAAGCCGAACCTAATATTGTTTTCTCTGAGCCGTATATGACACTGTATCTGCCAACTAAACGCCATGTAACGTATTTATTATGCACGGCATGCTAAAATGTCACTGGGAAAGTTAACTCAACGAATAGTTAAATTATGCGCACTTTTCGGCATCTTGGGCTGTTTTGTAGCCTATTATTGGGATTTTCCCGAACGCTCGAGTCGAGGCTTTTCTCTTGAACTTAAAGAATTAGCTTTCGCTATGAAATGTGGAAAACTCCACTTCAATAAACGATGAACGGCATATTTTAAAATATAATAAACCTTTACACCAAGAGGGATATTATTTAATTCACCAGTAATTATTGCAAAAGTAGCAACCAAATTCACGTTGACGAAACACACAGTTGCTCCACTTTGCAAGACTGTATTCAGTAAAGTGAATCCCAGTGACGTAATTTTCTCTGAAGTGTAACGTCATCACTGACCTCAATATAGAGATCAATGAACGCTCTTCTATTTGCGTCTATCCATCGATAAGGCAAATGAAAAAGTTCCTCTTAAAAAAGTTTTATAACACATTTTGTGGTCAATATTGTGAGATAAATTTATCATCACCACAGTGTGTGTCTCCGGAAATTCTGATCAAGTCTCGTTGTAGGCACAGAATCGCGTTTTTCCATTCAGGGCTCGTCGAAATACTGTTCTGTTCCTACAACTCGACTTGATCTGAATTCCCCGAGACACACGCTGTGGTGATGATCTGTGTGTAATGACTTAGATGGTGCAGTGGTTCATTGGTTAGCACGTAAGACGTAGAACCTGTGATCAAAAGGTTGCTGGTTCGGTTCTGATACGCACCACATGCATTACGTACTTCAGCAATACCCTTAACTCTTAACCCGCTAAATATTTCAAGTTTTCATCAAATCTTCGCTGCAGCCATGACTAGATCTGATGAAAAATTCATCTACATTTAACTCAGGAAATCATTGGTGAAAATATCCATTCTGTTTGAGTAAAGTTGATTAAATGTGCCAAAATTATACTTATTTTAGTGGCAAGAGAAATCCTGTCCTTATCAGAAATATCCACCAGCAGCATGTAAGGAGTTAAACCTGAACTACTCAAATGGGAGGCGCACATGTTACCTTCAACCAATGCGATATGCACTCAAGCTTCATTTGAGCTCGGTGAATACACTGGAATAAATAATAATAATAATAATAATAATTATAATTATATACACTTTTATATAGCGCCAAAATTATAGTTCAGAAGATATAGAACCATATTCTAAGGCACTGTACATGTTACTGAGCTCGTGCAAATATACAAATGTAATATATACAGTATCTTACAGTCCACCACATCATTTATAGGCTTTTTGAAACAGGCATGTTTTGAGATCTTTCTTAAAAATGTTGACATTTGACAGTCATTTTGGGTGTTCTGGTACATTATCCCACAAGTGAGGGCCAGCAAATGAGAATGGCCTATCTCCAAATGTCTTACACCTATGTTTGGAACATGTAGTAGCATTTTTCCATCGGACCTCAGGTTGTATTGACACACATTCTTGGTATTAAGGAGTTCTTCTAAATAGGCTGGCGACGTGTCGTTTTGTGTCTTAAAACAACGTCTGATAACCGCTTACCAACCATCTATGATTCTCAACGGGCACACCGGTTCCTCCACGTGCCTTGCGAATCATCCGCAAACAAAAAAAAAAATAACTGAGAGATTTTTATGCACTACGCTTTGAGAATTCTGCAAATTTGCCCTTCATGAATATTTACCGGTGTGGTTTACTGAAACCAAGAGAGACGAAAAAGAAATCTGTCATTTTTCCGTGCACTAGAAGTGTAATTGTTATTACACATTGACTAATTTAACGAAAGATATGTACAATTTCAGTTAACATCTTGCACATGTGATCTATTCTGCATGTGCTTTGCATGACATTGTGTTGCAAGAGCCACACGTAGAGACGCTACAGAAAACCAATTAAAGCATGGTTTTAAGTTTCACGATTGATATGACAGAAGGTATTTTCTCCTTGTGAGATTAAATGCGACAAGAATATCTATCCTCAAACCAAAAAGATCAGTGAAATACTGCTGCTACAACACAATCGCCGTGGATTGGTCGTAAGCCACACGTGGGCAGTGATGCCCACGCATGCGTTTACCAGTTAATAAAAATCATCATCAGCACAATTTTAATTATTGAAGCACCGGGTTGTAACCGGTGCTTCATAAATTAAATTTTTGATGATTATGAACCCATTGCCGTTTCTCAATCTTTGGCGTTAATGACATGCAAGGTCAGAGGTTGCTTCGGGTAAACACTTCGATCAGACTATCTGTCAAGACTGTCATACATGCGATAGAAACAAACAAAATGTTTCGCTTGAAACGAGAAAATTAGTTTTCCTGAAGTAATATTCTTTCGTTGACATTATAAATTACATTTTGAATTTCTGTGCATTGGAAAAATTAATGCAATAGGAATTTCAGTGTAATTAACTCTCTTAAGCCAAAACATGTAAAAAAAAGGTTACAGAATACATGTAAATTATCACTCAAAGAGTCAAAATAGGAGGTAACTTAACCCTTTACCTAACCTGAAAAACAGACGACACTTGCAAAAATAATTCTTGAATAACTAATTTTTTTCATTTTTTGTCTCAAAAACATAGGTTATGACCCCTCGTTGGAACGAGCTCGACGAGCTCGTTCCAACGAGGGGTCATAACCTATGTTTTTGAGACAAAAAATGAAAAAAATAATGAAAATTAATTGGCAATTTTTGAGAACAGCGCTGGCCGGTTTTGGCCGTTACGTTAGGTAAAGGGTTAACTACAATAAATTGGGAATCCTGCTACTTCTGTTCTACACTGATAATACAAGAATCTTACATCATTTTCTGGTAAGCTCTCTGTTAGAGATTCACAAAAAGGATGTCCGATTCTTGTGTCATTAGTATAGGAAACATTACATCTATAGTTTAGACCGGTAGTGTTTATTCTTCAACTCATTTTGACATGTACTGTATGTGGACAAAATTTTATTTAGACACGCGACACCGCTACTAGAATACGATTTTCACCTTGTAGGGACCACGCCCCCTCCCCAACCTCTTCCAGTTGGGACATCTGTCCGTTATGCTTGGAATTTTTTTGTATTGATTGGTTATTTGGATTCTCAGAGTTTGAATTGTCACTAATCTTCGTGTCGCTTGAGTGATCTATCGTCGGTTTGTCACTCGTCAACAAAAAGAAAAACCGTGATGCTGAATCTGCCCTCGCTTGTGGGAAGGGCTTCATCGCGGTATTCATTTAACGAAAAAATCAATATTATTTTGCTCTGTCCATTAAATGGGGTGTTGAAAGTATGTTATTTTCTCTATCTTTATCAGTGTCTTTATTAGTAGTCAATTGAAAACGCACATTTTCTCGTTTCAAGCGATATATTTTGTTTCTTTTTTCACATGTATGACAGCTTTACAGATAGTCTGATCGAAGTGTTTACCCGAAGCAACCTCTGACCTTGCATATCATTGACGTCAAAGATGGAGAATCGGTAATGGGCTTATTCCTAAAACTTGTGTTTGGAATCTAATATCATTGCGACCGTGGAAGTATTGCCAACCCGTGGAAAGTGACCAGTCCACGGAGACTGTACTATACGGTACTTATGTACCCACAGCACTTATATAATCACATTACTTATGTAATCACAGTACTGAAAGTTCGAAAAAAATGCCGAGGGAAATAACGTTGGGCGTCGATCCCCCACACCCATGCCCCTGCTTCCAGGCAATACCCTCAGCTTTTGTAACTATGGAGATGCTAATACGAAACAAAAAAACGCATCTTTCAATTTTCCTGCACTCCGCCCAAACTGTGACAATGGTAAGCTTTCATAACTGAATTCGATCAATATGCTCATATGTGAATACATTCCCGCAGTTTTATCTTTTTCTTTTCATGAATGTTCACCCACGTTGTCTTCAGTTTCGCAATACAAAGTAACAGCTGGAATGTTTGAACAAATGAAGTTTCGTGAACAACAGGCAGAGATTGTAGGTCCTCTGAGTTGCAGCACCTTGAGTCACAACTGATACTTTAGTACATATAGGAGAATACACTACATGATTGTGGTTAAATTTTTGATGCAGTAATATTTGGCAGAAAAATGCGTCCCCTGAATTGCAATGTGTTCTATGTGCCTACCGGCACACAGAACGCATTGGAACTCAGGGGACGAATGGCAAAACAGGAATATCTGACAGACAAAGGCGAAATTTACATTCATCTTCGCGACAATGCCAGAAAATCGAAGTTTTTTGCCAGAAAGTAGTAGACACAGAAGTGGACAGGAAAGAAGGGGACACTCTTCTCATCCTCCCATAATCACGTGCAAAAGCTTATATATAGAAATCACCTTTAAGAGATTCAATCTCTAAACTTAAAGGTAATTGGTGCCAACTATCTATATTTGACATTTTCTTCCAGATGCTTTCTCTCAGAACGATGTATTATTGTTGAGAGAGATAGCAGATGAGAAAAATCCGGGTGCATTCTGGTCTGCATCTTATTTTATTGTCAATAAATAAATAAATAAATAAATAAATAAATAAATAAATAAATAAATAAATAAATAAACCCCACATCATTCGTCAATTTTGCAATTGTCGGAAATTCGAAGTCCTGTAAATTGGAAGAAGAAGAAAATTTCAAGTCGGGCGCTGGTGGAATTTTTCCAAACATTTTTAAACTTTGAACAAAATATGGAGTTTTTAGACTGAAAAGTAGTGAAAGTCTTCCAGTATTGAGTGAAAAGTCGAAACAATCCCCCAAATATTAATGTGTAGTTGGATTATGTGGAAATCAAGAGCCTCGGTTCAATAATTTACAGTCAAGCAGTTGAAAACAATTTTTTTCAAATTATTTTTAAAAAAAAAACATATCATGTGACTCTTCATTAGAACGAGCTCGTTCCAATGAGAGGTCACATTATATGAGTTTTGTTGAAATTGTTTGAACACTTTCAAAAAAATATTAAAATGACAAAATTTGATGTCGTGTGTGTTGGTTAAGGGGTTAAAACCTGTAGTTGGAAAATGTTGACTCTGTTCCTGGGTGGGGAGGAAGGTGCTAATGGAATTTATCCTGTTGGGAATTTTGTACTGGTAGGTGGAATTTTACCTACGGGGGGAGGGGGGAGGGGGGCGCAATTGAAAATTTAGAGGGGCCCTCTCCCCATCCGAGATCTCTTAGCAAAGTCCTGAGATGAGGCCACAAACAAAAGATTTACAGTCTGGATCAAACGTGTCACAAAGATCCAGTGTAAGATACACTATACCATTAACATGACATTCATAAAACATCTGTCTTTTGACAATTTACAGAAAACACTCTTGTAACACAATTCAGTGTCACTACTGTGACTGAAGAACAATGTTCGCCTCCCATCCTAAGCACAAATTATTCAATACGTGTATCGACTATCTTAGAGAGGACTAAGCAAGCTTTTCAGCTTGAGCATAATAATTATCAGTAAAGACTCCAGAAACCGCCCGGTTTCCTAGAAGTCTGCCTCAGTGTTTTGTTAACAACATTTAGCTCTCCAGTCCAATCACAAACTCACATTTATATTGCGCAGTTTGCTCCCAGGTGTCTTCGAGTATTTGCCGGGCATTTGTGGCCAAATGTAGGTTTACCTAGTTTAGAGATTATTTGGCACGCATGGCTGAACTCCTCTGGAGATGGGGACTGCCGAACTAGAAAATCAAACTTCACAGAGAAGTGTCGATTATTTTATAGTCATGGATTTTCCTTAAAGGTGGCGTACAGCCGAACCAGAAATTAAAACTTCACCGAGAGGTGTTGACTATTTTAAACTTCTGGAAGGTAAGAGTCTATCTCATTAAATCTCTCAGTAGACTGGAATATAAGCTACTAGGCCCGCGCCCAAATGTCAGCTGCATTTCCGTTGGCTAAATTTAATAAATCATAAACCAGAAGCCATCTGTCAGAATATCAAGAGAGTGTGATGCAGAACATCGACGCCATCGGCTCTGGCTTCTGCGATGACCGTTAGTAGTAGATGTGTTTGGCAGGACCTAGTGCAGGACCTAGGAAGTGAAGTCATGTCACGTCACCCAGAGGCGCCATCTTATGTTGTCATGGTAACCCACGTGAGAGGCCATCTTGTGACGTCATCCCCATAGTGATACGTGGTATTAGTACGCATGCGCAGCGCGTGTTGTTAGGGTGATACGTGTTTCCGTCGGCCATTTTGTATACTGGAGGCCGCCATCTTGGTTTCTACGGTAGTTGTTGCTATGTGACCTAAAACCCTCTTATAGGACAGGGGTATGTTTGATTGAATATGAGTAAATCTAACAACCACAAACAACCCGACAATCCCTCCAAATCATAAAAATACACCCCAAACTACCGAAAATGACTTTATTTGATACGTATTTCCCACAGAATTCTATTTAGGACCGCCATACCATGGTACCGAGAGGCCCCTAGGTACCGAGAAGGCCCCCAGGGGTAAGTTTGATTGAACTAGAGTAGTTTTTTTCTGGTTCGGATTTCCCCAGAACCCCATTTTTGTGCCTATTACAGATGCTACTCTATCCCTAGAAGTGCATATAGTCCACACTATCTCTGGTTCTCTCGTCCAAGTTTTATAATCATCAGTGCTTGATGTTCCGTAACCTGTATGCATAGTTATCTCCCTTGTGTATAATGAAAGCCTTTGTGATTCCTAAAGCCAAGAATCTATCAATCAGTTACTAATAAGTCATTGCTGGAACGATTTGAACCCCATCGAACAAATAAGCTATCGTACAATTGCACGCTCGAGTAACTCGCACATACGACACCTAGCCTCATTTCGGTATTTGAGGATACCTATGACCTGGTTTTGTATTATTTGAGGATACCTATCGAGGATACCTTCTGGAGAATCCCCTTATTGTTGTATGATGCCATGAGGGCCATGATAAAAGCCCTCAATAATGTCTAATTTAGTATCCCTCTTAACCTCATTTCGTCTGAGGAAATGAGGACCATGAAAAAATCCCCCAATGAGGTCTAATTTACTATCCCTCTTAGCCTCATCTTGGTATTTAACTACCATATCCATTTGCATCCCAATTTAAGCACCCCTTTTTGGAAACGTCTTCCCCTCGGCACCCATTTTTAGTCGTATAAGGCCATGAGGTCTATGAAAAAATCCCTCAGTGAGGTCTAATTTACTATCCCTCTTAGCCTCATCTCGGTATTTAACAGTCATATCCCTTGGCGCCCCAATTTCAGCACCCCTTTTTGGAAAACGTCTGGCCTTCGGTACCCCTTTTTAGTCGTATGAGGCCACGAGGACTATGAGAAAAGCTCTCAATGAGGTCTAATTTACTCTCCCTCTTAGCCTCATTTCGTTTGAGGCCACGAGGGTCATGAAAAAATCCCTCAATGAGGTTTAATTTACTATCCCTCTTAGCATCATCTCGGTATTTAACAGCCATATCCCTTTGCATCCCAATTTCAGCACCCCTTTTGGGGAACCTCTGGCCTTCGGCACCCATTTTTAGTCGTATGAGGCCATGAGGGCTATGAGAAAGGCCCTCAATGATGTCTAATTTACTATCCCTCTTAGCCTCATTTCGTTTGAGGCTATGAGGGCCATGACCAAATCCCTCAATGAGGTCTAATTTACTATCCCTCTTAGACTCATCTCGGTATTTAATATCCATATCCCGTGGCACCCCAATTTCAGCACCCTCTTTGGAAAACGTTTGGCCTTTGGCACTCCTTTTTAGTCGTATGAGGCCATGACGGCTATGAGAAAAGCCGTCAATGAGGTCTAAATTACTATTCCTCTTAGCCTCATTTCGTTTGAGGCCATGATGGCCACGAAAACAATCCCTCAATGAGATCTAATTTACTATCCCTCTTAGCCTCATTATTTAACAACCATACCCGTGGAACCCCAATTTCAGCACCCATTTTTAGAAAACTTCTGGCCTTCGGCACCCCTTTTTAGTCGAGTGAGGCTAGAGGGCCGTGACAAAATCCCTCAATGAGGTCTAATTTACTATCCCTCTTAGCCTCATTTCGTTATTAAAGGATACCTATGACCCAGCTACTATACAGGTAGTCTTACAAACGGCTTCCATCTTATCTCCAAAGCTCCAAGGCCACTACTTGTCTATGGTCTATCTGTCCTATCCTTAGCTTCTACAACAGTCTTGTGCCATTGAGGCCTTGTACCAGTACTATTGGCTACTGTTATTCTGTCTGAACCATTAATATTGACCTGTAACACTACTTCCTAGCTATACCTTCGCTCAGGCCTTCAAAATGTTCAATCTGATTGCTTCATTTCCCCTGTATAACACATATACCTATAGACAGGCTATATAAGGAATTCCGTAATTGGGATAAGACGTTTCCAAAAAGGGATGCTGAAATTGGGGTGCAAAAGGATATGCCTGGGGGCCTTCTCGGTACCTAGGGGGCCTCTCGGTACCATGGTATGGCGGTCCTAAATAGGATACTGGGGGAAATTCGTATCAAATAAAGTCAATTTCGGTAGTTTGGGGTGGATTTTGGTAATTTGGAGGTATTCTCGGGTTGTTTGTGGTTATTAGATTTACCACTATTAATCGAACATACCCTACGAACATACCTCTTTCCTATAAGAAGGTTTCAGGTCATATAGCAACCACGTACTACTGTAGAAATCAAGATGGCGGCCTCCAGTATACAAAATGGCCGACGGAAACACATATCACCCTAACAACACGGGCTGCGCATGCATCACGTATCACTATGGAGATGACGTCACAAGATGGCCGCTCACGCGGGTTACCATCACAACACAACATGGCGCCACTGGGTGACGTGACATGACGTCACTTCCAAGGTCCTGCACTAGGTCCTTCGAAACAGGGACGATCTCCACATCTCCTACTACTTCCGTTGCCGAAAAAGACTCTCAGAGATTCACACACACATTCGAATGCAGTTCCAGGTTCTCTGTGTCTGTTTGTAAGTCTGAGTGACCGCCACCCGTTTCAATCCTTCGGAGTATTAGTTTTTCTCTGATATTGGCTTATTTTTCGGCCATTTGTGTCGTCAATCTATTGAATTAGCACGTCATTTCGACAGCCAGTATCGATGGTTGATCAGATGGTTCGGTTGTCGTCATAATATGGCCAACACTCTTAATTTGCAGCGTCGGAATGCCAGCAAAATCACAACGATTTACAGTCTACCATCGATGTAATGTAGGCGGGTCAAAGGTGGGGTGCAACCAGCTCCCCATCCCTTCCCCACATTTTTGTAACTCAGTTTTTACAAGCACCGAGATCAGAGAGCACGGTGTTATTCGAGATCACACACACACGGACATCCACAGCCCGTGGTTGTGGATATTCATGTGTTCTAGCGGATATATAAAATAAATAGATACCAGGGCCGATAATCAGATTTAAACCAGGAGTAGGATAAGGGTTTTAACCATGAGGCTCTGTCGACTGGTTAAAACCCTTATTCTACGAGTAGTTTAAAACTGGTTACTGGCCCTAGCCCTAGTACCTATGTGTTTTGTTTATAACATGCTCTTAATAAATAATCGACTTTGTCACTTAAAATGGAGAAAAAACGATACTTTCTACACACGGGACTGTTTTATTTACATCTGCGCAGGTGGGCGATACTTCCGGCTGCATGTGAATGCTTGATTGACAGCTAGACACATCATCAAAGTTGATTGAATTTACTTTTTCAGTCAAAGTATTAACAATTCTTAAATTTTATTTTAAATATTTAATTGTAAGTATTTTAAACTTAATAAGTCAGAGCAGGTAGTAGATAGTACCGCAAAACGTCGTATGTTTGAATGAAACATTGCGACCTGTGAATGTATCGAAGTCGGCAACTTGGATCATGTCAAAGGTCAAGTTGGGTGTAGTTCCTACTACAGGTATAAATGTTTGTAATGGAATTCCCACTGAAAACGTTTTAACCGCAGTAGAAGCTTTAGACTGGTAGTGGGGTTAATATTTAACATACTGGCTTTTCACAGGCAGTAACATAGGTGAGCATGGTATAAAATGCTATACTCCATGAATACAACCATAGCTCTTACGCGGGCTTCCTGTAGGATGAGCTATTATATATTGGCTTACTACGAGTACACTGCAAAAATATAGGTTCTTTTTAGAACCAAAACTGGTTCTAATTTTGTTCCTGAGATGGAACCAATTCTGTTTAAGCAGTATTTATTTCCAATCAAATAAATTTACCACGATTAGCATTCAATTTTAACAGAATATTACATGAACTGAAGTAGATTCAGCAGTAAACTTGGAGCTTATTCAACGCAGTCGCCAAACATTTGGAAACAAAGGAGATATGAACAGTTGGCATATCGAACCAGTTTTGGTTCTGTATAGAGCCAAAACTGGTTCGATATGCCAACTGTTCATATCTCCTTTGCTTAATAATGATTTGAGACAACCTCGTATAAGCTCTAAACTTACGGCTGAAGCCCCCTCAATTTATGTTTACTTCTGTTAATATTTAATGTTAATCTTTATAAATTTATTTGATTTGAAATAAATACTGTTTAAACAGAACTGGTTCCATCTCAGGGACAAGATCAGAACCAGTTTTGGTTCTAAAGAGAACCTATATTTTTTGCAGTGTACGGGGTACGTTCGCCCTCAAATCGCCGCCACTCATGCGTTAACGGTGGCGCACAACAATCCAAAATTTGGGATCCGCCGCTAGACCTGCAGGGGCCAATACTATAGAACTTTTACAATTGTAATTTCTAGAATTGTAGCTTCTAATTATGACTTTAAATGGGTTGAAATGAACCATTAGCATTTTCAAAGATGGGGAAATCTGCTAGTTGGCAAGTTGTCATCTCTTTTAAAATGCTATTGATTCATTTTAGTCGGTTATATTATTAGGTAGAAAATACAATTCTAGAAAACATAATTGTAAAAGTTTTATAGTATTGGCCCCTGGTCAATCCGAAAGAATTTCAACACGTCGCCACGGGTCCAAACGCATCTCCCGTGGGAAAGTCCTACATCGTGGTCAGAAGGAGGTGGTAGGAGTGTCATCCATTCTCCATAAACATCTTTTGGTCTCCTCGGGCGGGGTAGAATATTAATGTCCGATACTTACCATGTTCAAAAGCCTCAGCACAGTGGTAACACTGCCACATGTAGTTGTCAGTTTGGTGAGTCCAGTCAGCTCTGGAAATTAGCCAATTGGCAATGAATGTGGTAGATGACGTGGTAGTTACCACGACAGTGGCGACTGCCCAAGCTTTTACTGCGACATTGCCGGCTAATTACGGTGATTGTCTACTCTCTGTATGAATAGCGTGCCGAAAGTACAGCTATGTTAACATTAGAACCTTTGGGCAAATTCATATCGTTGGCATGCAAACATGAGTCACACCCTTACTCCGCCCCAATATCGAAAAATATGTGTGGGTTTAGACAGTGGGAGATTTTAGGGAGTCGAATTTGTACGACAGTTACACCGAAATGGTTAGGTATTTGTTACAAGAAAACTTTCACTTAAGTTCATGGCATTCGTGGTTATGCGTGTAAGCCTCCTTGAGCTTCTGCATATGAAGACTTGGCATAAGTTTGATATTAACATTTAAAAAGATACTCCGATATTCTGGCAGTCTTTCGATTTTGATGCGCGCTGTCGCTCTTGCGCGCCATGGCGCCCGCAATGTTAACTTCTTGCGAGCCAACAACAGCGCGCCTCGGCTCTGCTAAGAGAGCGATCAAAATCTGGTAATTCATTCCAGTTGAGATATAATTTCTGTGTGAACAGCCAATTATTTTTTATTAGGTAACAAGGGACGAATATTTGGCCGTGGGCTTTAGTAACTGTGTGAATGTATTCAGCACAAATCCTATTTACTTCTACTGTTTGGAAAAACCTGGTGTTCTTGAGAGGTTCGTGCTCCCTGGACCAATCACCATTCAGTATTCACCGATGGAGCAAATTTACTAGCTCTACATAAATTATAGCCGCAGTGTGCTCTTTTTTGTTACTTGGAGCATAATACATCGTCATGAGCCAAAAGTTGGGATTCCTTTAACCCTTTACGTAGCGTAATGACCAAAATCGGCCAGCGCTATAAATGAAAATCGCCATTCAATTTTTTAATATTTTAATTTTTTGCTTCCAAAACATAGGTTGTGACCCCTCATTGGAACGAGCGCGTCGCGCTCGTTCCAATGAGGGGTCACAACCTATGTTTTGGAAGCAAAAGTGAAAACTTTTAGTTATACGAAACTTTTTTTACGAGTGTCGTCTGCTACTAGCGTTAAGTAAAGGGTTAATGAAAACCATGAAAGCACCAAATCGTCCAGCTTTCATGTTGCCGTTCAATATCGAAGTGCCCAAATGCCGCACTGAATGCACAGTGCTGTCAATTAGTGGATGCATTCTTCATTGCAATTTGCATGTTAACTATTCTTGCCAACAACACAACCATCACTCGACGGGGCTGGATACAGGATAGCGCGTCTCACTTCAAATAGTAGCGAGCGATGTATAACGCGCCTACGATTTTCAAAATCGAAAGACTGTTCTGGTTTTTTGTTCTCTTTTATCATCTTTCACGTTTAATCTCATTTAAACTGCAATGGTGTCGACCTCATGGATGGATCTTACAGACGGCCCACCCACGAAAATGGTCGTCATCTTGTCCTTTCATTCATACAAATTACAAAAACAACAGTGTATCATTTTTTATTGGACCAATTCTGCATTCTGGTGTTCATTCTGAAATTCGATTGGCAGTCAACCAAATGAGTTCTCGTCGAGGAATTTCGAATAAGAGAGCAATTTAGATTATACCGGGATAATAACTGTGGATTATTTTCTATTTTTATTTCGTTGCCGTTCGTTTACAATTGTCCTCATATACGCAGTATTTACTGCCTCTTGTAATTATCAGAAATGTCGATAATAAATAAACAGACATTAACCCTTTATCGAACACGACAAGGAGACGACGCCTATAAACATAAATCCCCAAATCTTGTGTAATAAAGGAATGATCGTTTCTTTTTGTCTATTTCTTGAGTTATAAACCCCAAAAAACAAAGTCCAAACTGTGTAAATGGGCGTTTTACACAGTTTGGACTTTGTTTTTTGGGGGTTCATAACTCAAGAAATAGACAAAAAGAAACGATCATTCCTTATAATTAAACGTTCGCGACCCAAATAAATAAATAGTGTTAGTCGTCCTCTCCTTCAGCGAACAAACACTTAAAAACTAAAACTGGTAGACATATTATTTTTCTGGCATAAAAGAGGGCATATATTATTGAAATGCAGGTAGCAATTGACACACATTCCAAGTAGAATGCACTTATGTCATTAATTTTTTTATTGACCAATGAATTACGTAATGCAAAGAAAACGTCATAAGCCACGCCTCCCTCAAATTTCATTCAACTGTTCACTTCACGTGAAAGTTACATTCCGTGGTAGGTAGAAGTAGGCCATCAGTATTACATTGTATTTTGGTTTTGACCGTTTCCCGAGAACTGAAAAACACAGTTTGTAAAAGTGGAGTTAGATATAAAGCCAGATGACATGAAATTAGTTGAATTAGCAATGTCAAAATTGCCGTATTCGTCGTGACCAGCCATTGTTTACAATCGATTTGGGTAAAACGATGAACGCTGACGATCACCCAGTGTGCGTAAAAATTGAAATGTCAAATAAATACAGTTGTGAAGAAAAAGAAAAATTGACCCACCACGGTCATTTAAATATTTTATAAATAATTTCAGGGTGATAAATTAGTAATATAACTTTATTTTTCTTTTTCACATTTAGAACGTGTCAGTGTTCTAACTTCTACTGATTTGACACCATATTGCAACTCCGAAGACTGGTATTTTAGGGGCGAGGCTGGGGGCGGACCTAATAGTGTTTTTTTTCGGTTCATTGAGTTATGAAAAGAAAAAACAGAATCGTGTGAGCCAATCGTTTTATCTGAAAACGCATGAACAGAAAAAAAGTTTAATTATTTTAAAATTTTGCTGCCAAAAAAATGTTTATGACCCCATCATTGGAACGAGCTCAATTAGTTTACTGCTTGCCTGTTTCGGGAATATTTCCTTGCCCGACCCAAAAATCTGTTAAAGGCTGGAGTTGTGTTCCAGTTTACACTTGTTTAACAAAATTTACATGTAAATAGTGGTGGTCCTTTTATTAAAGATTTCTTTGTTCCAGAATATACTGAGTTTTTCATCTTTCATCAGATGCCATGACTTCATTTTATATCGAAATTCGAGAAAAACTGCAGAAGGTTGCGAGCCACTCAGCGTTTCCTTCTCATTCATCGCCGAGACACTCAAGATATTGCACCTGAAGAAATCAGCAGAATTCACACAATGCATGAACATAAAGCTTGTTTATTGGGTTTAACAACACTTTCAACAAACAGGGCCATATCGTGTCGGACTGCATTACGGGCCAGGGAGCGGGAGAGCGAGGAAAGAAACTCTGGGCAGCGGGGAACGTCTTGAATTAGTAGAATTTGAATAACTAAAAAATTTCATTTTTTGCCTCAGAAATATAATTTATGGCCTTCATTGGAACGAGCTCTTCGATGAGACCATAAGCTACGTTTTTGAGGCAAACAATTAATTGTTTTAGTTATTCAAGAGATTCTTTTGCAAGTGACTTATTAAGGTTAGGCAAAATGGTAAATAGTAGTATTGAAATGGTTAACCGGATAACCGGTTTGAAACCGATTACCTACCTAACCGATTAAAAAAAAACGTCAACCGGTTATCCGAAATATCGATAGTGATCGTCATTCCACGGTTAAAACGTAATAAATCTGCCGCTTCTTTTTTGAGATAGATTACACCTCGAAGCAGCTCTGTATATATTGAGAAATAATCGCCTTTGGCGTTCAAGACTTCGTTAATGATCGGCAATATCCGTGAGTACTGAGTAACCGCAGAAACTATTCCGTAGTATGTATACAAACGAACGTTGTCGAGTACTCGACAACGTTCGTTTGTATACACAGGACGGAATAGTTTCTGAGAATACTGCTTTCCAATTCCTATAGTTTTGGTCCCAGATTCGGTGAAATAATGGCTACGGTTAACCGGATATTATCCGGTTATAGCTCTCGGTTAGTCGGTTGTGTAAATGAGCCAACCGTTTCAGCCCTAGTAAATAGCCAGTTTGACCAGTATCACATTTTTATTAATAACAACAAAATGATTTGGTCAACGACCAATCGGTATTTATTTTGAACAGATTACTTATTATTTATTTATTGGTGTTTAAGGTCACATATTTCTGCACAATGGCTAATCATGACCACGGCAGTTTTACGGGTGGATGAAGCCGGAGTACCCTGAGAGAACCACCGAGCAGCGACGAGCAACTGTCAGCTCCCCAACATTCTAACTCCATACAAGCAGGGTTAGCATTGGTTGAAGACAGGTGCACCACAGACGTGCAATACGCCTTAGTACACAATGTCACCGTGCCCCAAATGGGCAATGGGGGTGAAGTGTCTTGCCCAAGGACACAGCGCGGTCGCCGCAAGGGGGTTTCGAACCGAGGACCTCTCGGCCTGCAGCCTGCACCGAACAGATCAGGGAACAGATTAATAATAAAACAGGCTTCCAAGTTAAGTTCAAACTTAGCTTTTTCGACCACGGTTTAATTCTGATTTTTGTCCTTCTCTCGGGGCAGTGGAGTCATCTGATCTCTTGAATAGCCAAGCTCTGTAGTCTCTTCCACGTGCCACATGTGCTCAATGTCATGTAAACTGCATACATGTGCAACCACAAATGATATATTCTTTGTAGTAGTTTTGCATGTGTATGGTGCAGTACCTATCTGCTGTAGATTTGCAAGTGGACTCGATATGTAATCAAGAAGTCGTGGCTTCGGATGTGAACCGCGTCCTGACACCAAACCTCGCTTGCTTCGGTGTGCTCTTAGTATTAATTATTTTACTGCTCGCCTAGACTACTCCGAGGATAAATATATATCTTTTAACACTCAGCTTAAATAGTTATTATCCCTCGTAGTATGAGGGGAAAAAAAGAATGGGTTTCGTCCGTCCGTCCATTCGCCGGGCCGTCCGTCCTACCCTATTTCTTGTCATTATATTAAACGAAACCCGTTCAAAATATTTTCTCAAATTTAAAACTTTTTAGTTACAGTACAGTCGCCGTGGAGTTTTCGTAATCCACGCGTGGGCAGTGACGTTCATGCGTGCGTTTATCAGATCATAAAAATCATCATCAGTAAAATTTTAATTAATGAAGCATCAGATTGTTTGTACCCGGTGCTCCAATAATTAAATTTTCGATGATTATTCCTATAATTAGTGTTTGGGATTTAATATTATTGCATCCGTGAAATATTGCCCGCGCGTGGAAAGTGATCGGTCCACGGCGGCTGAACAGTAACCTCGCTTCATACGCCTTTGCTATCAGCGTTCAGAATTTGAAGCAGAGGAATTTAATTCACGAAGATAAAGAAACGACAGCAGGTAACCAATCAAATTTCTTTTTTTATCACAAGCATCAAGACTTGACAGGTACTGGCAATTTTTTGACATGTACGACATTTTTTTTTACAAAGTTTCTACTGCAAATAAAGGTTAACTTCAATGTGTTATGTGAGTAGGTTTTTAATGGGACTTGTGAATATTGTATATCTCGTAATGATAAACCCTACACGAAGTTCTCTGTCCAATGATGACAAATTACATATCATTTGATAATATATAGACAGGATATTACAGTAATATTCGTTATAAATTGCAAAAGAAGTCAACACTCAAATATTCAAGTTTCTTTGTCCGTAAAATCTAGGGTGCAAACATTCAAATACGCGTATACAGAAACATACCCATGTCCACACAAGACAAACACAAGACGCGAGAAATGAGGACCGAATCAGGCATACTGAAGCAGTTAGGCACAAAGACCTGCTACGAAGGGCGGCTGGGGAACTGAAAAGGATAAACAGAGACCATGAGACAGAGATAAATTAAGAGCGAGCAAGAGGGAGAGAGAGAGAGAGAGAGAGAAGACAAGAATGGCAGGCATAATCACAGCAGAGGCTTAGATACAAGGGATGACGGAAGAACGACTCCACCCTTAAACACACAAAACAAAAAGCTCGTGGGCTGTAGTCTTGATAGAACAACATGAAACTGAAGCGGATGGAAAATATTTGCAGTTTCCAGTTACAATCGAGATGAATGCGCTCTTAACCCTTTACCCAACGAATCGCCCGCATCCGCCCGCGTAATATGCAAATTCAGCAGTTGAAAAAATATTATTTTTCAAACAATTTCAACAAAACCATATCATGTGACCCCTCGTTGGAACGAGCTCGTCGAGCTCGTTCCAACGAGGGGTCACATGATATGGTTTTGTTGAAATTTTTTGAAAAATTTTAAAAAATGATATTTAAAATAAAAAATTTTGATATCGTCTCCATTGGGTAAAGGGTTAAAACATCCATTTTTTCAAACGATTTCTGTGCAGAATGTTGAGAATACACCATCACTCACCCTCCGAAATTAACTCATTCAGTCCGTAATATACATTTTTTGCGTAAAGGAGAAGATGAGCAACCACGAGCAAGCAAGAAAATAAATACCAAATTGGGAAGGAGGTTCAGTATTAATTTAATCCTGCAGCCTGGAGTGTGTGGGGGGAGGGGAGGGGATGGGGGGGGGGGGGTGCGTAGGATTAAATTATTTCGGTCTCTCACCAGTTCGAGGTTTGCCATCTATTGAATCTTAAGGAATCTGTGACAAATAATTTGTACAAGTGCATCGAAAGGGAAGGCCTGGATCCACGATAACTCATCATACAAGAAGCTTTCAATCACAGATTTTCCAACACCACAAAACATACATATTTTGATGAGGCTTGACAGGCGTTGCCAGTGGCGTAGCTACAGGTCTGAAGGCTGGATGCTGCGGGTGTTTCGCTGCCCCACCCCCACCAAATAAAACATTGGACCAATACAATTTATTTCACAAAACATGGAGCCTCAAAGTGGTCCTTATAGGGGCTACACACGCTACCTATACCTCAGAATCGCTCTTAGAGCACTAAATTTTGTTTTGCAAAATGTTCGCGGAGTGGGAGAGGCTAGGCCTCTCTGGTCGTTGGCCCTTTTTCCACTTCCCTTCAGAGGACTGGAGGGTCCTACAGTTAAAACTAGAAGTCCTGTCACGAACTGTGTGCTTATCTAGGCTTAATTGCGCGTAGGAATTGCACGCAATTGCCACATCGAATGGCATCCAAAGCACGGCAGGTTCTCTCGGTTACTCATAGCAAACACAGACAATGTTTCTTCCAATGGACCTCCGGGTTACCCGGAGGTCCATAGGCTGAAACATTGCTTTTGCACAGGCCATGGTCATAACGCGTAGATTAACGCGTAGATCGACGTGCTATTTGTGCGCATTTCATGACAGGATTTCTAGTTTTAACTGTATTTAACTGTAGCTAAGACTTGGAGAGGCCCTCGAAACCCCACACAACACAAAATATCATTTGTGACCCCCCCCCCCCCAAAAAAAAAATCCCAAAACAAACTGGATAGGACACCCCTATTATAGATTTCTGGTTACGCGCTTGGCCATTGTAAACCAATATAAATCAACATACCTTTTTCAAAATGACTACATGTTTACCCTCATATTATCTTTCTTCATGTCTCTTTTTATTACCGTTACGTTACGCAAAGGGTGAAAGTTAAAACATGCTTGAAACGCTTTTGTACACATAATATCACCTATCGAGAAGGTAGTTTTTTAAAATGACCGGAAATGTAAAAAAAATGCAGTTTAACGTGCAATAAAATACGATAATTAAAGTTCTTACACCAATTTGTTTGCAATAAAATTTTTCAGCATTATGTTGTTAAATGGGACTCTACAATTTTATATGTCCAAACGCGTTCATACACAATAAGTACTTGGCGCGATGGTTTATACGACAAGACATACAGAATGTGAGCTGCGGTGCTAATTGAGTAGACGGATCAGACAGGTGGGTACTGGAAAGACACCGGATACGAAACTAGTGGAAATACTAGCATGTGCATTCTTGGCGAAAATTGTTTGACGAGTGCTTATGACTGAAACTGCCCTGTGTGATTCTTCACTCTTCACGGGTCCATTTCGACAATGGTAATGCCCCTCCTCCCCGTCATTATTTCCGTCCAAAATTTCGTTTGGTTTCTAGCTGAGACTACTGGTGAGATGTATGGCTTAGATTCAAACATTAACAGTTTTTTACTAAACTATTTTGACTGTACTTTCATCGAGTGCAGTACTAGTCCAGAATATGCACTTGGCCATGCCTTGATTTCCAGAGGCTAATTAGCCTCTGGAAATCAAGGCATGGCCAAGTACATATCTTATATATACTGTAATAATTGGTAATTCATAACTGATAATTATCTGTTTTCAACAAAGGCTTAACAGTATACAATTAGTTATTTCCTCCAATGGCGTTACTCTGTTTTAACTTGAACAACAAATTACTTTGAATCAAAAGGAGCTGTAATGATTCAGTGAACAACTTATTTCCCTAATAATAATACGCATCAGTGTCGTGTAAGGGCATACTGGCGGCACGTATGTGATCTCAAAGTGGACAAACTGACCATTCTCCACTTACCCACTATGTTGTCATAAAATACTCAGTCCAATAATAATAATAATAATAATAATAATAATAATAATAATAATAATAATAATAATAGTATGCACAAAAATACAAGGCCAAAATTATAGTTCAAAAGTTATAGAACCATATTCTAAGACGCTGTACATGTTACTGAGCTCGTGCAAATATACAAACGGAATATATACAGTATCTTACAGTCCACAACATCACTTATAGGCTTTTTGAAACAGGTATGTTTTGAGATCTTTCTTGAAAAGGTTGACATTTGAGAGTCTTTTAGGTATTCCGGTAAATTATTCCACAAGTGAGGGACAGCAAATGAGAATGACCTATCTCCAAATGTCTTACAGCTATGTTTTGGGACATGTAGTAGCATTTTACCATCGGACCTCAGGTTGTATTGACACACATTATTGGTATTAAGGAGTTCTTCGAAGTAGGCTGGTGACATGTTGTTTTGTGTCTTAAAAACTAATAATAAAGTTTTGAAAATCATTCTGTACTTGACTGGCAGCCAGTGCATATCCCTCAGAACAGGAGTGACGTATTGAGCTCGTGATACCTTACATACCACTCGGGCTGGTGCATTTAGTACCATCTTCAAGCGAGAGTACTGATATTGTGGAAGGTTGAACAGTAAGGCATTACAATAATCCAAATGTGAAGTTACAAAGGCATGAACTAGGGTTTTTGTTGAGTCTTTGGTGAGGAACTGTTTTATCTGTTTAACTCTGTACAGACCTCTGAAAGACTTATTGCACATATTTGTAACATGTCTGTCCATAGACATGGTGGAGTCGAAGAAGGCACCAAGATTACGTACACTGTTACTTGCACTGATGGCGGAATTTCCAATGGGGTTGCAGAAGAACGTGGTATGATCTGCTCACTGATCTACAGTTAAAACTAGAAGTCCTGTCACGAACAGTGCGCTTATCTTGGCTTAATTGCGCGTAGGAATTGCGCGCAATTGCCATATCGAATGCCATCCAAAGCACGGCAGGTTCGCCTGGTTAATCATAGCAAACACAGCAATGCTTCTGCCAGTGGACCTCCGGGTTACCCGGGGGTCCATTGGCTGAACTATTGCTTGTGCACAGGCCATATGTATAGAATTTGATAGCCTTACTATGGTCACAACGCGCAGATCAACGTGTTATTTGTGCGCATGGCAGGACTTCTAGTTTTAACTGTAACCTCTGCTACTATTTTCGAAACAAGAACGACGAGCCCGTTCCATTGAGGTGCCATAAGTAACGTATGGAAGCAAACAATTGAAAACATAACATCTCGACTGTACTGTTTGTGTGCTGCGCCACACGGACCCTTCCGAACCGCTGGGGGGATGGTTAATCAGTTCGCTAGGGAGTAGATCCGAATATTGGTTTACATCATACACATCAGAATAGTTTAAACAGTGTATTATATGTATACACAAGTCAATGAAATGTCAGACAACGATGGTTTCTTTTTAGCACAAGCACGTACATACAGTACAGTCGCCGTGGAGTGGTCGTAATCCATCCCTGGGCAGTGACGTCCATGCATGCTTTTACCAGGTTATAAAAATACTCGGTGATTTATTAATTAAATTTCTGATGATTATTCCTATAATTAGTGTTTGCAATCTAATATTATTGCGTCCGTGTAAATATTGCCCACCCGTGAAAAGTGACCACTCCACGGCGGCCGAACTGTAATAATTGTTTTTTATGCAAACTACAGTTAAAACTAGAAGTCCTGTCATGAAATGCGCACAAATAGCACGTTGATCTGCGCGTTAATCTACGCGTTATGACCATAGTAAGGCTATCAAATTCTGTACATATGGCCTGTGCACATGCAATGTTTCAGCCAATGGACCTCCGGGTAACCCGGAGGTCCATTGGCAGAAACATTGCCTGTGTTTGCTATGAGTAACCAGGAGAACCTGCCGTGCTTCGGATGCCATTCCATATGGCAATTGCGCGCAATTCCTACGCACAATTAAGCCTAGATAAGCGCACAGTTCGTGACAGAACTTCTAGTTTTAACTGTACGGTCGGTCATTTCGTTGCACACGAGATTTCTTGGTTGAATTTTTCTACCGCAGACGATTCCTAGTTGATTGCTCTAGAAAGGTGGATCTATCATATCAAAATCACAATATGCTGCCCCGGGATGTCTCACACAATTACGCTGTTCGGGATCAGAACCATCAGTTGCACCAGTCGAACGCATCTCTTTGCGACAGTTGAATGCGAAATAAGCCGATTGTCATCGCCGGCGGTGAGCCGACCTTGCACTGGAACACTTTGCAGAAGCTGAAAACATAAGTCTCTCGTCGCCGAATCGATGGATTGACGCGTTTTTCGCAGTAATCATAATCTCAGCGAGTGGAAGCTTGCACAACTTTCTCAAACCCGGCTGCATCCCTAAATCGGACATTGTTTGACATTTATTCTGTTCATGTTGAGGGGGAATATCAAACCGAAAGCTTAAGTGGACAAGTCATATATTTTGTTTGGAAAGCTACAAATACTACAGGTTCCACATAAACTGGCATTCCAAAAACTCTGTGGCTGCTGACGTCCTATTGGGATCGGAAGGAATGTCACAGCTATATTTGAAGTGAAGCCCATTTTTTATATAACTCAATACTTACTAGTATATAAACATTTAGAGTGGCCGCAGCTGCAAAAAAAAAATGTATCTTTTCAGTACAAACGCTGGGGAAAGGTGCCGGTACTGCAAAACATTATTAGGATTTGGAAGAAACATTAACTACAAGCGGAAATGAAATGGAAAATCTATTGCTTTGCTAAAGTATAAATTCGACAAAGGACAGCAAATATTCTTTTGCAGTGCAATTTGTAGGTTAGCAATCAGAAGCGGCTCTCCGTGTGTGCCGTGTACTCCCGAAGTCAGTCGAAAGGTGTGAGATGTGTAGATGACTTCTCGTTGTCAAAAGTAGCTGTGTTATGAAAGGAAATGATTTTAAAAAGAACACCACCTTTCGACGCAGGTCATTCGTTTCTGCTAGAGAGTTCGTCCCCTGAGTTCCAATGTGTTCTATGTGCCTACTGGCACATAGAACACATTGGAACTCAGGGGACGAGTTGTCGGTCAGTTTAGGCGTGTTTCACGACGGACAGGCTGGCTCTGACTTTGAAAATGTACCAAGTCATGGATTACTTGTGTGCTATTGACATCGGTAATAAAAGAAAATCAGTTGTGAACAAGAATAAAACTAGAGAAACATAATTTACTGCATCCAATAAATTCAAGTCTGTGTGAAAGGGGTTAAAGCTTCAGAAATAAACAAAATAGAAAGAGACTTTATGGAGGCTTATTTTTGGGGTGAAATATTTTTAAAGAAATCAGAAATAGGTTTTCGTTAATAGTATTTAAAGATATTCATACAGGAATCGGATAATTTTTTCCAAGAAACCAGAACCAGCATATATGTGTACAGCATTTAAAGGGTTCGATCAAGGAATCATAAATGGACATTTGTTTGCTCTGACACTTATTTGAATGAAGTTTAGAGCAGTAATGTGTGTATGGAAAGGTTTATGATTCTCCTCAGAATGCATGAAAATCTTTGGAACCGACATTGAAGTCTTAAGAGGGTTAAAATCATTGAACTGAATAGTTTATACTTTATGTCATTGTAAAGAGAAGGGTTTCTCTCAACTTGGTTTGAAGAGCTGACATCTGATTGAAATAGCAAGACAACATTTAATGTTTGGCAGCTACATCCACTTCTGTTTGCATTGTCTCTACTGTGAATAAATACAACATAGTATTGCTTCAAGAGAATTTACTGTTACAGGAAATTAGAGGCTGTGAAAACCATGTGGCCGACTGGGCCATACTCAAAACCTGAAAAACATTAGTCTGTGTATTTCACACAGACTAATAATTAAAAATGCGACATGACATACATGGAACAATACCTCCACAAAACCTTTTGTTAGGGACCTGTGAAGCTTCAAAAGCGTCCTGTTGATTTCATTCTCGTCACGATGATTTGGAGATATGTGAATCTTCGAGATGTTCTGAAAAGCCTACCAAGTGTCTCCTCGTAAACTCTTCTTCTGTCATAAGGTACTCCGATGACAGAAGAATAGTTCTAGGAGGTTCCGCTTCCGAAACTACTTCTATAATACTTCTATTCCATTGTGCACTATTCCGCGTTTTTGATTGACTTGCCCAAGCAGAAGGGTCGCCGTTGAAAACATGTAATACTCGGATGGAGACTGACGATATTCACGCTTTTAACCCTTTACCCAACGTAACAGCCAAAACCGGCCAGCGCTATTCTCAAAAATCGCCAATTAATTTTCATTATTTTTTCATTTTTTGTCTCAAAAACATAGGTTATGACCCCTCGTTGGAACGAGCTCGTCGAGCTCGTCCCAACGAGGGGTCATAACCTATGTTTTTGAGACAAAAAATGAAAAAAATTAGTTATTCAAGAATTTTTTTTGCAAGTATCGTCTGCTTTTCAAGTTAAGTAAAGGGTTAAGAAGGTGCAAAATTTCCATTTTGAAGAGCAGTGAGACTCGATTCGAAATTCGATTTGATTCGAAATTTGAGATTCGCAACATTTTGTGTGTACGCTCACTTGTATAATTCAAATAAGATTAACGTCAGTCACCCTTACAAAGTTCTCAACTTTTTACGATGTTTATTCTTTTCGAAATCTTTGCGTAAGTAACCTGTAGTTACATGTACGACATCACTGACGCCTTACTTTCATTTCTGGTAAAATTACTGAGAATTTTCAAATTAGGGTCTCTTCGTGCAGCGTCTTCGTGTTTTCCAGACATTATTGTTACTAGGCGTGGTGCTATGACAAAAAAAACGTTGGCTTTTTAAATTTCTGGCCCACCCGATGTCGGCCTTGCAAAGGGTGGTTACGTATAGAATCTGACATGAGAAAACGAGTGATTTATTCAGTAAAGATTTGGGGACAGTCGCAGAAGTTATCGAATGTCGGATTGAAATCGAACTTCCGGTAGAAGCTACGCTTAGCCAGATATCTTGTTTCGCCTATGTACATCAATTCCCCCATATTAGCCTATACATGCAGTGCACGTGGATGTGGGCACGCTCTCTTATAAAGTGCTTTATGGTTCTGTCGCTTTTTGCATTTATGAAGGTTTATTTACGCAACACACGATTAGAGGAAAGAAAATTAGACTGTTTAATCAACCATTTAGGCTCCCCCCCCCCCTAAAAAAACCCCCAAACAAAAACACACCACATAAGAGCAGATGCCTCTCGCAAGACTGGGAGGCAATTCCATCAAATATCCGACATACACGAGCGTTGCATTGCCTCACTCATTCTTGTTAGAAACGTTGGGGTTTCGACCTCCGAGGCATTTATTCTTGTCAGAAATCTTAGGGTTTTAACCTCCAACCCCCACCTCATCCAAATTCCACAGAGAAAGCTTTCTACCAAATTGACAGAGTGGATTCATTCCCAGTTTATGAAATATAAAGCTTGACTCTGGGGGTAGGTATGCAAAAGTTGGGATAGTCAAGAAGAGAAAGACTTCATTGTGATAGATGTAATTAGTCAAGAAAAGTACCATGTGTTGATCGAAAATATTGTGAATAATTTCATTGTTAGAAGATAGACGCGTGGAAAATAACGAGTACACTACAGTTAGCAAACAAATATTGGTTTAATATTACATCGCCAGTGTCAAAGATGGTAGACCTTTATTACCACCAAACGTCTAACAAGGCTTATTTGATACCGAGAAAGGAGAATGTACCAGAAGCTTGGTACGAACAAAGTGGTTTAGCTGCCAAGCATACAAAGAGAATTTGCAAATTGCAGCAGTGTGCCTACAACGTGCAGTTCATTAATGGAAATTCACAGGTTGTTTTCCCACATAAAACTGGTAGTACCGAAAGGATTGGACCTCTCATCATTCAGGTGTATCTTTCCTCCAGATTATACAACGCTATGGAGCTCGATGAAGTGTTAGCGTTTTCAACAGGATACCTGAAGACGGACGCGAAATGAAACATGAGAATGTAATTTAATAAGCAAAAAAAAAAAAAACTATGGATTTCGACAAGATCAGTGATAAATCATCAAATGGTCATGTGAGTGATGAGGGGCGTCGTGAAGATGACCGATAGAGGGGTGGAAATCTGATTAGTCCCGACTGAGATGGCTCAAAACCCGTATGATAAACTACTCCAACTACATAATCAGGTCATGCCTTCGCTGAAGGCATGCCTTGGTAATGTGGTTGGAATAACAGTCAGTCGGAATAATAGTTCAGGAACCGGGAGCTGTTAGAAATTCATGTGGGGCTAAATTATTTGTTATGCTCTCATATAGCCACACAGGTACAGTTAAAAGTAAAAGTCCTGTCACGAACTGTGCGCGTATCTAGGCTTAATTGCGCTTAGGAATTGCGCGCAATTGCCATATCGAATGGCATCCAAAGCACGGCAGGTTCTCCTGGTTACTCATAGTAAACACAGGCAATGATTCTGCCAATGGACCTCCGGGTTACTCGGAGGTCCATTGGCTGAAACAAAGCTTGTGCACAGGCCATGTGTACAGAATTTGATAGCCGTACTATGGTCATAACGCGTAGATTAACGCGCAGTTCGACGTGCTATTTGTGTGCATTTCATGACAGGTTTTCTAGTTTTAACAGTATGTCATGGTCAATAATACTGTGGTCAGAAGGGACTTTAGCGTCTGTGTAGTTAGTTTGAGTAACTGTCACACAATTTTGTGTTTTTTATCATGCCTTTGCAGATGACAAAAAGGTAATGAGATAAGGAGAAGAAAATTATATAACCATTTTTTAACATCTCAGAACATGAACAAAATTGGCTCCTCATTCTTTTGCGATCTTATTGTTTAGTCCTTCTTGAAACCAATGTGTGAAATCCTGGAAAACTTTAGTCAAACTCAGAGAAGTTAAGGTGGCAGTTTCGAGACAACAACTCATGTTTCGAACGTTACTAGGTGCAGGGAATATTCCCTAACTGGGACCTCTGATATGAAACATCATATTCACTCGATTACCCGTCTTTCATATACTTCCTGTCTGGTATAGAAAAAAACCCTGTAACAACTGGCCATCTTTTATGATCTCTGTACGTTTAATTATTTTAAACATTTTTTTTTTATTTGGTAATTATTTTTATTTTTTTTTATATTTTGTCAAAACTTTTCCAAAAAATAGGAGTAGAAATTTTCTTTCTGCGAGGTTCGCTTAATTACGTATATTTAATCTGAGAAAGTATTTCATATTTCACTCAAGTTCTCCAGTTGATTTGTTCAAGAATTAAGTTCCGTGAAATTTTATCATTTAATGTATACTTCATCTTCTGTAAGTGAAACACTGCTCCCACCCCACCCCACCCCCACCCCACCCCCACCCCACCCCGACCCCGGCCACTCGAAGTTTGTACCAGGAACGCTCGTGTTGCAAACACGATCGCTGCAATTCACAAGCGCAAGTTCTCTAATATAAATTTCGACATGCAGGTTCGACTCTGAAACACTTCATGACCATCGAACAGACACTTCATTCTTCAGTCATGACGTAAACGTTCATTTGTCAAATTATCTTTGAAGTAATTTCTTAGCAAGTCTTGGCTATCTGTGTTGGCAGTCAAGACTTGTCCAGAAATCACTACCGAGCGGTTAGATTTACATTGTGTGGCTCAGAAAAAAATTTAAAACTCTCTACATGCTTGGAGTTAAAGTCACGGCATGTATAAGTTAACTCAAACGACCTTGTCGCCAACTTGTTGAAACAGAGAGCATTGTTTACTGAACTTTGAAATATTTGGATGCAATGTTGACACATTGTACTGACACGAAATTATTAGAATGTTGAAAAACAACAAGAATACATGTGCAATAAACTGCACATGACTATTTGGATATGGATTCGAGGTGATCCAAGTACAAAAAGGTAATGGGGAGTGAAATTCTCCAATTTTGTTAACCCTTTACCTAACGTAACGGCCAAACCCGGACAGCGCTATTCACAGAAATCGCCAATTAATTTTCATTATTTTTCCATTTTGTGTCTCAAAAACATAGGTTATGACCCCTCTTTGGAACGAGCTCCTCGAGCTCGTTCCAATGAGGGGTCATAACCTATGTTTTTGAGACAAAAAATGAAAAAAAATAGTTATTCAAGAATTTTGTTTGCAAGTGTCGCCTGCTTTTCATGTTAGGTAAAGGTTTAAAACGGGAGAGAAGTACGAGTATTGTTCAACTATTCGCTGTAACATTGCTTTGCATTTCGCGCATTTTCAAAGAGTATTTTTTTCGTTCCTGGAGTGAAATAATACGCAGTATGAAATGCTAAGCCTTTGCAGATGGCCACCTGGTCCACTCAAGAGACTTTCCTATATTAGGTAGCGACTCCGCTTTCCGGGCGTTTTCACAGTATTCAACTTTTCAACATAATATAGAAAAAAGCTGAATGCTCCTTAATGATCGTAGCATGATGCTCACAATCGATGAGTGTTATTTATTTATTTATTTATTTATTTATTTATTTATTTATTTATTTATTTGCACCATGGTAATAGGTCGGACTCAACGTGAGATAATTAGAATCGTGCAGATCATTCAGACAAGCTCATATTGTACCGATGGAGGGCTGATGCGACAACGATTCTGGTTGATGATACATTCACGAGTCCAATATACACATTCCAGAAAAAGTTTGCAACCTTACAGATAAAAGACGAAGAGTTTCATAAAAGATGAACTTTTGAAATCCATGCAACAACTTTTGTGACGAATGGTGATAAGTAAAAGATGAGAATCGTTTTCTTAAAGAATTGATTTTATCACATGATCCGTCTGATTGTTTTGACCATTAAACTCATGCTTTAAAACAATGGAGCACGTTTATTCAATAACAAACATGGTAGTAATAAGGGTTCAATACTGTAAAACATTTACAATTGTATTTTCCGGAATTCTATTTTCTATATGTGAATATAAATGACCGAGCTGATTTATTAGTGCTAAAACACTGATAATTCATTTCTGTCATTTGTAGTCAAAAACAGAAAATAAATTCTGTAAAATACAATTGTAAGGCCTAAAAAAATAAAAAATCTGTTTCTCAGGCCCTCCCGCATGGTCCTTTGGGCTGCCGCATGCTCTCTTTTTATAACCAATTTATACTTTAAAAAAATAAAAATTAAATGGTTTATGTCTGATATTTTACCCAAGTTAAAAAAACTGATGAATTTGTCCCTTGAGTGCAAGAAGGCTTTGCAATGCATTAGCATTGCAAAGCCTTCTTGCACTCAAGGGATGAAGTACATCACCATGCATGCTATTCTGTATATTATGAGGCCTAAAACTTTAACCAAGAACATGAACTTTTGATGGCAAAGAAGAAATTACTGAAATAAAAAATAAAATAAAAAAACGCTCGCACGCATGCAATTTCACAAATAATGGCCTGAGAAACAGAAGATCTACTTTGTGTGGCCTAAATGTTATATAGTGTGCCAGGTGTACACAATTGTATTCGTGTATTCTTGAAACGATACCGAATAATCGATGACAGATAAGGAATGAAATAAATCACTTTCGTTGGCATCATTTAATGAGTTTTAAACCGCTGTCCCAATAAATTTCTGTTATTAAATGTTTCAAACTGCCTACACTGTGGGGACTATTTTTTGTATCAGACGATCTTCCAAACAACGAATTGTTTCAAGCAACCTTATTCGAGGTCTTAAAAAAATGATAAGCAGTGTTGATTTCTCGTTCCATCTTTATCGAGTTTTCGATCACGTGTTCAAAAAGAATCTTCAGATCATCCTCTATTTATTGTGAAATTTAATAAACACGTCCAGTAAATTAGTTCTGGGCTTAGATGAAGGCCAATAGTATACCTAATTTAGTGCACTCGGCTCCTAACCCTTTTAACTCTAGTGGTGTATTCCATGCCAGTTCAATGGCAGCAATTAGAAGAGTCGATATTCATTATTTGGGGTAGTCCAATCAATATTTTTAACGTGCAGCCTCGAGGGCTGCACGTTGAAAATATTAATTGGTCCACCCCACACATTTACTGAACAACCATTCTATATAATGACGTTATGACGTATCATGTTCAAGGCCGGAAAAACGGCCGCTAGGATCCAAAGAGTTAAATATCACAATAAACTTTTGGGATTTAAATAAGCTGATCTCACAAAGGCAGAAAAGCAACAAATGAATTTTTTGCAACTTTCCCGTCACACCATCTCACAGGTCAAAGTTCACAAGTTGCTAGTTGATCCTATTCAGTACGTCCACCATCTTTTATTGGTTTCTGCGAAGCTTTGAAATTCAATTTCATTCGAAATCGCCCCGATGATTCGATACGATTCGCTCTAATTCAAAATCCTACCAAATGTCTCTTCCTCTTGCACTCGTCGTATCATTAGATTCCCTGTACGGAAGACATGATGATCGAAGAAGAGATCAGAGAGATTTCCGCTTCCAAAACTACTTTGTTTTCTTTTTTTATTACACTCCTGTCCTATGTAATCCCCATCTACAGCAACGCTAAAGCATACGGAAAATGAAAACCTGTTCAGCACATATGTGTGGAACGGAAATCGTCGACGGACTATTTTTAAATAGAAGTGAAATTTCATTGGAGTTTTGTACAAACCGTTCAACGGAATTACAGTTTGAATCGCTAGCGATAGATGAAAATTGTCCCCTGAGTTCCAATGCGTTCCATGTGCCAGGAGGCACATAGAACGCATTGGAACTCAGTGGACGAAATAGTAACACGGCTTCCCCTTGCAAATTTGGTTGACGATAAAGTGTGGGTTTTTTTGTTTATAGTTGTCAAATGATTTGTTGCTTCCAGCTTACTGTCGAATCCACACACATTTCATTGTTGTATGTACTTTTCTCTGATATTTGGAAATAAATATTGTTTAAACTAAATGATTTGTTGAGTGTCGCTCTAATTACTGTTTAATAGACATGAAGGCGTGCGATAAACACAGAACGACACGTGCTTCTCTCCCTTTTAAACCTTTACCTAACATGAAAAGCAGGCGACACTTGCAAACAAAATTCTTGAATAACTAATTTTATTCATTTTTTGTCTCAAAAACATAGGTTATGACCCCTCATTGGAACGAGCTCGACGAGCTCGTTCCAATGAGTTAATCGATACAGCACTTGTGCCATCGCGAAAGAATAAAATTCGAGGCCTGCGTCCTCTCGTTCTATCCTTCCACGCTGGCATTCGTAGTATGTCGACTTACCCATTCTCACGCGTGTGGGTGTTCTGTGTATTTACTGCCATGTCAATACAGACGAGTTGCAAGTGAATGCAATCCTGGAGTGAAGAGGATCAACACTCACTGGTGTATGAATGTCTGCAACTTCAAAAGCGGTGACACTCGATTCGAGATTTGTCTCGATTCGAAATCATCAGCCTGGGTGGATTCGAGATTAGATACGATTCTACCCAACATTGAAGATTTGCATAGCCATAATCTTCTTTGATCGCCGTGTATTTGTATTGGCCACCCCATTAAGCACCGAATATCCTCGTGGATAACTGGGGATCGTGCTGGCCTATTCTTAACTGCGGTCATAAAGATCATTGTCTTTCATAACTTCCAACAAATCCATACTTCCGCTGACCGTCTCCAGATTAATGCCCGATATGTTCTAGGAACAACCGCAAACATGTAAGTAAGCTGTATGACCGGCGAAACTTCGAGTTTCATTGATTCGATTCGATTCGATATCCGTTTTCTTATTCAGGAAGGATACGAATCTCTGAAAAACTCTAAACGCATCGCGCAAGGGGTAGTGCCTCTCCTCTATTTACTACACGATATCTAGTTTTTGACATGTATACTGAGCGATTGTGTTGTGTATCACCACACGTCCATATTAAGTCAACTAGTTGGCTTCATACGGACGTGTGACGATGCGCAGTGGCCTTGAACAAATATTCTACATTGTGCAACGATTGCGCTGCGTACTCAACGTTATGGTATACAATACACACATTGGAAGATACGCTGGATACACCACGCGTGGTATCCGGATTACGCGCAAGAACGTCACGTAAGGGCGTATCTGATGTGAATGAAATTCTTCGGCACAAAACATTGTCAAGCAAGAAAGTTGTCACATCACCGAAGGAGATAATTATGTTTCTTTAAAAATATCGGAATGAATGAATGAATGAATTTTATTTAGCGGTATACAGCAATATAGATATGTACATTTATACAATACAAACAAGAGATCAACTATGCATGTATACCACAGGGAGACGACATAGCCAGATTGGCTGTCTACCTGTCGTCTCCCAGGGATTATACTGTGCAGCATTGGAATCGGACTATCAGACAACAGTTCATTTGTACTTGGATGCTGGTGGCTTGGTGCAGCTAGCTTGTCTACCTGCCAAGAGACGAGAATATGTCCAGACATATACAGCACCAGCGGAGATGGGTCACTGGATAACCACGACACAATTCCTGTCATACTTCTCCCCCACTGACAGCCACAAATCACGACGTCATTCCGTGCGAAGCTCCCACAGAGAGCTCCCCACTGAATGATGCAAAACGTTGGGAGTCCTTAGCTAAGTAAGACCCTACCCGCGGTGTTTACCACTAGATTTATCGGTAGAGTTGACTACAGGGTTGGAGCTGTATCTGAAGGATACCGACAAAAACAACTACAAGATTTCACTGTAGTCATTCAGCAACCCAGTCCGCCGGTACTGTTCTTGGAAAGCGCTAAGTTAGTATAATCTTGAAAATTCATAGCCACATAATTATCTGAAAATATTCTGCCTGTTCTAAATAGAGCATTCGTTACAGTATGGATTATTACAGTCGATGTTATCGGAGTATTGGGACAGTAATTTTACGGTTAATTGTTTTTTGAAAATGTTTCTATTGCTGCTCGGATTCATTCACTTAATATTCAAGTTTAATCCTGGTATAAACACAGAACACAACTCTAGCAGAGAACGTGGGATAGGAAGCAACGCTCCTTGTTGGCGTTTTCCCCGTGCTTCACGAGCGCCTTTGGCGCTCGTGAAATACAGGAAAAGTTCCAACTTAGGTCGTTGATTTCAGCCCGCCGTACTCCACCCTCGTTGTGTTATGTCTTACTAAATGTAGCCTAATGTATGGGTGAGATTATTATGATCCCCGATGAGTCTGGAGGTGGGATGGGAAATCTCACCCTCGGGGCAAGATATTTGAACCAGACCCTCGGCAAGCCTCGGGTCTAGTTCAAATATCTTGCCCCTCGGGTGAGATTTCCACATTCCCAGCTTCAGACTCATCGAAGATGATTTTTCTCCCCAACCATGCAGCGATTACGTTAGCCAGAGGTAATCGGGAGTCACGTACTGATTCAATCAACTCATTTTGTATTCGTTGTTTTGAGAAACTGATGACACCATCGGAAAGAGCATGCACAAGTTACGTACATACCAAATGTATATACCACGAAATTGATTAGGAACGGTGGCAGCTTGGGGGTTGAAGGGTTTTAGAGCATTGAACTTTGATCACACTGCATTCCGATGACGTCAGTATGAAATAGTTGGTAGCAAGAAACTGATACGATATGCATAACGTCACAATAACGTTATAAATGTATAACGTCACGTGGGTGGGGTGGGATACATCTGTCTCTCCCTGCTATCTCACCCGGGACACACGTATGTTACACATGCAGTGGGGGAGAAAATTTCCGATAACCAGTGCCACAGCATAACCATTGGAAATGCGATTCGATTGGATCTATTCGATGTAAAATTTTGTGTCTGATTCGATTGCAGCAAGGAATCGCGATTTGCCGGGCTCTAATATGCAGCTTTCTGGTACACCGCTCATGATAGTACAACGTCGTCCTAAAATGTAGCCTGCAGTTATAAGCTGCGATAACCTACAGCATTACGACTACCTACACTCCCGCTTTAGTCGTGGACGCAAAGGTGCTCCATCCACTTTTGATTTTGCAAGTCCCACTTTACGTGCATCACTCCTACCAAATGTCTTGATCCTAGAAGTGCCTCTTATCTCTATCGACCATGCTGGGCTTTAATGCATATAACCGCAACTGTTTCACAAGTTGAATGTGGATAGGTAGCATACAATCTGCAGGATGTGATTGTTACATCTATAATACACAACACGGCCTCACAAATACCCAGATCCCACCGACGCACCGGTCTCGCGTGGTAACTACTATTTGGACAGCCACATACGAGTGTGTCATGAACGACATCGATTAGCTGAACAGTCACCTCTGAAAAATCATGGTTCAAATTGAGAAAGAATTCCTCAGGCGCATGTCACTCAAGTTATGAGATATGACAGGCGTTCCTGGCCAGATGCACCGATAATTCATTTCACTCTATCAGCCCTGGAAATGAGACGGATGCGAGTGCAATCGCTCCCGTCAGCACCCGTGTTTTCTATTTTACGGGAGCTAAAAAATGCTCTTGCTGAAAAATATTATGGAGCACTAATATACTGCGAGGGCATATAAATGTGTGTTGTTTTGAGAAAGCTGCACCCTGTGGCCAATGGGAAATTATTCTTATAGTTCAGCAGGCCTTTATACATTTAACCCTTTACCCAATGTAATGGCCAAAACCGGCCAGCGCTATTCACAAAAGTCGCCCATTAATTTTCATTATTTTTCTCATTTTTTTGTCTCAAAAACATAGGTTATGATCCCTCTTTGGAACGAGCTCGTCGAGCTCGTTCCAAAGAGGGGTCATAACCTATGTTTTTGAGACAAAAAATGAGTTATTCAAGAATTTTGTTTACAGGTGCCGTCTGTTTTTCATATTAGGTAAAGGGTTAAAGTTTCTGGTGTTTGGTGAAAGTATTCCCACAAAATTCATATGCCAACATTTTACGGGTGCAATTTACTCCCGCCTCTGATTTCACGGGTGCTTAAAACTGCACCCGGCAATTTTGTTCATTTCCAGCACTGACTCTGTGCAATTCATAGGCCTTTCAATTTAGCATGCACATTGGGGAATATATCTTTTTAGCAGCATATAATAAAACAGCACCTGACACATGAAAAAAACTTTGGTTATCGTAAATGTTATCTCGTCGTCACACGAATGTTCATTACAGTACAAAAGAGTACAAACTACTCAAAAATGTTCCTGCCAATAAAGTGCAAAAACTGAGGTAAAATTACACAATGTTTTCTCTATTGAGTGTTCACAGGAATTGGCCCTAGAAATCATGTTAAATAGCTCAAGGCATGCGATGTTCTGGAAGCTGATTGCGACGAGTAATTAACGCTGCCAATCAGTCGTTTCTTCAACGGGATCCACTCTTACTATTTTAGTAAACAAGTCAATGTGGGAGAGGAAGAAAATAAGTACCGCGACGGGAATCGCTTGGAAGGAGCAGCAATTTCTGTTTTCAAGGCGTAACTAACACGAAATGGTCCAGATTGGAACATTATGGGGCTAGGTGTCACACCCGACTACACTCCCTCCCACACCCACACATATATTTGTGCCCTAGTGGCCTTGTACCAATAGTAAGGGATCAATCTTGCCTGTCCACATGGGATTTTCCATTCATCCCCGGCATCGTAGATTTATTTCAATTTGATAATATATCGGGGAGCGCGGTGGCTCAGTGGTTACGGCATTGAACTTCAATCCGAAAGGTCTACAGTTCAAGCCCCGCCAGGGGTAACTGCGTTGTGTCCTTGGGCAAGGCACTTAATCCCGATTGCCCGCGGTGGCGATGTATACTAAGGGGTACTACTTGTCAATGGTGGACTTGTCTTCAACCAATGCTAACCCTGCATGTGTAGAGTCAGTACCTTGGGGAGTCTGACAGTTGCTCGCCGTTGCCCGGTGGTTACTCTAAATCTTTGCTTTACATCAATAACCACATTTCTGCTGATATCACATTATATTTAGATCATTGATTATATTTATTGCATCGCTCGTATTGTTAGCTTCACATACAGTTGGCAATTACTCTGAATATTGCAGGACTTGATACTCAAACAAGGTTAACCCTTTCAAATTTGTGCGTATAATCGTTTTGTTGCGTAAAACAAAAGCTGACAGTCGGTGGGTAGACGATATATCTAACTGGAGAGTAGGACCAGTAATGATTTAATCCTACAGCCCTATAGGACTGTAGGGTTAAATTATTTCTGAACCTGCCCATAGATGCAACACAGACTCGCCCATTTCGCTGAATACAATATTATTTATGACGATTTCGTTCAGGGCATCTGTTTTAAACTGTAGGTTATGAACGCCTAAATAAATCTCATTGACCACAGTCTTAACCTTCCACTCTCTGTACAACACACCAAGTTGTATTGAAAAAAAGTGCCTATACATCTACAAAGTACATCATCTCTTGAAAACATTAAACCGAAAAGATATATATGTTGCCACATGAAATTTCAGTTTAAATTTCGAATTTTCACAACTACCGTATGGTCTTGCACTGAATGACCTTCACACTGTTTTTCCATGTCTCATGTGTTTGAGAGATTCACGCACATTCTGGCACCAAATTACAAACAAACTTATTAATCCTTTCGAAAGTGGACAAATCAAAATTTCAATTAATGGTTTCAAAGTCAAAATATATTTAACCAATCAGCTGATCAGCCCTATTTAATCCTACTCACAACTTAAATGCTCCAAATCACGTGTTTACTTATTTTTAGTGGCTCATAACCTCTAAACTATTAAAATATATGTTTCCCGTCATCACTGCAGATCTCGGAAGATAAGTAATATTTTCCCTTGTTTAATAAAAAGTGACGAAAAAATTCTGTTTCAAATTTCATAAAATGTTAAGGCAGCGAAAGTAACCTAGTTTTGTCACTCTTCAAGTTTTGTTTCGTCCTTGGAGGCTAACAATACAGTGCACTTGAAACTATTAACAATTTTGACATTGTACCGGAAAACTTTTGTATACTTCGTCTTGTGTAACATTACAACGAATCTGAACGAGACCTGAGGGTGAACATGTTGAGGTTAATATTGAAACAATAAGGGGTTATGCTAAGGATGGGAGCGGGAATATGTTTATATGAGTGAATGCGTGAGTGAGTAGGTGGGTGAGTGGGTGGGTGGGTGGGTGGGTGGGTTTAGTGGGGGCTTTGGGTGGGTAGGTGGGTGGGGTGTGGGTGTATGGATGGGTCTTGGGTTAGTGAGTGAGTGAGTGAGTGAGTGAGTGAGTGAGTGAGTGAGTGAGTGAGTGAGTGAGTGAGTGAGTGAGTGAGTGAGTGCGTGAGTGAGTGAGTTGATATTGTGGGTGGGTGGGTGGCTGTGTGGCTCCGGGGTGGGTGGGTGGGTGCAAATTTTCCGCGTTTCGTAAGAACAGAGGGAGAATACTGTCTGAAAATAAAGGTAAATAAGGAGTAGTCGTACGTCAATAGTAACGTTTACTTGTATTGGCCAATGGCTAGAAGATATTGGACACGAATATTGAGTGTTAATATTCAGCGGGTCAATTCTAGCAAATTCTTTACCCTGTCAAGACGTATTTTCAAAATGAAACGGAATGATACACTCAATTTCGATGCAAGCCTGACATCTTCTCTTCAGTCGACTTGCAACAAAAGCCTCAGACACAGGTTTTCAGAGTGAACTTGATAAGAGAAAAAAAGAGAAAATATTTATCACTGTTTTTTTCTGGCTGACTAAGTCGTCGTTGACGGAGCTTTACGTTTGATTCTGTTCATGTTCTTATAAACAAATATGTATACTGTGCATTTGAAATTTTGTGTTTCAATAAAAGGGTGTGGTCTATTGCGGCAGGGTTTGCTGTTTGGCATATTATACAGCAGTTGCTTTCTCTCACGCGATGGCGTGTTCTTGGGATCCGCGCTGACAGTGAGCACCTGCCATAAATCTCTTTGATGTGAGTTTTGATTATATGCTTCAATAGGGATACCCTTCAGTCAAATCTGTGCAGAAAAGGTCGACCCTGTGTTCTGTAATATGTTTTAGATAACCAATTCAGTGAGAAGTTAATATTCTAGCTGATTGCACGTTACGTCAATCGACTTGTATTCAACACATCGCAGTCTGCTAAGTGTAGGGTGATCTAGTGCCCTGCATTTAGGAACCTGACTAGCCGACATGATTCGAATGTTTCAATGCCATTTTTCCAAGCACCTGATCCTTCATCCTCGACATATATCGCCATGAAAAAACATCGACTTTCGACATAGAGGGTCTCAAACGAGTGATGTTTGGATATAAGATTTTTTGAGGCGAGTTGTGAATCGAATTCATCAAACGAGTTTTAAAAAATCTTATATCCAAACATCACGAGTTAAAGATTCTGTATATCACATGAATTTTCGAATGTTTTTTACACTTTTTATTTAATTCATTGTCGCTAAATTCTCCCAAAACAATCGACAATCAGTTCGTTGGCTCAGACGCTTCACACCATGACGTCATGAATGCGATTTACTTGCACCTGTTGTCGTAATTGACGTCATGTGAACTACTCACAAGAATACAATGCTGCTGCTATGGGACCACACGCCGATTAGACACTAGTTGATAATCAGGAAATAAGACATGGGTTGTTACGTCGAAATTAACGACGTTTCATATGATATAAAGTTATCTCTCTTAAAATTACTAGACGGGAGAGGAAGGTCAAATTAAAAAGCAGCTAAAAAGCGAATAATTGTCGTGAAAACCCCTATGACATCAGTGGAAAAAAAAACAAGTTTCCTTCTGTTACTTTTCAAAAACGAAAACAACAGACCGCTCTCGGAGCTGCCTGTTGCTTTCGTTTAATAAAAGTTGCAAAAGGAAACGTTTGCTTTTTTCTGGTTAATTGATTAGAAGCAACTACTTCAGAAATATTTATTTATTTATTTATTGGTGTTTAAGGTCACATACTTATGCACAATGGCTAATCATGACCTTGACAGTTTTACGGGTGGAGGAAGCCGGAGTACCCGGAGAGGACGACCGAGTAACGACGAGCAGCTGCCAGCTCCCCAACATCGTAACTCCACACTGCAGCACAGGCAGGGTTAGATTAGTTGAAGACATGCGCACCATCGACGTGCAGTGCGCCTTAGTGCACGGCGTCATCGTGCCCCCATGTGGACAATCGGGGTTAAGTGCCTTGCCCAAGGACACAACGCGGGAGTCCGAATTGATCGCTCAGACGGTCACCCATCCGAGGACGAACCGGGCTCGACGTTGCTTAACTTCGGTGATCTGACGAGAACCGGTTACCACAACGCCACCGCGCCCCCACTTCACAGATAATCCATCATTAAGAATATCTATCAATATCACACCAACCAACCTTACGTCAGTATGCTTACATTGGCCCTTTGTTTAGCGAATGTGTTTTTTTTTACAGAAGTTTGCAAGTTTGTTTTCTTCCCAGGAAAACAATTGCACATCTCACTTCCTAGACTTTCATATTAATGGAGAGGACACTGAATGTCTGTATTATATGTCACGATGCCCACATCGTTGATATAATAAACAGAAAAAGTTACAGAACATGAAAAGATGGAGAAAACGTCGTATTTCTTATTTTTAAACAGGTTTCAACAGAGAATAATAGGCAAACGTTCAAACTAATTGAGAAAAAATTGTAAACAGTCACCGTTTGTATTTGTATACTACTTTGTAGGAAAATGCCTGAGGTTGGTGAAATGATGAGCGCATCTTCGATACAAATTCGCTAATATTTCTAGATTTCAATTTTGATATGAAATTCCCAAACCCTTAGTGTTATTTAAGTTTCTTGACAGCTTTAGGAAATTAAGTGGAGCCACATTTCCTGTAAATCTCTTCAAATGACGGAAATTGTCAGTCATGTTCACACTATAGATGTTTGTCTGTAGATTTTTGTCTGTTGACTTTTGTGTAAACGTGTAAAATATGATAGAACGTACAACAAAAATCTATAGTGTGAACGTAGCTTAAAGCTACGTTCACACTATAGATTTTTGTCGTACGTTTTTTCTAGTAATAAAGTTGAGGTCGTTAGACAAAAATCCATAGTGAGAACACCCAAGGCAGCGGGCTTTCTTTCGACTTTTGTCTGATGCAATGTTTGCCGTTAAAATCAAACGTGTTTGATTGGTTCTTCTTTTGTCTATGCTTCTCTACGATTGTCGAAGGGTTAACGGATGCTGTTTGGTTCTCGCGTGATGTTCATGTGACCAATTTGCAGTTTTCAAAAACTTAATGACTGATCTGTAGCTTTTTATCTATAGTATGAACAGCCTTCATATTTTAGACGTTTAGACAAAAATCTTAATAAACAAAAGCCTACAGACAAAAATCTACAGACAAAAATCTATAGTGTGAACTTAGCTTAAGTGTTTCAATGTGACATGTCCAGACTTGATATAATATGATATAATCAAGGCAAGGCTGGTTCAACAATATATTTCTGGTTCAAGCTATTCGATACGATATGGCCCAGTCTTTTTCAATACAAGAAATAAAAAGTTTCAGTACTACGTAACCCAAACTGTTTAGGTGCGAGTTTTTATACTCTTTCAATTCAAGACAATTTCGAACGCTACAAAACAAGAATGACGAGTTCAGCCCTGGCCCGAAGTTGGTTGGGATAGAGACGAGCGAATCTCCCCCATAAACGTACCTTTTGGAACATTTTCAACTGAAATAAGTTGCCGGAACACCGAATGTTCATTTCATAACATTTTTCAAAGTTGCATCTCCAAGCCTTGGCATCATATCTTGGTCAGCTCTCCCCGAGTGGCTCCAAGAAATGTGTTAGGGTTTGACATTATCAACCGTGAAAAAATGTAAAAAGGTTTCTTGTAGTTACGTCAGATTTCAGGGAGTACTATACTCAGATGAGGAGAGACACTTTTGATGTACCTTGTAAAATTAGGACAAAGAGATACCCAGTATAGCTTCTTATAACACTCTTATTCTCGATTTGCTACAACATTTCAACGAGGGAGACCCCAAGACACTCACAATGGACGACACACTGTCCCCTCAACCAAGTGGTTTACACAACATGGTATGCCTGAAGCGTCCCAAGTTGGTATCCGTGTGGAGAACTTTTACCTATCCCGCCCACTCATGTCTGACAATCCTCCTTCGACCTGGTTAAGGTGCTATATAAGTAATAGACTTTTGTTTAGTTTGAAATTCCAACCTCTTATATTCCTTAAATTCAAATTAGATATATAACAAATTATACATCAAAATGAAGGTTGAAATGTATAGAACATGAAATACACGTGTAATCAACTCACAGAGTTGACAGCAGGCGCCACTGGTTCCTGGAAGTATGCTACCGTATTCATACCAGAACTGATAATTTAATAATATTTCACGAGAACAACTTCTGGCCAAATGAGCTTCACATATCCAAGAACAAAGCTAGGGTATCAAAATTCTTCAAAACACAGCGACAGAGCTGCATGGGGGTAAATTCCAAAACCTTCGCTTTTGTTTACAATCAAATTTACTTTCGATGTCCGGTAAACGTCATCGGACGGAAGAAGCATCGATATACAAAAATCAAATAATGAAAAAGATCGCCTTGATACAGCATACTATTATTATATAGAGACTGCAGAGTTGCCATATTCACTGCAAGGTATCATGGCACCTGTTGAAATTTCTTAGAATTACGATTTTGTTTTTCGATGGAAATTCGTGGTATCGAGTGATTTGCGCATGTCCGTCGAATATGGAAACCATTTTCAATAAAAAATGCAGACAGTGTTGTCCTTTCCGAAATGCAGTCCTATCGCTGCATTCGAAAGTGTTTTGAATGCGTAGCTATGTTATTGGATATCTGAAGCACATTTGGCCACAAGTTGCTCTCGTGAAATATTATTTTATTATCAGGTCTGGTACGAATAATGTAGCAGACTTCCAGGAACCAGTGGTGCCTGCCGTCAACTCTATGAGTTGATTACATATGTGTTTCGTGTTTTATATATCTCAACCTTCATTTTGATGAAAAAACCACAAAGGTGGGAATTTCAAAATAAACAAAATTCTCTTACTTATATAGGACCTTAAGCCGTTGGTTGCAGTGAATATAACGTGATCAGACGACACATTCCTCTACTAGGATGTTAGTAGTGTCACTTGTTGCTAAGTATCTGTTTCCCTTGAGAAGATCATTGCCAGTGCGTGTGATGAAGAAATGTCTCAAGAAAAATGTAATTGTGTCACTTGAAGTCAATATTTAGAGTACAGGCATCGTCAAAATGAAGAGTAAAATGAAACATAGCAAATGAAAAAGACAAAAAACCCAAAGAGTTTTTTTTATATTTTATAATCACGCTTTTAACACTTGTAACCCTTACACCGGAAATAGTGCTTTGAACAGTTCCAGGTCTAACAAACTGGAATAATGCTAGAAAAGGCATTTCAGAAGGCTTGTTATTTTCTTCACTTATCATTTAAGGGGCTATATAAGTAATGGAATTTTGTTTGTTTTGAAATTCTCGCCTCTCATATTCCTTAAATTCAGATTAAATATACAGAAATTATACATCAAAATAAAGGTTGGGATGTATAGAACACGAAACACGTATGCAATCAACTCATAGAGTTTACCGCAGGCACCGCTGGTTCCTGGAAGTCCGCTATCGTATTCGCACCGGAACTGATAATAAAATAATTTTTCGCAGGAACAACTTGTGGTCGAATGTGCTTCAGATATTCAATAACAAAGCTAGGCATTCAAAACACTTTCGAGTGCAGCGACAGAACTGCATTTTGGAAAAGGACAACACTGTCTGCATTTTTTATTGAAGACGGTTTCCATGCTCGACAGGCATGCGCAAATCACTCGATACCACGAATTTCCATCGAAAAACAAAATCGAAATTCTAAGAAATTCCAACAGGTGTCATGATACCGTGCATTGAATATGGTAACTGTGTAATCTCTGTCTAATAACAGTATACTGTATGAAGGCGATCTTTTTCATTATTTTATTTTAGACGGCGTTGTTTTTACATGCTTTTTCCGTCCGATGACGTCGATTGGAAATCGAAAGTATACTCATACGTAAACAAAAGCAATGGCTTTGGAATTTTCCCCCATGCAGCTCTGTAGTCGTGTTTCGAAGAATTTTGTTTGATCACCTAGCTTTGTTCTTGGATATGTAAAGCACATTTGGCCACAAGGTGTTTTCGTGAAATATTATTAAATTATCAGTTCTGATGCGAATACGGCAGCAGACTTCCAGGAACCAGTGGTGCCTACAGTCGACTCTATGAGCTGGTTACACATGTGTTTCGTGTTCTATACATCCCAACCTTCATTTTGATGTACATTTTGTGTATATTTAATTTGAATTGAAGGAATATCAGAGGTGAGAATTTTCAAAATAAACAAAATTTCATTACTTATATAGGCCCTTAAGGTGCTATATAAGTATACAAAATTAGTTTACTTTGAAATTCCGAAGTCTGATATTACATACACATGAACTAAACATACACAAATTAGGCAACAAAATGATGGTTATGATGTAGAGAACGCGAAATATATGCAAGCAGCGTACACAGTTGACAGCGGGCACCAATGGTACATGGAAGTCTGCTACTGTATGAGTACCAGAACTGATAATAAAAGAATATTTCAGCAAAACAACTCGTGGCCAAATGTGTTTCAGATATCCAAAACCAAAGCCAGGAAATACGATATACAATGCCGTCTATCGGATAATGAGAAAGATCGCCTTAACACAACACATTATTATTATATACTATTAAAAAAGTAGGGGATATCCAAACTGATGTTGATATTTTCGGAAAATAGTATTGAATACGCATGATTGGACACATCAATATGTTACTAAGTTTAGTGTGGAACATGAAAGTCAACGACCCACGAACACTTCATGTAGGTTTTTCGCACAAGTGCCAGGTATGTTTTGAAATTTTCGTTTGCACTGGACGGGCTTTTGCGGAGGTCTCATCGTTCTTTTTTTGGTATAAACTCATTCATCAATAGCTTCTGGTCGAAACGTAACGTTTGAGGTATGCGAAGACTGACACGTGACGAACGTTTACGTGCCGTTGACATGTTGGAAGCTGGCAACAGACAGACTGCAGACAGACTGTAGTGGCTCAAATTCTCAATGTTACTCAATCGGTGATTAGCAGGTTGTGGCCACGCTATCGTCAGACAGGCAATGTTGATGACAGACGTCGGTCTGGTCGTCCAAGGGCGACCACTGCTAACCAGCATCGTTTCATCCGAAACACAACATTACGTAACCGCCATCAAAGTGCCTCAGAAATTGGACTGCAGCTGCGCCGAGCGACAGATGTGCGAGTCAGTGGTCAGGCTACCCGAAATCGCCTACACAGCTGGAATTTGTACGCTCGACGACCTCGAATAATTCCACGTTTGACTGAACGTCACATCTCAGCAAGGCGTAATTGGTGTGGAGCACGACAGCGCTGGGACAATCGTCGGTGGAGCAACGTCATATTTTCCGATGACACTTGCGACTTCCACGACAGGCGAAAAAGAGTGTGGCGATGGCGGCGACAGCGGCGACGGCGGCGGCGGAACGAACGATACCATGACGTAACCGTTAAACAGCACGGTCGTTTTGGTGGTGGATCGGTTATGGTGTGGGGAGGAATAACCATGACAAGCAGAACAGCATTACATGTCATCCAAGGGCGTGTTACAGGGCAGTACTGAAGACAATATGTTAGCAGCTCACGTGGTGCCCTTTGCGCGACATCACGTCCATCGATTCATTTTCCGAGATGACAATGCAAGAGCACACAGGGCCCGTGTGATAAACAGAGCTTCTTCAGGAGCAGAACATTATTAGACTGCCTTGACCAGCACTAAGTCCAGACCTTTCACCAAATGAGCACGTGTGGGATATGCGTGACAGGCGCCCCCTACCAATGTCCAGGAACTCGCCGCTGAACTGCAGGAAGAATGGAATAACATCAGTCAAGCTGATATTGGACGTTCGGTGAGGAATATGCCACTTCGGATCCGCGCTTGTCTCGCGAACCGAGGAGGATTTACAAAGTATTGAGGTCTTGGACTGAATGTGGTAAATTCTCTGACTGACCGCCCATGTCTTCTACAGCTCAGTACGTGGAAGGAGTGCTTGTCAGACACCCAACTATCGCTGAAATCATTCACCAGATGTCACAGTGCAATGCCTCAACTGTCTTTTTTTTTTATAAAAATATAAATATATTTCTTCATATATCTCACTTTTATCAAATATTCCCTACTCTTTTTTTAATAGTATACTACACTATTGCCATATTACTTGCAAGGTATCATGACACCTATTTGTATTTCTTAAAATTACGCGATTGTTTTTGGATGAAAATTCGTGGTATTACGTGACATACCCATGTCCGTCGGCCATGGAACCATGGAACCCTTCTTCAATATAAAATGCAGACAGTGTTGGCCTTCCCACAAAATGCAGTCCTGTCTCTGCATCGTAAAGTAGTTTGCATGCATGGCTTTTTTCTTGGATATCTGAAGCGCATTTGGCCACGAGTTGTTCTCCTAAAATATTATTTTATCATCACTTCTCGTATGAATACGGTAGCAGACTTCCAGAGCAGGAACCATAGGTGCCTGCTGTGAACACTGTGGGTTGACTGCATATATTTTTCGGGTTATATGCATCACAAACTTCAGTTTGATGTATAATCTGTGTAGATTTAATTTGAATTTAGGGAATATCAGAGGTGAGAATTTCAAAGTAAACGAATTTCCCTTACTAATATAGCACCTCAACTAACACAACTGGGGAACACTTGCAAAACAATAATCAAATAAAAAACTGAAAACTTTGGAAGTTTCGCTTTCTGACTTACGAAGGTCGTGACCTCGCAATGAAATGAGCTCTACAAAGTCGTTCCAATGAGTGTACATAAGCAATGTTTTGGAGGCAAAAGATAAAAAAAATAATAAAAATGGAAGGGTGATTTTAGTGACTATCGTCCGAAAAAAAATATGGATTGAGGTAATTGCGGAACAGTCAAATGTTTTAGTTATAGTTCATTTTCCTGTTTGTCCTTTGTTGTGGTTTACGAGACCTTCAACAGCCGGGGTCACTTCGTATCGAGCAGGATTACGGGGAGATGAAGCCGGAGTACTCAGGGGAAACACCATGCCACCGGCAAGCCACTTTCAATTTTTCAGTATAAAGACCGATCAGAAGTGGACATCGAGTTCCAAGATTCTCAGTCCACCAGTCTAATTCTGTATGTAATTCCACGCTGTTTTGGGCGTTTTCTTTACTCACTTTTCGTAGAGTTTACGCAAAGACTACTTTAGATGTAATGTGATATTCGTTTGCTCACAAGGATTTACAGATAATCATTCGTGCACCAGTTACAGGTATTCAAAGCAATGCGTATTTAATTTGCAATGAAAACATCAAGATATTAACACAATCAGTGGAACTACACAGCGTAATCATACATTTAACCCTGGGCGTGTGACTTCATTCATAATTATATTATAACACAAACAGGCTTAATAGTATTGGTAAAGTCATTAAAAATTCGGACAAATTAAGTCTCGATTGGGAAACATTTCATGCGTTGATTCAAAGAAATGAATATGTCTGGCATTCTTTACGTACAATCGAGTGGAATATTGCAGTTGGTTGGAAAATCGAACCTACGGTTCGCTTTTCCGACCAACTGAAAGATTCCAAATGATGTGATTGAATCTAAACATAGGTGATGGCCTGTTTGAATGGTTAGACCGAGTCCAGGCAATGACAACGTCAAATGCCTTAAAGAAATGGACTGGCGGCCTGAGAGCTTGGTTGAGGTATTTTTGGTTCAGGGAATGTGTACAACGAACGTGTTATATAAGCCTCGAGTTACCGATCCATTGAGCTCTTATAAAAAGTGGTGTTACGCGCCTTGCAATTGTTTAACTGTCAGTGGTCAATTTGAACTGCCAAAAGAATTGTAGAATATTGTATACTCATATCTGTCACCAGGGGCGTCACGAAGATGACCGATTTGGGGGGGGGGGGGGCGGGGAGACTGATTTGTCCCGACTGTGATGGCTCAAGTTCCGACAGTGGCTGATATTTGTGAATGAATAAAATACACATGCCGTAGTCGTTCCGGCACTCCAATTTGTTATGCTGCGCCCCCAAAAGCCCTGATCGGGTTTTGACAGGCCTAGGAACGGGATAACCATAACTTATTCCCAGTTCCTTATTAAATCGGTTGATAACGAATGTCGAATAAGGAACAGGGAATAAGTAACGGTTGCCACATCAAATCAAGTCCAGTAAAAAAGTACACGATTACTAGCAAGAGTGAATTGATACCTAATATTTCAATACAGAGGAAAATGTCTCGACTGGAAAGATTATTGGGATGGGGTGGGGTGTCACGCACACCCTACCACCAGGCGACTCCTCTGTCTGCCACACCACACACTGATTGAAACGGCTAAAACTGAGCCTTTGTCCGAAAAAACAGCTCTTCAACCGAGACGGACAGAGTGAAAAACATATAATCCGACTGTTTCTACCACCACCTAAATTATAAATGCTTTTCGAGTGGGGGATATATGGCGCTGCGATTAAGTAGTTATCTAATCTCTTCATTCTGTATAAGTAGTCGCATTATAATATCTATTTACATCATTACATATACATGTATGCAAGCAGAGGTTAGGACTGATGTTAATGATCATCTTTATTTAATCGTGTAGAATTGTTGGGCACGCTATTTTTCTACAGGAATGGAGCAGTTTGAGTTTGATATAGGGTCAAAAAGTGCACTTACTCTGCGCGCTATTACTTCAAAATAGTGCACAATACAGTGACAGGACTTCTAGCTTCAACTGTAGCAGTTGTTTGATTTCGATGATGCTACGTTGGGTATGCTGGGAGAAAAATAATTATCCAGTGGTGTTGGGGTGGGACTTGAAAATCGCACCCCCAGGGAAAGGTATTTCACACAGACACCCTGCAAGTGTCGTATCTGGGTCAAATATTTTCCCGTCGAGTGAGATTTCTCCACCCCACCCAAACTCAACTCGATCATTTAATCGTGATGAGTTTAATCCACTTAACTCTGACGCTGACTGTTATAGTTTTATACAGTCTGTAACAAAATGGGCAAATTCATGTTAACCCCCTGCACTCTGATGTCGAAATTGCACTGTTTTCAGCAACAACTATTTCCCATAGTGTAGTTTGATATTTAACCAAATATACCTTGTTTGACAGAGCTCAATGAGCTCTGTCAAACAAGATATAATTGGTTAAATCCATAGTTGAACAAGACAAAATCAGAGTGATTGGAGAAAATTCTGTTGCATTATTGCTGGGGATCAAACAAGAAGAAACTTAAGTTAAAGTATCGTCTGCTATTCGTTTTAGGTACAGAGGATGTAAAAGTATCTAAGTCGAAGTCACGTTTTGACTTGCAGTTCAGAGATCTTCGAAAAACAAATCAATTGATCTATGGGCGTGGATAAACGGCCACTTGATTATATCATGAACATCTGTTGTTCCATCCTGCACTTAGTGAATTATGACATCTAAAATGTCCTCTCGGTGACGTAAAAGGAAAGAAGGAAGACACAATTGTATTGTTGTGTTGTTGAAGGCGAACACTCCACTATCTCATTTACGACTGCTATTAAGTCGGACCAGATAAACAAGATGCGCACTTAACCATTTGCAGATCTGAGCATCGTGTTTATAATTCTAATTTGAATGAAGCAGTGTTGATGATATATGGAGGATGAGTAAGTAAGCGGTGGTGAAAGTAGTAGGGCAAGGGGGTAGTGGAGAATGGGAGAGGGGGAGGGGCAGGTGTGTGCCATTCCTCAATAATATTTCCAGTCGGGACATTTTCGTATGTATTGTAGACTTATAAATTGGTAATCACGTACTTTCTGACGAGGCTAGATTCAATTATTGCACTTATCTCACAATCACAAAGTTGGCCATACAAATGGACAGTTGTGGTAGTTGATTCGGGCGGTTGTTGGGGGGGGGGGGGGGGGTGCAGCATGACCAATTTGGAGTAGGGTACGTGATAATTAAATAAGATGTTGCCACATGACTACCACGCGTAAAATTTATTTATCAAAAATCATTTTCCAAGAAGTTTTTTATCCATAATACCAGTTTACTAATATTCAAACAACATCATCAAGGAAGACGAAGGCATGCCTTGATGATGTAGTTGAAATATTTTATCAGTCGGGACAAAAAAGCTTTTCACCCCTTCCCACCAGTTAATCATCTTAGCGACGCCCCTCAACTTTTTTTGCAGAAATGAGAGCCCACTACACAATTAGTAAAAAACTGACAGCATTCGAATGTGTAAATAGCCAAGCATTCTTGAAATACATTATCCGTAAATTATGTGAACAATTGTGGTTGCATTTAGCCAAAGAATTCCTTCTTCAGCCGATTCGGATCTGCTTCTTCTATTTCGACCACCTTCCATCCGAAGGTTAGCCTCGGGCTCAAAGATGGCTGGAGTAGCAGAAACAGACTAAACCATTACCTGACAGGCATGCAAATCGCAAAGAGAGGCTAGTTGCTATTTGTCGCCACCTGTTTCACGGGTGGCACCAAGGAGAGGTGGGGAGGGGGGGGGGGGCTACACCCCCACCCCCCCACCCCACCCCCCCCCCCCCCCGTTCAGGGAAATCGGCCAAGTTCGTCGCGGAGATAAACTTATGCAAAAACAATGAAGATAGAGATAATACTCCCGAAGCCTCGATACACGTGCAAAATATTAGGAATAACCCGTTGGGCATATCATCACTGTGGCATTGGCAGAGTTAATTTCATTGCGAGAGTTCTATTTTAGTCCGTACCAGAAACTTTCTACAGAATCACTGGTCGACACACACCTTATCTCTGTTGTGAGTTATATCGTACTTATTAAATTTGTGACCTGTGGAACTAGGGTATCAAAAACAGGTGTCATTGCGAATCGCTTGTTTTGCCCCCCTCCCCCCCTGCTCTTGCCTCCCCCACCCCCTAGTTCCACAAGCGTTGCGTTTCGTTTTAACTCCACTCTTAAAGCATCTAGAGTCACGGATATTGCGACTTTTTTCCCCAATTAAAACAACATTTTTTGCCACCGGGCCAGCCTTTGGTCGGCCCTTGTGGAGACTCTCTACAGCCCCCATGTCGGGATCATAGCCCCCGCGTCGGTGAAATCCTGGAGCCACCCGGGAACTGTTTCAATGGTAATTTATATTCATCGATGTTTCCAAATACTTGTAACACCTCCCATCTCACTCGGCAAGATCTGAGAATCCATTACATGCAGTGACGTAGCAATACTAAATGGAGTTTGGGGGGGGGGGGGGGGGGGGTATTTTGCTTCTACCCTTGGCAGTAGAAAAATATTTTTTGTACCCTCCATCCCATTTCAGTGGAAGCAGAATACTTTTCCCTCTACTTCATTTGACCTTGCGTTGGGTCAAGAAAGGGCCCGGGAACAAAATTAAATTTTCGTGCCAATTGTATGAGCTGACGCCCCTGAATACTTTTCTTAATGCTAACGTTCCCAGATACTGGCGGTATGACCGAAGAAATATCAGGATCAGAGTACAGGAACCAGTTTTGGGGATTTCACGCATGAATGGCTATAATGTTGACATCTTTTAGGAAAGTGTGGTGGAATGGGCGTGTCAGCCCATTCTCCATGGCTACATCGCTGATTACATGGCTGAGATTCGACGCGTCTTGGAAATCGGAGCCCTTCCGCTCTCAGCTTCCGCCGACTTTGGTTATAGCGCTATAAGATCAGCTCTGTACATCCGACCATGGAAGATTAAGTCCATTTTCTTATATGAGTATTTGTAGGGGACTTAGTGGCGCCAAGAAAATTTGAGAACTTCTCCACAATTTGTATTCAGGTCGCCATTGGTCAGCACTGCAGATGAGCTGGTTTGGAGAGGATTCCTCGTTTGACGAGTACACGCTAAAATAAGTTGGGTTAAAAATCAACCTCAAACAACTGGGCTGAGTGAATATGAACCCAGTTGGGTTCATATGATATAACCCAGTTGATTTGGGTGATTTTTAACCCAATTGATTCTAGATAGTATGGAAGCGGGTTGTCTTCTACCCACTCTAACCAAAAATTCCCCAAATTAAAAAATGTGTTCATATTCACTCAACCCAGTTGATTTGGGTCATGTTTAACCCAATTGATTTTAGTCTGTAGTCAGAGGGTTCTCACCTACCAACACCCCACCCAAAAAATTCCAAAAAATTATAATATATATAAATAAAATAATATGAAATAAAATAAAACTCAAAAGGTCTCACATCAAAATTGGGCCAACTGGTAGCTTTGTAATTATGATTTGATCCCTTTAATTTAAGGAAAATTGGACCTTTATCACTGTCTTGGGTCACTTACCTGTAACCATAGCTTGATAATTAACCTGATATGAGTTGTAAACTTTGTTGGTTTGTTGATGAATAAAACATCACCCATCTTATCAAAGAAAAGCCGTTGATGGAAAAATCAGTTAATCTTCTCTCTCTTTATCTCTCAAACAGACAGATTGACGAGCGAGAGAAAAGCCTCACCCGGTGCGTTTTCCGTTTGTTATAGATAGGTGCGGCGAGCCAAGAGACCCACAGCTTGAGAGGTTCTTTAATCTTGCGCAGCCTTCTTGAAAAAGCGCCACTCGTTTCCTCTCCCCCACTTGGTGGTTATGTGAGAGGCGACCAGGAGGGGGAACAGGAGAAAATGTCATCAGACACAGACAGCTTTCCTGTTAATGTCTTCGCCTCGCAGTTGGTTTTGATACCGTACCTTTAAACTTCAATAAATTCTTTCAATTCCAACACACCCTGCAGCAGAGCACATCACGACGAAAGGTCTGGAAGCAATTTGTAACTCTCCAGGTGATTGATTTCTTTGTGATCAAGGCTGGGAGCAGTTAACGCTTCAAACGTTAACGTGTTAAATTATTTTAACAACGTTAACAAAATTTAACCAAGTTAATAACGTTTAACTTTGAAGATTGTAATTGTATAATATGTAGCAATGCGTCGTTATCTTTTGTTTACCCAAGCCGGATCGCGCGTACCGATGACGTCGAATTTTGCGCCATTTGACGAAATTGAAGAACACGAATAATTAAGATGCCCGTAGCCCTCCTACCAACGTTGGCGAAGTTGGCCCGCCGATATTTGACGATACAGCAATTTCAGCTTCATCCGAATGCCTATTTTCCATGTAAGGACTGGTATTCGAGCAACAGCGGATGTCTCTTTCAAAGGATACGGCTGAATGTTAGAATTTACGATAACCTGTGAGAACTATCTTTCTTCACTACTCGTCCCCTGAGTTCCAATGTGTTCTGTGTGCCAGTAGGCACATAGAACATATTGGAACTCAAGAGACGAACTGTGCATAAGTTCAATTATATTCAAATTCAAATCAATAAAAATGCCGAAGTTATTAAAATTTTGTAAATTTTAACATTTAACGTCATTTAACTGGTTAACGCCGAATTATTTAACACGTTAACGTGTTAAGGAAAATTTTAACTCATCCCAGCCCTGTTTGTGACATCGACGGCAAATGTATTTCACAGATTGAATGTTTAACCCTTTATCCAACGTAACGTCCAAAACCGGCCAGCGCTATTCTCAAAAATCGCCAATTAATTTTCATTATTTTTTTCATTTTTTGTCTCAAAAACATAGATTATGACCCCTCATTGGAACGAGCTCGTCCAGCTCGTTCCAATGAGGGGTCATAACCTTTGTTTTTGAGACAGAAAATGAAAACAATTAATTATTCAAGAATTTGATTTGCAAGTGTCGTCTGCTTTTCATGTTAGGTAAAGGGTTAAAGAATACAGTTACTTCTTTTTGTCATTTCAAAAGAGTACATTACGACCGACGTGGACTGGTTACTTTCTCTACAGGTGAGCAATATTCCTACGGATGCAATAATATTAGATTCCAAACACTAATTATAGGAATAATCAACAAAAAATTAATTAAAATTTTGTTGATGATGATTTCTATTACCTGGTAAACGCATGCGCGGACATCACTACCCACGCGTGGATTACGACCAATCCGCGACGACTGTAGGCCTACTGTATAAGAGAATCAGCTGCTTTCGAGACGTTCGCCGAATAAAAAATGACAATGTGCTGGGGCTCTTGGATACTGCGCGCGGCGCGAACTAATTGGGCAGTGCAATAAGGTGACTTTTGTCAGTCTGAAATTTCGACAGAACGTGAGGCTAACGTGAGCCTTGCTTGCGAACAAAACAACACGTAGTTGTTTGTTTGTAACCCTATGGTTCAATGGCACTTTCAAAAGCCACGGTCATATCGTGTCGGGCAGATTTAAGGGTGAAGAAATCTGAACTACCCGGAGCGAACAACTGAACAACAGCAAGTAGCTCAACAAGTTCGAGTCCAATATTCACGATGAAATACAGAATCACTGAAAGTAATGTTGACGCCACGAATCGTCGCACCAACATTATATTCAGTGATTTCATATTTCATTTTGTACATTGGTGTTTGTGTATTCAATATATGTGCTTGTTTTACAGCAGGGCTCAAATAGGAGGTATTGCCAACTGAGAAGAATAGTGGGAATTGTCACTTAATCTCATCGTGGGAAACGACCCAATAGCGTCCAATACGTAACAACGCTATGTGTCTCGAAAAAACACCGCATTCGTTTATTTATGAAACATGCATTTTAAAACTTTAATAAAAACGTATGTTGCAGATGGCGTCAATTATTTTTAATGGAAGCTATCAATACTATTTTGACACGGTGTGGAAGCATTTCTTCGGGTTATTCATGATCCCCAGCACTGAAATCCCGTGAGTACTTCTTAGCCACTAAAATTTCATTTTCTCATTCCAAAACCAAAGGTGTAGCCAGGATTTTTCAGGGAGGTCACCCGCGACTGTTGCAAGCAAAAGCTGGAAAGAGCACGAGAGGGGTGATCCCTTTCGTTGGTGAGGGTCAGGTAGACCTCTCCCGGGGAACGTTTTGAAATTTCAAGCCCATGTGAGTGAATCTGAGAATCAATGCTCTATTTATTGCTTTGGTACCTTAACCCATGTTTACCTCGTCCAAACTTTGACCCAAAGGCTGAACTATAAGGACATACACCAAAAATGAAAATTACTGCTTTTGGGTCCAAGTTTGAATTAATGTTTAACCCTTTACCTAATATGAAAAGCAGACGACAATTAAAAACAAAATTCTTGAATAACTACTTTTGTTCATTTTTTTGTCTCAAAAACATAGGTTATGCCCCCCTCATTGGAACGAGCTCGACGAGCTCGTTCCAACGAGGGGTCATAACCTATGTTTTTGAGACAAAAAATGAAAAAAATAATAAAAATTAATTGGCGATTTTTTGTGAATAGCGCTGGCCGGTTTTAGTCGTTACGTTGGGTAAAGAGTTAATAAAAGTTGAATTTTTTTTTAAATTGGGGGGGGGGGGGGAGGGGGTCACATTACCGCTATTCCCACCCCTGGCTATACTCTTGGAAACACGGCTTATTGCCCATAAATACGAGCGTGGCGATTTTGCTCTGATAATAAAGTTTTGTTTTTCGTAGGTTTTATTCTCTTGGAATATATACACCTGGAACACAAATAAGCACATCCTGTTTTTTCGCAGTGGTGTTAATAGAAAATGTCATTACTTTCGTGCTATCTTTAAGATGACCAAAATTGATTGTTTGCGGAAAGAATGGTCTACTGACAAATGAAAGACAACATAATGATGAAAATATGCAGTATTGTAATGGCGCTAATTACACATATCTGTCTCTAATGTTTTTGGTGGGAAAATGTTCTCTCGACAAGTATGATGCTAGAACGGTCCATGGTGAAACAATGCCGGTAATTACTGACAAACAATGTAACTTGTGATCTCCTGAACACAATGGCAGTGTCTGACGTCAGTTGCTAGTGTATCCACCACGTGCCCGGATGACAGCCTGAACCCTCCTCCTAATGCTACCAGTGAGCCTTCTGATACGGTCCAGAGGCAACTGCTGTGACTCCTCATCAATGCAGCTTCCAAATCGGCCAAATTCTGTACAGTCGGATCCCTCGAATGCACCACACGACGTCCAAGAACACCACAGGTGTGTTCTAAGGAATTCAAATTGGGGCTCATTGCAGGCCAAGGTCGTGTTGTAATAGCGTTGTTCTGAAGGAATGCCCTCACAGCATGTGAACGATGTGGCATTGCATTGTCGTCCATGAATACAGAGCGAGTAGCCAACAGGTGGTTGTCAAAATGAGGCACGGCAACCGGATTGAGAATGTCCCATGTACAGTCACAATATCACGTTTATAATCACGAGAAAGACATCCTCAGATCATCACTGATGCTCCACCATAAGAAACAGTAGGTCTGATGTTCCTGGCCGTGTAAGCAGTATCAGTATTTCTATGCCTACACTCTCTTATGCGTCCATCTGTGACGTAAAGCAGGAACCTACTGTCGTCTGACAGATGGACTCTCCTCCATGTCCTGAGATTCCAGTGTTGTCGTGCTACACACCACTCCAAATGTCGTCTTTGGTGCTGATCGGACAGCGCTGGATGTTTGATGACCCTTCTGGACCTTATACCCAGTTCTTAGAGACGGTTTCGGACAGTTCTGTTGCACAAACGCCTGTTGGGAAGCCAAAGGCGTTTCAAAACCCCATTGAAGCAAGGGGTTCACGCCTAACGAGGAATGCCAGCCTCCGATCTTCCCGAGGAAAGATTTTCGGGCTTGTCCAGGCCTTACGCGGTCCTTAACATCGTTGGTTTGTTGATTTTTTCGGACACGTCTGCTGATGACAGAATGACTATATATAGCCAAGTTGCATTCCAATAGCTTTAAATGACATGCATGCATGCCAACGATTTGCAATCTTAGTGCCTCTGACAGTCTCCTCCTTGCCATGTCAACATTTATTGATAAAAGAAGTGACAAATGTTCTTGTTTTATACCCAGATATTGCATGTGGATGATAGTGTTTTTGTAACATTCGTGGGTAGCATGCTACACTTGAACGAGGGAGTGTGTTTGGGGTACGCTATCAACCAGAAACACGAAATGAAATGTACTGCAAGACATAGCAACCATTAAAACATAATAATCAGTAACAGCAACTTCATTGTCATGAAACATTTCAAGGGGTGCTTAATTAAGTTCCAGGTGTATACTTATACAGGTCTGTTCCAGAATGCCGTTCCTGCCATACGAAAGGCTAACCAACCATTTAAACTTTATTTTCTGTGGTGGGAAAAAAAATAAGCAAGCTTTCGTACGAACGAACAAAAATAATAGAGCACTATAGAAAAATATTCAACGTTTGCATGTTTACACCAATAAACATCATCATTATGTCACTCCACTTTTGAATAAATGCAAACCATGTAAACGTTAAGTATCATGTGCATATATTTGATATTCATTTTGACAACACGACACAATTTCAATTTTTTTACAGCTAACAAAAGGCGATCTCGGGACATCTCTTGCTAGGAAATGCCAGAATGGCAATGCTCTAAAATTCTCCAAATATGAAGTTAATATTTATGGAAGTTTGGGATTACTGTGAGTATCTATGGCTATATGATAACCATAACGCAATACAAGCAAAAAGTCGAGTTTAACCAATCCGTTACAATTATTTTTCTCTCCTTCACTTCAGTGGTCTCCATTCCAGCCGATGAATATAAGAGAAAGGCTAAATATATTAGTACCTTACAAAACTTAAATTTCAGGTCGCATCGAATTTCGAATCCAATCAGAGAGAATATCGAATCGAATCTCACCGTCTCTCCTAGTTGTAGATATATTTTGCAACCGTAAATTTCACTTGAGATGAAGCGTAGCACTCACAAATTGCGCCTTGTTCCACTCACTTGATATTTTCTGCTTTAACCCTTTACCTAACATGAAATGCAGACGACACTTGCAAAAACATTCTTGAATAACTAATTTTATTCATTTTTTGTCTCAAAAACATAGGTTATGACCCCTCGTTGGAACAAGCTCGTTCCAACGAGGGGTCATAACCTATGTTTTTGAGACAAAAAATGAAAAAAATAATGAAAAATAATTAGCGATTTTTTGAGAATAGCGCTGGCCGGTTTTGATCGTTACGTTGGGTAAAGGGTTAATCAAGTATTATATGCAGTTCGACTTGTCTGGGCAAATCAATAAAAAAGCGGAATATTCCAGGCGGAATCAAAGTAGTACCAAAGCAGGACTTCCTTCTTCCTGTAGTGGGGGCCTGATGAAGGGAGAAGAGTTCAAGACGAGACACTTGGTAGGATTTGAAAACATCACGACGATTCGAGAATTTCCGAATCACTGTGACTCAAATTGAATCAACGGGGCGATTTCGAATCGGATCGATGCTTGATTATAGAGTTGCGAGACGTCACCCCAGAAGAAATCTGTTGCACTCAATCGCAAGTACAAACGGGACATGACACTTATCACACTACCTAACATGACAATACATATTTCCTCCAAAATGAATAGAGGATCTCTAATAACTTACGGTTTTATATGAAATTAACCCTTTAACCAACGAATCGCCTCCGTAATTTACAAATTGATCAGTTGAAAAACATATATTTTTTAAAGAATTTTAACAAACCCATATCATGTGACCCTCACTGGAACTAGCTCGATGAGCTCGTTCCAATGATGGGTCATATGATATGTTTTGTTTTTTAAACAAATGAAAAAACAATAATTGAAATAATAAATTTTGGGTAGAGGGTTAATTTCGGAACCGAGTTCAATAAAATCGTTTTGCGTCGCGGTTTATCGAGGCTCAGATCGATTTTAGTGAAAGAGGTTGAGAAGTTTCATATAAAAATCATGACGAATTTGAGATTCTTTTTAACACGTAATGTGCAGTTTAACCCTTTATCCATCATAACTGCGAAAAACGACGAGCGCTATTCATAAAAAAGCCGTTTACCCAATTGTATTTTTTTTAAATCTTTGCCTCGAAAGCATAGGTTCTGACCACTCAGTAGGACGAGCTCGTTGAGCTCCATCCAACGAGGGTTTAAGGTTTGTTTTCGAGGAAATAAATGAAATTTATCAGTTATTTGTGAAAACGTTTTGCAGTGATCTGTTGTTATTCATATTTGTTACACTGCGCGTCGATGGTGCACTTGTCTTCAACCAATGCTAACCCTGCTTGTGTGGAGTTGGTATGTTTGGGAGTCTGACGGTTGCTCGCCGTTGTTCGGTGGTTTTCTCCGGTAACTCCGGCTTTCTCCACCCGTAAAACTGTCCGAACCCAGGCTGTCGAAAGTGTCGTTAATCCCCAATAAATAAATAAATAAATTGATGCATCTTTATTTCTTATTACTTTCGGTTTTTACATCTTTTATTTCTATAACGTTACAGAGAGATGGTTTTCCAGACCATGTCCCTGCAACTTTATAGAGAATAAAATTTCAACATTTTTGTGAAACAAACTGAAATCAGATGAACACTCGTGTCCCTGGACAAATGAGCATTTTCATTCTTTGCTTCCGAAACATAGTTTATGCCCTATTGCTGGAACGATGAGCTCGTTCCTATAAAAAAGTCATCAGCTATTTTTTGAAAGAATAAATTGCAAGACCAATAAAAGGGAAGAAAATTAAATGGCAATTTTTTAGTTCAGCGATCCGAACGTAGTGGCTACCCCTCTAGAGGGGTAGCCACTAAGTTCGGATCGCTGAACTAGCAATTTTAATGTATAGCACTGGTGAGATGTTAGGAGAGGTTTCAACGTGAGGAATATTATGAGAACTTGTCTTACCTGTGACAATACAAAGCATGTCTCATTCCTAATGTTTAGTCCCAGATTCTGTCGCAGAGATCTTTGCCGGTGAAGATTATTACGATCCTTTGGGGTGCACCGTATTAGCGGTCTGAAAGAACCCTTGTAACTCAACGTCTTTTTCAGCTGCTGTGTCATGTTTAATTAGATCAAATGTTGCTGCTCCATCACATTACAGTCACAAAACATCCTTGACGTCAACAAACAAGCTTTTATATTGGGAATTGGAAGTGGTTTCACTAATCAATCCACGTATATACGATAAATTGGACTCTTGCACTCGCCCTCCTGTGGTTGCGCGGTCTCAAGTACAGTCAATCACGTTAGTCACGTGGCAGTGGGCTAGACGATCGTTGTATTGGAGAACTGAATGATTAAGTTTTTACGAACGAGAAAAACCCGATTCACTAACAAGCAGTCGTGTTTATCTTGATAATGAGGCGTAACTCGTTCAGCTGTGATGATTATTATTACGAAAATATATTTTCTATTGTCGTTACAGACACATAATAATAAAACACGTAGTAATCTCAAGATAATCAGCACATTGTTAACCCTTTACCCAACCTGAAAAGCAGACGACACTTGCAAAAATAATTCTTGAATAACTAATTTTTTTCATTTTTTGTCTCAAAAACATAGGTTATGACCCCTCGTTGGAACGAGCTCGTCGAGCTCGTTCCAACGAGGGGTCATAACCTATGTTTTTGAGACAAAAAATGAACAAAATAATGAAAATTAATTGGCGATTTTTGAGAATAGCGCTGGCCGGTTTTGACCGTTACGTTAGGTAAAGGGTTAATGAATCCTTACACAGACACTTTCCACATTCAGCTGTGACGGAACGATGAGCCGCTCAAAAAGAACAAGCTTTAGTTGGGCCATACCTCAAGCCGTCCGCCCGTTCATCCGCACGTTTGTCCCATTTCAAACGTTTCGATTGTGATGAAATGAGAGAGAGATGGAGATAGGGTTTAGGTCTACATTATCTTTACCATTTTTTTAAGTGTGTGGGTGTTTGGGGTGATCGTGACCCCCTACGTCTGTGGCATAGGGGCTTCAGTTACTTAAGCAATGTACAGGATAGACGTTCGTTACACATATTGATGGTTAATAATCAAATGGTCGATGATATCCGGGTAGTCGACCCTGATCTCCCAAATGCCCTGAAATTTGGTCTGTCGACGAAAGTACAACCCGAGAGTGCGGACAGAAATAAAAGCTGTAACCACCTACAGCTTAAAGCATGTGAGTGGTAGTCCTGACTACAATATATCCATGCTCACCCCTACCTCTCCTTTCCCCCCGGGGAGTGATAGGTAATGGTAATCAACGAAGATTTCTAGTTAGGGCTATTATGATTCCCGACGAGTCTGGGGGTGGGATGGGGAAATCTCGAGAGTGAGATTTCCCCATTTCCACCTTCAGACTCATCGAGGATGATTTTTCTCCCCCCACACGAGGATTACGTCATTATAGATAATTGGCGGTCACGTGCTGACATACCCAATTTATCAAGTCGTAGTCCTTTCGAAAAACGAACAATTTCATCGGAAAAAAGTTAGGTATATACCATAGGTATATACTAAAAAATTGATTTGTAACACTGTCAGTTAAGAGGTTAAGGAATTTGCGCGTGTCAAACTCTAATGTAAAGGGCATTGTGAGATTATTGATCGATCGATAAATTCGCGCAGTGATATTATTAAATCTGCAGAGAAACATGGGGTTGAAACAAATCAACATTGTTGATTTTGAATGGCACGTGGATTACATGCGGGAAATCGTGAAGCCATTTTGTTTATTTACAATTGTGCAGACGATGATGAAATAGTTCCGGCGACCTAATAAAATATGCAAATGAGTAGGTCACGTGGGGTGGGTGGGATAGAAATATCCCACCCAGCTGTCTCACCCGGGACACGCGTATGTTTCACGTATAGTGGGGGGAGAAAAATTCTTCCTAATCCTTTTTTTCAAAACACAGTGCTCCAAAATGCATTTCATAACCATTTTGAGTCTGCTTAGGTCGTACGTGGCTGTGAAGACTCTGCATCAACAACATCGCCCCAACCACCCCAGCCCCCCCCCCCCCCCCAAAAAAAACAACAACAACAAAATCAAAAGCTCACCAGTTTTGACAGCTGATCACCTAACAGTGATATCAGACTTCAGTTTTAAAATGCACAATGTGAAGTTAATGCTGTTCCAGTAAACCAGAAAATGTCAGGACTGAATAAAATTTATCGTCCAGTTTTAAACGCGGATAACCTTAAACCCATCCACCCAGGGCTGGGAGGTGTTGAAATTTTCCTTAACACGTTAACGTGCTAAATAATTATGCGTTAACGAGTTAAATGACGTTAAATGTTAAAATGAACAAAATTTTAATAACTTCGGCCATTTTTATTGATTTGAATTTGAATATAATTGAACTTACGCACAGTGCTGTAGTTAAGATAGTTCTCTCAGGTTATCGTAAATTGTAACAGTCAGCGATGTTTTCATTTAAGAATACAATCGCTGCGGCCGTATCCATAGGAGGAGACATCCGCCATTTCTCGAATACCAGTCCTTACATGGCAAATAGGCATTCCGATGAAGCTAATATTGCTGTATCGTCAAATATCGGAGGGCCAACTTCGCCAACGTTGCTAGGAGGGCTACGGACATGTAAATTTTTCGTGTGCTTCTATTTCGTCAAATGACGCAAAATTCGACGACATCGGCACGCGCGACCCGGTTTGGGTAAACACAAGATAACGACGCAATGCTACATATTATACAATTATAATCTTCAAAGTTAAACGTTATTAACTTGTTTAGATTTTTTAACACGCCTGGGCCGGGAGATTAATTAGCCACCCTTCGGCCGTCGTATTTTCGGCGTGAATTGAAACAACTTCTTCTTAGAAATTGCGTGCCCGATTTTCACCAAATTTTACACGGAGGTTTCTTATGATTTTCGTTCAACTCATGTCTTCCGGTCCATTTGTGTCTACGTGAGTGGCAAAACTTCTGCAAGACCTTGCACACCCACAATTCCTTTGGCGAGCCCAATTCCCTGTCATACCATCACACGAAACTCCGTATGCGAGTTCGGCATTTCGAGTTTAATGGCGAATCATGGAAAGTATAGCCGTTGGTGGCCAACTTGGATTTTCCTGTTCAGCCTGCATCTATTGATGAGAAAAATCGATATTTCGATGCTTCTTTAATTCATGAATTTTGTTTACAAGTGTCGTCTGCTTTCCAAGTTAGGTAAAGGGTTATCAGAAACGTGCAAGATGGCTAACAGCGGTCATCTCGTTTTTAGCTTCGACTCTTAAACTTCATGGGTTATTTGGCGCAATTCATTGAGCTCACAGTTGAAATTATATTAATTTTTAATTTTGTGTCTCCGAAACATAACTCATAACCCTCGACGAGCTCGTTCGTACGAGGGGTAATACACTGCAAAAATATAGGTTCTCTTTAGAACCCAAACTGGTTCTAATCTCGTCCCTGAGGTGGAACCAGTTCTGTTTAAACAATATTTATTTCAAATCAAATAAATTTACCAAGATTAGCATTCAGTTTTAACAGAATATTACATGAACTGAAGTAGATGCAGCAGTAAACTTGGAGCTTATTCAACGCAGTCGCCAAAACATTTTGAAACAAAGGAGATATGAACAGTTGGCATATCGAACCAGTTTTAGTTCTGTATAGAACCAAAACTGGTTCGATATGCCAACTGTTCATATCACCTTTGCTTAATAATGATTTGAGACAACCTCGTATAAGCTCTAAACTTACGGCTGAAACCCCCTCAATTTATGTTTAATTCTGTTAATACTTAATGTTAATCTTTATAAATTTATTTGATTTGAAATAAATACTGTTTAAACAGAACTGGTTCCATCTCAGGGACAAGATTAGAACCAGTTTTGGTTCTAAAGAGAACCTATATTTTTTGCAGTGTACACTACATGTATATAGGAATGAGGGGCACGAAATGAAAACTTTTTAGAATGTATGTTTATTCGACGCTGTTATGAGTCGTCCACTGGTCGTGTTAAGTAGCGTGTTATTTATTTATTTATTTAATTATTTATTTATTGGCGTTTAACGACACTTTCGGCAGCCAGGGTCACCTCGTGTCGAAGTTTTACGGATGGAGGAAGCCGGAGTACCCGGAGAGAACCACCGAGCAACGGAGAGCAGCTGCCAGACTCCCCAACTTACTATCTCCGCACAAGCAGTATTAGCATTGAGACAAGTGCACCGTCGACGTTCAGTACGCTTTAGTACACAGCGCCAGCGTGTCCCCTCGTGGGCAATGGGGGTGAAGTGTTTTGCCCAAGGATACAACCCGGTTGCTGCAGGTGGGATTCGAACCGAGGACCTCTCGGCTTGCAGCCTGCACCTCTACCTACTGTACCACATGGGCAATCGGGATGACACAACGCAGTAACTCTCGGCGGGGATCGAACCGTGGAACCTTTCGGTTTGAAGTCCAAACCAAGCCATAACCACACTGAGCCAACGCGCTCTCGGTAACGTGTTTAACGTCGAAACTGAAACAACAGACAACTTTGACGAATATCGACATACGGTGGATGAAAAACAAGCAGTTCTCTCTCCTTGAATTATATAAACACGTTGATAGTTTTAACCCTTTACCTAACCTGAAAAGCAAACGACGCTTGCAAACAAAATTCTTGAATAACTAATTTTTTTTCATTTTTTGTCTCAAAAACATAGGTTGTGACCCTCTTTGGAACGAGCTCAACTTTGAATAGTATATATCAGCTGGCGGAAACGCGAACCGTAGGTTCGCATTTCCAACAAAATGGAATATTCCAGACGAGTTGAATCCACACAGGCGATGACCTATTTGAGGGTTAGACTCGTTCCAGGCCATAACAGCGTCGAATTTCATACGGAATTAGAGTGGTGATCTGAGAACATGGATATATTTTTAAATAGACTCCAGCACTGGAATAGTTAAGCTAAAGAATGCGTCATTTTCTTCCAAGTTATCGCATTGACTCCAACGCGGTAATGAATTACTCACTACTTGAATACAAAATATGGGTGGTGCTGGTATTTGTGTTAATTTACTCTCAGGCGGTCGTTTGATTTGGTATTATGTTCAGAACTGTCACCCGCTTACCGACTTCATTAAAAAATCATCTGTTGATTTTGTCGCTGAATATCTTACAGAAATACTCCACAAGTAAGATTGTATCTAATCTTTTATACATACATAAAGCTGAGGTTCTGATTACTGGTCAATTAACCCTCTAAGGATAAACTCTTTACTGCATGTATGACGTTTGTATGCGTTTAACGCCTAATACATTGCAGTTGTCATATGGTCGAACATTAATGTAGGTACGAAATGGGAATTTGCATCCCTGACTTATCTCGTCATGCAAATCGACTTTCGATAAAGTTATCTCCCATGAAATTATTAGACGAGCGAGGATAGTCCATTTAAGAAGCATGTAAATGTTGTGAAAATACCTATGACATCAGTAAAAAATAAAGCGACGTTTCTTTTCAATATTTTTAATAAACGGAAACAACAGACAGCTCTCGGAGCTGTCTGTTGTTTTCGTTCATTAAAAGTTACAAAAGGAAACTTGACTTTTTGATGGCAAGCTAATTAGAAGCAACTAAGCAAACGTCCACTTTGGCCCTTTGTTTAGTGAATGTGATTTACGGTAATTTCGTAGTTTTTATTCTTCTCAGGAAAAAATATAGCAAATCTTATCTACTGGACTTGTATATTAATGAAAAGGTAAGTGTCTGCATTCTATGTCACGATCCGCACACTGTTGATATAATGAACAGCAAAACTTTTACAGAACATCACAAAAATGATGAAAGCGCCGTTTTCTTATTTTTAAATGGGTTTAAGCAGAGAATAATAGTCACATTTTCAAACTGATTGGGAAAAAATTGTACAAAGCCAGCGTTTGTAATTTGATACTATTCTACATGAAAATGTCTGACGTTTGTGAAATGATACGCACATCGATAATGCAAAGACTCTAACACGTAGAAGTTATATGAAATTCCCATACACTTAGTGTTAAATTTACTGACAACTTTATAAAATTAAGGGGAGCGAACTTTCCTATAAATCTCTCCGAATAACGAAAATTATCAGCCTTGGAAACTTCTGAAAAATCGTCTAACTAGAAACTGCTAATCAAGCCAGAAAATAAGCAGACTGTCATCTGCAAAATGAGGTCCTCAGAGGGGGAATTTAGTGATGCTACCCTGCAGAGCAGGGTAGCATCACTAAATTTACCCTCTGTCAACCTCAGTTTAAATCAAGGTCTCAGGCCTGAACAGAAAGAGGTACTCACGGGTTGAATTGGTCCACTTTTTGGGATAGTAGCAGCAAATTCACCCCCTTGTGACCTCATTCTGCATATGACAGATTGCTTATTTTCAGGCTTGCTGCTAACATCCCAGCAGCTGTACAGGTTTCCATGCAATATTTTTTGTTTGTTAGTGTCGTCTTTTAGTCGTTCCGGAAAGGCATAATGTGAGATTCAGTAATTTATAAGGGTCACACTCGTTTGATGTTCAAAAAGATTCTCGATTTGTTTTTATGTGGAAATCAGTTTTGAGCGATCTTTCATTTCTCGATTTCAGAAAACCCTGAAACAAAATTGATCTAAAAACGAGATAACAAAGATTGCTAAAAAAGTCTGATCCATGAATGTAAAAATTAATCAAGAGTCTTTGCAAGAAAAATGAAGCCAAGTAATATCGCATCTTACTTTATACTTACTTGGATGGTGGTGACGGGGTGGGGGGGGGGGGGGGGGGGGGGGGGCTGAGGCGGCCCACCTCCATCCCCCATAATACTTTTTGTCGAATATTTTCGAGTAGATTGGTGTCTTCGATATCGATTTGCTCTTACTGGTAATCATATACAGTTAAAACTAGAAGTCCTGTCATGAAATGCGCACAAATAGCACGTAGATATGCGCGTTAATCTACGCGTTATGAGCATAGTAAGGCTATCAAATTCTGTACATATTGCCCGTGCACAGCAATGTTTCAGCCAATGGACCTCCGGGTAACCCGGAGGTCCATTGGCAGAAACATTGCCTGTGTTTGCTATGAGTAACACGGAGAGCCTGCCGTGCTTTGGATGCCATTCGATGTGGCAATTGCACGCAATTCCTACGCACAATTACGCCTAGATAAGCGCACAGTTCGTGACAGGACTTCTAGTGTTAACTGTACTTTCTTACTGGGTTAGTTTTGAACCTTGGGCGCCTTGTTGTAAATGTCCATCACCCCAACTGGACCTCCTACCCCCTCATCTCAGGCATCGTAATTTCGGACTTGAATAAATCACATGCGGGTGAATATTAGAATAAGGGTAAAATTATTTTTTCACCTATCAAGTCATTTATTCAAATAAATTATGCCCGTTGGTCCCATGTGTGTGCGTTCGTAAACTGCATATGTGTGACAAAGGTATGAATGTGGGCTGTGTGTGAAAATGTTTGTGTGTATGTGAGGGCATGAGGGTGTGAAGGTGTGTGTCTGTTCATAAACGTGTGATGCGTATTTTCTATGTTTAAATTATTTTCAATACATACTACTCTCAGCTGAGGATCTCCTCTAATCACCAACATATTTGTACATACAATTATAATATGTACAATCATGGGAGCACGGGGCTTTTGTGATATAAGGGGGCAAACCTTTTGATTTGCCCGAAATCCTGCATGGATGGAATACAAATATACATGACCACCCCCCCCCCCCACCTCTCTCACTCTCTCTCTCTCTCTCTCTCTCTCTCTCTCTCTCTCTCTCTCTGTATGTGTCGTTCCTTGCCCTTTTTAAGGCTGGTTTGCCGGAATCCGGGGGGGGGGGGGGGGGGGGGCAACTACCCCCCTCCCCTCCCCCGGCTCGTACGCCCGTGTGTACAATTATAATGCCTATGTTTGGACCAATCCTCTGTACTCTGATGTCGAAATAACAACATTTCAAGCTGCAAAAGTTTCCCACAGTGCAACTAGAAAGTTAACCAGTAACTTTGAATTACGGGAAAATCGGCAGGTCTAAATTTTAGAACTTTCGTAACAGTGGGCTGTGTGCAGAGAGTTAAAATTCTATATGTAATTTTTGTAGTCTTACTCTTGCCACAAAAATAAATACGAATTCACACTTTGGTGTCTACTCAATTATGTCAAATATAAAAGTTGCAACTTTTACAAATAATTCTCTCATTTGATTGTTACAAGCTGTTGGGATTTTATAATTATTGCAGCTGAAGAGTGAAAGTTGCAATTTAAAACCCGCACATAAGATCTCGGCGTGAAAATAACATACAGACTACACATTGAACTTATGATGATATATTTATACCGATGTCAATTTGACATGCAGTGCACTTCAATCATAGATGCATAATTTAAACGACTTTTACATGACCTAATTGGGATTATCAAATCGGAATTTGAATCAGAGAGAGCGAGAGAGAGACAGAGAGAGAGAGAGAGAGAGGGAGAAATCACCGTTCTGCAAGTTTGCATTCCCTTCAAATTTCATGCAAGAGTTTTCAAAACTGCACACATGGTGCCCTGAGAGGTATCTAAAGGCCCCTCGACTGCCACCAGAGGAGATGAGTACAGTTAAAACTAGAAGTCCTGTCGTGAAATGCGCACAAATAGCACATCGATCTGCGCGTTAATCTACGCGTTATGACCATAGAAAGGCTATCAAATTTTGTGCATATGGCCTTTGCACAAGCAATGTTTCAGCCAATGGACACTCCGGGTAACCCGGGGGTCCATTGGCAGAAACATTGCCTGAGTTTGCTATGAATAACAGGAGAACCTGTTGTGCTTTGGATGCCATTCGATATGACAATTGCGCGCAATTCCTACGCGCAATTAAGCCTAGATAAGGGCGCCGTTCGTGACAGGACTTCTAATTTAACTGTACGAATTAACGCAATAAAAGTACTATGCCTTCAGTCTAGCTTCCGCACTAACAACCCAAGTACTGATTCAATGTAGACGCAAGGTTGGCGATGCCCAATGGGCCACCACTCCAACGACTAGGTTGTAGGATCCCAGTGCCGAGGCCAAAAGTGAAAGAAACATTCGATAATTGTTCAGGTTCCCACACCCCAGCAAACCCCTAGGTTGTAGTTGCCAGGCCCGAAGTGATGGAAGTTTTTATATGTTCACGCTGGTAGGTGGATTGCTTACTTCCGTGTCCACAATTCCGAAAATAATCAAACAATTTCTGTGTATTTTGAATGAAGTGCAATTGAAATTAAGTGAATTCAAGGCACTGAAACACCATCAAGAGTACTTACTGAGCATTTAAAACTGGTTCTAGTCAGATCACCGAAGTTAAGCAACGTCGATCCCGATTAGTCCTTGGATGGGTGACCATCTGAGCGATCGATTCAGACTCCCGCGTTGTGTCCTTGGGCAAGGCACTTAACCCCCATTGTCCACATGGGGGCACGATGACGTTGTGTACTACGGCGTATTGCACGTCGATGGTGCGCATATCTTCAACCAATCTCACCTTGCCTGTGCTGCAGTGCGGAGTTACGATGTTGGGGAGCTGGCAGCTGCTCGTCGTTGCACGGTGATTCTCTCCGGGTACTCCCGCTTCCTCCACCCGAAAAACTATCACAGACACGTTATTTATTATCGTCACCGACACGATATGACCTTGGCTGTTAATGTGTCGTTAAACCTTAATAAATAAATAATAAATAAGTCAAAATGAGGCGAAAATATCGCACAATTAAGGCGCTAATAGCGCGTGCAGGCTTCCACTTTATTAACTGGCTGTACTGTAATAGGTGTTTCTTTCGCCCATGTTGTTTGTCGAAGACGGTTATGTTGCTTTTCTTTGGCAGTACACGATTACTATATCCTGGAAAGATTAGGATAAATAGGGGTGCGTTTGCAGTGTATGTTCATTGGTTTGGGAGTATACCTAGTTACCGGAAACGACACAACAATTACCGAAAATGACCGAAAACGAACCGTTTTTATCCAAAGGGTCTGCGAAACTTATCACCTTGACTAGCACTTAATACTACTAATTAGCTTTTAACCGAGCAGGGTATATCTAAGATACCATTCGATTGTTCCGTAGTGTACTCAGGAAGAGAAGACGAAGTCATAAAGTTAGAGCAGAATCTCTGTTTTGTTACCATTTTTAGCTTTTCTAATATTGTCCCACCTAATCCCACCTCTCTCTGGCCATGTCCTCTTCCTTCCTCGAATCAGATCTCTTCATTCATCTTAACCCTGCCCATCAACACTATATGCAAACTTATCGTCTTTGATTTAGTATATGCTGATAAATCTAAAGTATGAGAGACCGAATATTTATCGTGTCAAGATGTGCTTTTGTGACAGTGAACAATGTAAGTGCAATACACGTAGCACACGGACACACGCTAGATGTGTCGAGATCACAGGCCGCACATAGATGTAGACTGGTATTGTATCCTATATCAGCTTCCTGGATCATCGCTACTATATGGTCCCTAGCTCTTACACAGATTTGTGCTATCTGCGGAAAGTTACGGCGCCTACTATTTATACGTCCTCTACCTCCATTTCATAGCCTTCCTGGATTGCCACCTATATGACCCAGGCCTTTAACTCCTTGTGTCCTATGCGGCTTTCACTTTCTAGACCATAACCACCGTGGCTTTTATACAAATCCTCGACCAGAGCCTTCCGTGGCTGCTATAGGCTTCTATAGCATAGTCTCTATGGTCCTCAGATCCAACTCGTGGGCCATAGTTTTTATAGTTCCTGGCTCCTAGACCATTCCATGACCCTAACTCCTAGCTCCTAGTTCCTGGACCATAGCTTCTATACCCTGGCTTTCGGGGTCCTTATCTTGTATATCCCAGCCCACATATGACTCGTATAAGTCTCCTAGACAATATCCTTCATGGCTTATAGCTCCTATACCATAGCCTTTATGACACCTAGCTGCTAGCTCCCCAATCATGCCATTAGCTGCTATCATTTAGACCATGCCCGTCATGACTCCTAAAGTTTATGCTATTATTTTCATGTCCCCTTATTCCTAGCCCATACTCTTAATTGCTTCTTGACTATTACCTTCATGGCTCCCAGCTCTTATACGGCTGCTGCGTCTTAGTCTCTGTGGCAGCTAGCTGTTATATGCCCCTTGAATCATAGTCGTCGTGGGCTCTAGCTCCTATACGGCACCGAGACTCTGGAATTCAAGAACACATGCAGCACTTGGTTACAAGCTGGATGTGCCGAGATGTGTTTGTGTGCTAGTTCACAATGTGTGCACAACACATGCAACACATAGGCACATACGGGTAATGGCTGTTATATCACCCGTGGCTTCTTGACTCCTAGCTCCTAGCTCCTATCTCCTATTTAACTCCTATATAGCTCCAATGCGAGATCTAATCCCTGGACCATAGCCTTCATAACTCTGGACGATTGTTACTATCTTGACCACGGTCTCCACTATCAGATGCCAAATCGGTTCTAAGATCTGATAGCCTCTGCCCCTACTACGACCTCCCCAAGAGTCTTCCATCTTCACTGCTTACTTGTATCACTTATACTGACAGCTGACCGGAATACCACTTACTAATGAATAGTTTAAGTCAACTGGGAGCGCGGTGGCTCAGTTGGTAGAGGTGCAGGCTGCATGCCGAGAGGTCCTCGGTTCGAATCCCACCTGCGGCAACCGCGTTGTGTCCTTGGGCAAGACACTTCATCTCCATTGCCCGCGTGGGGGCACGATGACGCCGTGTACTAAGGCGTACTGCACGTCGATGGTACGCATGTCTTCAACCAATCTAACCCTGCCTGTGCTGCAGTGCGGAGTTACGATGTTGGGGAGCTGGCAGCTGCTCGTCGTTGCTCGGTGGTTCTCTCCGGGTACTCCGGCTTCCTCCACCTGTAAAACTGTCACGGTCATGATTAGCCATTGTGCATAAATATGTGACCTTAAACATCAATAAATAAATAAATTTAAGTCAACTACATACGTTTGAAACACACATAAGAAGTTTTCCACACGCTCTCCTGGAAACCTCCCGTTATTCTACATAACGACAAAGCGTTGTATGATACAATACAATACAATTCTTCCATTGTCTTATACCAAACAGGAGATACATGACAAAACAGATCATAGACACACAAATATCAATCACAAAAGATGGAGACAAATACGAAGGACAGACAGGTGGATTAAATAATATTCGTTACATGCATGTGAATATATATGATGAGCGTGCTTCCAACTCGAGTGATTTTAATTTTTGCCTAAACAGCTTTTTTATTCTCAGTTAAGCCCCGCGGTGTTGTTCCGTGTACAGAGGGAATTACGCCAGCTCAACGGAGGCAGCACAGCCTAATGTGCTGAACATTAATTAGAATCTTTCAATTTTGTGTTCATTGACGACATCTACCTAATTATTCGTAATTGACAACAGCAAACCGGGTTTCGTTTTCGGAGAAGATTGGTTGATTCATCACAACTGTGAACGAGTAACAAGTCCGGCCGCCAGGGCACAGAACCTCAAAGTGGCGTCCAAAGAATTTTTTCTCGATGAAATGTGTAAGACTAACATATGTGCGGAACGGAAATAGGTGGTGGACTCTTTTTAAACAGAAAGAAAATTTCACTGGAATTTTCTTCAAATCGTACAACGCGAATACAATTTGAGTCGCAAGTCGGGGTGAAGGGATAACGATAGCTGAACATCGTCCCTTGAGTTCCAATGTGTTCTATGTGCCAGTTGGCACATAGAACACACTGGAGCTCAGGGGATAAAATAGAAACACGGGTCCCCCTCGCAAATTTGATTGGCGCTAAAATGTGTTCTTTGTGTTGATAGTTGTCAAATGAATTGCTGAGTGTCTTTATAATAATTGTTTTTTTATAGACGTGAAGTTGTAATAAACGCAGAACGACACACGCGATTGAATGGGTTAATCGATATGGCACTTGTGCCATCGCGGAATGATAAAACTCGAGGCCTGCTGCCTCTCATTCTATCCTTCCGCTCTGGCACTCATGCCATATCGATTAACCCATTCAAAGGCGTGTGTCGTTCTGTGTATCTCCTGACTACGAACAAGTTTACGGGACGTCTGGCAGTCTTGAGTAATTTGAAATATCCACGTTTAAGGTGACATCGTCATTTCGCGGACTGCAACGTTTGACTGCGGATAAGGCAACATTCGGGGCGTATACCAGAGATTACATCCGAGCCAATATGCATGTTTAAGGGACGTTTGGGGTGTTTCGTGATTCTATTCACCAGTGCCATTCATAGCTGATGTATCTGCTAACCTTGTTTGTTCATTGCAACACTCTAGTGTCGCAAGAGCCGAAAAATGTGTACACCATTTTAACAGAATAACATCGAAGCCTTATTTGGTAGGATCCAAATTTGGAGGTCTCGGTTGAAGAGCGTTCTTCCACACACATCTCTGAAAGTATGCTCTTTTGATATATTTCCCGAAGACCGCTGTGGTAGGAGGCTTAAGCCTTTGAACTCTTGTGGTATCTTCCATGCAAGCTCAATGGCAGCAATTAGAAGATTCCATATTCATTATTTGGGGTAGACCAATTAATATTTTTAACGTGCAGCCTCGGGGCTGCACGTTGGAAATATTGATTGATATACCGCACACATTTACTGAACAGCCATCCCATTTAATGACGTTATGACGTACCATGTTCCTGGACGGAAAAGCGGCCGCTCGGGTTCAAAAGGTTAATGGCGATAATATTGTCTGCTTCTTCGTGCGTCGTTGTCAGATAGAATCGTTTCCTCACTGATCCTTTACTCTCTTCGACGGGGTTTCATCTTTACCAGTTATCACCAGTTCACGCTTCAGTGTATTCAACTCAAACAATTGTCAGTGACAAACTGTTCACATATTATGTCTATTAACTGCGTCTTGTTTGCAGTGACCGTCAAAACGTGTGTTTCGTGATGGGAGAGTAGCTTTTGGCGGCTAGTTTGAACTAGAAGAACTTCTGTCAGCCCTGGTTACGCCATTGGTGCTGAAATCCAACTACATGTCAAAGATCAAATAAACGTCATTCGACTGCAGGTGCTGATTTATATGATCTTTAAACTTTTCCACAAAGTCCACAATTGTCGCTTGGTGAGTTTTGTCCGAAGTTCTTCTGCCAATAAAAGCATGGCTCTCATGTTTATTGGAAACAAAATAGCAGTTTGGGGGGAACATGCACTTATTTATGCAAAGAATAATGTTATTTGTGTCTATATGTGTATAAACTTCTAGATTTTTTCCAGTAAATGCCCCATTATATATGAGAATTTCAGCACCCAGACTAACCATGCGAATTGAAATTGGGTACCTATTTTTGTGCGACGAATATCTCTGAATCAGGAGATGTCCCTCTATCAGAAACCACCGAGAAAAAAACTTTGGACGCGACTTTGAGGTTGGGCAGAAACTTGGCATTTGGCGACCAGACTACACCGATCCGATGATACTGTTTATAAATTTTTGCATCACTTCACCCCGACTTGCTTGGGTTTTGTGTCAATGGGTTTAGATTTTGGAAAAGTCGCAGCGAAACAACTTGTTGAGGATATGCTATCCATCATCACAATAGTGAGAAAGAAATGGGAGTCTGTGTACACTCTAAAAATCAGTTGGGTTAAAAATGAACCCAAATAAACGGGATTGAGTGAATATGAACCCAATTGGGTTCATATTCACTCAACCCAGTTGATTTGGGTTATTATTAAACCAACTGATTTTAGACTGTAAGCATATATGACCTGCATATATCCACAACCAAATACAATGTACCACTTTTGATCCGCCAGCTTAGTCCCTTTTGGTGATAGATAATGCTAGAATTTTGATACATAGTAAATGATACTTGCATGTGTGACACTTTTAGGCTATGACAATGAGAGCATTACAATAGATCTCCCCCTGTGAAACACCGTTAGTTGGACTGTGAATTGCGGGAACATGGATCACTTCTGTGGCAATATTAGTCCAAAATTCTTATTCTTGTGGAATGATTCCTATGATAAAGAAAGGGAATTCTTTATCCTATGATAATATGAATCGCAAAGCCACGTTGGAAGATATTCATTCTCATATCTGTGGCCGCCGGACGTAGGGTAGGCGGAAGAGAGTAGGAGGAAGGACAATCCAAACCGCCTCGAACATAATTCCCCGAAATTGACCCATTCTATGTAACCACATCCATCATCCATAAAGTATCTGCATGTTTTTCGGCCAAATTAAAATCCATCAAAATATATTATTTGTTGTAAATAAAATCATTTTGTGATCACCTGAATAAACTGACAGATCTCAAGCACACGCAACAAAACTTACTTATGTTGTCTCCATTACGCGACTACCTGAGTGATTTGCCCAATATAAGTTACTTTCACCGGCGTTTGCAGGAATTTATTCAGAGAAGATCAAACATGATATTTAAGATCGGAATTTAACCCGGTGGTCCATTTGCTGGTGGCTGACACTTCCTAAACTGTTTTCTTATACAATATGCATGGTAGGTAACACGTGGTTGTCATGGTAACCCGGGTGGGTGGCCATGCTGTGTCGCCATTGTTATGACTGAAACACGTATTACCATAACAACGAGTGCTGTGCATGCACACTAATTCCACCCATTACTACATCATAACAATGAGGTCACAACATGGCCCCTCACGCAAGCTACCACGACAGTGATGTGACACATAACGTGCATTATGGTATGTCGTCATGTCCGGGGTTCACGATGTGTGGCCTGTCTAGATCCTCTCATACTACAGTTAAAACTAGAAGTCCTATCATGGAATGCGCACAAATAGCACGCCGATCTGCGCGTTAATCTACGCATTATCACCATAGTAAGGCTATCAAATTATGTACATATGGCCTGTGCACAAGCAATGTTTCAGCCAATGGACCTCCGGGTAACCCGGAGGTCCACTGGCTGAAACATTGTCTGTGTTTGCTATGAGTAACCAGGAGAACCTGCCGTGCTTTGGATGCCATTCGATATGGCAATTGCGCGCAATTCCGCCTAGATAAGCGCATAGTTTGTGACAGGACTTCTTGTTTTAACTGTACCAGTGTTCTGGTAGTGACCTACTGATAATTTTATAGAGATAACTGAAAAATTAAAGTAAATTCGTGTGGAGGGAAAAAATCGACAAACTGATGGCTGTTGGGTAATTCTCATTTATGAACGTTAAACAATCAGATCCGTTAATACCAGATGAAAGGAGTAAAGAAATATTATTTTACCGCAACAGACATCTGTCAATGTTTTACTTGGTGATCAGGTTGATTTAATCAGCTGTTAAACGGACCAGCTATTTCAAAGATGCAGTTGAGCTGATGTCGGACATGCACAATATGCTGATAGCCATAGCAAAGAAGTTACTGGTCCCAAGTGCTGGAGGGCAAGTGCTCCCTCTTGCTTCACATTGTGGACGCCCATGACGCTTTGTGCTGTAAATGCATGGACGCTATTATCAAATTACTATTACTGAAAACTTCTATTGGACAAAAACGTAGATGATTGTACAATTTTGAAGTCTAACTTATGCAGTGCACCCGATATTATTTCTCGATCGAATGGTCATCTTTGTGCGTCAACGACGCTGGTCTAATAAAGCATCGAAATCGGTGCGCGTCAGCTTAAAATGACTTAGATGAGATGTTTCATAGGTTCAGTGAGTTTATTTACAGACTGGAGATTTAAATGAACCTTCTAACCAATGCGAGTGGTGTTTCCAATGCAGGAAGTCCCTTGGTAACTGTAATCTTTGAGATTCCGAAGATTTAGAAATTCTGCAAAGCCGTTTCACGAGAGTCTGTAGCACTGGAGTAAATAAAGTCTTCATTCCATAACATTGTCCGATCTCTAGCTGATATTGGCGAAACTTTCCTCTCAAACGTTTGTCGATGTATTGAGGGACAGTCTGATGATTTCGAGTTGTTTATGTGGAACATTGGTCAATTACTTTAATTATTACACGAAGACACGGCTCATTCTAAGCCCTCCAATTGAGACAAGGTTCGTTATTGCTCCAGATATCGGTTTCCAAACATAAAGTGTAAAATTAAAACAAATCGACCAATTTGTTTTCGTGAACTTCACTTTGTAACTTCAAAATTATTTTTTACAGAAAAAAGATAGAAAATTAGTTAATACGAAAATGTTGTGTAACGTCACGTGACCCCATATTGCCGTTGACGTATATTATCGGTGTAGCAAACTGTCTTGCGGCACGATGTCATGAAACTACAGTTAAAACTAGAAGTACTGTTACGAACTGTGCGCTTATCTAGGCTTAATTGCGCGTAGGAATTGCGCGCAATTGCCATATCGAATGGCATCCAAAGTATCGCAGGTTCTCCTGGTTACTCATAGCAAACACAGGCAATGTTTCTGCCAATTGACCTCCGGCTTACCCGGAGGTCCATGGGCTGAAACATAGCTTGCGCACAAGCCATATGTACAGAATTTGATAGCCTTACTATGGTCATAACGCGTAGATTAACGCGCAGATGGACGTGTTATTTAAGCGCACTTCATGACAGGACTTCTAGTTTTAACTGTATGTGCTGTATATAAATAATATATCGCCGACGTCAAGCTGGAATTCCACCAGGTATAGTCCCAGCACCGTGCCACTGGATTGAAAACTAGTTTTTCGGAAGGTGACCTCGACGGGAGTCGATCCCGGGTCTACGGCACCGAATCGCCTAACCATAGATGCTCTAACACCATATACCAACTGAGCCAACGGCAACTCCCCACCTCCCCCCCCCCCCCCCCAAAAAAGGTTGTATTGATTCAGCCAGTATGTTAGTTCACATTTACAACCCGGCCCGAGACCGATATTCTAGAATTGACAATTACTGAAGTGTTGGAATTATCTTTTATGGTGAGATTTACCCGTGGGTCGTTTGCCTTAGCATTAAATGCAACTGGAACAGATTACTGTTATAGTGGTGTGTGGTACCAGCTTTTAAACACAAGAATCTCAATTAATGGAATATCCGTGAAGATGCAACTGCTTGATTTTAATTTTATGTCGCCGATGTCAAGTGGGTATTCCACCAGGCATATTACTAGCACCGCGCCACTGGTGACCTCGACCTGAGTCGATCCTGGGTCTACTGCACCCAATCGCTTAGCCATAAATTCTCTGCCACCATACCAACTGAGCCAACGGTACCCCCCCCCCCCCCCCCCCCCCACACACACACCACCACCAAAAAAGGTTGTAATTGACTCAGCCAATATGTTAGTTCACATTTACAACCCGACCCGAGACCGTTATTCGAGAAGTGACCGTTTACCGAATAATATATAAATAAAATATATAAATACAGGCACAGTGGTGAAAATGAATTCCCCACCTTCGTATTTAATTTGTACGCACCGGACTCCAAAATGCTCATGTTGGGATATCAACACCCCGAACCGGGTACCACAGACCATACTTTGTTTGCAACAGCTTGTATGTGTGACATAACTCCAAGTTTTAAGTCAGTCTCGTCTCACAAGAAAGTATACGAAAGCTACCGGCAAAAGCGATTCGATATCATAAATGTCCGAGAATGCCTCGTCTAAAACATATTGTACCTACATACCTCTCGTAGTTACACCCCCAGGCTGGAACACTCTACATTGTTGTATAACCGTTTGTATTTGTAAGTACGTTATAAGTTATGCCCACGATGCGTTTGATCAGCGTTGTTGACATTAACCCTTTACCCAACGAATCGCCCGCATCCGCCCGCGTAATATGCAAATTCAGCAGCTGAAAAAAATATTATTTTTTGAAAAATTTCAACAAAACCATATCATGTGGCCCCTCTTTGGAACGAGCTCGTCGAGCTCGTTCCAAAGAGGGGTCACATGATATGGTTTTGTTGAAATTTAAAAAAAAATGATATTTAAAATAATAAATTTTGAAATCGTCTGCGTTGGGTAAAGGGTTAAATACACTATTTCTATACCGTTATCTTAACCCTTTATTAGACATCCATTCAACTTTTAACCCTTGTATTTAACGGAAATGCCGCTATGGCATAAATGATTCTGTATTCAAAGGGTGATGTACAAGCCGGAACTTTTTTCCCAGCACCGTTCATACCAGTTCCTTTCCCATCGAGTCATTAGTTACGCTTCAAAAGTTTCCTAACTTCGTTATACAATTATCGACCGTCTGTCGCGCAGAGTGAAAATGAAAACGTCCAAAGCAAAATTAAGTCGGTACACAAAAAATTAGTTAACCAAAAAATGAGATAATATTTACAAAATCCCAATCATTCCAATTAGTCCCGTGGCCGTCTCGTTTTGTGGATCCCATTACATCTAAATTGGTCAATTTTATTTCGGTAAATCTTCGTACATCTTGACATGCTTCGGACTTCTTTTAAAAATGTTTCTCTCAGCTGTTTTACAAATCTGCACAACTTTGTACTTATATTTTTTCTAACAGTAATAGCAACCAAATGGTTAGGCGTGAATGGGCACCAGCCGAAGAGAAACAGCTATACGAATTTCAACAAACACTGGTTCCCAAAAGGTTGTTTTGATTTTTATCGATCCATTTGATCAGTACAGCTTCAGTCAAAACAAACGGACTCTTCACCTGTGGGTTTAAACATCGGAATTGAAATTTGTTTATTTAAATGAATCTTAATGCAAGGGGTGTGTAATAAACACAGAACGCGGTGTGTGTTTGAATCGGTGGGTGTTTTACATAACTCGTTGGAATGGCCTAATCATATTTCGCGAGAGCCTACGGCTCTCGCGAAATGTGACTACGCCATTCCACCTCGTTATGTAAAAAACCAACCGATTCAAACACACATCGCGTTCTGTCTATTTACCCAACGTAACGGCCAAAACCGGCCAGCGTAATTCGCAAAAATCGTCTATTAATTTTTATTATTTTTTTCATTTTTTGTCTCAAAAACATAGGTTATGACCCCTCTTTCGAACGAGCTCGTCGAGCTCGTTTCAATGAGGGGTCATAATCTATGTTTTTGAGACAAAAAATGAAAAAAAATTAGTTATTCAAGAATTTTTTTTGCATATATCGTCTGTTTTTCATGTTAGGTAAAGGGTTAAGCTACTAATATTGGTAGTTAATGCTGATTGATTGTTTGTTTGTTTGTTTATTTGCATTCAACGACACTTTTAACAGCCAGAGACACTTCGTGTCGGACAGTTTCACGAGTGGAGGAAAACGGTCTACCCGTAGAGAACCACCTATCAGCAGCTGTCAGACTATCCAACTTATAACTCTGTACGTGCAAAGTTAACTGCGGTTGAAGACAAGTGCACCATCGAGATGCAGTACGCCTCAGAACACAGCGTCACCGTGCCTCCGGCTGAGCATTCGAGAATAAGCGTCTCTCCCACGAACACGGGTCCTGGCCAGGATCTAGCCGTCGGCTTTTCGGTTTAAAGTCCAATTCTCTAACCGCTGTGCCACAGCGTTTCCTGTTACTGCTGATACTAATATACATACAAGATGGAGATCTATTTCAGAAGAATTATTTCATGTCCGTGCATTATTCTCGGTTACAACTCCGTACAATGTTATGTTCATTCACATAACGCAGAATTTCATTTGGGAACATTGGAAATGAGGTGAGCTATCATCCTTGCATCAAGTTGTTTAGATGTATTGGGTTTAGGCGAGGCATCGCCGGTAAAATTAATTCACGTCGGCAAATCTGCGGCACCACTATTGCTACTGATTCCGGTTGAAAATTTAAATATTTGCTCATTTTTTCTGGACTCAATTTTCATTTAGTCTCCATATTTTTGTGACCTTTTGAAAGTCTTGCATCCAACACCAAAATTCTGCGCTTGAAATAAGACTTCGCGCTCACTTTGTGTGTTACTTGAGGTGGATGGAGTATTATAAAAAAAACAATACTCAGATATGCTTTAAAAATTATCCGGAATACGAGGAACCCTAAATCTTCAAACCGTTTGTGGGAGGGGCGTCCTGGCTCCTGGGGCATCCTAGATTTACTCCACCTTCTAACTATAGGTGCGCCACCATCCTATATGACACCTTAGTAAAAGTAGACCAATCAATATCGTAAGGCGGCACGTTGAATATATTATGTGGTCAACCACCAATTATTTAATATGGACTCTCCCAATTTTTGTCACTGAATCCGCTTGGATTCAAAGGGTTAATAAAAATCTTGTTTTGGTTTACCGCAGACAGATTACTACATTCCTTTTACCCTATGTTTTGTAGAACACGAAGTGTGGTATTTATTATGAAATAACTCACCTGGAACAACAGCGTCACATGTTTACAGACGGAATGCTAATACTATATCGAAATATGATGTAAATAGTTAATTTTAGTATTAAAATATAATCTGGTATGCGTGTTATTAAGTTCGAAAGAAAATATTGACAGTTTCTCCAATTTAGATATACACCATATCTCCAGATGTCTGGTTGATCTCTCAAGTGTTTATTGAATCTCTGGTTCAGTTTCCTCCTGAAAGGTTTGCATGAATATGGTACTTTTATCTCCCCAACAAAACCTTCGTATCAAATGATTTGGGGCTTCAATATAACGTTTATTACCACCTTAGAGATTTTATTAAATCCAAAAGTGCTGAATTTTCAGGCGTTGCTAGAAGAGTCCCAGAAGTGTGTATGCGCGTGGGGTCCCAGTTGTGTGTGGCTGGAGGGTGACGTGGGGTGATGGTCTGAGTTAGCAGTGACTGACAATCGGGAATGTTTTCATTCTAAATGCCTTTTGAATGGGGGAAATGCACGCATCCTACGCGTTCGGGTTGTTGTTGGCCAAAAATTGTATTGAAGAACAATAGTCGAGGAGCTGAAATAGCCCCCTCCTCCGACACTAGTGAAAAAGTCCCTGGTTAGAACTATGTATTTAAGGTGGGTGAATTGTGAATGATACACCTGGTTAAGACAATGTTTTACAAATAAATAGAAACCCAAAAATTACTTGTGTGTCCTCGTTGTGTTAACCCTTCACCCAACGTAACGGCCAAAAAACGGCCTGCCTTATTCACAATAATCGCCAATTAATTTTCATTATTTTTTTCATTTTTTGTCTCAAAAACATAGGTTATGATCGAGCTCGTTCCAAAGAGGGGTCATAACCTATGTTTGTGAGACAAAAAATGAAAAAAATTAGTTATTCAAGAATTTTATTTGCAAGTGTCGCCTGCTTTCCATGTTAGGTAAAGGGTTAAGCGATTAATATCTGAAGCTGTATGTGAGGACAAGTTGTGGAAACATGTCCGGACCAAAGCTGTCAAGCTACCAGTCAAATTCTGAAAGAAATATGACTGTTGCGGCCAGGAACAAATCTAGTCCTCAAAAAGTACATCGTCTTTGTTCGGTTCTCCGACCAACTGAAATATTCCGGACGAGTTAATCTCAAAACACAAAAACATTTATTTTCTTTGCATCGACGAGAAAAATGTTTTTCAATCGAGATTTGATTTGACCGAATTTTTAATGACTCTACCAATGCTAAATTAGACACGTTTAGTTACTAAACAATTATGAATGAAGACGCGTCATAGCTGCAGTGTTATGATTAAGCGGCGAAGTTCCACAAATTGTGTTAATATCTTCATGTTTTCAGGGCGAATTAAATGTTTCTTCACTGGAATATCCATAACTGAAGCACGAAAGAATATTTTTATATCTTTCTGAATAAAGGTACGTCAGATAAAATCAGTGGTAGTCTGTACGCAAACACCACAAAAAGTGGTTAACCCTTTACCTAACCTGAAAAGCAGACGACACTTGCAAAAATAATTCTTGAATAGCTATTTTTTTCATTTTTTGTCTCAAAAACATAGGTTATGACCCCTCGTTGGAACGAGCTCGACGAGCTCGTTCCAACGAGGGGTCATAACCTATGTTTTTGAGACAAAAAATGAAAAAAATAATGAACATTTATTGGCGATTTTTGAGAATAGCGCTGACCGGTTTTGGCCGTTACGTTGGGTAAAGGGTTAAAGAGAATTATATGCCATTTACATGATCAGATTTAGTAGGGTGTTATAATTTGGTCGGTTACTATAACAGATAGTCGTATTAATCTGGGACTATTTTCTAAAAATAGTCTACGTTTGCATTGTCATTCGCAGTCATGGGGACTATATCCGTTAAAATTGGCATCAGGTGTTATTTCGCTCACAGCATTAGAGAGAGTTGGACGTTATAAAGACGCATGCTTCCATACATACTATTGTTCGGAATTATTTCTGGAACAAGCAAACTTCGATCAGTTTGGAAACTGGAGCGTTCACAATGCTGGTATGGCGAGATAGTAAAAAAAAAACATTCACAGACAATCAATGAGTGGCAAATTTTCGTATCAGCAAAACCTCTTTCGACAACCTTTATCTCGAATTGGAGCCTTTTGTGATGCCCACAGCAAACTGCGGGCATCACAAACAATGACGTAGAACTTAACGCGGGAAAAAACTGGTCGGGGACTATTTCATGCGAGCGTTTACATGCACGCATATCGACTCTTTGGCCTCCGACTACTCGAGAGGTGGACCAAATTTTTAAATTTCGCCGGAGACCAAAGACTATAGTTCTCGACTAAAGGTTTAGATAGTTTCAACCATGATTAACCCTTTGAACACTGGTGGCATCTGTCAGGGACACCTGAGGCCCCGTAAGGCCTGGGCTGACGTGGGGTTATTTAGTCCCGCTGATGAAGTTGCGGGAAAATTAGACCAACGTGGAGGGTCGGAATCCAAGTGTCGCGAACTCGGCGCAGAGAGCTGAGTTAGACCGACGCCGTGATTCCTTCTCTGCCAAATTGTCCTGAAATAGGTTCGATTTCCGTTAGGTGCGATTCCTAATCACTTCAGGCTGTATAATGGAAAGAATGATTTAAAGTAACAACGATTCTTTTATTTACACATAAAAATAAATCCGTTTCAATATTTCAACAATCAACAATTCAATTCTTTTCACAGAAAATGGGTCACTACGGTTAAATAATTCTAAACAATCATATAGTCATTCTATAGCCCTGTACTGGCACTATAGTCTACACACTGGAAATGTTACTACCGTGAGCTCGCCATAAGAGCTTCACAAATCTGAAATGTTATTACTGTGAGCTCGCCATAAGAGCTTCACCCGCTTAGGCTCAAATGTCAACGTCTGCGCGTAACTGTACCTCTGGCTGTCGGAGGGTTCCGACCAGCAATGTTCGTCATCTATAAACCACCGTACTTCTGATTTGGGTCAGATATTGTCTACTCATACCTTATGAGCCTTTTGAAAGTCCTCCGTGAAAGTCCTATTGAAATATCCACCGTTCCTGGTTGAATTCACGATTCACAGATGTCCCTTTTTGTGCTAGGGCGAAATTGTCACTCACACCGATCTCCAGTCGGTATTACGATGTTCCGACAGCAAAATAAACTACTCAGAACGCAATCAGGCTGACGCTTCAAAGGGTTAATACGCACAATACAATTAACCTACACTTCTGACTATTGCAGGACGATACCTGCTACTCGACAATCTAAACTTTAACGTTCCACCTGGGGTGTTCCTTCTCACGAATTCGGCCCCGTAGCCGCCTATCAACGTTAAGCTAAATCAATCATGGAATGCCCTCTCTGGCGATTCCAGCCGTTTCAGGGTCCTGTGATCGAAGGTACCCTTATGCCAGGAAACAGAGTCCGCCTGTCCTGGACTTCACCAACGCGTGTGTGACCCCAAGTGTGTGTCTAATGCTCTGCTCTTCCAGGTATATATATACTTTTTACCCTAAACTGTCAGGTGGACCGACGCTCATCTGTCCACCTGTCAAAACGGTGGGAGATGACGTATATCGAGGCAGAATCAATACAAGTCATCTCACGCGTGACTTTAACGGTGATTTGTTCCTGCCACGCATTGCTATAACTAATGATCAGGTGACGATACGATAGACATTTCTATCGTTTTCAAATCTCGTTTCTTAATTGACCGTGACGATAAATGAGATTAGACCTTATCTAACATACCGTTTCTCCCCTGGGTCCCTGCGCTAAAGCTGGATATACACCACGTGTGTTTTTCCAGCTTTGCAGAGAAGTGAAATTCATGTAGGTTTTTCGCCTTGATGCGGAATATATTTTGAACTTACAATATCTTTAAATATGAGGCCCCTTGCCCCTATATTTAGGCTGGCTTTGCCCTGACAACTCCCTTCCCGAGAGAAACACCCTGTGTATCTCTTAAAACGCAAGGGGCAAAGCCACGCACGCTCGCCTCTCACACCTTTTTACGATCTACCATCATGTTCTAGACTACAAAACTGTACCCTAGTGGTCGTGGGGTTCATGACCGGGCTCACGCGTCGGCCATACCGATTCCCACGACACACACGCTACCACATGCTCCCGTCTTGCGGGTTTACATATGATATGGGGAGTAGCCTTATCCTCAGATTTGCAGCACTCTCTCTCTGTAATACTATATATTTACACCTAAACATACACATTTTTATACACGTTCGCCCATTTTGCAAACAGTTCACTTGGCACTCACTCTGACGAGTAACACCGTCCGCGCCTTTGCGTCAGATGGGTTAATTCCAACGGAGTGTAACTTCGCCTCCCGTTCCCCTATGACTTGTGAAGGGGCAAACGACCCGTGCATTATGTTGAGCCTCACCCTCGCAAAGCTCAACCAGGGGATAAAAATTGTGCCTCACACACTCACACAAACTCTCGTCAATAAAAACAAGCGCGGTTTCCCCCGGGCCTTAACACCGGGTTTGTGCATCCCATACTTACAAAACTCGACACACAGGCTCCCCGTCCACGCACACGCGACAGACAGGGCAGTGTATCTCACATTCGCACTCACAACCAACTCTAGTCAGCAGTCAGAGCAATAATAATACTAAAAATAAGAAAATTTCTTTGGGCCTTAACACCGAGTTTACGAAGCCCATCACCTCACCCACAAAATATTTGCGACTGGAGCCCCCGTCCCAGACACCAGGCCCACAGCCACCCAACTATTGCTTCTTTATAACCACCGACCATTGGTAGGGGCCCGGTTCCCAGTATCCCCTTGGGTAACCCTTGACACACCCCTACTTCTCGCCCCGTTATTTCTACGGGTATTCCACCAGGGTCCCCATACCCTGTCGTTGTCGCATTCCCAAGAGCTTCCCTTGGCGCTATATCCCCCAGGCTCACTCGTCCCGGCGATTACCGTCGTTCGAACGACACTGGCCGTCCTTGGCCCTTGTGCCGTCGACCCCCCGGTCCATTGCGACGACTTCTTGCGCACATTGGGCGCAGTGCGCCCCCGGCACTCTCTACGTGGTCTCCGCCACCTAGGATGCTTCTCCTTTGATTTGTGGACCCTTTTCTCGGTCCCCTGGGCGCCCACCTTAGTGGTCCCATCCACTTTAACATACTCCACTTGTGTTGACCCGTGCCCTCTCAATTCTGGGGAAGTTTGCCCAGCCATTTGCGTGGGTCTGGCCTCCCCTCTCAACACGGGTGACACCGACTTTTTGGAGCGCTCAGCTCCCCCACATAAATTTGCTTGAGGGTCTTTCCCCAATGATCCCATTGGGTTCCCTCGCTGTTTGGCGTTTCGCCTGGACCGCCTGCGGCCCCTTCTCCCTAATACGACAGGAGTCGTCCCTCCTGAAATTTCCCGACATTTCGTCGTGTAGGGGCCATCCCCTGGGCCATCGGATTGGTTCCCCCTGGGAACCTTCCATTCATTACTCGTTGGGCCCTCACTTGGCCCCCTATCCCTGGACCATAACTCATCAGGGCTTGCCCTCACCCCTGGGATATTACCTATGACCAGGTCATACACAGGTGATTCAATGCACATGGCTTCCACTTCGCCACAATAAAATGGGGTATCCACCGTTATCCTCGCGATGGGGAACCTTCTAACGGTCCCATCTATCAAAATACACAAATGGTCACGACCCAACAATTGCTTTTTGTCAACCAGTTGCCTTCTAACCGCTGCAGAGGAGCACCCAGAATCCCGGAGCAGACGGATCTCCCTTTGTCCCACATACCCTGGGTACACTGGCATATCAACCTTCTCCTGCGAAGTTGTGAGCCTTTCACACATGCCACTTATTATCGGGACAACCTTCCCGCCTTCCAGCCTTAATTCTCCCTCTTGTATACATTCCCGGAGGGGACTGTGTTCTGGACCGATAGTTTGACAGAACGCTGCCGTCTGTCTACTGGGCCCTGGATCTACGCGGTCACCTTGCTTCCAACCCCTTGGCGCTGCGTTCCCGACCCCCTGCTGAGGTGGTCTAATGTTCCCAGTGGTCCTTACCTGCTTCTGCCAGCGGTCCCTGGCAATATGACCCCGCTTGTTGCAGATAAAACAAGTGGTGTCCTTGGGAGCGCTCCCCTTCCGGCTGGTCTGCGACGCAGGAGGGTCGGGGTGGTGTTGCCTGACGGGTGCCATTGCCAACCCGTTTGCCCCACCCCTAGCCGATTTGGGTGCGTTTACACTCCCACCTTGGGCCTCGATGTAGCGTTCTGCCACAGTTGCCATCTCATCATAGGTGGGCGGACCCCTTTCCTTGATGAACAGGCCCAACTCCTTGGAGCATGTAGTTAAAAACTGCTCCCGGAGAAATAGATCTCGCAGGGCTCCATACGACTCATTCACTTCTGCGAGATCAGTCCAGCGGTCAAAGTACCGCCTAGCCCGGGCAAAATACTGAGGTACTGTTTCTCCCTTCTCCTGCTTAATTTCTCGGAACTTGGTCCGGAATCCTTCTTCAGTGAGCTGGTATCTCCGAAGGATGGCATTCTTCAGCTCACTGTAGTCGTTAAGGAGTGCAGGAGGCATACTGGTATAAGCCTCGAGGGCTTTACCTGACAACAAAGGGCTCAAGCACATAGCCCATGTGTCTTCTGGCCACATTTGACTGGAGGCAAAACGCTCGAACCTCTCCAAGTACGAGTCCAAGTCATCTGTGTTTTCATTGAAATGAGCGAGATGGGGGCGTGGGGCATGAATTGCTACCCCTGCACTCCCATCCCCTGAGCGCCGACTTTCATTCTCCACATCGGCCCTTGCTCTGAGGAGCTCTAATTCTCTCCCGTGCCTCTGTTGTTCGAGCTCCCGTTCTGCCTCCCTTGCCCCCCTTGCTAATTGGGCTTCCCTCTCTCTCGCCTCATTTGCTAATTGAATCTCTCTCTCTTTCGCCTCTCTTGCGTCTTTCTCACGCTCTCGTTCTAATTGGGCTTCTCTCTCCCTCGCCTCGTTTGTTAATTGAATCTCTCTCTCTTTCGCCTCTCTTGTGTCTTTCTCACGCTCTCGCTCTAATTGGGCTTCTCTCTCCCTCGCCTCGTTTGTTAATTGAATCTCTCTCTCTTTCGCCTCTCTTGCGTCTTTCTCACGCTCTCGTTCTAATTGGGCTTCTCTCTCCCTCGCGTCATTGCGTAAGGCAATCTCCTTGGCCTCACGTTTCTGCTCATCTTTAACGAACTTCTGAAGTTCAGCTCCCTCAAGGACCATTTCCTTGCCTAATGATACCAGTTGGGCGAGGGGTGTAACAACATCCATTTTGATTTTTTCTCTCTATCTTCAACACTCGTCAGAAAGAATGAAGAAGGAAAAGAAAGAAAGAAAAAAAAAATATGGCAATTGATCCTAATTTACCTCTGTAATTTAACGTAATTAAACGCACCAAATATTCTGAAACCTACCGCAGTTATAGTGGCTATTAAGTATCCTTTTGGGGACTACTGTATTGCGATATTAAACCCTTGAACGGCATCAACTGACCGAACGCGTCAAAACCTAAACAGGACCGCCGTTAAAATAAAACAAAATTTCCATATAGCCATTTTTTACCTTTTAGAAATATCCTGGTTAGCGCTCGCCAATCAATGTCAGGGACACCTGAGGCCCCGTAAGGCCTGGGCTGACGTGGGGTTATTTAGTCCCGCTGATGAAGTTGCGGGAAAATTAGACCAACGTGGAGGGTCGGAATCCAAGTGTCGCGAACTCGGCGCAGAGAGCTGAGTTAGACCGACGCCGTGATTCCTTCTCTGCCAAATTGTCCTGAAATAGGTTCGATTTCCGTTAGGTGTGATTCCTAATCACTTCAGGCTGTATAATGGAAAGAATGATTTAAAGTAACAACGATTCTTTTATTTACACATAAAAATAAATCCGTTTCAATATTTCAACAATCAACAATTCAATTCTTTTCACAGAAAATGGGTCACTACGGTTAAATAATTCTAAACAATCATATAGTCATTCTATAGCCCTGTACTGGCACTATAGTCTACACACTGGAAATGTTACTACCGTGAGCTCGCCATAAGAGCTTCACAAATCTAAAATGTTATTACTGTGAGCTCGCCATAAGAGCTTCACCCGCTTAGGCTCAAATGTCAACGTCTGCGCGTAACTGTACCTCTGGCTGTCGGAGGGTTCCGACCAGCAATGTTCGTCATCTATAAACCACCGTACTTCTGATTTGGGTCAGATATTGTCTACTCATACCTTATGTGCCTTTTGAAAGTCCTCCGTGAAAGTCCTATTGAAATATCCACCGTTCCTGGTTGAATTCACGATTCACAGATGCCCCTTTTTGTGCTAGGGCGAAATTGTCACTCACACCGATCTCCAGTCGGTATTACGATGTTCCGACAGCAAAATAAACTACTCAGAACGCAATCAGACTGACGCTTCAAAGGGTTAATACGCACAATACAATTAACCTACACTTCTGACTATTGCAGGACGATACCTGCTACTCGACAATCTAAACTTTAACGTTCCACCTGGGGTGTTCCTTCTCACGAATTCGGCCCCGTAGCCGCCTATCAACGTTAAGCTAAATCAATCATGGAATGCCCTCTCTGGCGATTCCAGCCGTTTCAGGGTCCTGTGATCGAAGGTACCCTTATGCCAGGAAACAGAGTCCGCCTGTCCTGGACTTCACCAACGCGTGTGTGACCCCAAGTGTGTGTCTAATGCTCTGCTCTTCCAGGTATATATATACTTTTTACCCTAAACTGTCAGGTGGACCGACGCTCATCTGTCCACCTGTCAAAACGGTGGGAGATGACGTATATCGAGGCAGAATCAATACAAGTCATCTCACGCGTGACTTTAACGGTGATTTGTTCCTGCCACGCATTGCTATAACTAATGATCAGGTGACGATACGATAGACATTTCTATCGTTTTCAAATCTCGTTTCTTAATTGACCGTGACGATAAATGAGATTAGACCTTATCTAACATACCGTTTCTCCCCTGGGTCCCTGCGCTAAAGCTGGATATACACCACGTGTGTTTTTCCAGCTTTGCAGAGAAGTGAAATTCTTGTAGGTTTTTCGCCTTGATGCGGAATATATTTTGAACTTACAATATCTTTAAATATGAGGCCCCTTGCCCCTATATTTAGGCTGGCTTTGCCCTGACAGCATCTTCGATATCAGTACAATGGAAGCGGTTGGAAGAGTCCATACTTATTATCAGGGGGTAGACCAATTAATTTTGATTTTCTACCCCACATTTTAACTTGGCAGCCATCCTTTACTTAACGAAAGTATGACGTATCATGTTCTTAGGCCTGAAAATCGGTCTCTCTGTTTCAAAGGGTTAAATACTTCGTATCGTGTTAAAAAATGTTCAACATTTAACTCGCAACCAATTGGGAATTTTGCTGAATTTCTCATAAAAGCAATTCACGGTGTCCGTAAAGCCATGATTTGATTTCATGAGAAATTTAATAGAGTACATGTATGCTATCAAGAAATTTTTAGTAAGAAGAGTGCGCTTATTTGTTGGAATATATTTGGTTGATAAGAGGCAAAATTTAACCTCTGCTTGGGAATAGGGTATTTCTGTTCTGGGCAGGAAAATCCGTCTGCAGCAGATAAAGATTTAAAAACTCAGGGTGCCAATCTCACAACTTTTAATTTTACCAGGTACCTTTTCTTCTAACGGAAATTGGTTAACCCTTTACCTAACATGAATAGCAGAGGATACTTTCAAAAACAATTCTTGAATAACTACTTTTTTAATTTTTTGTCTCAAAAACATAGGTTATGACCCCTCATTGGAACGAGCTCGACGAGCTCGTTCCAATGAAGGGTCATAACCTATGTTTTTGTGACAATAAATGAAAAAATAATGAAAATTAATTGGTGATTTTTTTAGAATAGCGCTGGCCGGTTTTTGCCGTTACGTTGGGTAAAGGGTTAAGATTAAGTGTTTCGCTACTTTCTCCCTTTTCTTGCTTTTCATAATTTTGGGTCATTATTAAATTTCTTCCTGGTATGCTACCATTTTATCCAATCTCCATTTCCGTCATTGCTATTTTCGTCATTGTCATTGCACGCTGGGATCGTTAAATGTCCTCAGAAATTAAGTCCAAAGCCCGATAAATAAGATTTGGCTTTGAGAAAGGTGATTTTTTGGTCTCATGGGGTTGTAAGAATAAATGATAATTTCTCCTTTTTGTGCTTCTGCCCAGAATTCAAAAGTTTATTATGTCTCCACATGTAGAAACCCCAATGAATAAGCGCTATAACTCATTAATTAGCGCTGTGGACTTTTGAGGACATGGGCTTGAACCTTTGCACTATATCCTCGCGCAAGACACCGCATTTCGCCTGTATAGTGAGTGGAAAATTGCACCACTCGCCTTCGGGCCTGTCAGGACAAATACGAAACTTCACACTATCAGTGTTCAGTTGTATTTCCTCGTACTAAATACTAAAGTGAGAAACCATCAGCCAGTCCCACTTCCGTAGGGTGATATTATAAGTTGAGTAGTTTTTTAATGAATTAATATGAGATACACGACGCCAGACAATTAACATAATTCACTCTCGCCCAATATGAAATTTAATATCACAGTATTTCTTACATTAGTTTGCTATTTTCGTGTGCGGCGTCTATATCTAACTGACTATTTTTTATTCTGTGCACTGAATGTCGGAGAGTAGTTGATATCTATTTGTGGAAGGAGATCTACATTTTTGCAAGCGGAACAGTCGACACCCAGATGCTATCGTCTGGACCCCGGTTCGAACGTATGCATCGCCACGTCATCAACCCCGCCTATCTATTTGGCACTGTTCATGCTCCTGAATGGGTCAATGATTTTAACCCTTTACCCAAAGTAACGGCCAAAACTGGCCAGAGCTATACTCAAAAATCGCCAATTAATTTTCATTATTATTTGTCTCAAAAACATAGGTATGACCCCTCGTTGGAACGCGCTCGTCGAGCTCGTTCCAACGAGGGGTCATAACCTATGTTTTTGAGACAAAAAATGAAAAAAATTTGTTATTCAAGATTTTTTTTTGGCAAATGTCGTCTGCTTTCCATGTTAGGTAAAGGGTTAAATAGATAAAGTTTATCCATGATACGTCACCGGAAAGATAATTTATTTACATGCATAAGGAAATTTAAAATACATTTTACTTATAAATTCATCAGTCCGAAAATGTATGGAGCTTGCACACAATTACAGTTCGAACTATAAGGACCCACGTCGACTTTCACGGCCATCGGTGTCCTCTGGGTAAAACAGACATCTCTCTGGCTTCGGTCTTCGTCTCCGCACGATTTTGGCCCCAGTAATTACAATAGTGTTTTATGCACGATTCCGCCGATACTTCCTCCACGGGGTTAAACCCAATGTCACCTCCACTCACTTTGCTTAAAATACAGTTTTTGCCACATCCTCGTCGGCATCGTCAATCACTTGCTTGTTTCACTGACACAGTTCAGTTATAAATTCACTGGGCTTGCCCTCATAGGGTTAACTTGGCCTTCACTTCAAACAATAACTTATTCGAAATTTGCGTATAAAAGTTCTCACAGTAAATTATCAACAGTTCTCGCAAGCCAAACTGTTTGATCATTAAATCTCTCTCTCTTTCCAGCTCGATCAACTCTCCTCGTCTCTGGCCCATCTAGTAATTTAACTAACGCTCATGAACCCTCCGATGCTCATGGCTGTCCACTGACACGACTTGTCGACCTTCACAGTTCTCCGGGTAGCCACGCATGGCCTACCCAGTTCTTGAGGGAATGAAAGACTGCCTACCCTGGATCTATCCCAAATATATATAGTTAGGGAAGCAATTAATTTTAATAATAACGGCTTCCTTTAAAATCGGCGATACCAAGTTAAATTGGTACACTTTAAAACGGCTTCCATTTAAAGTTTTCAGTTTTAGTCATACCCTGACCATAATGTGCGGCATTTATGGGCGTCTGGCGATACAGTTTTGCTTTCTGGTATCTGCTTGCATTAGGGGGTTGTTAGGACACGAGAATCCTCTAGGCCTTGCTGGATTTTATCTATATAAAGAGAAGTGTGGAAAACTGAGCTTTCTGTTGATTTGAACGACGAAGCACTAAACAGACGGCTGAAAATGGCTTTTAGAATTTTCAATGATCCGAACATTCCCAACCTTATCTGGACTAATGTCTTTAATCGGCATGTGTTGAAATCGCATTTACTTTATTTACAGTGAAAACTAGATGTCCTGTCACGAACTTTGCGCTTATCTAGCGCGTAGGAATTGCGCGCAATTGCCATATCGAATGGCATCCAAAGAACGGCAGGTTCTCCTGGTTACTCATAGCAAACACAGGCAATGTTTCTGCCAATGGACCTCCGGGTTACCCGGAGGTCCATTGGCTTAAACATTGCTTGTGCACAGGCCATATGTACAGAATTTGATAGCCTCACTATGGTCATAACGCGTAGATTAACGCACAGATTAACGCGCAGATTGATGTGCTATTTGTGCGCATTTCATGACAGGACTTCCTGTTTTAACTGTAGCAACTGCTCTGTTTGCAAATTGTCACCACACTCAACCGAGACAAATTAACATAAAACGTGTAAGCCTTCTCGTATCTTGCTGTTTATGAACTTCAAATTGATGGCTTCTTTATACTGTTTTTCGGGTAAGACGTGAAAATATATGAAAAAAGTATCTTAAGATATCTATACAAACAAAGACATTCTGCCTTGACAACTCTCAACACCTTGACACTGAATAAGCAATTTACATAATTAAAAAATGATTCACTTATTACTTGTTCATTTCAATTTCAACAGTGGAGAAACCATTCTAATTGTTAACCATGTACATATTTCAACTGACGATGTATTAATTCAATGGCAAAAAATGGCTGAAAATATTTTGAAGGCACAGAGATATATATAATTCTTTACATTCTTTACATGTGTCGTATAATATATTTTATGTATGTTATATTCGGAATCATTTTAGTATATATATATATATATATGATTTTCGATAGATATGGTCTGTCTACCCCTACCCGTAACCCCACACATACCGGGGTTCTCCTGCAAATAAAAGAACTGTAATTTAGATTAGTCGCATTTACGCATGAGCATGACCGACCCAGCTCAAGATAGTCCGCAATTTATCCGTAAAACTAGAGCTCAGCCTGAGTATATCAGTGTTTGTAGTTAACATGTATGATTAACCCAGCAAGCACACCGCGCAGTTGCGACATAGGGGTGTCATGGTTTTACTTATGCTATGATAGCCTTGTAAAATGCTCCAATTGCGCTGTGTTATTTGAGGGAAGTATACTTTCATGGTGTGGTGGAGCGTGGTTGTGGGTGTGTTCGTAGTTGACTGAGCAGTTCCTTTAAGCCTCGATTTGAACTGGGCTTGAGTAGTTTTTTAAAGATCTAATATGAGATGTATCTATGAAAAATCTTTCTTTCCATAAGAGTGCTCTTTCGTCGCTGGATTGAATGGATGGGTAAATTTTAAAACCTGTTTTTTTTCCTTTGTCACAGACGTCAACGTGTTCACTCACGTAAAGTTTCTTTATTTTTTATCTTTAACCCTTTACCTAATGAATCGCCCGCATCCTACCGCGTAATATGCAAATTTTTTTTTTAAATTTTTCAACAAAACCATATCATGTGACCCCCTCATTGGAACGAGCTCATTGAGCTCGTTCCAATGAGGGGGTCACATGATATGGTTTTGTTGAAATTTTTTGAAAAATTTAAAAAAATTATATTTAAAATAATAAATTTTGATATCGTCTGCGTTGAGTAAAGGGTTAATGTGGTTTTAATGTCCAGGGACTCTTTTTTCTGCGAAAATTACCAATTCCCAATGTACTCTTCTTCTACCCAAACACTATAATAATCGGCTCGTTCTTTAATCCTTTACCTGACGCTAAAGGCAGACGACACTTGCCAATAAAGTTTTTGAACAACTAATTTTTAGCTCACCTGACTGAAAGTCAGGATGAGTCTTTATGATCACTTACCGTCCGTCGTCAGAGAAAATGGTGTTTGCGCCTGCTCCTTCTGAACCGGTGAACCAATTTTAATGAAATTGGTGGTTGATTGTCCTGACATCGCATTTTTGTTGTTGTTGTGAAATCAACGTGCCCAGCCACATGGAGGGGTGGGGGGTGGGGGGGTGGGGGGTGGGGGGTGCTCCCAAATTCTTACAAAATCTTTTTCTCATGAACCAATGACTTGATATTTGGAATGAAGCTTCCTTTTGAGGTGTAGAATCAAATTTGTTCAAACGAAGTTCGTGGATCAATATTTGCCTTCGTAATGGGAGGGGGCAAGAATTTTGGCCCCACCCGAAATTTCTATTTCTGAACTGATGGTCCGATTTGAACCAAATTTGATATATGGTAATCATAAGTACTTGATTCATGCGAAACAAAAATTTCCCCGTGGGAACCCCAAGTTCTAAAAATAGAAATATTTTCAAATGCCCATATTTCCCAAACCATACGGAACTGTTATTTGGTATGAAGCATCCTTATGGCCGTAGAATTGGATGGTAAAATAATGAATTGCCATCGGTTGTGACAGGGTGTTCTATGCGGGGGGGGGGGGGGGGGAGGGGGCATCGATAATATATGCCAAGTCAGCATATTTGCAGAAAATTAAAAAAACTTTTATCCAGAACCACTGATCATAATCCCTTGATATTTGGTGTACAGCATCCATAGGGGCGGGATGGGGGGGGGGGGGGGGGGGGGGTAAGATACAAGTGTGTTACAGTGGTTCATATTTAATCTCAATGCAGGGGCCCAAATTTTTAAGTTAGGGGAATATGGGGAATGATCTTTACAAATGTTCTTCGGATCGACCAGTCGCAATGCTTTCATATATGGTATGCAACATCTTTTGGGAGGTCAGTTCAAGTTTGTTCAATTCGAGTCCCTGGGTTATTATGGGGACTCTCTGTTGGAGCCCAAAGTTTAACTTAGTGCAATATGAGGAAATTTCTTTTAAAATCGTTTTCTTCAGATCCACCAGTTAGAATGCTTTCATAATTGATATACATCTTTAGGGAGGATCAGATTCAAGTTTGTTCAGGTCCCTAGGTTAATATTTGGGCTTCCTATGGTAGCCCGAATTTTAACTTAGTTCAATATGAGGGACTTTCTTTTAAAATCTTCTTCGGATCAACCAGTTAGAATCATTTCATATTTGTAAAACAACATCTATAAGTGGGTCAGATTCAAGTGTGTTCAAGTCGGTTCTCTGTGTTAATATTTGGGCACCCTATTTTAACTTAGCGCAATTTTTGAGAATTTCTTTAAAAGTCTTCTTCTCCAGAACCATCTGTGAGATATTTGGTATACAACATCTCTGGGGGTGGGGGTGGGTGCGGGGACAATCAAGTGTGTTCAAATCGAGTCCCTGAGTTAATATTTGAGCTTGAATTTTAACTTAGTGTAATATGAGGGAACTTCTTTAAAAATCATCTCTTCCAGATCCATTTGTCAGAATACTTTGGTATTTGGTATACAGCAAGTCTGGGGGAGGGGGGGGGGGGGGTCACGTTTGTTCAAATCGGGTCCCTGGGTTAATATTTGGGCCCCCTGTGGTAGCCTGAATTTCAACTTAGTGCAATATGAGGAAATTTCTTTAAAAATCTTCTCCTTTAGATCCACCAGTCAGAATGCTTTCACATTTGGTATACAGCATCCTGGTGGTAGAAGGAAAGGGCGCAAACTCAAGTTTGTTCAAGTTAAGTTCCTAGGTTGATATTTGGTCTCCCTGGTTTTGCATTACTGGCAATCTGGGCATTATTTCTGTGGCAGCATCCCAGTACGAGAAAAAATCATCTGGCATGGACAACAGAGTTATAAATAATTAAATAACTGTATTCATCTATACTGTTAACTAGCTACAGATCCTTCTTTAAACAGCTATTGTTAGGTGGGCGCCTCGGGCACCATGGGGCCTCTTGTTTTAATTGTTTCTACACAAATATAACTTATGACCCCTCATTGGAACAAGCGGAGCGAGCTCGTTCCCATGAGGGGTCATAAGCTAGGTTTTTGAGACAAGAATGAAAATAATAATGAAAATTGAAAGGTGATTTTTGTGAATAGCACCATCCGGTTTTGGTCGTTACGTTGGGTAAAGGGTTAAGGATGGTGAATTAATTTTCCAAGAAAAAACATCACCGCAGTCGGCCCTACTACATACATCAGCAAATCAAGTGAATTTTCTCCCCTTTTAGCGATTGAGAATTTTCAATTCCTCATACTAAATCATTTCACAATTTGAATCATCAAACAATAAGAAAACAAAGAAGTATAGAAAAGCCAGAATGTGGATTATTGCTCACAAGCACACACATTAACCCTTTACCGACCAGCACAAAGGACGGTAGATGAGAAAACAATATGAAAAACCATAAATTTTCATTTTTTGTTTCACACATAACTTGTGGCTGCTATTGGAACGAGCTCGTTTCAATGAGGGGTCATAATCTATGTTTTTGAGAGAGAAAAATAAAAAATAGTGACATTTGAATGGCAATTTTTGTGAATATCACGGGTCGGTTTTGTCCATTACGTTGAGCCATGGGTGTTGGATGTGAAGATGAACTGACACTACAATTCCGGGGGAAGTACTCTAACAATAATGTAACTCGCAAACTCTGTCAATTTACCAAACAAATAAGCAAACTAGGCAGAGTTTCAGTTAATGAATGCTGTGGGCTGTACCCGAAAGTTCAGAGGCTGAAACTTTTCCCGTGTCCCTTTTTACAGGACAGGATTTTACAGGATATGGAGTTCATTGTGTGTAGGTACTCCAGTGTTCAACCTATTGCATAACACGAATAGTAGCCAAGTCTGAGAGTTTTCTTGTTACTCCCAAAACCAAACATTATGTATGCTCTCTCATTGAAGCGAGCTTGACGTGTTTTTCAGTGAGGGGTCATAGGCTATGTTTTGAAGTAAAATATTTGAAAGAATACAGTTAAAACTAGAAGTCCTGTCATGACATGCGCACGAATGGCACGTTGATATGCGCGTTAATGTACGCGTTATGGCCCAAGTAAAGCTTTCAAATACTATACACATGGCCTGTGCACAAGCAATGTTTCAGCCAATGGACCTCCGGGTAACCCGGAGGTCCATTGGCAGAAACATTGCATGTGTTTGCTATCAGTAACCAGGAGAACCTGCCGTGCTTTGGATGCCATTCGATATGGCAATTGCGCGCAATTCCAACGCGCAATTAAGCCTAGATAAGCGCACAGTCCGTGACAGGACTTCTAGTTTTAACTGTAATAAAATTTGAATGGAAGTGTTTTTCAACAGCGTTTGGTGGATAAGGGTTAAGGTAATTTTCTTTCAATGCGCTGAGTCTGAGTGAAAGTACTCTTAAAATTATTATTTAGAAAAAACGTTTGACTTTATATATCAAATATATTTAATTAGAAAACTACATTAAACTGAATATAATATTTCTGGAACCACCTGTCGTTGCTTCTGCAGACAAATATTTGCCAACATCCCAGTTTGCACTCGTCTCGAATTAGCCGACTCAAACCTAGTTTGTGTTCTTTTGATTATGAGATATGCCTTATTACGTCTCCCACCGACTATTTCCATGTCACCTCTTCTGAAGAAAACAAACATGTTTACTCGTCGGAGCAAATGTATAAGAGGTGAGATTAAATATATTGGCGATATATGCACCGGTTTTCAGGAATACGTTCACAAGAAGAATGCTCTTTAGACAATGGAGCGCGGTTCTAGCATCACACCACCCTGTCCTACTATTCATCAACCATTCAATTCCTAAGAGCCTTCTCCATATACTTTAACAGTACTAGGTCAACTCTAATAACCATGGCTTCCGAGGCTTCACTGCATTTGTCGTTATCTAAGACATGGCTTCTTCTTTTACCAACAGCTCAGTAGTCAGTCTGAAAACTATCTTAAGGTTTTATATTCACCTTGTTGGGCGCAGTTAGAACCGAAAGAGGTCCCTGGTACATCCATCGACTATGTATCAAGCATGAAAACTTATTTCCGTACTGAACTGGTATGTTTACCACCTGATTTGGTTAAACCGAAGTTGTGTGTTTTATTTTGTCAAGGATATTCTGTTGCCCGATTTATTATTGCAGAATTACTACATTTTCATCGGTATTTTTAACACAAATGAAATTGACAGTTGGGGCTTTCTTCTGCGGAGAGGGGGGAGGCATGTGCATGGGGGAGGGGAGGGGCACCCCTTTTATGATCTTGTAGTGTGTCAAGGTGATAACTAGAAGTTTCGATTTTATTGTTTAAAAGTGTATATATTTTCGATAATATTTCTCACTGGGTTAAATGTGAAACGTAAAGATAGGTATGTGACCTATCAGGAAAACCGATTTGTCATTTAAAGATACCAGCAATAATTCAAGCGCTGCTAAATGAAGTATGAAACTTACTGTCCATTATGGGACATTTGTTGAACGCTACATAGGCTATCTGATAACTGATTAAAGGCGTATTCTCCTGCAAGTCGTTTTCTGTGTAATTATGGCTAGTTAATGGATAATTATTGTAACAACAGAACATCCCACATGTTCTGGACACACACCCATATTATGCATCTGGGCTGTGGCGAATGTCAAAATATGCCAAAATACGAGACTTTCAAAGGAACTTTAAAAGTGAATATTAAATCAAGATAGATCTAAGCGGTCAACTTCAAGAGAAGCGATTAAACTAAGAATTATTGTTCTGGCTATGGAAATAAAAACCGGGGGGTTTCTCGAAAAATTCATTCCAGTCTGAAGGTGTGTAAGATTGTTGGACGTTGCGAGATATCCCATGCTATAGGTTAGAGGAAGTGCCGCATCGGCGCAAAAGTATAGGCACGTTGTGATGTTGGGGGACCACAGAGCTCATATTTACAATAGGAGCAGTCGCGGGCCAAGTCGGTGGCCATATATGAGAATAGGATCAGAAACACGAAGTGCGAGCTCACGGAGCTAATTTGCATTTAGGTAAACGGCATTACCTGTTTTAGAAGGCAAGCCATACATAGTCAGAGTGGGCTTTGCCTGTATGAACATTATTCTGAGACAGGCGTAGGGGAGAGTTTAACCTCATTGGTGGCGACTGCTTGTGTGAAAAGCGTCAAGTAAAGTGACAATAAGCTAGTGGCCGTGCGACGGCAGTGGTAGCGTGACATACCGTCACTTGTTGGAGGAAAGGCGTCCCGATAAAGTGACAATACGTTAGTGGCCGTGCGACGGCAGTGAAAGGGTGAAGTGAAGAGGCGACCATGAAAGAAATACCAGCGAAAAGGAGGAAAAAACAGCGACAACAGAGAATGCGAGCCCGCAAGTGACTCAAAAACTGCGTGAGTAGGGGTGGTTGACGTTTTGTTCATCACATTGATTGGATTCCATGTAAGTCACAAATTACCATATTTATGTATATGTATATGCATATGTATTACATTTGTTGTATTCAGTGAACCCCTGTGTTTTTCGAGGAAAAGTTATTAACCTCTTCAGGATAAGAACCACCCCAACAAAAGTGAAACGGGCGGGTTCGTCACGGTAAGACATTCGTTCACGCACGGATTTAGGCGACACTCCTTAAGAGTTTTGGCTGAATACGTGGCGTGAATCTATTTCTTCCAGCAGCGACAAATTTTAGTTTCGCGCGGTTCGATAGTATAGCGCGAAACTTTTGTCTAGGCGACAAGGGAAATAATCAGGGTATTACTGTAGAGTACAATCATTACAGCCATTGGTTAATTGATAATTAAAAGGACCAATGGTCTGAGGGTTATGTTTCAGACGTATGAGCTATGTTCGGAGGACCTATTCACTTTAGCCAGTTCTTGCAGCAGGTTAACGTTTAATTTCGCTCACAATTTTGTTTACATCGAACTTGATCGAAGTTATTTTTTTGGCAACATGGATGAAGGGGCTCTTGCGTATATAGACTTAACGATTAAAACTGCAGTTGAAGGTTCTCAAAGAAGTTTATTATCGCAATTGGATCAGTTGATTTCATCAAAACTGAATTCATTTCAAAAGGATTTTAAGGAAAGCCAAATTGAAATTTCTGAAATACAGCTGAATCAAATTAAAAATGTTTCATCCGATAAATATCAGGTCAAGAGAAGGGGAAATGCCGAGCAGTTCGAACACAACAATAAAGTTCTTGAAAGGATGGAGGAAGCAAAATTCCATTTACAGAGTGGTTCAAGTAATTCCAGTGAAAAGGCCTCTGAAAAAATTAGTGAAGGTATAAACATTATTAAGCATAGACAAAAGCTGGTTAAATTAGCTAACACGTCGGACTTGGGTAGGAAAGTGGTCGATGAATACGAAACCCATCAATTAGCTGACGATTCAGATGACGAAAAACGTATTTTCAAAGCAGATAGCAGGGCACAAAGAAAACACAAACAACAACAAACAAAACGGAACAGGCGTTTTCAACCCTATCCAACAACGGCATCATCGGTTTCAGGGGTTCCTTCACACAACTCTCAATATTCTGGGAAGAAACCTGGACTATGTTTTGTCTGCGGCAAACCGGGGCATTGGAAATCAGAATGTACCTTGAAATCTTCAACCACCGGCCAAGATAAATCACAGATAAGTATAGCTCCTCATTTTTTTACAAGGGTTAACGAGCATACCAAACATAATGTTCGACGAGCGTAGTGCAGAAGATTTTACAGATATGAAACAGACGCATGATTTAGAGGTCAGTAGGAAATCGTTAGATGAACGATCAAGTAATTCTAAGAGTATCGCTTCATTGATTAAGCACGGACAAGTGCAATCTCCCTTGGGTAAACTTGAAGAAAGAATAGAAATGTGGGAGGAATCTGGTGCTTCGAATTATATTTTACAAGTTATTAAAGAAGGATATTGTCTTCCTTTTTTTTAAATTGCCTTCGAAAATATTTTTGCAAAATAATTCAAGTGCTTTACAAAATAAATCTTTTGTGTCAGCTGAGATTTCACGTTTACTGGAAAAGGGGTGTATTTCAAAAGTTGACGAAATCCCTGAGGTGATTAACCCTTTACTGTGGCAACCAATAAAAATGGGAAAGAACGGTTAGTTTTGGACTGTCGACACATTAACACATGTTTGGCGAAATTTAAATTTAGATTAGAAGACGGTTCAGTAGCCAGGCTTGTGTTTACTAAGGGCGATTTTGTTATAAACTTTGACCACAAAGCGGCTTATCATCATATAGAAATTTCCAAAGAATGTAGAAAATATTTGGGATTTCTCTGGCCTACAAATGAGGGGGATACATTTTTTGTATTTAACGTTTTAGCGTTTGGTATATCCACGGCAGCTTTTATTTTTACCAAGGTAACTAGGGTTATAGTCAAATACTGGAGAAGCAAAGGTACAAAAGTTATAATGTACTTAGATGACGGCATGGCGGGTGCCAGTAGTTACGACAGTGCCATGAAGGTAAGTGAGAGGATTAAACAGGATTTGATGAAATTTGGTTTCATGATCGCTTACAAGAAATGCAATTGGGTGCCCTCTCAGAAATCTTTTTGGCTCGGATTGGAATGGGATTTTGAATCGGGTCGTGTTAAAATTTCAGAGGAACGGTTGAATCGTATAGTAAAAATTATTACAGGTTTGATAAGTAGTGTGAAACACAGTTATATGGTCAAAGCTAGATACTTGGCGGCTGTTCTAGGTCAAATTATGTCCATGAATGGTGCAGCCGGCACTGAAGTGCGAATGCGTACAAGATATATGTACAGCTGTTTAAGCTATAAAGCAAGCTGGGACTCGAAAGTGCCCGTGCCTCCGGAGGCATGGGAAGAGTTAGTTTTCTGGAAGGAAAACGCGCATGGGATTAACGGCCAGGACCTGGTAGGGTTCGATCTGGAAGGATCGGCTTCATACACTGGAAGAGTGTTTTCGGATGCATCAGCGTCAGGTTACGGTGGGTATGCCGAAGGAGTAGAAGGTTCCGAAGTAGTCGGAACTTGGTCAGAGGCCGAGTATTTGATGAGTTCTACTTGGCGTGAGTTAGAATCCGTTTTCCGGGTTTGTAAATCGGTGTTACCCGAGTTGAAAGGCGGACATGTTAGACTGTACACTGACAACAAAGCGGTTGTTAGCATCGTTAAAACTGGCAGTAATGAGCTTCCTTTGCAGAAGGTGGCATTAGGAATTAATAGAACGTGTTCACAGAATAATGTTGTATTAGACCCTTCGTGGGTTCCAAGGGAAAGTAACACAGAAGCCGATTTTTTAAGCCGATGTTTAGAGGGGGTAGATGCTTTCAAGCAGTCTTGGAGGGGTGAGAACAATTTACTTGTTCCACCCCCAAGACTGGTTTTGAAGGCGATTAGAAAATTGTTTTCAGAGAAGGCATCGGGAACTTTGGTTTTCCCGTTATGGAAGTCAGCACCTTTTTGGTCTTTTATTTTTGAAGCCAGTAAGGGTTTTAATACTTCTGACCAAATTATAGATTTGGGACGCAAAAATGTAATCATTCGGGACAGAGGCGATAATAGAATTTTTGCTGCAGAGCCCTTGAGTTTTTCAATGGGAGCTATACATATTACCTACTGATTGGGGGGTTTAGTTCAAAAGAGGAGTGTTTACATATAAACAGGGTCAACCTCTTGTATAATTATGTATATTTTTTTGACAGGTTTAAATGCTGAAATTAGAAACCAAATTCTTCAAAGTGGCTTGGCGTTTTCCAACAGAACTGAGGGGCTAGCCAGTGATATGGTGTTTTATTTACTTCCATCCAGAGCAGATTCCACTGTGAACAAATATGCAAACTATTTCCGAAACTGGAGTGTTTTGAGTGCGGACATAGGGGGTAAAGATATACTAGCTAATTCGATACAAGTAGCTTTGTATATGACTCATCTTTTGAACAATGACGCTTCTTTTAATGTCCTTTCAGCAACGAAATATGCTATCAAATGGGTTCATGAGTTGTTTGGGTTTTCGGATCCCACTGCTAACGGATTTGTGAATAATCTCGTGGAATCATCCAAAAGAATTAGGCGTAGGCAACTGGTTAAGAAAGAAGCAACTTCTTCAGTTGATATTATTGAATTGGGTACACAATATTCATCTATCACTGATTTGGCAGTTTGCAGAGATTTGGCTATGATTGTTTTATCATTTGCAGGGTTTTTGAGTTTCAGTGAGTTACGTTCTTTGCAATGCAAAGACATATGTTTTCATGAGGATTATTTCACCATTCAGATAAATAAAAGCAAAACAGACCAATATCGTAAAGGTAGTGAAATACTTATTGCCAAGGGAAAGTCATTAGCCTGTCCATATGCAATTTTGGAAAAATATATGGATTTGGGAAGTTCAGAATTAGGCTCAGACAAATTTCTTTTCAGGCCACTTTTTCGTTCTCATAACACGTGCAAATTACTTTACAAAAACAAAGCTATTAGTTATACCAGAGCTAGGGAGTGTATACTGAAACGTTTACATGAAGTAGCTGGGAGGGTAAACATGGGTCTGCATTCTCTGAGAGCAGGTGGAGCCCCGGCGGCTGCTAACGCGGGAGTCAACGAGCGTTGTTGGAAGTGCCATGGTAGATGGTGTAGTGATTCGGCCAAGGATGGCAACGTTGAAGATTCTTTAGATTCTCGTCTGAAGATCACTGAGTCGCTCGGTTTATAGAAGGTGGACCTATGTTTACTGGATTTGTTTTTTTTCGGTAAGGGGGGGGGGGGGGGGGGGGGGGTGTTGAAATTTACGAAAATTACTTCTGCATTTCATGCTTTTGGACTATTTTTTTTAGCTGTACTCTGGCTATGTTCAACACAGATGTGTTATTATTGATAAAGGAGCATAGACTTTTAGTTTCGTGCGGTTCGATAGTATAGCGCGAAACTTTTGTCTAGGCGACAAGGGAAATAATCAGGATATTACAGTAGAGTACAATCATTACAGCCATTGGTTAATTGATAATTAAAAGGACCAATGGTCTGAGGGTTATGTTTCAGACGTATGAGCTATGTTCGGAGGTCCTATTCACTTTAGCCAGTAGGTTAACGTTTAATTTCGCTTTCATATTATTAAATGCTGTATTCGTCTGTTTTGCTTTTAGGAGCTAGCAGATAGGCTTTGTTCTACGGCTTACCTCGCAGTCGGCATTCGCATTTGGGTGTGGAACACAGGTTTCCATAGTGTTTTCGACCTTAAAGGGTTTTTATCTATGGTTTTTCCTGGCCGGCGATGCCGGTGTCACTGGGGAGATTAAGTGCTAGACCACATTGTGTTGAAATTGATCTCCAAGTGTATTTTATCTTTGTGCAATCAATAACCGGCTAGCTGTACTCTGGCTATGTTCAACACAGTTAGATGTGTTATTATTGATAAAGAAGCGTAGACGCACGGTTTCCGACATAGTGAGTGTCAAGGTGATAGGTTGAAATTACAATTGTGCTGTATAAAAGTGTATATGTTTTTGATAATCTTTCTCACTCGGGTTAAATATAAAGCGTAAAGATGGGTATATGGCAGACCCCGAAAACATATTTGTCGCTTGAACAGACCAGCACTAATAATTCATGCGCTGCTAATGAAGCAATGAGTTTTATGTCCATTACTGTGTGTCAGGGCAAAGCCAGCCTAAATATAGGGGCAAGGGGCCTCATATTTAAAGATATTGTAAGTTCAAAATATATTCCGCATCAAGGCGAAAAACCCACGTGAATTTCACTTCTCTGTAAAGCTGGACATAGAAAAAACACACGTGGTGTATATCCAGCTTTAGCGCAGGGACCCAGGGGAGAAACGGTATGTTAGATAAGGTCTAATCTCGTTTAATTTATACAGTAGTCGGAGTCTTACGAGACGTAATCGGTTGATGTCAAGATGTCGTCACGGTAAATTGAGAAACGAGATTCTAAAAGATAGAAATGTCGTGTCATCATAAGTTATAACAATCATGGCAAGAACGAATCGGTTTTCTAGACAAGTGAAGTCAGCGTTAAGTCACGCGTGAGATAACTTGTATTGATTCTGCCTCGATACACGTCATCTCCCACCGTTTTGACAGGTGGACAGATGAGCGTCGGTCCACCTGACAGTTTAGGGTAAAAAGTATATATACCTGGAAGAGCAGAGCATTAGACACACACTTGGGGTCACACACGCGTTGGTGAAGTCCAGGACAGGCGGACTCTGTTTCCTGGCATAAGGGTACCTTCGATCACAGGACCCTGAAACGGCTGGAATCGCCAGAGAGGGCATTCCATGATTGATTTAGCTTAAAGTTGATAGGTCCAGGGATAGGGGGCCAAGTGAAGGCCCAACGAGTAATGAAGAGAAGGTTCCCAGGGGGAACCAATCCGATGGTCCAGGGGATGGCCCCTACACGACGAAATGTCGGGAAGTTTCAGGAGGGACGACTCCTGTCCTATTAGGGAGAAGGGGCCGCAGGCGGTCCAGGCGAAACGCCAAACAGCGAGGGAACCCAATGGGATCATTGGGGAAAGACCCTCAAGCAAGTTTATGTGGGGGAGTTGAGCGCCCCAAGAAATCGGTGTCACCCGTGGGGAGAGGGGAGGCCAGACCCACGCAAATGGCTGGGCAAACTTCCCCAGAATTGAGAGGGCACGGGTCAACACAAGTTGAGTATGTTAAAGTGGATGGGACCGCTAAGGTGGGCGCCCAGGGGACCGAGAAAAGGGTCCACAAATCAAAGGAGAAGCATCCTAGGTGGCGGAGACCACGTAGAGAGTGCCGGGGGCGCACAGCGCCCAATGTGCGCAAGAAGTCGTCGCAATGGACCGGGGGGTCGACGGCACAAGGGCCAAGGACGGCCCGTGTCGTTCGAACGACGGTAATCGCCGGGACGAGTGAGCCTGGGGGATATAGCGCCAAGGGAAGCTCTTGGGAATGCGACAACGACAGGGTATGGGGACCCTGGTGGAATACCCGTAGAAATGGCGGGGCGAGAAGTAGGGGTGTGACAAGGGTTACCCAAGGAGATACTGGGAACCGGGCCCCTACCAATGGTCGGTGGTTATAAAGAAGCAATAGTTGGGTGGCTGCGGGCCTGGTGTCTGGGACGGGGGCTCCAGTCGCAAATATTCTTGTTGGTGAGGTGATGGGCTTCGTAAACTCGGTGTTAAGGCCCGGAGGAATTTTCTTATTTTAGTATTATTATTGCTCTGACTGCTGACTAGAGTTGGTTGTGAGTGCGAATGTGAGATACACTGCCCTGTCTGTCGCGTGTGCGTGGACGGGGAGCCTGTGTGTCGAGTTTGTAAGTATGGGATGCACAAACCCGGTGTTAAGGCCCGGGGAAACCGCGCTTGTTTTTATTGACGAGAGTTTGTGTGAGTGTGTGAGGCACAATTTTTATCCCCTGGTTGAGCTTTGCGAGGGTGAGGCTCAACATAATGCACGGGTCGTTTGCCCCTTCACAAGTCATAGGGGAACGGGAGGCGAAGTTACACTCCGTTGGAATTAACCCATCTGACGCAAAGGCGCGGACGGTGTTACTCGTCGGAGTGAGTGCCAAGTGAACTGTTTGCAAAATGGGCGAACGTGTATAAAAATGTGTATGTTTAGGTGTAAATATATAGTATTACAGAGAGAGAGAGTGCTGCAAATCTGAGGATAAGGCTACTCCCCATATCATATGTAAACCCGCAAGACGGGAGCATGTGGTAGCGTGTGTGTCGTGGGAATCGACATGGCCGACGCATGAGCCCGGTCATGACCCCCCACGACCACTAGGGTACAGTTTTGTAGTCTTGAACATGATGGTAGATTGTAAAAGGGTGTGAGAGGCGAGCGTGCGTGGCTTTGCCCCTTGCGTTTTAAGAGATACACAGGGTGTTTCTCTCGGGAAGGGAGTTGTCAGGGCAAAGCCAGCCTAAATATAGGGGCAAGGGGCCTCATATTTAAAGATATTGTAAGTTCAAAATATATTCCGCATCAAGGCGAAAAACCCACGTGAATTTCACTTCTCTGTAAAGCTGGACATAGAAAAAACACACGTGGTGTATATCCAGCTTTAGCGCAGAGACCCAGGGGAGAAACGGTATGTTAGATAAGGTCTAATCTCGTTTAATTTATACAGTAGTCGGAGTCTTACGAGACGTAATCGGTTGATGTCAAGATGTCGTCACGGTAAATTGAGAAACGAGATTCTAAAAGATAGAAATGTCGTGTCATCATAAGTTATAACAATCATGGCAAGAACGAATCGGTTTTCTAGACAAGTGAAGTCAGCGTTAAGTCACGCGTGAGATAACTTGTATTGATTCTGCCTCGATACACGTCATCTCCCACCGTTTTGACAGGTGGACAGATGAGCGTCGGTCCACCTGACAGTTTAGGGTAAAAAGTATATATACCTGGAAGAGCAGAGCATTAGACACACACTTGGGGTCACACACGCGTTGGTGAAGTCCAGGACAGGCGGACTCTGTTTCCTGGCATAAGGGTACCTTCGATCACAGGACCCTGAAACGGCTGGAATCGCCAGAGAGGGCATTCCATGATTGATTTAGCTTAAAGTTGATAGGCGGCTACGGGGCCGAATTCGTGAGAAGGAACACCCCAGGTGGAACGTTAAAGTTTAGATTGTCGAGTAGCAGGTATCGTCCTGCAATAGTCAGAAGTGTAGGTTAATTGTATTGTGCGTATTAACCCTTTGAAGCGTCAGCCTGATTGCGTTCTGAGTAGTTTATTTTGCTGTCGGAACATCGTAATACCGACTGGAGATCGGTGTGAGTGACAATTTCGCCCTAGCACAAAAAGGGGCATCTGTGAATCGTGAATTCAACCAGGAACGGTGGATATTTCAATAGGACTTTCACGGAGGACTTTCAAAAGGCACATAAGGTATGAGTAGACAATATCTGACCCAAATCAGAAGTACGGTGGTTTATAGATGACGAACATTGCTGGTCGGAACCCTCCGACAGCCAGAGGTACAGTTACGCGCAGACGTTGACATTTGAGCCTAAGCGGGTGAAGCTCTTATGGCGAGCTCACAGTAATAACATTTCAGATTTGTGAAGCTCTTATGGCGAGCTCACGGTAGTAACATTTCCAGTGTGTAGACTATAGTGCCAGTACAGGGCTATAGAATGACTATATGATTTTTTAGAATTATTTAACCGTAGTGACCCATTTTCTGTGAAAAGAATTGAATTGTTGATTGTTGAAATATTGAAACGGATTTATTTTTATGTGTAAATAAAAGAATCGTTGTTACTTTAAATCATTCTTTCCATTATACAGCCTGAAGTGATTAGGAATCACACCTAACGGAAATCGAACCTATTTCAGGACAATTTGGCAGAGAAGGAATCACGGCGTCGGTCTAACTCAGCTCTCTGCGCCGAGTTCGCGACACTTGGATTCCGACCCTCCACGTTGGTCTAATTTTCCCGCAACTTCATCAGCGGGACTAAATAACCCCACGTCAGCCCAGGCCTTACGGGGCCTTAGGTGTTCCCTGACACTGTGCTCTGCCGAACGCCACAATGAGCTGTCGGATAATATTTTGATTAAAGGTAGTGAACGCCAGTGGTCTCGAGCAGTCATTTTGTTCTGTGGAATTACGTCCAGTTAATAGGTCATTATCGCTAAAACAGCACATCGCACATATTCTGGACACACACCCATATTGCGTATCAGGTCTGTCACCGAATGTCAGTATGTACTGAAAATGCGAGGCATTCAAAGAAACTTAAAAGAGAATTTTAAATTAAGAGAGGTCTAAGCGGCCAAGTTCAAGAGAAGCAATTAAAGTAGGAATTAATTAATGTCTATAAGTTTGTTTTCGAAAAGTTCATTCCCGTATCAAGGCGACCCACAATCTTTCACGCCCAACATTAAAGTGAAAGTGACTGAGAAACATTATATCGAATATACGAAGTTAATGGTACAACATCTGCTCGGGTAGTCATATTCAGTTAAAAATTAACTGTATACGCTTATTGCAAAAGGCAGTAATTATGTTCTAACCATGTCTGCAGCAACGTTAAAATGTCTGATGGGTCTATCCATAACAAACTGTATACGCTTATTTGAAGGCCAGGGTCGAATTTGACTACAACTGTATGTCATAATGTCTACCAGCAAGTGGATATTTACACAACATAGTGTCAATTTATTTGTGCAATTATTATTGGATTTTCAGGATTTATTTTATTTTCCTGACACTGGATTTACGAATTTCAAATAGTGACGCTGTATGGATTTTATTTTTAGATTACATTTCGGTGTAATATTACCTGTGAACGATAAGTGTTCTCATCTGCAGATCATCATTTGGACTTGGTTTGAGATTACCATTCTAGCAATGTTTGTAACATTTTTCTATTCTCAATTAAATTTCTTTTTTTTTATCCTCGGAAGCGTGTATTGTTTTGCTTAAACAACTTGAAGCCTCAATACAGGCATCACACTTGACACGGATCCAAGTCAAAATTTCTACCTGCCATACAACGTGAAGGTGCCTGGCCGTGAGTGAGAGATTAAATGGATGAGCTGCCCTTGGTATAGCAAGATTGAGTCTCAGAGGGTCGCTGATGCCTTGTTAGGGGCATTTAGTAGGGTATGCTTCTCTGTGGAAATATTACGCGACCAGGAGGCGCCAGTGGCCGTGAAACAGCTTTTTACTACCCCATTTAACTCGATGTGCAATAGCTTGTGCGAACGGTTCTGAAAGGGATGTGGAGGAACAGGTGTAGAGAGAGGCCCCGAGGACTGGGATAGCTATTCACCGACAGTCCTATTCGCCAGTAGGGAGATGCATCAGGCGGGTACAGGGTATTCGCCATTTGAGTTGCTGTATGAGTGAACGATCAGTGATCCCATGTAGGTGTTGAAGGAGCTTTGGGTGGGGCTGGAGACGGCTGAAATACATGACACGTACCAATCAGTACGTTTGCGCTCTCAATAATAAATTAGAAGAAACCTGTCAACTGGCCAAAGAGAGCTCACAAAAGTCCCAGGGTCGAACAAAACAACATTACGACCGAAAGGCGAGGGATAGAGAGTTCAATGTCGGCCATAGGATTACGCTTCTCCGACCGATCGACCGATCAACCGACCACAATGAACTGCTGTTGCAATGGAAGGGTCCCTACGTTGTGAAAAAGGTACTCGGAAAAATGGACTATCGGGTTGAGATGGGTGGCAAGGCAAGAATATACCATCCCAATCCTCTCAAGCTCTACCAGGAAAGTGAAGAGAACTCAACCCATGCGTGTGTCGAGTCAGAGAACTCTGACCAGAAAGAGTCAGAGGAAGCGGCCGGTATTGCCATCATAGAACCTAAGAGGGAGACTGAAGCGGGCTTAGTGGACGACAAAAGCCCACCGGTCCTATGAGAGTTATGTGGGGTTGAAACTTACAGGAACGTGGTGATTGGTGATAATTTGACGAACAGGGACACCAAGTAACAGGGTGGGCGAGTGAGTTCCAGTGACGTGACAAAATGTTGGAAGAAGGGGTCCGACACCCTATACAATACCCCTGTGGTCTTTGTGAAAACTAAGGCTTGTGGGATCCGGTTCTGCACAAATTTCCGACGCCTTGCCTCTATTAATTCGACAACGAACCCATGTGGAGCATTGAGGAGATACTGACGAGCATACATGTAATGAATCAGTTTATTAAGATAGATTTAAGTAAAGGGTACTAGGAGATCTCGGTAAGGAGGGATAGTAGACACATGGCATCACTTACGACACCAAATGGGAGCTATCAGTACAGGATGCGTACATTTGTAATGATAAATATGGGCGCTACGTTCAATAGAATGCCGAGAAAGCTGTTGGGTGGCATATGTGAACGACGTCCTCTGTAAAACCAAGATGATTTGGACAGAGCATATAGAGGTCAGCCTGGGGTTGTTCTGAAAATTCCAGAAGATGGAGTGACAATGAAAGTGTTAAATCGGGTTCAGAAGTGTCGAGTTCCTTGAGTTCCTTGGACATAAGGTGCGCTAACGGAAGGTGGCAATGGACGATGACAAGATTGAGCGGATTCGTGACGAGAACCCTCCCTAGACGAAGTGATCACATGATTTCTGGGTCTAACGGGAAATTACCGCAAGTTCGTCCCAAATTTAGGCGAAGCGGTTCCATTGATCGACCTGACGAATAAGGGACAGCCAAACAAAGAGAATTGGAGACCTCAACTAGCGAGATCCTTTAAGACCTTGAAGGACTTAATATTGTGTCAGTCGCCCATCCTGCGGCAGCAAAGTATTCCAGGTCGTTTCTGGTGCAAACCGACGCGCCGGACACAGGGGTGCAACCGTTTTGCTACAAGAATACGCCGATGGACGGTTCCCTGTGGGAATGCTAGCAAGAAGTTACTGAAGTGGGAGCGAAACAGTGATAGAGAAGGAGTGTCTCGCGACTGACAAAAGAGAAGTGAAAATGTAGTGGCTTACTATCTCAATGATCAAGCATGAACGTGTGGTAAATTGAGAGCGTTTTACCGGGAGGTACGCTCGGAGCTTCGGCTTCCCCAAAACAGGAGGTTCTTCCCGCAGTGTGAGGATGAGGTCGGTGGAATATGGGTGAGGAAATGTAGGGGTTGTTTGCTGTGACAGGGAGATCTGTTCGCGACAGGTGCCCGGAATGTAGGCTTCCCTTTTTGTCATCGATTATTAGCATATGCAAGCTGTATATATATATGTGTCTGCGTAAAGCATTGAAATTTTTAACGTTGTTTGAGAGGGAGGATTTCGATTCGATCTTGTGTGTTGCTGGGCAACTGAAAGTATGTTCTTTGGTAGGGGGTGGCAAGGTCGATCCGAGATTGATGTGTAGATATGTATATAAATGTATCGTGTTGGTTTGTTGATAGCCCAGGCAAGCTATTAATCAAACATTGACTTGGTCGATCGGCATTCGACAATTGACTATCCTAAAACCCGCGGAGACGCAAATTAGGTGGAGGGAACCGCCCACATGGGAAAGCGGAGAGTAGTTGCCTAGCTGCCCGTCGCTTCTATAAAATTCAACGAACCCATTACTCACTGTCACACTGTTCAAAGAGAGACTGTTCGACCGCCTCTTGGGAATATTTATATGGTATTTAAGAAAACTGTAAACTGATAATGTTTTGGGTCAATGTTAATAGGTTTACAACGAAATTTACTTCTATTGATGATACTGGACATTTAGATGATGTTCTGGCAATATAATTTTGTTTTCTGGTGTTGACTTTCATCGGGTGATTTATACGATGTGTGATTCGGCAGGACGTTACGCGTTTGTATCTATTTCAGACTAGTATGCAAAACTGGGTGTTCATTTGATTTAACCCTTTACCCAACGTAACGGCCAAAACCGGCCAGCGCTATTCACAAAAGTCGCCATTTAATGTTCATGATATTTTCATTTTTGTCTCAAAAACATAGGTTATGATCCCTTTTTGGGACGAGCTCGTTCCAACGAGGTATCATAACCTATGTTTTTGAGACAAAAAATGAAAAAAATTAGTTATTCATGAATTTTGTTTGTAAGTGTCGTCTGTTTTTCATGTTAGGTAAAGGGTTAAGCGACGCAGCAATAAACAGATAGGGTGTATATGACATTTAGAATTTCACTTAACTGAACTAATGTCTCTAATTGGTGTTTGCGGAACGCTAAATTACTTTATTCAGGGAATGTCCTGTTCGCTAATTACCCCCTTCGCAATATAGGCAGGGTTGTACCATATTTTCTCTTACCTCCTTGACACACAGCTTGTACAACCCGCATATGTGAAAAAATCCTGCATATGTGAAAAACTGCTTTCACATATGCGGGTTGTACAACTAGCGTTATATAGAAAAAATACGAAGCGCTAACTTGGATTATTGATATGAGCAGAAGACAAATTTTGAATCGGACCATAAGGGTAAACAAAACATTTCCCCCAAACGGAACTGTGTATTCTAGAATCGCGCAACTCGCGAATGAAAGCTAAAATTTTCGAAATTTGACAACGCAGGTTGAAAATTTCCACATATTTGTCACACACATACATTACCGAATGTGTCAGTACAGGATACAAAACTCCGAAGATTCAAATGAATTCCCTTATTTATTCGTTTACTGTCCAAAACATCCAATTAAATAGCGAAATAAAATGAGCAGCGAAACAAACGATTTTTCATATCCGGACGCGTTCTCATGAAAGTTGTACCCAGGTATGGATCATTCTCTTCGAAACGAGATATGGATCATCTTCTCAAGGAATAAAATTAACGCCTCGGAAAATGTGACTTCAGTAATGGAAAAGCGATACATTTTTCCACAATAATTTCTTTCTGGGACGTTTGTGGATGTTGTGCCTCTGTGAATCGATATTTAAATTTAGCCTGATTAGTTTTATTCTCCCAGTATGAAAAGAAAACTGATATAGTAGTGTGCTAAAAATAGAAAACGTGTAGTGCCTGGGTGTAGTGTCTGGTCAGTTCTGTGGATGCAAACTACACGAAATAGGATATCATCTTTCAGCCAATCAGAATGCAAGAAAGTCACGTGAGATATAATATTCCAATATAGTGGTCTGCGAGTAAAAGTAGCCCACGCGCCGCAGCGAGTGAACTCTTCCTCGAGGACCACTATTCTGGTATTGTCAAAGATATATGCAATTACCATTTTATGCCGAACCAACGGAGGACGAATCTTGCTTTCCAAGATGTTTCTAATCCTTAAGTACACAGCTTATGGGCAAGGACCTTGCCCAAGATAGGCACTTCCATACTTGAGCTTTTTGGTGAAACGGAACAGAACTCCAGACAAAATATTTTACATGGGCGCCTTGTGTTCCGTTTGTCGAATGCCCTATAATATTTCACGATTATTTTTTGAAAAGCTATGGTGCACGATACCAGGGCACGACAGTGTTTAGCATTTTCGATATGTATAAGTTTTCAGCCAACCAGATGAAGGGAACGTTGCGTGAAATATATTTTACATTACCAGAACGACGTGTCAGCAGCTTGTGAGGTGATGCAATGAAATGGAAGCCCTGAGCTGTCAAAAATGTTTTCTGGGTGTCTGAGGTTTAATAATAATAATAATAATAATAATAATAATAATAATAATAATAAATAAATAAATAATAATAATAATAAAAATTATTTCCGCATCCACTCTGCCGTGACTGCATGTGCGTGTTTGTTGATATTCTGGCGTCCGAGTGTGCGCGAGTGTGGTCTGATTTTTCAGTGTTATTCTTATGAGTTGGTCGGGGAAGGGTCAAGCAATACCCAACAGCCAAGCTGACATCTGTTCGCTATTTACTATCCGTATTTACTCGTGGCTGCATGTGTGTGTTTGTGGCTGTTCTGGTGTCGATATTGCAGTGATTTTGCAGTGTGATTCTCATAATAATAATACTATTTGTGTAGCATTAACCCTTTACCCAACGTAACGGTCAAAACTGGCCAGCGCTATTCTTAAAAATCGCCAATTAATTTTCGTTATTTGTTCATTTTTTTTTATCTCGAGCTCGTTCCAATGAGGGGCCATAACCTATGTTTTTGAGACAAAAAATGAAAAAAATTAGTAATTCAAGAACATTGTTTGCAAGTGTCATCTGCTTTTCATGTTAGGTAAAGGGTTAAAACAACACGGAGACGTCCACGGCTGTAACTAATTGCAAAATCGGTCACGATTAGCCATTATGCATAAGTATGTGACCCTAAACACCAATAAATAAATAAATAAATAAATAAATAAATAAATATAAATAAATAAATAAATAAATAAATAAATAAATAAATAAATAAATAAATAAATAAATAATTGCAAAATGCCTTCATCTGTAGCAATGAAGTGTACAAACTTTCATGTTACGACAGAAGAAATCCTGTGTCTAAATATATACTACTCACAGTTTGCAAAACACCAAGTATATCCAACTACCTGTTTTACGTTTTAGTTGAAATATTGTTATGGAAAGTGTATATATTTTTTATTTAATTATATCTTTAATGATTTAAGCACAGAAATTAAGATTTTGTTTGTGTTTGACAATAATTTTTTGAATACGATAACCATGGAAAATGGATATTATTGGTAAAAGAGGAAATTTTTCAAATTTGCCAAAAAGTTGACGGAGCGAACTGATATGGGTTCAGTATCGAGTATGAGACCCATTATTGTTCATTACAGTTTGACAACGCCTTCTCATGATCCCAATCAGGTTCCAGGTGGTCCTTTGTGGGATGTTATTCCATTCTTGGACCAGCATGGCACCAAGCTCCTGGACACTTCTCGGTTGGACTGAACGGACTGAAATTGCAAACTGCAACTCATTCCAAACATGTTCTATTGGATTGAGGTCAGGGCATCTTGCTGGCCAGTCCATACACTCAATCCCCTCCATCTGTCGGTACTCCCGGACAGCATGGGCAACATGAGGACGGGCATTATCGTCCATCAGAATGAATATATCACCCACTGCACCTGCATACAATCTGACGTGGGCATCCAGTATCTCATCAATATACCGCTGTGCAGTCAATGTACCACGGTCAAGGACACAGAGCTCTGTACGTCCATCCCAGCTGATGCCGCCACATACCATTATTGACCCTCCACCATAGCGGTCATGATCAGCAATGTTGGCTGCATGGAATCGCTCTCCTGGTCTTCTCCATACCCTAAACGCATATCTGTGTTGTCTGGGCAGTACCTTCACTCATCTGTGAAAAGGACAGGTCGCTAATCTTCTCTGGTCCATCCAACGTGATCCATGGTCCCTTCATATCGTGCCTGATGGTGGGTCTGAGACAGCTGAATACGAATATATGGCTTCTCGATCGGAGACCACCTTCGTGCAACCTTGTCCGGATATTCTGCGTCGAAACATTTACCCGGATGCATTCTGAATGTCACTGCGAAGCTGGGTTGCTGTGTCAAAGCTGTTCCTACGGGCCTGAATGATCAACAGCCGGTCTTCAGCTGCAGATGTTGCCCTGCCTCTGCCACCACCATGTCGTCTTACTGGTGTGTCATACTGCTGAAATCTTGCCCAGGCTCTGGTGAGCACCGTATGGTACACACCAAGGGCTTCACAAACCTGACGATGGGTAGCCCCTTGTCCCCCCATCCCTACAGCCCGCCACATTTCTGCTTGAGACAAATGTCTTCTAACGCTTGCATTCGCCATATTCAATCATTAAATCACAAGAGTTTGCGTTGAAATGGAGTCTGAATACCCTACACATCTCATGTACATGTCGGCAGTACACGAAAACATCATGAAAATCAATGGGTACATGCTTTTCATGACTGTCATGAAAAGTCTGCCCGTCAAGAGAGCTAATGTGAACACTGGGGACCATCTCAATACATTCCTCAATCATATCCACTAAAAATTTCGCAAATGTGTCACAAGAAAATTTAACAATAATGTGTCAAATATGTGGTGCTAGCAAACTTTGAGTAATATGCAATAGTCGTCACGTAATCGGGTTCTCTTGATAAATATGTTTTATGTGTACAATGCGCTGCGGCATAATTTTTTACTGATGCCAAGTATGCTTGTTTTATCGAGAAATAGTATTCGAACAAAACTCCATTCAGTTCGCAATGTTACTTAAGTGATAGGTGGGTGGGTGGGTGGGTGGGTGGGTGGGAGGGGGTGCGAGAACAAAAGTTAATTGTATTTTTGTAGAGTGCAAAGATCTCTTTAAATACATGACGTCATTTCATTCATTAATCTTAGAAGCTTGCAATCCACAAAGAGATGGTCGTAAAGTTACATTTACGCACTGCCAAGTTTAATTATGGCGATTTGGGTGTGGGGTGGAGGTGGGTCGTATTTATGTACTGCCTAGAGCAATTCTCTGCAACCTGGGATATATGTTGAGAAAACTTGACGCATCGTTTCTTTTTTTTTTTTTTGAAGGGAATGTCATGTGGGACTGATACCACTCAACTAGTCCGTCAGGATCACGTGCATTCGTTTCTCGTGACGCCATGTGACTTGTACTATTGTTACTGCAATTATGATACAAGATCTTTAATCGCCGTATGGCCACAGATATTGCTTGTTTTTTGTTAAATGAGAGATTAATAACGATGACGTCAGTTCGTCCCAATTCTATGTAAACTTCGAGTGTTGATAACTGTTCAGTATGTGATTTGCCTTCATTCGTGTTACTTTAGAAGGTCGTGTGGTCGAAATGTGTGTACAAATTTATGATAAACTGTGCATTCATAAATTGTTTATCCAGTCCTTAATACTTGGCCTAAACATTACTACAAATACGCAAGAGTTGTTTTTTTCAAGAATAATGTTTCATTCATCAAACACTGTTTTTCGTGACCTATCTCCATCTGAAACACTGCCTTTTGCCAGGTAATCTTCAGGCTTGAGATCTTGTTGCGATAACTACGCCTTTGCGAGGGGCAGGTATGCAATTTGTGGAAAATCTTACAACAAACAATAAAACTAAAGATAAACCACAATCTTTTCCCACTCTATTAACACGTTTTTATTTTTTATAATATCGTTTCTAGTGTGGACATAAAACATGTTGAGTTCATCAAGACATTATCAACTTTACAATACTTTGTGATCAATCAACAACAAAGTTCTTATCGGACATTTCTGTCAGGTATACACAGATACCGTCAACACTTGCCACGAGCTTTCGCCACTTACTCTTCTATCGAGAGTCAAATCTGGTCTACTGGTAAACGTTAAGAAAAACAAACAACATATGTCCACTTGAACAGAGAAACGTGAGATATGGTTCTCAAATAAGACGTAAAACAGGTGTTTGAATGGACAGTTATCGAATTCGCCAGTCCAAAAAAACATCATTACTTTTTTTCACGAGCTTTCGCCACTTACTCTTCTATCGCTCGTCACATCTGATATACTGGTAAACGTTAAGAACAGCAGATAACATATGTCCACTTAAACAACGTAACGTGAGATATACTTCTCCAATAAGACGTGTAAAACAGGTGTTTGGATGGACAGTTATCGAATTCGCCAGTCCAAAAGAACAACATTACTTTTTTTCAGTCAAGTACAGGAACGAAAGCACGCAATGGAAAGAAAGACGGTTTACTTACACTGGCGAGCAATGTATGTTTTTAAAATCCTACCAAGTGCCCCCTTTTCAACACTTTTCAACACTGTTTCTATCATCAGGAATCCTGTACAGGAGATTTTTCACACTCATTACAAGACGGAGTATGTCTTACTGACAGATTATGATATTTATCTCATAGTCTGAATAACTTTCTCTGTCTTTTTCTTGTTCTGAAATACTGCCAAATATGCTCAGGGTAGACTTGGCCTTAACCCTTTACCTGACATGAAAAGCAGACGACACTTGAAGTAAAAAAATCTTGAATAACTAATTGTTTTCATTTTTTGTCTCAAAAACATAGGCTATGACACCCCTCTGGGACGAGCTCGTTCCAGAGAAAGGTCATAACCTATGTTTTTGAGACAAAAAATGAAAAAAGTAACGAAAATTAATTGGTGATTTTTTGTGAATAGTGCTTAATCCTTTACCTTCCGCTATCAGTGCAAGTAACAGTGTACGTAATCTTGGTGCCTTCTTCGACTCTACCATTCTATGGACAGACATGTTACAAATATGTGCAATAAGGCTTTCAGAGGTCTATACAAAGTTAAACAAATAAGACTGTTCCTCACCAAAGACTCAACGAAAACACTAGTTCATGCCTTTGTAACTTCACATTTGGATTATTGTAATGCCTTACTGTTCAACCTTCCACAATATCAGTACTCTCGCGTGCAGATGGTACTAAATGCATCAGCCCGAGTGGTATGTAGGGTATCACAATCTCAACACATCACTCCTGTTCTGAGGGATATGCACTGGCTGCCGGTCAAGTACAGAATAATTTTCAAAACTTTATTATTAGTTTTTAAGACACAAAACAACATGTCACCAGCATACTTAGAAGAACTCCTTAATACCAAGAACGTGTGTCAATACAACCCGAGGGCTGATGGTAAAATGCTACTACATGTTCCAAAACATAGATGTGTGACATTTGGAGATAGGTCATTCTCATCTGCCGGCCCTCACTTGTGGAATAATTTACCAGAACTCCTGAAAAGACTGTCAAATGTCAACCTTTTCAAGAAAGATCTCAAAACATACCTGTTTCAAAAAGCCTATAAGTGATGTTGCGGACTGTAAGATACTGTATATATTCCACTTGTATATTTGCACGACCTCACTAACATGTACAGCGCCTTAGAATATAGTTCTCTATCTTCTGAACTTTCATTATGGCGCTATATAAATGTGTATATTATTATATTATTATTATTTAACACGAAAAGCAGACGACACTTGCAAAAAGAATTCTTGAATAACTAATTTTTTTCATTTTTTGTCTCAAAAACATAGGCTATGACCCCTTATTGAAACGAGCTCGACGAGCTCGTTCCAGTGAGGTGTCATAACCTATGTTTGTGAGACAAAAAATGAAAAAGATAATGGAAATTAATTGGCGATGTTCGAGAATAGCGCTGCCGGTTTTTGCCGTTACGTTGGGTAAAGGGTTAATACCCTTTGAATTTAACACAGATATATACCACACGTAGCAGAATTCTACATGTAATTTCCATAAAATAGTATTCAATTTTTGAGCTGACTCATAAAATCTAGTTCGACAAATCAATGTCGGAAAACGGGGTTTTGTCGTTGATGGGGGAAACAGATTCACGCCGGGTATTCAGCTACAGTACAGTCGCCGTGGGCAGTCACTTTTCCACATGTCCACAGTGGGCGCCCACTGATTTTCCACAGAAATCCGTTTGATACCAATTTCTGTGTACTCTGTGGGCATGAAGTTCTGTAGGCAAAAGCCTGTGGACTTCTTTGGAAAAGATTACTGAACGATGATAAAGCCGGACGGCAGTGTCCACATAATTAATCCGAAACACGTCTGCCCACAGAAATGTAACTGGAAGTAATTTTTAACACATCTTGTATTCATTTGGGATATATTATCTGATAGTTCAGCATACAGTAAAAATGCATTGTCAAATTAATTTCAATTTTTTTAACCTGACCCTATCGATAAATTACTTCGGAATTATTCACTAAAAAGTGCAATATGAAAGTCGCCCTTTTTAGTGGATAATTTCGGAGTAATTCTGATTGATCACCGTACGATAAAAATACATCGTCAAATTAATTTCGTTTTTTTTTTAACCTGGCCCTATCGATAAATTACTTTGGAATTATTCACTAAAAAGTGCAATATGAATGTCACACTTTTTAGTGGATAATTTCGGAGTAATTCTGATTATTCAGCGTACGATATAAATGCATCGTCAAATTAATTTCGTTTTTTTTAACCTGGCGCTATCGATAAATTACTTTGGAATTATTCACTAAAAAGTGCAATATGAAATTCGCTCTTTTTAGTGGATAATTTCAGAGTAATTTTGATAGTTCGGCGTACAATAAAAATGCATCGTCAAATTAATTTCGTTTTTTCTTAACCTGGCCCATTGGATAAATTACTTTGGAATTATTCACTAAAAAGTGCAATATGAATGTCGCACTTTTTAGTGGATAATTTCGGAGTAATTTTGATAGTTCAGCGTACAATAAAAATGCATCGTCAAATTAATTTCGTTTTTTTTAACCTGGTCCTATCGATAAATTACAATGTACATGTATATTTTTAATTGTTAAAGTGAAAGAATGAAACAATATAAACCAAACATTTTTATTCTCTTGGTTGTTATCATTTTTCTGCAAGATTGTTTGTTATTTATCAATGATTAAATTAATTAACTTGATTGACTTATGTTAATCGGCAAGTAATGGTGCTCTTGTGTTTATGATTTATGACCTACTATAATCCTTCTGAAGTAGTTTTACAGAAGTTTGTGGCATGTGTATATACTATATACAGCAGCGTTTGAAAGGATTAAAAACTTCAAACGACTTGTGTTCACGAGACTAATGGATTTATCTTGTCTGACGCAGACCACTGGGGCTAACTTTAATTAATATCGACGGGGTAGGGTTAAAAACCAACATCAGGTATTGGTAAGGGAATTGTCGAGAGGTGCTTATCCCACTTGTAATGGACCGTCCCCCGTGGGGATCCCGGGAAGTGAAGCAGTGCTTGTTCATTGTGGTAAACAAGCCCTACTTTACTGGTGGATTATGACCCAGTAACCAATGCTTGGGGTAGAAGTTGTTTTACTGAAATTATACTCTCAACTCTTGATTCGAATTTCGAAGACAGCCGGTAGCTGTCGCGAAAACGAACCGGAACTTTGCGGAAGCGGAAGATAAAAATGACGCCGTGAGGAGGAACTGAGGAGGCCTTATTTGGTGACGATAAATTCATAATTGGTGGAAATATCCCTCCTTTTTTATTTAACCCTTTACCTAACGTAACGGGCCAAAACCGGCCATAGCTATACACGAAAATCGCCATACAATCTATTTTATATTTTGACTTTTTGTTCCCAAAACAAAGGTTATGACCCCTCATTCGAACGAGCGCGTCACGCTCGTTCCAATGAGGGGACATAACCTATGTTTTGGGAGCAAAAAATGAAAATTTTTAGTTACAGTAAAAAATGTTTCACGAGTGTCGTCTACTCCTAGAGTTAGGTAAAGGGTTAACAAATGGCAAACAGATGAGTAGATAAATATCACATCATAATATTCACATCATTCGCACCTCTGACTTCAGAGAATGAGCACCTGATTAATCAATCATGTATACTGGAATTACCAGAAAGACTCGTCAGAACCATCTCAGCTCTGTGCATCACCTGGACTGTCCAGGAGACAGGTAAGGGAGTCCACCTGAGCCTGGAATTTGAAATGGAGACAACCAAGTCACCACCCCGTTCGGGGAGAGGTAGTACTTTTGGCGAGAGGATTCCCTCTCCCACTGGTCCTCACCCGAAGGGGCACGGAGGCACTGAAGAGAGAAAGAGAAAGAACAGGAAGAAGAGTCCATCGACCAAGCGCAAGGACGCCCGGCTCTTGGGGGCCTCCCGGAAGGGGAAGAAAGAGGTGAGCGAGAGGATGGAGGTTCTGGAGGCAGTCGCCAGTTCCCCTCCTAGTCCCACTAGTACACCCAACCAACTGCCAGCTCCTGAGCCGGTACTGTTTGATGAGGAACGTCTGGTGGAGACCGAGGAGGAACTGGAGGTTGCGTTTTCACCACCTCCCACCCCTCACTCCCCACTTCCTTCTCTACCGGATAGCCCGGGTGTGTCGATCACAGCAAAACAGCCACCTCAGTCTGCAGCCACCACCGAAGACACGTAGAGAGCAATAGAACGAGCAATTGAGATAGGACAACACGCCATCTCCGAAACCCGCGAGTTCAGAGAAAAATCCCAGGCAAACTCCAAAAAGGCATTAGACGCAATCCAATCACTAAACTCAACATTATCGATTTCCACATTTCATCTCAACCACCTCCAAAGAAAAAGAGCCGGAAGAAGCCCATGTGGGGGTAAGCCTCCCCCTCATTCTTTTTCCTCCTCTACCACGCCTTGACATTCAACAAAAAACGAACAGTCAACGAGGGTCGAAAGGAGCTTGCCCCAAACCGTCCCTGCGCGACTTCGGCGCGCGAAACCATTCCGTCCGAGCTTTTCAGTTTCTGCATTTTCGTCAGTTGGATTATCCCGGGAATTTGTCGTGACAGGGAAGAACAGAAACTAGTCTGATATTTTGACCTCCTTCCGATGTTAACAGAACTTTTTTCTTAGCTATCGTGTAGAAAAATTACGTAACATAAATATTGTAGTAGTGTAATAAAAAGTCAGATCATGTGGACTCCACGGGAACTGCCGTGTTAGTTATTAATTCTGTGGGCAAGTAGGTAGCATGCCCACGGTCTAGAAAAATCTCTGTCCACAGAAATTTATGTGGGCAGTTGAAAGGTAATTTGCCCACGGTTTTCCACAACCACTGTGGACATGTGGAAAAGTGACTGCCCACGGCGACTGTACTGTAAAACTCAAGGAGTGTCGCCTGAATCCGTGCGTGAACGTATGTCTCACCGCAACGAACCCGCCCGTTTCACATTTGTTGGGGGAGGGGGGGAGGGGGGGTTCTTATCCTGAAGAGGTCAATGACTTTTCCTTGAAAAGCATAAATCAACAGGTGTTCACTGGAAACAACAATTTTAATACATATATATATATATAAAAATGAGTATGGTAATTTGTGACTAACATTAAATCCAATGAATCAGAAAACAAAACGTCAATCACCCCTACCCACACAGTTTTTGAGTCACTTGTGGACTCGCATTCTCTGCTGTCGCTGGTTTTCCTTCCTTCTCGCTGGTGTTTAAACTTTGGTCGCCTTTTCACTTCACTCCTTCATTGCCGTCGCGCGGCCACTAGCGTATTCGTCACTTCACCGGACACATTTGCTCTACCATGTGACGGAATAACTGTACCATTGCCGTCGCAGGCCACTAACGAACGTATTGTCACTTTACTCTATCGCCTCCCTCTAACAAGTGACGGAATATCACTCTACCACCGCCGTTGCACGACCACGAGCTTATTGTCACTTTACTGAACACTTTCCACTCAAGCAGTCGCCGTCAATAGGGTTAAACGATCCACTCCTTTTATCTCAGAATAATGTTCATATAGGCACAGCCTACTCAGCCTACATTTGGCTTTTTTTCTACAACAGTTATGCCGTCTTCCTAAATACCTATAACTCCCTGAGCTCGTACTTCGTGTTTCTGATCCTATACTTATATATGGCCACCGACTTGGCCTGCAACTTCCCCTATTCTAAATATGAGCTCTGTGGTTCCCCTACACTACAACGTGCCTATACTTTCGCACCAACGCGGCACCTCCTCTAACCTATAGCATGGGACATCCCCATATCTTTTGCCGTGACCCACAGCCTTACACCCATCAGACATTAATGAAATTTTCGAGAAATCCCCCAATTTTAATTTCGATAGCCAGAACATTAATTCTCCGTTTAATCGCTTCTCTTGAACTTGGCGGCTTAGATCTATATTAATTTAATACTAGCTTTTAAGTTCCTTTGAAAGTCTTGCGTTTCGGTATATCCTGACATACGTGACAGACCAAATGCATAATATGGGTGTGTGTCCAGAACATGTGCGATGTACTGTTTTTCTAACAATTACTTATTAACTGGCCACAATTACATAGATAATGACTGCAGGAGGACACTGGTCTCTCTTACATTTAATCTTTATCAGGCGGCCCATATGGTGTTGAATAAATGCGCACTTTATGGCCATTAAATGTTCGTGCTTAATTAGCAGCGCATGCATTATTACTGTTCTGTTCAAGTGACAAATCGGTTTTCGGGGTTCGCCAGATAGCTATCTTTTCGTTTATTGTTTAGCCCAGTCAGAAAGATTATCGAAAATATTTGCACTTTTAAACAAGAAAATCGCATCTTTGAGATATCACCTTGACAATGTTATTTATTTATTTATTTATTTATTTATTTATTTATTTATTTTTATTTAAGGTCACATACTTATGCACAATGGCTAATCGTGACCGTGGCAGTTTTACGCGTGGGGGTAGCCGGAGTGCCCTGAGAGAACCACCGAGCATCGACGAGCAACTGTCGGCTCCTCAGCACCCTAACTCTGTTCAAGCTCCGCTCAAGCAGGGTTACAGCGGTTGAAGACATTTGCACCATCGACGTGCAGTACGCCTTAGTGCACGGCGTCATCGTGCCCCCATGTAGGCAATTGGGATAAAGTGCCAAGGACACAACGCTGGTCGTCCCGGACGCGGATCGATTCGGGACCTCCAGCTTAGAAGTCCAACAATCTACCACTGAGCCACCGCGGTCCCACCTTGACAATGGAATGCTTTTGAAATCGGCAATTTGTCAAAGTGATGCCCGTCTCCTCTCGTGATATTTCGTTGTCATATTGCCCGTCCTCGTTTGTGAAATCGCGCATGTGTTACAATTTAGACTCTCCCGTAAGAAGATGGAACATTTAAAATCTCTCCTGCTGGTCCAATGGACATTTGGTAACCGAACAAGCAAATCTACGGTTTATGTGCCATCCCGTTGTCTACCTGATCGTCCATGTACTGCAACGTTGCCTGTCGAATCCTCACATTATTAAGGGAATAGTAAGAAAACATGTGGAGTAATCTACTACGTCGCTGAATATTGAATCACTTGGGGTATATTCTGTAATCAAGAAATAGTGTTTGCATTGTGCCGCTGTATCATTTACCCAACGGCACAATAGGAAAATCATCTTTCTCAAAGCCAAGTCTTATTTATCGGGCTTTGGACTTAATTTCTGACTTAATTTCTGAGTACATTTAACGATCCCAGCGTACTGTGACAGTGACGAAAATAGCAATGACGGAAATGGAGATTGGATAAAATGGTAGCATACCAGGAAGAAATTTAATAGTGACCAAAAATTATGAAAAGCAAGAAATGGGAGAAAGTAGCCAAACAATTAATCTTAACCCTTTACCCAACGTAACGACAAAAACCGGCCAGCGCTATTCTAAAAAATCACCAATTAATTTCCATTATCTTTTTCATTTTTTGTCTCACAAACATAGGTTATAATAGGCACGCTTTAGTCGGGTTGTGATTTGTATCTACTTGCATGTATGCTGGCGTTGTCGTCCTAATTTGATGACGGTGCCCGGATAACGACTAAATTTAGCAACGCTACTGAGAAGAATTTTTTGCAGCAAAATTGAGCTGGAGCCTGGACGTTATCCTACTACAGTCGAGTGCGAGGTGCATTGCCAGGCTGCACAGACTCTGTTAAATGTGCTGATGGACGTTTCCCATGAATATGCAGCGACTTGGATTACGTTCTTTCTCACTATGCTCCGTTTATGCTGTGTGGCTCAAAGAGAAATACTATTTTAAACTATATCTTTGTCATAAAATTAAAAAAAACAATAACACTTGTTGGCATAATACCGTGACATTAGGGAACTTCAATACAAACAGTTAGTAGATTCTTGGTTCTCCACTAAAACGGGGAGAAATTTTCTGATTAACGTGTCTAAGTGAACTTTTTTAGCTGATTTCGTGTTCGGCTGATGCATCCTGTCCTGTCAGCCTAGGTGTTGTAGTGATATTTGACCACCTTTAGACACATATACGTGAAATCTGTGGACTTCGGAGATTGACTGTCCCCGGAATATTATTAACAAATAACAATCTCACTTGTACTCTCAGGAGTAAGAAAACATCTCCGATAATAAATGCTATTTAGATAAAAAGATGTGGGAATTTTTTTTTCATTTTTCAGAAATCATGTCTACCCCACACTTTGTAGTCATTTATTTCGATGATCATTGGATATCGAGCCTGTCGGAAACCGGACTTTGTCGTTGCTGGGGGAAATAAATTCACGTCGGGTATTCAGCCAAAACTGAAGGAGTATCGCCTGAATCCTTGCGAGAACGTACGCCTTACCGTGACGAATCCGCAGGCGTCGTTTTTGTTGGGGTGATTCTTATCCTGAGGGGATCAATGACTTTTCCTCGAAAATCACAAATCAACAGGTGTTCACAGTAAACAACAATTTTAATACATACAAATGAAAATAAACATGGTAATTTGTGACTTACATGAAATCCATGAATCAGAAAAATAAAACGTCAATCACACCCCACCCACACAGTTTTGAGTCACTTGCGGGCCCGCATTCTCTGTTTGTCGCTGGCTTTACTTCCTTCTCGCTGGTGTTTGGACTTTGGTCGCCTTTTCACTTCACGTCTTCACTGCCGCCGCGCGGTCACTAACGTATTGTCTCTTTACCGGACTCCTTTGCTCTAACATTGACATAACATTCCATGCTTAATTAGCAGCGCGTGAATTATTGCTCGTCTGTTAAAGTGACAAATCGTTTTTCGGAATTCGTCATACAAATGCACATTCTGATATCTTGGACCAAACGAGAAAATTATCAAAGATATATACACATTTAAACAACAAAATCGAAAATTCAAGCTATCACCTTGACAGAGCCGCACGTATAGAAAATGGAGATCTTTGTTATCTAACCATTCTATTACACAACCAAATCGTGCCGGCATAACTTGATATTATAAGCAGTATATATTTGGTAAGAAATTAAATCTTCCCACACCGTCCTCAACGTCATTTTAGAGTAGATATCGACGCCTATTTGTTATGCCACTCTGAAATGACCTCTTCACAATGGTAGTGACGTACACGCCATATTTGCAGGTTCACTGCTACAATGTATAAGTATGAAGTACAAAATCGTGCCGAGCCACAACCAGCCAGGCATCACATGCTAAGGCGCTTCATCCAAACAATGTTAGGTCGGCCTGTGAAAGGTGACTCAGCTGTGTTGCACACAAGATTGTTTGGAAACGTGCCCGCTTCGAGTTTTGGCGTTTTGTTTGACTGAAGTTTGATTCTGGCATCGAACATATCAGCTGATTGATAGCTATAGCATCTGACTACCAGAGCATTTCCCATATTGTCTGAGCACTAGAGTACTTCGATGCCATACACTGGACAAAATTGTCGCAGAACAGATAACCTTGCTTCTATAGGCATATTTATTGTTTTACCCACGATTACCTAATCTACTATATATAAAAAGCCTATGACATACATTTTAGCTTTACTCACCAACCGTGACATACATTTTAGCTTTACTCACCAACCGTGGTGAACACGCCAGCAATGGGATTTCAAAAGTTAAAATTTCACCTACAGTGGAACTACATCCAAGCTGACATTTGACGACCTCGACCCGAATGCATACTTGTCTAAATTTATCGCTCGACTCCTCGCGAAGAGTGAAATGAAAGCGGCAACTATTTATTACGTTTTAAATGAGTTTACCTTAGAAGATACCAAAAATTAACAAACATTCGTTGTCTCGTGTTAATAAAGCATCCATAACTCAAAAGAGTATGTTATTATGTTATTAAAATGAAAAAGGTTCCGTGATTTGTGCGTTTCTTTTTCCATTTCGTTTCTGCGGTAAAATTGACAGCGGAAGTACCGCCCACCGGTGCTGATATAAACCAAAACAGATTCGCGCGTATGTAATCTGCTGCTCCGTAATATCGAGAAAAAATAATAGCGACTCTTAATAATCTGACGATCATGGTATAAATAAAATAAACCCAAAGTAGTTTGGTGTACCAAATATTCACCACTCATCTCAGAGAAAATCTCATAATATACCGGATTTAGGGCGCCTGTGGAGTTCGTTCATTCTCCGCAGGTAGGTATGAAATGGGTCAGCTATCCCAACAACTCCAAGGTTGACAGTGATGCAGCAGCCGAATACGGAATCGGCGAAAGTGTTGACTTAGAAACGTTAATCAGAAGCTTTTTTCCACGGTTTAGTAGGAAGCAAGAATAACTAACTTGGACTGCTCTTTTGAATCCTCCCTAATTTCGGTGCATTTTGCAGACTAAAATTGGGGTTTCGAGACAAAGGTCTATTGTTTCCACAGAGAGGGCCATGTTTGTAGAAATAAGTATAAGTTCAGTTAAAAAATCCGTTGTCTGTGAGAATCTCAATGTGATAGAAAAATACATTTTTCGGGCGGTCATCATGAATATCTGAAAATGCCTAAGGTTTATAGACTTGCATCTTTTGGACCAGGAATCAGTGGGAAAAGTTCCTATGGAAACTGCAATAAAATGATTTGCACATGGTTCTAACAGGGTACTCTCGTGGCGCCAAGATTATCACAGGGGAATACATATTACCCAGTCCTTTCATCAATATCTTATTTTCATTTTGGATATAATTAATTGTAGAATCAATGATCAATGATTATTACTTGACAAATCCATTTCCAGTCTTCTTGAGGTGAAAGTCCGGTACATTGTCATAAACGGATGATATGTATATTGGCAAATACTGACATCTCTGTGTAGGATTTTCTGAGATGTCCGGGTCCACCGATGATCGGTATTTTTCACAATATATCGGAAGAGTGGGGGTCGTAAAATTCTTTCCGAACACAAAGCGAGGGTGTGTGGGTTGGTGAGTTGGTCAGCGGCTCTGAAAACACTTTTTTCCATGCCTTGAAATTTTCTTATCTTCCAAATAAGTGATGGAGATTGATCCGGAAAGCTTGTGTAGACTTTTTGCCACCACTCCGTCTCCTCTGGGTTAACAGAACAGGGGGGGGGGGGGGGGTTAGTAGAACAGGATAGGAGCTAGGATGGAGGCTAGCCAGCATGGGAATGTGGACAGAAGTTCACCGTTTAAGCCATCAGTGATTCACGGTTTTGAAAAAGTTAAAGCAATCTGTACCATGGTTACCAATTCTACTATATGAAAAGCCTATGACATAAATATTAGTTTTATACACCAACTGTGCTGAACGCGCCAGCAATGGGATTTCAATAGTTAAAATTTACACCTACAGTGGAGTTACATTCTTGATCTGGGTGACGTCGACTGGAATGCGAACTTGTCTAAATTTATCGCAGGTCGCCTCACGAAGAGTGAAGTGAAAGTGGCAATTATTTATTATGATTTTAAATGAGCTTACCCCAAAACACACAGAAATTTACAAACATGCATTGTCTCATGTTAATAAAGCATCCATAACTCAAAATAATATGTTATTTTGTTATTAAAATGAAAAAGGCCCTGTTTCTTTTTCTATTTCGTTTGGGTGATAAAATTGACAGCGGAAGTACCGCCCACCGATGCTCATGTAAACAAAAACAAATTCGCACGTATGTACGGCTGTTGCACAGTAAAATCGAGAAAAATAGCGACTCTTAATAATCTGACGATCGCGGTGTTAATAAAATATACCCAAAGTAGTTTGGTGTACCAAATGTTCACCACTCGTGGTGAACATTTGGTACACCAAGTTACTATGAGTATATTCTATATGTAAACGAATTCTCATTTATAATCTAAAATAAATGTAATCTAACCAGATGTCATAATAAAATGACAATGCGCATAGCCAAATTTCTCTCCATGAATAGTCGATCTCATACAGTGTCATAACGCCATTTACCAATGCGATCACATTGACTGTTGACAGCTTCAATTCAATATTGAGCTGACTGCTTTTACGAATTCTGCACTTGATTATGCATAATACATTCAGATTAGACTGATGAAGCTAAAATCAAGTGTAGAAATGGATAGAAACAGAAAGAATAGCAGCAAATACAGTGATGAAACCGGATAAACACAACATTTTTCAATATATTTGACACCTGTTCCTGCTACACCTGTCTTAACACTGTTCAGGAAGAATGCCAGTATATGCTTTATACTCTCCTGATTACCCATGTATACACTGGCTGCCAGTGTCTGTGAGACGGTTTGAATATATTCTTAAACCTTCCAAGAAACGTGGACCAAATTCCAGTTGCAAACTATGAAGAATTCTGTTTTATCTCCATTGGCTGATTGTGGGTAGATTAAAAGTCAAGAATGGTTACTGGAACAATATAAACCAAGTTCCAGCAAACATACCTGTTGAAACTGCCAGTCAAAAGCAGTGTATGTGTAATTTACTCTAATTTGGGGGTGGGGTGGGTATGAAATTGCAAAATGGAAAACAAATCTTTTCCTTCAAGAAACTTTTTCCGTCTTGTGTCCGTAATTGTCAAGAAACTTTTTCCGTCTGGTGTCCGTAATTGTTTTCCTGACCTCCCCTCCCCCCCCCCCCCCCCGATTATATGTAATATTAGTGATTTGTGGACTCTGCATCCAATGATCCCGTACTTCATCATTGTAGATGGCCTTTAACAGTTTTTATAACTAAAAATCGATTTTTTTCGAAATTTGCTCTCTAAATAATTTTGCCGTCCCAAATTCGTCAATTCATTGCCTGTCAATACAAAACAAAATCACCGTAAGTCATTTTGATTCCATAATTAGCCAACGGACATCAGAATATCCGACCCAGTGTATTGAATTCGTATTCGGAGACCTCAATAATCCATTTTAAACCAAAATGGCCACCCGAATTTAAGACTGCCGCTAAAATGGTGGCCGTCACGACAGGAGCGATTCCTGATTTAATGAGTCCCCCACCCCCCACCCCCCCCCCCCCACACCAAGTTTTTAGGTTCCTTAGATGAACACTTGATTTGTGAAATTATCCTAATCGCTTGGTCGGTGAAAGTTTTGAAGTCAGTTCCTGTCTTGTACGATGAAATCATTTCCGTAACCCGAAGTGTGGTGATGAGTACCTGTCCTTCAAAGGTTGAAGTCGCAAAAATAACATGTTTCCGGTGCACATACGTCGTATGCCAGAAACATATATGGGAAGTGTTGTATCGTTTGTGACCATTACGAGCAAGGCCTTCCTATTAAATACCATGAAAACAGCAGCAATATGAGTTAGGCACGTGTCTGTGCATATATACGTGTGCTTGAAGTGATAGAGGCTTACAGGAGTCAACTGACTTTCATCTCGAATGGGAGGAATTATGATCAGTTCATCAAACTTTTGAGTCAGTTGTTGAGAACTGATGGCCATATAGTTCATAACTGTCCTTGTGATACGGATATATATATATTGACGGGTCACTCGAAGTAGCTTCCGAATCGGAGGACACTGTTGTAGTAGTAGATGATACTTATGTCCCCGTACTCCTAATGTAGCAGCATATTTTCACAGTCTGTGAGTTCACCTGAGGGTTGTGATCTGGAAAAATATTGGGGCTGTTGAACTCGATCCGAAAAACTACGACAGGAGACTCAACGGATCGGAATTCACTCTTATGGTGACGAACACATACACCTGGGACTTAGTTCCTCTGGAACTCTAGTTCTGATTATTATGTTTTAATCATTGCTGTGTCTTGCAGTACATTTCATTTAGTGAAACATGATGTTTCTGGTTGATAGCGTACCCCTACCCCAAACACATCCCCTCGCCCACGTGAAGCATGTTACCCAGGAATGTCTCAAAACACTATCATCCACATGCAATATCTGGGTATAAAACAAGAAAATTTGTCACTTCTTTTATCAACAAATGTTGACAAGGAGAAGACTATCAGAGACACTAAGATGGCAAATTGTTGACATGCATGAAATAGGCATGTCATTCAAAGCTATTGGAAGGCAACTTGGCTATAGTCATTCTGTCATCAGCATACTTGTCCGAATACATCAACAAACTAACGATGTTAAGGACCGGCCAAGGCCTGGACTACCTCTCAGGAGGATCGGAGTCTGGTACGCCTCGTTAGACATGAACCCTTTGCTTCAAGTGGGGTTTTGAAACGCCTTTGGCTCCCCAACATGCGTTTGTGCAACAGAATTGTCCGAAACCGTCTCAAAGCACTGACTATGAGGTTCAGAAGGGTCATCAAGCGTCCAGCTCTGTCTGATCAGCATCAAAGACGACGTTTGGAGTGGTATAAAGCACGACAACATTGGAATCTCGGGACGTGGAGGAGAGCCCATTGGCCAGACGAGAGTAGGTTCCTGTTTCACGTTACAGATGGTCGCATGAGAGTGTGGATGCATAGACAAATACTGCTTAAGTGCCTAGGAGGGTCAGACCTATTGTTCCTTGTGGTGAGGGATCAATAATGATCTTGGTATGCCTCTCTCATGATTATAAACTCGATATGGTGACTGTATGTGGGAATCTCAATGGTCATCAGTACATCCGGGACATTCTCAATCCGGTTGTCGGGCCTCATTTTTACAATCACCCCATGGCTACTCGCCCTGTTTTCATGGCCGACACTGCAAGACAACAACGTCCCCATGCTGTGAGAGCATTCCTTCAGGACAATGCTTTTACAACACTGCATTGGCCTTCAATGAGCCCGCTTTGAATCCTTCAGAACACATGTGGGGCCTTCTTGGGCGTCCTTTGCAAGTAAGGAATTCGGCTGTACAGATTTTGGCCGATTTGGAAGCTGCATTGTATGAGGAGTGGCATCAGTTGCCTCTGGACCGTATCAGAAGGCTCACTGGTAGCATTAGGAGGAGGGTTCAATCTGTCATCCCAGCACGTGGTGGATTCACTCGCTACTGATGTCAAACGCTGCTATTGTGTTCAGGAGTTACATTTTCTTTCAGTACTTACAGGCATTGTTTCATCATGGACCGTTCCAGCACCACACTTGTCGAGAGAACATCTTTCCATCAAAAACATTAGTGACAGATATGTCTAATTAGCGCCATTAAACTATTGCATATTTTTATCATTGTGCTGTCCTTCATTTGACAATAGACCATTCTTTCCACAAACAATTACTTTTTGCCATCTGAAAGATAGCATGAAAGTAATGACAGTTTCTGGGGCGCCGTGCCACAGTAGGTAGAGGTGCAGGCTGCAAGCCGAGAGGTCCTCGGTTCGAATCCCACCTGCAGCAACCGCGTTGTGTCATTTGGCAAGACACTTTACCCCAATGCACACGTGGGGGCACAGTGGCGTTGTGTAGTTAGGCGTACTGCACGTCGATGATGCACCTGCTTTCAACCATTGCTAACCCTGCTTGTGTGGAGTAAGTATGTTGGGGAGCTGGCAGTTACTCGCCGTTGCTCAGTGGTTCTCTCCGGGTACTCCGGCTTCTTCCACCCGTAAAACTGTCGTGGTTATGATTAGTCATTGTGCACAAATATGTGACCTTAAACACCAATAAATAAATAAATAAAAACCAGGGGGTGCTTAATTAAGTTCCAGGTGTATAGATGCAGTGCCCGAAAACCTACTTAAGTTAACCCTGTTTATATCTTCGCAGTGTCAAGCAAAATCTGAGTGTCGATTTTTTCAAAATAGCGGCTTATTGTCTTTTAAAGAAGCGCTGGTTTTCACTTTTTCCACCTCATTCCGATTCACCCACTAATTTTCATTCACCCGTCATCAACAAAAGAGGTGGAGTTTTGTTTACCTAACTGTGAATTAAGATTTTGGTAGCTTATCACATCGGATTGAGAGTTTTTAATCACCTCAACCCAAGTTTTTAACCCCGCACAAATACAGAACTGCTGAATGGTGTGGACACGGGCTGCAATATTATTATTTTGTATCTCATATTTAATATTTGTATATTACACCATATAAATGGATTAAGGCATTGATTGAAATGAACCAGTCGCTTGCCCAACACAAGTGGGTTGAGGGCATCCAACATTGTGGTTTCTCACAATCACTAACTACGGAACGATCCTTGCAAAAACGTTCTTGAATCAGTGGTTGTGTCAGGATTTCCCAACGTGGGTGGGTAGGGGTGGGGGGGGGGGGGGGGCTTGTGCTCCCCGTTGAGGTGCAGGGGGTATTCTCCGACAAGCTCACAACAGAGAAGGCAGTTTCCCCGGCAGGGGGAGCTAGACTTCTTCCGCGGGAGATGTAGCCAACCATAGCCTCTCCCTCGGCGCCACCGCTCTAAAAATCTCAACTAACAATTTCCTGTTTTGTCTTAAAAGCATACTCACCCCTCATTGGAACAAGTTCGATGAGCCTCGTTCCAATGAGAGGTCGTAGGCTTACCTCTGAAATAAAAAAAAATTCAAAACGTGAATGGCGACTTTCGTGAATATCGCTTTCCAGATTCGCCTCAAGTTATTTAAACAGATACTGATAAAACGTTTGACGTATACCTGTGATAGATATAGATAGAACGGCATTCGCGTTCGAATTGTCGTTTTTTATCGCACGAGATCGATTTGGGCGGAGGGATAATTTTGAACGCGAAGCCGACGGTTTCGAGTTCAATATTATCCCTCCGCCAAAACCGATCTAGTAAAGAATGACAGTTCGAACACGTATGCTGTTCTATATTTCTTACACGTCTACAGTTTACTAAAATAATCAATTTTGGCGGAGGGATCATCTTGAACTCGAGGCCTTCGGCTTCTTGTTCAATATTATCACTCCGCCAAAATTGATCGAGTGTGGTAAAAACTGACAGTTCGAACGCGTTTGCTGTTCTGTATTTATTGCACGCCTACAGTTTAGTAAAAAATGTTAAAAACACAAATTATTGCCAAAAATTACTCAAATGTAAAAAAAGAAATAGTTAAATAGGCTGCGCTCGTGATCCGTATTGTTCAAGGACAATACAAAAAGAAATATTGTTCGCTTCAGCTTTTGCAGAAAAAGCGTGTATTTTATAAAGAAAAATAACAGCATGAATGAAGAAAATAAATAAAGCGGCAGGGCATACATTGTTCGACCGCGACGGATTGAGTTGGAAGAATGATGGAATTGTAGTGTTAAAATAACATGTTGAAAAAGTAAATGTTGATAAAGGCGATCAGAACGAAAGCTCTTCTGTAAATTATATTTTAGGAGAGATCGGCGCCAAATTCACCTCATTTTCCCATCAACAGACCTTTTTAAATACAGAAATAACTGTGTCATTCGCTGTTAATACTCCGCCGATTGACGTGTTATTACCCTCTTGATGCGCAATCAAGTCCATCTATTACCTTACATCACACCCCTACTGATGATGAGAAAAATTTATTGTTGACAAGTTCAGTTCATTTTGATGGAAAATGTAGAACCGAGATATGAGAAGCATTTATTTAACCAAAAAAACTGTATGCTATGTCCGGGTTATCTTCTGAAGGGAATAACGCTCCCAGTTCATGTGTTTCACACACCGCTTTCACCAAATACACTTTCATGCTTACAAGCATATGCACACAATGTGACCAGTATACTAACACGCCCTTGTATCTACGCACAAGTACATACACAATTCACACATACGCACCATCTCACACATATATGCACCTTCCTTCAGCCCCCCCCCCCCCCCCACACACACTCTCACACTGTCGCAAACTGGGCGAAGTCGTTGCTGGGAGAAATAGATTCACGCCGCCTCTTCAGCCTAGACTCAAGGAGTGTCGCCCCGAATCCGCGCGTGAACGTAGTTCTTGCCGTGCGAACCTGACCGTCTCGTTTTTGCGGGATGGTACTGATATTGAAGAGGTCAGTGACTTTTCTTCAAAAAGCATAATCAACAGGGCCTCACTGAAAAAAAAAATAAAATTACAATACATATAGAAACATGTACAGTACGTGGAGAGTGTGAACGTAATTCTTGCCGTGGCGAACTCGCCCGTTTCGTTTTTGTTGGGGTTGGTTCTTATCCTGAAGGGGTCAGTGACTTTTCTTCAAAAAGCATAATCAACAAGGGCTCACTGAAAATTTTGTTTTAATACATATAGAAAAATGTAGTAACTAGTAACTTACTTGAAATCCAGTGAAATCTAATATACAAATGCGAATGTCTGTATTTCTCTATCTCTCTCTCTTTGTTCCGGGTGAACTCCTCCGTTTCTCGACCGATCGATCTCAAATTTTATACACGGGGGTAATTTGTCCCTGCTAGTGACATCGGATGGGTGCCGTGCCCGTGCGGGGTGACCTTGATCTTGAAATTGATGACCTTGACCTTTTATTTCGAAAACGGCTGGGCCGATCGGACTAAAATTTCATATGTGCGGGTTTATTGACCCATCGATCATTTTGACTTTATCGGGGTGCCCGTGCGGGGTGACCTTGACCTTGAAATTGTGACTTTGACCTTTTATTTCGAAAACGGCTGGGGCGATTGGGCTAAAACTCCATATGTGCGGGTATATTGACCCATCGATCATTTTGACTTTATCGGGATGACCTTAATCTTGAAATTGGTGACCTTGACCTTTTAATTCGAAAACGGCTGGGCCGATTAGGCTGAAATTTCATATGTGCTGGTATATTGACCCATCGATCATTTGGACTTTATCGGGGTGCCCGTGCAGGGTGACCTTGACCTTGAAATTGGTGACATTGACCTTCTATTTCGAAAACGGCTGATATAACCATCTTCTCTCGTGCAAGGCCGGGTAACACCCGCTAGTAAAATATAAACATCAATTACACCCCACCCACACAGTTTTAGAGTTACTTTGCGGACCCGAGATCTGCGTTGGGGCTGGTTGCTTCCTCCTTCCTCCCTTCACTGGTTGTTTCCTCCTTGTCGCTGGTGTTTGATCTTCTCGGCTCAATGTTGTGTCTTTGGAATCTGGTCGCCTTTTCACGAACATACAGCTGGAATTTCAATCTACAGTTAAAACTAGAAGTCATGCCATGAATTGTGCGCTTATCTAGGCTTAATTGCGCGTAGGAATTGCGCGTAATTGCCATATCGAATGGCGTCCAAAGCAGGCAGGTTCTCCAGGTTACTCAAAGTAAACACAGGCGTTGTTTCTGCCAATGGACCTCCGGGTTACCCGGAGGTCCATTGGCTGAAGCATTGCTTGTGCACAGGGCATATGTACAGAATTTGATAGACTTAATATGGTCTTGACACGTAGATTAAGGCGCAGATCGATGTGCTATTTGTGCGCATTTCATGACAGGACTTCTAGTTTTAACTGCATCACTGCCATTGCACGGTCACTAGCGAATTGTCACTTTACTGGACGCCTTTACTCTAACATGTAACGGAATGTCACTTTACCACTGTCGTTGTACAGCCACTAATGTATTGTCACTTTACGGGAAGCTTTTACTCTAACAGCTGCTGCTTCGAGGATTTCCCTGTAGTTATCCCAGACTGATGTCCATACAGGCAAAGCCAACTCTGTCTACGTATGGCCTGCCTTCTACAACAGGTAATACCGTCTACCTAAATGCAAATATTTACGAGCTCTCGCAGTTCGTACGAACTATTTCTGATCCTACATTCATATATGGCAACCGACTTGGCCCGCGATTGTTCCTACTCTAAATATGAGCGCTATGGTAACCCTTACATTTCAACGTGCCTATACTTTCGCGTCGATGCGGCGCCTCCTCTAAACTGTAGCATGGGACACCCCAGCTTCTCGCTTTCGACCTGTAGTCTTACTCGCCTTATGACTGGAATCAAATTTTCGAGAAAACTCTCGATTCTTATTCGATCGCGACATTAATTCCCATTTTAATTGCTTCCCTTGAACTTGACCGCTATAGATCTGTCTTACTATAAAATTCTCTTTTAGGTTTCTTTGAAAGTCTGATTTTCGGTATATGTTGACATTCTGTGATAGACCAGATACGTATTATGGGTGAGTGTCCAGAACATGTGGGGTGTAGTATGTTTACGACACTTTCCTATTAATTGGGCATAATTACATAGATAATGACCGCACTAGACTACTGATCTTTACTTACTTTAATCTTTTATCAGACTGCTCATTATTGAGTTCAAAAGAAGCACAGTAATAGCCATAACATTTCCTGCTTAATTAGCAGCGCATGGATTATTTTGCAGGTATGTTTAAATGACAAATATGTTTTCGGAGCTCGTAATACAGACACTCATTCTTATGCCTTTGGCCCGAGCGCGAAAAATTATCAAAAATATATATATACTTATAGACCTATCACCTTGACATCCCCCATACTTTCAGTTGTGCCAAATAAACCAAGGGGATAGCTTCCACGTAACTTACCCACACGCTTCTCTCCGACAACTGATAACTCGCTCTACTATTACACCGATATACTCAAAATTCCACGCACACAGTCATATGCATGCGCACTCTTGTTTGCCATCTGGTGACCGGGGCGTTTAGAAGCTACAGGCTTTTGATAGATCAGCCTATAAAAGCTTCTGTACAAAAATTTAGCGAAATCGCACACGTGGTTTCATAAACAGGCCTTAAATTTGATAGACGTTACCACACATAACTGGCCAGATTGTCTTTGCTATGAATCAATATACAGACACGCCAACCCTACAACTCATTCCGTCCAGCCCACATCCCACAGCACCCCAAACTACCTCACCTCACCCCACCCCACACCATCAACAAATTTTTAACAATTATGTTTTTTGAAAGTTCAACGTTCAAATGTTTCAATTGGTTGCGGGCGAGATAATTTTTAGTGGTCTGAATTTGTTTTTCAAAATTTATACTATTATAAATAATTGGAAAGTGCCCAAAAGCACTCTTCAATAAATAACTTTACATAAACAAAATATATTTGAATTTGACTGAATATGAAACATGAGCATGAAAATATTGACTCATTTTTCATTGCCCTGATAGTGGCTTCCTGCATTCATCAAGTTAAAGTGTGTTTTCCAGCTGGTGACAACAGCTTTCATAATTTACAAGCATTTTATTAATTATTAATTACTAATTATTAAACATCATGTACATTGGTTTTAAAAAATTGTGTACAAGGTTTTATAAGCAATTAGTTAAATTGACCATATCATCAAGGCTATGGGCCACTATATTTTAGAGCCCAATTCCTACCTTCTCAAACCTTAACCACTGCACAACAACCCACAAACACATACACCCACCCACCCAAGCAGCACCTACCCCACACCATACATAATCCCATTTTTTGTTGTATGGGCTACATGCGTTGTGCGCACATTGTGCATTAGCACATAAGCACATATTGGCACATCCAGCATGTGATGTATGTGCACATTGTGACACATTGTTCACTAGCACACAAGCACATTCAATCAACCACCAGACCCACGTTCCGTGGAATCCCTTTCTAGTATCCACCTATACTTCCAGAATCCCCTTTTCATCGTATGTGCCTATATGCGGCATACTTTGTGTGCATATTGTGCAGAGGCACAGAAATACAATCGGCACATCCAGTATGCTCCATTCTATCCGTACGCATTGTGACACAATGTACATTAACACATAAGCACATCTCGGCTTGATCATCATACAGTTTCTTATGTGTAAAGTACCTTAGCTATTCACGAGATCTGACATTGTAGAGACTTATAAGGCATAGATGAATGAAGCAATCTGATTGCTTCTGTTAAAAACCTGACCTTGGGCAGAGTCGAGACAGGGTCGGGCATAGCTAGGAAGTATGGAGTTGTGCTACAAGTCAATAGCAATAGTACATAGCTGTAAAGGTGGCAGAAGACTATAATACTGTGTGACCACAACAGAGACAAATTATAGGACAGATAGTTGAAGACACGATGGAACGCGATGGTAAGACTACGTGGAGCTATATATAAGCTTGGAATCCCATTTACGGATTTCCACTTACGGAGTCCCTTTTCCAGAATCCCCATAGAATCCCTTTTATCGAAATGAGTCGAAGAACAGTATGGGGAGACACTCGTTCAAGCAACTGCTCGATAGCTTATTTGTTTGATAAGATTCGAGTCTATCGAGCAAATAGTAGTGGCCCGTAACGGCTGTAGTGTACTGAGAACCGTCGTAGTACCACAAGTTGGTAATGATTGACACACTCTAGCTCAGGACAGAATTTTGGTAGCCAATAGTAATGATACAAGGTAACAATAGTACGATGTTGCAAGGCTGGTAGAACACCATACTACATGTGAATACAACGCATACTGAACATAGAACATAGAACAGATGGTGGTGACTTTGGACAAGTCGGCTGCGGCAGTCTTGAAGTTATGAATGGTATGGGGGTGATTAGAAGCCAGGAGCTGAACTGGATTAGGGGCCATAATCGTCTTCTGGTAAATATCCTGCAGAAGGTATTCTTCCAAAGGTATCCTCAACAGGTATTCCCAAAAGGTAAGGTCTCCTCAAATAGTTTATCACTCTGATATAAGTATTCTCAAATACCTGCAGTGCCTATGTACTGCATATGATGTGCGCATATTTTGCACTAGCACACCAGCACATATCGGCACATTCATCATGTGTCTATGTGCAACATGTACTGTGTACACATTGTGCACTAGCACACAAACACATCTAGGAAAGTCAGAATAATTTATAGAGAGATCAGTGTAGTTATAACATAGACAAGACAGGCCAATGGATGGAGAGAATAATAAGCTATGGAACAGACTAGAATAGGCAGAAGCAGGGGTTCAGAAGGAATCTGAACTACTAAAACAATAGTTGGATTGTTTGTGGTAATTCTGGGTAATTAAATTGACTCTTATACAAACAAATTCACCTTATACCACAACATAGTTATTTTATAAGTCTCTATGTGATATTCGAAGTCTCTATTGTGCAAAAGCACTATGTGCTCTATTAAAATAAGGATTCTCAAAGAATCCGAACTAGTACAACTTGTCGTGCTGTTTGTGGTAATTATTACAGAGGATTCTGGGTAATTAGCTTGACTCTTATACAAAGGACCTCACCTGTTACTGGAAAAAGGGGATGATTCTGAGGGGGGGGGGGGGGAATAATTATCATATAAAGTGATTTCGGGTTGATTTTGGTAAACTGGAGGGATTGTGGGGTCTATTTGGGTAATTAGATTTTCTCCTATTCAATTGCACACAACTTCTGAACACATCCCTTTGCTATTAGAGGATTTTGGGTCGCATAGCAACCATGTTCTACAATAGAAACTAAGATGGTGGCCTCCAATATACAAAATGGACGAAGGAAACACGTATCACCATAACAACACGCGCTGCATATGTGCACTAAGACCATGTATCACTATGGTAATTACGTCACAAAATGACCGCTCACAGGGCTACCATGACAACCCGACATGGCGCCACAGGGTGACGTGAATATGACGTCACATGAGATCCACCACATAAGATCCATAGGAAGGGGTCGAAATGAAATATTAATAGGGATGCGCCTATTATATGGAAACAAAATAGTGTACCATGTATCCGGACCCCCCCCCCCCCCCCCCACACACCCGTCTTATGGATCTCATCTGATAGATCTCATTTAACGTCATATCACATGACCAAGTGGTACCATGTTATGTAGTCATTGTAAAAACACAAAAACACCCCATAATTCATATACAAACCAAGATCAAATTTAGTACTGAAACAGGTAAATTTGTTTGCCAGACATGGTGGTATTAACATGCGCATTACTCAGTAATGCCCTAACCCCTAATGACAAACATTGGTGCAAATCATAGCATTTTTAATAAGCTTTCAGAAAATCATTACCTTCAAAATTCCTAAATGGGGGGAACATTGTGCCTGAGCAGTTCACGCACTATAACCATAGGGTCTCCCATTGTGAACTCAGCATGTACCTTCTTACTCGACTCCACGAGCCCCTCTAACGATTTCAGCGACCGCTTTATCTCCGCGGCTTGGGCCCTTGTGACCGGCCCCCTTGCCCCTTTGGTTAATTTCCTCTCCGACCATGCCTTGTCGGGTTTTGAACATACCCGTGGAATGTTCCTAAATACGAGGTCATAAATGGACAAATCAATGCACATTGCCTCTTCTTCGCTGCTATAGAATGGGGTACCCACCCTCACCCTTGCAAGGGGTAACCTCTTAATTGCCAAATCTATTAGCAAGTACACGTGGTCGTGCCCCGTCAGCTGTCCGTCGCCAACGAGTTCCCTCGACACTGCTGCGCTACTGCTCCCTGCGTCACGTGGCATACGGACTGCTCGGTCACCAACACACGCGGGATACACCGGCATCTCTCACTTTTCACCAAGGGTGGGGTATCACTCGCACAGTTCACTAATAATGGGAAATACTTTCTTTCCTTCCAGCCTGAGCTGCCCAGCATCGAGTGCTTGGCGCAGCGGACTCCTGTCCTGCCCAATTGTTTGGTAGAATGCCGCTGCCTGCCTTATTACTAATCGAGGACGGGTCCATCCCTCCACTTTTTTTTTTTTTGGGGGGGGGGGCGTTTTGTCTCCCTGTGACCGTCCTTCTCCAACAGTCTCTGGCCAGGTGCCCCTTTTTATTCCACACGAAACCAATGGTGTCAAGGAGCTCTGGCCCTCTCTGATTCACCGTAGCAATTTCCGGCCCGGGGTTTGAGGTTCTAACGGACGCTTCAGCCGCCACGGTAACATTTGCTACTGGAGCCGTAAACATAAAAAGAAACTGCGCAAGCGCCCATCCAATTAGAGGGGGAAGATTTTACTCTTATTGGAACATAGGTGTATGTTTTTTTAAGTGTAACAACGTTGCTAATATACTGACATGGAAAGTTTAACTCTGGGCAGTGATGAGCATTGTAGTAGGGGAATAATTGTCATTTGGTGGTGGAGGGGGGTGGAGGGGTGGGGGGGGGGGGGGGGTGGGTACATAACTTGCTTATTTCTGTCTACGAAGGGTATAATAACTTTAACCAAATTCCATAAATGTGTGCAGGTATCATCTGCTAAACAGGTTTGCTATTTACCCCTGACTTCAACATTAACCATAGATCATTCATGCCAATGTGAAAGACTGAGTACTGTCGAAGAAGTTGTCAGATACAGCTTTCTATCGGTTATGCACTTAGTATAGCTTGAGAAACCTACCAACTCTATTTGAAAACTGATTTCATTGTTGCCTAAAAAATAAGTGAAGTAGGTGAATTTCTAGATTTCTAGAAATCGAAATATCTAGTTAAATTTGTCTTTTCCTCTTTTTAACCTTTTGAATGCTGGTGCTATCTTCTATGACAATACAATTTCAGCAATTGGAAGAGTCCATAATCATTATTTTGGTGTAAACTGAGTAATATTTTCAATGTGCATCCCTTTTAGTGACTGGAGTATCCCATACACTTAACTCTTAGAAGCCGGGGAATCAGAATGAATTTATTGAACATGGCATACCGCGAAAAACTTACAAAAGCAGGTGTTTTTAGTCAAGTGTCGTCTGCCTATTCAGGCAGACGACACTTTACTAGAAGCAACTGCTCAGTGTTTAATTCTCCCCCAGCCCAATGATAGCCGAACCATCACAGCCAGATTATCTGACGTATTACATCACAGGCAAGAAAACTCGACTCTCGAGTTAAAGGGTCGCCGTCTTACCCAATGAAGGTATGACATATCATGTCGCTAGCCCGGAAAAGTGGTGTTTCTCAAGTTAAAAGGGTTAAACAGAGTCTTTTGTTGTGTGACACAATGTATTGCTACTACAGACAAAATGAGATCCTTGTGAAAAAAACAGGAACACGATTGTCAGTTACTGAATTGTGTGTTTGTTCTCTGTGGATTGACGTCGTGTGGGAGAATGTTACTTTCTGGGAGTTCTGGAGTAAATTTATATATATATATATATAGTTCATTAAAGTGTTTGTTCACGCGTGATCAAACTTCTGTCTGTGTCTGCGAGCACACATGGCTGAGAGAATGCTATCTTCCGAGAGTCCTTCCTAACGCTGTGTCACATAATAACATTAACCCTTTACCCAACATAACGGCCAAAACCGGCCAGCGCTATGCACAGAAATTACCATTGAAGTTTCATTATTTTTTTCAGTTTTTGACTCAAAAACATAGCTTGTGATAGCTCAATGAGCTCGTTCCAATGAGGGTTATAATTTATGTTTTCGATGCTAAAAAATGAAAATATTTAGTTATTCAAGACTTCTGTTTACAGGTGTCGTCTGCTTTCGTGTTAGGTAAGTGGTTAAATTAGTTTAACCCTTTACCCAACGTAACGGCCAAAACCGTCAGCGCTATTCTCAAAACTCGCCAATTAATTTTCACTATTTTTTTCATTTTTTGTCTCACAAACATAGGTTATGACCCCTCGTTGGAACGAGCTCGTCGAGCTCGTTCCAACGAGGGGTCATAACCTATGTTTTTGAGACAAAAAATGAAAAAAATTAGTTATTCAAGAATTTTTTTGCAAGTGTCGTCTGCTTTTCACGTTAGGTAAAGGGTTAATGCATGAAATTTCTGACATAACCTGGGATATTCTAAATCAACCTCGTTTATATGCCGTTCTGATAAAAGTTGTTTTTGCGTAACTCCCATGACCACAAACACATTTTGGCCACTGTGCTAGAAGGAAGTAAAACGCTCACTAACCAGTCAATCGGTCGCGGGAATTTTGATCATCATAACCACTACGAGAACGAATGACCGTTCTCGTAAAATTTGCTACCATGCGTGTGTTATGAATTGACGTCCACCCGGGCTGTTTGCTTGAAGACAGGAATTTGGTAATAAATAAAATAACACCTGCTCGAATAAAAACCATCTTCACTTGTCATCAATTGTCAACAAAACTTCCTGATAATCCACTCTCTGCATTCTGTTTGTTGATGCTCATTTTGTTGAATGGCAGCTGATTCATACGTTCCTCACATGTTCCCAGTTCCCAAACTTGAAATCTTCGTGCAGTCTACCACAGAGTCAAATATCCATTGTTTACATTTTTTCCAATTTCTTCCTTCTCTTTGTTTCGGAGAAGGTTAACTCTTTAGCTAACATGAAAAGCAGACGACACTTGCAAATAAGTTATGACCCCCTCATTGGAACGAGCTCGACGAGCTCGTTCCAAAGATGGGTCATAACCTATGTTTTTGACACAAAAAATGAAAAAAATAATGAAAATTAATAGGCGATTTTTGTGACTAGCTCTGGCCGGTTTTGACTGTTACGTTGGATAAAGGGTTAAACAAAGGATGTCCATTATATACATCTTAAAACTGCTGCGGCTGTCACTTGAATACTGTCCCCATGAACATCATTTTCTTCACATTGTGTTTAACTTTCACATTTTGTAATCGCAGCTTACTCTATAAGCTCTACACAATTGCATGAAATTTGTAGGATCTCTGAGTTTGTACTCACACACAAAACTTCGAGTGAGAATTCCAATTTTCGCAGAGTTCCGAATACTTCGAGGTTATTACTTGATTAGTTTCATATCGGCCGACATATCAGCCCGAGGTGACTTCATATCAGCCTGGGACCGCGAGTCGAAGGCTGATATGAAGTAACAGAGGTCTGATATCTCGGCCAATATGAAACTAACCAACTAGCATGCTAACCTCTTTATTTATTAAAATAAAACAAATTGTTACAAAATATTCTCAGATCGATTACAGTTTTTAGTAGTGTTATGGTTTCCCGTTCTTTTCATAAGGTCAGCCGTTTCCACTTATAGTTCGGCTATCCCATTGGGGAAGCCGCGATGCTCGAAAAGTCGAACTGTCTCTTCTCTCACGTCGACGAATCTCCGCTTACGACACGACACTGAATCTTAATTTGCTGTGAATCGTGTGTACAACTCTTTTCTGTTTTCTGTTTATCCACCTAATCTTTACTTATTGCCATCGGCAGCACGGTGGCTCAGTGGTAGACTGTTGTACTTCTATGCTAGAGGTCTCGAGTTCGATCTCCGTCCGGGACGACCCGCGTTGTGTCCTTGGGCAAGGAACTTTATCCAGGTTGCCTACATGGGGGCACGATGACGCCGTGTACTAAGGCGTTCTGCAGGTCGATGGTGCACATGTCGTCAACCGCTGTAACCCTGCTTGAGAGGAGCTTGAACAGAGTTGGAATGTTGAGGAGCTGACAGTTGCTCGTCGATGCTCGGTGGTTCTCTCCGGGTATTCCGGGTTCCTCCATCCGTAAAACTGTCACGGTCACGATTAGCCATTGTGCATAAGTATGTAACCTGAAACACAAATAAATAAATAAGTAACTTATTGTCATCGTTAAATTCTCACCATATAAAAACTTAGACCTTTTGCCCGGTAACGCCAGAATTACTGATTGGTTGTATTCGACGAATAACCGTGAACTCTTTCGCTACAAACAAAATGGTTTCGCCTAGTAACGCATCAAGGGAGGTAATTCTAGCTTGGTTCAGTATTACGTTCTTGAGGCGTGCATGACATAATTCTCATTCATTGTTCCACTTGTACTTTTACCTCCAAAGTTTATAGTAGTGTTTCAGCTGTCTGTTCCATTGGATTTTTTTCGGGTTTAACGCAATACGTAATTCCATTAAATAGGATGGCTGCTAACTGAATTTGTGTGGTAGGTTAATCAATATTTTCAACGTGCAGCCCAGAGGCTTTACTGTATTATTATATTCTTCAAAGTCAATTATAAAACATGTTCCTCATGATGAAGTGCCTACCGTAGAGACCTCTCTACTCTGCTTCTGCGATGGTGTTGTTGGTGGGCGATATGGTTATCATGGCGGGTAGAATCACGCTGGATGAGATCCGAAATCCGGAATACGATTTTAGTAATCTACTAAATGCTAAAACAGGTGTAAAATTAGAAGACGACGCCTCTCCTTTTATTTTTAACAATATTAGAAGCAAATATCTTCTTCCCAGTGAGATGGGAACTGAGCTCAACGGTGTGCGTAGATCCTTCTCTGCATTTCATATTAACTGTCAAAGTCTCAATGCGCACTGGGAACCTCCACACCACTTGCTTTCAGATCTAAATGACGAAGAGAACTTGTTGGATGTCATCGGTCTTACGGAAGTCTTTCAAATTCCTTCCAATACATGTTATATTCTCGAAGGTTACCACTCATTTCTGAAAAACACGCGGTCTGGTGACGACGATGGGCGCGGAGGAGTTGGCCTGTTCATAAAAGAAAATATTATCTTCAGTGTTCGTCAAGATCTCTCAATCTTCATACCACACGTCTTTGAGTCCATATTTGTTGAATTAAATTTTAAGCACTCTTCGAGAATAGTTGGCGTAATTTACAGGCCAAACACTGCACCGAAAGCAGATATAGATTTATTTCTATCAAAAATTAATTACATAACTGATATAATTAATAAAGAAAAGAAATCAGCCGTAATTATGGGCGATCTCAACATCGACCTCTTAAAAATAGGATCTCATTCCAAAACAGACTTTTTTATTGACTTGATGCTCAGTGAAGGGTTTGTACCTCTTATTACCAAACCAACCAGAGTAACGGATCGGTCCGCTACCCTCATTGATCACATCTTTTCCAACAATGTCTGTAAGCCTAACTGTCTAAAATCTGGAATAATACTTACCGATCTGTCTGACCACTTTGGGACTTATTATACTGAATTATTAAATCAACCGCCTGAAAATTTGAAACCGATCCTTACAAGAAAAATAAATTCTACAAGTATTGAACACTTCAAGTCGCTACTGTCCCAGTGTTATTTTTCCACAGTTATGGAAACTAACAGCCCAAATATAGCCTATGAAAATTTCCTTCATGTCTACTTGAATGCTTTTGAAACAGCCTTTCCTCTGAAGAACATTAAGCCAAATAATAAATTTATAAAACGACAGCCATGGATGACAAACGGACTTTTAATCTCAGCCAACAATAAGAATGAAATCTTCAAAAAGAAGTTAAGATCCCCAACAGAAGTTAATGTTAGGAATTACACAAATTACTGCCGACTATTTAATAGAATTAAAAAAAAAAGAGCAAAGCTATATATTATGAAAACATCCTCACAGAAAACGAGAATGACATGCGGAAAACATGGCAAGTACTAAATAACGTGCTTAATAGGAATAAAAGTAAGAGTACTATACCCCAGTTTTTCAGTCTTGATGACAAAGAGATACATGCGCCCAATGACATTGCGCAAGAATTCAACAATTTCTTCGCAAATATAGGTAATCAAACATCAAAACTTCTACCCAAACCTCAGAAATCATTCGACGAGTTCCTGAGTGCTAGCTTACAGGAAAACTTGTTCATCACACCTACGTCCCCCTTTGAAATAAGAGATATTGTAAATTCAATGAAATCTAAACTCAGTCAAGACTTTGAAAACGTTTCATCTAGCATCCTTAAACATTCAATAAATTATATTGCAATGCCACTCGCCCATATTATGAATAATTCACTCAGTCAGGGAATAGTTCCGGACAGGATGAAAATTGCCAAGGTAATACCCGTCTTCAAATCAGGTGATGACAAGAATTTTACGAATTATAGGCCAATCAGTATTTTACCTGTTTTTTCTAAAATTCTAGAGAAACTTATGCTTGTAAGACTCTTAAAATTTCTAAATAAATTTGATGTATTTTTTCCACATCAATACGGATTCAGAAAAGATCATAGTACATTACATCCTCTTATGCAATTGTTAAAATACATTGCCACAGAAAATAATAAACCTACTAAAGACACTACCCTAGCATTATTCCTGGACTTATCAAAAGCTTTTGATACCATAAACCACGTGATACTACTTCAAAAACTAGAGTATTATGGTATAAGAGGTAACGCTCACAACTGGTACAAACGCTACCTTCAAAACAGATCTCAATATGTTTCGTTTGGCGAGAGTAAATCCAGTTTATCTGAAATAAGATGTGGTGTACCACAAGGCTCGATATTGGGCCCCATATTGTTCCTTCTTTACATAAATGATATACAAAATTGTACAACTCTAAACCTCTTATCGTATGCAGATGACACCACAGGATACAAAGCCGGGGCGGAGATGGAACCGCTGGTCTCAGAATTCAATCAGGAATTACAAAAGATATTTGATTGGTGCGCTGCCAACTACCTAGTCCTGAACCCCAAGAAAACAAAATATATTCTTATTAATCCATCCCATAAAGAACCCAACTACATCCATGAGGATATACGTATAAATAATCAGATTATTGACAAGGTCGGTAATAGACAAAATGAGAAATTTGTAAAATTCCTTGGCATAAATATTGATAAAAATCTATCTTATAATGCACTTGTATCACAAATTTGCTCGAAAGTTGCTCTTGCTAACTTCAGTTTCAATAAAGTAAAGAAAATCCTCTCGCATAGAGTTATGGAAACCCTATATCTCACTTTGATACAAAGTCACTTCATCTACGGAATTTCAGTATGGGGAGCCTCAAAAGCATGCAATCGATTTTTTAAACTTCAGAAACGGTCAATTCGTATCATTAATAATAAGAAATATAATGCTCATACCGACCCACTGTTTATCAAAGATGGTATTCTGAAGATAAAAGATCTATATAACCTGCACGCTTACTTATTCTTGTTTGATTGGCATAATGGGAATCTTCCGGCCTCCTTTGTGAATTTCTTTTCCACTGTAAATAATCAAACTAATATAATAACACGCCAAGTCGACTTCTTGCATAGAGGTAGAACTAGGACAAAAACATTGGAAAATCTACCCGTCTTTGCATTCCCCAAACTATGGAATGAACTAGATTTGGGCACCAGATCAATTACCAATAGAAAAAAATTCAAGAAAAAGTTAATTTCAAAGCTCCTTTCATCGTACTGCAATGATATACATTGCTCAAATCCTTACTGCCCGGATTGTGCTGTCTAGTCTACTTCCATTCCAAGGCATCCTCAGACCGGTAGCCCCCCTCTTCAAACCCTACAGTCTCTAATAGCTAACACCAGCATGATATTGTAAAAGATTCACTTACATAGATTACTAATTTTCATTTTCAATGTAAGTTTGTCTGGTATGCTCGTCCTGGCTGGCACCGTCGGGTTCCGCCTGATCCTTGCACTTGATACACGACCCGACTGCTCCGTGCTTTGGAACTTTACAGGATGGGCCGAACCAGAAAGGGCCAGCCCAATAGGTTCCTCCCACCCCTCGCACCATTTGCAAATGCAATTGTTGATCTATTCTTTAAAAAAAAACAATACTGGCACTTCATGATGTTGCATCACACCTTCATTTTATTTTTTCCTTTTCGATCTAGATATTCCATTATTTTCTTTCTGTACTTTCTTCTACATACCTGTTCCTATCTACTTACCTCTTTCTCTCTTCCTCCCCCACCTAGGGGAAGGCAGGAAGACAGCCAATCTGGCTATGACTCTCCCTGCTGGTATACTTAAGTAACTTATTGGTCTCAAACTTATTGGTTTGATTTCTGTATTGTGATTTGTACATTATATGTAAATTGTGTTTTATTTTCTGTATAATGGTGAAATAAAATATATCTGTCTAATATATCTATTAATTGGTCTATCCCCAAATAATGAATATGGACTCTTCCAATTGTTGCTATTGAACTGACATGGAAGATACCGCCACGTGCTCTGAGTGATTGTTCTAAAAACATGTTAGCAAACACGGCAATACCTCGAAATCGTTGATTATTGCGTTGTGTAGACATAACGTTACGTTCACACTGACTTTTCTGAACGTTTCCACCGACAGTGTCAAGAAAACACAAATGGACAAGTGCTTTCACTGAGTACGAAATAGGATGGTGCACACGCGGTGAGCTATTTAACGTGTTCCGTGGCCCAGTGTTACACACAAGTCATTCAATGTTTTGTTTGTTAGGTATATGACACGCATTCATGTCAAAACTGTAGACTATACGATTAGTAACATAAATATTCCCCAAACTACAGTGGTGCGTTTCTCTTGGTGTTCAGTATACAAACAATTAAAATATTTATATGCTCTCACAAAACAAACGAGGAGTAGGTATAATTTCCAATCAGTCTACTTTCGATTGTTCCAGGACATTATTTGTTCGCCGTCGGCTAAGTTAAATAACACTATGTTGTTAGTCTAAAGAATAGAATAAAATATGTCGAAAGAAGGCAAAATTAATGTTATAAAACGGTAAAATTGTCTAACATTTAATACTATGTAACGATGTCATATAGTTAACTAAGGAATAGATTACTGTGTGGTTAAATTCAATATCAACCAGGATATCAACCTCTGATTACTCTTGTTGCGGGCTGATATTGATTTATCTCTTGATAATATTAGGGCTGATATTAAAACTAACCGACTAATAATTCCTAGGTATCTGCTTTACGAATAACTGTTGCAGGGTCAGTCTGCTTGGCCCTTGGACATAACAAACCAGTTTTCGGTCCCGGACGGTGCATGAGACCTTTCCAGTAATACGGTGCATTACATACCTCTGTTTGGCGCTTAGGATCCTTATAAGGATTACAAAGTATTGAAGTTAAGCAAAAACGCAAGGAAAATAATTTTGAGGCGTACAAATACAATTTTAAATCTTAAAAAAAACGCATGGCAAAAGCATATAAATTCTGTTGTTTAAAATAGCAAACAATTCAGTTAGGTCGAAAGTGTCCACAGGTTGGTTTCTTCTGCAAAATACGAGGCGATTATGTCATCCTTTTCGCCTGTGGCAGATTTCTTCCGAAAAATGATAACCGATTGTCAAGCGTGCAGATCGAAGGGCAAATGCGTCTGCAAAAAGAAAACAGATTGTATCTGTAGAAGATATTTGCTCTTGTTTTGCGAACTAATCGGCTTTCGTTTTGTGGAGGTAAACGGGTGAGAGGTCGAAATAATAGCATTTCATAACATTTTAAGATACATTGTAGTGCTCTGTAGTGAGATATAAAACTAATGACATTTTTCATATCCGATTGTTCGGACACTAACGAATCGATCAAAAATATATACTACAAGAAAAAATTGTTTCTGCAAAAAAGAATCGATCCAAATATTTATTGGTGCTTAAGGTCACATATTTCTGAACAATGGCTAATCATGACCATGACAGTTTTACGGGTGGAGGAAGCCAGAGTATCCGGAGAGAACCACCGAGCAACGGCGAGCAACTGTCAGCTCTCCAACATACCAACCCCACATAAGCAGGGTTAGCATTGGTTGAAGACAGGTGCACCATCGACGTGCAGTACGCCTTAGTACACAACACCACCGTTCTCCCACGTGGGCAATGGGGGTGAAGTGTCTTGCCCAAGGACACAACGCGGTTGCCGCAGGTGGGATTCGAACCGAGGAACTCTCGGCTTGCAGCCTGCACCTCTACCTAGTGAGCCTACTGAGCCACCGCGCCCCGATCAAAAATAAAGATTATAAAAAAATGTATTCTTCGATATCTAGGCTTGTGGCTCGTATCGATGATGAAAAAGTTTTTAGGACACAAAGTTGTCTCAATGTGAAGGTCGAAGTTACCTCTTTAAAATTCATTTTGCCTAAGATTAACCCTTTGAAGTCTAGTAGTATCTTCCACGCCCGTTCAATGGCAGCAATTAGAAGATTCCATATTCATTATTTGGGGCTGCAATATTGATCGGTCTCCCCAAAACATTTATTGAACACCCATCCTATATAATGACTTTATAACGTATCGTGTTCCTGGGCGGAAAAGCGGCCGCTAGGGTTGAAAGGCTTAAAAGAGGAAAATAAGCAAACTACAGCTAGAATGTGGGTGTTGTGTGGGGTGAAATATCATATATTTCGATATTTTCAGAATCTCTTCCACAGGACTGAATACCCGTCATTACTAAAAAAAAGCTCGACTTGACTGGAAATGTTTCAAATAGAAAGTTTTCTTCCAGGAGATGTTGACAACACCACTGATGAAACATACAAAGAGATATAATCATAACCTTATAATCATAACCTATGTATTTGAGACAAAAAATGAAAAAAAATTAGTTATTCAAGAATTTTGTTTGCAAGTGTCATCTGCTTTTCAGGTTTGGTAAAGGGTTAAATAGTGTCAAAAAGAACTGTTTAGAACAGTTTTCCATGTGTTTGTTGTATATATCATCGGTTGTTCGGACAAGAAGACGAAAGTAAAAAAGTGATTCCCCATTCGAAGCAAACAAAAGCATACGTATTTTGTCCATAACGTGTTTCGGTGGTAATTTGAAGCTTGTTTTCAAAAAGATTGGCATCTTAACATCTGAATATAAAAGCCATATCCTTTATTGGTTAATGAGGATATCGTCGAGTGTACGTTGACCATATCAAAACAACGAGTGCCGAGTGTGCCACACAGTGTCCTCGCTGCTCCGCTAACTCCCAAAGTAGCTGCTAACGCATGTCCCACTAAAGAAGAGCAACGGTGATATTTGCCCTCGCTGTCCTCGTGGCTTTGACGTAACTGGTCGGAGATTGAACCATTTTTCTACCATCTTTTTTACTCTGGAATCCAGGTTCTATCAATCACCGGTGTTTGAATCAAGATTTTTGCGTTTAGCCCTTTCTTTTGTGCCTCGCACAGAACTCTAAAAATTCTACAGGTTTCTTATCTATTTTATTAGCGATGAGAGGGGGTTACTATTGTTTGCATTCACGAATATAGGTTGCAAACAGAACACTGTAAGTCAAGTATGCCTGTTAGATAATTCTCCGTTTATTTTGATCAACAGGAACCGGTATCACTGTGCTGAAAAGAGGTGTGTACCTACTGTCGAAGGTCATCACATTAGCAAAAAACAACCGGATAATCTTTTTCAAGACAAGAGAACGTATCGGTATCATTACTGACATTTCCACAAATGTTTATATGCATCTGGTTCATCGTAGACACGAGTATTTGTTTACTTCTTTCGCGATCTTCATACTATTTTGCAACATGAATCTCTGGGGATTAATTTTCTTTCTTCCCCCCCCCCCCCCCTCATCTTTTTGTATCCATTTTGTTTGGGAAACGCGAATTTGGAAATGATCAATCTCTTTGAAATTTGGAGCACTTACAGAGCTTAGGGATTTAGATGTTTTTACGGTTCGATGTTTTCTGTTACATATAATGTTTTGAATATGGACCATGCTGTCACAATTAGCAAACGAGGTGTGACATGTTTAACCCTTTACGAAACTTGAAAAGCAGACGAGACTTGTAAAGAAAATTCTTGAATAACTAATTTTTTTCATTTTTTGTCTCAAAATATAGGTTATGACCCCTTATTGGAACGAGCTCGACGAGCTCGTTCCAAAGAGGGGTCATAACCTATGATTTTGAGACAAAAAATGAAAAAATAATGAACATTAATTGGCGATTTTTGTGAATAGCGCTGGTCGGCTTTGGTCGTTACGTTGGGTAAAGGGTTAACTCAACGACCTGCAGTCTTATCTTCATAGGTTAGATGATCCCTAAAGAGCCCTCAATTTATCATGAAATTTACGAACGAGTTCAGTAAATTATGTCGGGAACGACCCTTCGGCTCGTTTAAGACTTAATTTACAGAACGAATTTTGGTATGAGCATGAGAGGAATTAAAGATTTTTTTATCGCTTATATTGATAAACTCGAAAAAAATATGCGAAATCGAGAACGAGAAACAAACAGGGGTTACAATCATGCCGCAAATTGCGTTCTTAGAAACGTTGACTTTAATAAAAGGCTTTGTTCAGACAAACGTTCACTTCGATAAAAGTTCCTAATGACTTATAGATTTGTAACGCAGAGAACTCGTCCTCTGACTTCACTCAAAAATACTGAGGTCGGGGCAACCGCGGTTCGGATTCCAGGGCCGAAATGTTCTGTATTTACTTCACAGTTTTTGGCCACGTCACAACTGGAGTCTCCGGCGATGAACGATATCGTCAGGCGTTCGCGATTGCTAAAAAAAGTCGGAAGACCATCTCCATCATTTACCGAATTTTATTGGTTATTAAACTGTTCACCGTCTGAAACTTTAATAACAATTCTAAACAGATTCCACAATCACACGTTTTGGAAGAGACAGAATCTGAACGCGTAGACACTAGTAGTACTAGTTACGAAAAAGCCGGATCCCACAATGCCGAACAGTGGAATGGAATGTTAGTTACATGTGTAACCGAATGGTTTCTGAAATGAGACAGTCCATATTTACAAACATTGCTTCTGGTTTATATACTCCACACAAGCCCAAACATCAACAAGTTTGCAAGGCAGGCCAAATCAGCATATGCCAAGTCTACCTGCTTGCAGTCACGAAGGTTAACCGATGTCTATCTATGGTCCTGATACAAAGTTTCGAAAGCCCGACATTCGTGGAGCACAATGAAAACTAAACCCACTCACGTGGAAAATGACCAGTCCACAGCGGCCGTACTGTAAGGCACAAATGTACATACCTGATAGATAATTAAACGTGTTGATGTGTTCAATATTAAAATTTGCTTAATTTACTGTTAATATATTCTGCAATTGATAAACAGTTGAAAAATATATTCCAGTACTTCACAGTAGGAGGGTACTGCCTCCATGCTTGGGTTTAATTCCGGGAACGGGGATTTTCTCGTTCTCGTTTTTGAAAGTCAGTCACGATACCGGGAATTTTCCGCTTGTCGTTTCTGAATATCAGTCACGATACCCTGGAAATGCTTAGGACAGAACCGAGAATCAAAGGTCGCGTTCCCTATGGAGTTTTCCGGCATTAGCACTCATTTTCAGAACCGGTAACTGGGAAATTCCCATTCGCGTGATTAAACCATAGCTCCAATGGCCATGCTGGTCTCGGAAGAAATTGATATTCGCCGTAATCTCATAAACTGTAATACACAATCATTCATACCATGGTCTATGAATTTACCAGGTATCGTGATTAACTTTCAGAACCTGGAGCCGCAGAGAGCTGCGAAATTCCCTTTCCCGGGATTAATCGCACTTGTCTCTATTAAATATTAATTTTAATAATTTACTTACTATAATTTCTATACAATATTTGCGAACTATTCGATGCCACCCTCAATCCCTTGCTAATGCAAGGTGGCTTCAAACACGTATCGACTCTGTTACCTATACTTACTTACTTATTGGTGTTTAAGGTCACATACTAATGCACAATTGCTAATCGCGAACGTGACAGTTTTACGGGTAGAAGAAGCCGGAGTACTCCGAGAGAACCACCGAACATCGACGAGCAACTGTCAGCTTCTCGGCATTCTCACTCTGTTCAAGCTCCGCTCAAGCAAGGTTACAGCTGTTGAAGACATGTGCACCATCGACGTGCAATACGCCTTAGTACACGGCGTCATCGTGCCCCCATGTAGGCAACCGGGGTAAAGTGCAGTGCATCGATTCTGTAGACGCTGATTTTAATAACCTTATTCACACTAATTTTGTCTCGATCATCACTGGAGCTCAATATTACGTTTAACCCCAAGCTTCCGCTGATGGTTTCAAGTCCTACTGACCCTCCCAGAGCCAATTTCGATAATATTTTGAAAGTATTCAATAACATAACATTTTTTTAAGTGATGGTTCAAGACTTATCAAATGATGTCTTTTGGAGTGTTTTCTATTCGGTTAACCCTTTACCCAACGCAGACGATATCAAAATTTATTATTTTAAATATAACTTTTTAAATTTCTCAAAAAATTTCAACAAAACCATATCATGTGACCCCCTCATTGGAACGAGCTCAATGAGCTCATTCCAATGAGGTGTCACATGATATAGTTTTGTTGAAATATTTTGAAAAATTTAATTTTTTCAACTGCTCAATTTGCATAATTACGCGGACGGATGCGGGCGATTCGTTAGGTAAAGGGTTAAATAATAATAATAACTGAATGTTAATTTAAAAATTAAAAAATCTCCGTGGATTATTGTTTTTCATCATAAGTGGGAGGAGCTAGAATATATGATCTGTAAAATGTGGGTCATTGCCCCGACCCATCCGTTTCCTCCGCCATTGGCGCAGAGTGTAATTTATGTACGTAGTTTTCCTAACACACAAGTATTTTTTTCAATGGCGAAAACAGTTGAAGGAAAGGTTCGTGGGAGACAGATTGCAATTTCCACAAATTTGACGACATTGACCGTCAAAAACTAAATTGCTTTCTGAAAGCATCACCTGAAATCACTCTGGTGGTTCAGTATTGTTCTTTTCAGTAGCACTTTTCACCCGTTTTGGTTTTAATCAAATATTTTCTTGTTTGTCGAAGCCAGACGAGCTCTGACAATCAAGTTCATAATTGACTGAATTCCCATTTGCAATGTGGATACAGTTTGCTGTTTCAAACATTGGTGTTTAGACGTCAAGGTGAATAAAATAAACATGCTCATCAAATATGGCATAATAAGTGAGACTCGCAACTTACTTCGTGAAATATCTTCAAATCTCCATAAAAAACCCAACGTAACACCCGTGAGCTCAAGCGCTTAATCTACCAGTCAAATTCTGTAAGGAATTGGAAGCTGTTGCGAGCTAGAACCAACCTACCCCTTAAATAGTCCTCGCTTATGTTTAGATTCAATAATCTGGAATATTCCAGTTGGTCGGAAATGCGAACCCGTTTTCGCTTTTCCGACCAACTGAAATATTCCACCCAGGTGAACTGACCGAATCTAGACATATGCCACAAACATTAATTTTCTTGAGTAAACGCAAGAAATGTTTCTCAATCGAGACTTGATTTGTCAGAATCTTTAATGGAGATACTAAATAATTATGATTGGTGACTCACAGCAGCTGAAGTTTTATAAGTACATAGTATAATTCAGACAATTTTTTAGTAACTTGGTCTTTTAAATATGAATTAAGTACTTACTGATTTGAATATCTATAATTACAGCACGAAAGAATATCTGTTTATCTATGTGAGTAAATGAAGGTCACATGTATTCAAAGGCCTGTCCTCTCGATAGAAGTTGAGTAACTCCATTAACTCTCTCGAAAAGTTTAATTTCTCCGTTTCGTTTTCGTCGAAGACACGTGTATGGTTGCTGATGTAGGACATCCAAAACGATTATTTTATCTCGAGATCTCGACATATTACCATGAGGTCTCGAAATCTGCTTCTTGAGATCTCGAGATCCGTATCTCGAGACCTCGACATAATATGTCTAGATCTCGACATATTATCTCGAGATCTCGACATAATATCTCGAGATCTCGGCATAATATTTCGAGATCTCGAGATAAAATGATCTTTTTCGATGTCTTAGGTCAGTCACCATACACGTGCGCAGTTCTGGAAAAAATTAAAATTGGTGGTAAGTTCATTTTTGGTAATTAATGGTCGTCTGATTTGCGCGTTTTCGAAAACACTTTACAATTAGCGCCTCTAACATTTTTTCTCAGCATGCCAAAATTTAAGGTCAATAGAGGAATGAATACCAATACGAACGATATGATCAGGTATACGAACCAATATGATTAGGAGTAAATGAAATGGAATTTCGGTGGATACGTTTCAAAGTTTTTTCTCTCTGGCAAAACCTTGTTAGATCGGTACACCTTGAACATTTTTGCCCATCCACTTCTACTGAGCTTCGCCACTTCTGTACTTAGTACGTTGCACCACTATTGGCGAGTGGCGTGAAGTGGCTTACTGCCTCAAATTTTTTTCGAGCGTCTTATCTTTCAGAGAACCGACACTCTATCGTATGTATCCCACCAAACACAGTCTAATTGGGGGATAAATATTGTTCCTTGAGTGCAAGAAGGCTCCAACTGTCCATTAGGGCGAGTGGGGTGAAGTGACTTGCTGCCTCAAATTTGGTTCGAGTGGGCCACTTTCAGGAGAACGAAATACTGTCCTCTGTATCCCACTAAATACCATCCGATTAGGGCCTGAATATTGTCCCTTGAGTGTCACAAGGCGCCATCTGCAATACTAAGGCATTGCAGATGCCGCCTCTCTGCACTCAAGAGTGACGGTAATCATGATGTTAGAGCCTGTGTTGTGGTAAATGTCGAAACCAAATACAGAACGTCAATAAGAAACATTTGATTCGTGACCACACACGTAATATCCTACTCATCTTCAACAATTAAACCTTTTTATACCACAACAGAACTGTAGAAAACGATCAAGTGAGAAGATAAATCGTCGTTTTTTTACCTGAAAAGATAAGTACCAGATGGAAATATTATCCACATTATATGAACCGCATCACAGACTGCGTGTATTGATAATATAAAACTTAATAAGTAGGTTCCGGTCATTACAGATGGATGATTAGTAATCTCACAGATTGTATCTGTGAGATTACTAATGCGTTCACAAGGTAACGCATTAGTAATCGTTACCTTGTGAACGCATAGCTTACCTACAGTACGTGGAGAGTGGATTGTAACTAAATCACCCGCAAAGTGGAATTATCACCCAAGCTATAACTTTCAAATTTTGTATATATCGACAAAAAACACAAGCAATGTTTCAGTTAATGGACCTCCGGGTTTAACCCGGAGGTCCATTGGCTGAAACTTTGCTGGTGTTGGTTATGCTTTGCAAAAAAATTGCAATTATTTCACGCGTGGAATCTCCACTCTGTGGGTGATTAAGTGATAATACACTCTCCACGTACTGTACAGTAGTATATGTAATGGGTGTCGTACAAAAGTCCCAGTACACATAAATCCCCAACCACAAATGTCCCAACCACTGCATCCCCAAGTTGCCATGTTGTCAATTAATCCCAATTAACAATTTCACACCGACCTGAAAAGCTTAATTCCAAGGTGTAAGCCACCCATTATTGAAAGGATTAACAGGAAATCATGTCCTAGGTAATTTTGTGTTCATTTTCTATCAGTTAACACAAGAGTTGGTACTATTTTTTATTTTCGTCGCTCACTCGAAATTTTCATTACCGTCAACCTCGGTATATCGATTATGTTGAAAATTAGCCGGTATCCACTCGGTATCATATAAAATACCGAGTTTCGGTAAAATTCCGATTTACCAAGCAGCCCTATCTCCAACCACGAAAAACCCTACTACACAAATAAGCCCTAACAACAAATGCTCCGACCACGAAGGCCTCATTACTACGTTACGGTCGCTATGGTCTGGTCATGTTCCACGCGTGGGCAATATTTCTACGGACGCAATAATATTAGATTCCAAACACTAATTATAGGAATAATTATCAAAAATTTAATGAACGAAGCACCGGGTTGTACCCGGTGCTTCATTAATCAAAAGTTTGATGCTGAGGATTTTTGTTACCTTGTGAACGCATGCGTGGACATCACTGCTCACACGTGGATTACGACCAGTCCACGGCGACTGTACTGTACCACTAAATCACAAAGACAGTTTTATAGTTGAAAAAAAAGAGCAAACATTAAATAGAGAAAGTGAATTTGCTGTGTTGAATAATAGTTCATGAAATGAAATTTAAACCGAAATGTGTGATGGGTATTGTGGGATAATAAATTTTGTGCAGTTGAACTTTTGTGTTGGAGATGTGTGAAGTGGAGCTCTTATCTAGTTGGGAGTTTATGCAGCTGGGTGTTTGTGATGAAGTTTTTGTGTATTTAGGTTTTTGTGTCATTAGGAGTTAGTGTACTTGGGCTTTTGTGATGAGGATTTCGTATGTCGGTGCTTTTATGCAGATGGGGTTATATAGTTGGACTTTTGTTATTTGGAATTCTTGTGTAGTTTAGATTTTGTGTAGTAAGGCTTTTGTGATTGTGGTTTTATGTTGAGAAGAAGAATTTTTATGTTGTTGAGATTCTGTGTAGCTGGGAGGGGTGGGGTAGGGGGGGGGGTGTACCCAGATTTTACGTAGCGTGACTTTTGTGCAGTTGGGACTTTTTGCAGTGGAAGGTGGGCTTTTTAGCACATCATTCATATTATGTTGTACGATAATATGTCTTGTTTTTCATTCATTTACCCTTTAAAAAATGAGTTCTGGAATAGCAGAATACTTTGTATTATTAACAAAAGAAAGTTTGAGGCTATTTTGTATTTGTGAAGACACTATGTAATAAATCGTCCTACGTTCACAAAGAGATAAATTAACCCCTTGCATGCTGCTGGCGGATATTCCTGCCCAGGACAGGATTTCTCTTGCCTCTGACATATGTGTATGATGGACACATTTAATCAAATTATCTCCCTGTAAATTAAATGAATTTTTTTTACCATTGTTTCCTTGTGTTAAATTTGGATAATTTTTTCCTCAAAACTAGTCATGGCTGCTTCACAAGAGCCATGACTAGATATGATGAAAAATATCTTGAAAATACTCAGCGGGTTGAGAGTAAATACTGATCTTCCATACCACCGCGAATGTTTTATTGTGTCGTCTTATCGGTAAAACTTGTATTTTGATTGGTAATTTGCACTGATAAATTTGGGGTACGTCCTCTTAATTTGCTCAACTTTCAAACTTTTATTGAAAATAATTGCACATTTTCACCTCACATTTCTCACAATATTCCTTTGATGAACTGGAAGGGCAAATACATAAACACGAGACTGGCTATTCTCCCAGGTAAACGATAATAATATATACAGTTGAAGGTTTTCTATTCCGTATCGAATAAATCACTTTTTTGAATGTCTGTGAACATTTTAAACTTCCATTCTGTACTTGAAATCTTCGATTTCTCTTGTGTTAGTTAACTGAACAAATAATAGACATGGAGTAACACTTTTGGCAATTACCATATTTCGGTAATTCGCTTAGCATATATGTGTATAAATAGAGACTTCTTGCACGTTTCTGGTACAAATATTTTCAATAAACTCATTGAGCTTGTGTTTCGATCGAATAGATCTACTTAGCTGATTGTATCTACAGGCCGATTATGTCCGAAGTACGTAGTCCACGAGCTATTGGACTGTTGACCCTTAAAAATCTTTTTAAGAGTATGTTCCATCAAATTTAGGCATGGCTGCTGTAAAGCAGCCATGACTAAATTTGATGAAACCTTCAATACAATTTAATTTAAAAAATGACTGAACAAAAGGTTGACAATTTACTGGAGAAAATTTGGTTAAAATTACTTCAATTGTTATTATTCTAGGGGCAAGATCTTTTCTGGCCCGGGTAGCATTCAAGAAGTTAATTGCATGTCTGTGGCCAAAAGGTTTGTAGGTGTTTTCGAAATCAGAATTTTATCCCGATTCTGTAAATCCATTTCCTAATTGCCACAGCCTCTGCGTTGTGAGTAAAACATGCAGTTTTTTGCTTGTGTTCCATAACAGTTTGACTAAAGGCGAAAACTAGTGTTTTTATTTTATACATTCAGTTAACAAGGGTCTAACCAGACAAGTATGATACCAAATTAAATGTAATGGGGAGACAAATACATACATATATAGTTGCCAAAAAAGACTCAAGTGTAACTGGTAAAAGAGATATTTTCCTTAAATAACCGTCCCCAAATTTGTTTAGCTTCATACATTATTTCCTAGAAAATGTCCATTTCTGTTTAGATTTTTAAAATAAACCCTACTTATTTGTTCCAGTAATTTCTCCTGAAAGTTACCAAAACTGCGTTCCGATTTTGTTTTTTATTACATTTATGCTAACCTTTATCCTAAAATGCGAAAATGTGAAAACTCATTTTAATCATTTCAAAGTTTTTCATACTCGTTTTTTTTTAAAGATTTTAAATGATCTTATTATGTTCACACATAATTACTAACGTATGAGCAAATAACATTGGGCTTTGGTTTAGTTTACTGATACGAACTTAGGGTAGTTCAGAAAAGCAAGTATTGTTTTCATGTTCTGCTTTTTTGATCGTCCAATAACCAGCGTTCATGCTGGCTCGAAACTGTGTGGTGGCAAATTTTTAGTCATTCTGGATACTTTAGTGCCAAGCAAAGTGCTTTGGAAATGTTTTCCAAATGCCATAACTATAGCCTGATGTGGAGATAGATACTGTTACAATCTGACAAAATGTGTCGTCATCACTTTCGAAGAAAGTAAAGGAAATCACACGCGATCCGCACTCAAATGGAAAATTGGTGATTTCGAAATTTCCGAAGTAGAGGCTGTTATTCCTCTGGAAATCCCTTTCCACAAGTTCTGGTTTAGAAAACATCTCACGGAACGAGGATATACCAGAGGTGGTTTTGTACTAAAACGGAAGAAGAAGAAGAAGAATCAATTTGTACGAACATTCAAAACACCTTCCTTATGCTTGCCAAAGCAGGTATGTATGCCACTGGAATCACTCCCTGTAGTAATATAAAGCTATACAACTCTAAAGTCACTAGTTGGGGCTTGGGAGCGCGGTGGCTCAGTGGTAGACTGTCGGACTTCGATGCTAGAGGTCCCGAGTTCGAACCCCGTCCGGGACTACCCCCGTTGTTTCCTTGGGCAAGGCACTTTATCCCGGTTGTCTACATTGGGGCACGACGACGCCGTGTACTAAGTTGTATTGCACGTCTTCAACTGCTGTAACTCTGTTTGAGCGGAGCTTGAACAGAGTTAGAATGTTGAGGAGCTGACAGTTGTTCGTCTCTCCGGGCATAAGTATGTGACCTTAAACACCAATAAATAAATAATAAATAAATAATAGTAGGGGCTTATATGGGTCCGAATTGTTGTGGGTCCTGAACAGCACTGAACATAGTTCATAGATTATGTTTGAAATCGATTCAAGGACTTGGTGTTAGAGCCAACACACTTATAGTTCAAGGACTTGTTGGTCTGGGTAATTTACTCTCCCTGATTGAAAACGTAAACTGTCACTGTTGGGTTCATTGTGTAATCTAACGGAAACTAAGGTTGCAAAACGAATTGTTTCTTATGAGGTTGCATGAATGGATTTTCGCGAACTCCCGCCTGTTATATTGCGGATGTATTTTCTGTTGTAGAAAAGTACAACCTTGAACAATACATTCTCGAGTATGCCCAGAATAGTGTATTTCCACCAAACCTCCATGGAGGGCAATTTGTAAATTTGAAATTGCATATCAAAGAAAATCAGACTGGGTTCAAGAAGTAACGGCTGACAGCCTCCTGTCAGTGTTAATTCGCATCCAGAAATCTCTCAGAATGTCTGATCTGTGGAAATCATGCAGACAATTTCCCGTTGACAAAGGCGCTTTCAATCTGGTCGCTAAACTAATTGGACAAACTCCAATTTCTTCAGCCGGTACGTGCCCCCAGAGTATGATGGAAAGATGTCCGACATCGTTCGCGACTGCTGCTACCTGAACCAACTCAGAAATATAATGGGTTACTCTAGCCTGGATACATTTGGTACACAATGTTTTCACATTTTAGACCAACTTCATCCAGATGATTACTTTTTAGTTTACCTCGGCTACATACCCGATACAATACTCAATGTCAGTGAAGACCGGTTAACATTTTGCACTTCTTTGTTAAGAAGACTTTTCGACTTTGGGAAAAATATTACATTGTCATTGTGCAAGCCTGAATAGGTAGTTTCCCCAGAACGTAATTGCTACAGCTCTACAAGGTGCATATCATTACCAGGTGTACCCACGCACCGATACAAGTTAAGCACCCGAATTGAGAGTACACCGACACTTTTATTTTCAGTTTTATTGGCCATCTTTTCTCTTTTTTCCTTCTTTTTCTAAAATATATATAGTGTAAAGGATATACTTTGTCACTTGTTTGTATTGCCCGTATTTGTTTCGTGTTTGTTATGCAATTAATTCAGCTTTTCGAATCGGGGGAAATAAGGGTACATATACTATTCAAAAAGGTAGGGGATATTTGATAAAAGTGAGATATATGAAGAAATATATTTATATTTTCATCAAAAAGACAGTTGAGGCATTACACTGCGACATCTGGTGAATGATTTCAATGTCAGTTGGGTTTTTGACAAGCACACATTCCACGCACTGAGCTGTAGAAGACATGGACGGCCAGTCAGAAAATTTACCACATTCAGTCTAAGACCCCAATACCTTGTAAATCCTCCTCGGTTCGCGAGACAAGCGCGGATCCGACGTGGCATACTCCTCACCAAACGTCAAATATCAGCTTGGCTGATGTTATTCATTCTCCCTGTAGTGTAGCGGCGAGTTCCTGGACATTTGTAGTGGGCTGTTTGCGTTGTCATAGGCGCCTGCTAAGCATATCCCAGACGTGCACGATTGGTGAAAGGTCTGGACTTAGTGCTGGCCAAGGCTGGGGGAACTCTGTGGCGACACGGATCCTGTGTGGTCTTGCATTGTCACGTGCACGATTGGTGAAAGGTCTGGACTTAGTGCTGGCCAAGGCTGGTGGAACTCTGTAGCGACACGGATCCTGTGTGGTCTTGCATTGTCATCTCGGAAAATGAATCGACGGCCGTGACGTAGGGCAAATGGCACAACATGAGCTGCTAACATGTTGTCACGGCAGTACTGTCCTGTGACACGCCCTTGGATGACATGTAGTGCTGTTCTGCTTGTCATGGTTATGCCTCCCCACACCATAACCGATCCACCACCAAAACGATCGTGCTGCCTAACGGTTACGTCATGGTATCGTTCGTTCCGCCGCCGCCACACTCTGTTTCTCCTGTAGTGGAAGTCGAGAGTGAACCTCGGTTCATCGGAAAACATGACGTTGCTCCACAGACGATTGTCCCAGCGCTGTCGTGCTCCACACCAATTACACCTTACTGCGATGTGACGTTCAGTCAAATGTGGAATTATTCGAGGTCGTCGAGCGTATAAATTCCAGCTGTGTAGACGATTTCGCACAGTCTGGCCACAGACTCGCACATCTGACGTTCGGTGCAGCTGCTGTCCAATTTCTGAGGCACTTTGATGGCGGTTACGTAATGCTGTGGTTCGGATGGAACGATTCTGGTTAGCAGTTGTCGCCCTTGGACGACCTGACCGACGTCTGTCATCAACATTGCCTGTCTGCTGGTAGTGTGACCACAACCTGCTAATCAACGATGGAGTAACGTTGAGAATTAGAGCCACTGAAGTCTGTTTGTTGCAGCTTGAACACTGCCAATGACACTATTCATTAAACGAATGTGGATATTATACGCAACTGGACCATTCACTAATTATCGCCACGCTTTTCTAAAACGAATGATTATTTAATTAACATAACCGATTATGCCTCCACACCGAGGCTGAGACTTTCGACCCGATCGCGATTGGGTGGCGATCAGCTTGAAAATCTATGTCCGCTTCCCTTCCCACACCACTGAAGAATCCCATCTGTGGAATAAGACATTCGGGAATTTTGAATCACAGATGCTATTTTCTTTTCTAAGAGCAAAAGTCCGAAGAGAGTTCGTATTGTAGCTCTGCCGTGACTGCCGTGATGGACTAACCTGCATTCAAAATAAACAACGACGCTAATTTCCCGAATGCAAGAAGATAAAACCAACCAACATAAACAATCTACTGCTTCCAACGAACGATTATGCTTCAACAAGAGGACCGAAACAAATACAGCAAAAAGAAAGAAAAAAACTAAATATCAATCAGAGGTGTTTCCGACGAAAAAGATGCCTTGACTGATCGATTGTGAACAATTAAACAAAATATGTGATTGTATTCTATGAACAATGTAACTATATCAGATGATAGCTTGAATTTACGGATTTTTTTTTTAAAAGTGTGTATATTTTTGTAATCTTTCTCACTCAGGCTAAATATAAAGTGTAAAGATAGGTAGATGACAGATCACGGAAACCGATTTGGCACTTAAACAGACCAGCAATAATTCATAAGCTGCTAATTAAGCATACAATGTAATGGCCCTAATGTGCGCGTTTACAGAACGTCATATGAGCTGTCTGATGACGAATTCAAAGGAAGAGAGATCAGTTGTCTCGTGCAGGCATCATCTATGTAATTATGGCCAGTTTATAGTTAATTGTTGTAAAAACAGTACGTCGCACATGTTCTGGATACACACCCAAATTACGTATCTGGCCTGTCACCGAATGTCAGGATATACTGGAAATGCGAGGCTTACTATGAAACTTAAAAGCGAATAATAAATCAAGATAGATCTAAGCGGTCAAGTTGAAGAGAAGCAGTTAAAATGAGAATTAATCCTTGCGTTCTTAAAACATTCTGGACTTTCCCGAAAATTGCATTCCAGTCTGAAGGTGTGTACGCCTGCGGGTCGTAGGCGAGGAGCCGGGGATGTCCTATGCTACCGGTTAGAGAAGGTGCCGCATCGGTACGAAAGTAAAGGCACGTTGCAGTGTGGGAGGGCCACGGAGCTCATATTTAGAGTGGGAACAGTCGCGAGCCAAGTCGGTGGCCATATACGAGTGTAGGAGCAGATGTAGCTCACGAGCTTGGTATTTTGGTAAACGGTATTACCTGTTGTATAGGGCAAGCCATTCGTATGCAGAGTAGGCTTTGCCTGTATGAACATTATCTGAGTAAATGGAGGGGAGCACTTAACCCCCAAAGTGGCGACTGCTTGAGTGAAAAGTGTCCAGTCACGTGACAATGCGTGTAAGTTACACATTACTATATTTTTCGAAATGTATTAAAATTGTTCATTTCAGTAAACCCCTGTTGATTTATGTTTTTTGAGAAGTCATTGACCCCATCATAATAAGAACCACACAAACATAACGAAACGGGCGGGTTCGTCACGGTGAAACATACGTTCACGTACGGATTCAGGCGACACTCCTTAAGGTTTGGCTGAATACGCGGCTTGAATCGATTTCCTCCAGCAGCGACAAAGCCCGGTTTCCGACACAGATGCAAAATATGCTCATGTTGTCGTATTAACTATCCGATCTTTTATCTGACAGTGCAATCCCAAAGACCTCAAACCACTGATCCTACACTCATGATCCTCGACAGACTATCACCACATAGGAAGTATTCTTAAACACATGTATGGGGATATTGGGAACCTGCAGTCATACCTCAGTGTGGGTTGTCCTCGTGGCCCAGGTCATAAGATCAAAGACGAACTGACATGCCTCGGTCTATGTATCCAGTGTAGTGACAATGGGTGGCGCCTAGATGAATTGGAGATCTGACTGGTTATTCTAATACCTGGGACAAGCAAGAGAAGGGGTAGATACAGAGACAGAGATAGCTAGGAGTAACCAGGCATCAGAAATAGACAGACAAGACAAAATAGGACCCACCCTAGTTGTAAAATAACTCGAAAACGACGATTCAGCAAAAATTCTACTCTTGAATATTATCCCCCTTTTAAGACCTGATAGTACTACGCCCTACCAAGACAGGGATGAAAGAAAACGATTCTTGAAGTTTGGGTGAAGGGTTCGGGGTCTATTGGGGTATTTTGTAGGTTGTTGTCGGGTCATTTCATTTTTCCCCGTTAATTAGATAGACTCCCATAAAACTGAACATATGCACAGAACACATCTTCATTGTATTGGAGGTTTTTTGGTTTCATAGTAAATCATATGAACCAAGATGATGGCGTCCTGTAAACAAAATGGATGACAGAAACAAGTGGTGTCTCCTTAAAACGATGAGCTGCACACGCGCGCTTATACGGCACACCACCACCGTAATGGCTGCAAATGACATCACAGCATGGCTCACGCGGTCTATCAGAATAAACCAACCTGACTTCACTGATCACGACACGTATGTCATCCCTTCCTAGGGTCCAGCAAAGCTGGGCTTAGAATACAGTATACTGCCGGTGGCCATCAACTATTGGCTACGTAGTGGATTTTTATGTACACTTTTGCAAGTTATGCCACTTTCCAATCTAATCAATTCAATACTCTTATCGAAAGCCGTTTTCAAAACATGGGTGGGGGGGGGGGGGGTCTATCGTGGGTCTGCTATCATCATTCCATTGTAGCCATCTTGTAATTGGCTCCCTAACGTATTTCTACAAAACCTTTTCAAGGCATAACCATTTTCATTTTAATCGGCATTCGTGAATAATGAACACAACACCTTCAAACCTTGGGTTGGGGACAATACTCCCCGTATCCCTATTCTGCTCCTATACTATGGCGGCCATCTTGGATTTGACCGCCTAGTGCGGGGTATACTCCTTTCATTATATTTTGCACTCTCGAATTATCAAAAACAAAACACATTCAAACCTTTGGTCGGAAACAATGGTCACGGGACCCCAATTTGGTTTCTACTATGAACAACAATAACAAAGAATACTTGCAGTTAAGTCTAATTAAATGTTATCTGCCCTTTCAGCAGACGAGTGAGATGACACTTGACTAGAAACACTCCGTCTTAAACATCTTTCTATCCTATGTTCAAACCACCAGTAAGACCACCTGCTGAGCCACACTGATTCTAGGGTGTAGCGAAGCTGGATTTACAGGGAGTGGCAACCCCTCCCCCAATAGTTTTTTCCAGTGGGGGAACCTTTGTGTGATTTGTCTTAGATCTCGATTCGTTCTTGCTAGTAATCATGTACTTTCCTCCTTCGAAACTAGATTTAATGCTTGGATTTATGTCACACAGACAGGAAATTGTGCAAATGGATGCCCGTGGTACCCGATTCGGGTAGCTGGGGGCCAAGCATGACAAATTTGGAGTTCGGTACGTATTGATTAAATAAGGTCTTAAATTTTTAACAATAATCACAACTGACTAATATTCCAACTACATCATCAAGGCATGCCTTCGACGAAGGCATGCCTTGGTGATGGAGATAGAATATTTTATCAGAAGGGACTTCAGCCATCACAGTCGTGACAAAGATATACACCCCACTCCAACCCAATCGGACATCTTCGCGACTTTTCTGCAATTTATGCGAATAGACTCAATTTTAGGCTTCTAATGGGTAATTTATGTATAACAGAAAATCGTGACTTAGCAATTGATATTACAACCACCGTGATTGAAAGGCTAACAGGTGATGGCCAGGAAGTGGTGCATGTAATTAGGGATGTAATGTTGATTTATTGAAACTAATTTCCTGTAAGAAATTAAGCATGTACCCTACTGGAAACTGCATCAAGTATTTAATTAGACACATGTTAGTGATTTATAAGTGTAGTTTCCTTGTGAAAGTTTCTATTAAATACACTGACTACTTGGTTAAATGTACTTGGTGAGCAAATTTGTTTGTTTTTTTTTCTCTCCGGTCATTGGAGAATGAATTCGCTTTCCACTATTTTTACTTTTTACACTGGTAAAGATATTTCAATACATACCCAGTGTTGCAATTTCTTCTGCGGAAAGTAATTTGCGTGTGCTGGTGAAGTTGGTGTGAACTGTACGTGATGAGTCGAGTCGTCTGGTGTTTTGTATATCGCGTTGGCGATAAAAAATTGATGATACTTCAATTTGTCAGATTCGAACAGTGGGCTAATTGAGGCCATGTGCAGAATTATTTTTTCAGAGCAGTGGGGGTGGGGGGGGGGGGGGAGAAGGGGGAAGAAAATATTTTGTTTCTACAACATAATATCTTGCCCCACAACAAATTACCTTGCTTCCAAAACATAATATCTTGTTTCCACAAGAAAAATATTTTGTTCCTATAACAAAAATATCTTATTTTCACAACATAGTATCTTACGTCTTTAGCATAGCATATTGTTTCTACAACATTATAACTTGTCCATACAAAATAATGTCTTGTTCTCACAAGAAACATATCTCGTTCCTACAACATAGTATTTTGTTCCCACAACATAATATCTTCTTCCTACAATATATACTACTCAAAGTTTGCTGAGTACCCAGGATATCCAACTACCTGTTTTACGTTTTAGTTGAAATATTGTTATGAAAAGTGTATATATCTTTTATTTAATTATATCTTTAATGATTTAAGTACAGAAATTAAGATTTTATTTGTGTTTGACATTATTTTTTAGCTTTTGAATACGATAACCATGGAAAATGGATATTATTGGTAAAAGAGGAAATTTTTCAATTTGCCAAAACGCTGACGGAGCGAACTCGTACGGGTTCAGTATCGAGTATGAGACCCATTACTGTTAATTACAGCTTGACAACGCCTTCTCATGATCCCAGTCAGGTTCCTGGTGGTCCGTTGTGGGATGTTGTTCCATTCTTGGACCAGCATGGCACCAAGCTCCTGGACACTTCTTGGCTGGACTGGATGGGCTGAAATTGAAAGCTGCAACTCATTCCAGACATGTTCGATTGGATTGAGGTCAGAGGATCTTGCTGGCCAGTCCATACGCTCAATCTCCTCTCTCTCTGTCGGTGTTCCCCGACAGCATGGGCAACATGAGGACTGGCATTATCGTCCATCAGAATGAATCTTTCGCCCACTGCACCTGTATATAATCTGACGTGGACATCCAGGATCTCATCAATATACCGCTGTGTAGTCAATGTGCCACGTTCAAAGACACAGAGCTCTATACGTCCATCCCTGCCGATGCCGCCCAGACCATGATTGACCCTCCACCATAGCGGTCATGCTCAGCAATGTTGGCTGCATGGAATCGCTCTTCTGGTCTTCTCCATACCCCAGAACGCCTATCTGTTTGGTCTAGGCAGTACCGTGACTCATCTGTAAAAAGGACAGGTCGCCAATCTTCTCTGGTCCATCCAACGTGGGCCATGACCCATTCATATCGTGCCTAACGGTGGTTCTTCTACAGCGGAATGCGAGTACATGGTCTTCTCGATCGGAGACCACCTTCGTGCAACCTTGCCCGGATAGTCTGCGTCGACACATTTACCCAGCATGTATTCTGAAGGTCACTGCGAAGCTGCGTTGCTGTGGCAAAGCTGTTCCTACGGGCCTGAATGATCAAAAACCGGTCTTCAGCTGCAGATGTTGCCTTGTCTCTGCCACCACCATGCCGTCTTACTGGTGTGTCATACTACTGAAATCTTGCCCAGAATCTGGTGATCACCGTATGGTGCACACCAAGGGCTTCACCAACCTGATGATGGGTAGCCCCTTACTCTGCCATCCATACAGCACGCCACATTCCTGCTTCAGACAAATGTATTCTTACATTTGCATTTGCCATATTCAATTATTAAATCACAAGGGTTTGTGTTGAAATGAAGATTGAATACCCTACACATGTCATGTACATGTAGACAGTACACGAAAACATCATGAAAATCAAGGGGTACATGCTTTCCATGGCTGTCACTGTCACGAAAAGTCTGTCTGTCAAGAGAGCTAATATAAACACTGGGAACCATCTCAATACATTTCGCAATCATATCCACCAAAAATATCGCAAATATGTCACAAGCAAATTTCACAATGATGTGTCAAATATTTGGTGCTTAGCAAACTTTGAGTTGTATATAATATCCTGTTCCTAAAGATAATGTCTCGTTCCTGATACATAATATCTAAAAGAAAAAAGTTTCTTGTTCCCACGGGGGAATGGGAGTGGGGTCAGGCAAACATTACAGACCCGTAGCTGAAAAAGATTTTTTTCCGCACTCTGACCACCCACCACCCTCAAATGTGCAAATATTTTTTCCTCCAATATTTTAGACACCCCTCACCCCCAATATAATTTGACAGTAACCATTGTAGAAGAAAGGTCTTCGCGTACTAATTTCATTTTAATTCACTATCCATTAAAGTAAGGTGCACATGCTCTCAAATTGTGTATTTTAGCCATAACCAAACCCAACAAATTAAAAATGCAAGAACAATGTCACCAATACAGCTGTAAAAGGTTTGCAAATCACAGTCCAGTGTACAGAGATTCCCCTGCAGGTTACCCATCAATCGAATGGACTAATCTGAGAAATAATACACTCCCCCACCTCCTACGCCCCCTCCCCCCCCCCCAAAAAATAACCCTGATTTAAATACAAAATTAATGTTTATTGCACTTTTAATATTCATTTCAATCACACCAAAATACAATATAAAACACTTAACCCTTTACCTAACGTAACGGCCAAAATCGGCCAGCGCTATTCTCAAAAATCGCCAATTAATTTTCACTATTTTTTTAATTTTTTGTCTCAAAAACATAGGTTATGACCCCTCGTTGGAACGAGCTCGTCGAGCTCGTTCCAACGAGGTGTCATAACCTATGTTTTTGAGACAAAAAATGAAAAAAATTAGTTATTCAAGAATTTTTTTTGCATGTGTCGTCTGCTTTTCACGTTAGGTAAAGGGTTAAAGTCAAAACAAAATTAGGTAACAAACTAAGACAACAGTGAAATACATAAAACATAAACTTCAAAAAGCATACATACACAAAACATATATAAATATATATAATACACAAACGCAATACAGATAAATAAAAACATAAATACTTTACAACAGTTAACTCTATTATGCTAACCTTAAAAGAAGCTCGTTCCAATGAGGGTCCTAAGCTATGGTTTGAAAGAAAAACATTTTTTTCGGAAACATAATTGGTACTTTTGTCGGTGTCTTCCCAAAAAAGAAATACATAAAACACAAACTTCAAAAAGTATACAAACACAAAACAAATATAAAAATACATGATGCACAAACACAATACAGATACATAAAAACAGTTAACTCTATTTTCTGCCAATCTTGAAAGATAACCCCCTGTCAGGACACCTGAGGCCCCGTAAGGCCTGGGCTGACGTGGGTTATTTAGTCCCGTTGATGAAATTGCGGGAAAATTAGACCGACGTGGAGAGTCGGAATCCTAGTGCCGCGAACTCGGCGCTGGGAGCTGAGTTCGACCGGCGCTGTGATTTCGTTTCTCTTCTGCCATATTGGCCTAAGATAGGTTCGATGTCCGTTAGGTGTGATTCCTAATCACTTCAGGCTGTGTAATGGAAAGAATGATTTAAAGTAACAACGATTCTTTTATTTACACATAAAAATAAAGCCGTTTCAATATTTCAACAATCAACAATTCGATTCTTTTCACAGAAAATGGGTTGCTAAGGTTAAATAATTCTCAACAATTATATCGTCATTCTATAGCCCTGTACTGGCACTATAGTCTACACACTGGAAATGTTACTACCGTGAGCTCGCCATAAGAGCTTCATAGATCTGAAATTATATTACGAAGAGCTCGCCATAAGAGCTTCACAAATCTGAAATGTTATTACCCTGAGCTCGCCATAAGAGCTTCACCCACTTAGGCTAAAATGTCAACGTCTGCGCTTAACTGTACCTCTGGCTGTCGGAGGGTTCCGACCAGCAATGTTTGTCATCTATAAAGCCACCGTACTTCTGATTTGGGTCAGATATTGTCTACTCATATCTTATGTTCCTTTTGAAAGTCCTCCGTGAAAGACCTATTGAAATGTTCACTGTTCCTGGTTGAATTCACGATTCAGAAATGCCCCTTTTTGTGCTAGGGCGAAATTGTCACTCACACCGATCTCCAGTCGGTATTACGATGCTTCGACAGCAAAACAAACTACTCCCAACGCAATCAGTCTGACGCTTCAAAGGGTTAATACGCACAATACAATTAACCTACACTTCTGACTATTGCAGGCTGATACCTGCTACTCGACAGTCTAAACTTTAACATTTGACCTTGGGTTTTCCTTCTCAACGAATTTGGCACTGTAGCCGCCTACCAACCTTAAGCTAAATCAATCGTGGAATGCCCTGTCTGGCGATTCCAGCCGTTTCAGGGTCCTGTGATCGAAGGTACCCCTATGCCAGGAAACAGAGTCCGCCTGCCCTGGACTTCAACAACGTGTGTGTGACCCCAAGTGTGTGTCTAATGCTCTGCTCTTCAAGGTATATATACTTTTTACCCTAAACTGTCAGGTGGACAGACGCTCATCTGTCCATCTGCCAAAACGGTGGGAAATGACGTATATCGAGGCAGAATCAATACAAGTCATCTCGCGCGTGACTTAACGGTGATTTCACTTGTCGAGAGAACCGATTCGTTCCTGCCACTCATTGCTATACTAATGATCAGGTGACGACACGACAGACATTTCTATCTTTTAAAATCTCGTTTCTCAATTGGCCGTGACGATATCCTGCCACCAACCGATTACGTCTCGTAAGACTCGCGACTACTGTATAACTTAAATGAGATTAGACCTTATCAAACATACCCCTGGGTCCCTGCCCTAAAGCTGGATATACACCACGTGTGTTTTTTCCATGTCCAGCTTCACAGAGAAGTGAAATTCACGTAGGTTTTTCGCCTTGATGCGGAATATCTTTTGAACTTACACTATCTTTATATATGAGGCCCCTTGCCCCTATATTTAGGCTGGCTTTGCTCTGACACCCCCTTCGTCAAGGAAATCAAGAAGCGATTTTTGACTTTGATCCATCATTGGCTTCAGACATTGAAGGCGGTTCTCAACTTCCCTGTAGACTTTTTTGCCTGTTTGGTGGAGCAGCACCGACATTTATGAGGACATTTTTGTTCTCTCAGCATTTTCAATCTTCTTTATTACCTCCACAAACCTGTAGATATTAGGCTGTCTGTGAGGCAATGGTGTATTCGGAAAAATATCATGTTCCAACTTCTCCACAACATAATATCGTGTTCCCACAACATAATATCTTGTTCTCAAAGCATAATTTCTTGTCCTGGAAGATTTGGATTTTTTTTTGTTCTCAAGAGATATTATCTTGTTCCACAACATAATATCATGTTCCCACAACATTTCTTTTTCCCACAAGAAAAAGATTTCTTGCTCCCGCAACATAATATTTTGTGCCCACAACATAATATCTTGTTCCCACAAGAAAAATATCTTGTTCCCATAAGAAAAATACCGTGTTCTTCCAACACAGTATCTTGTTCCATAATATCTTGTCCCACAACACAAGGCATTGTTCCCATAAGATAATATCTTGTTCACACTAGGAAAATAAACAGACCGCCGAAGGTGATATTTTAAAAAAAAATTAAGTTTCATTCACAAGTTTAACCCTTTACCCAACGCAGAGGATATCAAAATTTATTATTTCAAATGTAATTTTTTTAAATTTTTCAAAACATTTCAACAAAACCATATCATGTGACCCCTCATTGGAACGAGCTCAACGAGCTCGTTCCAATGAGGGGTCACATGATATGGTTTTGTTGAAATATTTTGAAAAATCTATTTTTTTCAACTGCTCAATTTGCATAGTACGCGGGCGGATACGGGCGATTCGTTAGGTAAAGGGTTAATTGTGGTATACATATAGAACACAACAAAGATAAATTCCTTGAGACATAGGGTGCTCGTGAAATACTTGAAAAACTCCAACTCGAATCGGTGATTCCTGCCCCCCGTACTCCACCATTGTTGTATGCTGTCTTAATATACGTCAAACAAGGAAAAATATCTTTGCGGCCGTTACCATCTTTAGTGCAATAGGCAGAGCTTCGAAAGTACGGGCGCACCTTTTTCTGACTGACGTATATATACTATTAAAAAATGTAGAGTATATCCAAACTGATGTTGATAGTTTCGGTATTGGATACGCGTGATTGGATACATCAATATGTTACCAAGTTTAGTGTGGATCATGAATGTCACCTGCCCACGAAAACTTCGTGCAGGTTTTTCACACGAGCGCCGCGATTATGTCTGTGAGGTACGTTTTGAAATTTTCATCTGTTCTGGCCGGGCTTTTTCGGAGGTCCATCGTTCTTTTCTTGGTATAGACTCGTTCATCAATAGTTTCTGGTCGAAACGTAACTTTTGAGGTATGCGAAGACTGACACGTGGCGAACGTATACGTGCCGTTGGCATGTTGGAAGCTGACAAAAGAAGCCTGCAGTGGCTCAAATTCTCAACTTACTCAATCGGTGATTAGCAGGTTGTGGTCACGCTACCGTCAGAAGGCAATGTTGATGACAGAAGTCGGCCAGGTCGTCCGAGGGCCACAACTGCTAACAAGGATCGTTTCATCCTAACTACGGCATTACGTAACCACCATCAATGTGCCTGAGAAACTGGACAGCAGCTGCACCTAGCGACAGATGAGCGAATCACTGGTCAGACTATCCGAAATCGCCAACACAGCTGGAATTTGTACGCTCGACGACCTCGAATATTCCACGTTTGACTGAACGTCACATCGCAGTAAGGCGTAATGGGTGTGGAGCACGACAGCGCTAGAACAAGTGTCGGTGGAGCAACGTCATTTTTCCGATGAATCGAGGGTCACTCCACGACAGGCGAAACAGAGTGTGGCGGCGGCAGAACGAACGATACCACGACGTAACCGTTAGGCAGCACGATCGTTTTGGTGGTGATCGGCTATGGTGTGGGGAGGCATAACTATGACAAGTAGAACAGCATTACATGTCATCCAAGAGTGTGTCACAGTGCTATACTACCGTGACAACATGTTAGCAGCTCATGTGGTGTCATATGCGCGACGTCACGGCCGTCGATTCATTTTCCAAGATGACATTGCAAGAGCACACAGGGCCCGTGTCGCTACAGAGTTCCCCCAGGAGCAGAACATCACTACACTGTCTTGGCCAGCACTAAGTCCAGACCTTTCACCAATTGAGCACATCTGGGATATGGTTGGCAGGCGCCTACAGCAACGCCAACAGCCCCCTACCAACGTCGGGGACTCGCCGTTGCACTGCAGGAAGAAAGAAATAGCATTAGTCAAGCTGATATTGGACGTTTGGTGAGGAGTATGCCACGTCGGATCTGCGCTTGTCTCGCGAACCGAGAAGGATTTACAAGGTATAGGTCTTGGACTGAATGTGGTAAGTTCTCTGACTAACCGTCCATGTCTTCTTTAGTTCAGTGCGTGGAATGTGTGCTTGTCAGAAATCCAACTATCGCTGAAATCATTCACCATATGTCACAGTGCAATGCCTCAACTATCTTTTTGATAAAAATATTAATATATTTCTTCATATATTTCACTTTTATCAAATATCGCCTACTCTTTTTGAATAGTATATAAACTGTAGAAACAACTATCACAAATATGATTACGAAAATAGTTTGGCTTGGGTACTGCTACTTCGTAGAATGTCTCCCTACGAAAGAGCAGCAGAAGAGTTAATTTCTATGTAGTGGGGAAAGGCGATTGGGCGTAAAACTTTGAGCGTAAAACTTATAGCGTAATTTTTGTAACACTGAATTTTCCATTGACCGGTCGGTCAATGGAAAATTCAGAGTTAAAAAATTACACAGTGAGTTTTACGCTCAAAGTTTTACGCCCAATCGCCTTCCCTCACTGCTAAAGGAACGTCCGTTCATCATTCATATATCACAGGCGTGCAGACTCTTGTTTGACACACACATATAACAAACAGAGAACGTCCTGCATAAATGCCTGCCATTGGAGGTGGTCTCTAGTTTGTTATAATCTTCTGCCTCGTAAACTGTTAAACTGTTATCGCAGGTGTAATTTTAAAGTTCTTTTCCCACACCAGATGAAAAGCCTGAACGATTTATCATCATTTGTTGGCATACACCATGCAATACTCCCAAGTGAAAACAAATCGGGCTTTGACATAATGAACAATTGTAATTTCGTAATTATTCGCTTATCTGTTAGGTGTGTATGTAGTCAATGGTTCTAATTTGCTTGACTTTTCGTAAGCAGATTGCGAATAATATGGTATCCATTACGTGTCTCATCCAATGATAAAACTGTCTGTTGAGATAATTATTTGTAACGAATATACTTGAAATCTATGCAGGATGACATTGTGAGGGCCCTACGGGAGAGACTACCAAGTTCGATTCGTGTCGAAATCATTACGATGATTCAAATCGATTTGATTCGAGTTGCGCTGGTTCGTAAGCCTTTCAATAATGTTCTCAAAATCCTACCAAGTGTCTTCTCTTGAACTCTTTTTCTATCAGCAGGTCTCTTGTGCACGAGACCTGATGGCAGAAGAAGAATTCTTGGGGAAACCGCTTCCGAAACTACTTTGATTCCGTTTTTGGAACATTCCGCTTTTTGAGAGACTTACTCCAGAACGGTGATCGGCATTGCATACACTATTTGAGTGGCGACTGAGAATATTAATTTTACGGACCGAATCAAATTTGAAGAACGGTGAGATTTCATTAGAGATTCGATTCGAAATTTGTTGCTGGATTCTAAGGATGCACGATCTTCAAAACAGAATACCGGTATCGGTATTCCAAAAAATACTGCGGTGTCAGGACACCTGAGGCCCCGTAAGGCCTGGGCTGACGTGGGGTTATTTAGTCCCGCTGATGAAATTGCGGAAAAATTAGACCAACGTGGAGGGTCGGAATCCAAGCTTCGCGAACTCGGCGCTGGGAGCTGAGTTAGACCGACGCCGTGATTCCTTGTCTGCCAAATTGGCCTGAAATAGGTTCGATTTCCGTTAGGTGAGATTCCTAATCACTTCAGGCTGTGTAATGGAAAGAATGACTTAAAGTAACAACGATTCTTTTATTTACGCATAAAAATAAAGCCGTTTCAATATTTCAACAATCAACAATTCGATTCTTTTCACAGAAAATGGGTTGCTTGGGTTAAATAATTCTCAACAATTATATAGTCATTCTATAGCCCTGTACTGGCACTATAGTCTACACACTGGAAATGTTACCGCCGTGAGCTCGCCATAAGAGCTTCACAAATCTGAAATTATATTACGGAGAGCTCGCCATAAGAGCTTCACAAATCTGAAATGTCATTACCGTGAGCTCGCCATAAGAGCTTCACCCGCTTAGGCCCATATGTCAACGTCTGCGCGTAACTGTACCTCTGGTTGTCGGAGGGTTCCGACCAGCAATGTTTGTCATCTATAAAGCCACCGTACTTCTGATTTGGGCCAGATATTGTCTACTCATACCTTATGTGCCTTTTGAAAGTCCTCCGTGAAAGTCCTATTGAAATGTTCACTGTTCCTGGTTGAATTCACGATTCACAAATGCCCCTTTTTGTGCTAGGGCGAAATTGTCACTGACACCGATCTCCAGTCGGTACTACGATGCTTCGACATCAAAACAAACTACTCCCAACGCAATCAGCCTGACGCTTCAAAGGGTTAATACGCACAATACAATTAACCTACACTTCTGACTATTGCAGGCTGATACCTGCTACTCAACAATCTAAACTTTAACGTTTCACCTTGGGTTTTCCTTCTCAACGAATTTGGCACTGTAGCCTCCTATCAACCTTATGCTAATCAATCGTGGAATGCCCTGTGTGGCGATTCCAGCCGTTTCAGGGTCCTGTGATCGAAGGTACCCCTATGCCAGGAAACAGAGTCCGCCTGCCCTGGACTTCACCAACGTGTGTGTGACCCCAAGTGTGTGTCTAATGCTCTGCTCTTCAAGGTATATATACTTTTTACCGTAAACTGTCAGGTGGACGGACGCTCATCTGTCCATCTGCCAAAACGGTAGGAGATGACGTATATCGAGGCAGAATCAATACAAGTCATCTCGCGCGTGTCTTAACGGTGATTTCACTTGTCGAGAGAACCGATTCGTTCCTGCCACTCATTGCTATACTAATGATCAGGTGACGACACGACAGACATTTCTATCTTTTAGAATCTCGTTTCTCAATTGGCCGTGACGATATCCTGCCACCAACCGATTACGTCTCGTAAGACTCGCGACTACTGCATAACTTAAATGAGATTAGACCTTATCTAACATACCGTTTCTCCCCTGGGTCCCTGCGCTGAAGCTGGATATACACCGCGTGTGTTTTTTCCATGCCCAGCTTCACAGAGAAGTGCAATTCACGTAGGTTTTTCGCCTTGATGCGGAATATCTTTTGAACTTACAATATCTTTATATATGAGGCCCCTTGCCCCTATATTTAGGTTGGCTTTGCTTTGACATGCGGTATACCGGTATATCGAAATCTGTTCAGATATCTGAACATAAGTTCCACAATCGAGACTTGAGGCATCACAGTCCGAACGAATCAGCATGCCTTTACCTTTACCCAACGCAGACGATATCAAAAATTTTTATTTTAAATATTAGTTTTTCCAACAATTTCTACAAAACAATATCATGTGACCCCTCATTGGAACGATCTCAACTAGCTCGTTCCAATGAGGAGTCAGTAGTAGTGTATGTTCCCCTACACCTCTAGGTTGCCGGACCCCGGTGCCGGACCCCGGAAGTGACGTCATGCCACGTGACCCAGTGCCGCCATGTTTGGTTGTCATGGTAACCCGCGTGAGCGGCCATGTTGTGACGTCATCCCTATAGTGATACGTGGTGTGGGTGCGCATGCGCAGCGCATGTTGTTGAGGTGATACGTGTTTCCGTCGTCCATTTTGTATACTGGAGGCCGCCATCTTGGTTTCTATGGTAGCAAGTGGTTGCTATGTTACCCGACTTTTCTCCAATGGGACGGGGTATGTTCGGGGGGTATGTTCGATTGAATCGAAGTATTTTCCTGTTTCGTAGAATTACCACGAACAAGCCGCCAAACTGACCAATCAGGTCGAAGTTAATCAACCAACTTTAACCTATAATTCTATAGGAAACAAACACAATGGAAATACAGAAATTTTATTGGTTGATTAACTTCGATCTGATTGGTCAGTTTGGCGATCAAACTACAGTCTTAATCCTTGAATTGTAGGGAGTCATTTTTTTTAAAATATAAGAAATGTATACTATGAGCGGAATAAAAATGAATGAAATGTTATATATTGCGTTTTTTTTTTATCAACTACCCAACAGAAATACCCGGATTAAGCATAATGTACCCGGATGTAAAAACCTGTATGAAAAGTATTCTCAGATACCCCAATAGGTATCCTCAAGTTAGTATCATATAAAAGGTATCCTCGATAGGTATCCTCAAATAATACAATACCAGGCCATAGATATCCTCAAATACCTGTATGTGCCTATGTGCTAGGGCACATTGTGTCACATTGTGCCTTTTCACATAAGCACATATAACAAAAAGGGATTCTCCATTAGGTATCCTCGATAGGTATCCTCAAATAATACAATACCAGGACATAGGTATCCTCAAATACCCGTATGTGCCTTTGTGCTAGGGCACAATGTGACACAATGTGCTTTTTCACAAAAGCACATATGACAAAAAAGGGATTCTCCAGTAGGTATCCTCGATAGGTATCCTCAAATAATACAATATCAGGCCATATGTATCCTCAAATACTGAAATGAGACGACGAGCAATGTGTGCGAGTCACTTGAACGAGCAATTGCTCGATAGCTCATGTGCTCGATGAGATTCGAGTCGTTCGAGCAATATGTGGAGTCACTTGAACGAGGAATTACTCGATAGCTTATTGGCTTTGGGAATGATATAGGCTTTTGTTGTACAGAAGGGAGATAACTCTGCATACAGATTATGGGAAATCAAACAATCTTATTGGTTAGTTATCATTTATATAAATGATCTAGATAAATGAAACAACAAGAGTATTCGGAATAGGACCAGAACTAACATGAATAGACCAGAAAAGCTAAATATAGTAATAATAAGCAAAGTTGTTCCAGTTGATAGGCTCTTCTACGCTACTGGAGTATACCCCAGAACAAAAGAACATGGTCAGATAGACGAAAACTATTACATAGATAGATAGATAGATAGATAGATAGAAGCAGAGGATTCTGAAAGAATTCGAAATAATACAAGTTGACGGGTTGTTTGTGGTAATTCTACGAAACGGGAAAATACTCTGATTCAATCGAACATACCCTCCGAACATACCCCATCCCATTGCAGAAAAATTGGGTAACATAGCAACCACGTGCTACCATAGAAACCAAGATGGCGGTCTCCGGTATACAAAATGGACGACGGAAACACGTATCACCTTAACAACACGCGCTGCGCATGCGCACTCACACCACGTATCACTATGGGGATGACGTCACAACATGGCCGCTCACGCGGGTTATCATGACAACCAAACATGGCGCCACTGAGTCACGTGACATGACGGCACTTCCGGGGTCCGGCAACCTAGAGGTGCAGGGGAACATACACTACTACTGGGGTCACATGATATAGTTTTGTTTAAATTTTTGAAAATTATTTTTTCAACTGCTGAATTTGTATATTACGTGAGCACATGCGGACGATTCCTTGGGTAAAGCGATAATATTATTCATTCGGAGCTACAGTTAAAAAAACTCAAGACATCTTGAAATTTTAATTGTGGGTAAATAAATAATGACGATAAACTGATATTTTTGTAATTACACCGGTATTCTATCGATATTAGTTTGAATACCGGTATATATCGGTTTATCGATATACCGTGCAGGCCTGCTGGATTCGATTCGAGACTCAATTTGAAACTTGAATTTTCTGGGACATAGGCATTTTATCACTTATTTATGATATTTATTTTTGTGTAGCAATCTTGAAATTGATTACCGTTCTTGATGACTATAAAGGCCTTTATACGCTAGGTGTGATTAGAGCCCCCCCCCCCCCCCTCTCCCCTCCCGCGTAGCAACGAAGCGATAAATAATCTACTTTTTTCTCATTTTGCTATTTCGCCACATATATTTGGATCAGATTTTTATTTGAAGGCGAACAAAGACAATAATCACCTGTACATAATCCAATATCAGATAGGGAATATATAATGACCGAATTTAATTGTGTAAAAATTATGTTTCGTGATTTTTAGGCCTCGCGCATTACACATATTTGATTCGAATCGAATCTAGAATCGAATCGGCCCAATTAAATGCGAAACCTAATCAAACCTCGAATCGAATCGACCTTGTAGAAGAAGCTAGAAGTTGGCGATCGAGGTGACAGGGGTGCATGGCACATTATAGAAAAATACAATATTCATCGCATCATGTTCGCAATTTTTCGCGAGGTCATTGAATGGAATGTGAAAAGACTTTTCTTCCCCCACTCCTATGCAAGATATGCGTGTCCCACGTGAGAAGGCCATGTGAGATAGATATCTATTTCACATGACCCACGTGATCGGCTTATTAGCATATTTAATGAGAGCAGGACTATTCAATCATCGCACGTTCTTCTGTAAACAAGCAACGTAGTGTCACGTTTCGGAAATATTAGCAGACGAACGTTTGTCGAAAAAATAGAAATAAAAACACAGACCGCAAAACCAAAGGACACTTGACTCTTTTATATGAATTTTGGGGTGAACGCGATTATGAGTGGAGCGAGTCGCACGAAATTCCCGTCGAAAAGTTATGCGAATACATTGCAGAATTCATAATATGACGTCATCGAAATGTGCCAATATTCATTTCGCTACAAATTTTTAACCCCTGTCTTGCCGGCGTTGGGATTTAACAGCATGTTATATACCTATGGTATATATGTCACTTTTGTGCGCTCTTCCCGAAAAGCGCATCGGTTTTTTTCAGAAATGGACAACAAAATTGTTCAAAAAAGCTGCACGTGGCCTTGGATTACTTTTGATGACGTCAGAGTGTTTTGGAGGGGAGAAAAATTATCCCAGATGGGGGTGGGTGTGAGATGGTAAAATCTCACTCCCGGGACAAGATATTTAGTCCAGACATTCGTCAAGCCTCGTGTCTGGCCCGAATATCTTGCCCTCGTGTGGGATTTTCCCATCTCACGCCCTCATCCATCAGGGATAATACTAGTCTCCAGTTTGTGCCCTGGTAACTTTTAGTAATTTAAATTCCGTTGTTAGAATATATAATGGATGTTTATATCGAGTTACTCAAGAAGCACTGCGGCTCATTGATTACGACATTGGACTTTAAACCGCAAGGTGTACGGGTCGATCCCTCACCCCATGAGTGACTTAGTTGTGTCCTAGGGCAAGGCACTTAATCCTGATTTCCCACGAGGGGATACTATAGCGCAGTGTACTGCGCGTAGATGGTGCACTTGTCTTCAACCAATTCTAACCCTGCTTGTGTGGACTTAGTACGTTGGGGAGTGTGACAGTTGCTCGTCGATGCTCGGTGGTTCTCTTCGTACTCGGGCTTCAACACCCGAAAAACTGCCCGTCACGAGGTGACCACAGTTGTCGCAAGTGTCGTTAAACCCGATAAATAAATAAATAAATAAATAAATAGTTACTTTCTTTCTTTACACAATCCGTTACTTTGCGATGGCTTGTGAAAAGTTGTCCAACTTAATTGAATTCGTCTTTAAGTGCACAAACTATTGAAAAGGTAATAAATTTTCCATACTCAGGGATTATTTGAGGGGATTACATAGTTCGTGCCCTGTCGGTTGACACAATATCAAATCGAAAATATTTGACGTTAGGATATTATTTTAACCACGGAAGGAATCTTCATTAGCTACCAATTTTCTTTCTAATTGTAAAGACTGCTTCAATCATCAACTCCATAGAAAATTGAAAACTGAATTCCCAAGAATTACTTTTGCCACATGTTATCGCGTCTTGCAACGTTATGAAAACAGTTTTAGATGGTTACTGTCATAACATTTTGTGGGTTAGGTTTTATTCTGTCCCGCCCTAGAATGCATCAACAAATACTAACTTGTGGTACTACTACAACTCCTAGTACACTACCTCGCTGCAGGTCCCAATTTATATCACTATAAAAGTTGTCTTCTACTTTACTTGCTCGAACGACTCGAATCTTATCGGGCAAATGGGCTATCGAGCAGTTGCTCGAACGAGTGCCTCCACATACTGATCTTCGACTCATTTCGGTAAAAAGGGATTCTATGGGGATTTTGTAAAAGGGATTCCATAAGTGCGATTCTGCAAGTGGGATTCCATGCTCCTACACAGCTGCTTGTAGTAGTACCATCGACTTCCATCTTGTCTTCAACTATCTGTCCTATGATTTGCAATAAATAGAAGACAACTCAGCGGTGAAGCAGCAATTACACCTCCGGGTGTGGCGTGCAATGATTCCAAACCTAATTTCCAACAAGGTGCCTTCGACGTATCAGTATAACTACTCAGGGAAGGGCCGATGGGTATTTAGGAAGGTGGAGGGGGGGGGGGGGGAGGCAACTCACGCATACCCTTTTTTACTTTCGGGTACAACAAAGATAAAGACATGAGCCAGGACCGACGGGACAGAAAATCTGACCATACCTGACCATCCAACAGCCAGACCGATCTACGGAAGAGCAATACTGACAGACAGAAATCACCACCAGAAGCGCTCGAGGCAGACTATACTTGCCAATGACATCACTATCATGAAATGAAAAACTAGTGGCTGACTATACTTGCCCGAAGACACGACAATACTTCAAAGACAGCCACTAGTTAGCAAAAACACATTTCTTTTTTGTGCTTGTTTGTTTTTGTTTGTTTTACTTTCTTTTTCTCTTTCCCCAATAGCCGTTACGGAATTATCATAATCGTTATGGATATTTAATAACCATTATGGAATCTGATCATCCTTCATGTAGGCGAGCGTTGGTCCTGCGTCCCTCTTCTAGCCCCTTTTTGTAAACGCTACTTGTTCGCATTCTCGTCCCGGCCAAATAGGTTAACAAGCAGGCCTGCCCTCGAACAAGGGAATATCGGGTCTTTCATTTGAGGCACCCTGAAAAGGGCCGTTGACTGTGAAAGTTGCTTGACTGTTCATTTCTGCCAAAACCGAAAATAGCTCTTCCTCTTCAAGATAAGACGGAGGCAGACTATACTTGCCAATTGCGGCCTCGAAACAATCGAAAACAACACAATAAAAACCAGTGGCAGATTATACTTGCCTGGAAGTAACCGAAGGATAACCGCCTCGGAACGGATGAAACTAATTCAAACGCACCAACGACAGACTGTGGAACCAAACAGAAACTCGTGGACACCAATGCACCCAATAGAGAATAAACAACTGATGGAAACATCCTACAAGCATCATCCAACAATGGAAGAAAAAACACCACACAAGCGAATTCAAACGGCGAAGGAGCAAGAAAAAAAATACATCTTGGTCGAAGTATCCCTTTTGTAAAAATTTACAAGAACTACAGCATACACTACACAGAAACCCGAACAAGCTTGCCGCGATGGACCTGGATAGAGACATGAGAGAGACTATAGAATGCCGACACATGTACGAGAACGAGAAGATTATTGAATACAACCAGATCGTAGAGCGTTGCAGAGAATTCTACAATAAAGCCTCACAACCATTAACGATCAAGACGAACAGAACCAGTAAAAAGATGACAACGGGGAGAACGAAGAAGAAGACGGAAGAGAACGGAACAGAACAGAACAAATAGATAGAAGATAGAATTGAAATAAACAAACGAGGATCGAACATAACCAAGATTGAAGGGAAATGAATCAGGCGAACAGAACAATGTGAACTTAGCAGAACAAACTGAACAAAGTGAACTGAGCAGAACAAGCAGAACAAAGACTGAACTGAATAACGAAGTTTAAGACTCTGTTATCTGTACCACAATTTGAACTCAATACATTTTGTAACAGTACAACATTTGTTCTTGTTTTTCAATAGAGAAGGGGAAGGCCCTCGAGTGTTTATGCCAAATCACAGAATCCCATTTCACGGAGTCGAATAAGTATCCCACTTCCTGAATCACTTTTTAGGATATGTCTGTGTTTACAGGATCTCTTTTTTCGCCGTATGTGCCTTTGTGCTGCATGTGTTCTGCACATATTGTGACAAATTGTACACTAACATACAAGCATCAACCACCAGTCTCACGTTTCGTGGAATCCCTTCTACAGTACGTGGAGTGTGTATTATCGCTAAATCACCCGCAGAGTGGAGATTCCACCCAAACAATAATTGCAAATTCGTTGCAAAGCATAACAAGTACAAGCAAAGTTCCAGCCAATGGACCTCCGGGTTATACCCGGAGGTCCATTGGTTGAAACATTGCTTGTGTTCTTTGTCCACATGTACAGAATTTGAAAGTGATACTTTGGGTGATAACTCCACTGCCCGGGTGATTTTGTTACAATCCACTCTCCATGTACTGTAGTATCCGACTACACTTCTAGAATCCCTTTTTCATCGTGTGTGCTGCATGCGGAGTGCAAACATTGTGCATAAGCACACAAGCACATATCAGCACATCCAGCTTGTGCCGATGTCCTGCATGCAATGTGTACACATTGTGATACAATGTGTACTAACACATTGGCATATCTAGGTGCAACATACAGTTTATTATATTTAAGGTACCCTAGCTTGCACTAGATCTAGGCTTTGCATAGACTGATACAGGCCACTGATGGAATCCCATTTCACAGAATCCTTATATAATTCATTTTTACCGAAATGAGTTGAAGCAGTATGTGGAGTCCCTCGGTCGAGCCATTGGTCGATAGCCCATTTGCTCGATAACATTCGAGTCGTTCTAGCAAGCATTCGTAGAGGCCAACTTTTATAGTGATATGAATTGGACCCGTAGCGGTGGTAGTGTAGTAAGAGCCGCAGTAGCACCACAATTGAGACAATTTTAATGTTACAAGGCTGTAATAGTATGAGACTACAAGGCTGTTAAAATACAATACTAAAGGGTGAATGCAATGCAGGGTGATCATAGGACAGATGGTGGTGAGTATGAACAAGTCAGCAGTGGTGGTCCTGAAACTATGAAGATTGTGAGTGGTCCATGTGCTGAATACGGTTAGGAGCAATAACTATCTTCAGATAAATATCTCAAAAGGTATCCTCAAAGGTTAGCCTCAAATAGTACATCACGATGTCATAGGTATCTTCAAACACCGTTATGTGCCTATGTGCTGTAGGTGATGTGTGCACATTGTGCATAAGCACACAGGCACCTATCGTCACATCCATGTGTTATATGTAATGTGCTATATATAATGTGTACACATTGTGCACCAGCACACACACACACTTCTATGGAATCCAGAATACTTTACCGGGAGATCGGGGAAGTCATAACACAAACAGGACAGACCAAGGAATGGAGAGAGTTAGCTATGGAATAGACTATGATAGGCAGAAGCAGGGGATTCCGAATGAATCAGAACTAGTAAAACTTGTCTGGCCTATTCGGGAAATTCTAACCAAGGGTATGTGGAAAATCTAATCCAGAAAAGTATCCTTATACAAAGGAACGCGATTTATAGCATTACGTGCTACTCTTATGAGCCCAAAATGGTGTCTCGTCAAGTACGTGTCAGTGATTTTCGATAGATTTGGTGATCTGTGGAATTGTTGGGTCTATTTTAGGTAATTAGATATACCCCCAATGAATAGAACACACCCTCTGAATATACCCCAATCATACTAGAGGACGTTGGGTCGCATAGCAACCAGGTGCTACCAAAGAGACTAAGATGGCGGCCTCCAGCATACAAAATGGACGACGGAAACACGTATCACCCTAACAACACGCGCTTTGCATGCACACTGTCAACACGTATCACATGGTAATAACGTCACAATATGGCCGCCCAAGCGGGCTATCACAACCAAACATGGCGTCACTGGGTCACGTGACTATGACATCACATGAGATCATCCATGAGATCATCCAAACAAGACCTAAAACGTGCGAGACATACTACTCGTCTATTTCAAAAACCAGATCAAATTAATATCTTCATCACTGTACAATGCACCTGCAATCATTAACATTTCTTTCCACTCGATAACCAAACAGTTCTGCACTCCAGGGATATCTTTAGAAAGACGTTCGCTTGTCCAAATGCACGTGTTACCAACGGAATTAATGTTGGAGTAATGGTAGTCAGCTCATTGAGCCAAGTCAAGCAAGACTTAAATGGTTAAATTCCTAGTTGCGTTATGGACAAAAATTGATGCTTCAAATTTAATTATTCCAATATCAGTATGCAGAGCGTTGCATGGACCTGCGAAAATTCATTTCTTTGATCCCCAGGTCTCGATGCGCCTGGGATCGCAGTGGCTCAGTGGTTACGGCATTGGACTTCAAACCGAAATGCCCACGGTTCGATCCCCACAAGGAGCAACTTAATCCCGATTGCCCACGTGGGGGCACTATAGAGCTGTGTACTAACGCGCACAGCACGTCGATGGTGCACTTGGCTTCACACATTGCTAACCTCGCTTGTGCAGAGTTAGTACCTTGACCACTGCTGGGTGGTTCTCTCCGCGCGCTCCAGCTTCATTCACCCGTAGAACTGCCCGACATTTATTTATTTATTTATTTATTTATTTATTTATTTATTTATTTATTTATTTATTTATTTATTTATTTATTTTATTTATTTTATGAAACTTTCGACAAACAGTGTGACCTCATGTCGGACAGTTTTACAGGTGGAGGAACCCGGAGTTCCCGGAAAGAACCGATGAGCAGCGCGAGCAACTGTCTCCCAACGTACAGAATCCACACAAGCTTAGTTAACATTGGTTGAAGACAAGTGCTCCACTGGCGTGCAGTACGCCTTAGTACACAGCGCCCCCGTGCCCCACCTGGGTAATCGGGATTAAGTGCCTTGCCCAAGGACACAAGACAGTTATCCCTGGCAGGGATCGAATCATGGACCATTCTTCGGTTTGAAGTAAAATGCCGTAACTACTGAGCCACCGTGCTCCCAGACCTGGACGTAGTACCAACTAGTGCTGCACGATATTCAAAATTGAATACCGGTATCGGTATTCAAAAAAATATCGCGGTATACCGGTATATCAAAAACTGGATATATGAACGCAAGTATCACAATCGAGACTCGAGGCATCACAGTCGGAACGAATTAGCATGCCTTGATGATGAGGTTCGAAACAATTTTACCCAACGCAGACGATATCAAAATTTATTATTTTCAAAATTAGTTTATCAGATTTTCCCCAAAGATTTCAATAAAACTATATCATGTGACCCCTCATTCGAACGAGCACAACGAGCTCGTTCCAATGAGTGGTCACATGATATGGTTTTGTTGAAATTTTTGAAAATTAGTTTTTCAACTGCTGAATTTGTATACTGCGAGGGCACAAGAAGACGATTCCTTGGATAAAGGGATAATATTATTCATTCGGGGATACAGTTAAAAAATTCAAGACATCTTGTAAATTAAATTCTGGGTAAATAAATAATGAAGAACAACCGATATTTTTGTAATTATTCCGGTATTCGATCGATATTGGTTTGAATACCGGCATATATCGATATACCGTGAAGCCCTAGTATCAACTTCAGTTGAGGTGTTGGAAAAGTATTACTTGTAATGGATGGAGCACATACGGAAAAATACAATCCAGTTAGTGACTACCTTAAGAGTCAATAGCGGGTAACCGTGTAGAGAAATCAGGTAGATACCTAGGTTATGATGGAGCTCCGGCATGTGTGGTTGTTATAACTCTAAATGTCCTGTGGTCAATGCACATAAATTTGGGGATTGACCTCAATGGTTGAAGGAGTTATCAATATTCACTTATATACTAATAACATGTCCCTTTGAGGGTGTAATGGGGTAGCAGGAGTGCTTCGTAGCAAAGACATGGGAGTTGGTAAGTGAAAAAGACCAACGAGAGAAGGACGTGGTAGGTGCTTTCATTACATCTGAAAAATGTGCTGAGGTAGTAACGTCAACTGCAATAGCTTATCAGTTATTCACGGTGTTCACCAACCCATCCAAATTTGCTTAAATTCCTTTTCCAGTGGATCAGTGACTCTTACCTGGTCTTTAAGTGGTGGGAGAGACTTTTCTTTTTCTTTCCCTAGAGACACCAACTACTATCGAAAATGGAGCTGGTGTCTTTAGGGGTGGTTTTGCTTCTAATAGTTTGTTGCTTTCCCCATTTGGTTCACCTCTGAGGTAACTACTGAAGTGGGAGTTTCAACCACAGGGAAAGGAATAATCATGATGGGTTAGCTCCGGTGGCGTTTCTCAACTACTCTTTCGACATCAGGGACCTTTGAACCTCCAACAGGACACACTTGAATCTCCACTAGGAGTTATCCCCGGTCCATCTTAAAATATTTCAGTGACATAAAGATATGGGTGAGACTAGATCAGGTTCATCAAACTTTTGGCCAATTTCCATTAGTTTTCATGCGTAAATGCAGGAAAACTAATTTTACGTATTCCTTGGCATGTATGCAACGAGAAGGCTCTTCCTGTACAAACCTATTTACACCTATTGATAGTACAGAGATTGATTGATAATGATGATAATGATGAAGATGGTGTTGGGTGATGGTCAATACAGGATTAACATTTTAACGGAAACATGGAACAGTCTGCTGAAAATTGTACTCAACAATAAGTAACCAAAATATTTTCTGCATTCGTTACATATTTTCTAGCCCTTTTTAATTCCAGATCATCCTTGCGACCTTATTAGAATATGATGATGGGAACATTATCCCTTATTTAAATCTGATGTTGTGTGAGCTTCCTTTTAACACACCAATATAGAATAATCTTTCTGACACGTGTTCCTCATCCTATTTACCTTTGCTTTGTCTAATTCCATAATCCTCTTTAGAATACAGATTGGATTTTCAGGATTTTTAGTTAGTTAGACTTGTATTACATTCTATTTTAGAATAAGTCTGGTAAATTTGTTTGACACAATGGGATTCGAAAATCGGCTTATGATATGCAGCATCTAATTTTGCGAAGCTTTTATAAATTTAAGCAAAATAGGAGCGTAAAAAAAATGAAATCGCGAATTCGAACAAGTTATCATCCGTCCCTGTTATCATACGATACAGGAGCATGTATGTTTAAATTTACGAGCTTTCTTATTTAGTTGGGCATTATGTTTTGTCTCAAAAACATAGGTTATGACCCCTGTTTGGAACGAGCTCGTCGAGCTCGTTCTAATGAGGGGTCATTACCTATGTTATTGAGACAAAACATGAAAAAAATAGTTATTCAAGAATTTTATTTGCAAGTGTCGTCTGCTATTCATGTTAGGTAAAGGGTTAAAGGAAAAAGTACTAAGACCATTGACCCATCCCCTCCCGCGTTTCATCTACTGTAATGAATTTACATAAGGAATAGATGTGAGGGCATTATGTTATTTATCTGAGGTATGTTCATTATAGTGCGACCAAGCTATTTCCGAAGTTCCAATGTAACAAGAAGTTTGCAGAAATTGGTATAGGCTTATCGTTATTGATTGCATTTGCAGTCTAAATTTGGTCTAATTGTTGAGTTTTTTTTTATGCTCATGAGCCACCTGACTGGCTTTTGGTTCTTGAGCTAAACTTACAGGCGATTCTTGTGTGTTTTCTTCGAAAATGAAAATATTTGACAGGTTGAAATTGACTTCGCTGTTTTTCCAGCAGCTCTTACTTGCCACGGATTTTGCTAAAGTGTCTCGGATTGGGGGTGTTCATATCTATATTTTCAATTATAACCACCCCCTACCCCCTCCAGAAAGGCAAAATTACTACCACTGCATAGATGTCAACACGTGGGATATTCCATTAGCACCCGTCCCTGGTGTAAATTTTACAACTGCAGATTTTAACCCTTTACCTAATATGAAAAGCAGACGACACTTGCAAAAGAAATTCTTCAATAACTACTTGTTTTCATTTTTGGTCTCAAAAACACAGGTTATGACCCCTCGTTGGAACGAGCTCGTTCCAACGAGGGGTCATAACCTATATTTTTGAGACAAAAAATGAAAGAATAATGAAAATTAATTGGCGATTTTTGAGAATAGCGCTGGGTGGTTTTGGCCGTTACGTTTACCCAGCATAGGATATCTAATTTTCTATTTTAATTATAATTTTTTTTAGTTTTTGAAATAAAAATACCACACAGTCATATCGTTGAACTGGCATGTAAGATACCACCATGATTCAAAGGCTTAAAGGTCAGCAATTACTGTGCTTGAAGTTAGGAAGAAACCGCTAGCTCAGAATTTATCTAATAAATGACGTGGCTAATTGTTTCGGCTGTTTACTATTCACGTATTTTACATAGTACTTCTTGGTTGAATATACACCATCTAGACAGGAATATTTCTAGTGAAAATATAAAACTAGGTGGTTTCCTCAAGTTGCTTTATTTCTGGCGTCAGTATAGGTATAAAGTCCAAAGAATGACATATAAATTGGCCAGTTAACCGAGAACAATCGCGAAAACAGTATTAGTAAGAACGAGACGTAAATTCTTTGAAACTTTTCTCAAACTTGTTACCTGCACTGATGGTACCGAGCTATGAAATTGTTTTTACTGACGGAAAATGTCAAATAGAATTTTTTGGAAATAACACTCCAACTTGATAAAATATGAAAGAAAGATATATATTGAAGTATTCTTTCACATAATCGTCAACTCATTCTGTCGATTGCTATATTGAAAACCATTGGTGGCTACAGTAAGCTATTTATCAAAATCAGATTTCAATAAAGTGAAAGTTAAGATCCCTTTCTGACAGAAAGTATTCCACCTATGTAATTCATTGAGAGAATTGACGAAGTATTTATTTACGCAGGCGTATGTGCCCACAGGTATTAAGAACAAGAACGCGTAATTTCACCTTACCTCTGATCTATTACTGACATTATACTGTTTATTTAGATTATAAGTCTTTCCAAACCGGTTTTCTTTGCGATTAACGTGTTTACTAATTAACTCTGCTCCACCTTTGACTCGAAAATAAATTTAATTGGCTGAAAATAATGCGACCGTGACATGAATTACCCCGAGGTTTCTCACGTTCACATGCAAGCTCTTAGGGAATTCGACTCTGATGTGGGCTGTTTGTTTATCCACGTTTTGTGGAAATTTGCGCGTAGACGACCGTTAATGGAATTTAAGGTGCCCTTACTTACAAAAATGTACATTTATTCTTTCCTGTCACAGTTATAGATATTCCAAATAATAAGTATTTAATTCCCCTTGAAAACCTCTAGATATTTACATAATTTGTGGAACAAGGCTGCATAACCATAAAACTTCGGCTGACGTGAGACATTATTGCCGATTGTAATGTCATCACAATGTCTATCAAATCATGTCTCGATTGAGCAACAGTTCTAGCTTTGAATCATAGAAAACGAATCTTTATGAAATTTGTCAGATTCATTCTTTCGAAATATATCAGTTGGTCGGAAAAGCGAACCATAGGTTCGCTTTTCCAACAAACTGAATTATTCCAGAGGAGTGAATCTAAACAAAGGCAATGGCTTGTTCGAGAGCCAGACTGGTTCCTGGCCATAACTGTGTCAAATTTCTGACATAATTAGACTGGAGGCTTGATAGCGTGGTGTACATATGCTATGCAGACAATGAGTCATGGATCATATTTTGACACAAGAGCTGGAAACGTCGTGGTAATTAGTGGCTCGGCTTTTACTACGCCATAGTCGATTGCAGATGTTAATTATTTCTTAGGTTGGTCCGACTTGCAACCACCTTGACTGTCACGCTATTTGAGGCCAAGAGTTGGGATTACAACTTTATTGTTTTTTTTATGTAATTTAACTTGGACTAAAGTTACACAAGTCCTCAGAGTTGTCGAAAAAACACAAATCACAGTAATATGGCGAAGATTGCTGGCGAAATCTATGGGAGCCTTCAATTAAATAATATTTATTTGCTTGTGTCACGCTATCTGGTTAAATGGTCAATTGGAAATAATGCGGTCAACTTAACCTCTAATTAGCTAGAATATTGTTTCGCGTTCTCAAAGCAGAGATAAGTTAGCGTACACGTGTGGAACATGGAAGCGATTGTTCACGGGTAAACTGAACGTAAACAGTGTTATCGTGTTCTGGCCGTTTCAGACAATCATTAATATGTCTAGTTGTTTCAAAAGAGGCATATCTTACCAAGCCAGGAGAGCTCCGAGATATGTTGCCAGACATCACAGAACACGAGCTCATAATAATAAAAGTATCCACGAAATGTCAAGCGAGTCGAACTCAAACAAAATACGCATTAATATCTCTATCATATCGAATTACAAAGCACTCGTTAAATCAGAATTAATATGTTTAAACTTTGCGTTCCGACTGTATAAAGAGTGAAGCAGAATTCTGAGGAGGGCGAGGGCTGTTGGCCTGGGGCACTCAGAGAAGGTCCGAGTTTAGCCTTGGCCGTCGAGGGTCATAGGCACCGAGATTGAAAGTCCGCGTTTTGTCGTAACCCTGTGAGGGCTATAAGGAACCGATAGTAGTTTGTTAACGGTTGCGAACCGTAGTGGCATAGTAGCCAAAGAAGTATTTTTATGCAAGCTTTGAAAGTATATTTCTGAAGGCGAAGAATAACTTAACCACGTGGGACACAGGCAAGTGGTAGACACCGTTTGAATTGTGATTGAACTGTGAGAACGCTGAAAGAGTCACACAAGCAGAACATTATATGTGTTAAGCCCGAATGGCTGTGAAGTTAACCCTGCGAGGAGGAAGCAACAAGAAGTGAATAGACACTTTGTATGTATCACAAACCGTGAGAAAATGAAGATGATATGAGGCTGATCCAGCGGACACAGTTAGCTGTGGGAGACGTCGACGGCCCTAAAGAATAAACTTTTATCCGCGTAATTAGTGTATTCTTATGGATAATTTTGTGAGTAATTTGTTTCATATTTTATTTCTTCTTACATGTAAATGAATAATCTTTTTAGTGAATTATCGTTCATCACCCTTTGGCGTTGTAAGCCACACCTTCAGGAATCCTAACAGTCCCAAGCCGACAGGACATTGATAAAGTGGCAAGGTTTACGTTCGAACTGGGGTTCAGGCGACTGTCACTCCGCCGCAGAAGGATTAAGCTCGTCGATAGGCGCGAGGAAATTGTTATTTACCGTAACTGTGTAGATTTTAGGTATTTACAAGTGAAATAATGGAGGCTCCCATGACTTTGGACATGTTAATTTCGGCGGGGGAACGCCTGGGTTTTTGTGTGAGTGAGTTGCAAAAGTTTGTCAGGGACGAACAAAAACGAGTGGCGAAAGAAGCCGCGGCCGAATTGGAACGGCAGGTGACTTTGAAACGCGAGGAGGCCGCAATAAGGGCGGCCGAGCGTGAACAGGAAAGTGAACGGTCTGAGAGAGAAGCTGAAAGGAGGGGGGCCGAGCGTGGAAAGAAAAGTGAAAGGGCTGAACGACAGGTTGAGATTGAGCATGAAAGGGGTGAGAGGCAGGCTGAGATTGAGCTTGAAAGGGGTGAGAGAGAACACGAGAGAGAGCTCGAATTGATAAGAGCTAGGGCCCAAGTTCAGGAAACCAACGGGAGGCAAGGGGAAACGAATGGGGTGGTCAGGGTAGGACCCCTTTCCCAAAACTCCCTAAATTCTCATAGGGTTCTGATGATATCGATGCATACCTTCAAAGGTTTGAAAGGTTTGCATCGTGTCATCAGTGGACTGAGGATTCATGGGGAGTAAACTTAAGCCCGTTGTTAATGGGGAAATCCTTGCAAGTATATGCAAGTATGACTCCTGATTTGGCAAATGATTATGGTGAGCTAAAGAAAGCTATTTTAAAGAGGTACCAGCTCACCGAAGATGGATTCCGGGCTAAGTTCAGGGAATGTAAGCCCGAGAGGGGTGGGGGGGGGGGGGGGGAGTATATTCCAATTTGTGGCGCGGTCCACTAGGTATTTTGACCGCTGGGTTGAGATGTCGGAAATCAGTGAAGATTTTCCGTCCCTCAAAGATCTGCTCATCCGAGAGCAGTTTATTTCAACTTGCGCCTCAGAGTTGGCCCTCTTTGTTAAGGAGAAGAGGCCAAACAGTGTTGATGAAATGACAAAAGTAGCCGAACAGTTCCTGGAAGCCCACGAGGGTAGTATAACCCAGTCCCGGCCGGGAAGATTTGGGGGAATCAGGTTGCAAAGGCACCGGTTATGATTAACCCCCTGGATCCGGCTGGCAACACGGGTATTACTGTGCCACAGAGCCCTAAAAAATTGTCTTGTTTTGTTTGTGTGCGGAAGGGTCACCTAGCGAGGGCCTGTTGGAAGAAAACTCCTCCCACAAAGCCAAATGGCGGACCCCATAGGAATGGAAGGAGGGGCCCTTCACCAAAGAATTGGAGAAACGGAGGTGGCGGCGGACCGACCTGGGACAAAAGGCAGACGGCCCGGTTCTGCTAGACAGTTGGGCCAGAAAGTGGTCCATTCAGGGATGCCATTGAAAAGGGGGAGCTCCTGTTAGAGGGTGGAAAGGTCCCCCCTATAATTAGTGGAATGTGCGAGGAAGTCACAGTCTCAGAGGATGGAGGGAAAATGCCCGTGTACCCGGGGTATGTGGGTAAACATGAAGTGTAGATGCTTCGGGACACGGGATGCAGTAGCGTAGCAGTGCGTTGGCAACTAGTCAAGGACAACCAGCTATTGGGCCGCGACCACATGTGCAAGCTGATTGATGGCACAATCAGGAATTTCCCCCTTGCGAGTGTTAAGGTGGATACTCCATGTACGACTTGATCATAGGTAATATAACGGGAGTGAGACCAAACCCCGACCAGTCGTGGCTTGAAGAAAACCTACCAGGGCTGAGACCAAAACAAAACAGGTGACCCAGAAGTAACGGGAAGAGCCAAGGAGACAGGTGTGGGTCCGGATCAGAGCCGGACACAGGGACAGACCCCTACCCGTGGAAGCTCGGTGGGGGTCGACAAGGGCCCAGAAAGGCGATCGCTCCTGCACCTCCCAGTAGCTGTTGGACACAAGCTAGGGAAGATATGCCCAGGGGATGTTGGGCAGATGTCACCCAGGATACTCTGCGAGGTGAGCCCGATAAGGTAGCAGCTGTAGTGACACGGTTACAGGCTGCTAAGGAGAGGCGCCCAATTAAGCCACTGAACGTACCAGTGTTGGTGATCGAAGAAGTTCACGTGGAGAAACTGAAAGAGGCCCAAGGGACCGACGTCTCATTGAAGAGATACTGGGAACTGGCCGGCAAAGCCGATCGGGTGATCACCAGGTGCAAGGGCCGATACAAGATGATGGTGGAGAAAGGAGTTCTCTATAAAGTGTATGAGCAGTGACGAGGAAAGTCGCGGACAGAATTGAAGCAAATTATGGTCCCAGAGAAGTTTCGGAAGCAGGTCATGACCCTGGCCCACGAGTCTTTGGTTGGGGGCTACTTGGGGTCGAGGAAGACCCTCATCAGGATTACAGCCTGTTTTCACTGGCCCGGCATTAACGGTGATGTCACCCAGGTTTTGTCAGTCGTGTGACATCTGCCAAACGGCAGTGTCACCAAGGTACCATTAGGGGAAATGCCTCTAATGAATGAGCCATTCGAGAGAATCGGGGTGGATCTCATCGGACCTATTATATCCGTGTCGGATAAAGGAAACAGATACATCCTCACTGTGGTGGATTATACCACGGGTATCCAGAGGCGGTGGCCCTACCCAAAATCGAGACGGAGCGTGTAACCGAGGCTCTGCTTGAGATGTTCTCGAGAATAGATTTTCCGAAGGAAATCCTAAGCGACCAGGGGTCGCAGTTCACATCGGGGCTGTCAGAGGAAGTATGTTGGCAGGTGGTGGTTAAACATTTATTCACCACCCCATATAACCCGAAGTGTAACGGTCTGTGTGAGCGGGTCAATGGCATTTTAAAGGGAATGCTGAGGAAAATGTGCCAAGAAAGGCCAAAGGATTGGGACCGCTATCTCCCAGCGGTATTGTTCGCCTACCGGAAAGTGTCCTAGGCGAGCACTGGCTTTTCCCCTTTTGAGCTGTTATATGGGAGGACAGTTGGGGGGAGGGGGGGGGGGGCATGCAGGTGTTGCGTGAGTTCTGGACCGGGGAAGAGACCAGCGAGGTTCGGAATACTTATCAGTATGTCCTAGACCTACGAAATAGGTTGGAAGGCACAGGGTCATAAGCACCACTACGACTGGGATGCTATGAATAGAAGGTTTTTGGTGGGACAAAAGGTGACGGTCCTCCTGCCAACGGACCATAACAAACTGCTATTGCAGTGGAAGGGGCCTTACGTGGTGACTGAAGTAGTCTGGACTATCGGGTTGATGTAGAAGGTAAAAGTAAGATATATCATGCGAATCTGCTAAGGCGTTACCATGATAGAGAGGCAGAGGAAGCAACGCGAGCCGTTAGCAGTAGTGACTCCGACCCTCTGGGGCACAGAAGGCCGCGGGCTTAGCCATAATAGAGCCTGAGGGTGAGACTGAAATAGGGGTCGTGGATGAAGACAGCCTGTTAATACTGGGCGAACTGAGCGGCGTGGAGACGCATAGGGATGTCAATATCTGAGGCAATTTGTCAGACGAACAGCGTCACTAAGTTGAGAAACTCTTGGAAGAGTTCGGAGATGTGTTTTCCGAGGGTCCGGGGACCACGGACCTCGAGGAACACAAAATTGAACTTACCGCTGGGGAGCCGGTAAGAGTGAAGCCTTATAGGATTCCCTATGCAAAAAGGCTTGAAACGCGGGATGAGGTGGAAAAGATGTTGAAGGCGAGGGTCATTGAACTTTCAAATTCTCCCTACAATTCACCAATGGTACTTGTGAAGGAGAAAGACGATAGCGTCCGATTCCGCATTGATTTCAGGCGATTGAACGCCATAACTAGATTTGACAATGAGCCCATGGGGAACATGGAAGACATAAAGACTGGTTTGCAGGGTTCTGAATTGTTTAGCAAAATAGATTTAGCAAGGGCTAGTGGCAAATTCCTGTTAGGAAAACCGAGAGGCATATGACCGCATTCACAACCCCCGGATGGGTGTTTGCAATTCCGAAAGCTCGCTTTTGGAATGATCATTGCTGGCGCCACCTTCAATAGGATGGTGCGCAAACTGCTGGTGGACACGCGGGATATAGTTCACTACGTGGACGATATCTTATACAAGACGCGTTCATGGCCAGAGCACCTTGAAGTACTGAGTGGGTTGCCCTTGAGACTCACGAAGGCAGGGCTGACAGTAAAACCTTCCAAGTGTGAAGTAGGGTTCAGGACCATCGAGTTTCTCGGTCACAAGGTTGGAGAAGGAAAGGTGGCTATGGATGGCGAGAAGCTCGAGAGGATTCGCAATGCTAGCCCTCCACAGACGAAGCGGCAGGTGAGATCGTTCTTGAGGTTAGCTGGATACTACAAAAAGTTCGTGCCAAACTTTGCAGATATCGCAGCGTCTTTGACCGATCTCACAAAGAAGGGTAGACCGAATAAGGTCAAGTGGGAACCTCCCCAAGACAGGGCATTGAGGACGCTCAGGAATGTGCTCAGTAAGGCTCCAATTCTCCGTTTGCCTGACTTTGCTAGGCATTTCCTAGTACAGGCCACGCATCAGACACAGGGGTTGGTGCAGTTTTACTGCGGGAATACGAGGATGGGCGATCCCCGGTGGCGTACGCCAGCAAGAAGCTGCTCCCGAGGGAACGTAAATATTCGGTCATTGAACGGGAGGGAGTGTCTAGCGGTTGTTTTTGCCGTCAAGAAGTTCCAAAACGTTTTGTACGGAAGGGAGTTTGTACTCCACACGGATCACAGGCCCTTTGCCTACATCAAGAAAACTAAGGTGGAAAGCAGCAGGATCATGCGGTGGTCCCTCCTGCTACAGAATTACTGTTTTAGAATAGTAGCAATCAAGGGTAGTCAAAATGTTGCGGCTGACTACCTCAGTCGGCAGATTTAATCCGAACTCCGTACGTTAACCCGTCTGTCGCGTGTGCGTGGACGGGAAATACGCGTTAGTGTGAATGCGGAGTGAGTTGTGTAAATAATGAAAGGTGTTTATAGTAAAGATGTGTGTTTGAGTGTAAATTAGTTATTATTATGACAGCAAATCAAGTTGGCCTCATTGAGCGTCTGGTTTTGTTGGAACAAGCGGGGTTTTGTTCCTTGGTAGGGGGTTGTCACGCTATTTGAGGCCAAGAGTTGGGATTACAACTTTATTATTTTTTTATGTAATTTAACTTGGACTAAAGTATACACAAGTCCTAAGAGTTGTCGAAAAAACACAAATCACAGTAATATGGCGAGGATTGCTGGCGAAATCTTTGGGAGCCTTCGATTAAATAATATTTATTTGCTTGTGTCACACTATCTGGTTAAATGGTCAATTAGAAATAATACGGTCAACTTAACCTCTAATTAGCTAGAATATTGTTTCGCGTTTTCAAAGCAGAGATAAGTTAGCGTACACGTGTGGAACATGGAAGCGATTATTCGCGGCTAATTTGAACGTAAACAGTTTAATCGGGTTCTGGCCGTTTCAGACAATCATTAAAATGTCTAGTTGTTTCAAAAGAGGCATATCTTACCAAGCCACGACAGCTCCGAGATATGTTGCCAGACATCAGATAACACGAGCTCATAATAATAAAAGTGTCTACGAAATGTCAAGCGAGTCGAACTCAAACAAAATACGCTTTAATATCTCTATCCATATCGAATTACAAAGCACTCGATAAATCAGAATTAATATGTTTAAACTTTGCGCCCCGACTATATAAAGAGTGAAGCAGAATTTGGAGGTGGGCAGTTGGCCTGATGGCACTCAGAGAAGGTCCGAGTTTAGCCTTGGCCGTCGAGGGTCATAGGCACCGAGATTGAAAGTCCGCGTATTGTCGTAACCCTGTGAGGGCTGTAAGGAACCGACAGTAGTTTGTTAACGGTTTCGAACCGTTGTGGCATAGTAGCCAAAGAAGTAAAAGCTGTAACGTTGAGGTCTAGAAACCGTATTAAGAGCTTGAGTAAGCGCTTGCATAGCTCGCGAGATTAGATAGTTTTAGGCGGTGCGAGAATTGGTGATGTTGAGAACACTTTGCAAAATATTTTTATGTAAGCTTTGAAAGTATGTTTCTGAAGGCGATGAAAAACTTAACCCCGTGGGAGCCAGGCAATGCGTAAAGTGATCGTGAACTGTGGTAGACGCCGATTGAATTGTGATTGAAATGCGAGAACGCTGAAAGAGTCACACAAGCAGAACATTATTTGTGAAGCCCGAATGACTGTGAAGCTAACACTGCGAGGAGGAAGCAACGAGAAGTGAATATACACTTTGTATGTATCACAAACCGTTAGAAAATAAAGATGATGTGAGGTTGATCCAGAATTCGACGGCCCTAAAGACTAAACTTTTATCCGCGTAATTAGTGTATTCTTAGTGTATTCTTATGGATAATTTTGTGAGTAATTTGTTTCATATTTTATTTCTTCGTACATGTAAATAAATAATCTTTTTAGTGAATTATCGTTCATCACCCTTTGGCGTTGTAAGCCACAGGCACCTTCAGGAATCCTAACAGTCCCAAGCGGTTAGGGCATTGATGAGGTGACAAGGTTTACGTTCGAACTGGGGTTCAGACGACAGTCACTGGCTGCCGACTAAGCACTGACAAGAACATAAACTTTCAACCACCATTTCGAACATCAATTTAACCCCTGTAATTATGTGACAATGGCAGTTTTATCATAATAATAATTCTTCGACATACCGCTGATTTGTCGTGGTCCTTTAACGAGGAGGCTTACATTAACCAACTCCCCTGTCTGGCTATTCCTCCCCAACTCTCCCTCCTAATATCCCGCATTCAGTCAAACATTGTTTTACAATTCCTCTCATCGGCGCTTTCTCGATCTTCCTACCATAAAATTGACCCTTTCCCTTATTTATCCTTCAGGTTTTCGTCCCATTTTCCCATTAGTGTTCTAAGATGTCTTGTTTTACTATAGGCAAGTGTTTGGGGCATTCTTGAATGAAATGTTCCAGGGTCTCCGTTACTCCTCAATTAAACATTACGCACACTCTCTTTCCAAGCCTTCCCGAGTCTCCCTCTCAACTCCACTAACTTCGATCTCACCTTGAGGGGAGATGTGGCTCAGTAGGTAGCGGTGTATGCTGCAAGCCAAGAGGTCCTCGCTTCGAATCCCACATCCAGCAACCACGTTGTGTCCTTGTGTCCTGAGGCAAGACACTTCACCCCCTTGCCCACGTGGGGGCACGGTCGCGTTGTGTACTAATGTGTACTGCACGTCGATGGTGCACTTGTCTTTAATCAATGCTAACCCTGCTTGTGTGGAGTTAGTATGTTGAGGATCCTGACTGTTGCTAGCCGTTGTTGGATGGTTCTCTCCGGGTACTCCGGTTTACTCCAACCGTAGAACTGTCCGACACGAGATGATCCTGGCTGACGAAAGTGTCGCTAAAGACCCAATGAATAAATAAATAAATTTTTTCTCACCTTCAACAACAAAGACACCCCCCCCCCCCCCCCCTCCCCATAAGATCATCTAGGTACTCAAAAGCTGGTTCATCTTTTTTGTACAACCCGTCTAATGAGCTGTTGATCCTAATTCTAACACGAAAGTTTCTATCACAATCCTCGAGCAGGCTTTCCCCGATAAGGCTACTCCTCTGCTTCAGCGATGGACTGGACTGGATGGCTGTGAACACGTCAACCACTGCCCATCGAGAGAAAGAAATTGGAGTTGCCCACATCTCCCCCACCTCCGAAAAATTCTCTCCTGCCCAACAGGCAGGGCCCGATCGGATATCTTCGTGAATTGAGGATTCCTTGGTAATATCATTTTGTCACTGAACAGCAGCGATAAGGACTTAATCTAATAACTACAGATATGAATTGAAGAAATATGCACAACCAGCGTGCTACAGTTAAAACTAGAAGTCCTGTCACGAACTGTGCGCTTATCTAGGCTTAATTGCGCGTAGGAATTGCGTGCAATTGTCATACCGAATGTCATCCAACGCACAACAGGTTCTCCTGGTTACTTATAGCAGACACCGGCAATGTCTCTGGCAATGGACCTCCGGGTTTTCCGGAGGTCCATTGGACCTCCGGATTACCCGGAGGTCCATTGGCTGCAACATTGCTTGTGCACAGGCCATATGTACAGAAATTGATATCCTTACTATGGTCATAACGCGCAGATTAACGCGCAGATTAACGCGCAGATCGACGTGCAATTTGTGCGCATTTCATAACAGGACTTCTAGTTTTAAATGTATGCACCTAAGTTCACTGCAGCGTCGTACAAACAAGTCTTGCCAGGTTCGAACACATAGATCAGGGAATTCGACTTGCAAATCCTCTCATAGCGGGTTACCAAAATGTTGTTGTTCTGTGGATCGTATATATGTTCATTGCACATAAGAATAAAAGTTTTACCCCACTTTTGTATTATCACATCTGGAAGAAACAGCAGAAGTGCACACTTTTTGATGACTTGAGATAAACTACCAACCATTCTCAACGCGTCATCTTGTTTGTTTGTTGGGGTCTATGTTTCAATACGCCCTCCCTCAACAGCCAGGTTCATAGCAGGTAGCTGCTTTACGGTATCTGCCACGAAACACCTGCGGTGAGTACCGTCAACAAACATGTATAGCTAAACCTTTCATGTTTCACCCAATCTGAATGGCAATTGGACTTTAACTCGAAAGGTCCACGGTTCGAGCCTGACGAGCGATAACTGCGCTGTGTCCTTGGACCCGCGAGGGGTACCGTGGCGCTGTGTTCTGCGGCGTACTTCCATATGTGCGCTAAACGCCTCCGCTCACTGGAAACCGTACAAACAATCTGCATAGGTTTGAACTGAACAATCGATGAGTCCCACGGACCGATAACCATTATATATATTTTTTAAGCGATAATAAACATATGGTATAATTAATTCACCAGGCAAAAAGTTCGTGTAAATCGTCTGTGCCCTGCTCACAAAGCGCGTTTTAAACCCAGATAATGTTGAGATTTTTACAAAAAGTCCAAAACGCATTTATCTTTTGGGTATCCGAATTAAGCCGCATATGGATTCAGCTAATATTAGCTGGGAAACTATAGCAGAACATGTGTTTCCGCGCACGTCGCATGGTCTGTGGCACAATCTAAAGTTGTTTTAGAACTGACGTCATAAAAAGCAGATACAAATGCTTTAAAATTCTTACAAAGCTGTGCCGAAATAGAGTCTAGTTACGCTGGCGACAAGAGATTTTATACAGATGGATCTAAAGACGATGACAAAGTTGCATCAAGAGTGACTCACTGACTTTTATATTAATGCATATTACGACGATGCCCCTGTGCCAGTTGTTGCAGTAAATAAACAAAATAAACAATACTCAACAAACAAACAAAAAATCTGGAACCGTTTCATTTTTCCGATGTCTTGAAATCACTGAGTGCCTTTTAACCCTTTACCCAACGTAGACGATATCAAACTTTATTATTTTAAATATAATTTTTTAAATTTGTTCAAAAAATTTCAACAAAACCATATCATGTGACCCCTCTTTGGAACGAGATCGTTCCAAAGAGGGGTCACATGATATGGTTTTGTTGAAAATTTTTGGAAAAATAATATTTTTTCAGCTGCTGAATTTGCATATTACGCGGGCGGATGCGGGCGATTCGTTGGGTAAAGGGTTAAAGCAATTATTTTGATGTTTATGAAATATGAATATGTTGATGATATACACATTTTTCGTGGCAATACAAATTTAATATTTATAACATATTTTAGTTACTATTAAAACAAGTTCCGAGATTGGAAAGTTGATACAGTGTGATTAAATTTCATATTAGGCTTTCGTTTGATGTTTGATGATGTGAAAGCGGTTATGCTGTGACTACAGTCACAGCGTGACAGTATTTACGACATCAAATGTCATGGATAGGGGTAGTTACAGCGTTGATTGACTCGATATAATCACGAGGGATGTAGATTGGTTTGCGACGTTTCGATAATCCAGTTGTACAGATATTCAATGCGTTATTAAGATTGTTAAGTTGGTAAGGAGCATTAGCAACAATTTAATTCCATAGCTCCACGAAAGCTTAAATTATTACTGTTGATGTGTATACAAGTTAGAAGTATATTTTCGAATTCCCGTTATTGTTGTGGAGAATTACATCAATATAGCCGAGATTCTTGGAATCCCTGAAAGTCTTTGAATTCAGAAATGATTTTATTTTTGCAGACGTCGAAAACATTTCGTGTCCTTACAATTGTTGAAAAATGTCTTTACAGTATGTCCGTACCCTTGATTGTATTGTTCAACAGTTGCAGGCAAAGATGATGAAATCTGGTTATTTGCCTGTAGTTAACTCCTTTCTGATTTTCGCATACTATGCAATGCGCCTTTCCCAGGAACGATTCTTCTAACTCGTAAAGTATTAGAAATATAAGTTATTATCTCAGCGAGATCTGTCAAAAATGAGTAATACACGCTAAAAACTAAAGTGTTAAAAACTACACTTGAAGTGCTGTATTTAACACTTACTAAGTGCTGAACTAGCACTTTGTTCAAGTGCAGATATCCCAGAACTTGACAGGTGTTACAATAATACCACTTGACAAGTGTAATGTCGCGACACTTAAAAGGAAACAACGCAGATGACGCGGATCAGACTCGAACTCTCGAGCCTGATCCGCGTCATCTGCGTTGTGTCCTTTTAATTATGTACCCACCAAGCGCAAGTCAAATTATGGGCGATTCTGGAAGAACCACCAATGCTAGACACATGGGAAGTGCCATCCATTCAAGTTTCAGATGTCTGACGATTGTTATGTCTAAGTGCTTAAGGCATTGCACTTTGAGTGTTAAAATCAAACCCTAAGAGTTAGAATGGGTTTAACACCTTGAAAGTGTCAGTTTTAACACTTTAGTTTTTAGTGTGTATACATGTAGAGTATTTAGTGCTTTTACTTGAATATTGACGATAATCTCGTCAACGGACACGAGAAATAATACAGAAGTGACAACCGTTACTTATTCCCAGTTTCTTATTGGACATTCGTTATTAATCGATTTTATCGATTGATAACGAGTGTCGAACAAGCAAGTGTGAACAAGTAACGATTGTCACTTCCCCAGAAATGATCATAACTGCCGTGTCCACAAATGAGATAATCCTCGATATCCACGCAAAAATGTGAGCGTAGTCCTTTTTATACACTCTAAAGAAAATCATATTCCATTGAACCACCGGTGAATCATTCAAAACATCAGTCACTTGATCGGTGTCCAACCATTCCCCGAGAGCGCGGTGGCTCAGTAGGCAGAGATGTATGCTGCAAGCCGAGAGGTTCTCGGTATGAATCCCACCTGCGGCAACCGCGTTGTGTCCTTGGGCAAAACACTTAATCCCAATTGCCCACGTGGGGGCACGGTGGCGTTATGTACTAAGGCGTACTGCATGTCGATGGTGCACCTGTTGTCTTCAATCAATGCTAATCTTGCTTGTGTGGAGTTAGTACGTTGGGGAGTCTGACAGTTGCTCGCCGTTTCTCAGTGGTTCTCTCCGGGTACTCCGGCTTCCTCCACCCGAAAAACTGTCCGACACGAGGTGACCCATTATTCATTGGGGTCGTTAAACCCCACTAAATAAATAAATAAATAAATAAATAAATAAATAAATAAATAAATATTCCCTTGCTATGCATAAACCGTCATAATGTATGGTCCCCTGCTGTTCTCTACATTAATGTTCAGTTAACGAAAACAAGACAGCCGATCACTGGACATTAAGGAAAGAATTGATAATAATAATAATATGATTTTTGAGGGCAGAAGAAATAATTAACAGCCAGACAGCTTTTAGTTGCGAGAGACGCAGTCAAGAGCTGTAAATAAGATGGGGGATTGTTAATCATTTCTGATGGACCATTAATAAACCGCAATGCCCGGCAATCTCGTGTTATTATTATTATTTCCACTGCTACCAGTAAATAAATAACTGAAGTGGACTGAAATGGAGTTGTACAGTGGAATTGAGTTGACTCAGCATTATTTTTAATTACCTTAAAAATGAATTCCAATCGTCAGTTTAGCGGTCTAAGCGTGTTGGCTACCCCAACATTCCGACAGCTGAACTGCCACTATTGTCTGCCTTGTTTTTAAACAGAAGTGGAACGGCCACATGCCTATCACCTGTCGAGTTTACGGAGAATTTAAGAAACTTACAAGTAGTCAAACAATAGTTAGAACACGGAATTATTTCTGTTATAATTTCCGTGCATAATCCATCCGAATTTCTAGCGAAGGGGAATGCTAATTGAACGGATGTCAGTCTATTGTAGAAACGCTATCTTATTAACGGTCCAACACGCCATGTGATTTGTTGAACTTCACGTTGTTTAAATATTCGGGTGAAATCACGTTAATGTGCTAGGAACGCCCTGCAATGTGATAATAATATAACGTTAACATGATTTTGGAGGGCATTATGGTTCATTAGCGGCCCTGCAGCAATGATGAACAGCCCGAGGGGTTATTAATAAGCCCAAGGGCTGTTTATCATTGCTGTAGGGTCGCTAATGAATCATGAAGCCTGACAACAATTGTGTTATTACTATTATTACCACTCCCTGTTTGTCATGACATCTGAGGCCCCGTAAGGCCTGGGCTGACGTGGGGTTATTTAGTCCCGCTGATGAAATTGCGGGAAAGTTAGACCAACGTGGAGGGTCGGAATCCAAGTGTCGCGAACTCGGCGCTGGGAGCTGAGTTAGACCGACGCCGTGATTCCTTCTCTGCCAAATTGGCCTGAAATAGGTTCGATTTCCGTTAGGTGTGATTCCTAATCACTTCAGGCTGTGTAATGGAAAGAATTACTTAAAGTAACAACGATTCTTTTATTTACACATAAAAATAAAGCCGTTTCAATATTTCAACCATCAACAATTCGATTTTTTTCACAGAAAATGCTAGGGTTAAATAATTCTCAACAATCATATAGTCATTCTATAGCCCTATACTGGCACTATAGTCTACACACTGGAAATGTTACTACCGCGAGCTCGCCATAAGAGCTTCACAAATCTGAAATGTTATTACCGTGAGCTCGCCATAAGAGCTTCACCCGCTTAGGCTCTTATGTCAACGTCTGCGCGTAACTGTACCTCTGGCTGTCGGAGGGTTCCGACCAGCAATGTTCGTCATCTATAAAGCCACCGTACTTCTGATTTGGGTCAGATATTGTCTACTCATACCTTATGTGCCATTTGAAAGTCCTCCGTGAAAGTCCTATTGAAATATTCACTGTTCCTGGTTGAATTCACGATTCATAAATGCCCCTTTTTGTGCTAGGGCGAAATTGTCACTCACACCCATCTCCAGTCGGTATTACGATGCTTCGACAGCAAAACAAACTACTCAGAACGCAATCAGTCTGACGCTTCAAAGGGTTAATACGCACAATACAATTAACCTACACTTCTGACTATTGCAGGCTGATACCTGCTACTCGACAATCTAAACTTTAACGTTCCACCTTGGGGTTTTCCTTTTCAACGAATTTGGTACTGTAGCCGCCTATCAACCTTAAGCTAAATCAATCGTGGAATGCCCTGTCTGGCGATTCCAGCCGTTTCAGGGTCCTGTGATCGGAGGTACCCCTATGCAAGGAAACAGCGTCCGCCTGTCCTGGACTTCACCAACGTGTGTGTGACCCCAAGTGTGTGTCTAATGCTCTGCTCTTCAAGGTATATATACTTTTTACCCTAAACTGTCAGGTGGACGGACGCTCATCTGTCCATGTGTCAAAACGATGGGACATGACGTATATTGAGGCAGAATCAATACAAGTCATCTCGCGCGTGACTTAACGGTGATTTCACTTGTCGAGAGAACCGATTCGTTTCTGCCAGTCATTGTCATGACAGACATTTCTATCTTTTAGAATCTTGTTTCTCAACTGGCCGTGACGATATCCTGCCACCAACCGATTACGTCTCGTAAGACTCGTGACTACTGTATAAATTAAATGAGATTAGACCTTATCTAACATACCGTTTCTCCCCTGGGTCCCTGTGCTGAAGCTGGATATGCACCACGTGTGTTTTTTCCATGTCCAGCTTCACAGAGAAGTGAAATTCTCGTAGGTTTTTCGCCTTGATGCGGAATATATTTTGAACTTACAATATTATTAAATATGAGGCCCCTTGCCCCTATATTTAGGCTGGCTTTGCCCTGACACTGTTACAGCTAACCGCACGAGGGAATTGCTGGAAGAAATAATCACTAAAGTCGCTTCGATATTTCTGTTTCGATCGTGCGTTCGACATCAGTTCATAAATACAAAGGTACGTCACCCGAATGGGAGTAATTCATTAGACCATGGAATCTAAAAATAGCCGGGCTGCTAATGGCTATTTATACTATTATCGCCCGCGGCCCGGCTCCGTCGAATGACGTCACTGAAATTATGGAGTTTTAACGGCCCTCCAAAATCATGTTAGTAACTTGGATAGTCTGGTCTGTACGAGTTCCAACTCTCCTTTTGGCAGTTCGTCCGTATTTTGGATTTTTTTGCTCTTGGAGTATCATATTTTCGACTTAGGCCTACTGTTTCAGATCTCAGGTCCATTTGTCAGCACGCTCAAGCTGTTTCTGAACTTTGTCCGAGTAATGTAGTATTATCAACTGTTTGGGGATTGCAGCCCCTATCCCAAACTCACCCCAGTAGGTAATATAGGCCGTTTCTGGACCACTTGGTACATGTACTGTACGGTACATGAAACATGGTGCGTTTACCATCGTAGGATTCAGTGTTAAATCGCATGCTCGTTCGCAAAAAAATGTCGTTTTTTTATGGTGTCCCAGAATCGCCTGTTATTTTGAGACTCCTAGAACGCACTTTTAACGTTCAAATACCCGTTGGCGAACGTGTCGAATGTAAAAAAGTGAAAAATGTACGAAATTGTACATTTTGTTTTACATAAAAATTTTTGTTTATGTTCCCATCGTGGATTAGACCTTCAATCTATCATTGGTGAATGCGAAAGAAATGCTTTGCCGGTTCTAGACCAGCATAAAAAAACGGTTTGCCGATTCTGGACCAGTGTCCCAGAATCGGCAAACGGCTTTTGAGGCTCTGAAGGTGGTCACGTGACCTGCTAATTAACCAATCAGATTGCTTGATTCTCATAAACTTAATCATACAAAGTTATCTCCCCTCGTCGTGGGGGTGGGGGTCACGCCCATCAGAAAAATCGAAGTTTCGAGAAGGTGGTCACGTGACCTATCAAATTGAAGGTCGAGGAAATAAAAAAAGTGATTGATATATATAGGAGAGAAAAAAATATAAATAAATAGTTATTTAAAAACTAAATATATCAAATCGAATAGATAATAAAAAAAAAATACGTAAATCATGAGCGCTTCCCAGACTATTAGAGCAAGGTTTCTTTTAAAAATGCTGATGAGAGCCTACGCATTCTGCGTGGACAAACAACTAAGTCACCTCTTGTTAGAACGATGCGTCGGATGTCGAGATCAACTAGACTTCGATCACGAGAATCATTCATGTCTGACGATGGAAAGGGAAGATATGGTCATCAAGTATTTCAAACCGGCATTCGAACGCATTCAAATCGACGAAGTGATTGCGTTTTGGAAGAGATTACTCTTCTGTAAGGATCGAGACAAGCCCACAGTTTCGGAAGAACTGAAATTGGCGTGTAGAAGTCTGACTTTAGAAGACAAGGGATGCATCATGAAATTATTGTTCAATGAAGCATACGTCTAAGTTTTTCTCGTTGATATAAAATAAGGGAGAATAGAAAATAAATAAATACACACATAAATTTTTTTATCTAATATTAGAAAGAAAAAAACACAAAAATGAGAACCAGAAATAAATTGTATCCGACGTTAGATGACGACGAGGACGAGAAGCCAAACGGCGTTTTGCCGACGGCACCATCGCTAGAAGAAACAGAAAGAGGAGAGAGGTATCGCATTGATCAAATCAGTAGAATCCAATCGTATCTAACTTAAGAGAGAGATTCTCGTCGTTCTCACAAGAAGAAGTATTCACGTTTCGTGAAATTCGTCAACACGGTCGACACGACACTCATCACGCTTTCCATGGGCTTACACACAGCCGGCATCGGATTGTTGTCGACCGCGATCGGTATTCTGATCGTGTTAACCATAGAAGGAGTGGCTCTTGCCGCCGGATTGTTTAGCACACTCAGAAACTTTTTGAGTAGGAAATTATATCTGAAGGCGAGGAAACATGACAAGATTCGTGTCTTGGCCGACTCCAAGATCGACACGATATCCAAAATGATCTCGATGGCATTGAAAGATGGTAGGATATCGGACAGAGAATACTTCGCGATATTGGGTGAGAAAACGAAATACGAAGCCATGAAAGAAGCCGTGAGAATCAAGACTCATCAGATCATCAAGGAAGAGATGAAGGATTCTCTCATGGAAAAGGGGAGGAAAGAGGCCACGGAGGAATTCCGTAAGATGATAGAACTCAAGAGCAGTGATTGAAACAAAATATATATAATAAGAACAGAATTTTTTAAAAAAATATTAAAATTATATAAAATAAAAATGAAATTAATTTAAATAACTCTCAAAAAAAATGTATTGCGTAAAGTGAAAGAGAGTTACCGAGATGAGTAATTCTCGAGAAGTACGAACTAAAAAAGACAGACAGATGCTTGGCAGAATTTGCGACATGTGTGGTTCTATCAAGACTCGATTTGTCAAAAAAAAAGAACGCGAGCAAAGGTAAAGGCATTGTGAATAAAATGATCAATAATCTACCTTTCGAAATGCATCTGCCTGGTCACAGTTTCACGGGACCTGGAACAAAATTGAACAAGAGACTCAACGCCAATCTAACTCCTAAATCTTGGAGCAAACCTGTGAATAGGGTGGAAGTGGCCGCGTATGATCATGATCTGTGCTACACCGGACATTCCAACACCAAGACTCGCAACGAAGTCTGCGATAAAAACATGTTGGGGAAATTGAGAGGCATATCGAATCTGACCAGGAGAGAGAAGATAGAACATTCGCTGGTCGGCAATCTGATCGATGCGAAATGTCGATTCAGATGGGGCGTTCAAAAAAAAAAAGCGCATCTGAAAAGAAGAAGAAACCCATCGTGCATAAATTTCAAAAAGAGAAGGGTGTTCGTGAAGGGTTTGGATGATATTTGGTCTGCCAACTTGGTCAACATGAGATCGTTTTCGACGTGGAACGAGGGTGTCAAATATCTATTGACGGTCATCGACGTGTTTTCCAAATATGGTTGGATCAGAGCTTTGAAGAATTAATCGGGACCTTGCATCGCCGAGGCTCTGAAAAGCGTGTTCGACTCGTCTTCTTGAAAACCGAATAAATTGTGGGTGGATAAGGGAAAGGAATTCTACAACAAGCACGTTCATCGATTGGTCGACCTCTACTCGATCGAAAACGAAGAGAAAGCCAGCGTGGTGGAACGTTGGAATTGAACGATGAAGGAAAAGATGCATAGATACTTCACGGCGAATTTGACCAAGAAATACAGATACGCTCTGAACTGTCTGGTCAAAGATTACAACAACACGCGACACAGATCGATCAAGATGACTCACGCGTGAGAATCTACGCTTATAAGAAGCACTTCGAAAAGGGTTATACTCCTCGATGGACCTCGGAAATCTTTGTGATAATCAAAATATTTCAAACCGATCCGATGACTTACGAAATCAAAGCTTTGGATGGAGAAGAGATCATCGGAAAGTTTTACGAACAACAAAGAAGACGAAGTTTTGATAAAGAAAACAAAATGTTTTTATTTACTCGCTTTAACATTTTCTTGTTTACACATATATATATAGGAGAGAAAAATAATAATAAAAAAATAATTAAAACTATTTTTAGATAAAAAAAAAGCAAGCTAATTAATAAACAAAAAAACAAAAAACCTTTAAAAATGGCAAATGTACTAGATATAGCACAAAGCATAGTGAAAGATGAAAGTATTCAAGAATATGAGGTTCATGAATACGAACCGGCAACCGGAACGAGTTTGAACAATGCGGGAGAGATAAGAATCAACGTCGAAACTCAAGATTTATTCGTCCATCCTAGCGAGAGTTACATAGTGGTGCAGGGACGTCTCAACAAGGAAGATGACTGACAACACGGTTACTCTAGCCAATAATGTCATCATGCATCTATTCAGTAATATAAAATACATGCTATCCAGACAAGAGATAGAATCTGTGTTTCATCCCGGTCAGGCCACCATGATGTTCGGACTCTTGACGTATCCTGATGATTTTTTGAAATCCAGAGGACTTAATCAGTTGTGGATGAAAGACACCATCGGCCCTGCTAGCGCCGGCGCCGCCGCGATATTCGACCACGTCGTCAAGACGTCCAGACCTAAAGGAACGTTTTCATTCAGGATACCTTTGAAACACATCTTCAGATTTGCAGACGATTACAAGATCATGTACAGATTCAAATACAATCTGACATTGATTCGAAAAGGAAATGATGATGCAATAGTGAGACTCCTCCCTGATGCGGGTAAGTTAACTCTACAGAAGATATCATGGTTCATTTCGCACGTGGAGCCTTCGGTCATGGAAAAAACGTGTCTCTACAAGATCATAGAATCCAAGAGTAAATTACCTGTGGGATTTAAAATGAGACAGTGCGACACGGCTAGCATTCCACCCTCCACGAATCACTTCGATTGGAGATTGACGGTGAACTCCACTTCCGAGAGACCGCGTTTCATCATGGTTGCATTTCAGACTGATAAGGATGGGTCTCAGGAAAAGAATGCATCGCTGTTCGATCACTGCCATTTGAGAAACATGCAAGTGTTTCTGAACGCCACGAGATATCCAGCAATCGATTACAACGGGTCGTTCGACAAGAACGATTTCTGCAGACTGTACGGCGATGCCGCTGATTTTAGAAAGAAGTATCACAGTCTAGATGAATTGATGAGCAACCCTAACATATCTCCCGGCGAATACAAGTCGATGTATCCCATGTTCGTATTCGATGTCAGTAAACAGAGTTAACGACTCAAGAGTAGTGTCTTAGACATTCAGATCAAGATGCAATTCGATAGGAACGTGCCGAGAAAAACCGAAGCCTTTGCCCTGGTCCTGTCGGACAGAGAATTACAATTCGAATCAGATGGAAATAAGATGTCGATCATTCGATGAGAGACGTGTGTGAAAAAAAATATATATATAAATAAAAATTTTAAAAAATTATTATAAAAATGAATGATAAAGAAAGAGAATACTTAAGAAGAAACAGACGTGTTTTGATTAAAAATATTTCACAAGATTCGTTAGCAATAATTCTAGACACTTTAGTGGAAACAGAACCTTTGATATTGACTGATTATATGAGACGTGAAATTGAAAGTAAAATCTTGATAGAAGATAAGACCAGAAAACTTTTAGAAATGTTGACGTATAGAGGACCAACTGCTTTTCGAGAATTTATATGCTAAAATAGATGCCGATGAGTGTTTTGAGATAGGTGATCCAATTTCATGAGATGAAACATTATGAGAAATAACGTATTAAAACAAAACCAAAAACAAATAAAAGTAATGAGATCTAGAGAGACTGAACATCTTTCTAAATCTCATTACTTTTTTTGTTTGTTTTTAATAATCACTCATTATTTTTTTTTTTAATTAATTATTTCCACGCATTCACTGTTTGTTCAAAGGATCTAGTTCGATCAGTAGACTCACCACGGAAGTGGCAGCTTCGGGATTATTGGTTTTCGTAACGAAATTAATCCTGTCTCCGGCGTTCACTTTGAGAGGCGTGCCAAACGTGCTAACATTCGCGTGTTGATTCTCAGTCTTTTCGACGCTGTATTTCTTATCGCTCTCTACTCCATTCACCACGAGATTGATGACCACTCTGTTATTCAAATCCGAGGAAGCCAGAGCCATTCAAATGATTTCACCTCCTAATGGCATGGGATATCCCACCTGACCATGTTTCGATCCGCTACCTCCGTTTCCAAAAGACCACTCGGTTTTTCCCTCCTCTAAGGTGCTGGCCTCCTCGGCCCACACGGTGATCAATTTTCTAGCCTATTTGAGTCTTTCCACCACCGAACTCAGGGTGCAGGCATCCATCATGTTCACGGGATCCGGTAGATTCGTGAGCACGTGTCCACCCATGTCTAGTTTACCTTCCATGATGTCGCCCTTTCTCCAGACCGAGTTGTCATCCACGTAGTTCCTGCTGACCACGCTGGAATCGAATTTGGGATCGTGATCGAGTTCGAATAAATTCTCAACGTTCATGTTGATGCCACCCTCCATGGTTCCGCCAGATTGTTTGTTCAGGTAGAGATCGTCCACTCGCGATTCTACATATTCTTGTGATCGTATCACAGCAGAATCTACGTAGCCCTTGTTGACCACGGTTGAGTCCGCATCTGTGTCGTCAACCTTCGACAGATTCAATATCTTGTTGAATCCCGCATTCAGATCCGATTTTATTTCTTGTATGTCAGACTTTCTCTGTTCCAGATCTATGGAGTGTTTGGTCGCCACATCCTTGGGATTTGTGGGAGTGGCCACATTCGTTATCTTGTTAGAATTGGCGTTCAATTCCGAGTGCATCGTTTTCTGAACGTATCTATTTCTCAGATGTTCACTGAATCTCGCATGAGAGTCGTCCGCATATTTCTTGGTTGCAGCATCGGTGGGATCTATGGGATTTGCAACGTTCACCAAATGTTTAGATTTCAGATCGAGATCGTCGGTCATGGCTTTATCCACATAATCATCTAGCATGATACGTTCGAAATCCGCGTTCCCCCTGTCGACGTATTTTTTAGTCGCAGATTATGCGAGATCTATCGGTTTGGGAAGATTGTAGAGCTTCTTATCGTTCATGTTCAAAGGTTCCTCTCGAGGTTCCTATCTCCGAACGTAACATTCATCCAAGCTGGCAACGTCATAACCATCATCGACTTCGAGCGCCTTCCTCTTCTTTTTGGGTTGACTTTCATCGGCACTTCTACCAAATTTATTGACTGGCATGTTGTTTTGAGATTTTTGTTTTTAAAAAATATATTTCAAACGCAGTTTATTAAAAAAATGAATTATTTCTCTTATTTTATTTTTTTCGTTTTTATTCGATTAAATTTTTTTAAATAATTTTTTTACCTTTATATACTATAAAAAAAAATCTCTCTCTCTAATGTAAATCATTGAGAATGTCTTGAAACCGATCTCCTTCAGACCATCTCTTGAGAACGTGGAGACATAAGTGACCGCAAAACACTTGATCTGGTGATTGCACTCGTTCCGTGTTGTAACGAACCATCGATTTGTTGAAATAGTTCTTTATTTCTTTCGGCAGTGAGATTCCATAGCTGTCAAAATAATAATTCTTCTTCTTCATGTTCTTGATCCACGCCACCCAGTGAGTGCCTTCACCCGATAAATCGTCAAGATTTAAAATTCCGCATTCCGATTGTCGAGGTCTTCTCTTCAGCAAGGCATCTCTGGAAAACACGCCTAGAAAATCTTTGATTTTCAAATCCTTCGCTGCATTCGACAGATCGATGTTGGATAGAGGTTCGTTAGGTAAGTCGACACCTTCTACGGATATCTCTATTTTCTTATTCATAAATGTGTATATTTTTTTTTTTAAATTTATTTATTTTATTGTAATTCACTAAAATGACGTTATTTTTTTTTTTTTTTCTTTTTCTTTTTAGACTAACTCTCTCGATGTCTCTATCGATTTCCATAATCTTGAATCTGTCTAATTCCTCTTGATTTTCTGGAATCCTATCATCCTCAATCATATCTGGAATCCTATCATCCTCAATCATATCTGAAATCCTATCATCCAAAGTCCAATGTCTGAGTGCCAAAGTGTTTATTTTATCGTCTAACATGAATCTCTTATCGTCGTTGGCCGTCAGCGAAATCTTGTTGACTATTTCGGTATACAAGTCGTGATTTTCGCTTCGAACCGATTTCATAGTCTTATACACTGGACCACTTCCTAACAGACAATCTTTATACTCTTGGAAAGAGATGTTTTTCTTCACCACGCACGCTTTAACCCCTTTGCACCTCTTGATCTCTTCATCTTCTAGAGGATAAGCATACAGTTTGGGTCTCAAGCCCACGAATTCGACGATTTGTTTACCGCTGCTCTCATCCTTAAATTTACCTAACACCTTCTTGTTGTCATTCAATTGAATGTTGGATGGGTGATCGATGGGATAATTCCTTGTGTCGAACCATGCGGCCACGTCTGGAGATATATCTCGGTAGACATCTTTTGTCTCTATCTCGTAAACTAAACTGTCTGTGTTGGTGAACAGTAGTTTGGCTTTATCACCAAATTTTCGTTTGACGCAATCGTAGTGAAACTCGTACGTCAATCGTTTGCTGATATCTAAGATGATCGGTCTGAGATAATACGGTTTGTCGAACTTCAGGTGCATCTTTTGCATGTGAACGGCTACTAGATTTTCGTCGAATATGGTTCGGTGTTTGTAATTGGGTTTCACCACTAATTTTTTAGCTCTTTTCTCAGAAGTGACAAGTCGAACGTTGGTTCTCTTCCTGATGTTTTCCATCGATTTACCGTACACGCAGTTGTTCATGAGTTTGAAGAAATCTTTTTCGAAATCGTTCTTGGCTCGAATTCTGAGATTCGTGTTGAGATCGATGTATTTTTTCATCCAAGGCTCTTCGTCGAATCGATGATGCGATGTATGTTGACTAATTTCATCCCGTAATCGACATTTTGTTTCAAATTCTCACTGTAGACGACATAGTTACGTTTGGTAAATAAATTGGGAATGAGTTTTTCTTTGTCTCCTTCATTCGGTTCCATTCGTTTGGGAGCTAGCGGATAATCATTGTGTAGATCGCGTAATTCTTCCGGATAGTTCTAATCGACTTCTAAAATGCATGGATAGTCTCTCCATTTTTGCATCTCTTCCCGTTCCGTTACCCATTTGAAATTTCCAATCGGTAAAGGATGACTCATCGCCCAACTGTACAGATTATTAGCGTCCCAATACTGTATGTATTTATTCGACCGTTTTGAATCGAAACCTTCTTTCATGTAGGGATTGTTAGCTTCAGAATATCGGTGGGAGATCATCGAGACGCCACCTCTCGTAGCTCTTTTGAACATGAGCAACATGTTCATGTCGGATAATAATTCCAATTGGACTTCAGTGGTCTTCAACAGAGCATCCCATGCCAGACCGGGTGCGGTGAAATACCAAGCGGGATCTAGATCGTAATTTCGACGACAGACATCTCGAAAATTTTCGAACACGTCTGCCAAGAGCAGAACGTCAATCTTCAGATAGAGATCATGATAATCTCTCATGGTTTTCATATCGAATGATTTCCACACGTTTTTAGCATGTTCGTAATTCTCGTCGGAAATGTCGGATTCGTATAATTTTGAATAAAAATATTCTTTTGAAGGTAGTGCGCTGTCGTCGAATCTCTTTAGATCATTCATGTAATTGTAAGGATAGATTCCTTTCCTCAACATGATGTCTACTCGTTCTCCGAAATGTTTGCTCGCGATTTTAAATTTATCCTTGCTCATGTTATCGACTAATTTTTGCAGAGCGGTCGACATGAATTTAAAACTGTCTATGAAACGTATGCTTCTACGAATGGATTTCATTTTTTCTTCCAACGTCTCTCCGTCGATTACTCTTTTCTTCTCCATGACCTTCCATTTCGTGAATGAAATGTATCTTTCTTCGCTGTTCGCGATGCAATTTAGTTCTTCGTGGGAGGTGCCAAGATTTTGTACGAACGGATGACTGTCATAACCTGAGAGATTGTGAAATATCACTGGATAGAAAACGGCGTCTCAATATTTTAAATTACACTTGCTGTGAGCCGGACCGCGATACAGACCCGTGTAATGATCGTGGTCTCTGACCTTCTTATTTTCCTCCGAATTCTCATCGAATGATTGTCTGCATATGTGACATTCGGTGGCTCTGTTATTTTCGTCCTGCTGCTCTCGCGTGATGATCATTTTTGCCGGAGTTTTGAATTTGTCGTATAACATTTGAATTTTCGATTCTAACTCTTCCACGAACCTTTGAGCCATGTCGTCGTCTTTGCACTGTTTCATGTAGGTGACGGGACCCATGTCGTGTTGCGAGTCGAAAGCACATTTCATGTAAATGCAATAACCCGAAGGCGTGTGTTTTTGATATCTTTCGACATAACGTTGAAGAGCGTTAGGTTGGCAGGAACTCATTTTCACGGTGAAACATTCGAAATCGGCGTACACAACGAATGGTACTTTTAACCTTCTATTGCGATTTTCAGACTTCATGATGGTGTTAAGTTTGGGCATTTCGATGGCAACACCTTGATTTTCGTTGCAATATTCCTGATGTTTCGCTAACGATTTTTCGCTCTGAAACATGTTCATGCAGTTGCAACATTAACTTATCTTATGTTCATGTTTATTATTTTGTCTCAACAGTAATCGGCTCGGATTTTTTAACCCAACAATAATGATGATTGTCACCATTCAAAATCAATAATAAAATAATCGGCTTTTCTCTTTCGAGATACGAAGTCTGTCTGAGAGGATAGATCGTTCGTTTTTCATCATCATATCCCAAGACGTTCACCACTATGGTGGGATTTTGAGCCTCAAAACGTTCGATGTGTTTTAACTGCGTTGGAAAAGTCACTCCGGTCCAATCGAGATTTTTAGAAGTCTCCTTGTAACAAGAAACTCTATCGGAGTGCATTTTGACAGGGTATAAAGTGGAGGTGACTGCCCGTTTAAAACACTGATCATCTTTATTTCTCACGTTGACCACAGAGTGTTTTTAGCTAAGAAATAGGTAATTCCACGTAGGAAGACCCTTTCAATGAATCATTTTTAGTTATATGAATTTCGAGTTTCAACACCTCGTCGAACGTCCAATTACTACCTTCACGTTGATAATTCGCGAGAGACGTCAACATCTTGTCTTTCATCTTTTCGAAAACGTCTGATAAATCTGAACCGCGAAGTACGGGTTCGACGTTAGATCTGAAATATGCATTTTTCACGATGCTCTCACCAGACTTCACGTCGATTTTATTCATCACGCAATGGAGTATCATCTTAATTTTTCATCCCACGTTCATGTGTTCGTGAAACAAATCCAATACTTTTTTCTTCACCTGTTCCATGAACAATTTCGGATCGATTTTCTTGAGCGAGGGAACCACGTCGAAAGTTTTTAAAATGCCTTTGATTGCACTCTCCCGTTCTATGGGCTTCGATTGGAATAGTTCCGTGATGAGTAGTGCTACATATTCTTCTCCTTTCCCTTCGTCGATTGCTCATTGAATTTCGCTCAATATATCTCGTTTGTCTAGAATCTGAAGTACATCACTCGTTTTCATTTTAGTTTTTCTTTTCTTTTCTTTTGAAACTTGAAGTTCTTCAACGGCTTTTTGTTTAGTCGTCTTCTCCTTTTTCACAATCGATGCATTTTTTGACTGTTTAAGTTTATCCACTTCCGATCTTTTGATTTTTTTCTTTCCATCGTTTCGCAAACAATATTCCCATATGACTTCAATTTTTTTTGATTTAGTTCTATGATTTCTGAAATGTGGAATTTTTAATAGTTTACAAATCTCGTTTAACTGAGGTACGGTTTTCTCATTTAAATTTTCCATTTTTTTATATTTGTTTGCTTCTTTTGTAAGAATATTTTTTTTCGAATTTTGTATCTAAATAATTTGTTAATAAAGTTTGTTTTTTTTACTCTTTATATATATATAAAAAAGATTTTTTTTTAATTTTAATTTTTCTTTAATGAGAAAAAAAAAAATTTTGGATGAAATTAATCTATTTTTATGTTCCTTAACGTGAAAAAATTGAATTAATACGAGAAAAAAGGATGTTAAATTTAACTTTTTATTTATATATAAAGAGAAAAAAAACTTTTACCAAAAAAATTTTTACATTAAAAAAAATTAAAAATTAAAAAAAAACACTTTTTTCATATATACAAAGAGCCAAAAAAAAAAACAAAAACTTTTTAACAAATTATTATTCAAATACAAAATTTAAAAATATATATTATTTGCAATAATTCATAAAACAAACAAAAAACAAATAATCGATCATGACAACAACACCTAAAAGATGCGAATTGAAATTGAAACGTATAAGAGATTCGGTTATAAAATCTATAGATTACAATGACACGACTCCATCAAATTGAATGAGGTCGAGACAAAGGGCTTAGAGCATAAACATAACAAATATAGCATGCCTTTGAAATTGGACGAAGCCATGCTCGATTTGTTTTACGAGTACCAAAGCGATCTGCAGAATATCATCGTCGCCAAAGACAGAGAATTCGACAAGGATGATTTGTCGTTGCTCTATGGAAGTTACATATATCCAAAAATCTCACTCGAACTCGTGGACAAATCGGGTGGTGAGAGCGCGTTCACCAATGTAAAAAAACTTAAAAAAGTAAAGATAAACATTCAACACATTTTCGAAAAAGGAGAAAACACGAGTGTCAACATGCTAATAACGGACTTGGAAATATAAACAATAGAGAGATTGATTTTTAGCGAAGAAGAAGGAAAAAAAAAGTAATGAGATCATCTTTAGATCTCATTACTTTTTTTTGTTTTTTTTTGTTTTCCTTCTTCACTATTGCCCATATATTATAATAATGTTTCCTTTTTTCTCAAATTTCAGCATCGATTCTTCTTTTCTTTTTTTTGTGATATGCTACGTTTTTATAAGAACACAGTTGTTTATCCGAATCATAATTATGAACAAATGTTGTGCATCTCTCGGTAACACTCGCATCATTACCATTCTCTTCAGAAGATAGTGGTAACGGTGGAAAACGTCTCACTCTTTTAAATTTCAACTGCATATCCCGATCTTTATTTAACTCTTTTATCAGTTCTTTCCTAAGATATCCATCATTAGCATCTAATCGTTTTTCCACATCTTTTTCGCACTCTATCTCGCGATATTCATCATTATCGTCTAATTGTTTTTCCACCTTTTTATCCATTTTATATTATTTTATACTTTCTATGATTTATATTTTATATTTATATAATTATATAATTTTTTTTACATTATAATAACATATTCAAAATCGGTATATTCTTAGATGGCGAATTCTCACCAAACAACAAACCCTTGCCGAGTCGCTCAATGTTCCGTCCACTCTTCGGATAGAGACCGTTTCCACTCAAAGAGTTGTCACCTCTAGCGGGTTCTAGATACAATCCTTTACCGCTGTCGTCTACGTGGATGCGACACACGGCTCCTCCCTTCTTCAAAAACAGTCCGCTGCCACCCATTAATTTCTCAACTGCCGAACTCGCGAGTCCCGTGAGAGATCCCATGCTGAGAGTCTTTCTGAGAAAGGGTAATGCTTTTGTGTCGAAGGGTAATGCTTTTGCGGCGATTCCTGCCAATAGCGGTAGGAAACCGCCTTTCATTCTCAAATTGTATCTCTATTGAGCGGGACTCAATCTCGTCATCAACCCTCTTCCATCACGAATCGCTTTCTCCATCATTTTGATTTGACTTCTGGTCCAGGCGATCGAATCCTGACCGCCACTCGTCAGATCTTCGTGAGTGAATTTGAATCTCACTGCCTCGCCTTGAGTTGCTAACGCCCTCTTAAGTTTCTTCCTCTGTCATGCGGATATGTTCACGTTTTTAACCACGTATTGTGTCATAATTCTTTTTTTAAAATATATTTTTTTCAATTGTTTTTTTTTGTTTTAATGATAATTATATATATTAAATAATTTTTGTAAAATTAATATTGCGTTTATTTTATTTTTGTTATTTATATATATACACAATATTTTTTTTTTTTTTGCTTTTATATTTCTCTCTCCGCTAAGATCTAACAGTTCACCATTTTGATCCGTCAACGTGGTTTTGAGACTATACAATGTGTCTAAAATCACTGGTAGATAAACTAAATTTCCAGGTCGTTCCACGATCTTATAACCCGGCGACATGTTTGGAAAGAAGGAATAGATCATCGGCGGTTGAGCGCTACCATTCACGTAGCTTCCAGCAATCACATCCACGTTCACTAAAATGCTATTGACTGCGAGAATGTTGACCGTATTTTCAGATGCCGCATGGCCTCGATACATCTTTTGATCGAATCCTAGCATCTTGCCTATAGAATCGTCCGTGTTGAAATCCACTCGAAAATTATCTTCCAAATCCAACATCGTCTGTAAGGTATTAGGATTGGGAATGAGTCTGATCTTGTTGCTCCCCTTTCCATCTGTCTTCATTCGCGTCTAAATGTAATTGGTCAAATCATCTATGTCGTAACTTCCTTTGGGAATTCGAATCTCCAACCAATCCACTCCGTCGGAATACTTAAACGAGTTATTGTTTACGGTGATGTTGGGAAAGGAATAATAAGTCTCCAGATTCACCAACGTCATCTCGTATCTTTTCTCTCTATTCAATTTGATGGAAGGTTCGAATTTCATCGCGAATCGAGTCGAATCGCCACTCACCACGATTTGAATGGATTGTTTGCAGCCATATTCTCAGCTATCCATTCTAACAATTCTCCTTGTTCGAACATTATATTTAATTTTATTTTTATTTTTTCAAAAACTAATTATTTAAAGATTTATTATTTTCTCGTTTTTTTTTATTTTCACGATCTATCTTATTATCATCAGAAACATAAAACTTGTCGAATCCACACCGATATTTTCCGCGATTAAATTCGCTTGTCAAATCGATCATGACGAAATTGTAAAGTCCTCCATCCCAAACCCTCTTACAGAATCTCCTGAATTCCGCCGCGCTCATGTCGTTTGCAACGTGATCGCTGTAGATGTGATTGAGATTCTTGAGATCTTGGCGAAAGAGACATAGAAAATTAGCGTTCTCCCTTATCGTCTGTCTGGGCAATCGAAAATAATTCTGCAACAGGTAGAAACAGTCCACGTTGCTGTGACGACCCCTAACGTAATACGATTTGCATCGGTTCTGTCTCTCCAAAAGCAGATCGTCGAAAATCATGAGATTCTTATCTTCCGATTTCAATTCTCTAGGATCCGGAATGTCGCTAGCGTTCTCATAAAATCGACACTCGACGTTCAAAGATGCATTTCTCTTCATCAATTCCATCACTGCACCGTCCAAAATGGTTGAGAGAGGAGCTTCACTTTTGTCGAATTCCTATCTACTGTCAAAGATTCTGGCTATGACGTTCTTGGGCAATCTACTATCTATGCACTCTCGAAGGAATCTTTATTCGGGTTGAAAGAAGCTCTTGCCAAACACAAACAATCTGTCGTAATCCAACCAGTTGGGTCGCAACAACAGATTCATCAACAGATTGGTCTTTCCACAATTCGATTTTCCCACTATCAAACCTCTTATGCTTTTAGGAAAGAACTCATTATTCGACCTCTTGGTCGCGGCGTCGTTCCAAGACATCTTTAATGTTCATCTTTGTTTTATTTTTTTTTTTTTGTTGTTATTTTAGATTTTTTCAAACACAATTTTTTTTGTTTTTCAAACTCAGTTTTTAATATTATTATTTATTTATATTACACCGTTGCGAGTTCTCTTCTATCCAGATCCACTCGTCATTTTGACTAAATCTTGTATGGGTACCACACCATCCTTAAAATCTTCCCAACTTTTCGGCGTTTGCTCTAACATAGCTCGCTTCGCCGGTGGACTGATCAACTTGTTGATCAACGCGTGGGCTGCCCTCTTGCCAGCCACAGAAGCTATCCTACCAATGGCTTTGGAAGCGGCTTTCATACCAGCATCCAAAGCCATCTTCTTGCCAACCTCAAACGCGGTCGATGCGCATCACTCGTGAATGCTTGCATTATAGAATCGACGATGCCAGAACTGCCTTGAACGTAAGTTCTAACGTATCCCCTGTTCTTTATCACCAACATATTTTTATTTTATAATATATATTTTGTTTTCACTGGTAAATCGTTTGTTGTTTAAATACTTTTTATTATTCTAGTGTAAAATTTACTGTTTTTATTTTATATTTTGTTTGTTTGTTTCTCTTTACTTATTATATATATCAATCCTTCAATTCGTTCATCAGCCTTTTATAGTTGTTTTTATTCAAAACCTTCTGTCGTAACAATTTGTCGCATATGCTAACTATCTCATTATCTAATCCTGTGTTACCAGCGCGTCTACTTGCCATCAACAATCTCAATCTCTGAAACAGAGCGTTAGAATCGCTTGGAAGAAAAGTGGTACCCACCCCTTTACCAGTCACCGATTCGACGAACTTCTTATGTGAATTCCAAATAGGTTTCACCACTTTCGTCAACTTGTAACCTCTGCTGGCTTTAGGTCTCGTCTCTCTGTCATCGTTATTTCTCTTCATGGCGTTGGTCCCAACCAGAATGTCGCCATAATTGTTGTAATCCTGTTCCATGTAACCACTAGGCTTGATAAATGAGCAATTTGCGCAGTCCTGAAGTTAATTCGTACCTATTCGTGCCGACGGTTAATTCATCATCATCTATTTCCACTTCTGTGTTGCCCACAAAAGTTCTACCGTCCGAATCCTTATAAAATCCATACAACAGATCTCTCTTACCACCATCCTCGGACGACACGATGCTATCAGTGGTGATAGTCGAAGCTCTATCGTCGCTCTCACTCACGTCGGTTTCGATTCTCATGGGAACGTAATCCGGTGTAGATTGAAACAAATACTGGTTTGTAAAACTACCAGGCAACGAACCCATTCTCAAAGAACTTTCTTTTAAGGGCCTCAATTCGTCAACGATCTCCTTCTTGCTTCGCTCTTGAACCTCCATCATGGGTTTAAATATTTTTGTGGTCTCGCGTTTGAGTTCGATCTCTCCAAGACGTCTGCTTCTGTCAGCTGATTGAATGCCCTTCTTGGCACGTTCATCTTCATTTAAAAGCTGATCTCGGCGTTTAGCATCCATCTGTAAAAACATTTTTTTTCGTTTTTAAATTATTAATATTTCCTTTGAGTATGCTAATGTGAGTTATTTATTATTTTCAAAATTAAATGTATAATTATTTTTATGTTTTAAGTAAATAAAAATCTTCTGTCTTTAATATAATAACTAAAAACCAGTTGCGGAAAAACATTTTACATGATAAACCTCTATAAATGCGTTTTGCCTCTGAATGCATTAAAACCGCATCACAGATTATTCGCTCAATGGCGAACTGGAGAACTTTGAAAAGTTTGAAAGTTTTAGTACATAAGAAACCAGTTTCTGATTTAACGCGTTTGAGAATAATTACATCTGATAATCAAAATCACAAGTAAACACATCAGTAATGTAACGCTTTCAAAAAACGCGTTTAAATCATATCAATTAATCTTTTGAACTGTTTCCGCTTTCATCCATAGAATAGTTTTTCAGTTAAACTATTTAACTGACAATTGACGCTCATTTGAATAAAAAACCCGTAATACATTTCGAGCGTGACAAATGGCGTTCTCAGTAAGTTTATACAGTAGAGATTTTCAAAAAAACTTTTTTTTTTCTGTTGAGATTGGAAAATCCCACTATGGGTATTCCCCCACTTACGTCAGAAATGGGAAATCCCCGCCTCAAAAGCCGTTTGCCAATTCTGGGACTCTGGTCCAGAATCGGCAAACCGTTTTTTTTATGCTGGTCTAGAACCGGCAAAGCGTTTTTTCGCGTTCACCAACGATAGATTGAAGGTCTAATCCACGATGGGAACGTAAACAAAAATTTTTATGTAAAACAAAATGTACAATTTCGTACATTTTTCACTTTTTTACATTCGACACGTTCGCCAACGGGTATTTGAACGTTAAAAGTGCGTTCTAGGAGTCTAAAAATAACAGCCGATTCTGGGACACCATAAAAAAACGACATTTTTTGCGAACGAGCATGCGATTTAACACTGAATCCTACGATGGTAAATGTTTCATGTACCATACAGTACATGTACCAAGTGGCCCAGAAACGGCCTTTATTACCTACTCACCCCCTCAACTCGCTCTCCCATCCGCTTACAAAAATACTTCATATTTTTTAACTGGTAATTGTCATATCAAGGTCCAATCACTTGTTAATTCTTCACATTACTGTTGACACTATCAATATATTCAGAAGTTACTACCTGGTTGGTGTCATATCGGCCGAGATATCAGCCCGAGGTACCTTCACATCAGCCTGAGACTGAAGGTCGAAAGCTGATGTGAAGTTACCTCGGGCTGATATCTCGGCCGATATGAAACAAAACAAAAGTAATAACCTCTTTATTTATTAACCCTTTACCTAACATGAAAAGTAGACGACATTTGCATAACAAATTCTTGAATAACTAATTTTTTTCATTTTTTGTCTCAAAAACATAGGTTATGACCCCTCATTGGAACGAGCGCGGCGAGCTGGTTCCAACGAGGAGTCATAACCTATGTTTTTGAGACAAAAAATGAAAAAATAATGAAAATTAATTGGCCATTTTTGAGAATAGCGCTTGCCGGTTTTGGCCGTTTCGTTGGGTAAAGGGTTAAACCAAATCAACTAGCTACAAAATGTTCTCAGATCTGTTATAGTTTTTTGACAGTTTTAAAGTGAAAGTCTTACTTTAGTATGATGAAATGTGCAGATGTATATTTTACTCACCTAACTGGAGTCGATTACTAGATGATTCCTGGAATGTGTGTCTTTTGCCTTTTCAATCTATTTTTGTCCTCCTGTTTCCCAGAATTCCCCGCTCCTTGTCGCACTGCTCCGTAGGTGCCCGTGATGCCTGCTGACGAGAGTTGCCTCCCTTATACCAATTCCACAACACTCTTCCCCCTTTTGTTGAATTGGAACCCCTGTGACAGTCAGAGCCCGCTGCGGGCCCAAGTTGGCACAGGAATCTGGGTTGTCGTCCGTGGTTGACCTCCAGCAGTTGGACATCAAAATCGGGAGCGAGTTCGGAATAATCAGGGAATCGGGAATTCCATATGATGATTTCTACCCCCCTTCCAAAACGAACATAATAATGACTGATCAATTCTTTTGATCCGAACCCATGAATATTTACACTCAAGTTTATTTACATTTTGGGGGTTGAGCTGTTGAACTCCCCAAAGGCTGATCCAGCGGCTGTCGCTGGATCGGTGGCGCATGTAGTATTTAGTTCATGCCATAGAGAGCCCTGGCATTAGCCGCAGTGGCTTCCAGAACCTCTTCTAGGCTTCGGCCTAAAATCCTTGCCATTTCGGCGGCCACTCGATGACTGGAGCCAGGTCGGGGTCCAACCGTTGTGCCTCGGCTAGCTCGTCCAGTGTACATATCTTTGCCAGGAGGGGAGGGTCATCTGATTGAGAGGTAAGCCTCACAGCGAGGTTAGGCTCTCGGTTCCGTGAATATTCTAAGTCTAATTGGGTGTGGGTCCAGCCTGTCTCTGGGTCAACAGCTCCCCATTCTTCCCGGACATCCACCCAACCGTCAAACGGACCTGTGGTGGGATCCTGGTTTTCTTCTGACTGGGTCTTCGACTCATACCTTGGGGTTTGTATCTGAGATACCACTGGAAGTTGCCCCTCGTCTCTCCCCAGAAAATGGGTGGACCCTTGGGTCAGGTGCACTACGTAATCTACGTCTTCCTCGAACTTAGTCCAACTTTGGTGGAGACGTCGACAATACTTGCAACCTCCGCAAGGCAAGTCGGATAATGCACATCCCGCAGTGTAGGCATTGCATGTATTGTCACCGGATATGCGGGAAAGGGAATCGGCATTGGTGTGCTTCGACCCTGGGCGGTGCTGGACGACCATATCATACTGGCTCAGCTCCTCCAACCACCTAGCAATTAGGTGTTGGGGATCCTTGAAATTCATGAGCCACTTCAGGCTACTATGATCTGTTCTCAGCACAAAAGGCTTGCCTAGCAGGTAATGTTGGAATTGGAATTGGCATGTGAACCGTACTACCGCCAACAGTTCTTTCCGGGTGGTGCAGTATTTGGTTTGTGTGTGTGTGTTGGGGGGGGGGGGGGGGTCAGTGCAAAACTCCCATAAGCAACTACGTTTTCCTTTCCATCCTGGAGCTGCAACAGTTCAGCTCCGATGGCAAAGTTACTTGCATCGGTGTCGAGGATAAACGAGTCTTTGCGATTCGGTAGAGCTAATAACGGGGGTGACGTCAAAGCCACTTTCAGTCGGTCAAAAGCTTCTTGCTGGTCCGGGCCCCAGACGAAACTATTTTTTTCCAGTTACGGCGTACAGGGGTTGGGCGATTTTGGCATAGTCCTTTATGAATGACCGATGATAATTTACTAGGCCACAAAAACTTTCAACATCTCTGGTACATTTTGGTAACGGCCATTCTTTCACCACCTGAATCGATGGGTCACTCATTTGGACTCCACAGGGGCCTACTATCCTACCCAGGAATTCTATACTCATTTGGAAAAATTCGCATTTGCTGGGCTTCAATTTCAATTGGTACTTTCGGAAACGTAAGAACACTTTTCTTAGGTTTTCCATGTGATCCGCTACTGTGGACCCCATAACCACTACGTCGTCTATGTAACCCAGGCAGATTTGCCAGTTTAACCCCTGTAGTACCAGGTTCAGTACCTTGCACCAAGTGTACGGGGTTCCGGATAGGCCAAAAGGCATTTTAATGAATTCGAAAGCTCCATATTTGGTCAGGGAAGCAGTCTTGCATCTGTCCGACGGCCGGACCGACACCTGGTGATATGCTGCCATGCAGTCTGCTTTGCTGTACCACTGGTTGCCACTGAGTGCCTCCAAACAGTCATCTACTCTCGGCAATGGGTAAATCTCTTTTCTTGTAACTGCATTCACTTGGCGGTAATCAACGCACCAACGCAGCGTCGAATCACGTTTTTTCACGAACACTGGTGCTGCGGCCCATTCTGACGTCGAGGGTTGAATGACCTTAGCCTCCAACAGGCGTTTGAGTGTTTCTTCTTCTTTGTCGTCGAAGTGGACCGGCACCCGGCGCATGGGCTGTTTGAGGGGGCGGGCATCCCCCGTTTCGATCGGATGGGTTATTTCTGTAAAGTTCCCCAGGTCGAATTCGTCCCGGCCAAAAACATCCTGAAACTGAAACAACGGCTGTTTCAGCTTCTCCCCTTCTGCCCTGTCGAGAAATGGGACTGAGCGTTTGAATAAATCGGTCAGGTGCTCAGGTAACGTTCTGGTTGGTTGTGAACAATGATCGACTGAAACCTTGCTGACGTCAGTGACAAATTCTGTTCCCGAGTCAATGCGTGGGTGTTCATCGAGTACGTTGTCTGGAGATTTTACGCACGCGACCGCAGGAATTTCGAGAGCTCGTAGTGGAAACTTCTGGGTCACTATCTTCCGGACCAGCAACCACTGAATTCACCTCTACGCCCTCCCCTATTTGTTCACGTTTCCTGAGCGACAACACACTGTCGCTGGGGTTCAGGACACAGACGCGAGGGTGCTCATAACCCCGATGAATTGTTCTCTACACCCCCTGTCCCTTTAAGGCAAATGGTTCCACAAAAAACTCCGGTAGCTGGGGATTGATTTCACATTGTAGGATTACGGCTGTTTGGGGTGGAATGACCGTTTCCCTACAAACTGTTACTCGAGCGACTTTATTATTGTCGGAGGTCCTGGGCCTTATGGTAGGGACCAAGCATCCACCCAGTGAGATGGTGCCGTTAGTGGCGTCAATACGGGCATCATGTTTGTGTAAAAAGTCCATGCCCAGCAACATCGTATCCTCAATGGGTGCCACATACACTTTTTCATGGCACTGTAGGTCCCCAACTTTGATTTCAACTGGCCCGACTAGGCTGCCAGTCATCTGACTATCACGTGCTGCTGTATTGAACTTCAGGTGGGTTAAGATGGGTGGCTTTTCCTCGAGTATGCCAAACAATCTGTCAGAAATGATTGTGACATCAGCTGCTGTGTCCACAACTGCTCGAGTCGGAAAGCCTGCCAATGTCAAGTGGACTTCGATAGCTGATGATGACTTGACCCTTTGAATGGTAAGCTCCCTGGGTTCCGTTAACTGGTTTCAGGTGGCTTGGGAAGGTCCTTTCCTGATTTGGGGGCTGGGGTCAGACCTACAACTCCACCCCCTGTTCGTTTGACGCTGTGTCAAACTTGAATCTCACGTCCTTGTTCGGTCGATTGTTGGGGTTGCGCGTGGGACAGCCCTTACTGTAGTGACCGAAACCCTGGCACGCATAACATTGGGGCGACCTGTTTTTGGGCGATGGCGACCTAGGTCTGTCACCACTTTTGGATTCATCATCCGTTGGAGTGTCTGGGGGCCTTCCCCCTCTACCCGCTAACTTTTCCACGGTGGAGGTCAGCTTGTCAACTTTAACATTGAGACTTTCCATACTCGTCTCCAAAGCCAAAGTGCGGGCTTTCACTGAATGATAATCCCCCGTCCTCCGCTGAGTTGGGGGATGGCGAGCCCTGGGATTGAGGTGTTTTCCGATCAGTTGTCCGCGCATTGTCATTTGTCTGGCCCCGATATCTTGGGCGACCCCTTGCTGGCGATTTTACCATTCGCACCCTTGATGGGCTGCTCTCACTATCTGTTTCGGAGGATACGCAGCGCACCTCGCGGCGAGGTGACTTGGAGCCATGAATCGCTGCTGCATTATACTGATGCCAGCGAATCTTGTTGATAGCTTCCTGCATGGTAGTAGGTGTTTTCATAACCACTGCTTCTGCCGCTTTGGCATCACTGCAGCCCTGGCAAAATCTGAGAATTGCTTGTTGATTGGTGAACTCTGGCGTACACGAACGAAAAGCTCTGGTGGACAGTGATAGCACTGTTTCTGCCCACTCTTCGAGAGATTGTTCTGGCTGTTGTCTGGCTTGTTGGAACCTTAACTGGGACGTTTCTGGCAGATCATGGAACCCGAAACGATTTTCCAACTCACGCAGCAGTTGCGAGATGTCAGAATTTGGGTTCCTCTCAGTTAGTAGCGTGAAGTATTCGCTGGCTTTACCGTTGAGGCACCAGCATAAAGCTTGCCTCTGCTCCTCCTGGTCCCACTGTTGGGAGGCAGAATAGCTCTTGAACTTAAGTTGGAAAGGCAGCCACGGGCCAGACCTGTCATAATAAACTCCTTTGGGCAGTCGAGACGGATGCGGCTTGGCATAGGGACCGTTGCGATCCCATCTAGTGCGTTCCTCTCCTCGACTTTGCCTTACTGGGGATGGCTGCAGAATCTGCCCTGGACCTCCCATGCCTAGTCCCTGGACCCCTGGTGGAGAGCCCAACGTTTGCACTCCCATTTCGGCCTGGGTTGTGCCCGGGACCCCATTTGGCGGGTACCCGATTTGGTTCCGTCCCTCCCCGAAAGGTGTCGAGGCTGGGATTGTGTGGGGCCACTGGCTGTTGAGGGTGGCATTCTGGGCTTCGCAATCCCCTGTGTATGGTTGGGGCACTGCACCTGCCGGATGAGTTACAGGCAGTGTAGTCTGACCCTCCCCATATCCCACCTTGGGGAAATCCACGGAGTTTCTGTCCATTGCGTTTTTCGGACGTTCCGTTGGAGATGTGCGACTGTGAAAGGATGCTTTATTGCTCTGGAAAGGAGTTACTTTGAGTCATGGGTTCGCCCCACAGCTAAGTAAGTTCGGCTCAAAGGGTGATGGGTTACCTCGGTTATCGAGGGTGTCCTGGGCCGGCTTCGACTGCTGAAGCACCTGGGTTGGTGGGTTTTCCTGTGCTGGTTCTGGGTGAAGATTTGGCCTGGGCTGAAATGAGACGCGTATGTCTTGGGGCTGGGTCACACAGTGTGGCCTGCCCGTCTGGGTGTAGTCAGGGAGATTCTGGTGGCTCATTTCCAATTCCCAGTTGGGTGTGTTTCTCAAATTATTATTGTTCTGCATTCTACCTATTTGATTTGGATAGGCCTGCCGTCCGTCAGACTGGTAATACTGGTCTGGGCCCATATTTCCATGGTCCCAACCAGAGTATTGGTCTGCTTCTCTGTTCCGACAATGCTGTGTCCGGGTTTGATACGGGCCCCTGTGGTCCTCAAATCTGGGAGTAGGGCGGTCTCGGTACCCTGGGGTCCTATGGGAATATTCGGGTTGGACATGCCTGCCCGAAATTGACCAATGGGAGCCTTCCCAGCTGTCAGGTCGGTCGTGGTGATCTCGACCGGGTGTCCGGGGGTGATCTTCTGGGTAGTAGGTATTCTGTCCCTTTGCCTCCCACCTAACACTTGAAGCTCTACCCCCATTATTTGGACCTTCTGTCCAGCCGTTGGACATCGGCCTGAAAGATTGCAGGTGTGAGCCCTCTGAGAACGATAAGGGCTGGTGTGCCTCATGTGGTGGTGTCCTATTCCCATACGGAGCCTGCTGATGCTGTGATTTGACAAACTGGGGCATTTCGTAGCGCTGGTTTCCCTCGCGATAGCTTCTTTCAGGCCCATTCTGTGTCGGGGGATGGACACCCCAATCCCTTTGTGACAATGATGAACGGATTTCTTCCACTAGCCTGGCCTTCTCGTCATGAAAACGGTCCAGCCTCACATCGCTGCGGTGATTGACTAGCCATCTTGGAGGGTTGTTTCCCCTTATTGGTGATGTGGTGTGGTGTGTCAGGGTATTATAAACAACAGGCTTTGGAACAGCTCCAGCCTCCTGACCCTTTTCCCTTCCTCCCTTCCACTGTGGAGGGGGCCCTGATACAAGAGTTCCTGTGGGTGGTAGGTATGCGCACCCCCTGGGGCCTGTCCAGGTGACTCGTTGTCCCTACTTGAATCCAGAACCCGCATTAGGTCCTATCCTACCAAGGGAGTGTGTGATCCTGATGACGAGTCCCAGGGCCGCGTGTCCAGTGTGGATTGTTCAGGGTTGTAGGGTTTAGCCTGCACATCCGATTTCCTGATTTGCCATGGTTCCTTCACTGAAGGTATGAGTGGGCCACCCCCCACAGTGGAGGGTGGCGGTGTCAAAACTTGTGGGGGTGGTTGACAAAGAGGCAGTCCCTCGTCCTCCTCCCCCGCAAATTTTGAATAAGCGTCCTGTTGAATATGGTTGTTGATGATCACAACAGGGGATGGCCTCGAAAAATCCAGTGACTGCCACTGTTCCTGAGTCCCCCGGAAATGTGGGATAGTTTGTAAGTCTTCTCGGCTCAAAAACTGTAGTTCACGCCGTTTGTCAATGATATGTGCAGCAATGGTTGGTCCCACTTGCGGGACCAACTGTAGCTCCTCAAAGGAGGCAGTGTTAACATTGCTTTTAGCCACTGATATGAATGGGCGTACTATATGGTAATATTCAAATTTTATTTGTTGGAAAAATATTTGTCACAATTCCGAAAATCCCAATAATAACCGAATAAAACAGTATCAGTGTTTCTCTTTCTTCCCGTAACTTAGATTGTGAAACGGACTATAGAGGAACAACAATGAGTTGTGCCAAACAATGACGACACAGTTTCAGGGTCGTCTGAACTTTGCACGTGAAGACAGGTTCTTCAAGTGCACTGCGTAAATATCAGTGAATACGGGACAATTTGAATGTATCCCGCGAAATTTGTAACAACAAGTTTAAAACTCACCTGCCAACATATCTTATATGGCAAATGAAGGATACATATAGAAAAGTGCAGAAAACATACTAAATAAGGAAGTGTGACAAAAGGTTACGAAAAAAAATGTGTGTCGTCGAAAAGACAATGGCTGCCGCGTCGTCAGAGACGAGGCAGCGGGAGGCCGAAAAAAAAGTTTGGAAACTTTTCAAAAGTTTCCACCCTATGACGTTCGCTCTACTTTGAGGCGACGCCAGTAAAGTGAAAGTCTTACTTTAGTATGATGAAATGTGCAGATGTATATTTTACTCACCTAATTGGAGTCGATTACTAGATGATTCCTGGAATGTGTGTCCTTTGTCTTTTCAATCTATTTTTGTCCTCCTGTTTCCCAGAATTCCCCGCTCCTTGTCGCACTGCTCCGAAGGTGCCCGTGATGCCTACTGACGAGAGTTGCCTCCCTTATACCAATTCCACAACAGTTTTATTGTTTCTTATTCTTTTCATAAAGTCCGAAATGTCCTCTTCTCCTAGTTCGGCTATCCAGTGGGAGCGCGGTGGCTCAGTCGGTAGAGGTGCAGGCTGCAAGCCGCGAGGTCCTCGGTTCGAATCGCACCTGCGGCAACCGCGTGGTGTCCTTGGGCAAGACACTTCATCTCCATTGCCCGCGTGGGGGCACGATGACGCCGTGTACTAAGGCGTACTGCACGTCGATGGTGCGCATGTCTTCAACCAATCTAACCCTGCCTGTGCTGCAGTGCGGAGTTACGATGTTGGGGAGCTGGCAGCTGCTCGTCGTTGCTCTGTGGTTTCTCCAGGTACTCCGGTAAAACTGTCACGGTCATGATTAGCCATTTGTGCATAAATATGTGACCTTAATCATCAATAAATAAATAAATCGGCTATCCAGTGGGGAAGCTGCGACGTTCAGATAACTGAACTTCCTCTTCTCTCACCTCGACGAATCACCACTCAAGAATCAGAATCTTAGTTCACGTTGAATTTTGTGTTCAACTCTCTTCATTTGTTTTCCTTTTATTCATTTAGTCCTCACTTATTGCCATCGTTAATTCCTTACCACACAAAAACTCTCTTTGTCTGGTACCGCCAGTTTTACTGATTCAGATTGCTTTCAACGAATATCGATGAACGATTTTGTTGTAAACAAAAACGCTACGGATAGTAACACATCAAGGGGGCAACTCTAGCTTGGTTCATATCGGCCGAGACCGGCGTCATATCAGCTGAGTTTGAAGTCATATCAGCCGAGCTCGATAATGGACAATTTTGGGAAAGAAAAAAATATCTAATAAATAATTGTAAATAACAGTACTTTCCCATCCCTTATAAAAAAAATATTCACGCTAGTCGGAAAACGTTTTTTGGAATACAGTTTAGGTAGATATGCATAACGTTTAAATGGGTGTAATTTCCATTTTTCAAATAGTTGCCATGTTATTGGAGAGATATGCTCACTTGATGCGTATGTAAGGGTCATAAAATATCCGATATATATATATATAGAATATGCCCATAGTAGCTAGGTGTACCAAATGTTCACCACGAGTGGTGAACATTTGGTACACCAAGCTACTTTGGGTATATTTTATTTATACCATGATCGTCAGATTATTAAGAGTCACTATTATTGTTTCTCGATTTTGCTGAACAGCAGACGTACATACGTGCAAATCTGTTTTTATTTACATGAGCATCGGTGGGCGGTACTTCCGCTGTCAATTTTATCGCCGAAACGAAATGGAATAATAATAACATAATAACATACTATTTCGAGTTATGAATGCTTTACTATCATGAGACATAGCATGTTTGTTAATTTTTGGCATCTTATGAGGTAAACCAATTTAAAAACGTAATAAATAATTGCCACTTTCATTTCACTCTTCGCGAGGCGACGTGCGATAAATTTAGATAAGTTTGCATTCAGGTCGACGTCACCAAAGGTCAGCTTGAATGTTGTTCTTCTGTAGGTGTAAAATTTAATTTAACTATTGAAATCCCATTGCTGGCGTGTTCACCACGGTTGGTGTATAAAGCTAAAATTTATGTCATAGGCTTTTCATATATAGTGCAATAGGTAATCATGGTATAAATTAGCGATTCAATGCTCTGCATTGATAATTTATGTCAGAAATTTCATGGTCTCGTCCTACGACCAGTGGAAATAAGTCTTCGAAGCTAGTTTCAGTGAAGGTTTATAAGATATGGTTAGAAAAACAAATAGCAAATTGAACTGTACTGCGATTTGCAGACGACAATTTTGAAAAGTTAACAAATTTATATTTTTGGGGAAACGGGAGGAGGGGCAGCGCGCCGTAGGGTCCTACTTAGGATCCCTAAACCCCACACAGAGCCCTTTCAATTTTATATTTGCCCCCCCCACCCCTCGCCCGACCAAAAATGAAACAAACAAAACTGGATAGGTAACCCCCTATTATTGAATCCTGGCTACGCGCCGGTCTATGGCATCCATTCAGGCTGTTGGGGGCACTATGGCCAATGTGGAGTAACGTATGTGCTGGTTAAACAAGAAGTTGAGAATCCCATCCCATGAGTCTACAAGAACTACACATATTTACCCACAAATGAATTTCCAAGAACGAGTTTTTTCACTACAGTTCCGACTAACTAATATTCCAAATACATCATCAAAGCATGTCTTAGATAAAGTAGAAAAAATACTTTATTATTCTGGACTTGAGTCATCACAGTCGGCACAATCAGATTTACACCCCTCCCCCTCCACATCGTTCATCTTCGAAACGCTACTGGGTAAACCAGGTTTTTTGCGAGCATGTCTAACTCTGGGTGAATTTAATCCATTAGTAAAGTATAATAGGGGGTAAATATTGATAGTCTGACATTGAAATTATCATTGTTTTAACTCTCTGAACCCTGATAGTGTAGTTCAAGTCAGTTCAATGACAGTAGTTATTGTAATAGTCCATATTCATTAACTGGGGGTGAACCGTTCAATATTTTCAACGTGCAGCCCTTGAGTGCATGTTGAAAATATTGATTGGGTACGACACACATTCACTGAGCAGACATCCTACTTTGTGAAATTATGAGGTGTCATGTTCCTGGCCCTTAAAAGCGGCCTTTATGGTTAAGAGGGTTAAAGCACATTCTGCGTTTATTCTTAACTATAGGAACGTCAACATTAATAAATGCCACTGGAACTTATTTTGTTTGGCTCAGTGGATGGTCAGGTATTTTATCTGCCGAAACTTGCACAATTAATTTGTCTATCAATTCGTAACTTTGCAGCTCACTCAATTACGCAATTTCACGAAGCTATTATCGACAAACTGTTGCGCATAGCTAAAGGGAAACCACTCTCGCCCAATTCTTCACCAGAGAAAATCGGCCCACATCCGATTTCTGATTTGTGTGGCCCGACAATTCAGCACGTTTATTCCACGGATTTGTAAATTGTTTCTTTAGGCATTTCTTAGTTAACAAGCCTTATTCATGCATACACTGTGTATTGTGTGTGGTTTGTTACACTCTATAACGGTTGTGTGAGTTCGAAGCATCTTATAGCCCAAGAACATTAGGTTTCACTAGGGAAAAAAATCGGAGAAAGCTGATTTTTTCAGGGAATGTCGAGTACATGTCACTGAACGATTAGACAAAAGTCCCCTAAAATCCCAGTTGAGCTTTTTTTTCTACAGCCTTTTTTCGAAAACGCGTTTGAAAAAAATCAAAAAAAATCGCACGAACTTTGTAACCTCGAATTGATCCAACTGTATTTTTTGTTTACGCGTATTTCGAGCTACATGATGTCTAATATACATTTACCTAGAGGAAAATGTGCATTCTGTGACAATTTCTGCGAAAAATTATTGAAAATTCACAAAAAAGAATCGGATTTACGCAAAAAATGACGATTTTCCTAACGGATTTGCCCAAAGGGTCGTAGTACAGAACGGGATGTTAGTTGGACAGACGATAAAAAATCCACCACCATTTGAAGACTTTTATCATTGCTTACAAAATAGACATTATGGAAGACCCCCTCTGCTTCTGGCCGAGTTCCCCTTTTGGCATAAAATTCGTCAGCATGAGAACTCAACTATTTTCGGGCTTGGGACCGAATAGACACGTCTGTGTCTGGCAGCATCAGATCAACAAATAATATTTACAGAATGTACAAAAATCAATAAATAATATTTACAGAATGTACAAATCAATCAACATGGATTAAGTTACATTGACTATTATCAACGCTATATACAGAAATGACATGACCTATATACATATTATTCATCGAACTCAGAAATTTCCGACAGGACAGTGTTTCTGTGGTTGTTACAAGAATCCGAACAGAAATTACACAAACCTGAGCAAGAGAGTCCTGCCTTCTTACACCCACCCCTTTTTGTACAAGCACTCTTGCAACCACAACTGATCAGATTCAGTAGGTTATCGGGGGCACATGGCTTTGTGGCTGCAGTCGGTACAAGAAGTCCATTGTCTAGCGACCACCCCCAATCCGTCGGAGGAAGCGAAGTGCCCAGCCATTGTTGGACCTGGAGATAACATCTGTAGACATGTTGTTGTGCAGCATCGCTGCTTGGTGGGAGTGAGGCTAGGTCGATGGGTTTATTCAGTTTAGATTTTGCTACATAACGCTTGTAAGTGACATATCTATATTGGTCGAGAGAGGAAACAGTTTTACTCCCGTATAAGATCAGGAGAAGTTGTTCCCCGGCAGCGGCTACTGCACTTGGTGTATTGTCATCCGCCAAAATTGTGTTGACATACTGTTGTGAGTCGCTAGTAACATCGGAGACAATTGTACTGAATACTTTCTTCTTACCAACTCGAAAGAGTGCAGAAGTAGTGTCACAACCACTTATAGAATGTGCTACAAGGAGATTGCTTCTATGGTCACCCATTTTGGTTGCTATTTCACTAACTGAAACTAGTAAGTTTGGGGTAATGGAATACATCATGTGAATATTACATCCCGGTTGAACTCGAGAGGTAAGAATGACTAACAAGTCTGTGTCTGTTCCCACAACGACAACATTGTTGTCATCTTGAGCGATGTCAAGTGCAGTTTCGGCTATCAGTACATCAGCATCAGCCTCGGCCTGCTTGGACTGAATATTGATAGCAGATAGCTCCTGCATTAGAAGATCGATCAGTTGGGTTTTGTTCTTGGCATTTGCAAGGAAATCGGATTGGGGTGTGGTGGCTGGTAACTCGGGTGAGATATTGATATCAATGGAATACCTGTCTTTAGATCTACGGGCTTGTTCCATGCCCTTTGTCGACATTGTACAAGCATAACCATCAAAAACAACCACGGCGTTCGCCCCAAAATGTCTCACTAGATAATTGGAATATGATGTACATATGTCCTTATATGACGACTGTTCAGGCCATACAACTGCCCTCAATAAAAATCCACCATCTACAACAAACAGAGAATGTTCTGGGATTTTAGTTTGCTCGGAACCGTATGTTTTAAGGATCTTACCGAGCGTGTTTTTCTGTGTCTTCCTCATTCCAGCAGAATCAAACAATGCTGGTGGTTTCGGGGCGAGTTCATATTTGAGATACTCTTCCATCTCTGCTTGTGACTGAATAACACATGTGATGCGGTTGAACAGAATTGTGGGGTCAATCACTACCTTACTTCCACGGACTTTGATGCTATTTGCCATCGATGCGAAAGACTTCACAGTGTCAACACGTCGTAGTTTGATGCTGTTGAACGTTTTGCTTACAACATTCGATACGCAACATTCACCAATTTTGCGAACTTGGTCACAGTTCACAGTTTCGTCGGCCACAAGCCCGGTCGCTATAGAGACTAATTGTAGTGGATCTCTATTCTGAAAGGGGGAATGCACTCTGAGCCAGTTCAATAATTTGGTGATATCATTGGCATCAGTCAATTGTGAACTTTGACGGAGATCCCGATGTTGTTCGCCATGACCAGTGTGAACATGAACAAAATTTTCGAGAGCATTACATATCGGAAGGCAAAGAGGTAGTCCATGTACCCATTTCGCAACAGTGCTATCGGTTATTCCCCTGCCATGTGTGAGACTACCAGGGAGCTTGAACATTCTCATTAAACACTGCTCCATGGTCTGATCAGAATATATCCCGTCCCAGAATTTATCTGAGCGCCTTATGGTAAAGTAACCTTTCTCAGTGAACAACTTTAAATCATCCTGTTACATTATTTCTGTTAGCTCATTCATCTGCTGCAAATAGAGATGAGAACTTTTTGCGTATGCAAAATGACCACCTGCGTGAAATACTGGAATCATATTGCGAACACAATATGTGTGGAGTTCCCAGTCGCCTGTGCGCTCTGCTCTCAAGAACAACTGGAGAAGACCTATTTGCTCGTAGTATTGTACCCAAAGCTTTCCTGTGCGTCCTACGTACGCATTCTGGAGCAGTTCGTGTAATTTTGACAGTAGATGGTTGACACTTTCTTGATTGACAGCGTCAGCTGTTGTACAGTCACCTCTGGCAAGTCCACAGAATATTTCATTGACTTCTGTGCAGTCTATGTTATCTAGTGTTCGGCTTTCTTCAAACACAAGTTTTGTAATGGCAATTTGTGTTAGCAAATGGGCACGAACTGCTCTTGAATATGCATGAGCACTGATCAAATGATGGATTGACCCACCAGCATAAACAGTCCCCCAAAGTTCATCCAAGCCGCTACCAGCCATGATCGAACCAATTGCCTCTAAATATGACATAATCATATGGAAGCCGCCGAGTCTAACGAAAATTTTTGTCAACTTATCTGACGAAGACACAATCTCCACTGCACACATTACATGCCAATGCATCTTGAGTGTAGGCGAACACCACATTATGTGATTTAAACGAACATGGAAATTGAAACAATGATGCTATAATACGGCATTTGAATGAGAAAAGTCGATGCCGTTTGAATTTGAGTTTAGGGGGATATGGTTAATATTTCACACGTTTCACCAGTTCATTATGGAATAAATGACTATTGTTATATATCATTATAAAGCCACTGCTTTTCTGCAATTTTTGATATATAATTTAACTCCCAAAGTAGTCGTAGATTTGATTTAATGGACGTTGTGTACCGTTGTGTGTATGAAAACAATAAATTTTTTTTCGTAATTTTGTACATTTTCGTGAATATTTCACCATTGAGTGTGAGGATTGGTACAAAGTTGGCATTTTCTGTTGGGGATATGTATTCTCAATATAATTCAGCACGATATTTATGATTCTCACCCTACTAAGGCGAATAAGAATGAGAAATATGGAGCTGGGTCGAATTTTTTTTTAATTTTTTTTTTCATAAAAAAAACGCTATAACTAGAAAAGCTCAACTCGGATTCGCGGGGACTTTTCACACTTTATCCGCAATGTGTGTCCCGGAAACATATAAAAAAATCAGCTTTCTCCGATTTTTTTCCTTACTTTCTCATTTTTATGTCTAATGTGCCTGGACTATTAGTTTATTTTGCAGTTATTCGAAAGAAATCCCACAAAGAAACAAAACAATGTAACACAAGTTAAACCGAGCTGTATTACACAATTCGTAATATAATAAAAAGAAGGCTGCTCGTTGGTCGGATATATGCTGATTGATTCGGTGCAGCTGAATATCACTTACAGCTAGAATAGCACATCACGACTCAATACCACTGATAACACAGGAACAAATGAGACAGAAGGATGTTATTTAAACTACTCCCAGCTGCCAGTGCTCCCTTTATGTGTGACTATTAGATCAGGCTATTTTGCAAAGGTCTCGCCCTGATTGATATACAACCCCATCGTTCCTAACTCATCGATAGAATATAGTGCTGATACATTCATGAGCCCCACCCAGTCTAGTGATCATGCAAGCATTGATCGACGAGATGATAAGATTTAGTTTGCATGCCAACTAATGCCAGTTCAGAATATGGCACTGTTTACACATTGCTGTAGTTTGGTGTAAACCTGATTTGTCCCGACCGTGATGGCTCAAGTCCCCACATAGTACTATTCCAACTACGTTATCAAGGCATGCCTTCATGATGTAGTTGGAATATTACCCAGTCGGGATTATAGTTTATAAAGTCAAGACATGTAGGAAAGTTATTAGTAAATAAATAAAATACACCTGTAGTAGTGTCGAAGCAACTTCTGATTCAGTTAACCCTTTACCTAACATGAAAAGCAGACGACACTTGCAAACATAATTCTTGAATAACTATTTTTTTTCATTTTTGTCTCAAAAACATAGGTTATGACCCCTCGTTGGAACGAGCTCGACGAGCTCGTTCCAACGAGGGGTCATAACCTATGTTTTTGAGACAAAAAATGAAAAAATAATGAAAATTAATTGGCGATTTTTGAGAATAGCGCTGGCCGGTTTTGGCCGTTACGTTGGGTAAAGGGTTAACATGTACTGTACTGGTACTCTAAATTGGTCGTGCTAGGCCCCAACTAATTGGGCACTACATTTATTTAATTATTTATTAAGATTTAACGACACATTAACAGCCAATGTGAGTTTTATGGGTGGAGGAAGCCGGGGTACCCGGAGAGAACCACCGAGCAACGACGAGCAGCGGCCATCTCCCCAACATCGTAACTCAGCACTGTAGCACAGACAGTTTAGATGGCTTGAAGACATGCGCACCATCGACGTGCAGTACGCCTTAGTACACGGCGTCATTGTGCCCACATGTGGACAACCGGGGTTAAGTGCCTTTCCCAAGGACACAACGCGTGAGTCCGAATCGATCGCTAAGACGGTCACCCATCCAAGTACTAACCGGGCTCGACGTTTCTTAACTTCGGTGATCTGACGAGAACCGGTTACCGCAACGCCACCGCGCCCCCTTCGGAAACTACAGCCACCATTTGTATGACCAACTGTGTGTGCGACACAAGTCCAAGTTACAAATCTATTCTGCACAGAAAGTACACGTTCACAAGCAAAAGAGAATTGATAACTTAGGCTCTAATCCTAATGAGTATGTTCCGACTAGAAAATTACTGAGGTGGGGGTTGTCACGTCCTCTTACACCCCATAGTTACGCCCCTACTCGTGGTAATGGTCTCGGATGTCAAATTGATTGAATACATGATGCACACTAAAAACTAAAGTGTTAACTGACACTTTCAAGGTGTTAAACCCATTCTAACTCTTAGGATTTGATTTTAACACTCAAAGTGCAATGCTTTAAGCACTTAGACATTACAATCGTCAGACATCTGAAACTTGAATGGATGGCACTTCCCATGTGTCTAGCATTGGTGGTTCTTCCAGGATCGTCCATAATTTGATTTGCGCTTGGTGGGAACATAATTAAAAGGACACAACGCAGATGACGCGGATCAGGCTCGAGAGTTCGAGCCTGATCCGCGTCATCTGCGTTGTTTCCTCTTAAGTGTCGCGCCATTACACTTGTCAAGTGGTATTATTGTAACACCTGTTAAGTTCTGGGATATCTACACTTGAACAAAGCGCTAGTTCAGCACTTAGTAAGTGTTAAATACAGCACTTCAAGTGTAGTTTTTAACACTTTAGTTTTTAGCGTGTGGGCAGTGTTGGAAGTAAGTTAGCACAAACTGAATTCATCCATCTATCTATACTATAATTAGAGTTCTGTTTGTCGTGATTTTTGTTTGTCGTGAGTGATGTGCCTTTCTCCCCCCCCCCCCCCCACCCCCACCCCCACTTCCTGTGCAAGATATCCGTGTCTCATGTGAGAAGGCCATGTGAGATAGATATCTATCTCACATGACCCACGTGATCGGCTTATTAGCATATTTAATGAGCGCAGGACTATTCAATCATCGCATGTTCTTCTGTAAACAAACAACGTGGTGTCACGTTTAGGAAATATTAGCAGACGAACGTTTGTCGAAGAAAATAGAAATAAAAACAGAAACCGCAAAACCAAAGGACACTTTATATGAATTTTGGGGTGAACGCCATTATGAGTGGAGAAAAATGAGTGAGTTGCACGAAATTCCGGTCGAAAAGAAATGCGAATACATTGCAGAATTCATAATATGACGTCATCGGAATGTGTCAGTGTTCATTTCGCTACAAATCATTAACCCCTGTCTTGCCGGCGTTGGGATTTAATTTCGTGGTATATACTTGTGGTATATAGAGAACTTTTGTGCGCTCTTTGCGATGAGCAAATCATTTTTTTTTATAAATGGACAACAAAATTGTTCGATTTCGCTGCACGTGCCCCTGAATTACTTTTGATGACGTAAGGGTGGTTTTTTCGAGGAGGGGGGGGGGGAGAAAAATGAGCCCCGATGGGTGTGGTTGTAAAATGGGGAAATCTCGGCTAGCCTCGTGTCTGGCCCAAATATCTTGCCCTCGGATGAGATTTTCCCATCCCACACCATCACCCAAAAGAGATTATTATGGTCCCCGATGAGTCTGCAGGTGGGGTGGGGAAATCTCACCCGAAGGGCAAGATATTTCAACCAGACCCGAGGCTTGCCGAGGGTCTGGTTCAAATATCTTGCCCCGAGGGTGAGATTTCCCCATTTCCACCTTCAGACTCATCGAGGATACTTTTTCTCCCTACACACGAGGATTACGTCATTATAGATAATTGGCGGTCACGTGCTGACATAACCAATTTATCAAGTCGTAGTCCTTTCGAAAAACGAACAATTTCATCGGAAAGATCAAACAAAAGTTAGGTATATACCATAGGTATATGCTAAAAAATGATTGTAACACTGTCCGTTAAGGGGTTAATGAATTTGCGCGTGTCAAACTCTAATGTGAAGGGCATTGTGAGATTATTGATCGATCGGTAAATTCGCGCAGTGATATTATTAAATCTGCAGAGAAACATAGGGTTGAAACAAATCAAGTTTAATATTTGAATAATAATTAAATATTGAGTTTATTTATATTTGCAAATCGTGAAGCCATTTAGTTTATTTACAATTGTGCAGACGATGATGAAATAGTTCCGGTAACCTAATAAAATATGCAAATGAGTATGTCACGTGGGGTGGGTGGGATAGAAATATCCCACCCTGCTGTCTCACCCGGGACACGCGTATGTTTCACGTATAGTGGGGGAGGGGGGGGGGAGAGAAAATAATAATCTCCTCAATCTCTACTCAAACTCTACCTCAAATTCGGCAGGTGTATGTATTTCTATCCGATACAATTAAATCGACATGTTTGGTGGCAATATTTTCGCGTTATATAAAATCGGCAATTGTGTCGCAAGATAGGGGTATTTACTGTAGATAAAATAGTTTTTGAATTTGGAACGTACTATGGTATGAAGGAGATAACTTGAAATTGAATTATCGCTTTATTCGCGTTATTAGATTTAATAAATATTCATCCCCGGAATATCACTTATCGAAAACCATGCATAGCATTAGGTCCACCCACTTGTATAATGACATAACAAAGGGTGCATACAGGCAATGCTGGCCATTTATCTCTCTCCCACGTTGGTGTGTGTGTGTGGGGGGGGGGGGGGGCTTAACTTCAGGCAATGGTTAATTAGGCAATTCTTCCTGATTTAAATCAGTCACTATACCTAAACAAAAGGGGAGACCAATATATTAAAATAGCATGGTAGAATAAAAAGTTGTGTTTATTATAAAAAAGATGCTTTATGTTCTTGGTTCAGTGTCACCTTAAGCTATAAAATCGCACCATCTCTTGACTTGTGATGGCGGTGTAATATCATTCATATCTCTCACGCACACAAAGAGGCCAGTTGGTAGAGGAATGGAGCCCACTTACCATTTAATCAGTATTCATAAGTATCTATATATTGATATGTGTTATCTAAAAATAAGGATCAATGCGATTGCAAACCCCAGACCATGTGGTAGAGCCATCTCATTGTTTTACTTTTTGTTTTGTCTTGAACGGCGAAATAAGATCATTTTATTAAATTTTGGGCTTTGGACAATGGTGTTCGATTGTTTTTGTAAATTGTGTTTAGAGTTTTGCGGAACTAAGAGGATCAAATTCTGCCAGGTTTGAACGAACTATGCCATAATCCCAGAGACTTTAATTGATCTGTTGTACCTGACATCGTGTTGAGGTACCATGAGTTAACGTTGTCAAAACAGCCCTGGTAACTTGTTCAATTTAAAGCTGTAGAAACATATTTCATGACAGTATAATCACTAATATATCTCTATCATGCCTATTTAGCTAGGGAATAATTCTTGATTGATGGTGGAGACATTGTTCAGTTGAACGGGGAATATTACTGTCAATTTCGCATTAGGAATGACGAGATATTCGGCTCCATAAAACCCTGGAGGGATAAAAACCGAGAAAGAGCAAGAATGGAATTCTCTCGCTGTTCTCAAAGGCTTATTCCGGTTGATGCCATATAAAATGCACCATCTAATTTTTTCACATCCTGCCTACAGAACACAGCTTATTACCCCTCATTTTTGTTTCCCCTCTTTTTTTCGTCTTGATTTGCAATATTTTTGTTTGGAAATCTTGAGCCCCTGGTAAAAGCGTGTCGATACCGTATCGAGATGTGACCCAAAACGAGAGATCGTAACCAAAAGCCCCGTCGAAGCCACCGAATAGTTCTGCTGACTTACAAATGCGCCATGTGGAAGGTGGAAGTTTTATCGTTATACGAGTCAGTACGCTGTTTTCTGTTTGTGGCATGTGGAAATCAATCGACACATGAAATAGACATCGGCGTGCCCAAGACCAACAAATAAAGCTTTAATCCCGACATTGTTTTCCTGCTTTGGCCTCACACGTATTATCACTTTAACCCTTTACCTAACGCAACGGCCAAAACCGGCTATTCACAAAAATTGCCAATTAATTTTTATTATTTTTTTTTATTTTTGTCTCAAAAACATAGGTTATGACCCCTCTTTGGAACGAGCTCTACGAGCTCGTTCCAATGATGGGTCATAACCTATGTTTTTGAGACAACAAATTAAAAAAATTAGTTCATCAAGAAATTTGTTTGCAAGTGTTGTGTTCTTTTCATGTTAGGTAAAGGGTTAAACATATAACTCTGTTTTCATCTCAATAGTGATTGTTATTGGGTTTTAACGACACTTCAAACAGCCTGGATCACAATTTTATGAGTGAGGAAAGCTGGAGTACTCTGAAAGAACCACCGAGCAGATTTCTTAAAGTAATCAACGTTTTTAATAAATTTTAAAATTATTTTTGTTCTTTTAAACTAGACTCTTCAAGTCTCAAGTCATCAGGTTGGTTTATAAGATAACCACTTTTCTTGTATCATAACTCATTTCTGTCCAAACCACTCCTGTCCTTGACATTTCTATTTTAATTGTTTCCTATTTTTATTCAATCTTTTTACTTCATTCTTGACAATGACATGTTTTATTTTCGTTCGTTTTCTCTCCACGATACAGCCTTAGCTGCTGATGTGGCATTCGGGACTAATAAATAAATAAATAAAAACAAACAAAAATAAATAAATAAATAAATAAATAAATAAATAAATAAATAAATAAATAAATAAACACCGAGCAGCTGCGACCAACTGTCAGATTCTCCACCGTTCTAAATCTGCACAAGCAGAGGTAGCAGCGGTTGCAGGCGAGTTCCCCACTGACGTGCTGTACGCAGTAGAACACAGCGCCTGGGGGGCAGGCAGTCGGAATGAAGTGCCCTTCCAAAGGACACAATGCAGTTACGGCTGTTCCGGGTCGAACATTCCATCCTCAGGTTTCAAGTCAAATGCTCTCACCACTGAGCCACCGCACTCCCCATCTTAATGTTATAAACACGATGTTCATACGCCTTTTTTCTAGCACAAATTGAACAAGGGATAGTTTCTCTTAATTATTGCAAAAGTTTAATCCGATCTTCATTTTTCGAAAAAACAAACCACCCTGTTATGCCGAATCTCTTTTTTGTGTGTAGTGTCCGACGGAACTGGTCTGGAACCGACGTTACTTTTGTCTAGAAAGAATATCTCTGATCTTCAGATAACTCGTCCCCCGAGTTCCAATGTGTTCTATGTGCCAGTAGGCACATAGAAAACATTGGAACTCAGGGGACGAACAGTCATTTTGTGCATGCACACGGAAGTGTTAAAGTTTTGATTAACACTTTCTCTTCGATGCTCACTTTAACCTTATATGGAGAACCTCTGTATATACTATTCAAAAAAAGTAGGGAATATTTGATAAAAGTGAGATATGTGAAGAAATATATTTATATTTTCATCAAAGAGAGAGTTGAGGCATTGCACTGTGACATCTGGTGAATGATTTCACCGATAGGTGGGTGTCTGACAAGCACCATTCCACGCACTGAGCTGTAGAAGACATGGACGGTCAGTCAGAGAATTTACCACATTCAGTCCAAGACCTCAATACCTTGTAAATCCTCCTCGGTTCGCAAGACAAGCGCCGATCCGACGTGGCATACTCCTCACCAAATTCCAATATCAGCTTGACTGATGTTATTCCATTCTTTTTGCAGTGCAGCGGCGAGTTCCGGGACATTGGTAGGGGGGGGGGGGGGGCTGTTGGCGTTGTCGTAGGCGTGCTCAATTGGAGGAAGGTCTGGACTTAGTGTCTGCCAAGGCAGTGTAGTGATGTGCTGCTCCTGGAAGAACTCTGTAGAGACACGGGTCATGTGTGCTCTTGCATTGTTATATTGGAAAATGAATCGATGGCCGTGACGTCGCGCCAATGACACCACATGTGCTGCTAACATGTTGTCACGGTAGTACTGCCCAATGACACGCCCTTGGATGATATGTAATGCTGTTCTGCTTGTCATGGTTATGCCTCCCCACACCATAACCGATCCACCACCAAAACGATCGTGCTGCCTAACGGTTACGTCATGGTATCGTTCGTTCCGCCGCCGCCGCCACCGCCACCGCCGCCACCGCCGCCGCCACACTCTGTTTCGCCTTTCGTGGAAGTCGAGAGTGGACCTCGATTCATCGGAAAACATGACGTTGCTCCACCGACGATTGTCCTAGCGCTGCCGTCCTCCACACCAATTGCGCCTTGCTGTGATGTGACATTCAGTCAAACTTGGAATTATTCGAGGTCGTCAAGCGAACAAATTCCAGCTGTGTAGGCGATTTCGGATAGTCTGACCACTGACTCGCACATCTGTCGCTCGGTGTAACTGCTGTCCAATTTCTGAGGCACTTTGATGGCGGTTACATAATGCTGTGGTTCGGATGAAACAATCCTTGTTAGCAGTTGTAGCCCTTGGAGGATCTGACCGACGTCTGTCATCAACATTGCCTGTCTGACGGTAGCGTGACCACAACCTGCTAATCACCGATGGAGTAACGTGAAGACTTTGAGCCACTGCAGCATCTGTCTGTCTGTTGCCAGCTTCCAACATGCCAACGGCACGTAAACGTTCGTCGCGTGTCAGTCTTCGCATACCTCAAAAGTTAAGTTTCGACCAGAAACTATTGATGAACGAGTTTATACCAAGAAAAGAACGATGAGACCTCCGAAAAAGCCCGTCCAGTACAAATGAAAATTTCGAAACGTACCCCACAGACATTAACGCGGCGCTCATGCAAAACACCTGCACGAAGTATTCGTGGGCCGGTGACATTCATGATCCACACTAAACTTGGTAATGTCCAATCACGCGTATCCAATACCATTTTTCGAAAATATCAACTTCAGTTTGGATATCCCCTACTTTTTTGAATAGTACATATACTTATATGTGAAGAAATTTATTTAAAACAGAATTAACGTTCTTGGTTCTCCATCACTTGATTAATACGTGAAAAGAGGTATCTGATATCTTCCCAACAAGTAATCAGATGCTAGTGTTAATCTGCGCATACAAGAACGTGCATAACACCATATTAACCCTTTGAACCCCAGCGGCCTTTTTTCCGACCAAGAACATGATACGTCATAACGTCATTATATAGGATGGCTGTTCAATAAATATTGTGGGGTAGACCAGTGAGTATTTTCAACGTGCAGCCCGTGGCTGCACGTTGAAAATACTGATTGGCTACCCCAAATAATGAATATGGAATCTTCCAATTGCTGCGATTGAACTGGCATGGGAGATACCACTAGAGTCCAAAGGGTTAAATACCGGTACGAGACTAAATTTGCGATTGGCCATTCAGAGATTAAAATATTTCAACTTAACTGAAGGTTAAGGCTCAGTGATACTGGTGACTAGAGCTTGACTCTGGTAAAAATTTACGAACATAAACATAATGATAACGATGAATTTACATCACCTTTTTTCGAATCACTCATGGAAAACAATGTAAACTGACCATTGTACAATAATGATCCTTGTCGGCCTTTGTTTTAACAGAGTACGCGCATATGTCTGGGCCACCAAATACAGATTTGTGTATGATACATGATTTATTCGATCAGTTAACTAGTATTGTTCTAAATTATTATTGGTTATCAGAATTTGTTCTCATATCTATGTCTTATTACAATTGATGGGTGAGAGCCTTTGGGCACTTTCCCATAAATTGTCACATGACAAATCCACACACAGTAAAATAATTTCATTTAAAAAATAATTTGAAGCATATCCAAATAGCTTTCAAGTTGTGAGACCTGTACTTCAGGATAAAGACCAGATATAGGCTCCCAGCAGTCCATCAGTTAAGACTTCAGTATTCTTTTTATGCATTGCTGGAAATATCCTGCCTTATCCGCCCTTTGAACGCGTTTCACGATAAAATATTACCAGCTGGTCAGCTCTTGGGCAATAAACTAATCAATAACATATTTTTCCTACAATAAATAAATAGTGTCAAAATACGAGATAATCTACAACCTTTCAAATCTTTAAGATCATGTCTGAAATGCCTGTTTTTCGTTAAAAGTCAGGTTCTTCAAAGGTGACACTGGCTGAGATATTTCACAGTTGCGTCCCTTAGACTTTCTGTCGTGATTTATGGAATGAATCTGCTCTCTCTCTCTCTCTCTCTCGTTAGTTTCGGATGGACGGTTTGTTATTATTGTGTAATACAACAGCAGTAGCGACAAAATCAATAAAATTCGAGGACATTCAATGGAATGGGCTAAATTATGTCTTGGAAAAAATACGTCAGAGCGCTCTCATCTGCATCATATCGTGTGAGCTTTTAAGTGAGAGATCTGATCTCTGAATTCAAGACGAATTCCTAAAAAGAAACAAAGACGCTGACTCAAAGGTAGTGGAACTGTACGTGTGTATGTTTCTGTGTGTGTGTGTGTGGGGGGGGGGGGGGGGTGCACAATGTCCCCGTGTTATCCCCAACACGACTTTTTTCAACAGACATGCTTATAATTACTGAGTGATTTTAAAAATCTGATAACATGCAAATGTGTCCAAATACAGACATCTCTTTAATATGCTAATCTGTAGATGTAAACAAATATAGTAGTATTTGGCCAAAGAATTCCAGCTTCAATCGGCTCGGTCTGTCTGTTTCTTCTTCTCCGGCCATCTTCCAACCCGACCTTTTGGCTTCAGAAAGAAAGATATCTGTGAGCATGGGGCACAGTTTTACCCTCGGTAATGCATGGACATCCACTACTCCAGACAGTGGATGTTCATGTATTATCGCGGATAATACCGTGTCTCCTGGCATCGATGCTTCTAAAAAAATGCAGTAACAAAAAGTAGAAGGGGTACAATCCGGGAGCGCCCTCCAATAGATACGCCAGTGAATGATACCTTAGTGTTTTAGACAGCAAAGCTTCAGAAAGAGGCACACTTTTTAATATATTGTTAAAAGGGCATTCTTTGTGAATAGTGGAAGCCATCACAAAAGGTCCAAAACTAATAGGTCCAAACTTAAAGGTGCAGATTTATTGAGCCAGGGGCACTCGTCCTGGGATTCCTATAGAACGTTTGGCAGCTGACTGCAAACTTCTATGGGAATTCCCATAGGACAGCCATTAGCTCTTTAAGTTTGGGTATATATGTTTTTCTCTATAAGTTTGACCCAATAAGATCGGCTCTATAGTGACCACTGGCGTGGGAAAACCCTCCCTCAAATCTTAAGAAAAAATCTTGTCAATTGAGAAGAAAGACAACACTATTTCGTTTTGTTCCTTATGCTTCACAAAGCACCAGAATAAACAACAAAATGCCAAAAACTTACTGGTATGCTTTGCGATCAAACTCTCTGTGACTGTTGATTTATCCCATGATCACAACACACATTAATCGTATGTTTACCAAGCATCTATTGGGTTGTGATGATAAAACGGCTATTCAGTGACAAATAATATTACATATTTCCCCTCATTTCAAATTTGTGCTTTTCTGAAAAGCCGCGTACCTGTGATATGGGGAACTGTGTGATTCTTTCTAAGTCTTTTGTCTTTTTTCAGAAAGAAACTCTTTCTTATAGTCTTGAAAAAAGCAGCTCAGTGCCGAATGAGGAAATTTATTTAAACAAATTCTGGTTTGATGTGGATAGTCCTGTTTTCCTCGCGCTTTTATTACTCCTACTGTTAAAACTAGAAGTCCTGTCACGAATAGTGCGCTTATCTGGGCTTAATTGCGCGTAGGAATTGCTCGCAATTGCCATATCGAATGACATCCAAAGTACGGCAGGTTCTCCTGATTACTCACAGCAAACTCAGGCAATGTTTCTGCCAATGGACCTCCGGGTTACCCGGAGGTCCATTGGCTGAAACATTGCTTGTGCACAGGTCATATGTACAGAATTTGATAGCCTTACTATGGTCATAACGCGCAGATTAACGCACAGATCGACGTGCAATTAGGGCGCATTTCATGACAAGACTTCTAGTTTTAACTGTATAATACCACTCAGTTGATTTATTTTCTATCTGTGTACTTGCTTTCACAAAACAAAAACATTTCTGTGTTTGACGAAATCGCGACTCTGCTCAATTGATTCTCTGTATAATTTTCGCTGGTTCACATTCTTCCACTAAGGCCACACAAAATACATTTTCAAATCAGTGAGGGAGGGAGGGTTCTATTTTTAATTTTCTTTTGCAAAAAGTGAGCAAACATGGAGAGGATTTCGGTTGTCGTTTTACAAACAGAAATATAGAAGGTGCATATTTAAACAAATAAATTCATTTTTAATTTGAAAAATAAAACATTCCTCTGAAAACAAACTGTAGGTACTGCAATTTAAAGGCTTCATATTCTTTCGATGCTCTTCATATTGATTGATTAATTTCTTTATTTTGAGTATACCTGAAATAAATAGAAGTGATACTTACGGTACTGACGAGTGTTTTAAGGATGCCAAAAAAAGATATGTAAATTAACACTACTCAAACAAGACAATATAAGTATGTACTGGAGGGGGACAACACAGCCAGATTGGCTGTCAACCTGTCGTCTCCCACGCTGTGCATTACGCAACCTAAAACCAGACTGTTTTATAATTATTTGTTTTTACATAATGTGACTTACCCTCGTGCATAAAGAACACGGGAACAATTGGATAAGATGAGATAAGATGGCACAGTGGTCAGCTGAAACTACGGCACACACTTGAAGGGACACTACTACAGAGACCAGGAGGTGACGTGGGGTGATCGAGACCAGTACTAAGAACATGTTGGATAATAATTTAGTAGGATCAAACAGTTACACTGGAAGTGACGTTTTCTTACTTCAGGTTTCTCATAGCGTCTTGTAACTGTAAGTGTAAGGCTTACCATACAAGAAGACCATTATATGGAGGGTTAGTAATTTAGTACGCAATGAGAAAAGAACTGGACACCCAAAAGACACCTAACAACAAATACCATTGGTCTATTAGACGGCCAAAAAGCCATGTGTCTGTATCAGGGACTACAGTCGGGGCAATATGGATTGTTGTAATCAACATTGTTGGGGTATGTTGATTCAATACCCTTTTCTTTTTTTTTTCTTTTAGGTTCTGTCGCTTTTCGCCTCGATATAGCCTCGGTTGCTGATGTGGTGTTGGGCACCAATAAATGATAATAGTGATCCATGTATCAATGTATCTGTGAGAGAATGTATGTGCATGTGTGTATATGTATGTATGCAATTATTGTACAGCCAATGAGCACCGTGTGTGGATTCTAGGCTTTAAAATTATTATTATTATTATTATCATTATATATACTACTCAAAGTTTGCTAAGCAGCAAATATTTGACACATCATTATGAAATTTTCTTGTGACATACTTGCGATATGTTTGGTGGATATGATTGAGGAATGTATTGAGATGGTCCCCGGTGTTTACATTAGCTCTCTTGACAGGCAGATTTTTTCGTGACAGTCATGGAAAGCATGTATCACTTGATTTTCATGATGTTTTCGTGTACTGTCTACATGTACATGACATGCGTAGGGTATTCAAGGTTCATTTCAACACAAACTCTTGTGATTTAATGATTGAATATGGCAAATGCAAATGCAATTAGACTTTTGTCTGAAGCAGAAATGTGGCGGGCTGTAGGGATATTGGAACAAGGGGCTATCCATCGTCAGGTTGGTAAACCCCTTGGTGTGCACCATACGATGATCACCGGAGCCTGGGCAAGATTTCAGCAGTATGGCACTCCAGTAAGACGGCATGGTGGTGGCAGAGGCAGGACAACATCTGCAGCTGAAGACTGGTTTTTGATCATTCAGGCCCGTAGGAACCGCTTTGCCACAGGAACCCAGCTTCGAAGTGACCTTCAGAATGCATCCGGGGTAAATGTTTCGACGCAGACAGGCAAGTGCACAAAGGGGGTCTCTGATCGAGAAGACCGTGTATTCGCATCCCGCTGTCCCAGAACCACCGCCATGCACGATATGAATGGGCCATGGACCACCTTGGATGGGCCAGAGAAGATTGACGACCTGTCCTTTTTACAGATGAGTCAAGGTACTGCCTAGACCACACAGATAGGCGTCTAGGGTATGGAGAACACCAAGAGAGCTATTCCATGCAGCCAACATTGCTGAGCATGACTGCTATGGTGGAGGGCCAATCATGGTCTGGGACGGCATTAGCTGGGATGGACTTACAAAGCTCTGTTTACTTGACCGTGGTACATTGACTGCACAACGGTATATCGATGAGATCCTGGATGTCCACGTCAGATTGTATGCAGGTGCAGTGGGTGATAGATTCATTCTGATGGACGATAATACCCGTTCTCATGTTGCCCATGCTGTCGGGGAGTACCGACAGAGGCAGAGAATTGAACGTATGCACTGGCCAGCAAGATCCCCTGACCTCAGTCCAATCGAACATGTCTGGAATGAATTGCAGCTTGCCATTTCAGCCCGTCCAGTCCAGCCAAGAAGTGTCCAGGAGCTTGGTGCCATGCTGGTCCAAGAAAGAAACAACATCCCACAAAGGACCATCGGGAACCTGATTGGGAGCAGGAGAAGGCGTTGTCAAGCTGTAATTAACAGTAATGGGTCTCATACTCGATACTGAAGCCATACCAGTTCGCTCCGTCAACTTTTTGGCATATTGAAAAATCTCCTCTTTTACCAAACATATCCATTTTCCATGGTTATCGTATTCAAAAGCTAAAAAATAATGTCAAACACAAATAAAATCTTAATTTCTGTACTCAAATCATTAACGATATAATTAAATAAAAAAATATATACACTTTTCATTACAATATTTCAACTAAAACGTAAAACAGGTAGTTGGATATACTTGGCGCTTAGCAAACTTAGAGTAGTATATATAGAATATACCCATAGCGGCTTGGTGTACCAAATGTTCACCACTTGTGTTGAGGTGGTGTTAACCGCGAGCCCTTGGCGCGCGGTTAACACCACTTCACCACGAGTGGTGAACATTTGGTACACCAAGCTACTTTGGGTATATTTTATTTTTTCCATGACAGTCAGATTATTAAGAGTCGCGGTTATTTTTTCTCGATTTTACTGAGCAGCAGATGTACATACATGAGAATCTGTTTTTGTTGACATAAGCATCGGTTGGCGGTACTTCCGCTGTCAATTATTTCACCGAAACGAAATAGAAAAAGAAACAGGGTGTTTTTCATTTTAATAACGTAATAACATTCTGTTTCGAGTCATGGATGCTTTATTAACATGAGACAATGCATGTTTGTTAATTTTTGGTGTTTTATGGGGTGAACTCATTTAAAAACGTAATAAATAATTGCCACTTTCATTTCACTCTTCGCGAGGCGACGTGCGATAAATATAGACAAGTTCGCGTTCAGGTCGACGTCACCAAAGGTCAACTTGGATGTAGTCATTGGCTCTTCATATATAGTAGAATAGGTTACCATGGTATAAAGGCATTTAGTTCCTTTTTACATCTATGTCTCTCCGTTCTACTTCTCATGTTGCTATCTAACTCGTTCCAGATTTTAGTGCACATGTCTGGCGGAAGGAAATCGAGGGATTTAGTTCGCGTTTTATTGAACTGAAGAATTCCAGTTCTTCTGCCCGACCCACCTGTTGGGTTATTGATTACGCTAAAATAGTTTTCAAAAGAAACAGGCAAATTTCCATGATACCAGTCGAATATAGATAAGCATGTCTGGAGTTTATAGAGGTCTTCAACTTTTAATCTTCTATTATTGCGAAAGATGGAGTCTGTCTGTGCATTATATAACTTATTGATTATAATGCGCAAGGATATATTTTGTAACGGCGTTAACTTACGTACTGACCGTGCAGGGGGCGCGGTGGCGTTACGGCAACCGGTTCTCGTCAGATCACCGAAGTTAAGCAACGCCGAGCCCGGTTAGTCATCGGATGGGTGGCCGTCTGTGCGATCGATTCGGACTTCCGCGTTGTGTCCTTGGACAGGGCACTTAACCCCCATTGTCCACATGGGGGCACGATGACGCCGTGTACTAAGGCGTACTGCACGTCGATGGTGCGCATGTCTCCTACCAATTTGACCCTGCCTGTGCTGCAGTGCGGAGTTACGATGTTGGGGATCTGGCAGCTGTTCGTCGTTGCTCGGTGGTTCTCTCCGGGTACTCCGGCTTCCTCCACCCGTAAAACTGTCACGGTCATGATTAGCCATTGTGCATAAGTATGTGACCTTAAACACCAATAAATAAATAAATACTGACCGTGCATTTCCCAAAACGTTTATTCCATACATTAAATGAGTATGTTCTAAGCTAAAATAGAGAGTTTACATGAAGTGTGGGAAGTATGGTCTTCACTTTTTAACCCTTTACCCAACGTAACGGCCAAAACCGGCCAGCGCTATTCTCAAAAATCGCCAATTAATTTTCAAAATATTTTCATTTTTTGTCTCAAAAACATAGGTTATGACCCCTCGTTGGAACGAGCTCGTCGAGCTCGTTCCAACGAGGGGTCATAACCTATGTTTTTGAGACAAAAAATGAAAAAATTTAGTTATTCAAGAATTTTTTTTGCAAGTGTCGTCTGCTTTTCATGTTAGGTAAAGGGTTAAGGACAGAATTTGCATGAGCTATTTTAGAACAAAGTTAAGATACATGATATTGATAGGATAAATTCTCGTCGATGTGGATTCCTTGGAATTTAATTTATTTTTCTGTACAATCTGAGCCTACCCTACTTATTTCCTGTTCATTTATTAAAACCACTGGTGTAGGTGTATGTAATTTAATATTGTTGGAGGGGTTAATTAGAATGTATTTTGTTTTTACGGCGTTCAAGGATAGCTGGTTCGCGCAACACTAATTAAATAAATTCTCAAGCTCTCTGTTTAGGTAAGGAATTACTTGATTTCGGTCGCGGCCTGAGGAGTGCACGGTAATATCATCTACAAATGATAGCAGATTCAGAGAAGTGGCATGACAAATATCACTGACATATAATAAAAACAATTTTGACTAAGTCCTCTTATACCGTATCTTTCTAATTTGTTTAGTAGGATGGAGTGGCCTATAGTATCAAATGCTTTAGAAAGGTCAAGAAACGGGGCGAGGGTACAGGTTTTATTTTTTTTATTATTTTCATCAGCCACCTTTTGTTGCATGACGGGATGCATAGTGCCATGTCTCTTCCTGAATCCATATTGGAAAGGTTGCAATATGTTAAACCGGTCTAAAAATCTTAAGAGTCGTACAGACATGAGTTTTTCTAAGAATATTTGAGAAAGTGGGTAATAGGCTGATAGGTCTATAATTAGTAAAGTTATGCTCATAATCGGATTTGAATAAGGGAATGATGTTGGCTATTTTCATTCTATCTGGGACAATACCGTGTGCAAACGAGCAGTTGATGATGTGCGTTAGTGAGTTAATAACATAGTCAATACAATGTTTCACCATGTCTGAACTGATGTTGTCACAGTCTTGGCTATCTTTAGTTTTTAAAGATTTTACAATATTTCTTATTTCTATGTCACACACTAGGTTGATGTAAAAATTATCAACTGAATGTTCATCCTCGTAGTCGTTAGAAGATTTGCTTAATTTACGTATTTTTTCCCTTGTAATCTTGCCAATATTTACAAAATAGATATTTAGTTCACACGCTATTTCAGTGGGGTGATTAATTTTTTCGTTATCTTTCATACAGAAAGTGGGTAAGTTGGCTTCTTGTCTAGATTTTTTGATGTCTTCATTTAGTATTTGCCAGGTTTTTTTTTATTGTTATTAAGGATATTGTTTATAATAGATTGCTTCACTTTGCTTCTTAACTTTATAAAAAATCTTGCAATATTTTTTATAATGTTTTTGGTTAGATTCAGTGTTTTTTAAAAAAGTTTTGATGATAAAATTTGTTTTTATGTTTAGAAGATATAATTAAGCCCTTTCTCATACAAGGATTCGGTTTAATGGGCTTATTGTTCTTACAGACGCGTTTTAGGGGGAACGCCAATTCGGATATTTCCAGGTAAATTTCAATAAAAGCGTTGTGGTCGAATTTGGACAGTTCGATTCTGAGACTGACGAGAAGTCACATTGAGATAGAAGTGAACTGAACAATGCTTTGTTTTCTGCAGTAAATTTCCGTGTCCAAACGAAGGTTTTATTACTGGGCTTCTCGGGGAGGATTTTTACATAAAATACACCAAAATGATCAGAAATCGGTTAATATTATTCCGGACACAGAGGTTGTTTGAAGATTATTTGTGAAAACATGATCTATTAGTGTTGCTGAGTAGGTGGTCAGTCTTGTGCGTTTTGAAATTGCCGGTAGATATCCCTGGCTGAACATTAAATTAATATAATTTTCTGTTTCCATATGAGACGCAGTTTTTAAGAGATCTATATTAATGTCACCAGTTATGTATCCGAGTAATTTATCGTTCTTTGTTTTATCCGTTATTTCAGTTATTTTGGTAAGGAAACTATCAATAACTGCCCTGGGCGCTGTCTTAGGTCTGTATACTACACGAACAATTTTGCGAGATTTGTCGATGTTAATTTCAATGAATAGGGATTCTATGACGTGCGGAATGAAAATGGAGAGGTCTTTGCGAATTTTAAAATCAACGTTTTCCTTTATAAAGATCCCAACTCCACCTCTCCCGTCGTCACCCTCTGGTCTGTTTATTTTGATCAGTGGCTGATTGCCATCCAAAGAATAAGTGAGGCCAATTATGTCAAAGGTTTGTTCGTTGTCTTGCATGTTGTACAGGAGATCATACAGGGGATCCCAGTGTGCATTGAGGCTCTAGCAATTAATGTGAAATAGTGAAAATGATTTATCCGTGTTCATAGCTGAGCAACGAAACTGTTCTGAGAAATATTTACTTATTAATTGATGTTTAAGGTCACATATTTATGCACAATGGTTAATCATGACCGTGACAGTTTTACGGGTGGAGGAAGCCGGAGTACCCGGAGAGAACCACCGAGCAACGACGAGCAGCTGCCAGCTCCCCAATATCGTAACTCCGCACTGCAGCACAGGCAGGGTTAGATTGGTTGAAGACATGCGTACCATCGACGTGCAGTACGCCTTAGTACACGGTGTTATCGTGCCCCCACGCGGGCAATGGAGATGAAGTGTCTTGCCCAAGGACACAACGCGGTTGCCGCAGGTGGGATTCGAAGTTCTGGGAGATAATAACTGCAGTTATTTACCTGACCATGGAATGATGAACCTTCTGACTCGTCAGTGCGGTGGTTAATTCCATTATATCGAGCTATAAAATCATATTCCAAGTCGGTCTGGATTTCGTCTAATGTAATATTACCCGCCATTGTCCCTGTCAGGTCTACCGGGTTCATCACTACATCCTCTGAATATAATGCACATGTAGTCATTAAGAGTTAAATGTTTATTATGTAAAATGTGTTTAGATGCTGATCCATATCTAACAGTCTGGTTTAATGTGCAAGAACATGCACGGATGGAAGAGAATTGATAACAAGAAAAAAGAACGAATTGCGATTAATTCAACACAAACGAACAAAAACTTCGTATTTACAAGCAAGTTTGTAAATACTCAAAATATTTCTGCATGGTGGTGTGAAAGCAACTATATCGAAGTTATATGGAAAAATACTCATTTATATGAATGGAGTATTAATTCTGTCGAGCAAAATGAGGAGCAGAAAAGAAAGAAACATCAATAAGTTGTGACGTTGAATTAATTCAGTGTGCAAGTCAATCCTCAACTTTTATCGTCATAAATATTGACGCTTTGGAAAGTTATCTCCCCTTGTAAATACTGGAGTCCAACTGCAATCCAATTAATATTGAACCTCTGAAAGGCGTGAATGAAAATCTTGATTGCCAGGGAATAGTTGTCGGAAGCGGAGAAATCAGCTGAGAATGAACCGGCCAGCGCAATACACGAAAATCGGCATTCAATTTGTTTATATTTTCATTTTTGGCTTCCAAAACATAGGTTATGACCCCTCATTGGAACGAGCGCGTCGCGCTCGTTCCAATGAGGGGTCATAACCTATGTTTTGGAGGCCAAAAAATGAATTTTCAGTAAAACGAGGATTTGTTTTTACTGGTTGACCAGAAATTAATTAAGATACTTAGGGGTTATCGCACTTTTCATTTGTACTCACGCTGAAACCTATCTGATATTGTGGACTGCGGTTTTAACTGTTTTTACTACAATAAAATTTTTCTTGGTTTTTACATCAAAGGGAAAAAAATGGGCAAATGTCAGCTTGTATATTTTTATATGGTTAGATAGGACAATATCTATATTATATGGCGGCATGCGCACAGCATTGCTAATAGGAAGCAAAAAAAAATATATTAACCGCTAAAAGTCATTTTACATGGAATTATACAGGAAATAACAGTCGCATATTAAATCAACGCTGGAGAAAGATTTTGTCGAATGAAATCGTTCAATAATATCACTAACTGAGAGCATATATATTGTTCTTAAAGGATTGACGCGCACAGCGAATATAACATTCATATGTTTTTTTTATATAATTTTGAGAAATATAAAAATTCCCCATTCAATTAGTGTTAATTTTTGCCAGCCAATTCTTAGCAATCAGGGGAGATAACCTTTTCGTAAGTTGATGTGAATGACGAGGAAAGTTGACCATGATTAATTCTGTCGAGCAAAAGGGGGAGCAGAGACGAAAGAAACATCTATAAGTTGTGACGATGAATTAATTCAGTGTGCAAGTCATTGCTTCATTTTATTGGCAGAGTGTGCAAATAATGTACGGTCACGGAAATTTATCAGCATGCCAGATGGGCACATGGTCAGTGACCGAAGTCAGGCAATTGTTGAGATGTGCTCATAAACTTGTTTCAAAAGTTCCGCTACAAATTATACAGTATGCAGTTAAAATGCTGTTGTGGTGAGCTCGGTGAGCTTGCAGCAGATGTAGAAATAATTTAACCCGAGTGTGTGATAGATTCTTCCATCGAATTAACAAGCCCGCGTATGCTGTCATTAAACTTCCGTCACTTCGTACAGTACGTGGAGAGTGGATTGTAACTAAATCACCCGCGGAGTGCAGTTATCACCCAAACTATAACTTACAAATTTTATACATATGGAGGTCCATTGGTTGAAACTTTGCCTGTGCTTGTTAAGTTTTGCAACAAATTTGCAGTTATTGCTTGGGTGGAATCTCCACTCTGCAGGTGATTTAGTGATAATACACTCTCGACGCACTGTAATTCTACAAGTAATAAGGTAACTCCCTTCCCCAAAATTATAAAAAAATATTATCAATAATACCTAAATATATGCCATCATAATAACAGACCGCATATTATCATGGGGGTCATGGGGATCAGGCGCAGGGGATGAGATAAATGACATATGACCAGTTAATTTTCATTTGGATTACCAATTCTATGATGTTAATGCGTGCATCTTTTCCAGTGATGGGGATCCCTTGTTCCTTGCTCCATCAAAGACATTATTTGACACACAATTATGAGACAATTTTGACAAGTCTACCGCCAAGTGACAGGACTTTCAGATCATCTTGAGTTTTGATAGAATTGATAACATCATAATTTGAACACACAGACAGATTTATAAAATATATATAAAGATATGTACTTTACCCCTGTGATACACCCCTTCTCGAAAAGTTGATGGATTGGATGCCTTGAGGGGGTGTTGAGGGGAAATGTGTTGTGGTTGTAGTCCTAATGTAAAAGCGTTAAATTGAAGCAATGGGCTTTAAACAGATTTTCAGCAATTTAGGTCATAGCAAGATGATCTTGAAGTATACTTTCCTCATTTGACACACTACTTTCCGAAATGTACGAAAGGCGTAAGGGGTGTTAAGAGGAGGTATAGTTCCTCAATGTTCCCATCTCTCAATAGTAAAGAATTATTGTGCTTTTCTGTCTCATTTTTCAATGTAGATTTTCAATCAGTTCTGAATAATATAAATGTAGTTTCGAACAGCAGTAGGGGTGTATATAAACAAGGAGTGAAGTTGTATAAAAAACTTCACTGACGTAGCAGTAATATTTAAATCTCACCCCACCCCACCCCACCCCAGCCACTGCCCATGACCCCTTTTTGGGACATGTTAGTAGAGCTCGTTCCAGAAAGGGGTCAAAGCCGATCACGGGAAGGGGGGGGGGGGGTAACAAGAATATAATAGAATATAACGTTAGAGATATTTCAACACCCTTGGTGAGCAGCAGGGCTGGGAGGAGTTAAACTTTTCCTTAACACGTTAACGTGTTAAATAATTCTGCGTTAACGGGTTAAATGACGTTAGATGTTAAAATGAACACAATTTTAATAACTTCGGCCATTTTTATTACGTACAGTTCGTCTCTTGAGTTCCAATGTGTTCTATGTGCCTACTGGCAGATAGAACACATTGGCACTCAGGGGGCGAGTAGTTAATATAGTTCTCGCGGATGATCGTAAATATTCTAACATTCAGCGATGTTTTCATTTAATTATACAGTCGCTGCGGCCGTATCCATAGAAAGAGACAGAAAGAGACAGCCGCCATTGCTCGAATACCAGTCCTTACATGGAAAATGGGCGTTCGGATGAAGCTAATATTGCTGTATCGCCAAATATCGGCGGGCCAACTTCGCCAACGTTGGTAGGAGGGCTTCATGGTCTCTCCACCAAATCAATGGATCGCCTATAGTTGACGAACATCTAAATTATTCGGGTTCTTCAATTTCGTCAAATGGCGTAAAATGCGACGTCATCTGTACACGCGATCCGGCTTGGGTAAACACAAGATAACGACGCAATGCTACATATTATACAATTATAATCTTCAAAGTTAAACGTTATTAACTTGGTTAATTTTTTTTAACGTTGTTAAAATAATTTAACACGTTAACGTTTGAAACGTTAACTGCTCCCAGCCGTGGTGAGTAGATATTCAGTGGTTAAGTAATTTTGTTTGCAGATATGAAAGACTTGAGGTACAAACCAACAAACGCCTAAGATGTGCCCACAAGCTTGCTGCAAAATTTCCAGCAGCGAATAATATGTATGTAATGAAGAGCCTTTGTAGCGAGCTCGTTAAGCCTGCAGCAGGTAACACTAACAAGAATATAAAGAGAATATAACGTAAGAGCTCTTTCAACACCCTGGATGAGCATATATTCAGTGGTTAAGTAATTTTGTTCGTAGATATGAAAGACTTGGGGTACAAACTAACAAACGCCCGAGATGCGCTCACAAGCTTGCTGCAAAATTTCCAGCAGAAAATACCCAATGTAATGGAGAGCTTTTGTAGCGAGCTTGTTGAGCCTGCAGCAAGTAATGAAATAATTTCATCTCAGTATCTCGCAAATTCTTCTGTCTGAGGTACTAAATAAACCCATGTATGTTGTCGGAGAGTTTCCATTACTTGAGCATATTTCTTTCTCCAATAACCCAGTTATATACCTATTATGCTTAATGTATACCTGGAAACTAATAACAGACAATGACAAATATAAATTCTGACGATTGTGGGAGTTGAGTCAAACGAATAAGAAAATAGTCTGTTGGGACAAGTTAGTGGAGCTCGTTCCAGAAAGAGGTCACATCCGATGACTGGGAACGGAAAAAACAAACAATAATATAAATAGAATATAACGTAAGAGCTCTTTCAACATCCTTGGTGAGCATATATTCAGTGGTTAAGTAATTTTGCCCGTAGATATGAAAGACTTGGGGTACAAACTAACAAACGCCCGAGATGTGCTCACAAGCTTGCTGCAAAATTTCCAGCAGAAAATACCCAGTATGTAATGGATAGCTTTTGCAGCGAGCTCGTTGAGCCTGCAGCAAGTACAGAAATAATTTCATCCGAGTGTCTTACAAACCCTTCTGCCTGAGGTACTAAACCCATGTGTGTTGTCAGTAGGTTTCCATTACTTGAGCATATAGTTATTTCCAATAACCCAATTTTACACACCAGTTCCTTGGTCTTCTGCGGGAAAGTAAGAGACGAGAAATACCCAATAGAACAATAAACCAGGTGTTCAAGTCACGTCACTTGAACACCTGTACTCACTTACCATGCCTGGGTCCGTGCGTTCTGTGAATTGGCGTGTAAGTAAGTTACTTACCTCGCTGTCGGTATTCATGAATATGAACAACCTGCTTCGCGGCTCGGCGTCACATACCGCACATTGGCAGGTTGTTCAAATTCATGAATACCGACAGCGAGGTTAGTAACTATTACATACACCCATTATGCTTAATGTTTACAAGGAAACTAATAACAGACAATAAGAAATATATATTCTGACGACTGTGGGAGTTGAGTCAAACCACTAGAAATTAGACACAATGAAATTTCGCATTTCCATAGTTATGCAGTATTACTATTGTCAAGGTGATAGATTAAAGTTGCGATTTTCTTGTTTAAAGGTGTAAATATTTTCGACAATCTTTCTCACTCGGGCTAAATGTAAAGCGCGAAGATAGGTATATGACGGACCCCGAAAACCGATTTGTCACTTAAACAGACCAGCAATAATTCAAGCGCTGCTAAATTAAGCGTGAAATTTTCTGTCCATTATCGCGGGTCCGGAGAATCCATTTAGTAGCTATCTGATAAAGATAGAGAGAGAGAGAGAGAGTGTGTGTGTGTGTTCTCCTGCAAGTCATTATCGACGTAATTATGGTCAGTTATGGTGAAAACAGTACATCGCGCATCTTCTGGACACAAACCCATATTACGCATCTAGCCTGTCACCATAATGTCAAAATATACCGAAATGCGAGTCTTTCAAAGGAACTTAAAAGCGAGTATTAATTAAGATAGATCTAAGCGGCCAAGTTCAAGAGAAGTGAATAAACTGAGAATTATTAATGTTCTGGCTATCTAAATACAAATTGGGGATTTCTCGAAAAATTCATTCCAGTCTGAAGCCATGTAAGACTGTGGGTCGAGGCGAGGAAATGGGGATGTCCAGTGCTATAGGTTAGAGGAGGTGCCGCATCGGTGCGAAAGTATAGGTACGTTGTACTGTAGGGGAGCCATGGAGCTCATATTTAGAATAGTTGCAGCCGCGGACCAGGTCTGTGGCCATATATGAGAATAGGATCAGAAACAGGAAGTACGAGCTCGGGGAGCTAATTTGCATTTAGGTAAACGGCATTACCTGTTTTAGAAGGCAAGCCATATGTGGGAGTAGGCTTTGCCTATATGAACATTATTCTGAGATAAACGTTGGTGGCGACTGCTTGAGTGAGAAGCGTCAAGTAAAGTGACAATAAGCCAGTGGCCGTGCGGCGGCAGTGGTAGAGTGGCATTCCGTCATTTGTTGGAGGAAAGGCGTCCAGATAAAGTGACAATACGTTAGTGGTCGTGCGACGGCCGTGAAAGGGTGAAGTGAAGAGGCGACCAGAGAACAAACACCAGCGAGAAGGAGGAAAAGCCAGCGACAGCAGAGTAGGCCCGCAAGTGACTCAAAAACTGTGTGGGTAGGAGGTGATTAACGTTTTGTTTTTCATATTTATTGGATTCCATGTAAGTGACAAATTACCATATTTATTTATATATACATGTATTAAAATTGTTGTTTTCAGTGAACCACTGTTGATTCATGCCTTTTGACGAAAAGTCACAGACCTCTTCAGGATAAGAACCACCCCAACAAAAGTGAAACGGGCGGGTTCGTTACGGCGAGGCATGCATTCACGCACGGATTCAGGCGACACTCCTGGCAAGCGGTTGGTAAGAGAAATGCTTGTGCGTGTATGTGAGTAATGGGAGCTCAGAATATACTCAGCAGAGCTTCCAACGTGCGGGGGGGGGGGGGGGGGGGGGCTCATAGACTGCCGATAAGTATTTTAATACGTAGATAAGAGACTTGCGTTACAGGTTAACAGGCCCAGTAGATGAGCTCCAAGGATCCGCTGCAATTGTCCTAATACTCTACATGCTTCGCATACAAGCATGTGTCTACTACGAATCTCGGAATGTAATCAATAAACCTCTTTCATCAAGCTTGGTTCCCCCCCCCCCCCCCAGAAAAAGAAGCGTCGGCGTGGAAGCTTACGCCCTCTTTCTACGATAAAGGATGTAACCCTATATGACTTCTTACCGCACTTCTCAGGGAACAACGTTGCCCACAAGTTTAAGCAAGACCGTTTACAGCGCAAGGTTTACTTGAACTGTAGACTCAGATATGTCCAGGATGGTAAGCTGTCTTAATGACTTGTGATCATTTAAAAACAAATAGACCGAAAATCGTTAACATCGGCCCTTAGTAGGAGCTCGTTGTGAACATGGCATTTAGCCTATTTTTCCTTACATAATCAAAACTGAACAGCTCAGGCTATTCACCTCCGATCTTAACAAAAAGAACACACACAAATACAAAATTGTCGGAGAAGCGTTAACACCACATAATCAGATATACCAAACCTCATTAACATCAGCCCTTGGTAGAGGCTCGTGTGAACCTAGCATTTAACCCATTTCCTGTTACACAATTGGAACAAAACAGCTCGGGCTATTCACTTGTCATCGCTCAAAACAGATGAACCGAAAATCATTGACATCAGCCCTTGGTAGGAGTTCGTTGTGAACCTAGTATTTAGCCCATTTCCTTTCACATGACCATTTTCTTTTCACTTCTGATTAATCCCAAACCGGATAAACCGAAAGGCGTTGACATCCCTTAGTCGGAGCTCGTTGTAAGGCTAGCATTTAGCCCATTTATTTTTGTACGACCGGAACAGAACAGCCCAGGCCATTCACTTGTGATCATTCAAAAGGAGATAGACCGAAGATCATTAACATCACCTCTTGGTAGGAGCTCCTTATATACCTAGCATTTAGCCCATTTCCCTCCAACGATCAGAATAAAACAGCCCAGGCTATTCCCTTCTGGCTATTCCGAAAACAGATAGAACGAGAAACATTAACATCCGCCCTTGGTAGGAGATCGTTGTGACCCTAGCATTTGGCCCATTTCATGACCAGAACCAAACAGCTCAGGCTATTCACCTCCGACCACTCAAAAACAAATAGACCGAAAAGCATTTCTATCCGCCCTCTGGTAGGAGCTCGTATTGAATCTTGTGTTTATCCCATTTCTTTCTACGCGATCAGAACAAAACAGCCCAGGCTATTCTCATGTGATCACTTAAAAACTAGTAGACCGATAAGCGTTAACACCAGCCCTCGGTAGGAGCTCATTGTGAACCCAGCGTTTAACCTATTTCTCTTTACATAATCAGAACTAAACAGATTAGGCTATTCACCTCCGATCACTCAAAAACAAATAGACAAAAGCGTTAGCATCAGCCATTGGTAGGAGCTCGTTGTGAACCTAGCATTAGCCTATTTCCCCTCACATAGTCAAAACTTTGTAAGGGGAAATAGTCAAAACCAAATTGCTCTGGCTATTCACCTCCGATCATTCCAAAACAAATAGCCCGACAAACGTAACAGATACTGAATATGGCTGAAAAACTTGCAACAAGCGTTCCGAGAAGTTAATAAATGGAAACCTTTTTTTTAAAATAGATAACGAAAACACACGAAAACATGGCTACACGGGTTATTTTCTAAGGTTTCCCTCTAATTTATCTATTTCGAACAAATTAGTCACACGACGCACAGTTTCGTTTTTGACATTGATGAAGATAACTCCATCACTGTCCAAGTACACAGCATTTTGGAGTCTAGCTGCCAAGCTCTCAGTGTGATTTGTGATCGCAGCTTGGTTAAGTCCTCATTTAGAAAAAAGTTTCGAAGAAGCCGACGCTTTGTTGGGTATAACACTGCTTAGCTTGGATGAATCAAGAGATTTCAATTTAGACTTGGATTTGTAGAGAGCATTTCGAACTCAATAACTGTTCAGGCGGAAAATAATTTGTCGATGTGATCTGACTGCCTTTTTTCGGTCCTAAACGATGGCTGCGGGAGATGTCGCTTCACTGGATAGGCACTCCGATTGCTTTGGTCATATCAAGGATGATAGTATCCTATATTTTCTTGTGCAGTCTCGGGGACTCCAAGAAGCTGGAGGTTTGTGCGGCGATCGTACTGCTGTTATTCGTCGAGCTCTTCACAGAAACCGAGAATAGTTGCATCGCGTCCATTAATAGAAGTCTCCAAGTCCCTAATCTTTGACTCCATTATCGCAAGACGCGGGTTAATGAGGCTAGTGACACTTTCGTTGATAGCTTTGATGGCAATTTCTTCAAGACTTTTTTGAACGGAGGGATCACTGAGACTCTGCACAAACGAAACAGGGGGTATGTGTGTTTCTTTGGATAAACTATCCATCTTGCCTGTATTTGTAGTTGACTATGAGCTGTGTGACAGTACTTTCTGTGTAACACGGCACTCACTGTTCGATAAGTCAGTGTCAGAATTGACGTTTAAATGTGTTGAAAGTCCTAGAGAACATACAGAATCTGGTGTTGATTTTAGCCTGGACTTGAACTTTTTGTTGTGTGGCGTCGCATGGTTAAGTTCGTTAGACTCTCGACGTCGTTTAGGTTTTTGTTTTTTCCTGCCCATTAAAAATATCAACTATAAATAAGTACATTTGTTCAGGTTTGTTCAGTTCTTTTACGAGAAATCGATGTTATGTCGCTGCATTAAACGCAGAAATGAATGTTTTTTTGTTTTTTTTTTAAATAATTAAATAAATAAATGAGAGTATCATATTATCTTTGAAGTAAAAGTATTTAATCTATGGGGATTTGCCTTGTCACAATTTTTGGGAGTGTGCCTGAAGGCACTCTCCCATAAATTGTAACAAGGCAAACATATTAAGGACGCAATTAAATAAATATGCATCAATCAAAAAATGTAAAAAGATTCTGGTCTCCCTGAGTTTGTACTAATATTGGACGAGACCGAAAGGTAATAAAAATGTCCAATGATGGGGTTCAAATTCAACGAGAGATTGCCTGAGAATCAAAAAACTTTTTGGCCATAGTTAGTTGTACAATAACTAGGGTCTTGCAAAGCTTCGAGATTCGAATCGATTTCGAATCTTACGTTGGTATTCGGTTCGATTCGGAATCGGCTGTCAGATTCGTTTTGGTTAGTATCTTTTCACTGGAATTTTGCTTGGTGTCAATCATCTTAGTCGTCTGACATAACGTATAGCTGAGATAAAAATTGTTCATAAATAATGTTGAAAATAACGACTGAGTGTAACTTCCGCTATATTAACTCTCAGAAGCCGGGGGATCAGAATGAATTTATTGAACATGATATACCGCGAAAAACTTACAGTAAACCAGGTGCTTCTAGTTATATGCCGTCTGCCTGAATGACTTACAGTAAAGCAGGTACTTCTAGTCAAGTGTCGTCTGCCTATTCAGGCAGACGACACTTGACTAGAAGCACCTGCTCAGTGGTTAGTTCTCCCCCAGTCCAAAGATAGCCGAACCGTCACAGCCAGATTACCCGCAAGAAAAACTCGACTCCCGGCTTCTAAGAGTTAACATAAAATGCATCCTCACCCATGGCACCGTCCGTGCTAATTCCAATTTCACTAGTCACTACCACTCATGAAAGCAATATCAAAAGTTCCCAAGCAATATCGACGATGAGCACACGGTTTCTGGCAGTTAGCCTCGTGCAGTACCCCGAACAGAATTCGCGCACCCGTTTCTGTTTTTGGATAAAAATCCTTTCTGGGTAATATTCCAACTACATCGACGAAGGCATGCCTTGATGATGTAGTTGGAATATTTAATCAGTCGAGACTTCAAGAAGCCTGTATTCAATTTATATTCTAAACAGTATTTATTTATTAGTGTTTAAGGTCACATACTTATGCACAATGGCTAATCATGGCCATGACAGTTTTACGGGCGGAGGAAGCCGGAGTACCCGGAGAGAACCACCGAGCAACGACGAGTAGCTGCCAACTCCCCAACACCGTAACTCCGCACTGCAGCACAGGCAGGGTTAGACTGGTTGAAGACATGCTCTATATCGACGTGCAGTACGCCTTAGTACACGGCGTCATCGTTCCCCCGTGTGGACAATCGGAGTTAAGTGGCTTGCCCAAGGACACAACGCGGGAGTCCGAATCGATGCTTTTTATTATATAAACATCTAATGTTTATCATACCGTCGCCTGAGTGCTAGAATGTTGTATGTCCCATTGGGGACATAGGACATTCTAGCACTCAGGCGGGGGCGCGGTGGCTCTCAGTAGGTAGAGGTGCAAGCTGCAAGCCGAGAGATCCTCGGTTCGAATCCCACCTGCGGCAACCGCGTTGTGTCCTTGGGCAAGCCACTTCATCTCCATTGCCCACGTGGGGGCACGGTGGCGTTGTGTACTAACGCGTACTACACGTCGATGGTGACTTGTCTTCAACGAATGCTAACCCTGCTTGTGTGGAGTTAGTATGTTGGGGAGCTGATAGTTGCTCGACGGACGTGACTCGATGGTTCTCCCCAGGTACTCCGGCTTCCTCCACCCGTAAAACAGTCACGGTCATGATTAGCCATTGTGCATAAATATGTGACCTTCAACACCAATAAATAAATAAATAAATAAATAAATACATAAATAGCACTCCGGCGACGATAAGGTAAATGTTGTTTTGTGATACACAAAAAAATCAACTATTAAAGAAAATTCTATCACAACTGAAATCAGTAAATGAAATTGTTTTCATTTTGGTTTTTCTTCTTGTGCTTTTAGTCTAGTTTTTGAGTGCGAAAATATAGTCCTACGCTGGAAAGAGGAGATTTCCCTCATTAACATAATCCAAATCCACTGAATTCTGTTTTTCTTTCCCATTTGGAGCAAATATTAGTATCATCATTGAAAATTTCGACCCTGAACAAACTAGTGTTAATAATCACAGAATAACATCCAGAAACCGCTTTGAAGATTATTTAACCCTTTACCCAACGCAGACGATTTCAAAATTTATTATTTTAAATATCCTTTTTTAATTTTTTTTTTCAAAAATCTCAACAAAACCATATCATGCGACCCCTCTTTGGAACGAGCTCGACGAGCTCGTTCCAAAGAGGGGTCGCATGATATGATTTTGTTTAAATTTTTCGAAAAATAATATTTTTCCAGCTGCTGAATTTGCATATTACGTGGGCGGATGCGGGCGATTCGTTGGGTAAAGGGTTAAAACCCAAGATAGCGTCTAGTGTGGCTGACAGTTCAACGACTTATATCCTCGGCCATTTCGTGTTGGGAGATGCACCTAAGTCCGTTAAGAAAATGGGAATTCCGGTCTGTTGACACTCCAGTCCCAGTTTTGTTTAGGGTCTTTCCATATCTCTTCCTGACACACATGTGCACTGGTGACATCTTTGTAAGTTTGTTGCGCATTCAATCTGTCAAGCTGAACTTCTACATCAAGGACATGTTTACCTTACCTCAGGGTTTAGTGAGTGGAACAGGCTATAATAGCTCCCAATGTATCACTCGAGGCGTGGTTTGTCCTACATATATTTCAAGAGGCTAGATCACGCAAGCCGCACAAAGGTTGTAAGATGTGGAGAATTTTGTTCTAAATGCCAAAGCATGGAAAACTTCTCATCTTATATTCATATACGCCAAGAGTGGAAGTGCCACGACAGCCGTAACAAACGAGAGGGAAACACTAACCTACCTAGGTAGTTAAAGGCTTCAGAACTGAAGAAGATCTCAACAGTGAGAGGTGATGCATGCGTCACATCAGATCATTATGAGCGAGAAGGAAATGAACGATTTCTTACGATTTCCACGGAAGAACCCCTGTGCATACCGTGTCCAATTTAAGTTTGTAGAAATGGTTTCATCGTTTACGACAGTAATGAAACCGCAAAAGCTTCCATCAACCGAGCGTGTGGCATACTTTCACAGCTCGAATGTTCATCAAAAGATTGTGATCTGGAAACATCTTGGGGTTGTTGAACTCGAACCGAAAGAACTGAGTGTCAGGACACCTGAGGCCCCGTAAGGCCTGGGCTGACGTGGGGTTATTAGTCCCGCTGATGAAATTGCGGGAAAATTAGACCGACGTGGAGAGTCGGAATCCTAGTGCCGCGAACTCGGCGCTGGGAGCTGAGTTCGACCGGCGCTGTGATTTCTCCTCTGCCAAATTGGCCTAAGATAGGTTCGATTTCCGTTAGGTGTGATTCCTAATCACTTCAGGCTGCGACATGGAAAGAATGATTTAAAGTAACAACGGTTCTTTTATTTACACATAAAAATAAAGCCGTTTCAATATTTCAACAATCAACAATTCGATTCTTTTCACAGAAAATGGGTTGCTAGGGTTAAACAATTCGCAACAATTATATAGTCATTCTATAGCCCTGTACTGACACTGTAGTCAAAAAACAGGAAATGTTACTGCCGTGAGCTCGCCATAAGAGCTTCACAAATCTGAAATGTTATTACCGTGAGCTCGCCATAAGAGCTTCACCCGCTTAGGCTCAAATGTCAACGTCTGCGCGTAACTGTACCTCTGGCTGTCGGAGGGTTCCGACCAGCAATGTTCGTCATCTATAAAGCCACCGTACTTCTGATTTGGGTCAGATATTGTCTACTCATACCTTATGTGCCTTTTGAAAGTCCTCCGTGAAAGTCCTATTGAAATGTTCACTGTTCCTGGTTGAATTCACGATTCACAAATGCCCCTTTTTGTGCTAGGGCGAAATTGTCACTCACACCGATCTCCAGTCGGTATTACGATGCTTCGACAGCAAAACAAACTACTCAGAACGTAATCAGTCTGACGCTTTAAAGGGTTAATACGCACAATACAATTAACCTACACTTCTGACTACACACTAAAAACTAAAGAGTTAAAACTGACACTTTCAAGGTGTTAAACCCATTCTAAATCTTAGGGTTTCATTTTAACACTCAAAGTGCAATTCTTTAAGCACTTAGACATTACAATCGTCAGACATCTGAAACTTGAATGGATGGCACTTCCCATGTGTCTAGCATTGGTGGTTCTTCCAGAATCGTCCATAATTTGATTTGCGCTTGGTGGGTACATAATTAAAAGGACACAACGCCGATGACGCGGATCAGGCTCGAGTGTTCGAGCCTGATCCGCGTCATCTGCGTTGTTTCCATTTAAGTGTCGCGACATTACACTTGTCAAGTGGTATTACTGTAACACCTGTCAAGTTCTGGGATATCTACACTTGAACAAAGTGCTAGTTCAGCACTTAGTAAGTGTTAAATACAGCTCTTCAAGTGTAGTTTTTAACACTTTAGTTTTTAGCGTGTATTGCAGGCTGATACCTGCTACTCGACAATCTAAACTTTAACGTTTCACCTTGGGTTTTCCTTCTCAAAGAATTTGGCACTGTAGCCGCCTATCAACCTTAAGCTAAATCAATCGTGGAATGCCCTGTCTGGCGATTCCAGCCGTTTCAGGGTCCTGTGATCGAAGGTACCCCTATGCCAGGAAACAGAGTCCGCCTGCCCTGGACTTCACCAACGTGTGTGTGACCCCAAGTGTGTGTCTAATGCTCTGCTCTTCAAGGTATATATACTTTTTACCCTAAACTGTCAGGTGGACAGACGCTCATCTGTCCATCTGTCAAAACGGTGGGAGATGACGTATATCGAGGCAGAATCAATACAAGTCATCTCGCGCGTGACTTAAAGGTGATTTCACTTTTCGAGAGAACCGATTCGTTTCTGCCAGTCATTGCAAAACTCATGATCAGGTGACGACACGACAGACATTTCTATCTTTTAGAATCTCGTTTCTCAATTGGCCGTGACGATATCCTGCCACCAACCGATTACGTCTCGTAAGACTCGCGACTACTGTATAAATTAAATGAGATTAGACCTTATCTAACATACCGTTTCTCCCCTGGGTCCCTGCGCTGAAGCTGGATATACACCACGTGTGTTTTTTCCATGTCCAGCTTCACAGAGAAGTGAAATTCACGTAGGTTTTTCGCCTTGATGCGGAATATCTTTTGAACTTACAATATCTTTATATATGAGGGCCCTTGCCCCTATATTTAGGCTGGCTTTTCCCTGACACTGAGGCCGGAGACACCGCGGATCAGGATTCACTACTGTCATGGCGGGCACCCGTTTGGCAACCCTTTTGGTATTAAGTGGATTATTGAGGCCCCTGAAACATGAATTAAATGTACTGTGTCGGATATTCTGGCGTTTCGTGGATAATTAGGAACCGAAATGACTTATTGCGAAATTCTTTAAATTGCCAACCATCTTGAATATAAAACATTTCCAAAAACAAATATCAGCGTATTTTGGATATGTTGTTCTATGATTATTGAAATGGCACAAAATCAGCTTGTTAAAATTAGTGGCTGGTCGGAACCTTAAAAGAACAGACTATTTGCAAAAGGAAAGAAACGAAAAAGTGTTCTCTTTCTTCTCACATGTTTAGAAGTTATTCCGGAGATTTGAGATAGGGTTTTTCTCCGCCATTTGTCATTTACAGAAGCGGGCTTATAGAGTCAAATTTATAGAGATGTGGGCAGTTTCCATGGAGATTCCTACAGTAAACTTTGCAGGCGACTACAAAATTTACTATAGGAATTCCCATAGGACTGTCCTTGGCTCTGTATGTCTGGACCAGTAACTTTGGACCTTTAAGTTTGGACCTATAGTGACGACGTCTTCTACTAATGTGTTGTCGAACTATGTGATTCTCTCTTTTCAATAGCCATAAATTCATTTGCAAACAAACCCGGACCTTTCAGGCCTACTGAAATTGTCGAATACAGTTTTGTTTACACCAAATAGGTGAGCCCATTGGAAGTTGCCAGGAAATAAAATGATAATTTAATTTCACAGATCTATAGGAGATTGTATGCTCTCGTACTTCTAGTCCCCTCGGCCAATTTGCTGTTCGCGCGGTTGTTTAGTCGAAATTTGTCTTCGAAGTGAGCAGCCGCGTCAGTCTACTGTCAGTGAATGTTTCTTAGAGATTTGGAAAGGGTTGAATCTGAACTCTTCAAAGACCTGTGTCCAAGCAACTTCTTCCCCGCCTGGCGAAAAAACGAGGTCACCCATTTTTAGAGTTTAGAAAACATTGGATTGACTTTAGAACATGGCTGTGCAAATCCAATTCGACGAAAGGCTGGAACAGCGAACTGTACTTCATTCTCTTTGCAAACAAAACTCACAGTATATATAGAGGATATTCACGAAAATTTGATGAATACCGAAAATATCTCGTGAGTGGCTACAAAGAAATATGAGGATCTTCACGAGCGACGCAAATTTTCGTGAATTTTCTTTTTATTTAATGCTCTACGACTACAAACTCTCCAATTTGTGGCCTTTATTTGCCATTAAGGCGCAAAATTTATGTGCCGAACCGGCGTCCATACAAAAATTACAACAACCAAACTCCAACCATTGGAATGTGTGAATATCCGCACAAAAAGTAGTCCCGTCTTATTTCTCCCCTAACTTTACGATTTACCAAGGCTGGCGAATTGAAATAATCGCAATGTGTTTCGAAGAAATAGAACAATAACAAAAAACACCACTTTCTTATTTTCAATAACAAGACACGTCATTTTATGTTTTTTGAACTCAATGCACTGAAGACGTGTGAAGTTGAACTGAAGAAATTTGAAAGTGATTTCGGCTTTTCGCTGGAAGGTGAATGAGAAAGTCAAACTTTGAAACCGCTGATTTAATGAATTGATTTAGTCACTGTCACTATCAATTATTCGAATTCGTTTGTATTTGGGACTCTGGAATTCATTACTGATGTGCTGACTCTGTGATGATTGCATGTAAATGTTTATCGGCCCATTAAACGTGGTGCCACTGAACATCGAAGACAGTGGAAATGAACCTACGATGAAATATCGATTTCTAAATATCATTTTGATATTTCGTTTTGCCGACCGACAGGGGAATATGAGTTAATTTTTCAGCGTGAATTGATGCCTGAGCATTAAATAAATATATTTATTCCAATGGGGGGGGGGGGGGGGGAGGGGGGGGTAGTGTGTCGCAGTGGGTGGTACTCATTTATCCCGATTGTGATTACTCAAGTTCCGACTGATAAAATATTCCAATCACATCATCAAGGCATGCCTTCGTAGAAGGCATGCCTAGGTGATGTGATTGGAATATTAGTCGGTCGGGATTATAGTTGAAAAGACATCTTGGAAATGTATGTGTTGATAAATAAAATTTACATGCAGCAGTCGTGACGCAACTTCTTATTTAATTAACACGGGCCATAGGTACTCCAAAATATTTCGAAATCTTTATTCTGTGGCCCTATCTGCCTGAATTGTATATTACGACCAACCATTTGTTTGACCGACAAGGTGTTCCTAAAGTCCAAATATCAAATCTAGTCTTGTAAGAAAGTACACTGCAAAAAATATAGGTTCTCTTTAGAACCAAAACTGGTTCTAATCTTGTCCCTGAGATGGAACCAGTTCTGTTTAAACAGTATTCATTTCAAATCAAATAAATTTATAAAGATTAACATTAAACATTAACAGAATTAAACATAAATTGAGGGGGTTTCAGCCGTAAGTTTAGAGCTCAAACCATTATTAAGCAAAGGAGATAAGAACAGTTGTCATATCGAACCAGTTTTGGTTCTGTTTAGAACCAATATACCAGGTATTTATATTCGCTTTGTTTCAAAATGTTTGGCGACTGCGTTGAATAAGCTCCAAGTTTACTGCTGAATCTACTTCAGTTCATGTATTATTCTGTTAAAATTGAATGCTAATCTTCGTAAATTTATTTGATTTGAAATAAATACTGTTTAAACTAAACTGGTTCCATCTCAGGGACAAGATAAGAACCAGTTTGGGTTCTAAAGAGAACCTGTATTTTTTGCAGTGTACTTGATTTCTTTCTGAGACACCAATATTGGCGAATTGTCTCGACTGGAAAAAATATTCGCGGGTGTCACACCCCAAATCTACATTCACCTCTTTGAGGCGTCATCAACTGTGCTATGGAAGCAACAATTAGGAGAAATAATATAATTTGAATGATATGTTTATTCAGTGGATTTTACTCCTTTCTTTAGGAAGAAGGTTAACTCCAATGCCGCACTCGAAGTCATCAAGATAGAACCTTTCATCTTTGGAACTTTGGAGATATCTGAGATAATTCTCTTCCAACAAAAAAAAACACGTTATATCGCTGTTACGCCTTTGGGGTTTAAGTTTTCAAGAACACGAACACTTTGACAAATTGCTGTCAGACAAACACCTTCTGCCGTAAGGTAATCATCACAAATTTGTAGAATGATTGTCATCTTATGACCAAACGATCACCTTACTTAGACTAGATAAAGCCATCAAACATAAGAAGTGGTAAGAATTACATATAAAAACACTTATCGTCTCGTTACTATGTCAAATGTTACAGGGAAAGTAATTCCGCATAGGTCAGGATTTTAGATTGTACAAGAAATTAGAAACATTTTAACGCCTGTTTCTGACAAGTCGTGATCTTTAATTTATTTATTGAGTAATTTAAGGAGAACCACAGAACTTGAGAACCCTTTTCATACTACTATATTTCCACACTTCCAGAAAACGAATAAGGATCAAGGACTGGCGCAACATCGTAAACATGGCCTATAAGGCCTGCTATATACGTCGCACTACTGTCGACTCATATTGAATTGAATTAGATTCGTCTGAAATCCGTCAAATCTTCATTTGATTGTACCGACGCACTACCGTCGATTCGAATTCATTTGACGCACGACCTCAGCTCACTCGCTCAATGTTTGAGTCTACACACAAATCTTATGTGACATCTATACATATATTTTAAGTGTGAACACGTGTAGGAATACCTTACACTATGGCTTAATTGTATATATACGGATGATCCGTCGTCACTCTGAATTCATCACCGTCGACTAAAATTCAATTCCACTGCGAACGTTGTTGAAAATTGTTACGTCACGACATTCGGTGTATTCCAGATTAGCATATCATTATCATTTCATTTGCATTTAATTCGAATCGACGGTGATGCGACGTCCATAACCAACACGGATCTTATTCAAGTTTGGGATCGTCTGGCTGACACGAAGATTCGTCTGAAGTTCGTCAAATCGCATTTAATGGTTGTATACGTCACACCACTGTTGATTTGATCCCAGTGAGTTGGAATTAATTGAATTCGACGCGACGGTAATGCGACGTATATAATAGGCCTTAGTCCTTTATCTGAAACGGTGAGAGGGTTGAGGGCGGAAGCAAATGATAGTGATATGACTCGGCTTTGTATTTCTGACAAAATACGCACACAACTGAACAACATAAACAAAAATCAAATTCATCAATACACCATATACTTCATATCAGAACTACGGTGATTTTTTCACATTTCCCAACAAAATTCCCGGGCACTCTCTCATTAATACGATAGGAAGTGATACGATTCGGGGTTTTATCGACAGGCCAATTGCCCGGTGTCATAGTCACGGTCGCATTTTCAGTAATTATATAAATTTACGGCAATTAGTGTCCCAACACATATTCTACATGGCCCTGGGCAATGAGAATAACAGGAAGAGTCAATAATCGTTTCGTCTTCAGAGTATTATAATTTCGTACCGGGGATCTCACAACAGAAACTACTGAGACTAAATGTCTTTTTCACTATACAACAAATTTATTAACTGCACTCCAGCATACATGTAATACAAGGTGCTGATGAGAGCTGGCAGCCACATTCTCCGTAAAACGTTCTTGGAACCGGCTAGTGGAATTATTTAGAGAAGTTAACAGGCCTTCGTTAAATTTACAATTTCCGAGTAACACTACCATAAATAGAACAATAACTATTGCTAGCTATGAAAATAGCCTGTAAACTCTTGTATTAATTAAGTGGGCATTGTAATGGATTGTATTACTGTAAAAAAGCATCTTAATCCCTTACCCAACGAATCGCCCGCATCCGCCTGCGTAATGTGCAAATTCAGCAGCTGAAAAAATATTATTTTTCGAAAATTTTCAACAAAATCATATCATGTGACCCCTCTTTGGAACGAGCTGGTGGAGCTCGTTCCAATGAGGGGTCACATGATATGGTTTTGTTGAAATTTTTTGAAAAAAATTAAAAAATGATATTTAAAATAATAAATTTTGATATCGTCTGCGTTAGGTAAAGGATTAATGCGCTAATTCGTCTTTTCGATAATTAAATCAGCCCATTATTAGCAAAGTATCTGAATTAACCCATTGTTTCTAAACTCAAGATTTTTGCCGGGTAATAGTAGTTTGTGTCCCTCGAAAGCATAAAGGGGCCAACTGCAATGCACCTTTACGCTTTGAATGGACAACATGTTGTACAGAATGTAGAAAATCAAAGAATTTAAATATTCGACGGATAACTCTGCGGCATGTATACATCATATTGAAAAATCATATAATGTGTACAGTTTGAGAGTGTGTCAGCAATTCATCACGGCTATACAAACTGGTAGGGCTAAAAAATACTCCAGCACACAGCTGTTTGAGAGTGGTGTGGTGAAGCATCACCTAGCCTACAGACACCACTGTCCCAGAAATAAGAAAGAAGCCTCCACACATTCATGTGGGTGTTGGATTGGAAATTTGTCCACTCCCTGTGGGTGTTTAGTTCGAAATTTGATGCCTGCCATAATTTACGTAACACCTTCTGTAGTTACTAATGGGTAGATACAGTGGGTATTACGATCGTAAGCACTCACATTTTATCGGGAGAGAAAACTGTTTGTCTGCACCGTTGATTACTTACTTATATGTTGACAAGATAGCTATCAGCGTTTCATAACTAAAGAGGCATGTACCTTCTAAACGTACCTCTGTATATTGATATTCAATAAAGAATAGTTGGCCTCGTCGCTCGTCAATTAAGTAGATTCCGTTTTGATACTATCACTTAATTTCGTGGTATATGGCCTTGACGTTTATCACGATCAATATCAATTTACTAACCGGGGCCAGTACTGTAAACGTTTACAATTGTATTTTTAGGCTTTTCCCTCTGGAAAAGACTATTGTTTTTCTACGGATTATTAGGCTTTTCCTTCTGGAAAAGACTATTGTTTTTCTACGGATTATTAGGCTTTTCTCTCTGGAAAAGACTATTGTTTTTCTACGGATTATTATTATTTTTTTTTTTTTTTTGGGGTTTTTTTTTTTGGGTTTTTTTTTTCCACACATTTTTGTCCGTACGATTCAGAAGCCATTTTCGAACCAATTTTCACACAATTTGGCACACGCATAGAGTGGCAAAAAATCTAAAAATGTACCGAAGCGGAATTTTCGATTTAACCCTTATTTCGCCAGAATTGGCAAAAAACAGCCAAAATTGGGGTTTATCGGCACTTTCTCGAAACACGTCTTTAGGATTTTTTTTAAACATCCATCATTACTAGACCTGCCTATGACACAACCTTTGATACACACGACATATTTGGCGATGCATATGGTAACCCTCCACAGGCTGCCAAACATCGAAATTTTGATGAAATGGGCCGGTTTGAGACCCCCACAACACCCAAAAGATACCCGAGTGGTAAACATAACTTCCTTTATTGGAAGTGGAATTCACCGAAGATCATTTTTGTAAGTAATAAGGGTGTTCAGAAAACCAAGTGTTAACCCGTTTTGAGCTGGTTAAACAGCAATACCCCAAAAAAGCTCAAAACTTCATGTTTTCTGTGGATTTCTCTAAACGAGTCTTGTAGATTTTCAAGAAAAATTGGTCACTCTCAGGTCTTGGTGTGACATTACAAGTTGCATGGATAAAATATTCCGGTCAGCATTAGTTAACCCTCCCCGAGCTGCTAAACGTAAAAATTGTGATAAAATGGGCTGTTTTTAGACACCAACAGCACCCAAACGATATACCACAGAGAAAGGGGCCTTCATTTATCGGACGCAAAATTGATCGGAAAATATTTTTGAAAGTGGTAAGGGTATTCAAAATTTGACGTCTTAACCCATTTGGGGCTGGTTAAAGAAAGATACCCATTAAAATCTTAAAATCCCCGTTTTCTGTGGATTTCTCTAACAACATCTTGTAGGTTTTCAAGAAAAATCGGCTATTTGCAGGTCTTGGTGTGACATTACAAGTCGCATGAACAAAATATTCCGGTCAGCATTAGTTAACCCTCCCCGGGCTGCTGAAGGTCAAAATTGCGATAAAATGGGCTGTTTTTGCACACCAACAGCACCCAAAGGGTACACCACAAAGAAAAGTTCCTTCTTTTATCGCGCGTACAATTTATATGGAAACATTTTTGTAAGTAGTAAGGGTATTCAAAAGTCGACGTCTTAACCCATTTTGGACAGGCTAAAGAGAGATATCCCTTGAAAGCTTTAAATTCCCATTTTCTGTGAATTTCCCTAACGGTAACTTGTAGGGTTTCAAGACAAATTGACTATTCGTAGGTGTTTATGTGACATTAACCATCTACAAGCTGCCAAGCATCGTAATGTTGTTAACATGGGACTGTTTTCAGACACGCACAGCACCTAATGTATACATGAGAGATAAACATAATCTCCTTTGTTTGAAGTGGAATTCACAGAGGACCATTTTTGTAAGTAATAAAGGTATTCAAAAAGCCAAGCGTTAACCCCTGTTGGGGAGGTTAACAGGGATACCCATCAAAAGCTTAAAAATCGTTTTCCCTGGATTTCTTTACAAACATTTTGTGGGGTTTTCAAGAGAAAATGGCCGTTGATAGGTCTTGGTGTCATATGACCAGTTGCATGGATCAATTATTCTGGTAGGCATTTGTTAACCCTTCATGGGCTTTTACCGGACGCAAAACTGATAGGGAAACATTGATATTGATATTAACCCATTCTACCATTAATGATGGGTTTTACCTAAACATTTTTTTATCAAAACCAAACCGAATCATTTGAGACTACTATACTCACCTTTCTCATAACATCAATGAAGGAACTTTTGTGAGACAGTTAAAAACAATTCATCAGACACTGTGGGGGTCAAGAAAAATCATGGCATCTAATTGGTGTTTAAGGTTTGTAAGTAGTAAGGGTATTTAAAAGAATGAAACTTAACCCATTTTGAACTGGATAAGGAGAGATGCCCCTTAAACGCTTAAAATTTACATTTTCGTGGATTTCGCTAACTGCTTGTTGGGGATTTTCAAGAACAATTGGACATTGGCAGGTCTTACAAATTGCATAGATAGAATATTCCGCTAGTCGTTTGTTAATCCCTCTAGCGGCTGCTAAACGTCAAAATTTTAATAAAATCGGCTGTTTTCGGGCAGCAAAATGGGTATGCAATAGATAAACATGACCTCTTTTATCAGATTTAGAATTCCTGGGGGATAATGTATGATAGTATTGAGGGTATTCAAGGGAGCGCGGTGGCTCAGTGGTAGACTGTTGTACTTCTATGCTAGAGGTCCCGAGTTCGATCCCCGTCCGGGACGACTCACGTTGTGTCCTTGGGCAAGGCACTTTGGTCCGGTTGCCGACATAGGGGCACGATGTCCCCGTGTACTAAGGCATACTGCACGTCGATGGTGCACATGTCTTCAACCTCTGTAACCCTGCCTGAGCGGAGCCTGAACAGAGTGAGAATGTTGAGGAGCTGACAGTTGCTCGTCGATGCTTGGTGGTTCTCTCCGGGTACTCCGGCTTCCTCCACCTCTAAAACTGTCACGGTCACGATTAGCCATTGTGCAGAAGTATGTGACCTTAAACACCAATAAATAAATAAATAAATAAATAAATAAATAAATAAATAAATAAGGGTATTCAAAAAACCAAGCCTTAACCCTGTTTTGTCGGAATAAAGACAGACAGCCCATGCCGTGTACGCTGCCTACATTACTTGTAAAATCGACACCCCCCACTACATCTTCTGCGAGGTGCGGTTTCGGACCCGACCACCTGACGGTTCTGACCACATCAAATAACACACCTTCGTTGTATTTAGCAGCAAGAAATTTCCCCAAGAAGCAAAGACAAAAATACGTCTGCGGAAAATAATGGCAAATATTTGATTTAGCCTGTATTTTGTCCGTATAGAAAATTTCTCACCCACATATACCTAAAAATGATTCAATGATACAATTGGACATATTTCTCTCATAAAACGTGAAAAAACACTTGATTTATTGCATTTTAGGATTGCGCATGTATATTCTTAGAAGATTCTCTGTCTGTTATTAAACTACGGCGTGTCTTTGATCTCGTTTGGGACGATCAGTGATTAGCACCTTTTCGACAAGAGCCATCGAAATAGAAAATAAAAAAAATAATCAAATTTCATTAAAACCTTTTACAGAATCGTGTTTTTCAGAAAATGGTTTCGCGATTGCGTGTGTCGTTTTCAAAATTCGGATCAGTGTTCACGAAATTATAAATATGTTGTTGTCAATAACATAATTGAAAGCATGTCCGTCAAACTTGCATGACGTCAGAACTCGACTCGGGTAAAATACGTCTGCGGAAAATAATGGCAAATATTTTATTTAATCTGTATTTTGTCCGTATAGAAAATGTCTCGCCCACATATACCTAAACATGATTCAATGATACAATTGGACATATTTCTCTCGTAAAACCTGAAAAAAGACTTGATTTATTGCATTTTAGAATTGCGCTTGTATATTCTTAGAAGATTCTCTGTATGTTATTAATATACGGCGTCAGTCTTTGATCTCGTTTGGGACGATCAGTGATTAGCACCTTTTCGACAAGAGCCATCGAAGTTGAAAATAAAAAAAATAATCAAATTTCACTAAAACCTTTTGCAGAATCGTGTTTTTCAGAAAACTCTTTCGCGATTGTGTGTGTAGTTTTCAAAATTCCGATCAGTAATCCCGAAATTATAAATATGTTGTTGTCAATAACAAAATTGAAAGCGTGTCCGTCAAACTTGCATGACGTCAGCACTCGACTCGGGTGAAATACTGTGGAGAGTAAGAAACGCTGATATCGCAGTAGGCTTTAAACTGTCCATGGAATGGTCCTAAAATCAGGTTTATATTTGCAGCTTTACTACAAATAGGTTTCCCGTTGTTTCTTGTTGAAATGTTGTTTCCGTCAAGGCCAAGTACCATAGAAAATTTGGAACCTGTGCAAGAGGATTGGACACCTGCCCCATGAACAACTGCCTGCTATTAAAATTAATTAGCGGGGGCATCTGCCCTCCTCCCCCCCCCCCCCCCCCCCGCTGTTTATTTTACCTAGGACACCTGTCCCCTGCTGTTTCTTTTACCTAGGACACGTGCCCCCCCCCCCCTGCTGTTTTTACACCAAGTACACCTGCCCCTCCCCATTGACCTTTCTATCTTTAGAAGCACCCGGGCCGACGGGGAGAGGGCGTGGTTGTGAGCATGGCTAGATTTCGCTGTAAATTGGGGTTGAAGGAAGGTACCCTCAAATCTCGGTAGAAAGTGGCGAAAATGACAAAAGGCTACTTCAACGTATGGTAACGCTATAAACTACAGGCGATCTGGGCGATGTACAGACGAAAGATCGTACCTTGGAGCCGGTTAGGCAATTTGGCACAAAAAAACTCCGGCTTTATACTTAATCGCTGCTCTACAGTAGTCTACAATAGTGCCCAATTCCTTTCCAAACTGATAGAGTCGGGACGAATAGTACTCTCACTTTCCACGCGATGCATGGTGTTCTCCACGCGGTATCGACACTTGCAACAGATGCCAAAATGTCGGCCAGGGTGCGTAGAACAAGTTCTGAAAATCAGAAGTCGCTGCCTTCAGCGATCTGGACACGGTTCGTGTTTGTGTGAAGTGCAATTTGAATGTCTAACTGGCAAATTTTCGTTAATCGTTTTCCCGCCAAAAAACATACCGTCGATTTCTTTTCACTTCAACTTCTGCGGATTATCTAAGGTTTAAAGATAGTGTCAGGATACCCCCCCCCCCCACCCCCCCGCCGCTGCAGCCCCCCCTCCCCCGCACTTCCCCACCTTGGCGGCGTTCTGGGTCGAAAGTCTCGAAAACGGCAAGAGGCTACATTAAAGTATGGCAACGGTATAAACTACAAGTAGTAAAGACGATATTGAGACAAACAATCATACCTTGGAGTCGGTAAGGCAATGAGGCACCGAAACCTGGGACGTTATGCTCAATCGCAGCTCTACAGTCGCCTACAACACTGCCCATGTCCATTCTAAACTGACAGAGTCGGGACGAATAGTACTCTCACATTCCAAGCGATGCATGGTGTTTTCCAGGCGGTCCGGACGCTCCAAACAGATCCCTCTTGTTTAGCCATTGTAATGGAACACTTCCGTAGGAGTTTGAGCAACATTTATCAGTGGAAATCTCTGCCCCTTCACTGTGAGCCTTACTTCTTCTTTTTTCTTCTTCTTCCTCTCTCTCTCTCTCTCTGTCTCTCTCTCTCTCTCTCTCTCTCTCTCTCTCACTCTCTCTCTCTCTCTCTCTTGCCTATTTTTATTTGGTACATTATTTAATTGCTACCATCATTACAATAATTATATTATTAAATGTTATATGTAATGGAGAGGAGGGTTTGCTAAGTGTTGAGCACTTGTCCTCCAATCCTTTTGCTATGCTTTTGTTGGCAAATAAATATGTTTAAACTAACAGATCCCAAAATGTCGGCCAGGGTTCGTCGAACAAGTTCTGAAAATTTCAAGTCGCTGCCTCCAGCGGTCTGGACACGGTTCGTGTATGTCAGAAGTGCTATTTTAATGTCCAATACCAGAAACCCAATCACCGCCAATTTCTTTTCACTTTAAACTTCTGACGATTCTCTTTGGTTTAAAGGTTGTGTTTGGATCCCTGGGTGGCGGTCTTAAAGAAGCAACTTCCATTTACAGCCAACTCTCCACCAGTCACACACAATTGTAACATTTAAGTGGACTTACTCCAGAGAGGGGGGGGGGGGGGGGCACTAAAGGAGTCTGCGCCCATTCACGACATCTTTTTTCGAACTGGCTTGAAAAGGAAGGACCAAATTCAAACAGTTACCTCCTCTTTTCAAAACGCTATATCCCAGCCAATTCTAGGCAGATTTCCATGAAATTTTCACTCGTTCATGGATAGTTGCGGCATCACTTTCCATGAAGGGCGATACGAGGAGGCGCGGTGGCTCAGTAGGTAGAGGTGCAGGCTGCAAGCCGAGAGGTCCTCGGTTCGAATCCCACCTGTGGCAACCGCGTTGTGTCCTTGGGCAAGACACTTCACTCCCATTGCCCACGTGGGGGCACGGTACTAAGGCGTACTGCACGTCGATGGTGCACCTGTCTTCAACCAATGCTAACCCTGCTTGTGTGGAGTTGGTATGTTGGGGAGCTGACAGTTGCTCGCCGTTGCTCGGTGGTTCTCTCCGGGTACTCCGGCTTCCTCCACCCGTAAAACTGTCACGGTCATGATTAACCATTGTGCAGAAATATGTGACCTTAAACACCAATAAATAAATAAATAATAAGAGCGATACGAATTTCGCATTTCGTCACGTCGAATTCGAAAAGAGCGTATGCGCATGGCTTTCTCTAAAAACATCTTGTAGATTTTTAGTAAAAATGGCCATTCGCACTTTTGGGTTTGGAATTGCAAGTTGCATGAATAAATATTCCTGTTAGCACATGTTAACCCTCTACAAACTGCCAGACATCAATATTCTGGATACATTTGAGATAAAATGGACCATTTTCAAATAGACAGAGCACTCAGTGCGTATGTGTCAAACAAACATAACTTCTTTTGTCGGCCATTAACTTGTGGGACGACGATATTAATATTAACCCACTCCACCGGTAATGATGGTTTTACCTAAACAATTTTTTTATCAAACTGAGTCATTTGAGATCACCTTTCTCATAACATCAATGAAGGAACTTCAGTGAGACAGTTAAGAACAATTCATCAGACACTGTGGGGGGAATGAAAAATCAAGGAATCTCATCGGGAAAAGCCATGATTCTCCAGAATCATAAAGTCTAGTTATTATTTTTTTTTTTTTTTTTTTTTTTTTTTAGGCTTTTCCCTCTGGAAAAGACTATTGTTTTTCTACGGATTATTATTTTTTTGGGTTTTTTTTTTTTTTTTTTTTTTTTTCCCACACATTTTGTCCGCACGATTCCAAAGCCATTTTTGGACCGATTTTCACAAAATTTTGCACACGCATAGAGGGACACAAAATCTAAAAATGTACACAAGCGGAATTTTCGATTTAACCCTTATTTCGTCACAATTGGCAAAAAAACTGTCAAAATTGGGGTTTATCGGCACTTTCTCGAAACACGTCTTGTAGATTTTTTTTAAACCTTCATCATTGATAGACCTGCCTGTGCCACGACCTTTGATACACATGTCATATCTGGCGATGCATATGGTAACCCTCCACAGGCTGCCAAACATCGAAATTTTGATGAAATGGGCCGGTTTCAGGCCCCCACTGCACCCAAACAATACACGAGAGATAAACATAACTTACTTTACTTGGAGTGGAATTCACCGAGGATCATTTTTGTCTGTAATAAGGGTGTTCAAAAAACCAAGCGTTAACCCGTTTTGGGCTGGTTAAACAGCAATACCCCCATAAAGCTAAAAAATTCAGGTTTTCCGTGGATTTCTCTAAACGAGTCTTGTAGATTTTCAAGAAAAAATTGTCACTCCCAGGCCTTGATGTGACAATAGAAGTTGCATGGACAAAATACTGCGGTGAGCATTTGTTAACCCTCCACGGGGTGCTAAAAGTCAAAATTGTGATAAAATGGGCTGTTTTTGGACGCCAACAGCACCCAAACGGTATACCACAGAAAAAGTGGCCTTCATTTATCGGACGCAAAATTGATCGGAAAATATTTTTGAAAGTGGTAAGGGTATTCAAGATTCGACGTCTTAACCCATTTTGGGCTGGTTAAAGAGAGATACCCATTAAAATCTTAAAATACCCATTTTCTGTGGATTTCTCTAAAAAACATCTTGTAGGTTTTCAAGAAAAAATCGGCTATTCGCAGGTCTTGGTGCGACATTACAAGTTGCATGGACAAAATATTCCGTTCAGCATTAGTTAACCCTCCCAGGGCTCCCCAACGTCAAAATTGTGATAAAATGGGCTGTTTTTGGACACCAACAGCACCCAATGGGTACACCACAAAGAAAAGCGCCTCCTTTTATCGAGTGTACAATTTATACAGAAACATTTTTGTAAGTAGTAAGGGTATTCAAAAGTCGAAGTCTTAACCCATTTTGGGTAGGCTAAGAGAGATATCCCTTAAAAGCTTTAAATTCCCATTTTCTGTGAATTTCCCTAACAGTAATTTGTAGGGGTTCAAGAAAAATTGATTATTCGTAGGTCTTTATGTGACATTACAAGTTGCAGGGACAAAATACTCCGGTGAGCGTTTATTAACCATCTACAAGCTGCCAAGCATCGTAATTTTGTTGACATGGGCTGTTTTCGGACACGCACAGCACCCAAAGTATACACGAGAGATAAACATAATCACCTTTGTTGGAAGTGGAATGCACAGAGGACCATTTTTGTAAGTAATAAGGGTATTCAAAAAACCAAGCGTTAACCCCTGTTGGGGAGGTTAACAGGGATACCCATCGAAAGCTTAAAAATCGTTTTCCCTGGATTTCTTTACAAACATCTTGTAGGGTTTCAAGAGAAAATGGCCGTTGATAGGTCTTGGTATCACATTACCAGTTGCATACATTATTCTGGTAGGTATTTGTTAACCCTCCATGGGCTGCTAAATGTAAAAAAGTTTGAAGAAATAGTCTGTTTTTGGACACTGACAACATCAAATGGAAATGCCACAGAGAAACGTAACTTCTTTTACTGGACGCAAACCTGATAAACATTTTTGTAAGTAGTAAGGATATTCAAAAATCGAGGTCTTAACCCATTGTCGACTAGTTAAGGAGATATACCCCTCAAAAGCTTAAAATTCCCGTTTCCTGTGGATTTCTCAAAAAAATCTAGCACGTTTTCAAGAAAAATTGACCATTTGCAGGTCTTTGAGTGACATTACAAGTTGCATGGACAAAATATTCCGGTAAGCAGTTATTAACCCCCCAGAGCCTGCAAAGTATAGACATTTTGAGAAAATGGGCTGTTTTGGGGCACCCATAACACCCAATGTGTACCTGCATGATAAACATAACCTTCCTCATTGGAAGTGAAATTCACTGAGGATCATTTTTGTAAGTAATGAAGGTATTCATAAAACCAAGCATTAATCCGTTTAGGGCTGGTTACAGAGCGATACCCCTCAAAAGGTTAAAAATTCGTATTTTCCGAGGATTTCTCTAAAAGCCTCTCGTAGGTTTTCAAGACAAATATTGGCCATTCTCATTTGAGACTACTATACTCACCTTGTATGAACTCAAAAGTAAGTGTATAGTTATTTATTATCAAGAATAACTGCCCATAAGTTCCACTCTCACTGTGTCCCGCTTCATCGGTCAATTAAACGGTGTCCCACGCCAGCGGTCGATTTATCCAAACAAAATTACCAAGGTTACCACATCCTCCCTGCCTCTTTCTCCAACCAAACACACATTGAAAGGTACGCCTCCCCTCGTATTCCACACTGCCCTGCATGATATCATTTATTATTTATTTATTGGTGTTTAAGGGCATATACTTATGCACAATGGCTAATCATGACCGTGACAGTTTTACGGGTGGAGGAAGCCACAGTACCTGGAGAGAACCACCGAGCAACGACGAGCAGCTGCCAGCTTCCCAACATCATAACTCCGAACTGCAGCACAGGCAGGGTTAGATTGGTTGAAGACATGCGTACCGTCGACGTGCAGTACGCCTTAGTACATGGCGGCATCATGCCCCCATATGGACAATCAGAGTTAAGTGCCTTGCCCAAGGACACAGCATGGGAGTCCGAATTGATCGCTCAGACGGCCACCCATCCAATGATAAACCAGGTTCAACGTTGTTTTACTTCGGTGATCTGACGAGAACCGGCTACCACAATGCCACCGCGCCCCGCCACTGCATGATAAGAAAGCAGTAAATAACGTTAGCTGCAATGGGATCAGTTACTTATAATATCAAATAGTGTTGACACTATAGCATTTCCCCGACAGTGGGTCCAGGTATATACTAGTCTGTAAAACGGCTATACACTGCCCCTCCTCCGCCCCAGGGTGGCGACGTGGCAGTATATATCCATCTTACTGACGCTATGTTGTGCCTAAGGAACCTTACAATAAAAGGTGGGGGTCCCCAACATGGGAAGGGGGGCAGGTATATTTACTACTCTGTAAGGCGGTTGTCAAATGCAGTGGTGCATGGCGCCAAGATTTCCCCGGCAGTGGGGCTAGATATATACTAGTTTGTAAGACGGCTATACTCCCCTTCTCCGTCCCAGGGTATATTTTATCTACACATATGTACAAACAACACTTCCTATTTATGAATGTAAGAACTTCATGTTTGTCGTTGTATGTATGGATATCTTCATTGTAATAAATAAAACTAATCCTACGGGGAAAAACCAATTGGAGAGAAATTTACTTCTGCTATTAACAGACATGTGATAGGTGAGCTCTACAACGTGTGAAAAAATGACATAATAATGCATAACAACTGTGGTTTAATAGGAGATAATTGATACAGGACCAGACATCAATATTTTTGATACATTTGAGATAAAATGGACCATTTTCAAACAGACACAGCACTCAGTGGGTATGTGTCAAACAAACATAACTCCTTTTGTCGGACATTGACTCGTAGGACGACAATATTGATATTAACCCCTCCACCGTTAATGATGGTTTTTACGTAAACAATGTTTTATCAAACTGAGTCATTTGAGACTACTATATTCACCTTTCTCTTAAAATCAATGGAGGAACTTCAGTGAGACAGTTAAAAACAATTCATCAGACACTGAGGCGTCATGAAGAATCATGGAATCTCATCGGGAAAAGCCATGATTCTCCAGAATCATAAAGTCTAGTTTGGGTTTTTTTTTTTGGTTTTTTTTTTCCACACATTTTTGTCCGTACGATTCAGAAGCCATTTTCGAACCGATTTTCACACAATTTGGCTCAAGCATAGGGTGGCAAAAAATCTAAAAATGTACCGAAGCGGAATTTTCGATTTAACCCTTATTTCGCCAGAATTGGCAAAAAACTGCCAAAATTGGGGTTTATCGGCACTTTCTCGAAACACGTCTTTAGGATTTTTTTTAAATATTCATAATTACTAGACCTGTCTATGACACAACCTTTGATACACACGACATATTAAGCGATGCATATGGTAACCCTCCACAGGCTGCCAAACATCGAAATTTTGATGAAATGGGCCGGTTTCAGACCCCCACAGCACCCAAACGATACTCGAGAGGTAAACATAACTTCCTTTATTTGAAGTAAGGGTGTTCAAAAAACCAAGCGTTAACCCGTTTTGGGCTGGTTAAACAGCAATACCCCCATAAAGCTAAAAAATTCAGGTTTTCCGTGGATTTCTCTAAACGAGTCTTGTAGATTTTCAAGAAAAATTGGTCACTCTCAGGTCTTGGTGTGACATTACAAGTTGCATGGATAAAATATTCCGGTCAGCATTAGTTAACCCTCCCCGAGCTGCTAAACGTAAAAATTGTGATAAAATGGGCTGTTTTTAGACACCAACAGCACCCAAACGATATACCACAGAGAAAGGGGCCTTCATTTATCGGACGCAAAATTGATCGGAAAATATTTTTGAAAGTGGTAAGGGTATTCAAAATTTGACGTCTTAACCCATTTTGGGCTGGTTAAAGAGAGATACCCATTAAAATCTTAAAATACCCGTTTTCTGTGGATTTCTCTAACAACATCTTGTAGGTTTTCAAGAAAAATCGGCTATTTGCAGGTCTTGGTGTGACATTACAAGTCGCATGAACAAAATATTCCGGTCAGCATTAGTTAACCCTCCCCGGGCTGCTGAAGGTCAAAATTGCGATAAAATGGGCTGTTTTTGCACACCAACAGCACCCAAAGGGTACACCACAAAGAAAAGTTCCTTCTTTTATCGCGCGTACAATTTATATGGAAACATTTTTGTAAGTAGTAAGGGTATTCAAAAGTCGACGTCTTAACCCATTTTGGACAGGCTAAAGAGAGATATCCCTTGAAAGCTTTAAATTCCCATTTTCTGTGAATTTCCCTAACGGTAACTTGTAGGGTTTCAAGACAAATTGACTATTCGTAGGTGTTTATGTGACATTAACCATCTACAAGCTGCCAAGCATCGTAATGTTGTTAACATGGGACTGTTTTCAGACACGCACAGCACCTAATGTATACATGAGAGATAAACATAATCTCCTTTGTTTGAAGTGGAATTCATGTTTTCTGTGGATTTCTCTAAACGAGTCTTGTAGATTTTCAAGAAAAATTGGTCACTCTCAGGTCTTGGTGTGACATTACAAGTCGCATGAACAAAAATTTCCGGTCAGCATTAGTTAACCCTCCCCGGGCTGCTGAAGGTCAAAATTGCGATAAAATGGGCTGTTTTTGCACACCAACAGCACCCAAAGGGTACAGCCCAAAGAAAAGTGCCTTCTTTTATCGCGCGTACAATTTATACGGAAACATTTTTGTAAGTAGTAAGGGTATTCAAAAGACCACCTCTTAACACATTTTGGGCGTGCTAAAGAGAGATATCCCTTGAAAGCTTTAAATTCCCATTTTCTGTGAATTTCCCTAATGGTAACTTGTAGGGTTTCAAGACAAATTGACTATTCGTAGGTCTTTATGTGACATTACAAGTTGCATGGACAAAATACTCCAGTGAGCGTTTTTTAACCATCTACAAGCTGCCAAGCATCGTAATGTTGTTAACATGGGACTGTTTTCAGACACGGTAACAATACACGAGAGATAAACATAACTTCCCTTATTGGGAGTGGCATTCACTATGGATCATTTTTGTCAGTAATACGGGTGTTCAAAAAACCAAGCGTTAACCCGTTTTGGGCTGGTTAAACAGCAATACCCCCATAACGCTCAAAAATTCGTATTTTCCGTGAATTTCTCTAAACGAGTCTTGTAGATTTTCAAGAAAAATTTGTCACTCCCAGGCCTTGGTGTGACAATAGAAGTTGCATGGACAAAATACTGCGGTGAGCATTTGTTAACCCTCCACGGGCTGCTAAAAGTCAAAACTGTGATAAAATGGGCTGTTTTAGGACGCCAACAGCACCCACTTGGTGTACCACAGAGAAAGGTTCCTTCTTTTATCGGACGCAAAATTGATGGGGAAACATTTTTGATAGTGGTAAGGGTATTCAAAAGTCGAAGTCTTAACCCATTTTGGACTGGTTAAAGAGAGATACCCCTTAAAAGCTTAAAATCCCCATTTTCTGTGGATTTCTCTAAAAGCAACTTGTAGGTTTTCAGGAAAAATTGACTATTCACAGGTCCTTGTGTGACATTACAAGTTGCATGGACAAAATATTCCCGTGAGCATTTATTAACCCTCTACAGGCTGCTAATTTTGTTGAATTAGGCTGTTTTCAGACGTGCACAGCACCCAATGCATACCCGAGACATGAACATAATCTACTTTGTTGGAAGTGGAATTCACCGAGGAACAAATTTGTTGGTAATAAGGGTATTCAAAAAACCAAGCATTAACCCGTTTTGGGATGGTTAATAGCAATAACCATCAAAAGCTTAAAAAATCATGTTTTTCCTGAATTTCTTTAGAAACGCCTCGTAGGGTTTCAAGAGAAAATGGTCGTTGATAGGTCTTAGAGTCACATTACCAGTTGCATGGATAAAATATTCAGATAAGCATTTGTTAACCCTCCATGGGCTGCTAAATGTCAAAATTTCGAAAAAAATGGTCTGTTTTTGGACACCAACAACATCAAATGGGAATGCTGCAGAGAAACACAACTTCTTTTACCGGACGCAAAACTGATAGGGAAATTTTTTAGTAAGTAGTAAGGGTATTCAAAAATTGAGGTCTTAACCCATTTTCGCCCGGTTAAGGCGATGTACCCCTTAAAAGCTTAAAATTCCCATTTTCTGTAGATTTCTCAAAAAAATCTGGTAAGTATTCAAGAGAAATTGACCATTTGCAAGTCTTGGAGTGACATTACAAGTTGCATGAACAAACGATTCCGGTAAGCGTTTGTTAACCCTCCAGTGGCAGCAAATTTTGAGAAAATGGGCTGTACTTGGCCACCCATTACACCCAATGTGTACCTGCGAGATGAACATAACCACCTTCATTGGAAGTGGGATTCACCGAGGATCATTTTTGTAAGTAATGAAGGTATTCATAAAACCAAGCATTAACCCGTTTAGAGCTGGTTACAGGGTGATACCCCTCAAAAGGTTAAAAATTCATGTTATCCGAGGATTTCTCTAAAAACATCACGTAGATTTTCAAGAAAAATTGGCCATTCTCAGATCTTAGTGTGAATTACAAGTTGCATGTACAAAATATTTCAGTAAGCATTTGTTAACCCTATGCAAGTTCTCAAACATCAAAATGTTGAAAAAGTGGGCTGTGTTTACATACCCGCAGCACCCAAAGTGAAGAGTTGAAATCAACATAAGTGGAAGTAGAATTCATTGAGAATTATTTTTATAAGTAATAAGCGTATTAAAAAAACAACCCTTAACCCGTTTTGGGTTGGATAAACAATTATACACATCAACAGCCTAAAATTCATGTTCTTCCTGGATTTCTCTGAAAACAACTCATAGATTTTTAAGTAAAAATGGCCGTTCACAGTTTCTGGTGTGAAATTACAAGTTGCATGAATAAATATTCCTGTGAGCACTTGTTAACCCTTAACAAACTGTCAGACATCAATATTTTGGATACATTTGAGATAAAATGGACCATTTTCAAATAGATACAGCACTCAGTGGGTATGTCTCAAACAAACATAACGCCTTTTGTCGGTCATTAACTTGTTGGACGACGATATTGATATTAACCCTCTCCACCGTTAATGATGGTTTTTACCTAAACAATTTTTTTTTTTATCAAACTGAGTCATATGAGACTTCTGTACTCACCTTTTTCATGACATCAATGAAGGAACTTCAGTGAGACAGTCAAAAGCAATTCGTCTTACACTGTGGGGGTCATGACAAATCATGGAATCTCATCGGGAAAAGCCATGATTCTCCAGAATCATAAAGTCTAGTTTTTTGGGTTTTTTTTTTTTTTCTTTTTTTTTTTCCACACATTTTGTCCGTACGATTCAGAAGCCATTTTTGAACCGATTTTCACGAAATTTTACAGACGCATAGAGGGGGACAAAATCTAAAAATGTACTAAAGCGGAATTTTCGATTTAACCCTTATTCCGTCAGAATTGGCAAAAAACTGCCAAAATTGGGGTTTATCGGCACTTTCTCGAAACACGTCTTGTAGATTTTTTTTATTCATTCGCCGTTGCTAGACCTGTCTGTGACACGCTCTTTGATACACACGACATATCAGGCGATGCATATGGTAACCCTCCACAAGCTGCCAAACATCAAAATTTTGATGAAATAGGCCGGTTTCAGGCCCCCACTGCACCCAAATAATACAAGAGAGATAAACATAACTTCCTTTATTGGGAGTGGAATTCAACGAGGATCATTTTTGTCAGTAATAAGGGTGTTCAGAAAACCAAGCGTTAACCCATTTTGAGCTGGTTAAACGACAATACCCCCATAAAGCTAAAAAAATTTGTGTTTTTCGTGGATTTCTCTAAACGAGTCTTGTAGATTTTCAAGAAAAATTTGTCACTCCCAGGCCTTGGTATGACAATAGAAGTTGCGTGGACAAAATACTGCGGTGAGCATTTGTTAACCCTCCACGGGCTGCTAAATGTCAAAATTGTGATAAAATGGGCTGTTTTTTGGACGCCAGCAGCACCCAATGGGTACGCCACAAAGAAAAGTGCCTTCTTTTATCATGCGCACAATCTATATGGAAACATTTTTGTAAGTAGTAAGGGTATTCAAAAGTCGAAGTCTTAACCCATTTTGGGCACACTAAAGAGAGAGACCCCTTAAAATCTTAAAATTCCCATTTTCTGTGGATTTCTCTAAATACATACTGTAGGTTCTCAAGAAAAATTGACTACTCGCAGGTCTTTGTGTGACATTATAAGCTGCATAGACAAAATATTCCGGTGAACGTTTATTAACCCTCTACAGACTCCCAAGCATCGTAATTTTGTTGAAATGGGCTGAGTTCAGACACACACAGCACCCAACGTGTACCTGAGAAATACACATAATCTCCTTTGTTGGAAGTGGAATTCACCGAGAACTATTTTTGCAAGTAATAAGGCTATTCAAAAAACCAAGCGTTAACCCCTTTGTGGTTGTTAATAGTGATACCCATCAAAGGCTTAAAAATTTATGTTTTCCCTGGATTTCTTTACAAACATCTGGTAGCGTTTTCAAGAGAAAATGGCCATTGATAGGTCATGGTGTCACATTACCAGTTGATTGGATAAATTATTCTGGTAAGCATTTGTTAACCCTCCATGGGCTCCTAAATGTCAAAATGTTGAAAAAAATAGTCAGTTTTTGAACAACAACAACATCGAAAGGGAATGTAACAGAGAAATGTACCTTCTTTTACCGGACTCAAAACTGACAGGGAAACATTTTTGTAAGTAGTAAATGTATTCAAAAATCGAGGTCTTAACCCATTTTTGACTGGTTAAGGAGATATACCCCTTAAAAGCTTAAAATTCCAGTTTTGTGTAGATTCCTCAAAAAAAAAATTCCAGAGCAATTGACCATTCGCAGGTCTTCGAGTGACATTACAAGCATGAACAAAATGTTTCGGTAAACATTTGTTAACCCTCCAGAGGCTGCCAAGCATAGACATTTGGAGAAAATGGGCTGTTCTTGGGCAACCATAACACCAAATGTGTACCTAAGAGATAAACATAACCTCCTTCATTGGAAGTGGAATTCACCGTCGATCATTTTCGTAAGTAATGAAGGTATTCACAAAACCAAGCATTAACACTTTAGAGCTGGTTACAGAGAGATACCCCTCAAAAGGTTGAAAATTTGTGTTATCTGAAGATTTCTTTAAAAACATCCCGTAGATTTTCATGAAAAATGGCCATTCTCAGATCTTAGTGTGACATTACAAGTTGCATGTACAAAATATTCCTGTAAGCATTTGTTAACCCTATGCAGGTTCTCAAACATCAAAATGTTGATAAAATGGGCTGTGTTTGCGTACCCACAGCACCCAAAGTTGGGAGGAGAGATCAAAATAAGTGGAAGTAGAATTCACTGAGAATTATTTTTGGAAGTAATAAAAGTATTCAAAAAACAACACTTAACCCGTTTTGGGATGGATAAACAATGATACCCACCAAAAGCTTAAAATTCATGTTCTCCCTGGATTTCTCTGAAAACATCCTGTAGATTTTAAAGAAAAAATGGCCATTCACAGTTCTTGGTTTGACATTACAAGTTGCATGAATAAATATTCCTGTTAGCACTTGTAAACCCTCTACAAGCTGCCAGACATCAATATTTGGGATACATTTGAGATGAAATGAACCATTTCACAATTGACACAGCACTCAGTGGGTATGTGTCAAACAAACATAACTCCTTTTGTCGGTCATTGACTTGTTGGACGACGATATTGACATTAAACCACTCCACCGTTAATGATGGTTTTTACCTAAACAATTTTTTATCAAACTGTGTCATTTGAGATTACTATCTTCACCTTTCTCATGACATCAATGAAGGGACTTCAGTGAGACAGTTAAAATCAATTCATCAGACACTGTGGGGTCATGGAAAATCATGGAATCTCATCGGGAAAAGCCATGATTCTCCAGAATCATAAAGTCTAGTTTTTTTGTTTTTTTTTGTTTTTTTTTTTCCCACACATTTTGTCCGTACGATTCAGAAGCGAAATTTTGCACACGCATAGAGGGGCACAAAATCTAAAAATGGACTGAAGCGGAATTTTCGATTTAACCCTTATTTCGCCAGAATTGGCAAAAAATTCCCAAATTGGGGTTTATCGGCACTTTCTCGAAACACGTCTTGTAGATTTTTTTTATACATTCGTAATTGCTAGACCTGTCTGTGACACGCCCTTTGATACACACGACATATCAGGCGATGCATATGGTAACCCCCCACAGGCTGCCAAACATCGAAATTTTGATGAAATAGGCCGGTTTCAGGCCCCCACCGCACCCAAACAATACATGAGAGATAAACATAACTTCCTTTATTGGGAGTGGAATCCACCGTGGATCATTTTTGTCAGTAATAAGGGTGTTCAAAAAACCAAGTGTTAACCCGCTTTGGGCTGGTTAAACAGCAATACCCCCATAAAGCTCAAAAATTTGTGTTTTCCGTGGATTTCTCTAAACGAGTCTTGTAGATTTTCAAGAAAAATTTGTTACTCCCAGGTCTTGGTGTGGCAATAGAAGTTGCATGGACAAAATACGGCGGTGAGCAATTGTTAACCCTCCACGGGCTGCTAAAAGTCAAAATTGTGATAAAATGGGCTGTTTTTGGACGACAACAGCACCCAAAGGGTACGCCACAAAGAAACGTGCCTTCTTTTATCAAGCGCACAATCGATACGCAAACATTTTTGTAAGTAGTAAGGGTATTCAAAAGTGGAAGTCTTAACCCATTTTGGACAGGCTAAAGAGAGAGACCCCTTAAAATCTTAAAATTCCCATTTTCTGTGGTTTTCTCTAAAAACATCCTGTAGGTTTTCAAGAAAAATTGACTACTCGCAGGTCTTTGTGTGATATTACAAGTTGCATGGACAAAATATTCCGGTGAGCGTTTATTAACCCTCTAGAGGCTGCCAAGCATCGTAATTTTGTTGAAATGGGCTGTTTTCAGGCGCGCACATCACCCAACGTACGCCTGAGAAATAAACATAATCTCCTTTGTTGGAAGTGAAATTCACCGAACACCATTTTTGTAAGTAACAAGGGTATTCAAAAAACCAAGCGTTAACCCATTTTGTGGTTGTTAATAGTGATACCCATCAAAGGCTTAAAAATTAATGTTTTCCCTGGATTTCTTTACAAACATCTGGTAGGGTTTTCAAGAGAAAATGGCCATTGATAGGTGATGGTGTCACATTACCAGATGATTGGATAAAGTATTCCTCTAAGCATTTGTTAACCGTCCATGGGCTGATAAATGTCAAAATTTTGAAAAAAATAGTCTGTTTTTGAACAACAACAACATCAAATGGGAATACAACAGAGGAACGTAACTTCTTTTACCGGACGCAAAACTGACAGGGAAACATTTTTGTAAGCAGTAAATGTATTCAAAGATCGAGGTCTTAACCCATTTTTGACTGGTTAAGGAGATATACCCCTTAAAAGCTTAAAATTCCAGTTTTATGTGGATTTCTCGATTTCTCAAAAAAAAAAAAAATTCAAGAACAATTGACCATTCGCAGGTCTTCGAGTGACATTACAAGTTGCATGAACAAAATGTTTCGGTAAGCATTTGTTAACCCCCAAGAGGCTGCCAAGCATTGACATTTGGAGAAAATGGGCTGTTCTTGGGCAACCATAACACCAAATGTGTACCTACGAGATGAACATAAAACCCTTCAAAAAACCAAACGTTAACCCGTTTTGGGCTGGTTAAACAGCAATACCCCCATAAAGCTCCTAAATTCGTATTTTCAGTGGATTTCTCTAAACGAGTCTTGTAGATTTTCAAGAAAAGTTTGTAACTCCCAGGCCTTGGTGTGACAATAGAAGTTGCATGGACAAAATACTGCGGTGAGCATTTGTTAACCCTCCACGGGCTGCTAAACGTCAAAATTGTGATAAAATGGGATGTTTTTGGACGCCAACAGCACCCACTTGGTGTACCATAGAGAAAGGTTCCTTCTTTTATCGGACGCAACATTGATGGGGAAACAGTTTTGATAGTGGTAAGGGTATTCAAACGTCGAAGTCTTAACCCATTTTGGACTGGTTAAAGAGAGATACCCCTTAAAAGCAAAAAATTCCCATTTTCTGTGGATTTCTCTAAACGCAACTTGTAGGTTTTCAGAAAAAATTGACTATTCGCAGGTCTTTGTGTGACATTACAAGTTGCATGGACAAAATATTCCCGTGAGCATTTATTAACCCTCTACAGGCTGCTAAGCATCGTAATTTTGTTGAAATAGGCTGTTTTCAGACGCGCACAGCACCCAATGCGTACCCGAGAGATAAACATAATCTACTTTGTTGGAAGTGGAATTCACCGAGGACAAAATTTGTTAGTAATAAGGATATTCAAAAAAACCCAGCATTAACCCCTTTTGGGATGGTTAATAGCAATACCTATCAAAAACTTAAAAAATCATGTTTTCCCTGAATTTCTTTACAAACGTCTCGTAAAGTTTCAAGAGAAAATGGCCGTTGATAGGTCTTAGAGTCACATTACCAGTTGCATGGATAAAATATTCAGATAACCATTTGTTAACCCTCCATAGGCTGCTATATGTCAAAATTTCGAAAAAAATAGTCTGTTTTTGGACACCAACAACATCAAATGGGAATGCTGCAGAGAAACACAACTTCTTTTACCGGACGCAAAACTGATAGGGAAAATTTTTAGTAAGTAATAAGGGTATTCAAAAATTGAGGTCTTAACCCATTTTCGCCCGATTAAGGAGATGTACCTCTTAAAAGCTTAAAATTCCCATTTTCTGTGGATTTCTCCAAAAGAATCTAGTAAGTATTCAAGAGAAATTGACCATTTGCGGGCCTTGGAGTGACATTACAAGTTGCATGAACAAAAGATTCCGGTAAGCGTTTGTTAACCCTCCAGAGACCGCAAATTTTGAGAAAATGAGCTGTACTTGGCCACCCATTACGCCCAATGTGTACCTGCGAGATGAACATAACCACCTTCATTGGAAGTGAGATTCACCGAGGATCATTTTTGCAAGTAATGAAGGTATTCATAAAACCAAGCATTAACCCGTTTAGAGCTGGTTACAGGGTGATACCCCTCAAACGATTAAAAATTCATGTTATCCGAGGATTTCTCTAAAAACATCACGTAGATTTTCAAGAAAAATTGGCCATTCTCAGATCTCAGTGTGAATTACAAGTTGCATGTACAAAATATTCCAGTAAGCATTTGTTAACCCTATGCTGGTTCTCAAACATCAAAATGTTGAAAAAGTGGGCTGTGTTTGCATACCCGCAGCACCCAAAGTTAAGAGAAGAAATCAACATAAGTGGAAGTAGAATTCACTGATAATTATTTTTATAAGTAATATGCGTATTAGAAAAAACAACCCTTAACCCGTTTTGGGCTGGATAAACAATTATACCCATCAACAGCTTAAAATTCATGTTCTCCCTGGATTTCTCTGAAAACATCTCATAGATTTTTAAGTAAAAATGGCCATTCACAGTTTTTGGTGTGAAATTACAAGTTGCATGAATAAATATTCCTGTCAGCACTTGTAAACCCTTAACAAGCTGCCAGACATCAATATTTTGGATACATTTGAGATAAAACGGACCATTTTCAAATAGATGCAGCACTCAGTGGGTATGTGTCAAACAAACATAACTCCTTTTGTTGGTCATTAACTTGTTGGACGACGATCTTGATATTAACCCTCTCAACCGTTAATGATGGTTTTTACCTAAACAATTTTTTTTTATCAAACTGAGTCATTTGAGACTTCTATACTCACCAGTAGGTATATTTTGAGAGTTTACGACCACTTGTACATGTACGTGTACAAACATACGCACACGATGCGTTCACCAACATGGAATTCAGTGTTAAATCAGACGTTTGTTCACAAAAACTGTACATGGTCTTGAATCCCCCCATGTACAGTCGCGACTCCTAGATCGCGCTTTTAACGTTCAAATACTCGTGGTGAACGCACGTTTTTAAAAAAAAGGGTGAAATCGTACAGTTCACTTTTATCTTGTATGTAATTTTTTGTCGACGTTCCAATCACAGATCAGACCACCGATCCATCATCGGCGAACGCGATCGAAAGCAAAAGATTCTGGGTCATCATCAAAAAACAGTTTTGGGAACGCTAGACCAGCAGTCCAGAACCCGCAATTGCATTGGTACAGATGGTCCAGAACTCTCCCTTGTTTTTGAGGCAGTGTTTTTTTTTTTTCCCATTTATGAGAAATTCTCAAAAAAAAAACACTCAGCTGATCGAGCGATCGGATCGCTCGATTCTCGTAATAAAACTAGATCTGAACGAAGAGTGTCATTGTCGTCGGTGTGTGTTGGAAATTTGCAAACCCAGTCACGTTTTTTGATTGATATATACATACAGGGAGAAAAAAAAAATAAATAAATAGTTATTTAGAAAAATAAATATATCAAATCGAATAGATAATAAAAAAAATACGTAAATCATGAGCGATTCTCAGACTATTAGAGCGAGGTTTCTTTTAAACATGCTGATGAGAGCATACGCAATTTGCGTGAACGAACAACTACGTCCCATCTTGTTAGAACGATGCGTCGGATGTCGGGATCATCTAGACTTCGATCACGAGAATCATTCGTGTCTGACGATGGAAAGGGAAGATATGGTCGTCATGTATTTCGACCCGTCGTTCAAACGCGTTAAATTCAATGATGTGATCACGTTTTGGAAGAGATTAGTCTTCTGTAAGAATCGAGACAGGCCCACAGATTCGGAAGAACTGAAATTGGCGTGTAGAAGTTTGACTTTAGAAGACAAGGGATGCATCAAGAAATTATTGCTGAACGAAGCATACGTCTAAGTTTTTTTTCGTTGATATAAAAATAAGGGAGAGTAGAAAAAAAAAAAAAATAAATACACACATAAATTTTTTTTTATCTAGTATTAGAAAGAAAGAAAAAAAACACACAAAATGAGAACCAGAAATAAATTGTATCCGACGTTAGTGGACGACGAGGACGAGAAGCCGAACGGCGTTTTGCCGACGGCGCCGTCGCTAGAAGAAAGAGAAAGAGGAGAGAGGTATCGCATCGATCAAATCAATAGAATCCAAGAGTATCTAACTCGAGAGAGAGATTCTCGTCGTTCTCTCAAGAAGAAGTATTTGCGTTTCATGACATTCGTCAACGCGATCGACACAACACTCATCACGATTTCCATGGGTTTACACGTGGCCGGCATCGGATTGTTGTCGACCGCGGTCGCCGTTCCGATCATGTTGACCGTAGAAGGAGTGGCCCTCGCCGCCGGATTGTTTACCACGGTCGGAAACTTTTTGAGTAGGAAATTATATCTGAAGGCGAGGAAACATGACAAGATTCGCGTCTTGGCTCCAAGATCGACACGATATCCAAAATGATCTCTATGGCGTTGAAAGACGGTAGGATATCGGACGGAGAATACTTCGCGATATTGAGCGAGAAAACGAAATACAATGCCATGAAAGAAGCCGTGAGAATCAAGACTCGTCAGATCATCAAGGAAGAGATGAAGGATTCTCTCATGGAAAAGCGGAGGAAAGAGGCTAGGGAGGAATTCAGTAAGATGATAGAATGCAAGAGCTGCGATTGAAAAAAAAAAATATATATATATAATAAGAACAGAATTTAAAAAAAAAAAATATTAAATTGATATATAAAATAAAAAAAAACGAAATTAATTTAAATAACTCTTAAAAAATGTATTGCATAATGTGTAAGAGAGTTACCAAGACGAGTAATTCTAGAGAAGTGCGAACTAAAAACGACAGATGGATGCTTCGCGGAATTTGCGACGTGTGTGGTTCTGTCAAGACGCGATTCATCAAACAAAAGAACGCGAGCAAAGGTAAAGGCATCGTGAATAAAATGATCAACAATCTACCTTTTGAAATGCATCTGCCCGGTCACAGATTCACGGGACCCGGAACGAAATTGAACAAGAGACTCAACGACGATCTGACTCCCAAATCTTGGAGCAAACCCGTGAATAGGGTGGACGCGGCCACGTACGATCACGATCTGTGCTACGCCGGACATCCTGACACCAAGACTCGCAATGACGTCTGTGACAAAAACATGTTGGGGAGATTGAGAGGCATATCGAATCCGACCAGGAGAGAGAAGATGGAACATTCGCTGGTCGGCAATCTGATCGGTGCGAAACGTCGATTCGGATGGGGCGTTCAAAAAAAAAAGTGCATCTGAAAAGAAGAAGAAGAAACGATTATTGACGAGCGAATTGGCCGAGGAGTTACACAAACCCATAGTGCGTAAATTTCGAAAGAGAAGGGTGTTCATGAAGGGTCTGGATGACATTTGGTCTGCCGACTTGGTCGATATGAGATCGTTTTCGAGGTGGAACGAGGGCGTCAAATATCTATTGACGGTCATTGACGTGTTTTCCAAATACGGTTGGATCAGAGCTTTGAAGAATAAATCGGGACCTTGCATCGCCGAGGCTCTGAAGAGCGTGTTCGACTCGTCTTCTCGAAAACCGAGTAAATTGTGGGTGGACAAGGGAAAGGAATTCTACAACAAGGACGTTCGTCGATTGGTAGACCTCTACTCGATCGAAAACGAAGAGAAAGCCAGCGTGGTGGAACGTTGGAATCGAACGATGAAGGAGAAGATGCACAGATACTTCACGTCGAATTCGACCAAGAAATACATATACGCTCTGAACGGTCTGGTGAAAGATTACAACAACACGCGACACAGATCGATCAAGATGACTCCCGCGGAAGCTAGCGATCCTCGAAACGAAAAACGGGTCTACGCGAATCTATATCCCGAGAGATCTAAGATCAGGAAGAAGTCTAGAACGCCGAAATTTGCGGTCGGCGATCGAGTGAGAATCTACGCTTATAAGAAGCACTTCAAAAAGGGTTATACTCCTCGATGGACCTCGGAAATCTTCGTGATCATCAAAATATTTCACACTGATCCGGTGACTTACGAAATCGAAGCTTTGGATGGAGAAGAGATCATCAGAAAGTTTTACGAACAACAATTACAGAAGACGAAGTTTTGATGAAGAACACAAAATTTTTTTTTTTATTTACTCTCTTTAACATTTTCTTGTTTACACACATATATATAAGAGAGAAAAAAAAATAATAATAAAAAATAATTAAAAACTATTTTTTTAGATAAAGAAAGCAAGTGAATTAATAAACAAAAAAAAACTAAAAATCCTTTAAAATGACAAATATACTAGATATAGCACAAAGCATAGTGAAAGATGAAAGTATTCAAGAATATGAGGTTCACGAATACGAACCGGTAACCGGAACGAGTTTGAACAATGCGGGAGAGATAAGAATCAACGTCGAAACTCAAGATCTATTCGTACATCCTAGCGAGAGTTACATAGTGGTGCAGGGACGTCTCACCAAGGAAGATGGGAGCGACTACGCCGACGACGACACGGTTACTCTTGCCAATAATGGCATCATGCATCTATTCAGTAACATAAAATATATGCTATCCGGACAAGAGATAGAATCTGTTTTTCATCCTGGTCAGGCCACCACGATGTTCGGACTCTTGATGTATCCTGATGATTTTTCGAAATCCAGAGGACTTAATCAGTTGTGGGTGAAAGACACCGTTGGCCCTGCTAGCGCCGGCGCCGCCACGATATTCGACTACGTCGTCAAGACGTCCAGACCTAAAGGAACGTTTTCGTTCAGGATACCTTTGAAACACATCTTCAGATTTGCAGACGATTACAACAAGATCATGTACGGATTCAAACACAATCTGACGTTGATTCGAAAAGGAAACGACGATGCAATAGTGAAACTCACCGCGACCGATGCGGGTAAGATAACTCTACACAAGATATCATGGTTCATTCCGCACGTGGAGCCTTCGTTCGATGAGAAAGCGCATCTCTACAAGATCATAGAATCCAAGAGTATATTACCCGTGGGATTTAGAATGAGACAGTGCGACACGGCTAGCATTCCTCCCTCCACGAATCACTTCGATTGGAGATTGATGGTGAAATCCGCTTCCGAGAGACCGCGTTTCATCATGATTGCGTTTCAGACCGATAGGGACAGGGCTCAGGAAAAGAATGCGTCGCTGTTCGATCACTGCCATTTGAGAAACATGCAAGTGTTTCTGAACGCCACGAGATATCTGGCAATCGATTACAACGTGTCATTCGACAAGAACGATTTCTCCAGACTGTACGGCAATGCCGCTGATTTTAGAAAAAAGTATCACGGTCTAGACGAATTGATGAGCAATCCCAACATATCTCATGGCGAATACAAGTCGATGTATCCCATGTTCGTGTTCGACGTCAGTAAACAGAGTGAACGACTCAGGAGTAGCGTGTTAGACATTCAGATCAAGATGCAATTCGATAGGAAAATGCCGAGAAAAACCAAATCCTTCGACCTGTTCCTGTCGGATAGAGAATTACAATTCGAATCGGACGGAAATAAAATGTCGATCATTCGATGAGAGACGAGTGTGTGAAAAAAAAATTAATAAACGTTAAAAATCTGGATGTAAGATTAATTAAAAACCAAAATCTCGAAAACAAAATGGATGTTTTGGACACGAAAACAACAAATCATCTGTTCACTTCAGATTACTATGACGTTAAAATAAAATACTTGGAAAAATGGATTCAAATTGAATATGAAGAATGTAACACAAAAAAAGGATGGAATAGTTGTGATTTTAACGAATATCATTTAAAAGAAAAAGAAGAGTTTGATCTCATAAGATCTAATGAAGAAATTATAAAAAATACAATTTTAAAATGTCGCAAATGTAAGAAACGTCAAATAAAAATCGAATCTCAACAAACTAGATCTGGTGATGAACCAACAACCGTATTCGCAAAGTGTATAAATTGTAATCATAAATGGATAGAAAATTAAAAAAAAAAAAAAAAAAAAAAAAAAAAAAAAAAAAAAAAAAAAAAAGTAATGAGATATAGAGAACATCTCTCTATATCTCATTACTTTTTTGTTGTTGTTTTTTTCTGTTTTTAATAATCACACATTATTTTTTTTTTAATTCATTATTTTCCATGCGTTCACTGTTTGTTCAAAGGAACCAGTTCAATCAGTAGACTCACCATGGAAGTGGTGGCTTCGGGATTATTGATTTTCGTGACAAAATTAATCCTGTCTCCGGCGTTCACTTTGAGAGGCGTGCCGAACGTGCTAACATTCGCGTGTTGATTCTCAGTCTTTTCGATGCTGTATCTCTTATCGCTCTCCACACCATTCACCATGAGATTGACGACCGCTCTGTTATTCAAATCCGAGGAAGCCAGACTCATTCGAAGGATTTCACCTCCCAATGGCATGGGATATCCCACCTGACCGTTTTTCGATCCGCTACCTCCATTTCCGAAAGACCACTCGGCTTTTCCCTCATCTAAGGCGCCGGCCTCTTCGGCCCACACGGTGATCAATTGTCTAGCATATTTGACTTTCTCCACCACCGAAATCAGGGTGCATGTATCCGTCATGTTCATGGGATCCGGTAGATTCATGAGCGCGTGTCCACCCATGTCTAGTTTACCTTCCATGATGTCACCCTTTCTCCAGACCGAGTTGTCGTCCACGTACTTCCTGCTTACCGCGCTGGAATCGAATTCGGGATCGTGATCGAGACCGAATAAATTGTGACCATTCATGTTGATGCCACCCTCCAGGGTTCCGCCAGATTCTTTGTTCAGGTAGAGATCGTCCACTTGCGATTCTAGGTATTCTTGCGATTGTATCACAGAAGAATCTACGTAGCCCTTGTTGACCGCGGTTGAGTCCGCATCCGTGTTGTCAATCTTTGACAGATTCAATATCTTGTGGAATCCCGCATTCAGATCCGATTTCATTTCACGTCCGTCAGACTTTCTCTGTTCCAGATCTACGTAGTGTTTGGTCGCCACGTCCTTGGGATTTGTGGGAGCGGCCACGTTCGTTATCTTGTTATAATTGGCGTTCAATTCCGAGTGCATAGTTTTCGTAACGTATTTTTTTCTCAGGTGTTCGCTGAATCTCACGTGAGAGTCGTCCGCATATCTTTTGGTCGCAACATCGGTGGGATCTATGGGATTCGTGACGTTCACCAAATGTTTGGATTTCAGATCGAGATCATCAGTCATGGTTTTATCCACGTAATTATCCAGCAGGATTCGTTCGAAATCGGCGTTCCCCCTGTCGACGTATTTTTTAGTCGCAGCATCTGCGAGATCTATCGGCTCGGGAAGATTGTAGAGCTTCTTATCGTTCATGTTTAAAGGTTCTTCTCGAGGTTCGTATCTCCGAACGTAATGCTCGTCCAAGTTGGCAACGTCGTAACCATCGTCGACTTCGAACGTCTTCCTCTTCTTTCTCGGGTTGACTTTTTCGTCGTCACTTCTACCAAATTTATCGACTGGCATGTTGTTGTGGGATTTTTTTTTTGTTGTTTAGAAAAAATGTGTTCACTACGCAGTTTATTAAAAATGAACTATGTTATTTTATTTTTCGTTTTTTATTCGATTAAAATTTTTTTAAAATAATTTTTTATCTTTATATATACTATAAAAAAAAAAAATCTCTCTCTAATGTAAGTCATTGAGAATGTCTTGAAATTCATCTCCTTCAGACCATCTCTTGAGAATGTAGAGACACAGGTGACCGCAAAACACTTGATCTGGTGATTGCACTTGATCCGTGTTGTAAAGACCCATCGATTTGTTGAAATAGTTCTTTATTTCTTTCGGCGGCGAGATTCCGTAGCTGTCGAAATAATAATTCTTCTTCTTCCCGTTCTTGAACCACGCCACCCAGTGAGTGCCTTCACCTGATAAATCGTCTAGATTTAAAATTCCGCATTCCGATTGTCGAGGTCTTCTCTTCGGCAAGGCATCTCTGGAAAACACACCTAGAAAATCTTCGATTTTCAAATCTTTTGCCGCATTCAACAGATCGATGTTGGATAGGGGTTCATTGGGTAAGACGACACCTTCTACAGATATCTTTATTTTCTTATGCATAGATGCGTATATATTTTTTTTATTTATTTTATTATAATTCACTAAAAATGACGTTATTTTTTTTCTATTTTTTTTCTTTTTTGTTTTTAAACTAACTTTCTCGATGTCACTATCGATTTCCATAATTTTGTGTTCATCTAATTCTTCTTGATTTTCTAGAATCCTATCATCCACAATCGTATCTGGAATCTTATCATCCACAATCATATCTGGAATCCAATCATCCACATTCATATCGTCTCTAATTAGATCCACAGTCCAATGTCCGAGTGCCAAAGTGCTTATTTTATCGTCTAACACGAATCTCTTGTCATCGTCGGCCGTCAGCGAAATCTTGTTGACTATTTCGGTATACAAGTGGTGATTTTCGCTTCGAATCGATTTCATAGTCTTATACACCAGACCACTTCCTAACAGACAATCTTTATACTCTTGGAAAGAGATATTTTTCTTCACCACACACGCTTTAACTCCTTTACACTTCTTGATCTCTTCATCATCTTCTAGACGATAAGCATACAGTTTGGGTCTCAAGCCCACGAATTCAACGATCTGTTTACCGCCGCTCTCGTCCTTAAATTTACCCAACACCTTCTTGTTGTCGTTCGATTGAAATGTTGGACGGGTGATCGACGGGATAATTGCTCGTGTCGAACCAATCGGCCACGTCCGGAGATATATCTCGGTAGACATCTTTCATCTCTATCTCGTAAACTAAACTGTTCGTGTCGGTGAACAGTAGTTTGGCTTTGTCTCCAAATTTTCGTTTTACATAATCGTAGTGAAACTCGTACATCAATCGCTTGCTGACATCTAAGATGATCGGTCCGAGATAATATGGTTTGTTGAACTTCAGATGCGTCTTTTGCATGTGAACGGCCACTAGATTTTCGCCGAATATGGTTCGGTGTTTGTAATTGGGTTTCGCCACTAATTTTTTAGCTTTTATCTCAGACGTGACGAGTCGAACGTCGGTACTCTTCCTGATGTTTTCCATCGATTTGCCATACACGCAGTTGTTCATGAGTTTGAAGAAATCTTTTTCGAAATCGTTCTCGGCTCGAGTTCTGAGATTCGTGTTGAGATCGATGTATATTTTTCATCCAAGGCTCTTCGTCGAATCGAATGATGTGATGTATGTCGACTAATTTCATCCCATAATCAATGTACTGTTTCAAATTCTCGCTGTAGATGACATAGTTACGTTTGTTAAATAAATTGGGAATGAGTTTTTCCTCGTCTCCTTCGTTCGGTTCCATTCTTTCGGGATCGAGCAGATAATCGTTGTGTGGATCGTGTAATTCTTCTGGATAGTTCAAATCGACTTCTAAAATGCAAGGATAGTCTTTCCATTTTTGCATCTCTTCCGGTTCCTTCACCCATTCGAAATTTCCAATCGGTAAAGGATGACTCATAGCCCAACCGTACAGATTATTAGCGTCCCAATACTCTATGTATTTAGTCGACCGTTTCGAATCGAAACCTTCTTTCATGTAGGGATTGTTAGCCTCAGAATGTCTGTGAGAGATCATCGAGACGCCACCTCTCGCAGCCCTTTCAAACATGAGCAACATGTCCATGTCGGATAATAATTCCAATTGGACTTCGGTGGTCTTCAACAGAGCGTCCCACGCCAGACCGGGTGCGGTGAAATACCAAGCGGGATCCAGATCGTAATTTCGATGACAGCCAAGAGCAGAACGTCGGTCTTCAGATAGAGATCGTGATGATCTCTCATGGTTTTCATATCAAATGATTTCCACACGTTTTTGGCGTGTTCGTAATTCTCGTCGGAAATGTCAGATTCATATAATTTCGAATAAAAATCATCTTTTGAAGGTAGTGCGGTGTCTTCGAATCTCTTTAGATCGTTCATGTAATCGTCAGGATATACTCCTTTCCTCAACATGACGTCTACTCGTTCTCCGAAATGTTCGCTCATGATTTTAAATTTATCCTTGCTCATGTTATCGACTAATTTTTCCAGAGCGGTCGACATGAATTGAAAAGTGTCGATGAAACGTATGCATCTCCGAATGGATTTCGTTTTTTCTTTCAACGTATTTCCGTCGATTACTCTTTTCCTCTCCATGAGCTTCCATTTCGTGAAGGAAATGTATCTTTCTTCGCTGTTCACAATGCAATTTAATTCTTCGTGTGAGGTGCCGAGATTTTTCACGAACAGATGACTGTCGTAACCCGAGAGATTTTGAAACATCACCGGATAGAAAGCAGCGTCTCGATATTTTAAATTACACTTGCTGTGAACCGGACCACGATACAGACCCGTGTAATGATCGTGGTCTCTGACCTTCTTATTTTCCTCTGAATTCTCGTCGAATGATTGTCTGCATATGTGACATTCGGTGGCTCTGTTATTTTCATCCTGCTGCTCTCGTTTGATGATCATTTTCGCTGGAGTTTTGAATTTGTCGTATAACATTTGAATTTTCGATTCTAACTCTTCCACGAACCTTTGAGCCACGTCGTCGTCTTCGCGCTGTTTCGTGTAGGTGAAGGGACCCATGTCGTGATGCGAGTCGAAAGCGCATTTCACGTAAATGCAATAGCCTGAAGGTATGTGTTTTTGATATCTTTCGACGTAACTTTGAAGAGCGTTGGGTTGACAGGAACTCATTTTCACGGTGAAACATTCGAAATCGGCGTACACGACGAATGGTACTTTTAACCTTCTATTGTGATTTTCAAACTTCACGATGGTGTTGGGTTTGGGCATTTCGACGGCGACACCTTGATTTTCGTTGCAATATTCCTGATGTTTCGCCAACGAGTTTTCGCTGTGAAACGTGTTCATGCAGTTGCAACATAAAGATATCTTTCTTTTATGTTTATTATTTTGTCTCGACAGTAATCGGCTCGGATGTTTAACCCAACAATAATGACGAATGTCACCATTCGAAATCGATAATAAAATAATCGTCTTTTCTCTTCCGTGATACAAAGTCTGTCTGAGAGGATAGATCTTTTGATTTTCGTCGTCGTATCCTAGGACGTTCACCGCTACAGTGGGATTTTGAACCTCGAAATGTTCGATGTGTTTTAACTCTGTTGGAAAAGTCACTCCGGTCCAATCGAGATTTTTAGAAGTTTCCTCGTAACGAGAAACTCTCTCAGTGTGTATTTCGACAGGGTATAAAGCGGAGGTGACTGCCCATTTAAAACACTGATCATCTTTATTTCTCACGTTGACCACAGCGTGTTTCTTAGTCAAGAAATACGGTAATTCCAAATAGGAAGATCCTTTCAACGGTTCGTTTTTAGTCATGTGAATTTCGAGTTTCAACACCTCACCGAACGTCCAATTACTACCTTCATTTTGATAATTCGCGAGAGACGTCAACATCTTATCTTTCATCTTTTCGAAAACGTTCGATAGATCTGAACCTCGAAATACGGGTTCGATGTTAGATCTGAAATATGCATTTTTCACGATGCTCTCGCCGGACTTCACGTCGATTTTATTCATTATGCAATGGAGTATCATCTTAATTTTTAATCCCAAGTTCATGTATTCGCGAAACAAATCCAATACTTCTTTCTTCACCCATTCCATGAACAATTTCGGATCAACTTTCTTCAACGAGAGAATCACGTTGAAGGTTTTAAAAATGCCTTTGATCGCACTCTCCCGTTATACAGGTTTTGATTGGAATAGTTCCACAACGAGTCGTGTTACATATTCTTCTCCTTTCTCATCGTTGATTGCTCGTTGAATTTCGCTCGATATATCTCGTTTGTCTTGAATCTGAAGTGCATCACTCGTTTTCGTTTTAGGTTTTCTTTTCTTTTCTTTGGAAACTTGATGTTTTTCAACGGCTTTTCGTTTAGTCGTCTTCTTATTTTTCACAACTGGTGCATCTTTTGACGTCATTGCTATCGACATTTCGTTTGCCTTTCTAGCGTTTCACAAATATTCTTGTATGACTTCAATTTTTTTTTATTTAGTTCTATGCTTTCTGAAATCTGAAATTTGTAATAGTTTACAAATCTCGTTTAACTGAGGTATGGTTTTCTCATTTAAATTTACTATTGTTTTATCTGTTTGCTTCATTTGTAAGAATATTTTTTTTGGAATTTTGTATTAAATAATTTGTTAAAAAAGTTTTGCTTTTTTACTCTTTATATATAATAGAAAAAAAAAAAAGTTAAATTTTAAAATTCAAATTTTTTAATACAAAATTTAAAATAAACATTATTTATAAGAATTCATAAAAAAACAAATAATCGATCATGACAACAACACCTAAAAGATGCGAATTGAAATTGAAATGAGATGAAAGGTATGAGAAATCCAGTTTTAATATCTATACATTACAACCACACAATCCCATCGAATTGAATGAGGTCGAGATGGTGGACTTAAAGCGCTACTACCACAAATATCGAATGTGTTTGAAAGTGGATGAAGCCGCGCTTGATTTGTTTTATGAGTACCAAAGCGAACTGTCGATTAATATCATCATCGCCGAAGACAGAGAATTCGACAGGGGTGATTTATTGTTGTCCTATGGAGGTTACATATATCCAATAATCTCACCCGAACTCGTGAAGAAATCAGGTGGTGAGAGCGCATTCGCCTATGAAAAAAAACTCAAAAGAGTAAAGATGAACATTCACACCATTTTTGTATGTGGAAAAATGACGAATGTCAACTTGCTAATAACGGACTTGGAAATATAAACAATAGAGAGATTGAAATTAAAAAAAATAACTTTTTATATATATATAAAGAGAAAAAAAACTTTTACTAAAAAAATTTTTTACATTAAAGAAAATTAAAAATTAAAAAAACAACTTTTTTATATATATAAAGAGCAAAAAAAAAAATAACAAACTTTTTTAACAAATTATTATTTAAATACAAAATTTAAAATATACATTATTGCAAGAATTCGTAAAAACAAAAAAATAAATAATCAATCATGAAGACAACAACACCTAAAAGATGCGAATTGAAATTGAAACGAGTCGAAACATATAAGAAATTCGGTCATAAAATCTATAGATTACAACGACATGATCCCATCGAATTGAACGATGTTGAGACGGAGGGCTTAGAGCACAAATACGAGAAATATAAGATGCCTCTGAAATTGAATGAAGCCGTGCTCGATTTGATTTATGAGTACCAAAGCGATCTGCAGAACATCGTCATCGCCGAAGATAGAGAATTCGACAAGGACGATTTGTCGTTGCCCTATGGAAATTACATACATCTCATTCAAACTCGTGAAGAAATTGGGTGGTGAGAGCGAGTTGACCGATGTAAAAAAACTCAAAAGAGTAAAGATAAACATTCAACACGTTTTCGAAAAAGGAGAAGACACGAGCGTCAACATGCTAATAATGGACTTGGAAATATAAACAATAGAGTGATTGATTTTTAGCGAAGAAAAAATGAAAAAAAAAAAGTAATGAGATCATCTTTAGATCTCATTTACTTTTTTTTTTTTTGTTTTCCTTCTTCTTCACTATCATCATAATATATTATAATAACATTTCCTTTTCTCTCAAATTTCAGCATCGATTCTTCTTCTTTTTCTTTTTTTCTTTTTCTTTGTGATGTGATACGTTTATGATAACATTTTTGTTTATCCGAATCATAATTATGAACGAATGTTGTGCATCTCTTGGTAACACTAGCATCATTACCATTCACTTCAGAAGGTAGTGGTGACCGTGGAAAGCATCGTCTCATTCTCAACCGTATATCCCATGCTTTATCTATCTCTTTCCTTAGATATCCATCATTAGCGTCTAACCATTTTTTTATTTCTTCGCTCTCTGGCTCACGATGTTCGTCATTATCGTCAAATTCATCCAGGTGATAAATTTGTTTCTCCACCTTTTCACCCATTTTAAATATATTATTTTATACTTTCTATGATTCTATATATTTTATATAATTTTATATTTATAATAACATATTCAAAATCGGTATGTTCTTAAATGGCGAATTCTCACCGAGCAACAAACCCTTGCCGAATCGCTTGATGTTCCGTCCACTCTTCACATAGAGACCGTTTCCTCTCAGAGAGTTGCCACCTCTAACGGGTTCTAGATACAATCCTTTACCGCTGTCATCCACGTGGACGCGACACACGGCTCCTCCTTTCTTCAAAAACAGTCCGTCGCCACCCATTAATTTCTCAACTCCTGAACTAGCGAGTCCCGTGAGAGATCCCATGCCGAGAATCTTTCCGAGATAGGGTAGCACCTTTGCGGCGAAGGGTAATGCTTTTGCGGCGATTCCTGCCAATAGCGGTAGGAAACCGCCTTTCATTCTCAAATTGTATCTCAATTGAGTGGGACTCAATCTCACTGCCAACCCTCTTCCATCACGAATCGCCTTCTCCATCCTTTTGATTTGACTTCTGGTCCAGGCGATCGAATCCTGTCCGCCTCTTGTCAGATCTTCGTGAGTGAATTTGAATCTCACCGCCTCGCCTCGAGTTGTTAACGCTCTCTTAAGTTTCTTCCTCTGTCCTGCGGATATGTTCACATTTTTAATCACGTATTGTGTCATAATTCTGTTTGATTTTTAAATATATTTACTTCAATTGTTTCTTGTTTAATAATTATAATAAAATAATTTTGTAAAAATTAATATTACCGTTTATTTTATTTTTGTTATCTATATATATAATATTTTTTTATTTTTTTTTTGCTTTTATATTTCTCTTATGTGAAATCGTATCGTCACTCTCTCTCTGCGAAGATCTAACAGTTTACCATTTTGATCCGTCAACGTGGTTTTGAGACTATACAACGTGTCTAAAATCACTGGTAAATAAACTAAATTTTGAGGTCGCTCCACGATCTTATAACCTGGCGACATGTTTGGAAAGAAGGAATAGATCGTCGGCTGAGCGCTACCATTCACGTAGCTTCCAGCAATCACGTCCATGTTCACCAGAATGCTATTGACAGCGAGAATGTTGACCGTATTTTCAGATGCTGCGTGGCCTCGATACATCTTTCGATCGAATCCCAACATCTTGCCTATAGAATCGTCTGTGTTGAAATCCACACGAAAATTATCTTCCAAATCCAACATCGTCTGTAAGGTATTAGGATTGGGAGTGAGTCTGATCTTGTTGCTTCCCTTTCCATCCGTCTTCATTTGCGTCTGAATGTAATGGTTCAAATCGTCTATGTCGTAACTCCCTTTGGGAATTCGAATCTCCAACCAATCCACTCCGTCGGAATACTTGAACGAGTTAATCTTTTCGGTGACGTTGGGAAAGGAATAATAAGTCTCCAGATTCACCAACGCCATCTCGTAACTTTTCTCTCTATTCAATTCGATGGAAGGTTCGAATTTCGTAGCAAATCGAGTCAAATCGCCACTCACCACGATTTGAATGGATTGTTTCGCAGCCGTATTCTCGGCTATCCGTTCTAACAATTTTCCATGTTCGAACATTATATTTTAATTTTATTTTTTTTTTTTTATTCAAAATTAATTATTTGAAGATTTATTATTTTTTGTAATTTTTATTTTCACGCTCTATCTTATTATTATTACCATCGGAAACATAAAACTCATCGAATCCGCACCGATATTTTCTGCGATTAAATTCGCTTGTCAAATCGATCACGACGAAATTGTAAAGTCCACCATTCCAAACCCTCTTGCAGAATGTCCTGAATTCCGCAGCGCTCATGTCGTTTGCGACATGATCACTGTAGATGTGATTGAGATTCTTGAGATCTTGGCAAAAGAGACAATAGAAAATTAGCGTTCACCCTTATCGTCTGTCTGGGCAATCGAAAATAATTCTGCAACAGGTAGAAACAGTCCACGTTGCTGTGCCGACGTAATACAATTCGCATCGGTTCTGTCTCTCCAAAAGCAGATCGTCGAAAATCATGAGATTCTTATCTTCCAATTTCAGTTCTCTAGGATCCGGAACGTCGCTAGCGTTCTCATAAAATCGACACTCGACGTTCGAAGATGCATTTCTCTTCATCAGCTCCGTCGCCGCGCCGTCCAAAATGGTCGAGAGCGGAGCTCACACTTGTCGAATTCCTCCCTACTGTCAAAGATTCTGGCTATGACGTCCTTGGGCAATCTGCGATCCATGCACTCTTGAAGCAATCTGTATTCGAGTTGAAACAAGCTCTTGCCAAACACGAACAATCTGTCGTAATCCAACCAGTCGGGTCGGGACAACAGATTCATCAACAGATTGGTCTTTCCAGAATTCGATTTTCCCACTATCAAACCTCTTATGCTCTTGGGAAAGTACTCGTTATTCGACCTCTTGGTCACGGCGTCGTTCCAAGACATATCTTTAATGTTCATCTTTGTTTTATTTTTTTTTTTTTGTCTGTTATTTTAGATTCTTTTCAAACACAAATTCTTTATGTTTTTCAAACTCTGTTTTTTAATGTTATTATTTATTTATATCGCACCGTCACGAGTTCTCTTCAATCCGGATCCACTCGTCATTTTGACTAAATCTTGTATGGGCACCACGCCATCCTTTAAATCTTTCCAATCTTTCAGCGTTCGCTCTAACGCAGCTCGCTTCGCCGGCGGACTGATCAACTTGTCAAATCTCTCTCTGATTGCTATCATGAATATATTAAAAATTTTACCACTCAAAACCTAATTGAGCGGAAAATGCGTTTTAAACATTCCGATAAGTGTTTTTTGACTTTTTTCAACGAACGCTTAACAGTCAATCTCTCAATCAAGGCAAAACACAAATTATCAATTACAGATCAACTCCCTTCGAAAAAAAAAAAAAAAAAAAACAAAACTCAATTTTTATCCGTCCCATCAACAGAAAACATCAATGTCTATAATACAGACTATATATTCACAATCGACTCTTTTTGAACCAAAAAACCTCATTCACTCATTACGATAACATGTGTTAGTTTTTTACTTCAGGAAGACGTGACTGGGTTTGCAAATTTCCAATACACACCGACGACAACGACACTCTTCGTTCAGATCGAGTTTTATTACGAGAATCGAGCGATCCGATCGCTCGATCAGCTGAGTGGGTTTTTTTTTAGAATTTCTCATAGTGGAGGAATTCTAAAAAAAACCCCAAAACTCAATTTTTATCCGTCCCATCAACAGAAAACATCAATGTCTATAATACAGACTATATTCACAATCGACTCTTTTTGAACAAAAAAACCTCATTCACTCATTACGATAACATGTATTAGTTTTTTTACTTCAGGAAGACGTGACTGGGTTTGCAAATTTCCAACACACACTGACGACAATGACACTCTTCGTTCAGATCTAGTTTTATTATGAGAATCGAGCGACCCGATTGCTCGATCAGCTGAGTTGTTTTTTTTTTGAGAATTTCTCATAAATGGGAAAAAAAAAAACCCACCGCCTCAAAAACAAGGGAGAGTTCTGGACCATCTGTACCAACGCAATTGCGGGTTCTGGACCGCTGGTCTAGAGTTCCCAAAACTGTTTTTTGATGATGACCCAGAATCTTTTGCTTTCGATCGCGTTCGCCGACGATGGATCGGTGGTCTGATCTGCGATTGGAACGTCGACGAAAAATTACGTACAAGATAAAAGTGAACTGTACGATTTCACTTTTTTTTTAAAAAACGCGCGTTCACCACGAGTATTTGAATGTTAAAAGCGCGATTTAGGAGTCGCGACTGTACATGGGGGGGGGGGGGGGGGGGGGGGGGGGATTCAAGACCATGTACAGTTTTTGTGAACAAGCGTGTGATTTAACACTGAATTCCACGTTGGTGAACGCATCGTGTGCATATGTTTGTACACGTACATGTACAAGTGGTCGTAAACTCTCAAAATATACATACTCTCACCTTTTTCATGACATCAATGAAGGAACTTCAGTGAGACAGTCAAAAGCAATTCATCATACACTGTGGGGTCATGACAAATCCTGGAATCTCATCGGGAAAAGCCATGATTCTCCAGAATCATAAAGTCTAGTTTGGGTTTTTGGGGGTTTTTTTTTCCACACATTTTGTCCGTACGATTCAGAAGCCATTTTCGAACCGATTTTCACAAAATTTTGCACACACATAGAGGGGCCCAAAATCTAAAAATGTACCGAAGCGGATTTTTCGATTTAACCCTTATTTTGTCAGAATTGGCAAAAACTCCCAAAATTGGGGTTTATCGGCACTTTCTCGAAACACGTCTTGTAGATTTTTTTTAAACATTCACCATTGCTAGAGCTGCCTGTGATACGACCTTTGATACACACGACATATCAGGCGATGCATATGGTAACCCTCCACAGGCCGCCAAACATCGAAATTTTGATGAAATGGGCCAGTTTCTGGTACCCACAGCGCCCAAACGATACACGAGAGATAAACATAACTTCCTTTACTGGAAGTGGAATTCACGGAGGATCATTTTTGTAGGTAATAAGGGTGTTCAAAAAACCAAGCGTTAACCAGTTTTGGGCTGGTTAAACAGCAATACCCCCCCCCCCCCCCAAAAGCTCAAAAAGTCATGTTTTCAGTGGATTTCTGTAAACAAGTCTTGTAGACTTTCAAGAAAAAATTGTCACCCCCAGGACTTGGTGTGACAATAGAAGTTGCATGGACAAAATACTGCGGTGAGGATTTGTTAACCCTCCACAGGCTATTAAAAGTCAAAATTGTGAAAAAATGGGCTGTTTTTGGACGCCAACAGCACCCAATGGGTACGCCACAAAGAAAAGTGCTTTCTTTTATCGAGCGCACAATCTATACGCAAACATTTTTGTAAGTAGTAAGGGTATTCAAAAGTCGAAGTCTTAATCCATTTGGGGCAGGCTAAAGAGAGAGACCCCATAAAATCTTAAAGTTCCCATTTTCTGTGGATTTCTATAAAAACATCCTGCAGGTTTTCAAGAAAAATTGACTACTCGCAGGTCTTTGTGAGACATTATAAGGTGCATGGACACAATATTCCGGTGAGCGTTTATTAACCCTCTACAGGGTGCCAAGCAGCGTAATTTTGTTGAAATGGGCTGTTTTTGAACACGCACAGCACCCAACCTGTACCTGAGAAATAAACATAATCTGCTTTGTTGGAAGTGGAATTCACCAAGGACCATTTTTGTAAGTAATAAGGGCATTCAAAAAACCAAGCGTTAACCCCTTTCGTGGTTGCTAATAGTGATACCCATCAAAAGCTTAAAAATTTATGTTTTCCCTGGATTTCTTTACAAACATCTGGTAGGGTTTTCAAGAGAAAATGGCCATTGATAGGTCTTGGTGTCACACTACCAGCTGATTGGATAAATTATTCTGGTAAGCATTTGTTAACCCTCCATGGGCTGCTGAATGTCAAAATTTTTAAAAAATAGTCTGTTTTTGGACACCAACAACATCAAATGAAAATGCAACAGAGAAACATAACTTCTTTTACCGGACGCAAAACTGACAGGGAAACATTTTTGTAAGTAGTAAGTGTATACAAAAATCGAGGTCTTAACCCATTTTGACTAGTTAAGGAGATATACCCCTTAAAAACTTAAAATTCCAGTTTTCTGTGGATTTCTCAAAAAACAAATTCAAGAAAAATTGACCATTCGCAGGTCTTGGAGTGACATTACAAGTGCATGGACAAACTATTTCGGTAAGCGTTTGTTAACCCTCCAGAGGCTGCCAAACATAGACATTTGGAGAAAATGGGCTGTTCTTGGGCAACCATAACACCAAATGTGTACCTGCGAGATAAACATAACCTCTTTCATTGGAAGTGCAATTCACTGGGGATCATTTTTGTAAGTAATGAAGGTATTCACAAAACCAAGAATTAACCCGTTTAGGGCTGGTTAAAGAGCGAAACCCCTCAAATGGTTAAAAATTCATGTTATCCGAGGATTTCTCTAAAAACATCTCGTAGATTTTCAAGAAAACATGGCCATTCTCAGATCTTAGAGTGACATTGCAAGTCGCATGTACAAAATATTCCAGTAAGCATTTGTTAACCCTATGCAGATTCTCAAACATCAAAATGTTGATAAAATGGGCTGTGTTTGCGTACCCACAGCACCCAAAGTTGAGAGGAGAGATCAAAATAAGTGGAAGTAGAATTCACTGCGAATTATTTTTGGAAGTAATAAGAGTATTCCAAAAACAACACTTAACCCGTTTTGGGCTGGATAAACAACGATACCCATGAAAAGCTTAAAATTCATGTTCTCCCTGGATTTCTCTGAAAACATTTTGTAGATTTTAAAGAAAAAATGGCCATTCGCAGTTCTGGGTGTGACATTACAAGTTGCATTCATTAATATTCCTGTTAGCACTTGTTAACCCTCTACAAGCTGCCAGTCATCAATATTTTGGATACATTTGAGATTAAATGGACCATTTTCAAATAGCCACAGCACTCAGTGGGTATGTGTCAAACAAACATAACTCCTTTTATCGTCATTGACGTGTTGGACGACGATACTGACATTAACCACTCCACCGTTAATGATGGTTTTTACCTAAACAATTTGTTTATGAAACTGAGTCACCTGAGATTACTATACTGACCTTTCTCATAACATCAATGAAGGAACTTAAGTGAGACAGTTAAAAACAATTCATCAGACACTGTGGGGTCATGACAAATCATGGAATCTCATCGGGAAAAGCCATGATTCTCCAGAATCATAAAGTCTAGTCTCGAATTGTGTTTCCTATATTACGACTTTAAATGAGTTGAAATGAATCATTAGCATTTTCAAAGATGTGGTAATTTGCCAGTTGGCAAATGTGGATGATTTTCAGAGCTGTCCAGTCTGAAACTGTTTTAAAAAGTCATAAAAAACACAACTTTGCGGGGTTTTTTTGGAGAGGGCTGATTTGGCGGCCATCATAAATAGAAAATGCCAACTTGTGGATTAGTTAGAAACATTATCGTACCACCTATGCTTAGCATGCACTACGCTAGGAAAATGTGGTTTGTTTGTGCTTACGTGGGCATCCCCATGCACATATGTGAAAAGTCTATTTTGAAGGTCAAAAATCGTCATTTTGAGGGTCGATAACACGGACGGATATGGGAACATCAATTTTCGGATTCAGCATGAAAAATTACGTTAGATATGTTGTTCAAAATATTTTTTGATAAAAATACCATAGGCGTTAATTTCCGAAATTCAATGTTTTTTCGAGATCTGGCTCCTGAATATTAGTTTACACACGGTCTGCGTCTGATTCGATGCCAGCATGCAAGTCAGAAAATAAGCAGACTGTCATCTGCAAAATGAGATCCACAGAGGGTGAATTTAGTGATGCTACCCTGCACAGCAGGGTAGCATCACTAAATTTACCCTCTGTGAACCTCAATCTGAATCAGGTTCTCAAAACTAAACTGAAGAAGGTAGCCAGAGGATAAATTGACCCACTGTATGGGATAGCATCATAAAATTCCCCCTCTGGGGACCTCATTCTGCGAATGTCAGACTGCTTAGTTTCAGGCCTGCCAGCATGTCCAATTTTGAGTCCGATACCCCCTAATAAAACAAGAAGTTGAAAATCCCATGCATCACAACAACTACATGTATTTATCGATAAAACGAATTTCCCGACTTTTTGAACTATTATTCCGACTGATAAATAATTGAAACTGTATCATCGAAGGTATGCCTTGACAATGTAGTTGCAATATTTCATCAGTCGGGACAGCAGTTATGAGAGTCGGGACAAATTGGGTTTACCAATCGATTATCTTCGCAATGCCCCTGCTCCAAACCTGGGTCTTATTCTCAGGTTGGAACTCCAATACAGTAACGCAGCTGCAGGAGGGTGGGGTGTCTGGGGGCCTTGGCCCCCTAAACTTTTCGCTGCCCCCCCCCCCCCCCCACAAAAAGTTTCACACAACCTAGAGCCCCAAAATGGTCTCCAATATTTGGGCTACACAAGTTACAAATGCCTCGGATTCGCTCTTAGAGCACTAAATTTTGGAAATTTTCTCGGGGGTGTGGGAGGAGGGCTAGTCCTATCTAGGGCCCTCCGATCGTTGTCCCATCCTCCCACTTACCTTTAGAGGAGTAGATGGAGGGGCAGCGATCGGAGAGTTCTAACTGGGGACTAGGGGAGACCCCGAAACTCATCATTGCCCCCCTCCCCTCCCACAAAAAAAAATAAACTGGTTAGCTCCCCTCCCCCCATTATATAATCCTGGCCACGCGTCTGTTCCAACCTATTTGGTGTGCTAGTGTCAATCCACACTCCAAGCATTGTGCTAATTCACAGAATTTTGGCATTCTGCGGGAATGTATGCTCCTCTATTAACCCTTTATGCAACGCACTGGATATCAAAATTTCTTATTTTAATTATTGTTTTTTAAAGTTTTTATAAAAATTTCAGCAAAACCTTATTATCTGATCCTTCATTTTAACGAGCTCGATGACCTCGTGTCCCAATAAGGGGTCGCATGATATGGTTTTGTTGGATTTTTTTAAAAATATACATTTTTTTCAGCTGCCTAATTTTTAAATCACGGTGGCGGTTGTTGTCCTTCATTAGGTAAAGGGTTAACCCTTTACCCAACGAATCGCCCGCATCCACCCGCGTAATATCCAAATTCAGCAGTTGAAAAAATATTATTTTTCAAAAAATTTCAACAAAACCATATAATGTGACCCCTCGTTGATATTTATAATAATAAATTTTGGTATCGTCTGCGTTAGGTAAAGGGTTAATCTATTACTTAGCGTTATTCAAGAAATAGACATTCAATTTTTTATATTTTGTTTCATGTTTTGCTTCAAAAAATAATATTACCTCTACTTGCTCGTCTGGAATGATCACCACAGATGTTTCTGATCACTTTGGCATATATTATACTGAAAATAATACCACTGGAAAGGATAGTCCAAAAGTTATCCGCAAACGCAATTTCAGTGAAGCCAACATGGCTACATTTAGGTCACTTTTAACACAGAGCGATTTTTCGTCCATTCTTGAATCGAGTTGTCCCAATGCAGCATATGAAAGCTTCATGAATATTTATTCAACAGCTTTTGAAAAGGCTTTTCCTATAGTGAATATCCAACAGCAGAAAAAATATATCAGAAAACAACCGTGGATATCTAAGGGACTCATGACCTCATCTATCAATAAGACAAAGTTTTACAACAAAAAAATTAAATCCCCAACGGATCAAAATATAAAAAAACTATAAAAACTATTGCAAAATATTCAATAGGATTAAAAAACAAAGTAAAGCAATGTATTATAATAAGATATTAAATGATAGCAAAAACAACTTAAAAGAAACTTGGAGAATATTAAATGAAACAATAAACAAAGCAAAACGTACTGCCAGCTTGCCTTCCACCTTTATCAAAGAAAATAATTACGAAATAAACGACCCACACGAAATAGCATGTGCATTTAATGACTTTTTCGTAAACATAGGAAGGCGTGCTAGTGAGGAAGTGACACAAACAGATAAATCCTTCTTGGACTTTATGGGTCCATCTTCCTCAAATAACTTTTATATAACACCTGTTACCCCGTGTGAAGTGATGGATATAGCCAAATGCATGAAATCTAAACGTTCCGAAGACTGTGACGGCACCACAACATACCTCATGAAAAATACTATAAATATATTAGCCCATCCATTTTCCCACATCGCCAACCAATCTTTCATAAGCGGTGTTGTACCAAACAGAATGAAAATTGCGAAAGTTATTCCAATTTTTAAAGCGGGAGATGAAAACAGATTTAACAACTATAGACCGATAAGTATTTTACCAGCCTTCTCTAAAATCTTAGAAAAATTAATGGCAAATAGAATGATTAATTATCTGAATACATTCGATATACTCTATCAGCATCAATATGGCTTCAGAAAAAATCACAGTACCACACATCCTGTGGTGCAGTTTCTTAGACATATTGCTTTAGAAAACAATAAACCAACAAAAGATCTAACCTTAGCAGTATTTATAGATTTTTCGAAAGCATTTGATACGATTAATCACAGTATTCTGATAAGTAAATTAGAAAGATATGGATTCAGAGGAATCAGTATTGACTGGTTCAAAAGTTATCTATCAAACAGAACCCAATATGTAAAATTTGCTGAATATAATTCGAACCAGGCCCAAATAACATGTGGAGTCCCACAGGGTTCTATACTTGGGCCGATCTTATTTTTGCTCTATATTAACGATATTCGTCACTCAACTTTATTAAAACTCCTATCGTTCGCGGATGACACAACAGCTTATGCTTCTGGCCCAAATGCAAGTGGACTAGCTGAATACATAAATCGTGAATTAGGCAAATTGATGGTGCTCAGCTAACCAGCTTGTTCTAAACGCAGGTAAAACGAAGTATGTTCTTATAAATCTTACCCGTAGAGCGATAGTCCCAGGAAACTTATCAAACGAAATACAGAACAAAACTTTAAAAAGAATCGGTTGTCACGAATCAGAAAAATCATTAAAATTCCTTGGTATTAACATTGCTGATAATCTTTCGTATAGTGTTCATATCTCTCAAGTGTGCTCTAAAATAGGACGAGTAAATTATGCTTTGAATAAGGTAAAAAGAATCTTGCCGCATGAGGCTATGAAAACTCTATAATTTGCGCTTATTCACAGTCACCTGCTATATGGTATCCAAATCTGGGGTAATGTTCGAGCAATTAGAAAAATTCTCATTATGCAGAAACGCTCACTTCGTATTATTAATAATTCAAATTACAATGCCCATACTGATCCCTTATTTGTAAAAGATAAAATACTTAAAATCAATGACTTGTTCAAACTTCAAGCCTGTCTCTTCATATTTGATTGGAAAATGGGAAAACTTCCATCGTCATTCAATGACTTTTTTAACCCAACAAATACTTCACAAAGAGTTACGAGACAAGCCGAATTATTATCTATAAGTAGAACCCGCACTAAAGCACTTGATAGCTTACCAGTTCATGCCTTTCCTAAATTATGGAATGAACTGGATCAAGATTTAAGGTCCATCACAAACAGAAAACTCTTCAAAAGATCACTGACACAAAAATTCATGTCTCAATACCCAAGTAGTGTAGAATGTGACAATCCTTATTGTCAAGATTGTAGGTTTAATACCAGCAGATAATTCAAAATTGTCGAAGAAATCCATATAAATAACTCAGTTTCTGTACAGCCACTAAATGACACTTCATTGTACTTTGGTCATTTTCCAAATCATGTATTCTTCGTACGCGATAATATCAAGTAATACACTCCGTCTGTTCATCTCGTCCAACAAAACAGTCTGATTTAACTGTCAAGTCTGAAACTTTTGATACCTAAGAATAATTGTAACTGTGATAATTTATTTCTAACAACATTATTTACAACTGTAATCGATGTACAATGCTAACTCTGGATCCACTTTCAGTGGGAGGTGACAGGTAGACAGCCAATCTGGCTATGTCATCTCCCTACGGTATAGATATTACATATATTCTCATAATTGACAAATACTTCTTTGTGTTGCAACTGTTTTGCATCACTCTGTATGTTACTTGTTGTCTATACCGTAAAATAAAATAATCAATCAATCAATCAGTATTCAACCAATAATTAATTAATCATCTCAAATATGAATTCATGCTGAGCAGTGAACACACTGATCTTCTAATACAAACTACTGTCTGCGAATGCATTGCATTTTAGTCTCATAATGTGCCCCATAAATCACCAGCTTATGACTACTGTGAGCACCAAATTAACCAACATGTTTTTTAATTTCGTAATTTTTTATATAATTCAAGAAACGGTTTGCTGAGTAATTGGAAAATCTTGCATTGTTCTATCAGAATTCTGTCTATGGGAGTCTGCTGTTGGAATTTCACGTAAATGTAGCACCACATTCGGAAAAATACTCTTACAACAATGCTTCGCATTTCCAACTGTTGGAATTTTTGCCTGAAAATTTCCAGCTACCTTGATTTTTTGACAAATATTGGGGAGAGAGGGGGAGCCACCCCCCTCCCTAGCTACGTCAATGTATATAACAAAAACAGTTAAATTAAATGGAATATGTATTTGCCCGGTGAAAGGTGTCCTGAAGGCTAGCCCCCACCCCCCACCCCCCCCCCCCCCCCCCAGTTTTCTGCACCCCTGCTTCCTTGCATATTTTATCTTCCCGTTCAATCTTTTTTTTCTTTTTCTCAAATTAATTTCACCACATCCTTCCCATTCCACCCTGCGATTTATAGTCCGGAAAATGCTAACAGACCTGGTGGTGATGCCAATGAAAATTGTGATAACGTTTGCCCCCAACACTTTAGGAATTTCTGTTTAATCGTTATTACAAGTTCCTTTTTATTCTTGTGATATTCAATTGGGCTTGAAACACACAGGTTCAGATTTTGCAACAAAACCATTCAGAGAGTCGAACGAATGATGTGTGCCATTCTCAGCTACGCAATTGTTTGATAATACCTCCCTATATTCTCGCTGAGTGAGCTTTCATTTTGAAGCGGTTGGATGTGATGAAGGGGGAGGGGGGTAAACAGATGTCATAGGGCTTAATCATCGACTCTTCGATAAGGTGCTGCTGAGCTGTTTCATTTCGCTCTGCAGCCCAAAACCGATTTTTCAGTCAATCACAGAATTCCTTGATGACGGAATTGATCTGAACAACTCCGGTGCCAACTGGATTAATAAAAAAGTAAATTTCCTTATATTTTGAATGTTTTAACATTTCATTGACCTATACAGTTTCTTTAATATTGTATAAACTACACAGGAAGTGTTGTATATTTGTCAAATACTACGTATATATTTCACAAAGAAGAATGACTGATGTGGTCAAATTTCCCAATTCACGCAACTGATTGGAAAAATCGTCTGGTTCGTTGAGCTTTGTTTGCAGCAATAAATATCCGATTTTTTTAAATATGAACTGCAAACAAAGCTTACAAGTTGAGCTACCTCCTCTGGTACCTTAAGGTAGTCATGTGTGCAGTATACCAGATTTTCTGTGCGGTTTTGTTATTACAGGGATAGGGAAAACCGAACCGAAACAAAATGAAAATATCGCTTATTTTTGGTATTTATATATTTTTATACTGTACCAATGACCCAGACTTATCTGGTGCTAACTCTTAAATATTTATGGCCAAATACAAATTTTGCCCCCAATCCCCAAAATTTGCATCAAAAACTGAAAATTACATGTCCTATATGGTCCTCCATACTTTCACTCCACTGCGCATGCGCAGTGTCAAGGAGGTCTCGAAATTGGCGCAATTATCATCCTTTGTTTGGCCCTAAAATCAGTAACATGTCACTGATATTTGTGCTTGTAAATCTCAGTTTAAATGATGCCAGACACACAATTTTGAAGAAATGGTGGATCTAAGGATGGAATAAAGGATGAGAGGAAGAAACAGTGGCAGAATGTGTTCTGGGTCGTAACTTATAATTTTTTTTTACGAAATTATTTCATGTTCCCTAATTTCGGGGTATGAGCCTTATGTTGTCACTCTGGCTATGAACTTACCATTGTTTGTTCAGTGTTTCCTCTCTCCCTTTCCTTAATAACCCCCTTGCTATTCTCCCATGCTTTTGGCATAATTTTGGAATTTTTTCTTACTAAAATTTCTTGGGAGTTTTGGCTTGGTAACAGAACGATTATTCTGTTTTTTGCCCATGTTTACGTCCTCACCCTTGGGTGTTTAGGCGTTGTTTTCTGCATCTACCATCTGATGTACTGCAGTTTCTTCTCTGGAAGCCTCTGTTTTACATCGGATTTGGTTACTGATTTTGGGCCATGGTTTCAGTGCCTGCAGTCATGTTTCCAGTTTCTGTTCACTTTTGCTTATGTTGACAACGGTTACTTCTGATGGTGATTACTTGTCTTCTATTAGTTCTGCTCATAGCCAGATACATTAATATTGTCCGGAAGTGTTGCATTAATTTTTAAAAAATGTTTTCAAATATTTTGTCCACATTTAGGCTTTTTTGGGGATCCATTTGGGCTCATTGTTCCCATTGGGAACTTGGGCTCTTCTGAAAATTTTTGAAAATTTTTTTTTTTTTTTTAAATTATTTTTTCGAAATGTTATAATGATTTATATTATATTATGTATCTTTGTTTCAAGGGTTAGTGCGAGTACTATGACTGTTTATATTTTTTCATGATGAAAAAATATTGTTCAATTTGTAATGCGAGGAAATCTTCCCCTGATTCTCATGTTCATTGTGTTTTCTTCTTGTCAATGTACTGCACTAATTCTTGCTCAGTGTGTGCTAATTGGAATGACAACATTGGAGATGTGTGTCATGGTATATTGTTAGCAGTGAGGGGTCCATTCCGGTCCTCTCTCCACAAGGTCACTCTAGTTTATCAGTCTCTTTTTTCAGAAGAACAAGAACAGGGTGATGTTTCCCTGATGTCTTCAACAAGTGTGTCTCCGTCGTTGCAGTATTAGGGCTAGCGGCTAAGTGCTCATGGAAATTCAACAATTGCCGAAGAGGTTCCTAGAAGGATCGAAGGCGTTGATCGTCCGCTAGTCCGCCCGGTGTAGCAACCATTCATCAGCCAGGTTCGTCCGTTGCGGTCCTGGGAAGCAGTTTGGGTGATGCGAGCACTATAAACATTGAACGTGCACACCCAGCAACGACAGATCCGAGGATAGTACAGAGGAAGCCTGTTAGTCCGGTAGCTAGCTCGTCCAGGTCTATCCGGACCGCGAGCGGGAGAGGCCCCTCTCTCCTACAACAACATCTGCACCGCGATGTTGTTGTATGTTTGTTCGTTAGTCGGAGCATGCATCCACTCCTCCTGCTCGGGACGCTCTGTCGCATAGACAGTCCGACACGGCTGTTCTATTGGCTTTCTCATTTCTCATCCTCACGTCAGCAAACAGGACCGCACCTTGGCTATGTGACCACAGATTTTCAGGGGACGTTCGCATATTATACAAATGCAGGAATGAACGTCCCTAGAGCTCCTGCTTCGCCGACCAGGGAATCCACGTCAACCAGGTCACTCCACCCGCTAGCCAAGGACACGAGGCCTTTCCAGTTGGGACGTTCGCATATTATATAAATGCAGGAATGAACGTCCCTGGAGCTTCCAGCAGCTAATTACGTAAGACCGTGGCTCCACAGGTCTCATTGAGGAACAAGAACAGGGTGATGTTTCCATGATGTCTTCGAAAAGTGTGCTTCCGTCGTTACAGTCAAATGAAGAGCTAGCAGCAAAAGTGCTCATGCAGATATGTCAATTGCCTAAGAGGTCCCAAGTAGGATCGTTGGCTTTGGCGTCCGCTAGCTCGCCCGGTGTAGCGACCATTCCCAATTTTCCAGAACCACCAGTGAGATTCCTCTAATATGTGGTATATAGAATACTTACAGAGGTCAGAATCAAGTTTATACTGTACCAATGACCCAGACATTGCACAGATACATGTAACTTGACTTGGTGTTAATCAAACCACCAGTGAGATTCCTTTAATATATTGTATATAGAATACTTACAGAGGTCAGAATCAAGTTTGTTCAAAACAAGCTGTTTGGTTAATAATTGGGCCCGCTATGAGGTATATAGAATACTTACAGAGGTCAGAATAAAGTTTGTTCAAAACAAGCTGTTTGGTTAATAATTGGGCCTGCTATGAGGGCCTGAATTTTAACATAACCCTTTACCCAACGAATCGCCCACATCTGCCCGTGTAATATGCAGATTCAGCAGCTTAATAAATATTATTTTTCGAAAAATTTCAACAAAACCATATCATGTGCCCCTCTCTTTGGAACGAGCTCGTTCCAGTAAGGGGTCACATGTTATGATTTTGGTGAAATTCTTTTTAAAAAATTAAAAAACGATATTTATATTAATAAATTTTGATATCGTCTGCGTTGGGTAAAGGGTTAATGCAGTATGGGGAATAATCTTTAAAAATCTTTTTCAGGTCCACCAATCATTATCTTTTCATATTTGACATACAGCTTCATTATGGGGACCATATTCAAGGTTGTTCAAATTAAGTCACTCGCTTAATATATGGCCCAAATTTTAACTTGGTGCAATATGAGGAATATTCTTTAAAAATCTTCTCACGAATCCCCAATCAGAATCTTTTTATGTGTACCCATATCATGTATGGTACACATAATGTCGGCATCCGGGGTGGCCCTCTGCCATTCGTTCATCCTTTGTCTGTCCGTCTGTCTGTCTGTCCAGCCGTCTGGATCTTGAGGCAAATTTTGGGGATTGGGGGCAAAATTTGTGTTTGGCCCTCGAATTTAAGGAGTTAGCACCAGCTAAGTCTGGGTCATTGGTAAGTATAAAAAATATATAAATTACTATACATTTTTTAACTTTCAGGCTTGAGTGCCTCAGGCCCTGTAGGGTTTCTTGTTTATTTAGATTGGTTTCTGCATTTTGATATAGTTGAAGTAATAACGTGTATTCTTTTTACATTTTCAGAAAACGGACGACAAATGAATTTGGGAGGAAAAGTTCGCCTTTTGATTCCAATTAAAAACTGTATGGTGACATGCAACAAGATTTTATTCTCTCGGAAGTGCTTACTATATACAAATACCGTTATTAGTATGTCAATGAGTATGATTGGTGACTTGGTAGCACAGAAAAACCAAATGAGAAAGAAAGAAATTGAGAGGTTGCAATGGTATCGTAATTGTTCTGTTGGCTTTACTGGTTTTCTTACTGGTCCGCTTTGTCATTTTTGGTATTTATTCCTAGACTGGTGGCTGCCTGCTAGGACAACACGTGTTGTGTTTAAGAAACTTGTGCTTGACCAATTAATTTGTTCTCCAGTGTTGATTGCTGTCTTTCTTGGAACTCTAGGAATGTTGGAGAGGATGCCATGGAAGGATCTGAAAACAGAAATAGTAGAGAAAGGAGTGATTTTATTTACAACAGAATGTGTAGTTTCGACTCCAGCTCAATTAATTAACTTCTATTTTCTACCAACACGTTATCAGGTACTATATGATAATACTATATCATTATGTTTTGATGTTTTCTTTTCACATGTTAAATATCGGAAGGATAATTATACTTATAATACTAAATTAAACAATAAACAGACTGTGGAATGTAATATCACAGCTGTAAGGAAATGTAACACAATACATCCTCCAGGACTTCATAATAATTCACAAAATGAATCCGAGAACAGTGAATCATTTAACTCTGTTAAAACCGTTTCTCCATCTCAATCAAATAGAGAGGATAGAGAGATTTTCTTCTCATACATATCATGAGTGAAGTGATGAAGAGTATCACATTATTTTTAATTTCAACCCAGGGCTTAAAATTGATTCGTGAATCATACATATCATGAGTGAAGTGATGAAGAGTATCACATTATTTTTAATTTCAACCCAGGGCTTAAAATTGATACGTGAATCATACATATCATGAGTGAAGTGATGAAGAGTATCACATTATTTTTAATTTCAACCCAGGGCTTAAAATTGATTCGTGAATCATACATATCATGAGTGAAGTGATGAAGAGTATCACATTATTTTTAATTTCAACCCAGGGCTTAAAATTGATACGCGAATCAGAATCGATTCTCGCAAGTGCTTCTCACAAAAATAATGAGAATCAATTATTAATTCTGGGATAATGTTCATTTGATTCTCGTAAATTCTCATCGTGTCTTTCAAGGCCTACAGAGTTCTGTCTATTTTGTTCCCTCATGATAAGGCAACATTTTGTCTTAGCAGAGGTGTCTAGTGACGTCTTGGCTGCCAAAAGGTGTCTAGTGACGTATTGGCTGTCTAAAGGTGTCTAGTGATATCTTGGCTGTCTAAAGGTGTCTAGTGACGTCTTGGCTGTCTAAAGCTGTCTAGTGACGTCTTGGCTGTCTAAAGGTGTCTAGTGACGTCTTGGCTGTCTAAAGGTGTCTAGTGACATCTTGGCTGCCTGAAAAGGCAGCCAAGAAATCACACGAAGCCACTGCCAAAGTGCTGTAACTTCCATCAGCAAGACCACCAAAAGCTTTTGGCAAAATTGGAACAAGGCCCTCAACCCTTTACCCAACGAATCACCCTAACCCGCCCGCGTAATATGCAAGTTCAGCAGCGGAAAAAATATTATTTTTCGAAAAATTTCAACAAAACCATATCATGTGACCCCTCTTTGGAACGAGCTCGTCGAGCTCGTTCCAAAGAGGGGTCACATGATATGGTTTTGTTGACATTTTTTGAAAAAAATTTAAAAAATGATATTTAAAATAATAAATTTTGATATTGTCTGCATTGGGTAAAGGGTTAAGAATAAAACTACGAGCAGCTGCCAGCTCCCCAACATCGTAACTCCGCACTGCAGCACAGGCAGGGTTAGATTGGTTGAAGACATGCGTACCATCGACGTGCAGTACGCCTTAGTACACGGCATCATCATGCCCCTAATGAGAATCAATTTTAATTCTGGGATAATGTTCATTTGATTCTCGTAAATTCTGATCGTGTCTTTGAAGGCCTACAGAGTTGTGTCTATTTTGTTCCCTCATGATAAGGCAACATTTTGGCTTAGCAGAGGTGTCTAGTGACATCTTGGCTGTCTAAAGGTGTCTAGTGACATCTTGGCTGCCTGAAAATCCAGCCAAGACTTCATATGAAGCCACTGCCAAAGTGTTGTAACTTCCATCAGCAAGACCACCAAAAGCCTTTGGCAAAATTGGAAAAAGGCACTTTGGCAAAATTGGAACAAGGCACTTTGGCAAAATTGGAACAAGGCCCTGAACCCTTTACCCAACGAATCGCCTGCATCCGTCCGCGTAATATGCAAATTCAGCAGCGGAAAAAATATTATTTTTCGAAAAATTTCAACAAAACCATATCATGTGACCCCTCTTTGGAATGAGCTCATTCCAAAAAGGGGTCACATGATATGGTTTTGTTGAAATTTTTTGAAAAAATTAAAAAAAATGATATTTAAAATAATTAATTTTGATATTGTCTGCATTGGGTAAAGGGTTAAGAATAAAACTATGATAAATATATAACTATGAGGCTTGGTTTTCACTTAGGAATATAGTGGTTTTTATTTGGGAATATATTGGTTTTCATTTAGGAATATATTGGTTTTCATTTAGGAATATATTGGTTTTCACTTAGGAATATATGGTTACACTCACAAGGGTTTAACAGTACTTTTAAATTCTAAATAAATTTCTAGGGACTGAAAATTGATTCGCGTCGCAGAAGTTCACGAGAATCCAATCCGATTGTCGTGAAACAGGATCAATTTTAGGACCAGCAGCCTTTTCAGACTCTTTTAATTTTAGCACACCAGGGAGACTACAAACCCACCAGGCCAGCCATGGTTCGACTCAGCTGGAGACTTCATTGAAGAAAGGCACAAACTTCAAATCAAGGCAGTAATTGAGGCAGAAAGTAAGTGCAGTGAAACATTGTTGTTAGGACTGAAACGGTTGGCTCATATCCACAACCGACTAACCGGTTAACCGTAGCCATTATTTCACCAAATCTGGGATCAAAACTATGGGAATTGGAAAGTAGTATTCTCAGAAACTATTCCGTAGTGTGTATACAAACGAACATTGTCGAGTACTCGCCAACGTTTGTTTGTATACATGTGTACATACTACAGAATAGTTTCTGCGGTTATTCAGTATTTACGGAAATTGCCAATCATTAAGATGTCTTGAAAGCCAAAGTCGATTATTTCTCAATTTAAACAGCGCTGCTTTGAGGTGTAATCAATCTCAAATGAGAAGTGGCAGATTTACTAGGTTTTAACTGTGGAATGACGATCACTATCAATATTTTGGATAACCGGTTGACGTTTTTTTTTTTAATCGATTAGGTAGGTAACCGGTTTCAAACTGGCTTTCCGGTTAACCATTTCAGTACTAATTGTTGTACAGCCACCGAAGTAAAAGTGATTCAGTTTCCAGGCATTTGCAGGTGATCTGCTTCCCAATGGTGTTTTAATGCTCTTGTTTCTGTGTTCCGATACTATTTCTTATGAAAGATATTGTGTGAAGCTTACTTCGCTTCTGTCTTCAATGAAAATACTTTTGCCTCAAATGCTAATTTGGGCATATTTTGGTAACATAGGTAAAGTGTTCCAACAGTGTAACTTTGTGGGAGTTTGAAGGCCTGGATTTGATTACCGAAAGAAAAGTTTTCTTTTCCCTTTTCCCAGGTTATACGGTGTACATGTAGCTCTGTTAATTAAACGGTGTACATGTAGCTCTGTTATTTAAACGGTGTACATGTAGCTCTGTTAATTAAATGGTGTACATGTAGCTCTGTTTAATTAAACAGTGTACATGTAGCTCTGTTAATTAAACAGTGTACATGTAGCTCTGTTAATTAAACGGCGTACATGTAGCTCTGTTAATTGAACGGCGTACATGTGGCTCTGTTAATTGAACGGCGTACATGTAAGCTCTGTTAATTGAACGGCGTACATGTAGCTCTGTTAATTAAACGGCGTACATGTAGCTCTGTTAATTAAATGGCATACATGTAGCTCTATTAATTAAACGGGGTGCATGTAGCCCTGTTAATTAAACGGTGTACATGTAGCTCTGTTAATTAAACGGTGTACATGTAGCTCTGTTAATTAAATGGCATACATGTAGCTCTGTTAATTAAATGGTGTACATGTAGCACTGTTAATTAAACAGTGTAAATGTAGCTCTGTTAATTAAACGGTGTACATGTAGCTCTGTTAATTAAACGGTGTACATGTAGCTCTGTTAATTAAATGGCATACATGTAGCTCTGTTAATTAAACAGTGTACATGTAGCTCTGTTAATTAAATGGCATACATGTAGCTCTGTTAATTAAATGGTGTACATGTAGCACTGTTAATTAAACAGTGTAAATGTAGCTCTGTTAATTAAACGGTGTACATGTAGCTCTGTTAATTAAACAGTGTAAATGTAGCTTTGTTAATTAAACGGTGTACATGTAGCTCTGTTAATTAAACGGTGTACATGTAGCTCTGTTAATTAAACGGTGTACATGCAGCTCTGTTAATTAAATGGTGTACATGTAGCACTGTTAATTAAACAGTGTAAATGTACCACTGTTAATTAAACGGTGTACATGTAGCTCTGTTAATTAAACGGTTTACATGTAGCTCTGTTAATTAAACGGTGTACATGTAGCTCTGTTAATTAAATGGTGTACATGTAGCATTGTTAATTAAACAGTGTAAATGTACCTCTGTTAATTAAACGGTGTACATGTAGCTCTGTTAATTAAACGGTGTACATGTAGCTCTGTTAATTAAATGGCATACATGTAGCTCTGTTAATTAAACAGTGTACATGTAGCTCTGTTAATTAAATAGCATACATGTAGCTCTGTTAATTAAATGGTGTACATGTAGCACTGTTAATTAAACAGTGTAAATGTAGCTCTGTTAATTAAACGGTGTACATGTAGCTCTGTTAATTAAACGGTGTACATGTAGCTCTGTTAATTAAACGGTGCACATGTAGCTCTGTTAATTAAATGGTGTACACGTAGCACTGTTAATTAAACAGTGTAAATGTAGCTCTGTTAATTAAACAGTGTAAATGTAGCTCTGTTAATTAAATGGTGTACATGTAGCTCTGTTAATTAAACAGTGTACATGTAGTTCTGTTAATTAGCTCTGTTAATTAAACAGTGTAAATGTAGCTCTGTTAATTAAATGGTGTACATGTAGCTCTGTTAATTAAACAGTGTAAATGTAGCTCTGTTAATTAAACGGTGTACATGTAGCTCTGTTAATTAAACGGTGTACATGTAGCTCTGTTAATTAAACGGTGTACATGTAGCTCTGTTAATTAAACGGTGTACATGTAGCTCTGTTAATTAAATGGCATACATGTAGCTCTGTTAATTAAATGGTGTACATGTAGCACTGTTAATTAAACAGTGTAAATGTAGCTCTATTAATTAAACAGTGTAAATGTAGCTCTGTTAATTAAACGGTGTACATGTAGCTCTGTTAATTAAACAGTGTACATGTAGTTCTGTTAATTAGCTCTGTTAATTAAACGGTGTACATGTAGCTCTGTTAATTAAATGGTGTACATGTAGCTCTGTTAATTAAACAGTGTAAATGTAGCTCTGTTAATTAAACGGTGTACATGTAGCTCTGTTAATTAAACGGTGTACATGTAGCTCTGTTAATTAAACGGTGTACATGTAGCTCTGTTAATTAAATGGTGTACATGTAGCACTGTTAATTAAATGGTGTACATGTAGCACTGTTAATTAAACAGTGTAAATGTAGCTCTGTTAATTAAACAGTGTACATGTAGTTCTGTTAATTAGCTCTGTTAATTAAACGGTGTACATGTAGCTCTGTTAATTAAATGGTGTACATGTAGCACTGTTAATTAAACAGTGTAAATGTAGCTCTGTTAATTAAACAGTGTAAATGTAGCTCTGTTAATTAAACGGTGTACATGTAGCTCTGTTAATTAAATGGTGTACATGTAGCACTGTTAATTAAATGGCATACATGTAGCTCTGTTAATTAAACAGTGTACATGTAGCTCTGTTAATTAAATGGCATACATGTAGCTCTGTTAATTAAATGGTGTACATGTAGCACTGTTAATTAAACAGTGTAAATGTAGCTCTGTTAATTAAACAGTGTAAATGTAGCTCTGTTAATTAAACGGTGTACATGTAGCTCTGTTAATTAAACGGTGTACATGTAGCTCTGTTAATTAAATGGCATACATGTAGCTCTGTTAATTAAACAGTGTACATGTAGCTCTGTTATTTAAATGGCATACATGTAGCTCTGTTAATTAAATGGTGTACATGTAGCACTGTTAATTAAACAGTGTAAATGTAGCTCTATTAATTAAACGGTGTACATGTAGCTCTGTTAATTAAACGGTGTACATGTAGCTCTGTTAATTAAACGGTGTATATGTAGCTCTGTTAATTAAATGGTGTACATGTAGCACTGTTAATTAAACAGTGTAAATGTAGCTATGTTAATTAAACAGTGTAAATGTAGCTCTGTTAATTAAACGGTGTACATGTAGCTCTGTTAATTAAACAGTGTACATGTAGTTCTGTTAATTAGCTCTGTTAATTAAACGGTGTACATGTAGCTCTGTTAATTAAATGGTGTACATGTAGCACTGTTAATTAAACAGTGTAAATGTAGTTCTGTTAATTAAACAGTGTACATGTAGCTCTGTTAATTAAACGGTGTACATGTAGCTCTGTTAATTAAACAGTGTACATGTAGTTCTGTTAATTAGCTCTGTTAATTAAACGGTGTACATGTAGCTCTGTTAATTAAATGACATACATGTAGCTCTGTTTATTAAATGGTGTACATGTAGCACTGTTAATTAAACGGTGTAAATGTAGCTCTGTTAATTAAACGGTGTACATGTAGCTCTGTTAATTAAACAGTGTAAATGTAGCTCTGTTAATTAAACGGTGTACATGTAGCTCTGTTAATTAAACGGTGTACATGTAGCTCTGTTAATTAAACAGTGTACATGTAGTTCTGTTAATTAGCTCTGTTAATTAAACGACATACACGTAGCTCTGTTATTTAAATGGTGTACATATAGCTCTGTTAATTAAACAGTGTACATGTAGCTCTGTTAATTAAACGGTGTACATGTAGCTCTGTTAATTAAACGGTGTACATGTAGCTCTGTTAATTAAACAGTGTACATGTAGTTCTGTTAATTAAATGGCGTACATGTAGCTCTGTTAATTAAATGGCGTACTTGTAGTTCTGTTAATTAAATGGCGTACATGTAGCTCTGTTAATTAAACGCCAATAAACGGCGTACATGTAGCTCTGTTAATTAAACTGTGTGCATGCAACTCTGTTAATAAAATGATGTACATGTAGATCTGTTAATTAAATGGTGTACATGTAGCTCTGTTAATTATAGCATTGCAAAGCCTTCTTGCACTCAAGGGATGAAATACACCACCACCCATGCTATTCTGTAGATTATGAGGCCTAAAACTTGAACTAAGAACATGAACTTTTAATGGCAAAGAAGTAATTACTGAAATAAAAAATAAAATAAAAAAAACACTCACCCACATGCAATTTCACAAATAGTGGCCTGAGAAACAGAAGATCTACTTTGTGTGGCCTAATCTGTTAGATCTTGTTTGACACATGGAAGAAATGTAACAAGATAGAATAGATTAAATGCCTTCACTGGATATACTGAGGCCAGATTGGTCTATAAACAAGGGAACTTTGTTGAGTGGGAGCGTGATGACACAGTGGTAGACTGTTGAACTTCTACGCTAGAGGTCTCGAGTTCGATCCCCGTCCGGGACGACCCACGCTGTGTCCTTGGGCAAGGCATTTTATCCCGGTTGCCTACATGAGGGGGCACGATGACGCATGTACTGAGGCATATTGCACGCCGATGGTGCGCATGTGATAGATAGATAGATAGATAGATACTTTATTAGGAGCATACATAATACATCATGCAACACAGAAAACAATGAACAAATTTACAGAAACATTATTGACGTAAATATGTATACTCCCAGGGGATGACATAGCCAGATTGGCTGTCTACCTGTCATCCCCTATAGAACCAAAAGTGCATTTGGCACACACTCAGACTGCTAGCAACATTAATTTTGAATACTTCATACAAGTATTAGTAAATTTAACAAGACCTCTTTGCGATCGTAATCGATCGGAATCAGGTGGCTAGTGTCTACAAATTCATCACACCTCACGCCTTGGATCATCCTGTTTTTAAACGTCGGCCCTTGAGGTGGTTATTTAGAGGAAACAAAACAGTTTTATTTACCGAAACATAAAATATATTTCAAGCTGGAGGGAGTGGATGGGAAGCGTGAGGTGCGATATGACGAGAATATGACGAGAATACCAGACTTGATTTAATGCAAGATGTAATATATAAGATATGTAGTAATTATGATCCTAAGGGTTAACTTATGGGTTACAGTCTAGGCAATACGGATTGTTACATTCTACAGTACCCGGATATGACGCGAGTATTTTATTCATTATTTCTTTTTTTAACAAGTTTCTGCTTCTTATCGCACGTAGTTCACAGTTTAGGTCGTTCCATAATTTTGGATAAGCATAATTTGGGAACCTATCTAGGGCTTTAGTTCTTGTTCGTTCAACTGTTAGTGTACTACATTGTCTATTGTTCCTAGTTGATCGATTGCTGACAAGACCGAAGAAGTTTTCGAAAGATCGAGGGAGGTTACCATTGAGAAAGTCAAAAACAAATAGGTTCGCATGGAGTTTAAATAAGTCGCTCACTTTCAATATTCTGCTTTTTAAGAACAGTGGATCCGTGTGGGCATTATAACGTTTGTTATGTATTATACGCAGAGAACGTTTTTGGAGCAACAACACCTTGTTCATTGCCTTCGAGTTTCCCCAGATATGAATTCCATATACCAGGTGACTATGTAATAGTGCGTGGTACAGTGTTCGCATGACATCCGTTGGCAATATAGTCTTCACCTTATTTAGGGCAAAATTTGCATACGCAATTTTAGAACAAAGTTTATTTACGTGGTCCTTATATGTTAAGTTTTCATCAATATGTATTCCTAGAAATTTAATCGCTTTTTCAGTTTCCTCTGATCCTACAGTACTTATGTTCTCATTGTTTATAAAGATATTTGGTTTAACTGATCTTTGTCTGTTACTTTGGGTTGGGTTGAGCAATATATATTTGTTTTTCTGGCATTTAAGGCTAACTGGTTCGCACAACACCAATCAAAAATCTTTTCAAGTTCTTTATTTATATAACCGGCCAGTACGCAAGTGTCGGGACCTGATGAGTATGCTGTTGTATCATCAGCAAACACGAGAAGGTTTAATGAAGATGCTTCAGAAATGTCATTGATATATAACAAAAAAAGTATTGGACCAAGAACTGATCCCTGAGGGACGCCACGTGTTATTTCAGCCATTTCAGATCTGTTGTCATTATAGCTAACATACTGTTGTCTACCGGACAAGTAGCTTTTGAACCAGTCGTTCGTTAATCCTCTTATACCATAGCTATTCAGTTTACTCAATAAGATGTCATGCTGTAATGTGTCAAAAGCCTTTGATAGGTCCAAGAAGACAGCCAGCGTGGTATCTTTGCTGATCTTATTGTTTTCCTGTCCAATGTGTTTTAGTAGATGCAGCACTGGATGGATAGTGCTATGTTTTTTCCGAAAGCCATATTGATTAGGATTCAAAATACCAAAATGGCCCAAAAAATTGATTAATCTAGTTGACATAAGTTTTTCAAGTACTTTTGACAAAGTTGGCAGCATGCTGATAGGTCTGTAGTTCGTGAAAGTGTGTTCATCGCCTGATTTTAAAATCGAGATTACTTTGGCAATTTTCATTTTGCTTGGGAATATTCCCTCCGCAAATGAACAATTGAAAATGTGTGTTAAGGGATCGCCTATTAGGTCTATTGTCTTTTTTAAAAGTTTCGTACTTATATCATTCCAATCTTTACTTGTTTTAAATTTGAGAGAATTAACCACATGTAGGACTTCATTAATACATGTCGGACTTATGAAGAAGTTGTTCGTAATGGGAGTTTTCATGCAGTCACGGAATGATTTTTTAGCATTTCCTATATTTTCGCATGTTCGCCGCCCTACGTTTACAAAAAAATTGTTGAATTCTTGGGCTATCTTATGTGGATCATTCATTTCCTGATTTTCTTGAACGAAGAAAGAGGGTAGTTTTGATGTCTGTTTTGTTTTTCTAATTGTTTCATTCAAAATTTTCCAGGTGTCACGAATGTTATACTTAGATTCATTCAGTATTTTCCTATAGTACATGGCTTTACTCTGTTTTTTAATTTTATTGAAAATTCTACAGTAGTTTTTGTAGTTTTGGGTATTGATATCGGTCGGGTTTTTTATTTTTTTATTATAAAATTTTGCTTTGTTATTTGATGAGATTATTAATCCCTTCGTCATCCACGGTTGCCGTTTTATCCACCGCTTATTTAGTCTAGCTAGCTCTGGTGGGAATGCAGCCTCAAATGCGTTAAGGTATATATTCATAAATGTATCATAAGCAAAGTCGGGGCAGCTAGATCCCATGGTTGGGGAGAAATCGCATTCTGCAAGAATGGCTCTGAAATTTGCAATACTCTCAGTATTAATTTTCCGCTTCAGAACGTGGGATTGTGTTTTTGATCTCTTTGGAATAGTTTCAAGGTGAAAGATGCCAAAATGGTCAGAAACATCGGTTATGATTATTCCTGACAGTGTTTTGGTGAGGATATTATTTGAGAAAATGTGGTCAATAATAGTCGCTGAACTGTGTGTAAGTCTTGTAGGCCTGGTGATGAAGGGTATGAAGCCCTGACTAAACATTAGATCTGTGTAGGTTTTTGTTTTGAGATGAGATTCCGATTTTAAAAGGTCGATATTCGTGTCCCCCATTATGTAGGATTTCTTACAGCTGTGATTTAAATTATCAGTTATATAGTTTAATTTCGTAAGAAAAAGATCCAGGTCAGCTTTGGGTGGCGTGTTAAGTCTATATATTACTCCAACTATGTTTCGTACTTTAATTTCCACAGAAAGAGATTCAAATATGTGAGGAATAAAGACTGATAAATTGTGAAGAATTTTAAACTCCGTATATTCCCTGATAAAGAGTCCCACACCACCCCTACCGTCGTCGTTTTCGGGACGAGTGTTTTTTACTAGGGGGTGGTAGCCTTCCAATTTATAGGATGTATTAGGGGGGATTTGGAAGGTCTCAGTTAGACCTATAACATCAAACATGTTATGTTCTCCTTGAAGGTTAAAAAGCAGCTCATGCAGCGAGTCCCAATGGGCATTCAGACTTTGACAGTTAATATGAAATAGGGAAAATGATTTGTGGATGTTCTCAAATGCTGAGAGAAATTCATCGGGCTGGTAATATTTACAGTTTGTTTCAATATTATTATATGGAGAGTCATCTACATCGATTAATGCATTATTAATTGAATTTATATGGGCGGTGAAGTCGTATTCCACACTTGTCTGGATCTCGTCCAGGGTTAAGTTACCCGCCATTGTTCACAATACTGCCACCTGATTCCATTCTAACACCAGAAGTGGATTGATTAATGTCCATTGAAGTCTTCATTGTACATTTTAGACGTTGACTCTCAAGACGATTAATATTTTGTGAAAAATAAATTGAAGAAATTAGCTTTATGTTTTTTACAGTCTGAGATAGTGTAGGAATGATGATATGGTAGATAACAAATAAAGAGAAGAACATGATTATAAAAAGATTAATAGCAAACATAGGAAAGAATCTGATTAAAAAGTCGAGTGATGTCGTCGAGGAGATTGGGACAGTTCTTAGCTGTAGGAACATAAAAAAACACCGATCGGCGTTGAATAGAGGATAGACTGAAAATGTGATTTAATGCAGCTTGCAGGAAACACGAATTGGAGGAAAGGAAGCTCATATCGGTTGGGTCCCTTGTCTCAGTTTGGAAGATCATTAAACTTTTCTCACACCTCATGAGAGGAAATTGATCAGAATCGATAGTTCAACTTTCTTCATCTCTTACCCTCCTTGCTCAAGGTGGGCCCCATAAGCAATCACAGTACTATTAAGTGTTTTTATTTATGAAAAGAATGATAAAAGGTAGAATGGGGGGGAAAACATGGATAAAAGGTGGACTAGGAGAAAACATGGAAAAAACGTATTGCCCGTTGGTAGCAGCTGGTTTGACATAACTCATAGAAGCTTAACCTTTAACCAACATGAAAGGCGGGCGACGTTGGCAAACAAATTACTTGGCTAACTAAGTGTATTCATTTTTTATGTTGAAACACAGTCCTTGACCCCTCATCGTAGCAAGCTCAGCGAAGGAGCCAGCAAGAACAAACGGACCAATTCCGTCGTGCTCACTCCGATGGTGATCTATGGTCCCAGCTTTTGGACACAGCAATCTCAGTCTATCTATTGTTAGTCCTTATTACAATACTTTTTACTATTAATTCTGTTACTGCAACTGCTTGGATCCAATTATGGATCGCGCATGTCAGGCAGGAAGTCCACCAGGCATAGTCCCAGGACCATGCCCGTCGGAATTCCTGTCCGACACGGGATTTGACATAAAATCTTTGTATTTTTTTATCTTTTTTTTTTTTTTTTTTAATAGAAGGGAGCACAATACAGAGCCCATGTCAGGCAGGAAGTCCCCCAGGCATAGTCCCAGGACCATGCCCGACGGAATTCCTGCCCGACATGGGATTTGACATAAAATCTTTCTGTTTTTTATCTTTTTGTTATAGAAGTGAGTACAATACAGAGATGGGTTGTTGGAAAGAGAGCTACATTCAATATTTCCCCCAAATTATGGTAGATAAGGAATCCCGCGGAGCATAGCAAATGTTGTTTTGCGTGCAGAAGGGGGGTGTTACTTCAACAATCACATCTAATAACAATAATAACAATAACAATAATAGCAATAACAATAATAATAACATTCATTATCATTATCATTATTATCATCACCATCCTTGGACCAGCAACATGTTACATCACAGCAGGCTTGGGTGAATACTTTGTACATGTATTCGAACACGAATACGAATACTTTGAGATTTCACGAATACGAATACGAACACAAATACACAAATTTTCAAATGCATTTGAACACGAATACAAATACATTACAATGTATTCATGAATACATCTTTGAATACTTGAATACTTTTTAAATTAGAAGTTTTTATAGTAAGGCCTTTAAGTTTTTTGTTTGTTGGGTTAAAAGTCATTTTTAAATTGATGGTCCTTTAGCTGAAGCTTTAATTGTGCTTACCATGCTTTGATGGAAAACTAAAATAATTACCTGACGGGAAATCCACTCTATGGGTGTCATAGTAATTAGATTATTCTCCATAGACAGCACATCACAAGATGTGTGTGGACTACCTCTAAAAAAATCACAGACTGGCGTTTCCTCCTGAACGTTAAATATCAATTGCAACGACACCACATAAGAAGGACTAGTAAAGTTTTAGACAATGCACTTCATGGTTAAACCTGGATGCCTGCTGGCTGAAAGTTTACCAACAGCAGTAGCATTTTCTTTATAATATTTACGAGCTTTCGCCGATAAAAATTAGACATACTGAGTTGTACAAAGGTGACCGCCCGAGCGAGCGCAGCGAAGGAGCCAGCAAGAATAAACGGAGCAATTCCGCCGTGCTCGCTCCGATGATGACCCATGGTCCCCGTTTTTGGACACAACAATCTCAATTTATTCTATTGTTTGTTGTTATTACAACAATTTCTACTGTTATTTCTGTTACTGCAACTGCTTGGATCCAGTTATAGATCGCCCATGTCGGGCAGGAAGTCCACCAGGCACAGTCCAGGGACCATGCCCGACGAAATTCCTGCCCGACTTGGGAGTAAACATAAAATATTTGTATTTGTTTAATCTTGTTTTATAGAAGTGAGCACTATACAGAGCTGGGTTGTTGGAGAGAGCTACAATCAATACATCCCCAGATTATGGAAGATATGGAATCCCGTGGAGCATAGCAAATGCTGTTTTGTGTGTGGAATGGTTGGGGAGGGGGGGGGGGGCATTTGGTACTTCAACAATCATAGTCAACAAAACAACAATAATAATAACAACAACAATAATAATAACCATCATTATCATTATCATTATTATCATCACCATCACCATCCATGGACCAGCAACATGCTACATCACAGCTGCGCTCCCTCCTTCCCTGTGTCAACGTTTTTGTGATGTAAATTGAAACTATACAAGTAGAGCGCATACATATAAACAAATAGAACTTTCACATCGAAGCATAACGTAGATACACTTATTATACACGTAGAGAGGAACCTGAATCTTGTTAATTGAAAAGCAATCATGCAAGTAAAAATTGTTCAGTTAACAGGAGTATTCAGTTAACAGGAATTTGCTTATAGCCCAAGAACATTAGGTTTCACTAGGGAAAAAAATCGGAGAAAGCTGATTTTTTCAGGGAATGTCGAGTACATGTCACTGAACGATTAGACAAAAGTCCCCTAAAATCCCAGTTGAGCTTTTTTTTCTACAGCCTTTTTTTCGAAAACGCGTTTGAAAAAAATCAAAAAAAATCGCACGAACTTTGTAACCTCGAATTGATCCAACTGTATTTTTTGTTTACGCGTATTTCGAGCTACATAATGTCTCATATACATTTACCTAGGAAAATGTGCATTCTGTGACAATTTCTGCGAAAAATTATTGAAAATTCACAAAAAAGTATCGGATTTACGCAAAAAATTACGATTTTCCTAACGGATTTGCCCAAAGGGTCGTAGTACAGAACGGGATGTTAGTTGGACAGACGATAAAAAATCCACCACCATTTGAAGACTTTTATGATTGCTTACAAAATAGACATAATGGAAGACCCCCTCTGCTTCTGGCCGAGTTCCCCTTTTGGCATAAAATTCGTCAGCATGAGAACTCAACTATTTTCGGGCTTGGGACCGAACAGACACGTCTGTGTCTGCCAGCATTAGATCAATAAATAATATTTACAGAATGTACAAAAATCAATAAATAATATTTACAGAATGTACAAATCAATCAACATGGATTAAGTTACATTGACTATTATCAACGCTATATACAGAAATGACATGACCTATATCCATATTATTCATCGAACTCAGAAATTTCCGACAGGACAGTGTTTCTGTGATTGTTACAAGAATCCGAACTGCAATTACACAAACCTGAGCAAGAGAGTCCTGCCTTCTTACACCCACACCTTTTTGTACAAGCACTCTTGCAACCACAACTGATCAGATTCAGTAGGTTATCGGGGGCACATGGCTTTGTGGCTGCAGTCGGTACAAGAAGTCCATTGTCTAGCGACCACCCCCCAATCCGTCGGAGGAAGCGAAGTGCCCAGCCATTGTTGGACCTGGAGATAACATCTGTAGACATGTTGTTGTGCAGCATCGCTGCTTGGTGGGAGTGAGGCTAGGTCGATGGGTTTATTCAGTTTAGATTTTGCTACATAACGCTTGTAAGTGACATATCTATATTGGTCGAGAGAGGAAACAGTTTTACTCCCGTATAAGATCAGGAGAAGTTGTTCCCCGGCAGCGGCTACTGCACTTGGTGTACTGTCATCCGCCAAAATTGTGCTGACATACTGTTGTGAGTCGCTAGTAACATCGGAGACAATTGTACTGAATACTTTCTTCTTACCAACTCGAAAGAGTGCAGAAGTAGTGTCACAACCACTTATAGAATGTGCTACAATGAGGTTGCTTCTATGGTCACCCATTTTGGTTGCTATTTCACTAACTGAAACTAGTAAGTTTGGGGTAATGGAATACATCATGTGAATATTACATCCCGGTTGAACTCGAGAGGTAAGAATGACTAACAAGTCTGTGTCTGTTCCCACAACGACAACATTGTTGTCATCTTGAGCGATGTCAAGTGCAGTTTCGGCTATCAGTACATCAGCATCAGCCTCGGCCTGCTTGGACTGAATATTGATAGCAGATAGCTCCAGCATTAGAAGATCGATCAGTTGGGTTTTGTTCTTGGCATTTGCAAGGAAATCGGATTGGGGTGTGGTGGCTGGTAACTCGGGTGAGATATTGATATCAATGGAATACCTGTCTTTAGATCTACGGGCTTGTTCCACGCCCTTTGTCGACATTGTACAAGCATAACCATCAAAAACAACCACGACGTTCGCCCCAAAATGTCTCACTAGATAATTGGAATATGATGTACATATGTCCTTATATGACGACTGTTCAGGCCATACAACTGCCCTCAATAAAAATCCACCATCTACAACAAACAGAGAATGTTCTGGGATTTTAGTTTGCTGGAACCGTATGTTTTGAGGATCTTACCGAGCGTGCTTTTCTGTGTCTTCCTCATTCCAGCAGAATCAAACAATGCTGGTGGTTTCGGGGCGAGTTCATATTTGAGATACTCTTCCATCTCTGCTTGTGACTGAATAACACATGTGATGCGGTTGAACAGAATTGTGGGGTCAATCACTACCTTACTTCCACGGACTTTGATGTTATTTGCCATCGATGCGAAAGACTTCACAGTGTCAACACGTCGTAGTTTGATGCTGTTGAATGTTTTGCTTACAACATTCGATACGCAACATTCACCAATTTTGCGAACTTGGTCACAGTTCACAGTTTCGTCGGCCACAAGCCCGGTCGCTATAGAGACTAAATGTAGTGGATCTCTATTCTGAAAGGGGGAATGCACTCTGAGCCAGTTCAATAATTTGGTGATATCATTGGCATCAGTCAATTGTGAACTTTGTCGGAGATCCCGATGTTGTTCGCCATGACCAGTGTGAACATGAACAAAATTTTCGAGAGCACTACATATCGGAAGGCAAAGAGGTAGTCCATGTACCCATTTCGCAACAGTGCTATCGGTTATTCCCCTGCCATGTGTGAGACCACCAGGGAGCTTGAACATTCTCATTAAACACTGCTCTATGGTCTGATCAGAATATATCCCGTCCCAGAATTTATCTGAGCGCCTTATGGTAAAGTAACCTTTCTCAGTGAACAACTTCAAATCATCCTGTTGCATTATTTCTGTTAGCTCATTCATCTGCTGCAAATAGAGATGAGAACTTTTTGCGTATGCAAAATGACCACCTGCGTGAAATACTGGAATCATATTGCGAACACAATATGTGTGGAGTTCCCAGTCGCCTGTGCGCTCTGCTCACAAGAACAACTGGAGAAGACCTATTTGCTCGTAGTATTGTATCCAAAGCTTTCCTGTGCGTCCTACGGACGCATTCTGGAGCAGTTCGTGTAATTTTGACAGTAGATGGTGGACACTTTCTTGATTGACAGCGTCAGCTGTTGTACAGTCACCTCTGGCAAGTCCACAGAATATTTCATTGACTTCTGTGCAGTCTATGTTATCTAGTGTTCGGCTTTCTTCAAACACAAGTTTTGTAATGGCAATTTGTGTTAGCAAATGGGCACGAACTGCTCTTGAATATGCATGACCACTGATCAAATGATGGATTGACCCACCAGCATAAACAGTCCCCCAAAGTTCATCCAAGCCGCTACCAGCCATAATCGAACCAATTGCCCCTAAATATGACATAATCATATGGAAGCCGCCGAGTCTAACGAAAACTTTTGTCAACTTATCTGACGAAGACACAATCTCCACTGCTTTGATATAAAGTGGTTGGTCAAACGTCACTGGACAAACGTTCAGTCCCTGTTTCTCACATTCAGTTTGTGCAAACATGAGAGCAGTGTAAATTGTGCTCGGGTTGGATGGATCAAAATTAATAAAGGGAAGTATCTCGACATCACTTGTTTCATAATCATCTGATGATGTGACAATGTGCATATATCCAGCCCAAGATGGGCAAGGTACTCTCAGTACATGCGTCAAAGACCAAAGACTGTCGACTGTTTTTGCGAGTTTCAAATTTTTCGGATCAGATTCACCCTACACATTACATGCCAATGCATCTTGAGTGTAGGCGAACACCACATTATGTGATTTAATCGAACATGGAAATTGAAACAATGATGCTATAATACGGTATTTGAATGAGAAAAGTCGATGCCGTTTGAATTTGAGTTTAGGGGGTATGGTTAATATTTCACACGTTTCACCAGTTCATTATGGAATAAATGACTATTGTTAATTATCATTATAAAGCCACTGCTTTTCTGCAATTTTTGATATATAATTTAACTCCCAAAGTAGTCGTAGATTTGATTTAATGGACGTTGTGTACCGTTGTGTGTATGAAAACAATAAAAATTTTTTCGTAATTTTGTACATTTTCGTGAATATTTCACCATTGATTGGTACAAAGTTGGCATTTTCTGTTGGGGATATGTATTCTCAATATAATTCAGCACGATATTTATGATTCTCACCCTACTAAGGCGAATAAGAATGAGAAATATGGAGCTGGGTCGAATTTTTTTTTTAATTTTTTTTTTCATCAAAAAAACGCTATAACTAAAAAAGCTCAACTCGGATTCGCGGGGACTTTTCACACTTTATCCGCAATGTGTGTCCCGGAAACATATAAAAAAATCAGCTTTCTCCGATTTTTTTCCTTACTTTCTCATTTTTATGTCTAATGTGCCTGGACTATTACTTCCCTGTATTATTAAGATAAACTGAGCATTTAGTATTCCATGTCTTATTCCACAGGACTTATGGGGTTCAGTCAAACAAGACACAAAAGAGTAACTATCTGAAATGAATGTATTGAGGCCTAATTGGTCAATCAAGTGTATTTGGTCACATTTACTGTATTCCAACTGCGCCTCCCTTCCATCTAATCACAGCTTACAGAGCTCTGCCAAACAAGATATACTAGATTAATTACCTGTATTGGATGTATTCAGCACAAATCGGTCAATCAACACGAAGAGTTTGGTGACTAGCGGGGTAATTTTTCGACGTACAAGTTTATTCAAATAAAGAAACCTGCCGAGTGCAGTAACTGTTCTTTTGTATGAAGAATGTTGAGGCGAGGAGGGGGGGGGGGGGGGGGGGGTCATTTGGTTGTTCAACAATCATAGTAAGCAAACACTCCGCTGCAGACCCCTCCCCCCCACCTCCACACCATATTTAGCTAAAAGTGAAGGAAAGAGAGAGGAAAGTCCGATTTAAGATGTTGCAAGACTAGCTGAAGTGGAGTTGTGCTTTTCTGAAATACAAAGAAAGGGGAGAATAATAAAAGAAAAAAAAATCGCTTGAAAACGTTTTAACAATATTAGCCGTTCCTTTTTGAACCCCGAAAAAGAGAAAAAAAGAACCCCAGAATTTCTATTCGTGTGAGAGGGAATGAAGCCTTCATACGTTTTTACAGATTCCCGCTTCATATCAGGGGCCGCTGCACAGAGGTGCGACACGGAAACAAAGGTGCGATGCGACAAATTCGAAGTCAAAGATATTTTCTTTCTGTATGACATTCGGCTACGTTATGAAGTTTTATCTTTGTGCAATGACTTCCACCGGACACACAGAGTCCAAAGAGCTAGGTAGAACACCAAGTCATCCCTTATAGCTCTGACACAGCGATTCACCGCCTCAAAAAACACATTTAGAAACATCACACTGTAGCCTACACGCCGAATCTAGTGCCTCCCTGGCAAAGCCCTCAAACCTGGCACACTGCCGTTTCTACCTTCATCTCACCCCAGGCTACGCCCACATCTCATCTAGTGAGCAGCGGTCCTTAAGAGGAACGCTTTTGTGGCTTATTTTGGCCACGATGCCGATAAGTACCAATTCCGAATTGTCCCGTGATAGAAATGATGAAGATACTGTTCGGAATTGAACGTTTCATCTTATTTTCTGATAATAGCAGTGTTGAAACCTTGGATTGGCTTGGAGATAGAGAGAATAATAATAATAAAAAAAAAAATTAAATTAAATAAAAAATGTAATAAATTATGAAAAATGAAACAACTTATTGCTAATTGTTGAGGAGACCCAGTGTCCGTCCAAAACGACTAGCTGCAAAATAAGCATTTCGTGTGACATTAGGTTTTTTATTTTGAGATATATTGTAAGATATGAGCGACCTCCTGGGAAGATTATGAATTATTAATTTTTGAGTCAATATCTTCCAATATTTCAAACTTGATCCAGCTGATGTGTTCAGCTGCTGTAACCCTGCTTAAGCAAAGCTTCAACAGAGGTAGAATGGTTGAGGAGCTGACAGTTGCTCATCGATGCTCGGTGGTTCTCTTCAGGTACCACGGCTTCCTCCACCTGTAAAACTATCATGGTCACGATTATCCACTGTGCATAAGTATGTGACCTTAAATACCAATAAATAATAAATAAATGTAACTTTGTTGAGTTTCAGTATAATTTCTCGACATATTACAAGATTTTTTGTTGAATTAGTAGCAGGAGTGTTCTCTATATAATCTACATGTAATTAACAGGATAATTAGTAGCAGGAGTGTTCTCTATATAATCTACATGTAATTAACAGGATAATTAGTATCAGGAGTGTTCTCTATATAATCTACATGTAATTAACAGGCCAATTATTTTGAGAAACTGTATTCCATTAACCCTCTAGACACTGGTGTAAAAATGGCAAAGTTTTCAGCAGCAAATATTTCCCATAATGCAGTTTGATATTTAATCAAATATACCATGTTTGACAGAGCTCAATGAGCTCTGTCAGTCATACAAGATATAATTGGTTAAATTTATAGTTAAACAGCGGAAAAATGGCGTGATTGAAGAAAATTATGTTGCACTGCCAGAGGGCTATGGCTTAACTGTTTGTAACCCTTTAACCAATGAATCGGCCGCATCTGCCCGCGTAATATGCAAATTCAGCAGCTGAAAAAATATTATTTTTCGAAATATGTCAACAAAACCATATCATGTGACCCCTCTTTGGAACGAGCTCGTCGAGCTCGTTCCAAAGAGGGGTCACATGATATGGTTTTGTGGAAATATTTTGAAAAAAATTTTAAAAATGATATTTAAAATAATAAATTTTGAAATCGTCTGCGTTGGGTAAAGGGATAATGCAGTTGAAAGAAATGCAATTAATTTCATTCCACTGTATATCCTGCCCTCATGGAGCTCTGTCAAACAAGATATAATAGAATAAATGCTGAGTTTATCTCTAGAATACAGGAAAGTGACACAATCCATGTTAATTGAATAATTTTCATTGACAAAGTGGCTATTCAATTAACAGGGTTCCACCGTGTAAGCTTTGTCAAACAAAATATAATAGACTAAATGCCAAGTTTGTCACTACAATACAGGAAAGTGACACAATCCCTGTTAATTGAATAGTCCTGTTAATTGAATAATTTTCATGGTCAAAGTGGCTATTCAATTAACAGAGTTCCACTGTATTGGTATTTATCTATTTGTCTATTTATTTACTTATTTATTTGATCTTCTTATTTATTGGGGTTTAATAACACTTTCAACATCCAGTGTCACCTTGTGATGGACAATTTTGTGGGTGGAGGAAGCCGGAGTACACAGAGAGAACCCCAAACAGTGGTGACAGGCCTTTAAATTCATATATTTTGTGCACACCATTTTGCTCTAATTTGGGACATTAAATCCAGAAAGAACAACCTTATCCTCTTATGTTTTATTGCCATGCCTTTCTTTGTGTTTCTATGGCCATATTGTGATGGAAATTATACTCAAATGTAGAAAAAGTAGAGAGAATTTATTTATTTTTCTTGATGTCTTCACACTTTCTCTAATTTGGGCACACCTGTAAATGGTGTGAAATTGGGGCAATCTAAATGCCTGGTGGTGAGCAACTGTCAGACGCCCTAACAAGCATGGTTAGCATTGGTTGAAGACAATTGCACCATCAGTGTGCAGTACGCCTTAGTACACAATGCAATCATGCTTCCATATGGACAATCGGAATTAAGTGCTTTGCTCGAAGACACAATGCACTTACACGTGGAGATCAAATATTTTAGATTTCACCTGTATATGATTGTATTCACAGAACAGACATACTGTTAATATCTCTGTCTATCCCCTTACGTCATTGTATTCAAAGGGCAGGCATAATGTGAATACCTGTCTGGTATCTGTATCCAGTCTGCCTGACTCTTGTATATGATTATATGTCGCTCGTAATCCACTTTCCACTGTGCACTATCTTGTCCGACTAAATGTTTTTCGGCCTTTTCTGCGACTTCTCCCAGTTATCATGAACAACCCAAGAACACCCAACGGTTGTGTAATACACCACTGTAAAGCTTATTCATTCCCCTTTCCACTGATACCGGGTACTGTTGGATACGGTTTCACAGTCCATTCTTTTTCAATAACAGTGTTGTACTCTTCAGCCTGATGATCCTGTATGTGGCGACGTAGCTTGGAAGTATTTACGCACTGGGCGATGACTCACTTATTGCATAATTGGCATTTGGCATTTCTATCGTTGTTTCTTATTGATATGCTACAGTTAAAACTAGAAGTCCTGTCACGAATAGTGCGCTTATCTAGGCTTAATTGCGCGTTGGAATTGCGCACGATAGCCATATTGAATGGCATCCAAAGCACTACAGGTGCTTGTTACTTATAGCAAACACATGCAATGTTTCTGCCAATGGACCTCCGGGTTACCCGGAGGTCCATTGGCTGAAACATTGCTTGTGCACAGGCCATATGTACAGAATTTGATAGCTTTACTTGGGCCATAACGCGCAAATTAACGTGCATATCAACGTGCTATTTCTGCGCATTTCATGACAGGACTTCTGGTTTTAACTGTACCATTCGTTTTAGCTAACATTTTGTTGATAATACAAAATCTATGGCGTGTTAAATGTGAATATTCAAAAGTTAAGCAAAACCGAAAATGTACGGCTTTTAATCTCTTCTTCGGTTCAGTTTCGGTTTCCACTAAAAAACTGAGTTTTGGTTTCGGTTCAGTTAAACAGACCAGCTCTAGTGGGAATGCTTTCATATTTGGGATACGTCTCTAGGGGGTCAGATTGAAGGAGATTTCTTTAGAAATCTTCTTCAGATCCTCCAGTCAGAATCCTTTCGTATTTGGTATATAACTTCTCTAGGAGGGATCAGATTCATGTTTGTTCAATTGAAGTCCCTGTCTTAATATTTGGGCTCTCTCAGTGGGGAGGGGGGAGCAGGTTAAGTTGAAGGTTATTCAAATCCCTTCCTTAGCATTTTTCCATCAAATTTGCCTTTCAAACTGCAGTGACATAACAACACTTGGAAGTTGGGCAGTGCTTGTCTATGGCTGATATAATTGGAAGCAGTCAGCAGGATCTATGACAATAATCATCTGACATGGACACTAGAGTTATGAATAATTTCATAAGTACATTCCTCTGTAGTGTTGATGTTGGGCGGTGATTGTCTATGGCTGATATAACTGGAAGCAGTCAGCAGGATCTATGATAATAATCATCTGACTGGACACTAGAGTAATGAATAATTTCATGAGTACACTCCTCTGTAGTGTTGATGTTGGGCAGTGATTGTCTATGGCTGATATAATTGGAAGCAGTCAGCAGGATCTATGACAATAATCATCTGACATGGACACTAGAGTTATGAATAATTTCATGAGTACATTCCTCTGTAGTGTTGATGTTGGGCAGTGATTGTCTATGGCTGATATAATTGGAAGCAGTCAGCAGGATCTATGACAATAATCATCTGACATGGACACTAGAGTTATGAATAATTTCATGAGTACATTCCTCTGTAGTGTTGATGTTGGGCGGTGATTGTCTATGGCTGATATAATTGGAAGCAGTCAGCAGGATCTATGACAATAATCATCTGACATGGACACTAGAGTTATGAAAAATTTCATGAGTACATTCCTCTGTAGTGTTGATGTTGGGCGGTGATTGTCTATGGCTGATGTAATTGGAAGCAGTCAGCAGGATCTATGACAATTATCATCTGAGATGGACACTAGAGTTATGAATAATTCCATGGGTACATTCCTCTGTAGTGTTGACGAACCATAACTAGATGAATGTGACGCAAAATACTTCTTTGAACCACTTTGTCAGGTGAGCGATTAAGGCCACCTGGGGCTTCTTGTTATAAGGCCCCTTGGGGCCTCTTGTTATCTAGGCCAACTCTGCATTAAACCTGAAAAATAAAATGAAGAAACACAAAGTTGAAACACTGCTATAGACTTCAGTAGTATTAGTACAAGTAGAACAATAAATGTGGGATTACGTCATACACAGCCCAAAAATGTAGTGCCACATGACGTCATGAACTTTATGCATAAAAAATGAATTCATAGACTCTCAATGATTGTCAAAATAAAAGTCAAGAATGGGAGAAACATAGTGAGATAAATTGGTTATTACCACATAGGGAGATTATTTATTTATTTATTGATGATTAAGGTCACATATTTATGCACAATGGCTAAGCATGACCGTGACAGTTTCACGGGTGGAGGAAGCCGGAGTACCCGGAGAGATTAATCGAGCAACGACGAGCAGCTACCAGCACCCCAACATCCTAACTCCGCGCTGCAGCACAGGCAGGGTCAGATTGGTTGAAGACATTAGCACACGTCGTCATCGTGCCCCCACGCGGGCAATGGAGATGAAGTGTCTTGCCCAAGGACACAACGCGGTTGCCGCAGATGGGATTCGAACCGAGGGCCTCTCGGCTTGCAGCCTGCACCTCTACCTACTGAGCCACCACGCTCCCACATAGTGAGATAAATTGGTTATTACCACCAAGAGAAGAATGGGGAGAACACAGTAAGATAAATTGGTTATTACCACCAAGTCAAGAAGGGGAGGAACCTAGTAAGATAAATTGGTTATTACCACCAAGTCAAGAATGGGAGGAACATAATGAGATAAAATGGTTATTACCACAGTGTAAGATAAATTGGCTATTAACACCAAGTCAAGAATGGGAGGAACAAAGTGAGATAAATTGGTTATTACCACATAGTGAGATAAATTGGTTATTACCACCAAGTCAAGAATGGGAGGAACATAGTAAGATAATTGGTTATTATCACCAAGACAAGAATGGGAGGAACATAGTAAGATAAATTGGTTATTACCACCAAGACTAGAATGGGAGGAACATAGTGATATAAATTGGTTATTACCACCAAGACAAGAATGGGAGGAACATCGTAAGATAAATTGGTTATTACAACCAAGACAAGAAGGGCAGAAGCATAGTAAGATAAATTGGTTATTACCACCATGACAAGAATGGGAGGAACATCGTAAGATAAATTGGTTATTACCACCAAGCGGGATTAAGTCAAGAATGGGAGGAACATAGTAAGATGAATTAGCTATTACCACCAAGCGGGATTAAGTCAAGAATGGGAGGAACACAGTAAGATAAATTGGTTATTACCACCAAGTGGGATTAAGTCAAGAAGGGGAGGAACCTAGTAAGATAAATTGGTTATTACCACCAAGTCAAGAATGGGAGGAACATAGTAAGATAAATTGGTTATTACCACCTGGACAAGAAGTGTGTGGGGGGGGGGGGGGGCATAGTAAGATACATTTGTTATTACCACCAAGTGGGTTTAAGTCAAGAATGGGAGGAACATAGTAAGATAAATTGGTTATTACCACCAAGTGGGGTTAAGTCAAGCAGGGGAGGAACCTAGTAAGATAAATTGGTTATTACCACCAAGTCAAGAATGGGAGGAACATAGCAAGATAAATTGGTTATTACCACCAAGACGAGAAGGGCAGGAACATAGTAAGATAAATTGGTTATTACCACCAAGACAAGAATGGGAGGAACATAGTAAGATAAATTGGTTATTACAACGAAGACAAGAATGGGAGGAACATAGTAAGATAAATTGGTTACTACCACCAAGACAAGAATGGGAGGAACATAGTAAGATAAATTGGTTATTACAACGAAGACAAGAATGGGAGGAACACAGTAAGATAAATTGGTTATTACCACCAAGTCAAGAATGGGAGGAACATAGTAAGATAAATTGGTTATTACCACCAAGACGAGAAGGGCAGGAACATAGTAAGATAAATTGGTTATTACCACCAAGACAAGAATGGGAGGAACATAGTAAGATAAATTGGTTATTACAACGAAGACAAGAATGGGAGGAACATAGTAAGATAAATTGGTTATTACCACCAAGACAAGAATGGGAGGAACATAGTAAGATAAATTGGTTATTACCACCAAGACAAGAATGGGAGGAACACAGTAAGATAAATTGGTTATTACCACCAAGTCAAGAATGGGAGGAACATAGTAAGATAAATTGGTTATTACCACCAAGATAAGAATGGGAGGAACATAGTGAGATAAATTGGTTATTACCACCAAGTCAAGGAAGTGAGGAACATAGTGAGATAAATTGGCTATTACCACCAAGTAAAGAATGGGAGGAACATAGTAAGATAAATTGGTTATTACCACCAAGACAAGAATGGGAGGAACATAGTAAGATAAATTGGTTATTACCACCAAGACAAGAATGGGAGGAACATCGTAAGATAAATTGGTTATTACCACCAAGTCAAGAAGGGCAGGAACATAGTAAGATAAATTGATTATTACCACCAAGTCAAGAAGGGCAGGAACATTGTAAGATAAATTGGTTATTACCACCAAGACAAGAATGGGAGGAACATAGTAAGATAAATTGGTTATTACCACCTGGACAAGAAGTGTGTGGGGGGGGGGGGGCATAGTAAGATAAATTGGTTATTACCACCAAGACAAGACGAGGAGGAATATAGTAAGATAAATTGGTTATTACCACCATAGTAAGATAAATTGGTTATTACCACCATAGTAAGATAAATTGGTTATTACCACCAAGTGGGATTAAGTCAAGAATGGGAAGAACATAGTAAGATAAATTAATTATTACCACCAAGTCAAGACGAGGAGGCACATAGTAAGATAAATTGGTTATTACCACCAAGACAAGACGAGGAGGCACATAGTAAGATAGATTAGTTATTACCACAGTGTAAGATAAACATAGTGAGATAAAGTGGTTGTTACCACCAAGTCAAGAATGCGAGGAACATAGTAAGATAAATTGGTTATTACCATCAAGACTAGACGAGGAGGCACATAGTAAAATTAATTTGTTATTACCACCAAGACAAGAAGGGCAGGAGCATAGTAAGATAAATTGATTATTACCACCAAGACAAGAATGGGAGGAACATAGTAAGATAAATTGGTTATTACCACCAAGACAAGAATGGGAGGAACATAGTGAGATAAATTGGTTATTACCACCAAGACAAGAATGGGAGGAACATAGTAAGATAAATTGGTTATTACCACCAAGACAAGAATGGGAGGAACATAGTAAGATAAATTGGTTATTACCACCAAGGCAAGAATGGGAGGAACATAGTAAGATAAATTGGTTATTACCACCAAGACAAGAATGGGAGGAACATAGTGAGATAAATTGGTTATTACCACCAAGACAAGAATGGGAGGAACATCGTAAGATAAATTGGTTATTACCACCAAGACAAGAAGGGCAGAAGCATAGTAAGATAAATTGATTATTACCACCAAGACAAGAATGGGAGGAACATAGTAAGATAAATTGGTTATTACCACCAAGACAAGAAGGGCAGAAGCATAGTAAGATAAATTGGTTATTACCACCAAGACAAGAATGGGAGGAACATAGTAAGATAAATTGGTTATTACCACCAAGACAAGAAGGGCAGAAGCATAGTAAGATAAATTGGTTATTACCACCAAGACAAGAATGGGAGGAACATAGTAAGATAAATTGGTTATGACCACCAAGACAAGAAGGGCAGAAGCATAGAAAGATAAATTGGTTATTACCACCAAGACAAGAATGGGAGGAACATAGTAACATAAATTGGTTATTACCACCAAGACAAGAATGGGAGGAACATAGTGAGATAAATTGGTTATTACCACCAAGACAAGAATGGGAGGAACATAGTAAGATAAATTGGTTATTACCACCACGACAAGAAGGGGGGAGGGGGGGGGGGATAGTGAGATAAATTGGTTATTGGGCAGGAACATAGTAAGATAAATTGGTTATTACCACCAAGACTAGAATGGGAGGAAAATAGTAAGATAAATTGGTTATACCACCAAGACAAGAACGGGAGGAACATAGTAAGATAAATTGGTTATTACCACCAAGGTAAGAATGGGAGGAACACAGTAAGATAAATTGGTTATTACCACCAAGATAAGAATGGGAGGAACATAGTAAGATAAATTGGTTATTACCACCAAGTCAAGAATGGGAGGAACATAGTAAGATAAATTGGTTATTACCACCAAGACAAGAATGGGAGGAACATAGTAAGATAAATTGGTTATTACCACCAAGACAAGAATGGGAGGAACATTGTAAGATAAATTGGTTATTACCACCAAGTCAAGAAGGGCAGGAACATAGTAAGATAAATTGATTATTACCACCAAGTCAAGAAGGGCAGGAACATTGTAAGATAAATTGGTTATTACCACCAAGACAAGAATGGGAGGAACATAGTTAGATAAATTGGTTATTACCACCTGGACAAGAAGTGTGGGGTGGGGGGGGGCATAGTAAGATAAATTGGTTATTACCACCAATTCAAGACGAGGAGGAATATAGTAAGATAAATTGGTTATTACCACCATAGTAAGATAAATTGGTTATTACCACCATAGTAAGATAAATTGGTTATTACCACCAAGTGGGATTAAGTCAAGAATGGGAAGAACATAGTAAGATAAATTAATTATTACCACCAAGTCAAGACGAGGAGGCACATAGTAAGATAAATTGGTTATTACCACCAAGACAAGACGAGGAGGCACGTAGTAAGATAAATTAGTTATTACCACAGTGTAAGATAAACATAGTGAGATAAAGTGGTTGTTACCACCAAGTCAAGAATGGGAGGAACATAGTAAGATAAATTGGTTATTACCATCAAGACTAGACGAGGAGGCACATAGTAAGATAAATTGGTTATTACCACCAAGACAAGAAGGGCAGGAGCATAGTAAGATAAATTGATTATTACCACCAAGACAAGAATGGGAGGAACATAGTGAGATAAATTGGTTATTACCACCAAGACAAGAATGGGAGGAACATAGTAAGATAAATTGGTTATTACCACCAAGAAAAGAATGGGAGGAACATAGTAAGATAAAATGGTTATTACCACCAAGGCAAGAATGGGAGGAACATAGTAAGATAAATTGGTTATTACCACCAAGACAAGAATGGGAGGAACATAGTGAGATAAATTGGTTATTACCACCAAGACAAGAATGGGAGGAACATCGTAAGATAAATTGGATATTACCACCAAGACAAGAAGGGCAGAAGCATAGTAAGATAAATTGGTTATTACCACCAAGACAAGAATGGGAGGAACATAGTAAGATAAATTGGTTATTACCACCAAGACAAGAAGGGCAGAAGCATAGTAAGATAAATTGGTTATTACCACCAAGACAAGAATGGGAGGAACATAGTAAGATAAATTGGTTATTACCACCAAGACAAGAAGGGCAGAAGCATAGTAAGATAAATTAGTTATTACCACCAAGACAAGAATGGGAGGAACATAGTAAGATAAATTGGTTATGACCACCAAGACAAGAAGGGCAGAAGAATAGAAAGATAAATTGGTTATTACCACCAAGACAAGAATGGGAGGAACAGAGTAACATAAATTGGTTATTACCACCAAGACAAGAATGGGAGGAACATAGTGAGATAAATTGGTTATTACCACCAAGACAAGAATGGTAGGAACATCGTAAGATAAATTGGTTATTACACCAAGACAAGAAGGGCAGAAGCATAGTAAGATAATTTGGCTATTACCACCAAGACAAGAATGGGAGGAACATAGTAAGATAAATTGGTTATTCCCACCAAGACAAGAATGGGAGGAACATCGTAAGATAAATTGGTTATTACCACCAGGACATAAAGGGCAGAAGCATAGAAAGATAAATTGGTTATTACCACCAAGACAAGAATGGGAGGAACATAGTAAAATAAATTGGTTATTACCACCAGGACAAGAAGGGGGGGGGGGGGGGGGATACTGAGATAAATTGGTTATTGGGCAGGAACATAGTAAGATAAATTGGTTATTACCTCCAAAACTAGAATGGGAGGAAAATAGTAAGATAAATTGGTTATACCACCAAGACAAGAATGGGAGGAACATAGTAAGATAAATTGGTTATTACCACCAAGACAAGAATGGGAGGAACACAGTAAGATAAATTGGTTATTACCACCAAGACAAGAATGGGAGGAACATAGTAAGATAAATTGGTTATTACCACCTGGACAAGAAGTGTGGGGGGGGGGGGGGGGACATAGTAAGATAAATTGGTTATTACCACCAAGACAAGACGAGGTGGAATATAGTAAGATAAATTGGTTATAACCACCATAGTAAGATAAATTGGTTATTACCACCATAGTAAGATAAATTGGTTATTACCACCAAGTGGGATTAAGTCAAGAACGGGAAGAACATAGTAAGATAAATTAATTATTACCACCAAGTCAAGACGAGGAGGCACATAGTAAGATAAATTGGATATTACCACCAAGACAAGACGCGGAGTCACATAGTAAGATAAATTGGTTATTACCACCAAGCCAAGAAGGGCAGGAGCATAGTAAGATCAATTGATTATTACCACCAAGACGAGAATGGGAGGAACATAGTAACATAAATTGGTTATTACCACCAAGACAAGAATGGGAGGAACATAGTGAGATAAATTGGTTATTACCACCAAGACAAGAATGGGAGGAACATCGTAAGATAAATTAGTTATTACCACCAAGACAAGAAGGGCAGAAGCATAGTAAGATAAATTGGTTATTACCAACAAGACAAGAATGGGAGGAACATAGAAAGATAAATTGGTTATTACCACCAAGACAAGAATGGGAGGAACATCGTAAGATAAATTGGTTATTACCACCAAGACAAGAAGGGCAGAAGCATAGTAAGATAAATTGGTTATTACCACCAAGACAAGAATGGGAGGAACATAGTAAGATAAATTGGTTATTACCGCCAGGACAAGAAGGGGGGGGGGGGGGCATAGTGAGATAAATTGGTTATTGGGCAGGAACATAGTAAGATAAATTGGTTATTACCACCAAGACTAGAATGGGAGGAAAATAGTAAGATAAATTGGTTATTACCACCAAGACAAGAATGGGAGGAACATAGTAAGATAAATTGGTTATTACCACCTGGACAAGAAGTGTGGGGGGGGGGGGGGGGCATAGTAAGATAATTTGGTTATTACCACCAAGACAAGACGAGGAGGAATATAGTAAGATAAATTGGTTATTACCACCATAGTAAGATAAATTGGTTATTACCACCATAGTAAGATAAATTGATTATTACCACCAAGTGGGATTAAGTCAAGAATGGGAAGAACATAGTAAGATAAATTAATTATTACCACCAAGTCAAGACGAGGAGGCACATAGTAAGATAAATTGGATATTACCACCAAGACAAGACGAGGAGGCACATAGTAAGATAAATTGGTTATTACCACAGTGTAAGATAAATTGGTTATTACCACATAGTGAGATAAAGTGGTTATTACCACCAAGTCAAGAATGGGAGGAACGTAGTAAGATAAATTGGTTATTACCACCAAGACTAGACGATGAGGCACATAGTAAGATAAATTGGTTATTACCACCAAGAAAAGAAGGGCGGGAGCATTGTAAGATAAATTGATTATTACCACCAAGACAAGAATGGGAGGAACATAGTAAGATAAATTGGTTATTACCACCAAGACAAGAATGGGAGGAACATAGTGAGATAAATTGGTTATTACCACCAAGACAAGAATGGGAGGAACATCATAAGATAAAATGGTTATTACCACCAAGACAAGAAGGGCAGAAGCATAGTAATATGAATTGGTTATTACCACCAAGACAAGAATGGGAGGAACATAGTAAGATAAATTGGTTATTACCACCAAGACAAGAAGGGCAGAAGCATAGTAAGATAAATTGGTTATTACCACCAAGACAAGAATGGGAGGAACATAGTAAGATAAATTGGTTATTACCACCAAGACAAAAAGGGCAGAAGCATTGTAAGATAAATTGGTTATTACCAACAAGACAAGAATGGGAGGAACATAGTAAGATAAATTGGTTATTACCACCAAGACAAGAAGGGCAGAAGCATAGTAAGATAAATTAGTTATTACCACCAAGACAAGAATGGGAGGAACATAGTAAGATAAATTGGTTATTACCACCAAGACAAGACGCGGAGGCACATAGTAAGATAAATTGGTCATTATCACCAAGACAAGAAGGGCAGGAGCATAGTAAGATAAATTTATTATTACCTCCAAGACAAGAATGGGAGGAACATAGTAACATAAATTGGTTATTACCATCAAGACAAGAATGGGAGGAACATAGTGAGATAAATTGGTTATTACCACCAAGACAAGAATGGGAGGAACATCGTAAGATAAATTAGTTATTACCACCAAGACAAGAAGGGCAGAAGCATAGTAAGATAAATTGGTTATTACCAACAAGACAAGAATGGGAGGAACATAGAAAGATAAATTGGTTATTACCACCAAGACAAGAACGGGAGGAACATCGTAAGATAAATTGGGTTATTACCACCGAGACAAGAAGGGCAGAAGCATAGTAAGATAAATTGGTTATTACCACCAAGACAAGAATGGGAGGAACATAGTAAGATAAATTGGTTATTACCGCCAGGACAAGAAGGGGGGGGGGGGGCATAGTGAGATAAATTGGTTATTGGGCAGGAACATAGTAAGATAAATTGGTTATTACCACCAAGACTAGAATGGGAGGAAAATAGTAAGATAAATTGGTTATTACCACCAAGACAAGAATGGGAGGAACATAGTAAGATAAATTGGTTATTACCACCAAGACAAGAATGGGAGGAACATAGTGAGATAAATTAGTTATTACCTCCAAGACAAGAATGGGAGGAACATAGTAAGATAAATTGGTTATTACCACCAAGACAAGAATGGGAGGAACATAGTAAGATAAATTGGTTATTACCACCAAGGCAAGAATGGGAGGAACATAGTAAGATAAATTGGTTATTACCACCAAGACAAGAATGGGAGGAACATAGTGAGATAAATTGGTTATTACCACCAAGACAAGAATGGGAGGAACATAGTAAGATAAATTGGTTATTACCACCAAGACAAGAAGGGCAGAAGCATAGTAAGATAAATTGGTTATTACCACCAAGACAAGAATGGGAGGAACATAGTAAGATAAATTGGTTATTACCACCAAGACAAGAAGGGCAGAAGCATAGTAAGATAAATTGGTTATTACCACCAAGACAAGAATGGGAGGAACATAGTAAGATAAATTGGTTATGACCACCAAGACAAGAAGGGCAGAAGAATAGAAAGATAAATTGGTTATTACCACCCAGACAAGAATGGGAGGAACATAGTAACATAAATTGGTTATTACCACCAAGACAAGAATGGGAGGAACATAGTGAGATCAATTGGTTATTACCACCAAGACAAGAATGGGAGGAACATCGTAAAATAAATTGGTTATTACCACCAGGACAAAAAGGGCAGAAGCATAGAAAGATAAATTGGTTATTACCACCAAGACAAGAATGGGAGGAACATAGTAAAATAAATTGGTTATTACCACCAGGACAAGAAGGGGGGGGGGGGGGGGGATAGTGAGATAAATTGGTTATTGGGCAGGAACATAGTAAGATAAATTGGTTATTACCTCCAAGACTAGAATGGGAGGAAAATAGTAAGATAAATTGGTTATACCACCAAGACAAGAATGGGAGGAACATAGTAAGATAAATTGGTTATTACCGCCAAGACAAGAATGGGAGGAACACAGTAAGATAAATTGGTTATTACCACCAAGACAAGAATGGGAGGAACATAGTAAGATAAATTGGTTATTGCCACCTGGACAAGAAGTGTGGGGGGGGGGGGCATAGTAAGATAAATTGGTTATTACCACCAAGACAAGACGAGGAGGAATATAGTAAGATAAATTGGTTATTACCACCATAGTAAGATAAATTGGTTATTACCACCATAGTAAGATAAATTGGTTATTACCACCAAGTGGGATTATGTCAAGCACGGGAAGAACATAGTAAGATAAATTAATTATTACCACCAAGTCAAGACGAGGAGGCACATAGTAAGATAAATTGGATATTACCACCAAGACAAGACGAGGAGGCACATAGTAAGATAAATTGGGTATTACCACCAAGACAAGAAGGGCAGGAACATAGTAAGATAAATTGGTTATACCACCAAGACAAGAATGGGAGAAACATCGTAAGATAAATTGGTTATTACCACCAAGACAAGAATGGGAGGAACACAGTAAGATAAATTGGTTATTACCACCAAGACAGGAATGGGAGGAACATAGTAAGATAAATTGGTTATTACCACCTGGACAAGAAGTGTGTGTGGGTGGGGGGGGGGGGGGCATAGTAAGATAAATTGGTTATTACCACCAAGACAAGACGAGGAGGAATATAGTAAGATAAATTGGTTAATACCACCATAGTAAGATAAATTGGTTATTACCACCAAGTATTGGTTATTACCACCAAGTGGGATTAAGTCAAGAATGGGACGAACATAGTAAGATAAATTAATTATTACCACCAAGTCAAGACGAGGAGGCACATAGTAAGATAAATTGGATATTACCACCAAGACAAGACGAGGAGGCACATAGTAAGATAAATTGGTTATTACCACAGTGTAAGATAAATTGGTTATTACCACATAGTGAGATAAAGTGGTTATTACCACCAAGTCAAGAATGGGAGGAACATAGTAAGATAAATTGGTTATTACCACCAAGACTAGACGAGGAGGCACATAGTAAGATAAATTGGTTATTACCACCAAGACAAGAATGGGAGGAACATAGTAAGATAAATTGGTTATTACCACCAAGACAAGAATGGGAGGAACATAGTGAGATAAATTAGTTATTACCTCCAAGACAAGAATGGGAGGAACATAGTAAGATAAATTGGTTATTACCACCAAGACAAGAATGGGAGGAACATAGTAAGATAAATTGGTTATTACCACCAAGGCAAGAATGGGAGGAACATAGTAAGATAAATTGGTTATTACCACCAAGACAAGAATGGGAGGAACATAGTGAGATAAATTGGTTATTACCACCAAGACAAGAATGGGAGGAACATAGTAAGATAAATTGGTTATTACCACCAAGACAAGAAGGGCAGAAGCATAGTAAGATAAATTGGTTATTACCACCAAGACAAGAATGGGAGGAACATAGTAAGATAAATTGGTTATTACCACCAAGACAAGAAGGGCAGAAGCATAGTAAGATAAATTGGTTATTACCACCAAGACAAGAATGGGAGGAACATAGTAAGATAAATTGGTTATGACCACCAAGACAAGAAGGGCAGAAGAATAGAAAGATAAATTGGTTATTACCACCCAGACAAGAATGGGAGGAACATAGTAACATAAATTGGTTATTACCACCAAGACAAGAATGGGAGGAACATAATGAGATAAATTGGTTATTACCACCAAGACAAGAATGGGAGGAACATCGTAAGATAAATTGGTTATTAGCACCAAGACAAGAAGGGCAGAAGCATAGTAAGATAAATTGGTTATTACCACCAAGACAAGAATGGGAGGAACATAGTAAGATAAATTGGTTATTCCCACCAAGACAAGAATGGGAGGAACATCGTAAAATAAATTGGTTATTACCACCAGGACAAAAAGGGCAGAAGCATAGAAAGATAAATTGGTTATTACCACCAAGACAAGAATGGGAGGAACATAGTAAAATAAATTGGTTATTACCACCAGGACAAGAAGGGGGGGGGGGATAGTGAGATAAATTGGTTATTGGGCAGGAACATAGTAAGATAAATTGGTTATTACCTCCAAGACTAGAATGGGAGGAAAATAGTAAGATAAATTGGTTATACCACCAAGACAAGAATGGGAGGAACATAGTAAGATAAATTGGTTATTACCACCAAGACAAGAATGGGAGGAACATAGTAAGATAAATTGGTTATTACCACCTGGACAAGAAGTGTGGGGGGTGGGGACATAGTAAGATAAATTGGTTATTACCACCAAGACAAGACGAGGAGGAATATAGTAAGATAAATTGGTTATTACCACCATAGTAAGATAAATTGGTTATTACCACCATAGTAAGATAAATTGGTTATTACCACCAAGTGGGATTAAGTCAAGCACGGGAAGAACATAGTAAGATAAATTAATTATTACCACCAAGTCAAGACGAGGAGGCACATAGTAAGATAAATTGGATATTACCACCAAGACAAGACGAGGAGGCACATAGTAAGATAAATTGGTTATTACCACCAAGACAAGAAGGGCAGGAACATAGTAAGATAAATTGGTTATACCACCAAGACAAGAATGGGAGAAACATCGTAAGATAAATTGGTTATTACCACCAAGACAAGAATGGGAGGAACACAGTAAGATAAATTGGTTATTACCACCAAGACAGGAATGGGAGGAACATAGTAAGATAAATTGGTTATTACCACCTGGACAAGAAGTGTGTGTGTGGGGGGGGGGGGGCATAGTAAGATAAATTGGTTATTACCACCAAGACAAGACGAGGAGGAATATAGTAAGATAAATTGGTTATTACCACCATAGTAAGATAAATTGGTTATTACCACCAAGTATTGGTTATTACCACCAAGTGGGATTAAGTCAAGAATGGGACGAACATAGTAAGATAAATTAATTATTACCACCAAGTCAAGACGAGGAGGCACATAGTAAGATAAATTGGATATTACCACCAAGACAAGACGAGGAGGCACATAGTAAGATAAATTGGTTATTACCACAGTGTAAGATAAATTGGTTATTACCACATAGTGAGATAAAGTGGTTATTACCACCAAGTCAAGAATGGGAGGAACATAGTAAGATAAATTGGTTATTACCACCAAGACTAGACGAGGAGGCACATAGTAAGATAAATTGGTTATTACCACCAAGACAAGAAGGGCAGGAGCATTGTAAGATAAATTGATTATTACCACCAAGACAAGAATGGGAGGAACATAGTAAGATAAATTGGTTATTACCACCAAGACGAGAATGGGAGGAACATATTGAGATAAATTGGTTATTACCACCAAGACAAGAATGGGAGGAACATCGTAAGATAAATTGGTTATTACCACCAAGACAGGAAGGGCAGAAGCATAGTAAGATAAATTGGTTATTACCACCAAGACAAGAATGGGAGGAACATAGTAAGATAAATTGGTTATTACCACCAAGACAAGAAGGGCAGAAGCATAGTAAGATAAATTGGTTATTACCACCAAGACAAGAATGGGAGGAACATCGTAAGACAAATTGGTTATTACCACCAAGACAAGAAGGGCAGAAGCATAGTAAGATAAATTGGTTATTACCACCAAGACAAGAATGGAAGGAACATAGTAAGATAGATTGGTTATTACCAGCAAGACAAGACGCGGAGTCACATAGTAAGATAAATTGGTTATTACCACCAAGCCAAGAAGGGCAGGAGCATAGTAAGATAAATTGGTTATTACCAACAAGACAAGAATGGGAGGAACATAGAAAGATAAATTGGTTATTACCACCAAGACAAGAATGGGAGGAACATCGTAAGATAAATTGGTTATTACCACCAAGACAAGAAGGGCAGAAGCATAGTAAGATAAATTGGTTATTACCACCAAGATAAGAATGGGAGGAACATAGTAAGATAAATTGGTTATTACCGCCAGGACAAGAAGGGGGGGGGGGGTGCATAGTGAGATAAATTGGTTATTGGGCAGGAACATAGTAAGATAAATTGGTTATTACCACCAAGACTAGAATGGGAGGAAAATAGTAAGATAAATTGGTTATTACCACCAAGACAAGAATGGGAGGAACATAGTAAGATAAATTGGTTATTACCACCTGGACAAGAAGTGTGGGGGGGGGGGGGCATAGTAAGATAATTTGGTTATTACCACCAAGACAAGACGAGGAGGAATATAGTAAGATAAATTGGTTATTACCACCATAGTAAGATAAATTGGTTATTACCACCATAGTAAGATAAATTGGTTATTACCACCAAGTGGGATTAAGTCAAGAATGGGAAGAACATTGTAAGATAAATTAATTATTACCACCAAGTCAAGACGAGGAGGCACATAGTAAGATAAATTGGATATTACCACCAAGACAAGACGAGGAGGCACATAGTAAGATAAATTGGTTATTACCACAGTGTAAGATAAATTGGTTATTACCACATAGTGAGATAAAGTGGTTATTACCACCAAGTCAAGAATGGGAGGAACATAGTAAGATAAATTGGTTATTACCACCAAGACAAGAATGGGAGGAACATAGTAAGATTAATTGGTTATTACCACCTGGACAAGAAGTGTGGGGGGGGGGGGGGGACATAGTAAGATAAATTGGTTATTACCACCAAGACAAGACGAGGAGGAATATAGTAAGATAAATTGGTTATAACCACCATAGTAAGATAAATTGGTTATTACCACCATAGTAAGATAAATTGGTTATTACCACCAAGTGGGATTAAGTCAAGAACGGGAAGAACTTAGTAAGATAAATTAATTATTACCACCAAGTCAAGACGAGGAGACACATAGTAAGATAAATTGGATATTACCACCAAGACAAGACGCGGAGTCACATAGTAAGATAAATTGGTTATTACCACCAAGCCAAGAAGGGCAGGAGCATAGTAAGATAAATTGATTATTACCACCAAGACGAGAATGGGAGGAACATAGTAACATAAATTGGTTATAACCACCAAGACAAGAATGGGAGGAACATAGTGAGATAAATTGGTTATTACCACCAAGACAAGAATGGGAGGACATCGTAAGATAAATTAGTTATTACCACCAAGACAAGAAGGGCAGAAGCATAGTAAGATAAATTGGTTATTACCAACAAGACAAGAATGGGAGGAACATAGAAAGATAAATTGGTTATTACCACCAAGACAAGAATGGGAGGAACATCGTAAGATAAATTGGTTATTACCACCAAGACAAGAAGGGCAGAAGCATAGTAAGATAAATTGGTTATTACCACCAAGACAAGAATGGGAGGAACATAGTAAGATAAATTGGTTATTACCGCAGGGACAAGAAGGGGGGGGGGGGGGGCATAGTGAGATAAATTGGTTATTGGGCAGGAACATAGTAAGATAAATTGGTTATTACCACCAAGACTAGAATGGGAGGAAAATAGTAAGATAAATTGGTTATTACCACCAAGACAAGAATGGGAGGAAAATAGAAAGATAAATTGGTTATTACCACCTGGACAAGAAGTGTGGGGGGGGGGAGGGGGATAGTAAGATAATTTGGTTATTACCACCAAGACAAGACGAGGAGGAATATAGTAAGATAAATTGGTTATTACCACCATAGTAAGATAAATTGGTTATTACCACCATAGTAAGATAAATTGGTTATTACCACCAAGTGGGATTAAGTCAAGAATGGGAAGAACATAGTAAGATAAATTAATTATTACCACCAAGTCAAGACGAGGAGGCACATAGTAAGATAAATTGGATATTACCACCAAGACAAGACGAGGAGGCACATAGTAAGATAAATTGGTTATTACCACAGTGTAAGATAAATTGGTTATTACCACATAGTGAGATAAAGTGGTTATTACCACCAAGTCAAGAATGGGAGGAACATAGTAAGATAAATTGGTTATTACCACCAAGAATAGACGATGAGGCACATAGTAAGATAAATTGGTTATTACCACCAAGAAAAGAAGGGCAGGAGCATTGTAAGATAAATTGATTATTACCACCAAGACAAGAATTGGAGGAACATAGTAAGATAAATTGGTTATTACCACCAAGACAAGAATGGGAGGAACATAGTGAGATAAATTGGTTATTACCACCAAGACAAGAATGGGAGGAACATCATAAGATAAAATGGTTATTACCACCAAGACAAGAAGGGCAGAAGCATAGTAATATGAATTGGTTATTACCACCAAGACAAGAATGGGAGGAACATAGTAAGATAAATTGGTTATTACCACCAAGACAAGAAGGGCAGAAGCATAGTAAGATAAATTGGTTATTACCACCAAGACAAGAATGGGAGGAACATAGTAAGATAAATTGGTTATTACCACCAAGACAAGAAGGGCAGAAGCATAGTAAGATAAATTGGTTATTACCAACAAGACAAGAATGGGAGGAACATAGTAAGATAAATTGGTTATTACCACCAATACAAGAAGGGCAGAAGTATAGTAAGATAAATTGGTTATTACCACCAAGCAAGAATGGGAGGAACATAGTAAGATAAATTGGTTATTACCACCATAGTAAGATAAATTGGTTATTACCACCATAGTAAGATAAATTGGTTATTACCACCAAGTGGGATTAAGTCAAGAACGGGAAGAACTTAGTAAGATAAATTAATTATTACCACCAAGTCAAGACGAGGAGACACATAGTAAGATAAATTGGATATTACCACCAAGACAAGACGCGGAGTCACATAGTAAGATAAATTGGTTATTACCACCAAGCCAAGAAGGGCAGGAGCATAGTAAGATAAATTGATTATTACCACCAAGACGAGAATGGGAGGAACATAGTAACATAAATTGGTTATAACCACCAAGACAAGAATGGGAGGAACATAGTGAGATAAATTGGTTATTACCACCAAGACAAGAAGGGCAGAAGCATAGTAATATGAATTGGTTATTACCACCAAGACAAGAATGGGAGGAACATAGTAAGATAAATTGGTTATTACCACCAAGACAAGAAGGGCAGAAGCATAGTAAGATAAATTGGTTATTACCACCAAGACAAGAATGGGAGGAACATAGTAAGATAAATTGGTTATTACCACCAAGACAAGAAGGGCAGAAGCATAGTAAGATAAATTGGTTATTACCAACAAGACAAGAATGGGAGGAACATAGTAAGATAAATTGGTTATTACCACCAATACAAGAAGGGCAGAAGTATAGTAAGATAAATTGGTTATTACCACCAAGCAAGAATGGGAGGAACATAGTAAGATAAATTGGTTATTACCACCAAGACAAGACGCGGAGGCACATAGTAAGATAAACTAGTTATTATCACCAAGACAAGAAGGGCAGGAGCATAGTAAGATAAATTTATTATTACCACCAAGACAAGAATGGGAGGAACATAGTAACATAAATTGGTTATTACCACCAAGACAAGAATGGGAGGAACATAGTGAGATAAATTGGTTATTACCACCAAGACAAGATTGGGAGGAACATCGTAAGATAAATTAGTTATTACCACCAAGACAAGAAGGGCAGAAGCATAGTAAGATAAATTGGTTATTACCTACAAGACAAGAATGGGAGGAACATAGAAAGATAAATTGGTTATTACCACCAAGACAAGAATGGGAGGAACATCGTAAGATAAATTGGTTATTACCACCAAGACAAGAAGGGCAGAAGCATAGTAAGATAAATTGGTTATTACCACCAAGACAAGAATGGGAGGAACATAGTAAGATAAATTGGTTATTACCACCAGGACAAGAAGGGGGGGGGGGGGGGGGGTGGGGGCATAGTGAGATAAATTGGTTATTGGGCAGGAACATAGTAAGATAAATTGGTTATTACCACCAAGACTAGAATGGGAGGAAAATAGTAAGATAAATTCGTTATTACCACCAAGACAAGAATGGGAGGAACATAGTAAGATAAATTGGTTATTACCGCCAGGACAAGAAGGGGGGGGGGGGGAGGCATAGTGAGATAAATTGGTTATTGGGCAGGAACATAGTAAGATAAATTGGTTATTACCACCAAGACTAGAATGGGAGGAAAATAGTAAGATAAATTGGTTATTACCACCAAGACAAGAATGGGAGGAACATAGTAAGATAAATTGGTTATTACCACCAAGACAAGAATGGGAGGAACATAGTGAGATAAATTGGTTATTACCACCAAGACAAGAAGGGGAGGAACATAGTAAGATAAATTGGTTATTACCACCAAGACAAGAATGGGAGGAACATAGTAAGATAAATTGGTTATTACCACCAAGGCAGGAAAGGAAGGAACATAGTAAGATAAATTGGTTATTACCGCCAAGCCAAGAATGGGAGGAACATAGTGAGATAAATTGGTTATTACCACCAAGACAAGAATGGGAGGAACATCGTAAGATAAATTGGTTATTACCACCAAGACAAGAAGGGCAGAAGCATAGTAAGATAAATTGGTTATTACCACGAAGACAAGAATGGGAGGAACATAGTAAGATAAATTGGTTATTACCACCATGACAAGAAGGGCAGAAGCATAGTAAGATAAATTGGTTATTACCACCAAGACAAGAATGGGAGGAACATAGTAAGATAAATTGGTTATTACCACCAAGACAAGAAGGGCAGAAGCATAGTAAGATAAATTGGTTATTACCACCAAGACAAGAATGGGAGGAACATAGTAAGATAAATTGGTTATGACCACCAAGACAAGAAGGGCAGAAGAATAGAAAGATAAATTGGTTATTACCACCAAGACAAGAATGGGAGGAACATAGTAACATAATTTGGTTATTACCACCAAGACAAGAATGGGAGGAACATAGTGAGATAAATTGGTTATTACCACCAAGACAAGAATGGGAGGAACATCGTAAGATAAATTGGTTATTACCACCAAGACAAGAAGGGCAGAAGCATAGTAAGATAAATTGGTTATTACCACCAAGACAAGAATGGGAGGAACATAGTAAGATAAATTGGTTATTCCCACCAAGACAAGAATGGGAGGAACATCGTAAGATCAATTGGTTATTACCACCAGGACAAAAAGGGCAGAAGCATAGAAAGATAAATTGGTTATTACCACCAAGACAAGAATGGGAGGAACATAGTAAAATAAATTGGTTATTACCACCAGGACAAGAAGGGGGGGGGGGGGGGATAGTGAGATAAATTGGTTATTGGGCTGGAACATAGTAAGATAAATTGGTTATTACCTTCAAGACTAGAATGGGAGGAAAATAGTAAGATAAATTGGTTATACCACCAAGACAAGAATGGGAGGAACATAGTAAGATAAATTGTTTATTACCACCAAGACAAGAATGGGAGGAACACAGAAGACAAGAATGGGAGGAACAGAGTAAGATAAATTGGTTATTACCACCTGGACAAGAAGTGTGTGGGGGGGGGGGGGACATGGTAAGATAAATTGGTTATTACCACCAAGACAAGACGAGGAGGAATATAGTAAGATAAATTGGTTATTACCACCATAGTAAGATAAATTGGTTATTACCACCATAGTAAGATAAATTGGTTATTACCACCAAGTGGGATTAAGTCAAGAACGGGAAGAACATAGTAAGATAAATTAATTATTACCACCAAGTCAAGACGAAGAGGCACATAGTAAGATAAATTGGATATTACCACCAAGACAAGACGAGGAGGCACATAGTAAGATAAATTGGTTATTACCACCAAGACAAGAAGGGCAGGAACATAGTAAGATAAATTGGTTATACCACCAAGACAAGAATGGGAGGAACATCGTAAGATAAATTGGTTATTACCACCAAGACAAGAATGGGAGGACACAGTAAGATAAATTGGTTATTACCACCAAGACAGGAATGGGAGGAACATAGTAAGATAAATTGGTTATTACCACCTGGACAAGAAGTGTGTGTGTGGGGGGGGGGGGGGGCATAGTAAGATAAATTGGTTATTACCACCAAGACAAGATGAGGAGGAATATAGTAAGATAAATTGGTTGTTACCACCATAGTAAGATAAATTGGTTATTACCACCAAGTATTGGTTATTACCACCAAGTGGGATTAAGTCAAGAATGGGACGAACATAGTAAGATAAATTAATTATTACCACCAAGTCAAGACGAGGAGGCACATAGTAAGATAAATTGGATATTACCACCAAGACAAGACGAGGAGGCACATAGTAAGATAAATTGGTTATTACCACAGTGTAAGATAAATTGGTTATTACCACATCGTGAGATAAAGTGGTTATTACCACCAAGTCAAGAATGGGAGGAACATAGTAAGATAAATTGGTTATTACCACCAAGACTAGACGAGGAGGCACATAGTAAGATAAATTGGTTATTACCACCAAGACAAGAAGGGCAGGAGCATTGTAAGATAAATTGATTTTTACCACCAAGACAAGAATGGGAGGAACATAGTAAGATAAATTGGTTATTACCACCAAGACGAGAATGGGAGGAACATATTGAGATAAATTGGTTATTACCACCAAGACAAGAATGGGAGGAACATCGTAAGATAAATTGGTTATTACCACCAAGACAAGAAGGGCAGAAGCATAGTAAGATCAATTGGTTATTACCACGAAGACAAGAATGGGAGGAACATAGTAAGATAAATTGGTTATTACCACCATGACAAGAAGGGCAGAAGCATAGTAAGATAAATTGGTTATTACCACCAAGACAAGAATGGGAGGAACATAGTAAGATAAATTGGTTATTACCACCAAGACAAGAAGGGCAGAAGCATAGTAAGATAAATTGGTTATTACCACCAAGACAAGAATGGGAGGAACATAGTAAGATAAATTGGTTATGACCACCAAGACAAGAAGGGCAGAAGAATAGAAAGATAAATTGGTTATTACCACCAAGACAAGAATGGGAGGAACATAGTAACATAAATTGGTTATTACCACCAAGACAAGAATGGGAGGAACATAGTGAGATAAATTGGTTATTACCACCAAGACAAGAATGGGAGGAACATCGTAAGATAAATTGGTTATTACCACCAAGACAAGAAGGGCAGAAGCATAGTAAGATAAATTGGTTATTACCACCAAGACAAGAATGGGAGGAACATAGTAAGATAAATTGGTTATTCCCACCAAGACAAGAATGGGAGGAACATCGTAAGATCAATTGGTTATTACCACCAGGACAAAAAGGGCAGAAGCATAGAAAGATAAATTGGTTATTACCACCAAGACAAGAATGGGAGGAACATAGTAAAATAAATTGGTTATTACCACCAGGACAAGAAGGGGGGGGGGATAGTGAGATAAATTGGTTATTGGGCTGGAACATAGAAAGATAAATTGGTTATTACCTTCAAGACTAGAATGGGAGGAAAATAGTAAGATAAATTGGTTATACCACCAAGACAAGAATGGGAGGAACATAGTAAGATAAATTGTTTATTACCACCAAGACAAGAATGGGAGGAACACAGAAGACAAGAATGGGAGGAACAGAGTAAGATAAATTGGTTATTACCACCTGGACAAGAAGTGTGTGGGGGGGGGGGGGGGACATGGTAAGATAAATTGGTTATTACCACCAAGACAAGACGAGGAGGAATATAGTAAGATAAATTGGTTATTACCACCATAGTAAGATAAATTGGTTATTACCACCATAGTAAGATAAATTGGTTATTACCACCAAGTGGGATTAAGTCAAGAACGGGAAGAACATAGTAAGATAAATTAATTATTACCACCAAGTCAAGACGAAGAGGCACATAGTAAGATAAATTGGATATTACCACCAAGACAAGACGAGGAGGCACATAGTAAGATAAATTGGTTATTACCACCAAGACAAGAAGGGCAGGAACATAGTAAGATAAATTGGTTATACCACCAAGACAAGAATGGGAGGAACATCGTAAGATAAATTGGTTATTACCACCAAGACAAGAATGGGAGGACACAGTAAGATAAATTGGTTATTACCACCAAGACAGGAATGGGAGGAACATAGTAAGATAAATTGGTTATTACCACCTGGACAAGAAGTGTGTGTGTGGGGGGGGGGGGGGGGGGCATAGTAAGATAAATTGGTTATTACCACCAAGACAAGATGAGGAGGAATATAGTAAGATAAATTGGTTGTTACCACCATAGTAAGATAAATTGGTTATTACCACCAAGTATTGGTTATTACCACCAAGTGGGATTAAGTCAAGAATGGGACGAACATAGTAAGATAAATTAATTATTACCACCAAGTCAAGACGAGGAGGCACATAGTAAGATAAATTGGATATTACCACCAAGACAAGACGAGGAGGCACATAGTAAGATAAATTGGTTATTACCACAGTGTAAGATAAATTGGTTATTACCACATCGTGAGATAAAGTGGTTATTACCACCAAGTCAAGAATGGGAGGAACATAGTAAGATAAATTGGTTATTACCACCAAGACTAGACGAGGAGGCACATAGTAAGATAAATTGGTTATTACCACCAAGACAAGAAGGGCAGGAGCATTGTAAGATAAATTGATTTTTACCACCAAGACAAGAATGGGAGGAACATAGTAAGATAAATTGGTTATTACCACCAAGACGAGAATGGGAGGAACATATTGAGATAAATTGGTTATTACCACCAAGACAAGAATGGGAGGAACATCGTAAGATAAATTGGTTATTACCACCAAGACAAGAAGGGCAGAAGCATAGTAAGATCAATTGGTTATTACCACCAAGACAAGAATGGGAGGAACATAGTAAGATAAATTGGTTATTACCACCAAGACAAGAAGGGCAGAAGCATAGTAAGATAAATTCGTTATTACCACCAAGACAAGAAGGGCAGAAGCATAGTAAGATAAATTGGTTATTACCAACAAGACAAGAATGAGAGGAACATAGTAAGATAAATTGGTTATTACCACCAAGACAAGAAGGGCAGAAGCATAGTAAGAAAAATTGGTTATTACCACCAAGACAAGAATGGGAGGAACATCGTAAGACAAATTGGTTATTACCACCAAGACAAGAAGGGCAGAAGCATAGTAAGATAAATTGGTTATTACCACCAAGACAAGAATGGGAGGAACATAGTAAGATAGATTGGTTATTACCACCAAGACAAGACGCGGAGTCACATAGTAAGATAAATTGGTTATTTCCACCAAGCCAAGAAGGGCAGGAGCATAGTAAGATAAATTGGTTATTACCAACAAGACAAGAATGGGAGGAACATAGAAAGATAAATTGGTTATTACCACCAAGACAAGAATGGGAGGAACATCGTAAGATAAATTGGTTATTACCACCAAGACAAGAAGGGCAGAAACATAGTAAGATAAATTGGTTATTACCACCAAGACAAGAATGGGAGGAACATTGTAAGATAAATTGGTTATTACCGCCAGGACGAGAAGGGGGGGGGGGGGGGGGGGGCATAGTGAGATAAATTGGTTATTGGGCAGGAACATAGTAAGATAAATTGGTTATTACCACCAAGACTAGAATGGGAGTAAAATAGTAAGATAAATTGGTTATTACCACCAAGACAAGAATGGGAGGAACATAGTAAGATAAATTGGTTATTACCACCTGGACAAGAAGTGTGGGGGTGGGGGGGCATAGTAAGATAATTTGGTTATTACCACCAAGACAAGACGAAGAGGAATATGGTAAGATAAATTGGTTATTACCACCATAGTAAGATAAATTGGTTATTACCACCATAGTAAGATAAATTGGTTATTACCACCAAGTGGGATTAAGTCAAGAATGGGAAGAACATAGTAAGATAAATTAATTATTACCACCAAGTCAAGACGAGGAGGCACATAGTAAGATAAATTGGATATTACCACCAAGACAAGACGAGGAGGCACATAGTAAGATAAATTGGTTATTACCACAGTGTAAGATAAATTGGTTATTACCACATAGTGAGATAAAGTGGTTATTACCACCAAGTCAAAAATGGGAGGAACATAGTAAGATAAATTGGTTATTACCACCAAGACTAGACGATGAGGCACATAGTAAGATAAATTGGTTATTACCACCAAGAAAAGAAGGGCAGGAGCATTGTAAGATAAATTGATTATTACCACCAAGACAAGAATGGGAGGAACATAGTAAGATAAATTGGTTATTACCACCAAGACAAGAATGGGAGGAACATAGTGAGATAAATTGGTTATTACCACCAAGACAAGAATGGGAGGAACATCATAAGATAAAATGGTTATTACCACCAAGACAAGAAGGGCAGAAGCATAGTAATATGAATTGGTTATTACCACCAAGACAAGAATGGGAGGAACATAGTAAGATAAATTGGTTATTACCACCAAGACAAGAAGGGCAGAAGCATAGTAAGATAAATTGGTTATTACCACCAAGACAAGAATGGGAGGAACATAGTAAGATAAATTGGTTATTACCACCAAGACAAGACGCGGAGGCACAGAGTAAGATAAATTGGTTATTATCACCAAGACAAGAAGGGCAGGAGCATAGTAAGATAAATTGATTATTACCACCAAGACAAGAATGGGAGGAACATAGTAACATAAATTGGTTATTGCCACCAAGAAAAGAATGGGAGGAACATAGTGAGATAAATTGGTTATTACCACCATGACAAGAATGTGAGGAACATCGTAAGATAACTTAGTTATTACCACCAAGACAAGAAGGGCAGAAGCATAGTAAGATAAATTGGTTATTACCAACAAGACAAGAATGGGAGGAACATAGAAAGATAAATTGGTTATTACCACCAAGACAAGAATGGGAGGAACATCGTATGATAAATTGGTTATTGCCACCAAGACAAGAAGGGCAGAAGCATAGTAAGATAAATTGGTTATTACCACCAAGACAAGAATGGGAGGAACATAGTAAGACAAATTGGTTATTACAACCAGGAGAAGAAGGGGGGGGGGGGGCATAGTGAGATAAATTGGTTATTGGGCAGGAACATAGTAAGATAAATTGGTTATTACCACCAAGACTAGAATGGGAGGAAAATAGTAAGTTAAATTGGTTATTACCACCAAGACAAGAATGGGAGGAACATAGTAAGATAAATTGGTTATTACCACCAAGACTAGAATGGGAGGAATATAGTAAGATAAATTGGTTATTACCACCAAGACAAGAATGGGAGGAACATAGTAAGATAAATTGGTTATTACCACCAAGACAAGAAGGGCAGGAACATAGTATGATAAATTGGTTATTACCACCAAGACAAGAAGGGCATGAACATAGTAAGATAAATTGGTTATACCACCAAGACAAGAATGGGAGGAACATAGTAAGATAAATTGGTTATTACCACCAAGACTAGAATGGGAGGAAAATAGTAAGATAAATTGGTTATTTCCACCAAGACAAGAATGGGAGGAACATAGTAAGATAAATTGGTTATTACCACCAAGACTAGAATGGGAGGAAAATAGTAAGATAAATTGGTTATTACCACCAAGACAAGAATGGGAGGAAAACAGTAAGATAAATTGGTTATTACCACCAAGACAAGAATGGGAGGAACATAGTAAGATAAATTGGTTATTACCACCAAGACAAGAATGGGAGGAACATAGTAAGATAAATTGGTTATTACCACCAAGATATGAATGGGAGGAACATAGTAAGATAAATTGGTTATTACCACCAAGACAAGAATGGGAGGAACATAGTAAGATAAATTGGTTATTAACACCAAGACAAGACGCGGAGGCACATAGTAAGATAAATTGGTTATTACCACCAAGACAAGAAGGGCAGGAGCATAGTAAGATAAATTGATTATTACCACCAAGACGAGAATGGGAGGAACATAGTAAGATAAATTGGTTATTACCACCAAGACAAGAATGGGAGGAACATAGTGAGATAAATTGGTTATTACCACCAAGACAAGAATGGGAGGAACATCGTAAGATAAATTGGTTATTACCACCAAGACAAGAATGGGAGGAACATAGTGAGATAAATTGGTTATTACCACCAAGACAAGAATGGGAGGAAAATAGTAAGATAAATTGGTTATTACCACCAAGACAAGAATGGGAGGAACATAGTAAGATAAATTGGTTATTACCACCAAGACTAGAATGGGAGGAATATAGTAAGATAAATTGGTTATTACCACCAAGACAAGAATGGGAGGAACATAGTAAGATAAATTGGTTATTACCACCAAGACAAGAAGGGCAGGAACATAGTAAGATAAATTGGTTATTACCACCAAGACAAGAAGGGCAGGAACATAGTAAGATAAATTGGTTATACCACCAAGACAAGAATGGGAGGAACATAGTAAGATAAATTGGTTATTACCACCTGGACAAGAAGTGTGGGGGGGGGGGGGGGGCGGGGGGCATAGTAAGATAAATTGGTTATTACCACCAAGACAAGACGAGGAGGAATATAGTAAGATAAATTGGTTATTACCACCATAGTAAGATAAATTGGTTATTACCACCATAGTAAGATAAATTGGTTATTACCACCAAGTGGGATTAAGTCAAAAATGGGAAGAACATAGTAAGATATATTAATTATTACCACCAAGTCAAGACGAGGAGGCACATAGTAAGATAAATTGGATATTACCACCAAGACAAGACGAGGAGGCACATAGTAAGATAAATTGGTTATTACCACAGTGTAAGATAAATTGGTTATTACCACATAGTGAGATAAAGTGGTTATTACCACCAAGTCAAGAATGGGAGGAACATAGTAAGATAAATTGGTTATTACCACCAAGACTAGACGAGGAGGCACATATTAAGATAAATTGCTTATACCACCAAGACAATAATGGGAGGAACATAGTAAGATAAATTGGTTATTACCACCAAGACAAGAATGGGAGGAACACAGTAATATAAATTGGTTATTACCACCAAGACAGGAATGGGAGGAACATAGTAAGATAAATTGATTATTACCACCAAGACAAGAATGGGAGGAACATAGTAAGATAAATTGGTTATTACCACCAAGTCAAGGAGGGCAGGAACATAGTAAGATAAATTGGTTATTACCACCAAGACAAGAATGGGAGGAACACAATAAGATAAATTGGTTATTACCACCAAGAATAGAATGGGAGGAACATAGTGAGATAAATTGGTTATTACCACCAAGACTAGAATGGGAGGAACATAGTAAGATAAATTGGTTATTACCACCAAGACAAGAATGGGAGGAACACAGTAAGATAAATTGGTTATTACCATCAAGTCAAGAACGGGAGGAACACAGTAAGATAAATTGGTTATTACCACCAAGACAAGAATGGGAGGAACATAGTAAGATAAATTGGTTATTACCACCAAGACAAGAATGGGAGGAACATAGTAAGATAAATTGGTTATTACCACCAAGACAAGAATGGGAGGAACATAGTAAGATAAATTGGTTATTACCACCAAGATATGAATGGGAGGAACATAGTAAGATAAATTGGTTATTACCACCAAGACAAGAATGGGAGGAACATCGTAAGATCAATTGGTTATTACCACCAAGATTTGAATGGGAGGAACATAGTAAGATAAATTGGTTATTACCACCAAGACAAGAATGGGAGGAACATAGTAAGATAAATTGGTTATTACCACCAAGACAAGACGCGGAGGCACATAGTAAGATTAATTGGTTATTACCACCAAGACAAGAAGGGCAAGAGCATAGTAAGATAAATTGATTATTACCACCAAGACGAGAATGGGAGGAACATAGTAACATAAATTGGTTATTACCACCAAGACAAGAATGGGAGGAACATAGTGAGATAAATTGGTTATTACCACCAAGACAAGAATGGGAGGAACATCGTAAGATAAATTAGTTATTACCACCAAGACAAGAATGGGAGGAACATAGTGAGATAAATCGGTTATTACCACCAAGACAAGAATGGGAGGAACATAGAAAGATAAATTGGTTATTACGACCAAGACAAGAAGGGCAGAAGCAAAGTAAGATAAATTGGTTATTACCACCAAGACAAGAATGGGAGGAACATAGTAAGATAAATCGGTTATTACCACCAAGACAAGAAGGGCAGAAGCATAGTAAGATAAATTGCTTATTACCACCAAGACAAGAATGGGAGGAACTTAGTAAGATAAATTGGTTATTACCACCAAGACAAGAAGGGCAGAAGCATAGTAAGATAAATTGGTTATTACCACCAAGACAAGAATGGGAGGAACATCGTAAGACAAATTGGTTATTACCACCAAGACAAGAAGGGCAGAAGCATAGTAAGATAAATTGGTTATTACCACCAAGACAAGAATGGGAGGAACATCGTAAGACAAATTGGTTATTACCACCAAGACAAGAAGGGCAGAAGCATAGTAAGATAAATTGGTTATTACCACCAAGACAAGAATGGGAGGAACATAGTAAGATAGATTGGTTATTACCACCAAGACAAGACGCGGAGTAACATAGTAAGATCGATTGGTTATTACCACCAAGCCAAGAAGGGCAGGAGCATAGTAAGATAAATTGATTATTACCACCAAGACGAGAATGGGAGGAACATAGTAACATAAATTGGTTATTACCACCAAGACACGAATGGGAGGAACATAGTGAGATAAATTGGTTATTACCACCAAGACAAGAATGGGAGGAACATCGTAAGATAAATTAGTTATTACCACCAAGACAAGAAGGGCAGAAGCATAGTAAGATAAATTGGTTATTACCAACAAGACAAGAATGGGAGGAACATAGAAAGATAAATTGGTTATTACCACCAAGACAAGAATGGGAGGAACATCGTAACATAAATTGGTTATTACCACCAAGACAAGAAGGGCAGAAGCATAGTAAGATAAATTGGTTATTACCACCAAGACAAGAATGGGAGGAACATAGTAAGATAAATTGGTTATTACCGCCAGGACAAGAAGGGGGGGGGGGCATAGTAAGATAATTTGGTTATTATCACCAAGACAAGACGAGGAGGAATATAGTAAGATAAATTGTTTTTTACCACCATAGTAAGATAAATTGGTTATTACCACCAAGACAAGAATGGGAGGAACATAGTAAGATAAATTGGTTATTACCACCAGGACTAGAGGGGGGGGGGGGGCATAGTGAGATAAATTGGTTATTGGGCAGAAACATAGTAAGATAAATTGGTTATTACCACCAAGACTAGAATGGGAGGAAAATAGTAAGATAAATTCGTTATTACCACCAAGGCAAGAATGGGAGGAACATAGTAAGATAAATTGGTTATTACCACCAAGACAAGAATGGGAGGAACATAGTGAGATAAATTGGTTATTACCACCAAGACAAGAATGGGAGGAACATAGTAAGATAAATTGGTTATTACCACCAAGACAAGAAGGGCAGAAGCATAGTAAGATAAATTGGTTATTACCACCAAGACAAGAATGGGAGGAACATAGTAAGATAAATTGGTTATTACCACCAAGACAAGAAGGGCAGAAGCATAGTAAGATAAATTGGTTATTACCACCAAGACAAGAATGGGAGGAACATAGTAAGATAAATTGGTTATGACCACCAAGACAAGAAGGGCAGAAGAATAGAAAGATAAATTGGTTATTACCACCCAGACAAGAATGGGAGGAACATAGTAACATAAATTGGTTATTACCACCAAGACAAGAATGGGAGGAACATAGTGAGATCAATTGGTTATTACCACCAAGACAAGAATGGGAGGAACATCGTAAAATAAATTGGTTATTACCACCAGGACAAAAAGGGCAGAAGCATAGAAAGATAAATTGGTTATTACCACCAAGACAAGAATGGGAGGAACATAGTAAAATAAATTGGTTATTACCACCAGGACAAGAAGGGGGGGGGGGGGGGATAGTGAGATAAATTGGTTATTGGGCAGGAACATAGTAAGATAAATTGGTTATTACCTCCAAGACTAGAATGGGAGGAAAATAGTAAGATAAATTGGTTATACCACCAAGACAAGAATGGGAGGAACATAGTAAGATAAATTGGTTATTACCGCCAAGACAAGAATGGGAGGAACACAGTAAGATAAATTGGTTATTACCACCAAGACAAGAATGGGAGGAACATAGTAAGATAAATTGGTTATTGCCACCTGGACAAGAAGTGTGGGGGGGGGGGGGGCATAGTAAGATAAATTGGTTATTACCACCAAGACAAGACGAGGAGGAATATAGTAAGATAAATTGGTTATTACCACCATAGTAAGATAAATTGGTTATTACCACCATAGTAAGATAAATTGGTTATTACCACCAAGTGGGATTATGTCAAGCACGGGAAGAACATAGTAAGATAAATTAATTATTACCACCAAGTCAAGACGAGGAGGCACATAGTAAGATAAATTGGATATTACCACCAAGACAAGACGAGGAGGCACATAGTAAGATAAATTGGGTATTACCACCAAGACAAGAAGGGCAGGAACATAGTAAGATAAATTGGTTATACCACCAAGACAAGAATGGGAGAAACATCGTAAGATAAATTGGTTATTACCACCAAGACAAGAATGGGAGGAACACAGTAAGATAAATTGGTTATTACCACCAAGACAGGAATGGGAGGAACATAGTAAGATAAATTGGTTATTACCACCTGGACAAGAAGTGTGTGTGGGTGGGGGGGGGGGGGGGGGCATAGTAAGATAAATTGGTTATTACCACCAAGACAAGACGAGGAGGAATATAGTAAGATAAATTGGTTAATACCACCATAGTAAGATAAATTGGTTATTACCACCAAGTATTGGTTATTACCACCAAGTGGGATTAAGTCAAGAATGGGACGAACATAGTAAGATAAATTAATTATTACCACCAAGTCAAGACGAGGAGGCACATAGTAAGATAAATTGGATATTACCACCAAGACAAGACGAGGAGGCACATAGTAAGATAAATTGGTTATTACCACAGTGTAAGATAAATTGGTTATTACCACATAGTGAGATAAAGTGGTTATTACCACCAAGTCAAGAATGGGAGGAACATAGTAAGATAAATTGGTTATTACCACCAAGACTAGACGAGGAGGCACATAGTAAGATAAATTGGTTATTACCACCAAGACAAGAATGGGAGGAACATAGTAAGATAAATTGGTTATTACCACCAAGACAAGAATGGGAGGAACATAGTGAGATAAATTAGTTATTACCTCCAAGACAAGAATGGGAGGAACATAGTAAGATAAATTGGTTATTACCACCAAGACAAGAATGGGAGGAACATAGTAAGATAAATTGGTTATTACCACCAAGGCAAGAATGGGAGGAACATAGTAAGATAAATTGGTTATTACCACCAAGACAAGAATGGGAGGAACATAGTGAGATAAATTGGTTATTACCACCAAGACAAGAATGGGAGGAACATAGTAAGATAAATTGGTTATTACCACCAAGACAAGAAGGGCAGAAGCATAGTAAGATAAATTGGTTATTACCACCAAGACAAGAATGGGAGGAACATAGTAAGATAAATTGGTTATTACCACCAAGACAAGAAGGGCAGAAGCATAGTAAGATAAATTGGTTATTACCACCAAGACAAGAATGGGAGGAACATAGTAAGATAAATTGGTTATGACCACCAAGACAAGAAGGGCAGAAGAATAGAAAGATAAATTGGTTATTACCACCCAGACAAGAATGGGAGGAACATAGTAACATAAATTGGTTATTACCACCAAGACAAGAATGGGAGGAACATAATGAGATAAATTGGTTATTACCACCAAGACAAGAATGGGAGGAACATCGTAAGATAAATTGGTTATTAGCACCAAGACAAGAAGGGCAGAAGCATAGTAAGATAAATTGGTTATTACCACCAAGACAAGAATGGGAGGAACATAGTAAGATAAATTGGTTATTCCCACCAAGACAAGAATGGGAGGAACATCGTAAAATAAATTGGTTATTACCACCAGGACAAAAAGGGCAGAAGCATAGAAAGATAAATTGGTTATTACCACCAAGACAAGAATGGGAGGAACATAGTAAAATAAATTGGTTATTACCACCAGGACAAGAAGGGGGGGGGGGGGGGGGGATAGTGAGATAAATTGGTTATTGGGCAGGAACATAGTAAGATAAATTGGTTATTACCTCCAAGACTAGAATGGGAGGAAAATAGTAAGATAAATTGGTTATACCACCAAGACAAGAATGGGAGGAACATAGTAAGATAAATTGGTTATTACCACCAAGACAAGAATGGGAGGAACATAGTAAGATAAATTGGTTATTACCACCTGGACAAGAAGTGTGGGGGGTGGGGACATAGTAAGATAAATTGGTTATTACCACCAAGACAAGACGAGGAGGAATATAGTAAGATAAATTGGTTATTACCACCATAGTAAGATAAATTGGTTATTACCACCATAGTAAGATAAATTGGTTATTACCACCAAGTGGGATTAAGTCAAGCACGGGAAGAACATAGTAAGATAAATTAATTATTACCACCAAGTCAAGACGAGGAGGCACATAGTAAGATAAATTGGATATTACCACCAAGACAAGACGAGGAGGCACATAGTAAGATAAATTGGTTATTACCACCAAGACAAGAAGGGCAGGAACATAGTAAGATAAATTGGTTATACCACCAAGACAAGAATGGGAGAAACATCGTAAGATAAATTGGTTATTACCACCAAGACAAGAATGGGAGGAACACAGTAAGATAAATTGGTTATTACCACCAAGACAGGAATGGGAGGAACATAGTAAGATAAATTGGTTATTACCACCTGGACAAGAAGTGTGTGTGTGGGGGGGGGGGGGGCATAGTAAGATAAATTGGTTATTACCACCAAGACAAGACGAGGAGGAATATAGTAAGATAAATTGGTTATTACCACCATAGTAAGATAAATTGGTTATTACCACCAAGTATTGGTTATTACCACCAAGTGGGATTAAGTCAAGAATGGGACGAACATAGTAAGATAAATTAATTATTACCACCAAGTCAAGACGAGGAGGCACATAGTAAGATAAATTGGATATTACCACCAAGACAAGACGAGGAGGCACATAGTAAGATAAATTGGTTATTACCACAGTGTAAGATAAATTGGTTATTACCACATAGTGAGATAAAGTGGTTATTACCACCAAGTCAAGAATGGGAGGAACATAGTAAGATAAATTGGTTATTACCACCAAGACTAGACGAGGAGGCACATAGTAAGATAAATTGGTTATTACCACCAAGACAAGAAGGGCAGGAGCATTGTAAGATAAATTGATTATTACCACCAAGACAAGAATGGGAGGAACATAGTAAGATAAATTGGTTATTACCACCAAGACGAGAATGGGAGGAACATATTGAGATAAATTGGTTATTACCACCAAGACAAGAATGGGAGGAACATCGTAAGATAAATTGGTTATTACCACCAAGACAGGAAGGGCAGAAGCATAGTAAGATAAATTGGTTATTACCACCAAGACAAGAATGGGAGGAACATAGTAAGATAAATTGGTTATTACCACCAAGACAAGAAGGGCAGAAGCATAGTAAGATAAATTGGTTATTACCACCAAGACAAGAATGGGAGGAACATCGTAAGACAAATTGGTTATTACCACCAAGACAAGAAGGGCAGAAGCATAGTAAGATAAATTGGTTATTACCACCAAGACAAGAATGGAAGGAACATAGTAAGATAGATTGGTTATTACCAGCAAGACAAGACGCGGAGTCACATAGTAAGATAAATTGGTTATTACCACCAAGCCAAGAAGGGCAGGAGCATAGTAAGATAAATTGGTTATTACCAACAAGACAAGAATGGGAGGAACATAGAAAGATAAATTGGTTATTACCACCAAGACAAGAATGGGAGGAACATCGTAAGATAAATTGGTTATTACCACCAAGACAAGAAGGGCAGAAGCATAGTAAGATAAATTGGTTATTACCACCAAGATAAGAATGGGAGGAACATAGTAAGATAAATTGGTTATTACCGCCAGGACAAGAAGGGGGGGGGGGGGGTGCATAGTGAGATAAATTGGTTATTGGGCAGGAACATAGTAAGATAAATTGGTTATTACCACCAAGACTAGAATGGGAGGAAAATAGTAAGATAAATTGGTTATTACCACCAAGACAAGAATGGGAGGAACATAGTAAGATAAATTGGTTATTACCACCTGGACAACAAGTGTGGGGGGGGGGGGGGGGGGGGGGGCATAGTAAGATAATTTGGTTATTACCACCAAGACAAGACGAGGAGGAATATAGTAAGATAAATTGGTTATTACCACCATAGTAAGATAAATTGGTTATTACCACCATAGTAAGATAAATTGGTTATTACCACCAAGTGGGATTAAGTCAAGAATGGGAAGAACATTGTAAGATAAATTAATTATTACCACCAAGTCAAGACGAGGAGGCACATAGTAAGATAAATTGGATATTACCACCAAGACAAGACGAGGAGGCACATAGTAAGATAAATTGGTTATTACCACAGTGTAAGATAAATTGGTTATTACCACATAGTGAGATAAAGTGGTTATTACCACCAAGTCAAGAATGGGAGGAACATAGTAAGATAAATTGGTTATTACCACCAAGACAAGAATGGGAGGAACATAGTAAGATTAATTGGTTATTACCACCTGGACAAGAAGTGTGGGGGGGGGGGGGGGGGACATAGTAAGATAAATTGGTTATTACCACCAAGACAAGACGAGGAGGAATATAGTAAGATAAATTGGTTATAACCACCATAGTAAGATAAATTGGTTATTACCACCATAGTAAGATAAATTGGTTATTACCACCAAGTGGGATTAAGTCAAGAACGGGAAGAACTTAGTAAGATAAATTAATTATTACCACCAAGTCAAGACGAGGAGACACATAGTAAGATAAATTGGATATTACCACCAAGACAAGACGCGGAGTCACATAGTAAGATAAATTGGTTATTACCACCAAGCCAAGAAGGGCAGGAGCATAGTAAGATAAATTGATTATTACCACCAAGACGAGAATGGGAGGAACATAGTAACATAAATTGGTTATAACCACCAAGACAAGAATGGGAGGAACATAGTGAGATAAATTGGTTATTACCACCAAGACAAGAATGGGAGGACATCGTAAGATAAATTAGTTATTACCACCAAGACAAGAAGGGCAGAAGCATAGTAAGATAAATTGGTTATTACCAACAAGACAAGAATGGGAGGAACATAGAAAGATAAATTGGTTATTACCACCAAGACAAGAATGGGAGGAACATCGTAAGATAAATTGGTTATTACCACCAAGACAAGAAGGGCAGAAGCATAGTAAGATAAATTGGTTATTACCACCAAGACAAGAATGGGAGGAACATAGTAAGATAAATTGGTTATTACCACAGGGACAAGAAGGGGGGGGGGGGGGGGCATAGTGAGATAAATTGGTTATTGGGCAGGAACATAGTAAGATAAATTGGTTATTACCACCAAGACTAGAATGGGAGGAAAATAGTAAGATAAATTGGTTATTACCACCAAGACAAGAATGGGAGGAAAATAGAAAGATAAATTGGTTATTACCACCTGGACAAGAAGTGTGGGGGGGGGGAGGGGGATAGTAAGATAATTTGGTTATTACCACCAAGACAAGACGAGGAGGAATATAGTAAGATAAATTGGTTATTACCACCATAGTAAGATAAATTGGTTATTACCACCATAGTAAGATAAATTGGTTATTACCACCAAGTGGGATTAAGTCAAGAATGGGAAGAACATAGTAAGATAAATTAATTATTACCACCAAGTCAAGACGAGGAGGCACATAGTAAGATAAATTGGATATTACCACCAAGACAAGACGAGGAGGCACATAGTAAGATAAATTGGTTATTACCACAGTGTAAGATAAATTGGTTATTACCACATAGTGAGATAAAGTGGTTATTACCACCAAGTCAAGAATGGGAGGAACATAGTAAGATAAATTGGTTATTACCACCAAGAATAGACGATGAGGCACATAGTAAGATAAATTGGTTATTACCACCAAGAAAAGAAGGGCAGGAGCATTGTAAGATAAATTGATTATTACCACCAAGACAAGAATTGGAGGAACATAGTAAGATAAATTGGTTATTACCACCAAGACAAGAATGGGAGGAACATAGTGAGATAAATTGGTTATTACCACCAAGACAAGAATGGGAGGAACATCATAAGATAAAATGGTTATTACCACCAAGACAAGAAGGGCAGAAGCATAGTAATATGAATTGGTTATTACCACCAAGACAAGAATGGGAGGAACATAGTAAGATAAATTGGTTATTACCACCAAGACAAGAAGGGCAGAAGCATAGTAAGATAAATTGGTTATTACCACCAAGACAAGAATGGGAGGAACATAGTAAGATAAATTGGTTATTACCACCAAGACAAGAAGGGCAGAAGCATAGTAAGATAAATTGGTTATTACCAACAAGACAAGAATGGGAGGAACATAGTAAGATAAATTGGTTATTACCACCAATACAAGAAGGGCAGAAGTATAGTAAGATAAATTGGTTATTACCACCAAGCAAGAATGGGAGGAACATAGTAAGATAAATTGGTTATTACCACCATAGTAAGATAAATTGGTTATTACCACCATAGTAAGATAAATTGGTTATTACCACCAAGTGGGATTAAGTCAAGAACGGGAAGAACTTAGTAAGATAAATTAATTATTACCACCAAGTCAAGACGAGGAGACACATAGTAAGATAAATTGGATATTACCACCAAGACAAGACGCGGAGTCACATAGTAAGATAAATTGGTTATTACCACCAAGCCAAGAAGGGCAGGAGCATAGTAAGATAAATTGATTATTACCACCAAGACGAGAATGGGAGGAACATAGTAACATAAATTGGTTATAACCACCAAGACAAGAATGGGAGGAACATAGTGAGATAAATTGGTTATTACCACCAAGACAAGAAGGGCAGAAGCATAGTAATATGAATTGGTTATTACCACCAAGACAAGAATGGGAGGAACATAGTAAGATAAATTGGTTATTACCACCAAGACAAGAAGGGCAGAAGCATAGTAAGATAAATTGGTTATTACCACCAAGACAAGAATGGGAGGAACATAGTAAGATAAATTGGTTATTACCACCAAGACAAGAAGGGCAGAAGCATAGTAAGATAAATTGGTTATTACCAACAAGACAAGAATGGGAGGAACATAGTAAGATAAATTGGTTATTACCACCAATACAAGAAGGGCAGAAGTATAGTAAGATAAATTGGTTATTACCACCAAGCAAGAATGGGAGGAACATAGTAAGATAAATTGGTTATTACCACCAAGACAAGACGCGGAGGCACATAGTAAGATAAACTGGTTATTATCACCAAGACAAGAAGGGCAGGAGCATAGTAAGATAAATTTATTATTACCACCAAGACAAGAATGGGAGGAACATAGTAACATAAATTGGTTATTACCACCAAGACAAGAATGGGAGGAACATAGTGAGATAAATTGGTTATTACCACCAAGACAAGATTGGGAGGAACATCGTAAGATAAATTAGTTATTACCACCAAGACAAGAAGGGCAGAAGCATAGTAAGATAAATTGGTTATTACCTACAAGACAAGAATGGGAGGAACATAGAAAGATAAATTGGTTATTACCACCAAGACAAGAATGGGAGGAACATCGTAAGATAAATTGGTTATTACCACCAAGACAAGAAGGGCAGAAGCATAGTAAGATAAATTGGTTATTACCACCAAGACAAGAATGGGAGGAACATAGTAAGATAAATTGGTTATTACCACCAGGACAAGAAGGGGGGGGGGGGGGGGGTGGGGGCATAGTGAGATAAATTGGTTATTGGGCAGGAACATAGTAAGATAAATTGGTTATTACCACCAAGACTAGAATGGGAGGAAAATAGTAAGATAAATTCGTTATTACCACCAAGACAAGAATGGGAGGAACATAGTAAGATAAATTGGTTATTACCGCCAGGACAAGAAGGGGGGGGGGGGGGGAGGCATAGTGAGATAAATTGGTTATTGGGCAGGAACATAGTAAGATAAATTGGTTATTACCACCAAGACTAGAATGGGAGGAAAATAGTAAGATAAATTGGTTATTACCACCAAGACAAGAATGGGAGGAACATAGTAAGATAAATTGGTTATTACCACCAAGACAAGAATGGGAGGAACATAGTGAGATAAATTGGTTATTACCACCAAGACAAGAAGGGGAGGAACATAGTAAGATAAATTGGTTATTACCACCAAGACAAGAATGGGAGGAACATAGTAAGATAAATTGGTTATTACCACCAAGGCAGGAAAGGAAGGAACATAGTAAGATAAATTGGTTATTACCGCCAAGCCAAGAATGGGAGGAACATAGTGAGATAAATTGGTTATTACCACCAAGACAAGAATGGGAGGAACATCGTAAGATAAATTGGTTATTACCACCAAGACAAGAAGGGCAGAAGCATAGTAAGATAAATTGGTTATTACCACGAAGACAAGAATGGGAGGAACATAGTAAGATAAATTGGTTATTACCACCATGACAAGAAGGGCAGAAGCATAGTAAGATAAATTGGTTATTACCACCAAGACAAGAATGGGAGGAACATAGTAAGATAAATTGGTTATTACCACCAAGACAAGAAGGGCAGAAGCATAGTAAGATAAATTGGTTATTACCACCAAGACAAGAATGGGAGGAACATAGTAAGATAAATTGGTTATGACCACCAAGACAAGAAGGGCAGAAGAATAGAAAGATAAATTGGTTATTACCACCAAGACAAGAATGGGAGGAACATAGTAACATAAATTGGTTATTACCACCAAGACAAGAATGGGAGGAACATAGTGAGATAAATTGGTTATTACCACCAAGACAAGAATGGGAGGAACATCGTAAGATAAATTGGTTATTACCACCAAGACAAGAAGGGCAGAAGCATAGTAAGATAAATTGGTTATTACCACCAAGACAAGAATGGGAGGAACATAGTAAGATAAATTGGTTATTCCCACCAAGACAAGAATGGGAGGAACATCGTAAGATCAATTGGTTATTACCACCAGGACAAAAAGGGCAGAAGCATAGAAAGATAAATTGGTTATTACCACCAAGACAAGAATGGGAGGAACATAGTAAAATAAATTGGTTATTACCACCAGGACAAGAAGGGGGGGGGGGGGGGATAGTGAGATAAATTGGTTATTGGGCTGGAACATAGTAAGATAAATTGGTTATTACCTTCAAGACTAGAATGGGAGGAAAATAGTAAGATAAATTGGTTATACCACCAAGACAAGAATGGGAGGAACATAGTAAGATAAATTGTTTATTACCACCAAGACAAGAATGGGAGGAACACAGAAGACAAGAATGGGAGGAACAGAGTAAGATAAATTGGTTATTACCACCTGGACAAGAAGTGTGTGGGGGGGGGGGGGGACATGGTAAGATAAATTGGTTATTACCACCAAGACAAGACGAGGAGGAATATAGTAAGATAAATTGGTTATTACCACCATAGTAAGATAAATTGGTTATTACCACCATAGTAAGATAAATTGGTTATTACCACCAAGTGGGATTAAGTCAAGAACGGGAAGAACATAGTAAGATAAATTAATTATTACCACCAAGTCAAGACGAAGAGGCACATAGTAAGATAAATTGGATATTACCACCAAGACAAGACGAGGAGGCACATAGTAAGATAAATTGGTTATTACCACCAAGACAAGAAGGGCAGGAACATAGTAAGATAAATTGGTTATACCACCAAGACAAGAATGGGAGGAACATCGTAAGATAAATTGGTTATTACCACCAAGACAAGAATGGGAGGACACAGTAAGATAAATTGGTTATTACCACCAAGACAGGAATGGGAGGAACATAGTAAGATAAATTGGTTATTACCACCTGGACAAGAAGTGTGTGTGTGTGGGGGGGGGGGGGGGCATAGTAAGATAAATTGGTTATTACCACCAAGACAAGATGAGGAGGAATATAGTAAGATAAATTGGTTGTTACCACCATAGTAAGATAAATTGGTTATTACCACCAAGTATTGGTTATTACCACCAAGTGGGATTAAGTCAAGAATGGGACGAACATAGTAAGATAAATTAATTATTACCACCAAGTCAAGACGAGGAGGCACATAGTAAGATAAATTGGATATTACCACCAAGACAAGACGAGGAGGCACATAGTAAGATAAATTGGTTATTACCACAGTGTAAGATAAATTGGTTATTACCACATCGTGAGATAAAGTGGTTATTACCACCAAGTCAAGAATGGGAGGAACATAGTAAGATAAATTGGTTATTACCACCAAGACTAGACGAGGAGGCACATAGTAAGATAAATTGGTTATTACCACCAAGACAAGAAGGGCAGGAGCATTGTAAGATAAATTGATTTTTACCACCAAGACAAGAATGGGAGGAACATAGTAAGATAAATTGGTTATTACCACCAAGACGAGAATGGGAGGAACATATTGAGATAAATTGGTTATTACCACCAAGACAAGAATGGGAGGAACATCGTAAGATAAATTGGTTATTACCACCAAGACAAGAAGGGCAGAAGCATAGTAAGATCAATTGGTTATTACCACCAAGACAAGAATGGGAGGAACATAGTAAGATAAATTGGTTATTACCACCAAGACAAGAAGGGCAGAAGCATAGTAAGATAAATTCGTTATTACCACCAAGACAAGAAGGGCAGAAGCATAGTAAGATAAATTGGTTATTACCAACAAGACAAGAATGAGAGGAACATAGTAAGATAAATTGGTTATTACCACCAAGACAAGAAGGGCAGAAGCATAGTAAGAAAAATTGGTTATTACCACCAAGACAAGAATGGGAGGAACATCGTAAGACAAATTGGTTATTACCACCAAGACAAGAAGGGCAGAAGCATAGTAAGATAAATTGGTTATTACCACCAAGACAAGAATGGGAGGAACATAGTAAGATAGATTGGTTATTACCACCAAGACAAGACGCGGAGTCACATAGTAAGATAAATTGGTTATTTCCACCAAGCCAAGAAGGGCAGGAGCATAGTAAGATAAATTGGTTATTACCAACAAGACAAGAATGGGAGGAACATAGAAAGATAAATTGGTTATTACCACCAAGACAAGAATGGGAGGAACATCGTAAGATAAATTGGTTATTACCACCAAGACAAGAAGGGCAGAAACATAGTAAGATAAATTGGTTATTACCACCAAGACAAGAATGGGAGGAACATTGTAAGATAAATTGGTTATTACCGCCAGGACGAGAAGGGGGGGGGGGGGGGGGCATAGTGAGATAAATTGGTTATTGGGCAGGAACATAGTAAGATAAATTGGTTATTACCACCAAGACTAGAATGGGAGTAAAATAGTAAGATAAATTGGTTATTACCACCAAGACAAGAATGGGAGGAACATAGTAAGATAAATTGGTTATTACCACCTGGACAAGAAGTGTGGGGGTGGGGGGGCATAGTAAGATAATTTGGTTATTACCACCAAGACAAGACGAAGAGGAATATGGTAAGATAAATTGGTTATTACCACCATAGTAAGATAAATTGGTTATTACCACCATAGTAAGATAAATTGGTTATTACCACCAAGTGGGATTAAGTCAAGAATGGGAAGAACATAGTAAGATAAATTAATTATTACCACCAAGTCAAGACGAGGAGGCACATAGTAAGATAAATTGGATATTACCACCAAGACAAGACGAGGAGGCACATAGTAAGATAAATTGGTTATTACCACAGTGTAAGATAAATTGGTTATTACCACATAGTGAGATAAAGTGGTTATTACCACCAAGTCAAAAATGGGAGGAACATAGTAAGATAAATTGGTTATTACCACCAAGACTAGACGATGAGGCACATAGTAAGATAAATTGGTTATTACCACCAAGAAAAGAAGGGCAGGAACATTGTAAGATAAATTGATTATTACCACCAAGACAAGAATGGGAGGAACATAGTAAGATAAATTGGTTATTACCACCAAGACAAGAATGGGAGGAACATAGTGAGATAAATTGGTTATTACCACCAAGACAAGAATGGGAGGAACATCATAAGATAAAATGGTTATTACCACCAAGACAAGAAGGGCAGAAGCATAGTAATATGAATTGGTTATTACCACCAAGACAAGAATGGGAGGAACATAGTAAGATAAATTGGTTATTACCACCAAGACAAGAAGGGCAGAAGCATAGTAAGATAAATTGGTTATTACCACCAAGACAAGAATGGGAGGAACATAGTAAGATAAATTGGTTATTACCACCAAGACAAGACGCGGAGGCACAGAGTAAGATAAATTGGTTATTATCACCAAGACAAGAAGGGCAGGAGCATAGTAAGATAAATTGATTATTACCACCAAGACAAGAATGGGAGGAACATAGTAACATAAATTGGTTATTGCCACCAAGAAAAGAATGGGAGGAACATAGTGAGATAAATTGGTTATTACCACCATGACAAGAATGTGAGGAACATCGTAAGATAACTTAGTTATTACCACCAAGACAAGAAGGGCAGAAGCATAGTAAGATAAATTGGTTATTACCAACAAGACAAGAATGGGAGGAACATAGAAAGATAAATTGGTTATTACCACCAAGACAAGAATGGGAGGAACATCGTATGATAAATTGGTTATTGCCACCAAGACAAGAAGGGCAGAAGCATAGTAAGATAAATTGGTTATTACCACCAAGACAAGAATGGGAGGAACATAGTAAGACAAATTGGTTATTACAACCAGGAGAAGAAGGGGGGGGGGGGGGCATAGTGAGATAAATTGGTTATTGGGCAGGAACATAGTAAGATAAATTGGTTATTACCACCAAGACTAGAATGGGAGGAAAATAGTAAGTTAAATTGGTTATTACCACCAAGACAAGAATGGGAGGAACATAGTAAGATAAATTGGTTATTACCACCAAGACTAGAATGGGAGGAATATAGTAAGATAAATTGGTTATTACCACCAAGACAAGAATGGGAGGAACATAGTAAGATAAATTGGTTATTACCACCAAGACAAGAAGGGCAGGAACATAGTATGATAAATTGGTTATTACCACCAAGACAAGAAGGGCATGAACATAGTAAGATAAATTGGTTATACCACCAAGACAAGAATGGGAGGAACATAGTAAGATAAATTGGTTATTACCACCAAGACTAGAATGGGAGGAAAATAGTAAGATAAATTGGTTATTTCCACCAAGACAAGAATGGCAGGAACATAGTAAGATAAATTGGTTATTACCACCAAGACTAGAATGGGAGGAAAATAGTAAGATAAATTGGTTATTACCACCAAGACAAGAATGGGAGGAAAACAGTAAGATAAATTGGTTATTACCACCAAGACAAGAATGGGAGGAACATAGTAAGATAAATTGGTTATTACCACCAAGACAAGAATGGGAGGAACATAGTAAGATAAATTGGTTATTACCACCAAGATATGAATGGGAGGAACATAGTAAGATAAATTGGTTATTACCACCAAGACAAGAATGGGAGGAACATAGTAAGATAAATTGGTTATTAACACCAAGACAAGACGCGGAGGCACATAGTAAGATAAATTGGTTATTACCACCAAGACAAGAAGGGCAGGAGCATAGTAAGATAAATTGATTATTACCACCAAGACGAGAATGGGAGGAACATAGTAAGATAAATTGGTTATTACCACCAAGACAAGAATGGGAGGAACATAGTGAGATAAATTGGTTATTACCACCAAGACAAGAATGGGAGGAACATCGTAAGATAAATTGGTTATTACCACCAAGACAAGAATGGGAGGAACATAGTGAGATAAATTGGTTATTACCACCAAGACAAGAATGGGAGGAAAATAGTAAGATAAATTGGTTATTACCACCAAGACAAGAATGGGAGGAACATAGTAAGATAAATTGGTTATTACCACCAAGACTAGAATGGGAGGAATATAGTAAGATAAATTGGTTATTACCACCAAGACAAGAATGGGAGGAACATAGTAAGATAAATTGGTTATTACCACCAAGACAAGAAGGGCAGGAACATAGTAAGATAAATTGGTTATTACCACCAAGACAAGAAGGGCAGGAACATAGTAAGATAAATTGGTTATACCACCAAGACAAGAATGGGAGGAACATAGTAAGATAAATTGGTTATTACCACCTGGACAAGAAGTGTGGGGGGGGGGGGGGGGCGGGGGGCATAGTAAGATAAATTGGTTATTACCACCAAGACAAGACGAGGAGGAATATAGTAAGATAAATTGGTTATTACCACCATAGTAAGATAAATTGGTTATTACCACCATAGTAAGATAAATTGGTTATTACCACCAAGTGGGATTAAGTCAAAAATGGGAAGAACATAGTAAGATATATTAATTATTACCACCAAGTCAAGACGAGGAGGCACATAGTAAGATAAATTGGATATTACCACCAAGACAAGACGAGGAGGCACATAGTAAGATAAATTGGTTATTACCACAGTGTAAGATAAATTGGTTATTACCACATAGTGAGATAAAGTGGTTATTACCACCAAGTCAAGAATGGGAGGAACATAGTAAGATAAATTGGTTATTACCACCAAGACTAGACGAGGAGGCACATATTAAGATAAATTGCTTATACCACCAAGACAATAATGGGAGGAACATAGTAAGATAAATTGGTTATTACCACCAAGACAAGAATGGGAGGAACACAGTAATATAAATTGGTTATTACCACCAAGACAGGAATGGGAGGAACATAGTAAGATAAATTGATTATTACCACCAAGACAAGAATGGGAGGAACATAGTAAGATAAATTGGTTATTACCCCCAAGTCAAGAATGGGAGGAACATAGTAAGATAAATTGGTTATTACCACCAAGTCAAGGAGGGCAGGAACATAGTAAGATAAATTGGTTATTACCACCAAGACAAGAATGGGAGGAACACAATAAGATAAATTGGTTATTACCACCAAGAATAGAATGGGAGGAACATAGTGAGATAAATTGGTTATTACCACCAAGACTAGAATGGGAGGAACATAGTAAGATAAATTGGTTATTACCACCAAGACAAGAATGGGAGGAACACAGTAAGATAAATTGGTTATTACCATCAAGTCAAGAACGGGAGGAACACAGTAAGATAAATTGGTTATTACCACCAAGACAAGAATGGGAGGAACATAGTAAGATAAATTGGTTATTACCACCAAGACAAGAATGGGAGGAACATAGTAAGATAAATTGGTTATTACCACCAAGACAAGAATGGGAGGAACATAGTAAGATAAATTGGTTATTACCACCAAGATATGAATGGGAGGAACATAGTAAGATAAATTGGTTATTACCACCAAGACAAGAATGGGAGGAACATCGTAAGATCAATTGGTTATTACCACCAAGATTTGAATGGGAGGAACATAGTAAGATAAATTGGTTATTACCACCAAGACAAGAATGGGAGGAACATAGTAAGATAAATTGGTTATTACCACCAAGACAAGACGCGGAGGCACATAGTAAGATTAATTGGTTATTACCACCAAGACAAGAAGGGCAAGAGCATAGTAAGATAAATTGATTATTACCACCAAGACGAGAATGGGAGGAACATAGTAACATAAATTGGTTATTACCACCAAGACAAGAATGGGAGGAACATAGTGAGATAAATTGGTTATTACCACCAAGACAAGAATGGGAGGAACATCGTAAGATAAATTAGTTATTACCACCAAGACAAGAATGGGAGGAACATAGTGAGATAAATCGGTTATTACCACCAAGACAAGAATGGGAGGAACATAGAAAGATAAATTGGTTATTACGACCAAGACAAGAAGGGCAGAAGCAAAGTAAGATAAATTGGTTATTACCACCAAGACAAGAATGGGAGGAACATAGTAAGATAAATCGGTTATTACCACCAAGACAAGAAGGGCAGAAGCATAGTAAGATAAATTGCTTATTACCACCAAGACAAGAATGGGAGGAACTTAGTAAGATAAATTGGTTATTACCACCAAGACAAGAAGGGCAGAAGCATAGTAAGATAAATTGGTTATTACCACCAAGACAAGAATGGGAGGAACATCGTAAGACAAATTGGTTATTACCACCAAGACAAGAAGGGCAGAAGCATAGTAAGATAAATTGGTTATTACCACCAAGACAAGAATGGGAGGAACATCGTAAGACAAATTGGTTATTACCACCAAGACAAGAAGGGCAGAAGCATAGTAAGATAAATTGGTTATTACCACCAAGACAAGAATGGGAGGAACATAGTAAGATAGATTGGTTATTACCACCAAGACAAGACGCGGAGTAACATAGTAAGATCGATTGGTTATTACCACCAAGCCAAGAAGGGCAGGAGCATAGTAAGATAAATTGATTATTACCACCAAGACGAGAATGGGAGGAACATAGTAACATAAATTGGTTATTACCACCAAGACACGAATGGGAGGAACATAGTGAGATAAATTGGTTATTACCACCAAGACAAGAATGGGAGGAACATCGTAAGATAAATTAGTTATTACCACCAAGACAAGAAGGGCAGAAGCATAGTAAGATAAATTGGTTATTACCAACAAGACAAGAATGGGAGGAACATAGAAAGATAAATTGGTTATTACCACCAAGACAAGAATGGGAGGAACATCGTAACATAAATTGGTTATTACCACCAAGACAAGAAGGGCAGAAGCATAGTAAGATAAATTGGTTATTACCACCAAGACAAGAATGGGAGGAACATAGTAAGATAAATTGGTTATTACCGCCAGGACAAGAAGGGGGGGGGCATAGTAAGATAATTTGGTTATTACCACCAAGACAAGACGAGGAGGAATATAGTAAGATAAATTGTTTTTTACCACCATAGTAAGATAAATTGGTTATTACCACCAAGACAAGAATGGGAGGAACATAGTAAGATAAATTGGTTATTACCACCAGGACTAGAGGGGGGGGGGGGCATAGTGAGATAAATTGGTTATTGGGCAGAAACATAGTAAGATAAATTGGTTATTACCACCAAGACTAGAATGGGAGGAAAATAGTAAGATAAATTCGTTATTACCAACAAGACAAGAATGGGAGGAACCTAGTAAGATAAATTGGTTATTACCGCCAGGACAAGAAGGGGGGGGGGGGGGCATAGTGAGATAAATTGGTTATTGGGCAGGAACATAGTAAGATTAATTGGTTATTACCACCAAGACTATAATGGGAGGAAAATAGTAAGATAAATTGGTTATTACCACCAAGACAAGAATGGGAGGAACATAGTAAGATAAATTGGTTATTACCACCTGGACAAGAAGTGTGGGGGGAGGGGGGGGGGGGCATAGTAAGATAATTTGGTTATTACCACCAAGACAAGACGAGGAGGAATATAGTAAGATAAATTGGTTATTACCACCATAGTAAGATAAATTGGTTATTACCACCATAGTAAGATAAATTGGTTATTACCACCAAGTGGGATTAAGTCAAGAATGGGAAGAACATAGTAAGATAAATTAATTATTACCACCAAGTCAAGAGGAGGAGGCACATAGTAAGATAAATTGGATATTACCACCAAGACAAGACGAGGAGGCACATAGTAAGATAAATTGGTTATTACCACAGTGTAAGAAAAATTGGTTATTACCACATAGTGAGATAAAGTGGTTATTACCACCAAGTCAAGAATGGGAGGAACATAGTAAGGTAAATTGGTTATTACCACCAAGACTAGACGATGAGGCACATAGTAAGATAAATTGGTTATTACCACCAAGAAAAGAAGGGCAGGAGCATTGTAAGATCAATTGATTATTACCACCAAGACAAGAATGGGAGGAACAATGTAAGATAAATTGGTTATTACCACCAAGACAAGAATGGGAGGAACATAGTGAGATAAATTGGTTATTACCACCAAGACAAGAATGGGAGGAACATCATAAGATAAAATGGTTATTACCACCAAGACAAGAAGGGCAGAAGCATAGTAATATGAATTGGTTATTACCACCAAGACAAGAATGGGTGGAACATAGTAAGATAAATTGGTTATTACCACCAAGACAAGAAGGGCAGAAGCATAGTAAGATACATTGGTTATTACCACCAAGACAAGAATGGGAGGAACATAGTAAGATAAATTGGTTATTACCACCAAGACAAGAAGGGCAGAAGCATAGTAAGATAAATTGGTTATTACCAACAAGACAAGAATGGGAGGAACATAGTAAGATAAATTGGTTACTACCACCAAGACAAGAAGGGCAGAAGCATAGTAAGATAAATTGGTTATTACCACCAAGACAAGAATGGGAGGAACATAGTAAGATAAATTGGTTATTACCACCAAGACAAGACGCGGAGGCACATAGTAAGATAAATTGATTATTACCACCAAGACAAGAAGGGCAGAAGCATAGTAAGATAAATTGGTTATTACCAACAAGACAAGAATGGGAGGAATATAGAAAGATAAATTGGTTATTACCACCAAGACAAGAATGGGAGGAACATAGTAAGATAAATTGGTTATTACCACCAAGACAAGACGCGGAGGCACATAGAAAGATAAATTGGTTATTACCACCAAGACAAGAATGGGAGGAACATAGTAAGATAAATTGGTTATTATCACCAGGACAAGAAGGGGGGGGGGGGGGCATAGTGAGATAAATTGGTTATTGGGCAGGAACATAGTAAGATAAATTGGTTATTACCACCAAGACAAGAATGGGAGGAACATAGTGTGATAAATTGGTTATTACCACCAAGACAAGAATGGGAGGAACATCGTAAGATAAATTGGTTATTACCACCAAGACAAGAAGGACAGGAGCATAGTAAGATAAATTGATTATTACCACCAAGACGAGAATGGGAGGAACATAGTAACATAAATTGGTTATTACCACCAAGACCAGAATGGGAGGAACATAGTGAGATAAATTGGTTATTACCACCAAGACAAGAATGGGAGGAACATCGTAAGATAAATTAGTTATTACCACCAAGACAAGAATGGGAGGAACGTAGTGAGATAAATTGGTTATTACCACCAAGACAAGAATGGGAGGAACATAGAAAGATAAATTGCTTATTACCACCAAGACAAGAAGGGCAGAAGCATAGTAAGATAAATTGGTTATTACCACCAAGACAAGAATGGGAGGAACATAGTACGATAAATTGGTTATTACCACCAAGACAAGAAGGGCAGAAGCATAGTAAGATAAATGGGTTATTACCACCAAGACAAGAATGGGAGGAACATAGTAAGATAAATTGGATATTACCACCAAGACAAGAGGGGCAGAAGCATATTAAGATAAATTGGTCATTACCACCAAGACAAGAATGGGAGGAACATCGTAAGACAAATTGGTTATTACCACGAAGACAAGAAGGGCAGAAGCATAGTAAGATAAATTGGTTATTACCACCAAGACAAGAATGGGAGGAAGATCGTAAGACAAATTGGTTATTACCACCAAGACAAGAAGGGCAGAAGCATAGTAAGATAAATTGGTTATTACCACCAAGACAAGAATGGGAGGAACATAGTAAGATAGATTGGTTATTACCACCAAGACAAGACGCGGAGTCACATAGTAAGATAAATTGGTTATTACCACCAAGCCAAGAAGGGCAGGAGCATAGTAAGATAAATTGATTATTACCACCAAGACGAGAATGGGAGGAACATAGTAACATAAATTGGTTATTACCACCAAGACAAGAATGGGAGGAACATAGTGAGATAAATTGGTTATTACCACCAAGACAAGAATGGGAGGAACATCGTAAGATAAATTAGTTATTACCACCAAGACAAGAAGGGTAGAAGAATAGTAAGATAAATTGGTTATTACCAACAAGACAAGAATGGGAGGAACATAGAAAGATAAATTGGTTATTACCACCAAGACAAGAATGGGAGGAACATCGTAAGATAAGTTGGTTATTACCACCAAGACAAGAAGGGCAGAAGCATAGTAAGATAAATTGGTTATTACCACCAAGACAAGAATGGGAGGAACATAGTAAGATAAATTGGTTATTACCGCGAGGACAAGAAGGGGGGGGGGGGCATAGTGAGATAAATTTGTTATTCCGCAGGAACATAGTAAGATAAATTGGTTATTACCACCAAGACTAGAATGGGAGGAAAATAGTAAGATAAATTGGTTATTACCGGCAAGACAAGAATGGGAGGAACATAGTAAGATAAATTGGTTATTACCACCTGGACAAGAAGTGTGGGGGGGGGGGGGTGGGGGCATAGTAAGATAATTTGCATATTACCACCAAGACAAGACGAGGAGGAATATTGTAAGATAAATTGGTTATTACCACCGAAGTAAGATAAATTGGTTATTACCACCATAGTAAGATAAATTGGTTATTACCACCAAGTGGGATTAAGTCAAGAATGGGAAGAACATAGTAAGATAAATTAATTATTACCACCAAGTCAAGACAAGGAGGCACATAGTAAGATAAATTGGATATTACCTCCAAGACAAGACGAGGAGGCACATAGTAAGATAAATTGGTTATTACCACAGTGTAAGATAAATTGGTTATTACCACATAGTGAGATAAAGTGGTTATTACCACCAAGTCAAGAATGGGAGGAACATAGTAAGATAAATTGGTTATTACCACCAAGACTAGACGATGAGGCACATAGTAAGATAAATTGGTTATTACCACCAAGAAAAGAAGGGCAGGAGCATTGTAAGATAAATTGATTACTACCACCAAGACAAGAATGGGAGGAACATAGTAAGATAAATTGGTTATTACCACCAAGACAAGAATGGGAGGAATATAGTGAGATAAATTGGTTATTTCCACCAAGACAAGAATGGGAGGAACATCATAAGATAAAATGGTTATTACCACCAAGACAAGAAGGGCAGAAGCATAGTAATATGAATTGGTTATTACCACCAAGACAAGAAGGGGAGGAACATAGTAAGATAAATTGGTTATTACCACCAAGACAAGAAGGGCAGAAGCATAGTAAGATAAATTGGTTATTACCACCAAGACAAGAATGGGAGGAACATAGTAAGATAAATTGGTTATTACCACCAAGACAAGAAGGGCAGAAGCATAGTAAGATAAATTGGTTATTACCAACAAGACAAGAATGGGAGGAACATAGTAAGATAAATTGGTTATTACCACCAAGACAAGAAGGGCAGAAGCATAGTAAGATAAATTGGTTATTACCACCAAGACAAGAATGGGAGGAACATAGTAAAATAAATTGGTTATTACCACCAAGACAAGACGCGGAGGCACATAGTAAGATAAATTGGTTATTATCACCAAGACAAGAAGGGCAGGAGCATAGTAAGATAAATTGATTATTGCCACCAAGACAAGAATGGGAGGAACATAGTAACATAAATTGGTTATTACCACCAAGACAAGAATGGGAGGAACATAGTGAGATAAATTGGTTATTACCACCAAGACAAGAATGGGAGGAACATCGTAAGATAAATTAGTTATTACCACCAAGACAAGAAGGGCAGAAGCATAGTAAGATAAATTGGTTATTACCAACAAGACAAGAATGGGAGGAACATAGAAAGATAAATTGGTTATTACCACCAAGACAAGAATGGGAGGAACATCGTAAGATAAATTGGTTATTACCACCAAAACAAGAAGGGCAGAAGCATAGTAAGATAAATTGGTTATTACCACCAAGACAAGAATGGGAGGAACATAGTAAGATAAATTGGTTATTACCACCAGGACAAGAAGGGGGGGGGGCATAGTGAGATAAATTGGTTATTGGGCAGGAACATAGTAAGATAAATTGATTATTACCACCAAGACTAGAATGGGAGGAAAATAGTAAGATAAATTCGTTATTACCACCAAGACAAGAATGGGAGGAACATAGTAAGATAAATTGGTTATTACCGCCAGGACAAGAAGGGGGGGGGGGGGGGGGGGGCATAGTGAGATAAATTGGTTATTGGGCAGGAACATAGTAAGATAAATTGGTTATTACCACCAAGACTAGAATGGGAGAAAAAATAGTAAGATAAATTGGTTATTACCACCAAGACAAGAATGGGAGGAACATAGTAAGATAAATTGGTTATTACCACCTGGACAAGAAGTGTGGGGGGGGGGGCATAGTAATATAATTTGGTTATTACCACCAAGACAAGTCGAGGAGGAATATAGTAAGATAAATTGGTTATTACCACCATAGTAAGATAAATTTGTTATTACCACCATAGTAAGATAAATTGGTTATTACCACCAAGTGGGATTAAGTCAAGAATGGGAAGAACATAGTAAGATAAATTAATTATTACCACCAAGTCTAGAGGAGGAGGCACATAGTAAGATAAATTGGATATTACCACCAAGACAAGACGAGGAGGCACATAGTAAGATAAATAGGTTATTACCACAGTGTAAGAAAATTGGTTATTACCACATAGTGAGATAAAGTGGTTATTACCACCAAGTCAAGAATGGGAGGAACATAGTAAGGTAAATTGGTTATTACCACCAAGACTAGACGATGAGGCACATAGTAAGATAAATTGGTTATTACCACCAAGAAAAGAAGGGCAGGAGCATTGTAAGATAAATTGATTATTACCACCAAGACAAGAATGGGAGGAACATAGTAAGATAAATTGGTTATTACCACCAAGACAAGAATGGGAGGAACATAGTGAGATAAATTGGTTATTACCACCAAGACAAGAATGGGAGGAACATCATAAGATAAAATGGTTTATTACCACCAAGACAAGAAGGGCAGAAGCATAGTAATATGAATTGGTTATTACCAACAAGACAAGAATGGGAGGAACATAGTAAGATAAATTGGTTATTACCACCAAGACAAGAAGGGCAGAAGCATAGTAAGATAAATTGGTTATTACCACCAAGACAAGAATGGGAGGAATATAGTAAGATAAATTGGTTATTACCACCAAGACAAGACGCGGAGGCACATAGTAAGATAAATTGGTTATTATCACCAAGACAAGAAGGGCAGGAGCATAGTAAGATAAATTGATTATTACCACCAAGACAAGAATGGGAGGAACATAGTAACATAAATTGGTTATTACCACCAAGACAAGAATGGGAGGAACATAGTGAGATAAATTGGTTATTATCACCAAGACAAGAATGGGAGGAACATCGTAAGATAAATTAGTCATTACCACCAAGACAAGTAGGGCAGAGGAATAGTAAGATAAATTGGTTATTACCAACAAGACAAGAATGGGAGGAACATAGAAAGATAAATTGGTTATTACCACCAAGACAAGAATGGGAGGAACATCGTAAGATAAATTGGTTATTACCACCAAAACAAGAAGAGCAGAAGCATAGTAAGATAAATTGGTTATTACCACCAAGACAAGAATGGGAGGAACATAGTAAGATAAATTGGTTATTACCACCAGGACAAGAAGGGGGAGGGGTGGGGGGCATAGTGAGATAAATTGGTTATTGGGCAGGAACATAGTAAGATAAATTGGTTATTACCACCAAGACAAGAATGGGAGGAACATAGTAAGATAAATTGGTTATTACCACCAGGACAAGAAGGGGGGGGGGGGGCATAGTGAGATAAATTGGTTATTGGGCAGGAACATAGTAAGATAAATTGATTATTACCTTCAAGACTAGAATGGGAGGAAAATAGTAAGATAAATTCGTTATTACCACCAAGACAAGAATGGGAGGAACATAGTAAGATAAATTGGTTATTACCGCCAGGACAAGAAGGGGGGGGGGGGCATAGTGAGATAAATTGGTTATTGGGCAGCAACATAGTAAGATAAATTGGTTATTACCACCAAGACTAGAATGGGAGAAAAATAGTAAGATAAATTGGTTATTACCACCAAGACAAGAATGGGAGGAACATAGTAAAATAAATTGGTTATTACCACCTGGACAAGAAGTGTGGGGGGGGGGGGGGGGCATAGTAATATAATTTGGTTATTACCACCAAGACAAGTCGAGGAGGAATATAGTAAGATAAATTGGTTATTACCACCATAGTAAGATAAATTGGTTATTACCACCATAGTAAGATAAATTGGTTATTACCACCAAGTGGGATTAAGTCAAGAATGGGAAGAACATAGTAAGATAAATTAATTATTACCACCAAGTCTAGAGGAGGAGGCACATAGTAAGATAAATTGGATATTACCACCAAGACAAGACGAGGAGGCACATAGTAAGATAAATTGGTTATTACCACAGTGTAAGAAAAATTGGTTATTACCACATAGTGAGATAAAGTGGTTATTACCACCAAGTCAAGAATGGGAGGAACATAGTAAGGTAAATTGGTTATTACCACCAAGACTAGACGATGAGGCACATAGTAAGATAAATTGGTTATTACCACCAAGAAAAGAAGGGCAGGAGCATTGTAAGATAAATTGATTATTACCACCAAGACAAGAATGGGAGGAACATAGTAAGATAAATTGGTTATTACCACCAAGACAAGAATGGGAGGAACATAGTGAGATAAATTGGTTATTACCACCAAGACAAGAATGGGAGGAACATCATAAGATAAAATGGTTATTACCACCAAGACAAGAAGGGCAGAAGCATAGTAATATGAATTGGTTATTACCAACAAGACAAGAATGGGAGGAACATAGTAAGATAAATTGGTTATTACCACCAAGACAAGAAGGGCAGAAGCATAGTAAGATAAATTGGTTATTACCACCAAGACAAGAATGGGAGGAATATAGTAAGATAAATTGGTTATTACCACCAAGACAAGACGCGGAGGCACATAGTAAGATAAATTGGTTATTATCACCAAGACAAGAAGGGCAGGAGCATAGTAAGATAAATTGATTATTACCACCAAGACAAGAATGGGAGGAACATAGTAACATAAATTGGTTATTACCACCAAGACAAGAATGGGAGGAACATAGTGAGATAAATTGGTTATTATCACCAAGACAAGAATGGGAGGAACATCGTAACATAAATTAGTCATTACCACCAAGACAAGAAGGGCAGAGGAATAGTAAGATAAATTGGTTATTACCAACAAGACAAGAATGGGAGGAACATAGAAAGATAAATTGGTTATTACCACCAAGACAAGAATGGGAGGAACATCGTAAGATAAATTGGTTATTACCACCAAAACAAGAAGAGCAGAAGCATAGTAAGATAAATTGGTTATTACCACCAAGACAAGAATGGGAGGAACATAGTAAGATAAATTGGTTATTACCACCAGGACAAGAAGGGGGAGGGGTGGGGGGCATAGTGAGATAAATTGGTTATTGGGCAGGAACATAGTAAGATAAATTGGTTATTACCACCAAGACTAGAATGGGAGGAAAATAGTAAGATAAACTCGTTATTACCACCAAGACAAGAATGGGAGGAACATAGTAAGATAAATTGGTTATTACCGCCAGGACAAGAAGGGGGGGGGGGGGGGCATAGTTAGATAAATTGGTTATTGGGCAGGAACATAGTAAGATAAATTGGTTATTACCACCAAGACTAGAATGGGAGGAAAATAGTAAGGTAAATTGGTTATTAACACCAAGACAAGAATGGGAGGAACATAGTAAGATAAATTGGTTATTACCACCTGGACAAGAAGTGTGGGGGGGGGGGGGGGCATAGTAAGATAATTTTGTTATTACCACCAGGACAAGACGAGGAGGAATATAGTAAGATAAATTGGTTATTACCACCATAGTAAGATAAATTGGTTATTACCACCATAGTAAGAAAAATTGGTTATTACCACCAAGTGGGATTAAGTCAAGAATGGGAAGAACATAGTAAGATAAATTAATTATTACCACCAAGTCAAGAGGAGGAGGCACAAAGTAAGATAAATTGGATATTACCACCAAGACAAGACGAGGAGGCACATAGTAAGATAAATTGGTTATTACCACAGTGTAAGAAAAATTGGTTATTACCACATAGTGAGATAAAGTGGTTATTACCACCAAGTCAAGAATGGGAGGAACATAGTAAGGTACATTGGTTATTACCACCAAGACTAGACGATGAGGTACATAGTAAGATAAATTGGTTATTACCATCAAGAAAAGAAGGGCAGGAGCATTGTCAGATAAATTGATTATTACCACCAAGACAAGAATGGGAGGAACATAGTAAGATAAATTGGTTATTACCACCAAGACAAGAATGGGAGGAACATAGTGAGATAAATTGGTTACTACCACCAAGACAAGAATGGGAGGAACATCATCAGATAAAATGGTTATTACCACCAAGACAAGAAGGGCAGAAGCATAGTAATATGAATTGGTTATTACCACCAAGACAAGAATGGGAGGAACATAGTAAGATAAATTGGTTATTACCACCAAGACAAGAAGGGCAGAAGCATAGTAAGATAAATTGGTTATTACCACCAAGACAAGAATGGGAGGAACGTAGTAAGATAAATTGGTTATTACCACCAAGACAAGAAGGGCAGAAGCATAGTAAGATAAATTGGTTATTACCAACAAGACAAGAATGGGAGGAACATAGTAAGATAAATTGGGCACTACCACCAAGACAAGAAGGGCAGAAGCATAGTAAGATAAATTGGTTATTACCACCATGACAAGAATGGGAGGAACATAGTAAGATAAATTGGTTATTACCACCAAGACAAGACGCAGAGTCACATAGTAAGATAAATTGGTTATTACCACCAAGCCAAGAAGGGCAGGAGCATAGTAAGATAAATTGATTATTACCACCAAGACAAGAATGGGAGGAACATAGTAACATAAATTGGTTATTACCACCAAGACAAGAATGGGAGGAACATACTGAGATAAATTGGTTATTTCCACCAAGACAAGAATGGGAGGAACATCGTAAGATAAATTAGTTATTACCACCAAGACAAGAAGGGCAGAAGCATAGTAAGATAAATTGGTTATTACCAACAAGACAAGAATGGGAGGAACATAGAAAAATAAATTGGTTATTACCACCAAGACAAGAATGGGAGGAACATCGTAAGATAAATTGGTTATTACCACCAAGACAAGAAGGGCAGAAGCATAGTAAGATAAATTGGTTATTACCACCAAGACAAGAATGGGAGGAACATAGTAAGATAAATTGGTTATTACCACCAGGACAAGAAGGGGGGGGGGGGCATAGTGAGATAAATTGGTTATTGGGAGGAACATAGTAAGATAAATTGGTTATTACCACCAAGACTAGAATGGGAGGAAAATAGTAAGATAAATTGGTTATTACCACCAAGACAAGAATGGGAGGAACATAGTAAGATAAATTGGTTATTACCACCAAGACTAGAATGGGAGGAATATAGTAAGATAAATTGGTTATTACCACCATGACAAGAATGGGAGGAACATAGTAAGATAAATTGGTTATTACCACCAAGACAAGAAGGGCAGGAACATAGTAAGATAAATTGGTTATTACCACCAAGACAAGAAGGGCAGGAACATAGTAAGATAAATTGGTTATACCACCAAGACAAGAATGGGAGGAACATAGTAAGATAAATTGGTTATTACCACCAAGACTTGAATGGGAGGAAAATAGTAAGATAAATTGGTTATTTCCACCAAGACAAGAATGGGAGGAACATAGTAAGATAAATTGGTTATTACCACCTGGACAAGAAGTGTGGGGGGAGGGGGGGGGGGGGGCGGGGGGCATAGTAAGATAAATTGGTTATTACCACCAAGACAAGACGAGGAGGAATATAGTAAGATAAATTGGTTATTACCACCATAGTAAGATAAATTGGTTATTACCACCAGGTTTGATTAAGTCAAGAATGGGAAGAACATAGTAAGATAAATTAATTATTACCACCAAGTCAAGACGAGGAGGCACATGGTAAGATAAATTGGATATTACCACCAAGACAAGACGAGGAGGCACATAGTAAGATAAATAGGTTATTACCACAGTGTAAGATAAATTGGTTATTACCACATAGTGAGATAAAGTGGTTATTACCACCAAGTCAAGAATGGGAGGAACATAGTAAGATAAATTGGTTATTACCACCAAGACTAGACGAGGAGGCACATAGTAAGATAAATTGTTTATACCACCAAGACAAGAATGGGAGGAACATAGTAAGATAAATTGGTTATTACCACCAAGACAAGAATGGGAGGAACACAGTAATATAAATTGGTTATTACCACCAAGACAAGAATGGGAGGAACATAGTAAGATAAATTGATTATTACCACCAAGACAAGAATGGGAGGAACATAGTAAGATAAATTGGTTATTACCCCCAAGTCAAGAATGGGAGGAACATAGTAAGATAAATTGGTTATTACCACCAAGTCAAGGAGGGCAGGAACATAGTAAGATAAATTGGTTATTACCTCCAAGACAAGAATGGGAGGAACACAGTAAGATAAATTGGTTATTACCACCAAGAATAGAATGGGAGGAACATAGTGAGATAAATTGGTTATTACCACCAAGACAAGAATGGGAGGAACATAGTAAGATAAATTGGTTATTACCACCAAGACAAGAATGGGAGGAACACAGTAAGATAAATTGGTTATTACCATCAAGTCAAGAACGGGAGGAACACAGTAAGATAAATTGGTTATTACCACCAAGACAAGAATGGGAGGAACACAGTAAGATAAATTGGTTATTACCACCAAGACAAGAATGGGAGGAACATAGTAAGATAAATTGGTTATTACCACCAAGACAAGAATGGGAGGAACATAGTAAGATAAATTGGTTATTACCACCAAGATATGAATGGGAGGAACATAGTAAGATAAATTGGTTATTACCACCAAGACAAGAATGGGAGGAACATAGAAAGATAAATTGGTTATTACCACCAAGACAAGAAGGGCAGAAGCATAGTAAGATAAATTGGTTATTACCACCAAGACAAGAATGGGAGGAACATAGTAAGATAAATTGGTTATGACCACCAAGACAAGAAGGGCAGAAGCATAGTAAGATAAATTGGTTATTACCACCAAGACAAGAATGGGAGGAACATAGTAAGATAAATTGGTTATTACCACCAAGACAAGAATGGGAGGAACATCGTAAGACAAATTGGTTATTACCACCAAGACAAGAAGGGCAGAAGCATAGTAAGATAATTTGGTTATTACCACCAAGACAAGAATGGGAAGAACATAGCGAGATAAATTGGTTATTACCACCAAGACAAGACGCGGAGGCACATAGTAGGATCAATTGGTTATTACCACCAAGACAAGAAGGGCAGGAGCATAGTAAGATAAATTGATTAATACCACCAAGACGAGAATGGGAGGAACATAGTAACATAAATTGGTTATTACCACCAAGACAAGAATGGGAGGAACATAGTGAGATAAATTGGTTATTACCACCAAGACAAGAATGGGAGGAACATCGTAAGATAAATTAGTTATTACCACCAAGACAAGAAGGGCAGAAGCATAGTAAGATAAATTGGTTATTACCACCAAGACAAGAATGGGAGGAACATCGTAAGATAAATTGGTTATTACCACCAAGAAAAGAAGGGCAGAAGCATAGTAAGATAAATTGGTGATTACCACCAAGACAAGAATGGGAGGAACATAGTAAGATAAATTGGTTATTACCGCCAGGACAAGAAGGGGGGGGGGGGCATAGTGAGATAAATTGGTTATTGGGCAGGAGCATAGTAAGATAAATTCGTTATTACCACCAAGACTAGAATGGGAGGAAAATAGTAAGATAAACTGGTTATTACCACCAAGACAAGAATGGGAGGAACATAGTAAGATAAATTGGTTATTACCACCTGGACAAGAAGTGTGGGGGGGGGGGGGGGCATAGTAAGATAATTTGGTTATTACCACCAAGACAAGTCGAGGAGGAATATAGTAAGATAAATTGGTTATTACCACCATAGTAAGATAAATTGGTTATTACCACCATAGTAAGATAAATTGGTTATTACCACCAAGTGGGATTAAGTCAAGAATGGGAAGAACATAGTAAGATAAATTAATTATTACCACCAAGTCTAGAGGAGGAGGCACATAGTAAGATAAATTGGATATTACCACCAAGACAAGACGAGGAGGCACATAGTAAGATAAATTGGTTATTACCACAGTGTAAGAAAAATTGGTTATTACCACATAGTGAGATAAAGTGGTTATTACCACCAAGTCAAGAATGGGAGGAACATAGTAAGGTAAATTGGTTATTACCACCAAGACTAGACGATGAGGCACATAGTAAGATAAATTGGTTATTACCACCATGAAAAGAAGGGCAGGAGCATTGTAAGATAAATTGATTATTACCACCAAGACAAGAATGGGAGGAACATAGTAAGATAAATTGGTTATTACCACCAAGACAAGAATGGGAGGAACATAGTGAGATAAATTGGTCATTACCACCAAGACAAGAATGGGAGGAACATCATAAGATAAAATGGTTATTACCACCAAGACAAGAAGGGCAGAAGCATAGTAATATGAATTGGTTATTACCAACAAGACAAGAATGGGAGGAACATAGTAAGATAAATTGGTTATTACCACCAAGACAAGAAGGGCAGAAGCATAGTAAGATAAATTGGTTATTACCACCAAGACAAGAATGGGAGGAATATAGTAAGATAAATTGGTTATTACCACCAAGACAAGACGCGGAGGCACATAGTAAGATAAATTGGTTATTATCACCAAGACCAGAAGGGCAGGAGCATAGAAAGATAAATTGATTATTACCACCAAGACAAGAATGGGAGGAACATAGTAACATAAATTGGTTATTACCACCAAGACAAGAATGGGAGGAACATAGTGAGATAAATTGGTTATTATCACCAAGACAAGAATGGGAGGAACATCGTAAGATAAATTAGTCATTACCACCAAGACAAGAAGGGCAGAGGCATAGTAAGATAAATTGGTTATTACCAACAAGACAAGAATGGGAGGAACATAGAAAGATAAATTGGTTATTACCACCAAGACAAGAATGGGAGGAACATCGGAAGATAAATTGGTTATTACCACCAAAACAAGAAGAGCAGAAGCATAGTAAGATAAATTGGTTATTACCACCAAGACAAGAATGGGAGGAACATAGTAAGATAAATTGGTTATTACCACCAGGACAAGAAGGGGGAGGGGTGGGGGCATAGTGAGATAAATTGGTTATTGGGCAGGAACATAGTAAGATAAATTGGTTATTACCACCAAGACTAGAATGGGAGGAAAATAGTAAGATAAACTCGTTATTACCACCAAGACAAGAATGGGAGGAACATAGTAAGATAAATTGGTTATTACCGCCAGGACAAGAAGGGGGGGGGGGGGGGGGCATAGTTAGATAAATTGGTTATTGGGCAGGAACATAGTAAGATAAATTGGTTATTACCACCAAGACTAGAATGGGAGGAAAATAGTAAGATAAATGGGTTATTAACACCAAGACAAGAATGGGAGGAACATAGTAAGATAAATTGGTTATTACCACCTGGACAAGAAGTGTTGGGGGGGGGGGGCATAGTAAGATAATTTTGTTATTACCACCAGGACAAGACGAGGAGGAATATAGTAAGATAAATTGGTTATTACCACCATAGTAAGATAAATTGGTTATTACCACCATAGTAAGAAAAATTGGTTATTACCACCAAGTGGGATTAAGTCAAGAATGGGAAGAACATAGTAAGATAAATTAATTATTACCACCAAGTCAAGAGGAGGAGGCACATAGTAAGATAAATTGGATATTACCACCAAGACAAGACGAGGAGGCACATAGTAAGATAAATTGGTTATTACCACAGTGTAAGAAAAATTGGTTATTACCACATAGTGAGATAAAGTGGTTATTACCACCAAGTCAAGAATGGGAGGAACATAGTAAGGTACATTGGTTATTACCACCAAGACTAGACGATGAGGCACATAGTAAGATAAATTGGTTATTACCACCAAGAAAAGAAGGGCAGGAGCATTGTAAGATAAATTGATTATTACCACCAAGACAAGAATGGGAGGAACATAGTAAGATAAATTGGTTATTACCACCAAGACAAGAATGGGAGGAACATAGTGAGATAAATTGGTTACTACCACCAACACAAGAATGGGAGGAACATCATCAGATAAAATGGTTATTACCACCAAGACAAGAAGGGCAGAAGCATAGTAATATGAATTGGTTATTACCACCAAGACAAGAATGGGAGGAACATAGTAAGATAAATTGGTTATTACCACCAAGACAAGAAGGGCAGAAGCATAGTAAGATAAATTGGTTATTACCACCAAGACAAGAATGGGAGGAACGTAGTAAGATAAATTGGTTATTACCACCAAGACAAGAAGGGCAGAAGCATAGTAAGATAAATTGGTTATTACCAACAAGACAAGAATGGGAGGAACATAGTAAGATAAATTGGGCACTACCACCAAGACAAGAAGGGCAGAAGCATAGTAAGATAAATTGGTTATTACCACCATGACAAGAATGGGAGGAACATAGTAAGATAAATTGGTTATTACCACCAAGACAAGACGCGGAGTCACATAGTAAGATAAATTGGTTATTACCACCAAGCCAAGAAGGGCAGGAGCATAGTAAGATAAATTGATTATTACCACCAAGACAAGAATGGGAGGAACATAGTAACATAAATTGGTTATTACCACCAAGACAAGAATGGGAGGAACATACTGAGATAAACTGGTTATTACCACCAAGACAAGAATGGGAGGAACATCGTAAGATAAATTAGTTATTACCACCAAGACAAGAAGGGCAGAAGCATAGTAAGATAAATTGGTTATTACCAACAAGACAAGAATGGGAGGAACATAGAAAAATAAATTGGTTATTACCACCAAGACAAGAATGGGAGGAACATCGTAAGATAAATTGGTTATTACCACCAAGACAAGAAGGGCAGAAGCATAGTAAGATAAATTGGTTATTACCACCAAGACAAGAATGGGAGGAACATAGTAAGATAAATTGGTTATTACCACCAGGACAAAAAGGGGGGGGGGGGGGCATAGTGAGATAAATTGGTTATTGGGCAGGAACATAGTAAGATAAATTGGTTATTACCACCAAGACTAGAATGGGAGGAAAATAGTAAGATAAATTGGTTATTACCACCAAGACAAGAATGGGAGGAACATAGTAAGATAAATTGGTTATTACCACCAAGACTAGAATGGGAGGAATATAGTAAGATAAATTGGTTATTACCACCATGACAAGAATGGGAGGAACATAGTAAGATAAATTGGTTATTACCACCAAGACAAGAAGGGCAGGAACATAGTAAGATAAATTGGTTATTACCACCAAGACAAGAAGGGCAGGAACATAGTAAGATAAATTGGTTATACCACCAAGACAAGAATGGGAGGAACATAGTAAGATAAATTGGTTATTACCACCAAGACTTGAATGGGAGGAAAATAGTAAGATAAATTGGTTATTTCCACCAAGACAAGAATGGGAGGAACATAGTAAGATAAATTGGTTATTACCACCTGGACAAGAAGTGTGGAGGGAGGGGGGGCGGGGGCATAGTAAGATAAATTGGTTATTACCACCAAGACAAGACGAGGAGGAATATAGTAAGATAAATTGGTTATTACCACCATAGTAAGATAAATTGGTTATTACCACCATAGTAAGATAAATTGGTTATTACCACCAGGTGGGATTAAGTCAAGAATGGGAAGAACATAGTAAGATAAATTAATTATTACCACCAAGTCAAGACGAGGAGGCACATGGTAAGATAAATTGGATATTACCACCAAGACAAGACGAGGAGGCACATAGTAAGATAAATAGGTTATTACCACAGTGTAAGATAAATTGGTTATTACCACATAGTGAGATAAAGTGGTTATTACCACCAAGTCAAGAATGGGAGGAACATAGTAAGATAAATTGGTTATTACCACCAAGACTAGACGAGGAGGCACATAGTAAGATAAATTGTTTATACCAACAAGACAAGAATGGGAGGAACATAGTAAGATAAATTGGTTATTACCCCCAAGACAAGAATGGGAGGAACACAGTAATATAAATTGGTTATTACCACCAAGACAAGAATGGGAGGAACATAGTAAGATAAATTGATTATTACCACCAAGACAAGAATAGGAGGAACATAGTAAGATAAATTGGTTATTACCCCCAAGTCGAGAATGGGAGGAACATAGTAAGATAAATTGGTTATTACCACCAAGTCAAGGAGGGCAGGAACATAGTAAGATAAATTGGTTATTACCTCCAAGACAAGAATGGGAGGAACACAGTAAGATAAATTGGTTATTACCACCAAGATATGAATGGGAGGAACATAGTAAGATAAATTGGTTATTACCACCAAGACAAGAATGGGAGGAACATAGTAAGATAAATTGGTTATTACCACCAAGACAAGAAGGGCAGAAGCATAGTAAGATAAATTGGTTATTACCACCAAGACAAGAATGGGAGGAACATAGTAAGATAAATTGGTTATGACCACCAAGACAAGAAGGGCAGAAGCATAGTAAGATAAATTGGTTATTACCACCAAGACAAGAATGGGAGGAACATAGTAAGATAAATTGGTTATTACCACCAAGACAAGAATGGGAGGAACATCGTAAGACAAATTGGTTATTACCACCAAGACAAGAAGGGCAGAAGCATAGTAAGATAATTTGGTTATTACCACCAAGACAAGAATGGGAAGAACATAGCGAGATAAATTGGTTATTACCACCAAGACAAGACGCGGAGGCACATAGTACGATCAATTGGTTATTACCACCAAGACAAGAAGGGCAGGAGCATAGTAAGATAAATTGATTAATACCACCAAGACGAGAATGGGAGGAACATAGTAACATAAATTGGTTATTACCACCAAGACAAGAATGGGAGGAACATAGTGAGATAAATTGGTTATTACCACCAAGACAAGAATGGGAGGAACATCGTAAGATAAATTAGTTATTACCACCAAGACAAGAAGGGCAGAAGCATAGTAAGATAAATTGGTTATTACCACCAAGACAAGAATGGGAGGAACATCGTAAGATAAATTGGTTATTACCACCAAGACAAGAAGGGCAGAAGCATAGTAAGATAAATTGGTGATTACCACCAAGACAAGAATGGGAGGAACATAGTAAGATAAATTGGTTATTACCGCCAGAACAAGAAGGGGGGGGGGGGGGCATAGTGAGATAAATTGGTTATTGGGCAGGAGCATAGTAAGATAAATTGGTTATTACCACCAAGACTAGAATGGGAGGAAAATAGTAAGATAAACTGGTTATTACCACCAAGACAAGAATGGGAGGAACATAGTAAGATAAATTGGTTATTACCACCTGGGCAAGAAATGTGGGGGGGGGGGGGGGGCATAGTAAGATAATTTGGTTATTACCACCAAGACAAGACGAGGAGGAATATAGTAAGATAAATTGTTTATTACCACCATAGTAAGATAAATTGGTTATTACCACCATAGTAAGATAAATTGGTTATTACCACCAAGTTGGATTAAGTCAAGAATGGGAAGAACATAGTAAGATAAATTAATTATTACCACCAAGTCAAGACGAGGAGGCACATAGTAAGATAAATTGGATATTACCACCAAGACAAGACGAGGAGGCACATAGTAAGATAAATTGGTTATTACCACAGTGCAAGATAAATTGGTTATTACCACATAGTGAGATAAAGTGGTTATTACCACCAAGTCAAGAATGGGAGGAACATAGTAAGATAAATTGGTTATTACCACCAAGACTAGACAATGAGGCACATAGTAAGATAAATTGGTTATTACCACCAAAAAAAGAAGGGCAGGAGCATTGTAAGATAAATTGATTATTACCACCAAGACAAGAATGGGAGGAACATAGTGAGATAAATTGGTTATTACCACCAAGACAAGAATGGGAGGAACATAGTGAGATAAATTGGTTATTACCACCAAGACAAGAATGGGAGGAACATCATAAGATAAAATGGTTATTACCACCAAGACAAGAAGGGCAGAAGCATAGTAATATGAATTGGTTATTACCACCAAGACAAGAATGGGAGGAACATAGTAAGATAAATTGGTTATTACAACCAAGACAAGAAGGGCAGAAGCATAGTAAGATAAATTGGTTATTACCACCAATACAAGAATGGGAGGAACATAGTAAGATAAATTGGTTATTACCACCAAGTCAAGAAGGGCAGAAGCATAGTAAGATAAATTGGTTAATACCACCAAGACAAGAATGGGAGGAACATAGTAAGATAAATTGGATATTACCACCAAGACAAGAAGGGCAGAAGCATAGTAAGATAAATTGGTTATTACCACCAAGACAAGAATGGGAGGAACATAGTAAGATAAATTGGTTATTACCACCAAGACAAGACGCGGAGGCACATAGTAAGATAAATTGGTTATTACCACCAAGACAAGAATGGGAGGAACATAGTGAGATAAATTGGTTATTACCACCAAGTCAAGAATGGGAGGAACATTGTAAGATAAATTAGTTATTACCTCCAAGACAAGACGGGCAGAAGTATAGTAAGATAAATTGGTTATTACCAACAAGACAAGAATGGGAGGAGCATAGAAAGATAAATTGGTTATTACCACCAAAACAAGAATGGGAGGAACATCGTAAGATAAACTGGTTATTACCACCAAGACAAGAAGGGCAGAAGCATAGTAAGATAAATTGGTTATTACCACCAAGACAAGAATGGGAGGAACATAGTAAGATAAATTGGTTATTACCACCAGGACAAGCAGGGGGGGGGGGGGCGTAGTGAGATAAATTGGTTATTGGGCAGGAACATAGTAAGATAAATTGGTTATTACCACCAAGACAAGAATGGGAGGAAAATAGTAAGATAAATTGGTTATTACCACCAAGACAAGAATGGGAGGAACATAGTAAGATAAATTGGTTATTACCACCAAGACTAGAATGGGAGGAACATAGTAAGATTAATTGGTTATTACCTCCAAGACAAGAATGGGAGGAACATAGTAAGATAAATTGGTTATTACCACCAAGACACGAAGGGCAGGAACATAGTAAGATAAATTGGTTATTACCACCAAGACAAGAAGGGCAGGAACATAGTAAGATAAATTGGTTATACCACCAAGACAAGAATGGGAGGAACATATAAGATAAATTGGTTATTACCACCAAGACAAGAATGCGAGGAACACAGTAAGGTAAATTGGTTATTACCACCAAGACAAGAATGGGAGGAACATAGTAAGATAAATTGATTATTACCACCAGGACAAGAAGGGGGGGGGGGGGGGCAGAGTGAGATAAATTGGTTATTGGGCAGGAACATAGTAAGATAAATTGGTTATTACCACCAAGACTAGAATGGGAGGAAAATAGTAAGATAAATTGGGTATTTCCACCAAGACAAGAATGGGAGGAACATAGTAAGATAAATTGGTTATTACCACCTGGACAAGAAGTGTGGGGGGGGGGGGGGGGCTATGGGCATAGTAAGATAAATTGGTTATTACCACCAAGACAAGACGAGGAAGAATATAGTAAGATAAATTGGTTATTACCACCATAGTAAGATAAATTGGTTATTACCACCATAGTAAGATAAATTGGTTATTACCACCAAGTGGGATTAAGTCAAGAATGGGAAGAACATAGTAAGATAAATTAATTATTACCACCAAGTCAAGACGAGGGGGCACATAGTAAGGTAAATTGGATATTACCACCAAGACAAGACGTGGAGGCACATAGTAAGATAAATTGGTTATTACCACAGTGTAAGATAAATTGGTTATTACCACATAGTGAGATAAAGTGGTTATTACCACCAAGTTAAGAATGGGAGGAACATAGTAAGATAAATTGGTTATTACCACCAAGACTAGACGAGGAGGCACATAGTAAGATAAACTGGTTATACCACCAAGACAAGAATGGGAGGAACATAGTAAGATAAATTGGTTATTACCACCAAGACAAGAATGGGAGGAACACAGTAAGATAAATTGGTTATTACCACCAAGACAAGAATGGGAGGAACATAGTGAGATAAATTGGTTATTACCACCAAGACAAGAATGGGAGGAACGTCGTAAGATAAATTAGTTATTACCACCAAGACAAGAAGGGCAGAAGCATAGTAAGATAAATTGGTTATTACCACCAAGACAAGAATGGGAGGAACATCGTAAGATAAATTGGTTATTACCACGAAGACAAGAAGGGCAGAAGCATAGTAAGATAAATTGGTGATTACCACCAAGACAAGAATGGGAGGAACATAGTAAGATAAATTGGTTATTACCGCCAGGACAAGAAGGGGGGGGGGGGGGGCATAGTGAGATAAATTGGTTATTGGGCAGGAGCATAGTAAGATAAATTGGTTATTACCACCAAGACTAGAATGGGAGGAAAATAGTAAGATAAACTGGCTATTACCACCAAGACAAGAATGGGAGGAACATAGTAAGATAAATTGGTTATTACCACCTGGACAAGAAATGTGGGGGGGGGGGGGGCATAGTAAGATAATTTGGTTATTACCACCAAGACAAGACGAGGAGGAATATAGTAAGATAAATTGTTTATTACCACCATAGTAAGATAAATTGGTTATTACCACCAAGACAAGAAGGGCAGAAGCATAGTAAGATAATTTGGTTATTACCACCAAGACAAGAATGGGAGGAACATAGTGAGATAAATTGGTTATTACCACCAAGACAAGACGCGGAGGCACATAGTAGGATCAATTGGTTATTACCACCAAGACAAGAAGGGCAGGAGCATAGTAAGATAAATTGATTAATACCACCAAGACGAGAATGGGAGGAACATAGTAACATAAATTGGTTATTACCACCAAGACAAGAATGGGAGGAACATAGTGAGATAAATTGGTTATTACCACCAAGACACGAATGGGAGGAATATCGTAAGACAAATTGGTTATTACCACCAAGACAAGAAGGGCAGAAGCATAGTAAGATAATTTGGTTATTACCACCAAGACAAGAATGGGAGGAACATAGTTTGATAAATTGGTTATTACCACCAAGACAAGACGCGGAGGCACATAGTAGGATCAATTGGTTATTACCACCAAGACAAGAAGGGCAGGAGCATAGTAAGATAAATTGATTAATACCACCAAGACGAGAATGGGAGGAACATAGTAACATAAATTGGTTATTACCACCAAGACAAGAATGGGAGGAACATAGTGAGATAAATTGGTTATTACCACCAAGACAAGAATGGGAGGAACATCGTAAGATAAATGAGTTATTACCACCAAGACAAGAAGGGCAGAAGCATAGTAAGATAAATTGTTTATTACCACCAAGACAAGAATGGGAGGAACATCGTAAGATAAATTGGTTATTACCACCAAGACAAGAAGGGCAGAAGCATAGTAAGATAAATTGGTGATTACCACCAAGACAAGAATGGGAGGAACATAGTAAGATAAATTGGTTATTACCGCCAGGACAAGAAGGGGGGGGGGGGCATAGTGAGATAAATTGGTTATTGGGCAGGAGCATAGTAAGATAAATTGGTTATTACCACCAAGACTAGAATGGGAGGAAAATAGTAAGATAAACTGGTTATTACCACCAAGACAAGAATGGGAGGAACATAGTAAGATAAATTGGTTATTACCACCTGGACAAGAAATGTGGGGGGGGGGGGGGGGGGGGCATAGTAAGATAATTTGGTTATTACCACCAAGACAAGACGAGGAGGAATATAGTAAGATAAATTGTTTATTACCACCATAGTAAGATAAATTGGTTATTACCACCATAGTAAGATAAATTGGTTATTACCACCAAGTGGGATTAAGTCAAGAATGGGAAGAACATAGTAAGATAAATTAATTATTACCACCAAGTCAAGACGAGGAGGCACATAGTAAGATAAATTGGATATTACCACCAAGACAAGACGAGGAGGCACATAGTAAGATAAATTGGTTATTACCACAGTGCAAGATAAATTGGTTATTACCACATAGTGAGATAAAGGTGTTATTACCACCAAGTCAAGAATGGGAGGAACATAGTAAGATAAATTGGTTATTACCACCAAGACTAAACAATGAGGCACATAGTAAGATAAATTGGTTATTACCACCAAAAAAAGAAGGGCAGGAGCATTGTAAGATAAATTGATTATTACCACCAAGACAAGAATGGGAGGAACATAGTGAGATAAATTGGTTATTACCACCAAGACAAGAATGGGAGGAACAGAGTGAGATAAACTGGTTATTACCACCAAGACAAGAATGGGAGGAACATCATAAGATAAAATGGTTATTACCACCAAGACAAGAAGGGCTGAAGCATAGTAATATGAATTGGTTATTACCACCAAGACAAGAATGGGAGGAACATAGTAAGATAAATTGGTTATTACAACCAAGACAAGAAGGGCAGAAGCATAGTAAGATTAATTGGTTATTACCACCAATACAAGAATGGGAGGAACATAGTAAGATAAATTGGTTATTACCACCAAGTCAAGAAGGGCAGAAGCATAGTAAGATAAATTGGTTATTACCACCAAGACAAGAATGGGTGGAACATAGTAAGATAAATTGGATATTACCACCAAGACAAGATGGGCAGAAGCATAGTAAGATAAATTGGTTATTACCACCAAGACAAGAATGGGAGGAACATAGTAAGATAAATTGGTTATTACCACCAAGACAAGACGCGGAGGCACATAGTAAGATAAATTGGTTATTACCACCAAGACAAGAATGGGAGGAACATAGTGAGATAAATTGGTTATTACCACCAAGTCAAGAATGGGAGGAACATTGTAAGATAAATTAGTTATTACCACCAAGACAAGAAGGGCAGAAGTATAGTAACATAAATTGGTTATTACCAACAAGACAAGAATGGGAGGAACATAGAAAGATAAATTGGTTATTACCACCAAGACAAGAATGGGAGGAACATCGTAAGATAAATTGGTTATTACCACCAAGACAAGAAGGGCAGAAGCATAGTAAGATAAAGTGGTTATTACCACCAAGACAAGAATGGGAGGAACATAGTAAGATAAATTGGTTATTACCACCAGGACAAGCAGGGGGGGGGGGGGGGCGTAGTGAGATAAATTGGTTATTGGGCAGGAACATAGTAAGATAAATTGGTTATTACCACCAAGACAAGAATGGGAGGAACATAGTAAGATAAATTGGTTATTACCACCAAGACAAGAAGGGCAGGAACATAGTAAGATAAATTGGTTATTACCACCAAGACAAGAAGGGCAGGAACATAGTAAGATAAATTGATTATACCACCAAGACAAGAATGGGAGGAACATATAAGATAAATTGGTTATTACCACCATGACAAGAATGCGAGGAACCCAGTAAGGTAAATTGGTTATTACCACCAAGACAAGAATGGGAGGAACATAGTAAGATAAATTTATTATTACCTCCAGGACAAGAAGGGGGGGGGGGCATAGTGAGATAAATTGGTTATTGGGCAGGAACATAGTAAGATAAATTGGTTATTACCACCAAGACTAGAATGGGAGGAAAATAGTAAGATAAATTGGGTATTTCCACCAAGACAAGAATGGGAGGAACATAGTAAGATAAATTGGTTATTACCACCTGGACAAGAAGTGTGTGGGGGGGGGGGGGGGGCATAGTAAGATAAATTGGTTATTACCACCAAGACAAGACGAGGAAGAATATAGTAAAATAAATTGGTTATTACCACCATAGTAAGATAAATTGGTTATTACCACCATAGTAAGATAAATTGGTTATTACCACCAAGTGGGATTAAGTCAAGAATGGGAAGAACATAGTAAGATAAATTAATTATTACCACCAAGTCAAGACGAGGGGGCACATAGTAAGATAAATTGGATATTACCACCAAGACAAGACGTAGAGGCACATAGTAAGATAAATTGGTTATTACCACGGTGTAAGATAAATTGGTTATTACCACATAGTGAGATAAAGTGGTTATTACCACCAAGTTAAGAATGGGAGGAACATAGTAAGATAAATTGGTTATTACCACCAAGACTAGACGAGGAGGCACATAGTAAGATAAACTGGTTATACCACCAAGACAAGAATGGGAGGAACATAGTAAGATAAATTGGTTATTACCACCAAGACAAGAATGGGAGGAACACAGTAAGATAAATTGGTTATTACCACCAAGACAAGAATGGGAGGAACATAGCAAGATAAATTGATTATTACCACCAAGACAAGAATGGGAGGAACATAGTAAGATAAATTGGTTATTACCCCCAAGTCAAGAATGGGAGGAGCATAGTAAGATAAATTGGTTATTACCACCAAGTCAAGGAGGGCAGGAACATAGTAAGATAAATTGGTTATTACCACCAAGACAAGAATGGGAGGAACACAGTAAGATAAATTGGTTATTACCACCAAGAAAAGGATGGGAGGAACATAGTGAGATAAATTGGTTATTACCACCAAGACAAGAATAGGAGGAACATAGTAAGATAAATTGGTTATTACCACCAAGACAAGAATGGGAGGAACACAGTAAGATAAATTGGTTATTACCATCAAGTCAAGAAAGGGAGCAACACAGTAAGATAAATTGGTTATTACCACCAAGACAAGAATGGGAGGAACACAGTAAGATAAATTGGTTATTACCACCAAGACAAGAATGGGAGGAACATAGTAAGAGAAATTGGTTATTACCACCAAGACAAGAATGGGAGGAACATAGTAAGATAAATTGGTTATTACCACCAAGATAAGAATGGGAGGAACATAGTATGATAAATTGGTTATTACCACCAAGACAAGAATGGGAGGAACATAGTAAGATAATTTGGTTATTACCACCAAGACAAGAATGGGAGGAGCATAGTGAGATAAATTGGTTATTACCACAGTGTAAGATAAATTGGTTATTACCACATAGTGAGATAAATTGGTTATTACCACCAAGTCAAGAATGGGAGGAACATAGTAAGATAAATTGTTTATTACCGCCAAGACAAGAATGGGAGGAACAGAGTAAGATAAATTGGTTATTACCACATAGTGAGATAAATTGGTTATTACCATCAAGTCAAGAATGGGAGGAACATAGTGAGATAAATTGGTTATTACCACCAAGACACGAATGGGAGGAACATCGTAAGACAAATTGGTTATTACCACCAAGACAAGAAGGGCAGAAGCATAGTAAGATAATTTGGTTATTACCACCAAGACAAGAATGGGAGGAACATAGTTTGATAAATTGGTTATTACCACCAAGACAAGACGCGGAGGCACATAGTAGGATCAATTGGTTATTACCACCAAGACAAGAAGGGCAGGAGCATAGTAAGATAAATTGATTAATACCACCAAGACGAGAATGGGAGGAACATAGTAACATAAATTGGTTATTACCACCAAGACAAGAATGGGAGGAACATAGTGAGATAAATTGGTTATTACCACCAAGACAAGAATGGGAGGAACATCGTAAGATAAATGAGTTATTACCACCAAGACAAGAAGGGCAGAAGCATAGTAAGATAAATTGTTTATTACCACCAAGACAAGAATGGGAGGAACATCGTAAGATAAATTGGTTATTACCACCAAGACAAGAAGGGCAGAAGCATAGTAAGATAAATTGGTGATTACCACCAAGACAAGAATGGGAGGAACATAGTAAGATAAATTGGTTATTACCGCCAGGACAAGAAGGGGGGGGGGGGGGGGCATAGTGAGATAAATTGGTTATTGGGCAGGAGCATAGTAAGATAAATTGGTTATTACCACCAAGACTAGAATGGGAGGAAAATAGTAAGATAAACTGGTTATTACCACCAAGACAAGAATGGGAGGAACATAGTAAGATAAATTGGTTATTACCACCTGGACAAGAAATGTGGGGGGGGGGGGGGGGGGGCATAGTAAGATAATTTGGTTATTACCACCAAGACAAGACGAGGAGGAATATAGTAAGATAAATTGTTTATTACCACCATAGTAAGATAAATTGTTTATTACCACCATAGTAAGATAAATTGGTTATTACCACCAAGTGGGATTAAGTCAAGAATGGGAAGAACATAGTAAGATAAATTAATTATTACCACCAAGTCAAGACGAGGAGGCACATAGTAAGATAAATTGGATATTACCACCAAGACAAGACGAGGAGGCACATAGTAAGATAAATTGGTTATTACCACAGTGCAAGATAAATTGGTTATTACCACATAGTGAGATAAAGGTGTTATTACCACCAAGTCAAGAATGGGAGGAACATAGTAAGATAAATTGGTTATTACCACCAAGACTAAACAATGAGGCACATAGTAAGATAAATTGGTTATTACCACCAAAAAAAGAAGGGCAGGAGCATTGTAAGATAAATTGATTATTACCACGAAGACAAGAATGGGAGGAACATAGTGAGATAAATTGGTTATTACCACCAAGACAAGAATGGGAGGAACATAGTGAGATAAACTGGTTATTACCACCAAGACAAGAATGGGAGGAACATCATAAGATAAAATGGTTATTACCACCAAGACAAGAAGGGCTGAAGCATAGTAATATGAATTGGTTATTACCACCAAGACAAGAATGGGAGGAACATAGTAAGATAAATTGGTTATTACAACCAAGACAAGAAGGGCAGAAGGATAGTAAGATAAATTGGTTATTACCACCAATACAAGAATGGGAGGAACATAGTAAGATAAATTGGTTATTACCACCAAGTCAAGAAGGGCAGAAGCATAGTAAGATAAATTGGTTATTACCACCAAGACAAGAATGGGAGGAACATAGTAAGATAAATTGGATATTACCACCAAGACAAGAAGGGCAGAAGCATAGTAAGATAAATTGGTTATTACCACCAAGACAAGAATGGGAGGAACATAGTAAGATAAATTGGTTATTACCACCAAGACAAGATGCGGAGGCACATAGTAAGATAAATTGGTTATTACCACCAAGACAAGAATGGGAGGAACATAGTGAGATAAATTGGTTATTACCACCAAGTCAAGAATGGGAGGAACATTGTAAGATAAATTAGTTATTACCACCAAGACAAGAAGGGCAGAAGTATAGTAAGATAAATTGGTTATTACCAACAAGACAAGAATGGGAGGAACATAGAAAGAAAAATTGGTTATTACCACCAAGACAAGAATGGGAGGAACATCGTAAGATAAATTGGTTATTACCACCAAGACAAGAAGGGCAGAAGCATAGTAAGATAAATTGGTTATTACCACCAAGACAAGAATGGGAGGAACATAGTAAGATAAATTGGTTATTACCACCAGGACAAGCAGGGGGGGGGGGGGGGGGCGTAGTGAGATAAATTGGTTATTGGGCAGGAACATAGTAAGATAAATTGGTTATTACCACCAAGACAAGAATGGCAGGAAAATAGTAAGATAAATTGGTTATTACCACCAAGACAAGAATGGGAGGAACATAGTAAGATAAATTGGTTATTGCCACCAAGACTAGAATGGGAGGAACATAGTAAGATAAATTGGTTATTACCACCAAGACAAGAATGGGAGGAACATAGTAAGATAAATTGGTTATTAACACCAAGACAAGAAGGGCAGGAACATAGTAAGATAAATTGGTTATTACCACCAAGACAAGAAGGGCAGGAACATAGTAAGATAAATTGATTATACCACCAAGACAAGAATGGGAGGAACATATAAGATAAATTGGTTATTACCACCATGACAAGAATGCGAGGAACACAGTAAGGTAAATTGGTTATTACCACCAAGACAAGAATGGGAGGAACATAGTAAGATAAATTGATTATTACCTCCAGGACAAGAAGGGGGGGGGGGCATAGTGAGATAAATTGGTTATTGGGCAGGAACATAGTAAGATAAATTGGTTATTACCACCAAGACTAGAATGGGAGGAAAATAGTAAGATAAATTGGGTATTTCCATCAAGACAAGAATGGGAGGAACATAGTAAGATAAATTGGTTATTACCACCTGGACAAGAAGTGTGTGGGGGGGGGGGGGGGGGCGGGGGGCATAGTAAGATAAATTGGTTATTACCACCAAGACAAGACGAGGAAGAATATAGTAAGATAAATTGGTTATTACCACCATAGTAAGATAAATTGGTTATTACCACCATAGTAAGATAAATTGGTTATTACCACCAAGTGGGATTAAGTCAAGAATGGGAAGAACATAGTAAGATAAATTAATTATTACCACCAAGTCAAGACGAGGGGGCACATAGTAAGATAAATTGGATATTACCACCAAGACAAGACGTAGAGGCACATAGTAAGATAAATTGGTTATTACCACAGTGTAAGATAAATTGGTTATTACCACATAGTGAGATAAAGTGGTTATTACCACCAAGTTAAGAATGGGAGGAACATAGTAAGATAAATTGGTTATTACCGCCAAGACTAGACGAGGAGGCACATAGTAAGATAAACTGGTTATACCACCAAGACAAGAATGGGAGGAACATAGTAAGATAAATTGGTTATTACCACCAAGAAAAGAATGGGAGGAACACAGTAAGATAAATTGGTTATTACCACCAAGACAAGAATGGGAGGAACATAGCAAGATAAATTGATTATTACCACCAAGACAAGAATGGGAGGAACATAGTAAGATAAATTGGTTATTACCCCCAAGTCAAGAATGGGAGGAGCATAGTAAGATAAATTGGTTATTACCACCAAGTCAAGGAGGGCAGGAACATAGTAAGATAAATTGGTTATTACCACCAAGACAAGAATGGGAGGAACACAGTAAGATAAATTGGTTATTACCACCAAGAAAAGGATGGGAGGAACATAGTGAGATAAATTGGTTATTACCACCAAGACAAGAATAGGAGGAACATAGTAAGATAAATTGGTTATTACCACCAAGACAAGAATGGGAGGAACACAGTAAGATAAATTGGTTATTACCATCAAGTCAAGAAAGGGAGCAACACAGTAAGATAAATTGGTTATTACCACCAAGACAAGAATGGGAGGAACACAGTAAGATAAATTGGTCATTACCACCAAGACAAGAATGGGAGGAACATAGTAAGAGAAATTGGTTATTACCACCAAGACAAGAATGGGAGGAACATAGTAAGATAAATTGGTTATTACCACCAAGATAAGAATGGGAGGAACATAGTAAGATAAATTGGTTATTACCACCAAGACAAGAATGGGAGGAACATAGTAAGATAATTTGGTTATTACCACCAAGACAAGAATGGGAGGAGCATAGTGAGATAAATTGGTTATTACCACAGTGTAAGATAAATTGGTTATTACCACATAGTGAGATAAATTGGTTATTACGACCAAGTCAAGAATGGGAGGAACATAGTAAGATAAATTGTTTATTACCACCAAGACAAGAATGGGAGGAACAGAGTAAGATAAATTGGTTATTACCACATAGTGAGATAAATTGGTTATTACCATCAAGTCAAGAATGGGAGGAACATAGTAAGATAATTTGGTTATTACCACCAAGACAAGAATGGGAGGAACACAGTAAGATGAATTGGTTATTACCACCAAGATAAGAATGGGAGGAACATAGTAAGATAAATTGTTTATTACCACCAAGATAAGAATGGGAGGAACATAGTAAGATAAATTGGTTATTACCACCAAGACAAGAATGGGAGGAACATAGTAAGATAATTTGGTTATTACCACCAAGACAAGAATGGGAGGAACATAGTGAGATAAATTGGTTATTACCACAGTGTAAGATAAATTGGTTATTACCACATAGTGAGATAAATTGGTTATTACCACCAAGTCAAGAATGGGAGGAACATAGTAAGATAAATTGTTTATTACCACCAAGACAAGAATGGGAGGAACATAGTAAGATAAATTGGTTATTACCACAGGGTAAGATAAATTGGTTATTACCACATAGTGAGATAAATTGGTTATTACCACCAAGTCAAGAATGGGAAGAACATAGTAAGATAAATTGTTTATTACCACCAAGGCAAGAATGGGAGGAACATAGTAAAATAAATTGGTTATTACCACAGGGTAAGATAAATTGGTTATTACCACACAGTGAGAAAAATTGGTTATTACCACCAAGTCAAGAATGGGAGGAACATAGTAAGATGAATTGGTTATTACCACCAAGACAAGAATGGGAGGAACATAGTAAGATAAATTGGTTATTACCACCAAGACAAGAATGGGAGGAACATAGTAAGATAATTTGGTTATTACCACCAAGACAAGAATGGGAGGAGCATAGTGAGATAAATTGGTTATTACCACAGTGTAAGATAAATTGGTTATTACCACATAGTGAGATAAATTGGTTATTACCACCAAGTCAAGAATGGGAGGAACATAGTAAGATAAATTGTTTATTACCACCAAGACAAGAATGGGAGGAACAGAGTAAGATAAATTGGTTATTACCACATAGTGAGATAAATTGGTTATTACCATCAAGTCAAGAATGGGAGGAACATAGTAAGATAATTTGGTTATTACCACCAAGACAAGAATGGGAGGAACACAGTAAGATGAATTGGTTATTACCACCAAGATAAGAATGGGAGGAACATAGTAAGATAAATTGTTTATTACCACCAAGATAAGAATGGGAGGAACATAGTAAGATAAATTGGTTATTACCACCAAGACAAGAATGGGAGGAACATAGTAAGATAATTTGGTTATTACCACCAAGACAAGAATGGGAGGAACATAGTGAGATAAATTGGTTATTACCACAGTGTAAGATAAATTGGTTATTACCACATAGTGAGATAAATTGGTTATTACCACCAAGTCAAGAATGGGAGGAACATAGTAAGATAAATTGTTTATTACCACCAAGACAAGAATGGGAGGAACATAGTAAGATAAATTGGTTATTACCACAGGGTAAGATAAATTGGTTATTACCACATAGTGAGATAAATTGGTTATTACCACCAAGTCAAGAATGGGAAGAACATAGTAAGATAAATTGTTTATTACCACCAAGGCAAGAATGGGAGGAACATAGTAAAATAAATTGGTTATTACCACAGGGTAAGATAAATTGGTTATTACCACACAGTGAGAAAAATTGGTTATTACCACCAAGTCAAGAATGGGAGGAACATAGTAAGATGAATTGGTTATTACCACCAAGACAAGAATGGGAGGAACATAGTAAGATAAACTGGTTATTACCACCAAGACAAGAATGGGAAGAACATAGTAAGATAAATTGGTTATTACCACAGTGTAAGATAAATTGGTTATTACCACATACTGAGATAAATTGGTTATTACCACCAAGACAAGAATGGGAGGAACATAGTAAGATAAATTGATTATTACCACCAAGTCAAGAAGGGCAGGAACATAGTGAGATAAATTGGATATTACCAACAAGACAAGAATGGGGGGAACATAGTGAGATAAATTGGTTATTACCACCAAGACAAGAATGGGAGGAACATAGTGAGATAAATTGGTTATTACCACCAAGACAAGAATGGGAGGAACATAGTGAGATAAATTGGTTATTACCACCAAGATAAGAATGGGAGGAACATAGTATGATAAATTGGTTATTACCACCAAGACACGAATGGGAGGAACATAGTAAGATAATTTGGTTATTACCACCAAGACAAGAATGGGAGGAGCATAGTGAGATAAATTGGTTATTACCACAGTGTAAGATAAATTGGTTATTACCACATAGTGAGATAAATTGGTTATTACCACCAAGTCAAGAATGGGAGGAACATAGTAAGATAAATTGTTTATTACCGCCAAGACAAGAATGGGAGGAACAGAGTAAGATAAATTGGTTATTACCACATAGTGAGATAAATTGGTTATTACCATCAAGTCAAGAATGGGAGGAACATAGTGAGATAAATTGGTTATTACCACCAAGACACGAATGGGAGGAACATCGTAAGACAAATTGGTTATTACCACCAAGACAAGAAGGGCAGAAGCATAGTAAGATAATTTGGTTATTACCACCAAGACAAGAATGGGAGGAACATAGTTTGATAAATTGGTTATTACCACCAAGACAAGATGCGGAGGCACATAGTAGGATCAATTGGTTATTACCACCAAGACAAGAAGGGCAGGAGCATAGTAAGATAAATTGATTAATACCACCAAGACGAGAATGGGAGGAACATAGTAACATAAATTGGTTATTACCACCAAGACAAGAATGGGAGGAACATAGTGAGATAAATTGGTTATTACCACCAAGACAAGAATGGGAGGAACATCGTAAGATAAATGAGTTATTACCACCAAGACAAGAAGGGCAGAAGCATAGTAAGATAAATTGTTTATTACCACCAAGACAAGAATGGGAGGAACATCGTAAGATAAATTGGTTATTACCACCAAGACAAGAAGGGCAGAAGCATAGTAAGATAAATTGGTGATTACCACCAAGACAAGAATGGGAGGAACATAGTAAGATAAATTGGTTATTACCGCCAGGACAAGAAGGGGGGGGGGGCATAGTGAGATAAATTGGTTATTGGGCAGGAGCATAGTAAGATAAATTGGTTATTACCACCAAGACTAGAATGGGAGGAAAATAGTAAGATAAACTGGTTATTACCACCAAGACAAGAATGGGAGGAACATAGTAAGATAAATTGGTTATTACCACCTGGACAAGAAATGTGGGGGGGGGGGGGGCATAGTAAGATAATTTGGTTATTACCACCAAGACAAGACGAGGAGGAATATAGTAAGATAAATTGTTTATTACCACCATAGTAAGATAAATTGTTTATTACCACCATAGTAAGATAAATTGGTTATTACCACCAAGTGGGATTAAGTCAAGAATGGGAAGAACATAGTAAGATAAATTAATTATTACCACCAAGTCAAGACGAGGAGGCACATAGTAAGATAAATTGGATATTACCACCAAGACAAGACGAGGAGGTACATAGTAAGATAAATTGGTTATTACCACAGTGCAAGATAAATTGGTTATTACCACATAGTGAGATAAAGGTGTTATTACCACCAAGTCAAGAATGGGAGGAACATAGTAAGATAAACTGGTTATTACCACCAAGACTAAACAATGAGGCACATAGTAAGATAAATTGGTTATTACCACCAAAAAAAGAAGGGCAGGAGCATTGTAAGATAAATTGATTATTACCACCAAGACAAGAATGGGAGGAACATAGTGAGATAAATTGGTTATTACCACCAAGACAAGAATGGGAGGAACATAGTGAGATAAACTGGTTATTACCACCAAGACAAGAATGGGAGGAACATCATAAGATAAAATGGTTATTACCACCAAGACAAGAAGGGCTGAAGCATAGTAATATGAATTGGTTATTACCACCAAGACAAGAATGGGAGGAACATAGTAAGATAAATTGGTTATTACAACCAAGACAAGAAGGGCAGAAGCATAGTAAGATAAATTGGTTATTACCACCAATACAAGAATGGGAGGAACATAGTAAGATAAATTGGTTATTACCACCAAGTCAAGAAGGGCAGAAGCATAGTAAGATAAATTGGTTATTACCACCAAGACAAGAATGGGAGGAACATAGTAAGATAAATTGGATATTACCACCAAGACAAGAAGGTCAGAAGCATAGTAAGATAAATTGGTTATTACCACCAAGACAAGAATGGGAGGAACATAGTAAGATAAATTGGTTATTACCACCAAGACAAGATGCGGAGGCACATAGTAAGATAAATTGGTTATTACCACCAAGACAAGAATGGGAGGAACATAGTGAGATAAATTGGTTATTACCACCAAGTCAAGAATGGGAGGAACATTGTAAGATAAATTAGTTATTACCACCAAGACAAGAAGGGCAGAAGTATAGTAAGATAAATTGGTTATTACCAACAAGACAAGAATGGGAGGAACATAGAAAGAAAAATTGGTTATTACCAGCAAGAAAAGAATGGGAGGAACATCGTAAGATAAATTGGTTATTACCACCAAGACAAGAAGGGCAGAAGCATAGTAAGATAAATTGGTTATTACCACCAAGACAAGAATGGGAGGAACATAGTAAGATAAATTGGTTATTACCACCAGGACAAGCAGGGGGGGGGGGGGGGGGGGCGTAGTGAGATAAATTGGTTATTGGGCAATAACATAGTAAGATAAATTGGTTATTACCACCAAGACAAGAATGGGAGGAAAATAGTAAGATAAATTGGTTATTACCACCAAGACAAGAATGGGAGGAACATAGTAAGATAAATTGGTTATTGCCACCAAGACTAGAATGGGAGGAACATAGTAAGATAAATTGGTTATTACCACCAAGACAAGAATGGGAGGAACATAGTAAGATAAATTGGTTATTACCACCAAGACAAGAAGGGCAGGAACATAGTAAGATAAATTGGTTATTACCACCAAGACAAGAAGGGCAGGAACATAGTAAGATAAATTGATTATACCACCAAGACAAGAATGGGAGGAACATATAAGATAAATTGGTTATTACCACCATGACAAGAATGCGAGGAACACAGTAAGGTAAATTGGTTATTACCACCAAGACAAGAATGGGAGGAACATAGTAAGATAAATTGATTATTACCTCCAGGACAAGAAGGGGGGGGGGGGGCATAGTGAGATAAATTGGTTATTGGGCAGGAACATAGTAAGATAAATTGGTTATTACCACCAAGACTAGAATGGGAGGAAAATAGTAAGATAAATTGGGTATTTCTATCAAGACAAGAATGGGAGGAACATAGTAAGATAAATTGGTTATTACCACCTGGACAAGAAGTGTGTGGGGGGGGGGGGGGGCGGGGGGCATAGTAAGATAAATTGGTTATTACCACCAAGTCAAGACGAGGAAGAATATAGTAAGATAAATTGGTTATTACCACCATAGTAAGATAAATTGGTTATTACCACCATAGTAAGATAAATTGGTTATTACCACCAAGTGGGATTAAGTCAAGAATGGGAAGAACATAGTAAGATAAATTAATTATTACCACCAAGTCAAGACGAGGGGGCACATAGTAAGATAAATTGGATATTACCACCAAGACAAGACGTAGAGGCACATAGTAAGATAAATTGGTTATTACCACAGTGTAAGATAAATTGGTTATTACCACATAGTGAGATAAAGTGGTTATTACCACCAAGTTAAGAATGGGAGGAACATAGTAAGATAAATTGGTTATTACCGCCAAGACTAGACGAGGAGGCACATAGTAAGATAAACTGGTTATACCACCAAGACAAGAATGGGAGGAACATAGTAAGATAAATTGGTTATTACCACCAAGACAAGAATGGGAGGAAAACAGTAAGATAAATTGGTTATTACCACCAAGACAAGAATGGGAGGAACATAGCAAGATAAATTGATTATTACCACCAAGACAAGAATGGGAGGAACATAGTAAGATAAATTGGTTATTACCCCCAAGTCAAGAATGGGAGGAGCATAGTAAGATAAATTGGTTATTACCACCAAGTCAAGGAGGGCAGGAACATAGTAAGATAAATTGGTTATTACCACCAAGACAAGAATGGGAGGAACACAGTAAGATAAATTGGTTATTACCACCAAGAAAAGGATGGGAGGAACATAGTGAGATAAATTGGTTATTACCACCAAGACAAGAATAGGAGGAACATAGTAAGATAAATTGGTTATTACCACCAAGACAAGAATGGGAGGAACACAGTAAGATAAATTGGTTATTACCATCAAGTCAAGAAAGGGAGCAACACAGTAAGATAAATTGGTTATTACCACCAAGACAAGAATGGGAGGAACACAGTAAGATAAATTGGTCATTACCACCAAGACAAGAATGGGAGGAACATAGTAAGAGAAATTGGTTATTACCACCAAGACAAGAATGGGAGGAACATAGTAAGATAAATTGGTTATTACCACCAAGATAAGAATGGGAGGAACATAGTAAGATAAATTGGTTATTACCACCAAGACAAGAATGGGAGGAACATAGTAAGATAATTTGGTTATTACCACCAAGACAAGAATGGGGGGAGCATAGTGAGATAAATTGGTTATTACCACAGTGTAAGATAAATTGGTTATTACCACATAGTGAGATAAATTGGTTATTACCACCAAGTCAAGAATGGGAGGAACATAGTAAGATAAATTGTTTATTACCACCAAGACAAGAATGGGAGGAACAGAGTAAGATAAATTGGTTATTACCACATAGTGAGATAAATTGGTTATTACCATCAAGTCAAGAATGGGAGGAACATAGTAAGATAATTTGGTTATTACCACCAAGACAAGAATGGGAGGAACACAGTAAGATGAATTGGTTATTACCACCAAGATAAGAATGGGAGGAACATAGTAAGATAAATTGTTTATTACCACCAAGATAAGAATGGGAGGAACATAGTAAGATAAATTGGTTATTACCACCAAGACAAGAATGGGAGGAACATAGTAAGATAATTTGGTTATTACCACCAAGACAAGAATGGGAGGAACATAGTGAGATAAATTGGTTATTACCACAGTGTAAGATAAATTGGTTATTACCACATAGTGAGATAAATTGGTTATTACCACCAAGTCAAGAATGGGAGGAACATAGTAAGATAAATTGTTTATTACCACCAAGACAAGAATGGGAGGAACATAGTAAGATAAATTGGTTATTACCACAGGGTAAGATAAATTGGTTATTACCACATAGTGAGATAAATTGGTTATTACCACCAAGTCAAGAATGGGAAGAACATAGTAAGATAAATTGTTTATTACCACCAAGGCAAGAATGGGAGGAACATAGTAAGATAAATTGGTTATTACCACAGGGTAAGATAAATTGGTTATTACCACACAGTGAGAAAAATTGGTTATTACCACCAAGTCAAGAATGGGAGGAACATAGTAAGATGAATTGGTTATTACCACCAAGACAAGAATGGGAGGAACATAGTAAGATAAACTGGTTATTACCACCAAGACAAGAATGGGAAGAACATAGTAAGATAAATTGGTTATTACCACAGTGTAAGATAAATTGGTTATTACCACATACTGAGATAAATTGGTTATTACCACCAAGACAAGAATGGGAGGAACATAGTAAGATAAATTGATTATTACCACCAAGTCAAGAAGGGCAGGAACATAGTGAGATAAATTGGATATTACCAACAAGACAAGAATGGGGGGAACATAGTGAGATAAATTGGTTATTACCACCAAGACAAGAATGGGAGGAACATAGTGAGAAAAATTGGTTATTACCACCAAGACAAGAATGGGAGGAACATCATAAGATAAAATGGTTATTACCACCAAGACAAGAAGGGCAGAAGCATAGTAATATGAATTGGTTATTACCACCAAGACAAGATTGGGAGGAACATAGTAAGATAAATTGTTTATTACAACCAAGACAAGAAGGGCAGAAGCATAGTAAGATAAATTGGTGATTTCCACCAATACAAGAATGGGAGGAACATAGTAAGATAAATTCGTTGTTACCACCAAGTCAAGAAGGGCAGAAGCATAGTAAGATAAATTGGTTATTACCACCAAGACAAGAATGGGAGGAACATAGTAAGAGAAATTGGATATTACCACCAAGACAAGAAGGGCAGAAGCATAGTAAGATAAATTGGTTATTACCACCAAGACAAGAATGGGAGGAACATAGTAAGATAAATTGGTTATTACCACCAAGACAAGACGCGGAGGCACATAGTAAGATAAATTGGTTATTACCACCAAGACAAGAATGGGAGGAACATAGTGAGATAAATTGGTTATTACCACCAAGTCAAGAATGGGAGGAACATTGTAAGATAAATTAGTTATTACCACCAAGACAAGAAGGGCAGAAGTATAGTAAGATAAATTGGTTATTACCAACAAGACAAGAATGGGAGGAATATAGAAAGATAAATTGGTTATTACCACCAAGACAAGAATGGGAGGAACATCGTAAGATAAATTGGTTATTACCACCAAGACAAGAAGGGCAGAAGCATAGTAAGATAAATTGGTTATTACCACCAAGACAAGAATGGGAGGAACATAGTAAGATAAATTGGTTATTACCACCAGGACAAGAAGGGGGGGGGGGCGTAGTGAGATAAATTGGTTATTGGGCAGGAACATAGTAAGATAAATTGGTTATTACCACCAAGACAAGAATGGGAGGAAAATTGTAAGATAAATTGGTTATTACCACCAAGACAAGAATGGGAGGAACATAGTAAGATAAATTGGTTATTACCACCAAGACTAGAATGGGAGGAACATAGTAAGATAAATTGGTTATTACCACCAAGACAAGAATGGGAGGAACATAGTAAGATAAATTGGTTATTACCACCAAGACAAGAAGGGCAGGAACATAGTAAGATAAATTGGTTATTACCACCAAGACAAGAAGGGCAGGAACATAGTAAGATAAATTGGTTATACCACCAAGACAAGAATGGGAGGAACATATAAGATAAATTGGTTATTACCACCAAGACAAGAATGCGAGGAACACAGTAAGGTAAATTGGTTATTACCACCAAGACAAGAATGGGAGGAACATAGTAAGATAAATTGATTATTACCACCAGGACAAGAAGGGGGTGGGGGGGGGGGGCATAGTGAGATAAATTGGTTATTGGGCAGGAACATAGTAAGATAAATTGGTTATTACCACCAAGACTAGAATGGGAGGAAAATAGTAAGATAAATTGGGTATTTCCACCTAGGCAAGAATGGGAGGAACATAGTAAGATAAATTGGTTATTACCACCTGGACAAGAAGTGTGTGTGGGGGGGGGGGGGGGGCATAGTAAGATAAATTGGTTATTACCACCAAGACAAGACGAGGAAGAATATAGTAAGATAAATTGGTTATTACCACCATAGTAAGATAAATTGGTTTTTACCACCATAGTAAGATAAATTGGTTATTACCACCAAGTGGGATTAAGTCAAGAATGGGAAAAACATAGTAAGATAAATTAATTATTACCACCAAGTCAAGACGAGGGGGCACATAGTAAGATAAATTGGATATTACCACCAAGACAAGACTTGGTGGCACATAGTAAGATAAATTGGTTATTACCACAGTGTAAGATAAATTGGTTATTACCACATAGTGAGATAAAGTGGTTATTACCACCAAGTCAAGAATGGGAGGAACATAGTAAGATAAATTGGTTATTACCACCAAGCCTAGACGAGGAGGCACATAGTAAGATAAATTGGTTATACCACCAAGACAAGAATGGGAGAAACATAGTAAGATAAATTGGTTATTACCACCAAGACAAGAATGGGAGGAAGACAGTAAGATAAATTGGTTATTACCACCAAGACAAGAATGGGAGGAACATAGTAAGAAAAATTGGTTATTACCACCAAGACAAGAATGGGAGGAACATAGTAAGATAAATCGGTTATTACCACCAAGATAAGAATGGGAGGAACATAGTAAGATAAATTGGTTATTACCACCAAGACAAGAATGGGAGGAACATAGTAAGATAATTTGGTTATTACCACCAAGACAAGAATGGGAGGAACATAGTGAGATAAATTGGTTATTACCACAGTGTAAGATAAATTGGTTATTACCACATAGTGAGATAAATTGGTTATTACCACCAAGTCAAGAATGGGAGGAACATAGTAAGATAAATTGTTTATTACCACCAAGACAAGAATGGGAGGAACACAGTAAGATAAATTGGTTATTACCACATAGTGAGATAAATTGGTTATTACCATCAAGTCAAGAATGGGAGGAACATAGTAAGATAATTTGGTTATTACCACCAAGACAAGAATGGGAGGAACACAGTAAGATGAATTGGTTATTACCACCAAGATAAGAATGGGAGGAACATAGTAAGATAAATTGGTTATTACCACCAAGATAAGAATGGGAGGAACATAGTAAGATAAATTGGTTATCACCACCAAGACAAGAATGGGAGGAACATAGTAAGATAAATTGGTTATTACCACCGAGATAAGAATGGGAGGAACATAGTAAGATAAATTGGTTATTACCACCAAGACAAGAATGGGAGGAACATAGTAAGATAATTTGGTTATTACCACCAAGACAAGAATGGGAGGAACATAGTGAGATAAATTGGTTATTACCACAGTGTAAGATAAATTGGTTATTACCACATAGTGAGATAAATTGGTTATTACCACCAAGTCAAGAATGGGAGGAACATAGTAAGATAAATTGTTTATTACCACCAAGACAAGAATGGGAGGAACATAGTAAGATAAATTGGTTATTACCACAGGGTAAGATAAATTGGTTATTACCACATAGTGAGATAAATTGGTTATTACCACCAAGTCAAGAATGGGAAGAACATAGTAAGATAAATTGTTTATTACCACCAAGGCAAGAATGGGAGGAACATAGTAAAATAAATTGGTTATTACCACAGGGTAAGATAAATTGGTTATTACCACACAGTGAGAAAAATTGGTTATTACCACCTAGTCAAGAATGGGAGGAACATAGTAAGATGAATTGGTTATTACCACCAAGACAAGAATGGGAGGAACATAGTAAGATAAACTGGTTATTACCACCAAGACAAGAATGGGAAGAACATAGTAAGATAAATTGGTTATTACCACAGTGTAAGATAAATTGGTTATTACCACATACTGAGATAAATTGGTTATTACCACCAAGACAAGAATGGGAGGAACATAGTAAGATAAATTGATTATTACCACCAAGTCAAGAAGGGCAGGAACATAGTAAGATAAATTGGATATTACCACCAAGTCAAGAAGGGCAGGAACATTGTAAGATAAATTGGTTATTACCACCAAGACAAGAATGGGAGGAACTTAGTAAGATAAATTGGTTATTACCACCTGGACAAGAAAGGGGGGGGGGGCATAGTGAGATAAATTGGTTATTACCACCAAGACAAGAATGGGAGGAACATAGTAAGATAAATTGGTTATTACCACCAAGACAAGAATGGGAGGAACATAGTAAGATAAATTGGTTATTACCACCAAGACAAGAATGGGAGGAACATAGGAAGATAAATTGGTTATTACCACCTAGTCAAGAAGGGCAGGTACATAGTAAGATAAATTGGTTATTACCACCAAGACAAGAATGGGAGGAACATAGTAAGATAAATTGTTTATTACCACATAGTGAGATAAATTGGTTATTACCACCAAGTCAAGAATGGGAGGAACATAGTAAGATATATTGGTTATTACCACCAAGACAAGAATGGGAGGAACAAAGTAAGATAAATTGGTTATTACCACCAAGACAAGAATGGAAGGAACATAGTAAGATAAATTGGTTATTACCACCAAGACAAGAATGGGAGGAACATAGTAAGATAAATTGATTATTACCATCAAGTCAAGAACGGCAGGAACATAGTAAGATAAATTGGTTATTACCACCAAGTCAAGAAGGGCAGGAACATAGTAAGATAAATTGGTTATTACCACCAAGACAAGAATGGGAGGAACATAGTAAGATAAATTGATTATTGCCATCAAGTCAAGAAGGGCAGGAACATAGTAAGATAAATTGGTTATTACCACCAAGTCAAGAAGGGCAGGAACATAGTAAGATAAATTGTTTATTACCACCAAGACAAGAATGGGAGGAACATAGTAAGATAAATTGATTATTATCATCAAGTCAAGAATGGGAGAAACATAGGAAGATAAATTGATTATTACCATCAAGTCAAGAATGGGAGGAACATAGTAAGATAAATTGTTTATTACCACCAAGACAAGAATGGGAGGAACATAGTAAGATAAATTGGTTATTACCACCAAGTCAAGAAGGGCAGGAACATAGTGAGATAAATTGGTTATTACCAACAAGACAAGAATGGGAGGAACATAGTAAGATAAATTGATTATTACCATCAAGTCAAGAAGGGCAGGAACATAGTAAGATAAATTGTTTATTACCACCAAGACAAGAATGGGAGGAACATAGTGAGATAAATAGGTTATTACCACCAAGACAAGAATGGGAGGAACATAGTAAGATAAATTGGTTATTACCACCAAGAGAAGAATGGGAGGAACATAGTAAGATAAATTGGTTATTACCACCAAGTCACGAAAGGCAGGAACATAGTAAGATAAATTGGTTATTACCACCAAGACAAGAATGGGAGGAACATAGTAAGATAAATTGTTTATTACCACATAGTTAGATAAATTGGTTATTACCACCAAGTCAAGAATGGGAGGAACATAGAAAGATAAATTGGTTATTAACACCAAGACAAGAATGGGAGGAACATAGTAAGATAAATTGGTTATTACCACCAAGTCAAGAATGGGAGGAACATAGTAAGATAAATTGGTTATTACCACCAAGACAAGAATGGGAGGAACATAGTGAGATAAATTGGTTATTACCACCAAGTCAAGAATGGGAGGAACATTGTAAGATAAATTGGTTATTACCACCAAGACAAGAGTGGGAGGAACATAGTAAGATAAATTGGTTATTACCGCCAAGACAAGAATTGGAGGAACATAGTAAGATAAATTGGTTATTACCACAGTGTAAGAAAAATTGGTTATTGCCACATAGTGAGATAAATTGGTTATTACCTCCAAGACAAGAATGGGAGGAACATAGTAAGATAAATTGATTATTACCTCCAAGTCAAGAAGGGCAGGAACATAGTAAGATAAATTGGTTATTACTACCAAGTCAAGAAGGGCAGGAACATTGTAAGATAAATTGGTTATTACCACCAAGACAAGAATGGGAGGAACACAGTAAGATAAATTGGTTATTACCACATAGTGAGATAAATTGGTTATTACCATCAAGTCAAGAATGGGAGGAACATAGTAAGATAATTTGGTTATTACCACCAAGACAAGAATGGGAGGAACACAGTAAGATAAATTGGTTATTACCACCAAGATAAGAATGGGAGGAACATAGTAAGATAAATTGGTTATTACCACCAAGATAAGAATGGGAGGAACATAGTAAGATAAATTGGTTATTACCACCAAGATAAGAATGGGAGGAACATAGTAAGATAAATTGGTTATTACCACCGAGATAAGAATGGGAGGAACATAGTAAGATAAATTGGTTATTACCACCAAGACAAGAATGGGAGGAACATAGTAAGATAATTTGGTTATTACCACCAAGACAAGAATGGGAGGAACGTAGTGAGATAAATTGGTTATTACCACAGTGTAAGATAAATTGGTTATTACCACATAGTGAGATAAATTGGTTATTACCACCAAGTCAAGAATGGGAGGAACATAGTAAGATAAATTGTTTATTACCACCAAGACAAGAATGGGAGGAACATAGTAAGATAAATTGGTTATTACCACAGGGTAAGATAAATTGGTTATTACCACATAGTGAGATAAATTGGTTATTACCACCAAGTCAAGAATGGGAAGAACATAGTAAGATAAATTGTTTATTACCACCAAGGCAAGAATGGGAGGAACATAGTAAGATAAATTGGTTATTACCACAGGGTAAGATAAATTGGTTATTACCACACAGTGAGAAAAATTGGTTATTACCACCAAGTCAAGAATGGGAGGAACATAGTAAGATGAATTGGTTATTACCACCAAGACAAGAATGGGAGGACATAGTAAGATAAACTGGTTATTACCACCAAGACAAGAATGGGAGGAACATAGTAAGATAAATTGGTTATTACCACAGTGTAAGATAAATTGGTTATTACCACATACTGAGATAAATTGGTTATTACCACCAAGACAAGAATGGGAGGAACATAGTAAGATAAATTGATTATTACCACCAAGTCAAGAAGGGCAGGAACATAGTAAGATAAAATGGATATTACCACCAAGTCAAGAAGGGCAGGAACATTGTAAGATAAATTGGTTATTACCACCAAGACAAGAATGGGAGGAACTTAGTAAGATAAATTGTTTATTACCACCTGGACAAGAAGGGGGTGGGGGCATAGTGAGATAAATTGGTTATTACCACCAAAACAAGAATGGGAGGAACATAGTAAGATAAATTGGTTATTACCACCAAGACAAGAATGGGAGGAACATAGTAAGATAAATTGGTTATTACCACCAAGACAAGAATGGGAGGAACATAGTAAGATAAATTGGTTATTACCACCTAGTCAAGAAGGGCAGGTACATAGTAAGATAAATTGGTTATTACCACCAAGACAAGAATGGGACGAACATAGTAAGATAAATTGTTTATTACCACATAGCGAGATAAATTGGTTATTACCACCAAGTCAAGAATGGGAGGAACATAGTAAGATATATTGGTTATTACCACCAAGACAAGAATGAGAGGAACAAAGTAAGATAAATTGGTTATTACCACCAAGACAAGAATGGGAGGAACATAGTAAGATAAATTGGTTATTACCTCCAAGACAAGAATGGGAGGAACATAGTAAGATAAATTGATTATTACCATCAAGTCAAGAACGGCAGGAACATAGTAAGATAAATTGGTTATTACCACCAAGTCAAGAAGGGCAGGAACATAGTAAGATAAATTGGTTATTACCACCAAGACAAGAATGGGAGGAACATAGTAAGATAAATTGATTATTACCATCAAGTCAAGAAGGGCAGGAACATAGTAAGATAAATTGTTTATTACCACCAAGACAAGAATGGGAGGAACATAGTGAGATAAATAGGTTATTACCACCAAGACAAGAATGGGAGGAACATAGTAAGATAAATTGGTTATTACCACCAAGAGAAGAATGGGAGGAACATAGTAAGATAAATTGGTTATTACCACCAAGTCACGAAAGGCAGGAACATAGTAAGATAAATTGGTTATTACCACCAAGACAAGAATGGGAGGAACATAGTAAGATAAATTGTTTATTACCACATAGTGAGATAAATTGGTTATTACCTCCAAGTCAAGAATGGGAGGAACATAGAAAGATAAATTGGTTATTAACACCAAGACAAGAATGGGAGGAACATAGTAAGATAAATTGGTTATTACCACCAAGTCAAGAATGGGAGGAACATAGTAAGATAAATTGGTTATTACCACCAAGACAAGAATGGGAGGAACATAGTGAGATAAATTGGTTATTACCACCAAGTCAAGAATGGGAGAAACATTGTAAGATAAATTGGTTATTACCACCAAGACAAGAATGGGAGGAACATAGTAAGATAAATTGGTTATTACCACCAAGACAAGAATGGGAGGAACATCGTAAGATAAATTGGTTATTACCACCAAGACAAGAATGGGAGGAACATAGTAAGATAAATTGGTTATTACCACATAGTGAGATAAATTGGTTATTACCACCAAGACAAGAATGGGAGGAACATAGTAAGGTAAATTGGTTATTACCACCAAGACAAGAATGGGAGGAACATAGTAAGATAAATTGGTTATTACCACCAAGACAAGAATGGGAGGAACATAGTAAGATAAATTGGTTATTACCACCAAGACAAGAATGGGAGGAACATAGTGAGATAAATTGGTTATTACCACCGAGACAAGAATGGGAGGAACATAGTAAGATAAATTGGTTATTACCACCAAGTGGGATTAAGTCAAGCAGGAGAGGAACCTAGTAAGATAAATTGGTTATTACCACCAAGGCAAGAATGGGAGGAACAGAGTGAGATAAATTGGTTATTACCACCAAGACAAGAATGGGAGGAACATAGTAAGATAAATTGGTTATTACCACCAAGATAAGAATGGGAGGAACATGGTAAGATAAATTGATTATTACCATCAAGTCTAGAACGGCAGGAACATAGTAAGATAAATTGGTTATTACCACCAAGTCAAGCAGGAGAGGAACCTAGTAAGATGAATTAATTATTACCACCAAGATAAGAATGGGAGGAACATAGTAAGATAAATTGGTTATTACCACCAAGACAAGAAGGGGCGAAACCTAGTAAGATAAATTGGTTATTACCACCAAGACAAGAATGGGAGGAACCTAGTAAGATAAATTGGTTATTAACACCAAGTCAAGTGGGTTTTTGAGATGGTGTTTGAAAGTCTCGACCTCATCTTTGGATCATATAACGGACATGTCATTGTAGGCCCAGAGATGAGGTCTCTACTTCAATAGCAGGCCTGGATTCTATTACTTTCAAATTTAATATATATTTTTTGCTATTTCAAATTTAATATATATTCTTTGCTATTTCAAATTTAATATATATTTTTTTCTTACTATATTATATTACAATTACTTTTAAAAACGTAATAAATATTATACTTTTTTATTACATTTGTCAATTTACCCATAATTCAGATTACGACATGCATTAAGAGAGCAATAGCTTCTGCTTGATATATCGTCTTTGTTATATTTGTAACAGGAGGAGAGATAAGCGCGGGAGCCGGGGTTCAAACAGTCGACCTCTAGCATACAAAGCGACCGATTTACCACAAAACTAAGAGACCTGGACCAACCAGGCTGGTTGGTAAATGCCCTTTATACCTCGACTGCTACACTATTGTCCCATTCTTTTGAGATTCACCCACCGTGAATCTCACTCCAGATTCCACCTAAGAGTGGTCGAAACATCTACCCTGCTTCACCACAGCGCCCACAACACCACCAACTGCTGAGTATCGGATGATCCCCTAAATGTAACAGGAGGAGAGATAAGTGTGGGAGCTGGGGTTTGAACTGTCGACCTCTTGCACACAAAGGGACCGATTTACCACAAGGTGAAAGACATCTGGACCAACCAGGTTAGTTGGTAAATAGCTTTATACCTCGACTGCTACACATTAATTAATGTTTTTATTCTGATAAAAACAGTATCTGGTATCATTGCTTGAAGGGCAACATATTTAGTCGTATGAAAAATGATACCAGGGACTGGCTTTCCCGACGCAGATATAATTTATGTATATTTAATAATTCACAGTTATGCTACACCTTTTTTTTTCATTTGACACTGTACAAAACACTTGGGTATTTTTACTGTACAAAACACTTTGGTATTTTGTGTTACAGTATTGTTAGTCTCCTATTGTAACCTTTGTCCGTGATTTAATAGGTCAGTAGGCATGTCAATAGGTCAGTGGGCATGTCAGTAGACATGTCAATAGGTCAGTTGGCATGTCAATGGGCGAGTTGGCATGTCAATAGATCAGTGGGCATGTCAATAGGTCAGTGGGTATATCAATAGGTCAGTAGGCATGTCAATAGGTCAGTGGGCATGTCACTGGGTCATTGGGCATGTCAATAGGTATGTGGGTATGTCAATAGGTCAGTGGGCATGTCAATAGGTCAGTAGGCATGTCAATAGGTCAGTGGGCATGTCACTACTTACAATAAAAAGACTAAAAGTCAAGCCTGTTCAACCCGTAAGGATGTATGGTCTGGAGGATAAAAATCCGCTGTAGTTCTTTATCACTCCTGATCTGTGTATTCTCTATGAGGTCAGGGGCACTCTGAAATACATCAATAATATGCAACTTTGGACGAATGGTCCAGTTCATTAATGTGCTTACTGGTGGATTTATCTGTCTTGTTTCTTATTCCCCTAAAGTGTTCCAAGATTCTAACGTGAAATGTGTGTTTTGTTTCAATGACATACCGTATTTTGCATGTACTGCAGGTCAGGAGGTAAATCACATTTCACCTTTGACAGTGTTGTATCTACTTTTTGATTTGAACTTACATCGGATATTACGTACTTTCAAAAAAAAATCTAGTGATGTTACTCCGAGAGTCTAGAATTGACGAGTTGATCTCGCCGGAACAATATTACTTGTTTAATATCTTGACGACCATTAATAGAGGAGTCGGCCTAACTTATGTTATATATTATATTTTATCATATAACTGGTCCGTTTTGTTCACTTTAAAACATTTGATATTTTGTTTTCATATTAATCAGTGATAAATAAAGCCTTCCGTCAATTTCATTAATCAATTTCAAAACTAGACAATTTGATTGGCTGAACAAAATGAAACTGGGCCACATTTTCATAATTTGCATAATTAGAGTTGGGAGCTTTCATTGGCCAATTTCAAAACTGGACAATTTGATTGGCTAAACAAAATACAACTGGGTCACATTCGCATAATGTCAGTAGGGAGAATTTACGTTATCTGTCCTATTTAGGGTGGGTTATATTGTATTAATCGTTTACCTACAAGAAAAACGCCATTCATTCTTTTTTATATTTTCACTGTTTGCTTCCAAAACATAGGTTATGACCCCCATCGGAACGAGCTCGACGAGCTCGTTCCAATTAGGGGTCATAACCCATGTTTTGGAAGCAAAAAATGAAAATGTTTAGTTATACGAGGATGTTTTTTTTCCAAATGCCGTCTGCAAGTCAGGTTGGGTGATGGGTCAAAAGTCATACTAAGTGGCTAATTTGTGCGTGTGTGTGTCATATGATAAATAGAATATGAAATGAGTGTTTTTCTCATATAATATTTATAAAACTCGTCCGAATTTTCCGTTTGGGCTCGCCAGAGGCTCGCCAAAACGGAAAATTCTTAAACTCGTTTCATAAAAAATATATGAGAAAAACACTCATTCCATATCATCTATTTATTTAACAGTAGCCGTGTTATATATTATATTTTATTTAACAGTAGCTGTGTTATATATTATATTTTATTTAACAGTAGCCATGTTACGCCCATTAAAGCAGTTGTTGGTTGGAGAGAACAAGAGGATTAAATACAAACACAAGTGTCAAAGTCATAAAAATAAGAAAGCAGTTCATTCCCTTTTCACTTAGTCTCTTGGCTTTCCAAGACGCATGTGTGAAAGCTCCCAATTAGTACCTTCCTAATTAGAGAATGGACTACCTGCCTTCGAAAGTTAAACAAAGTTTGATGGTGCTGAATGCAAGTTCGCCTATCAACTGACTGTCCACGTTGGTGGGGACTGTGTTCAGCTCTCCGTCAAATACTACAAAAACCCACCCACACTAGTCCGCATCCGGGGAAGGGCCTAGAGTCCAAGCCTGAAAAAGGCCGACAACAGCAGCCACAGAGAAAGAAGAAGAGGAAACCACCATTGGTCAGACATCGGGATGCCAGACATATGGAGGCTTGGCTCAAGAAGGGAAGAGCTGAAACAGAAACAGGAGGAGGTGAGGGAAACGGACGTCAAATCACCTTCACCACCAACCCCATCCACACCTAGCCGCACTTCCCCAAGGAAGTCGGAAGGTGGGGAGGAGTTGGAAGAGGAGTTTGAGATGACGGTCAACCAACCCGACCTGGTTCTTCAATCAACCTGGACCAATCGGGCAATGAATCGAATTTGTCCTAGACTTTGTCATCCGACAGCCAGAACCCAGAGGAAAGACCACCACGGGTCCTACTAAATACCGAGGTGAAGGAAAATAACTTAAGTACGAGTTGTTTAAACGGTTTAAATATATGTGCATATATAATTTAGTCCATTGAAGCAAAATATGTGATATGACCGTTGATTTATTCCAGTAAATGCAAGATATACAGACCGATCTGTCGCCGAAAACTGTCCCTCGGTATTTAGTTGGTAGGTTTGTAATTAATAGGCTATCTCGATGTCTGGATGAAGTGCGTAAGTGCTAACTGGGTATCACAAGACAGGTCACTGTAATATTTAATAAAAGTAAAACTGTCGGCAACTTTTATCTCAGTTTTGGAAGCGATGTGAAGTTAATTACTTATTTGACATTTTGACATTTTTTATTCCATCAAAACAGGAAAAATGGCACCTGCTGTAGGGTAGCATAAATGAAGACGAGCTGATTGACATGTTGCCCGTCCGCATAACGCCTTTCTTTATGGGGCAACTAAGGCCCTAAAAGTGACAATGTCCCATAAAACCTTCTAGGTGGGCAAATCCGATCAAATAAAGGTGCTGTAGGGTGGCACAAGTGAAGACGAGTTGATTGACATGTTGCCCGTCCACATAAGGCCTTTCTTTATGGGGCAACCAAGGCCTTAAAACCGACAACCTCCAAGAAAACCTTCTAGATGGGCAAATCTGATCAAATAAAAGGTGCTGAAGGGTGGCACAAATGAAGACGAGTTGATTGGCATGTTGCCCGTCCGCATAAGACCTTTCTTTATGGGGCAACCAAGGCCCTAAAAGTGACAACCTCCCAGAAAACCTTCTAGATGGGCAAATCTGATCAAATAAAAGGTGCTGTAGTGTGGCACAAATGAAGATGAGTTGATTGACATGTTGCCTGTCCTCATAAGGCCTTTCCTTATGGAGCTACGAAGGCCTTGAAAGTGTAAACATCCCAGAAAACCTTCTAGATGGGCAAATCTGATCAAATAAAAGGTGCTGTAGGGTGCCACAAATGAAGACGAGCTGATTGACATGTTGCCCGTCCGCATAAGGCCTTTTTTATGGGGCAACCAAGGCCCTAAAAGTGACAACCTCCCAGGCAACCGTTTAGATGGGCTAATCTGATCAAATAAAAAGTGCTGTAGGGTGGCGCGAATGATGACGAGTTGATTGACATGTTGCCCGTCCGCATAAGGTCTTTTTATGGGGGGAACCAAGGCCTTAAAAGTGACAACTTCCCAGAAATCATAGATGGGCAAATCTGATCAAACAAAAGGTGCTGTAGGGTGGCACAAATTAAGACGAGTAGATTGACATTTTGCCCGTCTGCATAAGGCTTTTCATTATGGGGCAACCAAGGCCCTAACAGTGACGACCTCCCAGAAAACCTTCTAGATGTGCAAATCTGATCAAATAAAAGGTACTGTAGGGTGGCACTAATGAAGACGAGTTGATTGACATGTAGCCCGTCCGCATAAGGCCTTTCTTTATGGGGCAATCGAAGCCGCAAAAGTGACACCCTCCCAGAAAACCTTCTAGATGGGCAAATCTGATCAATAAAAGGTGCTGTAGGGTGGCACAAATGAAGACAAGTTGATTGACATGTTGCCCGTCCGCATAAGGCCTTTCTTTGTGGAGCAACCAAGGCCTTAAATGTGACAACCACCCAGAAATCCTTCTTGATGGGCAAATCTGATAAAATAAAAGATGATGTAGGGTGGCACAAATGGACACGAATTGATTGACATGTTGCCCGTCCACATAAGGCCTTTTTTATGGGGCAACCAAGGCCTTAAAAGTGACAACCTCCCAGAAAACCTTCCAGATGAGCAAATCTAATCAAATAAATGGTGCTGTAGGGTGGCACAAATGAAGACGAGTTGATTGTTATGTTGCCCGTCCTCATAAGGCCTTTCTTTATGGGGCAACCAAGGCCTTAAAAGTGGCAAACTCCCAGAAAACCTTCCAAATGGGCAAATCTGATCAAATAAAAGGTGCTGTAGGGTGACACAAACGAAGACAAGTTGATTGACATGTTGGCCATCCGCATTAGGCCTTTCTTTATGGGGCAACCAGGGCCTTAAAAGTGACAATCTCCCAGAAAACATTTTAGATTGGCAAATCTAATGAAATAAAAGGTGCTGTAGGGTGGCACAAATGTAGACGAGTTGATTGACATGCTGCCCGTCCGCATAAGGCCTTTCTTTATGGGGCAGCCAAGGCCATAAAAGTGACTACCTCCCAGAAAACCTTCTAGATGGGCTAATCTGATCAAATAAAAGGTGCTGTAGGGTGGTGCAAATAATGACGAGTTGATTGACATGTTCCCCGACCACATAAGTTCTTTATTTGTGGGGCAACGAATGCCTTAAAAGTGACAACCTCCCAGAAATCCTAGATGGGAAAATCAGATCAAATAAAAGGTGCTGTAGGGTGGCACAAATTAAGACTAGTTGATTGACATTTTGCCCGTCTGCATAAGTCCTTTCTTTATGGGGCAACCAAGGCCCTAAAAGTGACAACCTCCCAGAAAACCTTCTAGATGGGCAAATCTGATCAAATAAAAGGTGCTGTAGGGTGGCACAAATGAAATCGAGTTGAGTGACATGTTGTCCGTCCGCATAAGCCCTTTCTTTATGTGGCAAACAAGGCCTTAAAAGTGACAACCTCCCAAAAAACCTTATAGATGGGCAAATCTGTTCAAATAAAAGGTGCTGTAGGGTGGCACAAATAAAGAGGAGTTGATTGACATGTTGCCCGTCCGCATAAGGGCTTTATGGGGCAACCAATGCCCCAAAAGTGACAACCTCCCAGAAAACCTTCTAGATGGGCAAATCTGATCAAATAAAAGGTGTTGTAAGGTGGCACAAATAAAGACGAGTTGATTGACCTGTTGCCCGTCCGCATAAGGCCTTTCTTTATGGGGCAACCAAGGCCCTAACAGTGACAACCGCACAGAAAACCTTCAAGATGTGCTAATCTAATCAAATAAAAGGTGCTGTAGGGTGGCACAAATGAAGACGAGTTTATTGTCATGTTGCAAGTCTGCATAAGGCCCTTCTTTATGGGGCAACCAAGGCCTTAAAAGTGACAGCCTCCCAGAAAACATTCTAGATGGGCAAATCTGATCAAATAAAAGGAGCTGTAGGGTGGCACAAATGAAGACGAATTGATTGACATGTTGCCCGTCCACATAAGGCCTTTCTTTATGGGGCAACCAATGCCTTAAATGTGACAACCACCCAGAAAACCTTCTAGATGGGCAAATCTGATCAAATAAAAGGTGCTGTAGGGTGGCACAAATGAAGACGAATTGATTGACATGTTGCCCGTCCGCATAAAGCCTTTCTTTATGATGCAACCAAGGCCTTAAAGGTGACCACCTCCCAGAAAACCTTCCTGATGGACAAATCTTATCAAATAAATGGTGCTGTAGCGTGGCACAAATGATGTCGAGTTGATTGTCATGTTGCCCGTCCGCATAAGGCCTTTCTTTATGGGGCAAGCAAGGCCCTGAAAGTGACAACCTCGCAGAAAACCTTCTAGATGGGCAAACCTGATCAAATAAAATGTGATGTAGGGTGGCACAAATGAAGACGAGTTGATTGACATGTTGGACAAATCTGTTCAAATAAAAGTTGTTATAGGTTAACTCGAGTTTAAAGCTAGTTTATCGGCGATATTAACGCAAATTTATCCGCGAGGTTATCGCGACTTTATCCGCGTTGTTAGCGAGAGTTAATTCGCCAGGTTAACGCGATTTTATCGCCAGTTTTCCGTGAGGTTAACGCGAGGTGAACGCAATCTTAACGCGAGTTTGACAGGAGTTTATCCGCGAGGTTGATTCGAGATTAACGCTAGTTGACCCCCGAGGATAACGGATGTTAATCCGCACGGTTAGCGGGAGTTTGATACGAGGTTATCCACGAGTTTAACGGGAGTTGTGCGCGAGTTTAACGCAAGGTTAACGCGAGTTTGACAGGAGTTTTTCCGTGAGGTTAACGTGAGTTTAACCGCGAATTTATCCGCAAAGTAAACGCGAGTTCATACGCGAGGTTAACGAGAGTTTAACGCGCATTTTTCGCAGGTTCATCCACAAGTTTGACGCGAGATTAACGCTCGTGACCTTGTGGATAAACTCGCGTTAAACACGTGCTAACATCACGGATACTCTCGCATTAACCTCGCGTCAACCTCGCACTAAGAACGCGAATAAACTCCTGTTAAACTCGAATTCACCTTCCGGATGAACTCGCGTTAACCTCGAGTTAATCTCACTTTAAACTCGCGTAAACCTAGCGGATAAATTCGCGTTCATCTCGAGATTAATCTCGCGTTAGCGTCGCACATAAACCCGCTGTAATCCCTCGGATGAACCCGAGCTAACCACGCGATTTAACTCGCATTAATTTTGCATAAACCCCGGGGGTAAACGCATGTTAACCTCGCGGATTAAGTAGCTTTACACTTGCGTTAAACTCGCCTTAACATCGGGGATAAATTCGCGTTAATCTCGCGGGTAAACACACGTTAGCATCGCGGATTAACTTTAAAGTTGCGTTACACTCAAGTTAATCTCGCGTTAACCTCGCGTTAACCTCGCAGATAAACATGCGTTAACCTCTCAGATTAATTCCCGCTGAACTCAAGTTAACCTTGATTTACATTTAGTTTAACCTAGCGGTTAGACTCCCGTTAATCTCGCGGATAAACTCACGTTAAGCTCGCGTTAGTGTCGCGCATAAACTCGTTCTCACATCGTTAACCACGCGAATTAACTCTATTTAATCTCGCGTTAACCGCGGCGACGATAAACTCGTGTAAAACTCACGAACAAACACACGTTAAATTCGCGTTGACCTCGAGGATTAACTCGCAGATAAACTCGCGATAACAACGCATGTAACCTCACGATAACCTCCTGCATAAATTCGTATTGACATCGCCGATAAACTCGCGTTAAACTCAAGTTAACCTCGCGGATAAACTCGTGTTAATCTTGCGTTAACCTTGCAGATAAACTCGCGTTAAACTCGCGCTAACAATGCAGATAAAGTCCTGTTAAACTCGAGTTTATCTCACGGATGAACTCGTGTTAAACTCGAGTTAACCTCGCGTTAACCTAGCGGTTAGACTCGCGTTAGTCTCGCGGATAAAGTTGCGTTAAGCTCGCGTTAGCGTCGCGCATAAACTCGCGCTAGTCCCGCGGATAAACACGCGTTAACCTCGCGAATTAACTCGCGTTTATTTCGCGTTAACCACGGGAATCAACTCGTGTTAAATTTGCGGACAGACATATAAACTCGCGTTGGACTCGAGTTAACCTCGCGTATAAACTCATGTTAACCTCACGTCAAACTCGTGATAATATCGCGGATAAATTTGCGATTACTTGTGCATAAATTCGCATGAATATCCTGGATAAACACGTGTTAAACTCGCGCTAACCTCATGGATAAACTCGCTAACATGTTAACGCAGCTAAACTCGCGATAACCTCGCGGACAAATTTACGTTAAACTCGAGTTAACCTCGCGTTGTACTCGCGCTAACCTCGCACATAAACTTGCCTTAACATCGCCGATAAACTCGAGAAAACCTCAAGTTAACCTCGTGGTGGATAAACGCGTGTTAACTTCCCGGATAAACTCGCACCAAACGCGTTTTAACCTCGCGGAAAAACACGCGTTAAACACGGGTTAACTTCACGCATCATCTCGCGTTATCGTCGCGGATAAACTCGCGTTCAACTCGACTAAACGCAGCGGATAAACTCGCGTTAAACTGGCATTACCCTTACGGGTAGACGCGCATTAACATCGCGAACAGACTCCCGTTAAACTCGCGTTATTTATGCGAATAAACTCGCGTTAACCACGAGTTGCGTTGAACTCGCCGACGGATGAACTCGCAATAAACTCGAGTTAACCTCCCAAATAATCTGGGGTTAAAGTCGCGTTAACCTTGCTGATTAACTCGCGGATAAATTCGCATTAACATCAGGGATAAAGTCGCTTTAAGCTCGCGGATTACCTCGCGTTAAATTCGCGAATCAACTCGCGATAACTGCACGGATAAACACGCGTTAACATCGCGAATTCACTCACGTTAATCTCGTGTTAACATTGGGGATATACTCGCGTTAAACTCGCGGACAATCACGCGTTAAATTCGCGTATAATCACGCGTTAACCTCGAGTTAACGTTACGTATAATCACGCGTTAACCGATCGGTTAAACTCGCGTTACACTCGTGTTAAACTCGCCTTAGCCTCAGGGATAAAATCGCGTTAAACTCGCGGCTAAACACACGTTAACATCGCGAATTTCCTCGCGTTAAACTTGCGTTAAACTCGCGTTAATCTCGCCGATGAACTCACGTTATTCTCGCTTTAACCTCATGGATAAACTTGCGTTCAACTCGCGAACAAACACTCGTTAAATTCGCGTTAACCTGGCGGATTAATAAATATTAATCTCCTGTATTAACTCGAGTTAATCTCGCGTTAACCTCGTGGATTAATTCGCGTTAATCTCGCGTTAACCTCTGGATATACTTGCGTTAAACTCGCGGACAACAACGCGCCAAACTCACGTTATTCTCACGGAGTAACTCGCCGAAAAACACGCCGATAAACTCGGGGATATTCTCACGCCAAACGCCGGTTAACCGCGCGGAAAAACACGAGTAAACCTCACGGATTACCGCCGATTAATCTCGCTTTAACCTCGGGGATACACTGGTGTTAAAATCGCGGGCAAACACGCGTTAAATTCGCGTTACCCTCGCAGATTAACTCGCGGATAAACTCGCAATAAGCCCGGGGATAAATTCGCGCTAAGCTCGCGTTCAGCTCGCGCTAACAACGCGGATAAACTCGCGATAACCTCCCGCATAATCTCGCGTCAACATCACCGATAAACTCACGTTTATCTCGCGTCAAACTCGCGGACAAACTCTCGTTAACCTCGCGCATAATCTCGCGTTAAATTTGCGTTATCCTCGTGGATAAACTCGTGTTAAACTCGCGTTAAACTTGAGGATAAGCTTACGTTAAACACGTGCTAACCTCACGGATAAACTCGCGTTACCCTCGCGTTAAACTCGCACTGACAACGTGGATAAACTCGCATTAAACTCGAGTGAACGTCGCGGATAAACGCGTGTTAAACTCGAGTTAACTTCGCGTTAAACACGCACCCAGTGGGCAGACTCGCGTTAAGTTCGCGGCTAAACTCGGGTTAGCGTCGCGCATAACCTCGCGCTAATCTCACGGATACTTGTTAATCTCGCGTTAACCTCGGGGATAAACTCGTGTTAAACTCGCAGACAAACACGCGTTAAATTCGCGTTAACGTCGCGGATAAACTCGCGGATAAACTTGCGATAACCTGGCGCATAAACTCGTGTTAACATCGCCGATAAACTCGAGATGTACTCGATTTAACCTCGCGCATAAACTCGCGTTATAATCGCGGATAAACTCGCGTCAAACTCGAGTTAAACTCACCGATAAACTCGTGTTAATCTCGCGTATAAACTCGCACCAAACCTGCGTTAACCTCGTGGATAAATTCTAGTTACACTCTCGCTAATAACGCGGATAAACTCGTGATAACCTTGCGCACAAACTCGCATTAATATCGCCGAAAAACCCGTGTTAAACAGGCGGAAAAGCTCGGGTTAACGTCGGGCATAAACTCGATCTGATTGTGCCGATAAACACACGTCAATCTCGGGGATTAACTCGCGTTAAACGCGCATAAAACTCGCGTTAACCTCAGAGATAAACTCACGTTAACTCGCGGATGAACACCCGTCACACCCGCCCGAACACCCGCCCGTTAACCTCGCGTATAAACGCACGTTAAACTTGAGTTAACCTCGCGGATACATTCGCGTTAACCTCGCGGATTAACTCGTGTTAAACTCGCGTAAACGTCGGGGATATACTCGCGCCAAACTCGCGATGAACTCGCGGATAAACTCGCCTCATACTCGCGTAACATCGCGTTTAATTCGCGCTAATAAAGCGGATAAATTCGCGATAACCTCGCGTATAAACTCATGTTAACATCGCCGATAAACACGCGCCAATGTCGCGTTAACCACGTGGATGGACTTGTACTAACCGCGTGTTAACATCGCCGATAAACGCGCGTTAAACTCGAGTTAACCTCCCGGATAAACTCGCGCCAAATAATATACTTGCGCATAATCTCGCGCTAACGTCACAGAAAAAACCCGCGTTAATCTCGAGTTAACATCGCGGGTTAACTCTCGCTAATAAACTCACGATAACCTCGAGGACGAATTCGCGTTAAACTCGAGTTAACCTCGCGTTTTACTCGCGCTAACAACGTGGGTGAACTCGTAATAACCTCGTGCATAACCTAGCGTTAACATCGCCGATCAACGCGCGTAAAACACGAGGTAACCTCGCGGATAAACTCGTGATAACCTCGCGTATCAACTCGCGCCAAACTCGCGTTATCTTCGCAGATAAACTCTTGATAACCTCGCGTTAACATCGCCGATAAACTTTAACATCGCGTAAAACTCATGTCAACCTCGCAGGTAAACTCGCGTTAACCTCACGGATAACCTTCCGCCACGACCACGGACGACCACGCATTAAATTCGCGTTAACATCGCAGATAAACTCGCGTTTAACTCGATTAAACTGGCGTCAAAATGGCGTTAACTTTGCGGATAGACTCGCGTTAACCTCGCGAACAGACTCCTGTTAAACTTGTATTAATCTCGCGGATAAACTCCAGTTAACAACGAGTATTACCTCGCGTTAGACGCATCACGCGTTAAACAGGCGTTAAACATGCGTTAAACACGCGTTAATCACGTGGATAAACTCAGATTAAAGTCGTGTTATCCTTGCTGATGAACTCGCGGATAAACTCTCGTAAACTGCACGGATAAATACGCGTTGACATCGCGGATTAACTTGCGTTAATCTCATGTTAAACTCGGGGAGTCAATCTGCTGGGTTAAAGCAAGTTATCCGCTATGTCAATACGGGCAATATGTCAATCAACTCGTCTTCATTTGTGCCACCCTACAGCACCTTTTATTTGATCAGATTTGCCCATCTAGAAGGTTTTCTGGGAGGTTGTCACTGTTAAGGTTTGGTTGCCCCATAAAGAAAGGCCTTATGCGGATGGCCAACATGCCAACCAACTTGTCTTCATTTGTGCCACCCTACAGCACCTTTTATTTGATCAGATTTCCCCATCTAGAAGGTCTATTTGGAGGTTGTGACTTTTAGGGCCTTGGTTGCCCCATAAAGAAAGGTCTTATGTGGACGGGCAACATGTCAATCAACTCGTCTTCTTTGTGCCACCCTACAGTACCTTACTTTTTAATTGATTATATTTGCCCATCAAGAAGGTTTTCTGGGAGGTTGTCACATTTAGGGCCTTGGTTGCCCCGTAAAGAAAGGCCTTATGTGGACGGACAACATGTCAATCAACTCTTCTTTATTTGTGCCACCATACAGTTCCTTTTATTTGATAACGTTTACCCATCTAGGTTTTCTGGGAGGTTGTCACTTTTAGGGCCTTAATTGCCCCATAAAGAAAAGCCTTATGCGAACGGACAACATGTCAATCAACTCGTCTTTATTTGTGCCACCCTACAGCACTTTTTATTTGATCAGATTTGCCCATCTAGAAGGTTTACTGGAAGGTTGTCACATTGAGGGCCTTGGTTGCCCCATAAAGAAAGGCTTATGCGGACGGGCAACATGTAAATCAACTCGTCTTCATTTGTGCCACCCTACAGCACCTTTTATTTGATCAGATTTGCCCATCTAGAAGGTTTTCCGGGATGTCACTTTTAGGGCCTTGGTCGTCCCATAAAGAAAGACCTTATTCGGACGGGCAACATGTCAATCAGCTCGTCTTCATTTGTGCCACCCTACAGCACCTTTTATTTGATCAGATTTGCCCATCTAGAAGGTTTCCTGGGAGGTTGTCACTTTTACGGCATTGGTTGCCCATTAAAGAAAGGCCTAATGCGGACGGGCAACATGTCAATCAACTCGTCTTCATTTGTGCCACCCTACAGCACCTTTTATGTTATCAGATTTGCCCATCTAGAAGGTTTTCTTGGAGGATGTCACATTTAGGTCCTTGGTTGCCCCATAAAGAAAGGCCTTATGCGGACGGGCAACACGTCAATCAACTTGTCTTCATTTGTGCCACCCTACAACACCTTTTTTTGATCAGATTTGCCCATCTAGAAGGTTTTCTGGGAGGTTGTCACTTTTAAGCCTTGGTTGCCCATAAAGAAAGGCCTTATGAGGACGGGCAACATGTCAATCAACTCGTCTTTATTTGTGCCACCCCACAGCACCTTTTACTTGATCTGATTTGCCCATCTAGAGGGTTTTCTGGGAGATTGTCACATTTAAGGTCTTGTTTGCCCCATAAAGAAAGGCCTTATGCGGACGAGCAAAATGTCAATCAACTCGTCTACATTTGTGCCACCCTACAGCACCTTTTATTTAAACAGATTTGCCCATCTAGAAGGTTTTCTTGGAAGTTGTCACATTTAGGTCCTTGGTTGCCCCTTAAAGAAAGGCCTTATGTGGACGGGCAATATGTCAATCAACTTGTCTTCATTTGCGCCACCCTACAGCACCTTTTTTATCAGATTTGCCCATCTAGAAGGTTTTCTGGGAGGTTGTCACTTTTAAGCCTTGGTTGCCCATAAAGAAAGGCCTGATGAGGACGGGCAACATGTCAATCAACTCGTCTTTATTTGTGCCACCCTACAGCACCTTTTACTTGATCTGATTTGCCCATCTAGAGGGTTTTCTGGGAGGTTGTCACATTTAAGGTCTTGTTTGCCCCATAAAGAAAGGCCTTATGCTGACGAGCAAAATGTCAATCAACTCGTCTACATTTGTGCCACCCTACAGCACCTTTTATTTGATCAGATTTGCCCATCTAGAAGGTTTTCTTGGAGGTTGTCACATTTAGGTCCTTGGTTGCCCCTTAAAGAAAGGCCTTATGTGGACGGGCAACATGTCAATCAACTTGTCTTCATTTGTGCCACCCTACAACACCTTTTTTTGATCAGATTTGCCCATCTAGAAGGTTTTCTGGGAGGTTGTCACTTTTAAGCCTTGGTTGCCCATAAAGAAAGGCCTTATGAGGACGGGCAACATGTCAATCAACTCGTCTTTATTTGTGCCACCCTACAGCACCTTTTACTTGATCTGATTTGCCCATCTAGAGGGTTTTCTGGGAGGTTGTCACATTTAAGGTCTTGTTTGCCCCATAAAGAAAGGCCTTATGCGGACGAGCAAAATGTCAATCAACTCGTCTACATTTGTGCCACCCAACAGCACCTTTTATTTGACCAGATTTGCCCATCTAGAAGGTTTTCTTGGAGGTTGTCACATTTAGGTCCTTGGTTGCCCCTTAAAGAAAGGCCTTATGTGGACGGGCAACATGTCAATCAACTTGTCTTCATTTGCGCCACCCTACAGCACCTTTTTTATCAGATTTGCCCATCTAGAAGGTTTTCTGGGAGGTTGTCACTTTTAAGCCTTGGTTGCCCATAAAGAAAGGCCTTATGATGACGGGCAACATGTCAATCAACTCGTCTTCATTTGTGCCACCCTACAGCACCTTTTATTCGATCAGATTTGCCCATCTAGAATGTTTTCTGGGAGGTTGTCACTTTTAGGGCCTTGATTGCCCCATAAAGAAAGACCTTCTGCAGACGGGCAACATGTCAATCAACTCGCCTTCATTTGTGCCACCCTACAGCACCTTTTATTTGATCAGCTTTGCCCGTCTAGAAGGTTTTCTGGGAGGTTGTCACATTTAGGGCCTTGGTTGCCCGATAAAGAAAGGCCTTATGCGGATGGGCAACATGTATATCAACTCGTCTTCATTTGTGCCACCCTACAGCACCTTTTATTTTATCAGATTTGCCCATCTAGAGGGTTTTCTGGGAGGTTGTTACTTTTAAGGCCTTGGCTGCCCAATAAAGAAAGGCCTTATGCAGACGGCAACATGTCTATCAACTCGTCTTTATTTGTGCCACCCTACAGCACCTTTTATTTTATCAGATTTGCCCATCTAGACGGTTTTCTGGGATATTGTCACTTTTAGGGCCTTGGTTGCCCCATAAAGAAAGGTTTTATGCAGACAGCCAACATGTCAATCAACTCGTCTTCCTTTGTACCACCTCGCAGCACCTTTTATTTGATAAGATTTGCCCATCTAGGTTTTCTGGGAGGTTGTCACTTTTAAGTCCTTGGTTGCCCCATAAAGAAAGGCCTTATGAGGACGGGAAACATGTCAATCAACTCGTCTTTATTTGTGCCACCTTACAGCACTTTTTATTTGATCAGATTTGCCCATCTAGAAGGTTTTCTGGGAGGTTGTCGCTTTTAAGACCTTGGTTGCCCCATAAAAAAGGCCTTATGTGGACAGGCAACATGTCAATCAACTCGTCTTCATTTGTGCCACCCTACAGCACCTTTTATTTGATCAGATTTGGTGGGGTAGTTGTTGGTGCTGTAGGTGTTGGTGGTGTAGTTCTTGGTGTTGTAGGTGTTGGTGGTGCAGTTGTTGGTGTTGTAGGTGTTGGTGTTTTAGGTGTAGGTGTTGTAGGTGTTGGTGGTGTAGTTGTTGGTGTTGTAGATGTTGGTGTTGTAGTTGTTGGTGTTGTAGGTGTTGGTGTTGTAGTTGTTGGTGTTGTAGGTGTTGGTGGCGTAGTTGTTGGTGTTGTAGGTGTTGGTGGGGTAGTTGTTGGTGGTGTAGGTGTTGGTGGTGTAGTTGTTGGTGGTGTAGTAGGTGTTGGTGTTGTAGGTGTTGGTGTGGGTAGTTGTTGGTGTTGTAGGTGTTGGTGGTGTAGTTGTTGATGCTGTAGGTGTTGGTGGTGTAGTTGCTGGTGTTGTAGGTGTTGGTGTGAGTAGTTATTGGTGGCATAGGTGTTGGTGGCGTAGTTGTAGGTGTTGTAGGTGTTGATGGTGTAGTTGTTGGTGTTGTATGTGTTGGTGTTGTTGTGTGTAGTTGTTGGTTTTGGGTGTAGTTGTTGACACTGTAGGTGTTGGTGGGGTAGTTATTGATGCTGTAGGTATTGGTGGGGTAGTTGTTGGTGTTGTAGGTGTTGATGGCATAATTGTTGGTGTTGTAGGTGTTGATGGTGTAGTTGTTGGTGTTGTACGTGTTGGTGTTGTAAGTATTGGTGTTGTAAGTGTTGGTGTGTATAGGTGTTGGTGGTGTAAGTGTTATTGTGGGTAGTTGTTGGTGTTGTAGGAGTTGGTGTTGCAGGTATTGGTGTTGTAGGTGTTGGTGTGGGTAGTTGTTGGTGTTGGTGATTTAGTTGTTGGTGTTGTAGGTGTTGGTGGTGTAGATGTTGGTGTTGTAAGTGTTGGTTTTGTAGGTGTTGGTGGGGTAGTCGTTGGTGATGTAGGTGTTGGTGGGGTAGTTGTTCGTGTTGTAGGTGTTGATGGTGTGGTTGTAGGTGTTGTAGATGTTGGTGGTGTAGGTCTCGGTGTTGTAGGTGTTGGTGGTGTAGATGTTGGTGTTTCAGGAGTTGGTGGGCTAGATGTTGGTGTTGTAGGTGTTGGTGGTGAAGGTGTTAGTGTTGTAGGTGTTGGTGTTGTAGTTGTTGGTGTGGGTATCTGTTGGTGTTTTAGGGGATGGTGGTGTAGGTGATGGTGGTGTAGTTGTTGGTGTTGTAGGTGTTGGTGGTGCAGTTGATCGTGTTGTAGGTGTTGGTGCTGTCGGTGTTGTCGGAGTTGGTGTTGGTGGTGTAAGTGTTGGTGGTGTAGTTGTTGGTGGTGTAGTTGTTGGTGTGGGTAGTTGTTGGTGTTTTAGGTGATGGTGGTGTAGGTGTTGGTGTTTTAGGTGTAGGTGTTGTAGGTGTTGGTGTTGAAGTTGTTGGTGGTGTAGTTGTTGGTGTTGTAGGTGTTGGTGGTGTAGTTGTTGGTGTTGTGGTTGCTGGTGGTGTAGCTGTTGGTGTTGTAGGTGTTGGTGTTGTAGTTGATGGTGTTCTAGTTGTTGGTGGTGTAGTTGTTGGTGTTGTAGGTGTTGGTGTTGTAGGTATTGGTGGTATAGGTGTTGGTGGTGAAGTTGTCGGTGGTGTAGTTGTTGGTGGTGTAGTTGTCAGTGGTGTAGTTGTTGTTGGTGTAGTTGTCGGTGGTGTAGTTGTTGGTGGTGTAGTTGTCGGTGTTGTAGGTGTTGGTGTGGGTAGTTGTCGGTGTTGTAGGTGTTGGTGTGGGTAGTTGTTGGCGGTGTAGTTGTTGGTGTTTTAGTTGTTGGTGGTGTAGTTGTTGGTGTTGTAGTTGTTGGTGGTGTAGTTGTTGGTGTTGTAGGTGTTGGTGGTGTAGTTGTTGGTGTTGTAGGTGTTGGTGGTGTAGTTGTTGGTGTTGTAGGTGATGGTGGTGTAGTTGTTGGTGTTGTAGGTGTTGGTGGTTTAGTTGTTGGTGTTGTAGGTGTTGGTGGTGTAGTTGTTGGTGTTGTAGGTGTTGGTGTTGTAGTTGTTGTTTGTGTACTTGTAGGTGTTGTAGGTGTTGGTGGTGTAGTTATCGGTGGTGTAGTTGTAGGTATTGTAGGTGTTGGTATTGTAGGTGTTGGTGGTGTAGTTGTTGGTGTTGTAGGTGTTGGTGGTGTAGTTGTTGGTGTTGTAGGTGTTGGTGTTGTAGTTGTTGGTGTAGTTGTAGGTGTTGTAGGTGTTGGTGGTGTAGTTATCGGTGGTGTAGTTGTAGGTGTTGTAGGTGTTGGTGTTGTAGGTGTTGGTGGTGTAGTTGTTGGTGTTGTAGGTGTTGGTGGTGTAGTTGTTGGTGTTGTAGGTGTTGATGGTGTAGTTGTTGGTGTTGTAGGTGTTGGTGTTGTAGTTGTTGTTGATGTAGTTGTAGGTGTTGGTGGTGTAGTTATCGGTGGTGTAGTTGTAGGTGTTGTAGGTGTTGGTGTTGTAGGTGTTGGTGGTGTAGTTGTTGGTGTTGTAGGTGTTGGTGTTGTAGTTCTTGGTGATGTAGTTGTTGGTGGTGTAGTTGTTGGTGGTGTAGTTGTTGGTGTTGTAGGTGTTGGTGTTGTAGTTGTTGGTGCTGTAGTTGTTGTTGGTGTAGTTGTTGGTGTTGTAGGTGTTGGTGTTGTAGGTGTTGGTGGTGTAGGTGTTGGTGGTGTAGTTGTCGGTGGTGTAGTTGTTGGTGGTGTAGTTGTCGGTGGTGTAGTTGTTGGTGGTGTAGTTGTCGGTGGTGTAGTTGTTGGTGGTGTAGTTGTCGGTGTTGTAGGTTTTGGTGTGGGTAGTTGTCAGTGTTGTAGGTGTTGGTGTGGGTAGTTGTTGGTGGTGTATTTGTTGGTGTTTTAGTTGTTGGTGGTGTAGTTGTTGGTGTTGTAGTTGTTGTTGGTGGTGTAGTTGTTGGTGTTGTACGTGATGGTGTTGTAGCTGTTGGTGGTGAAGGTGTTGGTGGTGCAGTTGTTGGTGTTGCAGGTGTTGGTGGTGTAGTTGTTGGTGTTGTAGGTGATGGTGGTGTAGTTGTTGGTGTTGTAGGTGTTGGTGGTGTAGTTGTTGGTGTTGTAGGTGTTGTTGGTGGTGTTGTTGTTGGTGTTGTAGGTGTTGGTCTTGTAGTTGTTGTTGGTGTAGTTGTAGGTGTTGTAGGTGTTGGTGGTGTAGTTATTGGTGGTGTAGTTGTAGGTATTGTAGGTGTTGGTGTTGTAGGTGTTGGTGGTGTAGTTGTTGGTGTTGTAGGTGTTGGTGTTGTAGTTGTTGGTGATGTAGTTGTTGGTGTTTTAGTTGTTGGTGGTGTAGTTGTTGGTGTTGTAGTTGTTGGTGGTATGGTTGTTGGTGTTGTAAGTGATGGTGTTGTAGTTGTTGGTGGTGTAGGTGTTGGTGTTGTAGGTCATGGTGTTGTAGGTGTTGGTGTTGTAGGTGTTGGCGGTGTAGTTGTTGGTGGTGTAGGTGTTGGTGTTTTAGGTGAAGGTGTTGTAGGTGATGGTGTTGAATTTGTTGGTGGTGTAGTTGTTGGTGGTGTATTTGTTGGTGTTGTAGTTGTTGGTGTTGTAGGTGTTGGTGTTGTAGGTGTTGGTGGTGTAGGTGTTGGTGGTGTAGTTGTCGGTGGTGTAGTTGTTGGTGGTGTAGTTGTCGGTGGTGTAGTTGTTGGTGGTGTAGTTGTCGGTGGTGTAGTTGTTGGTGGTGTAGTTGTCGGTGTTGTAGGTGTTGGTGTGGTTAGTTGCCGGTGTTGTAGGTGTTGGTGTGGGTAGTTGGTGGTGTAGTTGTTGGTGTTTTAGTTGTTGGTGGTGTAGTTGTTGGTGTAGTAGTTGTTGGTGGTGTAGTTGTTGGTGTTGTAGTTGTTGGTGGTGTAGTTGTTGGTGTTGTAGGTGATGGTGTTGTAGTTGTTGGTGGTGTAGGTGTTGGTGGTGTAGTTGTTGGTGCTGTAGTTGTTGTTGGTGTAGTTTTTGGTGTTGTAGGTCATGGTGTTGTAGTTGTTGGTGGTGTAGTTCTTGGTGGTGTAGTTGTCGGTGTTGTAGGTGTTGGTGTTGTAGGTGTTGGTTGTGAAGGTAATGGTGTTGTAGTTGTTGGTGGTGTAGGTGTTGGTGTTGTAGGTGTTGGTGGTGTAGTTGCTGGTGTTGTAGGTGTTGGTGTGGGTAGTTGTTGGTGTTGTAGGTATCGGTGGTGTAGTTGTTGGTGTTGTAGTTATTGGTGGTGTAGTTGTTGGTGGTGTAGTTTGTGGTGTTGTAGGTGTTGGTGGGGTAGTTGTTGGTGTTGTAGTTGTTGGTGGTGTAGTTTTGGTGTGGGTAGTTGTTGGTGTTTTAGGTGATGGTGGTGTAGGTGTTGGTGTTTTAGTTGTAGGTGTTGTAGGTGTTGGTGTTGTAGGTGTTGGTGGTGTAGTTTTTGGTGTTGTAGGTGTCGGTCGTGTAGTTGTTGGTGTTGTAGGTGTTGGTGGTGTAGTTGTTGGTATTGGTGGTGTAGTTGTTGGTGTTGTAGGTGATGGTGGTGTAGTTGTTGGTGTTGTAGGTGTTGGTGGTGTAGTTGTTGGTGTTGTAGGTGTTGGTGGTGTAGTTGTTGGTGCTGTAGGTGATGGTGGTGTAGTTGTTGGTGTTGTAGGTGTTGGTGGTGTAGTTGTTGGTGTTGTAGGTGTTGGTGGTGTAGTTGTTGGTGTTGTAGGTGATGGTGGTGTAGTTGTTGGTGTTGTAGGTGTTCGTGGTGTAGTTGTTTGTGTTGAAGGTGTTGGTGGTGTAGTTGTTGGTGTTGTAGGTGTTGGTGTTGTAGTTGTTGTTGGTGTAGTTGTAGGTGTTGTAGGTGTTGGTGGTGTAGTTATCGGAGGCGTAGTTGTAGGTGTTGTAGGCGTTGGTGCTGTAGGTGTTGGTTGTGTAGTTGTTGGTGTTGTAGGCGTTGGTGTTGTAGTTGTTGGTGATGTAGTTGTTGGTGGTGTAGTTGTTAGTGTGGGTAATTGTTGGTGTTGTAGTTGTTGTTGGTGTAGTTGTTGGTGTTGTAGGTGTTGGTGTTGTAGTTGTTGTTGGTGTAGTTGTAGGTGTTGTAGGTGTTGGTGTTGTGGTTGTTGGTGTTGTAGGTGTTGGTGGTGTAGTTGTTGGTGGTGTAGTTGTTGGTGTGGGTAGTTGTTGGTGTGTTAGTTGTTCTTGGAGTAGTTGTTGGTGTTGTAGTTGTTGTTGGTTTAGTTGTTGGTGTTGTAGGTGTTGGTGTGGGTAGTTGTTGGTGTTGTAGGTGTTGGTGGTGTAGTTGTTGGTGGTGTAGTTGTTGGTGTTGTAGGTGTTGGCGTTGTAGTTGTTGGTGGTGTAGTTGTTGGTGTTGTAGGTGTTGATGGTGTAGTTGTTGGTGGTTTAGTTGTGGGTGTTGTAGGTGTTGGTGTGTAGTTGTTGGTGGTGTAGGTGTTGGTGGTGTAGTTGTCGGTGGTGTAGATGTCGGTGGTGTAGGTGTTGGTGTTGTAGGTGTCGGTGGTGTAGTTGTTGGTGTTGTAGGTGTTTGGTGGTGGTGTAGGTGTTGATGTTGTAGTTGGTGGTGGTGTAGTTGTTGGTGTTGTAGGTGTTGGTGGTGTAGTTGTTGGTGGTGTAGTTGTTGGTGTGGGTAGTTGTCGGTGGTGTAGTTGTTGGTGTTGTAGGTGTTGGTGGTGTTGTTGTTGGTGGTGTAGTTGTTGGTGTTGTAGGTGTTGGTGTTGTAGTTGTTGGTGGTGTAGTTGTTGGTGTTGTAGGTGTTGGTGTTTTAGGTGTGGGTGTTGTAGGTGTTGGTGTTGAAGTTGTTGGTGTTGTAGTTGTTGGTGGTGTAGTTGTTGGTGTTGTAGGTGTTGGTGTTGTAGGTGTTGGTGTTATAGTTGTTGGTGGTGTAGTTGTTGGTGTTGTAGGTGTTGGTGGTGTAGTTGTTGGTGTTGTAGGTGTCGGTGGTGTCGGTGGTGTAGTTGTTGGTGTTGTAGGTGTCGGTGGTGTAGTTTGTGGTGTTGTAGGTGTCGGTGGTGTAGGTGTCGGTGGTGTAGTTGCTGGTGGTGTACTTTGTGGTGTTGTAGGTGTTGGTGGTGTAGTTGTTGGTGTGGGTAGTTGTTGGTGGTGTAGTTGTTGTAGGTGTTGGTGGTGTAGTTGTCGGTGGTGTAGTTGTTGGTGGTGTAGTTGTTGGTGGTGTAGTTATCGGTGGTGTAGTTGTTGGTGGTGTAGTTGTTGGTGTGGGTTGTTGTTGGTGCTGTAGTTGTTGGTGGTGTAGTTGTTGGTGTTGTATGTGTTGGTGTGGGTAGTTGTTGGTGTTGTAGGTGTTGGTGGTGTAGTTTTCGATGGTGTAGTTGTTGGTGGTGTAGTTGTTGGTGTGGGTAGTTGTTGGTGTTTTAGGTGATGGTGGTGTAGGTGTTGGTGTTTTAGGTGTATGTGTTGTAGGTGTTGGTGGGGTAGGTGTTATAGGTGTTGATGGTGTAGTTGTCGGTGGTGTAGTTGTTGGTGGTGTAGTTGTTGGTGGTGCAGTTGTCGGTGGTGTAGTTGTTGGTGGTGTAGTTGTTGGTGTGGGTAGTTGTTGGTGTTGTAGTTGTTGGTGGTGTAGTTGTTGGTGTTGTCGGTGTTGGTGTGGGTAGTTGTTGGTGTTGTAGTTGTTGGTGGTGTAGTTGTTGGTGTTGTAGGTGTCGGTGGTGTAGTTGTTGGTGGGGTAGTTGTTGGTGGAGTAGTTGTTGGTGGGGTAGTTGTTGGTGTAGTAGTTGTTGGTGGGGTAGTTGTTGGTGGGGTAGTTGTTGGTGTAATAGATGTTGGTGGGGAGTTGTTTATGGAATAGTTGTTGATGTAGTAGTTATTTGTGGGGTAGTTGTTGGTGGAGTAGGTGTTGGTGGGGTAGTTGTTGCTGGAGTAATTGCGGCAGTCGATGCTGAGGTTGTAGTTGTTAATGTGGTAGTTTGGTCTTTGGTGATATCTTGACTTCAGTGTAGCAGATGTTGGAGATGTAGTTGTATAAATTGTTGGTGTAGTTGTTGATTTATTAGGTGTGATTGTGGGTGGAATAAAGGTTGGTGTAGCAGATGTTGGTTGAGTAGTTGTTGATGGGGAAGTTGTTGGTGGGGAAGTTGTCGGTGGGGTAGTTGTTGGTGGGTTCGTTGTTGGTGGGGTTGTTGTTGGTGGGGTACTTGTTGGTTGAGTAGTTGCGGCAGTTGATGCTGTGGTTGTAATTGTTAGTGTGGTAGTTTGGTGTTTGGTGATATCTTGACTTCAATGTAGTAGATGCTGGAGATGTAGTTGTATAAATTGTTGGTGTAGTTGTTGATGTAGTAGGTGTGATTTTGGGATTGGTGGAATAAAGGTTGGTGTAGTAGATGATGTTTGGTAGAAGTAGTTGTTGTGTGTAGGTGTTGGTGGAGTAGTTGTTTGTGGGGTACTTGTTGGTTGGTGCAGTAATGTTGTTTTGGTAGAAGTAGTTGTTGTGTGTAGATGTGGTTGATAGAATAGTTGTTGGCGTGGTAGTTGTTGATGTAGTAGTTTTGGTGGTTGGTGTAGTAAAGGTTGGTGTATTAGATGTTGTTTTGGTAGAAGTAGTTGCTGTGTGTAGATGTGGTTGATAGAATAGTTGTTGGCATGGTAGATTTTGATGTAGTAATTGTCGTGTTTGACATAGAACTACAACATGAAATACTACAAGTAATACGCCAACCATTACTACACCAGGTACCACAGCTACAACTACAAAAACCGACACAACATAATGGATCAGACTACTAGTGATAATGATAAAAACTGTTCATCAGAGATACATTACACGTTATACCACCGATTTTTTAGGTGAAGTGTTGAACTGAAAAATCAACGAACAATTTATCTATTTCTTTAAGGATTTATTTAGTTGCTAAACTTTTTGTTCCATAAAGAGGCTGCAGTTGTTCAGAGGTGTTGAGAACAAAAGGGATAGGTAGGGCACAATTGTCTTATTGTCTCAAGTCTCCATGCTTGTCTTCTTTCTCTCTCTTTCTGGTTATTAAGATCAACACGATCATCGGCTGCTGTGGGTTTGGCTATAAATAAATAAAAGTAAAACAGTTCGTTATTAAGGCGCAATTTTGTGTATTTGTTTATTTGGAGCCTAACGTCAAAGCCACATCAGAAACGATGGCGATATTGTAGTGATACAAAGTTATGTAGGCAGTTCAGGAAAAACGAACAAGTTACCTTTGTTCTCTGTTAATATTGAATTTGCCCTTAGGTAGCCGATGAACAGATTTGATTCCTTACACACGAATATGTCTCGCTGTATAGCATCCAGGGAAAACGTTTCATCATCAGTCACAATTGTTTGCAAAAATGTATTTTCCACTAATTTGTTATCATCTCTCCGACAATGCAGCTCGTTGAACTCGGTTTACTAAGAATCGAAAGGCTACATATTAAACATTAAAAATAAAAGAGTAGAAAAAATAACAGCTGTAGGGTTGATAACATATCTCACGTGACTTTGCCTTCCCTTGAATAGTTGTGGGCATTATAACATATCTCACGTGACTTTGCCCTCCCCTGAATATATGTGATGTATTATAACATATCTCACATGACTTTGCCTTCCATTGAATAGTTGTGAGGTCCATGTATTATCGGATTTGCGATAGCTTGATTTATTGGGGGTTCTATTCCCCAGCACTATACATTTTATAGTCTAGGATGATCGGCAGAAGGAACACAACGCGTTTTGGTTTTTTTTCGTTATTTCTACGCCCCCTTTAGCCATATATGGAGGACATCTCGTCCACTGAGTTCCAATGTGTTCTATGTGTCTACTGGCACATAGAACACATTGGAACTCAGGGGACGAGCTATTTATGCCTGTATGCGAGGTCGTTTAATGAAATTTATGACATACTTAAAACTCTATCATCTGATTAATTGTTGGAAGTGGCTCGCTGAGCCTTTCCAACAAATAATCGGATAATAGCGGTGATCTGCGCAAACCAGAACGTACAAATAATCATTGTAAAATAGGTGGCAATAGTCGCCTTCAGCAGCATAAGTGTCAAAGAGCATAATTGGCTTGGACAGGAAACCTAGACATTGACAATGTACTTGGAATTGTAATCCTGACTGATGATAGCAAGATTTTTCCTGTTTTTTGTTTTTGTGTTTGTTCGTTTTGTTTTTTTTCGGTTTTGATGTAATTCGATAACTATTGGACGGTGTGTCGTTGACTATGCCAAAATAATTAGCCTGTAGAAATAATAGTTCACTCGCTTCCAGAGCGTAGACTATCCTCTTTTCGACAACCTCAATTCTGGTACAGTCGCCTCCAAGACGGGCAATATTTGAAATGTATTATTCGTTAAAGTATAAAACATGCATTTTGTCGTCGTTGATGCACGAACACAGGCGACGAAATCTCCATTAACCCTTTACCTTACATGAAAAGCAGACGACACTTGCAAAAATGATTCTTGAATAACTGATTTTTTTCATTTTTTGTCTCAAAAACGAGCTCGTTCCAACGAGGGGTCATAACCTATGTTTTCGAGACACAAAATGAAAAAAATAATGAAAATTAATTGGCAATTTTTGAGAATCGCGCTGGCCGGTTTTTGCCCGTTACGTTAGGTAAAGGGTTAAAGTAAGATGGCCCCGATGTTCAAGACGCACCGGACCTACCATGGAGCTGCCCGGTATAAAAAAGTTGAAAATGTATCCAGAGATATCTACCAACTTTCTAAGGGAGCGCGGTGGCCCAGTAGGTGGAGGTGCAGGCTGCAAGTCGAGAGGTCCTCGGTTCGAATCCCACCTGCGGCAACCGCGTTGTGTCCTTGGGCAAGACACATCTCGATTGCCCACGTGGGGGCACGATGACGCCGAGTACTAAGGCGTACTGCACGTCGATGGTACGCATGCCTTCAACCAATCTAACCCTGCCTGTGCTGCAGTGCGGAGTTACGATGTTGGGGAGCTGGCACCTGCTCGTCGTTGCTCGGTGGTTCTCTTCGGGTACTCCGGCTTCCTCCACCCGTAAAACTGTCACGGTCAAGGTTAGCCATTGTGCATAAATATGTGACCTTAAACATCAATAACTAACTAACTAACCAACTTTCTGATCCTCAGGTTTTGACGACAAAAGCAACACAAAGTGTTCAAACCTGTGTTTGGAACAGGGGGTGGGGTGAGGCTGGTGAACACATCACGCCTTCGATACCTCCTGTAGTGTCATGTAAGTGGCGTTACGGATAATTAGCATAAGCCACCAAATGTTTCAAGTGGTCTGGTTACCAGTCTTATGAAGTTGGGAAATCGACGCTGTTATGGGTTAAATTGTTTACCCACTTTTTGTGGAGTTTCCACGCAGACTAACAATGTTGCAGTGTGAGTTACTTTACTCGCATTAATATTTAGATATTCTTTCAAGCGCCACTTATAGATATTCCAGCTACTATGTATTTAATTCAATGTGCGAACATATAGATTTCAACGCAACTACAGTCGAAACAAGAAGTCCCGTCTATGTGTTGTGCATTACTGTGAAGTGATAGCGCCATGCGTAAGGACACTTTTTCGTCACTCCCAAACTTAAAACTGCCACATTAGGGTGACGCAATTCCTATAGAATAACAAAGTGCCCTACAATTCTGTACGAGTAAACATAGATCATTAACATCATTCCTAACCTTTGCCTCTACTGGAATGCATGCATATATAATGATGTGAATAGATATTAAAATTATACATGTACTGCATGTACAGAATGAGGAAAGTTAATTATTACTTTATCGCAGCGCCATATATTCTCCACTCGAAAAGTATTTATAAATGTTCATGCTAACACAAAAACACGTGCAATCCGGTGGTCCAGATAATAAAAGTTTTTAAGTGTTTCTTGCAATTTTGTCCTCGAAAATTGTAAATAATTACTAAGTGGCGATTTAGTAGTAATCAACCATCAAGATACTGTACACTACAAAAAATATAGGTTCTCTTTAGAACCAAAACTGGTTCTAATCTTGTCCCTGAAATGGAACCAGTTCTGTTTAAACAGTATTTATTTCAAATCAAATAAATTTACCAAGATTAGCATTCAGTTTTAACAAAATATTACATGAACTGAAGTAGATTCAGCAGTAAACTTGGAGCTTATTCAACGCAGTCGCCAAACATTTTGAAACAAAAGAGATATGAACAGTTGGCATATCGAACCAGTTTTGGTTCTGTATAGAACCAAAACTGGATCGACATGCCAACTGTTTATATCTCCTTTGCTTAATAATGATTTGAGACAACCTCGTATGAGCTCTAAACTTACGGCTGAAACCCCCTCAATTTATGTTTAGTTCTGTTAATATTTAATGTTAATCTCTATAAAGAAAATAATATACTGTTTAAACAGAAATGGTTCCATCTCAGGGACAAGATTAGAACCAGTTTTGGTTCTAAGGAGAACCTATATTTTTTGCACTGTAGTCTCAATGTTTTTTTCTGTTAGATTTTATTCACTAAAACCGCATTATATTTTGCATTGCAGAACGCAAAACTTGTTGTGTGTTTCAGGCTACTTTTTTCTTCTGCCGTAAGTAGCACATCAACTTACGAGTATTCTCTGCGCTAACTGTGACAGAACTTCTAATTTACACTATCTTCATAAAACTGCAACTGTAACGAATATTCATTTAAGAACTGAATGCAATTTTTATAATATTTATTGGAGTATGAACGTGTCGGAATGGGTACAAATTATGTATGAATCCCGAAGGGATTCATACAATTTGTACCCATTCCCACACGTTCATACTCCAATAAAGATTATAAAAAATGCATTCAATTCTTATAATTACATTCCGTAACTGTTTAAACTACTTTTTACCAAACAACAAAGCAGAAAGACGAAAATAAACATGTATGAACGAACGAGGCGAAAAACCACCCTCACACAAAAGACAAAGCGCACAACTCGGAGTTGAGCGCCGGTTTTCGGCATTGAACCAAATTTGTCAAATTGCCGTCTTTCGCAACGAAACTTGCAATGTTCAAAACCATTTATTTAACATATCAGTAAACTACAATCACCTATGAAACGACACGTTCAATAATAAAATCACTGAAATAATTTCGCACTGTAGATTGACATTTCTTGTAGATTGTTTGAGATATCACAAATTATTAACTTGAACGTAAATGCGGGTCAAAGTTCGACCAAAGTTATTCATTAGAAAATGAATTACATTTGGTCATGACGTTTTCATCCAGCTGACCACTGGGAATGGAGCATTTGGACCCAAAACGTATAACTACATTAACAATGTAATTATTCAAAATAATTCAATACACAAATATGTGATTTCCTTTACTCGCAGTGATATTCGGGTACTCTTTAGAGCGCCACTTCTAGATATTCCAGTTACTATTTATGTAATTCGCTGAGTAACACAATTACTTTCATAAAACTGCAGTGTGGCGAATCCTTCTTTCCTAATTAATCAATAAACAAATTTATTATATGCTTGGCTGTGAATTATCACAAATTATCTTCGTGTGGACCTGAAAGTATTATTTTCACTCGCACAAGCGCTTGCGAAAACATAAAAAGTTCAGGTCCACACTCATGAGATAATTCACAATATTTATTAAAATAGCATAGATTATATATCCTCATTATGACTGATGGTACCCGGATGTATCCGCTATATGCCTGATGGTGCCCGGATGTAGTCATTAACTGTTAGGTCAAATCAATTTTCTTGTGTTAATTGAAATAAAACGAATGTTAATATGTTTTTAGGTTCAATCAAATGGAATGTTTCAGTTGATGGGAAAAGTGAATCGTACAATACAGTACACAATAGTGTACAATGATGGAATGTTTCAGTTGATGGGAACAGTTGAAACTAGAAGTCCTGTCTGTGTATTGTGCACTGTATTGAAGTAACAACATTGTGCACAATTGAATTGAGTACTATATTGTAGAAATAGCATTGTACACAATTGTGCACTCCATTGAAGTAGTAGCATTGTACACTATTGTGCACTACATTGAAGTAATAGCATAGTGTACTATTGTGTACTATATTAAAGTAACAGCACTGTGTACTATTGTGTACTATATTGAAGTAATAGCATTGTGTACTATTGTGTACTATATTGAAGTAATAGCATTGTGTACTATTGTGTACTATATTGAAGTAATAACACTGTGTACTATTGTGTACTATATTGAAGTAATAACATTGTGTACTATTGTGTACTATATTGAAGTAATAACATTGTGTACTATTGTGTACTATATTGAAGTAATAACACTGTGTACTATTGTGTACTATATTGAAGTAATAACATTGTGTACTATTGTGTACTATATTGAAGTAATAACATTGTACACTATTGTGTACTATATTGAAGTAATAACATTGTGTACTATTGTGTACTATATTGAAGTAATAGCATTGTGTACTATATTGAAGTAATAACATTGTGTACTATTGTGTACTATATTGAAGTAACAGCATTGTGTACTATTGTGTACTATATTGAAGTAATAGCATTGTGTGCTATTGTGTACTATATTGAAGTAATAGCATTGTGTACTATTGTGTACTATATTGAAGTAATAACATTGTGTACTATGGTGTACTATATTGAAGTAATAACATTGTGTACTATATTGAAGTAAAAGCATTGTGTACTATATTGAAGTAATAGCATTGGGTACTATTGTGTACTATATTGAAGTAATAGCATTGTGTACTATATTGAAGTAATAGCATTGTGCACTATTGTATGCTATATTTAAGTAATAACATTGTACACAATTGTGTACTATATTGAAGTAATAACATTGTACACTATTGTGTACTATATTGAAGTAGTAGCATTGTACACTATTGTGTACTATATTGAAGTAATAACATTGTGTACTATTGTGTACTATATTGAAGTAATAACATTGTACACTATTGTGTACTATATTGAAGTAATAGCATTGTGTACTATTGTATATCATATTGAAGTAGTAGCATTGTGTACTATTGTGTACTATATTGAAGTAATAACATTGTGTACTATTGTGTACTATATTGAAGTAATAACATTGTGTACTATATGGAAGTAATAACATTGTGCACTATTGTGTACTATATTGAAGTAATAGCATTGTGTACTATTGTGTACTATATTGAAGTAATAGCATTGTGAACTATTGTGTACTATAGTGAAGTAATAGCATTGTGTAGTATATTGAAGTAATAGCATTGTACACTATTGTGTGCTATATTTAAGTAATAACATTGTACACTATTGTGTACTATATTGAAGTAATAACATTGTGTACTATTGTGTACTATATTGAAGTAATAACATTGTACACTATTGTGTACTATATTGAAGTAATAACATTGTGTACTATTGTGTACTATATTGAAGTAATAACATTGTACACTATTGTGTACTATATTGAAGTAGTAGCATTGTACACTATTGTGTACTATATTGAAGTAATAACATTGTACACTATTGTGTACTATATTGAAGTAATAGCATTGTGTACTATTGTGTACCATATTGAAGTAGTAGCATTGTGTACTATTGTGTAATATATTGAAGTAATAACATTGTGTACTATTGCGTACTATATTGAAGTAATAACATTGTGGACTATTGTGTACTATATTGAAGTAGTAGCATTGTGTACTATTGTGTACTATATTGAAGTAATAACATTGTGTACTATTGTGTACTACATTGAAGTAATAGCATTGTGTACTATTGTGTACTACATTGAAGAAATAACATTGTGTACTATTGTGTACTACATTGAAGTAATAGCATTGTGTACTATTGTGTACTATATTGAAGTAATAACATTGTGTACTATTGTGTACTACATTGAAGTAATAGCATTGTGTACTATTGTGTACTATATTGAAGTAATAACATTGTGTACTATTGTGTACTATATTGAAGTAATAACATTGTGTACTATTGTGTGCTATATTGAAGTAATAACATTGTGTACTATTGTGTACTATATTGAAGTAGTAGCATTGAACACTATTGTGTACTATATTGAAGTAATAGCATTGTGTACTATTGTGTACTATATTGAAGTAATAACATTGTGTACTATTGTGTACTATATTGAAGTAGTAGCATTGTACACTATTGTGTACTATATTGAAGTAATAGCACTGTGTACTATTGTATATCATATTGAAGTAGTAGCATTGTGTACTATTGTGTACTACATTGAAGTAATAGCATTGTGTACTATTGTGTGCTATATTGAAGTAATAACATTGTGTACTATTGTGTACTATATTGAAGTAATAACATTGTGTACTATTGTCTGCTATATTGAAGTAATAGCATTGTGTACTATTGTGTGCTATATTGAAGTAATAGCACTGTGTACTATTGTGTACTATATTGAAGTAATAGCACTGTGTACTATTGTGTGCTATATTGAAGTAGTAGCATTGTACACTATTGCGTACTATATTGAAGTAATAGCATTGTGTACTATTGTGTACTATATTGAAGTAATAACATTGTGTACTATTGTGTACTATATTGAAGTAGTAGCATTGTACACTATTGTGTACTATATTGAAGTAATAGCATTGTGCACTATTGTGTGCTATATTGAAGTAATAACATTGTGTACTATTGTGTACTATATTGAAGTAATAACATTGTGTACTATTGTGTGCTATATTGAAGTAATAGCATTGTGTACTATTGTGTACTATATTGAAGTAATAGCACTGTGTACTATTGTGTGCTATATTGAAGTAATAGCATTCTGCACAATTGTGTACTATATTGAAGTAATAACATTGTACACTATTGTGTACTATATTGAAGTAATAACATTGTGTACTATTGTGTACTATATTGAAGTAATAACATTGTACACTATTGTGTACTATATTGAAGTAGTAGCATTGTGTACTATTGTGTACTATATTGAAGTAATAACATTGTGTACTATTGTGTGCTATATTGAAGTAATAACATTGTGTACTACTGTGTACTATATTGAAGTAAAAACATTGTACACTATTGCGTACTATATTGAAGTAATAGCATTGTGTACTATTGTGTGCTATATTGAAGTAATAACATTGTGTACTACTGTGTACTATATTGAAGTAATAACATTGTGTACTACTGTGTACTATATTGAAGTAATAACATTGTGTACTATTGTGTACTATATTGAAGTAATAGCACTGTGTACTATTGTGTGCTATATTGAAGTAATAGCATTCTGCACAATTGTGTACTATATTGAAGTAATAGCACTGTGTACTATTGTGTGCTATATTGAAGTAGTAGCATTGTACACTATTGCGTACTATAATGAAGTAATAGCATTGTGTACTATTGTGTACTATATTGAAGTAATAACATTGTGTACTATTGTGTACTATATTGAAGTAGTAGCATTGTACACTATTGTGTACTATATTGAAGTAATAGCATTGTGCACTATTGTGTGCTATATTGAAGTAATAACATTGTGTACTATTGTGTACTATATTGAAGTAATAACATTGTGTACTATTGTGTGCTATATTGAAGTAATAGCATTCTGCACAATTGTGTACTATATTGAAGTAATAACATTGTACACTATTGTGTACTATATTGAAGTAATAACATTGTGTACTATTGTGTACTATATTGAAGTAGTAGCATGGTACACTATTGTGTACTATATTGAAGTAATAACATTGTGTACTATTGTGTACTATATTGAAGTAATAGCACTGTGTACTATTGTGTGCTATATTGAAGTAATAACATTGTGTACTACTGTGTACTACATTGAAGTAAAAACATTGTACACTATTGCGTACTATATTGAAGTAATAGCATTGTGTACTATTGTGTGCTATATTGAAGTAATAACATTGTGTACTACTGTGTACTATATTGAAGTAATAACATTGTACACTATTGTGTACTATATTGAAGTAATAACATTGTGTACTATTGTGTACTATATTGAAGTAATAGCACTGTGTACTATTGTGTGCTATATTGAAGTAATAGCATTGTGTACTATTGTGTGCTATATTGAAGTAATAACATTGTGTACTATTGTGTACTCTATTGAAGTAATAACATTGTGTACTATTGTGTGCTATATTGAAGTAATAGCATTCTGCACAATTGTGTACTATATTGAAGTAATAACATTGTGTACTATTGTGTACTATATTGAAGTAATAGCACTGTGTACTATTGTGTGCTATATTGAAGTAATAGCATTGTGTACTATTGTGTACTCTATTGAAGTAATAGCATTGTGTACTACTCTGTGCTATTTTGAAGTAATAGCATTGTGTACTATTGTGTAATATATTGAAGTAATAGCATTTTATTCAATTGTGTACTATATTGAAGTAATAGCATTGTGTACTATTGTGTATTATTTTGAAGTAATAGCATTTTGCACAATTGTGTACTATATTGAAATAATAGCATTGTGTACTATTCTGTGCTATTTTGAAGTAATAGCATTGGGTACTATTGTGTACTATATTGAAGTAATAGCACTGCGTACTATTGTGTACTATATTGAAATAATATCATTGTGTACTATTGTGTACTATTTTGAAGTAATAGCATTGTGCACAATGGTGTACTATATTGAAGTAATAGCATTGTGTACTATTCTGTGCTGTTTTGGAGTAATAGCATTGGGTACTATTGTGTACTATATTGAAGTAATAGCATTATGTACTATATTGAAGTAATAACATTGTGTACTATTGTGTACTATATTGAAGTAATAACATTGTGTACTATTGTGTACTATATTGAAGTAATAGCATTGTGTACTATATTGAAGTAATAACATTGTGTGCTATTGTGTACTATATTGAAGTAGTAGCATTGTGTACTATTGTGTACTATATTGAAGTAATAGCATTGTGCACAATCGTGCACTCTATTGAAATAATAGCATTGTCCCCTGTTGTGTACCATATTGAAGTAATAGCATTTGGTACGATTGTGTTCTATCTTGAAGTAATAGCATTGTACACAATTGTGTACTATATTGAAATAATAGCTCACTAGGTACGTTCCCCTTTGTCCCTATCAAACTGCACCATTAGTGTCCTTCAGTTTCTGCAAAAAACATATGCCCAACTCTTTACTATTCTATACTAGTAAATGGTGCCGAATCAAAAATCTGAAACCTTTAAGCACATCTAGAGACCCTACCTGAACATGTGAACACACTTTCAACATTTTGAATTAAAATCCCTAGGAGCCATTTGCCGCAACCCAATTGGCTAAAGACAAAAGTGCCACGACCGTAGCCACTTGGGGCCAGATCAAAAATTCAAAACCTTTATGCACATCTAGAGACTCTACCTGAACATATGAACACATTTTAAGTCTTTCGATTTAATTATTTTAAAACCTCTAGGAGCCTTTTGCCACAAAATGGTTCTCAAACGACATACATGCACTATTTTGAAGTAACAGCATGCTGAGTAAGTACACTTTTGTCGCTGTCAAATTGCACCATTAGCTTAACTCAATTCCTGTAGAAAAACAGCTCTGTATAATTCTATACTAGTAAAGATCATTAACATCATTCCTAACCCTTACTGGGATACATGTACATGTAATGACGTAAATAGATATTAAAATCCACTGCATATACAGAATTTATATATTATTATATTCCCACTCGAAAAGTGATTATAATTGTTCATAACAGCACAAGACAAACTTTCAAACTTTCGTGCAATAAGTGACAAATATACCCCACAACGATTAGTAGTACCTCTTGCTTCCACATATTGTGGTCTTAATATTTTCTTTCTTTTTTGCTCGGTTCAGTTCGTGAATTCACTGCCAAACTCGTTAATAGCGTATTATATTTTGTATTTCAGGCTAGTCCGGGTGTGGGTCATAAAACGGCGTCTAATTCCTTACAAAATATGACTAGTGGCTTGAGACCTTGTATATGTACAAATACTCGCTAGGCCTCGTATCTGGTGTTCAAATATCTGGTGACTATTTAGTCCATATGTTTCTCTTCTGAATTATCTTCCGGCTTAACGGATTGGATGAAGGGTGAAGAAGGAGAAATGGACCAACCAAATGAAAACAATTGGCGGAACAGATTTTATTACACGCCTGTTCTATGTAATCCCCATATGCATCAACACTAAACCATGCGGAAAATGGAAATCTGTTCCGCACATGTGTGCGGAACAGAAATCGTCGACGGTCTATTTTTAAATACAAGGAGAATTTCGCTGGAATTTTCTACAAATCGTGCAAGGCAAAGGCAATTACAATTTGAATCGCTAGCGATGGGTGAAAATCGTATCCGGAGTTGCAATGTGTTCTATGTGCCCGTAGGCACATAGAACAGATTAGAACTCAGGGAACGAAATACTAACACGGCTTTCCCTAGCAAATTTGGTTGGCGATAAAATGTGTTGTTTTTGTTGATTGTTGTCAAATGAATTGCTGACTGTCATTTTAATAATTGTTTTTTTTTTTATATACGTTAGGGCGTGTAATAAACACAGAATGGCACGCGTGTGAATGGGTTAACCGATATGGCACGAGTGCCAGCGCGGAAGGATAGACCGAGAGGCCGCAAGCCTGGGGTTTTATCTTCCGCGATGGCACAAGTGCCATATTGATTAACCCACTCACACACTTGAGTCCTTCTGCGTATACTACTGGCCAAGGTGTTCAAACTTGCAAATAATGTTTGTCTTGAAGCAGTTAATTTCAAAGTTGTGTATAAAATTTATGCTGTTTGAGAAAAAACAATCATAAACTTAAAATACACAAATATGGCATCAGCGGCTAGCATGATGCTTATTCTTAACACATAAAAACGCGTGACGAGGTAATTGCATATGCATAATTTGAACTGAGAAACAGTTATTTGAAATACTGACTAGAACTTAATACACAATGAAGCAGAATAAAGTAGGCCAGCATGACATAGGAGGGAAAGGAAGAGAGAATATTCAAATTCTCCATCCTCATTACTTTTCTCACTTTTCTCCAGTATTTTTAGTTAATATTTTTATTTATGAAACCCAGTTATATGTATATACCGCCTGGAACAAGAAAAAATGAATAACTGAACGAAATCGTAAACCACAGTACACAACATAACAGAAACAAACAAGAAAAACACAAATTTAGAGGATCGAATAGCTTTTGAGAGCTGTCGTCCTTAGTAAAATGATGGAAAAAC